>CM053143.1:6512500-9127500 GCA_028571685.1 Heterohyrax brucei
TTGAGTAAATAATGTGCAAACAAGGCCTTCATAATAGTTGTATACCACTTGTACAATGATGTGGTAGTTGTCCCCCAACTCGTGGCCCCACTGCTAAGATGTACCACATCTCTGAGCCCTCACAATCAGAACTAACATCCTGCCTCTGTGTCTAAACCTGAATGTCACCTCTTTGACCACACCATCTCTTCCTGGCTACTTTTGTCTTTCTAATGTTCATCTAATATATTTGCCCTGCTGGGTTATTTATACAAATTTGAAAAACTTCAAGGACAGTTACATAAATTAAAATGAGATCAGAATATTAAACAATTAAAAATTCCTAAATAGGTTCCTAGTAGGAACAGTTGATAAAACTTTAAGTTTTTAATACTACATGTTTAAGATAACTCTTTGCCTCAAAACCCAGTGATCGGCCCAAACAAGTGCCTGCAAAATTTTTATGCCATTTTCATATTTTTGGCCACCCTTCCATGATAGTTGCCATGGAAACAATGACACTAGCTAAGTTAAGTTAGAATATGCCATACATTAAATGTGGTTCTTTCCTTTCTTCAAAGTAGGAGAGAAATAATCTAAAGAATAAGTAAAATTCTTAAGACATTTCAGTACATTCATATCAGTAGACAGTAGCTTATGTTGAGATTTTGCTATGTGTCAAAACTTATTATCTACATTTTACAGACAAGGAAACTAAGGTTACAAAAAGTTAAATACCTTTTCTAAGGTCACACAGGTAGAAAGTACCAGAGCCAGGATTCAAGTTGAAGAAGACTGATGTCAGAGCCCACTACACTATGTTGCTTCCAACAGTAGTGACTATGTATTTACCACTTATCCCTTCATGGTTCACTTATTTATTCTCAGTTTTCATACTTTCCACCTTTATGACTGCACAGAAGTAGTGCAATTCAAAATCCTAAAATTGTTTTAGCAAAACTTTATAATTTTATAGTCCTCCAGTTACATCTTACACAACTTTCAATTCCCAGAAATGTGGCATGTTACATAACTTGAAAACTATTTCATTATAAAACACCTATACATGCTGGGAAATAGCACTAATGCCTAGCTGATTGATAAGTGATATTTGCAGGAGACAAAACTGAAGACTAGTAGTACAGCAGCTGTGCCTGCTGCAATCCTGTGGAAGGGGTGCTGTTGTGGGAGTGAAGCGTGTTTTCCTAGATCTAGGGGTTTGGATTTCAATGCCTTCAGGATATTAGACCTTGAGTCCAGGGCTCATGCAAGACAGCGGTATAATCAGCTACTCTGCATCAATTCAGGATCCTCAAAAAGCCATGGTCTTAGTGTAAACATGTACTATGAAAGCAAATAAAACCATGCTCACTAGCATGTGGAGTTAGTGAAAAAACTTGTCAGGTTGGGTTCTGACTTGGGAGTTATATTTACAAGCTTTCTGTAAAGAGCCACATATTAAATACTATCAGGTTTGTGGGCCATATAGTCTCTGTTGCAACTACTTACTTAGCTTTCCCACTGCAGAGTGAAAGCAGCTGTAGATAACATGTAACTGAATGGGTGTGTTTGTGTTTTAATAAAATGTTCTTTATGAAAACAAGCAGAGGTTTGTGAACCCAATTTATACCATTTGTGTGGACCAGGAACCCTTAAACTTAGAAACTGATATAAAAAGTTTTTCCTGGCCATCAAAGACCCTGGGGCCCCTAGCAGAAGCAAACATAAAAACTGCTCTGGCAGGAAACTTCAATAGGCTGGGAGGGATTTCCCTGCTGAAAATGAATGCATATTTCTAAATACAAAGTGCACAAGATATAGTCCACTGTGCTTCAGAGTCAGCAAGCACAAGTAGGAAGATTAAATTTCTCAGGACATCCAGATCATAGGACCATTGGATTGCTGCTGTATGTTATCAAGTCAATTCCAACTCACAGTGATCCCATGTGACAGAATAGAACTGCCCTATAGGGTTGCCTAGCTTGTAATCTTTATAGGAACAGACTGGAGATTTTTCTTTCACAGACCTTCTTCTTGGGTTCAAAGTACTAACCTTCTGGTTACCAGTGAAAAAACTTAACCACTGTGCCACCATTAGATCTCCTCCCCCAACAAAACCAAACCCATTGCCACTGAGGCAATTCTGACTTATAGTGACCCACCCCATAGAGTTTCCAGGGAGCAGCTAGTAGATTCAAATTGCTGACTGTGTGGTTAACAACCCAGCTTTTAACTGCTCTGCAATAGGAGCTCCAAAACAGTGATTCCAACTCAGTCTCCTACTGATCCTATAGAACAGGGTAGAACTGCCTCCTACAGTTTCTAAACAGTAACTCATGGATTTAAACTGTCAACCTTTTGGTTAGCAGCTGAATGCTTAACCAGTGTTCCCACCAATAGATAGGGGCTATAAATAAGCAACATGTGGTCAAGGACATAAAAGAAAGACTCTAAACTATAAGAAAAGAACAAAAGCCTGTGAAAAAAACAACACATAGATTTGAAAGAAATAACCAAATGAACTTCTACAAATGAAAAAAAAAGCAATTTAAATGTCAACACAAAACTTAAAGAACAAATAATCTCAGCAGGAGTGAGACTTGATAAACTCAAAGTTAGATCTGAGGAAATTACTCATGTAACTTGAATAGATGAACAGGTGGAAAATACAAAAAGACAGATAATTAGGAATGGGAAAGAAAACTGGGTGTAACAACTATCATTATAAAACTTGGAGAAAAGAAAATTAAAGAAATGTAATATTTAAGGAGATAAAAATTTTGAGAATCAAATTTGTGATTCACAGTGTGTTCTAAGCATATTAAACAAAAACACATTTTAGTGAGATTTCACAACAGAGACAACAGCTGAAAAGTAGCCTGTCAGAAAAGTAAGCTATCTATAGAATAATTTGATAACTGAAATTACACCAGACTTTTTATCAGTAACAACATAGGTCCAAAGACAGTACACTATCAGTGTTTTCCTCATCCTCTTTAGAAGTTCATTTTTGCAATGCAAACATAGTAGGCATGCATTTTTTTCTTTAATTGCTTTTTATTTCTGAATAGGCAAACACAAATGTTTAATACAAAGTGGCTCATACTTAGCCATTTAAATCTTATCTCCACTTTGTTAGACTCAGACACTAACAGGAATGGTTTCTAAGTGCTTCTTGGAGCTGAACAGCAGCTATGAAACTACAAGAACAGAGTTTGCATGTTTAATATCACAGAGCTTGTTATTGTTGTTGGTTGCTGACAAGTCAGCACTGACTCTGTAACCTTATGTACAACAAAACAAAATGTTGCCCAGTCCTGTGCCATTTCATAAACACTGCTATGTTAGTTCATTGTTGCAACTATTATGTACATTCTGGGTGACATAATGCAGGTCACTTAATTTCTCTGAACTCTATTTGGTTTCCTAATCTCTAAAGGGAAGAAATCAGATTAGAGGATCTTTAACTCTGTGGATAAATCAATGACAGCCACACACATAATTTAAACTCTCTAGTTGCTATTGCTAGTTGCCATTGAGTAAAATCCAATTTATGGCAACCATATGTTTACCAGAATTTAACCTTGCTTGCCAAAAGTGAAGATGACTTGAAAGTCAAAGACTATAGCCTTCACTATGACTTACAGCTGAAAGTGAAGAAAATGAAATTCCTCACAACTAGACTAATAACAACATAACGATAAACGGGAAAAATTTGAAATTATCAACAATTTTATTCTACTTGGAGCAACAATCAATGTTCATGAAAGCAACAGTCAGCAAATTAAATGGCATTTTGCACTGGAAAAAGCTGCTGCAAAAGACCTTACAAAAGTTTTGCAAAGACGTCTCTTTGATTCCCAAGGTGCACCTGACCCAAACCATAGACTTCTTAATCACCTCATATGCATCCAAAAGATGGAGAAGGAAAAAAAGAAGACAGAAGAAGAATTGATGCATTCAAATTGTGATATTGGCAAATAATATTGAATATACTGTGAACTACCGGAAGAAGGAACAATCAATCACGGAAGGATATAACCAGAATGTTCCTTTGAAGCAAGGATGTTAAGACTATATGGCTTGCTTACTTTAGACACATTATCAGAAAAGACCAATGACTAGAATGGCATATCATATTTTGTAAACAGATGGTCAATGGAAAAGAAACGCTTGATGAGAAGCACTGACACAATAGCTACAGCAATGGACTCAACATACCAACACTCATCTGGATGGCATACGACAGAGAACTAAGCATGTACTATTTTAAGCATTATTGTTTTAAAAGAGAGCAACAGCTGATAAACTTTTACAAAACATCAGCAAGGAGATAGTACACTTTTGTGTGTGTACAACAACTGATCATGAAAGGATTCAGATGGAGAACAGATGAATCTTCCACTAACATGTATTACTGGGCTCTACCATAAAGAGTATGTTTGCACCAAAACTGTGAGAGATTAAAAAGAAGATGAAACTCTAGAAGATGCTGTGCTATCACATTGTTTAAAACCACAGTGTAAAAGTGAAGAGATTTATAAAATACTGAAAAAGAAAAACAAACTAGGAGGCTTCACATGTCCCAATATCATACAACCATGGTAACCAAAACAGCCTGTTGCTGGTACAATGACAGACACATAGACCAATGGAACAGAATTGAGAACTCAGGAGTAAATCCATCCATCTGTGGATAGCTAATCTTCAACAACAGGTCAAAGTTCATTCAGTGGGTATAAGACAGTGTCTTTAACAAATGGTGCTGGCAAAATTCCATATACATTTGCAGAAAAATGAAACAGGATCCATTCCTCAGCTATACACAAAAACTAACTCAAAGTAGGTCAAAGATCTATCTGTTGAAGTTAAAACTATAAAGTTTCTGGAAGACAACATAGGAACAAAGCTAAGGGTCCTAATTTTTAACATAAATACGCTATCAAATGCAAGTGAAAACACACAAATAGCAGAAAACCAACTGGATAACTGGGGCCTCCTAAAAATCAAATGATAAGGCTCGTTAAAAGACATTACCAAAAGAATGAAAACAGAACTTACAGACTGGGAAAAATTTTTCACAATGACATATCTGACAAGGGCCTAATCTCTAAAATATATAGAAAACATCAACAACAGAAAGTTATGCAGTGAGATGATCACTTTTGTGTGGGCTTTCTTGTCATGGTCTTGTAACTCGCACTCACGTAATAGGACAAGACTGTGTGATAGGGTAATTGTGGCCCACCAAAGGGATTGCTCAGCTTTGCCATTCTCCTGGGCAGTGAGCCACCCCAGATGCAGGAAAGAAAAGTTCCCACCACTAGCAAGGATGAACAGCCAGGTGCGAGCATGTTCTTTAGATCCATGCTAAAAAGCTTCTGGACCTAGGAGACAGAGAGTGAGCTGTAACCCTGAAGATGGCAAGAAGCAGTGACAGAGACTCAACAGCAGGAAATTGTGTGGGCTTTCCTGTTGTGGAGAGAAAAATCTGAATGCTTTTGAGAGACACAGGTCCAGTGAGAGGCTACCTGAGAGCACAGATGGGAAGCAACTGTCCTGTTGGAAGAACTATATCCCAAGGGTTACTGAGCCTGAATTGTGATGTTATTTCCCTAGTAAACTTCACAATCATGCGTACGATCTGTGAGTTATATGTGGCCGTTTCAATGAATTATCGAACCAGCAGAGAAGTAGAGAGGGCTATGGGAGTAACAGTGTCAGAACTGATAAAGACAGTGGAGAGAGTAGGCATGTAGGTGCTCACCTCTTAAGAATCAGTCTTGGGTTTTTGATCTTAATTCTTCTTACCCCTTGTGAAGTTATAGGAGGTCAGATACCGCCTCTAAGTCATTTTTACACAATCTTATAAAAAAATTGGCAAAAGACATGAAACAGATGCTTCATCAAACAGGACATTAGGCAGCCAACAGATACTTGAACATATGCTCTTCATCATTAGCCACTTAAGAGATACAAATCAAAACTACAATGAGATACCATATCACCTCTGTAAAAACAGCACCAACTAGAAAAACAAAACAAATGCTGGTGAGGTTGTGAGAAGATTGGAACTCTTAGCCACTGCTGCTGGGATTGTAAAATCATATAACCATGAAGGAACACAGCATGGTACTTCCTCAAAAAGTTAGAAATATCTGGTCATTCATCAATCCCACTCTTAGGTATATATCTTAGAGATACAAGAGCATTTATGTAAATAGATGTACGCATATCCATATTCACTGCAGCATGATTTGACGGGAGCCAGCCGTCTGTCTATAGGTGAACAGGACTGAATGGAGGGTGTGGGAGCTTAAAGAAAGATGCTCACATCAGGAGGGACCCAGTCAAGCTGAGACGTTTATTTCTTTACCAAGCAAACTTTTACACAGTACACACTTTTTTGTTTATTCTTAACTCTGGTCTTTCTCATGCACCTGTGTTCCCTAGTTCTCAAAACCTCTGATCTAATAATAGCCCTATCCAAGGACAGCCACATCTTGTTTATTCTTTCCTGGGAGATTGCTAAGCAGTCAGTTCTCATGACCTTGCTGGCACAATATTTTCCTTAAGTGAGCCTTGCCCAGTAAATTTCTTTAAGATTTTCTTTAAGATGATTTTGGCTCCCGACAATTATTCATAACAGCAAAAGGACGGAAACAACCTAAGTGCCCATCAACAAATGAATGGATGAACAAATTGTGAATATACACAATGAAATACCACATAATAATAAAGAATAATGACGAGTCTGTGAAACATTTGGTAACATGAATGAATGAGGACATTACACTGAGTAAAATAAGTCAATCACAAAAAGACAAATATTGCATGATGCAACTTTTATAAAAAGTCATGAATAGGTATACACTCAGAAAGCAATGTTCTTTGATGGTTACCAACAATGGGATGGGGAGGAAGCAGGTATCACTAACTAGACAGTTGACACCTGTTAATACTGGTGATGGGAAAGGCAATATACCTCCTGCTCATTGTTAACTATCTCCATTATCTGACATTTCTCATTTATTACAATAGCAAAAAATCTACTGTCCAATTATTTGGCTCACTGATGACATAAGCCTGACAGTAATAAAGCTCCAAGGTGTGAGGCAAGGGTAACACTGGCTGTGATTGTTAAGGCTTTGTGTCAAATTGGCTGGGTTATGATTCTCAGTGATTTTTTAAGAGAAGTACTGCCTGTGTGCTCTGGAAACTCTGCAGGGTGTTGCATGCAGTGGGGGCTGGGAGGAGACTCTGGAGCTGAAAAGAAACTTTTGCACTTCCACAGCAACCCTGAAGGCTAGAGGGCAATTCTTAAGTGGCTTTTGTTTTGTTTTGTTTCTGTCACAGCAGGAACCTTTGCTCCTCCCCTCTGGCTGCACCCTGGTGGCCTGGGCTTCTCCCACTGACTCCTCAGGCATCAAGCCTGGCCCGGCTGTCACTGCCTCCAAGGAAATGTGTCAACCCAACATCACAGCTTGGGGAGCTGCGTCTCTGTGGTACAACTGATTATCTCCCTAGGTTGTTAACCAAAAGGTTGGTGATTTGAGCTCACTTAGGATGGCAGTGCTCCTTTCCCTGAGCTCAACTCTAAATCAAACACAATCTTGGTTAGACCTAGGCTACCATAATTTTCACCAAATACCAATTTTCAAATAATGACCTAGTCTTTGGAACCTAATCCTGATGATAAGTGAGGAGTGGGTATACACAGTATGGGAATGTCAGCACAACTTGGCCAGTGTAAATGAAGACACTGAGAAGTACTCAAGAATAAAATAAACGATATAACAGATACTAGTCTGCAACAACGGTAATAATAAACAAAAACTATGTGTGCTTTCAAAGGTAGATATGTCTGCTATATGGGTGTGAGAAGTCATATGAGAGTATATGCACACGCATATGTAAGTATATTTGTGGGCACATGTATGTACACGTTTGTAGGTGCTGCATATATATTCATATACACAATAAAGCATGCGGGGGCTACAGTTATAGATACTCCCTAGACATACCCAAATACCTGATGGAATCAATTTACTGGATTTGAAGGCTCGGGACTGTAAGTCTCATCAGACAACTGGGTTGATTGGCATAACTTAGTTCATAAATATAATGTCCTACATGCTAGCTTGGTAAGTAGTGTCTGGGATCTTAAAACCTTCAGTGACCGTTTAAAGATACAACTATTGGTCTCTTCTCATTTGGAGCAATGAAGAGTGCAGGAAACTAAGACTGAAGGAAGAAATTAGTCCTTAGTACTAATGGCCCATGTAAACTGCAACCTCTCCCAGCCTTAGACAAAAAGATGATGCCAGGCTAGCACTACCAACTGTTCTGACCAGTGATACAATATAAGGTCCAGGAAAGAATGGAAGAAAAATGTGGAATAGAATTCTAATTCCTGAAAAAACAGACAACACTTACTGAACTGATAGGGAGCCCCTGAGAATATCATCCTGATATATACCCTTTTAACCCAGGAATAAAGACACTCCTGGAGGTCACTTTTCAGCCAAATAATAGATTCATTTATAAAGCAAACAATAACACTAGTGAGGAATGTGCTCCTTTACACAATCCACTAAGGGAGACCAAATAGTCAACATTTACACAAAAACACAGATGAGAAGGTGAAGAGGTACAGGGAAACCAGATGGATGGATATGGGGCAGGAAGGAGAGACATGATAAAGGTACCAACACATTAGAGGATAGTAACCAATGTCACAAAAGAATTCATGTATTCTTGAAGAAAGTCTAATTTGCTGCATACGTTTTCACTTAAACACACAAAAAAATTTTTAAAGAAAAACATCAAGTACAATGGAGTCAGAAAAACTAAAAAACTACTGACATAAAGAAAATCAACAATCACCAAGTATTTAATTGATTAAAGATAATACAGATATTGGTAAATATGTTTTCATTTATTTTTTAAAGGTATACTGTAATGAGGAGCTCTGGCAGAGCAGTAGTTAAGAGTTCAGTTGCTAAACAAAACGTCAGCAGTTCAAATCCACTAGCTTCTTTCTTTGGAAACACTGTGGAGGAGTTCTATTCTGTCCTATGCAGTTGGCTGCTATGAGTCAGAACTGACTGGACAGAAACAAGTTGTTTCTTGTTTTGGGGGGGTTGGGTTTATACTCCAATATTACCATTATACGAAAAGCCTAGTGGCATAATTTTTAAGTGCAGTGTTTGCTAACTAAAAGCTCACCAGTTTGAATCCAGCAGGCAGTCCTTGGAAACTCTATGGAGCAGTACTACTGTGTCATATAGGGTCGCTATGAGTCGGAATTGACTCAACAGCAGTAGATTTGTTGCAGTTTTTTTTTTAATTACCATTATACAGCCTGGTATAATCTGACAATTCCACTTCATGCTTCTGTTGCTTTAATAGTTCACTACACTTTGATCTACAGCAGAGTAAACATGTCTGAGTGATGATTAAATTGTAATGCTGGATGATTCCTGAACATTAATAATAAATTTTTGTGTGTGTGATTAAGTGAAAGTTTACAATCCTAGTCAATGCCCCATACAATTTTAATCACCCACTGCTCTACAACTCTATCTGCTCTCCTTACTCTGTGACAGCACTCTTTTACTTTTCACTTCCAGTATCCACTCAATCAATATTTGTCCCCTCCTCTCTACCATCTTCTCTTCCCTCTAAGAAGAAGCCAGTAGGACAGCCTCATAGGTATATTAAACCATAAAGTACTCACACCACCTGTATCACTCTGTGTCCTCAAGTCAAGTCCACTCTTTGTATGAAGTATTCACTTCAGTACTCATTTCAGCTCTGAGCTAGCAGCAAGTCCAGGAGCCATGTTCTCAGGAGACCCTCTAGGACGCTGGACCATCACTTCTGTTCCTTTAACAGAGTTCTAGATCTGCACAACCCTTTCTTTCATGCTACATCAGGGACTCTATGTTGTGTTCCCTGTCAAGACTCTATTTGGTGGTGGACAGGCACCATCAGTTCTTCTGTTCTCCTGATGATGTAGTCTCCCAGTCATTCGGGTCCTTCTGTCTTGTGGGCTCGTTGTTCCTCACTTCTTTGACATTCTCAGTTTTTGTTCCAGGTGGGTTGGGACCAATTGGTGTTCCTTAAGTGGCAGCTTGCTGGATTTTAAGACCCCAGGTGTCAGTCACCAATACAGGATGCAGACAACCCTCTTTGAAAAAGACTAGTTATGCACTTGACCTCGATGTCCCCTGAAAATATGGCCACCAGGCCCCTGTCCCTGCTAGTCTGTCCTTTGAAATGTTGGGCTGAATTTAGAAAACCTTTTAGCTCATGGTGTAGGTCCAGTTACACTGACCTGCCTTCTACTGGGTGCTATCACTCCCTCCACCTAACCAAATTCTTATCCACTGTCTAATCTACGAAATGCCATCTCCCTACCTCCATATCCTTGTAGCCATCAAAGAGTATTTTCTTCTGTGCATAAGTCTTTTCTTAAGTCCTTAATAGTGGTCTCACATAATATTTATTTTTTGCAGCTGATTGATTTCAATCAGCATAATGTCTTCCAGCTGACTCTAGGTTATGAGATGTTTCATAAAATCATCATTGTTCTTTATCATTGCATAGTGTTCCATTGTGTAAATATACCATACTTTGTTTATCCAGTCATCTGTTGATAGCACCTTGACTGATTCCATCTTTTTGCTATTGCAGACAGTGCTGCAATAAACACTTTCATGTGTATGTATCTTTTTATGTGACAGCCTTTATTTCTGTAGAATATATTCCAAGCAGTGGGATTGCTGGATCATATGGTATTTCTAGTTACAGCTTTTTAAGAAAGTGCCAAATTGCTTTCTAAAGAGGTTGTGCCATTTTACATTCCCACCAGCAATATAGAAGAGTTCCAGTCTCTCCAAAACCTCCTGTTTTGTGTTTTTTGGATTAGTGCCAACCTTGTTAGTTAAGATGGTACCTCACTGTAGTTTTGATTTGGAATTCTCTAATGGCTAATGATTGTGAGCATTTCTTCATGTCTTTTGGCTGCCTGGATGTTTTCTTTGGAGAAGTGTCTGTCCATATCCTTTACCCATTGTCTAATTGGGTTACTTGTCTTTTTCTTGTTGTAGATTGTGGAAATTAGATATCTGTCAGGTAAGTGGTTGCCAATATTTTTTCCCAGTCTGTGGGCAGTTGTCTTGGTCACCAGGTACTGCTCTAACAGAAAATACCACAAGTGGAAGGTTTCACGAGGAGAAGCTTTTATTGTCACAGCCCAGTAACTTATTCATAAGTTACAAGTCGATTCAATATGAGAGATCATCACAGTCTGGTAGGCTGAGTCAACATCCAGTGAGAGTATCTCAGCACAGGAACCTCGGGTCCAAAGGATGTGCTCTGCTCTCAGTGCTTCTCTCTTGGTGGTATGATGTTCCCAACTTCCTCAGCTCACTTCTCTCCCTTATATTCCACAAGCTTGTAGCTTGGGTCCTGCCTCACTAACACAACTGCAAACCATTCTCCATCATCAATATCACAGAGGCAGGATTCACAATACACGGGAGGAAGGGGCACCATATTGGGACTCACAGCCAAATCAAATCAACATAGACATTTTGGGGGAGACACAATTCAACCCATGACAGCAGTCTTTTTACTCTCTTCATAAAGTTTTGAATGAGCATAAGTGTTTCATTTTGGGGAGTTGCCATTTACCTATTTTCTCTTCTGCTGTTAGCACATTATAGGTAATATTTTGTAGGCTGTTTATGCCAAGTATTAGAGTTTCTAGTGTTGTCTCTATTTTTTCTTCCATAATCTTTATCATTTAAATTTGATATTTAGGTCTTTGATCAATTTTGAGATAGTTTTTGGGTAAGGTGTAAGATATGAGTCTTGTTTCAGTTTTTTGCAGATGAGTGTCCACTTTTGCCAATACAATTTGTTAGACTATTTTTTTCCCCAGCTAAGAGCTGTCAAATATCAGCTGTTCACAAGTGGATAGTGTTATTTCTAGATTCTCTATTCTGTTCCATTGGTTTATATATGTTTTTGTACCAGTAACAGACTGCTTTGACTACTGTAACAGTGTAATAGG
This sequence comes from Heterohyrax brucei, assembly GCA_028571685.1. Taxonomy (NCBI): domain Eukaryota; kingdom Metazoa; phylum Chordata; class Mammalia; order Hyracoidea; family Procaviidae; genus Heterohyrax; species Heterohyrax brucei. The sequence continues at coordinate 6,524,562 of CM053143.1, forward strand.
TTCTAAGGCCACGTAGTGAGTCCCACTGTGTTTCTCTTCTTTAGTAGTGCTTTACTTATCCAGGGGTTCTTCCCTTTCCAAACAAAGCTGGTGATTTGTTTTTCCATCTCATTAAAAAAATGACACTGGGATTTTTATTCAGATTGCACTGTATATATAGAGTGCTTTGGGTAGAATAGACATTTTCACAAAGTTAAGTCTATGTATTCATGAGCTGGGTAGGCTTCTCTGATCCCTGAACATTTTCAAATGTAAAGGTACACATATATTTTGGAAGAACTTTAAATCTTAATATTTTAGATATGATGCATGTTTGGCTTAGTTTGTAAGTACCTCTCAACTTCTTCACAGGTATGGCTATCATCTTCCATGCAGAGATATCTAAGGAAATACAGTATATAGGGAAGGGTGATATAAAACGGAGACAGGCTTTTTATTACTTAAATGTCTCCATGCCCACATAACCACAATTTTCAGTATTCTGAAACATAACAGTGGTAACTACGTGTGTCAGAGTATAAATTTATGGAATGATAATTCATTTTTACATGAGTTTTAGAAGGGAAAGTTGCCCAGAGAGGACTCATCTTCTAAGAACTTTTGAGAACACACTGTAACTATCCATCCTGGATCTACGCCGAGCCTCAATGGTCAGCAGTGAAAATGAACAACACTGGCAAGATGGCTTTGAGAAAGAATAATTTGTTGCCCCTGTGGACTGGATCCAAGAAACATTTTTGTTGCTGGATGATCAAAACGTGGTCTGACTGGCTAAGAATGCAGTAATTGGTATAATTAGCCAGTAATTTTGCAGCTAAAAAAAAGTTAATGATTGATAACTCATTTGCATGCTAACACTTTGGAGAAAATCCTGAGACTTTTTAAAAAAAATGTACTTCAGGATTACTTCTCATTTTACTTGTTTGTTGGAATATTATAAAAGAAATGTGCTCAGGTAATGTCCTCAGATAAACACTTCTGTGGCATGGCTTTTAGAACCTGTGCAGTTTCTGGGACTCCAGTTAAAGTCGATTAAAGTCAGCTTCCCCTGAAGCACGTAAGGAGTCAGGGCAGGAAGAGCAGCAGTAGCCTGGGATTTACAAATTCTATTATTTGATGAGAGGAAGGACTGTTCAAGACACCTGCTACTCAGAAAAGCAGCACAGCTATTTCTATTACATGAAATCAGTCATAAGAGAGCCAGTGACGAACTCATTGGGAAAGAAAATGAAGCAAGTACCTGGCCTTGGGCCCTTCCCAAGACATGAAAAGTAACAGCATCCCTGAGACATCAGTCACTGCCTCCTTCCTGTTAACACTTACTCCTGTAGAATACTTTGTTCTTTTGTCACCACAAAGGAAGACATCTTCTCCCTGTTGACCCAGTAGGATAGGGGACTGGAGGATTCCACTCCCACTTTCCAAACTCTGGAGTTGTGGTGGATAGTGAAGTTGGGAAGTAGAAAGATATTCTCACATTGTGGATTGCGGTTTGGAATTTCACTATGTTTCCCCACTGGAACAACAGAAAAGTGAGTTATTTGTTTCACCTGTATGTAGAGTTAGCCAGCTACAAGACCTGCCAGAAACCTAAGCATCATTTTTAATATTGTTAGCTGGGAATATAGTTTTCTAAGTTGCAAATCAATTCACAAATATCCATTTTGAGAATAAAAACAGCATATGGTAAACTGAGGTCATTTGGGATCTGAATGTCTGTCACACCTATTCTCCCTTAAAAACAAAACAAAGCCTGTCCCCACTGAGTTGATTTCAACTTCTAGCAACTCTATCAGACAAGGCAGAACTGCTCAATAGGGTGTCTAAAGTGTGGCTGGTGGATTCAGACTCCTAACATTTTGGTTAACAGCTGTAGTTCTTAACCACTACACCACAAAATCAGCTTGATGGCAACAATGTTCTCCCTTTAGGGACTATTTTTCCAGTATCCCTGAATTATCTCTTGTGGTTATTTTTAGTCTTTTCTTGTAAATTCCACAATTCCTAGAAATTCAGCTTCCCGTGTCCCCATTTCTTCCATGAATAACTTCACCAGTAATTATATAAATGGTGCTAAACTTAGTATTTTAGTGGAAAGTGTGTTTTCATTAACAAGAATAGCAAAAACAGTGAGTTGTGTTGGCTTCCTAATTCCAAACATAGGGAGGTAAACTATTACTTGATAGACTATTTCCTATTTTTTCAAAGGCTTTGTTAGCCTCTCACTGGTGCTGCCTGAAGAGTGGGTGACAGATATTGTTAACATATACGCAAATCACTGTAATGGAGTACACTCCTGATTTATCCTTTATGCTACCTCTGTGCTTTTTTTTGAATACACACAATGTCTCACCTACGGAGAGAGCTACTATGCTTAGGAAAAACAATTGTTCTTCCATTATTCTACCTATTATTCATTCAGCTCTCTTCAGATAAAAAACAGATAAGTAAAACTTCACAATGAGTCATATAACTAAGGCATTACTCTTAATCACTGATATCTAACTATACCTTCTAATTTCAAAATGAGAAGAAAGGAAAGCATTCCTGTTTTTGCACACCCTGAGACAAGGATGTGAAGGGCCAGCCTAACTACATCTTAGAACATTCCGGAGAGATAAGCAACTAACTTTGTCACCCACAGCTTGGGTCAAGTTGCTTAAATGATCCCTAAAGTTGTTTTTCAGAGAGGCCAATTTAGAAACAATTCAGAGACATGTGCAGACAAGACGGATGTGACTGCTACACGGCCTTCTAATGGGGGCACAAGAGAGCTACAATCAGGACCAGGGAATAGAATGCAGAAAGGCAAAATATCCCATAATAAGTTCTGCTACCAGTCCCAGAAACCACTTTGGCAGGAACCATCTTGGAGTCTGTGTGAGCATGCAGTCAAGGGACAAGTAGCTACCACCAACCAAAAAGAAATTCTTCAAACCTCCATTGTTGATTTGCTGTCCTCAGGTATACCCAGGGCTTCGGCTATAAAAACCCAAAACCAAACTCCCTCAGTGGTGCAGCCTTCAAAAGTACTATACACTCTGATGGTACCTCACTTCTCATGGGTCTGACAAGGAACTTTGAGGATCTCTGAGGATCTCCAAAGACTCCCCTGTAACAAGCCCACTGCCATCCCCTTCCCCAATCCAGTTCCTTTCTTCTTGGGGAAACGCCCCAGGCTAGAACTATGTTACACTTAAAGAAAATTGTTCAGAGCCTTGGTAGCAATTCAAATATGCTAGGCACTCCTTAAAACTCTATTAGGCAGCTCTACTCTGTCCTACAGAGTCACTATAAATTGGAATCTACTTGACAGTAATGTATTAAAAGCAAGTGATTCACATAGTGGTGAAGGCAATTGTAGAAGAAAGAGTCACAGGGACCTGGAATTGAGTGCAAAGACCTGAAAGCCCTCTCCTTAGCAGCACCTTTGCTGAGCTCCATTCTAAGGTTATCTTTGAGAAGAGAAGATGGCTGCAGAGAGCTCCAACCCTACGTTTATCAGTTCTTGGTCCAAGAGGAAGAGGGCAATTCTTTTTTCCCTGGCATAGGAAGTTCTAGATGAAGACACCTGATTACTTTTGGTAATTACCATTCTTCTTATTTCTACTGGTTGAAATTATAGTGTCTCATTAAGGAACTATTAATAGGACAACCAGCATATTAATAAGTTTGTTTTAAATGTTATTTTTATCCAAAGTGAATATATGCTCACTATTTAAAAACATAAGCAAATCAGAGAAATCCAGATGTCCATTTAAAAAAAAAAAAGATGACATATGAACAGTAATAAATACTTTAAATAGTTTTTCTTTTGATGAGATTTTTCTCTCAAAGGGTTTTTGGGGGGTTTTATTTGACTCCAAGTCTGGGTTTTGTAATTGTTTTCATACACTATTCTTATTATTGAATAAGTTGAGATGCCCTTAAACATAGCTGTATTAGGAAAGTATAATCAGTTTTTTGGCTTGGCTTTGGCAATCAGTTTTTTCTTTTATACTTCCAAAATTTATCAAAAAATAAATGCATTCATGATAACAGACCTCATTTTACTCAGATCAAGTTCACTACACAGCACATTTAAGACTACATTCAAGCATGATATGAAGAGATCTTTAATTACCTAGAAAGAACCTCCTAAGTACCAGAGTGATAGTAACTAACATCCTAAAGGAAAAAGAGTGAGACAGAGACTCCCAATTTAATGAAACAAAGCAATATCCTCTCAAACTAGCTACTGAAACATAGATGCGCAAAGCAGGGTTACTGTGGTAGCAAGCCAGTTACACTTTCATTCTCTTATTCATTTACCGTAAAGGGCATGATATCAGGAATTTTAAGTTCACATGTAAGTTACAAATTTAAAAACAGCCAAAATATCTCTCAATACTGTGTTTTACATAAGAAAGCAGAGAGCTGCTGAGGCAGATATTTATAAGTCAAGGGTAACTTTTACTTTTATTTTTATTTCTTCTTTAGTATTTTCTTGTTTTTCATTTCTTCCTTCAAAAAACAGAATGTAGAAAGCCCTCTTAGCAAAACACTAGTTGTACCAACTGGCCTCGATTTCACCTAAGAGCATGGTCCCCTGACCCCTGCCCCAGCTACTCTATCCTTGCAATATTGGGTTAAGATGGAAGGAGTATTCAAGTTATGCTGAAGTCCACTTAATACCGTTCTTGTTTCTAATGTGTGCTATCACCAATTTCACCCAACCAGATTTCTAGCAACTATCTAACCTAAACACTCCCCCCACCCTCCCTCCCTCCCCTCCCTTGCAGCTGTCAAAGAGTCTTTTCTTCTATACACAAGTCTGTTTTGAGATCTTAGTGTAGAGGTCTCATACAATCTTTGTCCTTTTGTCACTGACTACTTTCACTCAACATAATGTCTTCCAGTTGACACCAGATCATGAGATGTTTTCTGGAATCATCGTTATTTTTTATCATTGCATAGCACTCCATTGAGTATATATACCATAGTTTACCTATCCATTCTTCTGTTGTTGGGCATCTGGGTTCATTCCATCTTTTTGCTATCATGGACTGTGCTGCGATAAACATTCTTGTACACGTGTCCATTGGTGTGAAAGGCCTTGATTCTGTAGGATATATTCCAAGTAGTGGAATTACTGGGTCAAATGGTATATCAATATCCATTTTTTTAAAGTGCCAGATTGCTTTCCAAAGAGGCTGGACCATTCTGCAATCCCACCAACAGTGTAGGAGGGTTCCACTTTCTTCACAGCCTCTCCAGCATTTGTTGTTTTATGTGTTTTGGATCATGGCCAACCTTGTTGGGGTGAGATGGTATCTCATTGTCGTCTTGATTTGAATTTCTTTAATAACTAAAGATCGTGAGCATGTCCGCACGTGTTTTTTGGCTGCCTGGATCTCCTCTTTAGTGATATGTCTGACCAACTCCTTTGCCCATCACTTAATTGGATGATTTATCTTCTTCTTATTGATATTTTGGAGTATCTTATAGATTGTAGAGATCAGGTGTCGGTCCGACACAGAGTTGGCAAATATTTTTTCCCATTCTGTAGGTGTTCTTTTAATTCTACTAATAAAGTCTTCAGATGAGCAAAAGTGTTTGATTCTTAATAGTTCCCATTTATCTATTTTCTCTTCTGATGATTGAGGTTTGTTTGACAGATTTTGGAGTCTGCTTACATTGTGTATTAAAACTTCTGTGTATTTAGAGAATAATTTTTGGGATACTGAATGTAATTTTAGGTCCTGCTTTAATTTGGGATCTATTCCATGAGAGAAAGATGTAGCAATTTGTTCCCATAAAGATTTACAGCTTTGGAAATCCCTATGGGACAGTTTTCCGACTTGACGGCACTTGGCATGGGACAGTTCTACTCTGTCTTACAGGGTCGCTATGAGACAGAATCAAATACACAGCAGTGGGTTATATAAGCAAATACATGAAAATTGCTGTATAAAATGAATTTTTACTTTTTCTTATCTTTTCTTTTTTATTGTCTTCCCCCTATTTTTAGTTAGATTTTTAGCGATAGGAAAAATGGATCTGAGATAAGTTTTTTAAAAAAGAGAAATAGCACTGCTTATAAAAATTATTATTTACGTTGCTGAAGAAGTCCTTTAGCAATTAAATCCCACATATAGTCATGGAATTCTGTTCTGTTCCATCATCTCCCATTATTATCAAGGAGGTAACTATCAATTGTTGATTTGTACATCTTGTTGTGAAAGGAGATTGTACAGACCATTCCTCTGGCCTCTAGAAAGTTACGATTTAGAAAAAAAATACATATGTTCCTGATACACAGGCAACAAAATTGATCCTTAAACTAACGCATATATGGGTAGTGAATTATTGTGATTAACTATAAAAAATACAATTAGAGTTGCAACAACCAGGGAAGTTCCACAGACTTAAAGACTTGTCCTGCATATTTTTGAAACAAAGATGCTATCAGTAACTGGTTGAAAAGACATAAACAAACACATATTAACATAAACACATATAAAAGTGTATATTTTAAACATTTCCTTGTTGATTTTTCCTCTGATTATAAAAATAATTCACTACAAGTAAAAAGAAGTATAAGGAAGGACATGAGATAAAGAAAACAGAGATACTCATTGTTAGTATTTATAGAATACCCCTACTGGAAACACTGGTGGCTTAGTGGTTGTGTGCTATGGCTGCTAACCAAAACATCAGCAGTTCAAATCCATCAGGTGCTCCTTGGAAACTCTATGGGGCAGTTCCAGTCTGTCCTAGAGGGTCACTATAAGTTGGAATTGACTTGATGGCAGTGGTTTTTGTTTTATTACTGTGCCCTATTCCACCGATTTTACAAATTTGATACACCATTGTAAATTCATGTTTGAAGTCTACATTTTTCCCCACTAAACAAAATGTACTTTTAAGTATACTGAATCATCTTTAAAGTGTTGAGTTCAATGGATGTATAGTGTCTTGTTCAACAGCTGTAGCATAATTCACTTAATAAATTTTCTATTGTTGAATATTTAAATTGTTACTGTTTGTGTATGATTGTAAGGTATGCTACAGTTAATTTCTTAATTATTTATTTAAAATCAATTTCTACTAGTGTAGTGATGAGTCAAGAAAGGTCTGGTTTTCTAAGTGCATAAAATGTTGAATTCTTGCTTTTCTCATTTTCTCCCATGAAGCTGGGGCTGAGATTCAACACTAACTTAGTGACCTTGTCTACATAAGAATGTATTAAAAATTGTGGCTTCCAGTTTAACTGAGGAAGAAAAAAACATAAAGGCAAAAATCAAGCAGGAACCCGCTAAAAAACCCACCGCCCTTCAGTCGATTCCAACTCATAGCAACCCTATAGGTCAGAGTAGAACTGCTCCATGGAGTTTCAAAGGAGCACCAGGCAGATTTGAACTAGTGACCTCATGGTTAGCAAACGTAGCACTTAACCACTACACCCACAGGGTTTCAAGCAGGAGGAAGGGTAATCTAAATCCAACATTTCACTTTTCTTGTTTTTTGTTCTTGATAGGGTTTTTTTTTTTTTCCCCCCTGAACCCAAGAATTAGACAAGCTGACCAAATATAAAATTAGAAAAAAACAAATGCATTCAAGACTGGTAATAAAGGCATTTGGTGACAAGCTGGGAGTACTGAAATACTATATTAAAATAGTGTGTCGATTTTAGAAGATTTTGAAGTACTTTTTCATAAATCGAATTCATTTGCTCATAAACAAAAACTGAGTTGCAGAAACAATTCTGGTTGTAAATTAGCAGGTGAATAATCGATTCAACTCAGCAGCTTAAATGCTTACTGTTTGTGAAGTTAAACACTTGATTTTTCCCCTTTTTAGATTGTCATAGTTCCTGACAGCATAATTAGAACTGCACGTCTTGATTCCTAGTATTTTAAGAAGTGCAGAACAAAACAAAGAATCATTTGGCTATAAGGAGACCTATTTTAAAATTAGCCTTTGTGGTACAGTGGTTAGGTGCGTGGGTACTAACCAAAAGGCTGGCATTTCAAATTCACCAAGTGGTTCTGTGGGAAAAAGACCAGAAATCTGCTTCATAAATACTAGTCAAGAAACCCTTTGGGGAAGTTCCAGTCTATCCACCTGGGTTCACTATCAGTTGGAACAGACTCGATGACACACAACACAGTGTTTTAAATTGAATCTGCAGTTTTATTTTTTATTCTTTTTCTTTTCTCTTATTAATCATTTGGGAGGTTACATCCAAAATGGTGTAATTTTCTCCTTTAGATTGTGTGCTTAACACCTGTTAATATTAATGGTACTATGTACACACAAAGTAAAGCAATGAATAGGCCATGCCTGGGGAAATACAACGTTGCAGATTTCTTAGACACTGTCAGAAAATGCCTTATTTCTTTCATGTTTTATTAATTCAGCAGTCCCTCTTGTATCCTAAGCATAAATATTGTGTAGTTCTCGAGGTTATAACAGAATTTATCTTTTCTGAAGATCCATTACTCACCACCCCGCCAACAAAGCATTGGCTATGGGAAGTTTTATTTTGGAAACATGCCCGTTTTGCCATACTCATCATCGTTCTCAACTTTGGAAAGACGATGAAAACTAGGACAAGTTGATTTTAATTAATATCCTCATAAATCTCTCTAGAGTGCATTATAATTTCCATCACTTTTTAAGTGCTTCTACAAACCACAGGGGATAACATTCCCCCACTTAACTACAGTTACAAGTAAGTGCCGTAAATATTAGTGCAGTATTTTGACTTAGGAAAATGGTTAAGTTACTGAATGCTGCTCAGTTAAGAAATGGAAGATCAGGTCCTCTGTACCTGTTGCATTTTATGGCTAGTTAGCTATCTACAAACTTAAGGATAAGGATGAATTATCTTTCTCTGTAGAATTAGGGGTTATGCTTAGCAAAGAGGTAGAATTTAGAGAGTTATTGGGCTATCTCCATAGTGTCTACAGCAGTAATTTTATATGTCCGGCGAGGCTATCAAATGCATTGTGTGTTATAAGACTTCCTGCTACCAGAAGCTAGAACAACACTCAAAACCTCAGTGTTGAATAGGGTTGAGTTCACTCTGCATTTGTTAGGTTACAATTCACTGTCACTGCCCATTTTGTTAGATAAGAAATCACATTTAGGCTTTTTTTTCCTTTTTTTTTAAAGCATACATTTAAACTTAAGACACTTTAGGGGCTGAAGTCACCCTCCCATTGTGGTCCTTGAGGAAATAAATGATGACTCACATCACAGAGACAGGGAACAGCCCTTTCCTCTTCCATAAATGCATGGTTCCCAGTTGTGTTATATATCCAGACTAAGCCAATTGCTGTCAATTCCAACTCATGGTGACTGTCATGGATTGAATTGTGTCCCCCCCCAAAATGTGTGTGTTGATTTGACTTGGCTATGAATCCCAATATGGTGCCATTCCGCCCATGTGTTGTTAATCCTACCTCTGTGATAATGAATGATGGAGAAAGAGCATCAGTTGTGTTGATGAGGCAGGACTCAAGCTACAAGCTTGTGAAATATAAGGGAGAGAAGTGAGCAGAGGAAGTTCAGAACCTCACACCACCAAGAGAGAAGCCCTGAGAGCAGAGCATATCCTTTGGACCCGAGGTTCCTGTGCCGAGATACCCTCACTGGATTTGGACTTATCCTACCGGACTGTAATGATTTCTCATATTGGATGGACTTGAACTTCTTAATGGATTTATGGCTTCCTGGGCTGTGACAATAAAAGCTTCTCTTTGTGAAACCTTCCACTAGTGGTATTTTCTGTTAGAGCAGTACCAGTGACCCTGTTGTTTCAGTATAAAACTGGCCTATGGAGTTTTCAGTGGCTGTGAAAACAGAAGTAGATCATCAGGCCCTTCTTTCCAGGTGTCTTTAAGTGGATTTTAGCCTCCAGCTTTTTCATTACTAGCGAAACACTTAACCATTGCATCACCCAGGGATTCGGTCAAGTGCCCCAAATCATGGTAGGCTGTCTTATTCAGTCCGCTGTCACAGTCCACCAGGCTTGAACAAAGACTGTTAGAAATTCTATACACAGGAAAAGTTATTGTCATGGATTGAATTGTCTCCCCCCCTCCCCCTCAAAATATGTGTAGCAGTTTGGCTGGGCCAGGATTCCCTGTATTCTGTAACTGCCCTCCATTTTGTGATTTCCTGATGTTGTAAATCCTAATCTCTGCCTGTGTTTAACAGAGTGGATTGTTACGATTAGGGTGGGACCATCAATCCCCTCCAACGATCACCTCCCTGCTCCACTGTAAAGAGACTTTCCTGGATTATGGCTTGTACTACCATCCTTTTATCCTACAAGAGATAAAAAACAAAGAGAAGCAAGCAGAGAATTGGGAACCTCACACCATCAGGAAAGCAGCAACAGGGGTAGAGTGAGTCCTTCAGAGCTGAGGGTGCTGCACAGAAGATGATCCCTGAACAAAGACAGATAGAACACAAGGACTTTTCTCCAGAGCTGACAACAGGGAGAGCCTTCCCCTGGAGTGTACATCCTGAATTTGGACATGGAGCAGACTGGACTGTATAAGAACAAACTTTCCTTTGTTAAAGCCACCCAGTTTGTGGTATTTCTGTTAGAGCAGCACTAGATGACTAACGCAGTTATGGTTTCCCATCTCCAACTGTAATTATAAAGAAAAAAAATACTAATCATAAGGCAAAGGTCCACAACTTCTGACTTCCTCTATGATGCGTATACTTTGATGTTCTCTTTCCTTCATCTCTTCATTCCATTCATCCTTCCCTTTTTTCTTTCTTTCCTTTATCACTCCTTCCTCCCCTCCTTCTCTCTCTTCTTCCTAAACTACCAAGACCTTTATTAAAAAATTGTATTCTCTTGCTATGCGGATGCCCTAAATATTTTTTTATCTGCTTGTTCAGTTATTAGTACTGTCTATCAATAGATGTCTACCAATAGCATATGATCAGGAACCAATGGTACTGAAGGAAGAGGTCGAAGCTGCATTGAAGGCATTGGCACAAAACAAGGCTCCAGGAATTGATGGAATGTCAATTGAGATGTTTGAACAAATGGATGCTGTGCTGGACAAGTGCTCACTTGTCTATGTCAAGAAATTTGGAGGACAGCTACCTGGTGAACCAACTGGAAGAGATCCATATTTATGCTTATTCTTAAGAAAGATAACCCAACTGAATGCAGAAATTACTGAATATCATTAATATCACATGCAAGTAAAATTTTTTTGAAGATCATTCACAAGTGATTGCAACAGTATATTGACAGGGAACTACCAGAAATCCAAGCTGGATTCAGAAGAGGACATGGAACTGGGGACACCACTGACGATGTCAGATGGACCTTGGCTGAAAGCAGAGAATACCAGAAAGATGTTTGCCTGTGTTTCATTGATTACACAAAGGCATTCGACTGTGTGGACCATAACAAATTATGGCTAAAACTGCATGAAATGGAAATTACAGATACTTAACTGTTCTCTTAAAGAATCTGTGGCTTGGCTAAAGAATTTGCACATAGATCAAGAGGCATTTGTGTAAACAGAACCAAGGGACACTGTATGTTTTAAAGTCAGGTAAGGTGTGTATCAAGGTCGTATCCTTTCACCACACCTTTTCAATCTGTCTGCCGAGCAAATAGTCTGAGAAGTTGGACTACATGAAGATGAATGAGGCAGCAAGACTGGAGAATGACTCATGCAAATGACACAACCCTGCTTGCTGGAAGTAGAGAGGATCTGAACCACTTACTAAGGAAGGATAAACGTCCACAGCCTTCAATAGGCTATGGATTCTAACTCAACATCGAGAAAACAAAAATCCTCACAACTGGACAAGTAAGCACCATCATCATAAATGGGAAAAGGATTGCAGTTGTCATGGATTTCATTTTATTTGGGCCACAATCAATGCCCATGGAAACAGCAGTCAAGAAATCAAAAGACACATCGCAATGGGAAAATCTCCTGTGAAGAACCTCTTTAAACTTTTGAAAAGTAAAGATGTCATCTAGAAGACTAAGGTGTGTCTATCCCAAGCCACAGTATTTTTGATTGTATCATATGCAAGCTAAAGCTGGACAATGAGTGAGAAAGACAGAAGAACTGATGCCTTTGAATTGTGGTGATAGAGAAGAATAGTGAATGTACCACGGACTGCCAAAAGGACAAATAGATCTGTACAAGAAGAATTCCAACCAGAGTGCTCCCTGGAAGCAAAGATGGCGAGAATGTGTCTTATATACTTTGGACATGTCGTCAGAAGGGATCAGTCCCTGGAGAAAGACATCACGCTTGGTAGAGTCGAGTCAGCAAAAACCAAGACCCTCAATGAGATGGATTGACACAGTGGCTACAACAATAGGATTAAGCATAAAGACAACAGTTGTCACGTTAGAAGACTGGGAGGTGTTTTTTTCTGTTGTGCATTGGGTCACTATGAGCTGGAGGCGACTTGATGGCACCTAACACCACCACTATCACCAACAGATGAATCTGTAAATGTCCTCAGTTTGCAGAAGCCCTACAAACCATCTCTAGCATGAACTCCCAATAAAATATTAGATCTAAATTTCATCTGCCAATTCAATTCAAGATAAGTTTACTGCGGTTCCCTTCTCCTACTTTCAAAAGTGAAAAAAAAAAGATGAAAGTCATAAACCGAATTAGGATCATCAATAACAATAAAAAGGCTTTTGGGGATAATTGAGAGATATTAAATGGGGACTGTATTTTAGATACTGTCAGATTAAATTTCCTTGGAATAATATCAACACTGACACTTGAATATATAGGAAAACGCTCGTATCAATAGGCAGTGCATGCTGAAATATTCAGAGGTCTAGTGTCTTCAGTGTTACACTTGTAAAGTGCAAATTGTTCAGTAAAAATTAAGTGTATGTGTACAGATACACATATATTTGTAGCAATACACATACGTATGATGTTTTTGTGCAGAGGTCCGCCATCAGCCTTGTAGACAAAGTCACGAGCCCCTGCAAATGACGGGCTGAAGCATCTCACCTGTGACATGTTTTTTAGCCTACTGTCCTTGATATTTTTTGGCTTCCTAATCAAATTTTCTTCAAAAAGATACCCCCTCCTCTCCTGGCACAAGGATCAGGGGAGATGCCTTCTGAGAGGGGCCCTTTACTACCCCCTTGGTCTATGAAATAATATCGGGAAAACCTGTACAGGAATTTTCTGAGGAATGAACTCTAACACAGCCAGCTTTGAGAGCAGCGAGGCCGGCCCAACCCCTGCTGACTTCCCCCAGCTGCACATCCCCACCCATGTGAAAGGAATTATCCTCTTTAGAACAGCTTGAGAAGGACATAGAGTGGGGGACGGTAGATGTTTACTATTCACGCAGGAGGAGATAAAATAAAGAGCAAAGTAGGAACAAATAGAGATCATAAACTTTAGACCCTTCCTCGTGGACCTTTTAACCTTGAGGTATAAGTAGGGCTGATTGAGCTCGAGGCATCCTTAGGCCATTATCTAAAAAGCCTTGACAGTTAAAAGGATCACCAGGTTTCAGTTAACTAATAGCTCATGTGGCAGGGTAAAAAATTACATCACCTCAAGACCACGAGGTTTTTGGTTTCAAATTTGCCAACCACGAGGTTTTGTTTTTAAACTAGCCAATAGATTGTGTGGTCAGTGGGCAGGGTAAAATTCACGTCACTCTTACTATAAAAACAATAAAGACAGACAGCCCTCTCTCTTGCTCTCTGGGTCGGGCTGCCTTAAACCAGAAAAGTCTCTCCTGTCTCCTTGATTCATTTCCTGCCGCGCCTCTCCCTCCCTCCGTGCGGGAGCCTACAAAGTGTTGGGACTGGCTCCCGGCATTTTTGTTAGTCAAGTTGGTAGTGACTCACAATGACCCTATGTACAACAGAATGAAACACTGCCCAGTCCTGTGCTACCCTCACATTGTTACCATGCATGAGCCCACTGTTGAAGCTACTGTGCTAGCCCATCTAGTTGAAGGTCTTATCATTCTCTAACCCTCTACCAAGCATGATATCCTTCTCAGGAGACTGGTGACACAACCATGCTTGCTGAAAGTGAAGAAGACTTGAAGCACTTACCGATGAAGATAAAAAAAAAAAAAAAAAAACCCTTCAGTACGGATTGTACCTCAACATAAAGAAATTAAATATCCTCACAAATGGGCCAATAAGTAATATCATGATAAATGATAAAATCTTGGAGTTGTAAAGGATTTCATTTTACTTGGTGCAAAATTAATTTCAAAGGAAGCAACAGTCAAGAAATCAAACTATTTACTACACAGGGCAAATCTGCTGTAAAAGATCTCTTTAAAATGTTAAAAAAGCAAAGGTATCCCTTTAAGGATTAACTTGCACCTGTCCTAAGCCATAGTATTTTCAGTCACCTCACAGGTATGAAAAAACTGGACAATGAATAAGGAAAACTGAAGAACAGATGCCTCTGAATTATATTGTTGGTAATGAACATTGTGTATACAAATACTGTGGACTGCCAGAAGAAAGAACAAGTTTCTCTTGGAAGAAGTACAGCCAGAATGCTCCTTAGAAGCAAGAATGATGAGACTTCATCCCATATAATTTGGACACATGTTCAGGAGAGAACAGTCTCTGGACAAGAACACCATACTTCGTAAAGTGGCAGACTCAGCGAAAAAGAGGGAGACCCTCAACAAAAATGACTGACATACTGGGCTGCAACAGTGGGCTCAACCAGATTGTTACCGAGTCTTCCATATCAGACAATGTTCTGAAATAGACCATTAGGTCCTTCTTCTTAGTCTGTCTTTGTCTGGAAGCTCCACTGAACCTGCCTACCATGAGGTACCCTTCTTGTATTTGATAAATGGATGGCAAAACTTCCAGCACCATAACAACAGGTAAGCTACCATAGTATGACAAATAGACACATGGTGGTACATACACATACAAATATATTTATACACATATGTATATTTCTGTTGTTGTTCTTAGGGGCTGTCCAGTCTATTTTGACTCTCAAGGACCCCTTGTCAAAGAGTAAACTACCTAACAGAGTTTTCTAGGCTGTAATCTTTAGAGGAGAGAAATTACTTGGTCTTTCTTCTGTCAAACTGTTCAGTGAATTTGAACCACTAACCTTCTGGTTAGCTTACTGTTGTACTACCAGGGTGCTCTCTCTCTTACTTACTCTCGGAGCTTTCCTGCAGGGGTAAAAACAGCTAAAATTGCTATAACTAGAATGGCAAGTACTCAAAGAAACATAAAAACTCAAATACTGCCATTGAGTTCATTCCAACTCATAATGACCCCATAGGACAGAGCAGAACTGCCCCATGGGGTTTCCAGGGAGTAGCTGGTGGATTTGAACTATTGACCTTCTGGTTAGTAGTGAAGCTCTTAACTGCTAAGCCACTAGGGCTCCCACATAGAAACATAGTTGCTATTATATGGAGCTAAATTTATTTATTTAGGTTTTCAGCATGTAGCATATTTAGGGGGTAGCAGTTTTGATGTACTAGAAACATCAAAGAAATTTAGAGTATTAAAGATAATTTTGTCACTGACTTAGATAAATGGATTTACATGCATGCATGTACATGCACACATATGCAAAGACCGGGGTTCTGTCTAACCCTAGAAGTCATTGGCCAAATGCCTAGTTTCTTTCTGAGGAAACCCAGTTCTTTAAAAGCTAGCTAAATTTGTTTGTTTGCTTTTTGATGAATTTATTCTGTAACATCAGTTTTCTAGAAAGCTCAAAACATGTTATCAATAAAGAAATATTTTGTGCATACTGTTAATAAAAAACACTTGCTTTATTCATCTAATCATTACAAATTCAGTGATTGTCTATTCTGTGCCAGGGCAGTGTTAGGCTACGAACAGACAAAAATAAAAATTCATGAACTCTGTTATCAGAGAGTTCACAGTCATTTGTGACATAAAGTTAGTGCACATGTAAAAAGAATTCTAACAGTAGTAGGTACAAGTTACTATAAAAACATGCACAAGCCCTAATTCTACCTGCCAGTGGAGGGAAAGATGTGAAACATCAATATAAGTAGTAATGATGGTAATAATAGTAATAATGGTTATGTATCAGGCAATGCTTTAGTATCATAGTGATGGAAGGGAAGAGGTGGGGAAGGTATGGGTGGGTGGCAGGAATCAGCACAAATTAACAGGTAGGGAAGGGGCCAAGAATATGTCAATACGAATTTTGGGCAGAAAACTTTAGTGAGTCTACCTTGGTAGAGATCTCAGGCCCACAGGACATATGAGATTTGCCTCTGGACGAGCAGCTGGTATGTGGCAATACAGAGTCTAGGTTAGAATGTGGGAGGTTCGGGTCTCGCTTTGTCTAGGATGTAACACCACTTGCCCACAGAAACTTCTGCAAATGATGTGCAGAGAACCAGTGATTCCCCAAGTTCCCATCTGTGCTTCTACTTAGGAGGCATTTTGGGTAGACTTGAGAGAGGAGATATGGTTCAGGTGAAAAGTGCCTGAACTAGGACAATGGCAGTATTGTAGGAGAGGAGACTGGATATCAGAATCAACATAATTTGACAACTGATTAAACACAGGTGCCACAGTTTATAGATTAAACACAGGTAGACAGTGTGAGTCAAAGATGACTCCAGATTAACCTGGCCGATCAAGAGGATGGTAATGTCACTTCAAGATTTGGGATTATCTTGAGAGAGGATTTTGGAAGAAAAATGTTAAGTTCAAATTTGAACATGTTGATTTTGCATGTGGATTTCAAGATGTCAGTCGATGTCTCTTTACTGGAGCATTCAGTCCATTCACATTCAATGTAATTATTGATAGGTATGTGTTCACTGCTGCCATTATGATATGTTTATTTTTACGTTGATGTTTTCTCTGTTCTTATTAGTCTGTTCTGGGACATTCTTTTTTGTGAGTTGATTTTTCAGCTTTTCCAGAGCTGTTTTTGTAGTTGTTGCGACTCCTGTGTTACATTTCTTGAAATGGTGTGTTACATCTTTGTTGTGTTTTACAGCTGCCTCTGTGATCCCCCGTAATAAACTACATATAAACCCAATTTTAATTACTACCAGGCTTGTCATCTTCTCCATCTGGAGGGATTATAACCACTGTAGTACATTCCTCTTTTTACTATGATGGCACCATAGTTTTCGTGGTAATCACTGGATTGTTTCTTTCAATATTAAAGCTGTGATTGAATTTGGGGCCTTCCCTAATTGAGTAGAGTTCCGAATAATGTGTCATTGTAAAATATAAAGTTAGTGGTTTTGTTCTTCTAAGCCAAAGCCAAGAACCTCTTTAAGTATTTCTTGTAGTTTGGGTTTCGTTTTTACAAAGTCTCTGATTTTCTGTCTATTTGGGAATGTCTTAATTTCATTTTCATATTTGAAAGATGGTTTTGCAGGATACATAATTCTTGGTTGGAAGTTCTTCTCCTTCAAGGCTTTGAGGGTATCATGCCACTGTCTCTGTGCCAGCGTGGTTTCTCCTGAGAAATCTGACAAAAGC
Organism: Heterohyrax brucei; assembly: GCA_028571685.1. NCBI lineage: Eukaryota > Metazoa > Chordata > Mammalia > Hyracoidea > Procaviidae > Heterohyrax > Heterohyrax brucei. The sequence goes on from CM053143.1 coordinate 6,542,077, forward strand.
CTACAGGATTTCCCTCTGAATGTTAGCTTTGCTTTGAGTCTTGCTGCCTTTAAGAGTTGCTGCTCATGTTTCATTTTGTTAAGCTTGATTAGAATATGTCTTGGAGTCTTTCTTTTGAGATCTATATTGGGTGGCAGATGACATGCTTCTGGGATATCTATAGTCTCTTCCTCCGTGATTTCTGGGAAGTTTTCTGTCAGCAGCTCAGCAATGATACTCTCTGTGTTCTCAGTCCCTGTTCAGGGACTCCAATTAATTGAAGGTTGTTCCTCTTAATCGAGTCCTTAATCTTGTTTCTTTTTTCTGATTTCTGCTCATAGACACTGGTATCAGTAGCTCTGTCTTCCAAGTCAGAAATTCTTTTTTCCATTTGTTCCATTCTGTTTTCTTGGCTTTGCATGGAAGTTTCTATGTCTTTGATTTTCTTCTTGATCTGTTGGATTTCAGAATACTGTTATTCCATCAGATCCAACAGCTTGTTTAATTTTTCATTTTGTTCTGCTGCATTTTGTATAAGGTCTAGAAGGGCTCTGTATGTAATCATTTTGTATTTACCTTCTGATGATTTCAGAAAAGTTTCTTCCTCTGGAAAACTCCTTGTTTTGTTTGGGAGCCTTCTGAAGCCATGGGTGATTTCTTGCATGCCACAAGTCTGTTGCTTTTTGGGTCCCATGTGAGCAAGAAGAGGCTGGGAGAGATGCTGTGAGGAAGGACTGCAGATGTTTCTCTAGGCTGTCTTAAAAATGTAAAGCAAAAGGTATCTGACCACTTCCCAAGTCAGTTAGGTTTTCAGGTGTAGAGGTCCCTCTTCCCAACTGGCAAAGTCAGCACCTCTATTTCCAACCCCAGATGATACAAACTAGTATAAAATACAGCAACGCTGTTGGTCTCTGCTGACAGGGCCCAGCCTTAGGTGACACTGTGTAAACTAGTGCTTTTCTGGTAGAAAAGCACTCTCCTGTAGGCAGGTTCTGGCTCCCAAGCTAAGAAATAGGTCCAGCTGTGACCACCGTAATCTAAGATGGTGCCTTCCACACAGTCGGCAGATAGAGGGGCTAAAGGTCCCAAGAGGTAGTGAGTCCTCCACCTCTGTTGCCAGGCCCCCACCGTAGGTGACACTGTGTAAACTACTGCTTCTCTGTCAGAAAAGCGATGTCCTGTCTGCAGGCGCTGGCTCTCAGGCTAAGAATTAGGTCCTGCTATAATCTCCATATCCAACATGGCGTCCTGCACACAGGCACTGCAGTTCCGTACAAATCATGTTATGGCAGTGATAGAAAGACAGGCCCAAAGTGGCTAGATTAAGAGAATCCTAAGCCTGGCTCTCAAAATATGGCAATTTCACCTGCCTATCCCCCGAGCAGTGCCTCTGAGTCTAGCCATTAGGCAAGAACCAGCTCCGCCTGCTGGCCAAGACAGAAAAAAAAAGTCAAAATGGTGTGTTTACCTTCAGCCCATGAAATCCAGGGCTACCCAGGAGCAGGAGTCAGCGAAAGAGAGGTTTTTTGCTCAGTAGTATGAAGTCCAAATTAACAGTCCTGTACGATGTCCTGGGGGCTCACTAGGTGACCAGAAGGCTCTATCTGATTATCAATTCAGGTCTTCGTTTCCAGAGGGATATAAGGAGACGTGTGCTTAGTCTGCCATCTTAACTCCACCCACATGTGGATTTCAAATTGTCCCAGCTGAATTTGTTAAAAAAGACTATCATTTCTCCATTAAAAGACCTTTATCCTTTTGTAAAAAAGTCAGTTGACTATAGAAGTACGAGCCTGTCTTTAGTCTGTTCTGTTGATATTAACAAATACTAAACAATCATGACTTCAGAATGATTACTAATACTGGCATTTAAAAAACCACAGCTGGCCAGGAATATTGCTTCTTTTGCTCATATAACCTTGCCTGACTTTGACACTCCACTGACACTCCTATAGTGCACAGCTACATTACAGCACACTGGCCTTTACCCTTGAACACCACCGGAGACCCAGAGCAGACCATCACTGAAACTGCCCTAGTCCTCTGGAAGGCAGTTAAAATGCTGTACCACCTGCTCGTATGCTTGTGAATTTACTTGTTTATAATCACCTTAAGAAGAGAAATTCTTTATGTCCTAACACATGGTCATTTCTGGAGAATGTTCCATGTGCAGTGGAGAAGAACGTGTAGTTGTCTGCTGATGGGTGGAAAGTTCTGTATGTATCAATGAGGATTAGTTGGTTAATTGTGGCAATGAGGTCTTCTGTATCTTCACTGAGCTTTTCTCCAGATGATCTGTCCAGTATTGAGAGTGCAGTGTTGAAGTCTCCTACTACTACTGAGGAGTGATCTACCCCTTTGAGTGTAGTCAATGTTTCTTCTACGTATTTAGGTGCTCTGATATTGGATGCATAAATATTTAATATAGTGAAGTCTTACCTGTGTACTGAACCTTTCATCAATAAATAGTGTCCATCTTTCTCCACGATGGTGGATTTGACATTAAAATTGATTTTTTCTGAGATTAGAATTGCCACAGCTGCTCTTCTTTGTTCATTGTTAGCTTGATATATATTCTTCCATCCTTTAATTTTCAGTTTGTTCCTATCTTTAGGTTTCAAGTGAGTTTCTTGTAGAAAATATATGGATGGGTCGTGTCTTTTGATCCAAGGTGTCACTTGATGTCTCGTTACTGGAGCACTGAGTCCATTAACATTCAATGTAATTATCGATAGGTATGTGTTCACGGCTGCCATTCTGATATGTTTATTTTTGTGTTGATGTTTTCTATATTGTTCTTTTTTTTTCAAACATGACTGAGTGAAAATGTATATTCCCGTATAAACTTACATGCCCACCTATATGCAGCTTCCACTGCTCTCCCCGTCTGGTGACAGCACACTATTCCACTCTGCTCCATACATAACTGATTCTCCCAACAGTCTCCTTTCTGCTCCTCCACACCCACTCTCCTTCCTCCAGCCAGAGGTCAGCAGGATGATGTCCTATAGATGTATAGAACCATAAAGTGCAATCAAAACATGGTCACTCTGCATTGCCAAGTCCAATCCATTTCTGTCCAAAGAGTGGACGTTTGTTATAATTTACGGTAAGGGCAGCCTAAGGGCCAGGGGCCATACTCTCAGGGGAACCCCGAAACTGCTCGACCATCAATTGAGGTCTTTTAGTGGAGATTTCAGCATGCACCCCTTTATATTCTTGTGTTGCCAGTGAGACGCAACCTAGTGAGCTCCATCGTGTCTGTCACTGGTGGTGGCCGGGCACCATCTGGTTCTTCTGGTCCCAAGTCGATGAAGGCACCCACTCTTGTGGGTCTCTCTGTCTTCTAGGTTGTCTTTACCGCATGGCATTCTGGTCTTCGGTGCTCATCCGTTACTCCTGAGTTGGGACCATTTGCTGTGTTCTTGGATGGCAGCTTGGCAGCTTTTAAGACCTCAGACACCACTCACCAACGTGGGGTGCAGAGAGTTCTTAGCAAACACTAGTTGTGCCAATTGGCCTTGATTTTGCCTAAGAGCATGGTCCCCTGCCCCAGCTACTCTATCCTTGCAATACTGGGTTAAGATGGAAGGGGTATTCAAGTTATGCTGAAGTCCACTTAAGGTTGTTGTTGTTTCTAACATGTTCTATCACCGCTTTCTCCCAACCAGATTTCTGGCAACTACCTAAACTAAACCCTCCCACCCTTACGCTCCTTTCCTGCCCTCCCTTGCAGCTGTCAAAGTCTTTTCTTCTACACACAAGTCTGTTTTCAGATCTTATCATAGAGGTCTCATACAGTATTTGTCCTTTTGTCGCTGACTGTTTTCACTCAACATAATGTATTCCAGTTGAAACCAGGTTAGGAGATGTCTCCTGGAATCATGATTATTTTTTATCATTGCGTAGTCCTCCATTGAGTACATGTACCATAGTTGACCTATCCATTCTTCTGTTGTTGGGCATCTGGGTTCATTCCATCTTTTTCCTATCGTGGACTGTGCTGCGATAAACATTCTTGTGCATGTGTCTGTTGGTGTGAAAGGCCTTGATTCTGTAGGATATATTCCAAGTATTAGAATTACTGGTTAAAATGGTATATCGATATCCATTATTTTAAGGAAGCGCCAGATTGCTTTACAAAGTGGCTGGACCATTTTGCGAACCCATCCACAGTGTAGGAGGGTGGTTCTTTCTCCACAGCCTCTCCAGCATTTCTTGTTTTGTGTTTTCTGTATCACGACTGTTTTAGTCAGCTAGGGGTGCTCTAACAGAAATACCACAGAGTAGATGGCTTTAACAAAGAAAGATTTATTCTTACACAGTCCAGTAGGTTGCAAGTCCATATTCAGGGTGTCTGCTCCAGGGGAATGCTTTCCCCTTGTCGGCTCTGGAGGAAAGTCTGGTATTGCATCAGTCTTTGTCCAGGGAGTGTCCTGACGCAAGAACCTCTGGTCTGAAGGATGCGCACTGCTCCTGGTGCTGCTTGCTTGATGGTAGCGAGGTTCTCAAGTTGTCCTTTGTTTCTTTTTCCTTTTATTCCTTGCAAGCTAAAAGCATTAAGGGTGGGGCAAGCCATACTCCAGGGAAACTCCCCCTACAGCAGGAATTTACAGCCCCACCCTAATCCTTTAACATACAGGTTAGCAAAACCACACAATGGAGGACAGTCCCAAGATTCTGGGAACCATATCCCAGCCACGTGGCTGCACACATTTTGGGGGGGACACAATTCCAACCATGACAATGACCAATGCTGTTGGGGTGAGATAGTATCTCATTGTCTTGTTTTGAATTTCTTTAATAACTAAAGATCATGAACATGTCCGCATGTGTTTTTTGGCTGCCTGGGTCTCGTCTTTAGTGATATGTCTGTCCATCTCTTTTGCCCATCACTTAATTGGATGGTTTATCTTCTTCTTATTGATATTTTGGAGTATCTTATAGATTATGGACATGAGGCGTCGGTCTGAGATAGAGTTGCCAAATATTTTTTCCCATTCTGTGGGTGTTGTTTTAATTCTATTAATAAAGTCTTTGGATGAGCAAAAGTGTTTGATTCTTAATAGTTCCCATTTATCTATTTTGTTTTCTGATGACTGTGGTTTCCTTGACAGATTTTGGAGTCTGTCCTCATTGTGTATTAAAACTTCCATTGTTGTTCCTACCTTTTCTTGGATGAGCCTTATCATTTTAGGTTTGATATTTAGGTCTTTTATCCAGTTGGAGTTGGTTTTTGTGTAAGGTGTAAGATATGGATCTTGATTCAGTTTATTGCAGATGGATAACCAATTTTGCCAGCACCATTTGTTCAAGAGACTGTTTTTACCCCAGTTTAATGTCTTAGGGCGTTTGTCGAATATCAACTGTTCATAGGCAGATGGTGTCATCTCTGGGGTCTCAATTCTGTTCCACTGATCAATCTGTCTGTTCTTGTACCAGTATCCGGCTGTTTTGACCACTATGGCAGTGTAGTATGTTCTAAGGTCGGGTAATCAGAGGCATCCCAGTGTGTTCTTCTTCTTTAGTAGTACCTTATTTATCTGGGGCTTCTTCCCCTTGCAAACAAAATTGGTGATTTGTTTCTGCATCTCATTAAAAAAATGACGCTGGAACTTGCATTGGGATTGCATTATACAAATAAATTGCTTTGTGTAAAATAGACATTTTCATAATGTTAAGTCTTCCTATCCATGAGCAGGGTGGGTTTTTCCATTTATCTAAGTCTCTCTTAGTTTCTTGTAGTAAGGGCTTGTAGTTTTCTTTGTAAAGGTCTGTTGTTTCTCTGGTTAGATTAATTCCTAGGTACCTTATCTTCTTAGGGGATATCGGAAATGGTATTGATCTGACAATTTCTTCCTTAACAGTCTCGTTGTTGGTGTAAAGGAATTCTACTGATTTACTTATGTTTATCTTGTATCCTGAGACTTTGCTGAACTCTTCTATCAGTTTGAGTAGCTTACTTATAAATTCCTTGGGGTTCTCTCCATATACAATCATATCATCTGCAAACAGGGAGACTTTAAATTCCTCTTTGCTGATGCAGACGCCCTTTATTTCTTGGTCTTGTCTAACTGCTCTGGCTAGAACTTCTAGCACAATGTTGAATAGGAGAGGTGAGAGTGGGCATCTTTTTCTAGTTCCTGATCTCAAGGGAAAGTCAGTCTCTCTCCATTCAGGATGATGTGGGCAATTGGCTTTGTATAAATGGCCCTTATTGTGTTGAGGAATTTGCCATCGATGCCCATTATGCTAAGAGTTTTTAGCATGAATGGTGTTGGACTTTATCAAGTGTCTTTTCTGCATCAATGGACAAAATCAGGTGATCCTTGTCTTTTGTGTTATTTATGTGGTTAATCACACTGATTATGTTTCTGATGTTGAACCAGCCTTCCATCCCTGGTATGAATCCCACTTGGTGATGATAGATTATTTTCTTGATATGTTGTTGTATCCTATTGGCGAGAATTTTGTTGAAGATTTTTGCATGTGGATTCATATGTGATATTGCTCGGTAGTTCTCATTCTTTGTTGGGTCTTTCCCTGACTTAGGTATCAGTGTTATGCTGGCTTCACAGAATGAGTTTGGGAGTACTCCATCCCTTTGTATACTGTGAAATAGTCTCAATAGTATTGGGGATAACTCTTCTCCAAACGCTTGGTAGAATTCTGCAGTGAAGCCATCTGGGCCTGGGCTTTTTTTCATTGGCAGTGTTTTGATGACCTTTTCAATCTCTTCCTTTGTGATGGATTTATTAAGTTGTTCTGCTTCACGTTGTGATAATTTGGGTAGGTGGTATGAGTCAAGGAATTGGTCCATTTCCCCTAGGTTTTCAAATTTGTTAGAGTACAGTCTTTCATAGTATTTTGTTATGATATTTTTGATTTCTGTTGCATCTGTGGTGACAACTCCCCTCTCATTTCTAATTTGGGTTGTTTCCTTTCCTGCTTTTCTTTAGTAAGTTTAGCCAGAGGTCTGTGAATCTTGTTGATCTTTTCAAAAAGCAGGTTTTGGTCTTTCCAATTTTTTCAATTGTTTTTCTATTCTCTACTTCATTTAGCTCTGCTCTAATCTTTATAATCTGGTTTCTTCTGGTGCCTGAGGGGTTCCTCTGTTGTTCTCTTTCTATTTGTTCAAGCTGTAGAGTTAGTTCCTTGATTTGGTTTCTTTCTTCCTTCCAGATGTGTGCATTTATGGAGATACACAGATCTCTGAGCACTGCTTTGGCAGTATCCCATATGTTCCTGTAGGAAGTGTTTTTGTTCTCATCGGAATGCATGAATTTCTTTATTTCATCCTTGATTTCCTCTATAACCCATGTTGTTTTGAGCAAGATGTTGTTCAGTTTCCAAGAGTTCCACTTTCTATCTATGATTTTTCTGCTATTAATTTCAACGTTTATGGCTGTGGTGGTCAGGATTATGTCAACTTGGCTACTACCTATTTGGCTGCTGTATTAAGTGGCAGGGCGGGGTTTGTGGTGGCTCCCTGCCCCTCGGCTCTCATCTCATGACCCTGGACTACAGCCACTGCTGAGTGCCCAATTTGCCAGCAGCAGAGACCAACACTGAGTCCTCGATATGGCACTGTTCCTCGAGGTGATCAGCCAGCAACCTGGTGGCAAGTTGATTACATTGGACCGCTTCCATCATGGAAAGGAAAGCGTTTTGTCCTTACTGGGATAGATACTTACTCTGGATATGGATTTGCCTACCCAGCACGACATGCTTCTGCCAAAACTACCATCCGTGGACTTACAGAATGCCTCATCCACCGTCATGGAATCCCACACAGCATTGCCTCTGATCAAGGGACTCACTTCACAGCAAATGAAGTGCGGCAGTGGGCCCATGCTCACGGAATTCACTGGTCTTACCATGTTCCCCATCATCCTGAAGCAGCTGGCTTGATAGAACGATGGAATGGTCTCCTGAAGACACAATTACGCTGCCAGCTAGGTGGCAGTACCTTGCAGGGTTGGGGAAATGTTCTCCAGGAGGCTGTGTATGCTCTAAACCAGCGTCCAATATACGGTGCTGTTTCTCCTATCGCCAGGATTCATGGGTCCAGGAATCAAGGGGTGGAAACGGGAGTGGCACCACTCACTTTTACCCCTAGTGACCCACTTGCAAGATTTTTGCTTCCTGTCCCCATGACTTTATGTTCTGCAGGACTAAATGTCTTAGTTCCGAAGGGAGGAATGCTGCCGCCTGGAGACACATCAACGATTCCACTGAACTGGAAGCTAAAATTGCCACCAGGCCATTTTGGGCTCCTTGTACCTCTGGATCAACAGACAAAGAAGGGAGTTACAATACTGGCCAGTGTGATTGATCCTGACTATGAAGATGAAATTGGATTGACATTACATAACGGAAGTAAAGAAGAGTATGTTTGGAATGCAGGAGATCCCTTAGGACGCCTCCTAGTACTACCATGTCCTGTGATTAAGGTCAATGGAAAACTACAGCAACCCAACTCCAAAATGAGTGATAATAGCCCAGACCCTTCAGGAATGAAGGTTTGGGTCACCTCACCAGGCAAGGAACCACAACCAGCTGAGGTACTTGCTAAGGGCAAAGGGAATACAGAATGGGTTGTAGAAGAAGGTAGTTCTAAATATCAGTTACGGCCACGCGACCAGTTGCAGAAACAAGGACTGTAATTGCTATGAGTATTCCTGCTTTGTATGTGTGTATTGGATATTTTGTTTACTTATGAAACATAAGATGTAAATGGGTTAATGCATTTTCAGTTGTACATGTGTTAGTTATATCATGTTGACATAAGTATGACTTTGTAACTGTACCCCTTCAGAGACTGTGCATGGTAAGGTGAGATGTGTGCAGATGCCAAGTTGACAAGGGGTGGACTGTGGTGGTCAGGATTATGTCAACTTGGCTACTACCTATTTGGCTGCTGTATTAAGTGGCAGGGCGGGGTTTGTGGTGGCTCCCTGCCCCTCGGCTCTCATCTCGTGACCCTGGACTACAGCTGCTGATCGCTCACGCGGCCAGGAGCTCCTGCTCTCTTGTTCCAGCGTCTGGTTTCGGGACTTGAGCTAGCGGCTGTTGGGCTCATCAGTCCTTACAGTCGGCACGTCAGAGTCCTGCTCCCTGACCTGCCAATCCTGCACTCGCCAGCCTCTGCTCAGTCCTGCTCCCTGACCTGCCGATCCTGGGTTCTCCAGCCTCTGTCACTTCGCCTCGCCACCAGCTTGGGATCCACCGACCTCCAGCCTCTGTTGCATCGTCTCGCCGCCAGCTTGGGATCCACTGACCCACACAACCGGTGATCTGCAACTCTGGTCTCTGACTTGCTGACCTTGGGTTCCTCAGCTTCCGTGGACACGTGAGGCTTGTGCCAGAGCTTGGGACATTCAGCTTCCGTGATTATGTGAGCTGTTTCCTATATTTGTATCTATCTATCTGTCTATATATATATATATTATAAATCTTTCCTTATACCTACACGTGTTACTGGTTTTGCTTCCCTAGAAAACCCAGCCTAAGACAATGGCTTTATGATCTGAGAAGATGCTTTGCAGTAATTCAATGGTATGGATTTTGTTGAGCATTGCATTATAGCCTACCACAATTCTAGAAAATGTTCCATGTGTACTGGAGAAGGTGTAGTTGTCTGCTGATGGGTGGAAAGTTCTGTATATATCAGTGAGGTTTAGTGTGTTAATTGTGTCAATGAGGTCTTCTGTATTTTTACTGAGCTTTTTTCCAGATGATCTGCCTAGTAATGAGAGTGAAGTGTTAAAGTCTCCAACTATTATTGTGGAGTCATCTAACTCTCTTTTGAGCGTAGTCAGTGTTTCTTCGATGTATTTAGGTGCTCTGATATTAGATGCATAAATATTTAATATAGTTAAGTCTTACCTGTGTACTGATCCTTTCATCAATAAACAGCGTCCATCTTTGTCCACGATGGTGGATTAGACATTAAAATTGATTTTTTCTGAGGTTAGAATTGCCACAGCTGCTCTTCTTTGTTCATTGTTAGCTTGATATACATTCTTCCATCCCTTAATTTTCAGTTTGTTCCTATCTTTAGGTCTCAAGTGTGTTTCTTGTAGACAACATATGGATGAGTCATGTCATTTCATCGAAAACGGCACTCGGTGTCTCCTTACTGGAGCATTCAGTCCATTCACATCCAGTGCAATTATTAATAGGTATGTGTTCACTGCTGCCATTGTGTTATGTTTATTTTTACGTTGATGTTTTCTCTATTGGTCTTATTAGTCTGTTCTGGGACATTCTTTTTTATGAGTTCATGTTTTACCTGTTTAAGAGTTGGTTTTGTAGTTGGTGAGACTCATGTGTTACATTTCTAGAAGTGGTATGGTACATATTTTTTGTACTTTACAGCTACCCCTGTGATCCCCCTTAATAAACTATATATAAATCCTACTTTAATTACTACCAGTCTTGTCATCTTCCTCTCCATCTGGAAGGACTGTAACAACTGTAGTACATCCCTCTTTTTATTATGATGACACCATAGTTTTCATCATGATCACTGGATTGCTTCTTTCCGTATCAAAGGTGTGATTGACTTTGGAGCCTTCCCTAAAAGAGTAGATTATTGAGTAGTGTGTTGTTCTAAAATATAAAGTTAGTGGTTTCGTTCTTCTAAGCCAAAGCCAAGAACTTCTTTCAGTATTTCTTGTAGTTTGGGTTTGGTTTTTTACAAAGTCTTTGAGTTTCTGTTTATCTGGGAATGTCTTAATTTCATTTTCATATTTGAAAGATAGTTTTGCAGGATATATAATTCTGGGTTGGAAGTTCTCCTTCAAGGCTTTGAATGTGTCATGCCACTATCTCTGTGCCAGCATGGTTTCTGCTGAGAAATCTTATGAAAGCCTACAGGGTTTCCCTCTGAATGTCAGCTTTGCTTTGAGTCTTGCTGCCTTTTAGAGTTGCTGCTTATGTTTCATTTTGTTAAGCTTGATTATAATATGTCTTGGAGTCTTTCTTTTGAGATCTATATTGGGTGGCGTAAGATATGCATCTGAGATATCTATATTCTCTTCCTTCATGATTTCTGGGAAGTTTTCTTTCAGCAGGTCAGCAACGATACTCTCTGTGTTGTCAGATGTCTCACCCTGTTCAGGGACTCCAATTAATCGAAGGTTGTTCCTCTTAATCGAGTCCCACATGCTTCTTAATGCTTCTTAATTTTTCTTGTTTCTTTTTTCTGATTTCTGCTCATAGACGCTGGTATCAGTAGCTCTGTCTTCCAAGTCAGAAATTCTTTTTTCCATTTGTTCCATTCTGTTTTCTTGGCTTTGCATGGAAGTTTCTATGTCTTTGATTTTCTTCTTGATCTGTTGGATTTCAGAGTACTGGTGTTCCATGTGGTCAAAAAGCTTGGTTAATTTTTCCTTTTCTTCTTCTGCATTTTGTATAAGGTCTACAAGGGCTCTGTATATAATCATTTTGTATTCACTTTCTGATGCTTTGATTAAAGTTTCTTCATCTGGAAAACTCCTTGGTTGCTTTGTTTGGGAGCCTTCTGAAGCCATGGGTGATTTCTTGTACGCCACAACTGTCTGTTGCTTTCTGGGTCCCATGTGAGTATGTAGAGGCTGGAAGAGGTACTGTGAGGATGAATTGCAAATGTTTCTCTAGGCTCTCTGAAAATGTAAAGCAAAAGGTATCTGAGCACCTCACAAGTCAGTTAGGTTTTCAGGTGTAGAGGTCCCTTTTCTCAACTGACAATGTAAACCCCACTATATCCAACCCCAGATGATAACTAGTTCAGAATACAGCAATGCTACTGCCCTGTTAGCTTCTGCTGACAGGGTGTAGCCTTAGGCGGCACTGTGTCAAGTAACGCTTTTGTGATAGAAAAGTGCTCTCTTGTGGGCAGGATCTGACTCCCAAGCTAAGAATTTGGTCCAGCTGCGGCCACCGTATCCAAGCTGGCGTCCTCCACACAGGCAGGAGACAGAAGGGCTAAAGGTGCCGAGGGTAGTGATTCCTCTGCTTCTGTTCCAGGGCCCGCAACGTAGGTGGCACTGGGAAAATTACTGCTTTTCTGTCAGAGAAGTGCTGTGCTGTTTGCAGGTACTGGCTCCCAGGCTAAGAATTTAGTCCCGCTAAAATCTTGGTACGAACATGGCATCCTGCACACTGGCTGCAGAATTCTGTACAAACCCCGCTGAAGCAGATATAAAATGAAAGGCTCAAAGTGGCTAGATTAACAGAGTCCTAAGCCTGGCTCTCAAAATATGTGATTTTCGCCTACATATCCGCCCAGCAATGTGCCTGAGTGTAGCCGCTAGGCAAGACCCAGCTCTGCCCGCAGGCCAAGACAGAGAAAAAAAAAGTCAAAATGGTGCGTTTACCTTCCGTCTGTGAGAGCCAGTGCTAGCCAGGAGTGGGAGTCAGTGAAAGAGAGGAGGTTTTTCGCTTAGTGGTATGAAGTCCCAATTAACAGCCCTGTGCCGTGTCCTGAGGTTGATTAGGTGACCATAAGGCTCCGTTTGATTATCACTTCAAGTCTTAGTTTCCAGAGGGATATAAGGAGATGTGTGCTTAGTCCGTCATCTTGACTCCGCCCCTCTGTTGTTATTAGTCTGTTTTGGGACATTCTTTTTTGTGAGTTGATTTCTTACCTTTTTCAGAGCTGTGTTTGCAGTTGTTGAGACTCCCGTGTTACATTCCTTGAAATGGTATGATACATCTTTGTTGTGCTTTACAGCTGCCCCTATCATCCACTTTAATAAACTATATATAAACCCAAATTTAATTACTTCCAGTCTTGTCATCTTCCTCTCCATCTGGAAAGACTATAACGACTGTAGTACATCCCTCTTTTTAATATGATGGCACTATAGTTTTCATGATAATCACTGGATTGCTTCTCTCCATATTAAAGTTGTGATTGACTTTGGACCCTTCCCTGAGTAGATTTCTGAGTAATGTATTGTTCTAAAACATAAAGCCAGCGGTTTTGTTCTTCTAAGCCAAAGCCAAGAACTTCTTTCAGTATTTCTTGTAGTTTGGGTTTGGTTTTTACAATGTCTCTTGAGTTTCTGTTTATTTGGGAATGTCTCAATTTCATTTTTGTATTTCAAAGATAGTTTTGCAGCATATAATTCTTGGTTGGAAGTTCTTCTCCTTCAAGGCTTTGAGGGTGTCATGCCACTGTCTCCGTGCCAGCATGGTTTCTCCTGAGAAATCTGATGAAAGTCTACAGGGTTTCCCTCTGAATGTTAGCTTTGCTTTGAGTCTTGCTGCCTTTTAGAGTTGCTGCTCTTGTTTCATTTTGTCAAGCTTGAATAGAATATGTCTTGGAGTCTTTCTTTTGAGATCTATATTGGGTGGTGTATGATATGCATCCGAGATGCCTATATTCTCTTCCTTCATGATTTCTGGGCAGTTTTGTCAGCTGCTCAGCAACGATACTCTGTGTTCTCAGGTGTCTCATCATGTTCAGGGACTCCAATTAATCAAAGGTTGTTCCTCTTAATAATTGATGCTTCTTAATCCTTCTTCATCTTTCTTGTTTCTTTTTTCTGATTTCTGCTCATAGACACTGGAGTCAGTAGCTGTATCTTCCAAGTCAGAAATTTTTTTCCATTTGTTGCATTCTGTTTTCTTGGCTTTGCATGGAAGTTTCTATGTCTTTGATTTTCTTCTTGATCTGTTGAATTTCAGAGTACTGGTATTCTATCAGGTCAAACAGCTTGTTTAGTTTGTCTTTTTGTTCTGCTGCATTTTGTATAAGGTCTAGAAGGGCTCTGTATATAATCATTTTGTATTCAGTTTCTGATGATTTCATAAATTTTTTTCCTCTGGAAAACTCCTTGGTTGTTTTGTTTGGGAGCCTTCTGAAGCCATGGGTGATTTCTTCTATGCCACCAGTGTCTGTTGCTTTTTGGGTCCCATGTGAGTAAGAGAGGCTGGAAGAGATACTGTGATGATGGACTGCAGATGTTTCTCTAGGCTGTCTTAAAATGTAAAGCAAAAGGTATCTGACCTCTTCCCAAGTCAGTTAGGTTTTCAGGTGTAGAGGTTCCTCTTCCCAACTGGCAAAGTAAGCATCTCTATATCTAACCCCAGATGATACAAACTAGTTCAGAATACAGCAATGGTACTTCCCTGTTGGCCTCTGCTGAGAGGGCCTAGACTTAGGTGACACTGTGTGGACTACTCGGTTTCTGGTAAAAAAGTGCTATCCTGTGGGCAGGTTCTGGCTCCCAAGCTAAGAACTAGGTCCAGCTGCGGCCACCATATCCCAGATGGCCCCTCCACACAGGGAGTAGATAGAGGGGCTGAAGGTGCCGAGGTTAGTGATTCCTCTGCTTCTGTTGCCAGGACCCCATCATAGGCGACACTGTGTAAATTACTGCTTTTGTGTTGGAGAACTGTCCTGTTTGCAAGCACTGGCTCCCAGGCTAAGAATTAGGTCCTGCTAAAATCTCTGTATGCAACATGGCATCCCACACTCTGGCAGTGCGGTTTTGTACAAACTACACTGTGGCAGTGATAGAAAGACAGGCCCAAAGTGGCTATATTAACAGAGTCCTAATCCTTGCTCTCAAAATATGGGAATTTTGCCTGCCCATCCCCCCCCCAGCAGTGCAACTGAGTCTAGCTGCTAGAAGCAAAAAGTCAAAATGTTTAGTTTACCTTCAGTCTGTGAGAGCCAGCGTTAGCCAGGACCTGGAGTCAGTGAGAGAGAGGAGGTTTTTCACTCAGTGGTATGAAGTCCAAATTACCAGCCCTGTGCTGTGTTCTGGAGGCTCACTAGGTCACCAGAAGGCTCCGTTTGATTATCAATTCAGGTCTTGTTTTCCAGAGCGATATAAAGAGACGTGTTCTTAGTCCACTATCTTGAGTCTGCCCCCTCAAGTGGAGAAATTAAGATACAATCTCATACAGTGTTCTACTATAGCAGAATTAAATCTCACTGGATTAACTCTGCAGCCCTGATGGTTGAATTGTTAACAGCATAGCTGTTAATCAAAAGGTTAGGCAGTCTGCATGTACCAGGCACTCCTTAAAACCCTATGGGTCACTTCTACTCTCTCCCGTAGGGTTTAATGGTTGTAACTAGTGGTACTTGCGTTGTTAGATTTTAAAATTAAGTCCTAAATTTTACCCAGTTTTAGATTTTTTAAATAATTTAATCTGTGTATCTAACTTAAATTCCTCCCCTTAAGTGTGGCAGACTGGTTTGGGACCACAGTTCTGTACAGTAATTCATAAAAATAACCACAGAACAGTGGGCAACAACAGAGGAAATTGACAGATCAAAAGCTTAACCATGCTTTGTCTTTCAGAAATGTCAGCATCAGCTTTCTCACAACAAGGAAAATAAAGAAGGTTGTCTTTTCCCACTGGCCCAATCTTTCCAATACAAGCAAATCAATGGAAAAAAGTGGTTATGCCAATGTGAGGATACTAGAGTATAACCAACCAGAACAATTTTGTTAGTATGTATATTATTTGACTTATAAATTTATTTAATCTACAGTTCAGGGCAAAACCAAGATCATAGTAATTATAAGTCAGGAGGAAAATGTTTTTCTTCTCCTAAAATCAGCTTCAAAATACAAAAATGTCTACATAACCCCTACGCTGGTATACTTTTTACTCCTGTCACACCTTCAATTCTGAATTAGTTTGATTCCTATAAAATCAAAGCTGAGAGTCTGATTCTGTGATTTTAACCCACGTCATCTAACATTTTTTTGTACTTTACCTGTGGACACACTGCATCTTTTCCTAGATGTCTGTAACTGTATTCTCTACCAGGGATTCTTTGGAATGTTATTTGCAGGTGAATACAGTATTTCCTAGTGGAGTGTGCTCATGTAGAATTATAGTGTCTGAATTACAGCCTTCCACTCTCAGTAGATTTTTACTGACTTGACTACCATAACAAAAGTAACTGCAAAACTATGTAAAACAATGTTTTTGTGTGTGGGAGGGGTGAAGAGGAGCAGTTTAAGGAGTTTTTAATGGAATGCTACCTCCCTCAGCTTTAAACCTTGCCTTCACCAAAGGGTTGTCACAAACCTGAGAAATGGTAACCAGAGAAAGCTCTTGCTTTAGCAGAAGAGGGCAGAGCAGGGCAACAGCTTGGATTCTTCCCATCTCTCTTGTCCTCTTCCTAGGTGACTCAAATAAATTCAGCCAGTGCCTGGCACCTGAAGCAGTCTCCCAAAAGGAGAGAGAAGGGTCCGTGTTTATCTTATTCACTATTGGTATTTCAAGCACGGCGATCAGTGCTTGGCAAGTATCAAGTAAACAATAAATATTTATTGACTCCTTGAACAGTAGTCAATGTGTTGTTTGAACAAAAGGTCTTCGAATACATCAATTCTAAAACTTCTAAAGTGGCAGGACTCACAAGCGTTTGTGTGTGTGTGTGTGCTTGTATTTTGAATTGCTTTAATTCACCTTTTAAAGACAGCTCTTAACATCTTGAAACAGGGACTTGGAAGACCAGCCTAACCACACCTTGGAACATTCCGGAGTGATAAGCACCTTGTTTTACTACCCATACCCCGGGGATGAGTTGTTTAAATTATCCCTGAAGTTATTTTTGAGAAAAGCCAGTTTAGACCAAATTCAGAGGCACACGCAGATGAGACAAAAGTGACTGCTACATGTTTGTCCAACAGGAGCACCAGAGAGCTACAAAACAGCCCAGGGCATCAAACCAGGAGAGCAATACACTGTGCAGGCCTGACACCCTATAATAACTCCTGCTACCAGTCCCAGAAGCCTCATTGCAGAAGTCACCTTAAAATCTGCTTGCACACACCTCATTTCCCTAACCCCTTCCTCCTTCCTCCTTTGTAATGAATAAAACACGAGATCCTTTCAGCTTAAAATCCTTTGCAAGCCCCCAACAAAGCCTTTGTTCACAGAGAAGAGGACAAGCGTTGCTTAGGTCCTCGTCATCCCCACTTGTCTCTTCTAATAAATCTTTGCTAGTGTGGAAATCTGTAGATTATCTCCTGATTATTCTTACTCAGTAAAGAACAAGAACCCTGTCTGTGGGTCAGAATGGATGAGGCCATCCCTGTTAACGATCTGATGTATGTGATATATTTAGAGATGCACTAGATCTTGCCATGAGTCAGATCCGACTCTATGGCACTTGGCTGGGTGGCTAGATCTTACAGTTGAAAAGATCAAGTATTTTTAAGTTACAAGTAGAATGGTATTTTTAAGGCTAGAATGTGAATTGTATTCTGGACCTATGACACAGTATTTTGGCTCTTTACCTATCCCCTAATGATTTTTCTAGATAATATGACGTTGGTAGAGACAGAGCAAAGAAATTCTCCTTTTACATGTTCCTTTATGAGGCAGTATAATAGATAGCTTTGACTAGGATATGTTGAAAAGTTCCGCTTAGCTTACTTGGCAGAAATGTGTATAATTCTGTCTTCATGTTGCACCTAGCACACTGTTGATGCTCAAATGTTACCTCCTAATAAAACAGCAATGTTACCTACTATCAGATGCCCTAAATGATTAGTGGCAATAAACATCATTGACATATGTAGATAAGAAGATTATAAATTGTAGGAAATTAGCTTTAATTGAAGTTAAATGATAGCTGAGAAGTTGACAGTTGAATTAGTAATTTTGTTGGTGGATAAGACACAACTATTATGCCTTATCTGAAGTCACCGGTACAACTGAGCATCACAAGAGAGCGCTGGGAGAAAAAAAGACCTAGGTTTGCATCTGGAATTCACAACTTTCTGGCTGTGTGTTCTAGGTGAAAAGGGTAGTTGCTCAGTGCCTATGCTTTGAAGGACCATGCACTAGCTCAAACGCTCACCTTTCCTGTGTGGCAAAGAGTTCCATGTTCTCTCAGCACGCAGGACTCTAGTGCCACTTCCAAGCCTGATCTTCCAGGGCTGTATCATGCTCTGAGGAATGGCTATTTTGGTTGCTTTTGTGAGGAGTGTGATGTAGTTAAGATGTGCAGGCTAGGGTGTTTCCAAGTATATGAGTCTTTCTGTGTAGGGATGGAGCTGAGATGGGGCATGACTTGCAGATGAAAAGCTGGCACTACCTTTATGACCATGTTCCAATTGATTTGTAGCTTTAAAAATTTATCATGGAGTAAATGAGTCTCCATTTGTTAGCTTACCCTGGATGCTTCTCAAGTTAAAGGCAGACCTAAGACTAGGGCAAGTCACATAGCCTATTGCAGTCCCAGTTTCCTTATCTGTAAGCAGGATGATATTAA
Source organism: Heterohyrax brucei (assembly GCA_028571685.1). Classification (NCBI taxonomy): domain Eukaryota; kingdom Metazoa; phylum Chordata; class Mammalia; order Hyracoidea; family Procaviidae; genus Heterohyrax; species Heterohyrax brucei. The sequence continues at coordinate 6,560,297 of CM053143.1, forward strand.
CTGTGCTACTGACCTCAAAGCACTGGGATGATAAGAATGACCTTAAAATAACAACTACCGTTCATTGAGTACATACCATGGCTTAAGATCTATGTTAGGTACTTCGTATATATTCTATTAAGTCCTCACAAGTCTTCAAGATATGTGATTTTTATTCCTTTTTTTTTACAAAGGAGGAAACAGGCTCAGAAAGGTTAAGTTTCTCTCCCAGGTTCACCTCCCTCATCAGGGTGATAATGGGAATACAAATGAGATAATGTAAAAAATGTCATAAACATGCAAAGTAACATAGTTATTAACTCATCTGTTCAATCATTATACATTTGTTGAGTATCTACTAGGTGTTGAGGATCAATATTGAACTAAACAGAAAATCATTGGCTTCAGAAACTTACATTACAGTGAAGGAAAATGAATAATAAATAAAATAAATAAGCGAAATATATAGTAAAATCCACTGCCTTTGAGTTGAGTGTGACTCACACTGACCCTCTAGAACAGAGTAAAACTGTTCCATAGCTTCCAAAGAGCATTTGGCAGATTTGAACTGACCACTTTTTCGTTAGCTAATGTAGCACTTCACCATTATACCACCAGAGTTTCAGAAATATATAGTAGTGTGTTTAAAACAAACAAACATGTTCTACTGTCAATTCTGACTCATAGGTAGAACAACTGCTCCACAGGGTTTCCAAGGAATGCCTGGATTCTAAGTGCCAACCTTTCGGTTAGCAGCCATAGTGCTTAATGACAACACCACCACGGTTTCCATAGTAGTCTGTTACACAGCGGTAAACAAAGCAGATAAGGACAGACAACTTGTAGAGATAAAGTGGTGACATCTGAATATAGAAAGATATGAAGACGGCAAAGGAACACTTTTCCTTTTATTTTATTTATTTATTTTTTTGGTAGTGTTGGTGACAGTGAGGACAAGCCAAACAGAGAAACAAATGCAAAGGTCACAAGACTAGGGTATGCCTCGTATGTTCCAGGATTAGCATGGAGGCCAGTGTGACCCAGACAATAAAGGGGAAGCAGATCTTATAGGTCCTTCATTAAGGACTCTGATTTTTACCTTAAATGAGATGAGGGCTAGTGGACAGTTCTGAGCAGAAGCATGACTTGAGCTGTAATAAAAATTATCAATATGGCTGCTATTTTGAAACTGAGCTATTGGGAGTCAAGAGCAGAAAGAGGGAGACCAACTTACTGTGAAGTCCACACAATGAGGATGCTGGGGTGGGCTAGGTCATGGCAGAAGTATGAGAGGTAGAGGGTAGTTTCCAGATATAGTACTCTGAAGGTTGAATTGACAGGTTTTATTGATCCTTGCAGAACATAAAAAAAAAAGGGAGTCAAGGATTTCAAGGTTTTCCATCTGGGCAAAGGGAAGGGTATAGGTGCCATTAACTGGGATGAAGATGTGGGTGGAGCCTGGTCTGCACATATTAATACTGTGATGCCTATTAGACACTAGGTGGTGATGTCACGTACATGGTTTTCCACTTCATGGGGTTTGCATTCTTTCATTTCTTTTTCTCTTTATGTTCCTTTGCTTTCAGTGGTCTATGTAGTAGGGAAATTGATGGTGGGGCTCAATCAAGTGGTGAAAGAGGAAATGGGGACGTAGTTTTGGCAACAGTAATATGAAAAGATTCATAATTTGTAACTCAGATTCAGTTTTACAAGGTTGGAAAGGGATAGTCCCTTCTCTATCTGAGTCCAAAGACCTAGGCCCACATAGGTAACTAAGGGACTCCATAAAATTGACTATAACCTACTCCAAGTGTTTAAAAATAAAAGCTTAGATATTAAAGAAGTATGCTTAAAAATCTGAAAAAGGTTTAATACTGGCTCCCAAATACAATAAAACTCTCCTGTAAATGCAGTACGCATTAAAACAAAACAAAACAAAACAGAAAAACCCACTGCCATTGAGTTGGGTTCGATTCCTAAGGAACCCAGAGGTCAGGGTTGAACAGCCCCATAGAGTTTCCAAGGTACAGATTTAAACTGCCAACCTTTTGGTTAACAGAGGTGGCACTTGACCACTATGCCACCAGGGTTTTCGCAGCACCCGTACAAAACTGTTGAGTCAATTTTGACCCATAGGTACCCTATAAGACACAGCAGAATTACCCCATAGTTTTCAAGGAGCGTCTGGTGGATTCGAACTGCCAGCCTTCTGGTTAGCAGATGCAGCACTTAACCACGACAACACCAGAGATTCCACAGCACCCATATAAACATTTTTCTTTAAAAAGAACTTTTGGGGGGTGTATGGAGGTGGATAGGCCAGCAAACAAAAATAAAAACCTGCTTATCAGAACAGCAGAGAGAGCCCGGTAGTCTGGCGATGCATCACCGTTTGTGCCGACCTTCCATGCCAGGACTTGGCTCAGGGCAGGGGGATGCAGGAGGAGAGAAGGGTTAAATCTAGCACCAAGAGCGGTCAGATATTAAAGGGCGATAATCTGTTCGGAGGTCTGGAGAGACTGCTTTGTCCTACGCAAATGAAACTTATTTTTAATCAAGTTCCAGAATTTACCGCCCTGGTTACTCCAGAAGGACTAGTAACCTCTAAATTTTTGTTGTCCGCGTGCCCAGGGGTGGCTTGAATCTGATAGTCAAGCAGGCATCTTTCCATCCCCTTATATTTGTGGTAATTTAGGCGTTTTGAAGGTGCAAAAGAGACCACAGAAGGCAGAAGAGGAATGCTTTCCCTTCAAGTTGCAAAGCAGCACCAGCTCGCGCTGATTCCTAGGTTCAAAAGGAATGCCCCAAACAGCCCAAGCTACGGGCTCGCCTTCAGTGCCCTGGGCCGCGCCGTGGGGCCACGGGGAGTCCGAGGGGCGACTCAGGCTGCCGGGTCTCCCACGAGCGGGTGTGGGCTCGGGAAATGTGAGGGGCGACGACAGACCAGATCGGGGGCCGAAAAGATGGAGAGGAGGGTCGAGAGAGGAGAGTCCTCAGCTCTTCGCGCGGGCACTAGGACCTGAGCGGCTTCACCGGGCGAGGCCCCACCGGACCTGGCCAGCTCCGCCGAGGTCGCCAGCAGCCCTCGGCAACCCAAGCCCCCGACTCACCTGGTGGTACCCCACGGCGCCGCGCGAGAGGCGAAGGCGCGGCCCGCGGCCGACGCGGGGCGCGGGAGGCGGGGCCGACGTGCCGGCACGCCCCGCCTACGTTGACGCGGCAGCCAGCGACTGGCCCGCGCCCTGTCACTCACTCCTCACCATGGTTGCCGCACAAAGCCACAAGCCCCTGCGGCCGCTTCCTCCCTGAGGAGCGGCTCGGGCGGCGGCGAAGGCGCAGGAGGAAGAGGCGGAGGAAGAGGAGGGCAGTCGACACTTCCCAAACACTGGCCCAAGGCGGTGAGCCCCGCTCCGCCTGCGTCGCCCGCCTCCGGGAGTTGGGAGCTGGGCGCCGGCGGCCTCTTCGGTCCCCTTCCCGCCCCGCGCCGACGAGGACCAAAGTTGCCGAGAGCTCCTGGGCCGGAGGAGCAGCCCAGCCGGCTGCTGTGGCCGCGGCAGCGCCGGCACCGGCGCCTGGACAGCCCCGCTCCGGGCGCGCCGATGGGGGGAGGTGGCGGCGGCAGAGCCCTTAGTGGCGGTCAGAGGAGCGGGGGCGGCGGCGAGGCGGCCCGAGGGGATGCAGCAGCAGTCAGGAAGGACTGCCGAGCCCAGTAGACCAAGATCAGGAACGGCGGCGGCGGCCGAGCCCGTCAGGCTTCTCGGCGTCCGGACCTGATCCAGGCCCACCCGGTCCCTTCTCCCCACCGGCAACCGCGCTGCGCCAGCGCCGAGGATCCGGGGCGCGGGAGAGCCCAGTGTTTCCTGAGACCCCTGGGCGGCGGCGGGCGCCTCCGAGAGGAGGGGGCGACCTCCGCGCGGGAGGGAGTGGAGGCCCCGCCTGGCTGCAGTTCTTCCTCTCCCCTCCGCGCTCCTGGCTCCCTAAAAATAACTCGGCCCGCTGGGGCCAAAAGGAGCAGCCGCTGTCTCCGGAGCGTGGCCGGGGGAGGCGTGTGGACCCTGGGCCGGAAGGGAGCCGGCGCGCTAGGGAGCCTCTCCGGAGCGGCGGTGAGGAAGAGGAGGAGGAAGCGGCGTTCTCGACCGTCTCGCGCGCCGCAGGGACCCGTCCGCCGCCCGTCCCCGGAGCCGCGCTCCGCCCGTGGTGTCGGGCGGCCTCGCTTTTCCGCCTGGGGCCCCGCTCCCCGCGCGCCGCCGCCGCCGGTCGGCGTATTAGCCTGGGGCGGGCAGGGAGCGAGCGCGGCGCGGAGGCAGCGGCCCCGCTGGGCCGAGCGGAGGCCGGCGACGGTGCGGAGCGGCTCCGGCAGGGCCCGCGGGGGGAGATGGCGTCCTACGTGGATAACAGCTTCCGCCAAGCGGTGATGAAGAACCCCGCCGAGAGGAGTCCCCAGGTGAGACGAGGTTTCGCCGCCCGCGTTTGGCAGGTTTATGCTCAAGCTTCTCCGTTCACTGTTTCCCCTTCCTTACACAATTCGCCCCTCGTACCCCACTGTTTTCATAAGGACGCTCGACTTCTAACGGCCTCCTACCCCCGAGTCTCTGTCCCCGTCTCTCCTTCGTTTATTTCTCCCTGTCTTGGGTATTCCCCAGCTTTTCTTTTCCCTTTCCATTACTGACCTTTCTCTTCCGTTTGCGTAGTGGAGGGAATTCTCTTCATTAATTTTCCCTGTCCCCAGCGTCACTCGGGGGGGACCACTGAACCTCAAGGCGTCTCTTCACCCCTCTGTCAGTGACTCCTGCCATCCTGGCTGCAAGCACAGTTCCCCTTCTTTGTAGTTCAGTGCTTTTTGTGAAGATACAGAGGACGACTTGTATGGTTCTGCGAAAGACAAATCCATGTTGGCCCCCTAAGATACAACGTGGACATGTTTGTGTTACTGTTTTGCCTTTTTTTTTTTTTGAAGAAGGGATAATTTTTCAGTACAGAAATAAAGTTCAATAACTGAGCTAGTGCTTCTCGTTTACATTGCAGAATTAGCTGTAGAGCAGACTTAGTCAAATACACCTCCGGGAAGGGCACCCTGCAGATTCTTTTGGTGTCCTGCGACCTTGTCAAAAGTAGATAAGTTTGTTAGCCTTTATACATCTGTTTACCTTCAGGCTTATTTTTCTTTCACTTTAAATGAGGAACGGCTGATGTGGTTGGATGCGGTTGTCTCAAATTGAAGTCGAGAGGGGGAAATTATAAAAATGTAGTGGTTTGATTTTCTTTTTTTAGTTGCTGACTGGATAATGACACATATTCCTAAGCACTGGGATGTTGACTATGTAGGGATACCTGCTGCCAGCTCTCTTAAGACAAATCAGCCCTTCTGATCTTTAGGAGCATCAGACATTGGAAGAGTTGCTTGGCTTGTTAGGTGTTGGATGCCGTCTGTCCAAATCCAGTTGTACTCGTTCTTGGATGTTGATTATTATTTAATGTGAGGAGAACAGAATAAAATAGAATCTTACACTGGTTGCCTTTGGACCAGCGCCAAGAATGGCACTTGGTACTGTTTTTGATTCTTCATTTTCCCTAGTGCAACCATTATACCTCAGGGGTCGTGGACAGATTGTACAGATTTACTAAACTTGTGGAAGATGGGCTGTAATTTTGCAGGAAACTTTGTTTCACACTTGTCTCCAGAATAGTTCTTAACTCTGAAGAATTGTGTGATCTCAGCTGAAAATGTTCAGCTTTAAGCTTGTTTCTGGACTGTGCACTGCTTCTCTCACGCCTTCTTCATTTGTATTTGTTTTAACGTTGTCAGCTGAAACAGCTTTTGGCATCTAACAATGCATGTTCCCAGTTGCAATGTGATGGGAATGCTTATTTCAGTGAGATAGTTCCGTTCCTTTCGGGAATGCTGTTTGAAATGCCAAGTGAAATCACACATGCTGAGAGCAGTAGAACCTAGGGAGGCAGGCCAGAAAGTGAAGTCAGAGGACATTAGAGAGAAGGAAAGTGATGCGTTTCATTGATTTGTTGGAAGAATACCAGTGACCAAAACCTACGTGCTATCAGGTGGAGGATGGGTCAGCAAACAAGTCTGGGAGAGACAGAAACGCCACAGTGACAGCATGAGGATTCTGCCAATAAATGAACTGTTAAAAGTTTTCTGTTCCCATGCCAGTTGTGTAAAGTAGTCAGAAATGACTCAGTACAGAAATTAGCATGAGTCAAAAATAGTAGACCCATTACTACTAACACTAGAACATGAACTTCATTGACAGTCTAAGATTATTACATTTTTCACAACAAAACCTTCAAAGAGCAAGTAAAGATTAGAGAAACCTACTAGACATTTTGAGCTCTCTTAGTCCTGTTAACATAGATGTTCACTTTGTTGTTGTGAATGAACTCCCCCCCTGCTTGTTTACAGTTTTAAAGAGAAAGTAGTTGAAAGTGTGGATGTTGTCCATCTTAATGTGGGTTGTCAAACATAGTTAATATTTTGAAAGGTTGAAATTTACTAAAAAATAAGATATTTTAGTTAGGAAATGATTTTTGTATTAAGAGTGCTTTGTTAATGCCAGTGCTGGACTTTTCCAGCTCTCTTTTTCTTAATGAAAGTTAGAAATTTTGTAATAGCAGGAGAGCGGACTTGCTGAGTTTGAACAGAAGGGTGTTAATTAGCAAAGATTTGCTCTTCTGTTTCCTTCTGTTTCCAGGGATAGACTGAATAAAGGAGTTTGTCAGATTCTGATTACACTAAAAGGGAGGTGCTTTAAAAGAAAGAAATAAATGAAAATAGCTTTTTGCTAAATTTAGCTTTTCATTTTCTTTTTTTAAAAGCCTGTCAGCACAGTTCTCCAAAACTCTGTGAAGACAAAGTTTTGCATTTAGGTTAATCAATTGCCTAGAAGTAAACGTGATGTCAGCAGAGTAACCTAAGAGGTTGGCTAGGAGAGAACTTGGGAGGGGGGTGGGAGGAAGGAGGAGATCCTTAATGTAAACAAGAAGTGTTGATAATTAGGGAGGTTTTCATGTCCTCTTGAAAAATGTAATCTGTAAACACCTTATATTTAAGTCGGATCCGACTCGACAACGGCACTTGGCTGGCGTTAGAGGAGAATGGTAAGAAGAAATAAAATTGTCACCTGAGTTTTTAGACAAGCCAAGCCAATCATGTATATTTATGTTAAGGAATTGCCACTGTTTCATCTGATATTTTGAGAGGAGGGAAAAAGGCTTTTTGAATTCCATGTGTATTTCATATTGTGTGCCTGTAACCTTGCTTAGTTCTAGTCAGTTGGACACTGAATTTTAAATAATAAACCCTTTTGAAAATAATGAAACTAATGTGTATGTTGGTATTTTTCAGTGGGTTTCCGTTAGAGAAGAAATTCTTATGTAATTGCTTAATGTAACTATTTGGGTTTATGTCTTTAATAGCTTAAATGGGAAACTTGGTCACCAAAACAGTTTATTGAGGTAAAAGAGGTAAACAAATTGCCAACAGCTTTATCCCCCAAGGCTTTATACTGTCAAATGGTTTTTCTAAATCATTTTGTCAACTTGTTGAAATGAGACCACTTGAAATTGTTTCTTCAGAGAATGCTTAAATCCATAATTATTTTAGTGTTTTAGGTGAAACGTCATTTGTAGATTGTTCCCTTGTACTCTAAAAGTCTAATTTAAAGTGCTTCCTAACTAATTGGGTAAGTATTTCTTTGAAACAGAATGTGTAAAACCACCTCCCAGGCAGTCATTTTTAGTTAGTAGTCTTACTTTGCCTTTCACTGTTGTGGTAAAAAAAAATTGTTGACTATTAAATATTTTGATTTAGTTGCTTACTCATGAATTTGTCAGAGTAGAATTCATGACAGAGTGCAGGATTTAACTGTTTGCAAAGTTGTTCAGTAGAATATGCTTCGTGTCATCGTGGGAGGTCTGGGGGGTGGGGGTGGGACTACATTTAGGCCAGAAAACGTTGTATTACGGAAATCTGCAGCAAAGAATATTTCTGGCGATTAATTAACTTACAGATATTGCAGAATTGTTGTATTACAGGTGAATTTTTCCATTTAGACATCCTTCTCTTTTTAAACATTGTTTATGATCCAGTTCATTGTCATTTGTCACCTTGTCCTTGGATGCTATTGTGTCTCAGGAGGTGGAGCCAAGTGGCACTGTGCACAAGAAACACCAGGCAGTCCCTCTGCAGCAAAGACAGAGAAATTACGTGAAACAGATACTGATGTCAGTCTTGATTTTATTGTATCTCAGTTTTGAACTTTAAGTAATAAATATTTGTTAAGTAATTTAAATTCATAAAATTCAACAAAACTGTCTCTGCGTTCTGAATAGTGTATCTCACAAAGAGAGAAGATTGGTCACAAGTATTTAAATTTCATAATAGTGATATTTGGCTTTATAGGTTAAATGCCATTTATAACTTTGGACAAGCAGGGACTTAAATTTATGGGTAAAAAATTATTAACATTCTTGTGTAATGTTGGAGCTCAGTTGCCTTCAGATAACCTTTTAACTATTTCATAATTAACAGTTCGTAGTTAGCTTTGTGTATGTTGGCTGTGATTGAGAATGAAATCTCTCCAACTTCAGCACTGTATGTAGATACTGGTTTAAAGCCCAGTGGTTCCCAGACCCTGGGCTTTCATACAACAGTTAAAAAAATAAAAAGGAAAAGGGTCATCTGGTTGCTAACTTTGTTTTGACTTTTTTCTTAAAGATTATTTTTTTAAAAACAACCAAAAGAAACCAGTGATAACCTCTTGCTTGAGGTTGTATTCTATAGAGGAGGAAAATCAGTGACACGCGTATATATTTTTCTGTATATCTGTATACATTCATACACATAAACATATATACCTGCAAATATTATGTATACATAGATACATGTATCTTTATGTGTATGTATATATAGAGAATGTGTCTTTGTGTGTATGTGTATATATAGATAAATGTGTGTGTGTGTGTATAATTAAAACTAAATTGAACTGATTGCCATCAAGTCAATTTTGAGTCCTGCCGTTCCTATAGGATGGGGTAGAATGGCACCACCCATTCCATATACCTTTGCCCTCAGCAGATACCTCAGCTTATCATGTTTCTTTGCCTGGTGGGGTGACCCAAACTTGTACTCCAAGGAGTGGCTGTTGGATTTGAACTGCTGACCTCTTGGTTAGCACTGAAGCTTAACCACTGTGCTGTCATGGCTGTACATACATGTGCACATACATGTTCAGAGAAAGTGAGATTGATGTGTGACCTAGGTATATCTTAAGAAAATAGTTCACACAGTTGTGAAGGCTGACAGTTCCTAAATCTGTGGGTGAAATGTCAGGCTGGAGGCTTCTCCTGAGTCATGTAGTTTCAGGGGCTGATGAACCCCAAATCTGTAGGTCACAGGGAAGGCTTCTAGCTTACGTCCTTAGAACAGGAGGTCAAGAGTATGACAAGATGGTTGTAGGACCTAGAGGAGGGGAGGAGAGGTTTCACGGAACATCTGTGTATGTTGCTTTCAGCATACACCTCCAGGGAAGTTCCCGTTTTAGCTGATTGGCCGTTCATGTCAGAATCACAGAAGGGAGAATGATCATATAATATTTGCCAAACCACTGACAGTCATGGCCTAGTCAAACTGACACGTAACCTTAACCATTACAGTACACTTCTGGTCATTGTGGCACCTGTACACATCTCCTTAAACCATATGTAATCTCTGTAGATAAAGACAGTTATAAAGTGATACTCATGTGTAAAATGATACAACTAATGTGTGACCAAAAATGGACTCACCCTGTTTGTGTTTTATATTTTATAATAAACAATGGAATAAGTGAGAGAAAAAAAGATATTTGGTATGTATATGAATGTGTATGTATATACACACAAGCAGATACACAAGTACTTAGAACAAAAAGTACATTTTCTCCCTACTTATTGACAGTATTGTCTGACATTTTATTTTTATGGTTAAAAAATAGTACTATCTACTGAGGTCAACTCTTGTGACAGGAATGGCTTGGACTCAGGGACACAGAGTGACTGTATCGTGTGTGCACTTTATGGTTCTGTGTATCTGTAGGATGTCATCCTACTGGCCTCTCACTAGGAGGGAGTGGAGAGGATGGAGAGGAGGGGACAGGAGATTGTTAAGAGGATATGACAGGTATAGAACAGAAAGCAGGAGTGTGCAGTCAGTGGGCAAGGAGAGCAGAAGGAGCTGCAGATAGGCAGGCGTGCAAATTTAAACTGGATTGTACTTTCACACAATCACAATAAAAAAATTAATAAAAAAATTGTACTGTCTGACTGTTGTACCTTTATGAAATATGTCTGGCAGTAATGAATGCTGAGGTGTGAGGTAAAGGTAATGCTGGTTTTGATGTTTAAGGTTATTTGTCAACTTGATTGGGCCATCATTCTCAGTGATTTATAGTAATGATGTAATTTGGCCATAATGTAATGATGTTGTTATCTTCCATTTTGTAATCTGATGTGGTCATCCTCCATTTTCACATAACACCAATTCTGGGTAATGCCCTGGTCTTGAGAACATTAACTGTGTTGATAAATGAGAATAGGGTATACTAAAAGCAATATAGTCTTTGTTTCTGTACCAGGTCATGTGGTTATGAATGGTATTTAGAAATACCTTCTTCTACCGCCCATTCCATATACCTTTTGCCCTCAGCAAGGACCTCAGCTAATCATGGTCCTTTGCCTGGTGGGATGACCCGAAATTGTACTCCTGAAGGATGTAGGCTGTTAGTAGTCATGTTGGAATTGGGTTGTCATAGTTTTCCATTGACTTTAATCACAGGGCATGTGTCATGGATTCAGTTGTGTCCCCCAAAACATGTTTCAAGTTGGTTAGGTCATGATTCACAGTATTGTGTGGTTGCCCTGCATTTTGTGATTGTAAGTTTATGTTAAAGAGGATGAGGGCGATTATAACAGCCTTACTAAAGTTATATTCCTTATGCACTGTATTGAGAGTTTCCCTAGAGTGTCCTGCATCGTCTTTTATCTTACATGAAAGGGAAGCACACAGAGAGTGGGAACCTCATGGCCCAAGAAAGCAGTGTCCGGTGCATAGCACATTCTTTGGCCTGGGATTTGTGTGTGGAGAAGCTCCTAATCTCGGGGAAGATTGACAAGAACTTTTCTTCATGAGTTGACAGAGAAAGACTTCCCCAGGAGCTGATGCCCTGACTCTGAGAAAATAAATTTTTCTTTGTTAAAGCTATCCATTTGTGGTGTTTCTGTTCGAGCAGCACTAGATGACTAAGACAGCGTGGTAGTACTAAGAGGTACCCTAGGGGATCGCCTGTGTTGCACGTATACTCCTCTTTACCTCCATTATGTTAAGTCTGATTTTTTCCCTGGTTGTCAGGATCACTCACATTAGCTCGTACAGTAATTCCTTTCTTTGCCTGTTGGTCCAGAGGCATTAGGAGCCCAAAGTGGACCATTGGTGTTCTTAAGTTGCAGCATTGGAGTCAGTGATGTGTCTCCAGGTGGGAACATTGTTTCCTTTGAATGAACCCTCAGAACATAGAGTAATGGAGATATTTCACTATGCGTAGTAGTGAATGGTGCCCACTTTCATCTTTACCCCTGGATTCTTGGACCCATGAATTGTGGCTATGGGGGAAACAGGGCACTGTACACTGGACGATGGTTTAGAGCGTGTAAAGCCTCCTGGAGGACAGTACCCCAACCTTGAAGGGTATTGCCATCTGGTTAGCACCACAGTTGTGTCTTTAGGAGGGCATTCTATTGTTCTATCAAGCCAGCTGCTTCTAAATGATGGGGAACATGATAAGACCAGTGAATGTTGTGAATATGAACCATTACCATACTTTATTTGCTGTAGAGCGAGTCTTTTGATCTGAGGCAGTGCTGTGTGGGTTACTATGGTGTTGGATAAACATCCTGTAAGTTCATGAATGGTAGCAGTTTTCCATTCATGTTACTTCCAAGTCCATGACTATCTAGCAAAAGCGTTGGCCATAGGCCATGAATCAGTATACGGTGGTATATGTGGCTGTCTCCCCTTCAAGCAAAGTGAACAGCCGGATACACTGCTTGGAGTTGTGACTACTGAGAGAATTTCATTTCACTACTGCCCTTCAGGGAGGTACCAGAAAGGGGCTGTGGTGGTGCCACTGACCACTTTTGAGTGGTGCCTATGCATCATGCTTGACTGTAAATCAAGTATGAGTTTTCATTTTCTCGATTAGCCAGTTGTAAGGAACTCCTCATGAAGCCATAGGTGCAGACTGGGAGAAGGACTGGGACACCACGACTAAATAGCCAGTGCCGTAGGTCCGTGCGAGTCAGAGTATTCTCATTACTGCTTTGACCCTGCTGTCCATTACTGCAACCACACCCACTTTGTCTTTGTTATTAGAGTGCCACTAGTTGGCCCTACCACCATGGGATCCAGTCAGCCTTATTATAGTTAAAACCAAATCCACTGCCCTTGAGTCAGTTGTGACTCACAGTGACCCAATAGAACAGAGCAGAACTGCCCCCTAGAGTTTCTGGGGAGCGCCTGGCAGATTTGAACTGCCAGCCTTTTGGTTAGAAGACATAGCACTTAGCCACTATACTGCCAGGGTTTCCCCCATTGTAGATAGGTCCCTTAATTCAGTTAAGAGTTTCCACTGTCAAATCTAACTTACATAAAATAGCATTCACAGCAGTCTTCAAGGATGCTTGAGGCTCGCTTCACTAATTTGTTTCTCATAGTTGTGGTTAAAGGTGTGTCTTCTGGGCATTCCTTGTGTACGTCTGTGGTTCCGATCTGGTTAATCCCCTCTAATGTGCCAATTTCCCTAAGCCTTCTACAGTGTACCTCAGCAGGGCTGGCATTTCAGCTTGACTTAGGATACACCATTGCAGAATAAACTGTTAGATCCTTTTCTGACTTCTCAAGCTGACACAGTGAATGAAGAATCTGCTTAGTGGACCCACATCAATAAACTCAGATTGATCTATCATTATGTTCCTTGCACCATTATCCCACACCCTTAATAGCTTTCCCACACACACTTGTCAGGTTTCTCTTTGTACATATGAAAAAAATAGTTGTTTTGGAGTGTAACATAACTCCTCCTTGGTAATGCTTTGTACTTCACCTAGTTGGGTTTGCTGAAATTAAGTCTGGAAACCCTGGTGGCATAGTGGTTCAATGCTACATCTGCTTCCCAAAAGGTTGGCCATTCATATCTGCCAGGGGCTCCTTGGAAACTCTGGAGCAGGTCTACTCTGTCCTAGAGGGTCACTGTGAATCCGAATCAACTATGTTAGTGATTTTTTTTTTTTTTTTTTTAAATAGAGTTAGAGGACATGGTGTTGGTATAGTGGATAAGTGCTACAGCTGCCAACCAAAAGGCTGGCAGTTTTAGTCTACCAGGTGCTCTTTGGGAACTATGGAGCAGTTCTGCTCTGTCCTGTGAGGTCACTGTGTGTTGGAATTGACTCAGTGGTATTGGGGTTGGTTTTTTAGTGTAGATCTAGCGGAAACTCTGGTGGTGTAGTGGGTAATTACTGCAGGTGCTAACTGGAAGGTTGTCAATTCCAGTCCATCAGATGCGCCTTAGAAACTATGGGGCAGTTCTGCTGTCTCCTCTAGGGTTGCTGTGAGTAATAATCAGCTCTTAAGATAATAAGTGTGGTTTTTATTTTTACTTTTTAGTAGATGTAGAAGCAAAAAATGAGTGGTGTTGGTGGGTCTTAGCAAGATTTACCATTGTGTTGTAAGTTATCTGCCATAGTAACACCCTTGGCAGTATCTTACATAAAAAGCTGGTACAGCTCTTTGGTACAGCTGAGTGAAATTCTTCAGATGAGAGGAGAAAGTATGCTGGCTTTATTTGGGAAGGTGGTTTACGAGACGAGTTAGTTCATTTCTTTAGATTAGAGTAGGAGAGCTGGTACTGTTGGCAAGAGTGATTCAGTGGAATTTGGGAGCTCAGTGTCCCCAGCATCCTAATTATCTCCTTTGTGTCACCATCACAAGTGCCAGGATTCCGTGTCTTCCCAATCAGTTGCCTTCTCTTTAACTTCAGACACCATTCTAGGTTGAGATTGAGTTGGCATTGTGATTCATTTGCTCTTTTATAATAAGACTCTGGGTTTGGTATTTGGCAGTTTCAGCTCTATTACTACAGAAAAAAGGCTTTCTTTCAGGACACACATGGTTCCTTTCAGGTCTTTTATGTGACATTTGAGCTGAGACTCATCTTTTCGTTTCACCACTTTGTCTAGAGAAAGCAGGAATGACCAACCAACCAGGCTTCCAATATTTCTCATTTTGACTAAATTGTAGAAAAGTATCAAAGATGCCGTCACCCAGAGCCTTGTTTCTTATGAAGTGTTTGATCATTTCATGGTGATATTTTGCATATTTTTCTTGCCACCTGATGTCTTAGGTTCGCAGCACCCTCTTTGCTATTGGAGATAGAGTCGTCAACAGCTTTAAGATTAACCAGACTTGAGCACCAATTTAGAAGACTCATCTTTATGATTTTGTTCCTCTAAAACTACTCTTTGTACCAGATGTCTTAGGCTGGGTGCTCTAGAAGAGCCAAACCCAGTGATTCACATACACACACAGAGGCATATTTTGTTGTATTGTGCTTTGCTTTATTGCACTTTGCAGGTAGTATTTCTTATAAATTGAATGTTTGTGGCAACCCTGTGTCAGGCAAGTCTTTTGGTGCCATGTTTCCAACACCATGTACTTTCTTTGTGTCTTTGCGTCATGTTTTGTTACTTTTTGCGGTATTTTAGACTTTTTCATTACTTTTATATATGTTATAGTGATTTGTGAACAGTGGCCTTTAGTGGTACTGTAGGAGTTGTTTTTGACACCATGTACCTGCATCCATGTAAGATGCTAAATTTAATCAGTAAATGCTGTGTATTTGGACTGTTCCCGTAACAGGCTGTTCCCCTCATCTCTTTCCCTGTCCTCAGGTCTTGCTGTTCTCTGAGACATGGCAGTATTGACATTAGGCCAGTTAGTAACCCTGTAAGGGCCTTTCAGTGTTGAAGGTAAAAGAGAGTTACGTGTTACTCACTTGAAACCCAAGCCAGAAGCGATGACAGTTGGTGAGGAAGGTGTGTCGAAAGCAGAGATACGCCAAAAGTTAGGCCTGTTGGTTAGCCAAGTTGTAAAGGCAAAGGAAGAGTTCTGGAAGGAAATTAAAAGTGCTACTCCGGTGAACACATAAATGACCAGAAAGCAAAAACAGCCATGTTGCTGGCCTGGAGAAATTTGTAGCAGTCTGGGTAGAATGTTATACCAGTGATAGCATTGCCTTAAGCCAAAGCCTAATCCAGAGCAATACCCAAACTCTTAAATTTGTAAAGACTGAGAGAGGGAGAGAGGTGAGGAAGCTGCAGAAGAAAGAGTTGAAGCTAACAGAGGGAGGTTGGTTCATGAGGTTTAAGAAAAACCATCTCCATGATGTAAAAGTACAGGCTGAAGCAGCAAGTTATCCAGAACATCTAGCTAAGATAATTGATGAAGGTGGTCACGCCAAACCATAGATGTTCAATGTAGATGAAATACTTACACTGAAAGAAGATGCCATCTAGGACTTTTCATAGGTAGTGAGGAGAACTCCGTGCCTGGTTTCAGAAATTCAAAGGACAGACAAACTTTCTTGTTAGTGGCTAATGTCACTGGTGACTTTTTATTGACGTTAGTGCTCATTTACTGTTCTGAAAATCCTAGCACCCATGAGAATTACAGTAAATCTACTCTTCGTGTGCTCTGTAAATGTAGGCCTGAATGACACCACATGTGTTTACAACATGGTTTAGTGAACATTTTAAGCCTGCTGTAGAGACCTAGGAAACCCTGGCGGTGTAGTGGTTAAGTGCTATGTCTGCCAACTAAAGGGTCAGCAGTTCAGATCTGCCAGGTGCTCCTTGGAAACTCTATGGGGCAGTTCTGTGTGTCCCGTAGGGCCACTATGAGTTGGAATTGACTGCAGTGGGTTTGGTTATTTTGGTTTTGTTGAGACCTACTGCTGAGAAAAAAAGATTCCTTTCAAAATTTTACTAGTTGGCAGTGTACCTGGGCACCCAAAGGTCTGATGGAAGTATACAAGGAAATCACTGTTGTTGTTGTGCCTGCTAACACAGCATCTGTTTTATAATCCATAGATCAAGGAGTGTTTTGACTTTAAAGTCTTACTATTTAAGAAATAAATTTTGTAAGGCCAGAGCTGCCAGATAGTGATTCCTCTGATGGATCTGGGGAAAGTAAATTGAAACCTTCTGGAAAGGAGTCACTATTCTAGATGCCATTAAGAACTTCCATGATTCATGGGAGGTAAAAAGTTGGTTCCAGCCCTCCATGAATGTGTCAAGACTTGAGTGGCAGAAGTAACTGCAGATGTGGTGTAAATGGCAAAAGAACTAGCATTAAAAGTAGAGCCTGACTGTCGGGGGTCTTAAAAGCTAGTAAGCTGCCATGTAGATAGAATCAACTGATTCTAATCCACGTGGAACAGAGGAGAACAAAGGACATCAAAGATATGAGGAATATATGAGCCCAGGAGAGAGAAGGGGCCACGTAATTGGGAGCCTTCATCAGCATGAGACCAGTGATTGCCCTGACAGGGAGTACAAGACAGGATCCCTGGTGTAGTGGGAGAACAGTCGGGGTGCAGAGCGAGAACTTAGTTATAAGGTCAGATTTGATAGTCTGACATCCTGCAAGTTTAGTTGGACTCAGTGCTAGCCCAGAGCAGAAAACAGTACTGAAGCCAACTCTGGACTGGAGTGTAATACGGAGAATGATGCTGGTGACTTGTGTGCTTCTTGGTTTAAATATGTATACGGGGCTGTTGGAGCAGCTCCTGTCTAGAGGCAAGATGGGAAGATGGAGAGGGGGGACAGGAGTTGCTTGGACAAGTATGGGAAGTACAGGGTAGAAAGGAATAGGGTGCTGTCACAGGGTGGGATGAGCAGTTAGGGTTGCAGAGAAGCGGGGGGGGGCGATTTTATATGGCAAATTGACTTGGATTATAAACTTCCACTTAAAGCACAAAATTAAAATATTAAAATACCTCCCAAACCAAAGCCAACTCCTCCCCCCAAAAGTGGAGCCTGAAGATGTGATTGAATTACTGCAATCTCATAATAAAACTTGAACATAATGAGGAATTGCTTCTCATGGAGGAGTGAATAGGTTCTTGCGATAGAATACTGGTGAAGATGCAGTGTACAGTGTTGAAATGACAACAAAGAGTGTAGAATTTTACACAGGTTTAGTTGATAAAGTAGTAACAGGGTTTAGGAGAATTGATTCCAGTTTTGAAAGAAGTTCTACTCTGGGTTAAAATGCTGTCAAACACTATGACATGATGTAGGGACATCTTTCATGAAAAGAAGAGTCAGTTGATGCAGCAAATTGCATTGTTGTCTTTTTTAAAGAAATTGCCACTGCCATCCAGGCCTTCAGCACTCGCAACCCTGATCAATCAGCAGCCATCAACACTGGAGGCACAAGGCTCACTTGATGGTTGTTATTATTATTTTTTAAGCAATAAAGTGCTTTTTAATTTGGATGTATTCACTGTTTTCTGGGTATAATGGTATTCCACACTGTGTAAACTACAGTAGGGTGTAAATGTAACTTACATGTACTGGGAAGCCAGAACTTTCATGTGACTTGCTTTACTGTGATATTCTCTGTACTGTGGTGGCCTGGTATGTCTCTGAGGTACGCATACATGTATATGTATGGGTGGTGATAATGCAAGTCTTTGTGGGGAGGAAAGTCATCTGATAGTCACACTGTTTTGACAGAATTTGTATCTTTTCTGGAAAAAGTCCTCTGACTTCACATGCCTAGTTAACCACTCCTTACTGAACTGTGTAAAGTGTATGTCTTCTGTTGTCTTTACGTGTTTCCTTTTAGCATTCAGTCTGTAAAAGTATGTATGTTTCAAGGTTTGTTGTGGGGTTAGCTTTTACTGATGGAAAGTTTAAGTCTTTGCATTTAAATTCTTCTGGCTTTACTATTTCTGTGCTTTGAGATCTGTTACATGTAAAATGTTTTAGAGGATTTATTATGAGTGACTTGACAAGAGCTTTGTTTCTCATTGGAACTAAAAGCGTTTTCCTCCTGGTTACAGTCTTATGCTGGATAATGTTTATTCAGGCACCGTCTGGACTGCATGTTCATCTGGTCGCATAAGGTTTTGTAGGCAGCACCTGGGATAGTGTGGGGTGTAGCGGTTAGGTAGGTGCTGTGGCTGCTGATCAGAAGAGCAGCAGTTCAGATATACCAGGTGCTCCTTAACAACCCCCTGCCCTGCTCCAAGTTCTGCCCTGCGTGTAGGATTGCCGTGAGTCAGAATTGACTCAGCAGCAATGGATTTGGTTTAATAACCCAGTGGCATCTGGACCTAAGGTCAGCTGTGCCTCCAGGAGACTGAAGAAAGACTCTGCAACCGGTGATTGGGACAGATGATACGTTTATTTAGGGGAACTTAGTATGGGACGGGTCCAGGGAGGCAGCTGCACTCAATGCAGTGCTCCACTAATACCTAGCAAGTGACAACCAGCATGTATACCATTCTAACCAGGTCCCAGGCTTACTGTTCTCTTTCCCCAAGTATCTGGACAGCCACCGTTCCTGGGGTCTTCATATCTAGGTCCAGGGGCTTTTCTTCTTGTTCCTAAGGTGCTCCCTGGTCGTGGCCACTGGATCCGTCACACCACTCTCAGCCTTGCACCTTAACCCAAACCCATCCCAAGCAGGCTTCGGAGAAGAGTAAGCTGACTGCATTAGGAAAGGAAGCATGTTAGCTGAATATTAGCATTATTCTGTAGTTGGGAACATCTGAATGACACAGGTAGTCCCCCGCTCAAGTACATCTCACTGGCACAGACAGTCCCTGGGTTACAGACGTCCAGCTGACTTGAGACAGTTCCGGGTTACAACATCCAGCTTAAGTACAACCTGTTGTTATAAACTGATTCTCGTGTAAGGCCTGTTACATTAAAATTTAAGGTCCATAAGAATGGTTTGTAATAACATACAGGCACTAGCATAGCAACATACATCAAAATATTTTTTATTAGTATTGCTATAGTATTATGTTAAAAATGTTTTAGTGTATCTTTTAGTATTTAATATTCTTTGTGCAGAGAAAGATACACTATATACTTTATAGTAAGGCAAATATTTGACTGATGTTAGATATAAACCTTACATTCCTGATCTGACTTAACATATAAATTCAATTTGAGGACAGATTTAGGAATAGAAGTTGTTCATAATCCAGGGACTGCTTATGGGACCACAGACACATACGTAGTTAGATGTTTCTTGAATGGATATGCAGTGTGTGACTGCAGTCACTGTAATAATCAGTTCTTGACACTTTTCTGTTACTCTTTAGCCCATGGTATTTGCTGCCTTCTAACATGAGAAAAGAAATACTAAACAGCACTTAGCCATTCAGTGGGTCACTGCTGGGATGCCTGACAGTAAGTTTTCTGTAAACTAACAGTCAGTGGATATAAAGAACTGGGGCAACATGGTAATAATTACCTGGTATTCTTCTGAGTATTTTCTCTGAAGATACCACTAATTGTCTTTTCATAATTTAAACTAGTTGGAGGAATTCGTAGGTTCACATGCAGTTGTAGGAAATAATGCAGAGAAATTCTGTCTACGTCTTACATGATTTCTCCCATTGATGACTTCTTGCAAAACTATAGTGTAATATGACAGTCAGGATATTTGACTGATAAAATTCAGGCACAGAATGTTCTTTTTCCTCGAAGATCCCCTGGTTTGCCCTTCTATGGCCACAATCACTACCTTCTTCCATCTGTGGCAACCAGTAATCTGTTCTTGATTTGTAATTTTTCTTTTTTCTTTTATTGACTGAGTGAAAATGTACATTCCCGTATAAATTTACAAATTTACATGCCCACCTATATGCAGCTTCCACTGCTCTCCCTGCCTGCTGACAGCACACTACTCCTCTCTGCTCGATACATGTCTCATCCTCCCAACAGTCTCCTTCCCCCTCCTCTCCACCCACTCTTCTTCCTCCAGCCAGAGGTCAGCAGGATGATATCCTATAGATGCATAGAACCATGAAGTGCATCCAATATATGGTCACTCTGCGTCACCAAGTCCAATCCGTTCCTATCCAAAGAGTGGACCTTCATTATGATTTATGGGCAAGGGCAGCCAGGGAGCATGCTCCCAGGGGAACCCTGAAGCCACTGGACTATCAGTTGTGGTCTTTCAGTGGAGATCTCAGGGTGCACCCCTTTTTATTCTTCTGTTGCCAGTGAGACTCAACTTAGTGAGCTCCATCGCAGCTATCACTGGTGGTGGCCGGGCACCATCCGGTTCTTCTGGTTACGGGTTGATGTAGGCACCCATTCATGTGGGTCTCTCTGTCTTCTGGGTTGTCTTTACCTCATGTCATTTTGGTCCTTGGTGAGCATCCGTTCCTGCTGAGTTGGGACCATTTGTGCTGCCCTCAGGTAGCAGCTTGGCAGCTTTTAAGACCCCAGACAACACTCACCAATGTGGGGTGCTGAGAGCCCTCTTAGCAAAATGCTGGCTGTGCCAAGTGGCCTTGATTTTGCCTAAGAGCATGGTTCCCTGCCCCCTGCCCTAGCTACTCTGTCCTTGCAATATTGGGTTAAGATGGAAGGAGTATTCAAGTTATGTTGAAGTCCACTTAATATTGTTTTTGTTTCTAATGTGTGCTGTCACCGATTTCACCCAACCAAATTTCTACCAACTATTTAATCTAAACCCTGCTCCCCTCACCCTCCCTCCCTCTCCTCCCTTGCAGCCTTCAAAGAATCTTTTCTTGTATACGTAAGTCTGTTTTTACGTTCTTATTGTAGGGGTTTCATACAATGTTTGTCCTTTTGTAGCTGACTAGTTTCGCTCAACATAATCTTTTCCAGTTGAAACCAGGTTATGAGATGTTGCCTGGAATCATCATTATTCTTAATCATTGTATAGTACTCCTTTGAGTATATATACCATAGTTTACCTATCCATTCCTCTGTTGTTAGGTAGTTCCATTTTTTTGCGATCGTGGACTGTGCTACGATAAACATTCTTGTGCATGTATCCGTTGGTGTGAATGGCCTTGATTCTGTAAGATATATTCCAAATAGTGGAATTACTGGGTCAAATGGTATATGTATATCCATTTTTTTAAGGAAGCGCCGGGTTTCTTTCCAAAGAGGCTGGACCATTCTGCAACCCCACTAACAGTGTAGGAGGGTTCCATTTTCTCTACAGTCTCTCCAGCATTTGTTGTTTTGTGTTTTTTGGAACATGGCCAACCTTGTTGGGGTAAGATGGTATCTCATTGTAGTTTTGATTTGAATTTCTTTAATAACTAATGATCGTGAACATGTCCCCATGTGTTTTTTGGCTATCTGGAACTCCTCTTTAGAGAAACGTGTGTCCGTCTCCTTTGCCCATTACAAAATTGGATGATTTGTCTTCTTCTTATGGATATTTTATAGTACCGTATAGATTATGGAGATCAAGCGTCGGTCTGACATGTAGTTGCCAAATATTTTTTCCCGTTCTGTAGGTGGCCTTTTAACTCTTGTGATAAAGTCTTTGGATGAGCAAAAGTGTTTGATTCTTAATAGTTCCCATGTATCTATTTTCTGTTGATTGTGGTTTGTTTGACAGATTCTGAAGTCTGTCTACATTGTGTATTAAAACTTCCGTTAGTTTTCCTACTTTCTCTTGGATGAGCTTTATTATTTTAGGTTTGGTATTTAGGTCTTTTATCCAGTTTGAGTGGTTTTTGTATGAGGAGCAATATATGGGTCTTGTTTCACTTTGTTGCAGATGAATATCCAATTTTGCCAGCACCATTTGTTGAAGAGATTGTTTTTACTGCAGTTTAATGTCTTTGGCCTTTGTCGAATATCAACTGTTCATAGGCAGATGGTGTCATCTCTGGGGTCTTGATTCTGTTCCATTCATCTGTCTGTCTGTTTTTGTACCAGTACCAGGCTGTTTTGACTACTGTGCCTGTGTAATAGGTTCTAAAGTCAATAGTGAGAGCCCCCCCAGTGTGTTCTTCTTTCGTAGTGCTTTACTTATCCAGGGTTTCTTCGCTTTCCATGCAAGATTGATAATTTGTTTCTCCATCTCATTAAAAAATGTTACTGGAATTTGCATTGGGATTACATTATAAAAGTAGATTGCTTTGGGCAAAATAGACATTTTAATGATGTTAAGTCTTGCTATCCATGTGCAGGGTAGGTTTCTCCATTTATGTAACGCTGTGTTTCTTTTAGTAAGGGTTTGTAGTTCTCTTTGTAAAGGTCTGTTACTTCTCTGGTTAGATTTATTCCTAGGTATCGTATCTTCTTAGGGGCTGTGGTAAATGGTATTGATTTGGAGATTGCTTCCGTAAAAATCTCGTTGCTGGTATAAAGGAATCCTGCTGATTTACTTATGTTTATCTTGTATCCTGAGACTTTGCTGAACTCTTCCATCAGTTTGCGTAGTTTACTTATGGATTTTTTAGGATTCTCTGCATATACAGTCATGTCATCTGCAAATAGGGAGATTTTGACTTCTTCTTTGCCGATGCAGATGCCCTTAATTTCTTGGTGTTGTCTCATTACTCTGGTAGGACTTCTAGTACCATGTTGAATAGGGGAGGTGAGAGTGGGCATTCTTGTCTAATTCCTGTTCTCACGGGAAACTGTCTCCATTCAGGATGATACAGGCAGTTGACTTTGTATCAGTGACCCTTGTTGCATTTAGCAATTTGCCGTCTGTTCCCATTTTGCTGGGAGTTTTTAGCATGAATGGATTTTCCAATGCCTTTTCTGTATCAGTAGACAAAATCAGGTGATTCTTGTCTTTTGTGTTCTTTATGTGTTGGATCACATTAATTGTTTTTCTGATGTTGGACCAGCCTTGCATCCCTGGTATGAATCCCAGTTGGTCATGATGGATTATTTTTTAGTTGTTGTATTCTATTGGCAAGAATTTTGTTGAAGATTTTACATCTAGATTCATGAGTGATAGCAGTTTGTAGTTCTCCATTTTGGTTGGGTTTTTCCCTGTGTTTGGTACCAGAGTTATGCTGGCCTAGCAGAATGAATTTGGGAGTATTCTATCCCTTTCTCTACTGTGTGGTATTCTCAGTAGTATTGGAGATAAGTCTTCTCTAAAAGTTTGGTAGAATTCTGCGGTGAAGCTGTCTGGGCCGGGCTTTTTTTTACTTGGCTGTTTTTTGATGACTTTTTCAATCTCTTCCTTTGTGATGGGTTTATTCAGTTGTTGTGCTTCACCTTGTGATAATTTAGGTAGGTGGTATGAATCAAGGAATTTGTCCACTCTACGTTTTCGAATTTGTTAGTCTTTTATACTATTCTGTTAACGATATTTTTGATTTCTGTTAGATCTGTTACAACAATTCTCCTCTCATATCTTATTTGGGTTTTTTGTTTCCTGTTTTTCTTTAGTGAGCTTAGCCAATGATTTGTCAGTTTTGTTGATCTTTTCAAAAAAACAGCTTTTGGTCTTTTCAGTTTTTTGAATGGTTCTTCTCTTCTCTAGTTCGTTTAGTTCTGCTTTAATCTTTATGATCTGTTTTCTTCTGGTGCCTGAGGGGTTCCTCAGTTGTTCTCTCTCTACTTGTTCAAGCTGTAGGATTATTTCGTAGATTTGGTTTCTTTCGTCCTTCCAGATGTGCACGTTTATGGAGATACAGTTACCTCTGAGCCCTGCTTTGTCTGTATCCCATAGGTTCTGGTAGGAAGTGTTTTCATTCTCATTGGAATCCATAAATTTCTTTATTTTATCCTTGATTTCTTCTATAACCCATTGCGTTTTGAGCAAGATGTTTTTCAGTTTCCAGGAGTTCCACCTTATATCTATGTTTTTTTCTGCTATGATTTTGACTTTTATGCTTTGTGATCTGAGAAGATGCTTTGCATTAATTCAGTGGCATGGATTTTGTGGGGAATTTGCTTTGTGTCCTCACACATGGTATTTTGTGGAGAATGTTCCATGTGCACTGCAGAAGAAGCTGTAGTTGTCCTCTGATGGATACAAAGTTATTTTCATGAGGTCTAGTTGGTTAGTGGTGGCAATGATGTCTTCTGTGTCTTTATTGAGCTTTTTTCTAGACAATCTGTCTAGTATTGAGAGTGGAGTGTTGAAGTCTCCCACTGTTATTGTGGAGTGTTGTATCTCATTTTTGAGTGTAGCCAGTATTTCTTCAATGTGTTTCTAGTATCAGGGCATGAATACTTACTATTCTTATGTCCTGTTTGTTTGTTGAACCTTTCAGCAGTATGTAGTCCAACCTTGTCCATGGTGGTGGAATTTACATTAATATCAATTTTATCTGAGATTAGAATTATCACACCTGCTCTTCTTTGTTCATTGTTAGCTTGATGTATATTTTTCCATTCTTTAATTTTCAGTTTGTTCCAATCTTTAAGTCTGAGGTGAGTTTCTCATAGGCAGCATATGGATGGGTCGTATCTTTTGATCCAAGATGTCACTCGATGTGTCTTTGCTGGAGCATTCAGTCTGTTCACATTCATTGTGATTACTGATAGCTATGCCTTCAGTGTGGTGCCATTGTGATATGTTTATTTTTGTGTTAACTATTTTCTCTGTTGCTGTCATTAGTCTGTTCTGGGACCTTTTTGGTGAGTTGATTTTTCACCTTTTGCAGGGTTGGTTTTGTGTGTGTTGAGACTCCTGTAGTACGTTGCTTGATTTGATATGTTGTGTCTTTATTGTGCTTTATGGCTGCCCCTACGATCCCGCTTAATAAACTATGTATAAACCCAATTTCAGTTATTAGTATTGTTGTCTACTTCCACTCCATCTGGAATGACTATAACAACTGTAGTACATCCCTCCTTTTAATGTGATGACATCATCGTTTTCATGATATGGTCACTCGATTATTTCTTTCACTATTCTAGCTTTGACTGAGTTTGAAGCCTTCCCTAACTGAGTAGGATTCTGGGTGATGTGTCCTGTATTTGCTTCAAAGATACAAAGTTAGTGGTTTTGTTCTTCTAAGCCGAGATTCTTTTAGTATTTTTTGTAGCTTTTGTTTGGTTTTTACAAAGTCTGTAAGTTCCTGCTTATCTGCGAATGTCTTATTTCATTTTCATATTTGAAGGATAGTTTTGCAGGATATATAATTCTTGGTTGGAAGTTCGTCTTCTTCAAGGCTTTAAATGTGTCATGCTGCTGTTTCTGTGCCAGCATGGCTTCTGCAGAGAAGTCTGATGAAAGCCTACAGGGTTTCCCTCTGAATGTTAGCTTTGCTTTGAGCCTTGCTGCCTTTAAGAGTTTCTGTTTCTGTTTCATTTTGTTAAGCTTGGTAAGAATATGTCCTGGAGTCTTGCTTTTGATTGAGGTCTATATTGAGTGGTGTTCGAGACGTATCTTGGATATCTATATTCTCTTCTTTTGTCATTTCTGGGAAGTTTTCTTTCAGCAGCTCACCAACAACACTCTCTGTATTCTCAGGTGTCTCACCCTGTTCAGGAACTCTAATTATTTGTAGATTGTTCCTCTTAACAGAATCCCACATGCTTCTTAATGCTTCTTCATTTTTCTTGTTTTTGTAAAGTTTTATTGGGACATGGCCACACTTACTCATTTGTTTATTGTTTCTTGCTATTTTGCACTATGATGGCAGAGTGCAGTAATTGTGCTAAAGATTACATGGCTTACACAGCCTAAAATACTTACTGTCTTAACTCTTTACAGAATACACTGACTAGCCTCTGCTCTGGTCCTGACTTCAGTTTCTGTAGTGTCAGTGATATTGCACAGGCACTGTGCTGCATACTTACCTACTACCTCAGTGAATCTTCAGCGCATCCTAGAAGGTAGCTATTATGAATTTTTCTCATTCCAATAAAAACATTTCTTTTTATTTTATTTCTTTTGTGGGTTACAAGCACATTTGTGCTTGTGTTTATTTATTAAACAGTATAATTTTTTTATGAAATAAAGAATGAAGATATACATACTCTGTCCTTGCAGTATTGGGTTAAGATGGCAAGAGTAAACAGTTGTGTTGAAGTCCTGTTAATATTGATCTTCTTATTAATGTGTGCTGTCACCAGTTTCACCCAACCAAATTTCTAACCACTGTCTAATCTAAACCCTAGCCCCTTGCCCTCCCACCCTCCCCACCCTTGCAGCCTCAGAGAGTCTTTTCTGTTATGAATGAGTCTGCTTTTAAGTTTTTATTGTAGGGGTCTCATAGAATATTTGTCCTTCTGTCGCTGACTACTTTTGCTCAACATAATGTCCTCCAGCTGAAACCAGGTTAAAAGATGTTTCCTGCTATCATCATTGTTCTTTATCATTGCATAGTGCTCCATTGAGTACATATACCACAGTTTACCCATCCATTCTTCTGTTGTTGGGCATCTTCGTTGATTCCATCTTTTTGCTACTGTGGATTGTGCCGCAATCAACATTCGTGTGCGTGTATCAGTTGGTGTGCATGGCCTTGATTCTGCAGGATACATTCCAAGCAGTAGAATTACTGGGTCAAATGGTATATCTAGATCCATTTTCTTAAGGGAGCGCCAGATTGCTTTCCAAAGAGGTTGCACCATTCTGCAATATCCCACCAACAGTGTAGGAGAGTTGCAGTCTCTCCACAGCCTCTCTAGCACTTGTTGGTTTGTGTTTTCTGGATTATCACCAACCTTGTTGGGGTAAGATAGTATCTTATTGTTGTTTTCATTTCAATTTTTTTAAATAGTTATTGATTGTGAGCATGTCCGCATGTGTTTTTTGGCTGACTAGATCTCTTTTTTTAGAGAAGTGTCTGTCCATCTCCTTTGCCCATGGCTTAACTGGACTATTTATCTTTTTCTTATATTTTGTGGTACCTTATAGATTACGGACATCAAGCCTCGTTCTGACATAGAGTTGTCAAATATTTTTTCCCATTCTGTGGGTGGTCTTTTAGTTCTTCTGTTGAAGTCTTTGGGTGAGCAGAAGTGTCTGATTCTTATTAATTTCCATTTATGTATTTTCTGTTCTGATGAATGTGCTTGGTTAGATTTTGAAGTCTGTATTGTATATTAAAACTTCTGTTGTCGACCCTATTTTGTCTTGGATGAGCTTTATCGTTTTAGATTTTATATTTCGGTCTTTTATCCAGTTGGAGTTGGTTTTGTATAAGGTGTGAGATACGGGTCTTTCAGTTCTTTGCAGGTGGACATCCAATTATGCCAGCACCATTTGTTAAATAGACTGTTCTTACCCTAGTTTAAAATCTTAAGGCCTTTGTCAAATATCAGCTGTTCATAGGAGGATGGTGGCATCTCTGGGGTCCCTACTTTGTTCCGTTGGTCTATATGTCTCTTTTTGTACCACTACCAGGCTGTTTTGACAACTGTGGCAGTGTAATAGATTCTAAAGTCAGGTAGTGAGAAGCCTCCCAGTGTGTTCTTCTTCAGTAGTGCTTTACTTATCCAGGGCTTCTTCGTTTTCCAAACAAAGCTGATGATTTGTTTCTCCATCTGATTAAAAAATGTCGCTGAAATTTGCATTATGGTTGCATTATATAAGTAGATTGCTTTGGGCAAAAATAGACATTTTCACAATATTGAGTCTTCCTATCCATTAGCAGGGCAGATTACTCCACTTACGTAAGTCTCTTCCAGTTTCTTGTAGTAAGGTCTTGTAGTTGTCTTTGTAAAGATCTCTTATTTCTCTAGTTAGATTTATTCCTAGGTATTTTATCTTCTTAGGGGCTATAGTAAATGAAATTGATTTGGTGATTTCTTCTTTAATAATCTCACTGTTGGTATAATGGAATCCTACTGACGGCACTTGGCTGGCTGGCATTGATTCAGTTACGTTTATCTTGTATCCAAATACTTTGCTGAACTCTTGTATTAGCTCCTATGGCTTACTTATGGATTTCTTTGGATTCTGTGTATAAACAATCATATCATCTGCAAAGAGGGAAATCTTCATTGCCAATACGGATGCCCTTTATTTCTTTGAGTTGTCTAATTGCTCTTGCTAGAACTTCTGGAACAATGTTGAATAGAAATGGTGAGAGTGGCCATCCTTGTCTAGTTCCTGTTCTCAGAGGGAATTCTTTCAGTCTTTCACCATTCAGGATGATGAATGCAATTGGCTTTGCGTAGATGCTACAAATTACATTGAGGAATTTTGCCTCTATTCCTGTTTTTCTGAGAGTTTTAAGCATGATTTCTCCTCATAAATGCTGGAGTCAGTAACTCTATCTTCCAGGTCAGAAATTCTCTTTTCCATTTGTGCCATTCTCTTTTCTTGGCTTTAAATGGAAGTTCCTGTGTCTTTAATTTTGTTCTTGATTTGTTGGATTTCAGAGTACTGGTGTTCCATCGGATCAAACAGCTTGCTTAATTTTTCATTTTGCTCTGCTGAGTTTTGTGTAAGGTCTTTGAGGGCTCTACAGGTAATCCTTTCATGTGCACCTTCTAATCGTTTCAGAAAAGCTTCTTTGTTGGGGAAGTTGTGAGTTGCTTTCTTTTGGAGGCATTCTGAAGCCATGGGTGATATCCTGGTTATGGTTTTCTCCAGCGTTTATTGCTTTTTGGACATTATGTGAGTCAGTAGAGGCTGGGAGAGATGCTGTGAAGATGGACCGCAGTTGTTTCTTTGGGCCATCTTAAAATGAGAGGTAAAAAGTATGTGACATCTTGCAAAGTCAGTCAGGTTTTCAGTTGTATAGGCCTCTTTTTCCAGCTGGCAAGGCAAGCACTACTATATTGAATCGCAGATGTTATAAACTAACTCAAAATACAGAAAGGCTACTACGCTTCTGGCCTCTGCTGTCTGGCCCCAGCTTTAGGCTACAGTGTGTAGAATACTCCTTTACTGCTGGAAAAGCTCTTCTCTGGGCAGGCGTTGCCTCCCAGCCCAGGAATTAGGTCCAGCTTAGGCTTCTGCATGGGTATCTCTGCCTTTCAGTGGAAGATGGTAGCATACACAAGCTCGCCACCTGGCTGGGACCAAAAGAGAGGCCAAAGATGCTGAGATGCATAAAGCCCAACAGCCTCTGTTGCTGGACTCCAACTGTAGGCGATACTGTCTAAAATACTGTTTGTCTGCTGGATAAACACTGTCCCCCGGGAAGGCGCTGCCTCCCAACCTAGGAACTAAATCCAACTGGGGCTTCTGTCTGGGTGGTGTCTTTGTCTCCGAATTGAACGAGATGGCATCTTGCACAAGCTTGCCACCGCCTCAGTATCAGCTACTATATGCCAGAGGCCGAAGGAGATGCCAAAAGTGCTGAGATCCACAGACTCCAAAACCGGGCTCTCAAAATAATAGTAATTTTGCTTGCCAATCCCACCAGCAGTGCATCTGAGATTAGCGGCTAGTCAAGTCCCAGCTCTGCCTGCTGGCTGAGACATAGAGAAAAAATTAAAGTGGTGAGTTATTTTCAGTCTTTGCAAACCCACGCTTGCTGAGAGTGGGGTCAGTGAAAGAGAGGAGGTTTTTCATTTAGTGATACGAAGTCCTAATTAAGAGCCCTATGCCACGTCCGAGGGCTCACTAGGTGTGCAGAAGGCTCTTCAGGTCTTGGTTTCCAGAAGGGTTTAGGGAGACTTGTATTTAGTTCACCATCTTGACTCTGCCCTTGTATTTCAATTTTTTTAATTGGAGAGTTTTTGTTTAAAACTCACTTCTAATTTGGATCCTTTGATGTCAGTTAGTTCTGGGCTGTAGTAACCCTATTGGAACAAAAAGAACTGCCCTATGGGGTTTACAAGGAGTGACAGGTGAATTTTAACAACTGACCTTTTCGTTAGCAGCTGAACACTTAACATCAGTGGCAAGAGATTGATAAAAATTGGGATGATCAGTATCCCTCTTGAGCTATGATGACAGCTACATAAGTGTACTTCTAACCCCAGAATGCCCACTGAATAATCACTTTATGTAAATTAGTATAATTAACTGCTACAAATTTTCAACTGGCATTAGGTAATTACTCAAAAGTTTCGTTTTAGTTGCCACAAAATAAGAGCTACTTAAAACATCACTAGCACAGTACAAAGTGAACAGAAAACTCATGAAAGATTTTCTGTTTGGATGTAAAGTTAATAGAGGTCAAGAATGTAGTAAAAAGTAAATACATTTACATTTGAACCCAATTTCAAGGTTTCAATAACATGCCTACAGTCGTTTTAAAATATTTCTTGATGGCAAACTGAATGGAAATCTGGGCGATCTTTGAATAAAACATTGATTTACTGAGGAGAGCAATGTGAGGTCCTGGGAATAGAAAGAAAGTAAATATATATGGTGGTCTTAAGAACTGACAAGTATTTTATTTATTGTTGTTGCTGTTGTATGACTCGATGGCGGTTGGCTGGCTTGGCTAATAAAAAAGAAAATGTTTTTAAAACTTTTCATGTAACTAGATCTAAAAATCTGTGGGGAAAACCATGTAAACTCACAGGTACAAATCAGTTGCAATAAATTAAGGGTAGAAAACTAAAAATAAAGTGTATCTTTCATCTAAACAAAATTATATCTCAGAAGACTCATACTGGATAAACATTAACCAAGGAATAATATTAATGATACATATTATACTTAGTGGTTTGAAGTTTTATAGACAGTTATATCAATAATACTATTGTAGAATAAAGGTGCTTTCTCCTTTTAGGGTATATATGTAAACATCACTAAGATATAGGCTAATTAGAGTTACTAAAAGCCCTGAACCTTGCTTGGCTATATTTAGGAAAGAAAAAAAAAAAAGATAGATAAGAAGGCTTTAGGAAGCTAAGTTGGTGGAATAGCTAGATTACTGTAATCTCTCTAAAAACAAAGACTCTCCAAAAGAATGAATTGATTCTATATGGCATTTCAGGAGCCCTGAACATCAAAGGGAAAATTGAAAAATTGGGCTGAGAAACAGGGAAGGGAGAGTAGGTCCAGCAGTACCTAGGACTAGCCAGATCTGACCTGACAGGAATCAGTGCCCTGCAGGCAGCAAGCCTGGTAAGTAGAGCAGTGGGTTTCAGAAAGCATCTTGCTCAGTGGGAGACACCAAGTGCTGGAGAGCCTATTCATACCTCAAGAATCAGAGAAAAATGGCGCTGCATTGTCCAAAGCTAAGTAGACTGCCTCACAAGGATCTAAGCCTTTCCTTCAAAGATAAACCTCTTTCCCTTTCCCAGTGCTGCTTTTCCCTTCTGTGTATTCCACCCAACTCCAGAGACTGATACCGTTACCTGGGATGGAAGCGGGACTCCTCACACATGCTGTAAACCATTCCCTTCAAAAAGAAACTGTTTAACAAACAAGGGAAAAAAGTAAATAAAATAATCAGCTGGCTTCCTTAACTCAGGGCTTCAGGGCACAAGGAGTTCTATTGGCTGGGCTTAGGGAAAAGGAAGCATGCCTTCCTCACAGGCACTGACTGACAGCTGGCAATCCTTGACTTTTTCAGTATGTGCAGCCAGATCCTTGTGCCTACACCAGTTACCCCTGCCCATCTGGGACTGTAAGGGAGAGCGTGCACCACGTACTTGGTGACCCACCAAGTGGGTACATGAGCTGAATGCTACAAGTAAAGTAAAGGGATGCCTAGGCTCACCTGCCTAGTAACAGCTGTAACTACCTGGTGACATAACATTAGAGCCTGGGCTGGGGAGGGAAGCTGAAACCCATTGTCATCAAGTTGGTGCTGACTCACAGGGATCCAGAGTAGAACTGCTCCATTGAGTTTCCAAGGACAGCCTGGCAGATTTGAACATAGCACTTAACCACTGCACCACCAGCGTTTCCTTAGAACCTCAAAGGTGCCAATAATCAAACTAGCTCATATGACCAGCTTATATTGGCATTTCAAAACAAGATGCTGGAATACAGTCATCAAACATAAAGTAAATAAATACAACAAGTTACTGATGGTTTGGAGGAAATAGTATCAAGTCACGTGAAGACACAGGCCACAGTGGCTTCAGAAACTTCCAAAACAAAGAACCAAGAAATTTTCCCTATGAAGAGAGCTTCCTGGAATTATTGAGGAACTCACTGAAGAGATCACAAAGGAGATCAAGCAAAATGAAGCACAGTATAATGACAAATTCAATAGGTTGCAAGAAAGCATGGAGAAAGAGCATACAGTAACTCAGATGATCGATAAAATTATAGAATTAGACAATTTTATAGGAAATCAGAGAAGCAGAATTAGGGCAGTGGGAAGTCAAAATTAGTAAGGTTGAAGATAAAACACTTGACAACATATTTGAGGAAAAATTAGAAAAAGGAATTAAAAAAATGAAGAAATGCTAAGAATCATGTGGCACTCTTAACAAGAGGAACCACCTGTGAGTGATTGGAGTTACCAGAACAAAGAGAGAGAACTGTTCAAAATTCATTAAGAGAAAACTTCTCTGACACCATGAAAGATGAGTATATATCTATCTCAGATGCTCATCTAGGAAAACTTGGTGGTGTAGTGAATTAATTGCTGCATCTGCTAACGAAAGAGTCAGCAGTTCCAAGGCACTCCTTGGAAACTCTGTTGGGCAGTTCTACTCTGACATCTAGTATTGCTTTGAGTCAGACCTGCCTTGGCAGCAGTGGGTTTTTGGTGGATACTCATCGAACTCCAAACAAGGTAGATACCAAAAGAAAGATGCCAAAACATACTATAATCACCCTTGCCAAAACTACAGAAGAGGAGAGAATTCTGAAGGCAACTAGGGATAAACGAAAAATAATCTACAGAGGAGTGTTGGTAAGACTAAACTCAGACTACTCATCAGAAGCCATGTAGGCAAGAAGGCGGTGGGATAACATGCACAAAAGCCTTGAAGGAAAAAAGCTGCCAGCGAAGAATTATATTTACAGCAAAACTGTCTCTCAAATATGATGGTGAAATCAGAACATTTCAGATAAAAAGAAATTGAGAGAATGTGTAGACGTTAACTCAAGATTACAAGAAATACTAAATGAAATCATATGGTTAGAAAATCAATAACATCAAATAACAACTGAAGACTAGATATGTGGAGCAGAGGAACCAGTTGTCAAGCCAGGTAAGGAAATTACAAAAATAAATCAAGGCTAATAGAATGAAAATAAGGAAACAGAGATGTCATTATGTAAAAGATGGCAAGATTATCACAAAAAGATAGACCACAAAATATGTGACAGATCTTTCATATGGAGACAAAGTCAAGATGATACAAAGAAATTAAAGACAGATTTTAAATAATAGAAAAACAGGGGTAGATACTAAGGTAACCGCAAAAGAAACTAACAATCCTGTACATCAAAATAAAAAACAAGAAAAACATCAGCAAACAAAACCAACAAGGAAAAAGACAAAACACAAAGAAAAATGACTCAGCACAGAAAATTAAGTGGAACAGAGAAACTGTCAACGCAGTAAAAAAAGCATCAGAATGACAGCACTGCACCTATATCTACCAATAATTACACTGAATGTTAAATGGACTAAACACACCCATAAGGAGACAGAGAGCAGCAAAATGGATAAAACAAATACAGTCCATCTATGAGCTGCCTAAGAGAGACACATCTTAGACTAAAACAAATTAAAACTCTAAAAATGCGAAAATATATCCAGCAAACATTTTAAGAAAAAAGGAGTGGTAATATTAATGTCTGATAAAATAGACTTTAAAGTAGAATCTACCACAATGGATAAGGATACTATATGATGACTAAAAGGTTAATATACCAGGAGGGGAAACCCCAGTGGTGTAGTGGTTAAGTGCTGCAGCTGCTAACCAAGAGGTCAGCAGTTCAGACCCACCAGCTGCTCTTTGGAAACTCTGTGGGACAATTTTACTCTCTTACTGGGTCACTGTGAGTTGGCATTGCCTTGATGGTACTGGGTTTGGTTTTTCTTTTTTAATACCTGGAGGATATAACCGTATTAAATATTCACACACACAATGATAAAAAAAAAAAAATCCAAATCCACTGCCATCAGTTTGATTCTGACAGTGACCCTAAAGGACAGAGAAAAATTGCTCCATAGTTTCCAAGGAGCACCTGGTGGATTTCAACTCCCGATTTTCTGCTTAGGAGGTGCAGTGCTTAACCATTGTCCCATGAGTGTTTCCCACACAGTGATAGTTCTCCTAAATAAAACAAACTATCAACACAGAAAACAGAAATAAACAGCTCCACAATAAAAGAGACTTCAACACACCACTTTCACTGAAGGACAGAACATACAAAAAGAAGCTGAATAGAGACAAGATCAAAATTCCACAGTCAACCAGATTTACTTCACAGACATATATAGAACACTAAATGTTGGCAGTTTGAACCAACCCAGCAGGACTGTGGAAAAAAGATCTGATGATCACGTCCATAAAGAAAACCCTATGGAGTTCTGTTACCCATGGAGTTACCATGAGTGGAAATCAACTCAGCAGAAATGGGTTTGGTTCTGGGTTTGGTATACCTTTGATCTTAAGAATCAACTGATAAAAATGAGGGAAATGGAAATTAGGACCTGACCGAAAAACAAAATGGAAGAAAGATTAATGTAAGTCCCTGTAAACGTTCTTAATGTATTCCTTATTACAAACACAGGATGTTTAAGGACTAGAATAGAATTTAAAGACATAAGTACTTTAAGGAGTATAAGGAATTTAAGAGCTATGTTTACAAATCTTTTTATTCTGACATCACAACATTACTAACAGACTCACTCCTCTAAATTATAAAACGTTCTTTTACTTTTATTGTGATTGAGTGAAAGGGTACAGTCCGGTTTAAATTTGCATGCCTGCCTATGCACAGCTCCCACTGCTCCTTGCCTGGTCACAGCACACTCCTCCCCTCTGTAAAATATTTTTTCGTAACATTTGGTCCACTCTTCAACCTATCAAATATCAAGGATGAATTTTACTTTTACTGTGGTATCGATAATAGCACTGAATAATAACCCCACACCCACACTGTTGCAAGGATATGTACATTTTACAAGAGATTAATGTCTTACTGTAAGCCAGATATTGGCACACTTTCTATAAGAGGCCAGACAGTAGATGTTTTAAGCTTTGTAGGTCACAGTCAGTGAGTCAACTGGAGAAGAGTAGAAGCAGCAACAGACAGTATGTAAAGAATGAGCACAGCAGTGTTCTAATAAAACTTGAAATAGAAAAACAGCTTACTGCTGGATTTGGCGCAGGGGTCGTGGGCTACTGACTTCTAGCCTAGGCTATCTTCAGGAGTTTGCAGGTTTTGTCTCTGATTCTTGAGGTGTGGATAGGCTCTCCAGCACTTGGTGTCTCCCACTGAGCAAGATACTTTCTGAAAGCCACTGCTCTGCTTACCAGGCTTG
Organism: Heterohyrax brucei; assembly: GCA_028571685.1. Lineage (NCBI taxonomy): Eukaryota > Metazoa > Chordata > Mammalia > Hyracoidea > Procaviidae > Heterohyrax > Heterohyrax brucei. Next base: position 6,595,687 of record CM053143.1, read on the forward strand.
CTGCCTGCGGGGCACTGGTTCCTGTCAGGTAAATCTGGCTAGTCCTAGGTACTGCTGGACCTACTCTCCCTTCCCTGTTTCTCAGCCCAGTTTTTCAATTTTCCCTTTGATGTTCAGGGCTCCTAAAATGCCATATATAATCAGTTCATTCTTTTGGAGAGTCTTTGTTTTTAGAGAGATTACAGTAATCTAGCTATTCCATCATCTTAGCTTCCTAAAGCCTTCTTATCTTTTTTTGCCTTCCGAAATACAGCCCAAGCAAGGTTGAGATAACTGTCTATAAAACTTCGCGAAACTGTGTATTACTAATGTTATTCCTTTGTTAATGTTCATCCCTTATGAATTTTCTGAGTTATACTTTTGTTTAGAGGGAAGATGTACTTTAGTTATTCTTAGTTTTCTACCCTTAATTTATTGAAATTGATTTGTACCTGTGATTTTAAGTGTCCCCCCACCCCAGGTTTTCAAATCTAGAGTTACATGGAAAGTTTTAGTCACATTTTCTTTTTGTATTAGGCTTTTGTTATTAAACAACAAGAAGTAAGAAACCCGTGAGTTCTTTAAGACCATCGTATGTATTTACTTTCTTTGTATTCCCAGGACCTCACACTGCTCTGCTCAGTAAATCAATGTTTTATTCAAAGGTCCCCCAGATTTTCATTTAGTTTACCATCAAGAAATCTTTGCTAGTTTGTCTTTTTTAGAACGACTGTAGGCGTGTTACTGAAACCTTGAAATTGGATTCAGATATAAATGTGCTTACTAAATTGTTTACTGTCTTTATCATATATCCAAATAGAAAACCTTTCATAAATTTTCTGTGTATTTTGTAGTGTGTTAGTGATGTTTTAAATAGCTGTTATTTTATGTCAACTAAAAAGAAACTTCTCAGTAATTAATGCCAGTTGAAAATTTGTGGCAGTTAATTACATTAACTTACATAAAGTGATTATTCAGTGGGCAGCTTTTGGTTAGAAGTGCACCTGTGTAGCTGTCATCATAGTTAACGAGGGGTACTGACCATCCAGATGTTTACAAATGTCTTGCTAATAATGTTAAGTGTAGCTTTGTAGAAAATCCTAATAAAAAAATTGCTAATACTATATGTGGCCTTAGAAATCAGTTCTCCTAGATAGAAGTGTTCCCAGTGTTACTTACCTTCTTGCAGCTGCTTAACCCAGTTGTTGTTGTTTGTTAAATGCTGGCCAGTTGGTTGTGACTTACGGTGACCTCATGTGACAGAGTAGCACTGCCCTGCATAGGCGTTCTTGTGTTGTGAGCTTGACCACAGAGCCACTGAGTGTGTTAGAATTTGGTTAGCTGTCTATCTGCTTAATAGTTAGGTCATCAGGGTTCCTTCTCGTTAGCCTGGTTGTTAGGTCCCATTGACTCAGTACCAACACACAGTGACCCGGTGTACAACAAAGTGAAGCACTGCCCGCTCTTTTGCTGTCCTCACAATCCTTGCTATATCTGAGCACATTGTTGCGCCGACTGTGTTAATCCATGTCCTTGAGGATCTTCCTCTTTTTGCTGACCCTCTTTACTGGGGACTTTTCCAGGGACTAGTCCCTCTTGATGAAATGTCTAAAGTATGTAAGACAAAGTCTCACTATCCTCACTTCTAAGGAGGATTTTGGTTGTACCTCTTTCACAACAGATACATTCATTTGTCTGGTAGGCATGATATATTTATTTAATATTCTTCACTGACACCAACACTCATAGGCATCAGTTCTTCTTCAGTCTTCTTTATTCATTGTCTAGCTTTTCCATACAGGTGAGGTGATTGAAAATCCCATTACTTGGGTTAGATGCATGTTAGTCCTTGCTTTATAACACTTTAAAAGAGATCTTCAGTTTGATAAACTGAGGGATAAGTGGTACTTAGGTTTAATGTATTTAAACATTTCCTAAATTGTATTTTAAGTGAAAGTTCACAGTGTGAATTAGTTTCTCATTCAAAATTTATGTAGTTTTCTTGTGTGTGTAAAATTGATTACAGTTACCACTGTATGTCAGCACTCCCCCTTCTCGTTACACGCGAGGCCCCTCATGTCCATTTGTCCAGTTTTCCTCTCCCTTCCTGCCATCTTGATTTTGCTTGAACTAAGAAGTACATTCTTCACATGTGTTATTGTTTGTTTTTATAGGTCTTGTGTAATCTTGGGCTAAAAGGTGGACTTTAGGAATTGCTTCACTTCAGAGTTAACAGGGTCTTTGGGGGCTGTAGTGCTGGGGATTCCTCAAGTCTGTCAGACCAGGAAAGTCTGGTTTTTCTATTTTCCTGGATTTGAATTTTGTTTCACATTTTTCTCAGGCACTGTCCAGAACCCTCTGTTGTGATCTCTGTCAGTTGGGTAGTGGTGGTAGCTGGGCACCATGTAGTTCTTGAGGGCGCAGGTTGGTAGAAACTGTTGTTTATGTGGTCCATTCGTCCTTTGAGCTAGTATTTTCTTTGTGTCTTTGATTTTCTTCATGGAGATTGCTCCAGACATCATGAGACCCGTAAATGTATCTTAGGTGGTCACTTGCAAGCTTTTAAGAATATGACCAGAGGAGGAAGTAGAACATTATCATTATGAACCGTGTTGGGCTGGCTGACTTAGATGTTCCCTAAGACCCTGGTACCCATGCCTCTACCCAAGTAACTCAGTTTCTCAGGATGTTGCAGTGTATCTAGAAAACGTCTGTGGCGGTCCCTTGGTCAGACGGGGCTGACTTTCCTGGTGTTGCCTGTTGTCTTTCCTTTCCACACAGTTAGCACTTGTCTACTATCTGTTAGTGATTTGTGCTCCTCACATCTTCCCTCCCTCATAACCATCAGAGTTTTTTTTTTTCTCTCCCCAATTTGTGAACTTTATCTTGGATTGTATGGTAATGATTTCATGCAGTAGTTGTCTTTTTGTGATTGACATTTCAGTATAATGACATCTAGATTAATCCATGTTGTGAGATGTTTCACAGGTTCTTCATCATTCTGTATTGTTTTGTAGCATTCCGTTTTATGTATGCAATATAATTTATCCATTTAACTGTTCATGGGCATAAGGTCAGTTTTCATCTTTTTTACTATTATGACTAATACTGCGGTGAACATGGGTAAGCATGTGTCTGTGTGAAGATTCCCATTCCTAGGAGTGGGATTCCTGGATCTTGTAATATTTGTATTTCTTGGTTTTTCAGGAAGTGTGATATCATTTTTCATACTGGTTATACCGTTTCACATTGCCACCAGTGATACCTAGAAGTTTCAGTAGCCCTACAACCTCTCTGACATTTGTTGGAGAGTATGAGATGGTATCTCACTGTAGTTTTGATTGTATTTCTCTAGTGCCTAATGGAGGCCTTGGTGGTACAGTGGTTAGAAGGCAGGCTGTTAAGCAAAAGTTTGGCAACTGAATCCACCAGCTGCTCCTTGGAAACCGTATGGGAGAGTTCTGTTTTATCCTGTATGGTCGTTGTGAGTTGTAATTGGCTTAATGAATTCTTTTTTTTTTTTTTTGTCTTTAATGGCTAGTAGTCAGGTCATTACTTCGTGGGTCTGTTAGACTCCTGAATGTTTTTTTGGTGATGGTGAAGTGTCTATTCATATCTTTTATCCATTTTTTTTTTCACTGATTGAGTGAAAATGTACAGTCCCATATAAATTTGCCTGCTTACCTATGTGCATCTCCCACTGCTCTCCCGGCCCAGTGACAGCACACTCTTCCTCTCTCTGCTCTATACATGTTCTATCCTCCCAGCAATGTCCTACACCGTCCTCTCCCCCCACTTTGCCAACGTCCAGTAAGAGGTCAGCAGGATGACATCCTGTGGATACATACAACCATAAAGTGCGTAACTGATATGGTTACTCTGTGTCGCCAAGCCCAGTCCATTCCTGTCTGAAGTGTTTACCTCCAGTATTATTTATGAACAGGAGCGGCATCAGGGCCAGGGGCCATGCACCCAGGGGAACTCCGAAGTCCCTGAACCATCACTTAGTGGAGATCTCAGGATGCACCCCTATTTATTCTTGTGTTGCCAGTGAAACTCAACTTAGTAAGCTCCATCATGGCTACCACTGGTGATGGCCAGGCACCATCCAGTTCTTCTGGTTATGAGTTGATGTAGGCATCCATTCATGTGGGTCTCTCTGTCTTCTGGGTTGTCTTTACCCCATGTCATTTTGGTCCTCGGCGAGCATCTGTTCCTGCTGAGTTGGGACCATTTGTGCTGCCCTCAGATGGCAGCTTGGCAGCTTTTAAGACCCCAGACACCACTCACCAATGTGGGGTGCCAAGAGCCCTCTTAACAAAATGCTGGCTGTGCCAATTGGCTTCGATTTTGCCTGAGAGCATGGTCCCTGGCCCCCGTTAAAAAATGGCCTTTTGTATATATTAACTTTGTCTCTATGTATGTAAAGATTAAATGGTTTCAACTGCAAAATGTCATTTACTGTATTGCCTCTCTTTTAACAAATCCTCTTAGAATTTTCTCAGAGACAAAATTAATTTTCTTAGATGATACAGGTTAGGATAGGGATTAGGAATTCTCTCAGAATTTGCTTAGTTATTGGACAGATTTTCCACTTTGATGATTATGAAAGTAACTGCATTAAAATTTTTTATAGGCACCCATACTTAGCCTTCTTCCACTCTGCTTTTAGATTAGATCTTAATTTACATGTCCTTCATTTTTACATTTCTCAGTTGATTATGAGATCAAAGCTGCAAAGGAAGAAATTTCTGGTATGAAATTAAAACAACAATAGCAACAAAAACTTTATTGTGCTTTAAGTGAAAGTCCAAATCAGTTTGCCTTATAATCACCCCCCCATAGCTATGCTATTCTAGCAGCGCCTTCCTCCCCCAACAGCGCAGTCTTCTTTTCCACCCTATACTTCCTTTATCTGTTTAAGCAACTTCTGTCTTCCTCTACCCTGTCATCTCCTCTGGACAAGAACTACTCAGACAGCTTTGTTTATATTTCAGCCAAGAAACACATTTTTTCACCAGCATTACTCTGTATCATAGTCCAGTTCAATCTTTGAAGAGTTGGTTTCAGCTCTTGGCTAACAGTGTGGAGGACATGTCTTCAGGGGACCCTACAATCATCAAGTGTGATCTTTTAATAGAATCCTAGTTCTCTACAACCATTATTTTCCCCACTGCATCAGGGATTTTGCATTGTGTCCCCTGTTAAGGCAGTCATGGTGGTAGTCAGGTACTGTCTGTTCTTCTGGACTCATGCTAATATAGTCTCTGGATCATATGGCACCTCTGTCAGTGGGGCTCTGTTTTCCTCAGGTGTTTGATTTCCTTCATTCTCCTCTGCTGCAGATGTGTTGAGACCAACTGACGCTACTTAGGTGGCCACTTGCTTGCTTTTTAAGACCCCAGCTACCTCTTGCCAAAGTTGTATGCACACCATTTTCTTAAAAATTATTCCAGTTTGCCTAGATGTCCCCTGATACCATGGTCCAGAGATCCCAATCACTGCTACGCTATCCTTCAAAATGTTGGGTTGTATTTAGAAAACCTTTTAGCCTTTGGTATGATTAACTTGTGCTAACCTCTCTTCTACTGTGTGCTATCACTGCCTTAACCTAATCTAATTCCGAATTTTCAATCTAACCTATGAATACCCCTCTCTCTTCCTACTCACCCTCTTAACCATCAAAGATAATTTTCTTCTATGCCTAAATATTTTCAGCTGACTAATTTTACTCGACAAAATGTCTTCTAGATGACTCCATGTTAACAAGATATTCCCTGAGATCATCTTTGTTCTTTATCATTGCATAGTGTTCTGTGGTGTGAATATACTACAGTTTGTTTATCCATTATCTGTTGATGGGTGCCTGGGTTGATTCCATCTTTTTACTGTTGTTGATAGTGCTAAAGTAAACTTTGGTATGCATGTTATCTGTTCATGTGACAGCCATTATTTCCCTAGGATATATTCCAGACAGTGGGATTGTTGGATCGTATAGTGTTTCTATCTGTAGCTTTTTAAGAAATCGCCAAATTGATTTCCAAAGTGGTCATACCATTTTACATTTCCACCAGCAGTGTAGAAGAGTTCTAGTTGTTCCACACTTTTCCTAACACTTATTGTTTTGTGTTTTTTGGATTAATGCCAGCCTTGTTAGGGTGAGATGGTGTCTCATTGTAGTTTTGATTTGGGTGTCTCTAGTGGCTAATGATCATGAGCATTAGTTCATGTATCTATTAGTGACCTAAATGTCTTCTTTGTTGAAGTGTTAATATCTTTTGCCCATTTTTTTCTTTGGGTTATTTGTCTTTTTCTTATTGGTTTTGCAATACCTTGTAGATGGTGGAGATTACATGCTGACTGGATATGTGGCAGCCAAAAATTCTTTCACAGTCTGTAGGCAGTCTTTTTACTGTTTTGGTGAAGTCTTTGGATGAGCTTAATTGTTTGATTTTTAGGAATTCCCACTCATCTATTTTCTCTTTTGGTGTTTGTGCATTTCTAGTAATATTTTTTAGTGTGCTTGTGCTGTGTATCAGGGCTCCCAGCATTGTCCCTATTTTTTCTTCCAGAATCTTTGTTGTTTTAGATTTTATATTTAGGTCTTTGATCTGTTTTGAATTAGTTTTTGAGCATGGTGAGTAGAGCCTGGTTAGCTGGTAGTGATTCACCGTAACACCATTTGTTCAAGGAGACTGTGTTTTCCCTAGTTTATGTACTTTCATAGGTGTATGATATTGTATCTGCATTCTCAGTTCTGTTCCTTTCATCTCTGTATTTGTTGTTGTACCAGTACCAGGCTGTTTTGACTAATGTGGCAGTGTATTAGGTTCTAAAGTCTAGCAGTGTGAGGCCTCTACGTTTGTTGTTCTTTGGTAATGCTTTGCTTATCTGAGGTTTCTTCCATTTCGATATGAAGCTGGTGCTATGTTTTTCTGTCTCATTAGGCATTGCCATTGGAATTTGTGTTGGAATTGCGTTGTATCTGTAGATCACTTTGGTTAGAATAGACATTTGCATGATGGGAAGTCTTCCTATCCATGAGTAAAGTAGGTTTCTTTGCTTATGTAGGTCTCTTTTTGGTTTCTTGAAGTAGATCCTTGCAATTTTGTGTTTATAGGCTTTTTATGTCTCAGGTTAGATTTCTCTCTATTTTTTTATTATGATCAAATGAAAATGTACATTCCCATACAAATTCGCATGCTCACCTGGATGCAGCTCCCACTACTGTCCCTGCCCGGTGGCAGCACATCCCTCGTCTCTGCTCCATACATGTCCTGTCCTCTCAACTGTCATATCCACTCCTCTGCATCCACTCCACTTCCTCCAGCAACAGGTCAGCAGGATGACATCCTATAAATGCATAAAACCATAAAATTCCCACATATGGTTACTCTGCATCACGAAGTACAATCCATTGCTGTCTGAAAAGATGACCTTCATTATCATTTATGGACAGGGGCAGCATCAGGGCCAGGGACCATGCTCCCAGGGAAACACCAAAGCCCCTGGACCATCAACTGCGGTCTTTTATTGGAGATCTCAGGGTGCACCCCTATTTATTCTCTTGTTGACAGTGAGACTCAACTTTGTGAGCTCCGTTGTTGCTATCACTGGTGGTGGCTGGGCACCATCCGGTTCTTCTGGTCATGAGTTGATGTAGAGACCCACTCATGTGGGTCTCTGTGTCTTATGGGTTCTCTTTTCCCCATGTCATTCTTGTCCTTGGTGATGATCCTTTCCTGTTGAGATGGGACCATTCACTGTACCCTCAGGTGGCAGCTTGGCAGCTTTTAAGACCCCAGATGCCACTCACTGATGTGGGGTGCAGAGAGGCCTCATTAGCAGAACACTAGCTATGCCATTTGGCCTTGATTTTGCCTAAGAGCATGGTCACCCGCCCCCCGCCCCAGCTACTCTGTCCTTGCAATATTGCGTTAGGATGGGAGGCGTACTCAAATTGGGTTGAAGTCCAGTTATTATTGATCATCTTTCTAATGTGTGCTATCACTGATTTCATCCAACCAAAGTACTATTAACTATCTAATCTAAACGCTCCTGCCTTTACCCTTCCTCCCTCCCCTACCCTTGCAGCTATCAAAGACTCTTTTCTTCTATGCATGAGTCTGTTTTTTAGTTCTCATCATAGGGGTTTCATACAATGTTTGTCCTTTTGTCGCTGACTACTTTCACTCAGCATAGTGTCCTCCAGTTGAAACAGGTTAATAGATGTTTCATGCAATCGTTGTTGTTTATCATTGCATAATGTTCCGTTGAGTATATATACCATAGTTTACCTATTCATTCCTCTGTTGTTGGGCATCTGGGCTGATTCCATCTTTTTGCTATTGTGGACTGTGCTGTGATGAACACTGGTGTACATGCATCAGTTGGTGTGAATGGTCTTGATTCTGTAGGATATATTCCAAGAAGTGGAATTACTAGGTTAAATGGTATATTTAGATCCAGCTTTCTGAGGGAGCGCTAGATTGCTTTCCAAAGAGGTTGAACCATTTTGCAATCCTACCAACAGTGTAGGAGAGTTCCAATCTCCCCACAGCCTCTCCATCATTTGTTGCTTTGCAGTTTTTGGATCATGGCCAGCCTTGTGGGGGTGAGATGATATCTCATTGTTGTTTTGATTAGAATTTCTTTAATAGCTAATGATCGTGAGCATGTCCACATGTGTTTTTTGCTGCCTGGATCTCCTTTTTAGAGAAGTGTCTGTCCATCTCTTTTGCCCATTGCTTAATTGGATGATTTATCTTTTCCTTATTGGTATTTTTATTACCTTGTAGATTATAGACATCAGGCATCGGTCTGCAATAGAGTTGCCAAATATTTTTTCTCATCCTGTAGATGGCCTTTTAATTCTATTAATGAAATCTTCGGATGAGCAAAAGTGATTGGTTCTTAGTAGTTCCTGTTTATCTATTTTCTCTTCTGATGATTGTGGTTTGACAGATTTTGAAGTCTGCATTGTATATTAAACCTTCCATTGTTGTTCCTACTTTGTCTTGGATGAGCTTCATCGTTTTAGATTTGATATTTAGGCCTTTTGTTCAGTTTGAGTTGGTTTTGATATAAGGTACAACATATAGGTCTTGTTTTAATTTAGTGCAGATGGGCATCCAGTTTTGCCAGCACCATTTGTTGAAGAGATTGTTTTTACCCCAGTTTAATGTCTTAGGGCCTTTGTCAAATATCAGCTGTTTGTGGGCAGGTGGTGTCATCTCGTCATCTCACGGGTCTCAATTCTGTTCCATTGATCTGTGTCTGCTTTTGTACCAGTACCAGACTGTTTTTACTACTGTGGAAGTATAATAGGTTTTAAGGTCAGGTAATGAGAGGCCTCCCACTGTGTTCTTCGTCTTTAGTAATGCTTTACTTATCTGGGGGCTGTTCCCATTCCGAAGTTGGTAATTTGTTCCTCCATCTCATTAAAAAATGTCACTGGAACTTGTATTGGGATTGCATCATATAAGCAGTTTGCTTTGAGTAAAACAGACATTTTCACAATGTTAAGTTTGACTATCCATGAGCAGGGTAGGTGTCTCCATTTATCTAAGTGTCTCTTAGTTTCTTGTAGTAAAGGTTTGTAGTTCTCTTTGTAAAGGTGTGTTATTTCTCTGGTTAAATTTATTCCTAGATGCTTTGTCTTCTTAGGGGCTGTAGTAAATGTTATTGACTTGGTGATGTCTTCCTTAATAATCTCGTTTGTATAAAGGAATCTTAACTGATTTACTTACATTTATCGTGTATTCTGAGACATTGCCGAACTCTTTTATCAGTTGGAGTAGTTTCCTTATGGATTCTTTAAGATCCTCTGCATATGCAATCACATCACCAGCAAATAGGGAGATTTTTAATTCTTCGTTACCAATGCAGATGCCCTTTTTTCCTTGGTCATGTCTGGCTAGAACTTCTAGTACAGTGTTGAGTAGGAGAAGTGAGAGTGGGCATCCTTGCTAGTTCCTGTTCTCCAGGGAAACTGTTTCAATTTCTTTCCATTCAGGATGATGTAGGCAGTTGCTTTGTGTAAATGGCCCTTACAGCATTGAAGAATTGGCCGCCTATTCCTATGTTGCTGAGAGTTTTTAGCATGAATTGGTGTTGGACTTTATCACATGCCTTTTCTGCATCAGTAGGCAAGATCAGGTGATTCTTTTCTTCTGTGATTTTTATGTGGTTGATCACATTAATTGTTTTTCTGATGTTAAACTCACCTTGCATCCCTGTTATAAATCCCACTTGGTCATGATGGATTATTTTTTTGATGTTCCTGTTGTATTCTTTTGGGAAGAATTTTGTTGAAGATTTTTGCATCTAGATTCATGAGTGATACCAGTTTGTAGTTCTACTTTTTTGTTGGGTCTTTCCCTGGCTTTGGTACGAGGGTTATGCTGACTTCATAGAATGAATTTGGGAGTATTCCATCCATTTTTATACTGTGAAATAGTCTTAGTTGTATTGGAGATAAGTCTTCTCTAACAGCTTGGTAGAATTCTGGGGTGAAGCCATCTGGGCCTGGGGTTTTTTTAGTTGGCAGTTTTTTGATGACTTTTTCAGTCTCATCCTTTGTTATGGGTTTATTCAGTTATACTGCTTCACCTTGTGATAATTTGGGTAGGTGATATGAATCGAGGAATTTGTCCATTTCCTCTAGACTTTCAAATTTGTTAGAGTACAGTCTTTGGTAGTATTCAGCTAGGATGTCATCTCCCCTCTTATTTCTTACTTGGATTATTTGTTTCTGTTCCTGTTTTTCTTTAGTGAGGTCAGCCAGTGGTTTGTCAATTTGATTGATCTTTTCTAAAAACCAGCTTTTGGTCTTTTCAATTGTTCCTCTGTTGTCTAATTCATTTAGTTTTGCTCTAATCATTATGATCTGTTTCCTTCTGGTGCCTGAGGGGTTCCTGTGTTGTTTTCTCTTTACTTGTTCAAGCTTTAGGGTCAGTTCTTTGACTTGGTTTCTTTCTTCCTTCCAGATATGTGCCTTTATGGAGATAAACTGACCACTGAGCACCACTTTGGCTGTATCCCATAGGTTCTGGTAAGAAGTGGTTTTCTCGTTGGAATCCGTAAATTTCTTTATTTCATCCTTGATTTCTTCTATAACTCCTAGTTTTTTGAGCAAGGTGGTGTTCAGTGTCCATGAGTTTCACTTTTTATCTATGTGTTTTCTGCTGTTGATTTTGACTTTTATAGCTTTATGATCTGGGAAAACGGTTTGCATTAATTCAGTGGTATGGATTTTATTGAGAATTGCTTTAAGTTCTAACACGTGGTCTATTCTGGCGAATGTTCCATGTGCACTGGAGAAGAAGGTGTAATTGTCCGCTGATGGATAGAATGTTCTCTGTATGTTCATGGGGTCTACTTTATTAATTGTGGCAGTAAAGTCTTCTGTGTCTTTAATGAACTTTTTTCTAGATGATCTGTCCAGTATTGACAGTTGGAGTACTGAAGTTTCCTACTATTATTATAGAGTGCTCTCTCTCCTTTTTGAGTGTAGTCAGTGTTTCTTTGACATATTTGGGTGCTCTCATATTAGGTGCATAAATATTTAATGTTGTTAAATGCTATTTGTGTACTGAACCTTTCAGCAGTAAATAGTGTCCATCCTTGTCCACAGTAGTGGATTTTACATTAAAATTGATTTTATCTCAGATTAGAATTGCCACACCAACTCTTCTTTGTTCACTGTTAGCTTGATATATATTCTTCCATCCTTTAATTTTCAGTTTGTTCCTGTCTTTAGGTCTCAGGTGAGTTTCTTGTAGACAGCACACAGATCAGTCATGTCTTTTGATCAAAGATGTCACTCTGTGTCTCTTTACTGGAGCATTCAGTCCATTCACATTCAATGTAATTATTGATAGGTATGTGTTCAGTGCTGCCATTGTGATATGTGTATTTTTGTGTTGTTGTTTTCTCTGTTGTTCTTATTAATCTGTTCTGTGACCTTTTTGTTTGTCAGTTGATTTTTCACCTTTTTCAGGGTTTGTTTTGTGTGTGTTGAGACTCCTGTGTTACATTTCTTGATATGGTATGTTGCTTCTTTACTGTGCTTTACGGCTGCCCCTGTAATGGCACTTAATAAACCATCTATAAACCCAATTTTCATTGCTACCAGTCTTGTCAGCTTCCTCTCTATCTGGAAGGATTCTAATGACTGTAGTATGTCCCTGTTTTTAATATGATAATATCATGTCACTATTACAGCTTTGATTGTGTTTGGAGCCTTCCCTAACTGAGTAAGATTGTGCATAATGTGTCCTTTTAAAATATAAAGTAAACAATTTTGTCCTTCCAAGCCAAGAGATTCTTTCAGTATTTCTTATAGCTTTGGTTTGGTTTTTACAAAGTCTCTGAGTTTCTGTTTATCTGCAAATGTCTTAATTTCATTTTCATATTTGAAATATAGTTTTGCAGGGTATATAATTCTTGGTTGGAAGTTCTTCTCCTTCAAGGCTTTGAATGTGTCATGCCACTGTCTCCATGCCAGCATTGTTTCTGTTGAGAAATCCGACACAGGCCTACAGGGTTTCCCTCTGAATGTTAGCTTTGCTTTGAGCCTTACTGCCTTTAACAGTTTCTCCTTATGTTTCATTTTTTGAGCTTGATTATAACATGTCTTTGAGTCTTTCTATTGAGATCTATATTGATTGGTGTTTGATATGTATCTTGAATATCTGTATTCTCTTCTTTCATAATTTCTGGGAAATTTTGTGTCAGCAGCTCAGCAACAATACTCTCTGTGTTCTCAGATGTCTCTCCCTGTTCAAGAACACCAAATAATCGTAGATTGTTCTTAATAGAGTCCCACATGCTTCTTAATGCTTCTTCATTTTTCTTGTTTCTTTTCTCTGATCTCTCCTTGTAGATGCTCGAGTCAGTAGCTGTGTCTTCCAAATCAGAAGTTGTCTTTTCCATTTGTTCTATTCTGTTTTCTTGGCTTTCAATTGAAGCTTCTGTGCCTTTGCTTTTGTTCTTGATCTGTTGGATTTCCAAGTACTGATGTTCCATTAGATCGAACTGCTCGCTTAAGTTTTCATTTTGCTGTGCTGCATTCTGTATAAGGTCTAGGAGGACTCTATATGTAATCCTTTTGTGTTCACCTTCTGACAGTTTCAGAATAGGTTCTTCATCTGGGAAGTTCTGAGCTGGTTTCTTTTTGGGACCTTGTAATGCCATGGGTGATTTCTAGGTTATTGTCTTCTCCAGTGTTTGTTCCTTTTGGGGCTTCATGTGAGTCAGTAAAGGCTAGGAGAGATGCTGTGAAGGTGAACCACAGTTGTTTCCCTAGGCTGTCCTAAAATGAGAAGTGGAAAGAATTGGGCAACTTCCAGAGTCAGTCATGTTTTCAGGTGTATACATCCCTCTTCCTGGCTGACAAAGTAAGCACCTCTATGTTGAACTGCAGATGTTATAAACTAGCTCAAAATACAGAAAGGCTACTGGCCTACTGGCCTCTGCTGTCTGACCCGAACTGTAGGCGATACTGTGTAGCATTCTGCTTTTCTGCTGCAAGAGTGGTGTCTTCTGGTTAGGCACTGCCTCCTAGTCCAGGAATTAGGTCCAGTTGAGGCTTCCATATGGTTTATTCTGCCTCCCAGCAAAACAAGATGGTGTTCTACACAAGCTTACCAGCTGGCTGGGGCCACACTCCCAGCAAAGGAGAGGCCAAGAGCGCTGAAATGTCCCAAGTCCACAGCCTCCCTAGCCCCAGGCAACACTGTGCAGAACACTGCTTCCCTGCTGGAAAAGCACTCTCCACCTGGGAGGTGCCACCTCCCAGCCTAGGAGTCAAGTGTGGCTGGGGCCTCTGCCTGGGCTTCTCTGTTTTCCAGTGGATCAAGATAGCGTCCCACACAAGCATGTCCACACACCTACCAGATGTTGGAGGCAGAAAGATAGGCTAGAGGAGCCGAAATGCAGAGTCCAAAGCAGGCTCTCAGAACCTGGCAGTTAAACTTGCCGGTCCCACCAGCAGTGCATCTGAGACCAGCAGATATTCAAGTCCCTGCTCTACCTGCCAGCCAAGAGAGAGGAAAAACAACAATCAAAATGGTGCGTTACCTTTTGCCTGTGTAAGCCTGTGCTCGCCAAGAGTGGGGTCAGTGAAAGAGAGGAGGTTTTCTTTCACTGATATGAAGTCCAAATTAACAGCCCTATGTTGCATCCTAGGGCTAGGTGTCCAGAAGGCTCCGTTTAATTGTCCTTGCAAGTCTTGGTTTCCAGAGGGATTTAGGGAGATGTGTGTTTAGTCTGCCAGCTTGACTCCACACCTCTATCCCTATATATTTTGTCTTCTTTGGTGCTGGGTGTTTTAGAGGAAGAAACCAAAGACCTTCTATCTGATTGCCGAGTAAAATCCACTCATGTGACTGCTGATTCTTTAGAACCATATTTGTAGTCACAATGAACAATAACCTTTTGGGTAACTGCTCTTATGTTTGAATTAATTAAAAAAAAAAAGAAAGATATATAGAGTTTGGGGGGGTGGGGGACAATTTGTTTTCCTGTGTCGGTCTTTCCATTTTAAGGGCCACTGTTTTTAGGGCACTGAGATTCCTTTTAATTTCTTGCCTTTAGCTCATGCCAGAACTCAAAATGTCTTTCCTCTCCCTTAAGGGAACCCTGGTACATAGTGGTTAAGTGCTACAGCTGCCAACCAAAAAGCCAGCAGTTGAGATTCACCAGGCACTCCTTGAAAACTCTATGCGGCAGTTCTATGGTGTCCTGTGGTGTAGTTATGAGTCACAATCGACTCTGTAGTAGTGGGTTTTTGGCTTTTTGTAGGTTCCTGCTTAGGCCTCTCTGGTCATTGTAAGTGACTACCTTACAACTTTCTTCCTTTTGAAGCTTTTTATGATTGTTGGAGTTAGAGGTTGAATTTTTCTTGTGGGGTTCTTAGTTCATTTAGCTTGTTAACTTCTTTAGGGATTTGTCATTCTCTAATTATAATAGGTATATTATCTTCTCTTTCAAACTGTAAAATTCCTTGCCTGCAAAGCAAAGTGCCATTGATTGAGTCAGATCCAACTCTTTGTGACCTTGCAGTTGGAGCAATATTACTGACCTCATGTCTCCACAATAGTTTATAATACTGGAACATTCCATAAATATTTGAATATGCAAAATATGTGTAGATATTCTTGTCGTAATGTAGTAAATAGTACTGTTTGGAGTACAACCTTGTTTGGTACAATTTTAAAATGTTAGAAAATTTTTATGACTGGAATTGAACATTATTTGGGTTGTGATTAAGACTGAACCAAAATTGATTCTTAGAGTCTGGTTGGGTGGCAGTGATTCACCTTTTACTTACTCACCATGACTTGTGTAAAGTCGTGGAAGCAAGTGAAAAGTAAAAAACTGAATTCTAAACATAGTGTGAATTCCTGAAATGTGTATATGCATAATTGTATGTTTATGCAGTTTAATTTTGGAACCTGGAACCAGGGATAGTTCTAATTGAAATGCTTAATTACTGAGATATATAACCTCAGATTAAAATCATATCACTTGTTATGAAGCTACAAATAAAATATTTAAAACAGTAACTTCAACCTCCTGTTTAAGGGACTAAGTGAGATTAAATAAGAGACACTTTCTATTTAAGGATTTAGCTATTGTAAACATTCTTAGATCTTTCTTTTTTCTGGTCCCAAGTGTAGCTCTTTTGAAAGTGCCACATTAGGTATTTCAGTTTGCTTGTTTGGTGTAATAATATGTAATACTTTGAGTTGTGTCACCTGTTTTTCATTTGATATTTAACACAGATCAGAAAAAACAGCTGAGGAAAGATTTGAAAAAGTGATTGACAGTTATTATCTGTTATGTGCTAAAAAGTCTGCTAGGTGTTTTTACATAGTTTATTCAGTTCTTTCACCAACCCAGCGAAGAGGGAGGTGCTATCATCAGTTTATCTGTGAGGAAACTGAAACAGAGAGCTAATTTGCTAAAGGATATATAGCTGTCTGGTTTCAAAGTCCATTTCCACTACAACACTGTCTCTATAAGAAGATAGGGTATAAATGTCTGTATTGTTTAATAAAACACCCAAATGAAACCTTTTGCTATTGAGTCAGTTCTGACTTGTAGGAACCCTATAGGGCAGAGTAGAACTGCTTTCAACTGTTAAATTTTGATTAGCAGTCGTCCCTCTTAATCAGCTTATAAAAAGTGAAGTTCTCCTTTGCTTAAGATGCTGTTTTTCAAAGTGTTTTTAACCAGGTTATTTATGCTTCAGAGATGAACTCTAGTTTTAAAACAAATTGGTATCTTAAATTGTAAAACAATTGAGTTATTACAGTCGGGTTGGAAAGTCCACTTTTTTTTGTACTTTAGATGAAGATTTATGGAGCAAACAAGTTTCTCATTTAACAGTTAATACGCGTATTGTTTTGTGACATTGGCTACCAACCCCTCAGCGTGTCAGTACTCCCTCTTCTCAACCTTGGGTTACCCTTTACCAGCTTTCCTGTCACCTCCTGATTTTAATTCTTGTCTGTGCCCCTGGGCTGGTGTGCCTGTTTAGTCTAGTTTTGTTTTATTGTCTGTCTAATGTTTGGCTGAAGGGTAACCCTCAGGAGTGACTTCCGTGTTCTCTCAGGGTTTCTCCAGTCTGTTAGATCGGTAAGTCTGTTCTCTCTCTCTGTGTAAGAATTATAATTTTGTTGTTCATTTTTCTCCAACTCAGTTTGTGACCCCCTATTGTGATGTTTGTCAGAGCAGTCAGTGGTGGAAGCCCAACGTCATCTAACTGTGCTAGAGTCAACCTGGTAGGCTTAGGGTAGTTGTGGTCCATTAGTCTTTGGATTGATCTTGTATTTTTGGTTTTATGCTCTCTCTCTTGGTTCAAGTGTGGTGGGTAGGACCAGGGAGTGTCTTAGGTGACCATGCAGGAGCTTTGAAGACCCTTGATGTTACTCACCAAAGTGGCATGCGGAATACTTTCTTATGAATTATGTTATGCCAGTTGAGCAAGATGTCCCTTGATGGTGAGTTTACTTTTAAATTAGACCCAGGTACGTAACAAATAGATCATTGTCAAAAATTATTAGATGTTATTGTAATGGTAACTTTTAAATAATTTATTTTACTCTTGGTTTATTGGAAAATAATAGAAACAGTTTCATTTGAGGCTTTCAATAACACTTAAGATTTATTGATTGTTATTTTCCTGCCAGATGATGTATTAAGAGCTTAAATACATTATCTTGATCTCTCCTTCTGAATATCTGTCACTATTAGTATTTTCATTTCTTTGTTTTGAGGAGTCTGGTTGCAGTTTTGGGGGCTTCTTAAGCTCTGAAGTGGCCTAAAGTGATATTTGCATTTTGTTCCATACTAAGGAGAGTATCTTCTTGTTTTTTAGAAACAGAAGTGGCACGTCTTGTGTGTTTTATGAAGTTTCAGCTTGGAGTTACTTTAATAATACTTAGCCTTTCTGTGTAATGACATAGTTGGAAGCTTTGGTTTTCAGTGTTGACCTGAAAATCCAGAGGGAAGGGTTGCGGAGAGAGCTACCAAGGTCTAGAATTGAATGTATATAGTCTTTGAAACCAGAAGTTAAGGGGAAAATTTTCCTGGAGCTTCTGCTTTTCTAAGGGTTACTATGTGGGTTGTACATTAACTTATAAATGAAATTTAATTGTCTTGTCATAATTCAGAGAGGAACTAGTCAGATTAGAATTTAAATGAAAGTGGGAAACATTTGTGCGCTTAAATTAAGAATTCTTAAGCTTGTAGTGTTTGCATCATGTTATCTGATGTTAGCCAGCCATGACATCATTTTATAATTGCCCTCCACAGTCTCAAGTACAGAATGAAAGACAGACTTAACCTGCTAGATTTGGTAATCTGAGATCTCAAGAAGTTTTGCTTTTCAAATTCTACAATAATCCACCAAGATATGTGTGGTTGTGACAGGTGTGTGTTTGTTTTTAAATGATGTTGCAGAGGACATAGATCATAGAATGTCTGATGCAAGGTACATGTTTTCTTTCCCTTTGACTCTTGCGAGGCATAGACAGTAGCAGCCTCATTTAGGGGTAGAAGAGCACAGCTTCCAGAACAGAAGGGTTTTAAGTGCGGGGAGTTCTTGGCTTTTGTATCTGAGTTTTTCCATTTACACCTCCTTTAAACAATTTTTTTCTTCTTAATTATACCTTTCCTTCTAAACCATTCTTTGTTCTCTATTTCTTACCCTCCTTATTTTCTTCTATTTTTGTGGGATGTGGGGGTCAGAAAGAAAGGTTAAGTACATAGTCCCCTGTGTGAATTGCTTATTTTCTCCTGGTAATTGAAGGCTTACTTATAAGTGTACATGATAATGTCTTTTCTATTTCTGGAATGTTTTTAGTGTTCTGAAAATGTTTATAACTTGTACTTAAGATATATATATATATATTTAAATTAATGTTTTAAATATTGTTTACTTAGATTTTTTTGGAATAGTATTACTTATGCATGGTTTACATATCAAAAAGTACTAAAAAAACATACAGTGGAGAGTCTTCTTCTGCTGTTGCACATGTAATTCCTATTCCTTTAATGATAGTGGGCGATTTTAGTTTATTTTTCCAAATATTAAAAAAAAAAAAGCACATGTCTAGATCCATGCAAAGTATATACCCCTGTGGTATGATACATATTTACCCTTTATTTATTTATCATAAAATATAATTTGACAATCTGTATAAAGCAGTACATAAAGAGTGTGTGTGTGTGTGTGTGTATGTTTAACTCTTAACAGTATTCACAGTACTACAATGAATTTCTCTCACGTATGCAGCCTGGTAAGCTTTTGCTGTGCCAAAGAGTGCTTGAATTTCTAATTTTGATAGTTTTTGTAATAGCAACTTACACTCCTATCAGCACCCTATTAGGGCATTAAAAAAAAAGTCATGTGCAATTAATTTGGATGCAGCTTTTTAAAAAGTCAGGTATATGGAGGTGTAATTTACATAGTAAATTTCACCTTTTAAAAGTACATGAAAATAAGTACTTATGTGTGTCTCACTTTTTGACAAACTGACAAACTCTTCCACAGTGTCTGTTTCTCCCAGCAGTGAATACTGTGCAAGTTGTAAATGCTCTGTATCCTAGTCAACCCTTGTATTTGTCTGTTTTTCTTTTGGTAAAGCAAAAAAAAAAAAAGTTCTATTTGGCATCTCCTCAAAGAGGCCAAACTGGGAAATGGACAACCATGCTGCCAGAACCGTGTCTGTCCAAATCCAAGGAATGTTCCAGGGTCATCAGTGTGTATTAACACTACAAATGAAAACTTCACCTTTTCATAGATTGGCTAAAAACTAATGAGTTACTGTACTCTGCATTTTGAATTGTGTTTCTTAATAATCATTGGTACAGATTTCAGTAATGATATAATGATAGGAAGGTCTTCATGGGTTCCACAAATCTTGCCATTCACAGAATGCTAATAGAAAAAGATAAGAGTGGAAAGTATATGAGTCTTTTGTGCTCTGTTTATGATTTGTTGCGAAAACTTCTCTAGAAGATGTTTGCCAAGATTGTTCTGTTCCTTGTCGTAATACCTCAGGGCCCAGTTGATGAGTCCTTGGTGAGTTCATCCCCAGCTGTGTCACATTCTTTTTGCCTAAGGACAAGGAATGTCTCCAGTTGCCCAGTTGTGTCCAAAACCATTCCCTTCTTTTGACTGGAGATAAGAAACAACATAGCCATGAAATTTGTTGACTTTTTTAATGTTTCTGATTTTTTAAGCTACCTGATAGGTATGTAATGGTTCGTAATTGTGTATGTTTTTAACAGCTATATGAAGATAATTCAAATACCATACAAATAATCTATTTAGAGGGTATAATTTATTCTTTTTTTGTATATTCACAGGTATTTACAAACATAAGTGAGGTCAATTAAGAACATTTTATCACTTCAAAAAGAAACCCATACCTTTTAACTGTCATTTTTTATCTACCCCTCCACCCCAGTCCATTAGCATTAGTTATTTGCTTTCTGCCTCTCTGGAGCTCCCTATTCTGGGCTTTTTACCATGTCTGAAAATTAAGTTCATGAACTCATCCTAGAGAAAGTGCTACATACCTCATTGCTAAATATCACTCCAGTCACCTTTAGAGTACTCCCCTTGGGAAGCTATGCACCGCCAGTGCCTAGTCCACCTTTCAAAGCAATTTGGGAACTTTTTTTCTAGAATGACCATCAGAACTGTGGTCGTTTTACCTTTGATGTCCTGAGTGTCATTCAGATGTCTTCCTTTCAATATTTCCTTTATCTTCGGGTAAAAAAAAAAAGTCACTGGGGGCCAGATCCGGGTGAGTAAGGAGGTATTTCAGTACAGTTACTTGTTTACTGCTCACAAACTCCCTTACAGACACTTAAACAGTTAAATTCACGAATGTTACCACCATACACAGTGGCCATTCCATAAAGAGTTCCAAAACAGCTTTGAAGGGTGGACTAGGTGCTGGTGTTGGTGCATAGCTTCCCGAGGGAAGTACTTTGAAGTGACTGTAGTGCTATTCAGCAATGCGGTATATAGCACTTAGAAAAATTAGGTTTGTGGACTTAATTGTTGGACCTTGTATGTGAATGGAATCATTTATTTGTGCTCTTTGGTGGCTGAATTGTTTCACTTAGCGTAATGTTTTCAAGGTTTATCTACATTGTAGCATACATCAATTCTTCATTTCTTTTTATAACTGAGTAATATTTCACTATTCATTCTTCAGATTATGGGCATTTGGGTTGTTTCTGTTTCTTGGCTGTTACAAATAATGCTTCTGTGAACATTCATGTACATGTATGTATTTCCTGTAATTGATGATGAACATCTGTTCATGTACTTATTTGTAATCCAGATATTTTCTTTCCTTAGAGTCTCTTCTGATGTCCATTTGTTTTATTTTTTTTCTGTCCCCACTCCTCCCCTCCTGGGAAACCATCGAAGATTGTTTCTCAGTATGTGTTTTCATAGTAGTGAACTAACACTCTGTCCCTCTGTAATTGACTCATTTCATTCAACATAGTACTCTCCGGTTTGTTCTATGTTATGGGATGACATTAGGTTTTGTCAGCACCATCTGCTAAAAAGACTGTCTTATTCCCATTTGATGGACTTTGGGCCCTTGTTGAAGATCAGGTGACTGTATGCGGATGGTTTTATAGCCAGGTTCTCAATTATGTTCCATTGCTTAGTGTATCACTTTTACTGTTACCAGGTGTCTTTGTTTCTGTTATTGAGACTTAATGTTTTCCTTCTTTATTTTGATGAGTAAGTTTACTGACTTTCTTTGGTTAACTTGAAATTTATCTTTGTTTTCCTGGGTTTAAACCAGTCTGATAGCACTTTGCCTTCAACTCCATTAGAAGCTTCTATATATACACTGTTTATTCCCTACTCTGTGGTTCTAATGTTATTTATCCTTTACAGAGCCTCTCCCATTGTTCTCGATGTTATTTACAGATTAACCTATGTGGTTCCTGTCATGGATGAAATTGTGTCCCCTCAAAAATGGTGTGTTGTAGTTGTTTGGCTGGGCCATGATTCTCAATATTCTGTGACTATCCTTCGTTTGGTGATTTTCCTGTGCTGTAAATCGTAATTTATGCATTGGTTAACAGATTGGATTATGTTAAAGTGGATTAGGGTGGGACTGTAACACCCTTCTTAAGAGCACTGCTAGCACCTAAGAGGGCAGCAGGTGGGGAGACAAGCAGAAGCAGCAGCAGCAGCGAACTGGCAGCAGCAGAACCAGGAGCCCACCCACAGAACGAGAATGCTGAATGCCTGTGCATTGGAGGCTTCCTGGTGGAGTGGGGTGCTTTTGGGCACTTGAATAGGTGGAGCTAGGCTTGCTGACCCATGGAACAAGAGAGCTGAGTGCCTGTAAAAGGAAATTTCCCTGGAGTCTGGCTTGCACCACCTTTTATCCTTTTAATCCTACAAGAGATGAAAGGGAAGTAAGCAGAAACTTGGGAACTTCATACCACCAAGAAAACAACTCCTAGAGCAGGGGATCCTTTAGACCTCAGTTCCTGTGACAAGAGGCTGTCCGATGAAAGAAAGACTGATACAACATAAAGACCTTTCTCCAGAGCCAGCAGAGAGAGAGAGAGAGTGTGTGTATTTCTGTAGAGCTGGTACCCTGAATTTGGACTTCTAATTTAGCTTACTGGACTGTGAAAATAAGCTTTTCTTTGTTAAAACCATCCACTGGTGGTATTTCTGTTCAGTAGCAGTACCAGGTGGCTAAAATAGTTAATTCTTTTGGTTTTGGATAGCCCTTGAGAGTTGAAATCCTAGATTGGACTATGGTCTGATATTGTCTGTTCTGAGACCAAAGGATTCTCTAACCTAAGGAAGTTAGGTTTGGTTTTTATATATTCCCTTAATTTCTTTTATCTGGAAATGCCCTAAAAAATGCCCTAATTTCACCATCACATTGGAAAGAGAATCTTTGAGGATATGTTCTTTTTTTTTTTAATTTAATTTATTCATTGTGATTGAGTGAAAGTGTACAACCCAGTTTCAATTTGCCTGCCCGTTGATGTGCAGCTCCTACTGCTCTCCTTGCCCGGTGACAGCACACTCCTCTTTTCTGTTGTATACAATTTCCTGTCCCCTCTTCTCTATCCTTTCCACTGCCTTCTGGTAAGAGGCCAGTAGGACAACATCCTCTAGGTGCGTAGTACCAAAAAGTGCACACACGATATGGTCACTCTGTTGCCGAGTCCAGTCTATTCCTGTCTGAAGAGTTGACCTCAGTAATGATTTATGGACAAGGGCAGCATCAGGTCTAGGAGCCATGCTCACAAGGAACCCCAAGGCCTTCGGACCATCAGTTGTGGCCTTTTAGTAGAGTTCTCAGGGTGCACCCTTTTTTATTCTCATGTTGCCACTGAGAGTTAACTTTGTGAGCCCCATCACAGCTGTCACTGATGGTGGCCGGGGACCATGTGGTGCTTCTGGTCACATGTTGATGTAGTCACACATTCATGTGTGTCTTATGGGTTCTCTTTCCCCCATGTCGTTTTGGTCCTTGATGATCATCCATTCCTGCTAAGTTGGGACCATTAGGTATACCTCAGATGGTAGCTTGCTAGCTTTTAAGACCCCAGACACCACTCACCAATATGGGGTGGGAAAGACTGTCTTAGCAATATGCCTGATATGCCATTCAGCCTCGATGTGTCCAGAGAGCATGGTCCCCAGACCCTCGCCCCTGCTACTCTGTCCTTGCAAGATTGATTTAAGATTGGAAGAGTATTCAGGTTATGTTGAAGTCCAGTTAAATTGATCTTCTTTCTAATGTGTGTTGTCACTGATTTCACCCAGCCGAATTTCTACCAACTAATCTATAACCAGCCCTATCCCTTTGCTTCCTCCCTCCCTCTCTCCCAGCCATCAAGGAGTCTTTTTTTCTGTACCTGAATCTGTTTTTAACTCCTTATGGCAGGGGTTTGATACAATTTTTGTTCTTGTGCTGCTGACCAAATTGCACTCAACATAATGTCTTCCAGTTGAAACCAAGTTATGAGATGCTTCTCCAAATCATCATTGTTCTTAATCATTGCATAGTGTTCCATTGAGTATGTATACTGTAGTTTGTCTATCCATTCATCTGTTGTTGGGCATTTGGGTTGATTCCATCCTCCTGCTATTGTGGACTCTGCTGCAGTAAACATTCGTGTGCATGTATCTGTTCATGTCACTGCCCTTGTGTCTGCAGGATATATTCCAAGCAGTGTGATTACTGGGTCAAATGATATATCTGTTTCCAGCTTGTCAAGGAAGTGCTAGATTGCTTTCCAAAGAGGTTGTACCATTTTGCCATCCTACCAGCAGTGTAGGAGAGTTTCACTTTCTCCACAGCCTCTCTAGCACTTGTTGTTTTGTGTTTTTTGAATCATGGCCAACCTTGTTGGAGTGAGATGATATCTCATCGTAGTTTTGATTAGAACTTCTTCAGTAGCTAATGGTTGTGAGCAATTCTGCTTGTGTCTTTTGGCAACCTGGATATTCTCTTTAGAGAAGTGTCTGTCCATCTCCTTCACCCACTGTTGGATTAGTTGTCCTTTTCTTATTGATATTTTGTAGTACCTTGTAGATTATAGAGCTCAGACATTGGTCTGACATATCATTGCCAAATATTTTTCCCATCCTGTAGGTGGTCTTTTAATTTTTTTGGTAAAATCTTTGGATGAGTAAAAGTGTTTAATTCTTAGTAGTTCCCGTTTATCTATTTCCCTTCTGTTGATTGTGCTTTGTTTGACAGATTTTGAAGTCTGTCTGCTTGTGTATTAAAACTTCATTGTTGATCCTAGTTTTTTTTTTTTTTTTGGATGAGCGTTATAGTTTTAGATTTGATGTTTAGGTCTTTTATCCAGTTGGAGTTGCTTTTTGTGTAAGATGGGAGATAAGGGTCTTGTTTCAGTTTTTTGCAGATAGATATCCAGTTTTGCTGGCACCATTTGTTAAAGAGGCTGTTTTTACCCCAGTTTACAATCTTAGGGCCTTTGTTGAATATCAGGTGTTTGTAGGAGGATGGTGGCATCTCTGGGGTCACAGCTGTGTTCCATTGGTCTATATGTCTCTTTTTGTGCCAGTACTAGGCTGTTTTGACAACTGTGGCAGTGTCAGGTAGTGAGAGGCCTCCCAGTGTAGTGTTCTGCTTCAGTAGTGCTTTACTTATCCAGGGTTTCTTCCCTTCCCAAACAAAGTTGGTGATGTGTTTATCTATCTCATTAAAAAATGTCACTGGAATTTGTATTGGGATTGCATTATATAAGTAGATTATTTTGGGTAAAGTAGACATTTTCACGATGTTAAGTCTTCTTATCCACAAGCAGGATAGGCTTCTTCATTTATGTAAGTCTCTCTTAGTTTCTTGTAGTAAGGTCTTGTGGTTCTTTTTGTAAAGGTCTCTTATTTCTCTAGTAGGTTTATTCTTAGGTATTTTATCTTCTTGGGGGCTATTGTAAATGATATGCATTTGGTGATTTCTTCTTTTATGATCTTTTTGTTGGCATAAGGGAATCCCACTGATTTACTTATGTTTATCTCATATTCTGATACTTTGCTGAACTCTTTTATTAGTTCCAGTAGTTTACTTATGGATTCTTTAGGATTCTCTACATATACCATCATATCATCTGCAAATAGGGAGACTTTTAGTTCTTCATTGCTGATGCAGATGTCCTGTATTTCTTTGTCTTGTCTAATTGCTCCGTCCAGATCTTCTAGTACAATGTTAAATAGAAGTGGTGATAGTGAGCATCCTTGTCTGGTTCGTGTTCTCAAGGGGAGTTCTTTCAGTCTGTCTCCATTCAGGGTGATTGGCTTAGTGTTGATGCCCCTTATTGCGTTGAAGGATTTCCCCTCTATTCCTATTTTGCTGAGAATTTTTCACATGAATGGGTGTTGGACTTGGTCACATGCCTTTTCTGTGTCAAGTGACAAGATCAGGTATTTCTTACCCTTTGTGCTGTTTGTGTGGTTGATCGCATTAATTGTTCTTCCGATGTCGAATCAGCCCCTGCATCCTTGGTATGAATCCAGCTTGGTCATGATGGATTGTTTTGATGTGTTGTTGAATTCCGTTGGCTAGGATTTTGTTGAAGATTTTTGCATGTAGGTTCATGAGTGATACTGGTCTGTAATTTTCTTTTTTTGTGTGCTCTTTTCCTGGCTTTTATATTAAGGTTATGCTTGTAGAATGAATTTGGGAATATTCCATCCTTTTTTTTTATACTGTGAAATAGCCTCAGCAGTATTGGAGTTAACTCCTCTCTAAAAGTTTGATAGAATTCTCCAGTGAAGCCATCTGGGCCAGGAGTTTTTTTGGTTGATAGTTTCTGGATTACTTTTAGTCTCTTTTGTGATAGGTTTATTAAGTTGTTCTACTTGTCCTTGTGATAATTTTGGTAGGTGATATGAATCTAGAAGGTCTTCATTTTCTAGTCAACTTGACTGCTCAGCACAGTGCTTGACATGCCAGATGTTTTGCATGAATGGTGTTAAATAGGCTGTTGATGTATAAATCTTGATGTTGTTTTCTAAAATTATGTATTTTATTCTAATAATCATTTTTGATATTAAAGCAAACATTGTTTTGTATGAATACTTCTGGAAACTGGTAGACACTAAAAATGATAGCACATGCTGATCTGGAATTGTCTATTCTTTGTTACCTTTATTTCTATTATAAAAAGTCCTCTTTGATCCTAGAATTCTGGCCCCTAGTAACTACTGGCTTCTAATTCTTAGACTGTATCTGATGTTTAGTTAATAGGCATCGTAGGTTATTTGTAATCATAAAAAGTGAGAGATTTGGTAGTAACACTTTCGTTTCTGTTCAGTGGGGCTGGTGATCCTTTTAAGTACATTATTTAGTACTGTTTTGAAACTTACATTGATTTAAGAAACTTACCATGGTAGCACCTTTAGCACTGAGATTATTTTGCATTTTTTTGTGTATATTTGAATTAAAAAAGACATTTATAGGTTTTTACAGCTGTGGCATCATTCTAGGTCATGAGAGTGAGTTTACAAAAAAGAAATGTAAAAAACCAAAATCAAAACCAGAAAACCAGCACAGATTGTAATCTACTGGGAAGGGCAATTTAAATTTCTGAAACATTTACATTGTGGTTTATTTAAAAACCACTTACAATTCATTACCTGTAAGTACAAAATAATAGTAGTGCTTTTTAAAAGACATTTTTTTATCCTAATGGAATTGAGTGAAGTAATAAATTGTTTATTTATAATGAGCATTCAATTGATGTGTTGGGTTTTTAAATTCTATTCTTTAGTAGGATAAGTGAGTCCACATACAGACGTAATTGCATTATTAATTTGCGTAGCATTTTCATGGTGTGATTGACTTTACCATGGACTGAATTACCAGTGTGTGGAAACTTAATGAATATGGTTTAATTGTACTTCTTAATGTGATCTGATACATCAGTCATAAGTTTTCTCTAGGGAGCCATTGGAATAAGGTGTCTTCAGAGAGATTTTACGTTGGTATTCTTTCATCGCTGTAATCTGGGATAGATGAAGACACAGACACATACAGTCATAATCCTCTGTATAAACCATCTAAGAGTACTGATAGACTATTTCCTTCTTTTTTATAGAACAGTTGAAACAAAGTAGTTTATGTTTTAGTGTCTGCAACTTACTTAGCTTAAGTTGTGATAAAAATAGTTTGATTATAGGCTGCCATAAAATACAGCCTCATGTAATTTGGTGCATTGGATAGTTAATGCTTTCAGAGAGTGAGTCAGTCCAGCATAAATCAAAACTGTCTGAGTTCTAGGAGGCACATACACTTGCACACTGAGATACTCAGCCTATATATTGTGAACACATCCATGTGCATCTGGCACTGTTCCTGGGTGCATTGGGATACACAGACACATGAGACATTATTCAGGGAGCTCACATGTGAATCAGGAATGTATCTTTAGGAGGAAAATTTGTATAACAGTGTAGAAGTGCAGTGATGAGGTGACATGGAGAATAGTGGAAGGAACTTCAGTTGTCAAGTAGTAGACTTCGTAATTGTTTCTCTGTTGGTTCCTCAGAACCTCTTCTATATACTCACTTTGTTCGTTCTTGATTCAGATAACCTGGTAGTATCTGGGGCTTTGAAAAGAGTATCCAAAGGAAGAAAGTATTGATAAGCACACAAGGAAGCACATTCCTGGGGTTAACTTTATTTTAGTATATTTGACAGTAAAGGACTTTTTACTCAAATTACTTTGAAATCTTCTTCAGAAGAAAGCATCAGAACATCATCTTATATAGTGCTGGAAGATGAGCCCCTCAGGGTAGAAGACATTCAAAATATGATTGAGGAAGAGCTGCTTCATCAAAGTAGAGTCAGCCTAATGATGTGGATAGAGGAAAGCTTTCTGGACCTTCATTTGCTGATGTGGCACATCTTAAAATGAAAGAAACAGCTGTAAATATCTTTTAGTAATTGGAACATAGACTATACCAAGTATGAATCAAGGAATATTGTAAATTGTCAGAAATGAAAGAGAAGGCTTGAAGGCGTTGTCCTAGGTGTGGTGAGGTGAAATGGATTAAAATTGGCCATTTTGAATCTGATAATCACACAGACTTTTGTACCAGAATGATGAAATGTCAAGATGAACGGAGTCACATTTATTGTTGAAAAGATTATTTCTAAATCTGTCCTCATGTGGAAGGCTGTCAGTGACAGGAAAATGTCCATACATCTGTTATTCAAATGTACACCCTGGTCACTGATGCTAAAGATGAAGAAATTGAAGATTTTTGCCAGCTTCTGCTGTCTGAAATTGATCAATGATGTAAGTGATTGAGATACATTCATAATTACTGGTGATTGGGATTCAGATATTGAAAATGCACAAAAATCAGTAGTTGGAAAACGTGGCCCTAGTTATAGAAATAACACCAGAGATTGCATGATAAAATTCTGCAAGGCCGAGTACTTACTCACTGGAAATACCGTTTTTCAACAATATAAACAGTGATTATATATTTTGACCTTGCCAGGTGGAATACACAGGAAACAAATGAACTATCTCTGTGGAAAAAGGTGATGGAGAAGCTGTTTCATCAGACAGTACGAAGCTTGAGGCTGGCTATGGAATGGGCCATCAGTTTGCTCATATGCAAGTTCAGTTTCAAGCTCAACAAAATTAAAACAAATTCATTAAAGTCAAGGTAAGACTTTGAGTGTATCTTACCTGAATTTGAAAACCATGTCAAGAATAGATTTAACACATTGAGCACCGATGGACCAAAGACCAGTTGTGGAAGAATATCAGGGAGCTCATATATAAAGAAACTAAAATGTCATTAAAAAGGAAAGAAAAAAGAGAAAAGTCTAAATTGGATATTAGAAGAGGCTCTGAAGCTTGCTCTTAAACATACAGTAGTGAAAATGAATGGAAAAAATGATAAAGTAAAAGAACTGAACAGACTGTTTCAAAGGGTGGATTAAGATGCCAAGATGTATTTAATAACGTGTGCAAAGACCTGTGTCAGAAAACTAAAAGAGAAGAACAGGTTTTGTATTTCTCAAACTGAAAGAACTGGAAAAAAAAAAAATCAAGCAAAATTAAAGGATTTTGTGGGCAAAATATTGAACAATGCAGGAAGCATCAAAAGTTGAAAGGAATACATAATCACTATATCAAAAAGAATTATTCAACAGTCAGCCTTTTCAGGAGATAGCAGATGACCAAGAACCAATGCTTTTAAAGACGTAATCCAGGCTACAGTGAAGAATGAAGTACACCAAGGTTCAGGAATTGACAAAATACCAATTGAGATGTTTAAGCTTAGGAATGTAATTCACTTAGTTGTCTTTGACAAGAAATTGGGAAGACATCTACATAACTTGAAGAGATGTGTATACTTGCCCATTCCAAAGAAAAGTGATTCAGTGGAATACAGAAATTATTGAACAACATCATTTATATCACATGCAAGTAAAATTTTACTGAACATAATTCAAAAATATTTGGAGCAGTTTGTTGACCAGAACTACCGTGAATTCAGGCCGGATTCAAAAGGGACATAGAGGAAGACTGATTAACCTCTCCATGAGGAGAGGCTTTCACAGGCCAAAGGTCACTAACCATTTTGATTTTTTTTCCTCTTTCTTGGCTGGTGAGCAGAACTGGGATTTGACTAGCTGCTTGGTCTCAGACACACTGCTTGTGGGACCGGCAAGTGTAATTACCAGGTTCTGATAGCTTGGCTTTGGACTCTGTATACCTTGGCCTCCCTGACCTGTCTTTCTACCTCTGCCATATGGTAGCTGTACAGATGCATTTGTGTGGGACACCATCTTGACCCACTGGGAAATGGAGAAGCCCAGGCAGAGGCCCAGGGTGGACTTCATTCCTAGGCTGGGAAGTGGCGCCTGCCGGGGGGAGAGTGCTTTTCCACCAGGGAGGTGGTGTTTTGCACAGTGTCGCCTGGGGCTGGGGCCCAGCGGTGGAGGCTGTGGACTCTGGGCATTTTGGCACTCTTGGCCTCTCTTTCTGCTGGGAGCCTGGGCTGGGCTGGCTGGAAAGCTTGTGGGAGACACCATCTTGTTTCGCTAGGAGGCAGAGTCATCCATATGGAAGCCTCAGCTGGATGTAGTTCCTGGGCTGGAAGGGAGGGCCTACCCAGAAGAGACCACTTTTCCAGCAGAAAAGCAGAATTCAACACAGTATCACCTAAAGCCGGGACCAGACAGCAGAGGCCAGCAGGCCAGTAGCCTTTCTGTATTTTGAGCTAGTTTATAACATCTGGGGTTCAATATAGAGGTGCTTACTGTGCCAGCTGGGAGGAGGGATGCATACACCTGAAAACCTGATTAACTTTGGAAGTTGTCCAATTCTTTCCACTTCTTATTTTAAGATGGCCTAGAAAAACAACTGTGGTCCATCTTCACAGCATCTCTCCCAGCCTTTATTGACTGACATGAAGTCCCAAGAGCAGCAAACATTGGAGAAGACAATAACCTGGAAATCACCCATGGAATCAGAAGGCCCCCGAAAGAAACCACCTCAGAACTTCCCAAAGAAGCTTTTCTGAAGTATCAGAAGGTGAATATGGAGCCCTACTAGACTTTATACAAAATGCAGCAGAGCAAAACAAAAAGTTAAGCAAGCTGTTCGATCTGATGGAACATCAGTGCTCAGAAATCCAACAGATCAAGAACAAAGTCAAAGACATAGAAACTTCCATTCAAAGCCAAGAAAACAGAATGGAACAAATGGAAGAGAATTTCTGATTTGGAAGACAGAGCTACAGACTCCAGCATCTATGAGGAGAAATTAGAAAAAAGAAACAAGAAAAATGAAGAACCATTAAGAAGCGTGTGGGACTCTGTTAAGAAGAACAATCTACGATTAAGTGGAGTTCCTGACTAGGGCAAGACACCTGAAAACACAGAGTATTGTTGCTCAGCTGCTGACAGAAAACTTCCCAGAAATTATGAGAGACTACAGATATCCAAGATACCTGTTGAACACCACTCAATATAGATCTCAATAGAAAGACTCCAAGACATATTCTAATAAAGCTTAACAAAATGAAACATAAGCAGAAACTCTTACAGGCAGCAAGACTCAAAGGAAAGCTAACATTCAGAGGGAAATCCTGTAGGCTTGTGTCGGATTTCTCAGCAGAAACAATGCTGACACGGAGACAGTGGCATGACACATTCAAAGCCTTGAAGGAGAAGAAATTTCAACGAAGAATTATATATCGTGCAAAACTATCTTTCAGATAAGAAAATGAAATTAAGACATTTGCAGATAAACAGAAACTCAGAGACTTTGTAAAAACCAAACCAAAGCTACAAGAAATGCTGAAAGAATTTCGTGGCTTGGAAGAACAAAACCACTAACTTTATATTTTAGAGAAGGACACATTATCCAGAACCGTACTTAGTTAGGGAAGGCTCCAAACACAGTCAAAGCTATAATAGTGAAAGAAACGATCTAGTGATCATTTCATGTAAACTATGATATCATTGTATTAAAAAGAGGGATGTACTACAGTCATTATAGTCCTTCTAGGTGGGGAGGAAGTTCACAAGGTGGGTAAAAATCAAAATTGGGTTTATATGTAGTTCAGTAAGCAGGATCGTGGCAGCCATAAAGCACAATAAAAAAGCAACACATCGTATCAAGAAATGTAATACAGGAGTCTCAACAACCACAAAACGAACCTTGAAAAAACTGAAAAATCAAC
The DNA here is from genome assembly GCA_028571685.1 of Heterohyrax brucei. Classification (NCBI taxonomy): domain Eukaryota; kingdom Metazoa; phylum Chordata; class Mammalia; order Hyracoidea; family Procaviidae; genus Heterohyrax; species Heterohyrax brucei. Next base: position 6,627,434 of record CM053143.1, read on the forward strand.
TCACAAAGAAGAAGGTCTCAGAACAGATAATAAGAATAACAGAAAACAGCAACACAGAAATAAACATCACAATGGCAGCAGTGAACACACACCTATCAATAATTACATTGAATGTGAGTGGACTGAATGCCCCAGTAAAGAGACATCGAGTGATATCTTGGATCAAAAGATATGACCCATCTTATGTTGCCAGAAGAAACTCACCTTAGACTTAAAGATAGGAACAAACTGAAAATTAAAGGATGGAAGAATATATATCAAGCTAACAACGAACAAAGAAGAGTTGATGTGACAATTCTAATCACAGATAAAATCGATTTTAATGTAAAATTCACCATCGTGAACAAGGATGGAGACTTGCTGAAAGGTTCAGTACACAAGTAGGACTTAACAATATTAAATATTTATTCACCATATATTAGATCACTTAAATATGTCAAAGAAACATTGACTACACTCAAAAAGGAGGTAGATGACTGCAGAGTAATACTAGGAGACTTCAACACTCCACTCAGTATTGGACAGATCGTCTAGAAAAAAGCTCAGTAAACACAGAGAAGACCGTATTGCTACAATTAACCAAGTAGACCTCATCAACATATACAGAACTTTCTTTCCATCAGTGGACAACTGCACCTTCTTCTCCAGTGCCCGTGGAACATTCTCCAGAAGTGACCATGTGTTAGGACATAAAGCAATTCTCAGCAGAATCGATATCACTGAATTAATGCAAGGCATCTTCTCGGATCATAAAGTTATAAAAGTTAAAATCAGTAACAGAAAAAAACAGAAGGTGGAACTCATGGAAACTGAACACTACCTTGCTCAGAAAACCATGGGTCATAGAAGAAATCAACGATGAAGTAAAGAAATTTATGGATTCCAATGAGAATGAAACAACTTCCTACCAGAACCTATGGAATACAGGCAAAGCAGTGCTCAGAGTAGTTTATCTCTATAAATGCACACATATGGAAGGAAGAAAGAAACCAAATCAAGGAACTGACCCTACAGTTCCTGCAAGTAGAGAGAGAGCAACAGAGGAACCCCTCAAGTACTAGAAGGAAAGATCATAAAGATTAGGGCTGAACTAAATGAATTAAAGGACAGAAGAACAATTGAAAAGAACAAAAGCTGGTTTTTTGAAAAGATCAACAAAATTGACAACCCATTGCCTAACCTCAACTAAAGAAAAACAGGAAAAAAAACAAGTAAACCAAATAAGAAGTGAGAGGGGAGTTGTCACCACAGATCCAACAGAAATCAAAAATATCATAGCTGAGTACTGCCAAAGACTGTATTCTAACAAATTTGAAAACCTAGAGGAAATGGACAAATTCCTTGATTGATATCACCTACCCAGATTATCACAGGGTGAAGCAGAATAACTGAATAAACCCAACACAAAGGAAGAGATTGAATAAGTCATAAAAAAAAACTGCCAACCAAAAAAAACCTGGGCCCAGATGGCTTCACTGCAGAAGTCTACCAAGCTTTTAGAGAAGTTATTTCCAGTGCTACTAAGACTGCTTCACAGTATAGAAAGGGGTGGAATACTCCAAAATTTGTTCTATGAAACCACCATAACCATGATTTCCAAAGCCAGGGGAACAACACAACCAAAAAGGTGAACTACAGACCCGTATCACTCATGAATCTAGATGCAAAAATCTTCAACAAAATTCTTCCCAATAGAATACAACAACATATGCAAAAAATAATCCATCATGACCAACTGGGATTCATACCAGGGATACAAGGCTGGTTCAGGATCAGAAAAACAAGTAATGTGATCAACCTCATAAATACTACAAAAGACAAGAACCACCTGATCTTGTCTGTTGATGCAGAAAAGGGATTTGATAAAGTTCAACACCCATTCGTACTAAAAACTCTCAGCAAAATAGGAGTACACGGCCAATTCCTCAGTGCTATAAGGGCCATTTATACAAAGCCAACTACCTATGTCATCCTGAATGGAGAGAGACTGAAACGGTTTCCCTTGAGAACAGGAACTAGACAAGAAGGCCCACTCTCACCTCTCCTGTTCCACATTGTACTAGAAGTTCTAGCCAGAGCAATTCGACAAGAACAAGAAATGAAGGACATCTGCCTCAGCAAAGAACAACTAAAAATGTCCCTATTTGCTGATGATATGATTGTATATGCAGAGAATCTTAAAGAATCCATAGGGAAACTACTCAAACTGATAGAAGAGTTTGACAAAGTCTCAGGATATAAAAGAAACATAAGTAAGTCAGTAGGATTTCTTTATACCAACAATGAGATTATCAAAGAAGAAATGACCAAGTCAGTACCATTTACCATAGCCCCTAACAAAATAAGGTACCTAGGAATAAATTTAACCAGAGAAATAACAGACCTTGACAAAGAGAACTACAAGCCTTTACTACAAGAAACTAAGAGAGACTTAGATAAATGGAGAAAGCTACCCTTCTCATGGATAGGAAGACTTAACATTGTGAAAATGTCTGTTTTCCCCAAAGCAATCTACTTATCTAATGAAATCGCAATACAAGTTCCATTCACATTTTTTAATGAAATGGAGGAACAAATTACCAACTTTGGAAAGGGAAGAATCCCTGGATAACTAATGCATTACTAAAGATGAAGAACACACTGTGAGGCCTCTCATTACCCAACCTTAGAACCTATTACACTGCCATAGTGGTCAGAACAGCCTGGTACTGGTACAAGAACAGACAGATCAGTTAATGGGACAGAATTGAGACCCCAGAGATGACACCATCTGCTTATTAACAGTTGATATTCAGCAAAGGCCCTATGACATTAAACTAGGGTGAAAACAGTATCTTCAACCAATGATGCTGGCAAAACTGGATATCCATTTGCACTAAATTAAAACAAGACCTGTATTGTACACCTTATACAAAAACCAACTCCAACTGGATAAAAGACCTAAATATCAAATCTAAAATGATAACGCTCATCCAAGGGAAAGTAGGAACAACAATGGAAGGTTTAATACACAATGCAGACAGACTTCAAAATCTGTCAAACAAACCATAATCATCAGAAAATAGATAAATGGGAACTGCTAAGAATCACTTTTGCTCATTCAAAGACTTCATTAATAGACTTGAATGGCCACCTACAGAATGGGAAATATTTGGCAACTGTATGGCAGACTGATGCCTGATTTCCATGATCTATAAGGTACTACAAAATATCGATAAGAAAAAGACAAAGCTTACAATTAAGCCATTGGCAAAGGAGATGAACAGACACTTCTCTGAAGAGGAGATCAGGCAGCCAAAAAACACATGCAGATGTGCTCATGATCATTAGCTCTTAAATTCAAATCAAAACGACAGTGAGATACCATTTCACCCCAACAAAGTTGGCCATGATCCAAAAACTGTGAAACAACAAATGCTGAAGAGGCTGTGGGGGAGATTGGAACTGTCCTACACTATTGGTGGGATTGCAAAATGGTTCAACCTCTTTGGAAGGAAATCTCGCGCTTCCTTAAAAAAGTGGATATAGTTATACCGTTTGACCCAGTAATTCCAGTGCTTGGAATATATCCTACATAATCAAGGCCATTCACACCAACTGATACAGGGACACGAATGTTCATTAACAGCAGAGTCCACAATCGCAAAAAGATGGAATCAACCCAGATGCCCAACAACAGAGGAATGGATAGGTAAGCTATGGTATATATACTCACTGGAACACTATGCAGTGATAAAGAACAACGATGATTCCAGAAAACATCTCTTAGCCTAGTTTCAACTGGAGGACATTATGCTGAGTGAAAGTAGTGAGTCACAAAAGGACAAACATTGTCTGAGACCCCTGAGGTAAGAACTTGGAAACAGACTCATGTATCAAAGAAAAGAGTCTTTGACAACTGCAAGGGTAGAGAGGGAGGGAGTGTGTTGGGGCAAGGTTTTAGATTACATACTTCATAGAAATTTGGTTGGGTGAAATCAGTGACAGCACATATTAGAAAGAAGATCAATAATAACTGGACTTCAGCACAATTTCAGTACTCCTGCCATCTTAGCCCAATATTGTAAGGACAGAGTAGCTGGGGCAGGGGGCCAGGGAGCATGCTCTCAGGCAAAATCGAGGCCAGTTGGCACAGCTAGCATTGTCTTAATAAAGATTTTCTACACCCCTCATCGGTGAGTGGCGTCTGGGGTGTTAAAAGCTGCAACGCTGCCATCCGGGGGTACAGCAGACAGTCCTAATTCAGTAGGAACGGATGATCACCGAGGACAAGAACAACACGTGGAAAAGAGAACCCAGAAGATAGAGCGACCCACGTGAGTGGATCTCTACACTGACTGGTGACCAGGAGAATCAGATGATGCTGGGCCACCACCAGTGGTAGCCACGATGGAACTCTCAAAGTGGAATCTCACTGGCAACAAGAGAGTAAATAGGGGTATACCTTGAGATCTTCAATAAAAGACCGCAGTTGATGGTCCAGGTGCTTCAGAGTTGCCCTGGGAGCATGGCCCCTGTCCATAAATCATAATGAAGGCCAACTTCTCCGACAGCAATGAATTGGACTTGGTGACGCAGACTGACTGTATCTTGTGGGAATTTTATGGTTCTGTGCATCCATAGGATGTCATCCTGCTGACGTCTTGCTGGAGGAAGGGGAGTGGTTGGAGAGGAAGGTATAGGAGACTGTTGGGAGGATAGGACATGTATGGAGCAGAGAGGAAGGATGTGCTGTCACCAGACAGGGAAAGCAGTGGGAACTGCATATAGGGGAGCGTGCGAATTTGTATGGGAATGTAAATTTTCATTCAATCATAATTTAAAAAAAAAAATCAAAAGATGCGTTGTGTAACACAAGTTTGATGCAAAAGACTTCTTTATTATTATTTTTTTATGAGGAAAACTTGCTTAAATTGTGACTCTGTTTCTTTTAAGTGGCCTAAGAATAATTTTTGCTTGGTTTTTTGCTCAGCAAAACCATTTTAACTCTTGTTTCTGTAAGAAACATAAATTTACTGTAGTGTAAGTGCAAGTTTATAATTAAAGTCAGTTTGTCATACAAAAACTTAGACACATTGTTATGTAACCCTAGTTGCTCTCCCCACATTGACGGCACACTACTGCTTTTCCTGCTGTGTATTGTCTGCGGCCACTCAACCAGGGTCTTCTCCCTTTCTGCCTTCTTGTTTTGCCTCTGGATAGGAGCATTCCAGTAAGTCTCGGTTATCAACTTAGGCCAAGAAGCTCACTTGCCGTTATCACTGTGTGTCTTGTAGTCCAATCCAGTCTTTGTCTGAAGAGTAGTCTTCAGGAATGGTTTTAGTTTTGTGCTAACAGAGAGTCTGGGGGCCAAGTCTTCTGGGGACCCTCCATTCTGTCCTACCATCATTTCTGATATTTTTAATAGAGTTTGAGTTCTGGATTCCATTTTTCTTGTCCCCCATAAGGACCCTATTGTAGTCCCCATCAGGGTAGTCATTGGTAGTGACTAGGCACCGTAGTCCTTACGGTCTCATGCTGATGTAGTCGGTGGGTTATGTGGCCCTTCTGTCTTTTGGGCTCATATTTTCCTTGTCTTTGATGGCTCTTCATTCTCCTTTGCTCCTGGTATGTTGAGATAAATTGATACTTCTTAGATACTGCATGCTATCTTTTAAGACCCCAGACACCACTTACCAAAGTGGGATGCAGAGTATTTTCTTAATAAACTTTGTTATGTCAGTTGACCTAGATGTCCCCTGAAACCATGGTCCCCAAATCCCTGCCCCTCTTACTCTGTTGTTTGAAATATGTGGTTAAATTTAGAAACTTCTTAGTTTTCGTTTTAGTCCAGTTATGCTGACTTTACTGTGTGTTGTCCCTCCCTTCACCCCAAATGCTTCTTGTTTGCTGTCTAATTAGTGAATACCCCTGTCTCTCCCCACACTTGTAACCATCAAAAAATGTTTTCTTCTATGTTTAAATCTTTTCTTGAGTCCTTATAATAATGGTTTCATACAGTCGAACCATCAAAAAATGTTTTCTTCTGTGTTTAAATCTTTTCTTGAGTCCTTATAATAATGGTTTCATTCAATCTTTGGCCTTTTGTGACTAATTTCACTCAGCATAATGCCTTCCAGATTCCTTCATATTATATTCTTTATCATTGCGTAGTATTCCATTGCATGAATATAGCATAATTTTATCCATTTATCTAGGTTGGGCACCTAGGTAGATGCCATCTTTTTCCTGTTGTGGACAGTGCTGTGATAAACCTGGATATACAAGTATCTATTTGTGTTGTAGCCCTTATTTCTCTAGGATATAGTCAAAGAATTAGGATTACTAAATTTTATGATATTTCTATTTATAGCTTTTTAAGAAAGTGCCAAATTGATTTCCAAAGTGGTTGTACTTTTACATTCTTACTAGTGAATATATAAGTGTTCAGTCTCTCTGTAGCCTCTGCAGCATTTATTATTTCATGTTTTTTGGATTAATGCTAGCCTTGTTGGGGGTAAGATATTATCTCAGCATAGTTTTGATTTGCATTTCTCTAACATAAAGACCTCTTTGCTGAAAAGCAAAGATGTCATTTTGAGACCCAAGCTGAGGTCTTAATTGCCTTATATTTATATGACAGGTGGGCAGTGAATAAGGAAGGAAAGAAGAATTGATGCCTTTGAATCATAGTATTGACAAAGAGTGTTAAGTATTCCACTGACTGTCAGAAAAACAGACAGGTCTGTCTTGGAAGAAGTGCATTCAGAATGCTCCATAGAAGTGAGGATGGGCAGACTTCTTGTGGCTTTCTTTCGGCATTTTATCAGGATGGACTAGACCGTGGAGAAGGATCTTATGCTAGGTAAAGAGAGGATTATTGAGAAAGAAGATGATCCTCCAGAAGATGGACTGATGCAGTGGCTGCAGCACAGGTTTAATTTTAGCAATGACTGTGAGGATGGCACAGGACTGGGCAGTGTTTTGTTAGGTTGCTCTGAGTTTAACTGACTCATTGGCGCCTAAGCTCAACAACATACCTAAAATATACAGAGTACTTTTTCTCTGAAAGTTTTTTTTTTTCTAATTTAAGATCCTGAATAAAACTACTGTATGAATATTAACATTAGAGCTTTTCTAAAGTTATCCTTTGTTGAATAAAATCAAACCTGTTCCGTTGAATCAGTTCCCACTCATAGCAACCCTATAGGACAGGTAGAACTGTCCCATAAGGTTTCAAAGGAGCAGCTGGTGGATTTGAACTGCCAACCTTTTGCTTAGCAGCTGAGCTGTTAACCAGTGTGTCACCAGGGTTTCTTTGTTGAATAACATTTTTGAAAAGAGTTTTCTTTGTTCACTCCTAATAACTAGGCAGTTAACAAAGCAGGCAGCTTTCTTCAGGCATAAACAGCTTTGCATTCTGTTGATTAGGTAGGAAATATTCCGGTTAATATCTGTGCTAAAAATAGTCCTTCAGGTTTTTAGTTTTGTCAAATCAGGGATGAGGTTATTAAACAGGAAGAAAGCAATCCAGTAAACAGGTATTGCTTTCTGACCAATCTTTTTGCGTGGGAAATGGAGGCCTGTGTACTGAGAATTCCAATTTGAATAGTATGTCACTACTGTACATACTGGTTTATCAGTGTTGGATTTAATAGAGTGTCAGGTTATCTTCTCTTCCATCACTAAATATGATAAATTATCTTTAGTAGAATTGCATTTGTAGATTAAAGGTTTGAAAATGTGTTTTAATAGACTAATCTGTTGTTTAGTCTTAAAGCTCTCAACACTATACTATAAGGAAATAATTACCTTCTAGGGAGAAATAATGTTTAGTATAGTTTACATGATTAGTATAGTGATATGTAGTGTAGTATAGCCACACATTTACACACACGCATGCACACACACAGACACATAAGAAGGTTGGGAAAAGGTAATATTTAAAAAGCTTCCAGCATCCCCAATCAACCAAGTAAAGAGCAAACGTGAATGTACTTTTTTCTTTTACAGCAATTGTTATTGGAAGCTGTATATTACCATGTCTTAAAATACTTTGGGGTGCTGTTTTCTAATTGCCAAATGTTATGTTGTGTGATGACAGCTTGTAAGTGGTGAAAGCATCAGGGAATTCAGAATTTGTCATGGGTAGGAAAGATGGAGGACTAGATAATCCAGGTAGTGTTGTAGAACTTTGTTATAATTGTGGGGAATACATCTGAGGAAAGACAATCAGTGACAATTTTCTGGGAGACAATGAAGCAGATAGCAAAATCAATATAACCAGCTTATGTTTTTACAGATGGAGGCTGGGAGCTGAGAATGCAACCTCAACTTTTGGAACTTAGTGTCCTACGATAGTCTTATAAGCAGTGATGCTGAATCTACCTTTTATCTCAATAATTTTTTTTATTAGAAATATGTCTCTCTTTCTTTTTTAAAAAATGCAAGCACTCTAGAGCCCAGTGTAAAAAACCGTGTATGCCATCATTTCAAGTTCTCCCATCCGTTTTACATGCTTAGAGAAAAACTTGATGTATCTGCACAGTGTATTTGGCTATCTTTTGTTGATTTAAACAAATTAAGTCATCTGTACACACGGTTTAGCATTTTCCTTTTTGAGAAACGATCCAGAAGTCAGCCTCATTCTTTGTAATGGCTTCCCTGAATGGGCTGCATCATCACTTAGCAGTCCCTAGGGTGGGACACAGGGTGCCTGCATGTTCCAGACCCCTTTCAAATAGGGGTGTGCTAAATATTATTGTGTGTGTTATGTGTTTGTGGATGGCTTTTGTGAGTAGATGCAAGATCAGATTTTATTCCTGGAAGTGGAATTAAGGTTTTCATAAGATACGCAAATGGCTTATTTTGAAAGTCTGTGCCTGTTTACATTTTCACCAACAGTGTACAAGAAGCCATTCCAGCAGTAGGTTTTCAATTTTGCCAACCTGAGAAGTGAAAAATTGTATTCCTGTGTTTAGATAGTGTTTCTTTGATCCTGAGTGTAAACCAGACTGTTGCTGAGTCAATTCTGACTCTTAGTAGAACTGCCCCATAGAGTTTCCAAGGAGTGGCTGTTGGACTTAACTATCAATCTTTTGGTTAGCAGCCATAGATAGCTCTTATTCACTGAGCCACCACAGCTCTCTTCTGAATCCATTTACAACATATTTTCATGTTTATTGCCCAGTACTTTACCTATATGCCAGTGATAAGTGGTTAATGTTGAGTACAGGCTCATCAAACAATGGGATCCTAACAACTTTATAGCGTAAGAGCAGTGCTTATATCTGAGTCTCACTGTTTTGTGGGGCATTTGTGCAGAATAGAAGACAACAGATTCCCAGACCTGCCTGAGTGTGTAACCAAATGTTGTTTCCACGTTGTTTATGCTTAAGAAGATAGGAATAACAATTGTGTTCTTACTTTATAGGAAAGAATATTATCTAGAAAAAAAACAACAAAAAAAGAATATGAATATTTTTCTTTTTTGACTTGGAAAGTAATGAAGTATATTAGTGTCATAATAGTTTATTTGCTGTCTCCTTTTTGTGGTAAACCAAAGTTAATGAATTTATTGCTTTGACAAACGGAGGAACGTTTCCTCACATGTAGTGAACCTTGATTAATTTCTGACAAAACCAATAAGCAATTTACTTAGAGTATTTTAAAATTACAAAATGGAAAAATCCTGCATTGGCAAGTGGATGGGAGCAGATGATCAGATACTTCATTTCTGTGGGTATGTTTCATGAGTCAGTTTCACACAACAGCTGCTGTGGGGGAGAGGTTGATTTATCTGAATGCTTCATGGTTCACACACAAAAATAAACCATAGAAAAATATGAAATGCATTGGACATGAAAGAGTAAATTTGTTGCTAATAAATTAAAAAGATTGTTTAATACATATAATTCTGGAAGAAAAAAATTAAGGATGCTATTAAGTGTTTTGGAAACCCTGGTGGCATAGTGGTTAAGAGCTGCAGCTGCTAACCACAAGGTTGATAGTTCACGCCTGCCAGGCACTCCTTGGAAATTGTATGGAGCAGTTCTACTCTGTCCCGTAGTGTCACTGAGTCGGAATTGACTTGATGGCAGTGGGCTTAGTTATAAATGTCTTAAATTATTGAAAACAGTGGTTAATTACAAGAATATTCTTTGCCTATATCAGTGCAGGAATGCCTTCTAGCTTATAGGTAATAATAACGAGTAGTAAATATTAAATTGAGTACTTTTTGTGCCAGGCCCTGTCTTAAGGATTCTGCACGTATTCCTAATGGCCGTATTATCACGATTTTTCAGAAGAAACTTTGGAGGTGCGGTCAAGGCTGATACAATTGGTCATTGGTAAAATGGGTGTTAAAATCCAGTGACTCTCTTAAGCAATGTGTTAAATGACTCCGAGTAATCAAGAAGAGCAGTTTGTGAATTGAGAGTATCTTATTAAAATAAACAATTGTGTATTTTAAAACATGAAAAAAAGTCTGGGTACTTACCAAGATTTAAGAAAAAATGTCTTCTGCTATAAACACCTGTTTTTCTCCAGTTTTGCTGAAAACTGTTGGTGTTTGTGCTATTTTTGCTCTTCTGCTTCACATTTTAATCTTTCCATGTTTGGGTCCCCAAGATATGTGAGAGCTTCCGCATCAGTTGCCATTGAGTCAGTCCTGACTTATGGCTGCCTTGTATGTAACAGAGCAAAACATTGCCCGGTATTGCACTATCCTCACAGTCTTTGGTATGTTTGAATCCATTTTTTCTGCTACCGTGTCAGTCCATCTCGTGGAGGGTTTTTGTTTTTGCTTACCCTCTGCCAAACATGATATCCTTTCTCAGTGAAAAGACCATTAGGAAAGACCAGTGTGTCCAAAGTAAGTAAGACACAGCCTTGCTATTCTCAGTCACATCTGAAGTGCATTCTAGCTGTACTTCCTTCAAGATAGATTTGTTTGTTCTTTTGACAGTGTATGACATGCTTCATATTCTTTGCCTGTACCATGATTAAAATTCATAGGCTTTTCCTTAGTCTTCCCTTTTTCATTGTCTAGCTGTCATATGCTTATGAAAAAAAACAAAGCCAGTGCCACTGAGTCAATTCTGACTCATAGCGACCCTGTCGGACGGGGTAGAACTGCCCCATAGAGTTTCCAAGGAGCGCCTGGTGGATTCCAAATGCTGACCTTTTGGGTAGTAGCCATAGATAGCACTTAACCATTATGCCTTCAGAGGTTCCTATGCCACCAGGGTTATGAGGTGATTGAAAAGACCATGGCTTGGATCAGGCATACTTCAGTCATCAGAGCGATATCTTTGCTTTTTTGACACTTTAAGAGAGTTTTTGTTTAGTAAATTTTCCCAGTGCAATCTATGATTTGATTTCTTCACTGCTGATTCCATAGGCATTGATTGTTGATTTTGAGTAAAATCAAATCCTTGACATGCTCTTCACCATTACTCGTGATGTTTATTGATCCAGTTGTAAGAATTTTATTAATGTTGAGATATAGTTCATTAAATATAACTTCATCAGTAAGTGTTTCAAGTCATGTTTTTTTGGCAAGTAAGATTGTGTCATCTGCATATTTCAGGTTATTTCTGAGTCTTCCTCCATTCCTGATACCATGTTCTTCTTATGTTACTGTAGATGGAGACACAAAAAGTGAGAAAAATCCACTGCCATCAAGTCATTTCTGACTCATAGCGACCCTCATAGGTCAGGGTACAACTACTCTATGGAGTTTTGAAGAAGGACCTGGTGAATTCAAACTGCCGACCTTTTATAAAGTTAGCAGATGCAGCACTTAACCACTGTGTTTGAACATCTGTGTTTTCTATTTTATGGTGCATATAAGAAGAATATGTCTTCTGGCACAAAATATTCCACTGAGCTTATGAATAGTTAATTGAATAAAATAAGACTGCTTACAATGATAATAATGTTATTTAATCTATTTGGAGACTGAAGGCCTAAATGAAATTTTATAAGATTTTTTACAGCTGCAGGGATATGTGTATAACCTAAGTAAGAGATAGAACAAATGTTCATGGTTTGCTCTAAGATTGCTATTTGATGGGGAGGCAGTTAGGATAAGTAAGTAGGTGTGTTTCTGGCTTTTTTTCTTTTTGCAGGGACAGAGTGCTTTTGGGGGGAAGTATTTTCTCTGACACTGAACAAATACCTCTCTTTTTGGCAGGGTGTATTGTTACCAAGGAGACCTATAGATTCTGTAATCTGTAGCTGCTAGTAACAGGCAGTATATGGCACTGGCTTGTTGTGCATGTGGCTGAGAGCAGACTGCAGTCCAGATGTATATGGTCAGTTTGTTCAGGAAGGCTGGGTTTTACAGTAGCCAGCTGCCCGTTAATCTTTCCGCGCTCTCTTTTTCTCTTATTCTTTGTATGTGTGTTATGTGTATGTGTGTAACATAGGAACAACAGAACAGTATAGGGAAAGACCCCATTTTTCTTCTCTGGTCTTGTAATCTTCCTTCTCAATCCATAGCCAGCTACTGCAAAGTATCCTTGTAATCCAGGTTTTTATTCTTTTATTCTACATATCTCTACATAAACCATAGTTTTGCTGCTGTCATTCTTGACACATCTTTTTGTAATTTCCTTTTTTTCCAACGTTATTTTTTGAAGTCTTCTCATGTTGACATGTATATATTTGGTTCATTTGTGTATAGTATTGTCATATCACATAGTCACTTATTAATGAACAATTCTACCATTGTGTTAACTCCTTAGTCACATTTGCTTCCGTCTTGAGTGTTGCTGTGTAGAAACTTGACTAGGTACTTGTTTGATTTAGTTTTTATTTAACTTATATTGTCTCTAATCTGTTTGCCAGTTCTTCCTAGTTGTTTCAGTTCATACTATTACCTCCCCCAAAAGATTTGGTTTTTTTTTGGTCTGTTTGTTTTAGATATCTTCCAGACATTCTTTCCATTCCCATACTTAACCTAGAGAAAGTGATCTGTGATGTACATTACTTGGGTACTTGTAGGCTGGATAGGTTCCAGGTTATTATTTATGATCTTCTCAAGATAACACATTTTTTTTCAGAGGATTATGTGTAACAGCAGTGAAGTTACAAGAAGCTGGTTGTAATACTTTTGGAAAGTCTAGGTTTTTGTAGAGAAAGCATAGCTATAACTTAATAAATAATTTTGATCAAGTTCTGATGATGGTTTTGTTTATCAGAGAAGTTGATTTCCTATTTTTGTGTTTACTGGTTATCACAGCACCATTCAGGAAGTTCTGCTGAGGACTTAGTGTTCACTGTGTACACTGGTCAGAGTGCAGCCTGTGTATAGACACATGGTGTCCAGGAGGAATACACTGTAAGCTGTAGGTGTGTACCTTAAATATTTTAGGAGACATTAAAAAGCATAAAGAGAAACAGTAAAATGAATTTTAATGAAGTATTTAACCAACATATGTGCGATCTGTGTAACTAACTATTGAGATATGTTACATTCTTCTGTTAGTACTAGGTCTTTGAAAATTGCCGCATATTTGCCACTTCGGGCATGTCTCAACCAGGACCAGCCACATTTCAGATGTTCCGTAGCCACACATGACTTGTTACTGTTAGATGCTGTGAGTTGGTTCTGACTCTTCATGAAACTTTGTACAGCAGAATGATCCGGTGCCATTCTCATGATTGTTACACCTGAACTGATTGTCACAGCCACAGTGTGAGTCCATCTCATTGAGGATCTTCCTGTTTTTCACTGACCTTCTCTGCTTTATGAAGCATGATGTCTTTCTTCAGGGATTGATCCTTCCTGATAGTATATCGAAAGTATGCGAGGCGAAGGCTCACCACCCTCACTTCTAAGGAGCATTCTGCTGTTAGATCTTCCAGGACAGATTGGTTTCTTCTTCTGGCAGTCTGTGGTATATTCAGTGTTGTTCACCAATACGTGCTTAAGAATTATTATTAAAAGTAAAGGTCGTTGGGGCTAAGGTGAGGTTTCATGGAGGAAGTTGAACTGAGAGCTAAGTAGGTTTCAGAATCAGGCATTATGTGGAATGGTTGGGGGGACCTTGCATGCATGGCTTAAGCACAGTGCAGCATTGGAAGTGACTGTGAGTTGTCCCAGAAATGTTAAGTAGCTGCCTGTCCCAGAGTCCTCACTTTCAAAGAAGAGCAAAGAAAACCGTTGGTAGTTAAGCTGGTAGCACTTGATAAAGAATTACAGATATTTGACTCACGTGTTATCTCTTTGAAGTTGTGGGTTCCTCTCAGAAGAAGGGTCATGAGGAAAGCTTTTGCATTATGTATCTTTTCTCCCAATTACTGCTTCCCTCATATTTCATAATTTTCTTAGTAGAATGAATTTTTATTCTGATAAAATATGAAATTGTTATGTAATTAATTCTGTTAGATTTTTATTATTGTAAGATTGATTTAGGGGACTTAGGATGAGTTTTCAAAAGCAACTAAAAGTGAAATGTTAATTTTTTTAAAACACTTTAGGTCTTAAATCATTATGTAATCAGACAGCAGTCAGGCATTTAAATTAAGGTTTTTTTTTTCAGTACTGCCTAGAATTTGTTAACAGTAGTTCTTGGGAAGTTGTAAAATTTAAAGATTCAGAGCTTTAATGAGCTCAGTACACTATGGAGCAACAGAAATAATTTAATTACTGTGTACCACTGTTTCTAATTACTTACTGTGTATTAAATTATAAACTACGTATTGACTTACATTAACAGAATCTAATGAGTTATAATCTGTTATTTTTACTATTATAGAGGAGAATACTGAGGCATGGAGAGGGCTGCCTTACTTGTTCAAAGTTACCCAGTAACTGGAGGAGCACTCTTGCGGAAAAATCTGTTGACCATAAATGTATGAGTTTATCCAAATTCTCAGTTCTGTTTTATTGTTCTGTGTATCTGTTATTATACTGCTGTCATTCTGCTGTGGTTACTGGTGCTCTGTAGTACATTAGAAACTGGGAAGTGTGAGTCCTACTTTGTTCTTTTTCAAGATCACTTGAGCTATTTGGAGCCTCTTAACAGTTGTGTGTAAAGTTGTGAATTGGGTTATTCCATTTCTGCAAAGAAGGCTTTGATATTTTGATAAGAAGTGTGTTGACTCTAGATTGCTTTGGGTACTTTTGGTATCTTAATGATAATTTTCTTCCAGTCCACAGGGCTTTCCCAACATATATGTAGTTCTCTTTAATTGTTTTTAGCATGATTTCATAGTTTGAAGTGTATAGGTCTTTCACCTTCCTGATTAAATTTATTCCTAGCTATTTTATTCTTTTAGATACTGTAATGGAGGTTTTTTTTAAAATTATCTTTTCAGACTATTGATTACTGGTATATAGACCGAACTAATTTTTGTGTGTTCAACTTTGCTAAGTTCATTTATTAACTCTAATACCTTTCTTGTGAATTATTTATTTTTATTTGAAGAAATGTATTCAGGATGACATGGGCAATTGGCGTCGTGTAAATGGCCCTTATTGCGTTGAGGAATTTACCGTCTATGCCTGTTTTGCAAAGAGTTTTTAGTTTCTGGTTGTGTCTTTCCCTGGCTTTGGTATCAGGGTTATGCTGGCTTCATAGAATGAGTTTGGGAATACTCCATCCCTTTATAGACTGTGAAATAATCTCAGTAGTATTGGAGATAACTCTTCTCTAAATGCTTGATAGAATTCTGCCGTGAAGCCATCTGGGCCTGGGCTTTTTTTCATTGGCAGTGTTTTGCTGAGCTTTTCAATCTCTTCCTTTGTGATGGGTTTATTAAGTTCTACTTCATGTTGTGATCATTTGAGTAGGTGGTATGAGTCAAGGAATTTGTCCATTTCCCCTAGGTTTTCAAATTTGTTAGAGTACAGTCTTTCATAGTATTCTGTTATGATATTTTTGATTTCTGTTGCATCTGTGGTGACAACCCCCCTCTCATTTCTAATTTGGGTTATTTGTTTCCTTTCCTGCTTTTCTTTAGTAAGTTTAGCCAGTGGTTTATCAATTTTGTTGATCTTTTCAAAAAACCAGCTTTTGCTCTTTTCAATTGTTTCCCTATTCTCTAATTCATTTAGCTCTGCTCTACTCTTTATGATCTCGTTTCTTATGGTGCCTGAGGGGTTCCTCTGTTGTTCTCTTTCTGCTTGTTCAAGCTGTAGGGTTACTTCCTTGATTTGGTTTCTTTCTTCCTTCCAGATGTGTGCATTTATGGAGATAAACAGACCTCTGAGCACTGCTTTGGCTGTATCCCATAGGTTCTGGTAGGAAGTGTTTTCATTCTCATTGGAATCCATGAATTTCTTTAATTCATCCTTGATTTCTTCTATAACCCATGTTTTTTTGAGCAAGATGTTGTTCAGTTTCCAAGAGTTACACTTTCTATCTATGTTTTTTCTGCTGTTGATTTCAACTTTTATGGCTTTATGATCTGAGAAGATGCTTTGCAGTAATTCAGTGGTATGGATTTTGTTGAGCATTGCATTATGTCCTAAGATATGGTCTCTTCTGGAGAATGTTCCATGTGCAGTGGAGAAGAAGGTGTAGTTGTCTGCTGATGGGTGGAATGTTCTGTATATGTCAATGAGGTCTAGTTGGTTAATTGTGTCAGTGAGGTCTTCTGTATCTTTACTGAGCTCTTTTCTAGATGATCTGTCCAGTATTGACAGTGGAGTGTTGAAGTCTCCCACTATTATTGTGGAGTCATCTAACTCTTTTTTGAGTATAGTCAGTGTTTCTTCAATGTACTTAGGTGCTTTGATATTAGGTGCATAAATATTTCGTGATTGTGTACTGAACCTTTCAGCAATAAATTGTGTCCATCTTCGTCCACAATGGTGGTTTTTACATTAAAAATGATATTGTCTGAGATTAAAATTGCCACAGGTGCTCTTCTTTTTTCATTGTTAGCTTGATATATATTCTTCCATCCTTTAATTTTGAGTTTATTCCTATCTTTAGGTCTCAAGTGAGTTTCTTGCATACTGCATATGGATGGATCATGTCTTTTGATCCAAGGTGTCACTCGATGTCTCTTGACTGGAGCATTCAGTCCATTCACATTCAGTATAATTATTGATAGGTATGTGTTCACTGCTGCCATTGTGATATGTTTATTTTTGTGTTGATGTTTTCTCTGTTGTTCATATTAGTCTGTTGTGGGACATTCTTTTTTGTGAGTTGCTTTTTCACGTTTTTCAGAGCTGGTCTTATAGTTGTTGAGACTCCTGCATTACATTTCTTGAAATGGTATGATACCTCTTTGTCATGCTTTACAGCTGCCCCTATGATCCCTCTTAATAAACTGTATCGAAACCCAATTTTAATTACTACCAGTCTGGTCATCTTCCTCTCCATCTGGAAGGACTATAACAACTGTAGTACATCCCTCTTTTTATAATGATGGCACCATAGTTTTCATGATGATCACTGGATTGCTTCTTTCTGTATGAAAGCTGTGATTGACTTTGGAGCCTTCCGTAACTGAGTAGAGTTTTGAGTAGTGTGTTGTTCTAAAATATAAAGTTAGTGGTTTTGTTCTTCTGTGCTAGAGCCAAGAACTTCTTTCAGTATTTCTTGTAGTTTGGGTTTAGTTTTTACAAAGTCTCTTGAGTTTCTGTTTATCTGGGAATGTCTTAATTTCATTTTTGTATTTGAAAGATGGTTTTGCAGGATATATAAATCTTGTTTGGAAGGTCTTCTCCTTCAATGCTTGGAATGTGTCATGCCGCTGTCTCTGTGCCAGCATGGTTTCTGCTGAGAAATCTGACGAGAGCCTATAGGGTTTCCCTCTGAATGTTAGCTTTGCTTTGAGTCTTGCTGCCTTTAAGAGTTGCTGCTCATGTTTCATTTTGTTAAGCTTGATTAGAATATGTCTTGGAGTCTTTCTTTTGAGATCTATATTGGGTGGCGTATGATATGCATCTGAGATGTCTATATTCTCTTCCTTCATGATTTCTGGGAAGTTTTCTTTCAGCAACTCAGCAACAATACTCTCTGTGTTCTCAGATGTCTCACCCTGTTCAGAGACTCCAATTAATCGAAGGTTGTTCCTCTTAATAGAGTCCCACATGCTTCTTAATCCTTCTTCATTTTTCTTGTTTCCTTTTTCTGATTTCTGCTCATAGGCACTGGCATCAGTAGCTCTGTCTTCCATGTCAGAAATTCTTCTTTCCGTTTGTTCCATTCTGTTTTCTTGGCTTTGAATGGAAGTTTCTGTGTCTTTGATTTTGTTCTTGATCCATTGGATTTCAGAGTACTGGTGTTCAATCAAATCAAACAGCTTATTTAGTGTTTCCTTTGTTCTGCTGCATTTTGTGTAGTATCTAGATGCGCTCTGTATATAATCATTTTGTATTCACTTCCTGGTGCTTTCATAAAAGTTTCTTCATCTTGAAAACTCCTTAGTTGCTTTGTTTGTGAGCCTTCTGAAGCCATGGGTGATTTCTTGTGTGCCACAAGTGTCTGTTGCTTTTTGGGTCCCATGTGAGTGAGTAGAGGCTGAACGAGATATCGTCAGAATGGACTGCAGATGTTTCTCTAAGCTGTCTTCAAATGTAAAGCAAAAGGTATCTGACCACTTCCCAAGTCAGTTAGGTTTTCAGGTGTAGAGGTCCCTCTTCTCAACTGGCAAAGTAAGCACTTCTATATCCAACCCCTGATGATACTAACTAGTTCAGAATACAACAGTGCTGCTTCCCTATTGGCCTCTGCTGACAGGGACCAGCTTTAGGTGACACTGTGTAGAGTACTGCTTTTGCGGTAGAAAAGCACTCTCCTATGGGCAGGCTCTGATTCCCAAGCTAAGATTTAGGTCCAGCTGCAGCCACCGTATACAACATGGCACCCTCCACGCAGGCAGTAGATAGAGAGGCTAAAGGTGCCGAGAAGTAGTGATTGCTCTGCTTCTGTTGCGGGGCCTCCAATGTAGGTGGCACTTTGTAAATTACTGCTTTTCTGTCAGAGAAATGCTGTCTTGTTTGCAGGCACTGGCTTCCAGGCTAAGAATTCGGTCCTGCGAAAATCTCCGTACCCAACATGACGTCCCACGCACTGGCAGTAGGAATCTGTACAGACCCCTCTGTGGCAGAGATAAAAAGATAGGCCCAAAGTGGCTAGATTAACAGAGTCCTAAGCCTGGCTCTTCAAATACGGGAATTTCGCCTGCCTATCCTGCCAGCAGCGTGTCTGAGTCTAGCTGCTAGGCAAGACCCAGCTCCGCCCACTGGCCAAGACAGAAAAAAAAGTCAAAATGGTGTGTTTACCTTCAGTCTTTGAGAGCCAGGGCTAGCCAGGAATGGGTGTCCACGAAAGACAGCAGGTTTTTTGCTCAGTGGTATGAAATCCAAATTAACACCCCGTCCGTGTCCTGGGGCTGATTAGGTGATCAGAAGGCTCCGTTTGATTGTCGATTCAGGTCTTGGTTTCCAGAGGGATATAGTGAGACGTGTGCTTAGTATGCCATCTTGTCTCCACCCTCGTGTCATGTTTCTGAATAAACTTGGTGGTAGAGTACAGTAGGCAGTTTGAAGGGTGCTGAAAGCAACAGGTTTGAGGCCAGTCTTTTTGTTTGTTAGCTTATTCTTAGGCAGTTGAGACATGGCAGCTCTCTGAAAGTAACACAGGGAGCCCAATATTAAAAATAGTCAGCTGAATTTAGACCGTAACAGTTTAAATGTTCGATGTATTGTGTAATTCAGTCTAGTTCAAAGTTTTTGTACTGGTCTTAAGAGAAACAAAACTTTGAAATATTGGCAAGCAAGCAGTGTAGCAAAAATAGCAGTGTATTCCTGTTGAAAATCTTTAATATTAGAATATGTTGTGCAACTTAAGGAGGAAAAAAAAATGTACAGAAAGAACCTTCTGTTTCTTGAAGAAATATTTCTTCCCTTTTGAGGGAAAGGGAAGAGGTCTGTCAGATAAGTTTATTTAACATGACACCAGTTGAATCAAACCAGCTGTAATTATCTGTGATGTTTGGTTTCCATCTGTTTTGTTATACTATTATTGGTTCTCCAGGTATTTAGTTATTTGTTAAATGATGACTGATTATAAAAGGGTCCTATTTGATGTTTTATCATACAGAAGATTTGAAATGAGCCACCTGGCACAGTTGTAGTTTCCGTCAGTGTAAGTCTTATTTTGAAGTCAACACATTTTTAACTTAGAGAGAGGGGAAAAAAATCCAGTTCTTATATGTTTCAGTAATGATTTTATATGTATTATGTCTCTGCATAGACATGGATAGAATTAGATATATCCACTCTGTGTCAAGGTGTTAAAGTCTGGTTATTAACGGTGAAGAATTGGTATTAGATTGAAGATAGAGCAAGTTTTTTTTTTTTTTTTTTAATATGATTGAGTGAAAATATACAATCCCATGTAAGTTTGCATACCTACCAATGAGAGGCTCCCACTGCTGTCTCTGCCCGGTGATAGCACACTCCTCCTCTCTGTTCTGTACATGTCTTATCCTCCTAAGAATCTCCTATCTCCTCCTCCCCACCCTCTCCCCCATGTCCAGTAAGAGGTTAGCCAGATGACATCCTGTAGATGCATAGAACCATAAAGTGTACATGTGATATGGTTGCTCTGTGTCAGTCCATTTCTGTCTGAAGAGTTGACCTCTATTATGATTTATGAATGGGGCAGCATCAGGGCCAGGAGCCATGCTCCCAGGGGAACTCCAAGGCCCCTGGACCGTCAGTTGCGGTCTTTTAGTGGAGATGTTAGGGTGCACCCCTTTTTATTTTCGTGTTGCCGGTGAGAGTCAACTTTGTGAGCCCCATCCCAGCTATCACTGGTGGAGGCCGGGCACTATCTGGTTCCTTTGGTTACATGTCGATGTAGTCACCAGCTCATGTAGGTCTCTGTGCTCTGTGTCGGTTCAGTCCTTGGAGATCATCTGTTCCTGCTGAGTTGGGACCATTTGGTGTACCTCAGATGGCAGCTTGGCAACTTTTAAGACCCCCGATGCCACTCACCAGTTTGGGGTGCAGAAGACTCTCTTAGCAGAATGCGAGTTATGCCATTTGGCCTTGATGTCCCCTGAGAACATGGTCCCCTGACCCTTACCCCAGCTACTCCATCTTTGCAATATTGGGTTAAGATGGGAGGAGTATTCATGCTGTGTTGAAGTCCACTTAAAACTGATCTTCTTTCTAATGTGTGCTGTCACAGATTTAACCCAACCACTTTCTATCAACTATCTAATTAATGCCCTACCCTCTCCCACCCTCCCTCCCCACCCTTGCAGCTGTCATAGAGTCTTCTTTGCATGAATCTGTTTTTAAGTTCTTATAGTAGGGGTCTCATACAATATTTGCCCTTTTTCTGCTGACTGCTTGACTCAACATAATGTCCTCCAATTGAAACCAGGTTCTGAGATGCTTCCTAAAATCATCATTGTTCGTTAGAGCAGGTGTTTTTATTTTAGCGTGCTAATCGTTGAACATCAGTCAAATTTCACAAACAATGGTTGTTTTGGAATATGTGAAAAAAAATTCCAGGAGATAAAGAAAATAATTTAGAAACAGGATACAGGAAGTTAGAAAGCAGGATGTGGAACTATATGAATTAAGGCTCCGTGAATATAAGGGCCACAACGGAAACATAAATAAAAAGCAAATCAAACTCAAGAGACTCTGGCCGTGAGGCCTCATGCTATTGGAACATTTCTGTGTGAGTGAGTGTGTGTATGGGAAAGATGTATTTATTTTGTAAATAATGTGTTGGTTAGATAAGGATTCTTGCTTACCTTCTAGTCTTGGAGTCTTAGTATGATCACTGTGGGGGCTTCCAGAGTAGTCAAACTAGAGTAGTAGTATAGTTATCTGCTAAAGAACCGTCTTCCACTTAATTTCCAGAATCTAGCAATTGTAGGCATTTCCTTAGGGCTAATGAGGAATAACAAATTACAAGATGTGAACCTTTTCTGTTGTATTATCAGTGTTCTGTTTCTACAGATATTTTATGTATACAATAAATAAACCCAGTGCCGCTGGGTCGATTCTGACTTGTAGCGACCCTATGGAGCACAGTAGAACTGCTCCATAGAGCTTCCAAGGAACTCTTGGCAGATTCAAACTGCTCACCTTTTGGGTGGCAGACAAAGCATTTACCACTATGCCACCAGCGTTTCCATTTTATGTGTATATATTTAATAATACCAGAAATAGAAGCAGACATGATAAAGTTTTTATGACTGATTATATACCACCAGTAATAGCTTTAACAGAAGTTGATTCTTTCACAGTCCAGAAAGCTGGAAGTCATAATTCAGGATACCAGCTGCAGGAGAAGCCTTTCTGTCTCTGTTGACTCTGAAAGAAGGGTCTTTTTTCTTTTGGCTGGTTGAGGAGCTTTTCTTTGCTGGTTCGAAGGATGCACTTCTACCCTGGTTCTTCATTCTTGGTGGTGGGAAGACTCCATGTTTTTTTGCTTGCCTCTCTCTTTTACATATATTTTTTTTAAAAAGGACTCAAAATACAACTTAATTCTGTAGACTGAGTCCTGCCTCAGTAACATAACTGCATCTATTTCCACCTCATTAACATCACAGATGTAGCATTTACAAAGGGAAATCGTATCAGAGGTTAAAATGATGGACAGTTACACAACTTTGGGCATCATGGCCTAACCAAGTTGACATACATTTTGGGGGACACAATTTAGTCCATAAAAATGATGCATAACAAATGTTTAGGAAATTTAGAAGGTGAATATGATACAGTGATATGAAAAGCTTCTCAAGATGAGTTCCAGTAGCAGGATGGATTGGGCAGTGGAGTGGCACCACAGCAGAGGAAGCTGCTGTAGTGGAGAAAGCTGGGGAAGTTGGAATAGTTTCTGCAGGAGAGGCTGTAGACAGCAACTGTGTAACACAGTTGAAATCTGGTGACTAATAACAGTATTTCAGAAAGGAGGGGAACAGCCTCAAAGACTGTTTGAAGTGTCTTATTTTGCCTGTTGATTGTATTGTTTTATGAATGATTCTGCATGTTTGAATCATACTAATTTCAGAGACAAACACACACAGGAAAGATTGAAACAAAACAAAAAACCAGTAGACTCCCCCTTTTCTATTTTAAGAATTTTATTTTCTGTTCAGGATCTTAATACTAAAAGCAGAATCAGTGTGCATTTTGATGGGTTGTGAAGAGGAGTTTGGAAACTATGGTGGCATAGTGATTAAGAGTGATGGCTGCTAAGCAAAAAGCTTAGCAATTTGAATCCACCAGGTGCTCCTTGAAAACCCTGTGGGACAGTTTTGTTCTGTTTTTAGGGTCACTGTGAGTTGGAATTGACCCAATGGCAGTATTTTTTTTCATTTGTTTCAGAGGAATTCATTGGTCTGTCAAGAGTTTTCCTGTCTTTTAGATCCTTGGACTTTTACTCAAAAGATAATTGGTTTCCTTGGACAATACCCTGTCTCCTTCTTACAAGGCTCCCTGCTGTGGTGCAGCCAGGATTGTCAGGGTGACACCTGGATTGCTTGAATGTTATGCAGTAATTTCTTGTCATTAAAAAATACAAAAGCAGCAACAAAAAAACAATTCTCTGTTCTAGAAAAGTGAAAATGTAGCAGATAGTGTTCTGCTTTATGTTTTAGAGTTAAGCAGGTATTAAAACACACAAAAGCACAAGTAGTCTAATGTAGTAGATTTAGTTTCAAAATCATCTTCATTTGTGTTTTATTAAGCAGCTTCCGGTTTCCCCTGGGAGCATGACCCCTGGCCCTGATGCTGCCCTTGCCCATAAATCGTAACGAAGGTCCACTCTTCAGACACGAATGGATTGGACTTAGTGATGCAGAGGGAACATGTTGGATGCACTTTATGGTTCCATGCATCTGTAGGATATCATCCTCTGACTTCTGGCTGGAGGGAGAGTGAGTGGAAAGGAGGGGAAAGGAGACTGTTGGGAGGATGAGACATATATAGAGCAGAGAGGAATAGTGTGCTGTCACTGGGCAGGGAGAACAGTGGAAGCTGCATATAGGTGGGCATGTAAATTTATATGGGAATGTACATTTTCACTCAGTCATAATAAAAAAAATAATAATAAAAAAAGATTTTTTAATACTGAAAATGAAGATCAGCTGTAATGAAATTCAGAATTTAAACTAGGCGGGTCTTATTATATGTAAGTGAGTAATATCTTTACAATTTATCATGTTGCCAAGCAATAAGGTTTTTTTTCCTCCAAATATTTTATTGTGTTTTAGGTGAGAGTTTACAAGAGCAAATTAGGTTTGCCCTTTAAAATAGTTTTTAGAGGAATTGTCCTGTGCCTTTGCGTACAGTTTTTACTGTGTGTCGGCATTCCTGTTATTTCCATTGTATTCTGTTTACATCGGCTTAGCTTCCTTTCCCTCCTTGTTTCTTCATCTTTGTATTTGGGTAACTGTTGACTGGTCTCATGAGTTTAAGTGTTCAAGGGAGCACATTATTTGTGCATGATATGGCTTCTTTTATAAGCCAGTCTATTATCCGGCTCAAGAAATAAATAGTTTTTATAGAAACTCTATGCTGTTCGTTGTTCAAAACATTTTAAAATCTATCTTGGTACTGTCATCAGTTCAGTGAATCTCACGTGTAAGTCCTCCTCATGTAACTAATTGCATGTTGTTTTTGAGCCTGATCAAGTTTAAAATAACCAGTGTTCAAAAGGCTTAGTTCTGGGTGAATATTGAGCCAAATCACCTTCTCTGAGTAAATACCGCTAGCGGTAATATTCAAAAGAATGTGCTTATGTGTACTCTCCTACAGACACATTTCGTAGACATGAGTTCAGCAGCTACAGCATAACTATGAGTACCAGCAAATGAATAACGAAGGAATAGAGGCCCCGGCTTGCCCTTTTCTTTTTTTTAACTTTTATTTGACATGACTGAGTGAAAATGTACATTCACGTATAAATTTACATGCCCACCTATATGAAGCTTCTGCTGCTCTCCCTGTCCGGTGACTGCACACTATTCCTCTCTGCTCCATACATGTCTCATCCACCCAACAGTATCCTTTCCCCTCCTCTCCGTCCACTCCCCTTCCTCCAGCCAGAGGTCAGCAAGTTGATATCCTGTAGATGTTTAGAACCACAAAGTGCTTCGAATATACGGTCACTCTGCATTGCCAAGTCCAATCCATTCCTGTCCAAAGAGTGGATCTTCTTTGTGATTTATGGGAAAGGGTAGCATCAGGGCCAGGGGCCATGCTCTCAGAGGAACCCCAGAACCGCTGGACCATCAACTAACGTCTTTTAGTGGAGATCTCAGAATGCACCCCTTTTTATTCTTGTGTTGCCAGTGAGACTCCTCTTTGTGAGCTCCATCGTGGCTATCCCTGGTGGTGGCCGGGCACCATCCGGTTCTTCCGGTCCCAAGTCGATGTAGGCACCCCCTCTTGTGGGTCTCTCTGTCTTCTTGGTTGTCTTTACCGCATGTCATTTTGGTGCTCGGTGAGCATCCGTTCCTGCTGAGTTGGGACCATTTGCTGTGTCCTCGGATGGCAGCTTGGCAGCTTTTAAGACCCCAGACGCCACTCTCCAGTGTGGGGTGCAGAGAGCTCTCTTAGCAAAACGCTAGTTGTGCCAGTTGGCCTGGAATTCGCCTAAGAGCATGGTCCCCCACCCCTCGCCCCAGCTACTCTATCCTTGCAGTATTAAGATGGAAGGAGTACTCAAGTTATGCTGAAGTCCACTTAATGTTGTTCTTGTTCGTAAGGTGTGCTGTCACCGCTTTCTCCCAACTAGATTTCTAGTAACTACCTAAACTAAACCCTCCCCCCCTCGCCTTCCCTCCCTCCCTCCCCTCCCTTGCAGCTGTCAAAGAGTCTTTTCTTCTATGCACAAGTCTGTTTTTGAGATCTTATCATAGAGGTCTCATACAGTATTTGTCCTTTTGTCACTGACTACTTTCACTCAACATAATGTCTTCCATTTGAAACCAGGTCAGGAGATGTTTCCTGGAATCATCATTATTCTTTATCATTGCGTAGTGCTCCATTGAGTATATGTACCACAGTTTACCTATTCATTCTTCTATTGTTGGGCATCTGGGTTGATTCCATCTTTTTGCTATCGTGGACTGTTCTGCGGTAAACATTCTGGTGCATGTGTCTGTTGGTGTGAAAGGCCTTGATTCTATAGGATATATTCCAAGTAGTGGAATTACTAGGTCAAATGGTATATCGATATTCATTTTTTTAAGGAAGCGCCAGATTGCCTTCCAAAGAGGCTGGACCATTTTGCAACCCCACCAACAGTGTAGGAGGGTTCCAGTTCCTCCACAGCCTCTCCAGCATTTGTTGTTTTGTGTTTTGTGGATCATGGCCAATCTTGTTGGGGTGAGATGGTATCTCATTGTTGTCTTGATTTGAATTTCTTTAATAACTAAAGATCTTGAACATGTCTGCATATGTTTTTTGGCTGCCTGGATCTCCTCTTTAGTGAAGTGTCTGCCATCTCCTTTGCCCATCGCTTAATTGGATGGTTTATCTTCTTCTTGATACCTTGTAGTATCTTATAGATTATGGAGATGAGGCGTCGGTCTGACATAAAGTTGCCAAATATTTTTTCCGATTCTGTGGGTGTTCTTTTAATTCTATTAATAAAGTCTTTGGATGAGCAAAAGTGTTTGATTCTTAATAGTTCCCATTTATCTATTTTCTCTTCTGTTGATTGAGGTTTCTTTGACAGATTTTGGAGTCTGTCCTCATTGTGTATTAAAACTTACATTGTTGTTCCTACCTTTTCTTGGATGAACTTTATCGTTTTAGGTTTGATATTTAGGTCTTTTATCCAGTTGGAGTTGGTTTTTGTGTAAGGTGTAAGATATGGATCTTGATTCAGTTTCTTGCAGATGGATAACCAATTTTGCTAGCACCATTTATTGAAGAGACTGTTTTTACCCCAGTTTAATGTCTTAGGGCCTTTGTTGAATATCAGCTGTTCATAGGCAGATGGTGTCATCTCTGGGGTCTCAATTCTGTTCCATTGAGCCATCTATCTGTTCTTGTACCAGTACCAGGCTGCTTTGACCACTGTGGCAGTGTAGTATGTTCTAAGGTCAGGTAATGGGAGGCCTCCCAGTGTGGTGTTCTTCTTTAGTAGTACCTTACTTATCCGGGGCTTCTTCCCCTTCCAAACAAAATTGGTGATTTGTTTCTCGATCTCATTAAAAAATGATGCTGGAACTTGTATTGGGATTGCATTATATAGATAAATTGCTTTGGGTAAAATAGACATTTTCACAATGTTAAGTCTTCCTATCCATGAGCAGGGTAGGTTTTTCCATTTCTCTGAGTCTCTTAGTTTCTTGTAGTAAGGGTTTGTAGTTCTCTTTGTAAAGGTCTGTTGTTTCTCTGGTTAGATTAATTCCTAGGTACTTTATCTTCTTAGGGGCTATCGTAAATGGTATTGATTTGATAATTTCCTCCTTAACAGTCTCATTGTTGGTATAAAGGAATCCTACTGGTTCACTTATGTTTATCTTGTATCCTGTGACTTTGCTGAACTCTTCTATCAGTTTGAGTAGCTTACTTATAGATTCCTTGGGGTTCTCTGCATATACAACCATATCATCTGCAAACAGGGAGATTTTAACTTCCTCTTTGCTGATGCAGATGCTCTTTATTTCTTCGTCTTGTCTAAGTGCACTGGCTAGAACTTCTACCACAATGTTGACTAGGAGAGGTGAGAGTGGGCATCTTTGTCTAGTTCCTGATCTCAGGGGAAAGTCTTTCAGTCTCTCTCCATTCAGGATGATGTGGGCAATTGGCTTTGTATAAATGGCCCTTATTGTGTTCAGAAATTTGCCGTCTATGCCCATTTTGCTAAGAGTTTTTAGCAGGAATGGGTGTTGGACTTTATCAAATGCCTTTTCTGCATCAATGGACAAAATCAGGTGATCCTTGTCTTTTGTGTTATTTATGTGGTTAATCACATTAATTGTTTTCCTGATGTTAAACCAGTCTTGCATCCCTGGTATGAATCCCACTTGGTCATGATGGATTATTTTCTTGATATTTTGTTGTATTCTGTTGGCAAGAACATTGTTGAAGATTTTTGCATCTAGGTTCATAAGTGATATCGGTCTGTAGTTGTCTCTCTTTGTTGGATCTTTCCCTGGCTTAGGTATCAGGGTTATGCTGGCTTCATAGAATGAGTTTGGTAGTACTTCATCCCTTTCTATACTGTGAAATAGTCTCCGTAGTATTGGGGACAACTCTTCTCTAAATACTTGGTAGAATTCTGCCGTGAAGCCATCTGGGCCCGGGCTTTTTTTGGTTGACAGTGTTTAGATGACCTTTTCAATCTCTTCCATTGTAATGGGTTTATTAAGTTGTTCTGCTTCACATTGTGATAATTTGAGTAGGTGGTATGAGGTAAGGAATTTGTCCATTTCCCCTAGGTTTTCAAATTTACACAGTCTTTCATAATATTCTGTTACGATATTTTTGATTGCTGTTGCATCTGTGGTGACAACTCCCCTCTCGTTTCTAATTTGGGATATTTGTTTCCTTTCATGCTTTTCTTTAGTAAGTTTGGCCAGTGGTTTATCAATTTTGTTGATCTTTTAAAAAAAACCAGCTTTTGGTCTTTTCAATTTTTTCAATTGTTTTTCTATTCTCTGATTCATTTAGCTCTGCTCTAATCTTTGTGATCTCATTTCTTCTGGTGCCTGAGGGGTTCCTCAGTTGTTCTCTTTCTAGTTGTTCAAGCTGTAGAGTTAGTTCCTGGATATGGTTTCTTTCTTCCTTCCAGATGTGTGCATTTATGGAGGTAAACTGACCTCTGAGCACTGCTTTGGCTGTATCCCGTAGTTTCTGGTAGGAAGTGTTTTAGCTGTCATTGGAATCCATGAATTTCTTTAATTCATCCTTGATTTCTTCTGTAACCCATGTTTTTTGAGCAAGATGTTGTTCAGTTTCCAAGAGTTACACTTTCTATCTATGTTTTTTCTGCTGTAGATTTCAACTTTTATGGCTTTATGATCTGAGAAGATGCTTTGCAGTAATTCAGTGGTATGGATTTTGTTGAGCATTGCATTATGTCCTAAGAAATGGTCTCTTCTGGAGAATGTTCCATGTGCAGTGGAGAAGAAGATGTAGTTGTCTGCTGATGGGTGGAAAGTTCTGTATATATCAGTGAGGTTTAGTTGGTTAATTGTGTCAATGAGGTCTTCTGTATCTTTACTGAGCTGTTTTCTAGATGATCTGTCTGGTAATGAGAGTGCAGTGTTAAAGTCTCCCACTATTATTGTGGAGTCATCTAACTCTCTTTTCTGCGTAGCCAGTGTTTCTTTGACATATTTAGGTGCTCTGACATTAGGTGCATAAATATTTAGTATAGTTAAGTCTTGCCTGTGTACTGAACCTTTCAGCAATACTTTCCATCTTTGTCCATGATGGTAGATTTGACATTAAACTTGATTTTGTCTGAGATTAGAATTGCCACCCCTGCTCTTTGTTCATTGTTAGCTTGATATATATTCTTCCATCCTTTAATTTTCAGTTGGTTCCTGTCTTTAGGTCTCAAGTGAGTTTCTTGTAGACAGCATATGGATGGGTCGTGTCTTTTGATCCAAGATCACACACGGTGTCTCTTTACTGGAGCATTCAGTCCATTCACATTCAATATAATTATTGATAGGTATGTGTTCACTGCTGCCATTGTGATATGTTTATTTTTGTGTTGATGTTTTCTCTGTTGTTCTTATTAGTCTGTTCTGGGACACTCTTTTTTGTGAGTTGCTTTTTCGCCTTTTTCAGAGCTGGTTTTATAGTTGTTGATACTCGTGTGTTAGATTTCTTGAAATGGTATGATACATCTTTGTTGTGCTTTACAGCTGCCCCCATGAACCCGCTTAGTAAACTATTTGTAAACCCAATTTTAATTACTCCCAGTGTTGTCATCTTCCTCTCCATCTGGAAGGAGTATAACGACTGTAGTACATCCGTCTTTTTATTATGATGACACCATAGTTTTCATGATCTTCACTGAATTGCTTCTTTCCATATCAAAGCTCTGATTGACTTTGGAACCTTCTGTAAATGAGTAGAGTATTGAGTAGTGTGTCTTTCTAAAATATAAAGTTAGTGGTTTCGTTCTTCTAAGCCAAAGCGAAGAACTTCTTTCAGTATTTCTTGTAGTTTGGGTTTGGTTTTTACAAAGTCTCTGAGTTTCTGTTTATCTGGGAGTGTCTTAATTTCAGTTTCATATTTGAAAGATAGTTTTGTAGGATATGTAATTCTTGGTTGGAAGTTCTTCTCCTTCAAGACTTTGAATGTGTCGTGCCACTGTCTCTGTGCCAACATGGTTTCTGCTGAGAAAAGTGACGAGAGCCGACACAGTTTCCCTCTGAATGTTAGCTTTGCCTTGAGTCTTGCTGCCTTTAAGAGTTGCTGCTTGTGTTTCATTTTGTTAAGCTTGATTATAATGTCTTGGTGTCTTTCTTTGGAGATGTATATTGGGTGGCGTATGATATGCGTCTGAGATTTCTATCTTCTCTTCCTTCATGATTTCTGGGAAATTTTCTTTCAGCAACTCAGCAGTGATAGTGTTCTCAGGTGTCTCACCCTGTTCAGGGACTCCAACTAATCGAAGGTTGTTCCTCTTAATAGAGTCCCACATGCTTCTTAATGTTTCTTCATTTTTCTTGTTTCTTTTTTCTGAATTCTGCTCATAGATGCTGGCATCAGTAGCTCTGTCTTCGAAGTCAGAAATTCTTTTTTCCATTTGTTGCGTTCTGTTTTCTTGGCTTTGCATGGAAATTTCTATGTCTTGATTTTCTTCTTGATCCATTGGATTTCAGAGTACTGGTCTTCCATCAGATCGAACAACTTGCTTAATTTTTCATTTTGTTCTGCTGCATTTTGTATAAGGTCTAGAAGAGCTCTGTATATAATCTTTTTGTATTCACTTCCTATGCTTTCATAAAAGTTTCTTCATCTGGAAAACTCCTTGGTTGCTTTGTTTGGGAGCCTTCTGAAGCCATGAGTGATTGCTTGTATGCCACAATTGTCTGTTGCTTTTTTGGGTCTCATGTGAGTATATAGAGGCTGGAAGAGGTAGTGTGAGGATGGATTGCAAATGTTTCTCCTGCCTGTCTTCAAATGTAAAGCAAAAGGTATCTGACCAGTTCACAAGTCAGTTGGGTTTTCAGGTGTAGAGTTCCCTTTTCTCATTTGACAAAGTAAGCACCACTATATCCAACCCCAGATGATAACAAACTAGTTCAGAATACAGCAATGCTACTGCCCTGTTGGCCTCTGCTGACAGGGCCTAGCCTTATCCAACACTGCGTCGAGTACTGGTTTTGTGATAGAAAAGCACTCTCTTGTGGGCAGGGTCTGGCTCCCAAGCTAAGAAGTAGGTCCAGCTGCGGCCACCATATCCAAGATTGCGTCCTCCACACAGGCAGCAGACAGATGTGCCAAAGGTGCCGAGAGGCAGCGATTCCTCTGATTCTGTTGCAGGGCCCCCAGTGCAGGCAGCACTGTGCAAAATCACTACTTTTCTGTCGGAGAAGCACTGCCCCGTTTGCAGGCGCTGGCTCCCAGGCTAAGAACGAGGTCCCGCTAAAATCTCAGTACCAACATGACGTCCCGCACCCTGACCACGGAGCTCCGCACAAACCCCGCTGAGGCAGCTACAAAACGAAAGGCTCAAAGTGGCTAGATTAACAGAGTCCTGAGCCTGGCTCTCAGAATATGGGAATTTCGCCTGCCTATCCCCCCAGCAGCGCGTCTGAGTCCAGCCGCCAGGCAAGGGCCAGCTCCGCCCGCCGGCTGAGACAGAGGGAAAAAAAAGTCAAAGTGGTGCGTTTACCTTCCGTCAGTGAGAGCCGGGGCTAGCCAGGAGCGGGAGTCAGCGAGAGAGAGGAGGTCTTTCGCTGAGTGGTATGAAGTCCCAGTTAACAGCTCTGTGCTGTGTCCTGAGGCTGCTTAGGTGATCAGAGGCTCTGTTTGATTGTCAATTCAGGTCTTGGTTTCCAGAGGGATAGAAGGAGATGTGTGCTTAGTCCGCCATCCTGTCTCTGCCCCCTCCCTTTTCTTTTTTTGTCTCCCGAGCTTATAGCAGGATTGGCAGTTGGCTTTGGAGGGAGAGCAGACAGAGGGTAGTGGAAGGCCTGGCGCACACAGGTTTGGCACAGCTGGTGGTTGTGCTGAGTTGGGTGTCCTTCCCAGAAATGTGTATTTTTATTGGTAGTCTTTGCTGTCGCTGTATGTTACACTGTTACTGAGCTGTAAATACTGTAAATAGCTCAGTAAAATAATTATTTTGGAAATGTCGTGACATCTCTAATAATAAAAAAGATCTGATGTGTCATACAGATTCTGTCACATTTCCTTATGCATCAGACCAAACTGAACTGGTAGCTGTTGAGTTGATGCTGACTCTTATCAACTCTGTAGGCCAGAATAGAACTGTTGGATATGATTTTCAAGGAGTGGCTCGTGGATTTGAATTGCTGACCTTTTAGCAGCAGAGCTCTCAACCACTGTACCACTGGGACTGTCCTTATGCATAGTGTGTACTCAGTAACAATTTGTCGAGGGAAAGAATCAGGTTGTAGCTTCTCACAAGTTCTATAAATATTAATTAAAAAATTGCTTGACAATTTTATTAATTTGATGGATGTGTAGCTTGTGGATAAAGGGCCTACAGGAGAAGACAGTAGTGATATGATTTTAGCAGTTTTTACATCATTTATAAGTAATGATGGAGAGGCAGAAAGTATCCACTGAATTTGGTAGTAAGAAAATTTCTGACAACCATGATTTACACTTGAATTTGTGTCTTGCGTTATAGCTGTTTGTGAGGATGCTTCATGTATCCTGACAAACTCTAAAGGCCAGAATTGTGTTGTACTAATCTTTTTATCTTCAAGGAGGCATCCTTGTACCGAGCAACTATTCAGTAAGTTGAATTTACCAGTGAACTATTCATGAAGAAGGGTAGGATGATAGCTCAACAGATTTTGAACCCCCTCCACCACAACCTTTAATTTTGGTTGACATTTGGGATGACACAGATGTCATTATTTCTATCAGGAAAAATATAAGTTCTGTTTAATTTAACATTCCATGTAATTTTTCAAATCTAGCCATTCTCTGTTTCTTTAATTCCTTCTAGAGTATTGCAGCATTTCATTTTAAAACCAGAAATCATCTAAGAAAGTAAAATGAAGTGCTAAAATGCCATTCTACGTCGATTGTAGATTTCCATGGCTTGATGCATTTTGACAGTTGCCGGAGAATCACTTAGGTCTCGTTTACTGCCTGTGGCAACCCTCTCCTTATGTTTCCGTGTTCGCCATTAAAAATGGAATAATATGACTAGTAGCCAGCACTCAAAAGAGGGCCTGTCACATGCCATAGCACTAGTCTAAGCACTTAATAAATCTTAACTTAGATGCTGTTACACAAACAAATAAACAAGCAACCACCCGTTATCTGTTGCCACTGAGTTTATTTTAATTCTTGGTGATTGGTGTGTTTCCAAGCAGAACTGTATTGCACAGGGTTTTCTTGGCTGTAATTCTACAGAAGCAGATTGCCAGGCCTTTCTTTGCTGTTCCACGTGGTGAATCTGAACCCCCAGTCTTTTAGTAGCCAAGAGTAAACTCTTTGTGCCACCCGGGGACTGGATGCTGTTGCTATCTCCATTTTACAAGTGGAGAACCTACACAGGAGACCAGCTAAGTCGTTGTTGAAGACACAGAGCTAGTGTCAGGGTCAGGTATTAAATTCAGGCAGTGTTGGTCCGGTGGTGGATACTCCATGCTCAGTGGTGTGTAAGCACAGAAACACAGAGGAATTGCCCTGCAGTGTTCACTCTGATTGCCTATGCTGCCCAAAACAGTTCCCACATTTTCTGAAAATTTTTCACTTTATTCTAAGGCACGGAATTCTACCAGAAGTTGCAAATACTAAAGATGTCTTTAGTGTAACGAAATATCCCTTAAGAGTTTATCAGAAAGTCTTTTGGGGGGGATCACTAAAGCACATACAGTCCTTTACTCTGGAAAATTTTGAGTTAGATAGAAAGAACTGGAAGGAATTGATGAATAATTTTGGACCTTGGCGTCCCCCCCACCCCACCGTAATGGGAATACTCTAGGTGAGTGTTAGAGGCACAAGCAGCAAGTCCAAAGTTTTGAGTTTCATCCAGCAAGACCATTGCCCTCCCTGACCACCATTCAGAAATTCCTGGAGGGCACAGTGGTGAAGAGCTGTGTCTGCTAACCCAAAAGATCACCAGCTGAATCCAGCAGCTGCTCCTTGGAAATCCTATGACACAGTTCTACTCTGTCCTTACTGGGTTGTTATGAGTTAGAACCACCTCAACAACAATGTGTTTTTTTTTTTTTTTTTGGAAAGTAATGTAGATTATTTTAAAATTTGTTAAAAGTATCAGACTTGCTATCTTCTAGTATCATTTTCATAGAAGAATATCATAACACTGGGGAAAAAAGTTTAGCTTATCAAGAATCTCCTCATGCCATCCCTGTTTTGTAATTTTGCCACACATCGTGAAAATTTTTTATGAGTCTTCATTTGGAACCCCTATACCCATTGTTTAAAATTTGACCTTTACTGGGTTAAGGAGATTTCACATTTCCTTTTACTTCTTTCTGTATGGATCTTCTGGGACGCTGTTGTGATACATAAATGCAGCTTATAATACTGGCTGTGACATAGCAATTACTGTAAGAGATGTGGCACTAGTAACCATCTTCCTACCTTTCCTCATTCCTTTTCTGAGTGTGGTGGCTCCCCTAGAGTAACTGACTTCATAGAATGATTGGTGTTGCCCTACCAAGGGTATTTGCTTCCTTCTCATGTCTGGAAAAACTATGGTAGTCAGTGACAGAAAGACTTCAGACATGTAGGTAGAGTTTCAGAGTAGAGGTACTGTGTAGGACAAATGTCTGTGGATGAGGGTGTAGTCTGTATTGTAATCTGTTCATATGTACTGATTGAGGCTGTCTGCGTGGCATGTTATATGCAGGTGAAACAGTTATCAGGATAGGTAAACAGATTTTCACTTCAAAGAAGTGTCAGAAACTTGAAAGGAAGGATATGATAATTCAGAAATTATCTGTTAAAATTTGCTGTTCGTTCTATTATAGCAGTTAGCAAATACTTCAAAAAATGTATTTTAAGAGTCTCTGATTCTTCTTCAAAATCCTGTAATGTGCTGCTTTTTCTAAAACTGGCCCCTTCCCCAAATGTTTATGTGGTAGCAGGGTTACATTGCCCCTCTTCCCTCCTTCCTCACCTTTTATAGACCAGTTTGAAAGAGATCAGTTCTGAGTAGTGCTTACTTTTTTTTTTTTTTAAGATTTTACCTCATTTCTGACTAACAAAGGTGGAAGACTTTAATTATATGTGTGGTATGGAGTATTCTCATTTTGCTTTTCTTGTCTTTTTGAGAAATAAGAGACTGTGAGAATAAGGAATAGTATTGGTAGTTGACGCCATGGTAAAGTATTCAAGATGAGAAAAACAGATGTCAAATTATTTTTGTCTTTTGTCCTAGAAAAACAGCAGCAATGCAATTTTGTATATTTAAAACCTGCTCCCATTCAGAGAGCATTTCCTTTTCATTAAGAGGCAGTGAAGAGCCTGTGTCCTCAGTAACCTGTTCTTCTTTGCTTTTATTTATAAATAACAACGAAACACCACTAAACAGAACAAAGGAAGTTGCTGTTGAGCTCACTACAGCTCATGTCTACCACATGGGTATCAGAACAGAACTGCTGCAGAGGGTTTTTAAATGCTGATTTTTCGGAGGTAAATCGCCAGACCTTTCTTCCAAGGTGCCTCTGGATGGTCTTCAGTCTCCAGCCTTTCTGTTAACAGACAAGCACATTGAGCACTTGCAATACCTGGGGACTCCTTGCGGTTTTCAGAACTATCTAGACTAGTACTGGAGCAGGAGTGTTCAAATATGCCCAGTGAATGGTGGAGAGGAAGAACTGTTAATTGACCCTCTGGAATTAGGTTGCTATTAGAAGCTTGAGACCTCTCAGGTTGATTGGTGTAGACAGTCTAGTCTCTTGTTGCAGACGTACCTCTTCATGGTGATAGAGCCCACCTCCACTCACCCCTAACCCCAGCAAGGTTTCCACAGGATTCATCCAGAGCTAGACAGTCTTTAGGAAGGGAGTTGAGCACCAAACCAAACCTATGGTTTTTGTTAACATGCAATGTTAGAGGGGAATTGAGAGGAGGGTGTATGTTTGGTTGATATTTTTAAAATTGATATTAAAAATAGTCCAGGGTTCTTTTTTTAGCGGTATGTGTGTCTGTGTGTGTGTGCACGTGTACACACTGTCTGCACAGCTGATTTGCCATTCTGGTGTTTATTGTTAAGCAAATGTTAATTTAAAATCTAGGTATTTACTATCTGTTAAATTAATGGTGGAGAGCAAAAGCAATTCAAAGATTACATTTTCTTTAAGTAGTTTTCTCGGGTGTTACTCTATACACATGAAATTAAAATTTGATATGCAAATTTTGCAGTCTGAGATGCTAAAATAAGATGATGTTGTTGGTTGCTGTCAAGTCTGTTTGGACTCATGGCAACCCCATGTGTTTCTTAAAAAGAAACATGTAAGTCTACTATGTTAACTGTCTGAGAGATTTGAATTCTGGGAAGCTGTGGGTTTAGTGGCTAATATATTGTTTTAAATAGGAAATACTTAACTGACAAAACAGGAATTGTAGACTGATTGAGATACTTGGTTTTTTTGTGTGTGTGCACAGGATGAGCTTTTGTTTTCAACTCAGTTGTTGATTGCTATAATGAGAAAACTTACTCTTCATTGATGATGATTATGAGGTGTTTTTTCTGCAGGCCGTGACAGTGACCCTAGCCCCTCATGTGAACTTGAGGTTGCTAGACATAAACATTCAGTAGGCTTTTTTGGTGGAAGTGGTCTTGTCATTTCTATTTGGCTCTGTCATTTAACTCTTGGATTTTTTTTTTCCCCAGTAAAAGATACCATATACTCTTTGAGAGTAAGGATCACACCTGACTGAATATGTCCGTTAAAATTTATGAGAGTTCTTTCCTCCCTTCTTAACTCCTCTCCCCTGAAACGGGACTGCTTTCCTATTCTCACCTTGTCACTGTTGGCTGAATAGAAGTAGTAGAGGGATGGAACAAGGGTGTGTATCATTGTATAACACAGATGTCTATTATTTTTCAGGATTAATGAAAGAGGTACTTACTTTTCTCTGAAGTTTGGGAACTGTTAGAAAAAAGGATATAAAGAATGCCTTTTTCAGTGGAAAATACCAAAGGGAATTTTAGACACAAGGAATAGCTTGAATCAATACCTCTTATTTCTGGAATTCTTTTATTACATATCTCATAAAGATGTAATCTTTAAGAATTTGAGGCTTAAAAAAAAATATCCAGTCCATATTGTAGTTGACCAGTAACATAGTCACCAGATTTTTGACCAGTAGTATAATCACCAGGTTTTTCCAGGTTATAGAATGTGAGTTTGAATGAAATCATGACCGTGGGGAATTATTTTTTCTTTGGGTTAAATGAGTAGCTCAGAAACAGTATTTTGCCTTCATGGAATTTATGGCTGAAATAGCCATTTAAGAATGAATATATTTAGGAGTTTTACTGAAAACTGTGTACTTTACCATGGATATTTTTCTTACATTTTTCAAAACAAAACCAAAAAAATCCCCCGAAACCATACCCACAACCATCCAGTCAACTGATTCATAGCGACCTTGTAGAGAGAGTAGAACTTCCCCATAGAGTTTTCAAGGAGCGCCTGGCAGATTCCAGCTGCCAGCCTTCCGGTTAGCAGCCACAGCACTTAACGAGCGCCACCAGGGTTTCCCAAAGTATGTGATAATGTGGCTCTACGGTGACAGTGACTGAAACGGCATCCAAACACCTTAGTGCTCTGGTGAACTGACAGTTTTGTTTCAATTGCTCTGGTGGAATAGAGGTAGAGGGCTGACTTTCATACGGGAAGACCATCAGTTTCTGTGAGTTGACTCAGAGCCACAGGGACCTTGTGTGTCAGAGAGGGTTTTTAGTGGCTAATTTTTTGGAGCTGGGGTCTAGACCACCAGGTCTTTCTTGTCAAGTACCTTTGGGTGGACTGGAACTGCCATTCTTTGTTTGCATCTCAGTGCATTAAATACACACCCAGAGATTCCTTTCTTAACTAGAGATGACAGCAATTAAGCAGTTTTAATAGGCATGCTAATAGACTTATGTCCCTCATCTTCCACTTGCCCCCTCTGAGGAGAAAGGAATTGTCACACTCTCTCAGATGATCTTAAGGAATGTTTTGAAGACTGCTCTCTATGTCTGTGTAATGGAAGTGTCCTTGCGAAGCTAGTAACTAATGTTTAAGCACACCATAGGCCCCTTGGAAGCAACCTGCTTCCCAAAGATGAAAGCCTTGAGCACTGTGGAGGAGGTCTACTCTGCACCCTTGTGTCACCGTCAGTTGGAGTTGGCTCAGGGACAACTGACAAGGACTGTTGGCTCCGTCTGCCATCTTGTGGCCATTCCCAGGAGTGTCTCAGCCTGTGCAGGTAGAAGCTCCCACAGCTCTGGAAACCACAATTGAAAACACATTTCCTTCATCTCCTTCTGGCATTGTGTTATCAGGCACAGTATTCTTGTTAAGGTTGTGCATACCCCCACTCTGCAGCTAGCCTGCAGTTAAAGTTGCCTTTTTCTTTAAACTTAGCGTATCCTCAGTCTGATGCAGACATTGTAAAGAAATATAAGAGAATTGCAAGTACCTTTGTTCAAGGTGTTTATTCTGTGGCTGAGAAGATAAAATATAAAACTTGTAGGGCACATGTATAGGGGCAGATGAGTGGTAAAGGCTTCAGGGGTTTTAGTGGTCCACAAAGAAAACAATTGCTGCCTGTGACAAATGGGGGTTGGAGAAGCCATTTTATACCAGAGTGGGAGAAAAAGGGAGTGTTTTACACTTCGTGTTAGATTGCTAGAGGCATTTTATGGAAAGGACAACAGAGATAGTTGGCATTTTGGCTTTATTCTGAAGCCTGCTGGGAGCCTTGGAAGCTTGTGCCTTGACTGTTGTGTGCTTGAAGCAGTGGTAACCAACATGTGCTTTGACGTAACAGGCTTCCTCTCCCCACTACCTCTAAATGATAGTGAAGATGGCCTGAAGTTCACTTGGGAGGTTTGGGTTCAAGTCATGAACTTAGTTTCATGCATGACCTTCAGTATGCTCAGTGAGTGTACCAGGAATATACATTAACCAGTCTTGTGTAAGACAAAGTTCTGTAGGGGACAATTGGGAAATACGGGCAAAAAACAGTATTTCAGGAGGATTAACATGACAGTGTGCTGTTAATCTGTTGTTTTACTGAAATGCTCCAGTATAACCGGTTTTCTATAAATGCAACTTTGAAATTGTGCATCAGCTGTTGTAACGTCCAGTTGTCACTTGGCTCATGGTGACCCCATGTACACTAGCTAATCCTGCACTGGTCCCAAAGCCAATTGTAGATTGAAACATTGTAATCATAGGGTTTTCATTGGCTGATGTTGCACTGAGCTTTTCAGAAAAGAA
Organism: Heterohyrax brucei; assembly: GCA_028571685.1. Lineage (NCBI taxonomy): Eukaryota > Metazoa > Chordata > Mammalia > Hyracoidea > Procaviidae > Heterohyrax > Heterohyrax brucei. The sequence continues at coordinate 6,667,004 of CM053143.1, forward strand.
AAACACACACACAGCACTTTAATTATGTTCTGGTATCATACGCAAGTTTTAAAATATCCAAGAATAGTGGTGAAATAAACTAGACCTGAAAAGACATCTTCATTAAGTCCAGTATTACTTGGAATTTGTAAGAAACCTCTTGTAATAGAAAACATAAAACTATTTTAAGGAGGTTTTGAAAGCAGAATTGTGTAAATTCAAATTAATGGAATTCCCACAGAGATTTTTTTTTTAAGGCTTCATTTGTTAAGTGTAATAAAACTGTTTTGAGTGATGGAAGATAAATTTATATTACAGAGGAAAATACTTGCACTTTGCTGTCTAGCTCCGTCAGTCTAAGTATGTTCTAGCTAGATAGTCTTTTCTTGGATCTCAGATCCTTCTTCCTTGTTCTTAAGTGTATGAGACTTCAGAACAGAATCATTTAACTATTTTAGTAACAGCTACTTCTTTTTAAACGTAATATAAAAATCTACGTTTATAAAACAGATAACTTAAGGCCTCTTTATATGTTTTATGAATAAGTCACTTGGCCTTTTTTTTAAATACAGGCATTTACATGAAAAAAATGCCTTGATTTGTAAAAAAGTTCTGATGTACATAGATATTTTGGGAATATTTGTAGTTTTATATTTCAGAATTACTATGTACTTGTATTCAGATCTTATACATAATAAAATCAGTTAGCCTTTCTGAGGTTCTATAGGTGCCATGTGTTGTGAAACTGCGTGTCACTTAGCCATACAGCCTAGCCGGAGAGACATTAATAACATTGCTTTGCAAATATACCCATGTGTAGCACACTCAAGATCATATGACATAGCAGGATTTGAACCCTGTTTCATCTGGTTCCAAAACTCATATTGTTTTCAAAATATGCTTATTAGGATCACTGTTCTCTGTATTTTGGTAGAGAACTACCTGGGATTTCTCAAATAAAAGGTTTAAATTTATCTACCATCTTAATAGACACAAGTAGACACAGTGAAATTTATACATCTTCCACCATTCTGCTCCTTTCCTCATTTGGCTGTAAACATGACTTTGAGCCTTGGATATTTTAGCTTTTAGCTTCCTTATTAATAATGTTCATGGTGTAACTCTCTAGTTTCAGTGCTAGTGATTTGTTGCCAAGAAAGATGTTACATTTTTTTCTGTAATGGTTGGTATCATTAGAGTTCCTGGGACTGCTGTCCCTTAAGTAGGTCCCTGCCCCCTTTACCGTGCACTACTTAGGTCTTCTCCACAGGTCTGCTTATGGTAGCTCAGTCTCCGCCTTGCTTTGCTTCATGATGGAGATAACCTTCCTTTCAAAAGAATCAGTCTACTTTTAAACATAGGTTAAATATATAGTTTCAAGTATAAAACAAAACAAATTTTAAAAGAAAGAAGTATACTTTCTTTCTCATGATGCAGTGCAAAGCAATTCCCCTATGCACTGTCCACCTAGCTGTGTGCAGATGTGGGGGGTAGATTAGAAAAGAGGTTGCATAATAGTTATCTTCTTGTAGTTCCCCAAAGAAAACGTACTGTAGATAGTTAATGAAGTCTTGATAGTGCAAACAGATGAAATTAAAAATTAGTTTTAAGTGAATTGTTAGGTTTGCTGGGAGACTCATTGCATTCTGAATAATTCTGAATAAAGATAATTGGCGAGCAAACCCTCTCTCCAGAGCATGCTCTCTGACTGCTTTACTGTTAGACAACTGTTATGTTTGCAGACTCTGAGCAAAACTCTGTGAAAACCACGATCCCAAAGTACTCAAGGACTGTTGAGTTTCGATACATGGCTTACATTTGGGGTGACAGATGATCTGTTTTTCGTGGAAAACATCCAGGGAAAAACATCTGTCAGTGTTTTTCACTTCTGAGGTAACGTGGTGTTATAACTTTTGTCCGTCTTTAAATAGCATCTATTTTTGTGAAAAAGGATGTCCTTTCTAGGGGTAGAAGGAAAAAGCTTATTGTTCTGAAAAATGTGGCTTCCTGGTTAAAGACATGTTCCTGTTTGTATTCAATGACTCTAGAATTTGGAGGGGAAGAAATAAGTTATATTTTTTGAGAGTCATTTAAAATAGTAATCATCTTGTGGAGTTTTGTTTGTCATTGCGAGGTGCAGGAGGAGAGGTTAGAAATTTCTCAGTTTGTATGTTACGGTGTCTTGACTGAAATGAAAATGGGGACACTTCTGCTGATTTAACTCTCCAGAGTTTCACCAGGATTCTGGAAATGTCATTTTACTCTCTGATTTTCTCTCTTGTTTGTGTAGATGGGTGGGAGGGGGTAGAGAGAGAATCCAAGAACATAACTTCCTGAAGGCATTTGTATATAATTTCATACTAGCTTATAGAGCATCTTAGGAAAGGCCAGTCACTGAGCCAAGGAGATTAATAAAGCTTTACATGTATTCATGAAAAGTAAAGGAGGAATGAAAAAAACGTAGATAGAAAGTGGAACTCTTGGAAACTGAACAGCATCTTACTCAAAAAGCAATGGGTTATACAAGAAATCAAGGATGAAGTAAAGAAATATATGGAATCCAGTGAGAACAAAAACACTTTCTGCCATAACCTATGGGATATGGCCAAAGCAGTGCTCAGAGGTCTGCTTATCTCCATAAATGCACACATCTGGAAAGAAGAAAGAAACCAAATCAAGAACTAACCCTACAGCTTGAACAAGTAGAGAGAGAACAACCAAGGAACCCCTCAGTCACCAGAAGAAAACATCATAAAGATGAGAGCAGAACTAAATGAACTAGAGAATAGAAGAACCACTGAAAAAATCGAAAAGACCAAAAGCTGTTTTTTAAAAAAGATCAACAAAAGTGACAAACCATTGGCTAAGCTTACTAAAGAAAAACAGGAATGGAAACAAATAACCAAAGTAAGAAATGAGAGGGGAGTTGTCACAGGAGAAATAAAAAATATCATATAACAGAATACTATGAAAGGCTGTACTCTTAACAAATTTGAAAACCTAGAGGAAATGGATAAATACCTTGATTCACATGACCTACCGAAACTATTGCAAGGCAAAGCCGAACAACTTAATAAACCCGTCACAAAGGAAGAGATTGAAAAAGTCATCCAAAACTACCAACGATAAAAAGCCTGGACCCAGATGGCTTCACCGCAGAATTCTACCAAGCTTTTAGAGAAGAGTTATCTCCAATACTACTGAGGCCATTTCATGGTATAGAAAGGGATGGAGTATCCCCAGGTTCATTCTATGAAGCCAGCATAACCCTGATACCAGTGCCAGGGAAAGACCCAACAGAAAAGGAGAACTACAAACCGATACCACTTGGGGATCTAGATGCAAAAATCTTCAGCAAAATTCTTGCCAATAGAATACAACAACATATCAAAAAAATAATCCATCATGACCAAGTTGGATTCATACCAGGGATGCAAGGCTGGTTCAACATCAGAGAGACAATTAATGTGACCAACCACATAAATAACACAAAAGACAAGAATCATCTGATTTTGTCTATTGATGCAGAAAAGACATTGGATAAAATCCAACCCCCATGTGTGCTCAAAACTCTCAGCAAAATAGAAATGGATGGCAAATTCCTCAGTGCAGTAAGGGCCATCTATACAAAGCTAGCTGCCTGCAGCATCCTGAATGGAGAGAGACTGAAATAGTTTCCCCTGAAAACAGGAACTAGACAAGGATGCCCACTCTCACCTCTCCTATTCAACACTGTACTAGAAGTTCTAGCCAGAGCAATTAGACAAGACCAAGAAATAAAGGGCGTCTGCATCAGCAAAGAAGTCAAAATTTCCCTGTTTGCAGATGATATGATTGTATACACAGAATCCTAAAGAATCCATAAGTACACTACTCAGACTGATATAAGAGTTCAGCAAAGTTGCAGGATACAAAATAAACAAGTAAATCACTAGGATTCCTTTATACCAACAACGAGATTATTAAGGAAGAAATCACTAAATCAATACCGTTTGCTATAGCCCGTAAGAAAATAAAGTACCTAGGAATAAATCTAATGAGAGAAATAACAGACCTTTACAAAGAGAACTGCAAGTCCTTACTATAAACAACTAAGAGAGACTCAGATAAATAGAGAAACCTACCCTGCTCATAGATAGGAAGACTTAACATCGTGAAAATGTCTATTTTGCCTAAAGCAATCTACTTATATAATGCAATCCCAATACAAATTCTAGTGACATTTTTTAATGAGATGGAGAAACACATTGCCAACTTTGTCTAGAAAGGGAAGAAACCCCGGATAAATAAAGCACTACTAAAGAAGAACACACTGGGAGGCCTCTCACTACCTGACTTTAGAACCTATTACACTGCCACAGTAGTAAAAACAGCCTGGTGCTGGTACAGAAAGAGGCAGATAGATCAATGGAACAGAATTGAGACCCCAGAGATGACACCATCTTCCTATGAACACTTGAAATTTGACAGAGGTCCTAAGACATTAAACTGGGGAAAAAACAATCTCTTCAACAAATGATATTGGTAAAACTGGGTATCCATCTGCAAAAAATTGAAACAAGACCCATGTCTTACACCTTATACAGAAACCAACTCAAACTGGATAAAAGATCTAAATAGGAAATGTAAAGCGATAAAGATCATCCAAGAAAAAGTAGGAACAGCAATGGAAGTTTTAATACACAACTTAGACAGACTTCAAAATCTGTGAAAACAAACCGCGGTCAACAGAAAATAGATGAATGGGAACTATTAAGAATCAAACAGTTTTGCTTATCCAAAGACTTTATTAATAGAATTTAAAGGCCACCTACAGAATGGGAAAAAGTATTTGGCACCTATATGTCAGACTGACACCTGATCTCCGTAATCTGTAAGGTACTACAAAGTATCAAGAAGAAAAAGATAAATTATCCAGTTCAGCAATGGGCAAAGGAGGTGGACAGGCACTTCACTAAAGAGGAGATCCAGGCAGTCAAAAAACACATGCAGACATGCTCATGATCATTAGCTATTAAGGAAATGCAAATGAAAACTACAATGAGATTCTCCGCCCCCCCCCCCCCCCCCCCCGCCAAGGTTGGCCATGATCCAAAAAATGCAAAACAAGAAATGCTGGAGAAATTGAAACTCTCCTACACTGTTGGTGGGATTGTGAAATGGTGCAACCTCTGTGGAAAGCAATCTGATGCTTCCTTAAAAAGCTGCATCTAGACATACCATTTGATCCAGTAATTCCACTGTCTTGAATATATCCTACAGAATCAAGGCCATTCACTATCACAGCACAGTCTGCAATAGCAAAAAGATGGAATCAACCTGGATGCCCAACAACAGAGGAATGGATAGGTCAACTATGGTATATATACTCAATGGAACACTGTGCAATGATAAAGAACAATGATGATTTTAGGAAACGTCTCATAACCTGGTTTCAATTGGAGGACATTATGTTGAGTGAAAGTAGTCAGCGACAAAAGGACAAAAACTGTATGAGACCCCTACAATAAGGACTTAAAAACAGACTCATGTGTAGAAGAAAAGACTTTGACAGCTGCAAGGGTGGGATGGGAGGGAGGTTGAGGGGGGAGGGTTTAGATTAAATAGTTGATGGAAAGTTGGTTGGGTGAAGTCTGGGATAGCTCACACTAGAAAGAAGATCAATATTAACTGGACTTCAGCATAACATGAATACTCCTCACGTCTTAATCTGGTATTACAAGGACAGAGTAGCTGGATCGGAGGGCCGGGGACTATGCTCTCAGGGCAAATTGAGGCCAGTTAGCACAACTAGCATTTTACTAAGAGAGCCCTCTGCAGCCCACATTGGTGAATGGTGTCTGGGGTCTTAAAAGCCGCCAAGCTGCCATCAGAGGGTACAGCAAATGGTCCCAGCTTAGCATGAACAGATGAGCACCAAGAACCAAAACACCATGGGGGAAAGAGAACCCAGAAGACAGAGAGATCCATGTGAGTGGGTGACTACATCGACTTGTGACTGGAAGAACCAGATGGTGCCCGGCCACCACCAGTGATAGCTGTGATGGAGATCACAAAGTTGAGTCTCGCAACACAAGAATAAAAAGGGGTGCACTCCGAGAGCTCCATTAAAAGACCATAATTGATGGTCCACGGGCCTCAGGGTTCCCCTGGGAGCATGGCCCCTCTGGTGTTGTCCCTGTCGATAAATCATAATGGAGGTCAACTCTCGGACAGAAGTGGATTGGACTTGGTGACACAGAGTCACTATATCATGTGTGCCCTTTATGGTTCTGTGCACCTATAGGATGTTGTCCTGCTGACCTCTTACTGGAGAAAGGGGAGTGGGTGGAGTGGAGAGGATAGGAGATTGTTGGGAGGATAAGACATGTATGGAGCAGAAAGGAAGAGTGTGCTGTCACCAGGCAGGGAGAGCAGTTATGGGGCCTAGTCTCTATGGGCAAAGAAGAGATGTGGGTGGAAGTAGTTCCTAGGCAGTTGTTAGATTGTTTCAAGAGACCTCTTGTGCTCCCAGATCCCTTTCCTTACACTAGTGATGTGTTTCGTTACTTTTGGATGTGCTGCCTGAAACCTCATACCACTTAAAGATGTGGTTGGACTGTGAAAATGTAAATTATGACAGATAGTTTGCTGGTGGAAGGTTCAAGGACCAGCACTCACCACTCATCCATAATTGGTTTCGGATTGCCTTTTTAGGCGCATTGACGTCTTACAGGGCTTGGGGTAAGGTGATGTTGCTGGACATCTGGAGAAGGAGTTGATGGGTCGATTCCAAAGGGAAAATTTGCCTGTTTCAAAGTGTTGACTCATTCCACCTTGTCCCTAGGAAAGAAGAATATCTCTTCCTTTTTGTCATTTGGTATTATTTACCTTACTTGCAATCCCTAACCATTTATAAACTTAGCATTTGTCTCTGGGGTATTCACTGAGAAAAAGTGTAACCACAGGTTCTACCTCCGTTTGCTTTGCTTTTCATTTTCTCATGTCTAGTCAGCATTTTTTTATTCCTCAACAGTGAGGGAGCAGATTTCCCACTGCCGTTTCCACAGCTTCTCTGTTTTTTCTGCATACCCAGCTCTGTGATTGTTGGGGTCATGTTGCACAGTGAAACATCACTTCTGCTTGTTTGTTGCCTACCACCCAGGCACCAGCTGTTTTTACCACTCATTTTGTTAACTGCAATAAAAAAATCTCAGTTACATAGAATCTGTCTGTAAGGTCATGCAGTTCATGCTAGACAATATGACCTTTCATTTAGCAATTTTATGTATAACAATGTCTGTCCCCCTTGTTTACAAGCACCTTGTGGCATATCCCACTGAAACCAGATTTCTCTTAAGAGGTAATAGAGGAAACTCTGGACGTAATTATTAACTCACTTAAGAAGTTTATAGTCTGATTACATTAAAAAAGTTATTGAATACACAAAGTTCCTGAGTTGTGTATTAACAATGTTAAAATGCAGTCCCCCCAATATTAAAATTGTGTGAAATGTGAATGTTTTACTTGTGCAGCTACCTGTTGTTGTCGTCAGATGCTGTCAGGTTGGTTCTTAGTCCTAGCGATCCTGTGTGTAACAGAACAGAGCTCAGCCCAGTCCTGCACCATGCCCACAATCATTCTTCTGCTTGAAACCATTGCTGCAGCCACTGCGTCAGTCCATGTCTCTGAGGGCCCTCAAGGGATTGATCCCTCCTGACAAAGTGCCCACAGTTTGTAAGGCAGAGTCTCACTGTCCTTGCTCCTGAGGAGCACTCTGGTTGTATTTCTTCCAGGACTGGTTTGTTCATTCTTTTGGTACATTGAGTATTTCCAACACCACATTTCAAAGGTATCAGTTCTTCTGTCTTTATTATTAATTGTCCAACTTTTGCATACATATGATGCAATTGAAAACACCATGGTTTGGGCCAGGCACACTTTAGTCTTCAAGATGACATCTTTGCTTTTCAACTCTTTAAAGAGGTATTTTGCAGCAGATTTTCCCTATATATTTGTGTCTTTTGATTTCTTGACCGCTGCTTCCGTGGGTGTTGATTGTGGATACAAATAAAAGGAAATCTTTGATAACTTCATTCTTTGTTTATATCATAATTGCTTACTGGACCAGTTGTGAGCATTTTTATTTTCTTGATGTTGAAATATAATACATACTGAAAGCGATGGTCTTTGATCTTCATCAGTGAGAGTTTCATGTCCTCTTCATTTTCAGCAAGCAAGGTTGTTATCATCTCCATAATGCAGGGTGTTTAATGAGTCTTTCTCCAATCCTGATGCGTTGTTCTTCTGCAGATAGTCCAGCTTCTCAGATTATTTGCTTAACATAAAGATTGAATAAGTACGGTGAAAGGATACATTGCTGACTCACACCTTTCCTAACTTTAAACTATACATGTTTCCTTGTTCTGTTTGAATGTACAGATTCCTCATGAGCACAATTAAGTATTCTGGAATTCCCATTTTCTTCAGTGTTATTCATAATTTGTTATTATCCACATAGTCAAATACCTTTGTGTAGTCAGTAAAAGCACAAGTAAAGATCCTTCTAGTATTCTCTGCTTCAGCTAAGATCCATCTGACATCAACAGTGATATCTCTAGTTCCATGTCTTCTGAATCTAGCCTGAATTTCTGGGAGTTCCCAGAAATGAACACTTTGCTTGGTGCTGCAGCATCCTTACAGTCACTGTTATGCTGAACTCGTCGTTACAGCCACTGTATCACTTCTTCCCACTGAGAGTCTTCCTCCTTCTCAGTGAACCTCTATATGATGGCCTTCTCCAAGAACTGATCCTTCCCGATAATATATCCAAAGAACAGGAGACAAAGTCTCCCTATCCTTGCTTCTAGGGAGCATTATGGCTGTACTCTTTTCAAGACAGATTTCATTTTTTTGGCAATCTGTGTTTTATTTAGTACTCTTTGCCAACATCGTAATTCAAACTGAATGATAATTGAGTTCTTCTTTGCTCTTCCTTACCGCCCAGCTTTCGTATGTACATGGAGCGGTTGAAAACACTGTGGCTTCAGTCAGGTGCACCTTAGTCTTAGGTGGTATCTTTGCTTTTTAACACTTTTAAAGAGACCCTTTGCAGTGCATTAGCCCAGTGCAATGCATCTTTTCTTGGCTGCTGCTTCTGTGGATATTGGTTGTGAATGTAAGTAAATGAAATCCTTGACAAACCTTAGTCTTTTCTCATTTATCATGATGTTGTTTATTGGTCCCATTGTGAAGGTTTTTGCTTTCTCTGTGTTGGGGTGTAATCCATGCTGAAGGCTGTCATTTTTAACCTTCATCAGCAAGTGCTTCAGGTCCTCTGCACTCTCAGCAAGCACGCATGATACAGCTCTTCAGGTAGGTGACTGCTGCACGACCGTGGAACTCCACGTGGTTAAAAGCAGCAGGTTAAAAGTGCTGTTTGGCAACAGACTTTCTTCCTCAGCTTTTGCTTGGTTTTGTTGAAGAAGAGGACTTCACTTCAAGGCTTGCAGTTTTTTTTTTTTTTAGGCTTTATGGCATTTCTTTCCTTGATTCTGCCTTTAAGCTTTCAAATTCTTGTTTTTGTTGTGTGTCTGTTAGACTTCCCCTTCTTCCAGTTTCTTTAAATCCTATTGCTAATGTTTTTCTAAATAAAATTTTGGGCAGTGTACATTTATTTGCTTAATGAGTATTTCATGAATGTCAATAAATTGTCTGTTTAGGTTAAAATTATGTAGGCCTTGGACAGGTTGTAATTGGTCAACAGATATGTCAGTGAAAAACACAAGGTTTTAACATTAGAATCAGAATATAATTTCTTCAGAAATAGGAAGGTCGTTTTTGTTACAGAATAACAACTATAAGGTAATATAGATTCATAATATTTAAAGTAGAATGCATTTAAGAATTATTCAGAATTATCTTTATTATAGGTGTTGAAAAAGGAAACCTCTTGAATTAAGATGTTTTTAATGGCTTTCTCTAGATGCAGATAGAATATTATGACTGAAACCTGATTACTTCAGAATAAAGGATTTATTAGCTTACAGGAGTGCTTACTGTAAACATAGATAGTGGAAACATTTTTACTGTATTTTCCTTATATTGAATTTAGACTTAAGATAGTTTCTTTAAGGACTTGCAGGAAGTATAACAGACTAAAGATTAATAATAAAGTGAAAAGCCATTTGAAATTGACCATCTTAGAACAGCACTTTAAATTCCTAATGTTGATGAATTTTAATTTGGGATAAATTAGGATTAAAAATCAAATCTCTTTTTTGCTCAACACATTATAATGCAGTTTTAAGGACTGTAGTGGAATATGTTGTTAGTTTCTGTAAAAGTTTTTTAATGCCTCATCTAGTTACTCTGTGAATCATTACCCCTTAACTGTGCCCTTCATACATAAACTTAAAATTTGACATAATTTCAGGTTGTTTTAAAGTGATTTTCTGAGGCTATAAAATTTTGTTAATTAAAAAAGCTTAAATTTCACAAAACAAGTACAGGGTCTATACATCAAAAAGTACAAACCACTGCTGAAAACAAAGCTGTGATCTAAAGCCATCCCGTGTCACAAATCATGAAGACCTAGGACCTATCTTTGTTAGGATGACAGCACTCTCCTAACTGATCTGTAGTTTCAGTACAGTCACTCTATTCATATGGTCCTTTTTGCAGAAATTGACAAGCTAATCCCAAAATTCATATAGAAATGCAAAGCACCCGAAAGAGCTAAAACAGTTTTGATAAAATAGAGTAAGGCTGGAAGACTCATAGTTCTTAATTTTACATCTTAACTCCCAAACTACAGTATTGAAAACAGTGTGGTGCTGGCATAAGGTTAGATATATAGATCAGTAGAGTAGAATCAGGAGTGTAGAAGCGAACTCCTATATTTATGGTCAGTTCATTTTTGATGTGGGTGCTCGTATAGTTTAATGGGAGAAAGAATAGTCTTTTTTTCAACAGTAGGTGCTAGGACACATGTATATTTACATGGAAAATACTGAAGTTGTACCTCACATGAATCGTAGACCCAAATGTAAGAGCTAAGATGGTCAGACTTGGAGAAGAAAAAACAGGGATAGATCTTCCCTCTGGATTAGGCAGTCGTTTCTTAGAAAAGACTATTCTTCATCAAAATTAAAAACTTTCTACTTCAAATAATACCTTGAAGAGAACTAAAACACAGCAAAAGGAATAGGAGAAAATATTTGTAAATTATATATTTGATATCCAGAGTATATAAAGAGCTCTTATAATTCAACAATACAGAGACAACAGAAGTGACAAATATATAAACCCAAATGTGGTATATCTATACAGTGATGTTTTATTTGTCAGTAGAAAGGAATGAAGAGTTCCTTGGTGGTACAGACAGGACCCTTGGATGCTAATCAAAAGGCTGGAAGTTTGAGTCCATCCAGAGGCACTTCAGAAGAAAGGTCTGGCATTCTGCTTCTGAAAAATCAGCATTAAAAACTCTGTGGAGCACAGTTCTACTCTGACACGCATGGAGTCATCAAGAATTAAAGTCCTTAACTGACACTGGTTAAAAAGGAAAGACTGAAAACATGCTGCATCATGAATGAATCGTGAAACATTAACCTAAGTTAGAGAAGCCAGGCACAAGACCATATCTTCTGGTTACATGAAATACTGTGTATAGGCAAATCTGTGAAAACAGAAAATAGATTAGTGGTTTCCAGGAGCTGGGGGTGGGAAGGGAGAATGAGCAATAACTTCCAATGTGTATGGGGTTGATGTATAGAGTGCTGAAAATGTTCTCAGTTTAATGGTGGTGATTTCATAGTACAAACCACTGAATTGTTTAAGAGGATACATTTTATGGTATTTGAATTATGTTTCAAATATGCTGTTAACAAGGATTATTTAGCAATTTCCTAAATAATCCTTTAGAGTTTGACTAAGATTTAGGAGTGGGTGAATATCTATTTGTATTCTTGCTATCACAAACTGAGGAATCCGAGATATTCATTAAAATCTTAATATACTAATTCCTTGTTGACTTGTATGGTTATAAGAATTCTGCATACTTACCTGTTCTGAGCCCTCATGGTAACTTTGTATCTTTTCTTCCCATTTACTACAATGTGATCTAGAAAAACAAGTCCCGTTTCATTTTTTTAAGATATTTAAGCTTTAACATTTCTATATGTAAAACATACCATTTGGTAAGAAAGTAGAAAAAAAATGAATTCATAGTAATTTTTATGTTAACCATGAAAGAACATACATTTCCTTTATATTGTAGCTTAAAAATAATTTTTTATTTAACTGTGGTGTTGTTAAATATTTATAAAACTTTACTTTTAGAATTTTAATGTAAAAGGCAGAAAAGTGATAAACAATTTATGAGAAATTGATTTTCCTAAGTTTGAGCCAATTTTTAGTAACTCATACATACCTCTGAAGCAGTTGTAACAGGTAACATTTGTGCAGTTCAGCTTCTCTGTTAATGTTTATTTTTAATGTATAAGAAAATATGCATTTAAAACTTAACAAAAACAACTATCCATAGTTTGTAAATATACTAACTTAGAAATCTCTAATAAGTCTAATAATTTCTTTTTTTTTTCATCAGGATCTGGAAATAGTATATTCCTATTTACATGGTATGGAAGCCTTATCAAACTTGAGGGAGCATCAACTTAGGTATGTCATTTTAAGATTAACTTATTATTAAGATACATTTTTTTTATGATCATTTGTTATAGTTACGAAGTAGACTTAAAGATAAAACTTAGTTATGAAATCTCTGCCTCATGTAGCCCGTATACTTGGAGTTTTACAAAGCTGAATTAAATTTAATCCATTGAATAAATTTTTGACATTTCTGCCAAAGCAGTTAACTCTACTGTCTTCTCTCTTACACACACCCCCACACACCCCCACCCCCCCCACCCCCCCCCCCACATACCGTTCCACACTCACACATACCCAAAGTAATAAACTCTACTTGGTGAACATATACAAAACCCAAAATAAGTAATCCTGTTGCTGCTGAGTTGATTCTAACTTATGGCAGCCTCATGCTTTTAAAGTAGAAATAGACCATAGGGCTTTCAATGACTAGTCCTACTCAAGTCTCAGATGTATTCGAAACTAGACTATTTTAACTGTGCATAGAATGATTGAACTTACCATTTCAATATGTTGTAGGTATTTGTAGATAATACTTTTATTGCATTAAGTGGACTGGGAAACAGTTCGTATCAGATTTTTTAATCTGGTCTGCTTATATAAAAATCTTGTCGCGTGATGATAGAGTAACTTTTGTGGTTTTGTAGGCTTCTTAGTAAAAAGAACAAAAGCCTGTAATCCAGTGAATTCTATTTGACTGGAACAGAAACAAAAGGACTTTGGGAAGAATACGCATGACAAAAACTAGAATCTAATGGAAAGACTGTTTAAGAGAGTTTTCTTTCCTCAAAGTCCAGCTAGTTGAGATGCCAACAAATGTTATTGTAAAACAAATACTTTTCCTGTGTATTTTTCTTTTACAGTTTAGACACTAATTAATTTGTAAGCATGTCAATTTTATAGTTAGTTGTTAAATGAAAAAAGTGTCAAGAAAATTTAGTATTTCTAAAATTAAATTTTTAATGAAAATCATTTAAATTAGATTGCAAGTGTTTAAAAATTCAGTAAAGTTTTATCAGAAAGAGCAAAACCATTGGGATGTTAGAAGATGGTTCAAATTAAGCAAGAATAATTTTTAAAGTATGACACTTACTGTAGGTATATTAGAAATAGCCACTTTTTGTGACAAGTTTCCTAAAGAGAAATTGTATTAAAATGATCAACTTTGATGGAATGCACTTAATCCTCAAGTCAAGTGCAATTAATCTTCAACAGAAGTGTCACATTCCCATGGTGCATGTACAGCCATGCATGTAGATAATATTTAGATATAATGCTTAGGATCTGACTCGACGGCACTTGGCTTGGCTAGGTATTGTATGTCTCTAATACATGTGGTTATAAAATTATTTAGATAATAGGAATATTACACTGTGGGATAATGAACTTAGTGCTTCTTTTGAGAATTTTCAAAATTACAGAAGTAGAATAGTAATACATTGAACTCCCCTATTGCCCTAAGCCAGCTTCAGAGCTATCAGCTTTATGCCATTCCAGAGGTAATTTTTGGTTAGAAATAATTAATTCAAATATATCACTGTGTCTGTTCGCAATTTAGAGAGTCTGTTTGTAAACTTCACACAGTTCTGTTTATTGGTATGAACTTACAAAAGGGGCCTTTAGAGTGTTAACATAATTCTACTTGTGTTGAAAGTTGTGTTTTTCTTGTATTAATGGAAAAAACCAACTTAAACTAACTTACTTGTGTTAGAGCAAGGTTAGGATACCTAAATGAATGATAAAAAGGAGAGAGATAAACCCAGTGACTTGGATAAACTGACCTATAATTTTACCATTTCTGGGAAAAATATATTTTATTAGATATTTTCCTTGAATTTCATATATGATAGTTCTACCCCTGGGAGTGAAAGCAGTCCGTTCAGAAATCCACCCAATACCTTTTCCTCTGTTGGGGAGATATGTAAGGGGGAAGCCAAATGGACTTAATCAAGATTTTTTAAGTCTTTTTACTGTGTGTTAGACAATAGAGCTAAATTTCTCTCTTCTGGATGGGAAGAGACATTCTTTTCTTTTCAAGCCTCAGTTTTTTGTAACCGTGGCTCATTCGTATATAAGCAGTAAATGGATTCTGAACAGTTAAGGTAGAGGATGTGTGTGTTAGTGCGAGAGCATGTGTGTAGTGCACTGTGAAGGTCTTCACATCTTGTATTTTTTTCAACACAATTTTAGTTTTCTTTGATGTTTACCCTCTTCATCTATATAAATTTAGGGGTAGTACACGTGTTAAGGGATTATACGGTTAAGGAGCTGAGGCCATGCATCTGTAAAAAGCAGAACACAGCCACTTAATGTTGAAAACAAGAGCCTGATGGACTGTGTATATTGCTCAGCATTGTAGCTAATTGTAATTAGTATGATATAGGTACCTTTTGCTTGTTAAGAAAGAACTGAATTAGAGTTAGCGTGCTCTGCTTAGGAATTCAGGGAACAACAATATGCTGTCCCAAACAGTATTTAAAGAAAAATCACTTTCTACTTTCTTTATTTAGACCGTTGTCATATCAAAGATTTTATCATGGTAAAACCTGATGACACTGGTTAAATTTATTTGTTTAGCTAACGTATATTGACTATTTATTCTTAGAAGGTGGTTGAGAATAGCAGCAGAGGTATGAGATGGTCTCACTAACTGTCGGAGGAAGAGCTCCGGTCGTTGTGTGGAGAACGAGTGACAGGGACGGGAGTTCAGTGTTGTGGTTCTGGTGAGAGCTAATGGCGGGGCGGTGGGGCTTGTACTGGGGTGTAACTGAGATGGTCAGCTGGGCTGTTTGTGGAGGAAAGGTGTTGGAGACATGTCCTAGCAGAGTGATAGAGTATGAAGAAAAGAGGAGGCAAGGTTGACACGAAGGTTCTTAGTCTAATCAACTGGGGTACTGGTTTTTCTGAAAACGTATTTTGGGGAGAAATCTGAGTTTTGATTTGGACATTTTAGATGTGAGATGGCTATTACATATCCAAGTGACGATGCTGAGCAGGCATTTGGACTGCTGAGAAGTTGTCTGTTTTATAGATGAAATTTAGAATCACAGACTGGATGAAGTTATGTGGGCACAGAGGATAGAGGGCTGAAGAGAGGCTCCCGAAGACGATTGATGTTCGGAAGTCAATTAGAGGGATGAACATTTGGAAGTTCCAAATGAAACAGACAAAAAAAAGTTAAACCAGGAAACAGAGTGCACAGAGGCCTGGAGAAGATAATGCTGTGAAGAAAAGGGAGTAATCAGATGCTGCGAAGAAGTGAAGTTAAGGCTAGGTAACAAATTAAGGATAGGTAACAAAAAAGTGTTAGAGCCTCTTCTTTCAAGTTCCAGAGAGCAAATGATGAAAGAGTCAGAGAGAGTAAGAAAGTGGTGATAGAGTGTAGTGGTAACTCTATAAGGACCTTTTCTGTATTGGAAAAGCGGAATGTGAATGACAGCTGGAAGGTGATGTGGGGTCAAGAGAGGTGTTCCCGTCTCCAAGATGTGTCATACTAAAATGTGTTTATATAGTGATGGATGTGACTTAGTAGAGAGGAAGAAATTGATGATGATGCAAGTGAAGGACGTAAGCTCCCAGGAATGGACAAACTTACGTAAAAGAGGGCTGGTGAGCAGAAAAGAGGGTGGGACAAGGACCCTTCTTCCAGCAGAACAAGAAAACAAGGCTGAGCTGATGTAGGGAACCCTAGTGGTGTGTAGTGGTTAAGTGCTGACCAGAAGGTCAGCAGTTAAATCTACCAGGTGCTCCTTGGAAACTCTGTGGAGCAGTTACACCCTGTCCTGTAGGGTTGCTGAGTCAGCACTGACTCAACAGCAGTGGGCTTGGCTTTGGTTTGTGCAAATGTTTAATGTGTTGGACTGAAAGGCTGGAAATTTGAGTTCTTCCAGGGACATTTTGGAAGAAAGGCCTGCTTCTGAAAAATTAGCCACAGTTCTACTGGGACACATATGGGTCACCATAGGCTGAAATCACCATGATGACAACTGACTTTGATTTATTTTTAGACCCATCACTGTGACTATAATCATTTCCTGTGAAGTGGTGGTTTGATTCAACCTGTTAATGAAAACAGAATGTTTACTTTTGTGAATTCATGACCTAACACTACCTTTTAGAATTAACATATTCAGTTGGAATAGTCCAAATTTTGTGGAAGGGATAGTGACAGTGGGAAATGCAGGTAGAAAAGAGAGAATATTTTAAATGAAATATCAAAAGTAAGTGGCTTTGTCAGACTTAGCAAGTAGAAGAAAGGGTGACTCTGAACTGATTGCTGTTTGACGCAGCTTGAAGAATAGTAACCTCATTGAAATAGCTGCTCTGTTAAAATAATTTTTACAGCTAATCTTTTTTTGTTTGCTTACTAGTTCCTTCATTTGTTTTGTATTTCTGTTTAGTAAATTTTATTTGGGCTTAATAGAATGCTTCTTGAATTAACTTTGAGGTACCTTTTGAGTACCTTCTTGAGCTAATTTTGAATATTTAAACATTTGTACTTTTCATAATTTTTTCCTCTGGGATGAATTGGCTGAAATAGTAAATCTTGAGTCTTCACTTTCGTGGTTAGTCTTAAAACTAAAAAAATACTAAGTTAATGAAAGCCTACTTCTCCCTAAAATTTCGTATTTTCAGTAACATTAATGACAGACTAGGAATGATGTTAGAGCTTTAAAAAGCCTTATGTTTTTCTTTCTAACTTTTAGTTACCTTCTTCTTCTCTGTTTCATTTATCCCCATGTAGTTTACCAAGTGTAAAGTACATACAGTTTTGGTTCCCGTAAAATAAACATGGCAAAGGTGACATCTAACTGCTTTCTTTATTAGCATCTCTTTACTGGATTTTGGAAACCTTAGTAGCATAGGGATTAAGAGCTACATCTGGTAACCAAAAGATTCCCCAAAACTTGTTCCCACTGAGTTGATTCTAACTCAGAGTGCCCTATACAACAGAGTAGAACTACCTCATAGTGTTTCTAAGGAGTGTCTCTGGTGGATTGGAACTGCTGACCTTCTAGTTAGCAGTCTTAGCACTTAACCAGGGTTTCCAACCAAAAGGTCAGTAGTTTGGACCCACCAGGTACTCCTTGGAAACTTGAGTGGGGAAATTCTACTCTGTCCTATAGGGTCACTAAGAGTCGGAATTGACTTGACATCAATCTTTTTTTTTAAAGCTATATTTTATTTTTTTAAATTTGATTTTGTTAACACAGACACCAAAAATATTTATCAGAAGTATTTATCTTGAGACTAGTAAATGTTATAACAAGACAAAGTAATTTTAACATTCTAGGCTTATATGGCTTATGTAGAATTTTAACCTAATATGTTATTTAACAATTGAAATTGAACACATGTCTTTATTTCTTTTCCAGATTAATGTGTGAAACTGTGAGATATGAAAGACACGAAGCAAATGAAGTTTTATACTAGTAGGTGCTTCACTTTGTATATAATTCAGTGAAATTAATAATTTCCTAAGGTGTCAGAGCAGTACTAATAGCTTACAGAGTCAAGCTGAACTTGTTTATGTGAAACATTCCAACTGTTTCCTGTCATAAAGTAAAAGTTTATCGGCCTTTACAGATACATTCACGTGTGTATCTATATGGCTCGGTGATTTTGTTTGTATGGACACTAAACTGCTCACTTCTCTTTGACTGTAATTTGTTTGTTAGATAATATTGACATTCTTTTTAAGATGTACAAAGCATTTTTTAAAAGTTGATTTTTTTCCTAAGAAATTTGTTAAATATATAGTAAGTAAACATCATTGTATTAGAGTTGCATAAACTATGATTTATTAGACATTTTGTTTATGTTTGCCATGAGTGACTGTTTTCTTGACTTTCTTTATAATTACTACTTTCCATATTGTAGGGAATATTTAATGAAGTAAATAAAATACGTAGTGTACCGTCAAGGGTAGAATATCTGTTGGGGAAGTAGATATAAAAGGAAAACAATAACAACAAAAAATCATAATAAAAATAACCCTGAACTTATGGATATGAACTAAGGACCAAGAAATGTAAGAAAATGGCCTTTTAACTATGTCTCAGAAGTGTTTGTTGGGCTCGGAAGTCTTTCTTGGTAAGGCAGTGGGATGTGCGGGAAGGCGGAGAGGCGAAAACTCTGACCTGATGCTTTTAACATCGTTGGCAGGGTGAGTTTCACAGGCTTGTGGTGTGGTTCAAGATAATAAACTGAGAGAAGAGGCAGGCTACAGTGGTAATTAAAAAAGTTTGTCTTGTTTCATCATGAAACTGGAAATGAGTTTGGTCCCACCTAAATAACATTTTATTATGGTAAATTGTGGTGTTAGTTTCAGTGGATTGGGTCTGACTTAGAACAAACCTGTGTATAACAGAACGAAAACTAAACATACACAAAATTAGATACAGTAGTGTAACGAACTCCCCCGTACCCATCGTGGGGCTCTGGTGGTGCAGTGGTTAAGAGCGTGGCTGCTAACCAAAAGGTCAGCAGGTCAGATCCATCATACACTCCCTAGAAACCCTTTTGGACAGTTCTGCTCTGTGTCGTAAGGGTTGCAAGTTAGAATCAACCTGATGGCAGTGAGGTTTTTTTTTTTTTGGCTGTTGATCATCCAAGGTTGTCAGGTATGACTGATTATATTTCTTCTCTCATTTCCCCATTCCCAGTTCCAGACAAGTTATTTTGAAGTAAATCTCAGATGTTATATCAATTCATTCATTATTATTTTGATGTGTCTTTAAAATGTAAATGCTTAAAAATAACTAATATTATCATCCACATTTAAAAAATCTTAGTGTCATTAAAATATTTAAATTTCTTTGTCTCTGGAGTTTGGAATTGACTATAGCAATTACTCACATTTAACTAGTTGAAAGTAGGTGATAATGTCAGTAATCAGTGAAAAGTTTATGGGTATTAAATAGATCATGGTTGCATGACACCAACAATTCACAGACTGTAGATATTGCTTTATCAGATTCCTGGTATTGCACCAGTCTTGTAATGATGAATAATTGAAGCAGTTTTTTTATGCTTCTTGAACAGATAGAATCTTGCTCTTACTAGTTTGTGTAAGTGCAGTGTTGTAGTGCATGTAAATCTGCAATAAAAACTTAATAATACCACTCGTCTTTTAAACCTGTTATCCATACCTTATAGGGAAATGACTTGTCCGTTCTTGTTCTCTCTAGAGCTTAGTTGCAAGTACTACGTAGTCAGACTGTCAGAAGGCTTTCATTTTATGACCAAGAGTTGAGTAGTCATTTTCCTGTTACGTTTATGTGGTGGTCACTTTTAAGGGTATGATTCTAACAATTTCAGCAGGTAAATAGAATTATTTTTAGATCTACCACTGTACCTCATTTTTTCTCATCTATAAGATGGAAAGAATAGTACCTACCCTACAAGATGCAGTAATACACACAAAGTACTTAGAGCAGTGCATACATAACATACAGAAATGTCAACTTGTAATATCGTCATTATCACTATCATTTTGGTAATTTCCATTTTGGTCTTCTGTCTTTTAGATGCTTTTATGTTTTTATTAGGAAAGAATTACCATACTGAGGCTCTTAACTTTCGAAACCAGTAAGATGATGAAAATGTTGTTTTAAAGTTGTTTTGAGGTTTAGAGTTGTGGTTCTGATAAAATTGAATGAAAGAAAATTGACACTTGCCCCCTTAGAAAGTAGTTGTAGTCAGTTGCAGTAGGAAGTTAGGTGAACTTACTTGAGCATAGCATACTGGACAAGTATGTCAGGTAATTTCTGCTTTCCTTTGGCTTATTGATTAGGATATGCCAGTTACTTTGTCAATTTGGAATTACTAAGAAGGGTGATACAAATTCCTGGCACAAGGAATCTTAATGTAGAGATACCTTTATTTAAGAATTTAATCTGAAGTGAGAATGTGTGTGTAAGATTGCTATTATTCGTTGTAATAGCAGTGAATGCCATTCATAAGCATTAGAGTCTCCAGTTGGGAATTTGTTCTTGGGCAAAATCCGTAGTCCATGGAGTGATCTCGTAGAACCAAGTGGAAATGGGTTGTTAAAGCTGTCATTTCAGCTTTACTAATAATGACCAGCCGTCCTCACTTGCAGTTTAATGAGTAGTTACATTAAAAGTGCTGAAAACCTTTAGAGCAGAAATTCGGCGCACAGTATCTGTACACTCTGAATACCTGTAACTCTCTCTCAGTGCTGTTTTTAGACATTTATATCTGACTGAGTGCTTCAGTATCCAAGAGTTTTCAGAGCACTTTGTTAAGGAATTACTTCTCCTTATTCCAGAAGAGAAAATAACTCCTCCATTAAGAGTTGCATTGAGACCTATTGAATCTCTAAAAGCATTTTCATTTAGATCTGTAAATATTTGCGCAATTTAGAACTTCCAGCCTCAGCTGAGCTAGTAGTCTTTTCACTTGTTGTCTTCCTTAACAGCATCTGTGGCAAATTGTATCCACTCTCTGCAAGGTACTTAACTCACTGCTGTCCTTTTGTGGTTTCCCACTCTGCCTCCCGCTGACACTGCCTCAAGATTTGCTTGTCGGTTTTCAGACACCCCAGTTTATCTGTAGCTACCTTTACCTCTTGTCTCACTCATGCCACTAGGAGAAAACTGGTTGCCATTTGTGTCATTGTGTCGATTTCAACTCATAGTGACCCCCATAAGACAGAATAGAACCACCCTACAAAGTTTCCAAGAAGTGGCTGGTGGATTTGAACTGGGGACCATTTGGTTAGCAGCTGAGCTCTTTAACTACTGTGCCACTGGCGGAAGAGATGCCCTTCTTTTCCGTGTACATTGCAGATTCTTTGACCTGTGTTCCCCCAGAATTCTGGATATCCTTGTTTCTGTTGTAATTTCTAGTTACTTAGCATTATGATTGGAGTAGATGCTTTCTATTATTTAGTTGTTGTTTTTTTTTTGTAATTTATTGTCTTCCTTTGCAACCCAAAATATGGTCTGTTCTGGAGAATGATCCATGTGCATTGGAGAACAGTGTATACTCTACTGCTATTGGGTAGTATGATCTGTATGTCTTTGAGATTGTGTTGGTTGATAGTGGTATTTAGATCTTCTGTCTTTAAGTTTCTTTCTAGTTGTTCTGTCCATCATGGAAAGTGGTGTGTTGAAGTCTCCTACAGTTATTGTCTGTCTATTGTTTTATGTATTTTGGAGCTCCATCATTGGGTGTGTAGATATTTATTATGGCAATTCCTTTTGGTGGATTGACCCTTTAAAAAATATTCAGTGCCGTTCTTTGTCTCTTACAATGGATTTTGAGTTAAAGTCTGTTTTACCAAATTGTTATTGTTGGTCCTACTCTCTTTTGGTTACTGTTTGCGTGATGTATTTTTTCCATCCTTTCATTTTTAACCTATTTATATCTTTGCATTTAAGTTGTGTCTCTTGTAGGCAACATATTTGATGGGCTATGTTTTATAAGGTATTCTGGCTCTCTCTGTCTCTTGACTGGTGCATATAAACCATTTACATTTGGAGTGATTTCTTGTTGTTGTGAGGTGCCGTAGAGCTGGTTTTAACTCATAGCGACCCTGTGAACAACAGAATGAAACATTGCCCAGTCTTGTGCCGTATCCACAGTTGTTCTTATGCTTAAGCCCATTGTCGCGGCCACTGGGTCAGTCCATCTCGTTGAAGGTCGTCGTCTTGTGTGTGGGCCCTCCACTCTACCAAGCATGATGTCTTTCTCCTGACAACTTGTCCAAATTATGTAAGATGCAGTCTTGCCATGTTTGCTTCCAAGGAGCACGCTCTTTGTACTTCTTCCAGAACAGATCTGTTTGTTCTTTTGACAGTCCGTGGCACATTCAACATTCTTCTCCAACACCACAATTCAAAGTCATTGATTCTTCTGTCTTCTTTGTTCATGGTCGAGCTTTCGCATGCATATGATGCAGTTGAAAATACCATGGCTTGGGTTAGAAGCATTTTAGCCTTCAAGGTGACATCCTTGAAAGATAGGTCTGAATTTGCTGCTGCCATTTTATTATACTTAAATGTGTTCATGCATGAGTGTGTGTGGTATTAATAACTTATTAATAGCTTAGTCTTTAGCATTTTTATGTATCTTGGGTTTTCTTCCTTCTTCTTTCTCTGGATGGGATGGACCCCATAGATGTATCCTAGATGGCTGCTTGAGATCCTCTCACCCCCAGTATGCTACATGCCAAAGTGAGATGTAGAACATTTTCTTTATGAACTGTGATATGCCTGTGGACGTAGATGTTGCCAAACACTGGGGCCTGTTGCCATCAGCCCCAGTAACTTGGTTCCTCAAGGTGTTTGGATGTGTCTAGGAAGTTTCTATCACTTTATGTTGGTTAGTTTGTGCTGACTTCCCCTACATTGTCTGTTGTCTTACCAAAGTTAACTACCTACCTAGTTGGTAGTCTCCCTTCCTCTCTTTCATCATAACCATCAAAGATGGTTTTTTTTCTTTGTATAAACCTTTTCTTGGGCTTTTTAATTAATGTTGTCTAACAGTATTTGTCCTTTTTGTGATTATTTCACTTAGCACAATGGCCTCCAGATTCATCCATGTTGTAGATATCTTGAGAATAAATCATTGTTCTTTAGCATCATACGTATTCCATTGTGTGTACATACCATAATTTGTGTATCCACTTGTCTGTTGATGAACACTTAGCTTTTTTCTGTCATTTTTCTGCTGTGAATAATGTTGCAGTGAACATGGCTGTGCATATGGCTATTCATGTGACAGCTCTTAACTTCTCTAGGATATATTCCAAGGAGTGGGATTACTGGATCAGATGCTATTTCTATTTCTAGCTTTTTAAAGAGATTCCATATCATTTAAAAACTTACATTTCTGAAAGATACTGTTCTTCCTGCAGCATGTTCTTCTATCAGACTTCTGCTTAGATATAAGCTGATGATCATTTAAGTTAGCTGACAGGTTAATAGGGATTCCTTATAGAATTCTGTCTACTTCTACATACAAGGTCTGACAGTTAAGTTTACAATGTCATCCTAGAAAAAGTGCTACATATTTCATTGCTGAATATCACTACAGTCGCTTTCGAAGTACTCCTCTTTGGAAGCTGTGCACCGATGCCAGTACCTAGTCCACCCTTCAAAGCAATTTTGAAACTCTTTTCTGGAACAGCCATCAGAATGGTCGTATTACCCTTGCTGCCTTGAGTGTCATCCTTTCAATATTTCCTGTATCTTTGGCTAAAGAAAAAAGTGATTGGGGCCAGATCGGGTAAGTAGGGAGGGTGTTCCAATGCAATTATTTTGTTCACTGGCTAAAAACTGCCCCTCAGTCAACTCCACAATTAAGTTTGTGAACTTGCCACCATGCCACCATGTGCAGTGACCATTCCAGAAAGATTTCCATAATTGCTTTAAAGGGTGCACTAGGCACTGGCATCAGTGCATAGCTTCCCAAGAGGAGTACTTCAAAGGTAACCATAGTGATATTCAGCAGTGAGGTATGTAGCAGTTAGAACAGTTAAGTTCATGGACTTGTCAGACCTCTTATGTTTAAAAGTTTTCAAAATAAAAAGTTTATAAAAAAGAAAATTCAAAATGGGGGTTGTTTGAAGAAAAATGTGGTTGTTTGGGTACCATTGAGTCAGTTCTAACTCACAGCAGTGCTGTATACAGCAAAAGAAAGCACTGTCTCCTCCTGTGCCGCCCTCACAATCATGGCTGTATTGGAGCGCATCGTTGTTGCCACTCTGTTAGTCTGTTTTGTTGAGGATTTTGTGTATCACTGAGCTGATCACCTACCCAGCATGGTGTGCTTCTCCAGAGACTGGTCCCCACTGATATGTCCAAAGTATGTGAGACAAAGTCTCACCATCCTGCTACTAAGGAACATTCTGGTTGTATTTCTTTCAAGATAAGACTGTTTATTCTTCTGGTACTCTGTGGTCTGTTCACTGTTCTCCACCAACACCGTAATTCAAAGATGTCAGTTGTTCGATTTTCTTTATTCATATGTCCAGCTGTTGCATTCATATAAGGCAGCTGAAAATACTTGGCTAGGATTAGGTGAACCTTAGTCCCCAAAATTACCTCTTTGCTTTTTCATACTTCATGAAACATCTTTTTGTAGTAGATTTTCCCATTGTGGTATGTCATCTAATTTCTTGACTGTTGCTTCCATGGTTATTGATTGTGGATCTGAGTAAAATTATATCCTTGGTGATTTCAGTCTTTTCTCCCTTTATAATCATGTTGCTCCTTGGTACAGTGGTGAGAAAAATTGAGATGAAAATAGAAAAATCGTGGTAACAGTCACATTAGAAATTGTGAAACCTACGATTTTTCATTTATTTGAAAAACTGTTATCTTTAAAAAATTAGCCTTTGCAGAGATTTGTAGTAGCAGGATGTTCAAAAGCCAAGCCTTGTTATGTACTATGATGATGTGTATAGTGTAGAAAAATAAGTTAAAGTGTATATGTGTACATACATCCACATCCACTTGTACATAGATAAGGATTGTTTTATGTATGGTGATATTATCTATTAGTTTTTTTGCTAAAAAAATAATTTAAATGACTAGAAGAGTATTTAAGTAAAAGCATTTAAAAGTGTACTTAGTCCATAAATTATATGAGGATAGGAATTCTGTTTAAGTTTCATGTTTGTATTTGTCCTGCTTAGCACAGAAACTCAGAAACTTTCATTTAGTCTGTTCTCTGTTGTTAGTTTTTGATTTTTACTGTTAAAGTAGCATACCCATTTGATGGTATAGCTGCCTAATAAAATGGCTTAACCACTTATCATTAGGTGTTAAATTATTTGTATCATTTTAAAATAAAAGTACTTAATGAACAAAACCCTGAAATTCATTGAAATATTGATATTTAAAGTAATTTACAATACATAAATATTGGTTACTTTATGTACTTTGATATTACATCAATAGGTCAGTGATGCTTTAAGCTGCTTTGTAGGTTGAAAGATAACTTTTTTAATAGGCTTGGCTTTGAATTGGCTTTGTCCGTGGCCACGTGCTGTTAACGTCTCTGACCCTGTGTTTCCTCTGGATGAGGAATGGATTTGTTGGGAAGATAAAATTGTAACACACAACTTACAAAGACACATAATTTTAAAATTAATCTCATGACCCAATTGGTAGTTTTTAAAAGTCAGTTTGTGTGATTTGGCTTTCATTTTAAATTGGATGGAAGCCCTGGTTGCATAGTGGTTAAGAGCTATGGCTACTCACCAGAAGATTCGCAGTTTGAATCCACCAGTCCTTGGAAATCCTGTGAAGTAGTTCCACTGTATCCTATAGGGTCGCTATGGGTAGGAAACAACACAACAATGGGTTTGGTTTTTAAATTGGATAAATTGTTTTTGAATATTTGGATATATCCTTCACCCTGAAGTTGGCTGCATCTTTGGTTGATAAACTATAATGAATATGTGATTTGTATCAGTATTTTTCTTCTGGTAAAAAGAAAAAGTTTTTTGAATAACTCCCTAACTCTCAGTATGCTGCTTCTCTATTTCATTGTTCAGCAGTTTACTATAGATGTAAGAATGACTGCCCTGTTGGCTTAGTGGTTAAAAGCTATGGCTTTGTGAAAAGGCAACAATTCAGATTTACCAAATGCCCCTTGGGAACCCTTGGGAGCAGTTGTGTTCTGTTCTCTAGGATCACTGTGAGTTGTAATGGACTCGATAGCAGTTGGTTTTGATTTGTAGTGGGACATCTGTAAAATTTCTGAGTTCACTAGTTCTTCAATAGCTATTGAACACTGTTGGGTAAGTGAATTAATCACAATTTTTAAAATGTTAAATTCCTCCTATATCATATTTTGAAAACAAAGCTCAAGTGTCTTTAGCATTTTCATCAGTTTTCCTAAATCTTACTGACTTGACTACTTATCCTGTTTGTTGGTATATGCCCCCTTCTAAGGGACTCACAGTCGGGGAATAAAGGTTTTCTGAAAAACTTAGTGTTAAAATAACACTCTCCAACCAAAAATCTTAATTACAAAAGTGAATTAATTTTTCTTATAGCTCACAACTTTTAGGAAAAATGAAAAAAATTATTGTCCTGTTTTTAAATGTGTTACTTTTTTTCATAACTGTGGGCATTTATATATAATTAAAAAATTATGAATTACATAATTTTATGGTTTTGTTCTGAAGGTTAAAATGTAAATGCGAAAACCTTTAATTTTTGATAGAGCTCTTTGTAAAATACATTAAATGCTTCATGTTGTAGTACAAGTGGTGTATATATTTCAGATTTCTTTTGACCTGGCATCCTTGTTATGCTTGCTTATTTTGCTGTGCATTTATCTATTTATGTAGTGTACTTGCTTTGTGCCACTGGCCACATAAAAATAAATAATATAGATTGTTAAATCTTTGAGCTCTGTTGCAGAAGTAAAAATACAAATAGTTATTAAACTTTTCTGTAAATCTGGTAACAGAAGTGATATAATTTATTTGTGAAAAATGAAAATTTCTGTATCTGCAAAGTTATCTGCATATTGGAAGGTGGCCATTTGCTATAACTTTTTTTGGTTCACAGGAAATCCTACCCAACTGAATTAAAAAAATAAAAAAGAAAAACCCAAAGCCCTTGGCCATAGAGTTGATTCCAGCTCATAGCAATGCTATAGGACAGGGTAGAACTGTCCCATAAGGTTTCCTAGGAACACCCAGTGGATTTGAACTGCTTACATTTTGCTTAGCAGCCAGCCACTTAACTGGTACATCTCCAGGGTTTCCTCAGATGAATAGCACTTGGTTTTGTTGTTGTTGTTAGGTGCAGTCAGGTTGGTTCTGATGCATAGCAACCCCCTGCACAACAGAATGAAACACTGTCCTGTCCTGCGCCATCCCCATAATCATTTTTATGGCGAAGCCTGTTGTTGCAGCCACTGTGTCAATCCATCTTATTGAGGATTTTTTTTTTTTTTTATGGACTCTTCACTCTACCAAGCATGATGTCCCTCTCCAGAGACAGATCTGTCCTAACAACATATACAAAGTTTGTAAGACATAGTCTTGCTATCTTTGCTTGCAAGGAGCGGTATGGTTGCTATTTCTGACAGTCCATGGTATATTCAGTGTTATTCTCCGCACGATTCAAAGGCATCAGTTCTTCTCACTTCCTATTCATTGTCTAGCTTTCGCATGCATATGATGTGGTTGAAAATACCATGGCTTGGGTCGGAGCACCTTAGTCTTGAAGGTGACGTCTTTGCTTTTCCATACTTTAAAGAGGTCCTTTGCAGCAGATTTTCCCAATGCAGTGCATCTTTTGATTTCTTGACTGTAGAACCTAGTAAAATGAAATCCTTGACAACCTCAGTCCTTTCTCCATTTATCATGATGTTGCTTACTGGTTCAGTTGTGAGGATTTTCATTTTCTTAATGTTGAGGTGCAATCCATACTGAAGGCTGTGCTCTTTGATCTTCATCAGTAAGTGTTTCAAATCCTCTTCATTTCCAACAGGCAGGGTTGTGTCATCTGTACAGTGTAGGTTATTAGTGAGTCTTCCTCCAATCCCGATTCCTCATTCTTCTTCATCTAGTCCAGCTTCTCAGATTATTTGCTCCACACCTGGATTGAAAAGGTATGGTGAAACCCTGTATGCACTTTTTCTGACTTTAAACCATTTAGTGTCCCCTTATTATGTTGGTACAACTGTCTCTTGATCCATATGCAGATTCCTCATGAGCACAACTAAGTGTTCTGGAATTCACATTCTCTTTAGTGTTATCCATAATTTGTTATGATCTACATAGTTGAATGCCTTTGAATAGTCAGTGAAGCACGTCTTTCTGGTAGTGTCTGCTTTCAGCCAACGTCTGTCTGACATCATGCTGTTTTTGAACCTGGCCTGCATTTTTGGCAGTTCCCTGTCAGTATACTGTTGCAGTCGCTTTTGGATGATATTTAGCAAAATTTTACTTGCATGTAGTAATGATACCGTTTGATAATTCATGCATTTGGTTGGATCATGTGTCTTGGGAAGAGGCAAAAATATAGATTGCTTCCAGTGGATTGGCTAGGTAGCTATCCTCCAAATAGCTTCTCATGGACAAGTGAGCACTCCAGTTCTGCATCTGTTTGTGGAAACATCTGAACGGATAGTCCATCAGTTCCTGGAACCTTGTTTTTTGCCAGTGCCTTCAGTGGAGCTTCAACTTCTTCCTTCATTGCTGTTGGTTCCTGATCATATGCTACCTCTTGAAATGGTTGAATGCCAGCCAGTCCTTTCTGGCATAATGCCTCTCTGTATTCCTTATATCTTCTTTTGATGCTTCCTGAGTCTCTTAATATCTTCCCTTTAGAATCCTTCACTATTGCCACTTGAGGCTTGAATTGTTTCTTTAGTTCTTCCAGCTTGAGAAATGCAGAGCATATTCTTGTTCCCGTTTGGTTTTCTGTTTCTAGCTCCGTGCACATCACTATAATACTTTGTTTTCTTAAGCTGCTCTTTGAAATCTTCTGTTTAGTTCTTTTATTTTGTCATTCTTTCCTTTTGCTATAGCTTCTTTACATTGAAGAACGTATCTCCCTAGGAAGACTTCCTGTTTTTTGGGTATATTTGTTTGGTTGGTGTTGATGAGACAGTAGATACAGGGGAAAAAAACTGGTGTTTTTCTATTTTTGGTCACTAGTAACTGGTTTATAGGAATTCCTTGCAGATTGTCTCCACTTAGATTTTGGAACTTTTGTTTGTTTTCATTTTATTTCCCTGTCTAGTTTTTTTTTAATTCAAAACGTGAGCCTGTAGATGTAAGTGATAAGGCTCCTGTCTCCATTTCTCCTAGATTCCAACAATTTTGTCACTTAGCCATGGTTCTCTGTAACATAACATCCTGACTAGTATAACATAATGTTTCTTTCTGAAATATTGGATTTTTGATGCTGTTTGTGGTTTTCAGTTGTACATAATGTCTCTGTGCTGGCTGTACGGCCAGCTCTTCCTGAAGGGTCTGTGTAAGCCGTTTCTGGAGTTTTCACCAGTGCTCACCGGTGTCCACGGTGATTACTGTTTGCATCCCTGTGCCCTAACCTTGTTGGTGGTGTCCATGTGAAACGTTCGGTGCCGCCGTCCTCTTCTAGGCCACCTGCAGTTTACACCAGTGCCGCCTTCTTTCTGTGCTCTGTTTAGCTAGTTTTAGAGATAATTGACTGTCTCAAATTATGTGAATTTTATGTGGTTTTAGTTTTTTTTCTTTTCAGGATTTGTTTATTTTCCAGAAGACTTACGTGTTCCTGTTTGTAGTTGACAGGAGAGGGCTGTTTTGAGCCAGATGTTATGCTAGGCTCCATATCTTTTGCCTGCAGCCACTCCTGTACTTCTTCCACTCTGTTTTGTCACAACTCTTTTTCTTTTCCTTGTGGTCATTCATGACCCTTCTTTTCCTTATTGCCGTGAGTAGAATTTTTGGCTCAGTGAAAGTCCTTGCAGTCAAGTTGACGCTGACTCATAGAGATACTATAGGTCAGAAAAAGCCAAACCTACTGTCTTTCAGTCAATTCTGACTCATAGCAACCCTGTACAACTGCTCCATGGAGTTTCCAAGTTGTGCGTGGCAGATTCAAACTAGGGACCTTTTCTGTTAGCAGATGTAGCACTTAGCCCACTAGACACCTAAGGTTTCCTTTGGTTGATTAAGCTCTACTTAAGCTTTTACATTGTGTTAACAGCTGAATAGAGTAGCCTTTTTTAAAAAAACAAACAAACAAACAAGAAATTGGAAACTCTGGTGGCATAGTGATTAAGTGCTATGTTTGCTAACTAAAAGGTTGGCAGTTCAGATCTGCCAGGTGCTTCTTGAAACTGTAGAGCAGTTCTGCCCTGTCCTGTAGGGTCACTATGAGTCAGAATCAAGTAAAAGGCAGTGTGAGTTTTTAAACAAGGTGCTTTCTTGCCGTCTTCTGTATTTTGCCCTTTGTTGATTTAAACAGTTTCCTTTTTATTTGTTAGCGTCATTCCTTCAGCAGCAGCATCTGTTTCAGTACAGTTGTCAGTTTCCTCTAGATAACATATATTAGCGTATTACTTTAGAAATGAGGACTGGAGAGGGCGTACTCAGCTCTGTCATGTGTAGACATCACCACCTGGTGGACCTCTAGGGTATTGCTTAGGGAGTGTGTAAGCCAGCCTACCTTCCCTGGTTACTGGTGAGTTTGGGTCGCACATCCTTGACTTCTGGACACTTGAATGCCATACCTGAGTTGGTGTTTAGCCAGTTAATTAGCTTATTAAGAAAATAAGAGTTCCAACCACATATTACATGGATGTATATTAGAAGGTACTAATAAATTAGGAGTTTGAAAACTAATGGAAGAAAACACCAAAAACAAATAAATATGACACTGAGATAGCACTGGTGGTTCAAACCTATCAGCCCTTCCGTGGGAGAAGGATGTGGCCTCTGTGTCTGTAAGGGTTGCATTGTTGGAAACCTTGTGAGAAAGATCTGCTTTGTCCTATAGGATTGCTGTGAGTTTCAGTTGACTCCATGGCAGTAGGTTTGGGGGGTTTTGTTTGTGTGGCAGCTGCTTAATATGGGCATGTGTAAAGTGCTCTGGGGGTCCAGAAGGAGAAAAGGACTCACTTTATTTAGAGGTTCTGAAACACGTCTGAGAGAAGTCGGCAGCTAACCTGGTTCTTGAAGGGTGAGTAGTAAACTGCCCCCAGTGAGGTGAATATACTGTTAGAGACAGAGAGACAAGCGTGTTCAAAGGCCGTGAGCCGTGGGTGGGGAAGTGCGATGTGGCCCAACAGGGTAAAGTCTGCAGGGTCAGATAAATGAAGGTTTGCAGCAGAAAGTAAAGCTCAGAGATGTTTGTAGAAAAAGAGGTTCAAGGAACTAGTATTTCTGTGTACCTGTTAACCTAAGGTGTACTTCATCTACACCGTTGCATTGAATCCAAGTAATTTTATGAAGAAGGTATTGATGTCCCTGTGTTACACTTGAGGAATTGGAATCTCAGAGAATTTAATTTCAAGATGACATGGCTAGTGTGAGAGAATATATGTTCCAAAACCATGGCTGTTTTTATGGCATCGTATTGCTTCTTTCATGTGCTATGCCAAAGGACTTTTGTTCTACTAAAAAAACTATGACTTATAAATAGTATGTCATAATTTGATTTACCTGAGTGACTGATGTTAAAAATAATCAGAGGTTACCAAGATTTGAACGTAAGAATTATTCTGAGCAAGTATTCCTTATGCATGTGCCAAGTGCCGTCGAGTCGGTAGGGAGGCCATTTTGGTTCCACAAAAAGCAGGTGACTCCCAGAAGCTGGATATGCAGTGGGGCTTACAGGGAGTAGGGAGAAGTGTAAGAGAACATCCACCACTGGCTGATCTTAATGTGATAAACGAAACCATGTGTTCTCCCTTTGCTGAAATCTACTGATAGCAGTTTACTTCTGGCATAAACCCATTGCCTTCAAGTTGATTCTGACCCATAGTGACCCTATAGAACAGAGTAGAATTGCCCATCAGGGTTTTCAAAGCTAGAATCTTTTTACAGAAGTACACTGTTTGAACTGCTGACATTTTGGTTCATAGTGGAGAACTTGACCACTGTACCACCAGGGCTCCTTACTTCTTCTGGTCTGGCTCCTAGTAATATGGTCCCCTACCCATTCCCAGCCAAGAGGCTTTTTTTTTTTTTTTTTTAGATTTTAAATTAGAAGGTAAGTGCTTACTATCCTTTTCTTGCAGGATAAGAGAAATTTACATTGCTGTAGATTAGTGTCTGGGAGGCTGTTATGGTTAATTCTTGTTTTCTTGAGTAGGAAAAACAAAATCAAAGTAAAAGGTGTTATTAATTTTCTTTTTCAGCATTAATAACTAAAATATATGCCCAGTTTCTGCTAGGTACAACAAGTGGTTCCCACGTTAAAAGGAGATTAAGTGTAGTTACAGGAAGATACCTCAGAAAAAAGAAGTCATTGGAGAAAAATTAAAGACAGAATGAGATTAGATGGGATAAGTATTTTGGTTTGGAGAACTGATGAGTAAGAAGATTTTATTAAAGACATAGAGCTTCAGCCATTCGTTTAAGGTTGGCTATGATGTAGATGGTTAGAAAGATGAGCATGTTGAGAAGATTGGCTGACTTAAGAGGGTGTGGGCTGGAACACAGGCTGTCCAGAGTTGGGGAGCAGTGAAAAAGAAGATGGGGAAGAATGAGACCAGATGATTATTGCACTTTATTTAGACTTGGAATAATGGATAGTAGGGATCATACAGTTTTGCTTACACAGAAGCTTTCTGTCTGGTGAAACTAGATGAATTAATCACTTTGTGACGATTTGTGGTTTGTCATTGATTTTTTTGTTCTGCTTTGTTTCCTTCCTTTGATTAAAAACAAAAGCAGGAGCCTTTTAGAGTGCCTCATCATACACCTAGGCTTTTGTGGCTTTCATTTTGTCCATTAGGGTGTGAGATGCTTTTGAATCAAACCAATTGGTAGTTTCTGTGGTAGTTCTTAGCTTGATGTAAAAATAGTATGTTTTCTGCGGGTCCATTGTGGCTGATCAGGGGAGACTTGCTTTGTAGAAGTGCTCCTTTGCTATAGGTACTCCTTTAATCTTCAGCTTTATCTTTTTTACCCATTATCGGTGAAGTAAAACTTAAATTGTTTGGAAATGCTCACTCAGTAGCCACTGAAGGGACTTGTTATGATTTTAGAGAACAGTTATTTGAAAAAAAAATTAAATAGTAGTGATTAATAAGACACATAACTAATGACGCGAAGAGTGATACACTTTAAGGTCCATTTGACTGCCAGATACTCTTCTTGTGTCCTGATGTTAAGAGTTTTTTGCAAGGTTTTTCAAAGTTGACAAACTTCATATGTAAAAATTAACTGGGCTTTTTAAAAAATTTTATTTTAGGGCTCTTTGGGTCCCCAATCTACTGAACAGAAACGTGGGGATTGGGTGAAATTAACAGAGCCTGGGAGCATGCTTTTTTTTGTTGTCATGATTGTGCCCAGTTGACCCATATTTGGGATTTGATTTTCCAGTCACCAGAAGTTACACTTCTAAAAAGGATTCTCTCTCCTTGTTGGTAACCATCAAAAACCTTTGCTTTCTGTGTGTATATCTGTCTTGACTTTTTATAATAGTGAGACCATGTAATATTGTTCTTTTTTGTGATTTGCTTGCTTACTTGGCTTGGTGGCCTACTGTACTCAGCATAATGTCTCCAGATTCATGTGTGTTATCAGATGGTTCATGGACTCATTTTTATTTACAGTTGTGTGGTATTCCGTTGTATGCATATACCACAGTTTGTTTATCCATTCATCTGTTCATGAGCACTTAAGTTTTTCCATCTTTTTGCTGTTGTTAATGATGCTGCAGTGGATATGAGTGTGTATATGACTATTTGTGTGACAGTTCTTAATTTTATGGGATATATATCTAGGAGTAGAACCCTTGATAATGTGGTAGTTAAGTGCTGTGGCTGCTAACCAAAAAATTGGCAGTCGAATCCACCTAGTGCTCCTTGGAAACTATGGAGGCAGTTCTACTCTGTCCCGCAGGTGTCACTGTTAAGTTGGAACTGGCTCAACAGCAGTGGCTTTGGGCTTTTTACCAGGGAGTGGGGTTGCTAGATTATGAGGTACTTCTATTACCAGTATTTCCTTTTCCTCAGTGGTCTTACCATTTTACAATACCATCAGTGATAATATAAGAGTTCTAATGACCCCTAAACCTTGCCAGCATTTGTTGTTCTCTGATTTTTTCATCATGGAATTGACTTCAGGGCAGTGGTCTTGGTTTTTTGATGATTGCCGTTTTTGCAGAGGTAAGATGCTATCTCAATCTAGTTGTCATTTGCATCTCTAATGGCTAATGATTGTGAATGTCTCTTCATATGTTGTTGGCCACCTGAATGCCCTTTTTGATAAAGTGTCTATTCGTGTTCGTTGCCCATCTTTCCATTGGCGTGTTTGTCTTTTTGTTTTTGAGTTGTTGAAGTTTTCTATATATTTGAGAGAGTACATCCATATCAGATGTGTCCTTGCCAAAGATTTTTTCCCCTGGGTTCTCTTTTTACTCTCTTGGTAAAGTCTTTTGATAAGAATAAGTATTTAACTTTTAGTGGATCTCAGTTATTTAATTCATCTACTCTTTTATGTTTATTTTTAGTTACGTTTCATAGACTATGCCAAGAATTAGGCCTCTTAGTTTTGGCCTTGTGTTATCATCCGCAACTTTTTAGTTTTAGCTTTAACATTTAGCTCTTTGATCCATTGTGTATTTGTTGTGGTGCGTGGTGTGAAATACAGATCTTGATTCATTTTTCTGCACGTGGGTATCCAGTTTCGCCAGCACCGTTTGTTGTTTAACAGACTGTTTCTTCCCCATTGAGTGGACTTTGACCATTTTTTAAAGATCAGATGTGTGCAGATGGGATAGACTTACTTCTGGGTTCCCAGTTCTGTTCCAGTGGTCTGTGTGTATGTATCATTGAAC
This sequence comes from Heterohyrax brucei, assembly GCA_028571685.1. NCBI lineage: Eukaryota > Metazoa > Chordata > Mammalia > Hyracoidea > Procaviidae > Heterohyrax > Heterohyrax brucei. The sequence continues at coordinate 6,702,127 of CM053143.1, forward strand.
CAGTGCCAGGTAGTTTTGATTTATGTGGCTCTGTATTAAGTTTTGAGACCAGGAAGTGTGAAGCCTTATAATTGGTTGATCTTCCTCAGTATTGCTTTAGCTGTTTAGGGCCTCTTTCCTTTCCATATAAAGGTGGAAACTAGTTTTTCCATTTCATTACACAGTATTGTGGGGATTTGTATGAGGATCATGTTGTATCTGTAGATTGATTTTGGTAGTATTGACATTTTTTAGTGTTAATTCTTCCCATCTGTGAGTGTAGAATGTTTTTCCATTTATGTAGATCATCTTTTTAGTTTCTTGCAATGATGTTTTATAGTTTTCTTTGTATAAGTTGTTTTTTTTTAAAAACATCTCTGGTTAGATTTATTCCTAGGTATTTTATACTTTGGGGGCTATTATAAATAGTATTTGATTTCTTGATTGTGTTTTCAGAGCACTTGTTAATATAGAGAAACCACCTGATTTTTGTATGTTGATATTATACCCTGCTGAATCCTTCTGTTCCAGTAACTGTTTTATGGAGTCCCAGAGATTTTCTATATATAGCATTGTGTCATGTGCTAATAAGAATAGTTTTACCTCTTCATTTCCAATTTGGATCCTCTATTTCACTTTCTTGCCTTACTGTTTTAGCTAGTACTTCCAGTATAGTAGTGAATAAGAGTGTCTTTTTCTTGTTCTCAAGGTGAATGGAACAGTGTTGGTTGTAAATTTTGCACACATGGTCTTAATTATGTTAAGGAATTTGCCTTCTCTTCCTGTTTTGCTGAGAATCTTTATCAGATAAGGGCATTGATTTTATCAAGTGCTTTTTCTGTGTTGACTGACATTATCGTGTGTTTTCTTTACTTGTGTTTCATTTGTGTAGTGAATTACATTGGTTGATTTTTTTTTTTTTTTAATGTTGAAGCATCCTTCTGTCCCCTGGTATGGAATCACATTTGATTATGATGTATTACTTTTTGATAGGCTGTTGAATTTTAATACCTAGAATTTTTATCTCTGTTCATGAGGAAACCCTGGTGGTACAGCGGTTAAGTCCATAGGGTTGCTGTGAATTGGAATCCACTCAATGGCAACAAGTTTGATAGAACTAAACATGTTGCTGTTGAGTTGATTTTGACTCACAACGCCCTTATAGGACAGAGTATAACTGTCTCAGAGTTTCTACGGAGGACAGGTGGATTCAAACGGCTAAGCCAAGCTCTTAACTACTGTGCTTCTAGGGCTACTGTTTATGAGGGATACTGGTCTGTATCTTTGTGGTGTCTTTGCTTAGCTTTGGTATCAGAGTTATGCTTGCTTTGTAGTATGAATTCATGAATATTCTTTCCATTCCTATGTTCTGAAATAGTTTGAGTAGTACTAGTATGAGCTCTTATCTGAGTGTTTGGTAGAATTCCCCAGTGAAGCTACCTGGGCCAGGGTTTTTTTTTATTGTTGTTGGAAGTTTTTTGTTTCTGTTTTTTGTAAATTATGTCTTCAGTCTCATCTTTTGTTGTGGGTCTCCTCAGGTTTTCTGTCTCAGTTTGTGTTAGTGTAGGTAGGTAGTATTTCTAGAAATATGTCATTTTCTTTTAGGTGTTTGAATTTGTTGAAGTATGATCTTTCATAATACTCTGTTACAATTCTTTTTATCTCAGTTGGTTTTGTTGTGATGCCACTCATCTTATTTCTTATTTATGTTGTTTGCATCTTGTTATTATTTTCTTTTGCCATTTTGGCCAGTGGTTTGTCAGTTTACTAATCTTGTCAAAGAACCAACTTCTAGTCTTGTTGATGCTGCTGTTTTTCTCCTTATTTCTGCTCTGATCTTCATTATTTCCTTTTCTTCAGGTGACTATAAACTTCTGTTGCTGCTCCTTTTCTGTATGTATGAGATGCAGGGTTAAGCCACTGATTTTGGCCCTTCTTTTTGTCATGTGCATTTACCGCCACACATTTTCCCTTGCACACTGCCCTTGCCGTGTCCCGAAGGTTTTGCTGTGTTGTATGTTCATTCTCATTTGATTCTAAAAGTTTTGATTTTGTGTTTATTTGTTCTATTACCCAACAGTTTTAAAGTAGGGTGTCACTCAGGTTGTATGTATTTAGTTTTTCCCTTGTTCTTCTTGCTACTGATTTCCAGTTTTATGGTGTTATGATCTGACTTAGTTGTTTTTAAATTTATTAAGGTTCACTTTGTGACCTGTTCTGGAGAGTGATCCATGTGCATTGGAGAAGACTGTGTATGGTGCTGCTGTTAGGTAGTGTGTTCTATAATTGTCTACAAGATTGAGTTCATTGATGTCAGTATTTACGTATTCTGTATCTTAATTAAGTTTCGTACTCATTCTGTCCATCATCAAGAATGGTATGTTAAAGTCTCCTACTACCGACTTGACGGCACTTGGCTTCTTGGCTATCACTGTAAAAATGTGTTATTTCTCTTTTAAATTCTGAAAAAGTTTTTTTTTTTTTTTTTTTAATATGTGTTTTGGAACTTTATTGTTGGGTGCATAAGTTATGATTATTTCTTGTGTATTGATCCTTTTTAACGTTTAATGCTGTTTTTGTCTCTTAAAATGGATTTTGACTTAGTTTTATCATAGTATTATTGTAAGTCTTACCCTGTTTTGGTTACTGTTTGCCTGATAACATATCTTCTGTCCTTTAGTTTTTAACCAGAAATGCTGGCGGTATGGTGGCTTACGTGCTGTGTCTGCTAACCAAAAGGTCGGCAGCTCAGACACACCAGGCACTCCTTGAAAACTCTATGGGGCAGTTCTACTCTGACCTCGTTATGAGTCGGATGCGACGCGACGGAAGTGGGTTTTGTTTTGTTTTAATTTTTATTTAACATGACTGAGTGAAAATGTAACATTCACGTATAAATTTACATGCCCACCTACATGCAGCTTCCACTGCTCTCCCTGTCCGGTGACTGCACACTATTCCTCTCTGCTCCATACATGTCTCATCCCCCCAACAGTCTCCTTTCCCCTCCTCTCCGTCCACTCCCCTTCCTCCAGCCAGAGGTCAGCAAGATGATATCCTGTAGATGTATAGAGGTTTTGTTTTTTTTGTAAATTCATTCTGGCACTGTGTCTCTTGACTTGTGCTTTTAAATTGTTTTCATTGAGAGATTATTGATAGGCCTTCGTTTACTGCTGCCTGCCATTTTGTTTCTCTTTTTTCTTTTTGATGTTAGTGGTTTCTTTGATCTGCTTAATTTTCTTTGTTGAGTTCTTTTTATTTGTGGACTTTTTCCTATGTTCTTGTTGATTTTGTATTAACTAGGTCCCTTTGATTTTTGCCTTCTTTATTTTGGTGAGTCTCTGTTACATCTTTTTAAAAATTTTGTGTTGTGCTTTAAGTAAAAATTTGTAACGCAAATTAGTTTGCCATTCAGAAATTTATGTGTGAGTTGTTTTGTGACGTTGGTTGCAATGCTTTCCCCTTTCCCTTTCTACTTTTTTGTTTCCCAGTGTGTATTTGCCCAGTTTTCCTGTCCCTTTCTGCCGTCTTGTCTTACCTTTTAGTTATTTGTTACCTAGCCAGAACCTAGTTGGTCCTAGAAACTTGAATGAACTGAGAAGTACATTCCTCATGTATGTTGTGTTTGGTTTTATAGAAGTGTTTAACCTTTGGGATTGGCTTCAGTTCCCCAGGGTGTCTGGTCGCTGTAGTCTTAGGTAGTTCCTCAAGCCTCTGTCAGACCAGTAAGTCTGGTCTTTATTTTTCTGTGTTTCTCTGGGCTCTGTATTTCTGTTCCTCCTGTCTGGGACTCAATATCATGATCCCCGTCAGCATTTTAGGTTGTGTTATCTAGGCCCCATCACTTTTTCTGGGCTTAGGCTGGTGGAGACTATGGCTCATGTAGTCCATTTAGACTAGTATTTTTCTTGGGCCTTTGGTTTTTTTTTTGTTTTTTTTTAATTCTCCTTTGACCTGGACAGAATAGGACCAGTAAGTGGGCCTTAACTGCTGCCTGCAGGCTTGTAAAACCCCAGATGCTACTCACCGAAGTAGGTTATAGAACATTTTCTTTACGATCTGATGGCAGTTGACCTAGATGTCCCTCAGTAACTCCAGTTCCTCAGGATGTTTGGATGTATCTAGCCATCTTGGATTCTTCTGTGTTAGGTTGTACTGGTTTTCTCTGTGATGTGTGTTGTTGTCTTTCCCTTCACCAAAATCGACTCTTAGTTGCTACCTGGCTAGTGATTTCACCTTTCCACCGCCCCCTTTCCTTATTACTGTCAAAGGTGGTTGTTGTTTTTTGTTTTGCTTTTGGGGGTGTGTAAACTTCTTCATGGGTTTTTGTAACAGAGTGATGTCTAGTAATACATCTCCTTTTGTGATTGACTTATTTAACTCAGCATCATGCTCTACAGATTCATTCATCTTTTGAGGTGTTGTGTAGATTCGTCATTGTTCTTCATTAACTCATAGTATTCCATTGTGTGTATTTGTTTATCCGTTCATCTGTTGATGGGCACTTAGGTTGTTTACATCTTTTGTTATTGTGAATAGTGCTACAAGGAACACAGGTATGCCTATTTGTGAGTCAGGTCTTATTACTCTGAAATATATTTCTATTCCTATCATTTTGAGGAGGCACCATGTCATTTCCCATAGCAGTTATATCATTTTAAATTTCCATTGGTAATGCATAAGAGTTCTAATACTCATACAGCCTTTCCAACATTTATTATTTTCTATTGTATTGTTTTGTGCCAGTAATATAGATTTGATATGGTATCTGCCTTGTTTTAGTTTTGATTTGAGTTTCTCTAATAGCTAGTAATCATGCGTATTTCCTCATGGATCTGTTAGCTGCGTGAATGTCTTTTTGGTGAAGTGCCTATTCTTATGCTTTACCCATTTTTAACTGAATTACTGATCTTCGTGATACTGAGGTGTTGAAGTATTCTATAGATTTTTAGAGATTTGACTCTTGTTGGATATGTGTGATACACAAAACTTTTTCTCAGCTTGTCCGTACTCCTTTGGTGAACTCTTTTAATGAGCGAAAGTCTTTAATTTTTACAAGTTCCCAGTTACCTAGTTTATCTTGCAGTATTTATGCGCTGTTGATTTGTATTGTATTTATGCAGTCTGTTAGAAACTCTGATGTTCTCCTTGTTCTTTCTTCTGTTGTGTTTCTTGTTTCAGGTCTCATATTTAGGTTTTTTCTTTTATCCGGTGCTGATTTCTAATGACTAGAATTTTGTTGAGTATTTTTGCCTCTAGATTCATGAGAGATACTGGTCTGTACTTTTTTTTTTTTTGGTGGGAGTGTAATAGTGTCTTTGCCCTGGTGGTACAGTGGGTAAGAACTCAGCTGCTAACCTAAAGGTCAGCAGTTTGAATCTACCTCCTTATCCTTGGAAATCCTATGAGGCAGCTCCACTCTGTCCTGTAGAGTTCTTGTGAGTCAACATCAACTCCACAGCAACACAGCTTTTTTGTTGGTTTGTTTTTGCCCGGCTTTAGTATCAGGCTGTCCTTCATAAAAGAATTTCGGGAGTATTTCTTTCCTTCCTTTTCTGTGCTCCGAAATAGTTTGAGTAGTACTAGTGGAAACTCTTCTGAATGTCTGGTAGAATCTACAGTGAAGCCATCTGGTCTGGTAGTGTGGAATTGTTTTGAGAACTTGCAGCATTGTCTTGTAAAGCATTTGCTTCAGGTGATGTCCCTGGCAATGACTCAGGCAAGGGCTCTTTAGTGGCAGTTGAGCTGTGGTTAATCTCATTAGATGGGAGTGGAGGGATTAATGTTGGGAGGTACACTTGGTTTAGCAGATAACCATGAAGTAATCTCTTCAGATAGGTGTGGTTCTTCTGGCAAGAGTAATTCGCTAGACTTTGGGTGCTCAGTGTCTCCAGCTCATTGATGATCTACCCATGTGCCTCCATCCCAAGTTTCAGGATTCCATTTCTTCCCAATCAATGACTTTACTTTAACTTCACACATCTCTGGAGGTTGGCAGCTGAGCTGGCATTGTAATTAATGCCCTCCTACAGTAAATTCTGGGTTTGGTTTCTATCAATTTTTGCTTTATTACTATAAGAAATAACACTTTCTTTCAAAGCACAGTGGAAGCCTTGAGGTCATGAGGTCATTTATGCATTACTTGAGCTTTGACTTTCAAGTCCTGAGCACGTCTCTTTTTTTAGTAACCAGTTTATCTAGCAAAAGTAGGACCAACCAACAAGCTTCCTTATACTTTTTATTCTGTGAAAACTGTAGAAAGAATAGCATACATATTCACCTGGAGCTTTATCTTTCAGCAGTATCTGATCTTTTGGTCCTGATGTTTTGCGTATTTGTATCTCCACTTAACACCATGGATTAGCAGTACATTCCTTCCTGCTGGCTAATATGTTTAATACTAGTTGGACTTGGGAACCAGTTTAGAAACCTTATTTTATTTCCTTAGAACCACTCTTAGTACCAAATGTCTTCTTAAGGCTGTTTCCTCTAAAGAGCAAAATCAGTAAGGTGTATAAATATAGAGAGAGAGAGAGGTTTATGTGAATGGAACAATTCACATGATTGTAGAGGCAGGAACGTCCCCAGTCTGTGAATCAGGATGGAGACTTCTCTTGATTCGGTAAGCTACACAGGCTAGTGAACCCAGGCTTAGCAGGTCAGGGAGGATGGCTCTCACTGACTGTAAAAATCCATGAATTCCAAGATCTGCAGGTAACCAATAGCTGAATTGTCAAGAGCCAAAGGTTAGACGAACGGGAGGTAGCCACAGGATCCAGAGCAAGCAAAAAGCCAGAATGTCTGGTTATAAAGGGTCTTCCAACAAGGATGTCCTATCTTTGAACTTGAATGAAACAAATTGTGTAAATAGTACAGTTTTAATTGTTTTAGTATTTTAAAGTACATCTGGTGGCGTTATGTATGTAAACGAATTTCAGGTAAATGGTCGAGTGGCACCTTCCAAATGCGGGGGGGGGGAAGTAATCAGTTATCATAGCCTTGTATCTTTTGCTATCAGTGAGAGTCACAGCCTCTTCTCATTCATCTTGGAAAAAATAAGGGCTAGTGATTCCGCCAGAACCAAATCCACAAGTGGTAACTTCTTGGGGATGAAGTGGGCATTCTTGAGTCTCTATTGGATTCTCATCATTCCAAATGTGACAGTTTTATTTGTTATCCAAAAATGGGCCTTGTTACCAAAGGTAATTTTTCAGCCAGGGTCAACTTCCAGTTGTTCCATAACCTAGCCAGCAAATGTACAGCATGATCTATGGTTGTTGGACTTCAGTTCTTGAGTTAAAACAATTTTGTGAGGATAAAGCTTCAAGTCCAGATGCAAAATCTGCCAAATTGTGGACGATGAAAGGCCCAGTTCTTGTCCTTGATGAGAACTTGATAGGGATGGATTCTCATGTGCAGTTGGATGAACACCGGTGATGTTTTCATTGGAATGTGTGGTTCCTTGATGCACAGGTGTGATTGGCAACAAACTCAGTTGTCTAAAGTTTTTTGGTTAACCGTTGTTGAATTTTTCTCTCAGTGGGACAGTTGTGTGAATCAAAAATTTCATGTAATGCAGGGAATGTTTGGTGACTGGAACATCCATTTTGATAATAAACTAGTAATTTCTACGTGTTGTGGAATTGTGTAACTTTTCATGGCTATTTGCCAAGATTAATCAAAAAATGTGATAAGTATGTCTGCTATAGCTTCACAAATATCGCCTCCATGAGTTATCAAAAATAGGACATCCTTATTTGGAAGATGCTTTATGTGAATGCAGTCAACACCTCCAAGGAAGCTACCTTTAAGCGGATTGGCTACTCACAGCAGATACAATCATGGGAATGGTCACATATAAGCACTGAGAATCATGGTGTAGCCTGGTTGACACACAGTTCTGACCATCACAGTTACAAACCCCATAGTGTGCCAACACGCTTGTTTTCAACTGTTGGGTCCCTGTGACCACCTTTCCTATTCCCCCCGTCTGGGTTTCTCATCTTGGCTCCTAGGCCGTTAGTATACATACTAAGACTTTTGTTGTTTGAAGGTTTACTATATGTCGTCCTGTCTCCTCCTGTGTTCATAGTTTCTACCAGGTAATCGGAGCTTAGTTGTATTGTTTCCACTTTGTATGTGACTTTGGATCCGACTCGACGGCACTTGGCTTTTGTTTTTCTTGAGCTGCACATAGGATTCTTTCATTGTCCTTGGTCTTTGCAATTGTTAATATAGGTCTTGGTGACCATCTTTTAGGGTCTGTCCTCTTTGGGGTTTGTTGAGCTTCTTGAATGGTTACCTTTTCATCTTTCATGATATTTGAGATGTTTTCTGCCACCAAATCTGTAATACTCTCTTTGTTTTTCATGTTTTTCTCCTCTTCTGTAACTTCAGTCATGTGATTGTTTTTGCTTGATTGTGTCCCACATAATTTTTAGCTTTTTTTCCTTCAATTTTCTTTGTTCTTTTCTGAGATTTATTGTGCCTCAAAATGGCATCCATATGTTCAGTGTCCTAATTTTGTTTTCTGTTGTTGGAATTTGCTGCTGCAACCCTCTTTTGAGCCATTTCAGAAATTGTGTTCTTTAATTTTTAGATTTCTATTTGCTGTTTTTGTATGAGTTCTGACTACTTATTTTTTTGACACTTTTTCTTGTATTATTTTCATGTTGCTTGGTCATCTTTTCATTGATTTTCCCTGATTTTGACTTTTTTTTTCCTCCTAAGTTTTGTCCGTGTTTTCCTTGGTCTCTGTCATGGATTGAATTTTGTCCTCCCCAAACACAGTGTAGCCATTTGATTGGGCCATGATTCCCAATGTTTTGTGATTGTCTTCCATTTTGTGATTTTCCTGTGCTGTGTGTTAAAGGATTGGGGGGACTGTAAATCCCTTCATAGGATTACCTCCCTGCTCCACTGTAAAGAGAGTTTCCCTGTAGTATGACTTGTCCCACCCTTAATCCTTTCATCCTGCAAGAGATAAAAGGAAAGAGAGGCAAGCAGAGAACTGGGAACTTCACATCATCAAGAAAGCAGCACTGGGAGAATAGTGCATCCCTCAGACCTGAGGTTCCTGCTCCAAGATGCTCCCTGGATGAAGGCTGATGCAATACTGGACTTTCCTCCAGAGCCAACAAGGGGGAAAGCCTTCCTCTGGAGCGGACATCCTGAATTTGGATTTCTGGCCTATCAGATTGTGTAAGAATAAACCTTCCTTTGTTAAAGCCATCTACTCTGCTGTATTTCCGTTAGAGCAGTTTTAGCTGACTGAAACAAGTCTCCTTCCTCATCTCTTAAAGAGCCTTAAATACTAGTCTTTTCAATTCCGTGTCACCTAGTTCCACTGCCTTTTTTCTTTTGTAAAGTTACCTGATTTTTTTATTTTGGTCATTTGCTGGAGTCATCTTTTCCAACTTTTTATGTTTGAGGGGCACAGCAGCAGCAGGCAGGACAAGCCCACTTAAGTGTACTATATCCTGGTTTGATGAGGTTGCTGAGGGTGCACTCCTGTCTACTTCCTAGTGTTGGTCCCTTGATGTGGCAGTGTTCACAGCCTCTTGCCTCATAGGCTGGGGTGTATCAGTGGGAAATGGTATGGGCTCGCTTCCACTCTTCCCATTCTGTTTATCTTGATACCACTTTGAGTTTCTTTCTGTATGGAAACTACACTATTTATTCATCTTTTTGTTTTGATGTTTTATTTATTTACAGATTGACATTTCTGGTTTCCTGTTTTCAGTTTTATTTTTAGCAATTTTATATGGGTCAGTTTTTCAGTAAGTGTCTTGTGTCTTCATCTCAAGTTGTTGTCTGGTGCCTTTGATTCTCTGACCAAAGTTGAATTTGTATTTTATTTGTAATATTTGTTGTATTGTTGATCTGGTGTTTATGAATTTCCTTTATTTCTGTTTTTCTAGGGGTGTCCTAGTTTCACCTTGGTATTTGAAAGACAATTTTGCTGAATATATATAATTTCTTGTTGAAAATTCATTTGTTTCAGTTTAATGTTTGTTACCCCATTGCATTCTTGATTGCTTGGTTTCTGCTGAGAAATCAGTGCGTAATCCTATTGGTGACCCTTTGCGGGTGATGTTTTATTTTTCACAAGCTGCTGTGACAATTCTTTCTTTGTTCTGGGCTTTGTAATGGTCAAGTTATGTTTTCCAGACTCTTGTGTGAGGCAGGGATCTGGCCGGTATAGAGTCTGCAGGGCTTCTTGGATGGAAAGCTTCTATCTTTCTTGATGTTAGGGAAGTGTTCTGCCAATAAATCCTCAAAAATTCTGTGAACTTTTCCCCTCTCTTCTGGAATTCATATTATATGTAATTTATTTCTTTTGATAGTGTCTCATACAACTGTTAGGCTTCTTTTCTTTCTTTTTTTAATTTCCTTTTTTTGTGATTGTTTCTCATACAAATTACCGTGAAGGGATTCCTTCTTTATTTAACTGATTTTTAATTCCATTGATTGAATTCTTTTTCTGTGTTCTTCTCTTGAGCTATGTAGATCTGATATTTGCTGTTAATCTTCTAGATTTCTAGTTACTGTTTTTGTAGGCTTCAAACTGTCTATTTTGTGATTTTGTTCTTCTGTTAGTTTCCTGAATCTTCTAGGTTTTGTTTGTGTTGGAAATGGGGTTTCAGTTTACAGTTTAGATGGATTTTATGCACCTTAAAATTTGAGAACCAGTGGAGAGAGTTAAATCTGAGAATCTACCTTAGATATTTGTTATTATCACTGTTACTGTAATTACTTTTCTGTGAGGTTCATTATTAATTTTTAAAGGATATATCAGATCTAACTTTCCTATTTTTAAACAGCACTGCAAAGTACTGTTCCCATGGCTTCTAGTTTAACTTATGTTTTTCTTTTATACAGAACATTTCTTTGCAAGTGTAAAAATGTTGTAAAACTTCTCTGGTAACAGCTAGAGTGTAGAAAGGGAGTATTTGCAGAACATGAAGTGAAGCAGGTTGTACGTCATGCTGAATCACTGTCTACTTGAGCCATAATTGTGAATGAAAATAAATGAGCATTAGATAGTACTATATGTGTTATATATAGTTAAAGAGAATATTCTGGATTATTAGGAATAAGTAAAACAGGTTTTATGGTGACATCACAAGGAATTTTCAGTATGAAAACCAAACAAATCTGTGGGGATGGATAGGAAGGGAAGAAAAGAAAAGGGTGGAATTTTCCAGTCTACAACTACCGCTAGAACCTCTTTAAAATAACGTTTGTTTTTGAATTCTTAGTTTTAATTAGCTTACTTTTCATTAAACCAGAATTCCTGAAGAAGAAATAGCAATAGCAATAAAAAGAAAATACTCAGTAATAAAGGAATTAAGATGATCACATGTTGTTGTTGTCGTCAGGTGGTAACAAGTTGGTTCCAACTCTTAGTGACCCTGTGAGCAACAGTACAAAACACTGCTTCATCTTGTGCTATGTCAACAATAGTTTTTATGCTTAAGCCCATTGCTGTGGCCACTGTGTCAGTCCATCTCTTGGAGGGTCTTCCTTTTTTTTCGCAGTCCTTCCAAGACCACATGTGGACAAAACAAATGAAAACCAAACCCATTGCTATTGAGTTGGTTCTGACTCACAGGAACCTCATAGAACAGGAGGAGAACTGCCACATACGGTTTCCAAGGAATGGCTGGTGTATTCAGACTGCTGACTTTTTAGTTATCCACCTGAACTTTTAACTGCACCTAATAAATGCTTGCTAAATTCAATGTGTGTTGATTGAATTATTCTCTGTAAATGCCTCCTTTGTTATGAGACCTTGGATGCTCTCCCCACATTGTGACAGCATACTCCTCATCTCCATCCTGCGTTTTCTGTGCCCATTCAACCAACTCCTGTCCACGTTTGTCTTCTCATCTTCCCTCTGGATAAGAGCTGTCCAGTTAGTCTCATGTATCTACTTAAGCCAAGAAGCACAGTTTTCACCAGTATCATTGTTTGGTTTTTTGGTTTGGTGCAATCCAGTCTTTGAAGAGTTGGTTTCAAAAATGATTTGAGTACTAGGCTAACAAAGAATCCAGTGTCCATGTCTTCTGGGGACCCTCTAGTCTATCAAACCATAAAGTCTTTACTATAGTTTGAGTTCTGTACCCCACTTTTCTCTTGTTCCATCAGGAACTCTTTGTGTACCCTGTCGGGGCATGCACTAGTGGTAGCCGTGTACCAACTGGTTCTTATAGTGTCTCATGCTGATGTAGTCTCTGGTTTATGTGACCCTTTTTGTCTCTTGGGCTTATATTTTCTTTATGTCTGTGGTGCACTTCAGCTTTGCTGCAGGTAGGCTGGAATCAATTGATACTTCTTAGATATCTTCCTGCTAGTTTTTAAGGCCCTAAGTGCCACTCACCAAAATGGGGTGCAGAACATTTTATTAATAAATTTTGTCATGCCAGTTGATCTAGATATCCCCAGAAACCGTGGTCACTAGACCCCTGCCCCTGCTGCTCTGTCCGTCACAGTGTTTGGTTGCATTCAGGGAACCTGTTAGCTTTTGGTTAAGTCCAGTTGTGCTGATTTCTCCTGTGTCCTGCCTTTCATCTAAAATAACTCTTTATCTGCTTCCTAGTTAGTGAATATCCCTTTCCCTCCCTCTCCATCCTGGTAACAATCAGAGGATGTTGTCTTCTGTGTTTAAACACAGTTATCTCATACAGTATTTGTCCTGTTGTGATGAATTTGATTCAGCATAATGCTGCCCAGATTCTTCCATGTCAGATTTCACAAATTCATTGTTGTTCGTTATCATTATGCAGTATTCTGTTGTGTGAATATGCCATAATTTTTTTTTTAAGTCTGTTAATCTGTTAATGGACATCTAGGTTGATTCCAGGTTTTTGCTGTTGGGATCAATGCTACAGTGAACATCAGAGTGCTTCTTTCTGTTTGTTTGAGGGCACTTATTTCTCTAGGATATATTCTAAGGAATGAGATTGCTGGATAGTATGGTATTTCTATTTCTAGCTTTTTAAGGAAGTGTCAAATTGATTTCCACAGAGTTTGTACCATTTTACATTCCCACCAGCCAGTGTAAAAGTGTTCTAATCTCTTCACAACCTCTCCAACATTATGTATGTATCTGTCTGTCTGGGTGGCTGGCTGGCTGGCTGGCTAGCTGTTGATGGCAGCCTTGTTGGGATAAGATGATATCTCATTATGGTTTTCATACACATTTCTTTAAAGGCTAATAATGATTGTGAACATTTCCTCATGTATCTGTTAGCCACCTGAATGGTGAAGTGCCTATTTGTATCTTTTGTCATTTGTTACTTGGGTTGTCTTTTTGTTGTTGAGATTTTGCAGTATTTTGTAGATTTTAGACATTAGATAGTGGTAAAATTTGCTGTATCCAGAACTTTTTATCCAGTTTACAGGTTGTCTTTTATTTTTCAGGCAAAGTATTGTATGAGCATGTTTGATTTGTAGGATTTCCAAGTCATCTATTTTCTAGTGTTTGTGCATTGTTAGTAGTAATGTTTTGTATTCCTGTGTATGCCCTGTACTAGTGCTCCCAGTGTTATCCCTGTTGTTTCTTCCACGGTCTGTATTACTGTAGATTTTATACTTAGGTCTTTGATCTATTTTGTATTAGTTTTGTGTATGGTAAGAGGGATTTGTCTTGTTTCAATTTTTTGCAGATGGATATTCAGTTATGCTAACACCATTTGTTAAAGAGACTGTCTTTTCCTCAGTTAACAGACTCTGAACCTTTTTTAAAATATCAGCTGCTTGTAGGTGGATGATTTTATGTCTGGAATCTCATTTCTCTTGTGCTGTTCTGTGTATCTGTTGTTAGACCAATACCAGTTTTCCTTAGTATTATATAGTAGTTCTCATGTTAAGTAGTATGAGGCCTACCACTTTGTTCTTCTTAGTCAGTGATGCATTATTTATCCAGGGCTTCTTCACTTTCTTGATGAAGTTTGTGTTGTTTTTCTCTATCTTGTTTAAAAAAAGGCCATTGGAATTTGTGATATGTTTATTTAGTTTTACCTGTTTTTGTTAATTTAGGTAGATAGCCTGTTTCTAGAAAGTTGTCCTTTTTAAATTTGTTAGAGTATAATTTTTAAGAGTATTGTGTTACGGTTCTCTTAATGTCCATGGGTCGTGTTGTGATATTGCCTGTCTCATTTCTTACTCAGGTCATTTGCTTCCTCTCTTGTTTGTCTTTTATTTGTTTGGCCAGTAGTTTATTGATTCAGAGAACCAGCTTTTGGTCTTGTTAACTCTTTTGACTGTCTTTCTATTTTCTGTTTCATTTAATTCTGCTCTAATCTTTGTTACTTGCTTTCTCTTGGTTCCCAGGAGCATCTTCTGCTGCTCTCTTCTTATCTGTTCAGTTTGTTGGGTTAATGCTTTGATTTTGGCCCTGTTTTCCTTTGGGCTGTATGCATTTATTGTTATAAATTAATCAAGCATTGCTTTTGCTGTGTCTCAAAAGTTTCTAGTAGGGTGTTTTCATTTTCATTTGATTTTGTGAATTCATTCCATCTTTGATTTTTTTTCTGTAACTTAGTAGTTTTTGAGCTAGGTGTTATTCAGGTTCTATGTGTTTGATTTTTTTTTTTTTTCCTTGTGTTTTCTGTTACTGATTTCTACTTTAATGGCTTCGTTGTCAGAAAAGATGCTTTGTAGTATTTCAGTGCTTTGCATTGTGTTAAGGCTTGCATCATGGCCTAATATTTGGTCTATTCTGGAGAATGTTGCGTGTGTATCATGTAACATGTTTTGTATATGTCTATAAGGTAAAGTTGTCTGATTGTGGCATTTGTATCGTCTCTGTCTTTATTGAATTTCTTTGTGGATGTACTCTCCTTCACCAAAAGGGATGTGTTGAAGTCCCTACTGTTGTACAGCTGTCTATTTCTCTTGTCAGTGCCATTTTAGTTTGCTATATGTATTTAGGAGCACTGGCATTGGGTGTGTGGATATGTAATATGGTTATGTTCTCCTGATGTATTGACTGTTTAATCATTATATAGTGTCCGTTCTTATCGACAGCGCTTGGCTGGCTGGCTGATGCATCGTGGTGGATCTTAATGTAAAGTCTGTGTTGTCAGAAATTAGTGCTGCCACTCTTAACTGTTTTTTGAATGTTGTTTGATTTCTTCCCCATCCTTGGAGTTTTAGTTTGTGTCTTTAAGATGTGTCTTATAGGCAGCATTTAGATGGATTGTGTTTTTATATCCCTTCTGCTACTCTGTGTCTTTATTGGTTCATTTAATGCATTTATGTTCAGTGTAATTATTGATATGTGTGAGTTTACTAATGTGATTTCAGTGCTGTTTTGTGTGTGTTATTCCTTTGTTTCAGTTTACTTTCTATGCTGAGGTGTTTTCAGTATGTATTTTGTTTGTATCTTTTTCCCTGTTGGATTTATATTTGCTGAGTCTTTGTTTTTCTTCTTTTTTGTTTTGATATATAGGATTGTTAGTTTTCATTGTGGTTACCTTAATATTTATCCCTGTTTTTCTAACTTTAAACCAGTCTTTTATTTCTTTTTATTGTCGTATTTCCTCTCCATATGAAAGACCTATGACTACCTTTTTAAGTCCTGTTTTGTTATAGTGTTGTCATCTTTTACATAATGACATCTCTCTCTGTTTTCTGATTTTAGCTTGGAATTATTTTTATAACTTTCCTGTCTGTGTTGGTATCTGGTTGTTCCATCTTGCATTGTAGTCTTGGGTTGTTATCTGATGTTATTGAGTTTCTAACTGAAAGACTCCCTTTAATGTTTGCTGTCACTTTGATTTAATTTTTGCAAATGCCTTAGGTTTTGGCTTATCTGAAAATGTCCTAACTTTGTCTTTGTGTTTAAGAGATATTTTTATTGGCTAAATCATTCTTGGCTGGCGTATTTTTTTCCTTCAAGACTTTGAATATATTATCCCATTGCCTTCTTGTCTGCATGGTTTTTGTTGAATAGGAGAGGACTGTTTTCATGTCTTGACTTCAGGAAGTCTTTCCCATGGCTTTCTTCATATGAAAAGTTAACTTTGATTTTAGAGTGGTATGGAGGTATTCAGGATATAAGAATATTTGCTGTCACTTTATCCACTTTGGACATCAGTTGTCCCTTGCTTTATATATACTCAGCCATGAGTCCTGAACTTAAAAACTCGTGGACTATTTTATATATTAATTTTGTCTCTAGAATTGATAAAGAATACCTGAAAAGCCAAGCAATGCTTGTTGTATTCTTCATGTGTGATTTACTGTCTGCTTTTTTGTTTTGGTGTGTGTGGTAAAAGCTATTGTCATTATATTACATCACTATTATTTGCATTTAATGAGCATCATTCATTGAATTTTTAGAGTAGCCAAAGCAACATAGTTATATGGTGATCTACCTTAATTATTTATTTTTCTGTATTTCATTTCACTTGAGTAATCTTTTGGTGATAATGGAAACAGTGTAGTAGCAATTTTTTTTTAAGCCTGGAAAAGAATTCATTTTTCTCCTTTCCATTGCAGTGTTTTATTTTTTGTTTTTAAACTTTTTTTCATTGTTATTTGTTTCGTGTATCTTATTTATTTATTTATTTAATATAACTGAGTGAAAAATGTACATTCCCACGTAAATTTACATGCCCACCTATATGCAGCTTCCACTACTCTCCCTGTCCGGTGACAGCACATTATTCCTCTCTGCTCCATACATCTCTCATCCTCCCAACAGCCTTTTCTTTCCCTTCCTCTCTACCCACTCTCCTTCCTCTAACGAGAGGTCAACAGGATGATGTCCTATAGATATATAGAACCATAAAGTGTATCCAGTGTATGGTCACTCTGCATCACGAAGTCCAATCCACTCGTGTCCAAAGAGTAAGCCTTTGTAATGATTTATGGGCAAGGGCAGCATCAGGGCCAGGGGCCGTGCTCTCAGGGGAACCCCGAAACCGCTGGACCATCAATTGAGGTCTTTTAGTGGAGATCTCAGGATGCACCCCTTTTTATTCTTGTGTTGCCAGTAAGACTCAACCTAGTTAGTTCCATCGTGGCTATCACTGGTAGTGGCCGGGCACCATCCAGTTCTTCTGGTCCCAAGTTGATGTAGGCACCTACTCATGTGGCTCTGTCTATCTTCTAGGTTGTCTTTACCCCATGTCGTTTTGTTCCTCTGTGAACATCCATTCCTGCTGAGTTGGGACCATTTGCTGTGTCCTCGGATGGCAGCTTGGCAACTTTTAAGACCCCAGACGCCACTCACCAATGTGGGGTGCAGAGAGCTCTTTGAGCAAAACGCTAGTTGTGCCAGTTGGCCTCGATTTCGCTTAAGAGCATAGTCCCCTGCCCCCTGCCCCAGCTACTCTATCCTTGTAATATTGGGTTAAGATGGAAGGAGTACTCAAGTTATGCTGAAGTCCACTTAATGTTGTTCTTGTTTCTAATGTGTGCTATCACCAGTTTCTCCCAACCAGATTTCTAGGAACTATCTAATCTAAACCTTTCTTCCCTCCCCTCCCTTGCAGCTGTTGGAGTCTTTTCTTCTGTACACAA
Source organism: Heterohyrax brucei (assembly GCA_028571685.1). Lineage (NCBI taxonomy): Eukaryota > Metazoa > Chordata > Mammalia > Hyracoidea > Procaviidae > Heterohyrax > Heterohyrax brucei. The sequence continues at coordinate 6,719,641 of CM053143.1, forward strand.
GTCTGTTTTTGAGATCTTATCGTAGAGATATCATACAATATTTGTCCTTTTGTGGCTGACTACTTTCATTCAACATAATGTCTTCCAGTTGAAATCAGGTCATGAGATGTTTCCTGGAATCATCATTATTCTTTATCATTGCATAGTGCTCCATTGAGTATATGTACCATAGTTTACCTATCCATTCTTCTTATTTTTGGGCATCTGGGTTGATTCCATCTTTTTGCTATCGTGGACTGTGCTGCGATAAACATTCTGGTGCATGTGTCCGTTGGTGTGAAAGGCCTTGATTCTGTAGTATATATTCCAAGTAGTGGAATTACTGGGTCAAATGGTATATCAGTATCTGTTTTTTTAAGGAAGCACCAGATTGCTTTCCAAAGAGGCTGGACCATTTTGCAACCCCACCAACAGTACAGGAGGGTTCCACTTTCTCCACAGCCTCTCCAGCATTTGTTGTTTTGTGTTTTTTGGATCATGGCCAATCTTGTTGGGGTGAGATGGTATCTCATTGTCGTCTTGATTTGAATTTCTTTAATAACTAAAGATCCTGAACGTATCCACATGTGTTTTTTGGCTGCCTGGATCTACTCTTTAGTGAAATGTGTGTCCATCTCCTTTGCCCATCACTTAATTGGATGATTTATCTTCTTTTTACTGATATTTTGTAGTATCTTATAGATTATGGAGATCAGGCGTTGGTCTAACATAGAGTTGCCAAATATTTTTTCCCACTCTGTGGGTGTTCTTTTAATTCTATTAATAAAGTCTTTGGATGAGCAAAAGTGTTTGATTCTTACTAGTTCCCATTTATCTACTGTCTCTTCTGTTGATTGAGGTTTCTTTGACAGATTTCGGAGTCTGTCCTCATTGTGTATTAAAACTTCCATTGTTGTTCCTACCTTTTCTTGGATGAGCTTTATCATTTTAGGTTGGATATGTAGGTCTTTTATCCATTTGGAGTTGGTTTTTGTATGAGGTGTAAGATATAGATCTTGATTCAGTTTCTTGTAGATGGATATCCAATTTTGCCAGCACCATTTGTTGAAGATACTGTTTTTACCCCAGTTTAATGTCTTAGGGCAAATATCAACTGTTCACAGGCAGATGGTATCATCTCTGGGGTCTCAGTTCTGTTCCATTGATCGATCTGTCTGTTCTTGTACCAGTACCAGGCTGTTTTGACCACTGTGGCAGTGTAGTATGTTCTAAGGTCGGGTAATGAGAGGCCTCCCAGTGTGTTCTTCTTCTTTAGTAGTACCTTACTTATCCGGGGCTTCTTCCTGTCCAAACAAAATTGGTGATTTGTTTCTGCATCTCATTAAAAAATGATGCTGGAATTTGTATTGGGATTGATTATATAAATAAATTGCTTTGGGTAAAATAGACATTTTCACAATGTTAAGTCTTCCTATCCATGAGCAGGTTAGGTTTTTCCATTTCTCTAAGTCTCTCTTAGTTTCTTGTAGTAAGGGCTTGTAGTTCTCTTTGTAAAGGTCTGTTATTTCTCTGGTTAGATTACTTCCTAGGTACTTTATCTTCTTAGGGACTATCATAAATGGTATTGATTTGATAATTTCTTCCTTGTTTTTAAATTTTTTATGAAGTAGTATTTAATTTGGCAGAACATATACTGTTTTTACTTGACATTATCAGAATTTAATAACAGTGTCACATTATGTTAAGAAAGGCAAATGACTTTTTGTCCTAGACTACATAAATAATTATTGGTTACAGAAACTAGTGACTTACAGATTGGGAAGAAAGAGGTATTGTTTTAGTCAGCTAGGGCTGCTCTAACAGAAGTACCACCGAGAGGATGGCTTTAACCAAGGAAGGTTTATTCTTACAGAGTCCAGTAGGTTGCAAGTCCATATTCAGGGTAACCGCTCCAGGTGAAGACTTTCCCCTTGTCGGCTCTGGAGGAAAGGCTGGTGTTGCATCAGTCTTTGTCCAGGGAGCATCCTGGCGCAGGAACCTCAGGTCTCAAAGACGCGCTCTTTTCCCGGTGCACATTTCTTGATGGTGCGAGGCTCCTTATTCTCTTTGTTTCTGTTACCTTTTATCTCTTGCAGGCTGAAGAGCTTAAGGGTGGGGCAAGCCATACTCCAGGGAAAATCCCCCCACAGCAGAGCAAGGAAGTAATCCTATGCAGGAATTTACAGCCCCTTTAACATACAGTCTAGCGAAACCACACAATGGAGGACAGTCCCAAGATACTGGGAATCATGTCCTAGCCACATGGCTGCACATATTTTTGGGGGGGACACAGTTCAACCCATGACAGGTATAGAGTGATTTTTTAATGTAATGAACCTAGCAACAATATGACCTTTCCTAAGAGTTGATCTTTTTTGATGACATGTCCAAAATTAGCTGGCTGAAATTTTGCCGTCATCACTTCTAAGGAGCCTACTGTTTGAGTAAGACTGATCCTTTGCCATGTGAACACACGTGACTCACTGGGAACGAGCAGAAGCATTATGTTCAGCTTCCATTTTGTACTCTTAAAAAAATGAAATATGCTTTCATTTACCTCTCCCACTGAGTTAGAGTATGCATGTGGTAGGGAAATTTGGAGCTGCCACCTTAGAATATGAGATAAAAACCACGTATTGAGGATGGGTGAACCACAAAGGAAGAACTTGGGTTCGTGATACCATGAAGCTGCCATATTGGCCTGGGACTTTTAGCGGTCATACCTTTATATGTATGAGAGCCAAAGAAACTTGTGGGTAAGCCATTGCTGTTTTAGCTTTTGGTTCTGCTATTTCATTATATTTTTAGCGAAAGTATACACAGCAAAACAGATTCCCATTCAGTAATTTGTACAGGTAGTGCCCAGTGACATTAGTTGTGTTCTTCAAATCGTCTCATTTTTTTCCATTCCCATTAACTTGGTTTCACTGGCCTCTGTCATCCTATGCTTTAGAATAAATTGTCCATTTGGTTTCCTACGGATACTTTTTTGAAAAAGGTACAGTACGTATGGGTAACATTCTTTCCTTTTTGAGCTAACTGGTAATTTATTTAAAAAGTAATTTCAGGGAATAGTTTTAATACAAAGTTTTGTAGTCTTGGGAAATCCTCCAGTATTCAGTCTGCTGCCATTGAGCTGATTCTGACTCGTGGTGATCTTATATGACTGATTAGAACTGCCCCGTACTGTTTCAAAGGAGTGCCTGATGGATTTAAACTGTCAGCCTTTTGATTAGCAGCCATAGCATGTAAACGCTATCCACCAAGGTTCCTCTCCAATATCAAAGGGCCCAGTCCCAGTAAGTCTGCTTTCTTTGAGAATTTGGAGTGTTCCTCTACATTTTTTCTCTGTTTCTGTCAGGATCTATTTTATTGTAACTCTGATTAGAGTGTTCAGTTGTTGTAGCCAGGTACAGTCTAGTTCTTCTAGTTTCAAAGCAGTGGAGGCCATGATTCATGGAGACAGGTTTGTAATCTGTTTCTTTCTCTAATTCTTTGGTGTCCTTTCTCTTTGCTATAGACAAATAGAGGCTAATAGTTGTATCATTTTAACAGTAGTTCAGCCTATATCCTGATGATGAACTTGACTTTGTAAAATAAAAATAACATATACATGACAGAAGCACAATAAACAAAAGCAAAGGATAACTAATAAACTGAAGGAAAAATACATGCAGCTCTCATTTTGAAAGGACTCACATAGAATGCAGTAAAATGTCCCACAGTCAACAGAAAATTTGGTCAAGTTTGTGAGCTGATTTGATACACACACACACACACACACACACACACACACACACACACACACACACACACACACACACACACAGAAGTGGCTCATGAATGTAAGAAAAGATACTCTTACAGTAATAAGAGTACGAAAAAGAAATGAAAATTAAAATTAGACTGAGGTCATTTTTACCAAGCTGACTAAAAGTTTGATACAAAGCATCTCTGATGTAGTTTGCTGTTGCTTGCTCCCTTGCCACTTGTCCCTCACCGCTTCACTTCAGTGACATTAGCCTTCGTCTAGGCGCTGTCAGCCACGTGGTCTTCTGATCCTTACTGCCCATGGCCAGGAGTGCTGATCTCTTAGGATCTATGTGGCTAACATTTTTATCTCCTTGCTTAAGTGTGTTCTTCTCCAGACAGCTTGACCTGATCCCCTGTTTAAAATTGAGGCCCTCCCCAATTTGTGTTTTCCTATGCTACATTTTTTCTCGCAGCACTGATCACCTCATGACCTATTACATAAATTACCAATTTATTATTTTTGTTGAATATTACTTGTACGTCTGCTCCTTGCTTATTGACTGTTTCACTATCTAGCTTTTATGGCAATCATGAAAAAATGACTGTCTGACCATTTTGCGTATTAACAGCTTATGTCTGGGAGTAACAAAGGCCAGGGTGCAAGGCAAGAGAGTATGTGGGCTGTGATGTTTAAGGTTTTTTGTCATTTTTACTAGGCCATGATTTTCAGTTAATTTGGCAGTTATGTAATGATTTAATTGGGCACTTGTAGGGGATTCAGCAGTTAAGTCCATGAACTTAATTGTTCTAAGTGCTACATACCTCATTTGTGAATATCATAATAGTCATTTCAAAGTACTCCCCTTGGGAAACTATGCACCGACACCATACCCTAGTCCACCCTTCTGAGCAATTTTGGAACGCTTTCTGGAATGGCCATTGTGCACGGTGGCATGGTGGCAAGTTCGTGAACTTAATTGTATAGTTATCTGTGAGGGAATTTTTAGCCAGTAAACAAATAACAACTGTATTGGAATACCCTCCCTGCTCACCTGATCTAGCCCCCAGTGCCATTTTTCTTTACCTGAAGATAAAGAAAATATTGAAAGGAAGACATTTGGATTACATTCAGAACATCAAGGATAATACAGCAACAGCTGTGATGGCCATTCCAGAAAAAGAGTTCCAGAATTGTTTTGAAGGGTGAACTAAGTGCTGGTGTTGGTGCATAGCTTCCCAAGGGGAGTCCTTCGGAGCTAACTGTAGTGATACTCAGCAGCAAGGTGTGGAGGACTTTTTCTAGTGTGTGTTCACAGACTGAATTGTCAGACCTCAGCTGATAATGTAGTTATCATCCATTTGATGATCAGATGTAGTTGTTGTCCTTTTTTGCATCACAGCTTGGTCTTTGTAACATAATCATACCACTAAGTGAGGAATGGGTATGTTATCCCAGCAGAATATAAGCTCTGAAAGGCAAGATTTTTTTTTTTTTTTTTTTGGTAGTATTAATGTCTTCTGAAGTATCCAACTCCCTATAGCAGGCCTGTTGTGAACTGAATTAGGCCCTTCCAAAATACGTGTTCTCACCTCTGTGCTTGTGGTTATAGTCTCATTTGGGAATGGGTGGTTGCCTTTGTTATGTTAATGGGATGGAGTTAGTTCAGGGTATATCTTGAGTCAATCGGTTTTGAGATATAGAACAGATTAAACAAGCTAGCACAGGAGAGACAGGGTAAGAGAAATGCCAAACGATGTGAAGGGTTGCCTAAAAACTGAAACTCCAAAAAGACAAGACTTTCCTCAAGAGATGGCACAGAGAAAGTCTTCCCTGAGAGCTATCACCCTAACTAAACCCACGCTTGTAGCCTTCTAGACTTTGAGAACATAAATTTCTATTTGCTAAAGCCACTTGCTTGTGGTCTTTTTGTTGCAACAACACTAGAGAACTGAGATAGAATCTGGGACCAGGAATGGGTGTGCCCGCCAGCCAAGTGCTGTGAATGGGTGTGGTGCTCTAAGAAATACCTGCCGCGTGGAAGTGGTTCTGGAATTGGGTAATGGGGTGGAGGCTGGGAGAGTTTTAATTTTTAAGGTGCTTAATAGTAAAAGCCTAGATTGCTTTGAGGAAACCCTGGTGGTGTACTGCTACAGCTGCTAACCAGGAGGTTGGCAGTTCAAGTCCTCACACACTTTTTGGAAAGTCTAGGGGCGGTTCTACTCTGTCCTATAGGGTCACTTTGAGTCAGAATCGACTCAAAGGCCGTGGGTTTGGTTTTAGGTAGATGCTCTGAAGAGACTTCTGGGTAGAATTATGGAAGTCAAAGATGTTTCAGGTGAGGGCTTACAAGGAGGTTAGGAGAGCCACAGAGAAGGACTCTGCTACCTTAGAGAGTACATACGACACCAGAACCGAACGTTGCTAGAAGTGTGGATATTAAGTGTGCTTCTGGTTAGACTTTACAAGCAAATAATGAACATATGATTGGACAGTGGAAAAAAGGTGATGTCTTTTATACAGTGTCAGGGAACTTGTGTAAATTATGTTCAAGTGTTTGGCTGAAGGTACAATTTCTAAGTGATAAACTTGGATATCCAGGTAAGGAGGCAAGATCTCAAAGGGGCTGCATGGTTTCTCCTTGCTGCATATGGTAAAAGGAAAAAGGAAAAAGATGTATTTAAAAATGAAAACAGAACTTAAAGATTTGGAAAATCCTGTTGTATAAACTAAGGACATATGTCCTAGAATGGTTACCAAGGACTTTAGCTACACAGTCTTTTGAAATTAAGCATGTGCCTGATCAACCTAACTAATTATCATAGCGAAAAACCCATAAAGTTGGACTGAAGGGGACAGAGAAAAAATAAAGGGAAAGAATACAGTCAGCCCTTTGAAATTCCACAAGCAGGTAGCAGGCAAAAGGAGCTACTTCTCTTGTCCTCCAAGAAAATAAAGGGTCTATCTGTGAAGCCGCTTGGAGATCATCAGTGAACTGTTGGTAGGAATAGAGGAAGCAGAGCTGCCTCAGACCCTAAGGGTGGGGCCATGGCCTCCTGAGGTTCAAAGTCAGATCTACTTTGACTCAGTTCTTGAGTGTGATGCATGAGCCCCTGCTCAAATCTGAGGAAGCAGTGCTGTCTGTCATGCCCAAAGGGAAAAAACCGGGGCCTGCCGGGGGCTAAGAGTAGGGTAGGGGTGCCACTCGGATATTTACCAGGAGAAACGGTGCTGCCCAGAGCTGAGGGAGCAGCATTGATTGCCATCCCAGTACCCCTAGAACCCGAAGTTGAAGCCCAGGGCCAGAGGGCACAGCCAACACCAAGAGTCTGGAGGGCAAGACCATTGCCTGGACAGCCCAAAATACAGGATTATTTTAAAGCCTTGATAGCTAATGTAATTTGTTTTCTGGGTTTTGGACTTCCTTGGTGCCTATTATTCCTTCTTTTTCTCCAGTTTCTGTCACCATTACAATGTGTATACCTTTTGACCTAGCAGTTGCATTCTTAGGCTTTGATCCTCTTTTTAACACCATATATACCAGATTATTCATTACACTTTCTTTTCTTTTAAAATTATTGCCCTTGGTTGAAGACAACCTGAGTGATCCACCAGTAAGACAGGCTAGGCACGTCCATAGAATGGAATGGAATGCTATACAGCTGTATAAACACAGAAAGAAGCTCTCTGCCTTCTCATGAGAAGATTCTCTAAGAGTTGCCACAAAAGAAAGAACAGGATGTAGAGTGTGGGATCTTATCCATTGTTTTTAAAGATGAGAATAAGATCATATGTGCCCATTTTTGTGTATATTTGCATAGAGAAATTCTGAAAAGATATACAAGATGTGGTTGGGAAATGTGGGAACTTGGTAGAAAGAAAAAAGGATTGAGAAGACCAGTTTTCACTGTTTACCTCTGTATTTTTTTTGATTTATGAGGCAAATAAAAGTATTGTCTATGCAAAAAATTAAAAACAGGAATGGTACTGCCAGTCTAAGGGACACTTAAAAAATTTGAATGTAGTAATAAAAGTCTTCTTTATTTGGAAGATAATAATAGTAATAATAAAAATAATTCCAATATAAATGTAGGTTTTCTGTATATTTTTTCATAACACAGATGCTGTACTTTGTGCACTATATTTTTTATTTAATAATTGTTTGATTATATTGCCTTTTCAGCCCTGATGATATTGGAACATGCTGGTATATCCTTCTCTCTGGTTCCGTGTTCATTAAGGAATCTATGTTCCTACCAAGAAGCAGGTATTGTATAATAGATTCTATAATAGATTATCCATAAAGCTGTGTTTTTTGTTGTTGTTGTTTTTTGTAGAATTGTTTTTCTTCCTATTTCTTCTACTGATACAGAGCCAAGCAATATTTTGGGGTACGTGAATCTTTTAAGAAATAACGTTTTATGTTGTAAATACTGTTCCAGTCGTAAAGGATCAAGAATTAAAAACATGCAGGTTACATGAACTTGCTAGCTGTGTTTAGGGCATGTTTATTCACAGGGAATGAAATCTGCCTCAAGGTAAAAAGGGGACTAACTATGAAACCAAAATAGGCAATCTGTCAGCATATAAGGAGCGGCAAAAAAAGTTTGTGAGAGCCATAGAACTGGAAATAGAAAGCCAGGAGCTATCACTGACTTTTTTGCTTCTCTGGACCGTAAAGTCTCTCATTTTTGCATCTCTGTGTGGAATGGTCCTCTTTTGCAAGTCCTTGATTTCTTTCTTCCTGTAACTTTGCCTTGTGTGTTGCTGACTGTTGTTTTATAACCATTGTGTCCCTAATGTGTACAACCTTTGTCTGTGTTCCTGCCTAAAGTTCTTCAGGATGTAAACCCCCTCGGCTTTGGGGGTGGGGGTTGCAGAGCTCTGTTGCAGTCAGTTCTGAGTGCCTGGCTGCCTGTGTTTAGGAATCCTTGGATGATGCAAACTGTTAAGGCATTTGGCTGCTAACCAAAAGGTTGGGAGTTTGAGTAAACCTAGAAACATCTTAGAAGAAAGGCCTGGCAGTCTACTTCCAAAAATTTAGCCATTGAAAATCATATTACCCTATAGAGCGCATGCAGTTTAACACATACAGAGTTCCCACAAGTCTTAATCAGCTTTATGGAACTTTTTTTTTTTTTTTTTTTTTTTTTGGTTTACCTGTGTTCTGTGAGCTGGAATTAACTTGATGGCAGTGGCTTTGGTTTTTATGTTTTGGTTTTTTGGTTGTGTTCAGATTCTGCAAAATGTGTCAGCTATGGACAGTTTCACTTAACTGTTTCCTTTAATTGTGTATTTTTTGCAGTAAATTTTATTTTAGTTGACTAAAGATTTTTTAAAATGATATTTTTATTTTAATTAACTAAATAAATATTAAGTATAAGTGACCCTTCTCTGTACCTAACTCTTTTATTTTGGGGGCTTTAAAAAACAAACTTATTATGTCATAATTTAGGAGGATAGAAGTCCAAAATCAGGGTGCCAGCTCAAGGAGAAGGCTTTCTTTGTATGATCTGGGGAAGGTCTTTATTCCATGGTTACTTATGATCTTCACGTGGCACATAACATCTGCCTTCCCCTATGTCTGTTTTTTCATTTTGTAGATTGCTCGGTGAGCTCTTTTTATACCTCAGATAGATTGGTTTAAGACATACTCTATACTAATACTGCCTCATTAACATTAACAAATAAAACCTGTTCCCAAATGGGATTATAACCATAGGTGCAAGGGTTAGGAGTTACAATACACGTATGTATATATTTTTTTGTGGTGCTTTAGATAAAATTTTATAAAACTGTTTTTTCAAATAGTACACATCTGAGCCCCTCTGTCGTGATCCTTGTCAGAGCAGTTGGTAGTAGTTGGGCACCGTCTGGTTGTATGGGACCCAGTCTTGTGAAGGCCGTTGTAGATGTGACCCGTTAGTCCTTCAGACTAATCTTTCCATTGTGTCTTTAGTTTTCTTCATTCTCCCGTGCTCTCAAACTGGTGAGACCAGTGGATATCCTAGATGGCTGTTCACAGGCTTTTAAGATCCCAGATACTGCTTTCCAAAGTAGAGTATAAAACATTTTCTTTATTAGCTGTGTTAGGCCAGTTGAGCGAGATGTTCTCCGGGACAGTGGGCACCATAGCCCTGAGCCCCGCAGTTTGGTCGGTCCTTCAGGCAGTTTGGATGTGCTTATGGAGCTTCCAGAAACCCTGATGGTGTAGTAGTTAAGTGCTTTATCTGCTAACCAACGAGTCACCACTTCAGATCTTTCAGGTGCTCCTTGGAAACTATAGGACAGTTCTGTTCTGTCCTGTAGGGTCACTGTGAGTTGTAATTGACTCCAGTGGCAGTTTGGTTTGTGTATGCAACTTCCATGATGTTGCTTTGGATAAATTGTGCTGGTTTCCCCAGTATCATGTATTGTCATACAGTTCACCAAAGTTAGCACTTACGTATTTTCTTTATAGTATTTTTCCATCCTCACCCCTCCCCTGATAACTGTCAAAGATTCTTTTTGTGTTCTGTACTTAACTCTGATAAAAATACTTCAGTGTGTCCTTGATAAATAACATGTGAAAAGGCCATGAATGTGTTAATTATCTACTTTAAGGATGTGAGCAAATTTCTATTAAAAAAAAAAAAAAAACAGTGAGTCAGTAAGAGGTAAATTCATGTGTGGAGGAATTCAGCCTGGGTGTAGTGAAAAGAGGGTGGTAGGACATCTGGTGGCCAGAGTGGCTGTGAAAGTGCCAGAGGCTCATTACCTCTAATTAAAAATAACGCTGGGTACAGTCCCATGGCCTCTTGTCCCTTATACTTCCAACATCAGATGGGTAAGCGTGATTCTCTTTGGGAAGTGGTTCTCTGAGGAAGGAACACTATTGCATATTGTTGTTGTTGTAACAAGAGTCATAGCTATGATAATAGAATTAGTAGTAGTAGGGATAGTAGAAATAATAGTGTTATTGTAAGTGACAGTAATAAGATAGCGAAGATGTTTACAGGGCTTTGTATCTGCCCATTGCCATCTAAATGCTTTATATATATAGAATCATTTAATTTTACAGCAGTCCTTTGAGGTAGGTGCAGTTACTATCTGAATTTTATGAATGAAGAAACTTGACAGTATAGTATGCTAGACCTCCTAGAATTCTCCTTAGAAAGCTTGGAGTGACCCTGTCAATCAGTTCCTATTAGTCCAGGAATTCTGTTTCCCAGAGGAATTCACTGCTTCAAACATAGAGCTGACTGTTTTGGCCCTTTTTGGGAGCCTCTGTTTAACTCTTACTAAGCTTGAAAGAAGGTGTAGGCAAACAGTATTTAACACTGGTGCATTTTAAAAAATTATATATAACTTGACGGCACTTGGCACTTGGCTGGATATAACTTTAATATAAAAAGCAGTAATAAACCAAAACCAGTTTCTGTTGAGTTGATTGCAACTCAAGGTAACTCATGTATCAGAGTAGAAATGTGCTATATAGGGATTTGAGTGGCTGGTTTTTCAGAAGTATGTTGCCTAGTGTTTCATCTAAGATGTCTTTGTGTAGACTCAAACCTTTAAACTCACCACCTGAGTTGTTTAACTGTTTGCACCTCCCAGGAACTCCGAAATACAGTATTACTACATGAATTCTGAAAGAGAAAAGGAAAGACATCACCTAAAATCTTTTACCCAAGATGATATTATTAAAATATTTTTGCATTCTTCTTTTTATTCTTTGCATGGATTTCACGTTGACTATGAGCCGTCATCACCTAGATGAGTGACCACTTATTCCAACCTCAGAAGTGGAGAACCTGATGTCAAAAAACTGTCATTCTAGAAGAGAGAGGATTTACAGTTGTGATCTATTTTATGAACACATTGGACTCTGCATCGAATTATTTTGAAAGATATTACAAGATACTGCTTTTTGTCTTGGCTGGATGTCAGATGCGTATAAGTCAGTCACTTTAATGGGATGAAGGAATGATGTTTCAGACTAAAGGACAAGCTAGTGCTATATATTATAGGTTATTCCTTCATGTTGTACCTGGTGACATTTGCTCTATCCAAGCTGTTTGTTTTCTTGGGGCTGTTGCCTTAGAAATAGTACTAAGATTGTTTTAATAGGAAAGAGACGCCATTAGTGATTTCATTTGTTTCTCTCTCGCTAGAGTATGTTGAAGTTTGATTAAAGAGTGATTTGGAATAAGTATTAGTAGCAGTCTGGTTTTACAGTACAGCTACTTTATAGGTGGTTCTTTACTTGTACCATGTTTTTATCATATTAGCGTAGAAATCAGTTATCAGTATAGGTAGAAAGTAAGCTGACGACTTGAAAGTTTCAGCTTGTTGTGACAAGTAATTCTAAGTTGTTTTTGAGTCACAGTTTTCAGTTTTGAGCCAAAGTACTTCGAGCTTTTTAATAATATGACTAGTTATTATAAAATTGCTTTGGTACCTGATTTTATTAAGTACAAAGGGTAATGTACATTGCAGAGACTCTGTTTGGCTTGTAGATTTAGCTACGTGATTGAAGTCTTCATGTGACATTTTAAATCAGCATTTTATGCCTTTCTGATTTTCTTTCTCTTTTTAGACACATGAAGGTTGTTCGGTCATATGCCACTTATTTTGGTTGTTCAAACATTGGTCGTGTTTCTTTATAGAGGTTATCATTGTTATGGAGCCTGTGACTCCCTATTTGACTGTTAGTAATAGCTTGCCCACTCTTTCCCACTCTGAGCAAATTCAGTGATATAAATGTTAATTTTATGAGTTTGATTGTAAAACTATTAGAAATTTATCAAATTCTGAAGCATTGGCATTTGTAAAAGACACTATAATTTCTTGCCTTTTATATGGTTACATGTAATACTGCCCTAAGGTAAAGCTAAATTCTTACCAGAAATAAACTTTGTGTGCTTGGAGCAGTGTACAATATGTTTTTCTTCCAGTCATTTAAAATAGATCGAGTGTCTTTACAAGATCAGAAAGATGGTGAGCAAAAGTAATTTGGGAATACAGTATATGAGGTCAGAGGGAACATTTGCCATAGATGGATATCAAAGCAGTATGAATTGCATGTGCTTTTCCAGCCTATGAGTGAAGCAGTGCAGCAGCTGTGTTGCACAGATTGTATGCTGCAGCACTCTAGGTTGTACTGTTTGCATCCATATTCATTGTAGGCTGATATAGTAAGACAGTTGACAGGTAGAGGGTAGTGAAGTGTCTTGAGGAAGCAGTTTCCCCCAACTTTTCTCAAAGATGACATTTGTTATAGCCTACCTGCTGCCATCAGATACTTTCTGATTCATAGGATTTTCAAGGCTGTAGATTTCAGTGGAAGCAGACTGGCACATCTTCTCCCTGCAGAGCTGCCAGTGGTTGCAAACCGCTGACCTTTCAGTTAGCAGTTGATGGCTTTAACCGGGGCACCACCAGAGTTAGAAACAATAGATAAAAATTATATTATCTAGAGGCAGGGCCAAGGTGGTGGAGCAGACAGACACTTCTCATGAACTCTCTAACAACAAAGATCCAAAAGAACAAATGAATCCAGTACATATGATGTCCTAGAGGCCTTGATCATCAAAAGGAAAGTTTGGAAATTGGGCTAAACAAAGGGGAAGGGAGAATTGCACCAGAAGTGCATAGTTTACCACAGATCTGACCTGCCAGGAAGCAGCCGTGGCTGCCACATCATGGGTCCAACATGGAGGTTGGTGGGCATTCCCCTCTGTGGAGGTGATGGTCTCAAGAATCCACTGATGCTTCTGTAGACAGTGAGGGACAGCAGCGGATTGTCAACAGCTAATTTGTTGCGTGTAAACTGCCAAGCACATACCTGAATCTTTACTTTGATATGGGTCTGTTTCCCTATTCCTGGTGCTTTCTTTTCCCTTCTCAGAACTGCACCTGGTGTTAGAGTCTGACACCATTAGCTGAGCCAGAAGGAGGACTTTTCAAGCCCACCCTGAGCCATTCTCCTCATTCTCTCTACTGTGCCTGGCTCTGGAGTCTGGCACCATTAACTGAGCTGGAAGGAGGACTCCTTAAGTCTGTCTTGAGCCATCCTTCGATAATTGGAGGGGAAATCAGTTTAGTAATCTCAGGGAAGGGGAAAACTGGAAAATTAGTTTCCTGAGCTGGAAAATCAGAGCAGAAACTGTTCTTTCCCATAGATTGAGACATAAGGGGATACACAACCTCACAGAAGCTCAGGGATGGCTCTGTTAGCCCGCTGCCTTTCACAGCAGTTGCAGTTAGACAGCTGTGTGTATACCAGTCACCCTTGTCCATCTGCTACAGTAGGTGAAAGAGCCTCCACCACACACTTGATAAATGTCCACTGGCACACCTGAGGTAAATCCGTATAAGAACAGTAAAGTGTACATTTTAAAACAAAAAGATAGAACGCAGTAAGCAAACATAAATAGCTATAATTTATGATGGATTGTAAACAACAGTCTATATCAGAGCACTTAAAGGGGCAGACCATAATCTCTTTAGAAAGCACCCAAAACAAAGAATCAGATGTTCCAGAGGAGGTAAATGTCCTGGAATTATCAGGTAGAATGCAAAAGATTAATATATAGAACTCGTCAAGAGATGAAGAAGGAGATGAGGCAAAATGAAGCAGAGCATGCTGACATTGTACAAACTGCAAGAAAGTATTGAGTGGCAAGAATTCGAAATTCAGAAAATTAATAATAAAACCACAGAATCAGACAACTAAATAGAAAGTCCGGGTACCAAAACTGAGGTGAGTAGAATGCTGAATTAGCGAGATTGAAAATAAAGCATGTGCCATCAATGTATTTGAGGAAAAATCAGGTAAAATAATAATAATAAAAAAAAAATCAAGAAACACTAACAATTATGTGGACTCTGTGAAGAGGAATAATTTGCAAGTCATTGGAGTACCACAGTGGGGTGGAGGACAAAAAGAAAAATACAGAGACAGTTGTCAAGGATTTGCTGACACATGAATTCTCAGATATCATGATGGATGCCCATCAAACACCACAGAAGGTTGATCCCAGAAGACACGAAGGCATGTTATAGTCAACCTTGCCAAAACTAAAGGTTAGGAGAGACTTTTCAAAGTGGCTAGGGATAAATGAAAAATAATGTATGAAGGAAAATTACAATACTAAGCTCAGGGTACTCACCAGCAACAATGCAGGCAAGAAGACAATGGGGTAACACATACAAAGCCTTGAAGGAAAGTAATTGCTAGCCAAGAATTATGTATCTAGTGAAGTTGTCTGTAAAATGTCATGGCAAAATTCGGACATTTCCAGATAAACAGAAATTTAGGGAACTTGCTAAAAGCAAACCCAAACTACGAGATACTAAAGGGAGTCTTTTGATCAGAAAAAGAACAACATATGTGACAACCTAACACCAGGACACAGAACAGAGCAGCTGAATGTCAACTGAAATAGAGAAATTATCAAAATCAATCATAAGCAAAACACTGAAAGTAGGGAAACCAAGATGCATTTATGTAAGCATTCTAACAGAAATGAAGAACTCAAAAGAAAATGTAGTCATAATCTTTAATATGGCGAGGAAGCCAAGATGATATAAGAAATTAAAGAAGGCTTAAATTTAGAAAGATAGGAGTAAATACTGAGGTAATCACAAAGGAAGTTGTCGGTCCTACACATCCAAAAAAAAAAACAAGGGATACATGAAGTTTCGGCAGATATGAAACCACAAACATTGAAAAAACATGAGAAGAAAGCACATAAAGAAAAAAAGCACAGCACAGAAAATTAAAGGGAATAAAGAAATTGTCCACAACATACACAAAAAGAAATCAAAATGACAGCACTAAGTTCTTATCTATCAATAGTCACACTGAATGTAAATGGACCAAATGCACCAATAAACAGACAGAGTAGCAGACTGAGTAAAATAACAGGACACATCTGTATTCTGCCTGCAGGAAGGAAACACACCTTAGACTCAAAGACTTGAAAAGCTACACCCGAAAGGATGGGGGGAAAAAATCATGCTAACAACGTTCAAAAAAGACCATGAGTGGCAATATTAATCTCTAATAAAATAGACTTTAAAATCCACCACATTGGATAAGGAAGGACGTTATATAATGAATAAAGGAGGATAGAACCATATTAAATATCTACACATCCAAGAACAGGGCTCCAAAATATAAACAAACATTAACTGCTTTGAAAGCAGAAAGAGCTCCACAATAATAGTAGGAGACTTCAACACACCATTCTCAGTGAAAGACGTAACATCTAGAAGAAAGGTCAGTAGAGGCATGGAAGATCTAAATGTTACAGTCAACCAACTTGACCTCATAGACATGTAAAGAACAGTCCACTCAACAGCCATCTGAGTGTACTTTTTCTTACAGCGGACATGGAACGTACTCCAGAGTTGACCACACATTAGACCACAAAACAGTGCTTAACAAAATTCAAAGTGTTAAAATAGTACACAGCATCTATTCAGACCTAAAGCCATAACAGTGGAAGTCATTATCAGGAAAAAGAAGGGAGTGGATATCAGACACCTGGAAACTGAACAACAGCTTGCTCATAAACAGCTGAGTCATATAAGAAGTCAAGGATGAGATAATGAAATTCATAGAATCAGGTGAGAATGAAAACACATCCTACCAGATTCTTCGGAGCATAGCAAAAGCAGTGCTTAGAGGTCAGTTTGTAT
This sequence comes from Heterohyrax brucei, assembly GCA_028571685.1. Taxonomy (NCBI): domain Eukaryota; kingdom Metazoa; phylum Chordata; class Mammalia; order Hyracoidea; family Procaviidae; genus Heterohyrax; species Heterohyrax brucei. Next base: position 6,736,058 of record CM053143.1, read on the forward strand.
CAGTAAATGTACACCTCTGAAAAGAGAAAATTTCCCAAATCAAAGAATTAACTCTGCAACTTAGAAAGTTGGAAAGGGAACAGCTAAAGAGCCTGTTATGTACCAGAAAAGGAAAATCATAAAAATTAGAGCAGAACTAAATGTAATAGAAGATAGGGAAATGATTTAAGGAGTTAATAAAACCAAAAGTTTTTTTTTTTTTTTTTTAAGATCAACTACATTGATAAGCTGCTGGCCAAAGTCACAAAAGAAAAAAAGGAGATGAAGCAGATAACTCAAGAAATGAGATGAGTGATATTACAGCAGACCCAGCTGAAATTAAAAGTCATAACAATACTATGAAAAATTATAGTTCTAACAAATTGAAAACCAGAAGGAAATGGACAGATTTCTGGAAATGCATCACCTGCTTAAACCAGTAGAAACAGAACTAATAAACTGAATAAAGTGAATAAACCCATCACAAAAGAAGAGATTGAAAGAGCAAATCTAGAAAAAGGCCCTGGCCCTGAAGGCTTCACTAGAGAATTCTGCCAAACTTTCAGAAAAAAGTTAACACCAGTATTACCGGTATTACCAGTATTCCAGAGCATAGAATAGGATGTAATACTCCCAGATTCATTCTGTGAAGCCAGCAGAACTCTGATACCAAACCCAGTTAAAGACAGCATAAAAACAGAAAATTACAGACCAGTATCTCTCATGAACTTTAACACATTCTCAACAAAATTCTAGCCAATAGAGTTCAGCCAAGTATCAGGATTCATGATAAACATAAATCAGTTGGAGTTCTTTATACCAATAAAGAGACCATCAAAGAGGAAATCAGAGTCATTACCATTTATAGTAACCCCCAAGATGGTAAAATACCTAGAAATAAATCTAACCAGACCTATACAAAGAAAATTACAAGAGTCTATTGCAAGAAACCAGAAGAAACCTATGTAAGTGGAGAAATCTATCTTGCTCTTGGAGAGAAAGACCTAACATCGTGAAAATATAGTGCAATCCCAGTACAAATTCCATTGTCGTTTTCTTCATTTTTCTTGTGTCTTTTTTCTGGTTTTTCCTCATAGATGCTGGAGTCAGTAGCTCTGTCTTCCAAGTCAGAAAGTCTCTCTTCCATTTGTTCCATTCTGTTTTTGTGGCTCTGAATTGAATTTTCTATGTCTTCGATTTTGTTCCTGATCTGTTGGATTTCAGAGTACTGGTGTTCCATCAGATCGAACAGCTTGCTTAATTTTTCATTTTGCTCTGCTACATTTTGTATAAGCTCTAGGAGGGTTCTCTATGTAATCCTTTTGTATTCATCTTCCGATAATTTCAGAAAGTTTCGTCGTCCAAAAAGCTCTTGGGTTGTTTCATTTGGGGGCCTTCTGAAGCTGTGGATGATTTTCTGGTTTTGGCTGTTTCCAGAATCTGTTGCTTTGGAGGCTTAATGTGAGTCAGTAAAGGCTGGGAGAGATGCTGTGAGGATGGACCACAGTTGTTTTGCTAAGTCGTCTTAAAGGGAAAGGTAAAAGGTATCTATCTGACCACTTCCCAGGTCAGTCACGTTTTCAGGTGTACAGAGCCCTCATCCCAACTGACAAAATAAGCACCTCTGTATCCAACCTCAGATGTTATGAACTATTTCAAAATGCAGCAAGGCTACTGCCCTGTTGGCGTCTGCTGACAGGCCCCAGCTGTAGTTGACACTGTGTAAAATACTGCTTTTCTGCCGGCAAAGTGCTCTCCTGTGGCAAGTGCTGCCTCTGAGCCTAGGAATTAGGTCTTGCTGAGGCCTCTGTATCCAAGATGGCATCCTGCACAAGCTCGCCCCCCAGCACGTCTGTACAAACTACACTATGGCAGAGGCGGAAAGAGAGGCCAAAGGTACTGAGATGCCCAGAGTCCACAGTCTCTGTTGCTGGGGCCCAGCCATAGGCGACACTGTGTAAACTACTGCTTTTCTGCCAGAAGAGCACTCTCCTGTAAGCAGGTGCTGCCTCCCAGGCTAAGAATTAGGTCCAGCTGAGGCCTCCGTATCCAAGATGGAGTCCTGCACAAGCTCTCCCGCACAAACTACACTATAGCAGAGGTGGAAAGAGACGCCAAAGGTGGCAAGATGCACAGAGTCCTAAGCTGACCTCTCAAAATATGACAGTTTCACCTGCCTATCCCACAAGCAGTGCATCTGAGACTAGTTGCTAGTCAAGACCCAGCTTTGCCGGCCAACCAAGACAGAGGAAAAAAAAGTCAAAATGGTGAATTACCTTTGGTCCGTGAAAGCCAGGACTGTCCAGGAACAGGAGTCAGCTAAAGAGAGGAGGTTTTCCGTTCAGTAGTATGAAGTCCAAATCAGCAGCCCTGTGCTGTGTCCTAGGGCTCACTAGGTGACCAGGAGGCTCTGTTTAATTATCAGTTCAGGTCTTGGTTTCCAGAGGGATTTAGGGAGACGTGTGCTTAGTCTGCCATCTTGAGTCTGCCTCTCCACTGTCATTTTTTAATGAGATGGAGAAACAAATCACCAACTTCATATGGAAAGGGAAGAAGCCTTGGATAAGTAAAGTATTAGTGAAGTAGAAGTACAAAATAGGAGGCCTGACTCTATTTAAAACCTACTTCACTGCCATGGTAGTCAGAACAGCCTGTTATTGATACAAGATAAGATATATAGATCAGAAGAACAGAATTGAGAATCCAGATGTAACTTTGTCCACCTGTGAGCAGCTGATAATTTGACATATGTCCAAAGTATGTAAACTGGGGGAAAAGACAGTCTCTTTAACAAATGGTTTGGCATAACTGGATATCCATCTGCTAAAAATGAAGCAAGACCTATATCTCACATCATGCACAAAAACTTAACTCAGAATGGATCGAAGACCTAAATATAAAATATAAAATGATGATGATCATGGAACAAAAAATGGGCACAAGGCTGGGAGCCCTACTACTAAGCATAAACAGACTACAAAATATCTGTGACAGTGCACAAACACTAGAAGAGATCATAGAACACTGGGAACTCCTAAAAATCAAACACTTGAAGTTCATCCAAAGGCTTCACCAAAAGAGTAAAAAGAGGACTACATAGAGAGTGGTAAAGAATTTTTGTCTGCTGTGCATCTGATCAGTGCCTAATTGTTATAATCTGCAAGGTACTGTAAAACGACAAGCAGGAAAAGACAAATAGCTCAATTAAGAAATGGTAACAGTATGAACAGGAAGTTCACCAAAAAAGACATCCAGTATGGTAGCAGATATGTGAGGAAGTAGTGACAATCCTTAGTTGGTATAGAAATCCAAACCCAAACTACAGTGAGATACCACCTCACTCCAGCAAGGCTGGCACTAATCCAAAAAGCACAAAACAGAAAATGTTGGAGAGGTTGTGGGAGAGATTGGAATTCTTCTACGCTGCTGGCAGGAATGTGAAATTGCACAACTTTGGAAATCAATTTGGTGCTTTCTTTAAAAGCTAGGCATAGAAACACCATATAATTGAGTGGTTCCACTGCTTGGAATATATCCTAGAGAAATAAGGGCTGTCACATGGACAGATACATGCATACCAATGTTTGCTCATATTGCAGTATTGCCCACAATAGCATAAAGATGGAATCAACCTTGGTGATCAACAGATGAATGGATAAACAAGCTATGGTATATTCACACAGTGGAATACTCTGCAGTGATAAAGAACAACAATCTTGGGAAACACCTGATGACATGGAGTCATCTGGAAAACATTTTGCTGAATGAAATTAATTAGAAGTAAAAGGACAAATGCTATATGAGACCACCATTATTAAGACCCAAGAAAAGGGTTAGGCATAGAAAAAAATGATCTTTGATGGTTGTGAGGGTGGGGAGGGAAAGAGAGGAATGTTCATAGAATAGATAGTACACAGGAACTGGATTAGGTGAAGAGAGTGACAGCACACAAGAGATGGAAGGTTAGCACAACTGGACTACACCAAAAGCTAAACAGTTACCTAAATACAACTCAACATTTTGAAGGACAGAGTAGCAGGGACAGGGATCTCTGGACCATGGTTTCAAGGGATATATTTGTTCATTGGTTTAATTAACTTTTTTTAAGAAAACTTTGTGCATGCCACCTTGGTGAGTGACATCTGGGATCTTAAAAGCTAGCAAGTTGCCATCTAAATGGTGGCATTAATTGGTCCCAGTCTTCTTGGTGCAAAGGAAAATAAAGACATCAAAGACATTAGGCAAATAAGAATCCAACAGGTAGAAAGTGCCGTGTGATCTAGAAACTACATCAGTGTGAGACCTGAAGAACTAGATGGTGCCCGGCCACTGCCACTGACTACCCTGATAGGGAATAGAGTATAGAGTGCCTGTTGTAGTGGGGGAAAAAAATGGATGTGCAGAACTAGAATGCTGTTAAAAAACCTCACTTGCTGGTCCATCAGACTAGAGGGTGTCCTGAGGACATACCCCCCCCAGACTGTCTCTAAGTCTAGAGTTGAAAACAGTAATGAAGTCATCTCCTCAAGATTGGATTGGAGTATGTGACATAGAATGATGTTGGTGACGAATTATGAGGACTGCCAGTTAAGTTGGTGAACTCCTGCTAGAACACCTCCTACTTCACTGCTGTGCCTAGTCTACCCATCAAAGTAATTTTGGAACTCTTTCTGCAGTAGCCATCAGAGCTGTTATTGTATTACCCTTGATGTCCTGAATGGCATCAAAATGTCCTCCTTTCGATATTGCCTTTATCTTTGGGTAAAGAAAAAAGTCATTGGGGTCCAGATCATGTGAGTAGGGAGGGTGTTCCAGTACAGTTGTTTGCTGGCTAAAAACTCCTTCGCAGCCAGTTATACATTTTAAGTTTGCTTGGCTTGCAGCTGTGCCACTGTGTGTAATCACCATTCTAGAAAGAGTGCCAGAACTGCTTTGAAGGGTGGACCAGGCTTTGGCATAAGTGCATAGCTTCCCAAAGGGAGTACATTGAAAGAGATCATAGTGATATTCAGCAGTGAGGTCAGGCCTTGTATGCTTCTTGGCTTAACAGTATACATGAGGCTGTCTGAGCAGCTGTTGTCCAGAGGTATGATGTGTGGGTGAAGGGGAACAGGAATTGTTTGAGAGGATGTGGGAAGTACAAGGTGGGAAGGAGAATGCTGTTAGAGGAGTTGTTGGTGGGGGGTAGGGAGCAATCAGGAGGTGGGGTGGAGAGCAGTTCGAATTGCATAGTGGTGTGTGCACAGGATTTTATGTGGCAAATTGATTTGGACTGTAAACTTTTACTTAAAGTAGTATAAAATATTTTCTAAAAATTCACCCAGAGAATACAACATACAGTCCCTGATGTAGCAGGAGAAGAATGTGTGTGCAGAACTAGAACTGTATTAAGACCAGAATTGATTATCCAACAAACTAGAGAGTTCCCTCGGGAGATGGTCCCTGGACTCTGTTAGCCCAGAACTGAGGCCATTCCTGAGATGAACTCTACTGAGAAAGATTGTACTGGAGTATAAGACATAAAATGATACTAGCGAAGAGTGTGCTTCTTGGCTTGTGTGTGTGTGTGTGTGTGTATGAAGTTAACTGGGCAGCTCCTTCGTATGCAGAGGTGACATAGGAGAGTGAATGGCATAGGAACTGGTTGAGTGGACATGGGAAGTGCAGGTTGGAAAGTAGGAATGTGCTGTCGCAGAGTGGGGAGGGTTGCTGGAATTGCTTGGGGGTGTGTTCACAGGTATTTGTGTGACAAGCTAGATTGTGGCTTTCACTTGAAGCACAAGAAAACATTTTTAAAAATTGTGTTATCCTATAGTTACAAGGTCAGAAATGGTTATTCATACATAATGGTGTGGGGATTATTAATAGTCTGTAAATATTAATACTGCACCCTAAATTAGTACGTCTAAGGAGCCATAATGGAAATCGATATGTACTTTGAAATTTCTTCCTTCTAATACTGCACCATTCTCTAAATGCTGAAGTCTATAGTCATAGCATAATCACTTGGGTTAATGTGGGTTTTTTTGGGAGGGCTGTTACCTTCTTTGAAAAACTGAAAATTTTAATTTGGATTTTAAAGAGTTTCAGATTGTGTTTTGAAACTTACAACTTGTTACTTGCGTGATTTGTTAGGAAGGAGGTGGTTTACCTAGGTGCCGGGAGCCAGCCCCAAGCAGGGTTTCGGAACCACAAAGGGGTGGGTGGTGTCGGTGGAGGAGGAAATGATGAGACTGAGACAACCAGGAATCTGGAGATTGACAGCCTGTCAAAGCCTATCTTTCTTTATTTTTATAATCAATGAGGTAACTGCTCTTTGACCATGTAAGCTATTGGCTAGTAAGAAGTTGATACCTCATGGTCTCTTTTCATGTTAATTATTAGGGTCCTCTCTGTTAGCTAGTAAAGAACCAATACATTGTGGTCTTTTTTATGTTAATCATTAGGGTCCTCTAAATAATGGTCCGAGACAAGTTGGAACAAGGCTAATCCTTGAGCTCAATTAAATCTATCTATACCTTGAGGTCAAAGGTACAGGAAGAGGGAACAGACTTATCTTAAAAGTTAATCTGACTGTCTATTTGTTCCTTCTCTGTTCTTTCTTATCTCTTCCTGTGGGGACAGTAAGTGCCACCGTCCCCCACTCTAAGCCTCTCTTAAACTGTTCTAAGAAGGGTATTTCTTTAGTATTTGTGTATTTGCCATACCAAATATAATAAATTTTGGAAGCCTATCTGTCTTCTTGATGCAGGGAGTAAAAAGGCTGTGTGTGGTGTCGTTCCTGAGGAGCTCCCGAGGGCTTTTCTGCAATCTTGCATTTCACATGTGGAGGGGGAAGTGCAGATGGGGTAAGCCAGCGGAGCTGGGCCGGCCTCAGTATTCTTGGGCTGGGTGTGCTGTGTCGAATTCATTAAGCCCATGGAGTTGTAAAACCCTTTTTCTTTGATCGTTGTGCCAGGAGATAAGGAGGTATTTTTGAGGAAGGTTTGATTAGGTTGCAAAATATTATCAAGGAGAGTATGACTACAAATATGTCACAGATGAGATGCCTCCGCCTGCCATCACATAAGCTTGTGACTTTGTTCGCAGAGGCTTTTGTGGGTGACAGGCCTTGGCACCTAGGTTATATTTTAACTGATTGATTTGGGATCTTTACTAATTTATCCATTTTCACATATATTAGCAAAAACAGTATGCTAAATACTTTAAAACATGTACTGTTATATATGTACCTTATATAGTTGATACGTATAAGCAAAAACACTATGCTAGACATATTTTTTAAATTTTAATTTAGAACTTTATTTCTCAAAGTTGTCAGACAAATAGAATATTCCATTCTTTTCTATACTGTGAAATAGTCTCAATAGTATTGGAGATAACTCTTCTCTAAAAACTTGGTAGAATTCTGCAGTGAAGTCATCTGGGCCCAGGCTTTTTTTCGTTGGCAGTTTTTTGATGACTTTTTCAATCTCTTCCTTTGTGATGTGTATATTAAGTTGATCTGCAGATGATCAAGGAATTTGTCCATTTCCTCTAGGTTTTCAAATTTGCTAGAGTATAGTCTTTCATAGTATTCTGTTACGATATTTTTGATTTCTGTTGGATCTGTTGTGACAGCTCCCCACTCATTTCTTATTTGGGTTGTTTCCTTTTGTGGTTTTCTATAGTCAGTTTAGCCAGTGGTTTTGTCAGTTTTGTTGATCTTCTCAGGAAACCAGCTTTTGGTCTTTTCAATTTTTTCAGTTGTTCTTCTACTCTCTAATTCATTTAGTTCTGCTCTAATCTTTATGATCTGTTTTCTTCTGGTGCCTGAGGGTTTCCTCGGTTGTTCTCTCTCTGCTTGTTCAAGCTGTAGGATTAGTTCTTTGACTTGGTTTCTTTCTTCCTTCCAGATGTGTGCCTTTATGGAGATAACTGACCTCTGAGCTCTGCTTTGGCTGTATCTCATAGGTTCTGGTAGGAAGTGTTTTTGTTCTCATTGGAATCCATAAATTTCTTTATTTCATCCTTGATTTCTTCTGTAACCCATGAGTTTTTGAGCAAGCGGTTTGTCCAGTTTCCATGAATTCCATTTTCTATGTTGTCTCTGCTTTTGATTTTGACTTCTATAGCTTTATGATCTGAGATGATGTTTTGCATTAATTCAGTGGTATGGATTTTGTTGAGAATTGCTTTATGTCCTAACACGTGGTCTATTCTGGAGAATGTTCCGTGGGTACTGGACAAGAAGATGTAATTGTCCACTGATGGATAGAAAGTTCTGTATATGTCATTGAGGTCTAGTTGGTTAATTGTGGCAATAAGGTCTTGTGTATCTTTACTGAGCTTCTTTCTAGATGATCTGTCCAATATTGAGAATAGCGTGTTGAAGTCTCCCTCTATTATTGTAGAGTGATGTATCTCATTTATGAGTGTAGTCAGTGTTTCTTTCATGTATTTAGGTGCTCTAATATTAGATGCATAAATATTTACTGTTGTTAAGTCCTGTTTGTGTATTGAACTTTTCAGAAATAAATGGTGTCCATCTTTGTCCACAATGGTGGATTTTACATTAAAACCATTTTATCTGAGATTAAAATTGCCACACCTGCTCTTCTTTGTCTATTATTAGCTTGATATAGATTCTTCCGATGCGGAGGTCCGCCATCAGTCACGAACTCCTGTAAATGACGGGCTGAAGCATCTCACCTGTGACATGTTTTCTAGCCTACTGCCCTTGATATTATTTGGCTTCCTAATCAAATTTTCTTCAAAAAGATACCCTCTCCTCTCCTGGCACAAGGATCAGGGGAGATGCCTCCTGAGAGGGGCCCTTTACTACCCCCTTGGTTTATGAAATAATATTGGGAAAACCTGTACAAGAATTTCTGGGGGAAAAGAGCTCAGAGGGATGATTTCTAACACAGCCAGCTTGAGAGCAGCGAGGCCGGCCCAACCCCTGCTGACTTCTCCCAGCTGCTCACCCCTGACATATTTCTGGCTGTATATTTTTTCACCCCAATTAAACTCCCCCCAAATACCCCCTCATCTCCCTGCACAAGGACAAACGCTGAGCCCGGGAATGCCCAGCCCTGCTGACTTCCCCCAACTGCACATCCCCACCCATGTGAAAAGAATTATCCTTTTTAGAACAGTTTAAGAAAGGCATAGGGTGGGGGATGGTAAATGTTTACTGTCCCCTTAGGAGGAGATAAAATAAAGAGCAAAGTAGGAACAAATAGAGATCATAAACTTTAGAACCCTCCTCCTGTACCTTTTAACCTTGAGGTATGAGTAGGGCTGATTGAGCTCAAGGCACAACTTTGTTTTCACTGTCAATTACACACCTGCCTTGGGCCATTGTCTAGAAAGCCTTGACAATTAAAAGGATCACAAGGTTTCGGTTAGCTAATAGCTCATGTGGTCGGGGAGCAGGATAAAAATTACATCACCTCAAGACCACGAGGTTTTGGTTTCAAATTAGCCAATAGATTGTGTGGCCAGTGGGCAGGGTAAAATTCACGTCACTTTGACTATAAAAACAATAAAGACAGACAGCTCCTTCTCTTGCTCTCTGGGTCGGGCTGCCATGAAGCAGAAAACCCTTTCCTGTCTCTCTTAATTCTTTTCCTGCTGCGCCTCTCCCTCCCTCTGGGCGTGACCCTGAAAAGGTGCCGGGGCTGGCCCCCGGCATTCCATCCTTTAATTTTCAGTTTGTTCCTATCTTTAAGTCTAAGGCGAGTTTCTTGTAGGCAACATATGGATGGGTCATGTCTTTTGATCCAAGATGTCACTCAATGTCCCCTTACTGGAGCGTTCAGTACATTCACATTCCGTGTGATTATTGACAGGTATGTGTTCATTGCTGCCTTTGTGGTATGTTTATTTTTGTGTTGGTGTTTTCTCTGTCCTTATCAATCTGTTCTGGGACCTTGCTGTTTGTTAGTTGATTTTTCACTTTTTTCAGGGTTGGTTTTGTGGTTGTCAGGACTCCTGTAGTATATTTCTTGATTTGATATGTTGCATCTTTGTTGTGCTTTATGGCTGCCCCTAATATTCCCCTTAATAAGCTATATATAAACCCCATTTTAATTACTACCAGTCTTGTTAACTTCCTCTCCATCTGGAAGGACTATAACAACTGTAGTACATCCCTGTTTCTAATATGATGACATCATAGTTTACATGATATGATCACTGGATCATTTCTTTCACTATTATAGCTTTGAGTGAGTTTGGAGGCTCCCCTAACTGAGTAGGATTCTGGGTGATGGGTCCTGTATTTGCTTCTAAAATATAAAGTTAGTGGTTTTGTTCTTCTAAGCCAAGAGATTCTTTCAGTATTTCTTGTAGCTTCGGTTTGGTTTTTACAGAGTCTCTGAGTTTCTGTTTACCTGTGAATGTCTTTTTTCATTTTCATATTTGAAAGATAAGTTTTTCAGGATACATAATTCTTGGTTGGAAGTCGTTCTTCTTCAGGGCTTTGAATGTGTCATGCCGCTGTCTCTGTGCCAGTATTGTTTCTGTTGAGAAATCCAATGACAGTCTACAGAGTTTTCCTCTGAATGTGAGCTTTGCTTTGAGTCTTGCTGCCTTTAAGAGTTGCTGCTTATGTTTCGTTTTGTTAAGCTTGATTAGAATATGTCTTGGAGTCTTTCTTTTAAGATCTATATTGAGTGATGTTCATTATGCATCTTGGATATGTATATTCTCTTTCATAATTTCTGGGAAATTCACTGTCAGCAGCTCAGCAACAACATTCTCTGTGTTCTCAGGTGTCTCACCCTGTTCAGGAACTCCAATTAATCGTATATTGTTCCTCTTTAAATAGAGTCCCACATGTTTCCTAATGCTTCTTCATTTTTCTTGTTTCTTTTTTCTCATTTGTCCTAGTAGATGCTGGAGTCAGTAGCTTGTCTTCCAGTCAGAAAGTCTATTTTCCATTTGTTCTATTCTGTTTTCTTGGCTTTGAGTGGAAGTTTCTATGTCTTTGATTTTGTTCTTGATCTGTTGGATTTCAGAGTACTGGTGTTCCGTCAGATCAAACAGCTTGCTTAATTTTTCATTTTGCTCTGCTGCATTTTGCATAAGGTCTAGGAGGGCTCTATGTATAATCCTTTTATGTTCACCTTCTGATAGTTTCAGAAAAGCTTCTTTGTCAGGGAAGTTATGAGTTGCTTCCTTTCAGGGGCCTTCTGAAGCCATAGGTGATTTCTTCGTTACGGTTTTCTCCAGAATTTGTTGCTTTTGGGGCATCGTGTGAGTTAATAGAGGCTGTGAGGGATGCTGTGAAGATGGACCACTGTTGTTTCTCTAGGCCGTCTTAAAATAAGAGATAAAAAGTATCTGACAACTTCTCAAGTCAGCCAGGTCCCTCTACCCAGCTTTCAAAGTAAGCACCTTTGTGTTGAAACCCAGATGTTATAAACTAGCTCGAAATACCGGAAGGCTACTGCCATGTTGGCCTCTGCTGTCTGGCCCCAGCTGTAGGCGACACTGTGTAGTGCCGACAAAGCACTCTCCGGGCAGGCATTGCCTCCAAGCCCAGGAATTCGGCCCTGGTCAGGCTTCCATGTGGGTTTATCTACCTCCCTGTGGAACAAGATGGTATCCGGCACAAGCTTGCCACCTGGCTGGGACCAGAAGGAAGGTCAAAGGTGCCAAGATGCACAGCCTCTGTTGCTGGGCCTCAGCCATAGGTGACACTGTGTAAAATACTGTTTGTCTGTTGGAGAAGCACTCTCTCCCAGGCAGGCGCTGCCTCCCAGCCTAGGAACTAAGTCTAGATGGGGCCTCCGTATGGGTGGATCTGCTTCCCAGTGGAGCAAGAAGGCATCCCACACAGGCTTCCCACTGTCTCAGTGCTGGTTACTATATGGCAGAGGCTGAAAGAGACATCAGAGGTGCCGAGATGCACCAAGTCCAAGGCCAGGCTCTCAAAATATGGCAATTTGGCTTGCCAGTCCCACCAGCACTGCTTCTGAGATTAGCGACTAGTCAAGTCCTAACTCCAACTGCCAGGTAAGACAGAGAAAAAAAAAATTAAAATGGTGATTTGCCTTCAGTCTATGCAAGCCCACTCTCACCAAGTGGGGTCAGCAAAAGATAGGAGGTTTTGCGTTCAGTAGTATGAAGTCTAAATTAGCAGCCCTGTGCTGCGTCCTAGGACTCACTAAGTGTCCAGAAGGCTCCGTTTAATTATCAGGTCTTGATTTTCAGAGTGATTTAGGGAGATATGTGTTTAGACTGCCATCTTGACTCCACCTCCTGTGCTAGGTATTTTAAGACATGAGCTGTTACTGTCATGCAGACTGTTCTTTGACTTTATGTGGGTAACATATCTGGAAAAAAATCACTCCTATTCAAACAGTGAACTTCAGTTTCTCAGTAGAATCAGTTTTTATGATAGAGGCCTTCAGGGTAAAAGCTTTTAATAGAAATGGTCATACACACTATATTTAGTCATAACCAAACCATACTTTCTGCCATTAAGTCATTTCTGACTTTCAGTGACTCCATAGGACAGAGTAGTGGTGTCCCACAGGGTTTCCAAGGCTAGAAATCTTTATTGAAGCAGACTGTCACATCTGCCTTCCATGGAGTGGCTGGTAGGTTTCAACCTATAACTTTTGAGTTAATAGTTAAGCGTGCCACCAGGGCTCCTATATAATTGTAAACATGTATGGAAACATTATAGATGTCTAGTTTTCTTTCCTGTTTTTTTTTTTCCTTGCCCAATAGTTTAAAACTTTCTGTATCAGTCTGTGTGCTTCATGTTTATGACGTGTCCAGAGTGTCTATGTAAAGTTGGAGGAAAAGACTAATGTAGGCTAGCTGTAAGCCCAGCCAAGATAAGATTGTAATTAATGCCACGAACCAGAGGGATTCGGCACAAAGACCTTACAGAGGGTTGAAGGCTTTCAATGCATGTAAGTTAAAATCTAACCACCAGGTTATGTTAGGCAGACCTAGCAGTCAATGTACTCTGCATACTACTTGTTCTGTAAGAAATTATGCCCGAAACTGGCTAAGCTCTGTTGAAGGGACTGCTCTACACTTAAGTGCCACCAAATAGAGGCTTGGTGTGTGCGCCCTTTCTGTATTTCCTGGTTACTCTGTCTCGTTCTAAAATGGGATGGTGAAGTTCAAATTCCGAAGCATATCTGCATGCTGTTTTACACATTGAAAAGTTGTAGTGAGTCCTACTGTATGTCTTCTATGTTAAGTTCTGGAGTATGCAAAGGAAGCAAGGATAGTCGGCTCTTGCTACTTCCTTTGTAGCTGGAGAGGTGAGCCACTCATAAATGAATCATGAGGAAATAACCCAGCACCAGTAAACAGGTAATACGGTATAAGTTGATCTGACAAAGACCACACACAATGCAAAAATCCTTAAAAAATAATTTTAATGTATTAGGGTGGCAGTCAAAAGTACCTCTTGAGAAGGTGTATTTTATGTTAATTTTCATATTGTTGGAAAGTCATGAGAAGGGAGATTGAGACATGGTAAAGGGCATGAGTGATGTCACAGAGATAAGACCGAGGTTGGGCCATCCATTCGTAACCAGTAGTTCCAGTGAAAGCACAGAAAACGGGTCATTTGGATAGAATGGAATCATAGTTTACAGGGGGAAATCATTGAGAATACATTGGTGAGATGGCATGAATGAGAGGTCTCATTTACAAAGCTGTATAGCTTTGTTGGAAAGGTCAAGGCTATTGGTAAAGTAGACCTCAAGTACATTGGCAGAAAGTTAGGAGAAAGGAGTAGATCATTTATTTGCACCACACTGACTGTGTCCATTTACAGTTAGTACTTTTCTTTCAATGATACCAAATATATCCATAGTTTAAAAATTAGTTGTGCTATGGTACTCTTAATAATCACATTTTAAATTAGAGCTGGCAGCCATAATTAGGATAAGTGGGGAAGCAAGACATTTAAATAATCAGTTCTGAGAGATTGAAATACTATTCTCATTGTGATTCATGTGAAAGACCATGAGCTACTTCAGTTTTAGAATCTCAGATCTGCTTTCAGCTTGTCAGTACCACATGATAGGATTATTGATTGCTCTGAAAGCTTGCTAGTGTTTTAGTGAAATGAAGGTCAAACAATGGAAGAGAAATTGCATATGTTCTAGGCGTGGAATCTATAGTTAAATATTTCATATTCCGTGTAAAGATGTATAAGGATTATGAACCATTTTGAAAGAGTTCAGATTTAATAAAGCATGTAATGCTTCATTGAAGATGGGGAATGGCATTTTAACCAAAATTATTGGTGAGTTACTTTATGGCAAGCTACATTCACTGACCATTGCATATATGCAAAAATTATGAAGAAGCAGGCGTCATAAGAGTTTTGGAAGTTGTAAACTAAAGATTTGCCTTTAAGTTATTGGCAAATTCAAAAAAATGGGAACCCAGATTCAGTATAGAAGAAAAAACTTACTGTAAAGGAATGAGAGAAAAGCAGTAACTACAGATCCTTAAAATTGTGCTGAAAGAGTTTTTAAAATAATGTATTATTTTTCCTGTCAGGGAACAATAGCTTACAGGGTTAAATGAGATAGTATATATGAGTTTTAGAATTTTTTTATATGAAAAAACATCATTAGAAGTTTTTTCTATCTTTGTAAGAGAGACAGTTTATACTCGTAAGACTTTGTTTAATATATATGTATTACATAGTGTGTGTGTGTGTATATATAAGATATAAATAATCCAGTGCCGTTGAGTCAATGCTGACTTATAGCGACACTATAGGACAGTGTAGAACTGCTCCATGGAGTTTTCAGGGAACGCCGTGTGGGTTTGAACTGCTGACCTTTGGGTAGAAGCTATAGCTCTTGCCCGCTATGCCATCCGTGTTTCTGTATGTGTATATACGGATGACACAATCAGGAGGACTGGAAGCCCCTACTTACGAAGCCGAAGGATAACAGCCCACAGTACAGATCAGACCGTACAAAAAGAAAAGAAAAATTTTTTTCTAACTGGACCAGTAAGCAACATAATGGTAAATGAAGAAAAGATTGAAGTTGTCAAGGATTTCATTTTCCTTGGATATATCATCAATGTCCATGGAAGCAGCTGCCAAGAAACTCAAATGATGCATTGCTTTGGACAAGTCTGCTATAAAAGACCTCTTTAAAGTGTTAAAATTGATAATGTCATTTTAAGGACTGAGGTGTGCCTGACCCAAGCAATAAGTATTTTCAGTTGCCTCATATACATGTGGGAAACCCTGGTGGCATAATGGTTAAGTGCTACAGTTGGTAACCAAAAGATTGGCAGTTCAGATTTTCTGGGTACTCCTTGGAAACTCTGTGGGGCAGTTCTGCTGTGTCCTTTTGGGTTGATATGAGTCCAAATTGACTCGATGACAGCGGGTTTGGTTTGGGTGCATATGCATGTGAAAGCTGGACAATAAATAAAGAAGACCGAAGACACATTTATGTATTTGAATTATGGTATTGGTAAAAAATATTGAATATACTGTGACCTACCAGAAGAACGAACAATTCTGACTTGAAGGAGGTACAGCCAGAATGCTCCTTAGAAGTACTAGTGCTGACAGTTTGTTTCAGATGCTTCGGGCATATCATCAGGAGGGATCAGTTCCTCGAGAAGGACATCATGTTTGGTAAAGTAGAAGATCAGTGTAAAAGAGGAAGGCCCTTAGGGATACAGGTTGACACAGTGGCTGCAACAATGGGCTCGAGAATAATAATAATGTGAACATGGCACAGGACTATAAGGTATTTCATTCTGTTGTGTATGGAGTTACTATGAGCTGGTGGTGTAGTGGTTAAGGTTGGCAGTTCGGATCTACCAAGTGGTCCTTGGAAACTTGATGGGACTGTTCTACTCTGCCTTCTAGGGTTGCTAGGAGTTGGAATTGAGTTGTTGGCAATGTGTAGTGAGGTAGTAATCCAACAACAGTTATTAAAAACTGACACACTTGTCTTGAGTTTACCGAAGCATCCTGCTTCATAGGTTAAGTAATTAATTAAGTTATGTAAACAATTATTAAGAATGAACACTAAAGGACTTAAAAAAAATACTACGCTGCAAAACTTAACCACAATGAAAGTATACCAGTAAATTATTATCTTGGGAGAATTCTTTACCAAAAGAACTGCTGAACTAATGCTTTCTAAAATTAAAATTACCCTAGATTATTAGTTATTTCTTTTCAAGAAATATCTCAGCTTGGTCTTTATTAAACCTTGAGTCTTGACCTCTGTCCTAAACTGCTAACCTACATTTTTTATATGCATATACTTTATCTTATTCATCCTCCAAATGCTAATGAGTGCCTCTTGTGCTTGCCTGGGATATGGTATAGAAGTAAATACATGGGGATCTGTCTCATGAGTCCTCACAAACAAAAGATAGAGAGTAATTTAAGAAGCAGGAGGAGGAGGAGTCAGTTTGGTGCTGGAGGGAGATGGAGAACAAAGATGTGACCTGTAGATTTCATAACGTGGAGGTCATAAATGACCTTGACAGAAGGATTCTGAGTAGAGTGATAGAGCTGGTTCAGATGGCGTGGACAAGGACAAGCATAGATAAATTTTCAAGAAATTTCGTTATGAAGAGGAGTAGGGTAATGAGATTGTAGCTGGAAGTTGTGGGGTCAAAAGGGATTTCTTTAAAATTTGGATATGCTAGAACTCATTTCACCACCCATCTGTCAGTGTGTTGTACTGTGGTGGCTTGCATGGATTGGTGGCTTACTATGATTCTGGAAACTATGCCAGCAATATTGCAATGCCGTCAGGGCCACCTGATGATAGGTGATGAACAAGTTGCAGTGGAGCTTGCAAACTAAGACAGACTAGGATGGAGACCCAGTGATCTCCTGAAAGTTAGCCAACAAAAACCGTATGAATCCCAGCATAATACTGTCAGCTGTAGTGCTGGAGGATGAGCCATCTAGGCTGAAGGCACTCTAAATACACAGTTACTACAGCAATAGTCTTGAGCATACCAGTGGTTATGAAGATGATACAGGACCTGGAAGTGTTTTGTTTTGTTGTACATGGAGTTGCCATGAGTTGAAGCTGACTCAGTGACACTTAACAAAACAACACGGCTTGTTTGTATGTTGAAGGAAATGCTATAGTAGAGAGGCATAAATAGATAATGCAGGAAAGAAGGCAAGTAGTTGCAGAAATGAATAAAATCTAAAAGAGGGGATTAGCTTTTGAAAAAGTAAAAGTATTTACCCCTCCCCTTTAAAAAAAAGATTTAGGATACAAGTATAATTTCGTTGATAGATATGAGAGTTCAGTGATTGGTATTTAGGAGTTTTGAAGAAAGAAGACAAGTTGTGAAAGAAAGGGAATATTGAGTGGCCATTTGCTATCTGTGGGCCTGGATTTACGAGGTCTGACAATGAAGTCTACAAACTTAATTGTTTTAAGTGCTACATACCTCATTGCTGAATATCACTATGGTCACCTTCATAGGACTCCCCATGGGAAGCTGTGCACTGATGCCAGCACCTAGACCACCATTCAGCTCAATTTTGAAACTCCTGGAACAGCCATTGTGCCCAGTAGCATGGCAGGAAGTTCGCAAACTTAATTGTGTAGTTGTCAGTGAAGGAGCTTTTAGCCAGTAAACAAATAACTATATTGGAACACCATCCCTACTCCCCTAATCCAGCCCCCAGTGACTTTTTTCTTTACCTGAAGATAAAAGAAATACTGAAAGGAAGACATTTTGATGACATTCAGGACAACAAAGATAATACAACAACACTTCTGATGGCCGTTCCAGAAAAAGAGTTCCACAATTTCTTTTACGGTTAGACTAGGCACTGGCGTTAGTGTATAGCTTCCCAAGGGCAGTACTTGAAAGGTGACCATAGTGATATTGAGCTAGCACTTTTTCTAGGATGAGGTAACAAACTTAATTGTCACATCTTTTGTTTGTTTGTTTTTTTACAATTTTCAATTCTTTAGACCCAGGCATGGAGAAGGGGAATGATAGAATTTCTGGAGTTTGCACTTTATAGTTGCTTACAAAAAAGGGAAGAAAGGGTGAAGGAGTTAAGAGTGTATCTAGAACACCCATATCTTTATGTGGATTTTCTCTGGGACCCTCAGTCTCTAGGTACTGTTTCTTAAATGCCACATACATCTGCAGGTCTGCTTGACATTCTGTTTTTCCTGTCCCTAAAAGCTTTACTGGAAACGTTGGTGGCATCGTGGTTAAGTGTTATGACTGGCAGTAGTTAGAACCCACCAGGCTCTCCTTGGAAACACTGTGAGACAGTTTTACTCTGTTCTATAGGGTCTCTGAGTCAGAGTCAACTCAAAGGCAATGAATTGTGTGTGTGTGTGTTTTTTTTAAGGCTTTATAAAGCTGGTGATCTGTTCCTCTAGAAACTTCTGAGGTTCCGTTTTGACTTCTCTTTTTCCCCCTGGCAACTGGTAGTTCAGCAAGTAACACTTCAGTTAGTAATGATTCTGTCAACTGTCTCTGTCACCACCACTATCCCCTTTGTTCAGATGTCCCCTCATCCTATTAAAATGGCTCCCCAGATGCCTTTGCTACTTCTTCTATTTAAAAACAAAAAGAAGAAACCCAAACCCATTGCTGTTTAGTTGATTCCTGCTCGTAGCCACTCTAAAGGACAAAATGGAACTGCTACATAGGGTTTCCAAGAACTGTTGAGTATACTGGAACTACTGAAGAAAAACTAGGAGCCTGTAACAATTTTATACTGTTGAAGCCACCATACCACTCTGGATCACCTAAGAGAGACATTAACTCCTTTTGTAACTCCTGAACTACTTAGCCTTTTGGCTAAGCGGGAGTACCTCTTAATCACTATGCTGCTAGGGTTCTCTCTTCCATAGTGCCACCATAATCAGGGTTTCAAGCGCAGAAGTTTTTATGTTGATCCCTTGCATTATGAATTTTAAATGACTTTCAACAGCTAAACAGATAAAATCCAAACTGCTTAGTGAGGCATAGGGGCCCTGGTGGTGCCCTGGTTACAAGTTCAGCTACTAACCGAAAGGTCAGCAGTTCTAATACATCCACTGCTCATTGCAGACTTTGTGTGGTAATTCTGATATGCTCCGTAGGGATGCTATGAGCTGGAATTGACTAGACGGCAGTGGGTTTGATAGTAGACTATATAAAGAAGTTGAAATTGTGACTGATACTATTTGGTTACTATATTGTTTACATGTAGTTTTGGTTGCATAAAATGATAGCATAAGTACATCAGGAATTACTGTCTCTCTTAGGTGATCCAGAGTGGTGTGGTGGCTTCAACAGTATAAAATTGTTACAGGCTTCTAGTTTTTCTTCTCCCTTTATGCTACCACATGGCTTCCATTATCAGGGTTAGTTCATGGTGTAGGGTGACTGCTAAACTGCATTTATCATGTCTGCATGATAGAAGCAGGAAAAAGGGCAGAAGAGCAAGAAGCTGCTTTTCCCATCCAAGTAGATTCCTTAAAGCAATGTTGCTGTTTATATCGTAAAAATTGTCCAGAATGTAATTGTTTTGCCGCTTCAGGCCACACCACAACTTAGGACGTGAAATCTTTTATCCCAGTATGCAGTATACCCACAAAAATAATAATACTGAAGTAACTTCTGAAGAAAAAGGTGAGAATCACACTTGATGCTCCCTCACATTCCCCATTAGTTTTGTTAATTATCTTTCTTTACTTAGATCGTTCTCCTCAGCTCTGTGCTCACAGCTTAGCCACACTCCTCCAGGTCTTACATCATCTGTAATTTCTACTTTTTTACCTAAAGCTGACTCAAGCCTTGTATTCCCGTGTTGCATGTAAGCAAAAAATACATGTTAAAAGTGTTAAGGGAATACTGAAACAGAGTTCTAAGTGAGGAAAAATGGTAAAATCAGTGTGAATTTGGTTCCACTGAAGTTGATGATATTGAAGGGAGAGTTTACTTGATTTTAGTGTAAATATAACCTGTGTTAAATTTTGAAATAAGATAGATTTCTAAGTTAAAGGAATAGAGTAAATTAGGTAAACTAACACAGTGGGATGTACTGAAATTCCTCCTTTTGAGGACTGATTGTACTCTGTGCTTCAGGGTAACACATCTTCCTGGAATGCATAATGATTTTTAGCATTATTTAGACCAGTTCATCCCATTTAAATCTTAATGTGATATGGTACTTGATACACAGAGAAAATCTGTTCTCTTGAGAGAGGGTAAAATTGCTGGGTCAAGTTGGGAATTTGGTTGCTATACCTACAGCTTCACAGATGTGCTCTGCATATAAATACAGGCTTCCTGGTGTTTGCAATATTGGCATTCGTAGTGTCTTAACAAAGTAAGTAGCCTTAAACAAAAGGAATAGTTATTTTGTTTATGTGTGTATAGTTGACGTGATGTCACAGGTCATCTGATGCTTAAAGTCTTTAGTCAGGGAGCTTGCCATTTATGATCTTTGGTTTGAATTAATGCATGATAGTTGACCCTGGAAATCCTTGTTTGCAGTGATGTTTGTGTTTCTGTTTCAGAAATAAATATGCTTCATCAAGGCTTCAAACTGACACTTGTGTCAGTGAAATAAAAGATGCTTTTCCCTGCAAATGTTTGGAATTATTTTTCTACTGCTAAGTGCAGAGGAACACACGCTATGTATTTTTTAGAGGGGGGTGGAGGAATGAATTCAAGATACCTGAAAATATATAGCAACTATATGTTTACAGAAGCATACTGTCAGTATTGGTAACACTCAGAAAATAACAAGAGTAGGGATATTGTTAAAAGAGAATACATGAAGCAAATTAAATTCAGTGAAATTGGATTGTATAAAAATATTTCAATTAATCATGGTTTGGATTTCCTCTGTTTTATGTTACTATAAATAAAATTATGTTTTAAAAGCAAATATTTTAATGCTGAAGAAAATGACTTAATTTTGTACTGTGTACTGTGCCTTATTTTTGCATGTACTTTACACTGTTTAAGGAGCCCTGGTGGTGCAGCTTCTAACTGTAAGGTTGGTGGTTTGCACTTACCATCTATTCCTCGAGAGAATGATGTGGCAGGCTGCTTCTGTCAAGATTACAGCCTTGGAAACCCAGTGGGTCACTTCTCCTCCATCCCGTAGGATTGCTATGAGTTAGAACTGACTCAGTGGAAATGGGTTTGGCTTGGTTTTTTTGGTTACACTGTATAAAAGTTGTTCAAGAAAGCTTAATAGTTGAAAGAATGTGAAGTAATAGATGTATATTCTGACTTATTTTCTATATTGGAATTTATAATGTGAGTTTTGAAACTATCTGCTTAATGTTTATTACTGATGAAAGTATTGAACTATAAATTCAGATATTCAAAAATGAGTATTTCCATAGATAATTCTTGTGTTAACGTGTTACGTATTTTTGCATAATTATGTTTTACATTTAATAATGTAGAATACGGTTTTTGGTATTGAATGTTCATGTAACTGCAGATCTACAGATATATAACTGTATTTTTGTAGTTATGCCTTTGTATTGGGTTTTTTTTTTTTAAGTTAGCTGCTTCAGGATAACTTTTATTTTACCTTTTATTGATGACCTTACTACAGTTATGTTTTATAGCTTTAAGCTGCCAAGAGTGGTAGTTTTATTAAGGTAACACTGTTTCTTAATTAAATACTTTTGAGTAACTAGAAAAAACTGGAGCAGAGTTCAGAATCTGTCCAAGACATGATGATGATGATGGTGATGATGATGGTGATGACACTGAAGACCTGGGTCATAAAGTTGAATTTAGAAAATGATCATTACGTATTCACATTAAATTCAGTTTTACAAATAGGAGGACTCATAATTGTTAAGAGTATTCCATTTCATCAGTCTAATTCCTCTCTCTCTATAAGTTATATATGCCTTTTACATTTTGATGACAGGTAGCATCCCCCCATTGTCACTCTGAGTTCCCCCTTTTCATTTGTCTGGTTGTCACGTGCCTCCCTGTCTTTCTTTTCATCTTTGCTTCTGATCGTGTGTGTTGTCTTTTTGGTCTCATGTAGACGATTGTTCTGCGGAACACTTACCCACGTGCGTTGTTGTTTATTTATAGGCCTGTTACATGAGCTCCAGGAATAACTTCAGTTCCAAGTTAGAAGGTGTGTAAAAACTGTAGTCTTGGAGGCTCCTCCTAAGCTGCTTCCATGACTGTCCTCCCTGTGTGCTTTTTTATATATGTATGAATACACATAAGCACACACAGGTATGTATGTAGAAATACCCACAGCCGAACCTACATGTGGATGTGGATGTGCTGCCGTATGCCTTCCCACATGTATTCGACAATGAAGTCACAATTAGTTACTTGATATATTTATAAGAAATTGCGTTGTGTGTGTGAGTTGGTGCTTTCCATTCCTAGAAATGTATGTATGTTTGTGTTTAAACTTGCAAGAACTATGAATGCAATATTATTCAAGTGAAGTGAGTTACAAAGACAAGCCTACTATTTCAACCACTTTTAAGATATATGCCAGATTTGGGGGAGGCTGGTGGCTAGTTTTTGGTGTCATTCTCATAAGCCTTTTTAAAAGACCAGCAGTTTGGCTATTCTTCTTGGAATCTTGTTTGATTCTTGATAAATTTAGGTTCTTATTGACATAGGGCCAGTCTGAACCACACATTAATTCACTTTCCATTTTTTTTTTACTATTAACTTATGTACATCGTTTTACTTTTAAATTATATAACTGTTTATTTGACCTCTTTTATGAATTTTATAAAAGTTAGATCATTAGTTGTGCCAGTCACTAGAGCTCACCTTCCTGTGGGTTCATCCTGTGCATGGCCAGCTTTACTCCACGCCCTAGTGAAGTCGTAACAAAGGTGTTTGGAGGAGGCATGTGTCCGTGTGCTGAAGGGAAAGGCTATTATGGACCATAGCTGTTATACAAACTGATTAGCTGCCATCAGTGTCCAAAGCACTGTGATCAGCAGAGACCTGTCTGTGCCACTGTGTAGACCGATAGCAGCAGATGAGTTTAGCTGAGCTGTGCCCCAGCAGTTCAGTCACGAGGACACAGACACTTTTACTAAAGTACGATCATCACACCACTGTCCTTTGCTGGTTTAGATTGTGGCCAAGAGAGAAAAACTGCTTGCTCTCTTCACCCGACAACAGCTGAGGTAAGAGCCACCTTTTTTTTCTTGAGGCGAAGAAAAAGCAAAGGCAGTTTCTTTAAACTTTTCTCATGCTGTTTTGATTTAAATACATGCTAGTCTTTTCTGTGATAATCCCTCAGGCCGAATATACAATTCCGCGTCCGTCTGGTGGAGAGCACCTTGTTTGTAGTACAGCTTGGATAAATTTTTATAGCAGAATTGCGTTGCTGAGCACATCTAAACATTTGACCTTGAAGACTCATGGAAGAGCAGACTTGGCAGATTCCCCTACTTCCCCTTGACTTACAATAGTAATAATGAATGAATAGAAATTGATAAAGAGCATCTGTCACGCAGTTGCTGAGGTCACGCAGCTGGTATGCAGAAACATTGCCCATACAACATGCGTAAAGCATAACTGCAGTCCGGAGAGATGGGTGGGTCATAGAAGCAGGAAATTAGCCTACAGAAGGAATGCTGGCTCTCTGCGCAAGCCACAGCCCATGGGCTCACTGAAAGAAACCACTTGGGGAAATGGGGAGTGCTCAGTACTGCAGAGAAAAGAGCTCCTATATGAGGGTGGCAGCACTGTTGCTGTTATTGGTGCTCCAAAATTATTGAAGACAGTGCAGGTTAGATTTTTTTAAAGGAATTAAAATGTTAATAGTGTAAATGCCTGATGTTTAGTACTTGTCTTGTGATGTTCTCTACTATAGAGAAGTAGAAAAGCTACCAAGAAATGAGCAGAGGGGAAAACACAGCCGGGAGGCCTTTACTTGTAATGTTTTGTGGGTGCTCTGTTTTTTTAAGCAAAGGTTGTATATTGAGATTCAGTGTGTAGAGAAGTGAACCTTTGTTGATGTGTGCAGGATAAGAATTACAAGAATATTTCTAAATGAGCTTTAAAGGAAATTTAGAAATTGTTAAATGTATTTTCCATATACTTAATTCTGAAATATGAGCCTGTTAATTCAGGTCCTTGGCTTTAGAAGAAGTTTGTAATATGCATCACGCACACAATTCGTATGTGTACTTTGAGTGTACATGTTTGTATTTTAAATGACAGTACTTTGTTAAACAAGCTAGTATGTAAAGCTAAAATATTAAAAAAAGATTAAGTGTATTCTTATGGTAAGTCATTTCACTTGCTTTTTATACTCTTAGTAAAAGTTATTATCTGCTGAATTTTGGAATGAAATTCATAGCATGAACAGTTACTTGTTAGGTTTTATATTTTTGTTTTTTGACTTACAGTTAGTTCTTGCCCTTTATCAAAATAGTGTTGTGTATGTTTTTGTAGTTCCTTAATAAATAAGTTGATCGTGATTTAAGAAGCATCCATTACTTAGATTTTTGGAGGGAGAAAAGTAAAATTTAGTAATTGCTAGCCCTTTATTGGAAATGAAAGTGTGAAAAATTTCTCTCTCAAAGTGTTTTAAATCATTTTTGTAAAACAAGATTGCCTACCGGTGTAATCTCAGTTTGGCTGCTCTGTGTTTCCTGGCTTGGTATGGCCTAACATGACTAAGTTTACATTCCAGTGCTGGACACTGCATTCCACTGAGTAGTTGTGATGTACCTAAAGATACCTAAAGAATGTGGAGGCCCATGCAAAAGAGCCAGAGGAAGGGCACTGACAGAGAGGCTTCTGTGCGCAGCAGCTGTCTTTCAGGGAAAACTCACGTTGTCTTGGCTCAGTTTAGAGGTGGGTGGAAGGTGTGCTCACGGAAGCGTAGGACAGGCTGGCCTTACAGAGTAAGAGCCTGTAGAACCCTGTCCAGTGTCTCATTACTTACGGGTATTTAAGAAAAGTAGGTAAGGCTTTATATCCTTAAATATCTCTGCTTTTTTATTGTAAGTCTTGAACCTGAAGGAAAGTACAGCAGACTATTAAAAATTTCTCAATGTTACATAGAAAACTAATTTTATTCATTGTTTTTATTTGTATATTTTTGGTACTATAAAGTCATGTCGTATTTTACCTGTAAAAATAGTGAACTTAGTTGTTTTCAATTTTAAAAATGATTTGTAACTCTTAATTTTTAAATTGTTTTGCACAAAATGTTTACCAAGAAATTCAGTGGAAAGAATATCTGGATCGTTACATGGTTTTTGAAGCAACCATACCTTTAGTTGGTTACTAGCCCCTAAGATAAATCATTTAGGAATAATCTGGTTGTTATACTCCAAGTGATCTTTTTGTTAATCACTTGCTGATGAGTTTGTCTAATTAATTAACCTTGGGGGGGAGGTGTGACAGAATACTAATGACCCAAAGTAAACCTCTATCACTTTGTTTGTCATCTTTGGGTGTTTAATATACCCTTTTAGGGATTTTCTGAAGTTACATTGAGATTAAAGTTGTAAACCAAGCTATACAGTGTATTTATACAGAACATTTCAGAAGGGTTTATAGTAGACCCTACTGACTAAGTCTTCATACTGTGTAGAACCAGACTGTCAGCATTCTTAAAACACATATACTGCATACTTACACACACTTACCTCTCCTTCCCTTTTCTCCGTAGACTCTTACTGAAGACTGTTATCTAGTATAGAAAGGGCAGGCTTTTTTTTTTTTTTTTTTGGTTTAGTGTAAGTTTTCAATCGAAGTCATTTTGCCATATAAAACACCAAGCACCCACCTCCATGCAACTCTTAACTGCTCTCCTCACCCTGTGACAACACACTTCCTTTCCTGTCTACTTCTAGTATCCACTCAACCAACCCTTGTTCTCTCCTCTCTGCCCTCTAAAAAGCAACCAGTTGTGGAGCCTCGTAATGTAAGTTAAACCATAAAGTGTACACACCACCTGCATTGCCCTGTGTCTCATAGTCCAGTCCAGTCTTTGAAGTGTTGGCTTCAGTACTAGTTTCAGCTTTGGGCTAGTAGCAAGTGCAGGGGCCGTGTTCTCAGGGGACCCTCCAAGTTATTGGACCATTACGTCTGGTCTTTTTCATAGAGTTCTAGATGTACACTCACCTTTTTCTCGCTCTGCGTCAGGAATTCTACATTGTGTCAGGGAGGTCTTTGTTGGTGGCCAGGCACCATCTGCTTGTTCTTGTCTCATGCCGATGTCGTCTCCCAATTACATGGACACTTCTGTCTGCTAGGCTCATATCTTTGATTTTTGTGATTTTCATCTGCTCCAGGTGTTTGGGACCAACTAATACTCCTTAGATGGCCACTTAGTGGCTTTTAAGACCACTTACCAATATGGGATGCAGAACAATCTCTTAGAAAAAAGTTAGTTATGAGAAAGGGCAGGCTTTTTATTTTGCAGGCCAAGTGTCACTGCTAGTTATTACCTATAGCTTTTTACGGAAACCCTGGTGGTACAGTGGTTAAGTGCTAGAGCTGCCAACCAAAAGGTTGGCAGTTCACATCCACCAGGCACTCCTTGGAAACTCTGGACAGTTCTACTCTGTACTATGCAGTTGCCATGAGTTGGCAGTGACTCAGCAGCAGTGGGTTTTTGGTATATCTTTTTATTGTTTTTCAAAGTACTGATTCGTATGTGTCAGATACATACGTGTTTATGTGAGTACATTTAGTTGGAGAAATTGTGAATTGTTAGAAGACTGATAAATCTTGAAAAATACTTTTATTTGAAGTTAAAAAATAATGCCTTCTAATTTAAAAGTAAAAAGTACACTTTTTTTTAAATCTTGCTATGTGGTATTATGAATGTGATTTCAAAGAAGCAGATGTTCTGTTAGTTGAAGTTACGGTAGCAGAGTGGAGTGTTATAGGTCATATGTACTATTACCAGTACAGGTTCTTTGTCCAAAGCCAAATGTTTGAGGACCTTCTGTGTAACAAATATGAATGTGGCATGCTTGAAGGTGTAAAGCTAAGGGGAAAAATGCTAAGAGAAAATCCGTACTGTATAATTTTTTAGTTTTTTTCCCCTAGGTTCAATCTTCTATAAATCTATTTTGATCCTAAGATGCAGTTGTAGGAGACAGATATCAAACCCTTTTTTATGCTTTTTTAAAGAGGTTCTATGTGTTACTACAACTGTTTATGTCCTTTTTATTAGAATGTAAGTTATTTGGGAATAGGGATGGTATTTATTGATTTTTTTTTTTTTTTAAACTCTGTGATTATAGAACTTAATGTTGACCCTAGTGATTCTGTGGCATGTGTCCAGTGAGCATGTGGAAGAAGTGAAATTTTATTTATCAGTTATTTATGTGTGTTTGTGCATATAATATATATAGAGAGAGAGGGGATCCACTAACCCTGCTTTGTTGTTAGGTGCATTTGCGTTGAGTCCAACTCACAGCGACCCCGTGTACAGTAGAAGAAAACACTGCCCTGTCTTGTGCCATCTCCACAATCATTGTTTTGTTTGAGCCCATTATTGCAGCCGCTGTGTCAGTTTATCTCATTGAGGGTCTTTCTTTCACTGACCCTCTACCAAGTGTGACATCCTTTTCCAGGGACTGGTCACTCCTCACAACCAGTCTAAGGTATATGAGATCAAATCCCACCATCCTCACTTCTGAGGGCACTCCGGCTGTACTTCTAAGACAGGTTTGTTCTTCTTGTTTGCTGTATTCACTGTTGTTCACCAATACCATAAATCATAAGAGGCATCATTTCTTCATCAGTCTTTCTTGTTTATTATTCAGCATTTGCATGCGGATAAGGCAACTGAAAATACTATGTCTTGGGTCAGCTGCACCTCAGTCCTCAAAGTGACATTTTTGCTTTTCAGCGCTTGAAAAAAGAATTTGCAGTAGATCTGCCCAGTGCAGTATGTCATTTGATTTTTCTCTCTCTCTCTCTCTCTGTATGTGTCTGTTCAGCTATTAATCAAGTTGTGTTTTAGCCAGTTAGCTTCTCATTAAACAATACATAAATTGTATTGTGACATTGGTTGCCAGTCCTGTGATGTGTCAGCACTCTCCTCTTCTCCACCGTGGGTCTCCTGTTTCCATTTGTCCAGTTTCCAGTCCCTCCCTGTCATTTCTTCTTTGTGTTTGGTTGGTATGCTCAGTCTCGTGAACACGACTGAACAAGGAAGTATGGTCCTTGGGTGTCTTACTGGTTGCTCTGTAGAGCTATCCATGTCTGGCTGAGGAGTGATGCCCTAGGAGTGACTACACAGCTGAGTTAAAAGGGTGTCTGGGATCCATATTCTTGGGATTTCTGCAGTCTTTGTCAAACCAGCAAATCCAGTCTTTTTGTGTGTGTGTGTGAATTTGAATTTTGTTCAACATTTTCCTCGTGCTGTGTCTGGGACTCTGCTGTGACCCCTGTTAGAGCCGTCCTGGTGATGGTCGCCAGGCGCCATCTGATTAGTACGCGCTCGGCTTGGTAGAGGTTGTGGTGGTGCTGCTGCCGTAGCTCTTCAGACGTGTGTTTCTCTTGCGCCTTTGGTTTTCTTCCTTCTCTCCTGCTACAGCGGGGATGGGACCAGCAGAGGTATCCCACATGACTGCTCCCAGGCTCCCAAGAACCACGACTCTGCTCATCACAGTTGGGTGCAGAACATTTCCTTTAGAAATTGTCTTATGCCAGCTAAGCTAGATGTTCCGCTGGGATTGTGGTCCCCAGCCCTCTGCCTAGTAACTTAGTTCCTCAGGGAGTTTAGGTTGTCTGTGAAACTTCTGTGACTTCGCCTTAGTCAGCTTGTGTTGGTTTATCTAGTATTGTATACTGATTTAGCCTTCACCCAAGTTACCACTTAACCTACCATCTAGTTAGTGTTTTCTCCTTCTCATGTCTCCTCTCCGTTGTAATCTTCAAAGATTCTTTTTGTATGTAAATATTTTAATGAGTTTTTGCATTGGTCTCATATACTATTTTTTCCTCTGTAGTGGACTTATTCCCTATTGATAATGCCCTCCAGATTCATCCAGGTAGGTTTGTCTGTTTTTTTAAATGTATTGCTTATCTTTTTGTTGCTGAGGTATTGAAGTACTGTATAGATTTTAGAGATTACATATCATGTGATGTGCTAGAGTCAAGTTTTTTTTTCCCAATCTGTAGATTCTCTTCTCTTTTGGTAAAGTCTTTTGATGGGCTTTTGGGAGCTCCCAATTATCTTGCTTATCTTTTGGTGCATAGTTAGTTATGGTTTGTAATCTCTTTATGCCAGCCAGTCATGCTTCTCCCTCAGTCAGCTCTTTCACACACCTTCTACAAATACAGTTTTTACAATTCCAGTTAACCTTGCTAATGAATGGATACAACTGAACTGTATAATCCTATCAACATCTTTCTACACCCTCTCTTCCCCAGACCCATCAGGGAAATACGAATCAATTCCACCAGGAACTCTCCTTTCCCCCTTCATTTTGTGTTAAGTACACACACAAAAACATAAGCCAGCCACTTCATGCCTTTAACTTCCTCCTCTCCCTTAAATAACCAATATTTAAATTATCTATTCCGATTAAGCGACTACTGTGAGGAGACAGGCGTGTTCCTTGGTTTCAAAGAATCTTCTGTTCTGGTTGGGAACTTTCAGCATGTGTATCCCTAAACAAAAGTCCAGTCCAGAGCAAACCATGAAATCGTAGCAGTCTACACCAGCTCATGGTTTCCAACCTCTTTAATTGATTGGATTCTGGTGACCTCATCTCTGGCTATCCTAACTAGTTCACAGTGGGTAGCAGCCTTAGGCTCCGGTGTTTACATATACCTCCTGACACTTACCCCCAGCCCCAGTTCCCGTGGGCTCGGTCAGTGGGTTCTACCTGTAAACTTAGGTCAGAAGTCCATATACAGCTCCTTTTACTTCTGACTAGCCAACTCTTCCTCTCTTAATCCCTACCTCCCGAAGTGTGGGTCAACAAGTGTCAATGGAATACATCCAAATTCAGCGTGTCTCTTTATTGTTGCACCCTCCGCCCCCACTTCCAGTCACTGAGTGGACCCAGGTGGTCACCACAAATGAGTGGACCAATCTGTCTACTTGGCAGCTCATTGGACTTTCAGTCCTAGAAGATGTGGTTCCTTTTTATGGGCACTGGCTTTTCTTGCCTGGCTGTATCCAACAGCAGATTAGCAAAAAACCCAAACCCACTGCTGTCATGTTGATTCTGACTCATTGTGACCCTGTACGTCAGAGTAGAACTGCTGCGTAGAGTTTCCAAGGAGCTCCTGGCGGATTTGAACTGCTGACCTTCTGTTGAACACTTAAAAACTACTCACCAAAAGCAGTTTGCTTGCTCCAAATTCCAACTGCAAAACAGTCACTTTTTTTTTTCTTTCTCTCCAGGTCCTGCCTTCAAATGCAGATCTTTTCTCTCAGTGGTTCTGGGGGTTCGCTCTGTCTTTCCAATGCAAATCTGGGTAGCCCTCAGGTTTTCAACCTACATCCTCACTGTGTACACAAGGGTACTCTTTCAAACCGCCTGTGTTTCCCTCAGATAACTCATAGTTCCTCTTTCAGCACACCCAATCAAGTACTGGCTGAAGGCAGCATTAGAAGCTCTCTGCAATCTCTAATGTCCAATACTCACTCCTATTACATATTTAGATCTGGCTTACAACACTAGGTAGGAGAAGCATTCACTTTCCATAGTACATTCAGTTAAATACATAATCCTAAACACTTAATCCTTTTAAAACATTCAGGTTTTTGTCTTCACCCATTGACTATTTCCCTGTTTACAAAGACTGCCAATTAAGTTCAGAAACTCATCTTGAAAAAGTGCAGCCTACCTCATTGCTGAGTATCACTGTGGTCACCTTCCAAGTACTCCTTTGGGACGCTTTATCCTCGGTTCAGAGCCGTTTTGAAACTCTTTCTGGAAGGGCCGTCAGAGCTGTCACCCTATTACCCTTGATGTTGTGACTCTCATCAAAATGTCTTCCTTTCAGTATTTCCTTTATCTTCAGATAAAGAAAGAAGTTTTGGGGGGACAAATCAGGTGAGTAGGGCGGTGTTTCAGTCAATATACTTATTTGTTTGCTGGCTAAAAATTCCTTCATAGACCACTATACAGTTAAGTTCGCAAACTGGCCACCGTGTCACTGTGCACGATGGCAGTTCCAGAAAGAGTTTCAAGATTGCTTTGAAGGGTGGACTAGGCACTGGCATCGGTGCATAGCTTTCCAAGAAGAATACTTCAAAGATGACCAAAATGATATTCAGCAGTGAGTTATATAGCACTTAGAACAATTAAGTTCTTGGACTTAATTGTCAGGCCTGTATATGCATATAGCTTTGGACTTCTGACTGGGTAGAATCCTTAGACCTCCCACCTTCCATTAATCATACCATTTGTCTGGTGTAGTTTACGCCCCAGGCCACTCCAGGTGGGGCTTTTCTCCCCACTTGGCAGCATATCTTCTACTTCAGCCTTAACAGACAGCAGCAACCAAAGCAGTCATCCCGGAATCAAGTTTGACTTCCCAGCTCCCTTTGTTCTTTCACTTACAAAGCACTACGCTTTCATAAGTCCGGAGTCATTGAAAGAATCCTGATTTCTGCCACTATGGAAACAGCTTGAGTGTGGTATCTCACCTTGTCTAATATTATAAGTAGTGGAGGAGAATCAAGATCAGTAACCCCGTACTGATTCCTGTGAAGCAGGAATTAACATGCCTTCTCTCTCCACTGTATTTGCCAAGTCTGACACCAACTGCCCTTTCCACGATGCTTTCTACTTCTCGTATGGGTTTGACAGTTCATCATAATGGCCATGCTCACAACTGTGGGGTTTATTAGCGAAGTAAGAAGTTACAAATCGAGCTCAGGAACACTCAAGGATATAACTCTTGCATTAGACTAGCTTCCTTGAAGCTGTGCTCACAGACATTCCTCGCCCTGGAGGGGCCTCTGCCCCCAAATACTTAGCTTTCTTTCTCCGTGAGTTGGGAATTCTGTCATACTGTTTCTGCTGCCAGGTTTCCTTTGCCTTTGTTGTGACAGCTCACCTCTCTGTGTCCTGATTCGGAGCTTCTCAGCTCAGGGATTCCAATAGGTCCAAAGGATGTGCTGGACTCTGGCTGTTCTTCCTTGGTGGTGGTGTACTCTTCTCTTTTTCTGCCTCTAGCGTTGCTCATTTCAAGCCCAGTGGCTTGGCAGTTCCCCTTAGTAGGCAACAATTACCACGTTGTCCAGAACCAAACCGAGCCCAATACCGTGGAGTCAGTTCTGACTCAGCAGCCCTATAGGACGGTCTCGTCCAGTAACTTGAACAGAAGTTATAACCTTGGCTGAAAAGGCCACAGGACAGTGATACATCACACTGCAACAGGTTTTTTACGTCCCCAGTTAGATTAAACCAGAAGTATTTTATCCGTTTGGGGTGTCACAAATGATACTGTGTTCCTCATTTCATTTTGGAGTTCTCTTTGTTGGTGTGTAGGAATCTGGCTGATTTTTGTATGTTGATCTTGTCTCCTGTTACTCTGCTGAATCCTTTTGTTAGCACCAGTGGTTTTCTTGTGGAATCTATGTTTTTTTTGTGTGTGTAGGATCATATCATCTGTGACTAAGGATAGTTTTACTTTTTCATTTCTAATTTAGATGCCTTTTATTTCTTTTTCTTGCCTTAATTCTCTAGTTAGGACTTAGCACACTGTTCAGTAGGCGTGGTGATAACTCTGGAAGAAAAGCCCTAGTTGTGTGCGCAGTATGCTTCTGTCAAGGTTACAGCCAAGGAAACCTTACGAAGCAGTTGTGCTTTGCACAGACGGGTTCATTCTAAGTCCGTATCAACTCAGTAGTTACGGTGCCCAGCTTCTTCTTGAGTCTGTATCGTTTCTAAATCTTCTTAAATTACTATTTTAGAAATCTAAATGTACTCATTTTGAGCTGCTGTTTAGATTGAATGAAATGTTATTGTGTGTTTCTGGTCTCAGAGAAGGCCCCTCAGGACTCCTCAGTATTTCGAGGTGTTTGTTGTTCTTGTTGTTGATGACGTTGCTTTTTCTGTTTTTCACTTTAGAAACGTTCCAGCAGTGTTTTGGCAGTTGACTTGCATGTTTTTTTCCATAAGATTTTGTATAATTTTTTTTTTATTTTTATTTAACATAACTCAGTGAAAATGTACATTCACCTGTAAATTTACATGCCCCCCTATATGCAGCTTCCGCTGCTCTCCCTGTCCGGTGACTGCACACTATTCCTCTCTGCTCCATACATGTCTCATCCTCCCGACAGTCTCCTTTCCCCTCCTCTCCGTCCACTCCCCTTCCTCCAGCCAGAGGTCAGCAAGATGATATCCTATAGATGTATAGAACCATAAAGTGCTTCCAATATATGGTTACTCTGCATTGCCAAGTCCATTCCATTCCTGTCCAAAGAGTGGACCTTTGTTATAATTTATGGGAACGGGCAGCATCAGGGCCGGGGGCCATGCTCTCAGAGGAACCCCAAAACCGCTGGACCATCAGTTGAGGTCTTTTAGTGGAGATCTCATGATGCACCTCTTTTTATTCTTGTGTTGCCAGTGAGGCTCCTCTCTGTGAGCTCCGTCATGGCTATCACTGGTGGTGGCCGGGCACCATCCGGTTCTTCCAGTCCCAGGTCGATGTGGGCACCCACTCTTGTGGGTCTCTCTGTCTTCTCGGTTGTCTTTACCGCATGCCATTTTGGCCCTCGGTGAGCATCCGTTCCTGCTGAGTTGGGACCATTTGCTGTCTCCTCGGATGGCAGCTTGGCAGCTTTTAAGACCCCAGACGCCACTCACCAATGTGGGGTGCAGAGAGCTCTCTTAGCAAAACGCTAGTTGTACCAACTGGCCTGGAATTCGCCTAAGAGCATGGTCCCCCGCCCCCCGCCCCAGCTACTCTATCCTTGCAGTATTGAGTTAAGATGGAAGGAGTACTCAAGTTATGCTGAAGTCCGCTTAATGTTGTTCTTGTTCCTAATGTGTGCTGTCACCGCTTTCTCCCAACTAGATTTCTAGTAACTACCTAAACTAAACCCTCCCCCCCTCGCCCTCCCTCCCTCCGTTCCCTCCCTTGCAGCTGTCAAAGAGTCTTTTCTTCTATACACGAGTCTGTTTTTGAGATCTTATCATAGAGGTCTCATACAGTATTTGTCCTTTTGTCGCTGACTGCTCTGACTCAACATAATGTCTTCCAGTTGAAACCAGGTTAGGAGATGTTTCCTGGAATCATCGTTATTCTTTATCATTGCGTAGTGCTCCACTGAGTATATGTACCACAGTTTACCTATCCATTCTTCTATTGCTGGGCATCTGGGTTGATTCCACCTTTTTGCTATTGTGGACTGTGCTGCGGTAAACATTCTGGTGCATGTGTCCATTGGTGTGAAAGGCCTTGAATCTGTAGGATATATTCCAAGTAGTGGAATTACTGGGTCAAATGGTATATCAATATCCATTTTTTTAAGGAAGCGCCAGATTGCCTTCCAAAGAGGCTGGACCATTTTGCAACCCCACCAACAGTGTAGGAGGGTTCCACTTTCTCCACAGCCTCTCCAGCATTTGTTATTTTGTGTTTTTTGGATCATGACCAACCTTGTTGGGGTGAGATGGTATCTCATTGTTGTCTTAATTTGAATTTCTTTAATAACTAAAGATCGTGAACATGTCCGCATGTGTTTTTTGGCTGCCTGGATCTCCTCTTTAGTGAAATGTCTGTCCATCTCCTTTGCCCATCGCTTAATTGGATGGTTTATCTTCTTCTTGTTGATATTTTGTAGTATCTTATAGATTATGGAAATCAGGCATCGGTCTGACATAGAGTTGCCAAATATTTTTTCCCATTCTGTAGGTATTCTTTTAATTCTATTAATAAAGTCTTTGGATGAGCAAAAGTGTTTGATTCTTAATAGTTCCCATTTATCTACTTTCTCTTCTGTTGATTGAGGTTTCTTTGACAGATTTTGGAGTCTGTCCTCATTGTGTATTAAAACTTCCATTGTTGCTCCTACCTTTTCTTGGATGAGCTTTATCGTTTTAGGTTTGATATTTAGGTCTTTTATCCAGTTGGAGTTGGTTTTTGTATAAGGTGTAAGATATGGATCTTGATTCAGTTTATTGCAGATGGATAACCAATTTTGCCAGCACCGTTTGTTGAAGAGACTGTTTTTACCCCAGTTTAATGTCTTAGGGCCTTTGTCGAATATCAGCTGTTCATAGGCAGATGGTGTCATCTCTGGGGTCTCAATTCTGTTCCATTGATCGATCTGTCTGTTCTTGTACCAGTACCAGGCTGTTTTGACCACTGTGGCTGTGTAGTATGTTCTAAGGTCGGGTAATGAGAGGCCTCCCAGTGGGTTCTTCTTCTTTAGTAGTACCTTACTTATCCGGGGCTTCTTCCCTTTCCAAACAAAAATGGTGATTTGTTTCTCCATCTCATTAAAAAATGATGCTGGAACTTGTATTGGGATTGCATTATATAAATAAATTGCTTTGGGTAAAATAGACATTTTCACAATGTTAAGTC
The DNA here is from genome assembly GCA_028571685.1 of Heterohyrax brucei. Lineage (NCBI taxonomy): Eukaryota > Metazoa > Chordata > Mammalia > Hyracoidea > Procaviidae > Heterohyrax > Heterohyrax brucei. The sequence goes on from CM053143.1 coordinate 6,771,539, forward strand.
TTCCTGTCCATGAGCAGGGTAGGTTTTTCCATTTCTCTAAGTCTCTCTTAGTTTCTTGTAGTAAGGGCTTGTAATTCGCTTTGTAAAGGTCTGTGGTTTCTCTGGTTAGATTAATTCCTAGGTACTTTATCTTCTTAGGGGCTATCACAAATGGTATAGATTTGATAATTTCCTCCTTAACAGTCTTGTTGTTGATATAAAGGAATCCTACTGATTTACTTATGTTTATTTTGTATCCTGAGACTTTGCTGAACTCTTCTATCAGTTTGAGTAACTTACTTATAGATTCCTTGGGGTTCTCTGCATATACAATCATATCATCTGCGAACAGGGAGATTTTAACTTCCTCTTTGCCGATGCAGATGCCCTTTATTTGTTCATCTTGTCTAATTGCTCTGGCTAGAACTTCTAGCACAATGTTGAATAGGAGAGGTGACAGTGGGCATCCTTGTCTAGTTCTTGATCTTAGGGGAAAGTCTTTCAGTCTCTCTCCATTCAGGATGATGTGGGCAATTGGCTTTGTATAAATGGCCCTTATTGTGTTGAGGAATTTGCCATCTATGCCCATTTTGCTAAGAGTTTTTAGCATGAATGAGTGTTGGACTTTATCAAATGCCTTTTCGGCATCAATGGACAAATGTGTAATTTTGTTTTCCATTCCTTTCTTACTGTTTATCATTTTGAGATTTGCCTTATCATTTGTTGTTGATGATGTTAGTAACTTAATGTGCTAATACAGTCAGAGACGTCTAGATTTTATTTCTAAGTTTTAACAAAAAGGTTGTTGTTGGTATTGTTACCTACCATCAAGTGAAGTTCCAGCCTACGGCAAACCCAGGCACAACAGAAGAAACACTGCCTGGTTACTGCTAAACTAAAGGAAGTTCATTCCACCCGTCACTGTAGCAGAAGATTCAGAGATGGCGAGGGGTTCAAGGAAAGCTTTATTAGCAGATAAGTGGGCAAGTCTGGGGAGCAGTGAGAATAGCTTCTCCAAAAACTGGCCCACTTGAGTTATATTTTCAGAGGTTTTTATAGCCAGATTTCAAAGGGATTGATATATGAAGATGGTCACAGGACAATTACCAGGAGTCACAAGATTCCCTTACATCATAACGTTTGATGACATCTTATGAAACAGTGTAAATTACCAAAAATTTCAGCATCTCTCTGAGATCTTAATCTATTTAGCTTCCCCAGAGATCGAGGAATACAGACCTCTTAATCCAGTCTGGGGGTGATAATTGAGACAGAGGCTGAAATGTAGTTTAATAACCTAAGTGACCTTTGTTTCAATTCTTATATTCACCAACATGGTCAAATTGTTGTGATGTCCAGGTGATAGGGTTTGGGATTCAAGAAGCGACATAGAATCTCTTTAAAAGTTAAGTTTTATTAAAAATATGTCCAATAAGAAAAAAGACTGGTGCACCAGGGACGCACTCCAAACTGTGCGGAGTGAGGAGGAGTGAGGAGGCGACCCCCGAGTAACTTTTTCATTAGTATTTATAAGTCCTGAGCCTACAAAGCAGGGAGGGAGAGCTGACCCTTGTACTGATTGGTTGAGGCCACCTGGAGTTTTGTAGGTTGTAAAATGTAGTCATTAGGAATGTTTTCTTTGCAGATGGTCCAGGGTCAAGAGGTTATCTGTAAGGCTGTTTCTAAGCTTCAAGGCTGTCTCCCTGTTCTGTTTTGTGTCAGGTGTTAAGTAATCTATGGTAATTCCTGTTTTTCTCTGCTAAGTTTTCTGGGGCCTTTTATTTTAATAACTTGAATCTTTCCTGCTTTCTTCCTCAACAATGCTACTTGTGTCTCATTTTAACACAGGGATTTTATTGACTGATTTAGGGAGTATTGCCTAATGGTAGTTCGGTTGTGGAATTCTTACTGTCCATGCAGGAGACTTGATTCCATTCCTGGACAGTGCACTTCATGTACAGCCATCACCCATCTGTCAGTGGAAGCTTGTGTGTTGCTGTGATTCTGAACAGGTTTTCAGTGGAGCTTCCAGACACCAGTGAAGAAGAAAGGCTTGCCAATCTATTTCTGAAAATCAGCCAACTAAATGATTATAGTTTTATTGCTTAGTATAATATTAAATGTTATATATATTTGTTTTCTTCATGTAGAGCATTTCATCATCCACATTAGACTGCGTACTTGCTGGTTTTCTACACTCTGATAAAACTCTGTAAAATGTTTTTCATTTAATTAACTAAAAAGTGTATCATTTGCAAACCTCAGGATTTCTCTTCATTTGTGTTCACTGAACTATTTCAAGGAATTGGTTTTAATGCCATAGGGGTGGGGATTATCATCTGTCTTAGATTAAATTGTATACCCTCTAAAAATGTGTGCAGCAGTTTGGCTGGGCCCCGATTCCACGTGTTGTGTGATGTTCCCGTATGTTGTAAACCGTTCCTCTGTGATGTTAATAAGGGAGGATGAGCAGCAGTTGTGTTGGTGGGGCGAGAATCAAAGTATGGAATTGTATTGTGCCTTGGAGCAGCCTCTTATGATATAAAGGAAAAGAAGGTAGGTAGAGATTTGGGGACTTCATACCAGTGCCTGGAGCACAGTATGTCCTTTGCAAAGGACCAGGGTCCCTGCACCTCAGAAGCTTCTAGTCCAAGGGAAGATGGATGACAAGGATCTTCCTCCAGAGCCAGCAGAGAAAGCCTTTCCCTCGAGCCAACTTCTGAATTTGGACTTCTAGCCTACTGGACTGTGACAAAGTAAAATTTCTCCTTTTAAAGCCATCTTATTTTTGGTGTCACTACTAAAGCAGCAGTAGATGACTAAAACATTACCCACATTTCCTAATCTGTTTGCCTTTTAAAAATCTCTTACTTTCCAGACTGAATTTTTAAAAACAGTTCAAAACAAATTTTCTCTTGTAGAACTTGATCAAAGATTTTCAAAAACGTAGTTGATAATGGCAGTTACCTGCCTTTGTTTCTATATTTATTATTCAGGGATCAGAGAATAAAGTAAAAATATTTTATGGACTTGATACACAGCTGACATTTCTCATTACTTGCTCTGTGCCTGTCTAGTGTTAGCTTCTTATTTCAAAGCTGAGAGTCAGCCGTTTGTGTGAGTGAGCCCAGAGACCTTGCTGTTGGTGAGGCCTAGCACTGTATTCCTGAGCGATGCCTGTAACTCTTTTCTTCTGGGTTCTTGGCCATGTTTGGAAAAACAGAAAACAAGTTTTTGGATGAGCAAGACAGTTTGTTCTATCTTGGCTGTGTTTGCTCTGTGTGTACTTAATTTTCCATGTCAGTATATTAACGAAATTAACCTGATAGAGAGATGGCTGTTTCTCCTACTGTCACTTTTTCTCATAATCATTGGAGCTTCAGCTTTTCGTCAGGGAGCCTACGAAGGGAATTTTTTCCCATTCTAGGGCAGCTCACACTGGTTGATATACTTTTTATAGCACATTTTAGGTGGTAACAAACTTTTCTCTCCGAAGTAATAGTTTTAGTGCAAATTAAGAGTATTTTCCTAGCCATAAAGTGCTGTTGAACTAATGGATAACTGGTAAGGGGATTTACAGCCTTAATCCTGAAACAGGCAGTTGTTGGTATAAGAATTAGGCATAAAATGAATGAAACCACAGAGTCTATTTGTGTATATGTTATCCAGTTTGTCGTTAAATTTTGTGAATTGCTCAGTTCTCAGTTCCTTCTTTATCAAGTGTTATATGAACATTGTAGGTATCACAGATCTTAAGCTTTTAACTAAATTACGTTTATTAAAAGACTGTATTATACCACTATGACCTAAACTAAATAAACCAAACCTGTTGGCATTGAATTGACTCTAATTCATAGCAACCCTGAAGGACAGAGTATAACTACTCCATAGGGTTTCTAAAGGGCATCTGGCAGATTTGAACTGTAGACCTTTTGGTAGGCAGCCACAGCTGTTAACCACTGCACCTCCAGGGTTTCTCCTGGGGAGAAGGTTTTAAAAAGGAACAGAATTTTTTTAAGTGGAATAATTTTTTCTCATGTATTTCTGAAAGATAGGGTTATTAGAAATAGTTGCTAATAATGTTGACTGGAGGAAAAGGAGAATTTTTTTTATTTTTTTTTTTGGAGTAGCAAACAGACATGGACAAAGTCCAGCTGTACGTCATTAGAGCAAGTTAGGATTACTTAGCTTCTCCAGAATTCTTGCTTCATGGTTCTGTGTTTACCGCTTTGTGAGAGAGAAGACCTCTCAATGGCATTAAAATGAGAGTTCGCCATAGATAGGGCATAGATGCTGTGTTTCAGTTCACTTGTACAAAATTTTTAGGAGGGATGGCTTAATTTTAGTATGCACATCCACTTAAATTAGAGCTAAGAAAAAGCAGTCTAAAGCTGAGTTCCTTCTTTAAAAATTTAGTTACTTGGAAACTTTAGAAACATATATACACTTTGTAGGGAGAAGACTTGGTTACCCTAATCAGGTTAACTTATCAAGAGAATTACATGTATTTCCTACTTTGGTTACTTTTGTAGTTTGCCTTGATACAGTTTTACCCCAATGTGGTACTCTAAAACTTCACCTAAATGGGAATGATTTAAAACAACACAAAACACATTTTCACTGATTTTCCTTTACTTATTAATTTAAAAACATTCCTTTGGAATTTTCCTAATAATAGCTGACTGGAATTTAAGAACTTGAATTCTTCTTTATCATTCTGTGCCAGTAATGATTAAAGAGAATTCCTCCTTTTCTATGGTACACTTTTTTATAGTTGATTTTTATTTTTATTTATCTGGATAGTTAAATATGTAAATAAGAGTTCTTAAATCTCTGGAGTTATTCTGATTGAATTTTAATTTTTTGTTTCTAGTTTTGGAAAGCGGTCTGCAGGAAGCTTTAGGCGTGGCTGTGAATGCATTGTTTTAGAGCCTTCTGAAATGATTGTGGTAAGAATACTTCTGTGAAGAGTCTTCCCTTGCTTCAAATTTATGAAATAAAAGCCATGTTAATAAGCTCCTTAAAATAGTGTGTTGTGTATTTTATAATACTAGATATACTTATTTCATAATTTTTCATCATTAAGAATTTGAAATCAATACTGTAATTATTTGCACAATTTAATTAAATGAAAAAGACATTTAAAAATGGGAAAATGCCTAAGTACTCTGTGCTTCAACTTTGTAATTCAGTTTATCAAAATACTGTTGACTAGAAATTTGGGGGACAATTTATGACTTGTAGGATTTTTAGCTCTTCAAATGTTGATCAAAATGAATGAGTAATGTCAAATGAACTACAGGATTATGTGTTCAGTGAACAGATGGCATAAAGAAGTCAATTCATTTAAATAATTGACAAAATTAGATATCTACTGTGCTGTTAGTATCTTAATTTCTCTTTTTAACTAAATAGTATGATTTAAAAACCATGTAAGACAGATTGTATACACTATATTAAATAGTGTATTAAAAGATACTGTCAACACAGTTACCTTTATTAAAACTTTAAAAAGTTATCATACTTCTTTATTATATAAAAATAACTTTAAAATTGGATAATGTGTACCAGTTTGTAAAACCAGAAACAAAAAATGAATTTTAAAGGGAGTTGTTACTATCTGGGACATTCGTTCAGTATTGGTACTCTCACTGTTTACATCTCTATCTCAGAAGGTATAGTTTGTAGAATAAAAATGGCCTTGCATGAGTGATGATGAAAAGTTTTTATTCATGTTTATTAAAGTATTTATTAAACAAATTTAGGCTTATTTTCAAAGAATATCTAAGGTTCTTCCTTACGATGTGGGAGTGGAAATTCCGTAGAACTTAGTCATCAAAGTAGTGAAGACTTGTAGTAAAATTTCACAAAATTTATTAAGTGAGAAAGTGGAATGGGGTACATAAAGCCTTAATGTAGGCACACCGAGAGTACTTGCCAATGAGTGGACATTTTGACCTCTGTTAGTGCTGTTTTTTAATTTCTTGGAGGGGTTTTTCATCTTTGAAATACTGTGCAATATTTTACACAACTGATACTGCAAAATACTAATAAAAACAGTGGTTGAATCCAGACATCCCTCTGTTGTGAGCAGTCTTACTTACAGACATATCACAAAGATTAACTTAGTGTCGTCTCTGTTCTAGGTTGTTAGTCCATTCATCAGTTTCTAAAGTGTTCAAAATGAGGAATTAGTTCTTTAAACTAGTGCTGTGTATTTTTTTGTTAAAAAAAAAAAAGGAAAGAAAGCCACAGAATGAAAGTAGGAAGGAAAACTCTTAGATAATCTACTGAAGCCAATCTAGCAGTCTTGCTTTTGTCGTTTGAGATGGTTTTTTTCTTCCGTCCCTCCAGATTTATCCATATACATCAAATCCTTGTGCTTTAGTTAAGACAGTGTGGCAGTTCCTTTCATGGTGAATTTGTATCCTATAAGATCTCTTAGGAATAAAACAGTGCAAAGACTGCTGAAAATATCCTTGTGTTTGAAACTACAGGAAACTCAGAATTTCCCATATTGTCCTAAGTGAAACTGAAAATGCCTCTTCCTGAAAGAAAAGTTAGTTCCCGAGAAGTCAGACACACTTAGAGTCTGTCTAGATATTTTGTCGACAAATAGCTTTGCAAATTGAATGAATACAGTCTATCTGTAAGTTTTTTGTCTTTTTTATTTTTTCTGTGCCTAATATCAATAATGGGATGTTAGGTTTGGAGAAATTAAGTTTGTTTATTTTTTCCCCTTGTGGGGGGCCTTACTTCAGGTGGACTATATGGATGAAAATGAAGAGTATTTTCAGCGTCAAGCTTCTCATCGACAGTCCCGAAGGAGATTTAGAAAAATCAACCAAAAAGGGGAAAGACAAACAATTATTGACACTGTGGATCCTTATCCTGTGGGTAAACCACCTTTGCCAAGAGGATATCATACAGTAAGTTACAAAAGTATAATGTTTTTTTAATGCAAGTTTTGTAGAAAGACATTTAAATTTTCAATTTTTGGTGAATAATTATTTAACGTGCTGATTTTGCTGTGAACACAAAAGCTACATATGGTTTCTAAAAAGCATTGAAATAAGATACTGAAAGACATTTTTTAACTTCTTAATGTACTGAAATGTTTTTTGAGGACCAATTTTGTGAGTAGCATGTAAAACTGTAGCAGATCTTTTAAGTTACTGCCTTAAAGTGAGGTTTGGCCTGAAGTGATTGGTATTGTATCTGCTTTTCATTCAAGAAATACACGTGCAAAAATTAGTTTTTGTAAGTTTTTATGTCGTTGTGAGTATATTATGGAGAATTCTTTTGTTTCATGATATAATAAAGTGAGATAATAATAATTTGAAAGGGTGCTTTTTTAACTCCTAGTGTGAAAATCTCTGAGGTATTTGTAATGAATCCAAAGATCCTCTTGAATACTAACCTACTTGGGTGCCATTTACTTCACTAATAAGTAAATGATTTTATTTTTAAGGAAACCAGATACAGGTATCATGTGATTTGCACAAAACCTCAATTAAGTCTATTTTATAGACTTATTTTTGTCTTTCTGGTTAGATGCACTGGGCAGGTTTTGTCTTGTTGCTAATCTAAAATAGGTATAAAATATATGTTTAAGGATCTCTCTTTTCAAAGGAAAGTAGCGTAAATTTGTGAATATGTCATAATAAAGTGAAGATGGTTTACATTATGCATAGACTATCACTAAATGAGTAGTGATAAATTAACTTTTGGATAAAAATATGAAAAAAAGGTAATTGGTAAACTATTTTACATTCTTATCTGTCCTTTTCTTCATGAAAATAAGGGTAAACGAAAGGGAGATTACATGCAGAATTATAATTCACTTGCATTTTAGTAACATTAAGAGATATGATATAATAAAAATTGATATCCACATTTTCTAAGAGGGCTCTTTATGTTTAAATATTTAATATGAGTTTTGACCACCAGCCCCTGTCCTACTCCTCCTCTCACTACCCCTGCACTATTTTAATTTAACATGAATTTTATAGTTGAATCATTCCATTGAGCTCATTTGGAAAGGGTTGCTTTTTGCTCATCACAAAGACAGCTTTGTTTGTCTGTTGAGGAGACTTGGTATTTAAAACAAAAAAATGCTATGAAAGATTTTTTTGTTAACATTGTCCATAGGAGAAGGTAATATTTTTAATTTTTTGGAACATGATGGAAGAAGGAAATAATGTATTACAAATGGTCATGCATGTTAATAGTACAATATCAAATGTAGTATTTCAGCCTACTACTAGTAATGTCAATATTCTGTCTTCTTTGGAATTGTTTTCCAAATTGTTGTCTGTACTAAAATAGAGGGAGCATGCATTGCTTTAAATTTTGTGTTAATGTTGATCGGTTTAATTTTATCGTTACATATGACACATGTAAGTGGAGGTGATCATTTCTTAATTGTTTTTTCCTCCACTCTCATCTTTTTCTCCCTGTATGGACAACTTCACTCACTGTCCCTATCTGAGTTTCCTTTGTTTTTCAGGCTTTTCAAAAAATGTGTGTGTGCGCTTTTTAAATCATTATTTCAAGTTTTTTAAGTTGTCATTAAGATATCTTACTTGGTCAATAGGTAGTTGTCTTACGGGCTGGTCAGTTATTAGGATGAACATTTAAACTTGATTACCAGTAGATCATGTACTAGTTTACTAACATGTGACACATTGGTATTTTATTAAATAAGTTAAAATTGGCAACAACGTGGTCATACTTAAATGAATTGGATTCTGGTTTTGTGCACATTGTATTTTAACTATATTTCTACCTTATTTGATTATTATTTTACCCAAATCCATGATTTTGGTGTAGGAGAAAAGACTTTCTTTTGTATACCATGGTGCCACATGGTAAAAATAATAAAAAGAAAATTATTAATCTTCATAAGCATTAAGCTTTATTTACTTATTCTTAATGGAAGTATTTCTCTTTGAATAAAATTGACTGGCATAGTTGAACTGAGGGCTAAAAAGTTCATTTATTTACAAGAATTGCATGATCATACTTCACAGATGATTTTCAGTGATTACAAATACATTTCAAAGGCATGGCTAAAGAACGTAGAAAGTGTACATTTAGCCAATCCTGTGTGATCGTTCTTAACCTCATTTTAACGTTCTCTTCGTTTTGGCAGATGCACTGTATGTAGCATGTCTGATAATGTCCCTCTTTTCCTTCCCTCCTCTATGGCACTCATTCCATTTTGGCTCAAAGGAGTGCACTAAATCTCAGGTATTGTAATTTGTGTGTGGTCTCCTAACTTTAAATTTATTTGTGAATTGCATTGTTATATAATGGGTTTATAATATTGATGTGTTTTGATTGGTCTTGTCCTTTTGTATTTTGCTCTGATTTAGTAAAATTTCTTAAAACATGCAGTCAGTGGTAAGACTAGGTGATAGCAAAGGCTACTTTATTTGTACAGACTGAGGGAGAAACTGCTTACCTTTGAAGGAGGAAAAATGTTCAGCCTACTTATTTTTAAGAATGAGTAGAACACTATTTATTACCACCTTGTTTTGAAAATGAAGAAATGAAAAGGGAAAGACAGACGTAGTAGAATTTTATTCCTTGTGTAAGAAGCCTATGGGAAATCTGTTAGATATTTTCATTTAAATGCTGCTGGTGAAAGCTCTGAAGTTCACGGTTTCCAGTGTGAGTGTATTGAGCTTGTTGGGAGACCACTGGTGAAGCTTTAGTGAGAAGAGAGTTTAGTTAGAAGGGAAATAAGAATTTAAAATCAAGCGTATTTTCTCACTTGCACTTTATTTTTAACCAAATTTGATGCTTTTATTTCATTCTGCATTCTAATCAGGAGGCCTATAATAATGTTTTTGCTCATTTCTTTCTTGCCAGCTTATGGCTGATTTATGATTTGTACTGTTGTTCTTTGAAATAATCATTATTTGAGGTGAAGCAAGAAAAAGATATATCTCTGGATTTGAACTGATTAAGTAGCTAGTGAGATTTTATGGTGTATTTTCTTACTGTATAGAAGGATCATGAGTAATCTGTAATTCATATCAGAAGTCTGTCCATAACGTAGTATCGTTGGCCATGATAGTAACTGCCTAAAAGCACCAAGTATTTGAAAAAGTTTTTGAAGTAAAAGGAGACCATTGCTCTGTGTTCTGTCCAAGAGAAGACATAACTGCTGTAGGCAGCATGATTGCTATAATGTTTTTTAGAAACACTTTTAAGAAAAAAACTTCAAAAAATTTTATTAGTTTTTCAGATGTTAAAATTTTCAAAAGTACTGTCTAAATGTATGCCTTCCTGTTGAAAAGGATGTAACTGTCACCGTGACCGACTGTTGTCGAGTCCCTTCTGACTCATAGCTGCCGTATGGGACAGGGTAAAGCGGTGCCGTAGTTTCCAAGGAGCACCTTGTGGGTTCAGACTGCCGGCGTTTTTGTTAGCAGATGTAGCACGTAACCGCTGCACCACCAGGGTTTCCAAAGCTGCAACAGTGTGTAATAAATTTCCCGTTTTTTAAACATGAGAAACCCTGATGGCATAGTGGTTAAGAGCTGTGAATTTTAATCGAAAGGCTGGCAGTTTGAATCTACCAGGTGCCCCTTAGAAACCCTGTGGGGCAGCTCTGTGACTCTGAATTAACCTGACAGCAGGTAAGTGTGTGTGTTTTTTTGTTTTAAAAAAATGAAAAAAGTCACCCGTTAGTCTAATTCCCGTTTGGAACTAGAAATTAAAGATGTGCATTGAGTCATGATCTTTACTTCATAACACACTTTTAAAAATTAGATGTATTGCAGTAATTTAAAACAGATAATAATGATTTTTTTCAGAAACATGAATTCTCATATAGACCATGAAGAGTGTTTTCAGGATATCCTTTTTAAACAAGAGTGTGAAGTTTGTACAGACAGAATTAAGCATTTTAAAATGCAATGATAAGGAAAAATTGGAGTTTGCTTTCGTAAGCATTTTCTTACATTCTGATGAGTTGAGGTTAAGGCTGTGTTTAAGACTGCCAGCAAATAGAATGTGGAATGCATTTTCAGTTTTAGACTGGTAAAGCATACAGGCAGGTCCTTAGCAGAGACTGAAAGACTTGGGTCTTTTCTAAAGAGAGTGACTTGGGACTTTAGGCAGGTAAGATATACAGGGATGAATTACCTAATAAATAAGCAAGGTGTGCATGTGCTTGGGCATCAACAGTACAGCGGCACCGATGGCCCAAAGAAAAGACCCACGGATGCCAAACAGGTAGGACACAACAAAAAGTGAATGCCTCAGTGGAAGGGAACTAGCAGGGCACTAAATGAAGTTGATAACAGCTCCAGTGTGGACAAATGTTCCACTCAAAAATGAAGTTCACAATGGGTCATGGCTCCCAAGCGTTACAGGTTAAGTTCCTAGGCCTCTAGTTCTTGAATACCGTCTTTGACAGCTGTCTCCTACAGCCTTCCTAATTAATGAGGGACTCCCTATCTCAATGAGTGTCTTGAGAGTATACTGTTTGTTTCTAATGAAGACGACGTAGGAGTGGGCTGTTGAGTCTAACTCTTGCTACATTCATCCAGCCTGTAGTTACTGGGCAAGGACTAATTATATTAATAGATAACAGGTTCTCTGATGTATTTCGAGAGAAACTTCTTGTCTGCCCATGTCAGCTAATGTAGCAACTGGGGGCTTGAGGGCCAGCAATGCTCCATCTTGTGATTAAAAACATGATACTAAAGTTAAATCTGGTCCCAGGTGCTGTGCAGCAGTGAGGGAACCTGAGTAAGTCAACCACTGCAGTGGATTCAGTCAAGTTACATTTTTACTGTATAGAACTTGCATACAGAGTTATGTCCTGTGTTTTGTAAACAATGATATTTATAATTAACTTTAAAATATGTTTGGTATACCTGCAGACTCAATCTAGTGTGAATTTAATACAATGCTAATGTAGATGTTAAAATCCAAAAATCCAGTAATCCAGAAACAGAAGAAGTAGTACTGCTTACCCAGTGTGATAACCAAAAGTTTCGTAGGACTCACTTCATTGCCGTGACCTAGAACCAAGCCCACAATTTCTCTCAGGCATACTTCTAGGTCCACCACGCCTCTATCAGTTTGTCATGCTATGGTGGCTTGCATACAGCTTGCCACCAGTGTTTAAATAGCAGCAGAGTCAGTCACGGTTGACAGGTTTCAGTAGAGCTTCCAGACGAAGGTGAGCTAGGAGGAAGGAGCTGGTGCTGCACTTCTGAGAGCAGAGTAGGGATGCAACGCGATCGGATACGGTGCTAAAACAGGAGCCCGGAATCGGGAAGAACAGACTCTTCAAAACAGAGTGGACCTTAACATGGATAATCAGGCTTTTAGACCTTCATTTAGTGATGTAATGTGACTCAAGATGAGAAGAAACAGATGCAGACATCCATTAATAATCAGATTGTGAAACATATGAAGTATGATCTGGGAAAATCGGAGCTCAATAAAAATGAAATGAAACACAAAAATATATGTATCTTTGGCTTTAGTAAGCTGAAGTGGACTGGTATTAGCCATTTGAATCTGACTGTCGTATGATCTGTGTCAGAAGATTCAAACAGAAGAGGAATGGTGTCACATTTATTATTTAAAAAAAAATTTAAAGATCTGTCATGAAGTACATTGTTGTCAGTAATAATATCCATACACCTACAACAAAGACCAATTAATACAACTGTTTTTCAAATCTGTACACCAACTACTAATGCCAAAGATGAGGAAATTGAAAATTTTTGCTGACTTTTACAGTCTGAAATTAATAAAAAGTGTAATCAAGAACCATTAATAATTGTTGATGATTGGAATGTCAAAGTTGGGAACAAAGAAGTATGTAGTGGGAAAATATGGCCTTGGTGATGGAAAAAGAAAATGAAACACAGACAATCTCATAATATAATTTTACAAGACCATTGACATACTCTTCATGGATGCCTTTTCTCTACACCATAACTGACCACTATACAAATGGACCTCACCAGATGGAAAACACAGAAATCAAGTATGCTATGTCTTTGCCAAGAGACAGTGAACGAGATCAGTATTAATAGTCAGAACAAGGCCTGTGGCCAACTGCAGAACAGGCCACCAGTTGGTCACATGCAAGCTTAAGTTGAAATGGAAAGCAATTAAAACAAGCCCACTAGAGCCAAAATACTAAAGTATGTTCCACCTGAATTCGAAGTCCATCTCACGAATAGATTTGACATGTTAAACACTAATAACCAAAGACCAGTTGTGGAATGAAATCAAGGATGTCGTAAATGATTTAATGATTTTGATTTAATCAGAATTGGTTGGTACATAAATTTGGAAAACAGTTGTATTAATTGTTATTTCTTGTAGCTGGATAGATACTGTCCTATCACAAAGCAAAAGGTCTCTACAAAGACAGAAAAGAAAGAAAAAAATGAAACAGATGTGAGAAGAAGAGAGTCTAGAAAATAATTTTGAATGTGGAGCAACTAAAGCAAGTGGAAGAAATGGTGAAGTGAAAGAGCTGAACAGAAGATTTCAAAGGACGGTTCTGGAAGACAGAGTAAAGTAGTATAATGGCATGTGCAGAGACCTGGAGTTGAAAAACCAAAACGAGAGAACCTACTTGAAATTTTTCAAGCCGAAAGAACTAGAAAAAAAATTTTCATTCCTGAGACTACAATTTTGAAAGATTCTATGAGCAAAATACTGAACTACCCAGAAAGTGTCAAATGAAGATGGAAAGAAATCACAGAGTCACTGTACCAAAAACAACTGGTCATTGTTAAATCATTTCAAGAGAGGTTGCATATGATCAAGAATAGATGGTTCCAGCAAGGTTGGCCATGATCCGAAAGCACAAAACAACAAATGCTGCAGAGGCTGTGGAGAAAGTGGAACCCTCCTGCACTGTTGGTGGGGTTGCAAAATGGTCCAGCCTCTTTGGAAGGCAATCTGGCGCTTCCTTAAAAAAATGGATATCGATATACCGTTTGACCCAGTAATTTCACTACTTGGAATATATCCTACAGATTCAAGGCCTTTCACACCAACAGACAGATGCACCAGAATGTTGACCGCAGCACAGTCCACAATAGCAAAAAGATGGAATCAACCTAGATGCCCAACAACAGAAGAATGGATAGGTAAACTGTGGTACATATACTCAGTGGAGCACTATGCAGTGATAAAGAATAACAATTCTAGGAAACATCTCATAACCTGGTTTCAACTGGAAAAGATTATGTTGAGCAAAACCAGTCAGCTACAAAAGGACAAACATTGTATGAGACCTCTACGTTAAAGATCTCAAAAACAGACTTGTATATAGAAGAAAAGACTCTTTGATGGCTGCAAGGGAGGGAGGGAGGGCGAAGGCGGGGGAGGTCTTAGATTAGATAGTTGCTAGAAATCTGGTTGGGTGAATTCGGTGACAGCACACATTAGGAACAAGAACAATATTAAGTGGACTTCAGTATAACTTGAATACTCCTTCCATCTTAATATTGCAAGGATAGAGCAGCTGGGGCAGGGAGAAGGGGACCATGCTCTTAGGCGAAATCGAGACCAATTGACACAACTAACATTTTGCTAAGAGGGCTCTCTGCACCCCACATTGGTGAGTGGCGTCTGGGGTCTTAAAAGCTGCCGAGCTGCCATCCAAGGGCACAGCAAATGGTCCTGACTCAGCAGGAACGGATGCTCACCAAGGACCAAAATGACATGGGGTAAAGACAACCCAGAAGACTTGGGACTGGAAGAACCGGAGGGTGCCCAGCCACCACCAGGGATAGCCACGATGGAGCTCACTAAGTTGAGTCTCACTGGCAACACAAGAATAAAAAGGGGTGCATCCTGAGATCTCCACTAAAAGACCTCAGTTGATGGTCCAGCGGTTTCGGGGTTCCCCTGAGAGCATGGCCCCTGGCCCTGATGCTGCCCTTGCCCATAAATCATAATGAAGGTCTACTCTTCGGACAGGAATGGAGTGGACTTGGTGATGCAGAGTGACCATATATTGGATGCACTTTATGGTTTTATACATCTATAGGATATCATCCTACTGACCTCTGGCTGGAGGAAGGAGAGTGGGTGGAGAGGAGGGGAAAGGAGACTGTTGGGAGAATGAGACATGTATGAAGCAGAGAGGAATAGTGTGCTGTCACCGGACAGGGAGAGCAGTGGAAGCTGCATATAGGTGGGCATGTACATTTATACGGTCATGTTAAATGAAAAATAAAAAGAATAGATGGTACTGAAGGAAGAAATCCAGGCTCCAGTCAAGGCTTCAGTGAAAAACAAATCTCTAGGAATTGACAGATACCAGTTAAGATGCTTCAACAAATGGGTCTGTGCCAAGAAATTTGGATGGCAATTACTTGATCAACTGATTGGAAGGGATTACTCTTCATCCCCACTTGAAAGGTCGTCAAACAAAATGTGGAAATTCTTAAATAATATCATTAATATCACAAGTAAAATTTTGCTGAAGATAATTCAAAAATGATTGCTGCAGTATGTCAAGAGGGAACTGCCAGAAGTTCAAGCCAGATTAAAAAGAGGACATAGAATGAGGTATATCATTGCTAATGTCAGATAGATTCAGCGTGAAAGCAAAGAAGGATGTTTGCCTGTGTTTTGTTGACTGTTGAAAGGCATTTGACTGTGTGAGCTGTAACAAGTTGTGGCTAGAATTGTGAAGAATAGGAATTCCGGAACACTTCATTGTGCTCGTGGGGAACCTGTACATGGACCAGGAAGCAGTCTCTCACACAGAACAAGGGGATGCTGTGTGGTTTAAAGTCAGGGAAGATTGTGTCAGGATTGTATTTTTTCATCATACTTCCTTTCAGTCTGTATGCTGAGCAAGTAATCCTAGAGACAGCAGTATTGGAAGAATTGGCATGAGAATCGTGGGTCTGGTGAGCCGTTGACACAGCCTTGCTTGCTAAGAGTGAAAAGCACCTGCTGGTGAAGGTGAAGGACCACAGACTTAAGTACCATGTACACCGCAACATCAAACAGGAAGCCTGAGAGCTGGACCGTGTAATGACATCATGATAAATGGAGAAAAGATTGAAGTGATCCAGGATTTCATTTTAGTTGGAACCACAGTGATTGCCTACAGAAGCAGCAGTCAAGAAATCAGAGCATGTATACTGTGTTTGGCAACTGTGCTTCAAAAGACCCATTTAAAGTCTTGAAAAGCAAAGATACAATGAAGACTAAGGTGCACCTGACCCAAACCATGATAATCTCAGTCTCCTCATATGCATGTGAAATCTGGACAGTGAATAAGCAAGACTGAAGAAGAGTTGATGCCTTTGAATTACAGTGTTGGTGAGCAGTATTGGATATACCGGGAGCTGCAACAACCACCACATCTATCTTGGAAGAAGTACAGATAGAGGGCACCTTAGAATCAAAGATGGTGAGACTTTGTCTCACGTTCTTTGAGCAGGAGGAACCAGTCCCTGGACAAGCGTGTCATGCTTGGCAAAGTGGAGTATCACTGAAAAAGAAGACCCTCAGTGAAGTGGGATGATAATAGTGGCTGCAGCAACGGGCTCAGACAGCCGTGACTGTGAGGATGGTGTGGAGCCGGACAGTGTTTCGTGTTGTTATACATGGGCTCATTAAGAATTAGAAGTGACTCTGTCGCTGAAAACAATAGCAGTGGTGTCTATATATAATTTAGGTATGTATTGGAATGTATGGGTCAGCAGAGGAGAGAGTACTACAGATTATCAGTGTTTAGGGCTCTTACATGCCTTACTCTGTCCCCAAATACGTAGTTTATCTATTCTCCAGGTTCAGGATAGGACTCAAATTCAGAAAACCCACTGCCATCTGTCTGGTCAATGCCAATTCATAAGCAACTGTATAGGACAGAGTAGAACTGCCCCACAGAGTTTCTGAGGAGTGCCTGGTGGATGACATCATGGTTAGCAGATGTGGCAGTTAACGACTGTGCTACCAGGGTCTCCAACCAAAATAAAAAACCTGTTTAATGTATCTGCAATTACAGGACATTTCTATATCCTTGCGTGATTTATTCTAAAAATTCATGTGGGTTCAGAAATCTGAGTTCATAATAAAGATAAGAGAAGGAGAGGAAGCAGGACTGAATAGAAGGAAAGCCGTCAGGTTTGATGCCTGACCTTGTTGTAGTCGTACAGGAAGTGGCTGCGTACCTGTTGGGTCTTTTAGTCGTCCTCCTCTTCAGTGAATCAGACCTTTTTATTCCGCACCCTAGCCCTATTCTGTTCCTAGTTTTTAGAGAACATAAATTGGACAGAGAGATAGTAAAGACCAGAGATGACTTGTTTTGCCAAAACTGTGGAGTAAAAATGTACCAGACTGGCAATTTAAAAAAATTCAGCTTTACTTCACTGGTTGCAAAATTATAATTCTCTCTCACCTTTTGAGTTCTAATTGACTCTGCACACCAGCCCTGCACTCAGCCACAAAAGTATGACTATATCAGTTTGAATTAGAGAATTTGTACACACTATAAGAAAACATACCAAGTTTCAACTGATATAAAATTTTTAAAATAATTCTATGCAGTCAGTTGTGTAAAGAGATGTTTCCTATGTCCTGTTAGCAGTCCCTCTCTACCACGTGAGTGTGCACTTCAGAGCACTGGCTAATAAACGTATTTGACTTTTTTAGTATAACTGTCTAGGAGTTGTTTGTAGAGATATACCCAAGTCATACAAAATATATAAAATCAGGTTAGTGTAAATTGAATGCATTGTAATATTGCAATATTATAAGAATAGATTTCTTACTAGAATTAGTGATAATATAGTATCTGTGAAGTGTGGTGTTAACACGATGGCTTATGTGTGTCTGAAATTTGTGAAAGAATACTTTTTAATGAAGTTATTCTTTATAATAATATAAGGAAAAACTTCTTTTGTCATATAATATACAACTCCTAGTTATATATCTCCAAAATAGTTTTTTTTTTTTTTTTAATATAGATTTGGTTTAAGATGGTTTGTTGCAAATATCATCGTCAGTTAGGTCCTTTTTGTGAATAATAGGTTGAGTTTCAGAAAATTGTGTATTATCATCCAGACTCCCTGAGGGACTGAAGTACTAGGCTGAGGGCTGTGGGACCATGATCTCAGGGAATGTCTAGCTCAGTTGGTACAGTATCGTTTATAAAGAAAATATTGTACATTCTGCTTTGGTGAGTAGTGAGCATCTGGGGTCTTCCAAGCTTGTGTGTAGGTACCTGAGATGCTCCACTGGTCTCATGCCGTTGGGAGCAAGGAAGAATGAAGGAAACCACAGACAGGAGGGAAAACTTAGTTCGGAGGACTAGTGGACCACAACTACCAGTGCCTCCACCAGACTGAGTCCGGTACAACTGGATGGTACCTGGCTACCACCATAGACTGCTCTGACAGGGATTACAGTAAAGGGTCCTGGACAGACCTGGAGAAGAAGGTAGAATAAAATTCTAATTCAAACACACACACACACACACACACACACAAATACAAATCGGACTTAACTGGTCTGACAGACTAGAGAAACCCCGACACTGTGGCCTCTAAACATCATTGTAGCTCAGTGATGAAGTCCCTCCTGAGGTTCACCCTTGAGCCTGTAACACAAAGGGAGACTAAAGGGACATACCAACCTAAGAACAAGGACTAGAAGGCAGGAGGGAACAGGAAAGCTGGTAATAGGGGAACCCAGGGTTAAAAGAGAAAGTGTTGACATGTTATGGGGTTCACTACCAATGTCACAATTAAAAATAGTGGGAAAAAAGTATACTTTTTGAACCAAAAAAAAAAAATTAGTTATCTTTATTTATGTATATTTATTCACTTAATGAATACTTACTGAGTATTTACCATGTTTCAGGTCAGTGCCAGAATTGTAGAGATATAAATGTCTGCGGGACAGAGAGGATCTGGTGCGTGTATTTGGAGTCTTTCAGGGATCCACACATCTAGATGGGAAACTAAAATATCAGGAAGAGCAGGTGCTTCAGAGGCGCGTGTGTAGGTGGCCAGTGTTGGGTTCTGGAATGGCGTTAGTGTCTTTGCTCAACAGTACATGTCCTGTGCAGAAGGAGCAGGTCCTATTCAAAGACCTTAGAGGCTGAGAGATAACATGGTGTTTTGAAATCATGCTGAAAAAGTTGAGAGTTTTCACAAGGGCTCCATGGAAGACCAAAGAGACTGAAGCGTGGGGTGTGAGAAAAACTCTTCTAGCTGAAAGATGGACGGTATGGGAGGTGATAGTGGCAGGATAGGGGTTACATGACCCTGTTGAAGTAGTGAAATTAGAATAAAAATAGTGGCCAGAACTTGGCTATGGACAGTAAGAATTAAGGGTGGCATTTATGTAGTATTGAGGGGGAAGAACGTAGAAATAACTATATTTCAAAATTAAATAATAGTTCTAATCCACTAATTTCTGGTGATTATTTTTGTGGGTAGTGATTTCTGTTCTAGTACTGTTTAATGATGACTGCGGTATATGAATGTAAATACTTGAATGGTAGTTTGTTTCAGATTATTCTTTAATCCATAAAAACCCCAAAGAAACTGAAAATCGAACTGAGTAACAAAGAATAGAAAAGAGGGACTATGGAAAGTGCTGGAGAGATGGGATATTCCCAGATTTTGTTAGATAATGTTTATTGTGTGTATGCCTGGTGGCTTTTATTTCCATCAGTCTTCTAAACAGGTTTACTGGCTCCTCTTCAGTAGGTAATGTTGCATTTTAAAATCTTTTTTTAAAGCTCCCAGTGGAAAAGTCTTTGAACAAGAGGTGGACATAACAATACTGTACCATATGTGCTGCAATTTCTCATAAAACGCAGCATGTTAAAGTGGCTGCAGTAGTCTCAGTTCCCTTGGTATGGGGTACTGTCTCTTGCTGTCACAATCATGTATTAGTGTTGATTTAATTTATACACACTGGGAAATTATACCGTAGAGCAACTATGGAAATTGAAATGTAAATCAGGAAATAATTTAAAACATAAAATGATCTTTCTTGAGCTATTAACAGCATGCATTGCGAATTCATGCAAGAGACACTTAAGAACAGTATGCAGTGTGCTGTTTACCGAAGTTTCAGCTTCTGTTGGAGGATGTCTATTTTTATATATGACATCATCTCTGCTGCAGAATTCTGGTGTCCACTGGGATTTACTGTTCTTTCATTCCTTTTGGAAAGAAAGCTTGTATTGATGTCCTAATTGGAGCTGTCTTTTGGTTGCACTTGGAAATTAGAAGTAATAAGGGTGTTGTGTAAAAGTCATGCAATATTTTCAAGCAGTTTGTCAAAAAGATTGCTGCCACTCTGTCCTGCCTCCAGTGTGCATACTGGTGGTCTCTGTACTATGCTTACCTAAATTTTACCTTTTAGTCACAATCATTTTGGACTGTTTTATTTCTTGTAAGTGTGAGGTGGTGTTTGGGTTTTCTTTTTGCCATAAGATTTTTCAGTTTTGCATGCAGATGTGAAAAATGTCTCTCTAGAAAAATCTACTTTGATTTTCAGATCTATTTCTTACCAGTGCTGTTCTGATCATTTTATGATTAACCGTTGTAAGTTGTCTGCTTTCACTTTTATATATATCAGGCAATTAGAAATGTTGGCTTTTGGATATGAATCTAGTGTTCAGACATTATTAACTTAAAATTTCTATTAGCTGTGAGAACTTGCTATGGAAGAAACTAGCATCTTATGCATTGCATAGATGTTAGGTTCTAAAGTGGTAGGAAATAGTTATTCATGGTCAAATAAATATAAATACCTGTTAAATACAATGCATATTTTTATGTATGTGCATTTTCACTAATAAAACTTAGTCATTTTTCTTAATATCTCAATGTTAGACTTTTGACTGATTTGAATAGATCCATTTTCACAGATGTGCCTAGCATTCTTTGTGATTATTGTAATTATGTACACATAATTATGTAAATATAATGACTTTATATATATATACTTAATATATGTCATAACTTTAAAGATATTTTCAGAAAACAATCGGTGAATCTGTTGCTGGGGGGGAGGTCCTACTAGGTGATTACATTAGAGTCGGTTGTCCTGCATGCCTTATGATCCTTACCCTGCCTCCTGTCTTTGAATCTCCTTTCTCTCTTTCGAGTGGAGGACAGGCGGCAGTTGGCTATAACATTGAATGTGGAATTGCTGACGTACCGCAGAAATGACACGGCAGTAGAGCTGAGATTGGAAACAAAAGGCCGTTGTTTTTGAATGAATTCTAACTGATAACAGTGATGTGGAACAAAGTAGAGCTGCCCCCGTAGGGCTCCCAGGGCGGCCAGTGTCTGAGGCAGCAGACGGCTTCATCCTCCTCCTGCAGAGTAGCTGTTGAATTGGAACTACCAACCGCCTGGTTAGTAGCTAAGCACTTCAACCATTGTGCCACCAGGGCTCCTCATAATCTGAAATGTGGATTGCTAATCCAATAAATGATAGAGTAATTCAGAAGGGAAAGATTTGAGGAGGATAAAGAAAATATTCAAGGTGTGTTGGTTTTTATTCAGATGTCTAACGAGACAATAATGATGGTCAGTCACCTGTGATTTTTTTATGCAGTTCACAGGTTGCCTAAGAACAAACACACCTCTTGCCGTCATGTCAGTTCTGAACGCATAGTGACCTCATGAGACAGAGTAGAACTGCCTCATAGGGTTTCCAAGGATCAGTGGTAGATTTGAACTGTTCTTAATCACTGTATTATTGCCAGGGCTCCAGGTGTTAAAAAATAGAGCTAAGATCTCTAAATAAGTTGTAACTTGCCACTTTGACTGTTGACAAACTTCTAACTTGTACTGTCTGTCTTTACAAAAACTTCAAGCTTTAAAAGAACTGTTTGAATCATAGGAAATTTTGGAATAATCAGAAAAGTTGTCTTTTTAAAAAGGGTCATCTTGCCCTTTGTTCCTTTGTAAAATAAGCAGATCCTACCACGCAGGATGTAGAACATACTGAGTTGTCATTGATGTTACTGAAGGAGCCCTCAGTGGCTGCAGTGTTTTTGTTTCTTTTTACTATTGACTTCTGCCTTTTGCGTAGTTGGGCTGAAAGAGTACAAGTGGCTACCAGTTTTCAAGTGGAGTTGCCAGTCTTGAGAGGGCAGCTGAACTTGTTTTTTTCATAAACACAGGGGGCCTGTCTTCAGGGAATCTAGAGAAAGGTGGTGACTGTATTCTGTGAATTCAGAAGAGCTAAGAAACTGGCTATTTCCTAGTTTATCTCTGAGAGCCTCAGTTCTCAATCTTTTTTTTTTAATCTCAACACTTTTATACTCTTAAAACTTTTAAAAACTCCAGTGAGGTTTTGTTTACATTATTAGTTAGTATATTTACTGTGCATGATATTGGTACTGATAAATTTAAAAATATTAATTAAAACATAATAAACCTATTAAGTGCTAACACAAATAAGGAATTATTAATGCTAAGTAGTGACATTTTAGAAAACAGAAGAATATAAGATTGGTCAAATTTTATACTTTTGCAAACCTGTATAATATTTAGTTTAATATAAGATGGCTGGATTCTCATAGCTTTTTTCATTTAGTATGTTTTGATGTACTATTCTGACTGAAGTATATAAATTGTATGAAGAGAAGCTGGCCTTCCACAGGTAGCTAGGGAATGGAGGACTAATTTAATATTGTTTTCAGATAATTGTAAATATTCTTTTTTTGATATACTACACTAACATTTGAGAAGTGGTAGTTTCTTGAAAGTTAGAAACACTAGGCTAAGGTTATTGAAATTCCTTTGCTTTATTGCAACCTGTTGGTCTCATTTGCAAGTTGAATTCATTATTTTGCATATGCGTGACTTTTTAACAACATGTTTTGGTCACTGTCTTAGTTACCCAGTGCTGCTGTAATACAAATACCACAAAGTGGATGGCTTGAAAGAACAGAAATATTTATCTCACAGCATTAGACACCGAAAGTGAAATCAATCCGCGTATCAACAGGTTCCTGCTTAGTGGTAGCCCTAGGAGTTCCTTGGCAATCCTTGGCTTGTAGACAGTTCCTCATATGACCTCTTCTTCCTGTTTGTGTCTGTCTGTCTTTACTCCCCTTTATAAGGTACCACTAAGAAGAGATTAACCCATTCTACTCTGATGGCCTCATTAACATCACAAAAAAGACCTCTTTCCAAACAGGGTCATATTTACAAGTAACAGACGTTTTGACTTTTAGATAGCATTGGGGGTGGGGGGTGGGGGCACAGTTCAATCCACAACAGTCACTGAGTTAAATAATCTTTCAAAATTTGATGCACTATGCAGTATCAAGATTAACATCTGTTAATAGCCCCACTGATCTCATCAGAAAAGAACTTAATTATTGAGAAACATCCAACACATATTATTAACTACTAGTTTTCCAAATTTAAAATTGTTACTCGAAGTCAAGATTTTATCATTGGCAACTGTCTGAGTCATCTAGTGCAGCTATAACAGAAATACCACAAGTGGATAGCTTTAACAAAAAGAAGCCTGTGTCTCTTTCTATGAGCTCTGGAGGAAGGTCCTTGTGATACATCAGTCTTTCCTTCGTCCTGGAGCATCTCAGCACAGGGAACCTTAGGTCCAAAGGGCGTGCTTTGCCCCTGGCATTACTTTCCTGGTGGTGTGAGGTTCCTGTGTCTCTGCTCACTTCTTTCTTTTATGTCTCAAAAGACATTGGCTTAAGACACTGTTCAGTCTTGTAGACCTCATCTGTGTAACTGCAGCTGACTCATCTAGTGACAGGGTTAACAACATAGGGAAATTGCATTAGATAACAAAATGATAGACAATCACACAATACTAGGAATCATGACCCAACCAGATTGCTATGCACAATTTTGGGGGAACATAATTCAATCTATGACAGCATCCATAATACTGTCAGTTTATTTTCAGGAGAATGTTGGCCAGGTAGCTATGTCTGAGTAACTGTAGTTTGTCTAATTGTTTATTTAGGTAGAAATGGTGCATTATGAAAAAGAGGCTAGTTCAGCTTGCACAGCTCAACTTGTACAACTTATTTTCTTGAGACCAGTATCTATGTACATAGCAGAAGTGCTTTATTCATACTTTTTTTCCTTGAGACCATTGTGTATGTATGTAGCAGAAATGCTTTATACATACTTCCCACTTCATTCTGCGGAATATTCAAAGACCTGTGTTGAAGAGTTGACAATTAATAAAACAGTTGTTGCTGTTTCATCAAGGGCATTTTAATTGAAGTTAGTGAAGAACACAGTGACTGCATTACCAGTACAGTAGATTTCTAGTGGTGTCACTGCTTTAATTTGTGCTAAAACACCAATCCAGCTTTACCCATTTTGACTTTTGAATATCAGTGTAAATGTTACTGCAGTGAAAAAGGCCAAAGAATGCCTTACATCTCAGATAAAAAGTTTTGACCTTGTGACCCCCCCTGGAAGGGTCTTGGGAGCCCTCAGACATCCCCAGACTACACTTTGAAAACTATTTTCATAGAGCCTTGGGCCACAGTTTCTTCATGTTTTATTTGAATGTGTAGAGAGCTAGGCCTGTGAGAAGTCAATGGGAAGTCTGTTATAGCTTTGCTTCAAACTTTTGTTATTAAAGAAAGGCTTCTTTAGGACAAGTTTTACAATGTATAATAGAAGGCTAGTATAGGATGGCTCTGTAAAGCAATGTCTTGTTAGAAAACCACACGCAGGATTAGTTGGCCGCGTAATTTGCATGGCCCAGCGAAAAAGGAAAATCCAGGGCCAGTTGTTCAAAAATTATTATGAATTCCAAAATACTGAAGGCAGAGCAGTAAACAAAGCACAGGACCCTTCTGAGTACAAGGCTGTTTGAGGGACAGTACAGCTCTCATGCTCATCAGACTGGCCCTGGCTTGATGTTTCTCGTCTGATTATTTTCCCTACTGCCTTTTCCCTCTTCTTGTATAATTTCTTTACAGGTGCTTGTAGTAAGTGGGAAGATTCCAAGCCAACTTAACATGGGATCAGAAAAAAAAATTTGAAAATGCTTTACATTAAATAATTGTTCATGTTTTAAATATGGTTACCAATAATCCATTTCATAGTTATATTTTTTAACCTTTTTTATTTAGAATAGTTTCCTTTTCAGAGATTTTATCTATAAAATCTCTTTTCTCCCAAAATGTCCTCTGACTCATCTTTTCTATTAATATGAGTTATTTATTATGTGGATCTATAGAACATTTATGTTTTTATGTAAGCATGTTTTTGGAAAGCAGGATATAATCATAATTCTAAAGTGTCCATCCTAGGTAACCTTTAAAATTAAATTATAAATTGTTTCTGTTTAAGAATGTGAAAACGTGAACCAGAAATGTATTTAGAACTTTTTTCATCTCAAAACTCCTTTTTAATGTTTTTCTAGAGTTCCCCCATCTTTGTCATCCCGTGCCTTGGACACCCATGTCTTTTGTTCCTGGTTCCTGTTTTTCTTTTGTGTCGTAATGCTGCAGTCCTTTTCTATCTACTTGTTGTTTACTTTGTCGTCTCAAAGTGTAATGGACGTGGTTGTGCTATGAGGTTTAATATGGTGTAATAATTCGCCACTAAAACAAATTTGGAAACCTTGGTGGCATAGTGGTTTAAGAACTATGTCTGCTAACCAAAAGGTCAGCAGTTCAGATCCACCAGGCTCTGCTTGGAAACCATTATGAGGCAGTTGTACTCTGTCCTGTGGAGCTGCTAAGAGTCAGAATCTACCCTATAGCAACAGGTTAAAACAGAATCATCTGAGGTCATGGAGCTACTTTCGACTATGTCTGCAGTCTTCCAGTGTGAATTGGTGGGGTTCCCTTGATGAAAGCACCGAAGGTGTCCATATGAAAGTTCCATGGGTACACCAGTTACTAGTGACTATAGTCAAGTATTACTTCTTGTTTAGAGAAATTTCTGTTAAATGAATTATCTCATGTTCTCCAACACTTTATTGTAAAAGCTATTGAGTAGTGTGAGTTCACTATTAATACTTGGTTATTAATATTGAGTGGTATGTGAAACTGCTCTATAAAGCTTTTATTTTCCTTTATATCCTATAAAAAGCACTCATTTTCTACAAAACACAAGCCATCAAGAAAGTAGATTTTGCTTTACAGTTACTATAACGCAGTGTTTTGGTAGGTATTTTCTGGGATAAACATTACATCCTGCTTACTTCTAACACACTGTTGAATTGACCGAGATGATTTCTGAAGCTCACTCCGGTGACTTGCTGTGTGTTCTCTTAAGAGTCTTGGGGTTTGTCTTAGTTATCTTAGTACTGGTGTAACAGAAAGAACCACAAGAATGGTTTTAACAAAAATATTTATTTGCTCACAGTTTAGGAGTCTGGAAGTCAAAATTCAGGGTGCTGTTTCTGGGGAAGACTGTCTGTGTTGGCTCTGGATGAAGGTCCTTGTCTTTTCTGAGGTTCTGCTCCTGAGCAATCGTCCTGTAGCTTGGCATCTCTCTTCCCCATCTCTGTATGCCTAATACGCTCTTTTTTATCTCTTTTAAGGGATTAACTCCAAACACATCCTATACTAATACCACCTCGTTAACATAATAGGAAACTCATTCCTAAATGGTATTATAAACGCATGCATAGAAGTTAGGATTTACAATGCACATTTCTGGGGGACAGGCCGTAACAGGGATCACCTGTAGAATGTATGAATAAATGCCTTCTGCACTGAGTGTTTTGTTGCAGATTTTGGCTGTGTGTTAGTACTGTGAAATGCTACTTTCGTGGTACACCCAGGAGATGTAATCTTTCATGGCTGTGACCCATCTGGCCAGTTTCCGTCAGTTCTAACCATTGTAATATGTGATGTGTACAATTAAATATTATAGCAATAGCTTTTTTCCTCACATATCTGCATAAAAATATAGGCATACTCAGAAATATTTCCAATTTAATTGCAGACAACCACAGTAAAGTGAATGTAGCAATAAAGCAAGTCACATGAAAAGGATACAAATTTATTTACAGTATACTGTAGTCTTTCAAGTGTGCAGCTGCATTAAAATCTAAAAAAAAAGTATATAAACCTTAATTAAAAATACTTTATTGCCAGATAATGCTACTCATGATCTGAGTCTTCAGCGAGATGTATTCTTTTTGTGGGTAGCAGGTCTTGCCTCAGTGTTGATGGCTTCTGACTGATCAGGTTGTTGATTGAGAAAGATTGTGGTGGCTGTGGCAATTTCTTTTTTTTTTAACTTTTTTTTTTTTATTTAGTGTGACTGAGTGAAATATGACTGTGAAATGCTACTTTCGTGGTACACCCAGGAGATGTAATCTTTCATGGCTGTGACCCGTCTGGCCAGTTCCCGTCAGTTCTAACCATATAAAATTACATGCCCACCTATATGCAGCTTCCACTGCTCTCCCTGTCCGGTGACAGCACACTATTCCTCTCTGCTCCATACATGTCTCATCCTCCCAACAGTCTGTGGCGATTTCTTAAAATAAGACAATGAAGTTTTCCTTATCAACTGACTCTTCTTTCATAAAAGATTTCTCTGTGGCATGCAACACTACTTGATAGCACTTTATCCATAGTAGAATGTCTTTCAAAATTGGAATGAGTCCTCTTCAACTCCAGTGCTACTTTCATCGATTAGGTTTCTGCAATGTTCTAAATCCTTTGTTGTCATTTCAGTAGTGTTCAAAGTATCTTTACCAAGAGTAGCTTCCATCTAAAGAAATTAACAGTCTTTGCCCCATTCTAAGAAGCAACTCTCTTAAAGTTTTATCATGAGTTTGCACCAATCCAGTCACCTCTTCAGGTTTTCCTCGTTCGAGTTCTCTTGCTGTTTCTGCTGGAGTTACTTCCTCCACTGAAGTCTTGGAGTCGTCCACGAGAGTTTTAATCAGCTTCTTTCAGACTCCTATTAGTGTTGATATTTTGGCTTCCTTCCATGAATCACAGATATTCTTGTGGCATCTAGAATGACAGAAGGTTTTCAGTTTACTTTTCTTGGATCCATCAGAACAATCACTATGGCAGCCTTACAAAATGCATTTGTTAAATAGTGAAACTTGAAAGTCAGAATTACTCCGTGATCCATGGGCTGCAGAGTGGATGTTGTGTTGGCAAGCATGAAACCAGTGTTAATGTCCTTGTACATCTCCACTAGAATTCTTGCTTGACCAGGGGCATTGTCAATGAGCAGTAATATTTCGAAAGGAATCTTTTTTTTTTTGTCTTAGCAGTAGACCCTAACAGTGGGCTTAAAATATTCCGTAAGCCATGTTGTAAACAGATATGCAGTGATCCAGGCTTTGTACTTCATTTGTGGAGCCAAAGCAAAGCAGATTTAGAGTCATTCATAAGGGCACTTGACTTATCAGAATTCTAAAGGTACATTGGCTTCAAATTAACTTGACGACTTGCATTAGCCCCTACCAAGAGAGTCAGCCTGTCCCTTGAAGTTTTGAAGCCGGGCATTTACTTTTCCTTTCTGGTTACAAAAGTCCTAGATGGCATCTTCTTCCAGTATAAGATGGTTATGTCTACACTGAGAATCTGTTGTTTAGTGTAGCCAGCTTCATCAGTTAGCTAAATCTGTTGAATAACTTGCAGCTTCAGCATCAGGGCTTGAGCTTCATCATGCACTTTTGTGTTATAGAGATGGCTTCTGTCCTTAAGCTTCATGAACATACTTCTCCTAGCTTTAAAGTTCTTTTCAGTGAGTTTTAACGAGGGCCATGCTCTGGACTAGGCTTTAGCTTACGGGAATGTTGTGGCTGGTTTGATGTATCCAGACCACTAAAACTTTCTTCATATCAGCAGTAAAGACTGTTCTGCTTTCTTATCATTTGTGTGTTAACTGAAGATTTCCTTTAAAACTGCTTCCTTTATATTCACAACTTGGCTAACTGTTTTGTGCAAGAGGCCTAGCTTTTCAACCTGCTTGTCCTTTCAACATGCCTGCCTCACTAAATTCAGTCATTTCTAGCTTTTGATTTAAATTGAGAGTCGTGCAACTCTTCCTTCCATCTGAACACTTAGAGGCCATTGTAGAGTTATTAATTGGTCCAGCTTCAATGTTGTTGTGTCTCAGGGAATAAGGAAGGAAGCCTGAGGAGAAGAGAGCTTGGGGGGTTGGGTCTGGAGAGAAGGTAGATGGTTGATGGAGCACTGAGAACACATACCACACTCATCTGTTAAGTTCAGTGTCTTGTATGGACATAGTTCATGACTCCTCAAAGCAGTCACAATAGTAATATCAAAGGTCACTCATCACAGATCACAAATAACAGATATCATAATAATAAACATTACCAAAATGTAACAGAGAGACCTGAAAAATGAGCACATGCTGTTAGAAAAATGGTACTGATAGACTTGCTTCACTCAGGATTGCCACAGACCTCCAATTTGTTAAGAAAAAAAAAAAAAGAAAGAAAGAAATATGAATACTGAAATATGTTTACCTCCTTAAAACTCTTAAAGAACTGGAGAAATCAGATGTGTGGTTGATTTTTTGTTTATTCATTTATTTATCAGAAGGAAGATAGAATGTTGTCGTTTCTTAAGCACATGTTTATAGGCTGAATTCTTTTTCAACACAATATTTTGAAAATTTCTGTGACATTTAAAGTATTTTTTGTATTGAGGCAGTCTTCTATGTTTAATTATTTTCCAGGCAAGTTGACTTGGGAACATTTCCTATATGGAATATATGTGATTCTTACAGTGGGACTGGCATAGGTCTGTTCCTGGTAGAAACTGCGTTGATTACTGCTTCCATTTATAAACCCTGTCATTTTCTTTTACAGTGAAGACTGTCGAGCCATTATGAAAGTATATGCGCACTTCAATATTCACTTGAAAGACATTAGATTAAAAAATGGGAGTATAAGGTATATGTTTAAAATTGAATTCTTGAAGTGTCAGTAGAGTCTGAAAGCTGATAGTGTTGCGAATGCAACTGTATATACCTAGTGTGTACCACAGGTGGTAAGACCCTGTAGTTTCTTGGTTACATATTTCTATCTTTGGAGGAAATTAACATTGGTTACTATTTCTAGGAGTGGCGTTATAGGTAGATCCACTTTCATTAATAACTCTAGAATGGGATGTTTGTACAAGAATATTTGTCTAACCATCTATACAACTTTTAATAGGTTGATGAAATCTTGAATGTAACTGATTTTTTTAGAATATTTTGGAAGGCATAAAATTGACCCCTATTGAATAATTGTACCAGCCTGCTAAATGTTTTCTCATAGGTTTTGAGAATTAAATCTTACCAGATTTTCTAAAACCAGATGGTATAATCTCCATTGTTAGGAGATTAGGAAAATTAAGCCAAAGAGGTTAAGGTTATAGGCTCCAATGTTCAGGCAAACTCAGATTGTAAATGTTAAAGTCAAACATAGACATAGATGTTTTCAATTCCAGTTTTGTGAATTTTTTTTAACGAATTTAACATGTATTGCCCTTTATTTTATGAAATTCGGTCTTAATTAGATGCCTGCTGCTTGAAATGGAAAGAAAAAAACAGTTGGTTCTGAATCATAGCAACCCCATGGAACAAGTTTCCAAGTAGCACTTGGAAAGATTTGAACGGCTGGCCTTTTGATAAGCATGAGCACTTAACCACTGTACCACCGCGGTTTCTGTCTACTACATGAATACCTTTTAAAGAGCGAGGCTGCCCTACAAAACACCCAGTGTGAGGAAATGACCACGGAGGTTTTTGTAGTGATAATAGGCTTTAATTGATTCATCAGTCATTTATGTTGTCATCAACTGCCATTTTGGGACCATGTATCTGTCTTCAATAAAATGCAACTTAAAAAAACCAAACCAAACAACTTTCTAGTTTTATTCAGTATAGAATGAGTTTTCGTTTGTAAGGACTACTACTCCTAATTCCTGTTTTTTAACAGAGGACTGGACAATTCATTAGTGTATTTTAAAAGTAAGGTCCACCAATATCATAAGTAAGGAGAGCCAGAATCTTCGGAAAGATCTTTTATAAGTATTAATGAACCAGACTGATTTGCAATTGTGTAAAATCTGTCATTAGATCTGAAAAAATATTACTCATAAAATGCTTGCTTTTCTTCTATACAAATGTTAGAATTTTTTTGTAATATTTAAGAATATACAAGAATTCGTTCAATAACTTTTAAGATATTACAAATTCTGTAGAACTGGCTGTCCAGCTACATACAGTTTTTAACAGTTCACTTTATTTTTGCATTATGAATGTTACCTTTCACTTACCTTTTCTGTTTCATTTGTTTTAAAATGCAGCTCCCAGATTTCTGTTTTTGTTTTCACTAGTAGAATATGAAAAGGGATGAATCAGACAATCAGTATGCTAGTATAAATTGGGCTGTTTTTAATTTTGTCAGGTCAAGTGCTAAAAACAGAACTTTAGAACTGTTGTCGCACCCAGCATTGAGAAGGGAGAATGTTGACGGCTTGTGGGCCTGTAAAATAACGCATGCTACTTAGTGAGAAGCTAGTTCTAGAAACCTTCATTAAAGTACAGTTTAAAAAATGTATGTGTATGGATACTTACATTAAAACAATGTGTGATTATTACCATTACCAAAAGTATAAGGATATTTTAATATACACCCCTTCTTCCTGTCAAAGGAGGGTAACAGAGATCTCAGAATAAAGAATAGTTACGGTCATGAAATTTTATCCCAAGCTAGATTTATTTTTATTCATGTCATTCCATATGAGATCGTTCTCCTCACCTACTTCTGGTGTCCAGCTGAAGTTTGGTAACACCCATGTTATGCAATTAATACAACTTTAAGGACTGGAAAGAAATTTAGAATTTTCCTAGTTGAATCACTTAATACAGGTTTTTTTTTTTTTTTAATGTAATACCTTTCAGCCTGTGCTTTAAGATTTTTAATGACCCTAAGCACTGATATTTTGAATACCTCATTTAAATAATGTGTTTACAAAGTAAAGGCTTAGTAAGTCATTGTAGTATCCTGTTGAGTCAGTTTCAACTCATGGTGACCCTGTAGGATGGAGCAGAACCGCTGCATAGCGTTTCCAAGGAGCAGCTGATGGACTCAGACTGTGTACTGACAGTTAACACTGCACCACCGGGGCCCCAGTCTTTGTGGGAGCAAATTGCCAGGTATTTCTTCTTGCAGAGCAACTGGTAGGTTACGGCAGCTGACCTCTTGGTTAGCTGACTAGTGCTTAACTATTTACCACCAGTGCTCCTTTAGTAAATTATAGCGGTTATTATTTACTGTAGGTAAAGGTTAATTATTAGGAAGCTTTTCATTATGTTTTGAAGTCTGCTTCTCTGTAATTTTAATTCATGATTCTAGATTGCTTTTAAATCAGCACAAATATTTATATTCTCTATTTAACTGCCCTTCAGATATTTAAAGAGGTCTTAAAACTGTCCTCAACTATGGGAATTCTTGTAGCTTTCTTCATTGTTTCTTTCATAGTTACTCGTCATGATGTCTAGAACTGACTATTAGTAGTGCATGCAGATTACAGTAGAACCAACTGTCTCCTTGCTCTAGACAACATACCTCTGATAATGACAATGGAGATTATTTTAGGGTTTTAAGGAAATGTCCATTGGCTCGTATTGAGTTTTTGTCTCAGTGACTCTTACAGATAACCCCTCCAACACTTAGCCTCGTAAGAGTTTTCCCTCCAACCTGATTTCCTGTCTTGTACTTTTACATGTGACATTTTGATAATACACATGTGGGTCTTAGCAAACCCTGGTGACATAGTGGTTAAGGGCTATTGCTGACCAAAAGGTTGGCAGTTCAAATCTGCCATTTGCTCCTTGGGTCAGCTCTACTCTGTCTTATAGCGTCGCTATGAGTCGGAATTGACTTGACGGTGGTGAGTTTGGTATTGATCCTGTGAGTCTTTACGTTTATCCCTATTAAATTTAAATTTCATGGTTTGAGCCTATTTTTCTAACCTGTCAAGTTATTACAATTCCCTAATTTTGTCATTTGAGTCCCTGGGTAGTAGAAACAATTAATGTACTTGGGTGCTAGTTTAAAAATTGGAGATTCTAGTCCTTGTGAGAAGTGATGATTTGCTTCTGAAAAACTAGCCATTGAAAAGAAAGCCTTGTGGAGCACAATTCTCCTCTGACATACATAAGATTTTTATAAGTTGTAATTAAGGCAACTGGTTTTGAAGTTTGTCAGTAAACGAATTAGACATCTCTTATAGCTATGCAACTGTCTTATGTCTGTTTTCTTAGAGACCTGTATAATAATGCTTCATAAACTATTTGAAATTCAAATGAAATCGTTATATATTCCTTCTTTGAGTAATTATTGTGTGTTTCATGCTAGTGGGGGTAGGGGTAACATATAATTTGCTGTTGACACTACCAAAAACTCCCTGCCATCAAGTCAGTTCTCACTCACAGTGACCCTGTAGGACAGAGTAGAACTGCCCCGTCAAGTTTCCAAAGAGCGCCTGGTGGGTTCACATTGCCAACCTTTTGTTTAGCAAGTGTAGCACTTCACCATGCCATGCTTATGCTCCCGGGAAAAGAAAATAATGGATGATCCCTGCCCTCGGCTAACTTATCTCTTAGTTTGTGACACATGATTTTCTGTTTTTGTTAAATGAGAGTTAGAGAAATAATGAGCATTTTAGTCACAAGGAAATAAATGGCAAATTAATAGTAAAGATAATATTTGCTGTTTACATTTTGTATGATTGCTTTGTGAGTTAGTCTGACAGGGAGCTTTGTTTGAAGTTTCTGTTCTTAGAAACAGCAATGAAGTATTTGTTTTTGAACTAGTATTTGAAGACTTCACCTTTGAAACCTTGAGCATTATGAATTATGAGATGAAGTCTGGCCTTCAGACAGGTTCTGGGAAATGAAGTGAGCTTTGTAAATTTGCTGTTACTGTTGGCCCCTTTTCCAAAAAAGGGTGTTGTCAAAAGCCCTACTCTTTATGTTGGATTTCTGTTACTTACGTGCTTGTTTGTTTTTCTGTATTTATCTATCACATGTCATCTCTTAAACTGTCTCTTCTAATATGTTTCTTATAAATATTGAATACATCTAATATGGGTAGATTGCTGCATGTGATGTTCCCATTAGATATCTAATGTGATAAACCATATGTTGTCAGAAAGTTTTTATTTAAGAAAGATTCTAAAGATTTCTTTAGAACGTATCTTGGAAGTGTATCTGAATTTACATCTTAAGGTCTCGATTACATCCTTCTTATACTAAGAGTTAACTGGCAGATTCCCAGTATTTCTGAAGCCAGTATTTAATATTTATTCAGCATTTACAGTGCCTGACAAAGCATCGTGTTGGACTCTTTCATGTTTTATTACGTAATCAAATCATTTTACATAATAAACCTTAAGCACCATTTCATTTGGTCAAAATGGAAAAAGTAAAATTCTAACACAGATTTTCTTCCGTGTCAGCTTTGGGAGGGGTGTTTTTATGACCTGTCTGAAGTATACCCGAGGACGGAATAGATTACGTAAAATGAAGTATTGAGTTGCTTAAGGTATAACAAGTTTTTTAGGTAATCATCTTTTCGTTTTGGAAGGAATTGTATTAAGTGGGAATGTATTGGGTTTAGGAAAAGAGATGTAAAGTTTCGTATTATACTTAGTGTACTAATTTCATTGAGCATTGTCTTTACCCTTAATTGGTTTGGTTTAGACTTATGGAAAAAATTTATTTAAATGTCATTTTCTTTGGTGAAGATCAAAACATTAGAAATCAAATTGGTAAAATTTCTCATTTCCAGGTATCAAAGAGAAACGTCTTTCTGTCTTAACCGTCGGGTTTTTCCCAGCCTCTGTAGTTTATTTCTTGGGTTGGAAGGATGGAGGGGAGAAAAAGCAATATATGATGATTAAGTGAAGTAAATGATAGTGAGAGTCCTAGAGCTCTATTTTATATTCTTCCATCCTACTATATAGCCATATATGCTTTATTTTTCCGTGAGAGTGGAATACATTATTTTCTCACTTCCCTTGGGTTTGGTAAGGCTTGATTAAATATTTGTAAAGCAAATTGAGATCTATGGGTAAAACACTGTATAAGTACTAAATGATTAATAATTCTTGAGAACAGACCATTTTTTCTCAGTTTTGTAGTAATTAGAGTGAATATTTCAGGTGACATAAATAGAAATGACCACAGTGGTGTTTAGTAGGGAAAGTAATTCCCTCCTCTATGTATGTACTCTTTTAGCTCTCGGGTCCTTGTTACTGATAGTTTAGAAGTCGTTGGATAGTCTTGACACAGGGCAGAAAGGTATTGCTTGGTCTGTTTTCCTAGCTGGATCTTTTTAATGGTTAGGGAATGAGATAAACCCAAAGTGACTACAAGGTAAGTGTAACTCATTCTTGCTTGTGTAAAATCTGTAGTATGTGATTCTCTGAAATCTTAAGTTTATATTTATTAAACAGTGTTTGGCATAGTATAACCTGAAATAATTGTATTTCAGTAAACAAGTTGTTGTGTATAGTTACATTTTAGTATTGTAATCATGAGCTTTAAGACACGTAGGTTGTAGGAATGGAGCCAGGTTGTTAGAGAAATGGCATCGAGTCTAAGCTCAGGAAGGCGTCAGTGCCTGAGGATGTGCAATTTTGTGACTTCCATCTGTCAGGTTCTCCAGTTAGGTTAGTTTTCTTGTTGAGAGAAGTGACCCATTTTTTTCTAGAGAAAGGCAAGCTATGGGAAATGTTCCCATAGAAAGGTAGGCGACCATCAGTACCAGATAAGTTTGCTTTATTCTGGAAAATGAGACCTGTGGGACATGGGCTAGGTGCGTGAAAGATGCAGGATTTGGTTATTTACTCCTTGTATTGGTGACTAACCCGTTTACATTTCAAAATATTTCAGATTTTGAAAGAACTGGTCTAGGAGATTAAATATAGTCTTGCCAAAGTCCGTTCTCAGTTACTGGACGTTTCATTTATTCACCAACAGTCTGGGGACCTACAGTGTGTCTGGTACCATGATAGGTGCTGCAAGTATAATCGTATGCAAAAGCAGCTGTCATGGAGATACGTGGGTAGTAGGGGAAGAGGACCCTGACTGCTGCTGTTCCCCTGGCTCTTATTTCTGGATACCTTGAGGTCCTCTTGTCTCTCTGGTGGCTTCTTTCGTGTGTATCTTAAAAGAGACTGAGTGAAGACACAACCTACTCTTGTAGACTGAATCCTACCATATTAACATAACTGCCTCTAATCCTGCCTCATTAATACAGAAAGGTAGGTTTCACAACACATAGGAAAATCACATTGGATGACAAAATAGTAGATAATCACACAATACTGGAAATTATGGCTGAGCCAAATTGACACACACTTCCGAGAGCACAATTCACTCCGTGATAGAAGGTAGGAGAATAGGGTGGGTGCAGACTTTAGGTCGACAAGAAATCAAAACACAAAAACAGTTACTGTTGAGCCACTTCCTGTTTGTGGTGACCTCGTGGGTGAAAGACTAGAACTGTGCTCATAGGACTTTCAGTAGCTGATTTTTCACAACTCGATCACCAAACTTTTCCTCTGAGGTACCTCTAGGTTGATTTAAACCGCTAACCGAAAGCTATTTGCACCTCCCAGGGACCCCAGTCAGGAAACACAAATTAGCAAGCATTGACAGTTCTAAAGTCAATTGTTAAAGAGGCTGGATTACCCATATGTTTTCATGATGTATGCCATTTGTAGATAAGTATGTGAAGACCTGAACAATGTTTGAGAGTTAAAAATATTCTTAATTCTTAGTGAACTATAGTGCAGTCTTTGAAATAAACTACTTATCCAAGTAAAAGTTACTGACAGAATAACACTTACAGTATCCCATTTAATTTTAACTCTATCTCTAAAAGTTTTTTGTTGTTGTTGTTTGAAAAAAAGCATCTGAGTAGATTAATTTTGTTGTTACTTCATTGGTATCATTTGCAAAAGGGTGTGTGTAGAAAATCTTGTCTTTCAAATTTATATAGAGCTTGCCAAATGTGCATTTTAGAAATTTTTATAGATGCTTGCTTACTACAGACAGCAGTATTTGACAGTAGGCTTGAAGTAATGGGAAAGGCGTTGTCACATCCTTTCTTGTATCTTTACCTTGGTAAAAAATCATGTTTTAGTTCAAAGCTATTCAAGTAAGTCCTTGCTCCGTTTTCCCACTCTGTCTTGAGTGATATTATTTGGAGTCAGCAATCAATGGATTCCATCCCTCTGAGACTTGCTTAACCTACAGCCGCTGATAGAACACAGGCAAGAGCTTGTTACTTTATCTGAATTGTCCGTCGCTCTCTTAATGAGTGAAATGGTTAAGTCGAGGAGGGGGTGAGCCTTAAGGACTGTGTGTGCCATTTCAGCTGAATATTTCAGTGTATATAGGGAGAGGGAGGGTGAGAGAGAAATCCACTTACATCACTAGAACTGCATTGAGTGTGAGCCTTGCAGGTTAAGAGACAGACGACAGTGTCTTGCTTTTCTGCAGGAAGCAGCAATGCCGTTTGTTTCCTAAGAGGAATTTTTTATTTAGAAAAGGAACCTTTCTCTCTACCCAGGAAATGGCTTTCCTTGTGCGTTGCTATGCCAACTGCCTGCAGCCATGGTCCTCCAAAGTAAGCACAATAATGTAATTATATTGGTGTATTGCATTCAGATTCATGATTCTTGGATTGTGTGTGTGCATGTGCTGTGTTTCTGTTAGTGACTCTTGCTAGCAGTCATGCCTGTGTGGAATGTGAGGGACAGACATCATTAAATTAAATGTCCATCTGTGTCATGCTGCTAAGATTAATTGTGCCAACTTGGTTAGTGGAGTGGGACAGAGATCACTGGTCACCACTCTGGCAGTATCGTTAGCAGCTGGGGAGGAGGTCCCGGTTCACACGCTCTGCCCTGTTTTTTTCTTTCTTTCTTTCTTTTTTTGTGGTTGGAAGGTTCCGTATGTGTGATTGTAGGTGAAACAAGAGTATTAACAATGCTTGGCTGAATGCTAGAGCCCGATTCTTATGCCACCCTGACTAATATAATTGAGTCTTAAGCCTTTTGGAGGGGAGTCCGTGTGCAGTCAGCCATTTTAGGTTTTTTTCCCCTCCTTTTCCCTCTTGTTCTTCAATCTCAGAAATGATCTTGTTCTTTCAGAAGACTGAGTGCCGTGGAAGGGTTCCTCGGTCTTGCTATAGCCTAAGGTGGTTAGAGTTGCAGTGTTGGAAAAATGGAGACAAACACTGTTGTTCGGATTCCTGTTCTGGTTTATAAGTGTGAGGGTTTTTTTAAGCCTTACCAGTAGTGACACTTTAAGCTGCAGCGTGGTTTTCCCTCCTCCCTCTTTTTTTCTTTCTTTTTCTTTTAATTTAATGCTGTAGAGGGTGACTTGCCATCCGTGAGAGATTGGTACATGATGTGTAAATTCAGTTCAACATATGTTTCTTCATTATGAAACCACTAGCAATCCCAGCTAACCATGGAGTTTGGGGCCAGCAGGAAAAACATTCAGTAAGTATCACAAATGCTGCTTGTGCTTTGGTGGCACAACTGCTTTGAAAGGGGAATTATTGCTCTTTCTCTTCAGGGAAAACAATCTTTTTAAAGGCTATAATAGTCTACTCGAAGGAGGGAGGGAGAGTTACAGCTGGCTTGTTCTCATTTTGCTGTAGTTCTGAAAATTTTTAAATAAGACCAACATTCATTTAAAAAAAAAAAAAAGGTTAAATCGTGAATGCTGGGAAATATTGGACTGGTGATTTTTATAATCTGAAATACAAGGCTGAAAATTCACCTTTAATTAATACTTAGTTTTTCCATGTGTTTTTTTAGTTAAATTTAATGGCAGATCACAA
Source organism: Heterohyrax brucei (assembly GCA_028571685.1). Classification (NCBI taxonomy): domain Eukaryota; kingdom Metazoa; phylum Chordata; class Mammalia; order Hyracoidea; family Procaviidae; genus Heterohyrax; species Heterohyrax brucei. The sequence goes on from CM053143.1 coordinate 6,810,383, forward strand.
GAGAGGTTATTGAGAACAGGCATCAGAGTGAGGACTGCACAAGTGGGTTTAGTGTGGGTGGGGCACCTTGGTTATTGGTTTGGTGATAAAATGACCAGTAAGATGCATCTGAGCTTCCAGTGTGTATTAATTCAGTGCCACAAGTATTACTTCTTTATAATTGATCTCATGAGGTAGTTTTGCGTTTGTCATGCTGAAATCCCATAGGTAGCACTGCTGTCTGTGAGGAACATTTTTCACTGCCTAACACTAGATCTGAGCCTCTGGTATCAGCCTCAGGACAGCTCTGACATCACCATGGTAGAAGTTCTCTTCTGTCACACTAACTCCGGTGACATATGGTTTAAATTCTTCAAATGAAAATGCATGAATTTAGGCAGTTTGTTTAGTTGCGTAAGTATTTTTGAAATGTCCGTTCTATCATCTTCATCTTTCAAGCATTACATCCCAAACCAAACCCATTGCTGTGAGTGAGCATGACTCAAGGGTGACCTCACAGGACAGAATAGAGCTGCCTCGTAGAGTTTCCAGGACTGTAAATCTTTGCAGAGCAGGCTGACGGGTTTGAACTTCCTGTGTATTGGTGTGGAGCTGAGTACCCTAACTGCAAGACTCCTGTTCCTACATTGTTCGGGATGTTGTTGAGGGCCATTCAGGTCAGCTCTGACTCATAGGGACCCTGTAGGACAGAGTAGAAACCACCCCATAAGAGTTCCCAAGGAGGAACCAATGAATTGGAGCTGCCGAACTTTGGATCAGCAGCTGAGCTCTTAATCACTGTTCTACCTGGGCACTAGTTGCTACGCTGTGGTATAGAAATTGTTTTTTATTATATATTCTGAAAAGGATGTGATACTAAACTTTCAGAATGGGTGTAAGTCTCTAAGGTTTTGGAATTATAGACAGACAAGTACAAATTTCAGGTTGATGACTATATTTGGTTTCATTCATCATTATAAATAAAATCCAAGTGATTTTCTTAGATGAAGTGACTTTGAAGGCATTATCTCACCGTACCCATGAGCTGCATGGTGTTTTTAAGGCATAAACTATGTTGGAACCCTGTTGGGAGACTGCACTCAGCCTAGTCCCTTATAGTAAAGTCCTGTGGTACTTCACTAAGTAAATCTCTTTGTATCAAAAAAAAGACCAGCTTTATACTAATAGGAGTGGTTGTTACAGAAAACTTTCATTGTGGTTTGATTTTTATTAACAGGACCTTTGAAATTAAGCTCCTGTATAGTCATGATTCAGTGGCAATGGATAGTCATGATTTTTCCAGGTAAAAATCAGTCGAGTACCACCACAGGCTCTGTATCTACCTTTTTCATTCATTCTTACTCAAAATGGATGGAGGAAGATATTTAAATTAATCAAACTAATTTAGTAGAACAGAACTGTTAAAGCTGTATTTTCGATAGAGGGAAGAAAACTTTTTAGTAGATTTGTGAAAAGAAAAATCAGTGACTGAGACAGATAATATCAAGTACTATGTGTACTGAAATCCCTGTAGACAGCAAACAGTTGCTCAGCTACCACACTTTTCACAAAGAACGCTCCTCTGTCAATAATGCACCTAGACATACAACTTGCATCGTGCACCTAGGAAAATATTGAGCAAGGAGGTTGTGCATTGGCAGCAAACACATAATATGCATGGTGTTTGCATGAAAATACAGTAGTAGGTGAAAGGCTCAAACCTACCCAGAGGTTCTTGGAAGACAGATCTGGCAGTCTGCTGCTAAAAGGTCCCAGCCTTTAAAAACCCTATAGAGTAGTTCTATTCTGCACACACAGGGTGATCATGAGTCACAGTTGAATCAGTGACAACTAACAATAACAACAATGCATGAACTAGAGTCCCTAGTGTCTTATTCTGTGTTATTAGTTTCCTGACAGTGCTTTATATTTTACAAAACTGACACTAGCCATAAAATAGCATTGAATCTAGAAATTTTAGAAAGCGTGTGAATAGTGTTGCCTATGATACTTAGTTAAAATTTTACCATCCCAGAGCATCATATGCAGCAGCACTGACAGCTTATGATGTCAGAATCTTGCCACACACTTGTTGACTAGTCCTGAGGTTATCTAGACTTCGCTCTTTAATGATCGGGCCCTTAAAGTTTCAGTTACGTGGGAGGAGCTGAATGGAAAAATAATTTCTCTGGCTTCCATGTAAATAGGTGACTCAATAAATAGTTGTCAGGCAATGATGAGTGAGAGTGCCTCTCTGTCTGTACAGCTCTGTGAGAATAATATCAGAGCAAATTTTAAACATACTCCTATATAAAGTCGACAGCTTTTTAAGTGAGATACTTAAAAGCAAATACTGGGGGTCTCTTTCTAGATATATTTGGATACAGGTTGTAAAGTGAATACTCGCTTTGTTAAGACTCAGCTCTTAGGGGCTCTTTATTCTTTTTGTCTCCTTACACATCTCAGTTGGCACATACTAGGCATATGATGAATACTCTTCAGTTTATCATTTCATAAGATTTTTAGGTTAACAAAGACTCATTTAACCTTTTTAAATCAGTAAATTTATGTAGAGTTTTACGCCGTCTCACCTTCCCATTGCCATTGTTGATGTCATTTCATGATATTGGGCTGAATATAGCTGTGCATCGCGAGCATTCTTCCTGAGTTGAGGCTGTATTCTCACAGTCATGTGCTAGTTTTCTGTTAGTCTTCAGAGGAATCTTCTGATTTTGTGAATTTTGATGATAAAAGGAGATTAGTAACATTGAAAAATGTAATATCACATTTCCAAAACACTACTGTAGATCACTGGTCAGGCTGCTATAATAGATTTTATATGAGAAAAGTTTTATAGGCTCAATAAATTGAAAAAAATTTCAAAATAGCATTGCTGTTAAGTGCCCTCTAGTCAGTCATAGTAACCCTGTGTGTATTGCAGAACAAAATACTACCTGATACCGCGCCATTCTTGTAATCATTGCTATGTTGGAGCCACCTTTTGCAGCCACTGTATCACTTACAGTGTAGACTGCCTTCCTCTTTTTCACTCTGCTTTACCAAGTCTTCTCCAGGGACTGGCCCAGCTGAGAATATGTCTAAAGTAAGTGAGACCAAGTTCCAGCAGCACTGTGGCTATACTTCCTCCAAGACAGACTTGTTTGGCCTTCTGCGAGTCTGTGGTATATTCCGTGTTCTTTGCCAACACCATGCTTCAGAGGCTTCAGTTCTCCTTCGGTGTTTCTTGTTTATTGTCCAGGTGTTAAATGGACGCACGTAAGATGGCTGAAAACACCGCAGCTTCATTAGGCACACCTTAGTCCTCAACATGACACTTCTGCTTTTTTTTTTTTTAACACTTTAAAGAGGTCTTTTGAAGCAAATTTGTTCAGTGCAGTATGTCGTTTGATTTCTTGACTGCTGCATCTGTAGACATTGATTGTGAATCCAAATAAGATGAAATCCTTGACAACTGTAATATTTTTGCTGTTTATCATGATGTTGTTTCTTGTTCCAGTTGTGAGGAGTTTTGTTGTCTTTATGCTGAGTTATAATACATACCAAAGGCTATATGTAGTTTTTGATGATTGATCATCAGTAAGCTTCAAGTCCTCTTGCCTGTCAGCAGGTAAGTTTGTGTCATCTGTGTGTTGAGGGTTGTTAATGACTCTTCCTCCTGTCCTGGTGCCATGCTCTTCTTTATATACCCCAGCTTCTCAGATTCTGTGCCAAGCATGCAGATTGAATGAGTGTGGTGAAAGAACACACCCTGACATATACTTTTCCTGGTTTTAAACCACCTGGTATTTCCTTCTTCTCTTGAAAGGACTGCCTCTTGTCTGTGTACAGATTCTTTCTGAGCACAGTTAAGTGTTCTGGGATTCCCATTCTTTGCAATGTCATCCATAATTTGTTGTGATCCACCCAGTCAAATGCCTTTGCGTAGTCAATTAAACATAATTCATTTGTTAGGATTAAATTGTGGTTTCCTCCTTGTCCCCAACCCTGGCCAGTTCATCTCAACTTGGCTAGACCATGACTCCCAGTATTGTGTGGCTGTCCCCCATTGTCCTTTGTGTTGTGAATTCTAACCTCTGTGATGGGAATGAGGCCAAACTAGAGGACATTATGTTAATGAGGCAGCACTAGGTAACTGAGACATCTTTCTGGTATCCTTTGCTTTTACTCAAGATCCAGAGACATCAGCAGTGATACCCTTGTTTGCACATCCTCTTCTGAATTTACCTTGAATTTCTGACAGTTCACTGTCAGTATACTGCTGCAACCATTTTTGAATTTTTTTCAGCAAAATTTTTCTTGCATGTGAAGTTAATGATATTATTCGATGGTTTCCACATTCTCTTGGATCACCGTTCTTTGGAATGTGTGTGTTCACAGACAGAGCTCTTCCAGTCAGTTGGTCATGTACCTGTCTTCAGATTTCAATCAACTGCCTCAGTTGATTGAAACATCTCGGTTAATGTTCATCAATTCCTGGAGGCTTGTTTCTTGCCAGTTCTTTCAGTGCATCCTGGGCTTCTTTTTTTCTGTATCATTAGTTTTTGATCATTTCCGGCTCCCTGAGATGGGTGAATGTTCAGCATTTCTTTTTGGTGACTCTATGTTTTCCTTCCATATTCTTTTGATGCTTCCCATGTTGTACAATTAATCCTTCAGTATTACAACCGGAAGCTTGATTTTCATCATCAGTTCTTCCAGCTTGAGACATGCTGAGCCTGTTACTCCTGTTTGGTTTTCTAACTTTTGGTCTTTGCATTTTTCACTGTAATACCTTGTCTTCTCAAACTGGCCTTTAAAATATTTTATTCGATTTTTTTATATCATCATTTCTTCCATTCACGTTAGCTGCTGTATATTCTAAAACAAGTTGCAGACTCTCTTCTGATACCCATTTTAAGTCTTTCTTGTCTTTCTGGTGACCTTTTGTTTTCTTCATTTATGATGTCTTTGACGTCATCCCCTAACTTGTCTTAGTCTTGTATATTCCACCCAGCAGTGTGCAGTGTACACTCACCATTCTATGATGCTGGGAAAAGGTATTTGCAGTGAATAGAAGTTGGTCTTGGAAAATTTCACCATGTGGCCTTCAACATAGTTTCTGTCACCAAGGCCATATTTTCCATCTACAGTTCCTTCTTTGTTTCCAACTTTCTTGTTCCAGCCACCAGCACTTATCAGTGCATACTGATTATATGGTTGATAAGCTTCAGATTGCAGAAGTTAGTAAAAAATCTTCAGTTATTTCATCTTGGGAATTAGTGGTTGGTCCATAAACTTCAGTGATAATGGTGTTACCCGGTCTTACTTGTTAGACACATGCATGTTATTCTATCATTAACAGCATTGTACGTCAGGACGTATCTTGCAGTGTTCTTTTAGATGATGACTGGAACTCCATTCTTCTTTCTTTTGCATTCCCCTACATATAGTAGACCATGTGATTAAAACAGCCTATACCAATCCATATCAGTTGACTGATGTCTGATATATTGATCTATATGTTCCCTTTTATTTTTGATGATTTGCAGTTATTCTAGATTCATGCTTTGTACATTTCACATTCTGATTATTCATGGATGTTTCTAGCTTGTTTCTTTTTATTTTGAGTTATGCTACATAAGCAATACAGGTCCTAAAAGCTTTGCTACACCTGTATCATTAAGGTCAACTTTGCCTCAGGGAGGTAGCTCTTCCCAGTCGTACTTAAAGTACCTTCTAACCTGAGGGGCTCCTCTTCTGGTATTACATGTGACAGTGTTCCACTGCTGTTCGTAAGATTTTCACTTCATTTTTTTTAGCAGTAGATTGCCAGATTCTTCTTCCTACAATGAACTGACAGATGAGTGGTGGGGAATAGCATTAAAATTTCTTCTGTTTACCATCTGTTTTGGTTTTTTACCACAGAACATTTCCTCTTTCCCTTTTGTCTACATCAGAATATTTAATCGGAATAGCATTTCTTAAGTAAGCCCTTGAAAATTCAGCAGTGCTATGACTTTAAAACTGTAAATTTTAAAAAGTAAATCACCTTGAAGTAGTGCAGTATTCTCAAACTAATAATTGGTCTTCTAATGGTACATTTTAATACAATTATATCATTGTAGTAGTTCTGTCCCTGTAATGAATGACGCTCCAAGTTACGATTACGTTATTTTCAAAAAGGTAGTATGTACTTTTTAAAAAGCCTCAATTAAACGTCATTTATAGGGAGCAGCATTTGTAATTTATTGACCACTGATTGTATGGTAGTTGCTGTGTTACATGTTAGCTGAGTTAATTCTTACAAAACACTGTAAGTAAAGTATCATCATCTTTTTAGAAAATGAGGAAATTGAAGTTCAAATATGTTTCCTCGGACATACTGCTAGTGAGTCATTGAGCCATTATTGGAACTCGTATTATCATGATTTGTTAGCCACAGGTCTGTACTACTTCCTCTTACATTGTCAATTTAGTCTAAATCAGGTGTGTAGACTAATAGTGTTAGAGCTGACATTGGCTAATGGAAAATATGACTTGACAAAAGGGCTTTTTTTTTTTTTTCCTGCTGCTGTCAGCTTCCTGGCATACATGACTTCCCATGTAAAATAACAATATTATGATTAAATTATTTGATAATTGCAGAGCTAAGCTTATCTCTTGTGATAAATATTTTTATTACTGCTTTGTATTAGAGATCTTAAAGGTAGAGTTATGGAGAATTGCCTTATTGTGGGATATTTTCAGTAGGTCAGCACCACATTAATTTTACTAATAGTGCCAGAACCTACCCTTTCATAAGAAAGACACTAAAACATAACTGTAAAGTGGGATCATAATCTTTTGATAGCTCTGTTCTCCTAGAAAAAAGTAATGGGTACAAACAGATGTTTTTTACTGTTGGAAAGCCCTCTTAATTTGTTTCAGCAGTCAGGAAATATTTAGAGTTCAAGGGGAGTGTTGTGGCATAGTGTTTTTCTAGGTTCCTGGAGGCTGAAAAATTTATAGTGTCTTTAAGAATAGTGATGAAAAAGAAGGTTACTTAGAAGAATTTCATAGTCACAGGTGGATTGGCGGAAGTTGATCGATAAATACAGTTCATACCCTGGTTTCCACTGACTGGAATGTGCAGGATAAATCTAGGTTGTTCTTATGGCTGATTAAACTTATGTTTTTAAAGTACACTTTTGTTCATTTTAAGTGGCTGTAAAATGGTAAGTGTATTTTATAAAATGAATACATAAGCATTCCTGTGAGTACTTGGGGGTAGTATACCTTCTTTTTCCCTTTCCCTGATGTATCACGAGTCTCATATGATGGTAGTCTTTTAATGTATTTAGTTTAGTTGGGCCTGTTTCTAGATTTGTGCCCCCTTCATTATCCTGTTTTCTTATTGCCTCTGCTGAAAAGAAATTGTTAAAGTATTTTTTTTGAAGAACAAACCTCAAAGTTGACAGTAATGACATTAATTGGCTCTAGAAGATGGCTGCTTATGTTTTTTATTTCAATAAAAGAGGCAAATGTTAGCTGGTAAGAACGTCAAAAATTTGAAACACTTTCCTGTACTTGCTAATATGAGGCTAATCAGAAAAGAAGTAAATCTGTGTTGCTATTAAAACACATAGTTTATAACGTATATAGAGGAAGGGAACACACATTAACTAGCACAGCAACTTTATCATGTTAAACAGAATGAACCATACTTGGCGATACACAAAAACTTATAAAACATTATTTACGTTCCTGTTATTTTCTCATGTGAGGTTTCATTTTGTTTTGAAGTTATGTGTTCCACTTTGCCTCTTGAAATGAGAAAGTCATGAAACAACGTATCTCGAGTGTTTTCTTGTGGTGTATCTCCAGAGTTCTGTAAAAGAGGTTTAAAAATATGGTGGAAAATTTTGCATCTGGTTGGAGTACATCTAATTTAATATTGATAGGTGAGCAGTGTGGGCAGAAGGTACATGGCAGTGCACAGGCTGGAATGTCCCCCATGACTTGTGGAGTCCACAGCCAAGGAAATAAGACTTGAGCTATGACACAAATAAGGGTATGGGAAGATGTGAAGAAAAAAGGAAATATTGGAATTTTTTTGTCCAGGCAAAAGGACTGAGCCCAAAGTATTGAATCAGAAATGTTGATGTGCTGTTTATTAAGTAACAGTGAGCAGGTCAGTTTGGGTAAGATGGAGGGACCAGAAGAAAAGCTAGTTAATGGAATAAAAGATTGTAGAGAATTTTGAATGCCCATATGAAAGAGTTTGGGCCTAATCCTATGGACACATGTAATAATTAACAAACTATTGACAGTAAAACATGATGAAATGAAATGTGCTATATGGCCAGGATAACAGTGCTAATGACTATGCTTCCTGAAGTGTGGGCATCATTTTGGGTCTTTATTTAGGTTTGCTAGGAAACCCTGGTGAGTTGTGTAGTGGAATGATTAGGTGCTATAGCTGCTAACCAGAAGGTCAACAGTTCAGATCCACCAAGCGCTCCTCAGAAACTCTATGAGGGACGTTCTGCTGTGTCCTGTAGGGCTGCTGTGAGTTGGAATTGACTCAGTGGTAATGGGTTTGTTTGCTTGGTTTATTAGTAGAGTCAGCCATCACTATTCTTCTGGGTCTAGTTGACTAAATCATATCTCTCTTCTGTGTGATTATGTGAGCAGACAGAGAAGATGAAGAATTTTCCTTTGGGTAATTTTCCCTTAAGTTAATTGTATTTTAATGACAACATTACTTTTTATTGCGTCTACAACAGTATCACTAAGTAAGAAAAATCTCCTATTTCATTGGCCCAGTACTTTTCATTGATTTTGAGAGGGATTCTAATTTTAGCAATGTTTAACAAACAAAAAAAAAAAGTGTACCTTTGAATCAGTGAAATGTGATATTATAAGTCATCTAATGCTTCTGTAACAGGAACGCCATTAAATGGTTGGCTGTAAAAAGAGAAATTTTACTCTGTCGCAGTCCAGTAGGCTATAAGTCCAGATTCCAGGCATCAGCTCGAGGAGAAGGTTTTCCTTGTTGATTCTGGAGGAAGGTCCTTGGCAACAGTCCTACCCGGGACTGGGACCGTCGGAGTCACAGAAGGACATGCTCTGCTCTAGGAACTGCTTCTTGGTAGTGTGAGGTCCCCAAATGTCTGCTAGCTTTTTTCTTTTGTATCTCAAGAGATATCCTCAAGTCCCATTGGAGTCTTACACACTGGGCGCTTCACCACCAACACCACTGCCCACCCTCCCTCATTAACATCACAAAGGCAGGGTTTACAGCGCGGAGAAACACCATACAACACTGGAATCGCGGTCTAGCCAAATGGCAACACCCATTTTGGGGAACACAGTTCAGTCCATGACAGCCATTAATTGAATTGTGTACAGTATGATGACATTTATATACTTACAGCAGTAGTAGGGTATAGATCCTGTACAATTATATATATTAGTCTTTCTAGTTTTCTTACTGCAAATTTACTTATTCAAGAAATATGTGTTTCTATGTTTGGTCTTGGTTATTTGGATGCAAAGAAGACTTTGTCTCTTTGGAAAGATCCACCGACGTTTGCACTAAGTGTTGTGGAGAGAGGCTAATAGAAGAATGTGCAGGGCCCACCAAGTAGATCAGGGCAGACATGTGGGTAAAGGGGATTTCAGGCAGATAGATTTGGGCAGCTGAATTAGCACCTCCGGATTAACCAAGGGGGCTTGAAGAAGCTCACGATGAAATGGGGTTGAAAATGATCTGCTCCCATCTTAGTTTAAATCCTTTGCGGTTATAATTCATATGAGGCTATTGTTCCTACTTCAAAAGGACCTAAGTGCAGCAATATATTGAAATAACTCTTTAGGAGCCTAGCATTAGGTAAAAGAAAGAATTTCACTTAGCAGCATGAAAGTACTTCTGGTAGCCAAAAGCCAAGTGCCCTCGAGTCAGATCCTACTCATGGGTAACCTATCTTTAAAAATAGCCTAGTTTAGGAAATAGTTTTTACATATGATCATCAAAACTATAATCTGACCACTTGTGACCTTTCTGAAGGAAGTTCATGAACAGAAAGGATTTGGAAAAGGTGTAGCACAGTGGTGGGAGAGGGTTCTGGAGCCAGCCTATCTAGATGTGTGTTCTGACTTTACCACTGTGTGACTCTGGATAAATGTTCAGATTTCCTGCACAGTTGTAAAATGGGGTTAATAGGATTGTATGGAGACATTTAATCTCAAGAGATAGGAAAACCTATAAAGTGTTCAGTGTAATTCATGAGTCATAATGATTATTGTTTTTATGCTTCTGTACATACTATTTATCCTCTCTTATCGAGGAAATAAGAAAAATGAAATCTGTCACACCAGCTGGTCAGAGACAGTGCATTAGGTTTTATGTTTAGGCGTAGGTAAACTGTCCTTAAGTGCATTGACCTTTCCCCTACAATTCCAGGCTTGAAACCGCAGGCAACCTTCTGTTTACTAATTTATCCTTAAAGTAGAAAAGAATTGTCCTAGCAGTAATAGTGTCATTCGATAAAATTGAAAGGTTTCTGTGTTCTAGGTACTGTTCTAAACTTTTCATATATTCTCATTTAATCAGCAAGCCTGTGGTAAGTAGGTAGTCCCATGTCCGTATGTGACAGAAACAAGACACCCAGCTGATAAATCGTTAAAGCCAGTTAGTCTTCTTTGTGCAAACACATACACACGCTTACACAAATCTGTTTTTGGAAGCTGGGTGATATGCTTAGAAAGTTACTTCTAGAGCATTCTTTCAAAGGTTGACAATTGTTTTGGTTTTCTCTGTGTCCTGTGGATTGTAATTGTCATCAGAAAGACTGGAAACAGATTGTTCCTCCACCTACATTCAGAGCTGATTTTCTTTAGTGCAGTGTTCAAAGAGATTTCATAGGTGAAGTAAATAGCTGTTCCCATCCCTCTGTAAAGTCTCCAGTAACTTTATTGTGGTCCTGAAAGAAATAACAGCAGTGCATTTTATTCCCCTTTAAGGTGTAAACATAACTGCAAGAGTGCAGTTTTGTTTAGAAGACTCACTCTTTATTTGTTTGGAAATGTTTTCTTATTAAGGACGCTAGACTTAACCTGAGGTTTCCATCAATGCAGTTCTGCAGTTGTCTTTCAAATTAAGTTGTTTTTAGACTTCACTATAGAAAAGAATTCTTTTCTGACTTACTGTATGAGTGATATGATTACTCTTTTGTTTGCAGTTAAATAAGTAATTTACATTGAGCTAATTTTGTCATATAGCCAGATGAAGGCATTTTGTCAACCAGACAGACTTAGCAGCATTTTGTTACCTATTTAGAATAAAGATAAATGAATAATAATTCTGTCCACCTTTATTCGGTTTTGACGTTTCTTTAACCCCCACCAACTATGACGTATATCCTCAGGACTGTGGAATATAATTGTACCTTTCAGAAAGCCATATACTGAAGTAGATCTTAACCTGATCACAACAGAGTCACCTGAGACACAGGAATAACAATTCTTGCTTTAAGAGCAGTATTTTCTTGGTGGTACTAATGGCCTGAGGTTTAGGGTCTTTCTATGAAGAATGTAAGCAGGATGGTGGGCAGGGCATTGGAGTTGGACAGGATTAGAACAGTTTTTCAAGGAGTTTATATCAAGTACTGGCTGTATTATCCAGTTTTATACATTTCTCTGTGTTGTTTTCTCCTTTAAGTGTTGTCCAAAGAAGCTGTAGAGCAATATCTGCTTTTAGTTGGCTAAGATATTTGGTTAGTGGAACGGCAGTGTTACCCTGAGCATGGGAGCAAACCGGAAACCATAACGGAACCTCATAGGGTAGCGTGACTCAAACAGTGCCTCTTGGCTGTCACCTCCACACAAGTTGATAGGAGTATTTAAAAGAACATATTCTGACTTTCAACTATGATCTTTCCAGGTAGTGATACGAAGAAACTACACTAACCACATTTTTTTTTTGTAGTTCATCCATAAAATGCTGTGTTTAAATCCTTTTCTGATGTTGATGAGCTAGGTGACTATTGGCAAAGTCATGTAATTTTTTGAGGTTTCTGTTTTCTCACTTTGAAATAGATACCGTGATTATAACAACATTGTTTTGAATATGATTAATGCATTTAATAATAGTTGTAGTATTGCTTTCTTTAATGCAAAAAATACTGGGAGCAAAGTGAATTTCTGCCCATTTTACAGATGAAAAGCTTGAGATTTAAACGAGTAACATACAGAAATTTGTTCAGGAAATCTTTTTTGAAATCATAAAGTCCTATGTGCGTGTCAGGTCTATCAGTGTTCACTTACGATGTTTTTGAGTCCTTCTGAGGAATCGGAGCTGTACAGATCCCTGTACAAATCACACACATGACATAGGGTCTGACCTAGAATGAGCATCAGTAAAGAATACTCCCACTTTTTCAGCTAGGAAAATTTATTCTTCATATATTTTTGTTTGTTTGTTTGTTTGTTTGTATTGTGATTAAGTTAAAGTATACATCCAAATTAAATTTGCATGCCTGCCTGTCTGCAGCTTCTTCTGCTGTCTTTGCCGGTGGCAGCATACTCGTTTTCATTCTGTGTGTGTCGTATCCTCCTAACAATCTCCTGTCCTCTCCTCTAACTTCTAGTAAGAGGCTGGTGGGACAGCATCCTATAAATGCCTAGAACCATAAAGTACACATACCATGGATGGTCATACTGTGTCCCCACGTCTAGTCCATTCCTGTCTGAAGAGTTGACCTCAGTCATGTTTTCTGGTCAGGGGCAGTAGCAGGTCTAGGGGCCATCCTCCCAGGGGATGCTGTAGGCCACTGGACCATCAGTTGTGGTTCTTTAGTGGCATTCTTGAGGTGCACCCCTCTTTTTCTCATGCTGCCACTGGGGCTCGACTTTGCTGTGCCCCATCACAGGCTGCCGGTGGTTACTAGATGCCCTCTGGTTCTTCTGGTCACAGTCAACCATTCACATGGGTCCTTCTGTCTCCTGGGCTCTTTTTCCCTCATGTCTTTGTTCTTGGTGATTGTCTGTTCCAGATGAGTTGGGAACCTTTGGTGCACCTCAAATGGCAGCTTGCTAGCTTTTAAGACCCCAGACACCGCTTATCAATATGAAGTGCAGAAGAATTTCTTAACAACAGTCTAGTTACCCCAGTTGGCCTCAGTGTCCCCTGAGAGCATGATCGCATGATCCCCAGACCCCGCCCCTGCTACTCTATCCTTGGAATATTGAGTTAAGATTAGAAAAATTTTCGGTTGATGCTGAAGTCCCGTTAAGTTGATCTTTCTGTTGTGTGCTGTCACTGCTTTCACCTAACCAAATTTCTGTCAGCTGTCTAACCTATGACTAGCCCTCTCCCTCCATCCCCTCCCTTACAGCTGTCAGAGTCTTTTCTTCTGTAAATAAGTCTGTTTTTAAGTCCTTATAGTAGGGATCTCATACAGTATTTGTCCTTCTGCCTCAATCTGATTTCACTCAGCATAATGTTTTCCTGTTAAAACCAGCTTATGAGATGCTTCCTAAAATCATCATTGTTCCTTATCATTCCATAGTGTTCCACTGAGTATATGTACTATGGTTTATTTATCCATTCATCTGTTGTTGGACATCTGATTTGCTTCCACCTTTTTGCTGTTGTGGACTGTGCTGCAATAAGCGTTTGTGTGCATGTGTCTGCTCATGTGACTGCTCTTGATTCTGTAGGATATATTCCGAGCCGTGGGATTACTGGGTACTCTTCATGGTTTTTAAATAGAAGGTGATAGTGATGTGGAGATTTCATTTTCTTTTTATCTGATTTTAAGTTCACAGAGCATGGTTTTCTGTTGGACATGATATAACAAGTATAAGGTGTTTTAAGATCTTTTCTTAACTATTTATAAATTGATACCCATTTGCAGAATAACTCATAAAAGATTACAGTATGTGAAAAATTCCTGTTAATTTCTTTTCTAAGTAGTTTGAAAAATTTACCCACTTATTAAGTGATTTTTTTTTGCAAGAAAAGCTGCTTAGTAAGACCTGTCTGTGTAGTCATTTCATGTGTGTGTGTTTGCAAGGAGATATTTTTAGATAGTTTAGCTGAACAGCAATCTGACGTCTTTAGAGGAGACATCAGTTCATTATGTGGATACAAATTCTATGCTTTCAGCATTTATACACCAAGTCTTAATTTAAACCAGTTCGTCGTGCCTTTTCTAACAAGAGAGACTATATCATGGTATGTATTCAGTTTCTTCTTGAGTCTGGGCTTGCAAGTTAACCTTTGCTAACAGAAATGATCAAGGTAGAAATGCCTTTGTTCGTTCACAACTTAATATAAATTATGGAAGCATGGAATTTGGCATCTTGCTTAAGTTCCTGTTATATGCTATGCTATACAATGTTTTCTATTGCTCTGTGATTCAGGGGATTTAAAATAGTCATTATGGAGCTCATAAATGCTGCTTTCTTTTAAGAATAACAGTTGAAAAGCCCAAGATGTGGGAGTTCTGTACTCTTAACTGTGTACGTATCGCTTTATCTGTTAAAAAAAAAAAAAAGCCTTTTGCTTTGTGAAAGATAATTTAATGCTCAACATGTAAGAGGGCCTTGGTTATTTGCTTTCTGGTTGCTCTAAACATGATGTTTATGTGAAGTTGGGATAATACTGTCATATATCTTGCTCTTTTCATCCCTGTCATAATTTTGGGGAAAGAAGCTGTTGTAGCTTAATGTTAGTTGTTTGTGTAACTTGTTCTCAGAGAGTGTGCTTCTTTTTGTTTAATTTTAAATGCAGAACTTACGTATTTGTTTTTCTAATTTTATTATAACTAATTTGGGGAGCTTACCTTACAAAAGTTCAAACTTTTTTAAAAATTAATTTCCAAACATTTCTTTATTCATTTTCATAAAATTTAAGTTATATGTATTTGTTGTCATGTATCAAAGCTTAAATGAAAACTTGTGTTATTCATTCAAATGTGTTGTCTTTGTCATGTCAGAAATCTCAGTTAAGAAACACCTAGGATTGAAAGCCTGGTTTTTATTTTTATATTCACTTATTGGATAATGTTTAGACCCAGTGGGATTTTATGTGTATTTCTATTGTTGTAGTGGAATTTCTCATTATTTTACCCTGTATTGAAAATGTGAAGCACTATCATGGAGAAATGAGTTACTTAACACCAAAGAGATAGTCATGGGTGGTCAGCTTAGTAGTGGGCATCCATCTGGAGATGCGGACATCCATCTGGAGATGCGGACATCTTTCATTCTTCAGGAAAAAAGCAAATGAGTAGTATGTATATGGAAGGAACAAATAAGCCACCTTTATGATACGGAAAACAAAAAGAGAAATCCTGAAGCATTTTTTTAAAAAATCCTCTCTTGTTCTTAAAAATTAGTGCTGTTATATAACCACTTAAGAATTTAGCTGAAGCCTGATATTAAGTGACTCAGATTCCTAGCTTCTTAATAATACTTCTTTACAGCGAATTCAAGCAGTTGCCAAATTCTTAAGCCATGAGTTCATGCTGCTCCCTTCCCCCCATAATTGCATGCAGTAAAAACTGAGAATATGTTGCTAGAGGAGGTGTTAACACTAAAATTATTAACATGCTAAGTGTAACGTATTTGACGTTAGATTCACAGTGGTATCATCGATATTTCAATTTAAGAAGAACAGCTAACTTCAGGTTCA
The DNA here is from genome assembly GCA_028571685.1 of Heterohyrax brucei. Lineage (NCBI taxonomy): Eukaryota > Metazoa > Chordata > Mammalia > Hyracoidea > Procaviidae > Heterohyrax > Heterohyrax brucei. Next base: position 6,826,041 of record CM053143.1, read on the forward strand.
AGTTTCTTCAGTGAAAAGTAGCACAGCTCAGTGCCATCAAGTTGGATCCAAAAGCTCCTGAATTTTACTTCGTTGGCTCCTCGTCTGACCCCCTCAGCACTTCCACCAGAATAGCAGTTGTCCTTTTAGAGTTGCTTTAACCAAATCAAATAACTGAAAAAAACATGTGGCTTTTTGTAACACAGTGACTCAGTCATGTACTAACCATATCAACTAAATAAGCTCTCCTGTAGGCCAACTGGAAACCCCAGTGACGTAGTGGTTAATAAGTACTGTGCCAGCTAACCGAAAGAGTTGGTGGGTCAGATCTACCAGGTGCTGCTTGGAAACCCTGGGGGGCAGTTCAGCTCTGTTCTTTAGGGCCGTTACGAATTAGCATCCTTTATCACAGTGCATTGGTTTGGTTTGGTTTGGTTTTAATAGGCCAAGTAGTTTTCGTGCATCAGCACTGACTCTGAGGGAGAAGCTTACATAAGCTTCTTGCACACATACTCTGAGGAGCCCTTCAGGGACTGTGAAACTGAACACTTTAAAAATTTCTTGTTAGGGACTTAGTGATTCTAGCCATCCTGGGGAGAATTCAGGGAGGAAACCACTTTACAGAAGTAGTTAGTAAAATGTGTACACATGTACACGTGCAGGTGCCTGCACACACACACAGTCAAACAGCTGAGTCAAACAGCTCCTCAGGACAGAAGATACGTGTTGCTGAACTTCCTCAGGTATGCGTTCCAGTAAATACCCTTCTTCCTTTACGTGAATTAACATGGCTACATCTTCTGTTTTGTTTGGTTCTCTTCAAAATGTCTCACAGATTTGAATCATCATTAACTGGAGTATGTGGAATGGACAGAATTCTTGACAATTGTGTGATTTATCAGCTTTCTCCTTTTGCCATGTATGTCAGTTTGGAGTTCAAGATGTCTCCTTTTAATTTACTCTGTTTGCATAAAATAGGGATTGAGTCTAACACCATTGCATTTCTTTTCTTGTTCTCCAGTTTTCCATAGTTGGAATTTATTTGAGTCACCGCTTTTCCATACTTGATACCTGTCTTAGTTATCTAGTACTGCTGTAACAGAAACACCACAAGTAGATGGCTTTAACAAACAAATTTATTCTCTCACAGTTCAGGAGGTTAAAAGTCTTGCAGGGAAAGCTTTCTCTGTCACCACTAGAGGAAGAAAGGTCCATGTTGATCAGGACAGCCTTTTCTCAATCATCTCTGCAGATCAACCTCTCTCTGGTCACTTGGCCCTTCAGTTTGGCCTCTTCCTGGCTTGGGCAAATGCTAACAAAGCTTTTTAGCTCTGTGGATAAGTGCCCAGAGGCTCCCCACTCTGCCAGGGAACCTCCTCCCTAAAGGCACTCAGCTGTCTCTTGTTGAGAGGGTCTTCTGTTAGTATCCGGGTTCTGCTACTGCTGTTCCTTTGATGCCTCTTCTGTACATCTTATGCCGCGTGTGGTGGTACAGCTTTTCTTTTTCTGTCTGCTGGTTCTAGGAGGTTCGTAGTTTACAGCCCCCAGGTTCAAAGGACATACTTTGCTCTTTTCTTCTTGGTGTTACAAACACACCCAATTAAGTTCATGAAATCCTAGAAAAAGTGCTATATAGTTCATTGCTGAATATTATTGCTACGGTCTCCTTCAAAGTACTTTTCTTGGGAAGCTGTGCACTGAGGTGCTTAGTCCACCCTTCAGTGCACTTTTTCTAGGATTAGTTTGGGAACTTAATTGTCAGGCCATGTCCAACAACAGTTTTGATGGACATTCCAGAAAAAAAGAGTTCCAAAATTGCTTTGAAGGGTAGACCAGGCACTGGTGTCAGTGTATAGCTTGCTAAGAGGAGTACTTCCAGGATAATCATAATGATACTCAGCAGTGAGGTATGTAACACTTTTTCTAGGATGAGTTGGTGAACGTAATGGGCAGATTTCATATTCAGGTCTCTGTCTCTACTTGCTTCTTCCTCGTTTACTCTCTTCTGATAAAAGGTCTGAGTAAAGTAAGGGTCTGACCTGAACAAGGGTGGTCTGAACGGTGTCTGTAGTAGGGGTGGAGACTTGAGTCACAGCCTCTAGTAAAACCATCTTAGGACACGCTGAGCCTGCTCTGGAAACTTTGGAGATGTGGTGGTTAAGTGGTGCATCTGCTAACCAAAATGTCAGCAGTTGGGATCCTCCAGGCATTCCTTGGAAACTTTTATAGAGCAGTTCTACTCAGTCCTGTAGGGTTGCTGTAAGTCAGAATCAACTCAACAGCAGTAGATGGAAATCCTGCCTTTTAAACATAATGAAGAGTTCACTTCCAAGTGAGCCTATAACTACAGGAGTACCCACTGCCATGAAGTTCATTCTAACTGCGAGGATTTACAGCCAAGCCAGCCAAGTGCCACCATGAGGATTTACAGCACATCACAAAATAGGGGATAATTGGCTTTAGATTAAAAAATTGAAGCCAACCATGCAATACTGAGAATGATGGTTTAGCCAAGTTGACACATATTGGGGGCCAGGGGGCAGAATTCAGTCTAGAGCCGTATGCATTAGAGTAAGGCCTGTTCAGTCATACGTGAAGATATGCTGTTGTAGTTTATAAGCATCAGAGAATCGCATTTTGCAGAGCATAGCCTTCACATGAAGAGGACACAGAACTCAGGATTTATGTCTCTGTGTTCTGTTACTGGTGTCTTGTTACTACTAAATTTCTTTCAGTTTTAATTTTCAAGTAAGTTCTCTGAATTGAGATATAACGGTGAAGAATTTCTCTTTTAGAAGTTTGTTAACCTGTTGATACATTTGAAAGCATTAAGTAACAATTCATTTACATAGGCACATCATTTCAGATAACAACTGTGTAGTGAATTTTACACGTCACCTGCACTTCTGTTACGTTTCTCCATTCAGAGGAGGTACTAGGTTTTTCTTATATTCTTCCTAAGAGTCTGTGAGCATAAGTTTAGATGGTTAGCAGACTATGCTTTAAACTTGAGTTTAAAATGTAAATGAACTCCTGTTTTACATTCTGGTTTAGCATCTTGATTATCATTTATTCTTTTAATGTCTTAATATGTAATCTCATAATAAGATAAAAGTTTTCAAAATGTTACTCAAGATATGAATCAGAAAAACAGGAAATAATAAATAGTCTGTGGGGAGATTGGAACTTTTATGCACTGCTGATGGAAATGCAGCGTGATACAACCATTTTGGAAAACAATATGATACTTAGTTACAAAGCTAGAAGTAGTGATACCACATGATCCAGCAATGCCACTGCTCGGAGTGTATCCTAGAGAAGTAACAGTCATCACATGAGTAGGTATGTGCATACCCATGTTCACTGCCGCATTGTTCACAATACCAAAAAAGATGAAAGCAAACTAGATTCTCATCAACAAGAAGAATGAAGAACACTTAAAGAAACAAAGGAAAGGTTAACTCAAAGGACTAATGGACCACAGCTACCATGGCATCCACCATACTTACTCTTGCCTACAACTGCTCTGACAGAGATTGCAACTGAGGATCCTAGGCAGAGCTGGAGAAAAATATAGAACAAAATTCTAACTCAAAAAGAAAGACCAGACTTGCTGACCTAACAGAGACTGGGAAAGCCCTGAGAACGTGCTCCCTGGACAGCCTTTCTGCTCAGTAGTGAAGTCAGTCCTGAGGTTCACCCTTCACCCAAAGAGTCAATGGGCCTGTAAAACAAAACTGCACTCAAGGGGCATGCCAGCTCGGGGGCAATGACTAGAACGCAGAAGGGAACAGGAAGGCTGGTAATAGGGAACCCAAGGATGAGAATGGAGAGTGATGACATGTTGTGGGGTTAACCAGTGACAAAAAACAGTGTATGTACTGTTTAATGAGAAACGGTTTTGTAAACATTCATTGAAAGTACAATTTTAAAAAACTTTGTTTACCCAAGAAGTCAGATAGCCTGTTGGTTGACTATAGTAAAATTCAAGACTTTTATTCAGTTGCCTACTAGGTAACTCAGTGTGAATGTTGATTGCCATCTGAGAGTTGAAAGGACCAAAATATAACTCCTTGGGTGGCCCTTCAACCCCAACCAAACCAGTAAACCAAACCCACTAACCAACCAGCCATAGTGTCATATGGTTTCCCAGTCTTCCTCATTGTGCCATCACTGGCACCACCATCTGCTCAGATATTGAAACCAAAAACTTAAAAGTTATCCTTGTTTCTGCAAGCCCTCTCCTCCTATTTTATTCCTTTGTGTGCTTTAGTAGATAGAATTTTCTTTTCGAAAAGTTCAACAAAAAAACCACAAAAACCCGTTGTAGTTAGTTCTGATACGTGGTAGCCCCGTTGTCACAGAGTAGGGCTGCCCCATAGGGTTTTTTTTTTGTTTTTATTTTTGTTTGCTGTAATCTTTGTTGAAGCAGATCACCAGACCTTTGTTCCATGGCACCCCTGGGTGGGTCCAACTGAGTGACCTTCAGGTTAGCAGCCAAGAACAAACCTTGTAGCCAGAGTACCTCCAGGTTAAGATTTGAAACACCCTTTTTAAGTTTGTTTGCTTTGGTTCAAGTGACACACCTTCTGTCATGGATTGAATTTTATCATTCCCCCCCACCCCCCCATGTGTATACCAGTTTGTCTGGGCTTTTATCTGGGACTGTGTGGTTTTCCTATATATTGTAAATTCTGCCTCTGTGGTATTGATGAGGGAGGATGGGCAGTGGTTGTCTTGGTGAGGAAGGATGCAGTTTATAAGATTATATCATACCTTCAGGCACTCTCTTGGGATATAAAGGAAAGAAAAGTAAGCAGTGAGTTGGTAACCCCATACTATCAGGAAAGAAGCAATGCAGAGAGCAGAGCATGTCCTTTGGACACAGGGTCCTGTGCCTAAAAATCTCCTCATCCAGGGGAAGAATGATGACAGGAAGTTTCCTGCAGAGTGAACAAGTAAAGACGTGCCCAGGAGCTGGTGCCCTGAATTTGGACTTGTAGCCATCTGGACTATGACAAAATAAATTTCTCTTTGTTAAAGCTTTCCACTTTTGGTATCTATGTTATAACAGCACTAGATGACTAAGACACTTCTTTTAGTATTAACTTCATAGAAGTGGAAACCCTAGTGGTGTAATGGTTAGTTGCTGTGGCTGCTCACCATAGTTGGTAGTTTGAATCCATCAGGTGCTCCTTGAAAACACTCTGGGGCAGTTCTGCTCTGTCTTTTGGGGTCACTCTGAGTTGGAATTGACTTCATGGCAATAGGTTTGATTTTTTTTGTTTTTATAGTAGTTAGTACTACCTGAAATGATCACTGAATGGTACAGATGGTTACCACACTTGGCTGCTAACCGAAAGACTGGAGTTTCAAGTACACTCAGAGCCACCTTGGAAGAAAGACATAATAATCTACTTTTAAAAGATAACAGCCGTTAAAAACCTGTGGAGCCCAGTTCTACTCTTAGACACATTGAGTTACCATGAATAGTATTGACTGTGCAGCAACTGGTTCTTTGTTATACCCTCAAACCCTTGCTGCCTCTAGCCATGTAAATTCCAGGGAGCAGGGCCTTTGCCAGTCTCACATCATTGCTTTGTCACCATCTCCTATAACAATACCAGGCTTATTGGAGGGAATTATTTAATACTTGTTGGGTAATTAAATAGGTGAATGAATCTTCTGGTTCTAAGTAGAGTTCCTACATTCTTCATTTGTTAAGCTCCTCTGCTGAAATCATCGTTAAGATTAAAATTCAAAAATTCTGTGAATACAGAAGTTTTGTCTTTAACTTTTTTGTTTTGGCTTCTAGAAAATGTAGACTAAACTTATTGCTGAACTATAGTAACCAGCAGCCTAGGTTTAATATAATTTCATCCCTCTTCTTTTATTCATTGTCTTTAATTTGCTTTGGCTATTCTGACTGTAATTCCTGGTGAGTAAGATTAACTGTAGAGTTGGTGAGGAAGAGTGTGGGGCTCAGACAGTCTATGTGTGTCTTTGGGCAAGGTACACTCGTCTTCTGTCAGCCTTGACTCTAAACCCACTGCCGTCCAGTGAGGTCCAGCTCATAGCAACTCTAGAGGTCTGAGTAGAACCTGCCCCATAGAGTCTCCATGGAGTACCTGGAAGATTTGAACTGCCAGCCTTCTGGTTAGCAGACATAGCGCTTAACCCACTATGCCACCAGTTTCCTTGATTCTGAAGTAAGGTTAATTGTTCAATCATTTGTTGTTGTTTTTTTTTTTTTTTTAGTAATTATCATTATCGGATCTGACTCAACAGCACTTGGCTGGCCTATCATTATTTTAGGCACTGTGTTTGAAACTAGTGGGATAGTGATGAGAAAGGCAGGTGTGTTCCCCTTTAAACTATAGTCCAAGGTGGAAAATAATGGTAGACTGAACAATCGTGGTAGAGTAGCATTAGACTAAAATGGGATGTTGGTAAATCCCCCTCTGAAAATACTGTTACATTTAGAAGAAGCTTGGTTAATTCCATATTCTGAGTTTTGCTGAAGTTGAATTGAGGCTGTAACTTCTGGGTTATAGATGTGAAACTGCCTGTAACTAAGATATGTATTAGTGCTTTTTTGGAGGGGGCTGGGGAAGGTGCAGGTGCCCAAGTGCATGGGCACGCTGATGACACCACAGATCACGTTGCTCCAAGGATGAGATTCTCTGAATGTACTTCGGTGCTGTTCTGTTCTCTAGGATTAAACTTAGGGTAGGAAATTCCAAAGCATGCATACAGAAAAGTTCAGAGAACGTAGTGGAAGTTTGAGTAAAGGAGCTTAAGCTTAATAGAGGTAAAGGATATTAAAGGGTTGTGTTATTTTAGAAAGAATGCTTTCTAAGAGAGCCTCTCAACTGCTTGTGTAAGTAAATCTGTGCAGATAACAGATACCCTTGACAAAGGTTGGAGTGTTGGCAAGTGAGGATATTAGAAAGGCGTCTGCTAAGAGGTGACATGTCCTGATAGTGTCATAGTGATTCTAATTAATCATCTGATTGTTTGGGGTCTAAGCTTTATGAATCTAAACAAACATACAAACAAAAGAAGAAAAAAAACCTGTGAGAACTCTTGCAGCTTATGCAGCACATCTATTCTTGTGGGCTGTAGGTGGTGTGTAATGTTCCTCAAATGCTCAGTAAGTTGTTTTGTAGTACCCCCCCCCCGCCCCCCGAGAACCAGAGCGGTGGAATTATCAGGTATGCCAGGGTTGACACATCAAGCCCTTGGAAATAAATGATAAATATCATTGAAGTAAAAGAAAAAACAGATACATTTGACATATAAAAATTGATACGCACTGTTTTTGTTAGTAACTTAAACAGGATGACATGTAATTATTTTTTTTGCCAAAGGTTTATTGTCTAGCTAAGTTGTAATCCTCATGACTAGAGAAGTAACTCTGTGATTGTTCGAATGAAATTTAGAAAAAAATTAGAGGATAGGATCTGAGGTGTCATTTAAATTGAGGGTAATTTAGTGTGTGTGAAAACATGCATATGTGCATATATATGGGACAGAGTGAGACTTCGTATAAAATCAGTTTTCTGTGGTTGATAATTTGGAATATATGTAACTTCATAGTTCACTCACTATCTGTGGTACCTCCATCAAGACAAGCTATGATGCTATTGGGTTGTTGACAACTCCATGTTGCAAATTGCAGTAAAAATCTTTTTCTCATTAAGTCATGCTGAATTACTGTGAAAGTTTTATCTGTTGATAAAAGTAATTAATATTCATTTAAAACTTTACAAAATACAAATAAGGCAAAAAACAATTTTAATTGTACACAATCTCATCATCTGGCTATAGCCGTTGTTTACATTCTTTTATACCTTTCCGTTGTCTTTATTTTGTATATATGGGTAAGTAAGACCTTCCCCTCTGTTCATCCCTTACCAAAACCAAAAAACCAAACCCAGTGCCATTGAGTTAATTTCGACTCATAGCAACCTTATAGGACAGAGTAGAACTGCTCTATAGGATTTCCAAAGAAAACCTGGCAGATTCAAGCTGCTGACCTTTTGGTTAGCAGGCGTAGCATTTAAACCACTACATCACCAGGGTTTGCAATACCCCTTACCCTGCGTTATTTTCAAATTACTTAACCACCGTGGAACATTCTTCCAGCACTAGAATATAAGATTTCATAAACAAGAAACCAGTTGCTGTCTGATGAATTGCAATGCATTAGTGACCCTATAGGACAGAGTAGAATCACCCTGTATAATTTCCAAGGAGCAGCTGCTGGATTCTGTCAGCTAACTTTTTGGTTATCAGCCTGACTTCTTAACCACTCTACCACCATGGTGCTATAAGTTCTGTAGGATCAAGAATTTTGAGTACATCTAAGCTTTCTCCATGGAAACCCTGGTGGTATAGAGGGTTAAGTATTAAATCTGCTAACCAGTAGGTTGGCAGTTCAGATCCACCAGGTGCTCCTTGGAAACTATGGGCAGTTCTACTCTGACCTCTAGGGTCACTGTGAGTCAGACAAAACTCAACGGGAGTGGGTTTTTTCTTTTAAGCTTCATCCTGGTAAAACAAAGGTGCATTGATTCATTTTTAATGACTGTAATATAAATTTCAATAGAAATATTTACTCTCAAGCAGCATCCTAAGTCAGTGAATTTTGTGAGTAATCAAAATTAGTTGTTGAAATAGGTGATTTCTGAACTTAATTTTCTATTTAACCTATTAAGTGGTACTTTTCAAAACAACAAATGTTGAGAAGCCTTATATTCCCATCATATAATGCTTGAGTCTTGAAATTTGAATACATATTAGTGCTTCTCAGATTTAAAGAACACTGAGCAATATGTGTTTTATGTTACATTTGGTTTATGACAAACCATGATTCTTACCAGTACCAGTTGCTGTTGAGTCACCACCAAGTCATGGAAACACTAAGTGTATCAGAGTGGAACTGTCCTCCATAGGATCTTAAGTGGTTGATTTTTGAAAAATAGATCAAATGTGTCTTCTGAGATGACTCTGGGTAGACTCAAACCTCCAACCTTTTGGTTGGCAGCCAAGCATGTTAACCACTTGCACCATAATTGGGTGGGATACTATGATACTTAGTTGGTTTATTTTGAAGCTATATATGTGGTGCAAGAATTCTTCATAAAATAGTAATTATATGCTTTGGCTTATTGGTGTGCTAGCCTTATTTCAACTTGGTACAAAAACAAGTACAAGGAATATTGTGTATTACTCTATGTTAATGCTTAAATATATATTAATATAAAGTGTATGATATATTTAAATTATACAAAAGATAGTGTGCCTTAAAATGATCCCTTTAGGAAATAAGTGAGAATATAAGAAACAAAAACATCTTTCTGATCTCAGTGTGACATATTCAGGAGACCATCCCTGGCCGTCTAGTCACCTTCTGTCTCATCAGTCTCTTTTAATCTTGACTGAGTGTGACCCTCATCACCACTGGACAGTGTTCTTAATTATCCTCTTATGGCTTGTCTCTACACACTAGTTGTAAGATCTGTGTGAGCATGTACTTTACCCTTACTTATTTTGAAATTTAGAAAACCTGGAATACTGGCGTAAATTAGGCTTTTAATAAATGTTGTTTGAGTAGATAATTGACTGAATAAGTAAATGGACTCCAGTGTGTATTTTTTTCTCTCCAACTGCATGTATTGATGTGAAATGATAGGTCAGGATATTGTCATAGCCCCACCTACTTCTCCATGATAAATGTAGACTTCGAAGTATTTTCCACAAATAACTAAAACCAGACCCGCTGTCATTTAGTTGATTGTGACTCATAGCACCCCTATAGGTCACAAGAATGACTGTATTATCTGTACTAGTTAAAATAAAGTCAATTGTTGTACCAAACAAGTAAAATATAATGATTCAAACACAATAGAAGCTTTTTCCCCCTTTGCGTAAAATCTGAAACGAGTGTTGATTTGTGGACAGTGCATCTCTGAGCAGTAGGAGTTCAGGGATCCAAGCCAGTTCTGTCCTGTGGCTCTGTTGTCCTTGCCCTTGAACACAGAGTATCCATTGTCTTCCAGCAGAGACTGTGTTGATGGGAAGGGAAAGGATCATGATGTGTTTCCTGTGACAAGATTTTTGAATGAACTGTATGGAAGTAGCACACATCACTTCTACATGTACATACTCCAAAGGCAAAAGCTCAGTTGTAGTGGCATATATATAAGTGCAAGGGAGACTGGGAAATGTAGTCTAGCTGTGTGCCCAGAAAGAGACTGGGTTGGTCAATAGCTAGCCAGTTTCTGAAATTTTTCTGTAAGTAGACCTAAGTACATTTGCATTTGCATTTGTAAAAGTTTTTACAACTTTTTAGTAGTTTTTAAATCTGAGAAAGGCTTTCTTCCCAAATCACTCTTATTTTGCTGAAAAAGAAAGCAGCTTTATACTCTTCATGGATCCCATAGGCAGTGTTTCCCTTGGCGTTAAACACTCATTTCCCTAACTCAGTACTCCACTGAGCCTTCTTGCAGCTGGAATAACTAGGTATAGTCCCTTTGGAGCTCATCAAAGTTGTTGTCTAGTTGATCATATTGCCAGCAACTGCCCTGCCTCCAGGGATTACTCTTTCCATTGAACCAGTCTTACTTTGGCCTGGAAAATAAAAGCCTGAGAATTCAGGTTTTAGTAATTATGCATAATCGCATTTTCTAATTGTAATTAGATAAAGGTTTGTGGAGCATAGTAGTTTCTCATTAAATAATTAATACATATATTGTTTTGTGACATTGGTTGCCAACCCTACAACATGTCAATACACTCCCCTTTTCAACCTTGGATTCCCTAGTGTCAGCTTTCCTGTCCCCTCCTGCCAAAATTGTATAAACACATTTGGATTGTTTTTGTTTAAGTCCCAGATAACATTGTGATTTTGAAAAAAAACATAGCTGTCTTTTAGTTGTCAAAGTTTCAGTGGTTCTGACAGTAACTGTAGAACTATCACTGTACCGGGTGTCTTTCTTTAATATAATATTATCAGTGTGTTAGTTTAAACTGGACATAGCTGACTCTCATTCTTTCTCTGTCTTCACATATATAGATGTATGTATTTTTTCTGATAGTCACATTTTGTAGAAATAGAAGACAAGGTTTTGTTTCCCCCCAAATTGCTTTTGTTGTCATTGAGTCAGGTCCAGCTGAAAGCATCCTCATGTATACAGAGTAGAGCAGCTCCATAGGGATTTCCAGGCTGTGACTTTTCAAAAGCAGACCACTAGGCCTGTCTTCCAAGATGCCTTTGGATGGATTCAGGCCACCAATTTTTCACCTAGTCATCGAACACTTAAATGTTTGTGCCACCTAGAGAACTGGAACCCCAAAATTGACTATCTGAAAAGGAGTCACCTTAATCTCTTACATTACAGAGTTCTCACTTAGTTACTTTGCTTTTAAAAACAAAAACGTCTTCTTCAGTTAGGAACAGAAAGCAGAAGTGACCCCAAGCAATGCTAGCTTCAAATGCTTATGAAGGTCAGCTGATAGGATTGATAAAAAGGAGTTTAAAAAGTTTTACGTACATAGTTAATATTAATCCTTGCATGTCTGACTTTAGAACTGCAAGTAGTAGGTATTACCATAAACTATTTAAAGATTAATTTAAAAAGCAAGTAGTAAGTGGTTCTGTTGTAAAGAACACGTGAAGAACTTAAAAAGCAAATGAAAAATCAGCTTTGCTGATGTTACAGGGCATCACATATATATTCAGAAAAGGGATCTATCTCAGGTTACAAGGAACAAAACCATTGGATGATTTAGAGAAAGTAGCTTTGCAATATAAAAATCATTAAGAGATACAGGTGAAAAATTTGAATAAATGTTGCATGAAGATAAAGTGAAAACACCTTAAACTAATAACTCTATTTTCTGTGTGATTTTGAAATTTGTATGCTAAATAGCATTAATAAATTCATGTAAGTTGCTGTTTGATTGTTTCACCAATATCAATGTGATTTTTAATTTGACAAGTTAATAGATGTATTCGAGTATAATGATTAGGTGTGTGTTCTGTATTTACTGTATCGGCAAATCATTTCAGTTTTGTGGGTCTTAGTTTCCTCTTATTTGAAATGGGGATAGTAGTGTCTATTTGATAAGATCATTCTAAGAAATTGAAGAGCTATGTGCAAAGTGCGTATAATAGATCCTGATACATTAGTAACTTGGATGTGGTTGATCTTGTTATCTTCTCTTTGGAAAAATAGTACACAGTCTTCCATTTGGGCCTATGCTGTGCCTAAATCAGATCACACACTTTCCTCTCTGTTTTCATCAAGGTGAAGGACTCAACTTTTATGTTTTGAAGTGAAGCTGGTAAAGGCTAACCTCTAAACAGTTTCTTCCAACATCGGATGGAAAAGGGTGTTGTAACTAACAGCCTTTTTTCAGCCAAATGTCTAGTGTTGTTTCTTTTTCTTATTTGGGTTCCTAAGAGTCTATTTGTGCTCAGATTATCCCCATTTCATAAATGTAGGAAATAAGTTATAAGTAAATTGTAATCTGCCTCACTGCAATCGGTGTATACTTTAGATCTAGAGATGAAGTCTGTGATTTATTTATGTATTACCAACCTTGAAAAGCATGAGGATGGCTTTTCTGCCCTGGAGAGAGAGGGCCAGGGCACTACCACATTTCAGGAACTAGCTTCAGTACCTCAACATTTATGTGTGGAAAGAAAGACATGTGAAGTAGTCACATCTGCAAAAATCATTTCTCAGTACCAAGTGCTTTATGAAATTGCATATCATTATGTAGGCAAGTAGCAAGGAACTTTTAAAGTTTAACCCTACATTTCCCAACTATATTGGTGGTGTTTCTGCCGAGAGTGTCCTCTGGGGGCAAGTGCTTAAACTGGCAAGAATAAGACTAAGTGGCGCTTGCAGCATGTGTGTGGCCAGAAACATGATTGTTTTGGAGACTTTTTCAGTCAAACATAATAAAACTACACATATAAAAGTGCAGAATGCCTAAGTTGTTATTACTTTGAAAGAATTCTAACCTCTGAAGACCTAAACATTACAGAGAATAATTGAAATACAAGCATATTATTATGATGATGTTATTTGCAAAATTTACTGCAGTATTCTCAGTCTTCAGTGCCTTAGTGTATAAAATATATATTTAAAAGGTAATCATAAACTTTGGGGGAACATATATAATAGATTATTATCATGATAGTGTTGGATATGACAGTGGCAAAATTAGCTTTTTTTTCCATTATATTTGAAGAAAAATATGGCCTGTGGTGATAGAAAAATGACAGAGGAGATACACGGAAAAGAAAGGTCTCTATAAAGTAGATTCTGTAGGTAACAGTGATGATCTTAGTCATTATAATGTGTTGTAGCTTCATTTTACAGAAGAAACTAAGATGGATGGAAGTTAATTAACTTACCCAAGGTGATTGATGAGGAGATACTTGAAGGTGACCCATGAGATTCTTGTACTTTGAACTTGGGCAGGACACTGAGAGGAATGTTATGTTCTTACAAATTGTTAATTTTATACAAGATTCCCCAGTAGCTATACAAAAAAAAAAAAAAAAATTAGGGCTCTTCTGTAAAGCCTAGTCAGACTAACATTTTAAAATGTCTACATGTACTCTAATGAGAAATATTATTAGATCTATATCAATTTCTTATTACATATTTGAAAATCTTTTGCTCCCTACCATAAATGTCTGTTTAACAGGAAATAAATTCTCTATTGTACAAACAGTCTGTATCTGTGCTTTGTGAAACACTTGATGGGAGAAGCAGTCAAGGACAGAAGTTGAATTTAGGGCATATTCTAAGGGGTATGAACCACTGTGTCAAGTCGAATTTGACTCATAGAGACCCTATAGGACAGAGTAGAACTGCCCCATACGGTTTCAAAGGAGCACCTGGAGGATTTGAGTTGCTGACCTTTTGGTTAGCAGATGTAGTACTTAACCACTATGCCACCAGCGGTATGAGGGAAGTAAAAATGGCGCCAGATGCAGAATATACAAGAGTCCGTGTGCCCATTCTTTCTGATATTCTTAAAGAAACGGTATGATTTAGAAAAGCAAAAGTTGACTACCTGTAAAGTGATCATTTAAATGAGCTAGTAAATATTACGTGCCTTTTCAAACTCTCAGAGCTCTGATGGTGAAGTGGGTAAGTGCTTGGCAGCTAACCAAAACCTGTAGGCAGTTTGAATCTACCAGTTGTTCCAGGGCAGAAAGATGTTGACAGTCTGCTTCCCTAAAGATTACAACCTTGGAAACTTTATGGACAGTGTTACCCTATCCTGTAGGGTCACTATGAGTTGAAATCTACTCAGCAGCAGTGCGTTTGGGTTTTAGAATGTAAGCTGTGTATAGAAACTGGTCCAAAAATGTCATAACTAATAGTGCTTGGAAAGAGGCAGGAGGCAAGAACGAGAGAGTGAACAGTGAAAGGAAGGGAAAGAAAAGGAAAATGGTATGTGTATGTGGAGCAGGGTGCGGACTGTTTGTAAAACAGTGTATCCCGTCAGTTTGAGTTATGGAGTGGCAGAAAGATAGTGTCTGTCACTGGATGACTTTGACCAAGAGAAGTCTTCTCTGGGGATAGCTTATTAACCCACTGATGCTACTCTCAGATTTCTGATAGAGGAGTTCTAGAGCTGGAAAGACCAGTGCTTCGTCACACAAGTAATTGATAGTTAACACACTTGTGTAGTAATTTCTGCGTGCCAAGTATGGATCTAAGCACTTTATGCCCATTAATTCATTCTTTCAACCCTCTAGCACAGGCTTTTCATGAATGATGAATGTATGGCCTGAGATTATATCTCAGAGAGAAATGGGAAACATGTCTAGTAGTGCACTGCCTCTGACTCCATTTTGTAGACCGTAACAACATGAGGAGCATAAAGAGGACTCAGAATTCCACTGATGATATGAGGAAAACAAGATTTGTGTAAATTCTTAGTTATATATCTTAATATGGAGTTAATTTTTAGTCACTTTAACTTAGTGTTTGAGCCCACCTGCCACTCTGTGGAGGCCACATGTGACAGTCTTGTGATTCTAGCCTTTCTGAAAACCTTATGGAAAAGTTCTGCTCTGTCCTGTAGTGTTGTTATGAGATCTAGTAGCTGCAGGATCCATAATTAAGTGAATGGCAGGTTGTTTGGTTTTTGGTTTTTTTGTGTGTGTTAATCAAGGTAAACTGCCAAGGCAGGTTGGATAGAGTCCAACAATAACCCAGAACCTCTGTATTCTCTTGTAACTATTACTTGGCCTATTTGGTTTTCTATGGCTTCTATGATCTTAACTGAGATGTACTGTCGATAACATGTAATAGTGATGTTATCAAAATTTATGGAAAAAAAATTTATAGATTTTTTTTTAACAGACTTACACTTTCTTAGACTTGGCATCTGTTCTTAGGTTTCTTAAAGAGACATTTAATTCCTACTAAATTATATATTAAGAAAACTCCTGGAATAAAAAAAAGTATATGTGCATTTCCCAGATTAAAATACCATGCTGTTCTTCAAAAAACACAGAAGTAGAAGACTAAACTATATTTGGAAAACTATGTTTAATGTGTTTTGCTGTCACTCCTAACACCTATCACAATGGACTTTAGCTAGTTGAAATTAGATTTGGAATTGGAAATACCTCCTACACCTTAATATTCCCAGCCCCTACAAAATATCTGACACAGAAACCCAGTAAGTATTTATAAAATAGAATTTAATTTTTTGAAGTAAAATATTTCTTCTTTAGATAGTCTGCGGCTCTGAACCTATCACAGTCGTGTAATTCTGATATTTGTGGCTCTAAGTAGTCGAAAGTGGATACAGTATGGTCCACAGAGGCAGGGTCTGCACCTCTGTTCTGTTAAGGCATGGTACTCTCGATGCTCTCAGTGTTGTCAACACAGTGAGTTCCTAGGAAAGGTGACCAGGTGATGGAGGCTGAAGAGAAGGGACTCTTTTGAGACTTTTAACAAACTGTTTGTTAAATAATAGAATGTATTCATTATATAATCATTTGACATTATTTAAGTTAAGTTTTTAAAGCATCACATTGTGTGGCATATAGCAGCCAGTCATGTTTGTAAAAAATAATCAATAGAAATCTGTTGTGTGTCTATAATTACATGTATTGATTGGTGCCTTTTAAAATCACCACACTGTAATATTTCCCAGTTGCATTCTGCAGTTAGTGACTGAATTAAGTAAAATGTAACTAAGAAGGATAGTTACCCTGGTTTTGAACACATGGTTTAACATCCACTGTTTAGCTGTTTGTAGAAACACTGTTAATGCATAGGTCTCTGCAAACTTCTGTCTTCCAGTTATGCCTGCAGATATTTCACTGGTCTGCTCTTATATATTTATAAAATATATAAATTCTGAAGTTAGAGATATTACCTGTTATCTATTGTGTATAAAGAAATTGTTATTCTCTTATAATTTATATTTCCTAACATCTCCAATTATCAGTTTTAAAAAACTTAGCGAGGTATGTCACGGGTGCAGTGATACTGCATATTTAAATAAACATCTCAGTTTTCTGGTCTTCCTCAGCATTTGTACTTTTGTCCATTTGTTTGACACCCAGTCATGCTGCCTAGTAAATTCATGTTTAAATTTTTCCCTTGTATAAGTTGTCTCCCATGAAGTTAAAAATTTTCCTTTTGGAATAGGTTATATGCTAAACCGTATGTACTTATAGTGGGTAGGGGGGATAATCTATTCATAGTCAGGTCTGAATGATTATGGGATATAAAGTCATTTCGTGTATTAGGTTTGAAAACTCATTGATCATAATAAACTTGAGTTACCTCCCTTTTGAGGCTTATTCTAAGTTGTAGAATAGCACTGGGTTTGTTTCAGGGGAGGGAGATGAGGAAGGAGAGGAAGTTTGAAGGGCAGAGGGGAGAAGGAAATATTGCTCAAGTAAACCCTTGTTTGAATATTATTTCACGAGTTAAATCTTTATAGCTATTCACTAGTTAAATGGGACCAGTATTTGTGTGGGTTTGCCATGAGTTGGAATGAACATGATGGAAACAGGTTTTGAGGGGTTTTTGTTGTTGTCTGTTTTTGTGTTTATTCAGGCAGGAAGAAAGAATATCAGTGTTGCATGATTCCATTTAGAATACATTTTGAGATAGAAATTTTATTAGCCATTAGTATAGTAAGTTTGATACTATGGACAAATACAGTGTCAAAAGTGTAAGGTTGTTAAGGACACTGCATCCTTAAAGACTTTCACAATGACTAGCACAAATCAAGAAAAAAAAATGGCTCAGTAAATATATTTTGAATGAGCCAATGTATGAATGCTTTCTTGATGCATATTATCTGATATATAAGATGGGAAGTGAAAGATGGAAGTAGTTTTGGAGATGCTGCAAATCAGTTTGTTTTAATAGAAGCTATTTTTATTTAGGGTTTAGAACACAAACAGGGAGAAAAGTGCTATTATGTGCCTGGTATATATAGACAGTTTTGTCCAGACTTGTCTAGATTGTGAGTTCTTTGAAGGCATTCTTTTCTTTGTTTTCTCTGCTGCATTTTATCAATTCTGAGATGATCAAAATTTTTTCCCATTTAAACATGATTTGGGCGCATAAGAACCTCGAATCTATTTTCTTTTTTAAACTGTTTATTGACACAAAGTTGTACTTGTGATTGCCAGCAAACAGTAGTAATCCAATAGATACCTTGATGTGTAATTTGAAAATTGTATGTCATTGAATTAAATGCTTACCTAAGTAAATGTTAATCACCAAAGCCGTGTAGTTAAGCGTGGGGTTTAATATTCTCTCAGGTTTATTATATGCCCATATAGTTAAACAGTTTATTTCATGATTCTTAATGGATAGAAAAGTATCCAGTAATCTGTGAATTTTAAAAATGAAGGATCTTCCGTAATGACATTTTGAGTACATGTCATAAAATAAAGTGTAAATGACAACTTAAACATGTCTTCTTGGAGTACTTAATTCAAATTGTAATCCTAGTTTTTCCTGCTCCTTCCGTAGCTTCCTGCAGATTTCACAAAACTGCACCTTACTGACAGTCTCCACCCACAGGTGACTCACGTTTCTTCTAGCCATTCAGGATGTAGCATCACTAGTGATTCTGGAAGCAGCAGTCTTTCTGATATCTATCAGGTAAGGTCTTTTCTTATCATTTCATTCTTATTTATTCCAGAGTTTTAGGATTCTAAATTGATGAAATCCAAAAAGTAAAATATGTATGTTATGTGGCTATAAATACATAAAACATTGATATTTATGCCTCACATAGACACACAGCCTGTTCTAAATCACCATGACCAACTTGACGGCAATAGGTGTGCTTGTTATAGGAAGTAGAATTATTGATTAATTGTGCTTTGTTCAGTTCTTACACATTTTCTGAACTTTAGAGTGGTGGCAATAGGATAGTTTCTCTTAACTTTGAATATTCTGTTAATTCAGCTGTACATATACTAGATTTATTTTTCTTTTCTGAAAAACAGGAAAAAACTTAAGATTATGATTTTATTATTAAAGTCTTGAGTATGGCAAAATAAAAAGACTTAAAATTTGATCATTGAGTCATTGCTGTGACTTTTTTAGTTATCTATGATTTTGGTTTTGTGTTTAAATTCTTAGATAGGAAAGAAACTAGAACTATGAGATTACAAAAATGCCTTTAAAATAATTTAAATTTTTAAGGAATAAGCTCATTGTCTTAGGAAATGGAAATTTAGGACAAGTCACTAAAATACACACATACAAAAAGAATCTCCCCTGCTCTTTCAAATATAAACTTCTAATAGTAGCTGGTTTCTGACAGAAAGGGCATTACACTCAACTGTAACCCTGGTGGCATATTGGTTAAGTGCTGTACCTGCTAACCAAAATGTTGGAGGTTCAAATCCACCAGGCAGTCCTTGGAAATCATCGGGCAGTTCTGTTCTGACCTGTAGTGTTGCTGTGAGTTGGAATCAAGTCCATAGCAGCAGGTTTTGTTTGTTTCTTTGTTTTATTTAAAAAATAGTTCTTGCCTCCTTAGGAATTATAACATTAGATGACCATCAGAGTACCTCGCTTGAGGAGCATTATAGTTATTCTGGATCACTGATGTATTTAGGCAGTGCTAAGTTTCTATTTTTAAAAAATTGCTACAAGTAACTAAACAATTAGAATAGCATCTGAGCAAGACATATTAATTCCTAAATTTAACAGAGCTCTGTCAGAAAACAAAAATTCTTTTAAAGAGGTAATATATACTTTTCTATAATCAAGGCTATTAACAGAGAGCTTCCTGATGAGTAATTTTGTATGTTAAGCAGCCCCGGTGATTTGTTGTCTGACTGTCTGTCTCTCTCTCCTAGCTGGCTGGCTAGGTAGCTATAGCTGCATATGCAGTTATTTTCAAATTCTTGACTACTTAAGACGCTCCTTATTTTGCAGTAAGAAATACAATTATTTAGCTCTTTAAGATAATTGTGTATTTCTACTTTGAGCCATTAAGCATTAATTTATAATTAACTCTTTAAATAGTTTTCAAACGTTAAAGGGGGGAAAAGGCAATGGCCCCAAGCCGGTTTATTCAACCCTACACATTGCCTCTTTCTAGAAGTCGCTTTTTTAAACGTTTATTTTAAAGAGTCTCTTCACAAATCAACACTGTAAGTAAAAGCTGCTGTGCTTTATCTTACATTAATTGAAATATCATGGCAAAGCCCTTGACCTTTAAGCTTTGAGGATGTGTACTGGAAACCAAACTTGCGATTGTGGCAATTATCATTTCCTTCTTCAAATGTCTGTAAACTCAAAGGGTACTCCTAGAAGGTAAATTGATGCTAGGAATGAAAGAATTTGGTTATATAATTTATAAAGACATATTCTGAGGAGGATTAGCCCTCATAAATGATCACCTTGAGTGACCATGAATAAATTCTTGATGGTAATTCTGCTGTCCCCAGCTACCACCAGAGTATTGGAGACTGCAGTGATGAGAGTTCTTAATTGCTCTGACATGGAGCTTGCAGCCTGCTGTCTGGTGATAGAGGTGGAGAGAGAGCTCCCTGTGTCTAATTTTGATTCATTTAACTGAGTTTTAAGGCTGCTCAAATGTGATGACAGGCCTGTAGCCTACAGATGCATATCCTTTATAAGAAGTCGTCTATAGATATATCCTAAGGATTGAGTCATTTATTATGCTAGATTTAACATTTTAATAAACATTCTCGGTAGACCACTTTAGTTATTTTTTAATCAGAAATTCTTAAGTTCCGAGGAAATCTGACACCTGCACCTATTCAACTGCTGATCTCTCGTATTCAGATCTTCTGTGACTGTCCTTGCAGTCAGGTATCTCATCCTTAAGCGCTTCCTCTGAATAAGTAACTATCATCCGTGACAGCCTGTTTAATCTGTGTACAGTTCGGACTCAAGAGAACCTTTCTTAGTGGTTGAAAGTTATATTGAAGTGAGTGTAAATGTTCATGACGTGGACACAGGCTGAAGTTGTATGCTGTGGATGTGAGAAAAGATAGAGTAATATTGCTGAGAGGAATTGGAAAGCAAAGTGGAATGACTAGTCATAATAGAAGGAATGCTTGTTCTGTTGTAACAGGGACAGATTCTAGTGGGTTTGGAATAAGGGTTTGGCAGTTAAGGGTGTTTCCGTCTGATGGCTTCTGTTTTCTCTCTGAAGAGTTGAGTTCATTTGTTGAGAGTGAACAGATTGGAGAGCAGAAGGTTTAAGGAGAAAGGTTTAAAATAGTAGATGTAGAGAGTAAGAGAGCAAATTAAACCAGAAATATGAAACTCTCCTGAGTTGACACCCTCAAATACATGGTGATTTCTCTCTGCCTTGTTAAATAATTTTTTCCATAGTAAGTACAAAGAAAGCAAAGATTCGACTTCTCCCGGAACTGTCCTTTTGCTAACTGAGTATAATACAAAGACAGAATGACGTGGCAAGTTCTTTTTAGCTGCAAAACTTTGCTTTTGCACTCATTCCGTGTAGAATGTCTTCGATTGCTTCTCTTCTACCTTGATTGTCAATTATCACCTCTTCAGAGTGTTATTCCCTTATGACTCTGTGTGGAGCAGTGCTGACATTTTGGGTTGCTATCCTTTCTAGTACTTTATAACCTCCCTGGACTCCAGCTGAAATGATTGTTAACTTACTATATTGTTCTGTCTTGTCTTCACTTTCTCTTCAGAGCCTTGTACAGAGACAGCAAATTATAGACATTCAGTTGACTAAATGTAAATGTAATTGAAATAATAGATTAAGGAATACAAGCTGGTAATAAAAGGATATGAAGATAGGCCTGAAGTAGACATAGAAGAAAGTAGTAGAGCTTTGAAGACTGGAGATCCTGATTGAATTGAAGAAGTCTTACTGTGGGAGTAGATGGAGATAAACTGAAAGAGTAGGAATTGTTGTTGAAAAAAAGTAGAGTACCTAAATTAGTGATAGAATACCGTTTCCAACCATGATAAAGTCTAGGATAAATGATGTGACTGTCAGAGTAACTGGGTTAGATGTCTGAAAGTGTTGTTTATTGCTTTCAAGTTGCTGTGACTCTTGTCAACCCCATGTACAGTAGAATGAAACATGGCCTGGTTTGGGCTATCTTCATGCTTGAGTCCATTGTTTGTAGCCTTCCAACCTAACAGGCAGATCTTCCAACACTATTGCAAACAATATTCTGTTGTGATCCATAGTTTCCACTGGCTAACTTTCGGAAGTAGATCACCAGTCATTTCATTCTAGTCTGTCATAGTCTGGAAGCCCCAGTGAAATGTGGTATTTGCTATTTCAAGTAGTGGTGGCATAGCTTCCAGCATCATGCAATAGGCAAACCACCACAGTATGTGAAACCAACAGACAGCAGGAGATGGAAATAGTTGTACACAAATGTTGTTGTTGTTAGGTGCTGTTGAGTCAGTTCTGACTCAGACACCCTGTGCACAACAGAACAAACACCGCCTGGTCTTGTGCCATGTCCACAATCATTTTTATGCTTAAGCCCATCATCGCAGCCATTGTGTCAATCCATCTTATCGAGGGTCTTCCTCTTTTTGCTGACCCTCCACTGTACTAAGCATGATGTCCTTCTCCGCAGACAGATCCCTCCTGACAGTATGTCCAAAGTATGTAATGTACAGTCTCACCATCTTTGCTTCCAGGGAACACTCTGGTTGAACTTCTTCCAGAACGCATCTGTTTGTTCTTTTGGCAGTCCATGGTATATTCTGTATTTTTCTCCACCACTGCAATTCAGAGGCATCATTTCTTCTGTCTTCCTTATTCATTGTCCAGCTTTCACATGCCTATGATGGAATTGAAAATACCATGGCTCGGGTCAGGCCCACCTTAGTCTTCAAGGTGATGTCTTTACTTTTTAATACTTTAAAGAGCTCCTTTGCAGCTTTTGCAGATTTTCCCAGTGCAATCTGTCTCTTGATTTCTTAACTGCTGCTCCCATGGGTGTTGAGTCTGGAACCAAATAAAATAAAATCCTTGACAACCTCAGTCCTTTCTCCGTCTGTCACAATGTTGCTTACTGGTCCAGTTGTGAGGACTTTTGTTTTCTTAATGTTCAGGTGCAATCCATGCTGAAGGTTGTGTGGTCTTTGATCTTCATCAGTAAGTGTTTCAAATCCTGTTCACTTCCAGCAAGTAAGGTGGTGTCGTCTGTGTAACACAGATTGTTAATGAGTTGTCCTCCAGTCCTGATGCCACGTTCTTCTTTATGTCGTCCAGCTTCTTGGATTATGTGCGTGGTATACAGATTGAAAAGGTATGGTGAAAGGATACAGCCCTGGCACACACCTTTCCTGACTTTAAACCATGCAATATCCCTGTGTTCTGTTCTCACAGCTGTCTCTTGACCCATGTACAGATTCCTTAAGAGCACAGTTAAGTGTTGTGTAATTCCCATTCTCCACAGAGTTAGCCAGTTTGTTGATGCACACACGTGAATGCCTTTGCATAGTCAATGAAACACAGGTAAACATCTTTCTGATAGTCTCCGCTTTCAGCCAGGATCCACCTGACAACAATAATATCTGTGGTTCCATGTCCTCTTCTGAATCCAGCTTGAATTTCTGGCAGTTCCTTGTCAGTATACTGTTGCAGCCACTTTTGAATGATCTTGAGCAAAATTTTACCTGCGTCTGATATTAATGATACTGTTTGGTAATTTCTGCATTTGGTTGGATGACCTTTCTTTGGAATGAGCGTAAACTTGGATCTCTTCCAGTTAGTTGGCCAAGTAGCTGTCCTCCAGATTTCTTGCCATAGACACCTGAGCGCTTCCATCACTAAATCCATGTGTTGCAATATCTCAGTTGATAGTCCGTCAGTTCCTGGAGCCTTGTTTTTCTCCAACGCCTTTGATGTAGCTTTGACTTCTCCCTTCAGTGCTGTTGGTTCCTAATCCAGTGCTACCTCTTCCAGTGGCTGAACATCAACTAGTTTTTTTCAGATATAGTGCCTCTGTGTATTACTTCCATCTTCTTGTGATTCTCCCTGAGTTGTCTAATATTTTCCTTGTAGAATACTTCACTGTTTCAACTGGAGGCTTCAATTTTTTCTTCAGTTCCTGTAGCTTGAGAAATGCAGAATGTGTTTTTTCTTTTTGATTTTCTGTTTCCAGCTCTTTGCACATATCATTATAATTATTTTGTCTTCTCGAGCTGCCCTTTGAAATAGTCTGTTCAGTTCTTGTATTTTATCATTCTTTTCTTTCGCCTTAGCTGCTCGTTGTTTAAGAGCAAATTTGAAAAGTCTCTTCTGTCGTCCAGTTTGGTCTTTTCTTTCTTTCATGTGTTTGTAATGACTTGTTTTCTTCATGGACGGTATCTTTGGTATACACTATGTGTGTACAGCATTCTGTAAGTTGTAGAACAGAATTCAGGCAAAATGAAACCGAGGTATAAGTATATATAATAGAGAAAGCCTTGCACATCAGTGAAGAATGTGATTATTCAGTAATGTTTGAAGTGAGAGAAGTCATTTATAGTTCCATTTTATATCAGAATTGGAAGCCCCGGTGGCACAGCTCCAGCTGCTGACCAGAAATGGTCGGCAGTTCAAATCCACGGAAACCACAGGGCAGTTCTAATCTGACCCACGAGGCTGCTGTGAATTGGAATCAACTCAACAGCAATGGCTTTGGCTTTTTATGTCAAAATTAGGATAAATTCCAGGTAAACTGAAGAGTTAACAAACTTCTGATGGTTTAGTAAGTGACCAAAAATTTTTAACAATTGGTCGGTTAACAAAAATTGAAGATCAAAATTTAACTCACTTATGCATAGTAACATGAAAAATACCCAGCTGCCAGTAGAAAAATGCGTGAAGGATGAGAGTAAACAATTTACAAAAGAGAAAATGCAAATGTTTATATCGTAAATAAAATATTAAAATGCATTATAATTTAGTATGTGAGGATTTAAATGTGAAACTGTTTTGCCTGTCAAATTAGCACAAATTCTCTTACATAAAATAATATTTATAGATAGCCCCTCCTACAGATTCCTGACAGGGTTTTAAAGCCTGGAAAGCAACCTAATAATTTACATTCAAAACTTTAAAAACATATACCTCTCATATGTATATAAAGTCTATATTAAACTAAAAAGCATTAAAAGTATAAAACTAGGGATAACAAATTATTTTAGACTTAATACAGGCAATTATATTTATTTCCAAACACATTTTTATGCTCTTCACACGTGTGTGACTTTGTAGTCCTTACTTACTTTGTTGTTAGCATCAGTAGTTTTTTTTAAAGCATTCAACTTTCTAGCCTAAACTTATATCAGATTTGGGCTTATGCACTGTTTGGACAAGCTGTCTGTTGGAAATTCTGCACAAATTTTATTTACGTCAAGGATGTTTATTAAGCAGGCACCCATAAATATGATGACTTATATGGGATATTTAATAATTAAAACACTCTTTTTCAAATGACTGTAAAATCCTAGCGGTAAAACTTGTAATACTTAAGTTTTATTTAAATTAACACTTGGCTAGACCGTAGGGCATTTGATATTTACTTGAGTTTTTTCGTTTATTGACATCCTTTTACACAGCTGTATTTAGAACACTTGTATCTTTGACTAAAGTAAATAAGCGCTTTCAGCACTGATCTGAGTATTAATTTTTTAATATTGCTGTTGAAATACTAATGTGCAGCTAAATCTGTTGGGCTGTACATGAGAAAAATAAATTAATTTGGTAGGGAGGTACTTGTCTACGTGAAAGATACAAGCCTTTTTCTTTCAGAAATGAAATATATTTATGTGCATATCTTTATTTAGAATAAAAAATACAGAGATGAACATTAATCTTGGTAGTGTTGTAGTTTTTAAAAAGAAGAAATTTGTGAGTGTTTTCTTTATTTATACACAAATAACAGATTTTTAATACTTTAAAACTTTTTTATCTTGTATAAGTTAGCAAGGAGACCTTGTGGCGTAGTGGTCAAGTGTTACATCTGCTGACCAAAAGGTCGGCTGTTCAAATCCACAAGGTGCTCCTTGGAAATCCTATAGGGCAGTTCTGCTCTGACCTCTAGGGTCGGCATGAGTCTGACCCGACTTGACATCGGTGTGGTTTAACTTAGCAAAGCAGGGAACATTTTTTTCATGCTGACTTTTTATTTATGAAATTTTTTGATCAAATGGCGTTATGAATCCTGGCACAGTTACTACATGTTTTTCATTTCCTTTTGTTTTCCTTTTCCTCCCATTTTTTTCTTTTTACACTGAACAATTTATTTAATTTCCCTGATTATTTTCTCATGTGTCGTAGTAAGGTTAGTAGTCCTAACTTGGTGAATTAATATGCATGAAATGCAGTGCTGGATATGTGGTAGTCATTCATCAAGGGTCCACTGTTTTTATAGTTTATAGTAAGAACTATTTGGCCAAATGTTTAGTGAATGCAGTTAGCCTGAGAGAAATTTTCCTTACCAGTATGTAAGGGGGTTGGTGTTTAACAGAGTTTTGTTTTATTTAGTCAAATTCTGTGAATATAAAGTATGTGGAAGGCTTATTGCTGCTGGATGGGGAGAAGTAGAAAGTATGTGAGTGCTAAGGTAAAAATAGGAGATCTGCCAGTTAAGTTTGTGAAGTCATCCTAGAAAAAGTGCTGTGTACTTCATGGCTGAGTATCACTACGGTCACCTTTGGAGTACTCCCCTCGGGAAGCTAGGCACCGTTGCAAGCGCCTATTCCACCCTTCAGAGTCAATTTTGGAAGTCTTTTTCTGGAATGGATACAAGAGCTGTTGACCTACTACTCTTGATGTTCTGAGTGTCATCACAGTGTCTTCTTTTCAATATTTCCTTTAACTTCAGATAAAGAAAAAAGTGATCAGGGGCCAGATCAGGTGAGTAGGGAGGGTGTTCCAGTACAGGTATGTGTTTACTGGCCAGAAACTCCCTCCCAGGCAGTGCCGTGTCAGCCGGTGCGTTGTCATGATGCAAGATCCGTGAGTTGTTGGGGAAAAGTTCAGGTCGTTTTTGTCTAAGTTTTTCACACAGACTTTTCAGTACTTCCAAAAAGTAAATTTGGTTAACTGTTGGTCTATTTTGCACAAATTTGTGATGAACCATCCCTCTGATATCAAAAAGGGTTAGCAGCATTGTTGTGACTCTTGATTTGTACTGACATCTTTCTTGGTCTTGGAGAATTGGCTAACTTCTCTTGCGAACTTTGATGCCTTGTTTCAGGGTAGTATCGGTACACCTATCTTTTATCACCAGTGATGACAATGGCGCAAAACATCACCTTGCCTCTCCAAAAGGTCTTGACAGACTTCAACTTCCCTTTGCTTTTCTGCATTGGTGAGCACCTTCGGGACCGTATTTGCACACACCTTTCTCATGCCGTGATTTTCAGTTAAGATTTTCCTATTTCTCTCTTGGTGTTGACTTGGTGTGCTGTGCTTCTCACAGTCAGCTGATGATTTTGATGCACAGTTAAATGAATTTTTGCAATGTTTTCATCAGTTGTGCTCATTATGGGCTGCCCTGACTTCCCTTCATTAATGTTTAATTCATGTGTACACACCGTGGTTTTCTTCATGGCATTTTTCCCATAAACTTGAACTAACATGTCCTGATTGTACTTCCTCTCTTGCCAAGTTTAACAAGAAATTTAATGTTTGTTCATTGCTCTGATTCACACGACATTCTCATGATGGCACACAGAAACGTGTAACAACGTAATGAAGACCGCTCAGAAAGGCACCACCACATGTTGACATGAACACAGTCTTGAGACACTGATATACCACGGTTATTACTGAATTGTTTGTACAGTGCTGCCAGCATAAGTGCATGGTGGCGATTTTATGAACTTAATTGTCAAACCTCGTGTATCTCTTTGAGGAAGGGACTTCTGATGTAGCCCTGGACTGGCTTTTTCTGCCCTTATCTGACCTAAGAGTAGTCCTGTAGGTAATGAGAAGCTAAATCTCCAGCTTACAGACAGTCAAGTTGTGCTGATGGAAGTTAAGTGACTTGGCTAAAATCACATAATACTAGAGGTGGGGTTTTTGTTTGTTTGTTTCAGACATTATTTCTTGAGGTTTAGTACTCCTTTCTCCTTCCCACCGATTTATCTTCACTCAACTCTGCTCAGTCTCCAACCATCTTATTCGTGAGACAGATGTATTATGAAATTAGTGGATTTCTAAAAAATTGTCTGTTGAGTTGGCTATTATTAGTTGCTGTCATGTCCGTTCTGATTCATGGTGACCCAGTGTTGTGTGCAGAGCAGAACTGTTTCATAGGGTTTCAAGACGATGACTTTTTGGAAGCAGATTGCCTGGCCTGTCATCCTAAACACCTCTGGGTGGGTTACGACTGCAAACCTTATGTCTAATAGTCTAGTGCTTAACCATTTGCACCACTTAAGGACTCCAAAATGTATCACCCTCCAAGTTACTGGTTTAGTGAATTTTATTTTATGATCAAGTTGTTTCTTAAAAATAGAACAGTAGAGCAGAAACAGAAAACAAGCTATGATTGTTATGTGAATGGGGCAGGGTGAGAGACAGGTCATTTTTGGCAGCGAAGCCAATTAATATTTGAAAGTCTTTTTGTTCTTTATTAGACTTAGATGTAACTCACTTAAACAATGATGATTTCTTTGGGATTGTATGAAATATGTTTTTATGTTTCACTATATGTTAGATATTAAAAGATATTTTAAGGCCTTGGTAATATATTATTTAAATGCAAGATTTTTAGTGTTTTGTTTCCCCTCCTCCATCTTCAGTAGTATCCCTTCTTTGCAGTAGGCCAGTGTTAATATGTGGAGGACTGATTGCACATTTGAAACTACAAGGTGATGAGCAACAATCTTCAGTGTTGAAAATCAGGGCAAACATTAGCAAATTGTCACGTTTCTAGACTTCAGATATACGGTGACGGTAGCAACAGTGTTGACCTGGTTTCTCTGATCACAACCTTGATATACTACATTAAGTTCTACTTCAGTCATTCTAGAATCTGGAGATAATTCTGTGAATTCTGAATTAAATTAGGTGATGCTGTGTTTCAGAACTTGCCACGATTAAATCTCCATGCCTCAGCAGTTAGGGTGTACTGCTGTTCTTTGTGGAGCCCCACTGCTAGTAGTGTTCTTACCCAAGCAGTGATTTTAACAACATTGTTTAAAGGAACTGCTTGAAACATTAGGTTTTACGTCATCAGTTATTAACCTCTTAGGCTTTTCTTGGATGTATTTTGGTTTAGGAAATTAAACTTCACCAAAAATATGATTAAAACTGATTGGTGAAGTTTAGAAAACGTAATAGTTTTTTGTTACTCCAAAATGTGGGATTAAATCATTTGTGCTGTAATAGAAACCAAGGCTTTAGCAAGGTGAAACTTGGTGGATAAGAAATAGCAAAATTTATTGTTTAAATGCTGACTTAGGCTAAATTAAAAAGTACATATCCTTATATAAGTCACTTTCATATTTTGAGTATTTCCTAAAAGCATGTTGTGATTTTTGTAGCCAGAATTCTTGACTCTGGTCTCGTATCCACGTTAAATGTGACTTTGGTCAAATAATTTCTCTGCAACTGAATGTTTGGAGAATAATAATAGTTAACAATAGACTGAGCACCCAGAACTGCTTTAAGGATTAAATGAATTAATATGTACAAAGAACTTAAAAAGTTCCTGGCACATGTGAGTACTCAGTGTTAGCTTATTATTGTTACCACATTCAACATTTTACGTTTTTATCTCTCTCTCTTTTTTTAATCTTTACTTATTCTTAAAAATGTTTATAAGGTCTCTGAAAATCTTGTGTGGCATGAGTTATTTGAAATTAGGAAACTACAGTATGTGTTTTCACACAAAATTACTCATTTTAATAACATCTTATTAAATATTTTCAAGAATTTAATATTTTTATCTGGAAAAATATTTGTATATTCAGGATTGAGATAATATTTAATGGAGCTCATTTCTTACTTTGAGCAGTTAGTCAACTCTAGGCACATCACGTTGAATAAGACAAATGTACATATAAATACATAATGTTGAGGCGTTATACTCGTGAAAGATGTCTAAAATGGCTACACCTATTCTCAAGTTGATGTAGCCCAACAGAAGAGATAATCCTGAAATGTGTGATTCTGTTGGCTAAGAAAGAGTTCAAATACTAGAGTATTTCTTAATAATTTGAAATGTGATTGCTCATACAGTTAATGGGAAGAAAGATTGTACCCTGTAAATGCATGATCCCGTAAACTCTTTGTCCGTTTATACTTCAGAGTGTTCCTCAGAATCGTTTAATGAGTTCTTAGTGCTTTTGTTCATGTAGTCAGTCAGGCTGTCTTTGATCATTTCCGCAAAGTCCGTTTAATAGGGAAGAAATAGCTCAGTCAGCTAGGCACTAAGAAATTTACATCTGCTCTTTTGAAAAAGAAAACCTTTAGTGACACATAGTTAAGAGTTCACCTGCTAACCCAAAGGCCAGCAGTGCAAATCGACCAGGCTGCATACTCTGTCATATAAGCTTGTTATGAGTCAGAATCCAGAATCAACTCAACACCATTGGGTTTGGTTTTTCATGTTTTTCTTTTGAAGGAAGAGTTATTTGGAGTTAATGATTACCTGTAGCTTTTGTTTGTTAGATGCCATCAAGTCCCTTCTGTCTCATAGCCACACTATGGTCTTGTGCCATCCTGTCATTGCTGTGTTTGAGCCCATTGTTGCAGACACTGTGACAGTCCGTCTCACTGAGGGTCTCCCTCGTTGTCACTGACCCCCTACCTCAGCAAACATGATGCCCTCCGTCGTGGACCTTGATAACACGTCACCAAACATGATGCCCTCCATCGTGGACCTTGATAACACGTCACCAAACATGATGCCCTCCATCGTGGACCTTGATAACACGTCACCAAACATGATGCCCTCCGTCTTGGAGCTTGATAACACGTCACCAAACATGATGCCCTCCGTCGTGGACCTTGATAACACGTCACCAAACATGATGCCCTCCGTCGTGGACCTTGATAACACGCCCAAAGTACAGAGGACACAGTCCCACCACCCTCGCTCTGTGTCACCCTCTGGCTGCACTTCTTCCAAGGGACATTGGTTCCTCTGGAAGTCCATGATATATTTAGTATTCTTGGCTAGAACCATAATTCAAGCACATTATTTCATCTTTGATCTTATTCATTGTACAGATTTCACATGCATGTGAAGTGATTGAAAATACTGTGGCTTAGGTCACACACACCTTAGTCTTCAAACCTGCATCTTTGCCTTTTAATATTTTAAAGAGATCTTTTGCAGTGGATTTGCCCAGTACAGTATATCATTTAATTTCTTGACTGCTCTTGGCTTGGCTGGCTGCTTTCATGGGCACTGATTATAGATCCAAGTAAAATGATATCCTTAACAATGTTAATCTTTTCTCTGTTTATCATGAGCTTGCTTATTGGTCCAGTTTTCAGGATTTTAGTTTCTTTATGTTGAGACATTGTCATGTATTGAACTGTGTTCCCTAAAATATCTGTAGCAGTTTGGCTAGGCCGTAATTCTTGGTATTGTGTGATGTTCCTGCATGTTGGATTTCCTGCCTGTATGATCTTAGGGAGGGTAGGGGCAGTTGTCTTGGTAGAGAAAGATTCTATGTGTAAGTTTGTTTTGTGCGCTTGAGGCCGTCTCTTGAGATACAAAGCACAGAGACTAGCAGAGACATTTGGGCACCCCATACCACCAAAAAACCTGCCAGAGTTTGAACTGAGCACTTCCTTTGGAAAGGACCAGGGTTCCTGCACCTCAGAAGCTCCATTCTTCCAGGGGAAGAATGATGACAGGGACCTTCCTCTAGTGCCATCATAGAAAGCCTTCCCCTGGAGCTGGTACCGTGAACTTGGACTTTTAGCTCACTGGACTGATGAAATAAAATTTCTCTTTTTAAAGCCATCTACTTGTGATATCTCTGTTAGAGCCGCAGTAGCTGCTAAAACAGATACTGTGCATACTGAAGGCTGTTATCTTTGGTCTTCATCTGTAAGTACGTCACATCCTCTGCTTTCAGCAAGCAGGATTGTGCTGCATTTGTTAATGAGTCTTTCTCCAACCCTGATGCTGCATTCTTCACATAGTCCGGTTTCTCAGGTTGTTTGCTCAACATACAGACTGAATAACTGTGGTCATAGAATACAACTCTGATGCATAGCTTCCCTGATTTTAAACCACGCAGAACCCTCTTGTTCTGTTGGTACAACTGCCTTGTGGTCTATTTACATGTACTCAGGAGCAAAATGAAATGTTCTGGAATTCTCATTCTTCACAGTATGAGGTCTTGACAGTTCACGAATTTGACGCTGTCTGCTTACTTTGGCAGAACTGCGTAAACAACTCCGTGAGGTTTCATAACCTCGGCGTATCAGTGTCCGCAGCTGTGTTCCTGTCCACATGTAGCAGTGCCTTGCCGAGTGGCATTCACTGTCGTCGTGTTTTTTTACGTGCTGTCTCAAGAATGTCGGAGCTTGAATTAGAACAACGAACCAACATTAAGTTTCTTGTTAAACTTGGCAAGAGAGGAAGTGAAATCAGGGACATGTTAGTCCAAGTGTATGGGGATCATGCCTTGAAGAAAGTGGCAGTGTGCAAAGTGTATTAAACATTTTCTGAGGGGAGAAAAGCATCACTGATGAATAGCAGGACAGCCGGTAACCACCAGAACTAATGAAAACGTTGCAAAAATTTATTGAATTGTGCGTGAAAATTGTTGGTTGACTGTGAGAAGGATAGCAGACCAAGTAAACATCGGTAGAGAAACGGGTATCTTAACAGGAAATCTTGGTATGAGAAAGGCATATGCGAAAATGGTCCTGAGGGAGCTCACAGAGGGGAAGAAAGCAAAGGAAAGTTGAAGTTTGCCAAGACCTTTTGGAGAGGCAAGACACTGTTTGGGGCTGTGTTATCACTGGTGATGAAACACTGGTATACTGATATACAACCCTGAAACACAGTATCAAAGTGTACAGTGGAAGTCAGCCAATTCTCTACAACTAAGAAATTCCCTCAGTCCAAATCAAGAGTCAAAACGATGTTGCTAAACTTTTTTGATATCAGAGGGATTGTTCATTATGAATTTGTACAAACTAGACCAACAGTTAACCAAGTTTACTATTTGGAAGTGCTGAAAAGGCTGCATGAAAAACTTTGACGAAAACAACCTGAACTTTTCGCCAACAACTCATGGTTTTTACACCATGACAGTGCACCAGCTCACACGGCACTGTCTGGAGGGGAGCTTTTAGCCAGTAAGCAGATAACTGTATTGGAACACCCTCTCTGTTCACCTGAACTGGCCCCCAGTGACTTTTTTCTTTACCTGAAGATACAGGAAATATTGAAAGGATAATATTTTGATGACATTCAGGACGTCAAAGGTAATACGACAGCAACTCTTGTAGCCATCCAGAAAGTTTCAAAATTACTTCAATGGGTGGACTAGGCGCTGGTGTTGGTGCATAGCTTCCCAAGGGCAGTACTTTTACAGTGACCACAGTGATATTGAGCAATGAGGTATGTAGCACTTTGACTAGGATGAGTTTGTGAGCTTGTCATACCTCCTATTCATAGTTTGTCATGATCCACAGAGACAGACGCCTTTACATACTTAGTAATACACACGTAAACATCTTTTCTGGTATTCTCTCCTTTCAGCCAACATGCGCATGCAAAGTTTTAATCAGCAAAGTTTTAATTGGGAGTGATATTAATGATCTTTGATAATTTCTAAATTCTTTTGGATCATGTTTCTTTGGAGTGGGTACAAATCTAGATCTCGTCCAGTTAATTAGCCAGGTAGCTGTCTTCCAGATTTCTTGACATAAACAAGTGAGCACCTCCAAGACTGTATCTGTTTGTTGAAAACATCTTACCTAGTATTCCGTCACATCCTGGAGCCTCGTTTTTTGTCGGTGCAATTAGTGCAGCTTTCAGTTTCTCCTTCAATACCATCGGTTTTGAATTATACGCTCTCCCCTGAAATGAGTACATGTCAGCCGGTTGTTTTTGGTGCAGGACTTCACGTATTCTTTCCATCTTACTTTGGTGCTTCCTGTGTCATTCAGTGTTTTACCCATAAATCCTTCAGTATTGCAACTCAACACCTGAATCTTTTTCTTCAGTTCTTTGAGCTTAAAAATTGGTAAGCATGTTCTTTCACTTTTATTTTCTAATTCCAGGACTTGGCACATTTCACAGTAGTACTCTGTCTGCTCCCTTTGAAATCTTCTCTTCAACTCTTTTATTTCATCATTTCTTCCTTTCATTTTATCTATTTCATGTTCAAGAGCAAGCTTTGGAGTCTTCTGGTATCCATTATGGTCTTTTCTTTCTTTTCTGTCTTTTTAATGACCTTTTGTTTTCTTCATGTCTGGTGTCCTTGATGTCCTTCCACAAGTCCTCTGCTCTTCAAGCACTTCAGTCATTAGTGTTCAATGTATCAGTAAATTCAGTGGTCTATAAATTCAGGTGGTATGATACTCAGGGTCATAGTTTCACTCTTGTGGACATGTGTTAATTTTCATCACCCTCTTGAACTTGCAGACTAGCAGCAGTTTATTGTCTGTTTCACCATCAGCTGGCTGGCCTTTTCTGACTGATGATAGTGAGTTTCTCAGTCGTCTTTTTCCACAGATACAATTGATTTCATTTTTGTGTTTCCTGTTCAGCCGGCTCCACCTGTGTGGTTGCTGTTTATATTGTTGAAAAAAGTATATGCAGTGAATCCATTATTGGCCTTGCCAAATTCTGCCTTGCAGTCTCCAGTGTAGTTTCTTTCACCAGTACAGTATTCTTCAACTACTAATCCTTTGGTTTGTTTTCAGCTTTTGACTTCCAATCCAGTAATTATCAGTGTATCTTGACCTCATGTTGATCAATTTGAGACAGCAGAAGTTGGTAAAAGTCTTCACTCTCTTCATCTTGTCCTTAGTAGTTTTTGCATAAATTTGAAAAGTAGTTTTATCAAGTGATCTTTCTTGTAGGTATGTGGATATTATGCTATACCGACAGTGTCGCATTTCAGGATAAACCTTGAAACATTATTTTTGACAATAAATTCAACATTGTTGCTATTTGTCATTCCTTGTATAGTATACCGTATGATTCATAATGGCCCATACCAGTCCATTTCAGCTCAATAATAGCTAGGGTATTGATTTTTATGCATTCCATTGCATTTTGGATGAATTCCAGTTTTCCTAGATTTATAATTTATACATTTAATATTCTTGCTGTTAATAAACATTTGAAGCTCTTTTTCTCTTTCTGATTTGTGTCACACCAGCAAATGAAAGTCCCAAAACTTGACACATGCCATTAAGGCTGACTATACTTTGAGGAGACATATCTTCCCCGGTCCTGTTTTGAGTGCCTTCTAATCTGAGGGGCTACCCTTCTAGCACTAAATCAGACAGTGTTATGCTGAATATAAGGTTTTACCTGGCTAAGTTTTGAGACGTAGATGCTCAAGACCTTCTTCCCAGTCTGTCTTAGTCTGGAAGGTCCACTGACACCTGTCCACTATGAGAGATACTGCTTGTATTTGAAATACCAGTGGTGTACAGGCAAGCCACCACTGTGTCGTAAACTGACAGATGAATGGTTAGCTTAAACAGTTTTTTTTTTTAAATGGGGCGAAAGCCAGTGGTTTTTTTTTTTTTTAATTCTACAATATTTCAAATGGCAACTGAAATAAGAAATAAAAATTACTGAGATACAGTTATTAATCCTGACCAAACACTTGATAGGAGATAAAGTCCATCATAGTTTGTTGAAGGAATTATTTTACAGTGCTTGGTATATAAGTATTTGTTGGATGTTGAGAACATTTCATCAATTTACACAATAATAAATGTAACATAGGAATTAATATTTGTTGTTTGTACCCAAGACATTAGTCTACTTAAAACAGTTACTTTTTTTTCTTTTTGGTGTGTTTTTAAGGCCACAGAAAGTGAGGCTGGTGATATGGACCTGAGTGGGTTGCCAGAAACTGCAGTGGATTCTGAGGATGATGATGATGAAGAAGATATTGAAAGGGCGTCAGATCCTCTGATGAGCAGGGACATTGTAAGAGACTGCCTAGAGAAAGACCCAATTGACAGGACAGATGATGACATTGGTAAGTTTATATGAGAAAAGTAATTCTAAAACCAATTAAAAACAGTAGACACAAAGTTGTCTAATGTAACAGATCTTGGGACTAGCAGGGGGCAGGGGTAATTAAGTGGTAGAATTCTTGCCTTCCGTGTAGTTCTTTTCTGGCCGGTGTACGTTATGCGTCGCCGCTACCCATCTGACAGTGGAGGTTTCTGTGTTGCTGAATGGGTCTCAGTGGCGCTTCCAGACTAAGACGGACTAGAAAGAACAGCCTGGTGATCTACTTCCACCAGCCATTGAAAACCCTGGGGGATCATGCTGGTCTGACTGTTGTGTTGTGGGGTCATTGTGGGTTGGAGGCTAATTTAGTGGGAGCTAGAAACAACAACGAAAGTATAAGGCTTTAAAAAATCATTACTTATTTCCTTTGTTTAAACAGTAACATTTATAGAAACAAATTTTTAAAAACTCAGTTTTGTTCAGTCAGTAACTTTGAGAGTCTTCAAATAATATTGGTGTAAATGAAACTTCTGCTAAAACCCTGTTTTTCTCCCATATAACCTCTTTCTTAGCTTAATTTGAGACAAAATATGCACTTGGCATTAACCATTCCCAAATAATTAACCTCCGGATTTCTGCTGGCATAAGGGATTTAACTTGTCAGGTACCCACTGCTTATTCCTCTTTATTTTCACCCATTTCCTCTTTTAGCTCTCTTTCCAGAGGCACTTGATTCTGCTAGTTAATAAGTGTTTGAGGGTTCTGTGACATAAATCAGAGTGATTCTCAGTTTTACCCCCTAAAGCTTAGGGTTACACTTTCTTGTGGTCTGATACAACGTGCACATCTGATAAACAGTCTCAAGATTGTGTTTCATTTTCCCATTTTCTTTGTACTGACTTAAAAACAATTCTTTTTTAGTTTCCAAGAAAAATGAAATTATTCCCATTAATAATTTCCATCTTATTCAGAATCCTTGCTTATAGTTTGTTGCGGTGGGGTGGGGTTAATGAAACATTGCTTGTGAGCAGACTGATTTGGAAGTTACTTGTTTTGTAAACTTACATGTCTTCTCTTTGAATCTGTTCATTTTAAAATAGTTGTACTCCAGTTCTGAAAGCAGACACTTTTATATGTGCTATGAACATTTATAGCTTGACGCCTGCCTTAGGTGTGTTTCTTCCTACCTACCTTCCTCCACCCATGTAAAAAAGTACTCTGTGTGTGTGTGTATGTCTAAGTCAAATCAGGTGAGACTGGTAATATTTGATCATTTTTATAAAAACTGAAGGGAGACAATGTAGTAAATCCCCTGTTCTCTTTTCTGTTTGAATAGTGGTGATATTTACAATATTCTGACTAAACCTTTAAATGTATCTTTACTTTCTTTTTCCTTAGTGAAAGTAAAGTTTTACACTTTTGGTTTACATTGATAGGCTACCCTCCAGAAAAGTTGAATTAATTTATATCCTGTAAGTTGTGCTGAGAATGCCTGATGCCTCATAGCCAATACCCCTCAGTAATTTTTTAAGAACAAATTAGCCAAGGTTTTTTATTTGTGTTTTTTAAAATATAATTTTCAGGATTGACTCTGTGTTTCTTAAACATCTGTACCTTTCTTTGGAAATACCCTTTTTGTCCCTTTTCCTCTTGATGTGCTTATCTTTATATAAAATTGTATAATTTCTAATGATTTAAACTTTTTTTTTCTTAGAGTAGCTGTTAGTCTCTCAGTTTTAAGTAGCCGCCTGGATTTTTCCTTAGTAATTCCTAGCCTTTATCTTTTTAAAAATAAATCTTATTCCATGTGTAATTTAATTCGTTATTATGAAGCGGTCATCTAACTTTCCCATAAATTGTTACCAGTCCAACTGCTGTTTATTGAGTAAATGAATTCTTTTACATTGATTTGAAATGCCAGCTTTATCAGAT
This sequence comes from Heterohyrax brucei, assembly GCA_028571685.1. NCBI lineage: Eukaryota > Metazoa > Chordata > Mammalia > Hyracoidea > Procaviidae > Heterohyrax > Heterohyrax brucei. The sequence continues at coordinate 6,863,644 of CM053143.1, forward strand.
ACTAAAATCATATTATGTGTCTGCTTTCTATGTAAGTGATCCAATTCTACAAACTAGGATAACTGAGGAGCCCTGATGGTACAGTAATTAAGAACGGAGGCCCTAACCAAAAAGTTAGCGCTTTTGAATATATCAGCCTCTCCTTGGAAACCTCATGGGGCAGTTCTGCTCTGTCTTACAGGGTTGTTATAAGTCAGAATTGACTCAACAGCATCAAGTTTGTAACAGACTATGACAGCTGAATTTCTCTTAAGACCCAAAGAACAAATACTTTTTGTTATGATAGTGAAGTCAGCAGTGGAGCTGACATACGTTCCCAGAATAGTGTAGAACACAGAATGTGGGCTATAAGTAAACTTCTGCTGGATTTTAAAATGTTTGTTGTAGTGGATCCTAGATGTATTGATGTGTGATTGAATATGTAAAATGTATTTATGCATCATTCACATTATCAGTTTAGTTTTCTATAGTTAATTGGTTTATGTGAATCAAAACTCCAAATTCTGTAGAGAAGTTTTGTGTCGAAAAAGCATCTCGTTTCTACCCCTTTTCCCACAACCTCACAGGTAATTATTTTTAATAGTTTGAGTTATTCCAACAGTATTTTATTAATCCAAGCAGATACATATACATATATAAATTCTTGCATGTGTAGTGCATGTGTGTGCATGTGCACATGCATGTATGTATGGTGTATATTCTTATTTCTCTTTTCTATACCTCTTCACCATATGCAAAAGGTAGCTTACTATACACTTATTTTGTAGTTTGCTTTTTTTTTTTTAATTCATTGTGATTGAGTGAAAGTGTACAATCCAATGTAAATTTACATGCCCACCTATATGCGGCTCCCTGTACTCTCCCTGCCCGGTGACAGCACACTTCTCCTATCCCTTCTATACATATCGTATCCTCCTAACAATCTCCTGTCACCTCTTCTCTACTCTCTCCCCAACCTCCAGTAAGAGGCCAGCAGAACGACATCCTGTGGATGTATAGAACCATGAAGTGCACACACAATATGGTCACCGTGTGTCGCTGAGTCCAATCCATTCCTCTCCAAAGAGTTGACTTCAGTAATGATTTATGGGCAGGGGCACCGTCAGGACCAGGAACCATGCTCCCAGGGAATCCCCAAAACCCCTGGACCATCAGTTGCAGTCTTTTAATGGAGTTCTCAGGGTTCTCTTCTTTGTATTCTCGTGTTGCCAGTGAGACTCAACTTTGTGAGCTCCATCACAGCTATCACTGGTGGTGGCCGGATGCCATTTGGTTCCTCCGGTCACATGTCGATGTAGTCACCCACTCACGTGGGGTCCCTCTTCTGAGCTCTCTTCCCCCATGTCATTTTCGTCCTTGGTGTTCCTTGTTCCTGCTGAGTTTGGTGTGCCTCAGATGGCAGCTTGCCAGCTTTTAAGACCCCAGATGCTACTCACCAATGTGGAGTACAGAATACTCTCTTAGCAATAGGGTAGTTATGCCGATTGGCCTCGGTGTCCCCTGAGAGCAAGGTCCCCAGACCCCTACCCCTACTACTCTGTTCTTGCAATATTGGGTTAAGATTGGAGGAGTATTCAGGTTATGTTGAAGTCCAGTTAAATTCATCTTTCTCATGTGTGCTGTCACTGACTTCACCCAGCCAAATTTCTGTCGATTGTCTAATCTATAACCAGCTGTCTCCCTCCCTCTCTCCCCACCCTGGCAGCCATCAAAGAATCTTTTCTTGTATACATAAGTCTGTTTTTAAGTTCTTATCATAGGGATCTCATACAATATTTGTCCTTTTGGCACTGACTACTTTCACGCTCCATAATGTCTTCCAATTGAAACCAGCTTACGTGATGCTTCCTAAAATCATCATTGTTCTTTATCATTGCATGGTGTTCCATTGAGTATATATACCATAGTTTATTTATGTATTTATTCGTCTGTTGTTGGGCATCTGGGTTAATTCCAGCTGTTTGCTGTTGTGGATTGTGCTGCAGTAAACATTCATGTGCTTGTATCTGTTGGTGTGAATGTTTTGTAGGCTGTATTCCAAGCAGTAGAATGTAGTTGAATATTTGATTTAAAGTATATCCTAGAGGTCTGTATTTGCACATATGTATTTCTGTGATTTTTTTTCACAGCTCGCCAAGTATTCCATTGTGTTGGGGTACCATAGCTTATTCATCCAGTCCCATCCTAATGAACACTGACTGGATTGTTTCTGATTCTGTGGTAATATTACAATGAGCAGTAGAGAAACTTGTGCATGTGTCATTTTCTTGATGTTCAGGTTTACCTGTAGAACCAAACGAAACAAAACCAAACTCACTGCTGTCAAGTCCATTCTGACTCACAGCAACCAGAAGGACAGTGTAGAACTGCTCCATAGAATTCCAAGGAGTGCCTGCCAGATTCAAATTGCCGACTGTTTATTTAGCAGATGTCACACTTAACGACTGCCCCACCAGATTTCCATCTATAGAACAAATTTATGTAGAAATATGATTGCTGGATCTGAGGGTAAATTCGTCTGTAATTTTGTTGTTGACTGTTGTTGAGTTGCACCCTGACTTACAATGACAGCCTCACATGTAGAGTAGAACTGCCCCGTCAGGTTTTCTTGGCTGTAGTCTTTAAGGAAACAGTTTGTCAGGCATCCACTGGAGGCGTTCTAACTGACGACCTTTAAGTTAGCTGAATGTAAACTATTTGTGTCACCCAGGCTCCTGTAATTTTGTCAGCTGTTGTTAAATCCCTGGCCATAAAAGTGGTAGCATTTTGCAAGTCATCAGCATTGTATGAGTCTGCCTGTTTTTCCACAGCAACACCAAGAGGAAAACTGATCAGACTTTTCTTTTTCCCAAGAAGAGAGGTAAAAAAATGATATCTCAGTTTTCTTCTGTATTTGTCATACATACTGTATAGATTTTTAAAAAATTGATGCATAAAAAATATTCCTTGGCTTCTAAGTTATCAAATACCTTTATCATTATTAAATTTTGGAGTGGCCCTACTGACTTTCTAGAAAATTTTCAAAGCTCCATTTTCTCATTATTTCAGTTCTTGATAAGCCTTCATAAGATCACATCTCATTTTCAGTAAAAGTTCTGCATCTAAAATTTAGTAAATCCTTCTGTGTCATTAGAATTTCAGTTAAAATATGTACTGTTTCTGACTCAACAAGGAAATATACAGTGACAAGAATTCTTTGTATATCTGCAAGAAATTCAGCTGGTATTGAAGATAATTAAAGCACTTGTAATTTTCAATATGTAAAATTGTGTGACTTTTATTTAAAAAGAATGAGCTTTAAGTAATCCTTTTGGAATACTTACTTTAAATAAAGGTTGCTTGTTTTGACAAGGAATGGCTTTTGCTTTTCAGAACAACTCTTGGAATTCATGCACCAGTTGCCTGCTTTTGCCAACATGACGATGTCCGTGAGGCGGGAGCTCTGTGCTGTGATGGTGTTTGCAGTGGTGGAGCGAGCAGGGACCATTGTGTTAAATGATGGTGAAGAGGTGAGTCAACATTTCTACCACTCAAGAGATGTCGGACTCAACGGCACTGGGCTGGCTTGTGGCAAAAGGTGTCTCTTGGAAAATTTGTCAGTAGAGCACATAATGAAGGAAAACCTAGTTCTTATTTCTTCATTTAAAAAAAACAGAGCTGTAAGTTTTTAGTAAGTCAAGAATTCTGATGTACTTGTTATGTCAGTGTATCCCAAATCTATAAGTTTTCTGTTATTTACAGTATTTCAAATGATGTTGATAGATTTTTTTTTTAATTTATTCTGCTCTAAGTGAAAGCTTATGACTCAAGTCGGTTTCTCATACAAAACTTATAAACACAATATTATGTGACCCTAGTTGCTTCCCTGCTGCCTTTACACCTCGCCTCTGGACGGGAGCTGCCTATTTAGTCTCATGTATCGACTTGAAGCAAGAAGTAAACTCTTAATGAGTATCATTTTTATGTCTTACCATCCAATCTAATCCTTGTCTGAAGAGTTGACATCAGAAATAGTTTTAGTTCTGGGCTGAGTCTGGGAGTCATGACTTTCTTCCAGTGTATCAGACCATCAGGTCTGGTCTTTTTATTGGAATTTGAGTTCCAAACCGTAGTTTTCTCTTGCTGCTCCAGGGACTTGCTGTTACATTCCCTGTCAGGGTAGTCATTGTTGGTAGCCAGCCACCATGTAGTTCCTTGGGTAATTTTTTTTGATGTATTAACTTTTTAAAATAATATTTTACTATGTTTAAGGTAAAAGTTTACACAGTAAATCAGGTACCCTTTAACAGTTTCTGCTCAGATGATTCAGTGATATTGATTACATTTTTCACAATGTGTCCTCATTCTCATTCATCCCATTCTTGCTATGTCATTTCCAGTATTGCGATTTCTTTGTCCCCTTACCTTTTCATCTTTGCCTCAGAGTAATGTGTGATCATTTGGTTCCACATAGATGATTCTCTACAGGAGCTCATTACTCAACAACCCATAGTTACTTAATGAAGCCAGTCTGTTATTTAGCTAAAAGGTGACCTCAAGGGGTAGTTTCAGTTTAAGGTATAAAGAGCACCTTATGGCCATAGTCTTGGGGAATCTGCTAGTTTCAACTGATCTGGTGAGTCTGGACTTTTTAAAAGTATGAACTCTATTCCACATTTTTCTCTGGTTCTATCAAGGTCCGTTTACTTACCGTGGCCCTGATCCAAACAGTCAGTGGTGGTCGTCAGGCACCATCCAGTTGTTCCAGTTTTAGGGCATGGTCTGTATAGATCAGTCCTATATTCTACTTTTTTCTCTGAGTCTTTGGTTTTCTTTTCTTTGGCTCTGGACTAGCAGAGACTAGTAGTGTATCTTAGATGGCTACTCACAAGCTTTTAAGACTCCAGACACCTTGGGATGTAGAATATACACCTCATGAATTGTATTGCAGCAGTTAACTGAGTTATCCCACAAAACTGTGGTCCTAAATCTTTAAACCATAGCAGTCATTCTTGCAAGGTTTTCTGTTGTTTCTAAGAATTATCCACAACTATGTTCTCTACGTGATTGATTATATGTATGAGTACATGTGCATATACACACACACATACCTATGATACATTAACTTTTGTGGTTTTATATTTTACATGTTCATAAATATAATGCCTTTTAGAAAGAAAACGGCCATGTAGACCAGAGACTCTGTTCCTGAGACCAGAGGAGCTAGATGGTATCAAACTACCATCAGCGATCACCCTGACAGACAACACAGTCGAGGCTTTCTAAGAGAGTGGGACAAAAAGACAAAGCAGAACTCCAAGTCATGTAGAAAGACTAGACTTAATAATCTGACTGAGACCAGAGGAGCCCCAAACCATGGCCTCCAGATGCTCTTTTAACCTAGAATTAAAATTATTCCTGAAGCCCACTCTTCAGACAAAGATTAGATTGGGCTATAAAATATAAAAGAATAGTTGTAAAGAGTGTGCTTCTTAGTTCAAACAGATAGCATAAGATTTTGAAATGGGCAGCTCCTCTCCCGAGGCTAGTTGAGGAGGCAGGAGGGGACAAGAACCGGTTGAATGGACACAAGAAACCTGTAGTGTGGAAAGGGGGAGTGTGCTGTCGCATTGTAGGGATTGCAACTAATGTCACATAACAATATGTCTATAATTTTTTGTATGAGAAATTAACTTGAGCTGTAAACTTATACCTAAAGCACAGTTTTATACATACGTATGTATATATAGTGCCTTTTATCAAGCAAAATGATATGCAAAATAGGATGCACACTTCCTGATTTTAAAACATTCTGTATACAGTTACATTATCAAAACAGTCTGGTACTGTTTTAACAATGGAATAGAATTTATAGTCCAGAAAATAAATCCACCCATCTGTGGTCAGCTGACTTTTGATGGGGAAGGAAGAGTCTCTTCTATAAATAATGCTGAGAAAATTGGATTTCCACGTGCAGAAAAATGAATGGGATCCATGCCTCACACCATACACAAAAACATTTTCAGAATGGATTAAAAACCTAAATGTGCAAACAGAAACTGTAAAATTCTTAGAAGATCAAACAGAGATTAGCCCTGTGAGGCGTAGCTTTCAACAGTGGATTATGTAAGTATAGGGATCATGTGACTGTGGGTCTGACCTCCTCTAACTTGTTAAAGGGCAGGGAAAATCAAGATGAACAGCCCAAGGCTGACTGCTATGAGTAGAATGTCAGCCACGCCTCCTCTCTCTGCCTTCTTTACCAGTTCAGACACCAGCCATCTGCTACCTCTCTGGTGAATTTCATAATTTATTGTGGTGGCCACCCAGAACTCACTGACAGTATCCACGATTATGGGGTTTGTTATGAAGTAGCAAGTTATGTTTCAGATACAGAAACACTCTGTACAGTTCTCTTATCCAGACAGTCTTAGCCACACTTTCAGGCATGCCACTTTCTGGACCTCTGTGTTCTGCATGGGCAAGTGTTACATGGCTCTTTTGGCTCTGCTAAGTGCCCAGAGGTACCCACTCTACCAATAAGATTTGTTATTCCATGGGCTAGGTTGTCTACTGTCAGTCTTGTAGTGTGCTGCCACTGTTTCTCTGTTGCTATTTGTTGCAGTCTTTAATGTTACAGCTCACTCTGTGTATTGGATGTAGAAGGGTCACAGTTCAGGCATTTCAGGTTCAAAAGACATACACTGCTATTTGGCTCTTCTTTCTTGCTGCTGGTGTGATCCTCTGTGCCTCTGGGGTGGCTCGTTTTATGCTAGCAGAATGACAAAACTGACCGTGTCCCTGGTGAACCACAACTGTCTTTATTTGCACATTCCTATTTGGGAGGGAATTGCAAGACCATTTCTAGAAAGGCCACCCAAAAGTGATCCGTCGCACCACAAGCCACCCCCTGGCTTTTGTAGCCATTGCACTTTTCATACTTGGAGGATAACTTCTCCTTCCCAGCCATTTTACCAGTCCAGTAGGGCAGAGGTGAATTCAAGAAGGAGGACTAAACACATGTCTCTCTAAATCTCTCTGAAAACCAAGACCTGAATTGATAATTAAATGGAGCCTACTGGACACCTAGTGAGCCCTAGGATGCAGCATAGGGCTGTTAATTTGAACTTCATACCACTGAACACAAAACCTCCTATCTTTTGCTGACCCCACTCTTGGAGAGCACAGGCCTGCACAGACCAAAGGTAACTCACCATTTTAATTTTTTTCTCTGTCTTAGCCAGCAGGTAGAGCTGGGACTTGACTAGCCGCTGATCTGAGATGCACTGCTGGTGGGATCGGCAAACAAAATTGCAATATTTTGAGAGCCCAGCTTTGGACTCTATCCATCTCCGCACATTTGGCCTCTCTGCCTCTGCCATATAATAGCTGGTACCGAGGCGGTGGCAAGCTTGTGTGGGATGCCTTCTTGTTCCATTGGGAGGCGAAGACACCCATACAGAGGCCCCAACTGGACTTAGTTCCTAGCCTGGGAGGCAGCGCCTGCCCAAGGCACAGTGCTTTTCTGGCAGAAAAGCAGTATTTTACACAGTGCTGCCTTCAGCTGGGGCCTGGCAACAGAAGCCATGGACGCTGTGCATCTTGGCACCTTTGGCCTCTCTTTTGGCCCTAGCCAGGTGGTGAGCTTGTGCAGGACACCGTCTTGTTCCACTGGGAGGTGGACATACCCATACAGAAGCCTCACTTGGACCTAATTCCTGGGCTGGGAGGCAGCACCGAAAAGCAGTATTCTACACAGTATCGCCTACAGCTGGGGCCCAACAGCAGAGGCTAACAGGGCAGTAGCTTTTCTGTTATAACATATGGGATTCGATATAGAGGTGCTGACTTTGCCAGAGGGGAAGAGGGACCTATACACCTGAAAACCTGACAGACTTTGGAACTTGTCAGATATTTTTTACCTCTCATTTTAAGACAGCCTAGAGAAACAGCTTTGGTCCATCCTCACAGCATCTTTTCCAGCCTCTGTTGACTGACATGATGCCAAAAAAGCAACAAGCTCGGGAGAAAACCATAACCAAGAAATCACCCATGGCTTCAGAAGGTCCCGAAAAGGAAGCAACTCACAACTTCCTGACGAAGAAGCTTTTCTGAAACTATCAGAAGGTGAACACTAAAGGATTATATAGAGCGCCCTACTAGACCTTATGCGAAATGCAGCAGAGTGAAATGAAAAGTTAGGGAAGCTGTTCGATCTGATGTTAAACTAGTACTCTGAAATCCAGCGGGTAAAGAACAAGATAAAAGACATAGAAACTTCAATTCAAAGCCTAGAAAACAGAATGGAACAAATGGAAAAGAGACTTTCTGACTTGGAAGACAGAGCTACTGACTCCAGCATCTGTGAGGAAAAATCAGAGAAAAGAAGCAATAAAAATGAAGATGCATTAAGAAGCATGTGGGACTCTATGAAGAGGAACAACCTACAATTAATTGGAGTTCCTGAATAGGGCAAGACACATGAAAACACAGAGAGTGCTGTTGCTGAGCTACTGACAGAAAACTTCCCAGAAATTATGAAAGAAGAGAATGTAGATATCCAAGATGCATATTGGACACCCGACAATACAGATCACAAAAGAAAGACTCCAAGATATATTATAGTCGAGCTTAGTAAAAGGAAACTTAAGCAGAAACTCTTAAAGGCAGCAAGACTCAAAGCAAAGCTAACATTCAAAGGGAAACCCTGTAGGCTTTTGTCAGATTTCTCAGCAGAAACAATGCTGGCTCGGAGACAGTGTCAGGACACACTCAAAGCCTTGAAAGAAAACTTCCAACCAAGAATTCTATATCCTGCAAATCTATTTTTCAAATATGAAAATGAAATTAAGACATTCGCAGATAAACAGAAACTCAGAGACTTTGTAAACACCAAACCAAAGCTACAAGAAATACTGAAAGAATCTCTTGGCTTAGAAGAACCAAAGCACTAACTTTATGTTTTAGAAACAAATACAAGACCCATCACCCAGAAACCTACTCAGTTAGGGAAGGCTCCAAACTCAATCAAAGCTACAACAGTGAAAGAAATAATCGTGTGATCAAATCATGAAAACGATGATGTCATCGTATTAAAAAGAGGGATGTACTGTAGTCGTTATAATCCTTCCAGATGGAGAGTAAGTTGATAAGAATGGTAGTAATTCAAATTGGGTTTATACATAGTTTATTACGGATGATGTTAGGGACAGCCATAAAGCACAATAAAGATGCAACATACCGAATCAAGAACTGTACTACAGGAGTCTCAACAACCACAAAACCAACCCTGGAAAAGATGAAAAACCAACTCAGAAAGAAGAATGTCCCAGAACAGATTAATAAGAACAACAGAGAAAACATCAACACAAAAATAAACATATCACAATGGTAGCAATGAACACATACATACCAACAGTCACATTGAATTTGAATGGATTGAATGCTCCGGCAGAGAGACCTTGAGGGACATCTTGGTTCAAAAGACACAACCCATCCATATGCTGCCTACAAGAAACTCACCTTAGACTTAAAGATAGGAACAAACTGAAAATTAAAGGATGGAAGAATCTATATCAAGCTAACAATAGACAAAGAAGAGCAAATGTGGCAGTTATAATCTCAGATAAAATAGATTTTAATGTAAAATCCACCATTGTGGACAAGGATTGATACTTTATTGCTCAAAGGTTCAATACACAAACAGGACATAACAACATTAAATATTTATGCACCTGACATTAGAGCACCTAAATACATCAAAGAAACACTGATTATACTCAAAAATGAGATAGATCACTCCACAGTAATAGTGGGCGACTTCAACACTCCACTCTCAGTTTGGACAGAAGGTCTAGAAAAAAGCTCTGTAAAGACACAGAAGACCTTATTGCCACAATTGACCAATTAGACCTCATGGAAATATACAGAACTTCCTGTTTATCAGCAGGCAACTACACCTTCTTCTCTAGTGCATGTGAAACATTCTCAAGAATAGACCATGTTTAGAACATAAAGCAGTTCTCAACAAAATCCATACCACTGAATTAATGCAGAGCATCTTCTCAGATCATAAAGCCATAAAAGTCAAAATCAGTAGCACAAAAACATAATAGAAAGTGGAACTCATGGAAACTGAACAACATCCTGCTCAAAAAGCCATTGGTTATAGAAGATTTCAAGGATGAAATAAAGAAGTTTATGGATTCCGATGAGAATGAAAACACTTCCTACCAGAACCTATGGGATACAGCCAAAGCAGGGCTCAGGGGTCAGTTTATCGCCATAAATGCACACATCTGGAGGGAAGAAGGAAACCAAATCAAAGAACTAACCCTACAGCTTCAACAAGTAGAAAGAGACCAAGAGAGGAACCTCCCAGGCACCAGAAGAGTACAGATCATAAAGATTAGAGAACTAAATGAATTACAGAATAGAAGAATAATTGAAAAACTTGAAAAGACCAAAAGTGGGTTTTTTAAAAGATCAACCAAATTGACAAACCACTGTCTAAACTTACTAAAGAGAAACAGGAAAGGAAGGAAATAACTCAAATAAGAAATGAGAGGGGAGTTGTCATAACAGATCTAACAGAAATCTAAAATATCATAACAGAATACTATGAAAGACTGTACTCTAACAAATTTGAAAACCTAGAGGAAATGGACAGATTCCTTGATAAACCCATCACAAAGGAGGAGATTGACAAAGTCATCAAAAAGCTACGAACGAAAAAAGCCTGGGCCCAGAGGTCTTCACTGCTGGATTCTAGCAAGCTTTTAGAGAAGAGTTATCTCCAATACTACCAAGACTATTTCACAGTACAGAAAGGGATGGAATACTCCCAAATTCATTCTATGAAGCCAGCATAACCCTGGTACAAAGCCAGGGAAAGACCAAACCAAAAAGGAGAACTACAGACCGATATCACTCATGAATCTAGGTGCGAGAATCTCCAACGAAATTCTTGCCAAGAGAATACAGCAACATATCAAAGAAAAGAATCCATCATGACCAAGTTGGATTCCTACCAGGGATGCAAGGCTGATTCAACGTCAGAAAAACAGTTAATGTAATCAATCCACATAAAAGGCATTTGATAAAGCCCAGTACTCATTCATGCTAAAAATTGTCAGCAAAATAGGAACAGACGGCAAATTCCTCAGTGCAGTAAGGGCCATTTATACAAAGCCGATTGCGTATCTCATCCTGAATGGAGAGAGACTGAAACAGTTTCCCTTAAGAACAGGAACTGGACAAGGATGCCCACTCTCACCTCTCCTATTCAACACTGTACTAGAAGTTCTAGCCAGAGCAATTAGACAAAACCAACCAACAAAGGGCATCTGCATCAGCAAAGAAGAAGTAAAAATATCTGTGTTTGCAGATGATATGATTGTATGTGCAGAGAATCCTAAAGAATCCATAAATAAACTACTCAAACTGATAAAAGAGTTCAGGGAAGTCTCAGGATACAAGATAAACATGCGTGAATCAGTAGAATTCCTTTATACCAACAATGAGACTGTTACTGAAGATATCATCAAATCAATACCATTTACTATAGCCCCTAAGAAGATAAAGTACCTAGGAATTAACCTAACCAAAGAAATAACAGACCTTTACAAAAAGAACTACAAGTGCTTATTACTACAGGAAACTAAGAGAGACTTAGATAAATGGAAAAACCTACCCTGCTCATGGATAGGAAGACTTAACCTTGTGAAAATTTCTATTTTGCCCAAAGAAATCTACTTGTATAGTGCAATCCCAATACAAGTTCCAGTGATATTTTTTTAATGAGATGGAGAAACAAATCACCAACTTTGTTTGGAAAGGGCAAAGCCCCAGATAAGTAAACCACTACTGAAGAAGAAGAAGGAGACACTGGTAGGCCTCTCACTGCTTAACTTAAAACTTATTATACTGCCACAGTATTCAGAACAGCCTGGTACTGGTACAAAAAGAGACATACAGATCAATGGAACAGAATTGAAAGCCCAGAGATGACACCATCTTCCTTTGAGCAGTTGATATTCGACAAAGGCCCTAAGATATTAAACTGGGGAAACAACAGTCCCTTCAACAAATGGTGCTGGCTAAATTGGGTATCCATCTTCAAAAAACTGAAACAAGACCTTATACCAAAACCAACTCAAACTGGATAAAAGACCTAAATATTAAATCTAAAACAATAAAGCTCATCCAAGAAAAAGTAGGAACAACATTGGAGGTTTTATTATACAATGTAGACAGTCTTCAAAATCTGTCAAACAAATCACAAACAACAGAAGAGGAAATAGATAAATGGGAACTATTAAGAATCAAACACTTGCTCATCCAAAGACTTTATCACAAGAGTTAAAAGGTCACCTACAGAATGAGAAAAAATATTTGGCAACTATATGTCAGACTGACACCTGATCTCCATAATCTATAAGTTACTACAAAATATCAATGAGAAAAAGATGAATAATCCAGTTAAGCATTGGACAAAGGAGTTGGACAGACTTCTCTAAACAGGAGATCCATACAGCCAAAAAACACATGTGGACATGCTCATGATCGTTAGCAAATAAAGAAATTCAAGTCAAAACTACAGTGAGATATCATCTCACCCCAGCAAGATTGGCCATCATCCAAAAAACACAAATACTGGAGAGACTGTGGAGAAATTAGAACTCTCCTACAGTGCTGGTGGAATTGAAAAGTGGTGCAACCTCTTTGAAAAGAAGTCTGGCACTTGTTTAAAAAGCTGGATTTAGGTATACCATTTGACCCAGTGATTCCACTACTTGGAATATATCCTACAGAATCTAGGCCATTCACACCAACTGATATGTGCACATGAATGTTTACTGCAGCACAGTCCGCAATAGCAAAAAGGTGGAATCAACCCAGATGCCCAACAACAGAGGAATGGATAGGTAGACTGTGGTATATATACTCAATGGAACACTGTGATAAAGAACAACAATGATTTTAGGAAACATAACCTGGTTTCAGTTGGAGGACATTATGGTGAGTGAAAAAAGAAAGACAAAAATAATCAGTAGGGCAAAGAGTCCTCAGGGTGAGGTCCTTCAGGTGTCCGCCACTCAGGTGTGCTGCAGGTGTCCGTGTGACCTTGTTTGGGTTCTCCATAGCCATCTTAACTTCCCCCTTTCCAGTGTCTGATAAAATACAGCTAAGAGAAAGATTATTCCCTTTCTCTGAGCCTTAGGAGATATCAGTGTAGCAAAACCTTTAAGGGACTTTAAGTTTGACAGCTCTACTCCATTCCAGGATTGCTTCTCCTTAGTCTACTCTCCCACTTAGAGCTTCTACAATTACAGTTTTTACACAGTAAAGCCTGTAAACAGCTGAATAATATAATCTTACCAGCATGTCTCCCTGCTCTCCTTTCCCCATACCCTTGAGGAAAAATGGAATGTATTCAGTGAGGACCCTCCCTTGACCCTCTCACTTTGAGTGTAAGCGCAGCAGTGAATGTATGTAAGCTAGCGACTTCATGCCTTTATCTCCCCCAGTTTTAGATAGGCAGTGTTTAAATTGTCCATCCATATCAAACCAGTACTCTGAGGAAACAAACATGTTCCTTTACCTGAAGAATCTCCTGTTGTGGTTGGAAGTTTAGGCATTTGCTTCCATAAGCAAAGTCCAGTCCAGAGCAAACCATCTAATTGCAGGTATCTACACTAGGTCATGATATCAGACATCTTTCTTTCTCTTTATGTGTTGAGAGTCTGGCCAGCTAAGATATTCTGTGCATCCAAGCTAAGCCACAGTGGGTACCAGCCCTATAGGATTGGGAGTTCATACATGTCTCTGCACTTCAGACCAGCCAGCCCCTTTTTCTTCTTTCTTTTGCCTATCCCCTTTAGACTAGGTCACATCAGGCTCCACCCATAAACTGAAGACTCCACGCAGCTCCCTGCACTTCTGCTATCTAGTGCTCCCTAGCCACTGTGGTCGAGGTGAACAGATACCAAGGAAAGCTGCCCAAAGTCAGCCACAACCTTCATTGCTGCACTTCCTCCTCTTTCTTTCATGAGTGTACCCAGGTGGCCACCACAAGCAAGCAAACCAAGCTGTCATCTACTTGCCAACACCCTTTAACTTGCAGTTCTGGGAGGGGAGTTCCTTCTAATGACCACTGACTTTACCTGCCTCAGTGTATGGAAAGGCAGACTGCTGGCTGAAATTCAAAAAGCAAAACAATCATTTTTTTTTCTAAAAGTCCTTCCTTCAAATGCCACTCTTCTCTCCCAGAAGTCCTCTGTGAATCTGCTTGTGTTTTCATATGGAAATTCTGGATGGGGCTCAGATATGTGACCTAAGCCACTACTCTATATAAAAGACTAATAGCTTGAAACGGAAGGCCTGTTGTTTCCTCGGTTGAATCCTACTTCCTCCTTTTAGTGTGTCCAATCAAGTACTGGCTGAAGGCAGAGTCACACGCTGTCATTTGTGATAGCCGATACTCATTTTTGTTGTACATTTACGTTTATAACACTAGGCAGGAGAAGCATTCTGTGTCCATAGTACGTTAAAACAAACACATAATACTTTTTTTAAAAAACCTTCCAGTTTCATTTTCTCGGCTGCTAGACTGTCTTCCATTCATATGCATATCACTTAGGGCCTCTGGCTGGGTGGAACTGGTAGGCCCTGACCCCTATCAGTCGTTTTATTTGTCTGACCTGACTTCTCCCCCATGCCATTGCACTTAGGACTCTTCTCACCACAGCTACCACATAACAACTTTCTTTTCAGCCATTACGTGTAACAACAACCAAAGTAAGCCCCCCAAGAATCAAAAGTTTCCCTTCCCATGCTGCTCCCTTCTTTCTCTTATAATAATGTCATGCTTCCGTAAGTCTAAAACCATTGCAGTGATCCCACTTCTAATGCTGAAACGAAATGAGTAATTTGTTTTGTTAAAAATTAGCACAAAGCTGTTTCCCGTGAGGCAGAGGTTATAAAGATGTCCACCTTTTCTGAATTGCTGTCCCACTCCATCATCTCTAATAACTACTGTGTCTCCCTTTAGTATCTTTCTTCCTGTCTGTGGATTTGATAATTTGCTGAAACATCTTACAGAACTCACAAACTGTATCAGGGAAATGACTCGTACAGCTGTGGAAGCTGCCAAGTCCCAAATCTGTGGGTCAGGTATAGGCTTCTTCTGACTCCCATGTCCACAGGGGCAAATGAACTCAAATCAGCAGCTAGGAAATAGGTTGCAGGCTCACAAGGCTGGTGAATCCCAGAAATGACAGGTCAGACAGCAGGCCACTGGCTGAAATCCCAAGAAACATAGGTCAAATAGTGACAAGTCAGACTCAGAATCAAGATACAGAGAGGGAGAACCCTTTTACAGCACCCCCATGTGTACCTCGGTTTTAGGGTGCACCACAGGGAAAGGAGTAACTTCAATAAAGGTGGAACTTGAGTCCCTCCGTCCTTCAGGGTTGTGACTCAGCATGCATACCACACTAATCCTCCATCACTAACTATCTACTTGGGGCTAGTTCACATCGGACTCCACCCATAAACTCAAGAGTCCACGTAGCTCCGTGCACTCCTGCTATCTAGTGCTTCCTAAATGGAAGACAGCTACATCACATCACAGAAATGGAAGACAGACACACAATACTGAGATTCATGGCCTAGTCAAGTAGGTTCTGTATACCTTGTTTGCATAGTGCCACTCAGTCATTGCATGTGAATGACACAGACCATGACTAGAAGTAATTTGGTGCACTACATTAATAAAATTACAAAAGCACAGACAGCAGAAGACAAATAAATGGGGCCTTATAAAACATTTGTTCATTGAAAGATTTTACCAAAAAAATGCAAGGACAAGCTTCTGACTTGGAGAATATTTTTGGAAGCCATGTATCCAACAGGAAGCTAATAATGAAAATATGTATGAAACTTCAACACCTTAACAACAAAAAGAAAAATAGCCAAATCAGATATACAAAGGGCTTAAATACATATTTCACCAAAGATGACATTCAGATGGTCACCAAACACATGGAAAGATGCTCAGCATTGTTAACCATCACAGAGTTGAAAATCAAATCACAGTGAGATTACATTTCATTGCCACTAAGGTGGCTGAGACTAAACAACTACCCCCTCCAAAAAAAAAAAAAAATAGATAACAAATGTTGGTGATGAAGTGGGGAAATTGGAACCCTTATCTATGCTTATGGGAATGCAAAATGGTACAGCCATTGTGGAAACTGGTGTGGCATTTCCTCAAAAAAGTGAAAATAGAACTGCCATATGACCCAGCAGTTCCACTTCTAGGTATATGCCCCGAAGACTTGAAAGCAGAGGCTCAGAGACTTAGACACCAGTGGTCACTGCAACATTATTCACAGTAGCCAAAACGTAGAAACAGCCTAAATGTCCATCAGTAGATAAATGAATAAACAAAATGTGGTACATATGTACAGTGGAATATTCCTCAGTAGGAGAAGTCAAACCTTGACACGTGCTACGATATGGATTCAGCTTTGGGACATTATGTTGAGCAAAATAAGCCAATCACAAAAGGGTCGCCATGAGTCGGATCCAACTCAAGGGCACTTGGCTTGGCTATGTAAAAAGGTAGGAAAAGGAAAATGTATCGAGACCAAAGTTCATTACTAAGAGTAGGAGGGAGAGGGTGAGTTTAATGGTGATCGAAAAGTCCCATTCATTCATTAAGTGCATGGTGTCACAGTTAGTTATTGTAACTACCATCAGCAAGTTGCATACCTGTAAAAAGTTGACAAATGTTGTGTGATATATTCACAACCAAAAAAAGTAGCTGCTGAGGCTGGTTGTATTTGGTGGTTTAGAGCCATGGTTTCATGAGACATCCCAGCTAATCAGCCAGTAACGTAGTCATGTATCTTTCCTACCTCCTAGTTTGTTGCATAGTGCTCTGAGTCTTCAGAACTGGCAAGCAGCCAACCAAGGCCCAACAGTTGGTCTCTCTTTACCTGGAGCAACAGAGGTATAAAGAGAGTCGGCCGCAGTAGGGAGATAATGGAATGTGTGGCTAATCGCCTCCATGCACTTTGCCATAAGACCAGAAAAACGAGATCATATCTGGCTACTGTTACCAGATATTTTGATCCGAGATTCCATAGGAGATTCCTGAGCAAAAGGGAGGAAATGTAGAATGGAATTTAAAATTTTCATGGACTCTAGATTTTCTGGAGACACAAGGGTAGGTAAAACCCTTGAAATTACTGCTGTGGGATAATCTTTATATCTTAAAAATATCCCCTGACGTCATCTTAAAAGTGAGAAATAGTTTGGCTTAACCTAGTAAAAAAAAGTTTGCCTTCAGCATTAATGCTCTTCTAAGAGCTATCTGGAAACCCTGGTGGCATAGCAGTTAAGTGCTGTGGCTGCTAACCAGAAGGTTGGCAGTTCAAATCTACCAGGTGCTCCTTGGAAACCTTGTGGGGCAGTAAAATTCTGTCTACAGAGTCACTGTGAGTCAGCATCAACTTGATGGCAGTGGGTTTGATGTGGTTTATTTGGGATCAGGTTGACAACAGCAACTAGAAGGATTAGATAGCAGCCTTAGTGGGCAGTGGGTTTTTGTTAATTAAGCAGGAACATCTCAGAAAAGGAAGATGAGAATGGCTGTACAACAAAGAATGTAATCCACCCCCCCACCCCCCCACAAAAACCCACAGCTGTCGAGTCTTGTCCAACTCATAGCGACCCTAGAGGTCAGGATAGAGCTACCCCATAGAGTTTCCAAGGAGCACCTGGTGGATTTGAACTGCTGACCTTTTGGTGAGCAGACATAGTACTGAACCCACTTTGCCAGCACGGTTTCCATTCATGTAGAAACTGCTGAAATGTTTTGCTACGTATGTTGTCAACAACAAAACAAAATTTAGAAGAAAAAGGTGATATTCCCTATGTAATAGTATACTGCTTAACTTGTTTCATCTTTAAAAGATCTGTAAATCATTTTTAGGGACCACTTCTATGGCACTTGGCTGGCTGGCTGGCTTAGCACTTCAGGTTGTAGGGATGTAATAAATATAATGGATACTTAAAATATTTTATATATATTCCTTCTGACACTCAAAATGATTATTTTCTGCTCTTCTCCCCTGCCCCATGATTAGCTGGACTCCTGGTCAGTGATTCTGAATGGTTCTGTGGAAGTGACTTATCCAGATGGGAAAGCAGAGATACTGTGTATGGGAAACAGTTTCGGTGTCTCTCCTACCATGGACAAGGAATACATGAAAGGTGTAATGAGAACAAAGGTGGATGACTGCCAGGTATATATAATCTAAGATGTATATTTTGTTCTTAGTATAGACCGCCAGCATGGGGTTGTGGTAGCAAATTTCTGCCTCTACTAACAGGTATTATTTTATGTTTATAAATAAAATTTTTAAGTGTAACTTTTACATTTAGTGTTATCAGACCCAGGAAATTAAAAATGTTTTTTAAAGTTGTTTGAACACTATAGAACTAAGTGTTCTATGAAATGAACATGGTATTTTAAAATTTCCATGAATAATCTGTTCATCGTAAATATGAAATAAAAACACATTAAAATGTAAATAGATAAATAAAAATATGGTACAGTTATACAGTGTTTTATTTGTATACATACAAGATAAAGAATTTTACAAGTGGAAATTAATCAGTAGGAAAGACTTGCGAGTAAAAGAAAATAGTTACTAATAAAAGGGAAACATTTGATCGCGAAAGTATTTAATAATGACCTACAGAAAATATTGAGGTCGTATAAAAAATGTAATTAGATTAATTTAGCTGGTAACCTCTATATTAGTAAGAAGTAAATTTAAGGTGCTTTTCTTAAAATAATATAATTTGTCTTCTATAATTTGTGCTTAAAAATTAAAATAAAGTACTTGAATGTAAATAAACCCAAAATATTTGAGTAGACTGATAAATATTTAGTGTCCACCCAACTCGACGGCAGCAGGTTTATTAATTATTATTTGGTATTTATTAGTCTGAAAGACAATATGGTTTATTGTAAAAGAACAGACTAAGTTTTTATACTTCAGTCGTGTACTGCACAGCGTCCATTCAGGCAACATCCAGCTGCATGTGCATATACATCATGGTTCTGTGTGGTGCTCTCCAGGGGCTCCCCACAGCTTGACTTAGCAGCCTTACCCACCCGATCCCCTGCTGCCCACCTGTGGGAACAGGTACAACACTGGGAGGAGTGGGCGCCCCATCCTGTTCCCAAGAGCTCAAGTTGCCGGATACCATACAGGCTCGGATGAGGCAGGCACTGGCTGGCCGGGATCTGCTCCCTGCTGCCTCAGCCTGTGCCTGGAGTCTTACCATCATGACTTTTCAGACCTCAGGCTGAGCAGGACTGGCTGAGCTCTCACCTGAGATGTCTGCAGTAGGAGCTGCCTGAGCCCCATGCCATACAGCAGCCTCTGGACTGGGGCTCTTAAGACCCAGGTGTTTGCACAGCATTCACATCTCATAGTTTCCTGTTTCACGGAACATATGTATCATGGATGTTAAACAACACGTGACTATATCTAATGTAAAATGAAGTTCACTTAAATTTTCATCTTAGGTATTTCACTTAATTATTAAAAGGAAAAAATAGCCATGGCTGTAAATAAAATACTCTTTCCTAGAGTATCAAAATAATTTTTCAAGATAGTTCCTTCAGTGAACACTACTGAGGGGGACAAATTGCTATGAATTCAGGATTTTAAATACGTAATGTGGCATTATGTTAAGCGCTGTGTCTGTGAACCAGAAAGGTAAGCAGTTGAAATCTATTAGATGTTCCTTGGAAATTCTATGGGGCAGTTCTGTTCTGTCCTGTAGGGATCACTATACATTGGAATCAACTTGACAGCAGTGGGTTTGGATTTTGTTTTGGTTAATGTCAGAAAAACATTCTAAATACAGTCAGTTCTCAATTATTTGATATAATAAAGGAGAATAACATGGTAGATAGATCCCAAAGTCTTTGGCCTGAGAATGTTAATTTTAAAAGGCTCATTTGTAAAGATTCAGCTCTGAAACTGTACTCTTAAAAAAATGGGTTAAAATAGCTAGGGTGTTAAAGATTTCTTCACTCTGCTGTCTCTTATCGTTTCTTCCCTGAACGTTTCTATGTATTGGGATTACGGAGCATCCAACTAGGATACTCTGTCCATAAACATCAAGTAAAAGGTACTTTATTTCTAAGAATTCACCTATTACAGTAACATCCCCTAATTTATCAAAACCTATATGTAAGAAATGTGGTAATCATGGGACTCAGATGGTATTGAGCCATATGAATGTTTCAGCATAACTAATAAAAATGTTATGATGTGACTAAACATTATAGAATGCCTAAGTATTTGGAGATATACCAGGTAGTATATTTGGGAGTCTCAGGAAAAGGCAGCACGCTGAGGAATACAGTCTGGTTTTTGTATGGTGGAAGGAAGGAAGGAGTGGGAAACTCAGAGTGACAGTAGCAAAGTAGACTCTAATTGAAAAGGAAACTGATTAAGGCACACAGACTCCTGTAACTCCTAAAAAGAGGTTCCCAGAGGTACTGTGGAGTGGAAGGTGAGGCACCTGCTAGAGAAGGTCTCTTTCTTCCTCTCCACTCCATTCTAAGCTACTGTTAAAGGAGAATAATTAAATCAGGAATCACTCCAATACTTGTACCAACCTGTCCACCAAGCCATCTGCTCAAACATGAAATTCCCTTAATAGCAGAACAGGGATGGAGAATGTATTTAGACATTGTAATGTAAATACTTCTTTGGAAAAGTAGTTAAAATGCCACATACTTGTCAGAAGATACAAATGACAGACTGTCCTTTTAAAAGTAAGAGAATTATATTTTAGTTCACCTATAAAATGGCCTTTATGAGTTTCTGATATTCTTACCACATTGTGGGGAATCAGCAGTTACTGAATTAAATGAAGAAAATTGTCATGTCTTTATGATAAACAGTTGAGCTTGTGTTAAGTTTAAGGATGAAGTGGTGAGTGGAATAGATTTAATGTTTGTTTCTGTTCATTGGGACCCCGTGATATGCTGAAGGCTGTGGTTTGTTGTAGATTCTTCCTTTGTGTGCTGCTTTCTGGGCTTTATCAGTTCTTAATTCCATCTGTTAAGTTTGAAGGGCTAATGTCATAGCCAGGTATCAACATTTTGTGAAACCAGGCAATTAGTGGTTTTTCCATTCCCTGAATATACCTTTCTTTTTCCTCCTTCCATCTTCCTTTTCTCTTTTCCTCTTCCTAAGCACACCTTCTCCCTTTATTCTTCTCTCATTTTTCCCTCTCCACCACCTGTGTCTTAGGCCTGCTGGTGACTTCCCAGGCATTGCTTAGCCCTGCCTTTACACCCTTTAAATAGGGAATGAGTACTTGGATACAATTAGGTGTTAGTTTGCCTTACAAACTGTGGAATACTGGGTTAAATAGAGCTAACCTCATGAGATAAGTCTTTATTGGATTCACCTTTTTCTGGGATTGTAAACTTAATGACACTTTTAATTTAACCAAATTTGGAAGAGATAACTGTTTTGCAGTGAGTAAACTGGAAGTTAGCTGTGCTATATATTGATCGAAATCTAATGATGCTTCATTCTTTGCCTCTGATTTTTCTACTTAAATATGTTGTCATTTGCCAACAAGAAAATAATTATGTGAGATAAATTGCCATTGGCCTTTCATAAGTGAAGTTATTTGAATTTTTATTTCATATTAGAATGCCAGGGTGATCTAGTAATTTTTGAGTTAACACCTCTCTGAGAGTGTATTAAATGCTGTTGAATCCATTCTGACTCATGACAACCCCATCTGTGTCAGAGCAGAACAGTATTCCATAGAGTTTTCAGTGGCTGGTTTTTCAGAAGTAGATCACCAAGCCTTTCTTCAAGGCACCTCTGGATGGACTCAACCTCCAACCTTTGGTTAGCTGCCAACCACAGTAACCATTTATACCATCTAGGGTCCCTAATATAACTCACTAAAACAATTATGCACCTAATGCACAAGTTTCCACTGGTTTTCTTGCTAGTGGAAGTTAATTACATTTTATTTGTGAATTTCACATATAGATTTACAAATTGGTTAAAGCAAAATGAACCTAGTATAAAAAATTAGATAAAATTACAATTAAAAGTTACTTCTTTATAGATAACAGTCTGTATGCCATATTAGAAATTCGGTTTGGGATTTTTTTTATTGGAGGGGTATGATTGCTGCTTTAATGAGCTACAGAAGAAATGCCAACACTCAGAATTTTAAATGAAATACACCCTCGTTTCCTTAAATCCTTATTCAGAAAAGTTAATCTTAGTGCATTTCTCTTCCACACACATTTTTTATTTTATGTAGTCTTTCTACTTAATCTTTTTAGAGGATAAATAACCAAATAATGCTTTAATTATGTTTTCTAAAACCGAATATAAGAAAGACACCTAAAACTATTTGGATGTGCAAATCACAGTTTCTGAAATTCTAAATGACATAATTATTCCTGCATGTTTGGGGAGCAGTTTTGCTGCAGTGTAAAGAGGAAAAACTGAAAATATTTTTGAGACAACAGACTAAAAGAACAGACATTTCAAAACGTGAATACGTATGGTCAGTTTTACAGAAATGAGTCAATTTTGTAACACTATTTTTGTTTTAAATTAAACTGCACACAGTAACTTCTATAAGAAAGGCCTATGACTTGTATTTTTAACTTTCACTTCTAAAACTCAGTAAAAAATTAATGAGTTGTGTTGGCCAAGTCAGTTAAAGAAACTTAATGTTGCAATGTGCTGTCTCTCTAGTATGAACTATTGCTGGTTTGCCAGCAGCACTGAATTTTTATATTAGGGATCATTGAGGAGTAATTGCTTGATGTGCATATTACTGGCAATTTTTTCTTAAGAGCAAGGATCACCCTTAATACTGGTTATAAGAATAAATATTTGAGTTAAAGCAATTATGTGGCTTGTTGTATGATGCTGCTTGAAGAGACTTCGTAAAATGGTTTATCACTGTAAGTATCAAGTTTGTTACTCTCTGTGCGTATCTTTCAATTTCAGTGTCTTTCTTGAAAATAACACTTATATAATTCTTAAATTGTTGCTTTTAAAATCTCTTCTAAGACCGGCTGCCGACTGAGAGCACCATTGCACCTCTACCCCTGTTTTCAAAGTTGTGTCATAGATTCTGCTGGCTCACTGCAGGAATGACAGCTTGGGTGGGGCAACCTCTTAGTCAGCTGGGAGAGGGAATCAGCCACCCAGAGGTCTCAGCTGGGCCTAATTCTCAGGCTGACAACCAGTCCCTGTATGAATAGGGCTTCTCCAGCACAACAGCTGCATTTAAGAAAATTGGGCCTAAAGTTATGGGTAGGGCCTAGCAGATGCAGGTAGCAAAGTCCTACCCCTTCCTGTCTGTGAACAACATCATAGCATCTGGGGATGGTCTGTGAGGTGTTTTTGTTGTCAGCTGAAAGGCAAGACTTGCCACACTTTAGGCCCTGACTGATTTCGGCAGATGATGGACAGCTCTTCCCTCAGCAGTTAAGCACTTTTTAAAATTAGAGCACCTTTTGCCAGCCAGGAAGTGGGATCTGCCACCTCTGAGAGCCCACCTGTCTTCAGTGGACACTGCACAGCACCCCTCTCAGCAAATAAGCAGCTTTTAAGCTAAACACATCTACAGAGTGCAGCAGTCCTGGGGAGTGAAGTGGGGTCTATCCTTCTGTCCTCCAATCCCTGAGCTCTATACACCATAGGCTTAACTGGTATATGACAGAGTTGCCACAAGTAACTCCCACCTTTAGCAGCCAGGAGGTGGGGCCCGCGACCCCAGAGAGTCTACTTGAGGCCAGTAACTAGAGTACATAGAGAAGGCTAGTGCCCAAAACTGGTACTGCCCTTACTCCCCTCTTAGAACTATACCTCAGCTCCTGTTAAGGTAACACCAGAGAAACTGAACATGTTATTGATGGTGTGAAAACAACAATCAATAGCTTACTATTTAAAGAAGCAATCCACCATGGCTCTCAAAAACTCCCAAAATAAAGAATAAAAAACTTAACCAGATGAAGAAGCCTGTCTGAAACTATCAGAGGAGGTTGAGTACAAAAGAATTATATAGAGTGCACTTCTAGGGATTAAATGAAATGCAGCAGAATGAAATGAAAAATTAGATAAGCTATTTGAACTGATGAAACATCATCAACAATCTGAAATCCAGCAGATTAATAATCAAATTACAGAATTAGACAATTCAGTCCAAAACCAAAAGAACAGAATTGAGGAGATGGAAGTCAGAGTTAGTGAGCTTGAGGATAGAGCAACTGACATCAGCATTTATGAGGAGAAGTCAAAGACAAGAAATAAGGAAAATGAAGAAGCATTAAGAAACATGTGGTTGGTGAATGGCGTCTGGGGTCTTAAAAGCTGCCAAACTGCCATCTGAGGGTACAGCAGATGGTCCCAACTCAACAGGAACGGATGATCACCAAGGACAAGAACAACATGACTAAAAGAGAACCCAGAAGACAGACCGACATGAGTGGGTCTCTACATCAACTCATGGCTAGAAGAACTGGATGGCGCCCGGCCACCACCAGTGACAGCCACGATGGAGCTCACGAAGTTGAGTCTCACTGGCAGCAAGAGCATAAATAGGAGTGCACCCTGAGATCTCCAGTAAAAGACTGCAGTTGAAGGTCTGGGGACTTTGAGGTTCCCCTGGGAGCATGGCCCCTGGCCTTGTTGCGGCCCCTGTCCATGAATCATAACGAAGGTCAACTTTTCAGACAGCAATGGATTGGACTTGGCGATGCAGAGTAACCATATCTTCCGGGAACTTTATGGTTCTGTGCATCTATAGGATGTCATCCTGCTGACCTCTTACTGGAGGAAGGGGAGTGGGTGGACAGGAGGGGATATGAGACTGTTGGGAGGATAGGACATATATGGAGCAGAGAGGAAGGGTGTGTTGTCACCTATATGCAGTGGGAACTGCATATAGGTGAGAATGGGAATTTATATGGGAGTGTACATTTTGATTCAATCATAATAAAAATAAATTCAAAAAAAAAACATGTGGGACTCTATTAAATAGAAGAATAATATACAAATAATTGAAGTTCCTAAACGGAGGGATAGCTGAAAATACAGAGAGTACTATGGAGTTGCTGACCGAAAACTTCCCCAAAATTAGAAGAGAACATACATATCTAAGATGTTTATCAAACGCCACAAAAGCTAGACCCCACCCAAAAGATGCCAAGACGTGTTATAATCAAGACTAATGAGATGAATCACAAAGAGAGGGTCTTAAAGGCAGTGAAGCTTAAAACAAAGCTAATGTATAGTGGGAAGCCCTGTAGGCTTACAGCTGACTTCTCAACAGAAATGATGTTGGCAAGAAGGCAGTGAGGTAACACAGTCAAAGCCTTGAAGCAAAAAAACTTCCAGAATCATATGTCCTGCCAAATTGTCCGTCAAATGTGAAACTGAAATTAAGACATTTGTGGATAAACAAAAGCTTAGAGACTTTGTAAAAACCAAACCAAAACTATGCCAAAACTATAAGAAATACTAAAAGTAGCTCTTTGTTTAGAAAAACAAAACCGTCAAGTGTATAGTTAAGGAAGCAATGCAGAACACAGCATCTAGGATCCTGTTCAGTTACAGAAGTCACAAAGTTCAATGCAAGCTACAATATTAAAAGACTGTACTCATAAATGCTGATGTCACTTGCTCTATCAAGCTCACTAAGAAGGGAACTAGTGATTATAACACAAAAACTATAACATCACACTAAAAAGAGGGATACATTACAGTAGACATAGCCCTTTCAGATGGAGAGGAGATTAAAAAGATACACAGAAGTTAAAGTCTGCTGCAAAGCAAAATAACAATGCAACATATCTACACAAGAAACATAATACAGGAGTTTTAGGAAACAAAACCAATACTTAAAAAGATGAAAGTCAAGCCATAAAGAAGAATGACCCAAAACAAAACATTAAGAAAAACATAGAAAATATCAACAACACAAAAAATGTATCGATGACAGCACTAAACACACACATATCAGTAATTAGACACTGAATGTAAGTGTACTGAACACTCCAGTAAAGAGACAGTGAGTGACATTCTGGATCAGAAGACACAATCTATCTATGTGTTGCTTACAAGAAACACACCTTAGACTCAAAGATATGAACAAACTAAAAATCAAAGGATGGAAAAATAAAGAAGAGCAGGAGTAGCAGTACTGATCTCAGATAAAATAGACTTTAATGTAAAATCCATCATGGACAGGGATGGTTGCTATTAACTAAAAGATTCAATACATAAGCAGGCCAAAACAGTGTTAAATATTTATTCTCACAATACCAGAGGATCTAAATATGTGAAGCACTGCCTACACTGAAAAATGAGATCACTCCACAATAACAGTTGGAGATTTCAGCACTCCACTTTCAGTAATGGACAGAAAAATGGACAGATCATCCAGAATAAAGCTCAGTAGAGATACAGAAGATCTTACTGCAACAATGAGCCAGCTAGACCTCATCGACATATACAGAACTTTTTACCCATCAGCAGATAACTACACCTTTTTCTCCAGGTGCACATGGAACATTTTCCAGAATAGACTATGTGGTAGAACATAAACCAAATCTCAGCAGAATCCAAACAACCAAAGTGTCTTCTTGAACCATAAAGCCATGAAAGTCGAAATCCATAGTAGAACAAAACATATGTATAAATTTGAAATCATGGAAACTGAACAACACTTTGCTCAAAAATCCATGGGTTGTAAAAGAAATCAAGGATAAAATAAATTTGTGGAATCAAATGAGAATGAAAATGCATCCTACCAGGACCTATGGGATACAGCAAGAGCAGTGCTCAGAGGTCAGCTTATCTCTGTGAGTGCACATATCCAGAATGAAAAAGGGACCCAGACCAAAGAATTAACCTTACACTTGAACAAAGTAGAAAGAGAGCAACAGAGAAACCCCTCAGGTGCCAGAAGAAAACAGATTATAAGGATTAGAGCAGAACTAAATGAATTAGAGAATAGAAGAACAATTGAAAATGTTCACAAAACCAAAAGCTGGTTCTTTGAAAAGATGAACAAAATTGAAAACCCATTGGCTAAACTTACCAAAGAAAAACAGGAGAGGAAGCAAATAACCTGAATAAGTGAAATGGGAGATGTCACAACAGACCCAACTGAAATCAAAAGTATCATAACAGAATACTATAAAAGATTATACTCAAACAGATTTGAAAACCTAGAGGAAATGGATAAATTTCTAGATTCATATCACTTTCCAAAATTACCACAAGGAGAAGTAGAACAACTTAATAAACCCATCTCAAAGGAAGAATTGAAAAAGTCATCAAAAAGCTACTAAATAAAAAAAGTCCTGGCTCAGATGGTTCCACCAGTTTTAGGGAGAAGTTAACTCCTGTACTACTGAGGCTGTATCACAGCATAGAAAGAGATGACATACTTCCAGATTCATTCTTTGAGGCCAGCATAACCCTGATATCAAATCCAGGGAAAGATCCCACAATAAAAGCAAATTACAGACTAATATCACTCATGAACCTAGATGCAAAAATCTTGAGCAAAATCCTAGCCAATAGAATTCAACAATGTATCAAAAAAAAAAAAATCAAGTTGGATGCATATACCAGGAATGTAATGCTGATTTAACATCAGAAAAACTGTTAATGTGATCAGCCACGTAAATAACACAAAGGATGAGTCACCTTATTTTATCAATTGATGCAGAAAAGTCATTTGACAAAAGTCCAGCATCCATTCATGCTAAAAGCTCTTAGCAAAATAGGAATAGAGGGGAAATGCTTCAACCCAATACAGGGCATCTATGCAAAGTGAACTGTCTACATCATCATGAATGGTGAGAGACTGAAAGAATTCCCCTTGAGGACAGGAACTAGACAAAGATGCCCACTCTCACCACTTGTATTAAACATTGTACTAGAAGTTCTAGCCAGAAAATTACACAAGACAATGAAAGAAATGGTATCCTCATCAACAAAGAAGAAGTAAAAACCTCCCTGTTTGCAGATGGTATGATTGTATATGCAGAGAATCCCAAGAACCCATGAGTGCAGAAGAGTTCAGTGAAGTATTAGGGTATAAGATAACAGAAGTAAGTCAGTAGGATTCCTTTATACCAACTAAGAGATAATCAAAGAAGAAGTCATCAAATCAATACCATTTACTGTAGCCCCCAAGAAGATAAAATAACGTAGGGATAAATCTAATGAGAAATAAGAGGATCTATACAGAGAGAATTACAAGACTTTAATGCAGGAAACAGAAGGAGACTTACGTAAGTGGAGAAACCTACCACTAAGAATCAAACACTATTGTTCATGGATAGGACTTAACCCTGTAAAAATGTGGGTTTTACCTGAAGTGATCTGCATGTGCAATACAAACCCAATGCAAATTCCAGTGTCATTTTTTTAATGAGATGGAGAAACATACTGCCAACTTTGTTTAGAAAGGGAAGAAACCTTGGATAAGTTAAAGCACTGCTGAAGAAGAGGAACACAGTGGGAGGCCTCACACTACCCGACCTTAGCACCTGTTACACTGCCACAGTAGTCAAATCAACCTGGTATTGGTTCAAAAACAGACATATAGACCAGTGGAACAGAATTGAGACCCCAGAGATGCTACCATCCTCTTATGAGCAGCTAATACTTGACAAAGACCTAAAGATTGTTAATTTTATCTTCTGTTTTTTAAAATTGTTAGGATTTAGAATACAAGCTATATACAAGTTTTATTTTAAAAATAAAACTTTTCTGATCCAAGGAAGAAATAGACATTAAGAAAGTAGAGAAGTATGATTAAGCTTCATTACTATACTCATCTAGAAAAGTATGGGAAAGACATGGAAAAAATGTTAATGTTAAATAATTAAAGCACTGAATTACTAGTACTGCTAGATCTTGTGCAGGTACTTTATCATTCACAAATGACTTATATTTTATTCCAGTTTGTCTGTATAGCACAGCAGGATTACTGCCGTATTCTCAACCAAGTAGAAAAGAACATGCAAAAAGTCGAAGAGGAAGGAGAGATCGTTATGGTGAAAGAACACAGGGAACTTGATAGGACTGGGACAAGGAAGGGTCACATTGTCATCAAGGTAAAGCAGCCTGCTTTCCATCCCCCATGGGAAGGTGTTTTTTTGTTAACAGAAATTTAGAATCTTGTCTCTTTGGCACAGTCAGAGTTTTTTCATTAATAAAGTTATTTTTTTTCCATTTTCAAAGTTGTCAGTTGTAAAAAATCTGTTTCTTAGTGAACCACAGTTGTATTATTATTTTTCTGTATTACAACCCAGTGTGTTCTATGTTGAAAGTTTGAAATTTTAGTACTATATAACTTTTATTTGTGTAGGGTAATGGTTACAACTTTATTTGTTACAGGGCACTTCAGAAAGATTAACAATGCATTTAGTGGAAGAGCATTCAGTGGTGGATCCAACATTCATAGAAGACTTCCTGTTGACCTATAGAACTTTTCTTTCTAGCCCAATGGAAGTGGGCAAAAAGTTATTGGAGTGGTTTAATGACCCGAGCCTCAGGGATAAGGTTGGAAAATGCCTTCTATTTATTACTTATATATGAAATATTAAGACATAAACTTAAAGGTACTCTAATATATGTATGTATTGGTCACACTGGTTATGTTTCTGTTAATTTAATAGAACAAATTGTTACTTAGGCCTATACTTTTGAAGCAAAAAAGTTCTTGTTACAGGTTTATGAGCTAAACCCTGAAAGTGGCTTTTTTTAATGCGAAGGCCAGTATATTGGCCACCAAATGTTTAAATCCTAGTTCTGCTGAGAATGTGCTGAAACACAGCACAGCTCCCAAGCCCCATTTTCTGGTTTGGTAGATAGTGTTGTCAGATAAAAGCTAAATTCTTAAATTGACACCTGAATTGTATCTTATTATAGTGGTCGCTAGCCAGTAGGCCCTAGTAGGGTGATCGTAAGTAGAATTCACTTAGCAGCTCTAGAAAGCTTTGTTAAGGCCACGTGGGATAATAACCTGCATAGTTTTCATAGTCTTAGGAGTTTTGGGAGCTCACCATAGTCCCTGCTCATTTCTTCTTCCCATGTGACAGTCTGATTTGCATGTGACAGACAAGAGAGGCGGGATATAAAATCTAGAATATGGGACTAAGAATGAAAAGCCCCAAGCTATAGTACTGGTTTTGCCACTCACTATCTTTGTGATTTTTGAGGTCATTTGGATGATAAGTCTTTTCATTTCATATTCTGAGATGCATAAGGCTGCAAGTTATAAACTTGGAGTGTTGTTTCTGCAGTGTACCTATGTGTAACCAGGTTTGTTTGCTTCTGGAGTTTTTGTGAAGACGAAATACTGGTTCTCAGTCTAGATCCCAGCTTACAGTAATAATGTTTGTTATTATTGGTGTTCAATTTATGAATCTTGTTTTTCTCATCTCCAAAATGTCCAGTTGACTTTCTTTTTATTATTATTATTATTATAACTGAGTGAAAATGTACATTCCCATATAAATTTGCATCCCCACCTGTATGCAGCTTCCACTGTTCTCCCTGCCCGGTGACAGCACACTATTCCTCTCTGCTCCATTTATGTCTCATCCTCCCAACAGTCTCCTTTCCCCTCCTCTCCACCCAGTCTCCTTCCTCCAGCCAGAGGTCAGCAGGATGATATCCTATAGATGCATAGAACCATAAAGTGCATCCAGTATATGGTCACTCTGCATCACCAAGTCCAATCCATTCATGTCCGAAGAGTGAACCTTCATTATGATTTATGGGCAAGGGCAGCATCAGGGCCGGGGGCCATGCTCCCAGGGAAACCCCAAAGCCGCTGGACCATCAATTGCGGTCTTTTAGTGGAGATCTCAGGGTGCACCCCTTTTTATTCTTATGTTGCCAGTGAGACTCAACTTAGTGAGCTCCATTGTGGCTATCCCTGGTGGTGGCCAGGCACCATCCAGTTCTTCCAGTCCCAAGTCTATGTAGGCACCCACTCGTGTGGGTCTCTCTATGTTCTGGGTTGTCTTTACCCCATGTCATTTTGGTCCTCAGTGAGCATCCGTTCCTGCTGAGTTGGGACCATTTGCTGTGCTCTCAGTTGGCAGCTTGGCAGCTTTTAAGACCCCAGACGCCACTCACCACTGTGGGGTGCAGACAGACCTCTTAGCAAAACTCTAGTGGCCAGTTGGCCTTGATTTCACCTGACAGCATGGTCCCCCGCCCCCTGCCCCAACTACTCTGTCCTTGCAATATTGGGTTAAGATGGAAGGAGTATTCAAGTTATGCTGAAATCCACTTAATATTGTTCTTGTTTCTAATGTGTGCTGTTTCACCCAACCAAATTTCTGCCATCTAGTTGACCTTCATACTGTCTTCTGCTGTATAAAATTAGTTTTATGAAAAAATTTGGTATTATGTATGGTTTTTAGGGAAATGATCTAAGTTTCCTAAATGTGAAAAATAAACAAAAATGGTAATAAATAACGAAAGAAAAATATAAATATGAAGGCTCGACTCCTAAGTGATTAGTCAGGTTATATACTGATTTGTTAAAATTAACTGTACAACATGATCTTGTTTCTTTAATAATAGATGTGTTTGTAACAAAAATTGCTTTTCATTCAGTTTTGCTTGATAGCATGCTACCCTTAGGATAGAGTGGAACTGCTCCATGGGGCTTTCAGCAGCTGGTAAAAATGGGAACTGCTGTCCTTTTGAATAGCAGCCAAGCTGTTAACCATTGTGCTACCCTTTTCTCACTTCAATGAAGGACATTGGTTAATGTTTGAAATAATTATATAGAAAATTTCTTTTATCTTGTTAATCAGAATTTAGAGAATTAAACTAATATATATGCATCAAACAGCCGCTTCTGTATTCAAATTTATAGTTATATTCACTTTAGTCAGTAAAATTTTATTGAGAACTTACTATGTACCAGGCATTGTTAATAGGTGCATTTAGTACATAACAGACAAAATTTAGAAGGTGACAGATGAAGTTGGCCTCAAGGAACTTAAAGAGTCTAATGGCTGTTACACAGCTCTCACTGGATACAAAGCAGTCTGTAGATGTGAGTATGTGTACTAGTCTGTGTCAGGCTGGCTGAAAACACATGTGCAAGGTAGGAAACGGCTGAAGTGCTGTAGGTGTTGAGAGCCTCCTTAATTTTCATGTTAATAAGTAGTGGTTATCTATCTCTACTGTCTCCTTTTTTGCAACATTTTCCTTTTCATATGTCTCTAAGCTTAATGATATTTCATTCTGTTTATTTTCTTCTCTGCCTTTACTTTTTACTTTCTATCTTCTTGAGTATTAGAGTAGTCGATTTTGGTTTTATTATACTTTTATTGTGACTATTTCACATTTTAAAAGTAAGTAAAATATAAATACCATCTTTCAGAGATTTAAAACCCTTCTTGGGAAAAACAGCAGTGAAAGTCTGTAATTAAAACATTTTTTCAGAAGATCTTATTTTTATATGAATAAAATTCTTGCTGATGCTTTTTCTGGGGTGGGGTTACTGTATTTTCTTGTTAAATCTTATTAAATATATTCTCGGAAAAGTTAGATTCTTTTAAAATACTTTTAATTGCAAATTTTTCACACTATAAAGTAGAAAACTTACTGAAAATAATTGATTTCCAGGTTACACGGGTAGTATTATTGTGGGTGAATAATCATTTCAATGACTTTGAAGGAGATCCTGCAATGACTAGATTTCTAGAAGAATTTGAAAATAATCTGGAAAGAGAGGTAATATTTGTGATTCTTTTTTAAAGAATTGATCAGCTTTAAGTTCATTTTAATCATCTTGTCTTATTGATACCACTTCTCCTGAACTTTTATAGAAAATGGGTGGACATCTGAGGCTGTTAAATATTGCATGTGCAGCTAAAGCAAAAAGGAGATTGATTACATTAACAAAACCATCCCGAGAAGCTCCTTTGCCCTTCATCTTACTTGGAGGCTCAGAGAAGGGATTTGGAATCTTTGTTGACAGCGTCGATTCAGGCAGCAAAGCAACTGAAGCAGGCTTGAAACGTGGGGATCAGGTATAGTATTCCTAAGCCAGGATTTAAGTGTGAATATTGGTATCTCTTTTTTTTAGTCAAATGCAATACTGAAATTAATTTTATTATTTTATTTTTAGATACTAGAAGTAAATGGTCAAAATTTTGAAAATATTCAACTCTCAAAAGCCATGGAAATTCTCAGAAATAACACACACTTATCTATCACTGTAAAAACCAACTTATTTGGTAAGTATTTTTGCATACTTGTCTTTTTTTCCTGTTTGTTTTCACCATTTAGGTCTCATAAAAGAGTCATTTTTATGAGTGATTTTTAAAACAATATGAATCCGTATTTATAGTAAAATACATAGTGTTTAACTTACAGTGAGGTTGTGTTCTGACAACTGTTGTAGATTAGTAACTTCTGCATGAGTTGAATAGTTGAAGTTTTAATTACTGTTGCGTGTTATTATCAATGTCTTTATAAATTCAGTCTTTGAACATGTGCAGATAAATATCTGAGAAGGGTAACATCAACAAATGACACACTGCAGCAGAGTCTGTGGTACGTATTACCAATGATGAGAGGTACTCCCTACCCCCGCCAAAGGGAAGAGAGACAGCCATAAGTGCAATCCTTCACAACTTGCATTTATTATAAGTCAAGGACTACCTGTATAGACATAGAATTATATACATTTTTAGTATAAATTGAAGTCCACTGATTAAACATCAAACAAAATTTTATTTATGATTTTGTTGGTGAATATTGGTAATGCTTAATTACATATAGATTACAGAATGGACCACTGTGTGTTTTTGTTTGTTTGTTTGCCTGATTTTCCTGAGTGGAAGTTAAGAGCAGTATACAGGGGAGATTCTTGGTGACATTCATTACAGTAATCTTTTTCTACAGTATTACAATTCTAGTTGCTGAAATCTATGTTCTCAGATATCTCCAAGTGTTATATTTGCCTTTGAGTTGTTCTTATTTCTTATAATTACTGTGTGAGGTTTGTATTTCCATTCATTTTAGTATTTAAAGAACTTCTAACAAGATTATCAGAAGAGAAAAGAAATGGTGCCCCTCACCTCCCTAAAATTGGAGACATCAAAAAAGCCAGCCGCTACTCCATTCCAGATCTTGCTGTAGATGTAGAACAAGTGATGGGACTTGAAAAAGTAAATAAAAAAAGTAAAGCCAATACTGTTGGAGGAAGGAACAAGCTCAAAAAGATACTTGACAAGACTCGGATCAGTATCTTGCCACAGAAACCATATAAGTAAGTATCTGTATAAATTTTCTGTGTTATTTTATAATGTATTTAAACTCTTTTGACATAAGCAAAAGTAATGTTTGCACTGTAAATGTAATAAGTGTTTTATTGTAAATTCCTCTAAAGCAGGGCTGAGTTGTCTTGGAATCAATATTAAGTACCCAAGTTTGTTGTATTCTCCTTTTTACCACTTACTTGTCCATCTCTAGTCCTCATTAAAGATGGTTTAACACTCCCTCCTGTGAATTTTTGTTTTACCATTTGGACGTTTCAAAAGTGCCTCCTGTCCCCCCCAGATTCAGCACTGTTTCTGCTGTTGGACCCTTGTTTCTGAGTCTCTTTTCTACCATCAGTATCTGCTCTTCGCCATCCATGTCATTGGTCCTTCCAGCTGCCACTTTGCATCAATGCCATGTCTTCTTTCTTCTCACTTCAATTTGCAGTTATTTAATTTTTACCAAGACATCAGCTGGTCATAGAGAATTCCTTTTCTTCCTGACAGCAGACTTTTTAGCCAGAATGTCATCTGTATTTACGAATCTTGTTGAGTGTTTATTTATGCCAGGGGCTTAGACTAGACAGAGGTGCAGGCGTCCCTTACGTCCTTTGCTTCTTCAGTTATTTGCCTCCTTGCCATCAACAACCAAGCTGGTAAAGGAGATAACTTGCCTTTGACGAGTTAATGGTTCTTACACAGAAGCAGCAAGTAAACATGTTTAGAACTTCATGCTGAGTTTCTTTTCTTTTTTTAATTTTAGATAAAATTTTCATATACAGATTAGGGAGTTATGATCTAGAAGTTGAATGTTCTACTTGTGTTGCCCCTATTCAAATATGGAGTACTTCATCATATCAACTAAAGAAGACGTCTCTTCTTCAGTAGATCCTAAGGATAAGCAATGCATATGATGGTTTCATTTATAGTTTTGAGAGTTTGTTTATATTAAGTTATTAAGAGACTAAATGTTCTGTAATGTTAGGCCTGCTGGGATTACAAGAAATAGAAATTGATTTTTAAAGTGACTCTTCCCCATGAAAAACTTACTTTTAAACAGAGGAGAAAATAAACTACCTATATACCAAATTAGTAGCCCAATAATAACAAAAAAAAATTTTAGAATCATATTTGACCTGGAGTTAAATGTGAACCTTAAAAAAAATGTCACCCTGACCCTGACAGGTATTAATAGAAATGTGATATGTAAGAACTGGGATGTAATTCATCACACAGTGCAGGACATTGGCAAGGACCACACTATGCAAATACTGCGTATAATTTTGTCCTATGTGTATTTAGAAAAATATTCAGAAGTTGGAGAGAGGAGGGTAAAAAGTATAATAATCAGATGTATTGATTTTAAAGCACACTAGGAAGCATCTTAAATAATTTACCTTTGAGAAAATATGACCCAAGCACCAAAAGACAATATAGGTGAGACCTCATAAACATTAAATGCTTTTGGAACCTGGTGGTGCAGTAGTTAGGAGTTCAGCTGCTAATCAAAACGTTGGCAGGTAGAATGCGCCAGCTGCTCTTTGGAAACCCTGTGAGACAGTTCTCTCCTGCAGGCTGCTGTGAGTTGAAGTTGACTCAGTGACAACAGGTTTAGTTTTTTTGGTATATTAAAGGACTTTATCAACAAAGTGAAAAAACAACCTACAGGTTGGGAGAAAATTTTCAGAAGCCATATGTTAGATAAGAGCCTAGTATCCAGATATGTGTAAAATTTCCACTCCTTAACAACAAAAGGACAACCCAGTAAAAAACGGGCAGAGGATTTGAACATAAGTCACTAAAGAGGACAGGAAGCACATGAACAGATGCTCAAACATCATACCATTAAAACCCACTGCTGTTGAGTCAGGTCTGACTCATAGTGACCCTAGAGGTCAGAGTAGAACTGCCCCATAGAGTTTCCAAGGAGCATCTGGTGGATTTGAACTGCTGAACTTTTGGTTAGCAGATGTAGCAGTTAACCACTCCACCACCAGGGTTTCCAGAGGTGGTAGGGAGGAGGAAAAACAGAGTTTTAGTTTGAGGTCATAGCATTTATCTTAACAATGGTAGAATAGTTTGGATGAGGATAGCAGTAATGGGGAGTCCTGTGAACTTTTGTTTTCCAGCCACTTCATGGAAACTATAGGGCAGTTCTGCTCTGTCCTGTAGGGTCACTATGAGTCAAAATTAACTCAGTGGCAGTGGTTTTAACAGTAATGATGGCACAAGTTGAAAAATGTAATCAGTGTCATTAAGTTGTAAATGTGGAAATTGTGGTGTTAGTAATGTTTTGATGTGTATTTCTGAACTGCATTAAAAAATATATATCTCAGTATGCTTTTATTAAAGTTGTTTAATAAACTTGTAATTGAAATTGAAAAAAAGAGTAAGAAACAGTATAATATAGGGATATGATTTTATAGGGATATAAAGCCTAGT
Source organism: Heterohyrax brucei (assembly GCA_028571685.1). NCBI lineage: Eukaryota > Metazoa > Chordata > Mammalia > Hyracoidea > Procaviidae > Heterohyrax > Heterohyrax brucei. The sequence continues at coordinate 6,900,473 of CM053143.1, forward strand.
TTTGTGAAGTTTTATTCTCAAACATTACCAGTATTACAGAAACTAATATAAAAGTCTTATATATAAAAGTAGAGAGTCAGTTTTATTGGTATAGTAGACTTGATGTTTTAATGTTAGTTAATACTTACATTTTTCTAGAGTCCCTAGGTGGTGCAATCAGTTAGTTACACACTTGGCTATTAGCAGAAAGGTTGGAGGTTGGATTCTGCCTAGAGACACCTTGGAGAAAAGTTGCAGCCTCTGAAACCGCTGTGGAGCACAGTTCTACTCTGGCACATACAGGGTCACTGTGAGTTAGGATTCACTTCACAGCATCTGGTTTTTACTATTTAAACTTTTGTAGGTGTTGTTAGTTGACAATAAATCAATTCCAACTCCTTGCAGCTCCATGGTGCAGAGTAGAATTGTTCCATAGGGCTTCCAAGCCTCTGAGGTGCCTCTGGGTGAATTTGAACTGCCATCCCTGGATAATAATTGAGCATTTAACTGTTTGCATTACCCAGCCACCTACTTTTCTAGGTATCATCTTTTATTTACTAGAATAGCAATTATTTTGTTAGCTGCCTTTTTAAAAAAAAAAAAAAAACTCTTCTAAACTGCTAAGTCAGATAAATCTTCAAGAACATAATATACTGGCTCTTACCCTGAGACCTGCATGCTCTCCAGTGAAACATTTTAATCACTGGTGATGTGGATCAGTTGGCCTACAGCGGGCCTGGGCACATGTATTTTTAAAAGCCAATAGTTAATAACAGTGTTAAGTCTAGAATTCAGCAAATAACATAGACTTATGAGACCTTTTTGGAAAATGTAAACACATAACAAGTTGAGTACCACTTATTGAATTTGTAACTGGTTCATGAACACTACCAAATTAATTTTTTTATTGAGAACCTACCATATGTTCAGTAGCTTCATTGTGTTATGTTATCCCATTCAACTTTCTGAAGTAGTTTTGGAGTAGGTACTCATATTCCTATTTTGCAGACACAGAGATTGAGGCTCAGAAAGCTTGAGTTTGTGCCCATAACTTCACAATAGAAAAACTTGAAAGCTGGAATTCTAATCAAACCACATCTGCCTCCCTCATCCATACTCTGTCCCAGTGCCCATAAACACAACTTGTTTGGCTCTGGTGCTCTGGATAACCAGTCAACAAGAAGAGACAAACTGAGGAATCAAGGCATGATTTTATAGGGCTATAAAGGCCACTGCAAGCCAAGTGCTGTCGAGTCGGATCCACTATTACGATTTTTATTCTCAAACAGTATTGGTATTACAGAAACTAAGGTGCTGCTGATGATGAATTGACAGCATAGGCGTGGTCAAGTTACACAGCAGAAGTGAGGAGAGGGTAGGGCAGAAACACTATGGAATTCAGATTTGGGTGTTAGACAAGTGGAAAAAGAAAAGAGGGAATGAATCAAGAGGCTATCAGATGCAGGGAGGCCAGAAAAATAGTGTCAGTAACAGTGCAGAGCTGGAGAGGTGAAACAGTAGGACGGTGTGCTCACGTGGGAGCGTAATTGAATTAGGTCTTGAATATATTGTATTTTCAAGCCAAGAGTGTCCTGTTTTTACTAATAATAGAAAGAGTCACAAAATCAAGAAACTATGAGAATAGAAGTTTAGAGCATTATGTGTGAAAATATTACCAAGGAACATTTCTTAAGAAGGAAGTTCTTTTGGGGTGTGCCTAGACTATATTAATAATTGCAGCCATTTGTGCTAAGAGTAGACCTGTTAGCTGTGTCTGGCTAGAGCCGATAGTAAAACTGGTTTATAGGATTGAAAAATTAAATCCCTTGGATAATGTGATAGTTCTAATGTTTTTGCAGAACACCAGTATTTTAGGTCTTTTATATGCATACTGAAATGTGCTTAATACAGAAATAATTTTATCTTGATGTTAAAAGAAATGTCTTGCCCTTGCTTAGTTACCTCTGTAAGTTCCATGTCACCCCCCCCGGAAACAGAAATAAATGCTGCTAGATTTGTTTTTAGCACAAGCCATTAAAAATAGTAGAACTGTGATCAAGCTGTAGTATCTGAAAACTTAGTAAGTAATAAATATCTTCACTGTTATTCTGTTATTTATTATAACTTGGCTTATATCCCAGTCTTGGTATACTTTATAATTCTTCTTTCCTTTTTACTTCACGATGTTTGGGAAACCAGTATAGCAACAACCACATATGATCTATTGATTTTCTGTAGGTGTGTGCTGATTGTTTTATTTTGATGTTTTGTTTGAAGTTGATTCTTCAAATCTAGGAAGAACTGTTAGGTGTTTTTTAATTATCTTTAATGGGTTGTGTGCTGTTAACAGACTTTTTACAAATGGAAATTGGTTTGTAACTATCAATAATCAGCACTGTTTCTCCAGAAACTTAAGTGGATACTTGAGTAGAAGACAAAAAAGATGAGTCATTTGAGTTTGAATACTTCTTACATGCTAAGAAATGTGACTGTGCACCACTGCCTTTTTATGCACTATGTAATTAAGAAATACCGTCCATGTCCAGGTTTTCTTACATTGGACTTCAGAGTAACCTTTTTTTTAAAAAAAAAAAAAAAAACCTGAAATGCTGGAGAATAAAATTAGGACCAGTTTGGATTTTTTCACCCTTCTATTCATTTTTTTCCATTTTTTCAGCTCAGATCAGATTATAAAACAATTCATCATTCTGATGCAAAAGCCATTGGTTGAGTGAGATTAAACACACTTTTTAATGTGCTTCTTGTTAAATCCATTTCCATCATTAACTGGAATTTATCTCTTCATAAATACATTTCTGTATTGAGAAACTGCTAAATATTTTTTCAGGCAAAAATGTGGCTTTTAGAGAAGCATTATCCTATGAACTTAAGAAGTAGTAATTTCAAAATAAAGCTAATTTTAAAATTACTGTTTTTGCAGTTTTCAGCCAAATTTGTTAATATTATTTATTAATTACAACTTTTATGGAGTGTGGTTCATTTATGGTCGTTGTCTGTCTTATTTTGGTGGCCTGTAACTCATTAAGTTGCCAATGATGTATTTTCTCATTTGCTCCTTTGTTCAGTGATATGGGAATCGGCCAGTCTCAAGATGACAGCATAGTAGGGTTGAGGCAGACAAAGCACATCCCCACTGCGCTGCCTGTCAGTGGGACCTTGTCCTCCAGTAATCCTGATTTACTGCAGTCACATCACCGCATTCTGGACTTTAGTACTACTCCTGGTGAGCACCCCAAATATTTCCACTTTTTGTTGTTTTCTTGCAGTCACTTTTTTTTCCCAGTACTGTTGTAATGCTCTGTGGATCCCTCTTGGTTTGGTATAGATTATATCAGATATTCAGCTAGGATAGACCTTAAATTTCCAACATTTGAAAGCAGTTCTTTTGTATTCTGTGGGCTATTTTAATATAGCCAGTTAATCTCTGAGCTCGTTTTTTCTTTTCATAAAATGAAGGTGACGTATGATGCAGGTATTGTTATGTCATAGCAAATGGAAAGGAGAGATTTTTAATATAATGAAGTATGGTTTTTTAATATAGTAAAGGTTGTAACAAGGGTTGATGTTGAGATGCACGTGGTTTTTCCTTTGCCGCCAGTGTGGCAGTCTCGTCAGTAGCTCATTCAGTTATGTGGAGAGCAGGGTATGCTCTTGCAGCGTGTCAGCATGCCGATGGAGTCCTTGAGGAAAAGCTGGAGTAAGGGAGGGATGAAAGTTTAGCATCACTTTTTCTAAGGTTTTCTTCAGGGTGCTCTTGCTTAATTGCCTCACTGTATATTAAAGTCGTTTCTCTTATGTGTGACCTTTCTTTCCCGCAGACCTGCCAGATCAAGTGCTAAGAGTTTTTAAAGCTGATCAGCAAAGCCGATACATTATGATCAGTAAAGACACCACAGCAAAGGAGGTGGTCATGCAGGCTATCAGAGAGTTTGCTGTTACTGCTACCCCAGATCAGTATTCGCTGTGTGAGGTATCTGTCACTCCTGAGGGGGTCATCAAACAAAGAAGACTTCCAGATCAGCTTTCCAAACTTGCTGATAGAATACAACTGAGTGGAAGGTATACAATATAGTTCCTATTGAATTTCTTGACTCTCACTTGAAATTCACATCAAAGTCTAAGGGATAAACTCTTCTGAAAAAGTTTTAAGAAGGAATACCTACCCCTGCAGATTTAAAAGAAAAAGTTTTCCCTTCACAAGGATTGCTACATCAGAGTAAATGCTTGCAACAAGAACCTGTTGAAAATGGGGGCGCTGTGATCCGAACACTGTTAGTGGCCCACCAGCTCCTGCACTTGCCAGTTAGAGCACTGAACGGAGCTGGCCAACCAGTAGATTAAGCCTGTTGTAAAGTCACAAAGTAAATTCTGATGCTGTCTTCTAGTTGCATGCATCTATTTACACATTTTCTGATAATATCTTAGTGTCTTTTGCTTCTGCTTCCCTAACTTAGTACTAAGGGCTTCGTTTGTTTAGGTGGAAAATACGTGTGACAGTGTACTCAGTTAATACCACCTGTTATTGTATGTTTTACTATGAAAATCACTTCTTAGCTCTGGAACTAAACTTCAGTGGCTACAGAGTTTCATTCCCTTACTATGTCAGTGCTCAAAGCACATGCTCCCTGTGAAAAAGGCGCTGAACCTAGTTTTGTCCTCCTCTTGCGTCTTATTTCTGTTGTTAGATATAATTAATTTGTATCCTCAAGCCATGGATTAGTGAAAGTTGAAAAGTAGTTAAATTTTGTCTCTCATGATTAGATTCTGCACTCACTGAAAATTAAGTACTGTATTTGTAGGCAAATAATGCATGCTTTCTATGTTTGTTTGCCAGCGTGCCCATCCCCCGCCCCCCAGGTATTTCATGAGCACGCTATGCCAACTTTTTTTTTTTAACATGTTGCTAAAATAAAATTAGCATAACATACTTACAAAAATGCATTGTAGAAAGGGAGGGCACAGTTGGCAAACATAACAGAAGGCATGTATTATTTGGGTAAAAATACAGTAATTCCATAAGTTACTTTGTTTTCCCTTTCAGTTTTTCCTGCTGTGTGTAGTGCTTCATGGTACTTGACTTTTCCATGTCAGCTATAGAAAGCATGTTTTAATGCATTGAAAACTTGTGTCTTCTTTCTAACAGCAATAATGTCATTACATGTCTTTGTTTTTACCTGTTTTCTACCACCAGCACTGGCAGGTAGTTTTGTTTTACTTTGTTACCAGGTAGAGTTACACTGAGCTATCGACTGATGGTTCTGATTCACTAGTCAGTACAGTTACAAATGGACATATGTCATGGGCTGCATGAGTAATCAGAACCAAGACGCTTCAATCTGTGAACACTAAGCATCCATGGTATTTGTTTCCTGTGATAAACCATTTGCCTTGGAGAAGTATACAAAAGAGAAGATTGACAGGACCATGACTATAATAATTGTTTCTTCCTTTATGAAATTTGGCTTAGTGAAAGTGTCTGTCTCCAAAATCCATGGGGGAAAAAAAATCACATTGCAAACAGCTGAGTGCTGCTTTCAGCAAGTGGCTTAACAAAGGAAAAGCACCAGCACTGCATTTTTGTCCCTGCATTGACGTTAATCTTTGGAGCCCCTGCTTTCTCTTCTGGCTAGGAGTGACACCTGCTCCATTTGCCTGTAGAGTTTTTTATGAAAATCAGATTATTTAAAAGTTAGAATGTATTTCAGGATTGTCCTATTTATAGGACCAATAATAGAAGGGACTGTAACTTGTAAATTCCTTTGGTGTTTGAGTAAATCAGTAAACTTGGACTGATCCAATTTAAATGCACCAGTAGTCACACGTTTTCTCTTTACGTGTGAAACTGGATTGCAGGCCATGTCTCATCTTCCCCTCTTTATTCTCTAGACCCTACTCCCTTAATTTAACTGAAAATGAAGGATTTCTGTCATTCTTAGCAAAAGAAAATCTAGAGAGATGGAAAGGATAAAGAGTAACATGGCTGCAAGTGATATGTCATGTGATTTATTAGTTTCTATTGGTGATTTCTTCTGGATAGGTAATTCTATCACCTGGTAACTGAGGCACCAGCTGAGTTCTCTCCCCAGGTAAACAGAGAATCTTGCCATCATTCAATTCAATGCACTCTTAAACTTTGCATTAAAAAGTGTTCTTTCAAAAAGTGTTACGAGATTGCTGCTTAGGCTTTAAATCTGACTTCTATCTGTGTTTTTCATAGGTATTACCTAAAAAACAACATGGAAACAGAAACACTTTGCTCAGATGAAGATGCTCAGGAGTTGTTGAGAGAGAGTCAGATTTCCCTACTGCAGCTCAGTACTGTTGAAGTTGCTACACAGCTCTCAATGCGAAATTTTGAACTCTTTCGCAACATTGAACCTACTGAATACATAGATGATTTATTTAAGCTCAAGTCCAAAACCAGCTGTGCTAACCTGAAGAAATTTGAAGAAGTCATTAACCAAGAGACATTTTGGGTAGCCTCTGAAATTCTGAGAGAGACAAACCAGCTGAAGAGGATGAAGATCATTAAACACTTCGTCAAGATAGCACTGCACTGTAGGGAATGCAAGAATTTTAACTCCATGTTTGCAATCATCAGGTGAGATGATCCATCTTGCCAGAAGAGTCACTTTGGTTGACAGTTCAATAATCGGTCAAGGAATACCATGTAATTTGTATCAGTTCAATGATTTTTTTAATTGAATCATAATAAACAATTCTTTTTCTCTAAATTCTGATCTTAAGCCTTAATTTTAAATCTAATATTTTATGGAAACCCTGGTGGCATAACAGTTAAATGCTACAGCTGCTAACCGTAGGGTCTGCGGTTCAAATCCGCCAGGCCCTCCTCAGAAACTCTGCTCTGTCTGTAGGCTCCCTGTAGTGGGAATTGACAGCAGTGGGTTCTGATTTGGGGCCTAGAAAAACTATATCCACCACTTTTTTTAGTTTTATGACCTCAAACAAATTATTTTAAATTCTCTGAATCTGAGTGTATTTGTCTGAAAAACAGCAATGCCCCAGGAAGTTACTGCCAAGAAGAGTAAAGTGCAGAATGTATGTCGAGTTCCATCAGACAAACACAAACTCAGTAAATGATGATTTTTCTTTTCCCCCCTTTCTTTTCTGCTTAGACTGAGGCTGCATCAAAATATAAACTGAAACAACTATACTGATGGTGGTGGTGGGCAGTAATTTTCTCTGTTTAGGAGTTTGATTGTACGCTCGTTCCTGCTATGCCTTTGTTTTATTTTATTGTAGGATATTAGCCCAGTCTCTTTTATTAGTGCCTTCTATGTGCCAAGCACTGTTCTGTGTGGGGAGAAAAAGCAACAGACAAAACAGATAAACCCTACCCTCACGATAGTTACACTCCAGTGGTTTTCCTTATATGGATCAGGAGGGTGTGAAGGGAAAAAGTGAAAACCTGTGGCTGAGCACTGCTTCCGTCTTCTGTTCCCGTTACCAGCATTTTCATTAAATTTCTAAACTTACGTGTATTTAGACATACATGCAGAAGTGTTATGTGTTAACAAGTAACACACTGTTCTACTTTCTTCATTTCATAAAGAGAACTATTTAATCTTACGCAACTTTTCTTTCTTTCCTCCCAGTGGCCTAAACCTGGCACCAGTGGCAAGACTCCGAACCACTTGGGAGAAACTCCCCAATAAGTACGAAAAACTGTTTCAAGATCTCCAAGACTTGTTTGATCCTTCCAGAAACATGGCAAAGTATCGCAATGTCCTAAATAGTCAAAACTTACAACCTCCCGTAATCCCACTATTCCCAGTTATTAAGAAGGATCTCACGTTTCTTCATGAAGGTAAACATTAAGCAGAGAGCTGTCACCTTCACCCGGTAGGAGCATAGAATAAATACCGTTATGACATCCTTTTCATTTTTTGACAATTTAGGAAATGACTCAAAAGTAGATGGGCTGGTCAATTTTGAGAAGTTAAGGATGATTGCAAAAGAAATTCGTCATGTTGGCCGAATGGCTTCAGTTAACATGGACCCTGCCCTTATGTTTAGGACTCGGTGAGTTTGTCATCTTCGGTAGCAGATGTGCGACTAGGGACGGTCTGAAGTAAAGATTGTTCATAAATGGGGAGGAGCATTTAAATTGTTATATTTGTAGCATGGCAGTTACTAGTGCATGTCAAGACACACCATTAAACTCTGATGATAAGGTATTAGAGGAAGAATGTGCATCAGGTGTCCTTTTAACTACCAGTGAAACAGGTTGTATCGGAAAATTTGTAATTTAACATCAGCTACAATGTAGCATTTCATATTTTTGGGAGCATTGACTCTGAGAGCTAAAATTCATAACAAGGTGCTATAGACTACATAAATAAACCAAGCAGTATTGTCTCACCATTCCCTGGATTTAGGTGTTAGTGTGGTCAGAAAGGATTGATTTAGTGGAGAGAGAAGAAGAAGTTAGTTTTCTTTCAGAACAAAGATTAAAATGTATTTTTTTTTTGAGTCAGAAAAATATTCCAGGTAATGGTGTGCATGAAAGGTGATGATGCAATTTAATGTATATGGGCTTCTAGTGTCTGCTTATCCCGAGGTCTAGTCCTTTCTTTCTGAGCTTGTGATCTGTCTGTCTCTCTTTCTGTACCATGCTTCAATCTCCATGGCTCTCACTTACAGGAAGAAGAAGTGGAGGAGTCTGGGGTAAGTGGTGGAGACCTTGCCTACCTACACACAGTACTCACTCTGCTCACTGTGCTGGTCCCTGACCTGCTGTACTTTCTGATGCTTTGCATTTTTTGCATTTTTTCTTAACCCTCTTGCTCTAGTAGAATGTCAGATGGCAAACTGATTGCAAGTTTCATCTGTGGGCTTTGCTTCTGAGGTCATGATCCATGAGAGCTGTGAAATGCCCGATGATTGTTCTGGGGAACTGAAGGGCAGGCATACCTCTGAGCTTTCAGAAAGATGTATTTCAATATAATTTGTGGTCTTTTAAATGGGAAAAGCCAAAAGTGGAGGCGGGAAACAACTATTAGACGTGAAAATTGTATAATGAAAATAGTATTGCATGGATACTTGAGAAGTAAATATGTATAATATAAAAGATGCCCCCAGGTGTTAACACTAAACTTTTTTACAGCTCAACTAACTACTGTTTTCATTCTATAAACCAATCCTTTTTAAAAAATAATTCTTAACAACTCATGTGCTCAACAGTTTCCATACATATGTTTACATGTGCATGACCATTTTATTAACAGATTGACCCTATTACTTAAAAACTCACCACATTCAGCCCAAGAGGTAAAAAACAATTATGAACATAATAACTAATTTTATTTAAATGTGTATAAAACATTCGTTTTGGAAGTAAGCTTAATGTTGTAAATCTTAATGATTGTAGCTGCATATTTTTGCATGAGCTCTTATATATGCCATTATTATTTTCTGGCTTCTGTGAGAGAACTGCATTGAATGCCCTATAGATGCCAACAGTGGGATTTCCTAATTGGAATAGAGTGAGAGCCAAACATATATATGTGCATATCTAATTCTTTTCTTAACTAAAAATAAGTTTTTTGACCTATATGATTCCATATTCTTTTATAATAGTTTATTTACTGGAATGAGCTGTATGACCTTTGAATGTACAGTTTTAATGTATGACTGGGCATGTTTGAGATATGTAAAGTGATCCCATGCGAGAGTGAGCTGCATATCTACCTTTTCGTCTTTCAGGTCTCTCAGCCAGGGTAGTACAAATGCAACAGTTCTAGACGTTGCTCAGACAGGTGGTCATAAAAAGCGGGTCCGTCGTAGTTCCTTTCTCAATGCCAAAAAGCTTTATGAAGATGCCCAGATGGCGCGAAAAGTGAAGCAGTACCTGTCCAACTTGGAGTTAGAAATGGATGAGGAGAGTCTTCAGACATTGTCATTGCAGTGTGAGCCAGCAACCAACACCTGTGAGTGTTTTCTTAAAGTGGCTGCAGACTCTTCACTTTTGGAATGCAGATCGTTCCCTTGTGCAGTGGTGTGGGGAGATAGTAAACCAGGACTGAGCACAAAAGGGGAAATCATGATTTAGCAATCCTGAGACGTACTCACCTTCCCTGGTCTTGAGGGCCACCGTTGAATACCATGGGGCAGTGTCCTAGCCAGACCCTCAACGTAAGGATTATGATACGGTGGACTTATGTAGGACAGTGGTTGCTTTGGGTTCCTCCTGGTACAGCTGGTACACAGTAGAAGGGACACAGGTAGGTGGACACAACTCCACTTCTCATCCCATCTTTTCTCACAGAAGTACTCCCCAAAACAGGAATCCTGAAGGGGTTCACCAGATCAGAAGAACACAAAACTGGGTATGCCGGCTGCCTTGTCTGCCTTTAGCCTGGACAGCACCCAGCAGCAAACTCACCTGTCACATGAAACAGTGACTGTGCTACATTGACTGTAATGTCTAGGTTCTCATCCTTTGAAAATCTCACCAGACCAGAAATGGGGCAGCATTTGTCATTATCGGCATCAGTTTGTATCAGACACAGGCATTTTCCATTTATAAAACTGTAAAGGTGTTTATGAACAGATTCGAAGATAACCGTCTGTAAAAACTAAATGTTAGATAGATGACGTTAGAAGATTCAGATTATTGAATTACCAAAGATGCTGTGAAAGCACTCCTTGCTGTGATTAAGCTTACCCTCTGGAGTCTTACCAGATTCTGAACTCAGGTCTGAGTTCAAATCTGTTTTTTCCTTCTTAACTAGAATGTGACTGTAGACTTCAACTCCTGCTTCTTAGTTTCCTTATATGTAAAATGGCAGAAGTAGACTGGTTACAGAGTTTGTTTAAATAGGGATACTCACACGTAGCATTTGATTCCATTGCTGTCTTGTCTGCCGCTAAATTATACACTTAGAAACCTCGAGCAGTGTTGACCAGTATTTGCTCACAGGTAATTCTGCCCCACAGAAAAACTTGATAGTAAAAACAGTGCCATTAATACCACATATTAAATAAAAACCTAGCTCTTAGGTGTCAAGGAATTTTGACACCACTTAAAAAAATAATTCCTAAATATCTTTCTATTTTGTAGCTGTTATCATTTATCTGTTTTGACATAAATACACATACATGTTGAAACCCAGTGGGACGGTTCTGTATCCTGCAGGGTTGCTGTAATTTAGAACTGATACAACGGCCTTTAGTGACAACAACACACTGAACTATCCGCATTCTTCTAGTTCTATTTTTAATGTGACATTTAGTAGTATAGCCATATTTGAAGATGGCAAGTTTCACGTTGTTAAATGCTGTTGTCATGCCATGCTGTTAATACTTCCTTTTTGTTAACTTTTTTATTTTTTATTAATTAACAGTAAAAGAATAAAACTTCTAACATGTATCAATTATCTCATCTGTGATAAACCCTCAGCCTCCCACCCACCCATGTAGGCAACACAGTCATTTTCTTCTGAGGATAGTTCTCTTGTTAAGTCCTTGTAACAAGGGTCTCATACAACATTTGTTCTTTTGATAGTGGTTGATTTCACTCAGCATGATCTCTTCCAAATGAGACCATTTTATGTGACGCTTTCTAAAATTGTTATTGTGTTTTATCACAGCATAGTCTTCCATTGAGTATATGTACCACAGGTTGCTCATCCATTCATCTGTTGATGGGCATCAGGGTTGATTCCAACGTTTTGCTCTTGTGGACTGTGCTGTAACAAACGTTTCTGTACATGTATCATCTGTTTGTGTGACAGCCTTTGTTTCTGAAGGATAAATTCTGAGCAGTGGAATTACAGGATGAAATGGTATATCTATCTCCAGCTTTTTAAGGAAGCGCCAGACTGTTTTACAAAGAGGTTATACCATTTTGCAGTCCCATCAGCGGTGTAGGAGAGTTCTAGTTTCTCCACAGCCCCTCCAGCATTTGTTGTTTTGTGTTTTTTGGATCATGGCCAACCTTGTTGGGGTGAGATGGTATCTCATTGTTGTTTTGATTTGAATTTATTTACTAGCTAATGATCGTGAGCAATTCTGCCTGTGTTATTCTGCTGCTTGGATATCCTCTTTAGAGAAATGTCTGTCCATGTCCTTCACCCGTCGTTTAATTGGATTATTTATCCTTTCCTTGTTGATATTTTGTATTACTTTATGGATTATAGACATCAGACGTCGGTCTGACATAGAGTTGCCAAATGTTTCTTCCCGTTCTTTAGGTGGTCTGTAAATTCTTTTGATGAAGTCTTTGGATGAGCAAAAGTGTTTGATTCTTAGTAGTTCCCATTTAACTATATTCTGTTGAATGTGGTTTGTTTGTCAGATTGTGAAGTCTGTCTACATTGTGTATTAAAACGTCCAGTGCTGATCCTATTTTATCTTGGATGAGCTTTATCATTTTCAATTTGATATTTAGGTCTTTTATCCAGTTTGAGATGGTTTTTGTATAACGTGTGAGATATATGTCTTGTTTCAATTTTTTGCAGATGGATATCCAGTTTTGCCAGCACCATTTGTTAAAGAGACAGTTCTTACCCCAGTTTAATCTTGGGGCCTTTCTCAAATATCAACTGTTCATAGATGGATGGTGGCATCTCTGGGGTCTCAGCTCTGTTCTTGTGTTCTATATGTCTCTTTCTGTACCAGTACCAGGCTGTTTTGACTACTGTGGCAGTGTAATAGATTCTAAAGTCAGGTAGTGAGAGGCCTCCCAGTGTGTTCTTCTTCTTCAGTAATGCTTTACTTATCCGAGGTTTCTTCCCTTTCCAGACAAAGTTGATGATTTATTTCTCCACCTCATTAAAAAATATCACTGGAATTTGCATTGGGATTGCATTATGTAAGTAGATTGCTTTGGGCAAAATTTTCACAATGTTGAGTCTTCCTATCCATGAGCAGGGTATGTTACTCCATTTATGTAAGTCTTTCTTAGTTTCTTGTAGTAAGATCTTGTAGTTCTCTTTGTAAAGATCTCTTATTTCTCTAGTTAGATTTATTCCTAGGTATTTTATCTTCTTGGGGGCTGTGGTAAATGGAATTGATGTGGTGGTTTCGTGTTTAATAATCTCACCGTTGGTATAAAGGAATCCTACTGATTTACTCATGTCTCTCTTGTATCACATTATGTTGCTAAACTTCTCTGTTAGTTCCAATAGTTTACTTATGGATTCCTTTGGATTCTCTATAAACAATCATACCATTTGCAAACAGGGAAATTTTTACTTCTTCATTGCCGATACGGATGTCCTTTATCCCTTTATTTCTTTGTCTGGTCTAATTGCTCTGGCTAGAACTTCTAGCACAGTGTTGACTAGAAGTGGTGAGAGTTGACATCCTTGTCTAGTTCTCATTCTCAAAGGGAATTCTTTCAGTCTTTCACCATTCAGGATGAATGGCCTTGTGTAGATGCTACTGATTGCGTTGAGTAATTTCCCCTCTATTCCTATTTTTCTGAGAGTTTTAAGCATGAATGAGTGTTGGACTTTGTCAAATGCCTTTTCTGCATCAGTTGACAAAATCAGGCGATTCTTATCTTTTGTGTTATTAATTGGTTGATTACATTAATTATTTTTCTGATGTTGAACCAGCCTTGCATCTCTGAAATGAAACCAACTTGATCATGATGAATGATTTTTTTTGTATGTTGTTGAATTCTGTTGGCTAGAATTTTGTTGAAGGTTTTTGCATCTAGGCTTATGAGTGACATTGGTCTGTAATTTTATTTTTTTGTAGGATCTTTCCCTGGCTTTGGTATCAGGGTCATGCTGGCTTCATGAAATGAATTTGGGAGTATTCCATCCCTTTCTATGGTGTGAAATAGCCTCAATAGTATTGGTGTTAACTCTTCTCTAAAGGATTGGTAGAATTCTCCCATGAAGCCATGTGGGCCAGAACTTTTTTTGGTTGGTAGATTTTTGATGACTTTTTCAATCTCTTCCTCTGTGATAAATTTATTAAGTTGGTCTACTTCTCCTTATGATAATCTTCGTGAGTGATACAAATCTAGAAATTTGTCCATTTCCCCTAGGTTTTCAAACCTGTTAACAGCCTTTCATAGTATCCTGTTAGCATATTTTTTATTTCAGCTGGGCCTGTTGTAACAACTGCCATCTCATTTCTTAATCAGGTTATTTGTATCTTCTATTGTTTTTCTTTTGTAAGTTTAGTGAATGGTTTATCAATTTTGTTGATCTTTTCAAAGAACTAGCTTTTGGTTTTGTTAATTTTTTCAATTATTTTTCTATTCTCTAATTCATTTAGTTCTGCTCTAATCCTTATAATCTGTTTTCTTCTGGTGCCTGAGGAGTTCTTCTGTTGCTCTCTTGCTGCTTGTTCAAGCTGTAAAGTTAATTCTTTAATATGGGCTCTTACTTCTTTCTGGATGTGTGCAGTGATAGAGATAAACTGCCCTCTGAGCACTGCTTTTGCTGTATCCCGTAGATTCTGGTAGGATGTGTTTTCATTCTCTCTTGATTCCATAAATTTCTTTATTTTGTCCTTAAATTTCTTCTATAGACCAAGACTTTTTGAGCAAAATTTTGTTCAGTTTTCTGTAAGTTTGAATTTTTCCCTATGAATTTTCTGTTACTGGTTTCAACTTTTATAGCTCTGCGGTCCAAGAAGATACTTTGCAGTGCATCAGTGGTTTGAATTTTATAAAGAATTGCTTTATGACCTAACACATGGTTTATTCTGGAGAATGTTCCATATGCATTGAAGAAGAAGGGTACTTCTTTGTTGATGGACAAAAAGATCTTATGTTGGTGAGGTCAGTTTGGTTGGTTGTTTGCAATAAGATCTTCTGCATTTTCACCGAGCTTTTTTCTGGATGATCTGTCCATAACTGAAAAGGGGAGTGTTGAAGCTCCAACTGTTATTATGGAATGATCTATCTCATTTTTCAGTGTTGTCAGTATTTGTTCAGTGTATTTAGGTGCTCTGGTGTTTCATGCGTAAGTATTATGTATTGTTGAGTCCCGCTTGAGTATTGAACCTTTCAGCAGCAGTGACCATCCTTGTGCATAGTAGTGGGTTTTACATTAAAATTTATTTTATCTGAGATTAGTATTGCCACACCTGCTCTTCTTTGTGTATTGTTAGCTTGGTATGTATTATTCTGTCCTTTAATTTTCAATTTGTTCATATTTTTAAGTCTAAAGTGTGTTTCTTGTAATCAGCACAGAGACAGGTCATGTCTTTGATCCAGGGTGTCACTCGCTGTGTCTTTACTGGAGCATTCAGTCCATTTACATTCAGTGTAATTGTTGATAGGTATGTGCTTAGTGCCATCATTTTGATGTAATTACTTTTATGTTGATGTTTTCTGTTCTGGGACATTCTTCTTTATGGGTTGTTGTTTCAGTGTTGGTTTTGTGTTTATTGAGACTCCTGTGTTGCATTTCTTATTTTGGTACAATGCATTCCTGATTTGCTTTATGGCTACATGGGTTATCCCCTTTAACATACTAAGATTAAACTCAATTTTAACTACTGCATAACTCTGAAACTTCTCTGCATCTAAAACAACTACAACTGTAGTGTATTCCTGTGATAGTATTATAGGTGTCATGATACAATTACAGATTCTCTCATTATAATACTATAGCTTTGATTAAGTTTTGTGAGTTCCCTGATTAGAATTTTGGATGATCTGTCCTGAATTGTCACCTTAAATATACAGTTAGTGGTTCTGTTTTACCAAAAGAAGAGCTGCTGTCAGTACTTCATGTAATTTTGGTTTAGTTTTTACGAAGTCTCTAAATTTCTCTTTATCTTCAAAAGTCTTAATTTCACCATTATATTTGATAGACAGTTTTTCAGGATAAATAAGTCTTGGATGGAAATTTGTTTCATTCAGGGCTTTGAATGTGTCTGCCCACTGTTTTCTAGCCAGCATTGTTTCTGCCAAAAAGTCAGATGAAAGCCTAGAGAGTTTCCCTCGGAGTGTTTGCTTTGAGCCTTGCTGCCTTCGGAAGCATCCGTTTATGTTTTAACTTATTAAGCTTGATTATAATATGTCTTGGCATCTTTCTTTTGGGGTCTAGCTTTTGTGGTGTTCAGTAAACATCTTGGATACCTATGTTCTCTTTGCTTATAATGTCAGGAAGGTTTTATGTCACATCTCTACAGCAGTGCTCTATATTGTCATTAATCCCCTCATATTCAGTAACTCCAGTTAAATGTAAATTATTCCTTTTAATGGAGTCCCACATGTTTCTTAATGCGGCTTCATTTTTCTTCCTTTCTCTGATTTCATCGCATAAATGCTGGTCAGTTGCTCAGTATTCAAGGTCACTGAGTCTGATTTCTGTCTGTTCAATCCTACTCTTTTGGCTTTGGATTGAATTGCCTAACTCTGTAATTTTGTTACTGATCTGATGTATTTCAGATTGTTGATGTTCCATCAGTTCAAATAGCTTACTAAATTTTTCATTTTGTTCTACTGGATTTTGTTTAATCTCTGTGTATAAATCTTTTGTACTTGACCTCCAGTAGATTCAGAAGGGCTTCTTCATCTGGGAAATTTTTTGAGTCTTTATTTTGGGAATTTTCTGGAGCATCTGAAGGCTGCTTCTTTAAATGATTAATTATGGTCTTCTGCCTGCGTGCCATCTCGACTGTTTAATTTCTCTGGTAGTGGATCTAAGAGAATTGTTGGTCACCAGCTGTGTCTAATACTCTAGTGATTTGCCCTAGGTGGGCATTCTGGGGTGGAAGGCTCTCCTTATTGGGTGGCAAAGAGGCTGTCCTACTAATGGAGAAACTGGGGGCTGTCAGCTAACCCTACAGTGTGGGTCAGAGAAGGGTGGGAGGAAAAGATGTCGGGCCTCTCAACAGACAGATCTCCAGGCAAATATATAGGCCTCTCAGCCTTAAACATAAATTTCACTTCTGTGCGAGGAGCTGTCCAGGTGTTGAACTAGGAGCTGTCCAATGTGCTAGCCTGAACAGGCAGTCAGGAGCAACAGACTCCACCTTCCAACTGGTAATGAAAGTACGTTACAGGCCGTTCATGGAAGCTGCAGTTCTCCAGTACCATGAAACAGCACAAGCAGAGGTCAGATGGCCACTGGCTCGTTTTTGAAAGGGGAAGATTAGTCTGATACTGATGCCTAGTCAAATATGCTAGATCCTGGGGTTCCCCAGATGTTCAGTGCTCCATACAAATATCATCCAGGCCTTAGTTCTCAGAGGGAAATGAGGAGACATGTGTCTACTCTGCCATCTTTTAATGGTCACCCAGAACTTGAATAATATTTTATTTAACTGGATTTTGTTTCTGTTTTGTTTTTGTTTTTCCCCCTCCAATTTCTGTCCTTTATATAGGCAGCAGGGAAAATGATATGCATTTTAGTATTTTAATTGCAGAAAATGATCATGCATTTTTTAAATTATCTTATTTGTAGATTCTAACACTTTGAATTTTTCATTCTGTTTTCAAACCAAACAATTATCAGTGCCTAAGAATCCTGGTGACAAAAAGCCTGTCAAATCTGAGACTTCTCCAGTGGCTCCAAGGGCAGGGTCACAACAGAAAACACAACCCCAGCCACTGCCACAACAGCAGCCTCCACCACATAAAATCAATCAAGGACTGCAGGTTCCTGCTGTGTCCCTGTATCCTTCACGGAAAAAAGTGCCTGTTAAGGATCTCCCACCTTTTGGTAGGTGGTTAAATTCTCTTTGTTTCTGGTGTATTCACTGTCATGTTTTCAGAGTATGGGAAAAAGTGCTTATTTTGGAAAAAATGATTTCATAGTCATGAGTTTTGTCATGATTTTTATTTCTTAATGGAAACTGAGTGTTCAGTTTCCTGGGTGGTGCATATGGTTTCTACATGACTACTAACCTAAAAAAGGTGACAGCTCAGACCTTCCCAGCAGCACCATAGAAGAAAGGCCTGGTGATCAGCTTCACAAAAGAAAACCCTGTGGAGCAGTTCTACCCTGTAACGTGTGGGGTTACCATGAGTCAGAACAGACTCAATAACAGTAAGCTTTTTGGTTTTAAGATTGCTTTTGCTTTTATCAGTGGAGGGGACTGTTTTTATAAATAGTGTCTCGTTTAATATGATTTATTTGTCAAGGCACCGGGCAGGTTACACTTCTTATTTAGTTGTTAATAAGGACAGAAATTGCCTTGGTCATATACAGAATTTAAACTAGTTTTGCCTTATTCTTAATCTGATCAGTGGGTTACTGGAATTTAGGCAGGATTTATTTTAACTCCACTGATTGTTAGAAGGTAAACTCTTACTGAATCACTAATCTTGTAACTTGGAGAAAAATACAAATAATTCTTTCATGCTAAGGAGACAAATCAGTCTTCATCTGTCCTGTTAAAAGAATGTATCTCCTAGTTCAGTTCCTTTATATAAGAGGTACAACAAAGTAATTGTGTGTAAAATTAAAGGAAGCAATATTATAGAGGAAAGAAACTTCAAAGAATAAACTCATAGTTAAAAGCCTACTTAGGTAAAATGGATTTTTGTAACTAAGGAGCATTTAGTTTCTGCCCAGTTACAATGAACTGGACAAGAGTTTTAGTATATCCCTTAAAAACAGTAACCTTGGCATATTCTTTATTGTCAGTAGGCATCCTGTTTGTTGAGTTTGGGAGAAGGTGAGAAAAGAACATCTTTACTTGCAGCATTTTCCTTGTCAGATATTTTTGTTGCTTCCTTAGTAGGGTCAGTATGACTCGCAGTCAACGTGATGTTAATGGTATCACAAGCAAGCTTAATGACACGTTGTTATGTCCATCATGCGAGCTCTGGCACAAAAGGTTCTAATCTACCAACCACTCCTTGGAAACCCTATGTGGCAGTTCTAGTGTGTCCTTGTTTGGGTCACTGTGAGTTAGAATTCACTGGACAGCAGTGAGTTTGGTGTTTTTGTTTGGTTTTGTTATATTCTTAGTACCAGATACTCCCAAATCCCCTGTGACCTGACTTCTACTTCCTCTTTTGCACTGAACTTTTTACATGGAAGAGTATCAGTCTTCTTTTTAACTAAACATAGTCTGTTAGCCTAAATGTAGGAGTCGCATGAATATGTGGCTATTCCCCATGGTCCCAAAGAGAATTTCTTAGGATACTTTTAGGCCTATTTGAAAGTATGAACTTTAGAAATGTGGATTAAATAGTTATGTTTTCATATGATGTTTAGTTTCCTGTAATACTTGAAAGTCATATCACAAGAAATACAGTGAAACCTGTGAGTGCTGGAACTCTGCAGTACTACCTTGTTTTTTCTGAGTCTTCCAAGGTTTCCACCTCTGACAGGGCCCAGTCTTACCACTTCTGTGTCACTTGTTATAGTGAGAAATATTTGAATTTCCTCCTCCTACAGGTTTCTCTGCATTATATCGGGTTCACAGTAGTAATTTGGAAATGTTCAGTTATTCCTGACATTCTGAATTTATGAAACAGATTAGTACATTTGTTTCCAAACACTATGCATTTTTTGTCATTTGTTCTCAGTAGAGCCACTTTTGAAGTACCTAACACTGTCTTCTAAGGCATACCATCTCCACCTTTATTGACATTTATAATCCTTTATTCTGTTTGGTTGTACGCTTGGCCCTGGATCGTTCTCTTCCTCTGAGAAGCTTTTTCCGTGGCCCCTGTGGTGTGACGCTTTCTCTGCTCCTTTCCTGCCTTTCTCCTTCATTGATGTGATTACATGTTATAAACAAAGCAGCTGAGCTAGTTTCAGCTTAG
This sequence comes from Heterohyrax brucei, assembly GCA_028571685.1. Lineage (NCBI taxonomy): Eukaryota > Metazoa > Chordata > Mammalia > Hyracoidea > Procaviidae > Heterohyrax > Heterohyrax brucei. The sequence continues at coordinate 6,920,190 of CM053143.1, forward strand.
AGTGACCCTCTGCAGGACAGACTACAAGTGCCCGTAGGGTTTCCAAGGCTGTAAATTTTTACAGAAACAGAGTGCCGAATCTTTCTGCCATTTGAGCAGCTGGTGTATTTGAGATGCTGACCTTTAGGTTAGCAGCAGAGCATCTTAACCACGGTGTCATCTGCATGGAATTCCTCAAGTTCTCTTTTCTCACTAATTCCAGTTAGCTCTCGACATTTTTCTTTTCTCCTATCATTCCCACTTCTCTGAGGTAACATACCTAATAATTCCAAAATATTTATTGACTTATGTTAATAAAGTCTTAGCTGTTTCACTTTTATCCTAAATTCAAAAGTTTTCAGAGTCTTTGCCCCTTACTTAGCATTTGCAGATGGTGACTACTTTAAAGTTTAGAATCTAAAGTAAAAATCAGAAGCAATCTATTTGTAAGACTCTGTCAGGTTATCTGTCAGAAATCATACAAGCATTTCATGCCTTCTATAACTTCTATACCATAAAAAACCAAATCAGCAAACCCACTGCCATTGAAAAACATTTAAATTGTGAATAGGTTGAAATTTGATGTAATGGTAAGGCCTGTAATATGGCATTGGATAAAGATTTAGCAGCACACATAAATCTATTACTTTTATGCCCCCTTCAGTGCCTTCTGTGTCATAACTCCAAGACATTTTCTTGAATATAAGTCAGTTTCCTTCAAGTAATACTTTTTAATTTTTAAATTCTATTCATAGTTCTACCACAGATAAGAGGTGTTTCTGGTGTTGTTTTTTTTTTTTTTTAGTAATTCTTCATTTTCAGCCCTGAAAACACATATTTAAGTTGTTTACTTTTCTTCTAGGCATAAACTCCCCACAAGCTTTAAAGAAGATCCTTTCTTTGTCTGAAGAAGGAAGTTTAGAACGTCATAGGAAACAAGCAGAGGATACAATATCAAACGCGTCTTCACAGCTTTCCTCTCCTCCTACTTCTCCACAAAGTTCTCCAAGGAAAGGTAGCATCATTATTTCATTACTTTTTTTTATAACATTTATACACTTTAGCTATAATAAATTAGTTATGAATCATATAATTTTCAATATTGTAGTCAATAAATAGTATTAAATGTACATTTACATAGGCTTTTTTAAAAATGCATTTGTATTTGTTGCTCTTTAAGTGTGGAAAGTATTCTTTTGATATTAAAAAATGTTCTAACTAAATTAGATTATATAACATTATAAAGAAGAAGATTTTAAAAACAAAAGAAAAACTACTATCTTCCTGATTTATTTTTTCCTTATATTAACGCAGGTCTTGATTACCTTCTCTGTTGCTATCTTGTTTCATTTTTAAAGAGACTAAATTTTAGGCAGTCAAACTCTCCTTATGTTAATATTTTCTCATATTAAAATCGTAGATGACTTTTTGCCATCAAGCCCTCCTCTATTTCCTTCTCCCTATTATCTGACAAGATGTAAGCCAGTAATAAATGATCCCTAGAAGAAGGTTAATAAATTGATTTGATTGATGCAGCAAATGCCCTTTTGTGCTTTACTTTTTTTCAGACATCTTTGCATTTGTGTGGGTTTCAGTCTCTAGTTTCCTTGTTAAATGGATGTATCTAAATTCTCTTTTCATCCTGTTGTTAGGTGGCAGTGGCAATCAGCTGCGATCTCTTGGCTCCGGGCAGTTGGACTTAACCAGTTCCTCCTCTTCTCTTGGAAGTGAGAACAGTAACAAGAATAACAATGCACCACGGACCTATGGGATAGGTGGGGTTTATAGAACCAAAAAACATGGGTGGGAAAGAGAGAAATCATCTCGTTAGTTCAGGAAAATGGAAAAGGTCCTCTAAATGTTAAGTGCTCCTTATGAGTGTTTCCTTTTCTGGATGTTTTCTTTGTTTTAAGCAGACCATTCAGGGAAGGCCTTAAATCTTTGGTCATCACGTACAGCATGGTTCATAAAAAGACAATTCAGAGATGAAGGAATTAAATTTTATCAAGACCTGTGCAAACTTTTAAAAATAAATCAGGAACTCACAACTTACTGAAAAGATGGGGGAAGTGTCATTTAGAGAGTAAATTTGCAACATTTAGGTACTCTAGATTTTATTTTTTGTTAATTGGCATTGTAAAATTTGTATTGCATGTAATTATATTTAAAAGCGGTGTTTTAAAATAGCTTATGAGATCCTTTAGTAGTATTATAAAGAAGAAAAAAAATGAGCATGGACAAAGATTTAAATTTTTGCATTGAAAATACCAAGACACAAGCATCTTCATTTGTGACTTTTAGGATTAGTTTTAGTGAAAAAATAAGGGTCAAAAAATGGGCATCTGTTTAGCTATTTGATAGTGATGGTGTGGGACAGGGAGGAAGATTTTGCACATTACATCCTTCAAAATAGTTGATTTTATATGATTCACCAAATGACAAAAATCCAGAAATAATCTTTTAAAGGTCTTTCTTTGTTTGTTTATATGTCCACTGAAAATTTTAAGTGTCATACAGGTATTTTAAATTCTAAAAATTGAAAACATGATTATTAACTTCACACTTTGGGAGGAAAAAAATGCTTTTAAATCTGCTTGCAATCTTAATAGTTTCTGCTAGGTAGTAGTCTAATTTATAGCCAAGGGAGCTGAGAATAGGCTAGTAGTGTTGTGATTTCTACATCATTTCCTAACTCATATAACAGTATTTTCTTTTTTCCTCCCTAAACTTTTAATAAGCAACTTAAGCTTTGCTAAAGTAAAAAATTACCTTGTCTGTTTATCACCTGATTTCTACAAGCAGAATATTTCGAGGTCCCCCAGGTGCACTTTAATGGTAATATCTTGGCTTCTATTTTTGCTTCTATTTGCTAGTCATCATTTTTGTGCTGTAACCCTACAGTGTCTAATTGCTGTGGTTGTGTCTCCTGTGCAGGCTACACTTTGGCTCCTAGTGGTACTGTGGATAATTTTTCAGATTCTGGTCACAGTGAGATTTCTTCACGATCCAGTATTGTCAGCAATTCTTCCTTTGACTTGGTACCAGTTTCACTGCATGAGGAGAGACACCAGAGGCATTCTGTCAGCATTGTAGAAACAAGCCTCGGTGTTGGCAGGATGGAAAGGCGGGCCGTGATGGAACCAGATCAGTACAGTTTAGGGTAGGAGGCTTTCCTTTAATGTTTTTTTACATCCCATTTCCATCTTTCTTTCATATGTGAGTTTTCTCTTCAAGATGTGTATTTCTGATCTACATTATGTCTGAGAAATGTTGTCCCATCCCAGTTCTAATTTTCACAATTTCTAGATTGTTAACCACCAGTGCTATTTTTGTCATGTGGACCACTCATCAATTAGGTGCACTTTTTATTGGAACACAGTTGTTCTGTATTGAAAGCAGAGAGTGATGTTAAAATTTATCATAGATCCTTGATACAAACTGCCTTCCTAAATATGATTATGTTGAGCCATCCTTACCCGTATAAAGAAAATATTCCTTTACTATAATCTAGTCCTTGTTCTTTACCCTTCTCGCTTGTTTTGTGGTAATGACAAACGGAGAAACTGGACACAACAGAACTGGCCAGTGTGATGCAATGAATTCTCTTCCTGGGATGAAAGATGAACACCTTTCTAGTAAAAAAAAGGCGTTTTTCTTCTTGTCATAGATTTATGACTTAGCAATATTGCTTTTTTTCTTTTCTTTTCTCTTTGACCATTTAGGTCCTGTGCACCAGTGTCTGAGAGTCGGGGTTTATATGCTACAGCTACAGTAATTTCTTCTCCCAGCACAGAAGAGCTTTCCCAAGACCAGGGGGACCGTGCCTCCCTCGATGCTGCCGACAGTGGCCGCGGGAGCTGGACATCATGCTCCAGTGGCTCCCACGACAATATACAGACCATCCAGCACCAGAGGAGCTGGGAAACACTGCCTTTTGGGCACCCACACTGGGATTATCCAGGGGACCCTCCAGGTCTGTGGGCGTCAGGCAGCCACATGGACCAAACTGTGTTTTCTGATCATAGCACGAAGTATAGCAGGCAGAATCAAAGTAGGGAGAGTCTCGAACAAGCCCAGTCCCGGGCAAGCTGGGCATCTTCCACAGGTTACTGGGGAGAAGACTCGGAGGGTGATACAGGTACAATAAAACGAAGAGGTGGGAAAGACGTTTCCAGTGAAGCAGAAAGCAGCAGCATGGCACCTGTGCCCTCAGAAGAAACCAAACCAGTAACTGTGCCTGCTCACATAGCTGCGACACCGAGTGCTACCAAGGGGCTTATTGGTAAGTTTAAAAATCAATGTATTGTCACATCTGGATTGTGGTTTTTGTCTAGTTTATTTGAAAAGTAAAATTCATATTTATGTTTCTTTTCCTTATATTGTCCATTGTTATATTAAACAAATACACTTACCAGCAATTAAATCACTTTCATTTCCTGGCAGGCCTACCTGTGTCATATTAGAACTGCGCTGTATAGGGTTTTCAGTGGTTGACTTTTTGGAATTAGATCACTGGTCTTTCTTACAAGATATCTCTGGGTGGACTCAAACTGTGTTAGCTGTTTGTACCACCCAAGACTCCACGTTGCTCTGTAACACCAAAAAAAATGTAAGCCACTGAGTCAGTCCTGAAGTGCAATGAAGCCTGTATGTCACAGAGTAGAACTACTCCATAGGGACTTGGCTGTAATCTTGCCAGAAGCAAGTCTTTCTTCTGCATCACTACCAGGTGGATTCAGACTGCCAGTCGTTAGGTTGGTAGTGAAGTGCAAGCTGTTTGCACTACCCAGGGCTGCCTCCATTGCTGCGTAAAACCCAGAACACCACGCCCATTGTCATCAAGTCACATTCCAACCAATATGCTGTCTAAAACCGAAAAACCAAACCCATTGCTACAGGGTTGATTCTGAATCCCAATGACCCTGTATAAGGACAGGGTAGTACTGCCTCATTGGGTTTCCAAGGAGCATCTGGTGGATTAAACTGCCCTACCTTTTGTTTAACAGTGTAGCTCTTAACCACTGCACCATCAGGGCTCACATATGATACATAAAACCAAAAATCAAGCCCATTGCTGTATAGTCATTTTCAACTCATAGCAGTCCCACAGGACAGAGAAAAAATGCTCTGTAGAGTTTCTAAGCAGTGGCTAGTGTATTCAAGCTGCCAACCTCTTCTTGGTTAGACCAGTTGAGCACTTACATAGTTTTTAATTAGTAACTGACAAAGGATTTTGAAGTGAATGAAGGTTAACAGCACAAGATCTGTGGTTAGGTACATGTCAGTATATTTCAGTATTGCCAGGATTCATTGAATCTTAGTTATCAGAATTAGTAGCTTTTCACTGTGGATGTTACTTAGTCTAATTTTGATTTTTAACCTGAATATTATGAGGAAGAATACACTTGTTCTCAGCAGAATTTTTGTTTAATTAAAACTGTCTTAAACTTTTTATTATTCTGTTTGAATCTCTTGATTTAGAACTTTGTACCTTGCATATATATAAGCTTTTATCAGTTCATGTTGAACAAATGTATTTTCTCTGCATACGATCGAAAGAGAGTACTGATAGATAGTGTACAAAGCATGGGCTCTTCCAAGAGATTCGAATCCTATTTTACCACTTCACTAGTTTTGTGATATTAGACCAGGTGCTAAGCTGTGCTTGTTTCTTTGTCCGTACAAAGAGTTTCATCAGTTCTACCTTATAGGCTATGGTAAAGGTTAGAAGAAATCTACACAAAGACCAGTGCTTTGAGTAGTGAACTCCTGACTACAAAAAGACACTGCCTTGCTGGTGCTGTTTCTGTTGTAAAAGCTCTAGTGTTCTGTCAGTTCTGTTGGTATGCTGTTTTCTGTGGCATATTCAGTGTCTATACAGTTGAAATGTAGTATAGATTGTAAGATGCAAAGTGAAAACTTCTGATCATTACAGAGTTTGCTTATTAGTAGGGAAACTATAGTTATTTTACCATATAAGTGGTCATTAATGAATGTCAAATTTAGTATCTTTATAAGACAATAAGGAGATAACAATAACAAACAAACAAAAAAAAAAATTGCGAACTCCTAGGGACCCTATAGGACAGAGTAGAACTGTCCCATGGGGTTTTTAAGGAGTAGGTGGTGGATTTGAACTGCTGACTTTTGATTAACAGGCCAGTGCTTAACCAGTGCACCACTGGGGTAAATATATATTCTTAGGTTGCAGTTTCCTTAAAGCACTATCTTTTAATAAACCATGTACCAAATTTTTACTGCAAATAAAAGAATTATGTTTTTTAATTCCCACCAGTTGAACCTAGAAAATTCAAGAAGATGAAAGGCTTACTTGCCTTCACAAATTGCATCTCTTTTTTTGTACTGTTTTCTCTGTTTTTTTAATTGATTTTTTCCAAAGTGAAGTCCAGACACCTGAAAGTAATCTGGAATTGATTCTCTGCCTGGTAAATGTAAATGCCTGGCAAAGGTGCAATAACCTGCCTTGTCTCCAGGGCAGGAAAAGAGGAAGAAAGAGAACTTTTGCCAAGCACTAATATGACCCACTCCCTGGGTGCCCCAAATGATTAACATGCTCAACTGCTAACCAGAAAATTGGGAGACGTTTCTTGGAAGAGAGGCCCAGCAGTCTAAAAGGTCTTCCAACGTGAATGTCCTATTCTTTACAGCTTCTGGTGGCAATATCTGTGAAGCTATGGCGGCCATATTTATCATGTTTTTTTTTTAGTCTTGCCAAATAGCCATGAAAAGTGACATGATTCTACAACATGTAGAAATTAGTAAAGTTTACTATCAAAAGAAATGTTCCATTCACCAAACATTCTGTGTATTACATGAAATTTGCAGTGTGCGTAATAATCCCACTGAGTGGACAGTTCAACATTTAATCAAAGAATTTGAGACAGCCAGGACTGTTGCCAGTCAGACAGTGCCTGTGTGTCAATGAACTGCACATTCCATGGAAAGCATCATCGCTGTTCGTCAGAGTGCATGCAGGAATCCATCCCAGTCAATTTCTTGCCAAGCACAAGAACTGGGCCTTTCCATCAACCACAGTTTGGCTGATTTTGCACCTGGACTTGAAGTCTCACCCTTGCAAAATTGTTTTAACTCAAGAACTGATGTCCAGTGACCAGAGATTGTGCTGTGCATTTGCTGGCTGGACTCTGGAGCAATTGGAAGTTGACCCAGCTTTTGGCTGAAAAGTCATCTTCAGTGATGAGGCCTGTTTTTGGATGAATGGTTATGTTAACAAACAAAACTGCCTGATTAGGAGCGATGATAATTCACTGGAGATTCAAGAACATCCACTTTTACCATTTGGTGTGGTTTTGGGTCTAGCAGAATCATCATTTTCCAAAATGATGGAGACACTGTGACTCTGAGTGACAAAAGATAGATAACTGATTGTTTTTGGCCCCATTGGAAGGTGCTGTGGTAGCCATGTACCCGAACAACTTTTCTACACGTAATGCTATCAGATGTACTCCAAAATAAGAAAACAGTTAAAAGTATTATTTACATAACTAGTTTTATTCAAGTTCAAAGACAGGATACCTAATTGGAAGACCCTTACCAAAAGTCAGCCAATGAAAACCCTGTAGAGCATAGTTCTGCTCTGGTATATATGGGGACACCATGAGTCAGAAGTAATGACAGCTGGTTAATATGGTCTAGACATGGTGGGGTTAACAGCCAGCATTAGATAAGGAGAGTAAAGATGAGTGAGCAGCCCCCACTTGTCTGTCAGTGGAGGCTTGTTGCTATGATGTGGGAAGCTGTGCCACTGGTAATTAGGTATCAGCAGGGTCAACCATGGTAGACAAGTTTCGTCTGAGCTTCCAGACTAAGAAAGACTAGGAAGCAAAACCCGGCAGTCTACTTCTGCAAGGAATTAGCCAGGGAAAACCTTATGAATAGCAGCTGAACATTGTCAGATATGGTGCTGGAACGTGAGCCCCGCAGGTTGGAAGGCACTTGGAAGATGACTGGGGAAGAGCTGCCTCCTCAAAGTAGAGTCAGCCTTAACGACATGGATGAAATAAGGCCTCCAGGATCTTCGTTTGCTAATTTGGCATGACTCAAAATGAAAAAAAATCGCTGCGAACATCCATGGAATGTATGAAGTATGAATCTAGGAAAATTGGAAATTGTCAAAAATAAAATGGACTGGTTTGGGCCGTTTTCAATCTGACAATCATATAGTTTACTACACTGTGAACAAAAACTTGAAGAGGAACGGTGTTGCATTCATCATAAAAAAGAATATTTCACTATCTGTCCTGAAGTATAGTGCTGTCAGTGATAGGATAATATCCATAATAATATCCATACACCTACAAGGAAGACCAGTTAATATGACTGTTATCAAATTTACGTAACCACCACTAAAGCCAAAGGTTGAAGATTTTTACCAGCTTCTGCAATCTGAAATTGATTGAACATGCAATTAGGGTGCATTGATAATTACTGGTGACTGGAATGCAAAAGTTAGAAACAAAGAAGACGCATCAGTAGTTGGAAAATATGGCCTTGTTGGTAGAAATAATGTTGGAGATTCCATGATAGAATTTTGCAAGACTAAGAACTTTGTCACTGCAAATACGTTTTCTAACCAACATGAACGGCTACTGTACACAATGGACCTCACCAGATGGACTCCACAGGAACAAAATTGACTGAATCTGTAGAAAAAGATGATGGAAAAGCTTCATGTATCAGTGGTCAGAACAAGACCAGGTGGTGACTGTGGCACAGGTCATCAATTGCTCATACAGAAATTCAAATTGAAACTGAAGAAAATTAGAACAAGTCTGTGAGAGCCAAAGTATAAACTTGAGTATGTCCCTCCTGAGTTTAAAGGCCATGTCAGGAACAGATTTGATGTGTTGATCACTAATGACCAAAGACCAGACAGATTGTGGAATGACATCACAGATATCATCCATAAAGAGAGCAAGAGGTCATTAAAAAGACACAAAAGAAAGAAAAGACCAAATTGGATGTCAGAAGAGACTCAGACTTGCTCTTGAACGTCAAGCAGCTAAAGCAAAAGGAAGGAATGGTGAAATAAAAGACCTAAACAGAAGATTTCAAAGAGCAGCTTGAGAAGACAAAAGAAAGTATTACAATGACATGTGCAAAGAGCTAGAAATGGAAAGCCAGAAGGGAAGAACAAGTTCTGCATTTCTCAAGCTGAAAGAACTGAAGAAAAAAATTCAAGCCTAGAGCTGCAGTAGTGCAAGATTCTACAGGAAAACTATTATTAAACAACTCAGGGAGCATCAAAACAAGACAGAAGGAATACACAAGGTCATTATACCAGAAAGAACTGGTCAGTGTTCAGCCAGTTGAAGGGGTGAGCATATCATCAGGAACCAATGGGACTGAAGGGAGAAGTTGAAGCTGCATTGAAGGCAGTGGCAAAAAAAAACAAGGCTCCAGGAATTGATGGAATATCAGTTGGGATATTTCAGCAAAGAGATGCAGCACTGGAAGTACTCCCTCATCTATGCCAAGAAATGTGGAGGACAGCTACTTGGCCAACTGACTTGCCCATGCCAAAGAAAGGTGATGCAACTAAATGTAGAAATTACTGAACAATATTGTTGATATCACACATAAGTAAAATTTTGTTCAAGATCATTTAAAAGCAACTGCAACAGTATATTGACAAGGAACTTCCAGAAGTTCAAGCTGGATTCAGAAGAAGACATGGAAGCAGGGATGTCATCACTGATGTCAGATGGGTCTTTTCTGAAATCAGAATACCACAAAGATGTTTACTATGCAAAAGTGTTCGACTGTGTGGATCATACTGAATTATGGCTAATGTTAGAGAGAATGGGAATTCCAGAACACCTAATTGTGCTTTTAAGGAATCTGTATATGGATCAAGAGGCACTCGTGGGAACAGAAGAACGGGACACTGCATGGTTTAAGGTCAGGAAAAGTGTGCATCAGGGTTGTATCCTTTCACTATACCTTTTCAGTCTGTATGCTGAGCAAATAATCCTAGAAACTTGATTATATGAAGAAGGAGGCATCAGAATTGGAGGACAACTCATTAACAACCTGCGTTATGCAGACGGCACCACCTTACTTGCTGGAAATGAAGAAGATTGGAGACACCTGCTGATGAAGATCAAGGACCACAGCTTTCAGTATGGATTGCACCTCGATATCAGGAAAACAAAAATCCTCACAACTGGACCAGTGAGCAACACTGTCATAAATGGAGAAAAGATGGAGGTTGACAAGGATTTCATTTTACTTGGGTCCACAGTCAACGCCCATGGAAGCAGCAGTCAAAAAAATCGGAAGACACGTTGCACTGTGAAAATCTGCTGCAAAGGACATCTGTAAAGTATTCAGAAGTAAGGATGTCACCCTGGAGACTGAAATGCACCTGACTCAAGACATGGTATGTTCAGTCGTGTCATATGCACACAAAAGCTGGACCATGAACAAAGAAGACAGAAGAAGAAATGATGCCTTTGAATTTTGGTGTTCGAGAAGAATGTTGAATGTACCATGGACCTCCAAAACAACGAACAGATCTGTTCAAGAAAAAGTACATCCAGAATGTTCCCTGGAAGCAAAGATGGCAAGATTGCATCTTAACATACTTGGGACATGTTGTCAGGAAATATCAGTTCCTGGAGAAGGACATCATTCTTGGTAGAGTGGAGGGTCAGCAAAAAAGAGGAAGAACCTCGATGAAATGGATTGACCTAGTGGCCGCAACAGTGAGCTTAAGCATAAAAACGATTGTGGACATGGTGCAAGACAGGACAGTGTTTTGTTCTGTTGTTTATAGGGTCACTATGAGTCAGAACCAACTCGATGGCACCTAACAGCAACATGGTGTTAGATACCTCCTCTTTCTTTGGTTTATTTTTTCCAGTAAGTTCAAGAGTTAGATGTTGACCTTATTAGTGTTTTGAAGTAAAGTTTTGAAGTAGTCCATTTAAAGGTACTTAGACTGTCTGGTGGTGTTTCACCAATTATTTCACTGAAAGAGATCACCGTGGTAAATAGGTTTTGTTAATATCCAATCCCTGCCTGCCACGTACTCCCACCTCTTCCCTGTACTGCAAAAAGTCACACTTGCTGTTACAGTGTACATGCTGTTTAATTCTAAACCTGCTGTTTTATAATTATCAAGTACTGTTTTGTGGCATGAAAGTACTATCTTCCCACAAAATTTTTAATGGCTGATTCATTGCTTTTACTATAGTGCGGAAGGAGGGCAGATATCGAGAGCCCCCACCGACCCCTCCCGGCTACATTGGAATCCCCATCACAGACTTTCCAGAAGGGCATTCTCATCCAGCCAGGAAACCTCCAGACTACAACGTGGCACTTCAGAGGTCACGGATGATCACCCGATCCTCTGAGGTGCCTGGGCCTTCCTCAGTACAGCAGCAGCATGGACATCCAACAAGCAGCAGACCGGTGAACAAACCTCAGTGGCATAAACCAAATGAGTCAGACCCACGCCTTGCCTCTTATCAGTCTCAAGGGTTTTCCACTGAGGAGGATGGTATATATTCATTTCTAACCTATCCAAGTTAGGGAACCTGTGATCTTTCCAAGTGCTTCTGTCTGCTGCTCACTGTTGTCGTTTGGCACTGAGCTGAGTCTCTAACCGTGCGCTAACATGGAAAACATTCTTTATTTAGAGCTATAAACTTAGGGCTAGAGCTTTTTACCATTTTCTTTATGGATTTTTTTTTGGTGGGTTTTTTGGGGTTTTTTTCTCTGCTCTGTGAATGGCTTAAATACCAGAGATTACAGACAAGGTCGCTTGTAATAAAATACATACATGAGTCAGTCTCAGAGGCTCACTGGGATGGAAGTACTTCTGTAGCCCTGTTTTAAGGGAATGAGTAGAAGTTCACTCAAAAATTTTTTCACTTTCAAGAATGTTTTAAAACACCTTAAGTTGTCAAACTTGGGTTTTTGAAGTTATCTGTGGAAATATTGTAGTTGAACTTTTAATGAGTTAACAGAGGAAAGTCCGATACAGAAATGCGCTTTCTCTGTTGTCTCTGTTGCTGCCTTCTTTGTACAAGTGTACCTTGCTGTGCTAGATTGAACCTGAGCAGGGTGATCATGTCCTTCACCCCCTTTTTTATATTTTAAATGTAAAATGTTTCATTGCGCAAATAATCATTATGGGGGGAAAAGCCCAAAACACAATAAATGAAAATTAGCTGTGGTCTTGCCACCTACAGGTAACTACTATTAAAATTTCTGTTCAGCCTTCTGTACTTTTTGATGTGTAGTGAGTGTATATTATTTTTAAAATGGCACATGCTGTTTTATAATTTTGTTCAGTGAGCTAAATTATTAATAATTTCCCTGTCAGTAAACATACTGTGTATATTTTTATGTATTGTATAAATATTTTTAAATTTATTTTGTTGAAAGTTGATACAGCAGTTCAACCATTTCTACATGTACCGTACCTTCAGTGAGACTTGACTACATTCTTCCAGTTGTACAACCATTCTCACCTGCCTTTTCTGAGCTATTGCTCCCCCCTTAGCAAATTCACTTTCTTGTAGAGTTCATATCTAATCTTTCAAAGTGCTGTTGTCAGTTTGATCCCATATAGACAGTTCTTGAAAGAGCATAATGGTCATAGCAGATTTTTTGTTACTAATTAAGAGTAGACTTAACTTGGTTTTAAAAAGACTTCAGGGGATATTTTTCTTTAAAGACTATCTCAGCTAATAGATTATCTCAGTTTCAGGGGTTCATGTAGCCTACATGGCTTGAGAAAGCCTGGAGTCCATGAGGATTTGAAATTCTGTTCTACTTTTTTCCCTCTTTGATTCTTCTGTAGACTCTTTGATCAAAATGTGCAGTAATGGTAGCTGAGCACCATCCAGTTCTTCTGATCTCATAGCAAAGAAGGTGGTTGTTTATGGAATTCATTAGCTGCACATGTGGCCTCCTTCTGTCCTGACTTCCCTTTTGCTCCAGGAGAATAGAGACCAGTTGTTGTGCCCTGAATGGCCTGTAGTGTATATGTTTTCAAAGATACACATGGCATGTTCTTTTCTTGACTTTTTGAACAATCATTGCCTAGAAAAATGACACTTTGTGTTATACTAAAAAGAACAGTTGTAGTGTTTTTATTTAGTACATGAGAGACTGTCTTCTCTGTAGCACAAGAAATGACTTTCTTGCTGAGTTTTTCTTTTTTTTTTCCTCCTAATTTCTTTCCTGGTTGTGTTTACAGAAGATGAGCAAGTCTCTGCTGTCTGAGGCACAGGCTTTTCAGATCCAGAGTGAGCCACCTGCAAGGAGAGCACAAGAAGATGTCCCTAACATTGGAGCCTTGGAACTCAGAGTCTGAGGATGGTGGACCAGTTTGCCTCCTTCCCTGCCTTAAAACAGCATGGGGCTTCTTCTCCCCTCATCCTGTCCCCTTTGCATGTGAAATACTGTGAAGAAATTGCCCTGGCACTTTCAGACTTTGTTGCTTGAAATGCACAGTGCAGCAGTCTCCAAGTTCCTGCTGTTGCTGCCTGCCACATTACACAGTATCATTCCCAATTCTAAGGTGATCACATGAGATGATTCACTCTGGCTGCATTTCTCAATGCCTGGAAGGATTTTTAAAAACACTCCCATTTAGATTTCATCCAGTCCTAGCGCTTGGTCTCATTGGGATAATGAGAAGAGCTAGCCATTGAACTACTTGGGGCCTTTCACCCACCAAGGAAGACAAAGGAAAACACACCCTCTGAGTACAGTACTTGTCCACTTGTTTACAATGTCCTCTTTTTTTTTAAAAAATGAGTTTAAATATTGTGTTCAGAGAATAATGTTATATCTGTATATTGATTACAGTATTATTTTTAAACTTTAATTAAGTGGGGTTGCCAGCCTGGGTTTCTAAAAAACCAAATACGCCAGATGGGGTTGCCTCTAAGCAGCCGAAAGCCCTGGCTTGTGCTCCTGCCTTCCTGTCCTTCTGGCCTCGCCTGCGAAGTGCCCTATCCTAGAAATTTAAAATGTTAGCCAGTTACTTAAATATGAAGACAACTCATCTGCACCTTCCCCAGTGGGTGGGTTCTTCAATGAAACTGTTTGCACATGGCCAGGGGAGGGAAATAGGACTCTTGTGTCCTGTGTCTGAGCCGTATGGAGTGTGACAGTGTCATTTGAGGGCATGTCGTGCTCCATTGAAATGGATGGCAAACCCTGTGTTTAAATTGTTTCTTTGATTTTTGTTAATTTAGAATTTTAGAGGTTTTTTTTTTGAATGTTTATAACTGGATAGCATTGCAGTGAAAGCAGCTTGGGATATTGGAGCTAATGCCAGCTGTTACTACTGCTCTTTGAAGACCACCTCCCTTGTTGAATTGACACTAGGGAATAAACAAGCCTTTAACGTGATAAACGATGGAGGATCTGGTTGAACGTGCCAGCCTTTGCCAGGTGGGTTAGTCACCAGAGACTGACCAGCACGTGGCTGTCTGGGCACTGCTTGTGGAGAAGGCCTATGTGTAGCAACCACCTGCTCACAGCTGCTATTTACCCCATGACTGAAGATGGCCCTCCACTCTATTTTTGTGTTGTTTTTGCACAGACTCCGGAAAAGTGAAGGCTGCCAATCTGAGTAGTACTCAAATGTGAGGAACTGCTGGTCTTGGATTTTTTTTCCATTAAATTCAGCTGATCATATTGATCAGTAGATAAACGTAAATAGTTTCAAATTTTAAAAGTCAACTCACAGTGTTTTTTCACTGTATCAAACAATGTCAGTGCTTTATTTAATAATTCTCTTCTTGGCATTTGTCTACTTATATATTACATCGTCAATTATGCATTTGTAATCTCACATGTAGTATGCATTATTTGCCAGTTTTATTATATAGGCTATGGACCTCATGTGCATATAGAAAGACAAAAATCTAACTCTACCACAAATTGCACAAATGTTATCTAAGCATTAAGTAATTGTAGAACATATGACTGCTAATCTCAGTTCGCTCTGTGATGTCAAGTGCAGAATGTACAGTTAACCGGTGATTCCCTCCCCCTTTTGATACTCCTTGTACCTGTATGTCTTTTAGAAAGACATTGGTGGAGTCTGTATCCCTTTTGTATTTTTAATACAATAATTGTACATATTGGTTATATTTTTGTTGAAGATGGTAGAAATGTACTATGTTTATGCTTCTACATCCAGTTTGTACAAGCTGGAAAATAAATAAATATAACATAAAGCCTTATCTATATTCTTAATGAATTGTGCATGCTTTACATTATTGAAGTATACTAAAGGACTTTAGAAGATGCAGTAGTCTGCTTTCGTAGAGATTTACAACCTTGGAAACCCTCTGGGGTTGCAGTGTGTAAGAGGCACCTCGAGGGCGGGAGCTTGTAAGGTTTGGTACTAAAGGCCTGTAGTCTCACTGCAGCGGTGAGTCCTCTGGTGATGGAAGAGATTTTGCTTCTTGGTTGGTGGAAACGGGCCTCTAGCCTGTTCTTTTAAGTAGTTCTCTGTTGATTCCTAAACAAGAAATTTACATCATTAATGTTAAGACCAGCCAAACCATGTTCAGAATGCACAGTGTTTCTTGACAGTCCATGAAAAATGAAGGTACTGCTGTATATTTCCATAGCATTTGTCTGTTCTCAACCTTTTTTCAATAGAAATGTTTGCAGTGATATTTTGACTCAGTTTACATCATGAGGAACAGTCAAGATTATAATCACTAAAGTATTAGTACATGAGCTATTATTGTTATGTGTGTATGTGATAAGTCTGAAGAACAGTTTCAGCCTATTAAAAAGGTTGATTTTGGTGCTCTGTTGAGTCAGTTCCAACTCATAGCAGCCCTATAGGACAGAGTAAAGTGCCGCATCAGGTTTCCAAGGCCATAATCTTGACAGAAGCAGACTGTCACATTTTTCTCCCGTGAAGTGGCTAGTGGGTTTGGACAACCAACCTGTTGTTTAACAGCCAAGTGCTTAACTATTGCACCACCACGGCTGTTTATCAAAAAGGCACTTCTCTTTAAAAGGATGAAAATCTGTTAAGTAGCAACCTGTCTTTAAGTGCTGAAATTGAGGAGCCACATCTTATCCTCAAGCAGGTATGGATAACAGTGTTTATCCTTCACTCACACAGGGAAGTTAAGTGGAGCACAGAGAAGCAGTGTGGAAACATCAGCAAATGTGAGGAAGTTTAAAAGGAGCCACAATGAAGGGCCTCCTGATCTAAATGAAAAAGGGCGCGAGCCCAATTCATCTTTCAGAGGCATTTGTGCTATAATCCTGTTGAATAAGTTTTGAAAACCCGAGGAGCACCAAAACAATATAGAGAACTGAAGCCATTCCAGTAGCTTTAACTATGTACCTTTTAGAAATGTGTATGTGTGTACTTTGCTCTTCTGTGTCATGTTTTCTTTGTAGAGCACATTAATCAGGTCTCCCTTACTACAGCAGCAGCTTGTGCTCTATTTAATGCAATACTCTTTAGTTTTCTGTCATTCAAAAGGCTTAATTTTCCAAACTGTTTCTGAAAATACTGTGAAACTAATCTCGAGAATGACCATTTCATTATCACTTTTGTATTCTGTTTAAAAAATGGGAAGAGAACAGGTCACGCATGATAATTTTTTTCTTTTATGCTTTGGGGTGACTCTTAAGTAGCAAAAGCTATCTCCATTTCACGGTGTCCAGAAGTATGTTTGTATCAGATGTAACTGACAGCAGAGACAGTTCAATCTGTTGCATGTTAATATGCTAGTTTTGAGAAGGTGGTAGAAAGCTCCAGTGAATGTTCTGAAATTCTCCTCTCTGATTAACAAGGTCAGAACCTCTTGGAGTTTCTCTAATCTTCAGTCTTCCTGCTGCTATGTAGATTTTATGCTCATGTGTGGTTTAGTGTGGTTTCTCTTCAGTTCTCTGGTATAATCTGAAAATGCTCTTGAATGGTGGAAGCTACCAAGGGTGCAGTTCTGGTGTTAATGTGTTTACTCCTCAGTGCAGTGTTACACTGATGTTCACACCAAAGGAAAACAGGCAACTCTCTGTGGCCTGCATTCCAGAATATGGCTGTTCTTTAAAAACAGTTTACTCAAAGAAGAGAGTGAGTTCTGCCTCTGAGTTAAGGTGTTGACTGGGGAGACATGATGAACATTCAGGAAAAGAATGTAAGGAGCAGAGACTGCTGAGGGGGCACTGATGCAGCAGCAGTGAGCAAGCAGACTGCAGCCAAGACCTGAAAGTGAATGAGAATTTACCCTTTTGAGAGTGAGACAAAAATATTGGGGCTGAAAAAGAATTTGTGGAATTGTACTTCACTCAGCACTCACATTTAGACAAGTACAGAACAGGCAGAACAGAATCCTTCTTGCCTTTGAAGTTGTATTTATTGCCCAGTTAGTTTTTACAATACCATGGCTATTAAAAAAAAAAAAAAAATAGAGATGATCAGAAAATTTCTTGCAAGTTAAGGAATCTCAGAAATGTTCTAGAGAAAAGGCATTACGTCATGGGCAATCAATAAGATAACAGTTTTTATTATGGGGAAAATAAGCCTGAAATGTAACTGAAGTACATTTAAGATCTAATGGACAATTTTATACTAAAAACCAAATCAAACTTGTTACCAACTGGTCAGTTCCCATAGGACAGAGGAGAACTGCCCCCACAAGGTTTCCAAGGCTGTAATCTAATGAAACAAACTACCACATCTTTCTCCCATGAAGCGTCTAGTGGGTTGTAACTATGGACCTTTCAGTTAGTAGCCAAGCACTTTAACCACTAAGCGTCCAGGGATCCTTACCAATTTTTTTTAAAGGGGAAATAGAGTATGGAGTATTCACCACTTCAAAAATAAAAGCTTAGTGTCATTTTTTTCTGAGGATTGTTAAATAAAACTTAAGGAACTTAAATATTTGGAAACAGCATTTGATAAAGAACAGTATGATCTAATAGGAAGCAATTAACAGTATCAGAGTATTTGAGGTTTTATATAAATTTTTTTTTTTTTTAACGAGCCTGTAACTGATTCAGGATTAAGTCAGTGTCAACTTAAGCATTGATATGGAAGTACAGGCAATGCTTCTAGACGGTGTACTGAGCTACTTTTCATTCATAAGTGCCTTCTCTGGTCTGTGTAGAAACTCTGGTCTCTTAGTGGTTAAAGTGCTACATCTGCTAACCAAAAAAAGTCAGCAGTTCAAATCCACTAGATGCCCCCTAGAAACTATAGGGCAGTTCTGTGACTTACAGAGACGCTGTGGATCAGAGTCAACTCGATGGCAGTGGCTCGTGGCATTTTATTATCTAAGGGGGAGCCCTGGTGGCTCAGTGGTTCAGTTCTATGGCTACTAATTGAAAGCTCCACCAAACTCATGCCATAGCGTCAACTCCAACTCATAGCAGCTCTGCAAGACAGGGTAGAGTGGCCCCATAGGGTTTCAAAAGAGCACCTGGGGGATTTGAGCTGCCAGCCTTCAGGTTAGCAGCCGTAACTCCTAACCACTATGCCACCAGTGTTTGCAAATGGTCTAGGCATTTAAGTCAAAAAACTAAACCCGTGGCTCTTGAGTCAATTCTGACTCACAGCAACCCTACAAAACAGAGTAGAATTGCCCCCATAAGGTTCCCGGGTGTTGGGGGACTGATGAATTCAAATTGATGACTTTTTAGTTAGTGACCGTAGAACATAACCACTGTGCCACCAGGACTCCGGCTGTTCCTTAGATGCTGGGTATTTATACAAGTATATTTAACTAAAGCAAAGCAAGCTGCCTTCAAGTTACATTTCCTTTTTTGGACACTGTGTCTTCCATATCCCGGGCCCTAGAGACGAAACTTAACAGAGAGATCCCATTGCCTTGGTCACAGTGGGGAGAAGGAGATGTCTGGCCCAGGACCTGCCTGTGTGGTTTTGCTAGCAATTTTTAGCAGGGTCCCAGAGTGAGCACTGTGCCAGTCGGAAAAGTAACAACTACTTAAACTCAGCACATTCTCTTTGGGGAATTTATGTAAAGGAACTGAATAAGATACACCCAAAGAAGTCAATACAAAGAAGCCACAAAAAGGAAAAGAGTATGCAGAAAGCATGAATAAGAAGAGATCTATGAGGGCAATAATTCTCTGAGTGGTGCAAATGGTTTGCACTTGACTGTTAAGTAGAAAATTGGCAGTTTGAACCCGCACAGTGCTGCCGTGGAGGAAAGACCTGACTGTCTTCCATAAAGCCTGAGAACAAAAAAAAAGAACCCTTTGGAGCTTAGTTCTGCAAGACATGGGGTCACAGTGAGTCAAAATTGACTCAAAGGCAACAGAACAGAGATGAGGGCAAGGCAGGGAAGTGATTGTGCAGGTGACACAACCCTGTTGCTGAAAGGGAAAAAGACCTGAAGCACTTACTGATAAGGATTAAAGTGTGAACTACACTTTAAAGAAAACAAAAAAAATCCTCACAACTGTACTAATGCAACATCATTCTACATGGAAAAAAGATGGAAGTTGTCAAGGATTTCATGTTTCTTCTATCTATAATCAACATCCTTGGAAGCAGCAGTCAAGAAACCAGAACGTTGCACCTGACAAGTCTTCTGCAAAAGATCTCTTCAAAGTGTTAAAAAGCAAAGAAGTCACTTGGAGAACTAAGGTGTTCGAGTCACTAAAGCCATGGTGTTTTCAATTATCTCCTGTATGCAAAGCTGGACAATGTATTCATTTATCAAGAAGATCCAAAAAGAATGTCTTTGAATTATGGTGCTGGTGAAGAATATTGAATATACTATAGGCTACCAGACAAACAAACAAATCCACTAGGAAGAACTACAGCCAGAATGTTACTTAGAAGGACACCTTGCTTGGTAAAGCAGAGGGTCATCAAACAAGAGGCAGACCTTCCAGAAGATGGATTAATACAACAGCTGCAACAGTGGGCTCAAACATAGCAATGATTATGAGGATGTCACAGGACTGGGCAAATGCTTTGTTCTGTTGTACATAGGGTCACAAAGAGAACCTACTGAATGTTGTGTAACAAAAAACAACAATGTCCTTAAGTGACAGATTTAGGATTAATAAGAGGAAAATTGTGTTTAGGAGTTTAATTTTGCATCACTACAGAAGTTCTGACGAATCAGTGATCCATCAAGACTGAAATATCCATAACAGACTTACGCTTTAAAGTTATCTCTGGGAGATGGGATCAACATAGGCAGTAAGGTGGTGGTATTGGCATGCCTGTGTGAAAATGAGACGTCAGGGTTAGGGAATACTGAGAAATTTAGCAAAATTCAGAGAATATGAAATTACGTAAGGCATTTTTTTTACCGAGATTATATTTGTTCATCTTAGGGAACCCATGTTGTTAGCTGCCACTCAGTCACACCTAAATCTTGGTGGCCTCATGCACAACAGAATAAGATGCTGCCTGGTCCTGTGCCATTCCCACAGTCAGTTGCAGATCAGAATGTTGTGAGAAAAAGGGTTTTCATTAGCTGACTTTTAGAGATAGTTCACCAGGCTTTTCTCCCTTAGTCTGTCTTAGGCTGGAAGATCCACTGAAACCTGTTCCACATTGTAGCAACATGCAAGCTTCCAGTGATGGGTATGCATGAAGTACAGTGGACAGGAATCAAAGCCAGGTATCTCATACAGAAAGTGAGAATTATGCCACTGAATCACCAAGACTGTCCCACTAAAGCAATCAGTAAACACGTAGAAGAAGAAAAAGGAAGAAAGGAAAGAGAGAGGACAGAAGAAAAGGAAGATAGGAGAGGAGGAAATGCTGGGGAAAGAATGGCGCAAAATGGGCAGAGACACACCAGTCTGAGGGTCCAGTGAAGTTTATTTAAAGAGAAAGAGAATGGGGTCTGAGCCAAGAGGTGATTCAGTCTGCCCCTGGGCAGTAGGGCAAGTTTTTTTGTAGTTTGAAAGTTCTGATGAGGCAGCGTGGAGTGAGGGGATTTATGGTTTGACAAGGAAAGAATGTAAATTAAAAGAGAAGTGGAGTTGGCAAGAAATTCCAGTAAGGGGATTTATGGTCTGATACGGAAGAAGTGTTGATTAGAATGGGGACAGGGTAAGGTTTCTTTGTGGTCAAGGTTTGATAGGAGAAGAGCTTTGATTAGGAGTGAGGGGTGGCAGGCATAAAGTTTTGTTTGTGGTCAAATTCCTATTAGCTGTTTTTTGGTGATGGTTGGGGAAGAAGGCTTGTGCTAAGCCTTTGTGAAATCCAATGATAGAGCTGCCTCAACTCCCAACTTTTGGTTTAAGGACAGAGAGGTGTCATTATCTTTCTAGCTGCTTCCTGCTGACAAGGATCATTGAACTGTCATAGTCTGTGTGAGGACTCCTAGAGCAAAGCTTCTTCCAGTGTCTATGAAGAAATGAAAGCACTGTTCGGGATCTGGTAGAAAGATAGGAGCAGGCTTGTAGTAGGGCCTCTGAGTTTAAAAAAGGCCTGTGAGATGTTTGTGTCAGGAGGAAGTGGCTTGCTGAGGTTTCCCACAGAGGCCTTAATACAGGAGCTTGGTGAGGATTCCAAAGTTGGGGATCCAGAGGCAGAAGAAATTAGCCAGTCCAACAAAGGAGAGGAGATCTGACTTGGTGGTGGGCAAAGGGAGTGAAGCGATCAGTTGTTTCCTTTCTGGGGTAAGCTGCAGAAGTTTTGGGAGAGTGAGATACCGAGGTATGTTACCTTGGTCTTGCAGAGTTGTGCTTTAGAGTGGGATACCCGATGTCCCAAGTTTCCCAAATAATTCAGGAGTCGGATAGAATCAGTAACAGAGACATGAAGGGACGGGCTGAACAGGAAGAGATCATCCACATGTCGGATAATGGTGAACCCGAAGTGTGAGAGTTTATTGAGGTCAGTCATGAGTGCCTGGCTGAAAAGGTGAATCTACCTCTAAACCCTTCAGGGAGTACAGGGTCCATGTAACTTGTTGAGTGTGTTTGGTGTCACCATTGGTCCAGGTGAAGGTGAAAAGATCTTAGGGCTCTGGGTGTAGAGGGATGGTAAAGAATGTGTCCTTTAGGTCCAGGATGCTGTAGTAAGATGTGTTTGTAGGAATCTTTGTAAAGAAGGAATAAGGGGGCTGGGAGCAATTGGGGTCAGCAGCGTGGTGGCTGTGTTGACTGCACAGAGGTCTTGGACTAGTCAGTAGGACTCATTTGACTTGTGGACTGTTAGAAGAGGAGTGTTACATGGTGATGAAGTCAGCCAGAGGACCTGCTGGGTTAGCGGGAACGTTACAGGTTTTAGATCTCTATGGCCTGGAGTTTAAGGTAGTATGGGGGTTTGTTAGGGAATTTAATGGGGTCAATGAGAGTAATTTTTGCTAGAGGATAGTGGATGACTATGGAGGGGACAGAGATGTCCCAGATTTGTGGATGTCTTCAGAGAATTTTAGATATTGACTGTTCTTGTGTGTTAGGAGTCTCACTCGGGCTAGAGGGAGTTAGAGGTAAAAGTGTTGGGAGCTGAATATGTTCATCCAGGATGGATGGATATAACGTGAAGGTTGTCTGGAGCTTGCTAAGAAGATCTCTGCCAATGAGGGATGGGGCACTTGGGGATTACTAGAAAGGTGTAGGAAAAAGGTAAGTGATCTAATTGGCAGGTTAAAATAGGGGTTGGTTTGCTAGGATTCCATCTACACCAAAAATAGAAATGGAGGAGGGGAGAAGCTTCCCTGAAAATTCAGGCAATGCCAAATAAGTGGACCCCATATCCAGTAGAAAGGCAGTTTACTTACTGGTGACCTGAAGACAAATCCAAGGTTCTGTCAGTAAGATATTGATGACAGCAGCCTTAGAGAGCAGGCCTCCTCAGTCTTTGGTGGCGAGTCCAAGGAGATCTGGCAGGGTAAGCCCTGGCCCGGTCACCATTTTTGGAGGCCCCAGAACTAGCAATCTGAGGACACTCATCCTCCCAGTGGCCTTGGTGGATCCCACAAGCTGGGCATGGCTTGGGTGGGCCTCAAAGGTTTGGGCACAATCGGGCCCAGTGGCCTTCTTTCCTGTATTTGAAGCAAGGGCCTGAATGCTGTGAAGAGCTACACTGGGATTTTTTATAGGTTTCCAGGAAGTCCCCACTTTTTCCTAGAAGGGCTGAGGCCACCATTTGATATTTTGCCTGTTTTATCCAGGGAGCCTCTTCCTCCTGGCTGTTACAGACCATAAAAGCCAGTTTTAAAAGATTCCTTTCAGGAGTCTGTGTACCATCCTCAAACTTTACGAGTTTTTTTACAGATGTCTGAGGCAGATTGGGCAATAAAGTGAATATTTAAGTAAAGTTCTCCAACGTGGGGTTTGGTTAAAGTTCTGTAGGTCTGTTTAAGAAGGTGGCAAGATTTTTGTATGCCTTGTGGGTGACTTCGTTCACTTCGCCATAGCTCACTGCTTTGTGTGCTGCCTTTTCCATCCCCTTTCGGAGGCAAGTGGTAACACGGGCCAAAGCAGGGAGGTCGGGTGAGTCAGATTGGTAGTGCCACTTAGGATCTATGGAGGGCACCACTGTTGCCCCGGGGAAGGGTGGCAGTTGGGATTTTGAGTATGAAGAGAATCAGTAAATGCCATGGCCAAAGACCAAATGTGAGCCTTTTCCCCCAGAGTAGTCATGGAGGAGAATATAACATAAAAGTCCTGCCACAGGAGGTTGTAAGATTGGGCCAGATACTGAAATTATTTGTGAAAATGAGAGGGGTCAGATGAAAAGGACCTGAGCCTTTTTTCCATTTGAGATAGGTCAGCAAGATTGAAGGGAACATGCACGTGGGTGATACCTTCAGCTCCTGCTACTTGGAGGGGTAAAATGGGTTTAGGAGATTGTCTCCTAGACCTAGTATGTGGGGGTAATGAGGATTTGGTGGAGGAGTCAGAGGTGGGCCTCAGGAGGGTGGTAGGTCACAGAATGCATGAAGCAGGGAGCAGATTGGTGTAGAAGGAGAAAGTGGACTTTCATAAGAGGAGGGAAAGTCTACTGGAGGTGAGAGAGAGGGGAATTGTAGGGAGACAGAGTGACATGGTCAGAGGGATCAAAATCGGGTTCAAGAAGTAGTGGCTTAGAAGGCTGAGGTTCTTCATTAAGGTGGAGGATTTGAAAAGTGGCACAGGTTTGAGAGAGAGGGATGTTTATGAAGGAAAAGGAAATCCTGGATATAAGGGACCTTGGACCACTAGCCACTGAGTGATGAAATTGTCTAAATCATGAAGAATTGTGAGTCCAAAGTGCCATTTTCAGGCTATTGGCTCCTGTTATTCGATTTGTATTGACACTGAGCCTCATTGCAAAGGAAAATTAATTGTTCGGACCATACTTTGGCCCTGTATTTGGTCCTAGGGTCCCTAAATTTTTTTAGATGCATCCAAAGGGGGTGTCCTTAGGGGTTTTAGGTTGGCTAGTCTCCGCAGTGTAGAGGATGAATAGGAGGAAGAGAGAGGAGGAGGAGACTAGCCTGACCAGGGAGAGGCACGCGGCCCTGTGTCTCACTGGGGACTGGGTTCTGGTAGACCCAATTCACTGTCCAGGTGTCCCAGAGAGTGAAGATGGAGGGGACAAGGAACCAGTGTTCCATGCTCCGAGGGAAGCCTTGACCCAGTGCTGGGGTTTGTCTGAAATAGAAATGATGGAGAGATGGCAAGGCTACCCGCAAGGGAAGTCTCCACCTCCAACTCACCAGTTTAGAAGTCTGTCCATGTGCTGTTGTTCATTCCGTGCACTGCAGCAAGGATCCAAGGGAAGGGAGGAGCCTGGCGCTGATGGTCTCATTCACAGCTGTTCTAGGTTTGGGCACCAAAATGTTGGGGACATAATGGCGTGAAACTTGGGCAGAGACACCAGTCCAAGGGTCCAGTGCAGTTTATTTGAAGAGAAAGAGAACGGGGTCTGATCCAAGGGGGGATTCAGCCCACCCTTGATCAGTAGATCAGGGTAATATGGGGTGCTTTTTATTAGCAAAAGCCAGAGGCGACATCATAAATGGGAGATGGAGGTAGTAATTTGGTTTTTGATTGGGTTTGAGGCTACTGTAGCCACTTCACAAGTGCCAGAAACAGTTGCTGTATTTGCATCACAACTGCCAGGATGAACTTATATTTGCATCACAAACTGCCAGGGAGAACTATGGATATGTCACAGATCAGGTTCTCTTGGTAACCTTATCAATACTGTGTGTGTTCTATAATGCAAACCATGACTTTTGTTATCCCTAGAAAATGTTAGATTCTGGAGTAAAATATGTTACCTACAGTTCTCTCTGGCAGTTTGTGATGCAAATGTTAGTTCTTCCTGGCAGTTGCAGTACAAATACAATTCCTCCCAGCAGTTGTGAACTGGTGACAGGAGCCTCAAACCTAATCAAAAACCAAGTTACTACCTCCATGTCTATCGCTCCCCTGATTTTGCCAATAAAAAGCACCCCCAAAATCCATGCTGGGTCCTTTTCCACTTATGGAGAATGACCCGTTCCCTCTTTGGAATGTACTTTCCTTTAATAAACTTTTGTGTCACTTGCTACCAAAAAGGATGCATCCTCATGTGCTTTGGGGGAGGGGGAGCCCGGTTTGCCACCCGTCGGGAGACCAAACTTGCTAGCTTGATCTCTGTAACCCGAATCAGGTCACTCAGTTCTCCTCAGTTACTTGACCTTGACAGTACCACAACAGATACACTGACAAATCAGAAAGAGTCAAGAACCCAGATATAAGCCATCCGTCTATGATCACTTGATCGTCAACAAGTGGCCGAAGTTCATTAAATGGGGAGAAGAGTCTTCTAAATATACGATGTTGGCATAACTGTATGTCCATGTATTTAAAAATGAAACAGCATACACAAAAACTAATTCAAAATGAATGAAAGATCTAGATACAAATACATGAAGTATAAAAAAAATCATAGAAGAGGAAAAAAGGTCAACTCTAGAGGACTTAGCATACAGTGTTAATAATATATAAACTACAAGGTCAGACAAGTCCCTGAGCTTAATTGTTCTAAGTGCCGCCTACATTATTATTGAATATCTTTATGGTCATCTTTGAAGTACTCCCCTTGGGAAGCTGTGCAGTGGTGTCAGAGCCTAGTCCACCCTCCAGAGCCGTTTTGGAACTCCTTCTGGAATGGCCATTGCCCAGAGTGGCAAGGTGGCAAGCAAGCAGATTTAATTGTCTAGTTGTCTGTGAGGGAGTTTTTAGCTGGTGAACAAATAACTGTATTGGAACATCCTCCCTACTCAGCTGATCTGGCCCACAATGACTTCTTTTTCTTTAACCAAAGATAAAGGAAATATTGAAAGGAAGACATTTTAGTGACATTCAGGACGTCAAAGGTAAGATGACAACATCTCTCATGGCCATTCCACAAAAAGAGTTCCAAAATTGCTTTGAAGAGTAGACTAGGTGCTGGCATCAGTGGATAGCTTCCCACTGGGAATACTTTGAAGGTGGCCGTAGTGATCTTCAGCAATGAAGTATGTAGCACTTTTTCTAGGATGAGTTCACAAACTTAATGTCGCCATGAGTCAGATCCGACTCGACGGCACTTGGCTGGCTGGCTGTATAACCAACACAAAAACTCCAGAAGGTAAGCAAGATAACTGGGATATTCTAAAAATTAAACAGTTACGCACATCAAAAGAGTAAAAAAGAGAATCTACAGAATGGGGGAAAAAATTGGCTGTGATAACTGAAAAAAATTTTGAGTCTAAAATTTATAGGAAAATCCAACACCTCTGTAACAAAAAGACAAATAATTCAATTAAAAAATGTGCAGAGGAAATGGACCCCTCACCAAAGAAGACATTCAAGGGATTAACAGACATACGAGGAAATGCTCTCCATCACTAGCCATTCAAAAATTAAATTGACTCATAGTGACCCTATAGGGTAGAATAGAACTGCCCCATAGAGTTTCCAAGGAATGCCTAGGGGATCTGAACTGACAACCTTTTGGTTAGGAGACTTCACACTTAACCACTGTGCTGTGAGGGTTTCCTCACTAGCCATCAGCGAAACACAAATCAAAAATCACAAACACAATCTCATCCTGACATCACTGACAAGAATAAAAAAAAAAAACAGAAAATAACAAATGCAGGCAAATCGGAATTCTTATGCACTTCTGGCAGAAATGCAAAATAGTAGAACTATATTGGAAAACAATATGGTGCTTCCATAGAAAGCTAAAAATAGAAATTTCACATTACAGCAAGCAATCTCCTAGGAATATATCCTAGAGAAACAGGAGTCATGAATAGACATATGCACACTCATGTTCATTGCAGCCTTGTTCACAATAACAAAAAGAAACAGCCTAGATGCCCATCAACAGATGGATAAACAAACTATGGTACCTACACATAGTGAGCCAGCCTTGAAGTACTACATAATAAAGAACACTTTGGTGATTATGAGGGAAATGCAAGATGGAAATGGAAAAACACTAGATAGGCAATAAGATGCCCAGTAGCTGTGGTGAAGGGTAAGACAGTACACACAATACCGGGGAATCACAGGAGAGCAATCAGGAGCAGGCAGAAATTGTTAGGGGCACAAGTCTTAAAGGAAGTCAAGCAAATTAGGTGAGCTCTACAGTGAAGTGACATTCCTGCAGGCACTTCCCAGTTACTGTGACAATGGAGGATAGAGCTCAAGCACAAAGTGGCAGTCACACTGATCTGAGGGGACAGGTCAGTCTTCTTTCTGGAGAGGCTGAGAGAGTGCCAAAACCTGTATATAAACTCTCTAGATGACTCCAGAATTCTGCATGTACAAAGTGAAACCGCAAGGAATCTAGCACAAAGCAGCTGCAGGGAGACTGCAAGACCTAAGCTGTCTGCTTCTGTGGAAATGCAGATTAGAATTCAAGCTCTGCCAAGTTAGAGAAATCTGGCAAAAACTTCACAGGCTTTCCAGTGAAAGCCCAGGAGGGCCATTGGTAGTAAAGACCACATGCCCAAAGTGAGGGTTATGTCCTAAATCTATGGGAAAAACTGAAACAGCACCCTAACAAACCTGTGGTCAAGCACCCAGAACTAAGGTGATCTGGTTGAAATTTAACTACTTACAGAACAATATTTAACATTCCTCAGAGGAAAGCAACATAATCCAGTTTCTCTATTACATTATCATCTGTTACATAACGTCAAGAATATAACCAAAAATTACCAGAAACGAGAAGAAACAAGAAAACGGTAACGTTGAAGGAAGGGCAAGGACAGAAAAACAAGGATTGAAAGAGTAGGCTGACAACCATTTTATGCTAAAAATAATAAACTATTCAAAACAGAAAAAGGCAACACAATGATTAGTATATATTCAATTTTCATTCAGTATGTATTCATATATTACCTATACTATATAAGAAATACAACCTTGGTGATGTGGTAGTTACGTGCTACATCTACTAATCAAAAGGTCGGCAGCTGAAATCCACCAGGCAGTCCTTGGAATCTCTGAGGCAGTTCTATTTTGCCCTGTAAGGTTGTTATGAGTCAGAACTGACTCTACGGCATTGGGCTTTTTTTTAATTGATAACATGGTATCTCCACAATGAAGAAAAAAATAAAAAATAAATGATTTTTTTGTTTGAGATTTCTCTTTCCCATTATCTGTTAGAAAGACTGAAAAAGATCTCTTATATTCATTTTTCCTGGCTGAAAAAATTACTATGATTATTTAGATTTGGACATTTAACAAAAATTCTTTTTTCCCCAAAATGTAATATGCTGACATATACGGCTCAGAGTAGACCTTTGGGAAGCAAGAGTTCCCCACCCCTTTGAAAGTGAGATTTTCAGATTCATAATAGTTTATGTAGTTCATATATACTTCTGATAAAAGTAAAGATTATATTCTTCAATCCTCACTTTTTTTTTAGTTAACCAAGTAAACATACTTAATTGCATGAAAATTAAAGTACATAATTTTGCAAATGATACCTAAACCCTGAGTTTACTTGGTTTTAGACGTAGTGGTTTCTCTCTCTCTCATTTTAGTGTCTTTAAAGCACTAAACACCTTAAAGGTGTCTAGTATGATTGTACCTAATACATTTAAACAGCTGTGTCTCCCTTAGTACTTACATAGAGTGTATGATGCTCAGAGTTCCCAAAGAACAAGAGAATATTGTTTTAGAGGATGGAATGGGCTAAACTGAAATTCGTTGTATTTGGTTAGTTTAGAAGGAAGCAACTGATATATAGTTGCTTCTATATGTATATACAAATATCTCTACTAACAGACAAAACATTTAGAAATGCTTTAAATTTCTTGTCCTTCAGCAGAACTAGAAGGATATCTGGAATTTGTCATTTCTACACACTGTAAGCTTCAAATTTCTGAGCTAATCTTTCACAAATGACTTTAAGTGAGGCTTTTCATCCTTATTTGTGACTCTTCTCAAAGTGTTTGTACTATCAACATTGATCAAGGAGACATTCCTTACATTTCAGCAGCGGATTCTGTGACAAATAATTTTTCTGACTGTGAAACAGCCACTGTCCTTTTGCCTACTGCTGTGAGTTTCATATGATTTTTCAAATAAGCATCTTTAATGTGTTTTTGGAACGAAGTGGGATATAAATATACAACACTTATTAACCAATTGTGGTTCTCTTTTCTCTTTTGACTACACTATTAATTTATTTCTACCATAAAATACTTTTTTTCTTTTAACCTTCACTCTGTCTCCTTCCCTGGTCTCTCACTTCCTTCAGCTCCACTGCCCATCATGTCATTGGGAAGCAGTTCTCAGCAGCTACTAACCAAAAGACAGCTGTTCAAACCACCACCAGTTCCGTGAGGAGGTGTGTGTGGCAGTCTGCTTCTGTAAGGATTATGTCCTTGGAAACTTTAGGGGCAGTTCTACTCTGTCCTATGGGGTTCATTACGACTTGAAGTCTACTTGTTGGCAATGAGTTTTTTCTGTTAAGATCCACATTTTATTGAATGATGGTTCTTAAGACTGAAATTTGAAAATACACTAATTCCTATCATACTGAGATCATCTATTGTAAACCAGTCTTTACAGTTTATGTCAGCTTTGTGGTGTCTCTTCTTGATCAATTCCTCCTTTCATCACTTTCTGCACAAAAACCTTGTTGAATGTTCATTTCCATCCAGAACAAGGTAAACTGTTGTTGCCTCTTTTTAAAAAAAGTGCTCGAAGGTGTCAAGCATTAACAGTCTCACTAACTTTATTGATTAGTTTCTTAGATTAGACTGGTGTTTGTCTTCTGAGCTGCTGTTGAGCTGCAGAAAGAGAAGTGAGGGGAAAAGATCATCCATTTGTCTGTGTCAACACATGCAAGGACACCTGTGTATGAATAAAGTAGGGAAGGAAATGGGAGAGTCTAAAAGGAAAAAAATACAACAGCAAATACACATACTAAGGACAGTTTTGAAGCTGTTTCATTTGTTTATTTTTAATGAATGTTCATCCAGAAGTTCCCTTTTGAGAAGCATACTGACGTTATGCTTTCTTTTTGTATGTGAAAAGAAGTGTATATGTGTCTTGGGTCTTTTGGTCTCCTGGTGAAAACAGCTTGTTCTCAATTGCCAGCATACTCCTCCAAGCAAAGCTCTATCCTCTTCTTCCTGTGGACTTCTGGCATCTCTTGCTGTGAGCTGTCGATCCCATAAATTTCCCTAGATGTTCAGTTATTGCACCTGGTCCTAGTCAGGATGGCATAGCCAGAAGGGCTTCCCCCCAAAACAAAGTATCCAAATCACCTCTCTAGAATGTGAGAACCCTAAGGAAAGAATACAAATGTTGTAGAAAGCTTCAGTTCTATATTTTATTATTAAAATGCATTATGGATTGTTATAAACCGAAGCACCAGCAAGAACACAATGCACACATTGCATTGTTTGATGCCATAAGGGAGATAATTGTATACTTTTGCCATAAAGGAACAGGATGACATACAGGTAGGGAATCCAAAGGATATTTAGTGCAGACAGAGCTAGTCATTACTGGTGTGTATCCTTAGGAAACTTGAAAGGTTGAAGGACAAGCAACGTTTGGGAGTAGAAAGCAAACTTTTTAAATGGAATCTAGTTGAGTTCACTGGTGGCCACTAAGCCAGAAGGTAGCTAAGAGTAAGATCTTAGGTTCATGATTGTGACAATCTCCATACACAGCTTAAAGGGACATGTATGAAAAACTCTTCAATGAGGACAATTCTCCAGGTGCTGTTTCCCTGTATCTGTGATGTGTGAGTTCAGTTAAAAGTGACCTCTGATCCTCAGGTCTTTCATGACATCCCTTGACACTTTTTCTTCCCTTGGAAATGCCCTGCTGAGTCCAAGGCTTTCCAGTCAATTTACTTTATGGTTGGTTCTGCACAACTTTTCCTAAAAAGCAAATTTTTTTTGCATATTTTTCTAGCCAAAGCTGCTTTTTATGAAAAAAAAAAAAAGACAAGAAAGAAAGGGAAGACCAAAATGGATGTCAGAAGAGACTCTGAAACTTGCTCTTAAATGTTGAGCAGCTAAGACAAATAACAGAAGAAATGATAAAGTAGAAGATCTGAACAGGAGGTGGGGCCAAGATGGCGCTGTAGCCACATATCCTTGCTGATCTCTCTAACAACAAAGAACTAGAAAATCAATAAAACTGACTAAATTGAGCTTTCCAGGAGGCCAGAAAGAATGGACTGAAGGGGCATACCACTAGCAAATACCTAGACCAGTAAACTAAGGAGAATCAAGTTAAACAGGACAGCACCATGCTGGTCATATGAGTGCTGGGCAACCCTGGGCGAAACAGTATGGCAGTGGGCAGAGAAACTTCATGCACTGGAGGTGAGCTGGCCACAGGAAAATTCCACAAGCAAAATAAGGCTGCAGTGCAGGGCTGAGAGATGTCATGCGAGCTGAAGTAGCCTTTGGCGTGGCAAAGGAGATTGACTCCATCAAAGCAATACAGCCCAAGCCTGAAGGTCTCCATGCAGGCCAGAGGGGCTTAGGATCGCTCACTTTGGAGGACCTTAGGACCCAGTGGGTCGGCAGGGCTAAAGGCTGTGCAAGTCAGCGGGGCTTAGATCCAGGGAAACTAGAGCAGTGGTACAGGGCATGCGTGGCCCGGGGCTGTGGCACAGAGGAGCATGGGCCACAATGGTGTGAGATCAGGTAGGCAGGTGTACACCAGGACAGGTTAAGGACAGTTGAGCTGGTGAGTCAACCACAGTGTGGAACAGTGAGATCAGAGGATAGACGGTCACCAGACTGCATGGAGCACAGGCCCATGCCCAAAAGAGAGACAACAGACAGGTCAATCAAAATATTAAAGCTCCAGAAATTGAACCGGCTCAAAAATCTTGGATATCCATAGATAAAATTTAAAACACAACAACCAAGCAAAAAAATTGTTACAATTTTCAGATGGCTCAGAGACAACAATTTCTAGACATCTAAAGAAGCAGGTAGTTTTGTGAAAACTACCCAAATAAAGAATCAATAAATTTCCCAGGTAAAGAAGACTTTCTGCAATTATTGGAGGTAGAATACAAAAGATGAATGTACAGAGCAGTACAAGATATTAGATAAAAGAGGTCAGGCAAAGTGCTACAGAACACACTGGAAAATTAAACAAGCTGCAAGAAACACTTAAGCAGAAAGGATCTGCAATGTGACAGATTAACAATAAAATTACTGAGCTAGATAACTCAATACAAAGTCAAAGGAGCAGGATCAAGGAAATGGAATGCAGAACTAGCAAGACTGCAGGCAAAGTAAATGACAGCAAAATACATGAGGACAAATCAGACAAAATATTCCATAAAAATGAAGAATCACCGAGAGTTATGTGGGATTCTATCAAGAAGAATAGTATACAAATCATTAGAGTACTGGAACAGGGCAGGATAACTGAAAATGCAGAGAATTGCTGAGAGAAAACTTCCCTGATATCGTGAAAGATGAGAAGATATCCATTCAAGATGGTCATTGAACCACTCTCAAAATAGATCCCAAAAGAAGTACACCAAGGCACATTATAATCAAACTTAATACAACTAAAGATAAGGAGATACTTTTAAAGACAGCTACACTCAAACACCCCTACTTGTCTGTCATTTTGTGGGGGCTTGCATGTTGCTATGAGGCTGGAAACTATGCCTCTAGTATTTAGATCCTGTTACCCATGGTGGACATGTTTCAGCTGAGCTTCCAGACTAAGACAGACGAGGAAGGATGACCCAGCAGTTTATTTCTGAAAAGAATTAGCCAGTGAAAACGTTATGAATGGCAATGGAGCACTGTCAGATACAGTGCCAAAAAATGAGACCCCAGATTGGAAGGCACTCAGATGATGGCTGAGAAAGAGCTACCCCCTCAAAGTAGAGTCAACCTTAATGACATTGATGAAGTAAAACCTTCCGGATCTTCATTTGATGATGTGACGTTATTCAAAATGCAAAGAAACAGCTACAAACATCCTTTAATAATGACAACATGAAATGTGTGAAGTATAAATGTAGAAAATTGGAAATCATAAAAATGAAATGAAACTCATAAACATTGGTATCCTAGGCATTAGTGAACTGAAATAGACCAATATTGGCCATTTTGAATAAGCTAATCATGTGTTCTACCACACTGAGAATGAAAACTTGAAGAAGAATGGTGTTGCATTCATCTTCAAAAAGAATGTTTCGAGATCTGTCCTGAAGTACAGTGCTGTCAGTGATGTGATAATATCCATACACCTACAAGGAAGGCCAGTTAGTATGACTATTATTCAAATTTACACACAAACCACTAAGGCCAAAGGTGAAGGAATTAAAGGTTTTTGCTAGCTTCTGCAATCCAAAATTGAATGAACATGCAATCAGGATGCATTGATAATTACCAGTGATTGGAATGCAAGAGTTGGAAACAAAGAAGAAGAACTGGTAGTTTGGAAAATACAACCTTAGCCAGAGAACTCATGATAGAATTTTGCAAGTCCAATGACTTCTTCTTTGCAAATGGCTTTCTTCACCAATACAAATGACAACTATCCGCTTGCACTTCACCAGATGGAAACACAGAAATCAAATCGATGATATCTGTGGCAAAAGATGATGGAAAAGCTCCATATCAGCAGTCAGAACAAGACCAGATGGTGACTGTGTCACAGACCATCAATTGCTCATATGCAATTTCCAAGTGAAACTGAAGAAAATTAGAACAAGTCCAGGGGAGCTAAAGTATATCCCATCTGAGTTTAGAGACCATTTCAAAAATATATTTAAGGCACTGAACATGAATGAGCAAAGACCAGACATACTGTGGAGTGACATTAAAGACACAATCCCTGAAGAAAGTGATAGGTCATTAAAAAGACAAGAAACAAAGAAAAGAAAAAAATAGACTTCAGAAGAGACCTTGAAACTTGCTCTCAAATGTCAAGCAGCTAAGGCAAAAGGAAGGAATGACAAAGTAAAAGAAGTGAATAGAAGATTTCAAAGGGCAGCTCAACAGGACAAAATAAAGTATTATAATGACACATACAAAGAGCTGGAGGTGGAAAACCAAAAGGGAAGAACACATTCTTCACTTCTCAAGCTGAAAGAACTGAAGAAAAAATTCAAACAAGTTGCAACAGTGGCAAATTCTGCAGGGAAGATATTAAATGACTGAAGGAGCATCAAAAGAAGATGGAAGGAATACACAGAATCATTATACCAGAAAGAACTGGCAGATGTTCAGCCATTTGAAGAGGTCGAAGCTGCACTGAAGGCATTGGCAAAAAATAGGGTTCCAAGAATTGATGGAATATCCACTGAGATATCTCAACAGATGCAGCACTGGAAGTGCTCACTCATCTATGCCAAGAATTTGGAGGACAGCTACCTGATCAACTGACTGGAAAAGATCCATGTTTATACCCATTCCAAAGAAAGGTGATCCAACCAAATGCAGAAATTACCAAGCAATATCATTAATATCACATGCAAGTAAAATTTCATTCAAGATCATTCAAAAGTGACTGCAACAATATATTGACAAGGAACTGCCAGAAACTCAAGCCAGATTCAAAAGAGAACATGTAACTAGGGATATCATTGCTGATGTCAGATGGATTTTGGCTGAAAACAAATACCAAAAAGATGTTTACCTGTGTTTCATTTACTATGCAAAAACATTCAACTGTGTGAATCATGACAAATTAGGGCTAACAATGTAGAGAATGGGAATTCCAGAACATTGATTGACCTCTTAAGGAATCTGCACATAGATCAAGAGGCGACTGTGCAAACAGAACAAGGGGATATTGTGTAGTTTAAAGTCAGGAAAGGTGAGTGTCAGGGTTGTATCTTTTCACCATACCTTTTCAATCTGTATGCTGAGCAAATATTCAGAGAAGCTGGACTGCATGAAGAAGAATGAGGCATCAGGACTGGAGGAAGACTTGTTAACAACCTACATTTTGCAGATGACACCACCTTACTTGCTGGAAATGAAGAAGATCTGAAACACTTACTGATGAAGATCAAAGACCACAGCCTTCTGTATAGATTGCACCTCAACATCAAGGAAACAAAAATACTCACAACTGATCCAGTAAGCAACACCATAATAAATGGAAAAAGGATTGAGGCTGTTAAGAATTTCACTTGGTTCCACAATCAAAGCCCATGAAGTGGTAGTCAAGAAATCAAAAGACACATTTCATTGGGAAAATTTTCTGCAAAGGAGCTCTTTAAAGTATTGAAATGTAAAGAAGTCACCCTGAAGACTAAGGTGCACCTGACCCAAGCCATGGTATTTTCAATCACACTGTACACATGCAAATTTGGGCAATGAACAAGGAAGACAGAAGAAGAATTGATGTCTTCGAATTGTGGTATTAGAGAAGAATAATGATGGTACCATGCTGCCAAAAGAACAAACAGAGCTTTTCTGGAATAAACATAACCAGAGTGCTCCTTGGAAGCAAAGATGGCGAGACTGCATCTTACATACTTTGGGCATGTTGTGAGCAGGGATCTGTCTTTGGAGAAGGACACCATCCTTGGTAGAGCAAAGGGTCACCAAAAAGTAAAAAGATCCTTGGTGAGATGGACTGACACAGTGGCTGCAATGATGAGCTTAAGCATCAAAATGATTGTGGACATGGCACAAGACCAGGCAGTGTTTTGTTCTGTTGTGCAAAGGGTTGCTGTGAGTTGGAACCAGTCTGATGGCACCTAACAGCAGCAACAGGCTTAAACAAAAAATAACTCACAAAGGAAAACTGTAAGACTAAATACAGATTACTCAGTGGAAGCCATGCTGGCAAGAAGACAATGGAATGATATATACAAAGTTCTTATGGGAAAATAATAATAATAATAATAATTGCCAACCAAGAATTATACACCCTGAAAAACTGTCTTTCAAATATGAAAATTGAATTAGGACTTTCACAGATAAACAGAAGTTAACAGGATTTGTAAAAACCAAACCAGTATTACCAGAAACATTGAAGGACGTTCTTTGATTAGAAAATCAATAACATGAGATACACATGCAAAGATTCAGTGCTCAACACAGCACCCAGATACCATCAATACAGGAAATACACAAAAAATATCCAAAGTCAAAATACAAAGAGTGAAAATTCAGAGATCTCAGGATTTAAATGAGAACAACATTATATGAAAAAAGGGACAAATTAAAGTACCCATAGATCTTTCAGACTGGGAGGAAGTAAAGAAAATAAAAACATTGAAGACTGGATAACTTTTAGATTAATAAAGGGGGCAACTGCAAAAGAAATCTACAATTCTACACATCAAAAATAAAAAATAAAAACAAAGGAAACATGAAGTCTCAATAATTTCAAAAATAAAAAAACACTGAAAGACGTGGAAAAACACACATGAAGGGAAAAAAACAGCATAAAAAATTGAATGGAACAGAGGAATTGTCTACAACACACAAAAAATGCATAAAAATGACAGCACTAACCTCATACCTATCAATAGTCGCACTGAATGTAAATGTACTAAGTGCACCAAAAAAGACACAACAGGTAGCAGATTGGATTAAAAAATGACCCATCTATATAGTTCTTACAGGAGATGCACCTTAGACTCAAAGACAGAAAGAAATTACAACTCAAAGGATGGAAAAACAATCCAGATGTCCAACAACAGAAGAATGGATGGGTAAACTTTGGTATACGTACTCAATGAAGTATTATACATTAATAAAGAACAATGATGAAAGCAGGAAACATCTCTCAATTTGGTCTCAACTGGAGGACATTATGTTGAGTGAATCTAGTCAGCAACAGAAGGACAATTATTATATGAGACCTCTACGATAAACACTTAAAAGCATACTTATACATAACAGAAAAGACTCTTTGACAGCTATAAGGGTGGGGACGGTGGGAGGGTGGGAGGACAGGAGGGCGAGGGGCAAGGGTTTAGATTATATAGTTGATAGAAATTTGGTTGGGTGAAATTGGTGACAATACACATTAGTAAGAAGATCAATATTAATAGGACTTCGACACAACTTGTGTACTCCTCCTATCTTAACCCAATATTGTAAGCACAGAGTATGTACACTTCCATTTTTTATTTAATAAAAAAAATGAGATGGGAGATATCACAAACTATCCAACTGAAATTTTAAAAACTCATAACACAATACCATGAAAACTGTACTCTGATAAATTTAAAAGCATACAGGAAATGGACAATTTTCTAGAAACACACCATCAACCAAAGCTAGCACAGAGATGTAACAACTAAATAAACCCATCACAAAGCAGAGACTGAAAAGATAATCAAAGAACTCCCAGAAAGAAAAAGCCCTGGCCTTGATTCAAGAATTCTACCAAACATTCACAGAAGAGTTATCACCACTATTACTAAAGGTATTGGAGAGCATAGAAAAGAGTAGAATACTCAGAAAGTTATTCCATGGAGCCAGTATAACCCTGATACCAGAATCAGGTACAGAGAGCACAAAAAAGGAAAATTACAGACCATTATCTCTCATCAACTCAGGTGCAAAAATCCTAGCCAATAGAATTTGACAACATGCCAAAAAAAAAAAAAAATAGTTCACCATGACCAAGTAGGATTCATACCAGGGATGCAGGGAGTGTTCAACATTAGAAAAACAATTAATGTAATCAAGCACATAAATAAAACAAAGGACAAAAACCACTTGATTCTATCAATCGGTGCAGAAAAAGCATTTGAAAGTTTCATACCCATTCATGTCAAAAATTCTCAGCAAACTAGGCTTAGAAGGAAAATTTCTCAACATAGTAAGGGGAGTCTGTCTTAGGCTGTTTTCTAGAGAAGCAAAACTAGTAACATTTATATGTACAAAGAAAGATTTATATAAAGGAAACAGCTTTCCCAGTGGCAGAAGCTGAACGACCCAAGTCCTGGCACAAACCTCACATGGTTATGGGCGTTGGAGAACCCAAGGTCAGCAGCTCAGAGACCAGACTTCTAGATCATGGGCTGTGTAGGGCAGCGGATCCCAAGCTGGTGGGTGAGATTTGTGAGATCTCTACTGACTCGTGGGGCTGCAGGGGCTGGTGAACCCAGGACTGGCAGGTCAGGGAACAGGACTCTCACTCGCCAGCTGTAAGGGTTGATGATGTTAAGTAATCTAACTGATTTACATATGTTTATCTTGTGTCCTGATACTTTGCTGAAGTCTTCTATTAGATCCATTAGTTTTTTGTAGATTCTTTGGAGTTTTCTGTTTAAGATCATGTCATCTGCAAATAGCCATGCTTTAACTTCTACTTTACCTAGTTCAGTTCCAGAAACCAGATGCCAAAGAGAGCAGCTGCTGGCAATGTGAGCATACAGGAAGTAGGCAGTGGAAGGCAGAGAGATGAGAGCTGAGGGGCGAGAAGACCCCACAGGTCCCACCTCTGCCACTTGATAAAGCAGCCAAACATGGGGTTGCCAAATTGACACAGTCTTAACCACCACAGCATCTACACAAAACTAACAGCCACATTCTTAATGGAGACAAGCTAAAAGCATACCCTTTGAGAACAGGTACCAGACAAGAGTGCCCATTGTCACTACTTTTATTCAACATTGTTCTGGAAGTCCTAGCCAGAGCAACCAGGCATTATAAAGAAATAAAGAGCATCCAAATTGGTAAAGAAGAAGTTAAAGCATCACTATTTGCAGATGACATGATCTTATATGCAGAAAACGCTAAAGAACCCACACACACAAAAAACTACTGGATCTAATAGAAGACTTCAGTAAAGTATCAGGGCACAAGCTAAACATACATAAATCAGACTCCTTTACACCAACAATGAGACAATCAAAGAAATCTTAAAATCACTACCGTTTGCTATAGCCCCAAGATGATAAAATGCCTAGGAATAACTGTAACCAGAGATGTGAAAGACCTATACAAAGAAAACTACAAGACCCTATTACAAGAAACTAAAAGTGACTTACATAAATGGAGAAACCTACTTTGCTTTTGGATAAGAAGACTTAACATTGTGAAAATGTCTATTCTACCCAAAGCAATCTATACATACAAAGTCTGACAATTACTTTTTTGAACTCATCCTAGACAAAGTGCTAAATAACTCATTGCTGAATCTCACTACAGTCACTTTCAAAGTACTCTCCTTGGGAAGCTATGCACTGAAGCCAGTGCTTAATCCACCCTTCAAAGCAATTTTGGAATTCTTTTTCTCAAATAGTCATCAGAGCTGTCATTGCATTACCCTGTATGTCATGAATGTCATAAAAATGCCTTCCTTTCAATATTTCCTTTATTTTTAGGTAAAGAAAACTCACTGGGGGCCAGATCAGGTAGGTAGGTAGGGTGTTCCAATAAGTTATTTGTTTACTGGCAAAAACTTGCTCACAGAAAGTGCCGTGTGAGTTTGTCCATTGTTGTGATGCAGGGGTCATGAGTTGCTGGCAAAAAGCTCAGGTCATTTTTGTTTAAGTTTTTCATGCAGCCTTTTCAGCACTTCCAAATAGTAAACTTGGTTAACTGTCCAGTTGGTCTAAATTCATAATGAACAATTTCTCTGATATCAAAAAAGGTTAGCAACATCATTTTGACTGGCAGAACTTTTTTGTTCATGGAACATTGGCTGACTTCCACTGATGTGCACTTTGGTGCTTTGTTTCAGGGTCATTTTAGGACAGCCGTGTTTCATTACCAGTGATAATATGGCTCAAAACATCATCTTGCCTCTCCAGAAAGTCTTGGTGAACTTCCACTCTTTTTTGTTTTTGTTCATTGGTGAGCTCCGGCAGGACCATTTTTGTACACCCCTTTGTCACGCCAAGATTTTCAGTTAAGATTTTCCCAGGGGCAAAAGTGAGAGAAAGAGGAGGCTGGAATGGGCAGGAGTGAAGCACTGGGAAGGGATAGAAGACAGCGCCCCAGAGAGACAGGGGTGCCGGTGCAACGGTTTCCCCTGCCGGCTCTCCTAGGGCCACTGCCTCCTGCCACCAGGTGGGCACCGCCAGGGGCATGAAGAGTGAGCCTGCCCTTGTGCGGTGCCATCCGCCCCTTCCCCCTCGACTTGTCCGTACCATCCTGTCCTGTCCCCTCGAGGCGGCGACTGGGTGGCCAGTCGGCAGCAGCGGGGATAATTCCTAATGCCTTTTGTTCCCCTCCCGGCTCCCTGACTGCCTGTCCCACCCCGTCCCTGGGCCGGTCTCTGCTCCAGCCCCAGAATGCAGAATGTGATTAACACGGTGAAGGGAAAGGCGCTGAAGGTGGCTGAGTTCCTGACCCTGGTCCTCAAGCAATCCAAGTGTAAGGAAATAGGTATTATCACACCCAGAGAAGTTCGTGGCAACTGGAGATCACTTAGTCCACCACTGTCCAATATGGCAATGGGCTACAGGGGAAGAACTGAAAGTGAAAGCATACCTCCCAACAGGCAAACAATTTTTGGTAACCAAAAATGTGCCTTCTCACAAGAGGTGCAAACGGATGGAGTATTCAGAAGAACTGGAAGCGACCACTAAAGAAGATGATGGTGATGGCGGATGAGGAGACACATCGTATTACAACACAGGTCTTGCAGGAGTCACAGAAGCAGTTAAGGAGACTACACTGGAAAGCAAGGACAGTATAAAACTCCAAGATTGCTCGGCGTTATGTGAGGAAGAAGAGGAAGATGAAGGAGAAGCTGCAGATATGGAAGAATATGAAGACGGAGGACTGTTGGAACCAGATGAGGCCAGCCTAGACGCAAGGAAACTAGCAGAAGCTTGTAAAGTTAAAACTGATGCTGGAGGTGAAGAGGTTCTTTTGCAAACTAGAACTTATGACCTTTACATCACTTATGATAAATGTTACCGGACACCACGACTATGGTTGTTTGGCTATGATGAGCAATGGCAGCCTTTGACAGCTGAGCACATGTGTGAAGATAATGAAGATATCGGTTAAACAGTGACCACTGAAAATCAGCCTCATCTCCTGCCCCCTCCTGTGTGTTCAGTTCTCCCATGCAGGCATGCCGAGGTGATGAAGAAAATAAAAGAAACTGTTGCAGAGGGGGAGGAAAGCTTGGTGTTCATATGTATTTTCTAATTTTCTTGAAATTTGTACAAGCTGTCATTCCAACAATAGCGTATGACTACACAAGACATTTCACAATGTAATGAAGAACATAGAACCTATCCTGATTACTGATTCTAATTTTTAAAAAATTAACCCATAGATGTGACTATTGACCATATTCACCAAGATATACAATTTCTTTAATAAAGGGACTTACATGTTTATTCACTAAATTAAAAAAAAAAAAATGTGTTCCACAACCAGCCTTGTTTAATAAAAATGAGTATAAAGAGGGAAAAAAAATTTTTTTCACAGTTGTTTCTCTACCAATCTTTACTTGGTCTGCTTTGCTTCTCACAGTCAGCTGATGATTTTGACACACAATTCAAGGAATTTTTTGCAATGCTTTTATCAGTTCTGCCCTTTACCGGCCACCCTGACCTCTCTTCTTCAGTCATGCTTCCTCTTCCTTCATAAAAACTTTTAATCCATTTATACACTGCCATTTTCTTCACGGCATTATCTCCATAAACTTGGACTGATATGTCCCTGATTTCACTTTCATTCTTGTCAAGTTTCACAAGAAATTTAATGTTTATTCATTGCTCTAACAGTCATTGCTCTGGCATTCTTGCAACAGCACACAAAAACATGCAACAACAATTATGAACACCACCTAGCAAGACACTGCCACACATCAACACGAACACAGCTGTGAGACACTGATGTACCAAGGTTATGAAATCGAGTTATTTGTACATTGCTGCCAGTGTAAGTGCATAGTGGTAAGTTCTTGAACTTAGTTGTCAGACCTCATATGTGTTCTATCTACATTTTCTGCCCCTGGAGGTATGGCATTTGAGAGACTTTAGTATGTTTCTGCATCCTGGCGGATACTGGTGCAACGGCCTAAAAAACAACCACAAATGTACCACATTTGAGTGTCGAGAGCTGTGTGTGTGAGGGGATGCTGCTGGGTAGAGTGATTATGTGAAACTTTTGTGTCTTTTGGCTTCTGTACAGCAAGATAAGGCTTGAAAGTATGTTTACTGTTTCCTTTGTGTTATTGGGAAAGTACAGTTACCTGCAACCAAAAATATTTGAGTAAATGAATTATTGTTTCGGTGAAAATATTTTTTGATGCATTTCACAGTCCATGCTACCACTATGCTCCGTGGGTATGATTTGCTTGTGTAATGTGGGACCAGTAAGTCTCACTCTAAATCAAACTGACAATTATGAGCAGCAAGTGCAATGTTAATGTAGTATTTTATGTGTATTTTTGGAACATGGAGTAAGATATTTTATGGTTTAATTGTAACCTGGAAGTGTAATGCATTTCGTGGGCTGTGGGACTAATACATTCCATGTGTGTCTTGTGCTTCAAGGAACATGGGACTGATATGCCCTGCTTGCAATTGATACCTCAGTTTTTTCAAATGATTACAAAAAAAACTGCTAACAAACAATGATTCATTCACTCCATTAGTGAAAAAACATGGCATTATCGAAAAAAATTAAAGAAAAGATAAATTCACCCATGAAAGGGTGATGAGATTGGTGGTACTATTCTAAAGAATGTGATTTTTTAATATTAAATAATGACGCATGTCAATCAAAATGCTTGGAAACTTCTGCCATAAAGTTTAAGTGGGGAGAATCTGATACATAGCAGGAATTGTAGCAAATACCACAAAACAATGTGTGTAAATTTTTGAGCCAGCCAAAGCCAAGTGCCGTCGAGTCGAATGGCAGACTAATTTGTACCACAGACTTTCACCTGAAAAGCAGTAATTTTTTTTAAGTTTAGTTGGATTCCTGTAATCCAGACAATTTTTACTCCTCGTTATAAAAATGAATTGCTATCAGTTTCTGCTAGAAAACTGTGAGTTTATTTAAAAAACGAGAAGCAGCTAAGTTGCTAGGCTGAACTTTGAGGTTTTTGTGAAGATTTATGATAATTTGAGAATGAGATGAGACCCATTTATCTATTAAAAGAATAGATACGTGACTCTTGGAAAAATTTGTTCTATTTTTATTACAGTTTAAGTATATGGGAAAGTTCTAAAATATCCATTATTGGCGTTGGATCTTGGTTTCAATACACTGCAAAGATAACAGTTTTTTCAGTGACATAGCTTTTGATTTGAAAACCAGATCTGCCTCTGTCCACTGTGTGACTTTGAGGAATTTCCTTTTCTAGATCTCCAAGATGGGCTTCTGTGATCCCTGCTTCCTGGTCTTCGTAACTTTTGAGTAGTCTTCTCCTGTGAAGGATGTTGGTCTGTTTGACCAGTATAATATGGCAGGAACAATATGTCACTTCCATATGTCTTGAGCTCTCATTCTTTCTTTTGAACCACAGCTCTTGGGGAAAGCGGCTGTCATGCTACCAGATCACTCAAGCAGCCTGTGCAGAGGCTCATGTGGTGAAGAACCAAGGCTTGACAACAATTATGGCTGTGAACTTGGAAACAGATGTTTCTGTTCCAATCAAGACTTGAGATGACTTGGTGCCCTGCCTTCTGACTTAAAATCTTGAGAAACCCTGAGTCAGAACCACCCAGTTAACTGCTCCTAGATTTCTAACCGCAGAAATTACTTGTTACTTAAATTACTTTGTATTTTGAGTAATTTTTTGGAAAGCAGATGATAATTAATACAAGTTACTGAAATGTTGATTCCATTAACTAAATCTTCCAGGAATGTTTTCTCCTGGAAATTTTGGGAAAATTGGCTCAGTTGTCTGCATCTAAAATAGAAATGTCAATCCATTAAATATAAAAAGTCTTTGCTAAAATAAGAAAGGAGTGTGCAGTCCTGTGCAATAATTAAACAAGATTTTCTGAAATAAATGGGCCAAGCTCAGAACCTTAGCTATGTTTCACCACCCTTATGTCACTGCTTCTCTGGTCAGTTTGGTTGTCTCAAACTAATTTTCTAGTAGATTCATTAGGAAAACTTTATAAGATAGCTCTCACACCTGAATTCAGTTTGGCTGGATATCAAATCTTTAGCTCATGTTTTGTTTTCTTGAGGATCTTTGGGATGATACTCCATTGTCTTCTGGCACAGTACCATGCTAACTCAAAATCCTAAACTAAGCCAACTTTTTCTTCTTT
This sequence comes from Heterohyrax brucei, assembly GCA_028571685.1. NCBI lineage: Eukaryota > Metazoa > Chordata > Mammalia > Hyracoidea > Procaviidae > Heterohyrax > Heterohyrax brucei. Next base: position 6,964,813 of record CM053143.1, read on the forward strand.
TCCTCTTTTGCACTGAATCCTAGAAAACTTTTTTTTTTTTTTCCCTTGAGAATCAGATGTTTTATCAAACTAAATCTTGGCATTGTGTGTTCTGGGCTACTATGTCACAAGCAGAGATGTTTTAGTCAGCTAGTGCTGCTCTAAAAGAGATACCACAAGTGGATGGTTTTAGCAAAAAAAGTTGACTCTTACACAATCCAGCAGGCTACAAGTCCAAATTCAGGGGGTCCACTCCAGAGGAAGACATTCCCTCTTTTTCTGCCCTGGAGGAAAGTCCTTGTGTTGCATCAGTCTTTGGTCTGGGAGCAGCTTGGCACGGGAACCTCAGGTCTGAAGAATGTGCTCTACCCCTGGTGCTGCTTTCTTGATGGTACCAGTTTCCCAACTCTCTTCTTTCTTCCTTTTCCTTTTATCTCTTGCAGGACAGAAGGATAAATGGCAGTGCAAGCCACAGTCCAGCAGGACCCCTTTACACGGGAGCTGCGAGGTGTTACATTCCCACCCTAAGCCTAACGTAATCCCCTCTATTAGCCACAAGCAGAGAATAGGATTTACAGCATAAGAAAATCACCAAATGGAGGTCAATCACACAATACTGGGAATCACCAGTTCAGCCCAATTACTTACTACGCACATCTTGGCCGGGGGGAGGGGGCACGGGGAACACAATACAATCCCTTGACAAGAGGACATACTCAGTAAATTTCAAATCCTTAAAAAAAAATTTTTTTTATTATTGCGCTTTAGGTGCAAGTTTAGAGCTCAGATTAATTTCTCATTCAAAAATGTGTATACATTTTGTTTTGTGACATTGACTGCAGCCCGAAAGTGTGCCAACACCCTCCCTCTTTCCATCTTGGGTTCCCAATATCCATTTGTCCTGCTGCAGTCTCTTCCTGCCTTCTTATCCTATTTTTGGACTGGAAATGCCCATTGGTCTCATATATCTGGCTGAACTAAGACTCGTGTTCCTTGTGTGCATTATTTTTTGCTTTATTGTCCTATCGAATTTTTGCCTGAAGAGTGGGCTTCAGAAATGGTTTCAGTTCTGGGTTAACAAGACATCTGTGGCCAGAATCTTGTGGGTTCCAACAATCTCTGCTGGACCATTAAGCCTGGGCTTTTTACGTGATTTTGAATTCTTCATTTTCTCCTGCTCTGCCCAGGACTTTCTGTTGTGTTCCCTGTCAGGGCAGTCATCGGTGGTAGCCAAGCACTATCTGCTTCTTCAGGTCTCGGGCTGATGAAGTCTCTGGTTCATTCAATGCTTCAGTCCTTTGGGATAGTATTTCCCTTGTGTCTTTAGTTTTCTATATCCTATTTTTCTCTGAGTGGAATGGGAGTAATAGATGTATCTTAGATGGCTGCTCACAAAATTTTAAGACCCCAGACACTACTCACCAAAGTGGGAAGTAGAACATTTTCTTTATAAAATATGGTAAGCCAATTGACCTAGACGTTCCCCCAAACTGTGATTCCCAGGCCCCAGCCCCAGCTTTTCTGTCCCTCAAAGTATGCGACTGTGTCTAGGAATTTTTTTTGCTTTTGTTTGGATCCGATTGTGCTGACTTCCCCTGTATTGTGCCTTGTCCCACCCTTCACCAAAGTGGACCCTTGTTTGTTACCTAGTTAGTGATATTTCCTTCCGCTCCCTAGTAACCATCAAAAATCCTTTTTTCTGTGTAAACCTTTTTTTAATTCCTTATAATAATGGTTTCACACAGTATTTGTCCTTTTTTTATAGACTTATTTCATTCAGTATAATGTCCTCCAGAATCATCCACGTTGTGATATGTTTTGCAGATTCATCTTTATGCTTTACCTGTGTGCAGTATTCCATTGTATGGGTGTACCATAATTTGTTTATCCACTTATTTATTGGTGGGGGTTTAGGTGGTTCCCATTTTTTTGGTCTTGTGAATAGTTCTGCAGTGAACACGGGTGTACATATGTCTGTCTATTCCTGTGACAGCTCTTATTTCTCTCACCTATATTCCTAGGAGTGGGAGTGCTAGATCTATGGTTCCAGTTTTCCTACAACCTCTGCAACATTTTTGTTTTCTGTTCTTTTGTTTTGTTTTTTTGTATTGGTGCCAATATTTGGGGGTTAAGATGGTATTACATTGTGATTTTAATTTGCATTTCTCTAATGGACAAATAATCATGAGCATTTCCTCTGTCTGTTAGCAACCTAAATGCCTTCTTTGATGAAACGTCGGTTCATATCATCTGCCCATTTTTGAATGACTTTGTTGTCTTTTTGTTGTTGAATTGTTGCAGTATCTAGTAAAATTTAAGAGATCAGACCCTGATCAGATATGTAATAACCACAAATCATTTTCTCAGTCTGTATATTCTCTTTTTATTCTTTTAGAGAAGTCATTTGATGAGCATTAGTGTTTGATTTTTAGGAGCTCCCAGTTATCTAGTTTATCTTATGTTGTTTGTCCATTGTTAGTTACGGTTTGCATTCTGTTTGTGCCATGTTTTAGGGCCTCTAACATTGTCTCTATTTTTTTCCCCCATGATCTTTATTGTTTTAGATTTTATACATATAGTTCCTTGATTTATTTTGAGTTACTTTTGGGTATGGTGTGAAGTATGGGTTCTGTGTCACTTTTTAAAGATGGATATACAGTTACGCTAGCATGTATTTAATGAATTTTGGTCCTTTGACAAATATCAATTACTCATATCAAAAACCAAACCATGTCATTGAGTTGATGCTGACTTATAGTGTCCCTGTAGGACAGAGTAGAACTGCCCCATAAGATTTCCAAGGAATGCCTGGTAGATTTGAGCTGGTGGCCTTTTGGTTAGCAGCTATAGTACTTAACCGCTACACCACCAGGATTTCTCATGGATTTACATTTGGGTTCTCAGTTGCATTCCATTAGTCTATGTATCTGTTGTTGTACTAGTACCAGGCTGTTTTGAGCACCATGGCAGCGTAAGAAGTACTAAAATCATGTAGCGTGATGTCTCTCACTGTGTTTTTCGTCTTCAGAAATTCTTGACTTGTCTGAGGCCTCTTCTCTTTCCTTTTAAAGTTTGTGATTTTTTTTTTCCCATTTCATTAAAAATGTCATTGGATGACAGGGCTCCAAAACACATAAAATAAACTTTAACAGAATTGAAAAGAGAGATAAAGAGCTAGATTTATTCCTAAGTAATTTATCTTCTTGGGTAGTACTGTAAATGATATTGATTTGGTGATTTCCTATTCAAAGTTCTCTTTGTTGGTATAGATGAATCCAACTGATTTTCTTACATTAATCTTTTATTCTGATACTCTGATGAAATATTTTATTAGTTCCAGAAGTTTCCTTGTGTGTTCTTTAGAATTTTCTGTGATTATAATAATATCATTTGTTAATAGGAATGCTTTTATGTCTTCCATAGCAATTTAGATGCCCTTTATCTCTTCTTGCCTTGTTGTTCTGGCTGAGCCCTCCAGCACGATGTTTAATAAGAGTGGTAACAAAAGGCATCCTTGTCTGCTTACTCTTCTAAGGGAATGCTTTCAGTCTCTCTTGACTTAGAATGTTGGCTATTGGCTTTCTATAAATGCACTTACTATGTTGAGGGAATTTCTCTTGGATTCCTGTTTGGCTGAGAGTTTTTATCAGGAAAGGGAGTTGGACTTTGTTAAATGATTGATAAATTCATTTGGTTCTTATCTTGTCTTTGACTTAGGTGATGAATTATGTTGATTGATTTTCTGACGTTGAATCATCCCTGCATGTTGTTGTTGTTCTTAGGTGCTGTCAAGTTGTTTTCAGCTCGTAGTGACCAAGCATGATGTTCTTCTCCAGGAATTGATCCCCCTCGACAACAAATCCAAAGTATATAAGACACAGTCTAGCCATATCCTTGCCCCTAGGGTCACCATGAGTCGGATCCTACTCAACGGCACTTGGCTGGCTTGGTAGCCATCCTTGCTTCTAAGGAGCATTCTTCGAAGCAGATGTGTTCATTCTTTTGGCAGTCCATGGTACAGTCAACATTTGTGACCAACATCACAATTCAAAGGTATTAATTTTTCTTCAGTCTTTCTTATTCATTGTCCAACTTTCATAATGGCTTGGGTCAGGCATACCTTCATCTTCAAAGTGGTATCTTTCATCTTCAATACTTTAGAGGGTATTTTTGCAGGCTATTTTAGTCATCTTGTCCTGCTCTAACAGAAACACCAGCCAAGACAGACTTTTATGGCTTTATGATCTGAGATGATGCTTTGCATTAGTTCAATGGTATGAATTTTTTTTTGAGAATTTCTTTATATCCTAACACATGGTCTATTCTGGAGAATGTTTCATGTGCACTGGAGAAGAAGGTGTAGTTGTCCGCTGATGGATAGAAAGTTCTGTGTGTGTTTATGAGGTCTAGTTGGTTAATTTTGGCAATAGGTCTTCTGTGTCTTTATCGAGGTTTTTTCTAGATGATCTGTCTAATATTGAGAGTGGAGTGTTGAAGTCTCTTACTATTATTGTAGACTGATCTATCTCCTTTTTGAGTACAGTCGGTGTTTCTTCGACATATTTAGATGCTCTAATACTCTGTGCATCCGACTCGTCGGCACTTGGCTTGGCAATACTCTGTGCATAAATATTTAATATTGTTAAGTTTTGCTTCTGTATTGAAGCTTTCAGCAATAGTGTCCATCCTTGTCTATGATGGTGGATTTTACATTAAAATCTATTTTATCTCAGGTTAGAATTGCCACACCTGCTCTTCTTTCTTCATTGTTAGCTTGATACATATTCTTCCATCCTTTAATTTTCAATTTATTTGTATATTTAAGTCTCAAGTGAGTTTCTTGTAGGCACCATATGGATGGGTCATGTCTTTTGATCCAAGATGTCACCCGATGTCTTTTTACTGGAGCATTCAGTCCATTCATGTTCAATGTAATTATTGACAGGTATGTATTCAGTGCTGTCATTCTGATATGTTTATTTTTGTGTTGATGTTTTTTCTGTTGTTCTTATTAATCTGTTCTGGGACCTCCTTTGTGAGTTGATTTTTCACCTTTTTCAGGGTTGGTTTTGTGTTTGTTGAGACTGCTGTATTACATTTCTTGATATGGTATGTTGCATCTTTATTGTGCTTTGTGGCTGCCCCTATGATCCCGCTTAATAAACTATATATAAACCCAAGTTTGATTATCACCAGTCTTGTCAACTTCCTCTCCATCTGGAAGGATGACAACGACTGTAGTACATTCCTCTTCTTAATATGATGATATCATAGTTTACATGATATGATCACTAGATCGTTTCTTTCGCTATTATAGCTTTGACTGTATTTGGAGCCTTCCCTAACTGCGTAGGATTCTGGAAAACGTGTCCTTCTAAAATATAAAGTTAACAATTTTGTCTTTGCAAGCCAAGAGATTCTTTCAGTATTTCTTGTAGTTTTGGTTTGGTTTTTACAAAGTCTCTGAGTCTCTGTTGATCTGCAAATGTCTTAATTTCGTTTTCATATTTGAAAGATAGTTTTGCAAGATATATAATTCTTGGCTGGACGTTCTTCTCCTTCAAGGCTTTGAATGTGTTATGCCACTGTCTCTGTGGCAGCATCGATTCTGCTGAGAAATTCGATGAAAGCCTACAGGGTTTCTCTCTGAATGCTAGCTTTGCTTTGAGTCTTGCTGCCTTTAAGAGTTTCTGCTTATGTTTCATTTTGTTAAGCTTGATTAGAATATGTCTTGGAGTCTTTCTTTTGAGATCTACATTGAGTGGTGTTTGCTATGTATCTTGGATATCTGTATTCTCTTCTTTCATAATTTCTGGGAAGTTTTCTGTTAGCAGCTCAGCAACAATACTCTCTGTGTTCTCAGGTGTCTCTCCCTGTTCAGGAACTCCAGTTAATCATAGATTGTTCCTCTTAATAGAGTCCCACATGCTTCTTCATTTTTCTTGTTTTCTTTCTTCTGATTTTTCCTTATAGGTGCTGGAGTCACTGTGAGTCAGAATCAACTCTATGACCAGGGCTTTGTTTTACCTCAGAAACTGTGAAGGCTCCAAGCAAAAGGGAGCAGGCTAGAGAAACATTTTTACTTCTAAGCGCATGTCCTGTCTGGAGTGGCAGGTGGAGGCAGAGAGGCTGGCAGTTCTCTAGATGTTGATATGCGGTGTTTCCTGCCAACATGGGGTGTGGTGCAGGTTATTAGGGAGGGAATACAGAGGTGGGGAGAGTGAAGATGGAGCAAGTAGCTGAGATTTAAGCTCTGGACATGCTCAGTGACATCTCTTTTTGCCTCAAATGGGGTTGTGTAACTCCCTAGGAATGTGATTCTGGTTGTAGTCAAACCAATTTGAATTAATTTAGCACGCTGTCAACCGTTTCACTCTGAACTGTGTCAAATGCTATTCTAAAACTAGACCACCTAGTGAAACTCTCATAGGTTGTTTTGTAGAGACCAAGATATTTCCTTCACGTAAAGATGAGGCTGAATGAGGCAGCTATTTTCAACCACAGTAACCTCTCCCCTGAGGATTTTGCTGCCTCTCCCACAGCATGGGGACCTCTGGTGAGGACCCAGGGGAATTACCCACCAGAGCTGCCATCTGACTGCTCACCCTGTCGCGCTTCACATCCTCACCAGCTGGCCCTGGATGCTGGTTCCACCTTCCCTTGAGAATAAGAGGAGCTACTGGGTACTTTCACACATCTATGTTTTTGAGAAACAATCAAATCTTCAGAGATGCCACAAGTACTGTTATGACTCTTGGACATGAATCTACACAGACAAGGATGTCATCACTTGTAAGACAACTTAGTGGAAAATGTGTGGCTGGTGGTTGGGAGCACAGGGATGGGAAAACAAATGCTAAAGAGAGGTCTATTCTGAGGACATACAAGGGAAGCCATTTATACACATAATTCTGCCTGGTAAGCAAGTGGGACCCACATGAGAGACAGTTATCCTGGAGTGTTTGCATTGTTTCGTCTAGGAGAGTGTGTATGAAACTGGAGTGTCAGCTGTAGGGGTGTCACATACCCACTTAGGAGACCAGCCCCTACAAAACAGGCTGCAGGATAGGGGCTACCAGTCTGCAGTGAGCCAGTGTTTTCAGAATCTCTGAAAACAAGGGAGTGGGTAAAGTCAAGGGCCTTCCTGCCCCCCACTCATCTCCTCTGACTTCCTTCTTTGTTTCCTGCTCCATCCTCTTGTCTTCCTGTCCTAGCCTCTTCTTTCTACCCTTTCAGTCTGCTCTTTTGCTCTGTTGATCTTGTTTCCCTTCTTATTCTGTCAGCAGACTTCTGCTGAGAGGCATCCGTTTCATAATGTTGTATCATTTTTCTCAAGCAAGCTACTGTTTTGTTCAAAACGACAAGTCTTGTCCAGTCCCCTGCCACTTCCAAATTATTCACAGCTGGTAACAAGGCTAGGGAAGACTCAATCTCCTCCCAGCCAAACCCCACGCTCAGCAAGACTGAAATCAATGCCACAAAGTTCCACGGGCTCTGGGAACACTGCCCCTTACAAATTACCAAGAGACCAGTCCCCAAAAGGAAACTGTAATTAGAACTGATTATCTACACCCCCACAGGAAGCCACTGGGACAAATCACTTCAGCATTTGTGTTTACTTCTGTCATCATCTGAAGCCCAAGTTCAAGGTCATCTTCATTCCTTAATTCTGTAAGGCTCAGACATTCACTAATCTGACTCATACTCCCACCCAACCTTGACCCCCAGCATTCTACTGCACATCTGAAACTCAGATTCTGTCATCAGTGAAATTTTACCTATCTTCAGTCTCATCTGTGAACACTTACTTCACTATCTTGCTCTGAGTCTGAGCCATCTAATACAACCCCCGTTAGCCATATGCGTTGATTGAACACTTGAAATGCGGGTCGTTCAAAGTGAGATATGCTTTCATTGTAAAATGCTAGAAGATTTCAAAGATTCAATATGCAAAGAGAATGTAAGATATCTGTCAAATATATTGGTGACATGCTGAAATGATAATGTGTTGACTACACTGAATTAAATAAATCATTAAAATTAATTTTAGCTATGTCTACTTTTTAAAATGTGGCTACTAGAAAATTCTGAATTACATGTACAGTATATGTGATACTTCTGTTGGACAGTGCTATTTGCACTGAGATCTGGCTGCCTCCTGAAGACTCAGCTTCTTTAGAAGCTCTCTCAAATGGTGGGTATTTTATTTCTCTTGTCTTCTGCTTGTTCTAGACCTAGAGAGTGTTGACATTCAACTGTTTCAGGAGATAGTGTATGTTTTAAGAACAGTTGTTACTGAAGGAAGAAGTCCAAACTGCACTGGAGGAATTGACAGAACACCAACCGAGATGTTCCAGCTAATGGATGAAGTCCTGGAAGTGTTCACTTGTCTAAGTCAAGAAGTTTGAAAGACAGTTTCCTGGCCAGCTGATTGGCAGACATCTATATCTGTGCCCATTCCAAAGAAAGGTGTTTCAAAAGAATGTGCAAATTATTGAACAACATCGTTAATATTACACACAAGTAGTATTTTGCTGAATATCATTAAAAAAGCAGCTGCAGCGATATACTGACATAGAACCACTAGAAGTTTAGGCTGGATTCAGAAGAGGATGTGAAACCGGGGATATCATTGCTAATGTCAGATGGATCTTGGCTGAAAGCAGAGAATACCAGAAAGATGTTTACCTATTATTTACTGGCTGTGGATCATGACAAATTATGGACAGCACTGGGAAGAGTGAGAATTTTGGAACACTTAACTGTGCTCCTAAGGAATCTGTACATAGACCACCAGGCAGCTGTTTGAATAGACCAAGGAGACACTCTGTGGTTTTAAAGTCAGGAAAGTGTGCATCCTGGTTGTGTCTTTTCAGCATACTTATTCAGTCTGTATGCTGAGCAAATAATCCAAGAAGGTGGACCATATGAAGATGAATGGGGCATCAGGATTGGTAGAAAACTGGTTAACACCCCATGATATGCAGATGACACAACCTTGCTTGCTGAAAGTAAAGAAAATTGGAGGCACTTACGAAGACCACAGCCTCCTGTTTGTTGCACTTCGATATAAAGAAAACAAAAATACTCACAAATAGATTGATAAGCAACATCATGATAAACGGAGAAAAGATTGACGCTGTCAAGGCTTTCATTTTACTCAAATCCAAAATCGATGCCCATGGAAGTAGCAGTCAAGAAATCAAATGACTTATTGTGTTGGGCAAATCTGCTACAAAAGACCTCTTTTGAAGTGCTGAAAAGCGAAGATGTCGCTTTGAAGACTACAGTACATTTGATCCAACCCACATCACTTTTCAATTGCCTCATATGAATGTAAAAGCTGGAATAAGCACCATGAATAAGTAATACCGAAGTAAAACTGATGTCTTTGCAATGTGGTGTTGGTGAAGTATCTTGAATATACTACGGGATGGTAGAAGAACAAACAAATCTGTCTTGGGATAAGTTCAGCCAGAATGCTCCTTAGATGCAAGGAAGGCAAAACTTCGTCTCATGTGCTTTGGTTATATTATGGAAGGAGCAGTCTGTGGAGAATGACATGCCTGGTAAAGTGCAGCATCAGTGAAAAAGAGGGGCCCCCTCAACAAGGCCGACTGATACAGTGGGTGAAACAGCAGGCTCCAGCGTAATTATGGTTCTGAGGATGGCCCAGGTCCAGGCATTGATGCATTCTGTCGTACGGACGGTCACTGTAAGTCAGAGCCAACTCAGTGGCACCTAACAACAACAAAAGAGGTAGGGCCGATAGCACCTGGACCCGCATTACTCTTTCCGAACCTTTGCTCACTCTACTTTCTAAAGCATTCCAGATGTTTTAAAGTTTATCCCATTGCATTAAATCGACTTCTATCCCTCGTGTTGCAGTTCTCTAGCGTCCTTCTAGTTACCTTTCCTTCCTTGTTGAGGATCTTAGCATTTGGTTCACTGTCAGTTTCCCTATTACTATGCCTAGTCCCATAACTGTTATTATTGTTGTTGGCTGCCACTGAGTTGGTTCCTACTCATAGTGTCCTATAAACAACAGAACAAAACACTACCCATTCCCGTGTCATGCCCATAATAATTTTTATGCTTAAGCCCATTGTTGCGGCCACTGTGCCAATCCATCTTGAGGATCTGCCTCTTTTTCACTGACCCTCTAGTTTATCAGGTATGATGTCTTTCTCCGGAGATTGATCCCTCCTGATAACATGTTCAAAGAATGTAAGAGACAGTTTTGTCATCTTTGCTTTCTAGGAGCACTCTGGTTGTGCTTCCTTCAGAACAAGTCTGTTTGTTGTTTTCGCAGTCCAGTTCACTTCCAGCAGGCAGAGTTGCTCATCTTCATAGTGCAGGTTGTTAATGAGTCTTCCGCCAATACTGATGCTTCATTCTTCTTCACTGATGCTTCATTCTTCCAGCTTCTTGGATTATTTGCTCGGCATACAGATGGAAAAGGTATGATGAGAGGATACAACCCAGACAGACACCTTTCCTGACTTTAAATCACTCAGTGTCCTCTTGTTCTGTTTGCATGACTCCCTCTCGATCCATATACAGATTCCTCATGAGCACAATTAATTGTTCTGTAATTCTCATGCTTCACAATGTTACCCATAATTTTTTATGATTCAGACACTTGAATGCCTTTGCATAGTCAGTGAAACACAGATAAACATCACAGCTGCCTTAAGAAACTAATATAGCTGTTTATTTAAACAGTTCTTTAACATCGTTAGCATTTCCGATTAATTGACTCTACCACTTTTTTACTTCTTATTCAGTACACAGTCTATGGAAACCCTGGTGGCTTAGTGTTTAAGAGCTCAGCTACTAATCAAAAGGTCAGCAGTTTGACTCTACCAGGTGTTTCTTAGAAAACCCTGTAGGGGAGTTCTAATCTTATAGGATCACTATGAATCAGAATTGACTTGATGACAACTGCTTTGGTTTTTCAGTCTGTGGCTCATTAGTGCAGTTACTCCCTCACTTACACCTATAGGCCCCTTATGTTTTCCATTTGCATTTGTTTGAGTCCAGTTCTCACACAGTGTCTACAGCTGAGCAACTCTCCACAGAGAAAGGGTGACAGAGGAGCTCACTCTAAATTTGTGACAGACAGCAAACCTCAGCTGAATTCCAGTACTGTCCATCAGCTTTGCAGCATATTCCGTTTCAACTCCCTCTCTCACACTCCTCAAATCCCCTCTCTTACACCTCCTTGAAATGATATTTCAGGTTAGACCTTGCTTCCTGTTGTCCTAGAAATATGTAAGCAATCAGAAGAAAACCTCTGCTTCTTCCTGTCCCTGAATCTATCACTTGAATGCTGTGTATATATGCCCTGCTTTCCTTCTGCTTATGATGGATGAATTGCCTCTTTTATCTAAAGTCAGCTTCCCTGTGGTACCTTATCCCATCATCAGTCTGAAGAACTAAACTGAAGGACTAAATTCCCAACAATTTTTCTTTCTCTGTCAATACTGCACCCCTCTTCTTTACTGAATTGGAATCTCTGGTGGTGCAGTGGTTAAGTGCTATGGCTGCTAACTAAAAGGTTGGCAGTTTGAATTCACCTGGTGCCCCTTGGAGGCTCTATGGGATGGTTCTATTCTGTCTTACAGAGTCACTAGGAGTTGAAATTGATGGGATGGCAGTGCGTTTGGTTTATTGGTTTTGCTGGATTATTTTCACCAGCATACAAATGTGCTATAATATCACCAGTCTTAACACAGACAATAGTAGCAACCACCACCACAACAAAACTTTCTTGGCTTTACATTACTGCTTGAATTTTCTGCTCTTCTTTATGCAGAACTCCTGGAAAGAGATCTTATACTCTTTGACTCCACTTCTTCACTGTGTATTTTCTCTTGAACCACTTTTATCAGACTTTCAGGCCACCAGTCCATAGCTGTTGTTAATGTCAGCAACAAAGGCCACGTAGCCACCTCTAATGTTCACTTTTCGGTCATTTTGCTTCAACTTTTAGTAGCATTTGATACACTTGCTCGCTTCTTCTTGGAACATTATTTCACTTGGCTTCCAAATCTCCCTTTCCCTGAGTTTCTGTTTATTCACAGGTTCCTTCTCTGTTTCCTTTGCCGACCCCTCCTCATCTTTCTTGCTTTTGGAGTGTCCACAGACTCATTCCTTAAACTTGTATTTTCTTTTGCATACACATTCTCTGCTAAAAGATTTCATGCAGTTCTGTGGTTTAAAATACCCATTGTTTTAGTCAGCTAGGCTGCTCTAACAGAAATACCACAGAGTGGATGGCTTTAACAAAGAAAGATTTATTCTTACACAGTCCGGTAGGTTGCAAGTCCGTATTCAGGGTGTCCGCTCCAGGGAAAGACCCTCCCCTTGTCGGCTCTGGAGGAAAGTCCGGTATTGCATCAGTCTTTGTCCAGGGAGCGTCCTCACGCAAGAACCTCTGGTCTGAAGGACACGCTCTGCTCCCGGTGCTGCTTGCCTGATAGTAGCGAGGTTCTCAAATTGTCCTTTGTTTCTTTTTCCTTTTATTCCTTGCAAGCTAAAAGCATTAAGGGTGGGGCAAGCCATACTCCAGGGAAACTCCCCCTACAGCAGGAATTTACAGCCCCACCCTAATCCTTTAACATACAGGTTAGCAAAACCACACAATGGAGGACAGTCCCAAGATACTGGGAACCATATCCCAGCCACGTGGCTGCACACATTTGTGGGGGGACACAGTTCCAACCATGACACCCATATTATGCTGATTATTCCCAAATTTCTGTCTCCAGCCTAGACACCTCTCTGGAATTCCAAACTCATAAATCCAATTGACCGTTCAATATCCCCCCTTGATTTCTAATGGGAGTCTTTCATTGTTATGTATCTGACACCAACTCTTCATTGTCCTTCCCGAGTCCCCTCTTGTCTGCAGTGGTTTGTGTATTAATTAGTAAGTGGTATCACCATTCCCTCAACTGGGTCCATAATTTACAAAACTTAAGCTTGTTCTCCATTCCGTTATTTCTCTCATGGCTCATGTCGAAACCCATCATCATTTCCTGTACTACCTTCAAAATACATGTTCTCAGTCTCTGCATACCACCTAGTCTCAGCCACCATTATCTCATTCCTGCAGTCAGTATTGCTGGATGCAGTGGAATTGGTCCTTAGAGAGACCCCATATATGACCAAGTGGAACTGTCCCATGGGGTTTTCTCGAGTGCAATCACTATGGACGCTGATCTCCAAGTCTTTCTCCCATGGAGCTTCTGGGTAAGTTAGAACCAAGACAAGTTTTCGATTAGCCACCAAGTGCTTAACTGTTATGCCATCAGAGCTCCTCTTGCCCGTATTTACCCTTTCTTTTCTCTGCATATCTGCCAGGATGGTCCTATTAAATGTAACCAGATCATTTCATGACCTTCTCAGAACAGTTATGATTTCTCATCTGGCTTATAATGAGACAAAAGCCCACCACACGGGTTTAAAAGCTCTTCGTGAGCAGATTCTTGCATACTCTTCCAGTTTCTACCCTCTCTTCTTTGCTTTCTCTGCCTTTGTTAACAAAGGCTTTCTTACTTCTTGGAACACACCGAGTACTCTCCTGCGGCCCATTATAGATAATTTTATGTGTCAGCTTTGTTCAGTGATTGCTGCCAAGCTGTTTGGTATAACACTATTCAAGTTGCTGTTAAAATACAGTTACTTTTGTTGTTAACTGCCAATCCTATGCAAAACAGAACAAAACACTGGCTTGTCCATGCCATCTCTGTGATCAATTGTGGATTGGGCTGTTGGCTGATTTTTAGAAGTAGATTGTCAGACCTTTCTTCCTAGTCTGTTTTAGTTTGGAAGCTCTACTGAGAACCATTCAACATAATAACACGTAAGTACTCACAAGATGCATTGGTGGGGAATCAAATCAATGTCTTCCACATAGAAGGCAAGGATTGTACTGCTGTACCACCAAAGTCCTCAACCAGTTGCCTTTGATTCAATTCTGACTCATGGAGATTCCATGTGTATTGAAGCAGAACTAGGTTCACAGAGTTTTCGCTGGCTGGCTGAATTTTCAGATGTATGAGCACTGCCAGTTAAGTTTACAAACTCATCCTAAAAAAGTGCCACAGACCACATTAGTGAATAACTGTGTGGTCAGCCGTGAAGTGCTCCCTTTGGGAAGCTACGCCCTGATGTGAGCACCTTGTGAACCCTTTAAAGCAATTTGGGAACCCTTTTTCTGGAGCGGCCATCAGAGCTGTCATCATGTTATCCTTGATGTCCTAAATGTCATCAAAATGTCTTTCTTTCAATATTTCTTTTATCTCTGGATAAAGAAAAAAAAAGTCATTGGGAGTCAGATCAGGTGAGCAGGGACAATGTTCCAACACAGTTATTTGCTTACTGGCTAAAAACTCCCTTACAGACAACTACACAATTAAGTTTGTGAATGTGTCTCAGTGACATCATATGCAATGGCCATTCCAGAAAGAGTTCCAAAATTGCTTTCAAGGATAGGTGAGGTGCTGGCTTTGGTGTACTGGTGCATAGCTTCACAAAGAGAGTACTTTGAAGGTGACTGTAGTGATACTCAGCAATGAGGTATGCAGCACTTAGAACAATTAAATTCGTGGACTTAATTGTCAGATCTGGTAGATTGGCAAGCATTTCTTCTGCAGCATCTCTGGATAGATTTGAACTTCCAGTCTTTCTGCTAGCAACACAATGTGTTCACTGTTTGTGCCACTCAAGGACTCCAGAAATAATTATACATGATTAAAGCAATTTTCCTCAAATCAAGTAGATTCTTTCCATAATGCAGGTGTTCCTCAATCAATTAACAAAAGTTCTTGAAAGCGTTAAGGGGGTTTTCTAGGGTATATTTTGCCTCAAGACTATAAACAGACACTTTGTTGGACTCACTCCTCACTCTTCTCATCACGTAACCTGTAGGTTTTGAGACTATTCAGGAATCTCCAACCTGATTCCTGACCTAGTAGTCGATTCCTTGAAACAAATCTCTCCATATGTTTGTTTATATTTTGTTGTTAAATGCTATCAAACTGACTCATAGCAACCCTATGTGACTCAGTAGAACCATTCTGCAGGGTTTTCTAGGCTGTAGTCTTTTTCTTTCCGCTTGGTTCTTATTTATTTTAACTGTATTGTGCTTTAGGTGAAAGTTTACAGCTTAAGTTAGTTTCTCATTCAAAAATTGTTGTGGGACACTGGCTACAGTCCCTGCAAAGTGTTAGCACTCTCTCACTTTCCACTCTGGATTCCCTCTGTCCGTTCATTCAGTTTTCCTGGCCTTTCCTGCCTTCTTGTCTTTCTTTTGGGAAGGATTTGCCTATTTGTCTCACATACTTGGTAGAACGAATACACAGAAGTGGCTTCAGTTCTGAGTTAGCAGGGTGTCTGTGGGCCATTGTCTTGGGAATTCCTCCAGTCTGTGTCAGACCAGTAAATCCGGACTCTTTTTTCAAATTTTTGGATTTTGTTTTACATTTTCTTCCTGCTCTGTCTGGGATCCTCTAGAGTGATGTCTACCAGGACTGTCATTGGTGGTATTTAGGCGCTAGGCTGTAAACTTTATAGGAGCAGAAGGCCAAGTCTTTCTTCAGTCGAACCCTGGGTGGGTTCAAACCACCACGCTTTTGGTCAGCAGCCGAGGGTTTTACCACTGTTCCACCAGTAATCCTATATACGTGTGTGTGTGTATAGCATACAAAACCTGTTGCCATTGAGTTGATTCTGACTCATGGCAAACTTATAGGACAGAGTCAAACTGTACTCTATTGTTTCCAACTGGTAGCTAGTAGATTGGAAACACTGTCTTTTAGATTAGTAGCCAAACTCTTAAGCACTCTGCCACCAGGACTCCCTGTATGTGTGTGTGCGTGTGTGTGTGTATGTATATGTGTGTGTGTGCACATGCATATGTATGTGTGTGTATGTATATGTGTGTGTACGTATGCGTATGTGTGTGTATGTATACGCACATACGTGTATATATGTATGTATACACACACACGTACATGTGTGTGTGAATATGTATATAATTAGTTCAGTTTCTCTAGAGAATCCTAAAATAAGGCTTTTGTACTTTCTCTCCTCTCAGCCTAGAGTATCTTTTCAGTGCTTTTTCAGAAAAGAATCTTTCCCAAAAATACCTCCCAACCATCCTGTCCAAAATAGCATTCTGTGCCAATTCTATCCTCACCATGCTCTTTTTCGTTTAGCACTTATCACTCCTTTATATAATTATTTACATGTCTCTTACATGTTTATTCACTGGTTTGTTTTACACTAGCATGTAAGTCCCAGAAAAAAAGACTTAGTCTCCCCATTTTGATTGGCCAAAGTAACTTTTTTTTTTAGGGGAGCTTTGAGTTATTTAAAAACCACAACCAAACCTGTTGCCATCCTGCTGATTCTGACTCACGGCAGCCCCACGTGTTGCAGGGTAAAACTGCTCTATCAGGTTTTCAAGTCTGATCTTTCGGATGTAGATGGCCAGGCATTTCTCCCACGGTGCCTGTGGGTGGCATTGAGATACCAACCTTTAGGTTAGTAAACCGAAACCAAACCTGTTGCAACTGAGTTGATTCCAACTCAGAGCAACCCTACAGGACACAGCAGAGTTGCCCATAGGGTTTCCAAGGAGTAGCTGGTGGATTCAAACTATTGACTTTTTGGTTAGCAGCCAAGCTCTGTAACCACTGTGCCAGTAAGGCTCTGTCAGCAGTCAAGGGTTTAACTGTTTGTGCCATCTAGGGCCTCCTGTTGAACTTTTTGTCCACTTCTTATTTCTTCTTGGAGGTAGATGTTGCTTCAGAAGGAACAAATTAATTCTATTCAAAAGGTAACTTTCATAGCCAATTCAATTCAAGAGTTTCATGTACAATCATTACTTCCTAGCACACATTTTAGAAGTTCATCGGTAGCTATGAGTTGGAATCAACTTGAGAGCAATGGGTTTGGTTTTGGTTTGAGGTGGTACAAGGTAACTCTCTTGGCATGTGTTTAAGTGCTACGGCCCCTAACCAAAAGGTCAGCAGTTGAAATCCACCAGGTGCTCCTTGGAAACTCTATGGGGTAGTTCTACTCTGTCTATAGGGTTGCCACTAGTCAGAAAAGACTTGATGTCAGTGGGCTTGATTTGGTTTGGATTGAGTGGTGCAAATAGTTAAGTACTTTGCTTTTAACCAGAAGGATGATGATTCAAATCTACTCAGAAATGCCTTAGAAGAAAGGCCTGGTGACTTTCTTCTGAAAGTATGTAGCCTTGCAAACCTTATGGACTGCAGCTTTCTTGTAGAACACATGAGATCACCATGAGTTGGAAGTGGACAAGATGGCAACTGGTTTTGTTTTGGCAACATACTTGTTAAAAAAAAGCTATTTAAAGACTGTTAGATATTATGTCATTTTGTGGCAGTTACTCCCTGCACCTTATCCACCCAACTGTGGTAAAAGGAGACTTTCATAATGTATTTCTCATGACAGTTTATTAATTTGCTTCAAATTTTGGATCAGCCACTTTCTACTGTGGCAAGATCATGGGCTCTGTCATCAAAGACAATAGACCTGAATCCTGTAGCTGACCTGAATCCTTGATCTGTCACTGAAATACCAAATGACCTTGGCCAGTTACTAACATCTCAGAGACCCATTTTCTTGGTCTCTAAAAATGAGAATAGCAATGGTATCTTTACTAGGATGATAGAATGATTGAGATCACATGTATACAAAATAGTTTTAAAAAGTTTAAATGGTATACAAAGGTTAGCTGTTGCTAATATTTGTCTAGGGCATAGGTGGTGCTCAAAGCATCTTTAATGATGGATGAGTGAAGTCATATTGCTTTTATTCCATTTGAAAACTTGAAAATAATATGCTGACTTAAGGTAGGGTTAGCCCAGGAAAAATAAAGGACTGGTTTATTGAAAGTCTCTTATCCTTTGTCAGTCCTTATTGCTGTTGATCGCACAGTGCTATTTAAAATGATCCAGGACAAACCTGACGTGAGACGCAATATTTATTTGCCAGATCTGTGAATTCTCTAGGAAAAATGAGATTATACTCACATACACATACATAGACACATTTATTTGCATATTTTTCAACTTTCATCCCTTTAAGATATACATCATTCTCTCTATCTGTTTTAGTTATCTAAAGCTTCTGTGGTGCAGGGACACTGGTCTTTTTGAAAGGATGTGCTCAAGCTCCCAGCACTGCTGCTCGAAGGTATGAGGTCCCCAAATCTCAGCCTGCCTCCCCCTTTTTTATATTCCAAGAGGCTGCCCCAAGCCACAAGATAATCCGACACATTAAAATCCTGTCCCACCAGTCAACTGCAGCACATTCACCACCATTAACATCATAGAGGCAGCAATCTCAGCATAGAGGAGAATCACACAGTATCAGGAACAGAGTTTTTGGGGAACACAATTAAATACATGACACAATCTATCCATTTATCATTTATGTTAAGTCACTGGTCAACTCACAGAACAAGTTAAACAAGCAGACAGACAAAAACTCAAAACTAAGCTGACTAAAACAGACTTAACGTGTTTCTGTTGAAATTTCTAGTCACCATCAGGCAGAAGAAATGGACTACACCTTCCTCTTCTGTATTTGGTCTGCTTTTGTTGTCAGTGATGGGCTCACCCTGTCCTACTTTTCTCCCACCTGCATTCTTTACTACAGGGCTCTCTTCTGATTTACTGCTTTTTGTAAGCTCACTGCTATCTATCACTCTGACAGAGAATGCAAGCCACTATTTGTCAAAAATCAATTCAAGTTATTTTGACAAATGTCAATCCTTCTTCTCTGAAATTTCGCAAACACGCACCACAAACACACAGTTTTCAGAATCTGAGAAATACATTCGGTCTGCAGTAGCTAGGAACCCAGAATACTAAATCACAGTCCTTTGTGATTCACTCTCAAGCAGATGCAAACTGCTTGTAAATTTCATCTGCAAGCCATAGCAGTTTCCAGCATCACTGAAAAAAAGAAAGAAAAGAAATCAAGGAGTTGAGGTAGGCAATCGCAGGACAGAGTCGCAAACTACCAGGGTTGCCGAAGGCCCTACACAACTGTTGCTGAAGGCCCTACAAGACTTCCACATCAACCACACAGAGAGGCAGAACAGGGCCTGGATGGGATGGAAACCAGTAAACAATTACGTCACAGCAATTTGCAGACTGACATGGCAAGATACTGAAATCATATTTGTCTCCACCTTGAACTTGATCTAAAAGATGATGGGAATCTTTGCAAGAAAGCAGGAATTCTGAACTGATCAGTAATAGAGTTTGAACCACCTCTTCAGAAGAGCTTTAGCACATTAATGGCTGAGATACACTGCGCTGAGAGAGCTGAGCCAGATGCACTTGAAATCCTTCACTTCATTTTACTTTCTCCTTTTCAGCCAGGATGGACGTAGACGTCCTGTTTTTTCAAATGGTAATATACAGCAAACCTCTGTTATTCTAGCTTCTAACTAAGTCAAGGCCTGAGACTTCTTTTCATTGGTGGCACATAGGTGTTGCAGAATAGTGAAAAGGATCCTTAACTATGTCAGCACACCGATTGCTCTCAGGGAGTATCTGAAAATAGCACTGAAAACTTTGATGAGTTTTCTTTGTGTAAAAGTCCCCAGAGTAAGTAAAAGTTCATCTTACACATCATATTTAGATGCATATACTCGACGGCACTTGGCTTGGCTTGGCTTCTCCAAAACATGTGAAATGAGTAGAAGGCCATAGTTCATTGCAGAATTATGAGAGTACTCATAACAAATGCTGCCATCTTCACCCTCTGCCATGTTGTCCTCCTTGGGATGAAAGTGTTGTAGAGGAGATGTTTTAGTAAGCCAGTGCTGCTCTAACAGAAATATCACAGAGTATGTTGCCAAAATTGAAGCCGGGTTTGTCCTGCCTGTCACTGTAGTTGAAAATTCAGAGACAGTGTGGGGTTTAAGGAATGATTTATTGGCAGACTTGCTAGCAGTCTGGGAGACAATGAGCCAAGAGCTATCCCCCTGGCTTACATTTCTAGTGGCTTTTATAGCCAGAATTCAAAAGGAAGGGGATCTGTCACAGAACAATAGTCAAGAATCACAAGATTTTGTTACATCATGAGATTTCATTACATCTAACAAACAGTGTGAATTGCCCAAATGTTTGTCAAGGATAATCAGAGTAAACCCAAAAGTTTGTCACAGGATAATCAAACAGAGTAAACCATCCAAAAAATTTTTACCTCTTTCTGAGCTCTTAATCAACTCTCTATTCCCAGGGATAGGGAAAGGAAGAGATAGGGCGAGGAATGAAGACCTGTTAATCCAGTCACTAAGGCAGCAAATAGAATGTAGCTTAATAGCTTAAGTGACCTTTGTTACGCTTTTACATTTACCATCAAGTGGATGGCTTTAACAAAGGAAAGTTTATTCTTAGACAGTCCAGTAGGCTACAAGTCCAAATTTAGGATGTCTGCTCCGGGAAAATGCTTTCCCCCTTGTCCGCTCTGGAAGAAAGTCCTTGTGTTGCATCAGTCTTTTTCCAGGAAGCATCTTGGCACAAGACCCTCAGGTCTGAAGGATGCACTTTTTTCTTGGTGCTGTTTTTTTGATGGTGTAAGGTTCCCAATTCTCTGCTTTCTTCCCTTTCCTTTTATCTCTTGTGGGATGAAAGGATTAAGGGTGGTGCAAGCCATATTCCAGGGAAACTCCCCTTACAGTGGAACAGGGAGGTGATCCTATGAAGGGATTTACAGTCCCACCCTAATCCTTTAATGCATAACATAGCAAAATCACAAAATGTGGGACAATCATAAAATATTGGGAATCCTGACCCAGCCACATGGCTATACATATTTTGGGGGGACACAATTCAATCCATGACAGGAGGTAATTATCTGGTTCCCATGATCATGCCAGATGAAAACTGAGTACCATGTAAACAGGACTATTGTGTTTCTAAACCACCAAGGAAAGAATCTGGTCTTTCTGTGGCTTGATTAGAATGTTAAAATTGGGCTTAGGCTCAAATGATGGGATACAAAAGCTGATGTTTTAAGATGTGATTTAATTAATCAAACCCAAGAACATTCACTGCATGTCTAGCTGGTGCCAAGGCCCTGTTCTAGGCTTGGGGGACAAGCAGACATTGTTGCTGCTCTCTTGGAGCTCAGAAACCACTGCTTCAGATAAATCTGTTGATGCTAGGAACCGAGTGATTGAAGGAGCTATCCTTGCTGCCTTATTGTTGTCTTTGTTCAAGTATAATTTGAGGAAATTTAGAGATTATAATGGTAGACTGCCTGTTAGCTGTATCCAAGTACTTAACCGTTATGCTGCCATTGCTCCTCGACGCCTAAGTGGAAGAGAAAAAAAAAATTGATACTTATTTGAAAGAAATGACAGTATTTTTTCTTTTCTTGCAAAACTCTAATGATATATTACTGTTAAGAGATTTCAACTTGGTAGAGCCTTATTAGAGCCTTGGTGGCACAGTAGTTACGAGCTCAAGCTGCTAACCAAAAGGTTGGCAGTTTGGACGCACCCGCTGCTGCTTGGAAACCTTATGGAGAAGTTCTGCTCTGTCCTGTGGGGTCGCTGTCAGTCAGAATCTACTCAGCGGCAATGAATTTAGCATCTTGCTATTACAGAAGACTTAATTCCTCCATCACTGGGCATTTTGGGAAAAAAGTCATCTAGTTGTGCTTGATATTTGGTTTAACACAAATGTCATGTTTTGTGTCTCGTGTCCTCCAGTCTTCTGTGAATTCAGAGATGCAGAAAAAGGTTCAAAATACACTTTATTAACATGCAGCCTTGGGGAACAGTGAGAATAGTTTCTCCAAGACTGTCCTACTTGGGTTACAATTCCAGCAGCTTTTATTGCAAGATTATAAAGGGATTTGCATCTGGACAATGTCAGACCTTGTCACAGGATAGAAAAGAGTCACAAGATTCCTTTACATCTTATCCAACAATGTAAATTACCCCAAATCATTACCTCCCTGAAGTTTTGAAATAATCAATCTGCTATCCCAGAAACAGGACAACGCATGCAAACCTGCTGATCCGGTTCAGCAGGTGACCTTTACGCATTAACACCCGAAGTACTGAAATAAATATGCCCTCAATCTTTGTTTACAAAGTCCATATCTGGGCTCTATAGGGTTGCTGTGAGTTAGAATTGACTCGATGGCAGTAGGTTTGTTTTGATTTTGTTTATAGGGGGCAAATGGCCAAGAAACTTACCTACTTCAGCTACTAGAGCAGTACACATTCATTGGCTAACCAAACCAAGCCAAGCCAAGCCAAGCCAAGCCAAACCAAACCAAACTCATTGTATTGAGTTGATTCTGACTCATAGTGACCCTATATAACAGAGTGGATCTGTCCCCTAGGTCTTCAAGGAGTAGTTGATGGAGTCCAACTGTTGGCATTTTGGTTAGCAGCTGAAAGCTTAACCATTGTGTCTCCAAGGCTCCAACACTAGTTAAAACTCAAGGAGACGTGAACAGTAGTCGGTATGCACATTGTATTCTAGGGTAGCACGATGACATAGAGCAAGACATGATGTCAGACCTGGCAGAAGGATCTCGACCTTTGGACATAGACTTGTTAAACTGTTTGATAAGCTCCAACCATCCCCTGTTGTGATCAGAGAAAGCACAGAAGTAGTTACATGATAAGGCTCAATCTTGGGTCCATCCATATTCTGTGAGCTCGGGGTTGAGGCCTGTGAAGCATTAGCCTTTACTCTGGGACTTGGTGTTCATGTTTTGTAATAATGGTATATATAAATGTGGCAAAAGAGCACCAGGGTTTGTCACACAGCCTTGAAGATCCTATGGAGTACTTATACTCTGCACATCCGGGGGGGGGGGTGGGTTCTTGAGTCAAAATTAACTCAGTGACAGTTAACAACAAAAACAGTATTAAAGAAATGCCAACTTTTCTGAACCTCTCAAATTTTTTCCCAAAATTTCATTAAGAGTTTTCTGAAAAACAAAAGAAGTAACGTCTGTGGCAAAAACTGGATTAACAGTGGGACCTTCTTATCCAAACCCTGTTTTTTTGTATCCTTCACATGTTTATCATTTTGTATTGTGGGGGCCTGCATGTTTTTGTGACACATTAAAATGGAGAGTCATTAGGACTGAACTCAGTAAACTAAGAAAAAATGAGGTAAAGGAAACAGCTGGGAAAGAACTTTGCATGTGGACATTGGCACATGGAACAGACTGTAAAAAATGTACCAGAGATCTACAAAGGTTTTAAGGGAATTGTACTACCAAAGAAATGCATGTCTAGTTTACAAGTTTGTTATTGTTTAACCCTGAAATAGTTTCAGAGTAGGACATACTTTCTAACACCTGCTTTAGGTTTTGCCGCAGTAGATAACTGATGTGAAATGACATCCTATGATGCAAAGCAGATCCTTACATGACATGGGAATTATTCTCAGAGAGCAAAACCAGGGGTCACCAGTTAGGATAACCAGGCACTTACTTTACTACCACGGCAATGTTTTCTGATTGTCTGCCCGACAGGATTTGATAATTCTCATGGATTGGTGACTTCTGAAAGAACTCTGGTGACACAGGAAACCCTGGTAGCTAGCACTTAAGTGCTATGGCTGCTAACCAAAAAGTTAGCAGTTCAAATCCTCCAGGCACCCCTTGGAAACTCTATAGAACAGCCCTATGGGATCACTATGAGTCAGAATCCACTCAGGGGCAATTGGTTTCATTTTCTTTCTGGTAACACAGTGGTTACATATTTGGCTGTTAACTGGGTGGTTAGTGGTTGGAACCCACAAGTTGCCTGGGGAGGAAGACATAGCCAACTGCTTCTGTGAAGGTTAGAGCTTAGGAAAGACTATGGGGCAGTTCTACCATGTCTTATATGAGGGAACACTGTCCCTGATATTCAGGGAGGTCACTGAGAGGACTCTGCCCCTGAAATTCAGGGAGGTCATCTTATCCAATGATCAGACCTCCCATTAGCTGAATACAATCTGGTATGCCATACCTGATATAACCATAAAACCATAAATAACTTTACGCTTGCCACTCTATCCTCCTAATCAAAGCCTTCCCTTATCAAAATCTTGACCATAAATAAACCTTACCCCTCCCCTTTCTAATCAACACTTCTTCCTTATCAGACCATAAATCCCATAACCAGAATTTCTTGCTACCCCTCTTCTCTTTCTTTCCTTATCTAACCATGAACCCCCCTCACCCCATACTACCTCATCAAAACTTTAAAACAGTAACAAACTTGCCCTACTGGGGAGAGGGGGACTGAGCCACTCTCAGCTTAGGCCCCACTCCCTTTCTCTTCGAATAACTTCACTGGACCCTTGAACTGGTGTGTCTCTGCCTCTGTTTTGGCCCACCATCTCCCCAACACTATGACATCACTATGAGTTAGAACTGGCTTGAAGGCAAAAGGCTTTAGTGACCTCTGTGTGTTTCTTATCCTCCCTTCTAAATGGGAGTTTTATTATGGTTATTGTCTGTCATGGACTGAAAGTGTTCCCTGAAAGATGTGTAACAATTTGGCTGTGCCATAATTCCTGTTATTGTGTGATGTTCCTCCATGTTGGAAATCCTGCCTCTATGATGTTAATGAGTGTGGATGGGCAGCAGTTATATTTGTAAAGCAGGATTCAATGTGTAAGTTTCTTTTGTGCCTCAAGGCAGTCTCTAGAGCCATAAAGGGAAAAGTCTGACAGAGAGATCTGGGAACCTCACACCATCCAGCAAGCAGCACTGGGAGAAAAGTGTATCCTTCATACCTGAGGTTCCTGGGCTGAGATGCTCCCTGACTAAAGACTGATGCAACACAACAACCTTTCTCCAGAGCCAGCAAGGAAGACTTCCCCTGGAGCAGACATCCTGAATTTGGACATGTGTTGTCAAATTGAAATCAAGTTTGTTCTGCCTGTCGCTGTAGCCAAAAATTCAGAGACTGTGTGGGATTCAAGGAATAATTTATTGCAGATTTGCTAACAATCTGGGAGACAGCAGTCAAACGCCGTCCCAGTTTGGATTACATTTCTAGTGGCTTTTATAGCCAAAATTCAAAGGTGTAGGAGTTTGTAACAGAACAATAATTGGGAGTCACAAGATTTCATTACATCATAAAGTTTCATTACATCTAATAAACAATGTGAATTACCCAAAATTTCATTATCTTTCTCTGAGGTCTTAATTAACTCTGTATCTTCAGAAATAGGAGGAGGAAGAGATAGGGAGAGAAATGTAGACCTACTATTCCAGTCTGAGGGTAGTAATTCAGGCAAGAGAGAGAACTGGGAAAGGAAGAGGTAGGGAAAGAAATACAGACCTGCTAGTCTGGTCTGAGGGTGGTTGCTAAGGCAGAACGTAGACTGTAGCTTAATAACCTAAGTGACCTTTGTTAGGCCTTTATATTTACCATCACTTAAAGCCTACCAGAATGTGTAAGAATAAACCTTCCTCTGCTAAAGCCATCCACTGATGCTATCCTTGTTAGAGAGGCACTAGCTGATAAAACATCGTCTGAGTCATCTAGTGCTGCTGTAATAGAAATATCACAAGTGGAAGGCTTTAAAAAGAGAAATTTATTTTGTCACAGTCCAATAGGCTAAGAGCCCAAATTTAGGGCATCAGCTCCAGGGACATCATCCTCTGCTGGCTCTGGAGGTAGGTCCTTGTTGTCAATACTCCTCTGGACTGAAAGCTTCTGAGGTGTAGAGACTCTAAATCCTCTTCAAGATGTGTGCTCTTCTCCCAACACTGCTTCTTGGTGGTATCAGCTGTGCATTTCTCTACTTACTTCCCTTTTCTTGATACCCCAAGGTACAAAACATTCTTAATATCCCTTAAGATACAATACATTCTTACATATCGAGTCTTGCCCCACCAAGTCAACCACTAGCCATCCTCCCTCATTAGCATGGTAGAGGCTGGATTTACAACATAGGGAACATCACACAGCATCAGGAGTCACAGCCTAGCGAAATTGCTACACACAGTTTTGGGGATACGTAATTCAGTCCATGACAGTTATCATGTTCCTGCTTCATCAGTATATTTTGTTTGTAAGGAGCATGGGATTAGGGGAAGAAAGAAGACAGAAGGATTTGGGCAAATGAAGGATCTTTCAATTTGCAAATATCTCAACTACAAATGTCCTAAAGGAATATTACCCATAATTCCTGGGCTTTGATCCAAACTTAGTAACTGAACGCAGCATTCAATTTCTCCTTTGAGGAGAGTGTGTTCTACTTGTAAGAAGAAAGATATACATGGATATTTGGATGTCCAAAGAGCTATCTGTCTACATTCATTATCAGTTACTTCCATTGTAATACTGTCGTGACTGGGTACATGGCTGGCCTGTCACACTTTTCAACCTCTTGTAATTAGTGGTGACAATGTAACTATTCTAGTCAAAGAAATGTGAGATATTTTTGTCCATGGTCTCTTCCATGGTCTCTTCTCATTGGCTGGAAGATAGTCTGAGGATTGATTCAGCTTTGATGACAATGTGTAGGTAACAACAACAGTCTAGAGGATAATGCAGCAACAAGATCGAAGAAAGCCAAGTCTCTGAATGATCTCCCCGACACAGGCTGCTCACACCTGGACTATTACATGAGAGCAAAATAAATTTAGTAGTTCTTTAAGCCAGTGTGCTATTGAATTCTTTGTTATAGCAGCTTAAACTTTACCCTAAGTAATATAGCTCTTTTCTTTGATTTCTCCATATGACTCTCATAGGAGGAACTAGAGTTTATTAGAACTTTGCTTAAGATAAGGGCATAATGGTAGAGTTCTGTTTTGTACAAAAAAATTAGCATAGCATATGACTTCAAATAGAATGCCAGATGTTTCTTTCGCTAATGTCCCTTGCCCAGGTCTTTCATGGTACCTTTTGATTGGCTTTCTTTACTTAGATTCTAACCTCTGACAATACACAGTAATCTCCTAATCTCCAAGTCCAATACCCTGGGACCCCTCTTCTGTGTTTCTTTGTAGCTCTCAACACTCCTGACTGCCATTCCTTCCCCAAACTCTACTCCTCTTGGCTTACCTTGCCCCTGTGAGTATGCAGCAGTCTTCTTTGCTAACCTTTCTATAAATGTATCTCAGTCGTTAGTTCTCGATTCATTTCTATTTTCATTTCTCACTTTCCCTGAGGCGTTGTGTTCATTTTTCTCTTAGATATCATTTCTACGAGGATGATTTTCAAATCTATGTTTTTTGTTTTTTTTTTTTTAATTCTGACATCTTTCTTGAGCACCATCTCGTATTCGTAACTTCCTGGTATATATTATCAGATAGGTGTTTTGCAGCAGATCAAGCCTTCAAATTTATTCATGTGACAAATATTTTTCAAGCAGTTATTAAACACTTGGCACTGTGTCAGGCATTAAGATTACAATGATGAGTAAAATATCTACCATCTCTAGATTAAATTATGTTTCCCCAAAAAGTGTTTAGCAATTTGGCTGGGCCATGATTTCTGGTATTATATGATTATCCACCATTTGTCATTTGATGGAATTTTCCAGTGTGTTGTAAATTCTATCACTATGTTTTATTATGATGAGTTAATAGCCATTGTATTGCTGAGGTCTACAAGATTAGATAGTGTCTTAAGCCCATCACTTTTAAGACATACAAGAAGTGAACACACAGTGCCGGGAGCACAGAATGTTCTTTGGACCTAAGGTTCCTGTGCTGAGATGCTCCCAGACCAACAGAAGATTGATGCATTATAAGGACCTTCCTCCAGAGAAGACAGAGAAAGTCTTTCTCTAGAGCTGGTGCTCAATTCAGACTTCTAGGCTACTGAACTGTGAGAGCATAAACTGTTTGTTAAAGCCATCAACTTATGGTATTTCTGTTATTGAAATGATAGATGACTTAAACACCTAGCTTTTGAGCTAATACTCTATTGAGTAGAAGTTAACTGATGTGCATAGACAGGGAGCTGGAGAGTTATATGAGTAGAGGATATAAGGCAGTCTGTATAATAGTCCTGTGGTAGAAAGGGCAAAATGTTCAAGGAGCTAAAAATCAGGGCAGTTTTTGCAGAGAAAGGAAAGTACTGTAAGACTGAAACTTCTGTTGGACTAGACCATAAAGGGCTTGCAAAGCATGTTAAGATTTTGCTCGTTGTGCTAAGAACCATTGAAAACCCTTTGAAAAATTTTAAACGAATTTCATAATATTTGCATTGGAAAGGTCACTCTGGCTGTGGGGAATGATCAGATACTTGGAGAGAAGCAATGGTGGACAAAAAAGAGAGAAAGAACTATGAGGAGTATTAGGTAAGGATGTGGTGAGGAATTAAATACAGGGTAAGGGAGAGGTAGGTGTTGTTGATAATGGCTAGGTTTCCGGGGATTGAGTAATTGGATGGATGGTGGTAACATTCAACTAGACAAGTCATGCTAGGGGAGAAACACATTTAGGAAGGAAGATAGTTGTTAAATAGGCACCTGGATATATGGATATACAGGGTGGAGATGTGAATCTGTGATGTATATATGCCAATTAAAATCACAGACATGCAAGAGATTTTCTAGGAAAACAGTATGTAGTGCGAGGGAGTTGTGTAAGAGGAGGACAAACCAACAGTTTATACTGAGAGAAAAGGGCCAGAATAGTAGGAAGAAAACCAGGAGAAGAAGATAATACTTTATGAAAGAGAAAACACAGCAAGATATCAAGTTAAATTAGGTCTGAAATACTTACTGGATTGAGTGAAGTAGAGGCCTCTTGTAGCATTAATGAGAGTCATTTCAACAGAATGAAGAAAGTGGAAGCCAGATTAAAGTTTTCTGAAGACAGAGTGAGAGATAGTAGAATGGATATGTTGGGTATATATAGTTCTGAGAAGGGATAATTAGTAGAACAGAAGCTAAAACACAGCTACAAGGCCATGGAAGGTTTGTTTATTTGTTTTAATGAGAGCTAACTGAACATGTTTAAGTGGGAATTGGAAGGATCTGGTTAGGAAGGGATGGTTTAATTTATGATGAAGCAAGTTTTCCGTTCTTTCTGTCAACCTGCTCCACTCTGCAGCACTTTCAGATTACTTTATAAATCTATTTTTCTCCTATAAAAGAAGTATAGTTACAGCTGTAGGTGAAGTGATATGTTTGACAGAAGTGGACTAAGTGAATTCTAATTTGATGCTTTTCTTTTTTAAGTGAAGTATGAAATAAGTCTGTCTTCTGAGGATAGGAAAAGAAGTTCTTTGAATGTGGTGTATACATTTCCGGAGAGGAGCACAAGGAGGATTCAAGAGACTGGCAAGCAAAGGGAAGTATTACAGCTATCTGTGGCTATTTAGCAAACTACCTCAAAATTTAATGTTGTAATAATTTTACTGTGCACACAGACTCCGCAAGTTAGGAATTTAGGCATTGCACAGTGGAGATTGTTTCTATTCTGCAATGTTTGATTTTTCAACCAGAAACACATGAAAGCTGTGGTAACTGGGTAGCTGTTTCCAAAAATATTTAATTATTAGTTGTTGGAGTAGACATATGTGTACATGTCCTTAGATTAGTTACATCCTCAGTCCTGAAGGCCAGAAACTCTGCTTTATTTCATACCTTCCATAGCATGTAGCATAGTGCCTGACACAAAGGCAATGTTCAATACATTTTGTTTATTTTGTCTCTGTCTTCACTTGGGACTATTGATTTCGAGAGATTTCCTTATGTACTGTTCCTTCTCTTGAGTTCCTACTCTACCTGATACAGGTGTCTTTTTTGGTACCTAGCCACTTTATGCACGATTTATTACAAACAACCACCACAACAAAATAATCCTGTGTTAGATGGGATATGTATTCAAGTTAACAAAATTATGAAAGAAATAGGCATTTTGCTGGGAAATGTATAAGTTGTTTTATGTAAGCAGGGAGCAAAGAAATTTTATATTTTATAAATGTTATAGGCAACATCTTTTACTCTCTTCTAGGGTGAGAATGACCCAGATTATGGGAATAAATGGGAATTAGTCTCACAACCTCAGATAGACTGTCTAAGCATATGGGCCCCTGAAAGTTTGTTCAATCTGCTTTGTGTAGGGTGCTTAAAACTGGCCACAAGACCACAGTCTCTTGGAACAACTCAATCAACTTGTATAACTTAGTTCACAAAAATTATGATCTGTAGCCTAGTGAAATGAGTAATATCTGGAATCTTAAAAGCTTACCAGTGGCCATCTAAGACACAACCATGAGTTTCTTCTTGCCAAGAGAAAAAAGAGTAAGATAACTAAGCTCAGAGAGGAAACAGGCCTACGTGAGCACCCACCTTATCTATCCTGAGACCAGAAGAACTAAATGGAGCCCAGCTTCCAGCACTGACCATTCTGATTGGGATCACAATAGTTGGTCCTAGATAGAACAGGAGAAACGTACGGAACAAAACTTAAATTCTTATTTAAAAAAAAAAAAAAAAGCCAGACAAGTGGAAGCAGTAGAGAACAGAGGACACCCTATTGACATGAGACACTCTTTAAACTCCTAAGGTCACCTTTTAGCGAAACAGGTAGAGTGGCGCACAAAACAAAGGATATTAAGATTTGTGGCCTACTTAAAAATCGTACATCGGAGACCAAAAGGTCAACAATTTCTCCAAAGTACAAAAACAAGAAGATATCAAGGCATGAAAAGTAGAATACTAGAAAGGGAACAAAGTGAGCACAAAGGAAAAAAACATTGATGCACTGTGATAAACATCATATCTAATGTCATTGAAAAGTTTGTGTGAAAACTATCAGACAGGAGCGAACTTGCTGTGTAAACTTTCACCAAAAGCTCAATGAAATACTACTTAAAACAAACAAACAACCCCAAACGAAAAACTAGTTACATGAACAAGTAGTAAAACTTGGACAGTTATGAACAACTTTTTTTTCAGTTACAACCATTGCTAGTTATCAAACAAGTAGATGGTTAACTCAATGCAATGGTTAAAAATAGTTGATTTAATAGGACAATAGTTAGTTGACTATATTGCTACATAAATGGGTGTTACACGTGGGGAGAAGCTCTTCCCTCGCTGTGTATCTGTCTAATATGGCTGACAGCCGTAGCCACAACCCCTCTTTTTAGGTCCTTGTTTATAGCTCCCTTGAATGCCAGACATTTGTGCTAAAAATATCTGCACCATTTTCCTGTGAATCCACCCGGGTTAGTCTGCCTGATTCCCTGGCTTCCCATGAGACCACATCCACATTAGCATTTTGTTAGAGAGTTTTTGTAGTACTTCTTCTCCCTTCCAACTAAAGATGACCCGTGTTGCACTTCCTCTACTGAGCTGCAGCGTAGTTAATATTCAGCATTTCTGAACAGCAGAAGCTGGAGAGGATGCTGATAGCAGTGTGCAGTTGTAGTGGTGGGAACTTTTTGAGGGGGGGAGGCATCAGGGTAAATATTTCATGTGGAAAAAAATCACTGCTGTGAAGTAGAGACTTAAAAAAACATGAATGAGATATTAACATGCAACATGAAGTGAAAGGGAAGCAGAATCAACGAGAGGTTACCAAACAAAGAAACAGGCAGAGTCTTCAAAAGAATTCTGTGGTCCTGATTCTAGAATGCACATTTTTCTTTTTCGTATTTCTGATGTTAAAACACCCCAGACGCTGGTCTTAAAGGCTGCCAAGCCGCCGTCTCAGGGTACAGCAAACGGTCCCAACTCAACAGGAACGGATGATCACCGAGGACAAGAACATGAGGAAAAGAGAGACTGGATGGTGCCCAGCCACGACCAGTGATAGCCACGATGGAGCTCACAAAACTGAGTCTCACTAACAACAAGAGAATAAATAGGGGTGCACCCTGAGAGCTCCACTAAAAGGCCGCAATTGATGGTCCAGGGGCTTTGGGGTTTCCCTGGGAGCATGGACCCTGGCCCTGATGCTGCCCTGTCCATAAATCATAATGGTCAACTTTGCAGACAGCAATGGATTGGACTTGGTGACGCAAAGTGACCGTATCTTAAGGGAATTTTATGGCTCTATGCCCCTATGGGACGTCATCCTGCTGACCTCTCGCTGGAGGAAGTGGGGTGGGTGGAGAGGAGGGGATAGGAGACTGTTGGGAAGATAGGACTTGCATGGAGCAGAGAGGAGGGATGTGCTGTCACCGGGCAGGGAGAGAGTTGGGAGCTGCATACGGGTGAGCATGCACATTTATATGGGAATGTACATTCTCATTCAATCATAATTAAAAAAAAAAAAGACTCCAGATGCCACTCACCAATGTGGGTTGCAGAGAGCCCTCATTGGCAAAATGCTAGTTGTGCCAGTTGGCCTCGATTTTGCCTGACAGCATAGTCCCCGGCCCTAGCTCTGTCCTTACAATATCGGGTTAAGATGGGAGGAGTACTCAAATTATGCTGAAGTCCAGTTAATACTGATCTTCTTTCTAATGAGTGCTGTCACCATTTTCACCCAACCAAATTTCTATCAATTATCTAATCTAGAACCTCCCCCCATTACCCTCCCTCTCTCCCCACCCTTGCAGCCATCAAAGAGTTTTTTCTTCTATGTATGAGTCTGTTTTTAAGTTCTTATCGTAGGGGTCTCACACAATATTTGTCCTTTTGTCACTGACTACTTTCACTCAACATAATGTCTTCCAGTTGAAAACAGGTTATGAGATGTTTCCAGCAATCATTGTTGTTCTTTATTATTGCATAGTGTTCCACTGAGTATATATACCATAGTTTACCTATTCATTCCTCTGTTGTTGGGCATCTGGGTTGATTCCATCTTTTCACTATTGAGGACTGTGCTGCAATGAACATTTGTGTGCACGTATCAGTTGGTGTCAGTGGCCTTGATTCTGTAGGATATGTTCCAAGCAGTGGAATTACCGTGTCAAATAGTATATCTAGATCCATTTTTTTAAGGGAGCACAGATTGCTTTCCAAAAAGGTTGGAGCATTTTGCAATCCCTCCAACAGTGTAGAAGAGTTCCAGTTTCTCCACAGCCTCTCCAGCATTTCTTGTTTTGCGTTTTTTGGATCATGGCCAACCTTGTTGGGGTGAGATGGTTTTGATTTGAATTTCTTTAATAGTTAATGATCATGAACATGTCCGCATGTGTTTTGGCTACCTGGATATCCTCTTTAGAGAAGTGTCTGTCCATCTCCTTTGCCCATCACATGATTGGATGATTTATCTTTTTCTTAATGATATTTTGTAGCACCTTACAGATTAAGAAGATTAGGCATCAGTCTGACATATAGTTGCCAAGTATTTTTTCTCATTCTGTAGGTGGCCTTTTATTTCTATTAATAAAGTCTTTGGATGAGCAAAAGTGTTTGATTCTTAGTAGTTCCCATTTATCTATTTTCTCATCTGATGATTGCAGTTTGTTTGACAGAATTTGAAGTCTGTCTGCGTTGTATATTAAACCTTCCATTGTTGTTCCTACTTTTTCTTGGATAGCTTTATTGTTTTAGATTTGATATTGAGGTCTTTTATCCAGTTTAAGTTGGATTTTGAATAAGGTGTAAGATATGGCTCTTGTTTCAATTCAGTGCAGATGGATATCCAAGTTTACCAGAACCATTTGTTGAAGAGATTGTTTTTACCCCAGTTTAATGTCTTAGGGCTTTTGTCGAATATCAACTGTTCATAGGCAGATGGTGTCATCTCTGGAGTCTCGATTCTGTTCCATTGATCTATCTGTTTTTGTAACAGTACCAGGCTGTTTTGACTACTATGGCAGTGTAATAGGTTCTAAAGTTGAGTAATAAGAGGCCCCCCCAGTGTGTTCTTCTTCTTTAGTAACACTTTACTTATCCGGGGCTTCTTCCCTTTCCAAAGTTGGTAATTTGTTTCTCCATCTCATTAAACAATGTCACTGGAACTTGTATTGGGATTGCATCAGATAAGTAGATTGTTTTGGGTAAAATAGACATTTTCACAATGTTAAGTCTTCCTATCCATGAGCAGGGTAGGTTTCTCCATTTATCTAAGTCTGTCTTAGTTTCTTGTAGTCCTCTTTGTAAAGGTCTGATATTTCTCTGGTTAGGTTTATTTCTAGGTACTTTATTTTCTTAGGGGCTATAGTAAACGGTATTCACTTGGTGATTTCTTCCTTAATAATCTCATTGTTGGTATAAAGGAATCCTACTGATTTACTTATGTTTACCTTGCATCCTGAGACTTTGCTGAACTCTTCTGTCAGTTTGAGTAGTTTACTTATGGATTCTTTGGGATTCACTGCATATGCAGTCATATCATCTGCAAATGGGGAGATTTTTAGTTCCTCTTTGCCAATGCAAATGTCCTTCATTTCTTGGTCTTGTCTAATTGCTCTGGCTGGAACTTCTAGTACAATGTTGAATAGGAGAGGTGAGAGTGGGCATCTTTGTCTAGCTCCTGTTCTCAAGGGAAACTGTTTCAGTCTCTCTCCATTCAGGATGATGTAGGCAGTTGGCTTCGTGTAAATGGCCCTTGTTGCATTGAGGAATTTGCTGTCTATTCCTATTTTGCTGAGAGTTTTTAGCATGAATTGGTATTGAACTTTATCAAATGCCTTTTCTGCATCACTAGACAAGATCAAGTGATTCTTGTCTTTTGTGATATTATGTGGTTGATCACATTAACTGTTTTCCTGATGTTGAACCAGTCTTGCATCCCTGGTACGAATCCCACTTGATCATGATGCATTAGTTTTTTGATATGTTGTATTCTATTGGCAAGAATTTGGTTGAAGATTTTTCCATCTAGATTCATGAGTGATAGAGGTCTGTGGTTCTCCTTTTTTATTAGGTCTTTCCCTGGCTTTGGTATCAGGGTTATGCTGGCTTCATAGAATGAGTTTGGGAGTACTCCTTCCCTTTCTATACTGTGAAATAGTCTTAGTAATATTGGTGATAACTCTTCTCTAAACATTTGGTGGAATTCTGCGGTGAAGCCATCTGGACCCAGGCTTTTTTTATTTGACAGTATTTTGATGACTTTTTCAACCTCTTCCTTTGTGAAGGGTTTATTAAGTTGTTCTGCTTCATGTTGGGATAATTTGGGTAGGTGATATGAATCCAGGAATTTGTCCATTTCCTCTAGGTTTTGAAATTTGTTAGAGTACAGTCTTTCGTAGTATTCAGCTATGATATTTTTGATTTCTGTTGGATCTGTTCTGACAACTCCCCTCTTATTGCTTATTTGGGTTATTTGTTTCCTTTCCTGTTTTTCTTCAGTAAGTTTAGACAAGGGTTTGTCAATTTGATCTTTTTGTAAAACCAGTTTTGGGTCTTTTCGATTTTGTCAATTGTTCTTCTATTCTCTAATTCATTTAGTTCTGCCCTAATCTTTATGATCTGTTTTCTTCTGGTGTCTGAGGGTCCCTCTTTTGTTCTCTCTCTACTTGTTCAAGCTATAGGGTTAGTTCCTTGATTTGGTTGCTTTCTTCCTTCCAGATGTGTACATTTATTGAGATAAACTGACCTCTGAGCCCTGCTTTGGCTGTATCCCGTAGGTTCCAGTAGGAAGTGTTTTCATTCTCAATGGAGTCCATAAATGTCATTATTTCATCCTTGATTTCTTCTATAACTCATGGCTTTTTGAGCAAGATGTTGTTCAGTTTCCATGAGTTCCACTTTCTATCTATGTTTTTTCTGCTATTGATTTTGACTTTTATGGCTTTATTGTATGAGAAGATGCTTTGCAATAATTCATGGTACAAATTTTGTGGAAATTTGCTTTATGTCCTAACACGTGGTCTATTCTGGAAAATGTTCCATGTGCACTGGAAAAGAAGGTGTAGTTATTTGCTGATGGATAGAAAGTTCTGTATATGTCGATGAGGTCTAGTTGGTTAATTGTGGCAATAAGGTCTTCTGTGTCTTTACTGAGCTTTTTTCTAGACCATCTCTTCAATATTGAGAGTGTTGTGGAGTGATCTGTCTCTGTTTTGAGTGTAGTCAGTGTTTCTTCAATGTATTTAGGTGTTCTAATATTGCCAAGCCAAGTGCCGTCAAGTCGGATCCAACTCATGGTGACCTTATGGGCCAGGGTAGAACTGACTCTCAGAGTATTCAAGGAGCGCCTGGTGCTCTAATATTAGGTGCAATAAATATTTAATACTCTTAAGTCCTGCTTGTGTATTGAACCTTTCAGCAACGAATAGTGTCCATCCTTGTCCATGATGGTGGATTTTACATTAAAATCAATTTTATCTGAGATTAGATTTGCTACACATGCTCTTCTTTGTTCATTGTTAGCTTCATATATATTCTTCCATCCTTTAACTTTCAGTTTGTTCATCTCTTTAAGTCTAATGTGGTCATGTCTTTTGATCCAAGGTGTCACCCGATGTCTTTTTACTGGAGCATTCAGTCCATTCACATTCAATGTAATTATTGATAGATGTGTGTTCAGTGCTGTCATTGTGACTTGTTTATTTTTGTGTTGATGTTTTTGCTGTTGTTTCTATTGATCTTTTCTGGGACATTCGTCTTTGTGAGTTGATTTTTCACCTTTTTCAGGTTAGTTTTGCAGTTGCTGAGACTCCTGTATTACATTTCTTGATACGGTATGTTGCATCTTTGTTGTGCTTTATGGCTGCCTCTATGATCCCACTTAATAAACTATATGTAAACACAGTTTGACTACTACCAGTCTTGTCAACTTCCTCTCCATCTGGAAGAACTATAATGACTGTAGTACATCCCTCTTTTTAACATGATGCCAAGCCAAGCCAAGTGCTGTCGAGTGATATCATAGTTTAAATGATATCATCACTAGATCATTTCTTTCATTATTATAGATTTGACTGTGTTTGGAGCCTTCCCTAACTGAGTAGGATTCTGAATGATGTGTCCTTCTAAAATATAAAGTTAGTGGTTTTTCTTCTAAGCCAAGAGATTCTTTCAGTATTTCTTGTAGCTTTGGTTTGGTTTTTATAAGGTCTTGGAGTTTCTGTTTATCTGTGAATGCCTTTATTTTATTTTCATATTTGAAAGATAGTTTTGCAGGGTACATAATTCTCAGTTGGAAGTTCTTCTCCTTCAAGGCCTTGAATGTGTCATGCCATTGTCTCCATGCCAGCATCGTTTCTGCTGAGAAATCCAACAAAAGCCTACAGGGTTTCCCTCTGAATGTTAGCTTTGCTTTGAATCTTGCTGCCTTAAAGAGTTCCTGCTTGTGTTTCATTTTGTTAAGCTTGATTATAAGACATCTTGGAGTCTTTCCTTTGAGATCTACATTGAGTGGCGTTTGAGATGTATCTTAGATATCTATATTCTCTTCTTTCGTAATTTCTGGGAAGTTTTCTGTCAGCATCTCGGCAAGAATACTCTGTGTTCTCAGGTATTTCACCCTGTTCAGGAATTCCAATTAATCATAGGTTGTTCATTTTAATAGAGTCCCGCATGCTTCTTAATGCTTCTTCATTTTTCTTGTTTCTTTTTTTCAGATTTTGCCTTATAGATGCTGGAGTCAGTAGCTCTGTCTTCCAAATCAAAAATTCTCTTTTCCATTTGTTCCATTCTGTTTTCTTGGCTTTGAATTGAAGTTTCTGTCTCTTTGATATTGTTTTTGATCCATTGGATTTCAGAGTACTGGTGCTCCATCAGATCTAACAGCTTGCTTAATTTTTCATTCTGCTGTGCTGCATTTTGTTTAAGGTCTAGGAGGGCTCTCTATATAATCCTTTTGTATTCACCTTCTGATAGTTTCAGAAAAGCTTCTTCGTCAGGGAAGTTCTGAGGTGGTTTCTCTTGGGCATGTTCAGATGCCATGAGTGATTTCCTGATTACCACTTTCTCCAGCGTTCGTTGCTTTTGGGGCTTCATGTGGTTCCATAGAGGCTAGGAGAGATGCTGTGAAGATGGACCTCAGTTGTTTCTCTAGGCTGTCTTAAAATGCAAAGTAAAAAGTATTTGACAACTTCGAAAGTCAGTCAGGCTTTCAGGTATATACGTCCATCTTCCCAGCTAGCAAAGTAAGCACCTCTATGTTGAACTCCAGATGTTATAAACTAGCTCAAAATACAGAAAGGCTACTGCCCTGCTGGCCTCTGCTGTTGACCCCCAGCTGTAGGTGATACTGTATAGAATTCTCCTTTTCTGCTGGAAAAGCAGTCTCTTCTGGGTAGGCACTGCCTCTCAGCCCAGGAATTAGGTCCAGCTGAGGCTTCCATATGGATAACTCTGCCTCCCAGCAAAGCAAGATGGCATCTTGCACCTGGCCTGGACCAGGCTCCCGTGGCAAGAGAGGTCAAGAATGCCAAGATGCCCAGAGTTCACAGCCTCTGCTGCTGGGCCACAGCCTCAGGTGACACTGTGCAAAACACCACCTCCCTGCTGGAAAAGCACCCTCCTCCTGGCAGGTGCCACCACCCATCCTAGGAACCAAGTCCAGTTGGGACCTCTGTCTGGGCTTCTCCATTTCCCAATGGATTAAGATGGCATCCCACACAAGTGCATCTGTACAGGTACCACATGTCAGAGGCAGAAAGATAGGCCAGAGGAGCTGAGATACAGAGTCCAAAGTTATCTTTGGATGCAGTCCATCTTCTCAGAACATGGCAATTATGCTTGCTGGTCCCATCAGCAGTGCGTCCAAGACCAGCAACTAGTCAAGTCCCAGCTCTGCCCACTGGCCAAGACAGAGGAAAAAAAAATCAAAATAGCGAGTTACCTTGGGTCTGTGCAAGCCCATGCTCACCGAGAGTGGGGTCAGTGAAAGGGAGGAGGTTTTGTGTTCAGTGGTATGAAGTCCAAATTAACAGCCCTGTGCCGCATCCTAGGGCTCACTAGGTATCCAGAAGACTCCATTTAATTATCAGTTCAGATCTTGGTTTCCAGAGGGATTTAGGGAGACATGTGTTTAGTCTGCCATCTTGACTCCGCCTCCTAGTCAAGTTTTTAAGTGCATTTGTCCCAGCAATATAACAGGGCATTAACAGATACACAGAAAGAAATGTCTTACTAATTCAGACCCCATCAGACACAAAACCAAACTTTTTACCTTGGACTTTTAGTCCAAGCCAGTAATTACATAGTCCTGCTTGGAGAGAGGGCCCATTTAAGGTAGAGAAGGTGGCTTTTTATGTCTAAGACAAAGTTAATCTCCTTACTTTCCACGTCAAGTGTAACTCTTGGTTTCCCCATGGAGATTCTGATGGTGTGTCTGAGTGCCAGGTGAATCTTCAGGGCTCTGTTCATAGTCTGTTTCTTCAGACTCCTCTTCTGAGAGTCATTACAGAAGAGTCTGCCTATCTGGGCTTGTGGAAAATCAGCTGGATTTCCGTTTTGGGGGCACTCAGGACGTTCTACTTTGCTGGCCTCATATTTTGACAGTACCTGTATTGATCAGAGTCAGTACTCATCAACTGGTGAGGTGATCCAAGTCTTGATCATGGGGGCCAACTGGGTTACCCTGAGGTGGCACTGGAGGGCTATAGCCAACAGTTGGGGTTTTTCAATTTCTTTTTTTCCTGCCACCAAATTTCTTGTTATTACATGGCTGAAAGACCTCCTCTACCACATGGGAGAGTGGTATCTGAAGTTCTGATAGAAGGTCATAAAAATTCTGTACATAGGGATCTTTTTATTTTCCCTTATGCTTATAAAACACAAAACCCAGAGTAAAACAGTCCAACTAGTCTATCTAGATCACTGTTTGACTTAAGCGGCCTTAGGAACTAGCTTTCTTAACACTAACATTTAAAATTGAATACCATCAGGTTTTTAAGATCTCAAGCATCATACAGTGAACTATGAAGTAGAATAGAACCACCCAGCAATGTCAGCCCAACTATCTGAAAGAACCAGTGAAAATATGACCCTACAGTCTCTGAACAAGGCATGAGGTATTTATATATTTAGTATCAGTAATCATCTTTCATATGCTTCAGCAGAAATTACATTGTATAAAATGTCAGATTTCATGTTAATAAACCATTAATTTAGCTTATTTATATAGAAACTAGGACCTCAAAACATCAGCAATATTTTTTACATAAAACCTATACTATATTCATTTACTCAGCCTTGTGTCATTCTATTTCACCTATTCTGGACCAGCCACAGTTTTTGAGGCCATCAGTTCTGCATAGGAGCCTTGGATATCTCAAGTCATGGTCCTTTTCATAAGTCTAAAATCTTTGTTGAGATACTTTGGTTAGTTGTTCTTAGGAAACTAGTAAACACCGTAGATGGCAAAAATGTAATAATTTACTGGAAAACCTTAGACAATCATTACTCATATCTTTAAGGACTTTCCAACACTGTGCTTAACAGTCTTGAACTATAGTATCACATAGTCAGGATATAACAAGATTATTGAGTCTCTAAATGTTTATGTAGTATAAAAATAAACTTATGAGCAAATAATTTGAATTTTCCAGTCAAAGCACTGGCTTTGATGATGTCAGATTAAATAGCATAGTCAAGAAACCAAATAAACCCCATTGTGGTATTGATTTTGATTTATAGCAATCCCATAAACCAAGTAAAACTGTCCTATAGAGTCTCTACGGAGTGCCTGGTAGGCTTGAACTGCTACCCATGTGGTTAGCAGTGGTGTCACTCAACTACTGTGTCACCAGGGTCTTTCCACTTATCAATAGATGACTTAATATGTATTTGTTAAAAATAATACGTATGTATCAACATATATGTTATTATTATATACATAACTATATTATATTAAAATCATATATGTAAGAGGAAATAACCAATACACATTTTAATCCAGTGAGAATCAGGTACCTTTTTCCATTACAATTAGTGTCAAAACCTTTAGCCTTTGTCTCTCAGAAAAGGCTATCCTTGACTTTTGCTTTTTCTCCACCTCTAAACCTTGTGGCTTGGTTTTTGACTCAGGAATTTTATTATAAAGAGAGATCAAATTTTTGTCTTTAAGGGAGATTACATAACGAGTAAGTTAACTGTTTACTCAGAAATCAGAGTAAATTGCCATTTAGCGGTAAAAAATACAGTTCTTTCTAAAATGAATGTTCTTAAAAATCTCATAAATTAAACCACTCAATTTTTGTTAGACAAACAGAACTTTGACCACGTCAAATAAATATTTTTCAATAAACTTCTATGCTACAATCCCTTAAACAGTAAAAAAAAAAACCTCATTAAGATTTATTTCATATAAATATATTTTTTCTTGTTGCTTGAAAAGCAAATAGTATATAAATTTATATTATATCACATTAAGTTTAGTGACCCTAAAGTCCAGGGCTGAAATAAAGCTTGCTTAAACATTCTAGGTCTTGGGTTAACTCTTAAAGTTTCATCAGCTGGCTTTTAAAAATTACACAAGTTTCTGTTCAACTAGGTTGGAAATCACAATGTCCCATCTCTGATATTGACATATCCCTAAATTCTCAGATAGGTCTCAAAGTTGTCCTGCATTAGTGAGAAGTCTTTTTGGGATTTATACAATTTATGATAATCAAAGTAAAGTAGTAATCCTTGTCTGGTTTTTTTGGGGGGGGGTCTTAAAAGAAAGTCTCCAACTAATTATAAATGTTTTCAAAAGTTTCCTTGGGGCTATGACCCGTAGCTAATTCTGCCTTTCCCTATACTCCTTTTTGGAGGGCAAAGATCATTCCCTTCTGCTATTTTAAAGTTGTTACTTTCTACTTAAGACAAAGTTATCCCTTTAACCAAGGACTATAAAAAGGTTCTTTAGCCCAGTGATCATATATCTGGATCTACTTGAAATTTGGCTTCTTTATCAACCTTCATTTAGCTCAAGCAAGACTCTGACCTGTTAAACAAGTTTCAAAGGAATAAAAAATATCTTAAAATTAGCTATATTGGCAAAAACAAGACATAAGACCCTTAACAAGCAAAGACTGTTTTACAAAAACAGACATTGTATAAGACAACACTGGGGGAAAAAAATTTCTGAGGTTGAATTGGCCAAAATGTATACCCCGAAGTCAAACCTTAAGCACTTAGTTTACAGAAATCAAGACACTTTTTCACCAAAAATTATAAATCTGGAGTCCCTACAAACAGCTTGTATAAGGACAACAATGACAAGACATTTCTAAAACCCCCAAAAGGCAAATGTAAAACCACACCACAAATACATTTATCTTATTAAATACACACAGGAGGCCTCACACTTCATCACACACACATCCAGCTTCACCAGATACACATGCAGACTATTTCTTTAAGTAAAAGTGAGCTCAGTGAGCACTTTCCTGATTTTCAACAAAAGAGCTCCAATTGCAGGATGGTAAAATAATGTTATGGGTCCATTCAATTGCTAACTTTTTTCTGGAGTTTAGTTGGTACATTGGCCAGGCCAATTATATTATACTAAAACTTCATTTGAATCTCTAGTCACAGGTGGCTACCCATACGAAACCAGACAGAATCCACCCCGTCAGTCTTTTCATAGGAATGGAGGCCTGATTTCCCATATTACAGAGTATACAGATATTGAGAAAGGTTTTTTAGTTGGGACAGTTGTTCCCTTCTTACCACATAGATGGTACAGAGACAGACAGAAGTTCTAACCCTGATAAGAACCTGAGTTCTCTGCACAATCACAGTAAAGCACTTGAGCCTTTTTAGACTCCAGGTGGACAAGGGGTACTCCTCCAAATTCCCTCGGTCATGGGTCGAGCCAAAGAGAAGAGGAAGAAAAGAGAGGCAGCCAAAGAATTCACTTTCTAACCTAATGAGATAGTGGAGGTCCAGGGTAATGGGAGGTGTTATGCTTGGACCAATGTGTGCCCTAGGTTGTGTGGAGTTTGCCTTGCAGGGGACAGACACTTTCTTCGTCTGCTCTGCACACCCCCTTATCCTGTCACAGGAGCCTTCCAGTGGCTGATGCCCTTTCGTTCTTAAATGTCTGACCCATGCCTACAAATTTTATGGACCTTATCCTCAGCCTTTGAATGGAACAGATAGCAACCCTCACCCATCTAGGCCAGAGTTACTAGGGCAGTATGAGCGGCTGGGCCTTCAGAAAGTCGCCAGGGAGTGCCCTGGTTGGAACTCTTCAATTGCCACAGCAGCCAACCACCTCTTCACTGAGGACTTTTACAGATGCAGCAGAAAAGTGGAGGAGAGAGAAGTCCACTCTTCCTAGGGAAAAAACTTACTGGAGGGGTCCCAGCAGTCCTGCTGTGATGGCCAGAAATATGATGCCAAATTAAAGCAAGTTTGTTTTGCCTGTCACTGTAGTAAAAAATTCAGAGACAGTGTGGGGTTCAAGGTGTTTTATTCATAGGTAGCCAGCAAATCTGGAGGAACAGTAAGGATAACTTCTTCAAAAAAAATTTGTCCTCAGACCTATTGTGTGGAAGTGAAAGGGGATGGGTAGAGGGTCAGAGGAGACTCCCAAGTGGGTGGCAGGTTGTGGAATGTGAGAAGGAGGAGCAAGGGTTGGCATAGAAAGACAAAGCAAAATTCCAGAAGTGGAGGGGGAATCTGCTGTAGCTGAAGTCAGAGGGGAAGTATAAGGAACTGGAGAGGCTTGTCAGAAGGATAAAAATCAGGTTCAGGAAGTGGTGGCTTAGAACACTGAGGTTTTTTGTTAAGGAGGAGGAAAGTGGCACAGGTTTAGCAAAGGGAGGGATGATTACAAAGGAAAAAAAAGGCTTAAATATAAGGGACCTCTTACCACTTGCCATTGTGGGTTATGACTTTGACTAAATCATGGAAAATGTTCCTCGGTGCCTAGATATTTTAGGATACACACCAATGGGGTGTCCTTAGGGGGCTGAGACTGACTAGTCCCCATAGTGTAGAGAGTGAGTAGGAGGAATGGAGAGGTGGAATATTAGTTGTCCCAGGGAGAGGCAGGCATCCCCACTTTTCACTGGGGACCAGGTTCGGATCCCAACTCACTGTCCAGGTGTTTCCAGAAAGCAAAGATAGGGGGCAAAGAACTAGTGTTCCAGTGCCCCAAGAAACGCCTCGACCCAGCACTGGGGTTTGTGTGAAACAGAAATGAGAGAGAGAGATGACAAAACTTCCCAGAGACAGAAATCTTCCCTCCAACTCACCAGTTTAAAATGTTGTCAGTGTGTTATTGGTAGTTTGGAGTCCTGCAACAAGGGTCTGAGGGAAGGGGAGACTCTTGAGTTGATGGTCTCATACACTCCTGTCCTGGGTTT
This sequence comes from Heterohyrax brucei, assembly GCA_028571685.1. Lineage (NCBI taxonomy): Eukaryota > Metazoa > Chordata > Mammalia > Hyracoidea > Procaviidae > Heterohyrax > Heterohyrax brucei. The sequence continues at coordinate 7,008,947 of CM053143.1, forward strand.
CAGGGCCAAAATGTTGGGGAGAGGGTGGCCTGAAATAGAGGCAGAGACACACCAGTCCAAGAGTCCAGTTAAGTTTGTTGGAAGAGAGAGTGGGGTTTGAGTTGAGTGGCTCAGCCCAGCCCCTCTCTAGTAGGGTAGATTTTTATAGTTTTAAGGTTTCAATGAAGTAGTGTGGAGTGATGGGCGTTTATGGTTTGATAAGGAAAGAAAGAAGAGTAGCAAGAAATTTTGGTTAGAGAACTTATGATCTGAATAATGAAGAAGGGTGGATTAGAAGAGGAAGGGCTAAGGTTTGTTTATGGCCAAGATTTTGATAAGGGAACAGACTTCAATTAGGAGAGTGGGGAAGACAGGCTCAAAGTTATTCATGTTTATACTGGGTGGGCCTGTCAGGCTGCTTTCAGCTGATGGCAGTTCTGATCATTGGATAAGATGACCTCCCTGAAGGACAGAGTCCTCTCAGTGACCTCCCTGAATTTCAAGGACAGAGTTTCTTCAGAAACTGAATTGGATCAACTCTTGCTTAATTCTCCAGCAACTCTTTCTTTTCTCCTGTTGGGCTATTTTTATGGTTCCTGCTCTTCCATCTGTTTAGAATTTTCTTATTTGTTCCCTCTTTGCCCTGCATCCACAATCCAGCTGCTAACTGGGACCTCCTACTCAGTCTTCAGACTTTGTTTAAATGTCATCTGTTGGAGAAATCTTCTCTGATCATGGTTATCTGAGTGAGTACCTCCATTTTTATTTTCCATAATTCTATTAAATTTCTTCACAGCACTCAACACGAATTTGCAATCTTATATACATATATATACAAACAAGATAGAAAAAAGGTATACACATATATCTTACGTCTGTATGATATATAAATATATGTATTTCTCTCTCTGGTTTGTATCTTCCTCTAGCCTTTAGATCTCAAATAAAATAAAATATAATAAAATAATATTCATGTCAAGCTCCATGCCTAAAGATTTTTGATTTACTTAGTGTCTTAGTCATCCAGTGCTGCTATAACAGATATACCACAGGTGAATGGCTTTATCAAAGGGAAATTTATTCTCTCATAGTTTAGTAGTCTACAAGTCCAAATTCAGGACACGAGGTCCAGGAAAAGGCTTTGTCTCTCTGTTGGCTCTGGAGGTCTTTTTGCCAACCTTCCCTTGGACTAGGAGCTTCTCCATGAAGGAACCCTGGGTCCAAAGGACGTACTCTTCCCTGGGTGTTTCTTTTGTGGTGGTAGGAGATCCCCATCTCTCTGCTTTCTTCCTGTTCTTTTCATCTCTTGTAAGATAAAAGGTGGTGCAGGCTATGCCCCAGGGAAACTGCCTTTACAGTGGATCAGGAATGTGATGTGAGCAAGTGTGTTACATCCCACCTTAATCCTTTAACCACAGGCTGTACATTATAAATGTATAGGAAAGCCACAAAATGGAGAACAGTTACACTGGGAATCATGACCTAACCAGGTTGATAGAGATTTTGAGAGGACACAAATCAATCCATGACACTTAGTAGGATATTCTGGCATTGGTATTTTTTCAAATCACCTGACAGTTAATTATTGTTTTATATCATATGTAATAAATGTTAGCAAAATGGTTCATACACATAATTATAAATAAATATTGAGTGTCGGGCAAAAATAAATATTGAGTGTCAGGCAAAACGATTTTTTATTGATGAATGTATATGATAAAAATTATTTGAAGACACTGGACCAGCCCATACAACACTCCATTTTGCGTGTTAGGTAATGATGTCACAGAGAATCTCTAAATTATACTCACTGCTATATGACTGGTTAAGGCTATGGCTGTGTCTTTCTAATTTCAAATTCCATTGTTCTTGCAGTGCAATGTAGACTATTTGGGGGTAATGCATTGCTGTGCAACGAATCACTTAACATGGCATTTCAGCCATAGTCTTTGTAACTCCCAACAAATGACTGACTGAGACTACACAGTGAGGCACTTGTGGTCCACCAAGGATATCAGATAGCTTGCTAATAATATAAATAATGTGCACGACACCCTTATGAGAGAGGGGCCACACAAATAACATTTACAGATATGGAACCTATTGAGGGGATTGGTCATTTTTGTCATCTACTAGTCTTAAAAGGAATCATCCCAGAGGAAGGAAGACAGAACCTCACCCTCATGAAGGAAGAGGAGCCAGGAGTTGAGCTTGCCCTTTGGACCCAGGATCCCTGCCCTGAGAAGCTCCTGGAACCAAGAGACTGAGAGAGAGATAAGGAGGTAACATTGGAGATGTCAAGATGGAGTGGCAGAGCAATGATGGTAGCAGAGTCAGAAGACCAGCCAGAGAGGGTGAGATAGGCTTCCCACCCCCCAGAGACAGAAAGCTGAGTGCCTTTGGGCAGGAGACTTTCTGGTGAAGTAGGGTACCTCTGGGCACTTGGAGGAGTTAGGTTTGGTGATGCATGGAGTTACAGCTGAGTGCTTCCTGCGCTCTATTTATGCCAAGCATTAGGGCCCTTGGTGGGGAGAGGTCTCTCAGGGCACTTACTGGCAGAGCTAAAAGAGCTTTGTGACACTTGCCATCCTGCATAGCAGAGGTAGAAGGCCAAAAAGAGGCATGTCGACAGGTACAACTGAGAAGAGATTGTCTTGACGAAAGAATTGCAATCTGAGCATTCCTGAACCTTAATTGTAACCTGTTACTTCACTAATAACCCCCACATTGTGAGCATTGTCTGTCAGGTCTGCGTGGCCATTGAAATGAATTATGAGACTCAGCAGAAAGCGTGTGCCGTAGAGGGTTGATTGGTGTCAGAATTGTAAAAAAGGCTGGAGGATGGAGACATGTCAGACCTCTGTCTCATAGCAATCAGATGCCTCAAACAGGCCATTTTTACATGTATATTTTAATTATACGTGAGTGTCCACATCCTCACTGGACTTTGAGCTTTTGTCCTTTTACCTTTTCACTACCCACAAAACTTGGTATAATTCATTATACCAAGTAGACTGTCAAATATGTTGAGAGCAAATAATGTACTATTTAGATCATTTATATGACAGCTATAAAATATTTTTTACCGAGTTGTTGCTGGCATTTTATAACTTGAGCACTGACACTTCATTATTTCAGAATCCTTTTGTTCGTACATCAAAGAGTTGAATCAGTTATAGAGCCTTAAACTCAAAGAGGTTTGAGGATCCTTGTAAGTGACATACTCTCTGTAGTATTAAATATGAGTAGCGCCCAGCTATGGTTGCACATTCAGCATCATCTCATAATGCATGCAGATTAATGAATCTTTCTCCAGTCCTGATGTCCCATTCTCCTTCATATAGCTGAGTTTCTTGAATTATTGCTCAGCATATAGATTAAGTATGGTGAAATGATACAACTCTGATGTACAACTTCTCTTCTTTTTGAATGACTGCCTTTTGAGGTATGTACAGGCTCCTCAAAAGCACAATTAAGTGTCTGGAATTCCCATCCTTCAAATGTTATCCATAATTTGTGATGATCCACACAGTCAAATGTCTTTGCTGGTCAAAACAAATCTGGTAAGCATCTTTCTGGTGTTCTCTGCTTTCATCTAGGATCCAGTGGAGATCAACAATGGATCCCTCATTCTATGTTCTAGTCTGAATCTGGTTTGAACTTCTGACAGTTCAATGTGAACGTATTGCTGCAGCCACTTTTGAATAATCTTCAGCAAAATTTTACTTCTATGTGATATTAATGACATTATTAGATAATGTCTGAATCTATTCGGCTCACTGTTCTTGGCAATAGACACAAATATGAACCTCTTCCAATTGGTTGGCCAGGTAGCTGGCTTTCAAATTTCTTGGTTGCAGTGCTGCAACCATTTATTGAAATGTCTCAATTAGTATTCTGTCAATTCCTAAAGCCTTGTTTTTAACCAGTGCCTGCAGTGCCGCTTGGACCTCTTCTTTCAGTTCCATCAGTTCCGGATCATATGAGGCATACTGAAGTGGCTGAACACTGACCAGTTCTTTTTGATGTACTGACTCTCTGTAGTTTATTCACGGGGCCATTTGATATTTTCCCTATAGAATCCTTTAGTATTGTCAACTGTAGCCTTGACTTTTTCTTCAGTACTTTCAGCTTGGGAAATGCTGAGCATGTTCTTCAATTTTGGTTTTCTATCTCTGGGTTTTTACACATGTCATTATAATAGTTTAGTGTGTTTTCTGGAGCCACCCTGTCATTGATTGAATTGTGGGCACCCTCCCCCCAAAATATGTATAGCAATTTGGCTGGGCCATGATTGCTGGTACTGTACGATGTTCCTATTTGTTGTAAATCTTGCCTCTGCGGTGTTAATAGGGGGAATGGGCAGTGGTTGTTTTAGTGAGGCAGAACTCCAAATTGTATTGTGCCTGGAGACAATCTCTTGGGATATAAAGGAAAGGGAAGCAAGCAGAAATTTGGGGACCTCACCAACAAGAATCAGGGCTAGGAGCAGACAGTGTCCATTGAAAGGGACTTAGGGTCCTTGCACTTCAGAAGCTCCTAGTCCAAGGGAAGATTGATGACAAGGACCCTCCTCTAGAGCCAACACAGAAAGACTTCTCTTGGAGTTAATGCCCTGAATGTGGACTTCAAGCCTCCTAGACGGTGACAAAATAAATTTCTCTTCGTTAAAGCCATCCATTGTGGCATTTTTTTTTTTTTACACTAGCACTAGATGAGTAAAACACATCTTTTGCAATCTTCTGTTTGGCTTTTTCACTTCATTTCTTACATTTGCTTCAGCTACTTGATGTTCAAGAGCAAGTTCCAGAGTCTCTTCTGACATCCACTTTGGTGTTTTTTCTTCCTTATCTTTTTTTTTTAATTTAATATGACTGAGTGAAAATGTACATTCCTGTATAAATTTACATGCCCACCTATATGCAGCTTCAACTGCTATCCCTGTCCGGTGACAGCACACTATTCCTCTCTGCTCCATACATGTCCCGTCCTCCCAACAGTCTCCTTTCCCCTCGTCTCCACCCACTCTCCTTCCTCTAGCCAGAGGTCAGCAGGATGATATCCTATAGATGTATAGAACAATAAAGTTCATACAGTATATGGTCACTGTGCATTGCCAAGTCCAATCCATTCCTGTCCAAAGAGTGGACCTTCGTTATAATTTATGGGCAAGGGCAGCATCAGGGCCAGGGGCCACGCTCTCAGGGGAACGCCAAAGCCGCTGGACCATCAGTTGCGGTCTTTTAGTGGAGATCTCAGGATGCATCCCTTTTTATTCTTATGTTGCCGGTGAGACTCAACTCTGTGAGCTCCATCACAGCTATCACTGGTGGTGGCCGGGCACCATCCGGTTCTTCCGGTCCCAAGTCGGAGATGTAGGCACCCACTCATGTGAGTCTCTCTATCTTCTGGGTTGTCTTTACCCCATGGCATTTTGGTCCTCGGTGAGCATCCGTTCCTGCTGAGTTGGGACCATTTGCTGTGTCCTCAGAGGGCAGCTTGGTAGCTTTTAAGACCCCAGATGCCACTAACCAATGTGGGGTGCAGAGAGCTCTCTTAGAAAAATGGTAGTTGTACCAATTGGCCTCGATTTTGCCTAAGAGCATGATCCCCTGCCCCCTGCCCCAGCTACTCTATCCTTGCAATATTGAGTTAAGATGAAAGGAGTACTCAAGTTATGCTGAAGTCCATTTAATATTGTTCTTGTTTCTAATGTGTGCTATCACCGACTTGTCCCAACCAGATTTCTGGCAACTGTCTAATCTAAACCCTCACCTTTGCTCTTCCTCCGTCCCCTCCCTTGCAGCTGTCAAAGAGTCTTTTGTTCTACACATAAGTCTACTTTTGAGATCTTATCATAGAAGTCTCATACAATATTTGTCCCTTTGTCACTGACTACTTTCACTCAAAATAATGTCTTCCAGTTGACACCAGGTTATGAGATGTTTTCTGGAATCATCATTATTCTTTATCATTGTGTAGTGCTCCATTGAGTATATGTACCACAGTTTACCTATCCATTCTTCTGTTGTTGGGCATCTGGGTTGATTCCATCTTTTTGCTATCGTGGACTGTGCTTCGCTATGGTGCATGTGTCTGTTGGTGTGAAAGGCCTTCATTCTGTAGGATATATTCCAAGTAGTGGAATCACTGGGTCACATGGTGTACCAATATCCATTTTTTTAAGGAAGCGCCAGATTGCTTTCCAAAGAGGCTGGACCATTTTGCAACCCCACCAACAGTACAGGAGGGTTCCACTTTCTCCACAGCCTCTCCAGCATTTGCTGTTTTGTGTTTTCTGGATCATGGCCAATCTTGTTGGGGTGAGATAGTATCTCATTGTAGTCTTGATTTGAATTTCTTTAATAACTGCAGATCGTGAACATGACCTCATGTGTTTCTTGGCTGCCTGGATCTCCTCTTTAGTGAAATGTCTGTCCATCTCCTTGGTCCATCGCTTAATTGGATGACTTATCTTCTTCTTATTGATATTTTGTAGTATCTTATAGATTATGGAGATCAGGCATTGGCCTGACATGGAGTTGCCAAATATTTTTTCCCATTCTGTGGGTGTTCTTTTATTTCTACTAATAAAGTCTTTCAATGACCAGAAGTTTTAGGTTTGATATTTAGGTCGTTATTCCAGTTCGAGTTGGTTTTTGTATAAGGTGTAAGATATGGATCTTGATTCAGTTTATTGCAGATGGATATCCAATTTTGCCAGCACCATTTGTTGAAGATACTGTTTTTACCCCAATTTAATGTCCTAGGGCTTTTGTCAAATATCAGCTGTTCATAGGCAGATGGTGTCATCTCTGGGGTCTCAATTCTGTTCCATTGATCGATCTGTCTGTTCTTGTACCAGTACCAGGCTGTCTTGACCACTGTGGCAGTGTAGTATGTTCTAAGGTTGGCTAATGAGAGGCCGCCCAGTGTGTTCTTCTTCCTTAGTAGAACCTTACTTATGTGGGACTTGTTCCTTTTCCAAACAAAATTGCTGATTAGTTTCTCCATCTCATTAAAAAATGACACTGGAACTTGTATTGGGACCGCATTATATAAGTAGATTGCTTTGGGTAAAATAGACATTTTCACAATGTTAAGTCTTCCTATCCATGAGCAGGGTAGGTTTTTCCATTTTTCTAAGTCTCTCTTAGTTTCTTGTAGTAAGGGCTTGTAGTTCTCTTTGTAAAGGTCTGTTATTTCTCTGGTTAGATTACTTCCTAGGTACTTTATCTTTTTAGAGGCTATTGTACATGGTATTGATTTGATAATTTCTTAACAGTCTCGTTGATAGTATAAAGGAATCCTACTGATTTACTTATGTTTATCTTGTACCCTGAGACTTTGCTGAACTCTTCTATCAGTTTGAGTAGTTTATTTACAGATTCTTTGGGATTCTTTGCATATACAATCATCATCTGCAAACAGGAAGATTTTAACTTCTTCTTTGCCGATGCAGAAGCCCTTTATTTCTTGGTCTTGTCTAATTTCTCTGGCTAGAACTTCTAGTACAATGTTGAATAGGAGAGGTGAGAGTGGGCATCCTTGTCTAATTCCTGTTCTCAAGGGAAAGTCTTTCAGTCTCTCTCCATTCAGGATGACGTGGGCAATTGGCTTTGTATAAATGGCCCTTATTGTGTTGAGGAATTTGCCATCTATGCCCATTTTGCTAAGAGTTTTTAGCATGAATGTGTGTTGGACTTTATCAAATGCCCTTTCTGCATCAAAGGACAAAATCAGGGGATTCTTGTCTTTTGTGATATTTATGTGGTTAATCACATTAATTGTTTTCCTGATGTTGAACCAGCCTTGCATCCCTGGTATGAATCCCACTTGGTCATGATGGATTATTTTCTTGATATGTTGTTGTATTCTATTGGCAAGAATTTTGTTGAAGATTTTGGCATCTACATTCGTGAGTGATATCAGTCTGTAGTCCTCCTTCTTTGTTGGGTCTTTCCCTGGCTTTGGCATCAGAGTTATGCTGGCTTCATAGTATGAGTTTGTGAGTACTCCATCCCTTTCTATACTGTGAAATAGTCTCAGTAGTATTGCAGATAACTCTTCTCTAAATGCTTGGTAGAATTCTGCAGTGAAGCCCTCTGGGCCCCGGCTTTCTTTTTGGTTGGCAGTGTTTTGATAACCTTTTCACTCTCTTCCTTTGTGATGGGTTTATTAAGTTGTTCTGCTTCACATTGTGATAATTTGGGTAGGTGGTATGAGTCAAGGAATTGGTCCATTTCCTCTAGGTTTTCATACTTTTTAGAGTACAGTCTTTCATAGTATTCTGTTCTGATATTTTTTATTTCTTTTGGATCTGTTGTGACAACTCCCCTCTATTTCTAATTTGGATTATTTGTTTCCTTTCCTGCTTTTCTTTAGTAAGTTTAGCCAGTGATTTGTCAATTTTGTTGATCTTTTCAAAAAACCAGCTTTTGGTCTTTTCAATTTTTTCAACTGTTTTTCTATTCTCTAATTCATTTAGCTCTGCTCTAACCTTTCTGATCTTGTTTCTTCTTGTGCCTGAGGGGTTCCTCTGTTGTTCTCTTTCTACTTGTTCAAGCTGTAGGATTAGGTCCTTGATTTGGTTTCTTTCTTTCTTCCAGATGTGTGCATTTATGGAGATAAACAGACCTCTGAGCGCTGCTTTGGCTGTATCCCATAGGTTCTGGTAGGAAGTGTTTTCGTTCTCACTGGAATCCATGAATTTCTTCATTTCAGCCTTGATTTCTTCTGTAACCCATGTTTTTTTGAGCAAGATGTTGTTCAGTTTCCAAGAGTTCCACTTTCCATCTATGTTTTTTCTGCTATTGATTTTGACTTTTATGGCTTTATGATCTGAGAAGATGCTTTGCAGTAATTCAGTGGTATGGATTTTGTTGAGCATTGCATTATGGCCTATCACATGGTCTATTCTGGAGAATGTTCCATGTGCACTGGAGAAGAAGGTGTAGTTGTCTGCTGATGGGTGGAAAGTTCTGTATATATCAATGAAGTTTAGTTGGTTAATTGTGTCAATGAGGTCTTCTGTATCTTTACTGAGCTGTTTTCTAGATGATCTGTCCAGTATTGAGAGTGCAGTGTTGAAGTCTCCCACTATTATTGTGGAGTCATCTAACTCTTTTTTGAGTGTAGTCAGTGTTTCTTTGAAATATTTATGTGCTCTGATATTAGGTGCATAAATATTTAATATAGTTAAGTCTTGCTTGTGTACTGAAACTTTCAGCAATAAATAGTGTCCATCTTTGTTCACAATGATGGATTTGATATTAAAATTGATTTTGTCTAAGATTAGAATTGCCACCCCTGCTCTTCTTTGATCATTGTTAACTTGCTATATATTCTTCCATCCTTTAATTTTCAGTTTGTTCCTATCTTTAGGTCTCAAGTGAGTTTCTTGTAGACAACATATGGATGGGTCATGTTTTTTGATCCAAGATGTCACTCGATGTCTCTTCACTGGAGCATTCAGTATATTCACATTCAGTGCAATTATTGATAGGTATGTGTTCACTGGTGCCATTGTGATACGTTTATTTTTCTGTTGATGTTTTCTCTGTTGTTCTTATTAGTCTGTTCTGGGACATTCTTTTTCGTGAGTTGACTTTTCACCTTTTTGAGATCTGGTTTTGTAGTTGTTGAGACTCCCGTGTTACATTTCTTGAAATGGTATGATACATCTTTGTTGTGCTTTACAGCTGCCCTTGTGATCTCCCTTAACAAACTATATATAAACCCAATTTTAATTACTTCCAGGCTTGTCATTTTCCTCTCTATCTGGAAGGACTGTAATGACTGTAGTATATCCCTCTTTTTAATATGGTGGCACCATAGTTTTCATGATGGTCACTGGATTGCTTCTTTCCGTATTAAAACTGTGATTGACTTTGGAGCCTTCCCTAACTGAGTAGAGTTTTGAGTGGTGTGTCCTTCTAAAATATAAAGTTAGTGGTTTCGTTCTCCGAAGCCACAGCCAAGAACGTCTTTCAGTATTTCTTGTAGTTTGGGTTTGGTTTTTACAAAGTCTCTGAGTTTCTGTTTATCTGGGAATGTCTTCATTACATTTTCGTATTTGAAAGACAGTTTTGCAGGATATATAATTCTTGGTTGGAAGTTCTTCTCCTTAAAGGCTTTGAATATGCCATGCCACTGTCTCCATGCCAGCATGGTTTCTGCTGAGAAATCTGACGAGAGCCTACAGGGTTTCCCCCTGAATGTTAGCTTTGCTTTGAGTCTTGCTGGGTTTAAGAGTTGCTGCTTATGTTTCATTTTGTTAAGCTTGATAATAATATGACTTGGAGTCTTTCTTTTGAGATCTATATTGGATGGCATACGATATGCATCTGAGATGTCTATATTCTCTTCTTTCACGATTTCTGGGAAGTTTTCTGGCAGCAGCTCAGCAACGATACTCTCTGTGTTCTCAGATGTCTCACCCTGTTCAGGGACTCCAATTAATCAAAAGTTGTTCCTCTTACCTTCGATTAATTGGAGTCCCTGAACAGGGTGAGACATCTGAGAACACAGAGAGTATTGTTGCTGAGCTGCTGAAAGAAAACTTCCCAGAAATCATGAAGGAAGAGAATATAGACATCTCAGATGCATATCGTACGCCACCCAATATCGATCTCAAAAGAAAGACTCCAAGACACATTATAATCAACATAAGCAGCAACTCTTAAAGGCAGCAAGACTCAAGGCAAAGCTAACATTCAGAGGGAAACCCTGTAGGCTCTCGTCAGATTTCTCAGCAGAGACCATGCTGGCACAGAGACAGTGGCAAGACACATTCAAAGTCTTGAAGGAGAAGAACTTCCAACCAAGAATTATATATCCTGCAAAACTGTCTTTCAAACATGAAAATGAAATTAAGACATTTCCAGATAAACAGAAACTCAGAGACTTTGTAAAAACCAAACCCAAACTACAAGAAATACTGAAAGAAGTTCTTGGTTTTGGCTTAGAAGAACGAAACCACTAACTTTATATTTTAGAATGACACACTACTCAATGCTCATTTAGGGAAGGCTCCAAAGTAAATCACAGCTTTGATTGGGAAAGAAGCCATCCAGTGATCATCATGAAAACTATGGTGTCATCATAATAAAAGAGGGATGTACTACAGTCGTTATAGTCCTTCCAGATGGAGAGGAAGATGACAAGACTGGTAGTAATTAAAATTGGGTTTATAAATAGTTTATTAAGGGGATTCATAGGGGCAGCTGTAAAGCACAACAAAGATGTATCATACCATTTCAAGAAATCTAACACACGAGTCTCAACAACTATAAAACCAGCTCTGAAAAAGGTGAAAAATCAACTCACAAAAAAGAGTGTCTCAGAACAGACTAATAAGAACAACAGAGAAAACATCAACATAAAAATAAACATATCACAGTGGCAGCAGTGAACACATACTTATCAATAATTACATTGAATGTGAATGGACTGAATGCTCCAATAAAGAGACACCGAGTGTCATCTTGGATCAAAAGACATGACCCATCCATATGTTGTCTACAAGAAACTCACTTGAGACCTAAAGATAGGAACAAACTGAAAATTAAAGGATGGAAGAATATATATCAAGCTAACAGTGAACAAAGAAGAGCAGGGGTGGCAATTCTAATCTCAGACAAAATCAACTTTAATGTCAAATCCACCATCGTGGACAAAGATGGACACTATTTATTGCTGAAAGTTTCAGTACACAAGCAAGACTTAACTATATTAAACATTTATGCACCTAATGTCAGAGCACCTAAATATGTCGAAGAAACACTGACTATGCTCAAAAGAGAGTTAGATGACTCCACAATAATAGTGGGAGACTTTAACACTCCACTCTCATTACTAGACAGATCATCTAGAAAAAAGCTCAGTAAAGATACAGAAGACCTCATTGACACAATTAACCAACTAAACCTCATTGATATATGCAGAACTTTCCACCCCTCAGCAGACAACTACACCTTCTTCTCCAGTGCACATGGAACATTCTCCAGAATTGACCACGTGATAGGCCATAATGCAATGCTCAACAAAATCCATACCATTGAATTATTGCAAAGCATCTTCTCAGATCATAAAGCCATCAAAGTTGAAATCAATAGCAGAAAAAACAGAGATAGAAAGTGGAACTCTTGGAAACTGAACAACATCTTGCTCAAAAAAACATGGGTTATAGAGGAAATCAGGGATGAATTAAAGAAATTCATGGATTCCAATGAGAACGAAAACACTTCCTACCAGAACCTATGGGATACAGCCAAAGCAGTGCTCAGAGGTCTGTTTATCTCCATAAATGCACACATCTGGAAGGAAGAAAGAAACCAAATCAAGGAACTAACTCTACAGCTTGAACAAGTAGAAAGAGAACAACAGAGGGACCCCCTCGGGCACCGGAAGAAAGGAGATCATAAAGATTAGAGCAGAGCTAAATGAATTAGAGAATAGAAAAACAATTGAAAAAATTGAAAAGACCAAAAGATGGTATTTTGAAAAGATCAACAAAATTGATAAACCACTGGCTAAACTTGCTAAAGAAAAGCAGGAAAGGAAACAAATAACCCAAATTAGAAATGAGAAGGGAGTTGTCACCACAGATGCAACAGAAATCAAAAACCTCATAACAGAATACTATGAAAGACTGTACTCTAACAAATTTGAAAACCTAGGGGAAATGGACAAATTCCTTGACTCATACCACCTACCCGAATTATCACAACGTGAAGCAGAGCAACTTAATAAACCCATCACAAAGGAAGAGATTGAAACGGTCATCAAAAGACTGCCAACCCAAAAAAGTCCGGGCCCAGATGGCTTCACGGCAGAATTCTACCAAGCATTTAGAGAAGAATTATCCCCAATACTACTGAAACTATTTCACAGTATAGAAAGGGATGGAGTACTCCCAAACTCATTCTATGAAGCCAGCATAACCCTGATACCTAAGCCCGGGAAAAATCCAACAAAGACAGAGAACTACAGACCGATATCACTCATGAACCTAGATGCTAAAATCTTCAACAAAATTCTTGCCAACAGAATACAACAACATATCAAGAAAATAATCCATCATGACCAAGTGGGATTCATACCAGGGATGCAAGGCTGGTTCAACATCAGGAAAACAATTAATGTGATTAACCACATAAATAACACAAAAGACAAAGATCACCTGATTTTGTCCATTGATGCCGAAAAGGCATTTGATAAAGTCCAACACCCATTCATGCTAAAAACTCTTAGCAAAATGGGCATAGACGGCAAATTCCTCAACACAATAAGGGCCATTTATACAAAGCCAATTGCTGACATCATCCTGAATGGAGAGAGACTGAAAGACTTTCCCCTGAGATCAGGAACTAGACAAAGATGCCCACTCTCACCTCTCCTATTCAACATTGTGCTAGAAGTTCTAGCCAGAGCAATTAGACAAGAGGAACAAATAAAAGGCATCTGCATCGGCAAAGAGGAAGTTAAAATCTCCCTGTTCGCAGATGATATGATTGTATATGCAGAGAACCCCAAGGAATCTATAAGTAAGTTACTCAAACTGATAGAAGAGTTCAGCAAAGTCTCAGGATACAAAATAAACATAAGTAAATCAGTAGGATTCCTTTATACCAACAACGAGACTGTTAAGGAGGAAATTATCAAATCTATACCGTTTGTGATAGCCCCTAAGAAGATAAAGTACCTAGGAATTAATCTAACCAGAAAAACAACAGACCTTTACAAAGAGAATTACAAGCCCTTACTACAAGAAACTAAGAGAGACTTAGATAAATGGAAAAACCTACCCTGCTCATGGGTAGGAAGACTTAACATTGTGAAAATGTCTATTTTACCCAAAGCAATTTATTTATATAATGCAATCCCAATACAAGTTCCAGCATCATTTTTTAATGAGATGGAGAAACCAATCACCAATTTTGTTTGGAAAGGGAAGAAGCCCCGGATAAGTAAGGTGCTACTAAAGAAGAAGAACACACTGGGAGGGCTCTCATTACCCAGCCTTAGAACATACTACACTGCCACAGTGGTCAAAACAGCCTGGTACTGGTACAAGAACAGACAGACTGATCAATGGAACAGAATTGAGACCCCAGAGATGACACCATCTGCCTATGAACAGTTGATATTCGACAAAGGCCCTAAGACATTAAACTGGGGTAAAAACAGTATCTTCAACAAATGGTGCTGGCAAAATTGATTATCTATCTGCAATAAACTGAATCAAGATCCATATCTTACACCTTATACAAAAACCAACTCCAACTGGATAAAAGACCTAAATATCAAACCTAAAACGATAAAGCTCATCCAAGAAAAGGTAGGAACAACAATGGAAGTTTTAATACACAATGAGGACAGACTCCAAAATCTGTCAAACAAACCTCAATCAACAGAAGAGAAAGTAGATAAATGGAAACTATTAAGAATCAAACACTTTTGCTCATCCAAAGACTTTATTAATAGAATTAAAAGAACACCCACAGAGTGGGAAAAAATATTTGGCAACTCTATGTCAGATCGACGCCTGATCTCCATAATCTATAAGATACTACAAAATATCAATAAGAAGAAGATAAACCATCCAATTAAGTGATGGGCAAAGGAGATGGACAGATATTTCACTAAAGAGGAGATCCAGGCAGCCAAAAAACACATGCGGACATGTTCACGATCTTTAGCTATTAAAAAAATTCCAATCAAGACAACAATGAGATACCACCTCACCCCAACAAGATTGGCCATGATCCAGAAAACACAAAACAATAAATGCTGGAGAGGCTGTGGAGAAAGTGGAACCCTCCTACACTGTTGGTGGGGTTGCAAAATGGTCTAGCCTCTTTGGAAGGCAATCTGGCTCTTCCTTAAAAAAATGGATATCGATATACCATTTGACCCAGTAATTCCACTACTTGAAATATATCCTGCAGATTTAAGGCCTTTCACACCGACGGACACATGCACCAGAATGTTTATTGCAGCACAGTCCACAATAGCAAAAAGGTGGAATCCACCCAGATGCCCAACAATAGAAGAATGGATAGGTAAACTGTGGTACATATACTCAATGGAGCACTACGCAATGATAAAGAATAACGATGATTCCAGGAAACATCTCATAACCTGGTTTCAACTGGAAGACATTATGTTGAGTGAGAGTAGTCAGCGACAAAAGGACAAATACTGTATGAGACCTCTACGATAAGATCTCAAAAACAGACTCGTGTATAGAAGAAATGACTCTTTGACAGCTGCAAGGGAGGGGAGGGAGGGAGGGAGGGCGAGGGGGGGAGGGTTTAGTTTAGGTAGTTACTAGAAATCTAGCTGGGAGAAAGCGGTGACAGCACACATTAAGAACAAGAGCAACATTAAGTGGACTTCAGCATAACTTGAGTACTCCTTCCATCTTGACTCAATACTGCAAGGATAGAGTAGCTGGGGCGGGGGGCGGGGGACCATGCTCTTAGGTGAATTCCAGGCAAATTGGCACAACCAGCGTTTTGCTAAGAGAGCTCTCTGCACCCCACATTGGTGAGTGGCGTCTGGGGTCTTAAAATCTGCCAAGCTGCCATCCGAGGAGACAGCAAATGGTCCCAACTCAGCAGGAACGGATGCTCACCGAGGGCCAAAATGGCATGTGGTAAAGACAACCGAGAAGACAGAGAGACCCACAAGAGTGGGTACCTACATCGACCTGGGACCGGAAGAACCAGATGGTGCCCGGCCACGACCAGTGATAGCCATGACGGAGCTCACAGAGAGGAGCCTCACCGGCAACACACGAATAAAAAGAGGTGCATCATGAGATCTCCACTAAAAGACCTCAATTGATGGTCCAGCGGTTCTGGGGTTCCTCTGAGAGCATGGCCCCCGGCCCTGATGCTTCCCATAAATTATAACAAAGGTCCACTCTTTGGACAGGAATGGAATGGACATGGCAATGCAGAGTAACCATATGTTGGAAGCACTTTATGGTTCTATACATCTATAGGATATCATCTTGCTGACTTCTGGCTGGAGGAAGGGGAGTGGAAGGAGAGGAGGGGAAAGGAGACTGTTGGTAGGATGAGACATGTATGGAGCAGAGAGGAATAGTGTGCAGTCACCGGACAGGGAGAACAGCGGAAGCTGCATATAGGGGGGCATGTAAATTTACATGTGAATGTATATTTTCACTCAGTTATGTTAAATAAAAATTAAAAAAAAAAAAGGTGTTCCTCTTAATAGAGTCCCACATGCTTCTTAATGCTTCTTCATTTTTCTTGTTTCTTTTTTCTGATCTCTGCTCATAGACGCTGGCATCAGTAGCTCTGTCTTCCAAGTCAGAAATTCTGTTTTCCATTTGTTCCATTCTGGTTTCTTGGCTTTGCATTGAAGTTTCTATGTCTTTGATTTTGTTCTTGATCTGTTGGATTTCAGAGTACTGGTGTTCCATCAGATCGAACAGCTTGCTCAATTTTTTCTTTTGTTCTGCTGCATTTTGTAGAATGTCTAGAAGGGCTCTGTATATAATCATTTTGTAATCACTTTCTGATCCTTTCATAAAAGTTTCTTCATCTGGAAAACTGTTTGGTTGCTTTGTTTGGGAGTTTTCTGAAGCCATGTGTGATTTCTTGTATTCCACAAGTGTCTGTTGCTTTGTGGGTCCCATGTGAGTAAGTTGAGGCTGGAAGAGATACTGTGAAGATGGACTGCAGATGTTTCTCTAGGCCATCTTAAAATGTAAAGCAAAAGGTATCTGACCACTTCCCAAGTCAGGTAGGTTTTTAAGTGCAGAGGTCCCTCTTCTCAACTGGCAAGGTAAGCACCACTATATCCAACCCCACATGATACAAACTAGTTCAGAGTACAGCAATGCTACTGCCCTGTTGACTTCTGCTGACAGGGCCCAGCCTTAGGTGACACTGTGTAAAGTACCGCTTTTCTGGTAGAAAAAACACTCTCCTGTGGGCAGGCTTTGGCTCCCCAGCTAAGAATTAGGTCCAGCTGCAGCCACCATATCCAAGATGGCAACCCCCCCCACAGGCAGCAGATACATGGGCTAAAGGTGCCAAGAGGTAGTGACTCCTCTGCTTCTGTTGCAGGGCCCCCAACGTAGGTGGCACTGTGTAAATTATTGCTTTTCTGTTGGAGAAGCACTGTCCTGTTTGCAGGTGCTGACTCCCAAGCTAAGAATTAGGTCCCGCTAAAATCTCCATACTCAACATGGTGTCCTGTGCACTAACTGCGAAATTCCATACAAACCCCACTGTGGCAGAGAAAAAAATGATAGGCCCAAAGTGGCTAGATTAACAGAGTCCTAAGCCTAGCTCTCAAAATATAGGAATTTCTTCTGCCTATCCCCCCAGCAGCATGTCTGAGTCTAGCCACTAGGCAAGACCCATCTCCACCCACTGGCCAAGACAGAAGAAGAAAAATTCAAAATGGTGCATTTACCTTCAGTTCGGGAGAGCCAGGGCTAGCCAGGAGCGGGAGTCAGTGAAAGAGAGGAGGTTTTTTGCTCAGTGGTATCAAGTCTAAAGTAACAGCCCTGTGCCGTGTCCTGGGGCTGATTAAGTGATCAGAAGGCTCCGTTTGATTATCAATTCAGGTCTTGGTTTCCAGAGGAATACAAGGAGACATGTGCTTAGTCCACCATCTTCACTCTGCCCCCTCTTCCTTATCTTTTTAATGACCTCTTGCTTTCTTCATATACAGCACTTGATTTCATTAGTGTTAATGTGTCAAATCAATTTTCGAGGTTGTCTCAATTTCTGTGGGATGCACTCAAGGCTGTACTCTGGGTCTCATCAACTTGTTCTAGTTTTCTTCAGCTTCAGTGTGAACTTGAGTATGAGCAACCACTAGTCTGCTCTGTAGTTGGCCCTGGCCTTGTCCTGACTAATAGTATTGAGCTTTACTATTGTCTTTCCCCACAGGTGTAGTCAATCTGATTCATGGTGAGGTCTATGTGTATAGTCACTGTTTATATTGTTGAAAAAAGCTATTTGCAGTGAAGAAGTCTTTGGTTTTGCAAAATTCTGTTACATGACCTGGCATTGTTTCAACTGCCCAAGCTTTATTTTCCAGCCATTGCTCCTTCTTCTTTGTTTGCAGCTTTCACATTCTAATCACCAGTAATTATCATTGCATCCTGATTGCATGTTTGATCAATTTCAGACTGCAGAAGGTGATAAAAATGCTTCAATTTCTTCTCCTTTAGTTATTGAAATACAAATTTGAATAATATTAGTATTAACTTTCTTCGTTAGTGTGTTGCTGATCTGGGGTTTCTTCCTTTTCCAAACAAAGTTGGTGATTTGTTTCTCCATCTCATTAAACAATGTCACTGGAATTTGTATTGGGATTGCATTGTATATGTAGGTCGCTTGGGATAAAATAGCCATTTTCACAATGTTAGGTCTTCTTATCTGTGAGCGGGTTAGGTATCTCCATTTATGTATGTCTCTCTTACCTTCTTGTAGTAAGGTCTTGAGTTCTTTTTGTAAAGATCTATTATTTCTCTAGTTAGATTTATTCCTAGGTATTTTATATTCTTGGGGGCCAGATTAAATGGTATTGATTTGGTGATTTCTTCTTTAATGTTGTCTTTTTTTTTAGTATAAAGGAATCCTACTGATTTACTTATGTTTATTTTGTGTCCCAGTACTTTGCTGAACTATTCTATTAGTCTGAGTAGTTTACTTATGGATTCTTTAGAATTCTCTGTGTATACAACCATATCGTCTGCAAATGGGGAGATTTTTTTACTTCTTCTTTGCCTATGCAGATGCCCTTTATTTGTTTGTCTTGTCTAATTGCTCTGGCCAGAACTTCTAGTACAATGCTGAATAGGAGAGGTGAGACTGGGCACCCTTGTCTAGTTCCCATTCTCAAGGGGAATTCTTTCAGTCTCTCTCCATTCAGGATGATGTAGACAGTTGGCTTTATATAAACGGCCCTTTCTGCATTGAGGAATTTGCCTTCTATTCCTGTTTTTCTGAGAGTTTTTAGTATGAATGGGTGTTGGACTTTGTCAAATGCCTTTTCTGAATCAATTGATAAAATCAGTTGATTATTATCTTTTGTGTTATTTATGTGGTTGATCCCATTAATTGTTTTTCTGATGTTCAATCAGCCTTGCATCCTGGGTATGAATCCAACTCAGTTGTGATGATGAATCATTTTTTTGATACATTGTTGATTTCTGTTGGCAAGGATTTTGTTGAAGATTTTTGCATCTAGGTTCATGAGTGATATTGGTCTGTAATTCTCTTTTTTTTGTGGATCTTCCCTTGGTTTTGGTATCAGGGTTATGCTGGATTCATAGAATGAATTTGGGAGTATTCCATCCCTGCCTATGCTGTGAAATAGTCTCAGTAGTATTGGAGTTAACTCTTCTCTAAAAGCTTGGTAGAATTCTGTGGTAAAGCCATCTGGGCCAGGGATTTTTTGTTTGGTATTTTTTGGATGACTTTTTCAATCTCTTCCTTTGTAATGGGTTTATTAAATTGTTCTGCTTTGCCTTGTGATAATTTTGGTAGGTGATATGAATCTAGGAATTTGTCTATTTCCTCTAGGTTTTCAAATCTGTTAGAGTACAGTCTTTCATAGTATTCTGTTTTTTATTTGTGTTGGATTTTTTGATTTCTTGATTTGATTTCTTTGCATTTGATTTCTGCTGGATATTTTTGATTTCTCTTGGATCTTTTGTGACATCCCCCATCTCGTTTCTTATTTGGCTTATATGTTTCCTTTCCTGTTTTTCTTCAGTAAGTCTAGCCAATGGTTTGTCAATTTGGTTGATCTTTTAAAAAAAAAACAGCTTTTGGTCTTATCAGTTTTGTCAATTGTTCTTCTATTCTCTAATGCATTCATTTCTGCTCTAGTCTTTATTATCTGTTTTCTTCTGGTGTCTGAGGGGTTCCTCTGTTGCTCTCCTTCCACTTATTCAAGCTGTAAGGTTAATTCTTTGGTTTGTGTCCTTTCTTCCTTGTAGATGTGTGCATTTAATCTTAACTGAAAATCTCCACATGAAAAAATGTACATAAAAATAGTCCCAAAGATCGTCGATGATCAAAAGCAAAGGACAGTCCAAGTTTGCCAAGACATTTTGGAAGCAAACATAATGTTTTTGTGCCGTGTTATTACTGTTGATGAAATATGGATGCACCAATATGATTCTGAAACAAAGCATCTAAGTGCACAGTGGAAGTCAGCCAGTTCTCCACAACCGAAAATGTTATACCAGTCTAAATTAAGAGTCACAGTCATTTTGCTAACATTTTTTGATACCAAAGGGATTGTTCATTATGAATTTGTACCAACTAGACAGTTAAACAAATTTCCTGTTTGGAAGTGCTGAAAAGGGTGCATGAAAAAGTTAGACAAAAATGACCAGAACTTTTTGCCAACAACTCATGACTGTTGCATCACGACAACACACTGGCTCACATGGCACTGTCTGGGAAGGAGTTTTTAGCCAGTAAACAAAAAACTGTATTGGAATACCTTCCCTAGTCACCTGATTTGGCTCCCACATGACTTTTTTCTTTACCCAAAGATAAAGGAAATACTGAAAGGACAGCATTTTGATAACATACCATACATCAAGGGTAATACGGCTACAGCTCTGATGGCCTTTCCAGAAACAGAGTTCCAAAATTGCTTTAGAGGTTGCACTAGGCTCTGGCATCGGTACATAGCTTCTCCAGGGAAATATTTCAAAGGTGACTGTAGTGATATTCAGCCAGGAGATATATAGCACTTTTTCTAGAATGAGTTTGTGAACTTAACTGTCGATCCTCATACACTGAGGTCCCAACACCTAGACCCGTGAATGTGCTTCTGTTCCAAAATGTGGTTTTCTTTTGTCATGCTAATGAGATCACATCAGAGCAGAGTGGGTCTTAAATCTAATCCCTTCTGTGCAGTGTTTCAAAAAATAGCAAAAGTGATAGAGGGAAGAAATTAATTGACTCAAAGGCGGATGCATCTACAAGCCTAGGAATGTCAATGATTGTTGGCAGTTACTAGAAGCAGAAAGAAACAAAGTACCTTCTCCTAGAGCTGACAATCTGAATTTGGACTTCTAGCCTCCAAAACTGAGAGACCACGAATTTCAAAGAAAGTTTGTTCTTTAAAGTCACCCACTCGTAATTATTTTATATTTTATTTTTATTATGATTGAATGAGAATGTACATTTCCATATAAATTTGCATGCCCACCTATATACAGCTTCTGCTGCTCTCCCTGCCCACCCACTTATAATTCTTATTATGACAGAACTAGGTCAAGAAAATCTTGGTAGCTGCTCACTAGAAGGTTGGCAGTTCAAATCCACCAGTTGCTCCTTGGGAACTCTATAAGGTAGTTCCACTGTGTCCTATAGGGTCAGTATGAATCAGAATCAACTCAAAAACAGTGGTCTTGGTTTTAGGTAACTGAGATAGTACCTAAAGGCTCTCTTGCCTCAGGTGCTGTACCAAGCCCTTATTTTCAATTCAATCATTTTATAATATGATGTATTTGAGACTCTAAGATTAGTTAATAAAAGTGTCTCAGAGCCCACATGGTATGGGTTTGAATCCTGGTTCCACCACTTACTGGCTATGGAAGCGTGCATAATATTCCTGTAATCGTAACATGGGCATTTTGTTCAAACATTATTTCACCTTTCTCTGTTGGATATCATAAGACTGAAATCTATATTCTCCAAACTTTAATGCAGCTAGTGTTCTAAATGTGACTCAGGCTTTACCAGTTAGACATGCTTGTGTAAGATTGGAATGGCATAAGCGAATTGATAACCATCTTTTTCCTTCTTGGCTGTTCTGGCTGGTGAACAAGGCTGTAACCATGCTCCAATAAGTGCCGGCAGCCAGCCCCAACACCTTTCAGGGTCCCGCATGGAGGGAGGGAGACGCGTCGGTGGGAAAAGAATTAAGAGAGACAGGAAAGAGTTTTTTGGTTAAAGGCAGTCTTACTAAGAGAGAGAGCTATCTGTCTTTATTGTTTTCATAGAAAAGGTGATGTAATTTTCACCCTATTTTCTTCATCATACAAACTATTGGTTAACAAGAAACTGACCCATCATTATTGGCTAACAAGAAACTGACCCCTCGTGGTCTTCTTTTTCTAGTTAATTGCCAGGACCTTTTTGGATAATGGCCTGAGAGAGGTATTTGTGGTGGTAAATGTCAGTGAACACAATCAATGGTTTTATTCGTACCTCAAAGTGGAAGGCACAGAAGGGTAGACTCCTCAAAACCTCACCATCTGGCTGTCTCCATTTGTTTCTCTAAGTTTTTATTTATATCTTCCTGTGCAGATAGTAAGTGTCTGCCATCCCCTCATCAAGCCCAGCTGCTCTAAGAAAGATGTTTCTTCACTGTTTATCTGTTCGCCATACCAACTATAAAGAACCTAGAAGTTTATTTGTTCTTTCTGCTGTAAGGAGTGAGATGCTTGTGTAGTTTTAATGGCTGTGTGGAGAATTGTCCTTGGGAGACTTTCAGGGGTTTCTTTGTAAACCTGTGTCTGTGGAGAAAAGTGAGAAGGGAGATGTAGTTGGGGGGAAGTCAGCGAGGCTGGGCAGGCCTCAGTGCTTTCAGGCATGCTGTATTGAAATCCATTCCTCTGAGCTCTTTTCCCTAGAAGTTTCTGGTCAGATTTTCCCAATATAATTCCATAAACCGAGGGGGTTGTAAAGCCCCTCTTAGAAGGCATCTTCCTTGATCCTCATGTTGGGAGAGGCGGGGGTCCGCCCTCCACAAACAAGTCTACTGTATTGTCCTGGGAATTGAGGGCCAGTTGCAATAGCAGAACGGCCTCAATGTTTCCTCTCCATAGCCCTGGTCAGAATAAAACCAAAAAAGGAGAGATGTTCAAATGGAGAAAGACTATCCAGTAAATAACCAGTGAGTCTGAAGGTGGAACATTTGTTCTCCCCAAGGAATGATAGCTAAATTGGCCCTGAAAGGAGTAATTGCAATAGCAAATAGAAGCAGCAGCTTATCTTTTTTTTTTTTTTTTAGAATAATGCTTCTCCTCGTCAGAGAATTAACTTGGAGTTTAATCTTAACTTTACCATCTGTCACTGTACCACAGGTGAACTACTATTTGGACTTTCTGAGCCTCAGTTCCTCATCTATAAAGTGTAAATGACAACTTTAATCCAGTCTGATACCATGGGTGTGAAAGTGTCTGTAGATTGTTTCTGCTTCTGTCTTTGGCTGTGCATATCTGAATATCTCGGAGTAATTACATAAATGGATCTGGGTGTATGTGTGCATCTGAATATATTCTTTGTTTACATATATATGTTCATTTATGTCTGTGTGAGTTTTACAGACATGTGTTCCTCCACATTCACGGGTAGGTGTTTGTATGCACATGCACTGATGTGTATATGCATGTCTATGTATGTTGTAGAGCTGCGTAATGTGTCTGATAATGTGTATGTGTTTTTCCATGTGTCTGTGTACATGTATGTATGTGGATAGGTCATTACCACTATCACTAGTGTTTCTCACTAGTGATTTCAGGTGAATGCACAGATTTTGGGGCTCAGCTCCTCCTATCCACTTGGACAGAGCACCTTTTAGTGTTTACCTGGAGAAAGTGCTCACCCCAAGACAACGGCCAGGCCTGAGCTGCCTCCAGTAAAGCTGGTGTGCTGGTCCTCATATTTTCACGGCTAGGTTTACAGCACTGTCCTTGAAGGGCTGGGGGTAGGGGAGTATCATGCCATCTACAGTTGGGTGCCAAGATGAAAGAGAACTCGGCACAGCATCTGCTTAATAGGCAGCTGATTAATGGTATAAAGTGGAGAGACACATCCTTTGGTAGTGGGACAGGGTCACCAGATACAGGGCGGGAGTAAAGGTGGACTCTCAGTACACTGCATTTCCATTTGGTGGACAAGGAAGCCAAGAGGGAGGTGGCTGGAGCATACTTAGATGTGATGAGAAACAATTTTGTTTCTGGTCTCCACATCTGAAACTCCTGTAATCTGAAAAGCTTAGCCCAGAGTATTCTATCATCCTATATGGCTCTATATCTTTTTATTTGTGTTCTATTGACTATACAAATAGTCACTGGGTACTGCTCTAACAGAAAAATACCACGAGTGGAAGGTTTCATGTAGAGAAGCTTTATTGTCACAGTCTGGCAAACCACAAATCCAGTAAAAAATTGTAAGTCCATTTATCATCACAGTCCAGTAGGCTGAGTCCAAATCCAATGAGAGCATCTCAGCACAGGAACCTTGGGTCCAAAGGACATGCTCTGCTCTCGGTGCTTCTGTCTCGATGGTATGAGGCTCCCAACTTCCTCTGCTCGCTTCTCTCCCTTATATTCCACAAGCTTGTAGCTTAGGTCCTGCCTCACTAACACAACTGCAAACCATCAGTATCACAGAGGCAGGATTCACAACACATGGGAGGAAGGGCACCATGTTGGAACGCCAAACCAATTCAAATCAACACATACATTTTTGGAGGGGACACAATTCAATCCATGACATCCCAACTGGCACCGTGGGAGTGGGGTGCTGCTCTAGCAAATACCTAAAATGTGGAAGCTGCTTTGAAACTGCGAATGGATAGAAGATTCAGAAGGAACAAAGAAGGCGCGGATGGTGAGAAACAACAGAGTACCGGCAGCAGCGGCAGTGGCAGCAGCAGAACCAGAGGCAGCGCTGGAGCCGACCTGTGGAGCGAGAGAGGTCAGTGCCTGCGCAGAGTTTCCCTCGCGGAACGGGGTGCCTCTGGGCACTTGAATCAGTGGAGCTGGCCTTGCTGACCCATGGAGTGAGAGAGTTGAGTGCCTTTGGGCAGGACGCTTTCCAGCAAGAGTGGGGTACCTCCGGGCACTTAAACCAGTGGAGCTACAGAGCTTTGGAACACTTGCCCGGCAGGGCAGATGTGGGCCTGAGGCCCGGGCCATGTGGCCATAGGAAGCTGAAGCTGAAGAGACAAATAGCGTGAGAGGCTGAGCTGCCTCAGTCTCAAGAGGTATGGCCATGACCTCAGGGGTTTGAAAGGGTGGAACCATGGTGTGCTGTGTTCGTGAGGGTGGAATTGCCACTCAGTTGGGCTTAGGGTGCTCCTAAAGCCGATGGGACAGAGTTTCTGTCCAAGTGGGCCTTGAAGGCAGAGTTGTAGCACGGGGCTGGAGGTCTCCACTCAGAAACCTGAGAGTGTGGCCGATACCTAGAGTCTGGAGAGCATTGCTGTTGTGTAGAATGTCTCAGAAAATGCAAGAGTATTTCCAAAGCTTTGAGGGCTAATGTAATGTGTTCTGTTGACTTGCCTGTTGCCTGTTAATGCCTTCTAAGTTTCACAGATGTAGAAGCGTTTTTGTATTTTGGACTTGGAACTGATTTAAGACTTCTGTTATATGGATGGACATAATTTTGCTATGGTGAGATGAATGTGTTAAATGTTTTATGATGTGATTTTTGGGTTGTCAAAGGATGGGATGTCATGGTTGGAATTGTGTCCCCCCAAAAATGTGTGCAGCCACGTGGCTGGGATATGGTTCCCAGTATCTTGGGACTGTCCTCCATTGTGTGGTTTTGCTAACCTGTATGTTAAAGGATTAGGGTGGGGATGTAAATTCCTGCTGTGGGGAGAGTTTCTCTGGAGTATGGCTTGCCCCACCCTTAATGCTTTTAGCCTGCAAGGAATAAAAGGAAAAAGAAACAAAGGACAATTTGAGAACCTCGCTACCATCAAGCAAGCAGCACCGGGAGCAGAGCACGTCTTTCAGACCAGAGATTCTTGCGTCAGGGCGCTCCCTGGACAAAGACTGATGCAATACCAGACTTTCCTCCAGAGCCGACAAGGGGAAAGCCTTCCCCTGGAGCGGGCACCCTGAATACGGACTTGCAACCTACCAGACTGTGTAAGAATAAATCTTTCTTTGTTAAAGCCATCCACTCTGTGGTATTTCTGTTAGAGCAGCCCTAGCTGACTAAAACAGTGGACAAGGAAGCCAAGAGGGAGGTGGCTGGAGCATGCTTAGATTGTGGTGAGAAACAACCTTGTTTCTGGTCTCCACATCTGAAACTCCTGTAATCTGAAAAGCTTAGCCCAGAGTATTCTATCATCCTATATGGCTCTATATCTTTTTATTTGTGTTCTATTGACTATACAAAGGCATTTGACTGTGTGGATCATGACAAATTATGGATAATGCTGCAAAGAATGGGAATTCTAGAACACTTAATTTTCTTATGAAGAATCTATATATAGATAAAGAGGTATTTGAACAGAACAGGGGGACACTGACTGGTTTAAAGTTAGGAAAAGTGTGCATTAGAGCAGTATCCTTTCACCATATTTATTCTATCTGCATGCTGAGCAAATAATCTAAGAAGCTGGACTATAGAGCATCAAGATTGGAGGAAGACTCATTAACAACCTGTGTCACACAGATGGCACACATTGCTTGCTGTAAATAAAATTGACTTGACACTCTTAGTGATGAAGATCAAAGACCACAGCCTTTAATGTGGATTACAACTCAACATAAAGAAAAATGAGTATCCTCACAACTGCATCAATAAGCCACATCTTGATAAAAAGAGAAAAGATGGAGGTTGTCAAGGATTTCATTTTACTTGAATCCACAATCAACACCCATGGAAGCACCAGTCAAGAAATCAAAAGACGACATGCATTGGGCAAACCAGCCGCAAAACGCCTCTTTAAAGTATTACAAAGTAAAGATGAAGACTCAATTTTGCCTGACCCAAGCCATGGTATTTTCAATGGCATCTTGTGTATGCAAAAGCTGGACAATAATTAAGGAAGACAGAAGAAGAATCAATGCCTTTGAATTGTGGAGAATATTGACTATACCATGGACTGCCAAAGAACAAACAGATCTATTTTGGAAGAAGTGTAACCATAGTATTCCTTAGAAGCAAGAACAGCAAGACTACCTCTTATCTACTTCGGGTATGTTGTCAGATGGGATCAATCCCTGGAGAACGACATCACGTTTGGCAAAATAGACATCAGTGAAAAAGAGGAAGACCTTCAACAAGATGGACTGACACAGTGGTTGTAACAATGGATTCAAGCATAACACTGATTGTGGACATAGAGCAGGGCATGGCAGTATTTTGTTCCGTTGTACATCAGGTTGCTGTAAGCTGGAACTGACTTAATGGCACCTGACAGCAATAATAATAATATGGCTCTATATAGAGAATCCTGAGGCTGACAGGATCTGGAGCACATAGGTGCCATTTATGGACTATTTCTCTGTGCCAGGAACTGCGCTACACTCATTCTACACTATCTTATTGTTGTTACGTGGGTGAAAAAACAGACAAGAGAGGACAGAGCTGCACAGAGAGAGAACTCCAGAACTTTGCTGATAATCAGTCTCGTATATCCAATTCAACAGAGAGATGATTAGCACATGTGTGTAAGAAAACTATCTAAGACCTGGGTAACATTTGTCCAAAAAGATTAATGGGAGCGATGCCCAGAACTCAAACAGGGATGTAAATAATGCAGCCAGACTAGAAAACTTCATAACTCATGCTGTATTAGATAGAGTACAAAGAAGATTCTTCTGCCAGTAGTGGGGACAAGAAATCCTAGATTAAATGTTGCTCTACCAACTCATTAAATCTTAAAAACAAGAACCAAAAGGTTAAAACTTTTTACAGGCAACTTAATCACATTCCAGACAGGAAGCTCAAGAATATTGCAAGAATACAAATACATCCCACATAAAATAAAATTTATGATGTATAGCATCCAATAAAAAATTATCATGTGTACACAGAAGCAAGAAAATGTGACTCATTTTCTCTACAGTGAAAAGAAAAATCAATTGTAACTGATAGTTTTTAAGACATTGTACATCAGGCAATGATGAACAGTGATCCCTGAGAAATAGGGAAAAAAATGAACAAGCCCAAGCTTACTGTTCTAAGAGAGTTTCTAGGCTATGCAGCAGGCAAGGAGAGCCCAGGGTGTGGTCAACAAACTCTCTGAATTAAGGTGATGGTACCGAAAGTTTGGGAAGATCTACCATACGTCTGGGAGCCCTTATGGAACAACAGATAAGTGTTCAGCTGCTAAATGAAAACTAGGTGGTATGACCTCACTAGCATGTCTGTGGGATAAAGACCTGGTGATCTCTTCGTATAAAGATTAAAGCTATCCTGTGAGACAGTTCTACTCTGTTGTATAGCATTGCTATGAGTTGGAATCAGCTGCGCAAGCACATACCACTACCACCACTATACGCCACCAACATTTCACTGCTAGCTATTTACTGCAGAGAAAAGAAAGCAAATGTCCATGCAAAGACTTATATAAAAACATTACCAGTATCTTCATTTGTAATAAAACCAAAAAAGACCAAACCTACTGCTGTCAATTTGGGCTCACCGAGATCCTACAAAGTGGAGCAGAACTGCTCTCTAGAGTTTCCAAGGCATGCATGGCAGCTTCGAACTCCAGACCTTTTGGTTAGCAGAGGTAGCACTTAACTGCTATGCCACTAGGGTTTCCAAATAGGGGAAAACGAAACAAAACAAAAAACAAACAAACAAACAAACAACCCTGGAAACAACCCAAATATCAATCAACAAGTTAGTGGATACACAAACTGTACTATGTATAATGAAATACTGTATGACGAAATACTATGCAGCTATAAAAATAATAAACTATTGACACATGCAACTTATCAAAATGTTATGTCAAAACATTTCATCTGTCATGGTTTCGTGGATACTCGTAAAAGACACAAGATTTCTGGGAAATTTACCTTCTCGTAGTCTAGTAGGCTACAAGTCCAAGTTCAGGGCACCAGCTCCAGGAGAAGCTTTCTCTCTGTCAGCTCTGCAAGGAAAGCCCTTGTCATCAACTTTCTCCTGGGCTAAGAGCTTCCCTGTGCAGGAATCCTGGTTCCAAAGGATGTGCTTTGCACCTAGCACTACTCTCTTGCGGGTATGAAGTTATCCTGTCTCTCTGCTCACGTATCTCTTCTATATCTAGAAAGAGATTGGCTTAAAACACAATCTAATCTTGTAGATTGCGTTCTGCCTCATTAACATAACTACCACATCTCACTTCAGTAACATCACAGAGATAAGATCTATAACACATAGAAAAGCCCTATCACAGGACAAAATGGTGGATAATTACACATGTCTGGGAATCATGGCACAGCCAAATTGAAACACACATTTTTAGGGAACATAATTCAATTCATGACAGTGAAAAAAAGATATCACCCACAGCACAGCAATGAGTATGATCATCAGCATACTGGTGCCAAGTCTCTCTGTCACCAAGCCTAACAGAGGGGCAACATGAATAAGCCCAGATAGATGCCTGGCCCCTGAGTTGTGGGGAGAGGGTGGCCTGAAACAGAGGCAGAGATCCACCAGTCCGTAAGTCCAATGCAGTTTATTTGAAGAGAGTGGGGTCTGAGCTGAGAGTGGCTCAGCCCGCCTTTCCCAAGTAGGGCAAGCTTGTTATAGTTTTAATGTTTTCATAAGGTAGTGTGGGGTCAAGGGGGTTAGGGTCTGATAAGGAAAGAGAAGTGGGGTAGCAAGAAATTCTGGTTAGGGAATTTGTGGTCTGATAAAAAAGAAGTGTTGATTAGAAGGGGGAGGAGTAAGATTTGTTTATGGTCAAGATTTTGATAAGGGAAGCATTTTCAATTAGGAGGGTTGGAGAAGGTAGGCATAAAGTTATTTATGGTTTTATGGTTATACTGGGTGGGGCATACCAGGCTGTTTTTGGTCATCCCCGTGGGGCATGCATACCACACTGTTTTCAGCCAATGGTGAGGTCTGATCTTTGGATAAAATGACCTTGCTGAATTTTAGGGACTGAATCCTCTCAATGACCTCCCTGAATTTCAGTGACAGAGTTCCCTCAACTCCCCACTTTTGGTTTAGGGAGAGAGGGGAGATGTTATCTTTTTAGATGCTTCCTGCTGACAAGGGTTGTTGACTTCTCCTAGGGCATATGGGGAGTTGGGGGAGTCCTCTGGCCTCCAGGAATTCTGTAAAGAGAGAGGTCCATTGGTTGTTTTTAGGGAGGTTTTGGTATGGATCTTGTGAGTCTATTGGAGGAGCAGAATCTGATTCACTTGTTGGTGGGTATAGGCTGGTATTCTTACAGAACTACTAGTTTTGCTTGAAGTTGTAGTTTGGAAGACATAAAGCAAACTAAGGTATTAAGAATTAGAGGCTCAAAGGTAAGTATAACCAAAAAGATTAATAAGGGAACTACCGGTGACAATAATAGTGACATTAGCCAGTTGGGTTTTTATAGCCTGTCTATGTGGATATAAGATAGGGATAAATTGGGGGGGGGGTCTGAAGTATTTCCTTTTTAGGCGAACGCTGCTTATCCCTTGATTCAATTTCCCAGTAGTGATTGTAGCTCTCAGGTGTCGCCTTTTGGAAGGACATGTAGCAGTGAAAGTGGGACTTTCTGTGCATGTCTCCAGAGTTGATTCCATCTGAAAAAGACTTTGAAGAAGTTTACACAATTGTTTGGGGGCTTAGCTCAGGGTCCCAGAACACAGTTAATATTGTTTGTCACTGCTTTTAGTCCCACCACAGAGACCCTCAAGCTCCCTGTCTTACTCCTGACTGTTAACTCAAAACAGGCATTACATTTTTCATAAGGTTTCAATTGTGTGTTTCCCCACAGACTATTCTGCCTGCCTCAAAACTCTCAAACCTTTCTTTTAGTATATGCCCTTCTGGTTTTTTAGTTTTTAACATATCAACCAACAAAATAAGTAATTCCTAGTCCTCATTTCTTATATTTAGCCAAGTATTTAAATGTATGTGTTCTCAGTTTACTTAATAATCTTTGTTCTAGCAATACAACAGAGCTTAAGGGATATATAGAAAGGAATGTCTTACTAACTATGACCCTCTCAGACACAAAAGCAAACTTTTTACTTTGAATTTTTAGTCCAAGCCAGTAATTACATAGTCCTGCTTGGAAAGTGGGCCCATTTAAGGTAGAGAAGGTGGTTTTTTTTGTATCTAAGGCAAATTTAATCTCCTTACCTGTCAAGTCAAATGTAACCCTTGGTTTCCTCATGGAGATGTCAATAATGTGGCTGAATGCCAAGTGGGTCTCAGGGCTCTGTCCATAGTCTGTTTCTTCAGATCCCTCTTCTGAGAGTCATTGTACGAGGGCCTGTCCATCTGGGCCTGTGGAAAGTCAGCTAGGCCTCCTGTTTTGGGTCACGCAAGACATTCCACTTTCCTGGCCTCATATTTTGATAATATCTGTATTGATCAGAGTACTTATCAGCTGGTGAGGTGACCCAAGTCTTGATCTCAGAGGCCAAGTGGGTTACCCTGAGGTGGGCACCAGAGGGCTATAGCCAACAGTTGGGCCTTCTTTTTCATTTATTTTTTTCTCCTGTCACTAAATCTCATTATTGTATAGTTTAAAGGCCTCTTCTATCAATCAGGAGAGTGGGGTCTGAGGTACTGATAGAGGGCCATAAAAGTCTGTACATAGGGGATCTTTCCATTTTCCTTTATGTTTACAAAACAGAACACCCAGAGTAAAACAGCCAAACTTAGTCTATCTAGATCATTTGACTTATGTGGCTTTAGGAACCAGCTTTCTTAAAGCTCACAGTTTAAAAGGATATTAATTGACTACCATCAGGTTCTTAAGATCTCAAGCATCACACAGTGAACTATGAAGTACAATAGAAACACCAACAATATCAGGCCAGTTACTGAAACAATCAATGAAATTATGACCCTATGGTCTCGGAACAGGGCATGAGGCACTTATACATAAGTAGTATCAGTAATAATTTTTCATGTGTCTCAACAGCAATTACATTTTATAATTTAGTTAATATATACAGAAAGTAGGACCCCAAAACATTATCAATATTTTTTACATAAAACCCATAGTATATTCCTGTACTCAGCATTGTGTAGTTGTTGGCTATTTCACCTATTTTGGACTAGCTGCAGTTTGCGAAGCCATCAGTTCTGCACAGGAGCCTTGGATATCTTGTGTCACAGTCCTTTTCATAGTCTAAAATCTTTGTTGAGATATTCTGGTTAATTGTTTCCAGGAAATCAGTAAACACTGTAGATGACAAAAACTCAATGATCTAGTGGAAAACCTTAGACAATCATTAGCCATACCTTTAAGGAACTTCTGACATTGTACTTATGAATCTTGAAGTATAGTATCACATAGCCAGGATATAACAAGATTATTAAGTTTCTAAATGTTTATATAGTAGAAACAAATTTATAAGCAAAAAATTTGAATTTTCCAGTCAAAGCATTGGCTTTGATGATGTCAGAGTAAATAATACATCAAGTTGGCAATTGAAACCAAATCAAACCCATTGTGTTATTGATTTTGATTTATAGCAACTTATAAATGGTAAAACTGTTCTATAGAGTCTCTAAGATGTGCCTGGAAGACTCGAACTCCTGACCATGTGGTTAGCAGCCAGGCAGCCAAGTGCCGTTGAGTCGGATCACCCAATTACTGTGCCACCAGTGTTTCTCTGGTTATCAATAGATGACTTAATATGTGTTTGTTAAAAACATATATATTAAGTGGAAATAACCAATATAAATTTTAATCAAGTGAGAATCAGGCACCTGTTTCCATTCCAATTTGTGTCAAAACCTTTTAGCCCCTGTGTCTCAAAACAGGCTTTACTTGAGTTTTGCTTTTTCTCCATCTCTAAACCTCAAGACTTGGTTTTTGACTCAGGAATTCTATCCTAGTGAGAGATCAAATCTTTGCCTTTAAGGAAGATTACATAAGGAGTAAGTTAACTGTTTACTTGGAAATCAGAGAAAACTGTTATTTAGCAGTGAAAAAGACAATTTTTTCTAATATCAAACCATCAAACTTTTGTAAGACAAACAAAACTTTTGACCATATCAAATAAATATTTTCAACAAACCTCTATAGGACAATCCCTTAAACAGCCAAAGAGAACCCGCAAAAAGTCATCAAGACTTATGTAATACATACATGTTTTCATGTTGCTTGAAAGGCTAACAGTATATAAATTTACTGTTTCAGGTATCTATTAAGTTCAATTACTCTAAAGTCTAGGGATGAAATAAAGCTTGCTTAAACATTCTAGGTCTTTAATTAATTCCTAAAAGCTACTTTTAGGAATTATACCAGTCTCTGTTCAACTGGCTTAGAAATCGCAAAGTCCCATCCCTGATATAGACATATCTTTAAACCTCTCAGATAGGTCTCAGAGTTGTCCTGAAGTAGTGAGAAGTCTTTTTTGGATTTATCTAATGTATGATAATCAAAGTATAGCAGTAATCTTTTTATTTATTTATTTATTTTTGTCTTATAAAGAAAGTCTCTACCTAATTATAAAGAGTTTTGTTTTGTTTTTTTTTCCCCCAAAGCTTTCCTGGGGCTATGACCTGAGGTCAATTTCTGTCCTTCCATCTACTTCCTTCTGGAGGACAAAAGATCATTAATTTTCCTTCTACTGTTTTCAAATTGTTACTTTCTCCTTAAGGCAAAGTTATCCCTTTAACTAAGGGCTGCAAAGAGGTTCTTCAGTCCAGTGACAGTATATCTGGATCTACATGAAATTTGGCTTCTTTATCAACCTTAATTTACCTCAAGCAAGACTCTGATCTGCTAAGCAAGTTTCAAAACAATGAACAAAGATATAAGACATTTAACAGGCAGACTGTTTTACAAAAACAGACAAATAAGACAATACTGAGGAAAACAAAAGAATTCTGAGGTTAAATTGGCCAAAATGTGTAGCTCAAAGCCAAACATTAAGCACTCAGTCTACAGGAATCAGACACTTTTTCACCGAAAATTATAATTTTGAGGTCCCTACAAACAGCTTGTATCAGTACAACAATGACAAAGACATTTCCAAATTCCCACAAAGGCAAATGTAAAACTACACCAGAAATACATTTATCTTATCAAATATACATGAGGATCTCACATTTTATCACACACACACAGCTTCATTTTACACAGCCTGTTTCTTTCTTGGTTACAGTGAGCTTAGCAAGAACTTTCCTAATTTTTGACAAAAGAACTCTAATTGCAGGATGGTAAAATAACTTTATGGATTCATTCAGTTGTTAACTTTCTCCAGAATTTAGTTGGTACATTGGCCAGGCTATATTATTGTAAATGTTCATTTGATCTTTAGTCACAGGTGGGTACCCATACCAAAACTAGACAGTCAGAATACACCACATAGGGCTTTTCTTAGGAACAGAGGCCTTATTTCCCATATTAGAGCGTATACAGATACAGATAAAGCTTTCTTAGTTGGGACAGATGTTCCCTTCTTACCAGACAGACAGTACCGAGACAGACATAAGTTCGAACTCTGATGATAACTGAGTTCTCTGCGCAACAAGAATAAAGCACTTGAACACTCTTTAAATTGGTCAGTTGATGCAAGCTGTTGATGGGTGGCTTTTGAAGGCTTCCAAGAGAAAGATTCTTGGCAGTGCTGCTCAGAGAATTTGGAAGCTGCATCTCTGGACCCTCCTAACCAGATGGACACAGCAGGCTCCTCCAAATTTCCTCTGTCCCAGGTTGAGCCAAGGGAAGAGGGGGAAAGGACAGGAGGCCTAAGCATCTGTTTTCTAATCTAACAGAGTAGTGGAGGTCCAGGGACATGGAAGACGTTACACTTGGACCAATGTGTACCTTATGTTGTGTGGAGTTTGTCTTGCAGAGGGCAGACACTTTCTTTGTCTGTTCCATGTACCCCCTTATCCTGTCACGGGAGCCTCCAGCAACAGATGCTCTTTGGCTCTTAAATGTCTGACCCATGCCCACAAATTGTTTTATGGACCTTACCCTTGGCCTTTGAATGGAACAGATAGGTACCCTCACCCGTCTGGGCTAGAGTTACTGGAGTGGTCTGAGCAGGTGGGCCTTCAGAAATCACCAGGGAGTGCCCTGGTCAGAATTCTTTGATTGCCACAGCAGCCAGCTGCCTTTTCACTGAGGGTTTTAGAGATGTAGCAGAAAAGTGGAGAAAAGGAAAGTTGGGTCTTCACTGTGAAAAGACCGACCAGAGGGGTCCCCGAAGTCCTGCTGTGGTCACTAGAAATGCTGCTAAATTGAGGGAAGTTTGTTCTGCCTGTCACTGTAGCCAAAAATTCAGAGATGGTGTGGGACTCAGTATGTTTTATTCACAGATAGCCAGCAAATCTGGAGGAACAGTGAGGATAACTTCTGCAAAAAACTGTCCCCAGCCCTAGTGTGTGGAAGCGAAAGGGGGTGGGTGAAGGGTCAAAGGAGACTCTCAAGCGGGTGGTAGGTTGTGGAATGTGAGAACAGGGAGGAAGGATTGGCATAGAAGGAGAAAGAAAAATTCCGGAAGTGGAGGGAGAATCTGTCAGAGCGGAAGAGGGATGGAAAGTACAAAGAAGTGGACAGGCTTGTCAGAAGGATCAAAATCAGGTTCAGAAATGTTGGGTTAGAAGGCTGAGGTTTTTCTTTAAGGTAGAGGATTTGAAAAGTGGTACAGGTTTAGAAAAGAGAGGGGCAATTACAAAGGAAAAAGAAGGCTTGTATATAAGGGTCCTCTGATCACTTGATGGGTTATGAAGTTGACTAAATTACAGAGAATTGTTTTGGCAGTGACTAGATTTTTTAGGAGACACCCAAGTGGGGTGTTATTAGGGGCCTTAGACTGGCTAGTCCCCATGGTGTAGAGAATGAGAAGGAGGAAGAGAGAGGAGAGAGATTAGTCCTTTCTGGAAGAGTCAGGCATCTCTGCTTCTTACTGGGGACCGGGTTCTGATCCCATATCAATGTCCAGGCATCCCCAGAGAGCAAAGATGGGGAGGTAGGGGGCAAGGAACCAGTGTTCTGGTGCCCTGGAGAAAGCCTCAACCCAGCACTGAGGTTTGTACAAAATGGAAATAAGAGGGAGATGCCAAGGTTTCCTGGTGAAGGAAATCTCCCTCCAATCCACTGGTTTAGAATTTTGTGTAAGCATTTGTTTTAGTCAGCTAGGGCTGCGCTAACAGAAATATCATAGAGTGGATGGCTTTAACAAAGGAACGTTTATTCTTACATAGTCTGGTAGGCTACAAGTCCATGTTCAGGGTGTCTGCTCCAGGGGAAGGCTTTCTCCTTGTTGGCTCTGCAGGAAAGTCTGGTACTGCATCAGTCTTTGTTCAGGGAGCATTCTAGGTGCAGGAACCTCGGGTCTGAAGGTTGCGCTCTTCTTCCAGTGCTGCTTTCTTGATGGTATGAGGTTCCCAATTCTCTGCTTGCTTCTCTGTCCTTTTATTTTTGGA
Organism: Heterohyrax brucei; assembly: GCA_028571685.1. NCBI lineage: Eukaryota > Metazoa > Chordata > Mammalia > Hyracoidea > Procaviidae > Heterohyrax > Heterohyrax brucei. The sequence goes on from CM053143.1 coordinate 7,045,258, forward strand.
GGGACACAATTCAATCCATGACATCCACCCTTTGGCACCCCAAAAATCACATCACAGAGACATGTAATACATTTATCTCATCATAGCAAAATCATGTCCATTCCATATGACAGAAGTCGTAAATCAGTTTCAAGTCCAAAATACAAAACTCTTACACATCTGTGAAACCTAGAAGGTAAGCTATCTGCTTCTAAAGGTACAATGGCAGAACAGGCACTAGTTAGACTTTCCATTACAAATGGGAGAAATTGCAGGAAAAGAAAGCATTAACAGGCAACAGGCAAGTCAGTAGAACTCATTACATTAGCCCTCAAAGCTTCTGACATTTTCTGAGACATTCTACACAATGGCCATGCCCTCCAGACCCTAGGTATTGGCCACACTCTCTGGATTTTGAGTGGAAACCTCCAGCCCTGTGCTACAGCTCTGCCTTCAAGGCCCACTTGGACAGGAACTCTGTCCCATCGGCTTTAGGTGCACACTAAGCCCAACTGAGTGGCAACTGAACCCTTACAAACTGAACCCTTACGAACACACAGCATAGTTCCACCCTTTCAAACCCCTGAGGTCATGGCCATACCTTTTGAGACTGAGGCAGCTCAGTTTTTCATGCTGTTTGTCTCTTCAGCTTCTGCTTCCTGTGGCCGCATGGTCTGGGCCTCAGGCCCACATCTGCCCTGCCAGGGCAAGTGTTCCAGAGCTCTGTAGCTCCACTGGTTCAAGTGCCTGGAGGCACCCCACTCTTGCTGGAAAGCGTCCTGCCCAAAGGCACTCAGCTCTGTCACTCTGTGGGTCAGCAAGGCCGTTTTCACCAATTTAAGTGCCCAAAGGCACCCCATTCCACGAGGAAAACTGTGTGCAGGCACTCAGGTCTCTCGCTCCATGGGTTGGCTTAAGTGCTGCCTCTGGTTTTGCTGCTGCCGCTGCTGCTGCCACCACCAGTCCTCTGTTGTTTCTTACCATCTGCACCTTCTTCGTTCCTTCTCAATCTTCTATCCATATGCAGTTTCAAAATGGCTCCCACATTTTAGGTTTTTGCTAGAGCAGCACCCCACTCCCGGTACCAAATTCTGTTTTAGTTAGCTAGGGCTGCTCTAACAGAAATACCGCAGAGTGGATGGCTTTAACAAAGGAACATTTATTCTTACATAGTCTGGTAGGCTACAAGTCCATGTTCAGGGTGTCTGTTCCAGGGGAAGGCTTTCTCCTTGTTGGCTCTGCAGGAAAGTCTGGTACTGCATCAGTCTTTGTTCAGGGAGCATTCTAGGTGCAGGAACCTCGGGTCTGAAGGATGCACTCTTCTCCTGGTGCTGCTTTCTTGATGGTACGAGGTTCCAATTCTCTGCTTGCTTCTCCGTCCTTTTATCTCTCGTAAGATGAAAGGATTAAGGGTGGGGCAAGCCATGTTCCAGGGAAACTCCCTTTACAGTGGAGCAGGCAGGTAATCCTATGAAGGGATTTACAGCCTCATCCTAATTCTTTAACATACAGCATAGGAAAACCACAAAATGGAGGACAGTCACAAGATACTGGGAATCATGGCCCAGTCACATGGCTACACATATTTTTGAGGGGACACAATTCAATCGATGACAGCATTGTTGGTAGTTTGGAGTGCTGTGGCAAGGATCTGAAGGAAGGGGGAATCCTTGAGGTGGTGGTCTCATACACTGCTGTCCCAGGTTTTGGCACCAAAAGTGTTGAGGAGAGGGTGGCCCAAAACAGAGGCAGAGACACACCAGTCCAAGGGTCCAGTGAAGTTTATTCAAAGACAGAGTGGGGTCTGAGCCAAGATCGGCTCAGCCTGACACCTGGCCAGTAGGGCGAGTTGTTACAGTTTAAACGTTTGGATGAAGTAGTGTAGAGTGAGGGGATTTATGGTTCGATAGTAAAAGAAGGGTAGCAAGAAATTCTGGTTAGGGGATTTAGGGTCTAATAAGAAAGAAGTGTTTATTAAAGGGGGAAGAGGTAAGGTTTGTTAGTGGTCAAGATTAATAATGGAAGAGCTTTCAATTAGGAGTCGGATCCGACTTGATGGCACTTGGCTGGCTTGGCTTCAATTAGGAGGATGGTGAAGACAGGCTTAAAGTTATTTATGGTTGTATGATTATACCAGGCTGTTTTTGGTCATCCCTGTGTGATGAAGTCTAATCATTGGATAAGATAATCTCTCTGAATCTCAGGGACAGAATTCCCTCAATGACTTCTCTGAATTTCAGGGACAGAGTCCTCTCAATGACCTCCCTGAATTTCAGGGACAGAGTTTCCTCCACTCCCCACTTTTGGTTAAAGGACAAAGGAGGCATTGTTATTTTTTATAGCTGCTTCCTGCTGATAAGTGTCGTTGATTTGTCATAGGGTATTGTCATAGGGTATGTGTGGTGTCAGCAGTGGGGGGGTGGCCTGAGTTCTTGGCACTCTCTACTTGTGTCTTGTGTCTTGATAATCAAGGAGGGAGGTCCGTTGGTTGTTTTTAGGGAGGTTTTGGTGTAGATCTGTTGTGTCTCTCAGAGGAACAGAATCTGATTCACTTGCTGGTGGGTAAGGTTGCCAACTGACTTCTGAATCAGTTGTGTTATGGCTCTGAATAGACCAAGCTGAAAGAGAGCCCTAAAATGAGTAAGATAAGAAGTGTTATAGATGGAAGAAGCCAGGGAAGTCATTTTTGTGAACTTAGCCAGATATCCCAGTTGCCTCTTTGTTGTCTTTGTAAATTGGCTGCTCTCTCTGAAAGTTTTTCAGCTTCATCTCAGACCAGGCCTGACTGGTTAACATAGAAACAGCATTCTTCATCTAGGGTGACAGCAGCTAAAGAATCTATTTGGTCTTGTACTCTTACCAGTTCTTTGGATATGTCCTCCACAGTTTCTTGTAGGTCTTGTGAGAGGACACGGAAATAATAGAGCAAAGTGCTTAACCCTCCTATGCCAGTACCAATACCTGCTGTCACCCCCAGGGCAACCAAGAGAGTTATATAAGGGTGGGAGCTGTTTGGGGCCTGATAGAGGCTTTTACTGGTATAGGTAAGAATTGGCTGGGGCAGGGGGTAGGGGTGGGGTTGGGGTGGGGGTGGGGGTGATATCAATGTTTGGAAATTAGTAAATCACAGTGCATGTCCCCATCCAGTTTGTGGGTAGGCAAGAATATGCGTGGCTCCCACAAAAGAAGAAGAGACCGTCTTCTAGGAGGTATATGCTGAAATGTAGAGAGAAAAAGTGAAGGAAATCATATTACCCCTGTCTGGTGGATGGTTCATTGCTCCAAATTGAAAAGGTGCTGGAAAGGGCTCCCCCTAAAAGGGGACTTATTTGAGAAGGTTGTTAGGAGCAGCGGAGGGTATTAATCCAGGGAAAGAGACTTTGGCTCACGGCAATACCCACTGCAGAGGATGCACCAAGAAACTGGGGTAGCCCTAACAAATGTACTGGTTGAAGAAACATGCCATTGGTTGTAGGGGGAAAAAAGAACAGTCCTCTCTTGGACTTTAGATCCTGTGTCAGGGGCTGGGGCGGGGGAGATATCTTGATAGTATTGCTTTAGAGTTTGGGATCTACGTGTCTGAGCTTAGGCCTTTTATCTATTCATTGCATGCAGAAGGGAGCTCGTCTTAAGGAGAGCTAAGCCCGGGGCTATTGGTCCTGAAGTTGGGTGTGGGGGTGTGGGGGTGGGATTGTATGTGTCTGACGAAGGTTTGGAACAGTAATGTGGCTCCACTGGCCATAGCGGTTGGGTAATTTCCTAAAAGAGTGTCTGCTCTATCGAGAAACATGGACCCTTTCTGTTAGTATATGTCAAGTGGACAGTGGTCTGTGTCCATGTCTCCCTAGGGGCTGAAGTGCAGCGGGGTCATTTGTATTGCCACTAGAGGTCAAATTCTCGGACTGGTGCAAGACAGACCAGAACAAAAGCATTTGCAAATAATGTTTAAATCAAGAACGGAAGTTGGTGGTTTGGAAACAATCAGATACAGTCATATTCCAGACCATAAACGATGCTGACTGGCGATGTGGTGGTGCTATACACAAGACCAGCTGGACAGCTTCAGGGGAACCAAAGCCTTTGGGTTCGGGGTGAGGGTATGGTTGCAAAGCTGATACCTACAGGAACTGATGGAAGGGTACCACCAGGAGTGGAGCCTATGGCCTAATTTGACTCAACACGGGAAACCTTTCCTGGCCTGGACACATACATACAACATTGACAGATTGTTAGCTGTTTCTCAGTTCAGTGGGTGGTGGTGCATGGCTGGTCTTAATGGGTGGATCAGTTTCTCTGGGTCATTCTGATAAGGAAAGAGAGTCTGGCATGGTAGCTAGTTAATGCGACCCCTAAACGGTTGGAGTCCTCCAACAACTTAGAGGGACAAGTGGTGTTCAGCCATCCCAGATGGAGCAGTAACAGGTCTGTGATGCCATTAGATGTCTGGGGCTGCATGCACCCTATGCTGACTGGCTCAGGGTGTGCCTATCTAAAGGCGGCAAGTGCGGTTAACTCCATTCGTGATGGGGCTCGGGTATTACAATTATTACCTAGGAACGAGGATTTCCCAGTAAGCGTATGTGATAAACTTGTGTTAAGTAAGTCCTTGCCCTTTGCACACACACCCAGTCGCTATTACCGTGTAGTACGTGTGGTTAGTTTAGCGAGGCCCTGGGGTTGGCCCACGGACCTGGCAGAGTTCTGAGAAGATGGTCCAATTGTCCATCTAGGGCTAGTAAAAATCATGACAAGGTTTCTTTAGGTGAACCTGCGGAAGGATCATTAATAGAGAATGTGTCCCGCAAACCGCGATCCCCGGGACGAACCCCCGCGGGCAGTGGGGTGCCTGGGCCCGCTGTGCCGCCAGATAGCGAGAGACGGCGTTGGAAATGGCCGTGGCGTCTCTTGGGCTGGGGTGTGCCAGGCTGGGTTCGGTCGGTATCCGCCCCCCTCCTCTCTCCCCTTCCTGCTTCAGGTGTAGCGGGAGTCGGGTGAGGTGGGGAAGCCTGCCTCCTACAGCTCCCGTGTCTCTGACACTGACGTCTCCCGCCCTAGTAGCTCACCCATGCCCACTGGGCTGCCGTTCCCGCGGCAAGTCCCAGTACGGTGTGGGTGGTCTAGCGACTCCCTGTCGGCTCCACCGCCTCCGACCGCTTGCCCTGGGTGTAGGGCAAGACCCGCCCGAGATGCCGCGTGGTTCCCCCGCCGCCCTCCACAGCCTAACGCGGGGGTGGCAGGGGCTGGGGCTGGGCCCCGCGGGCGTGGGGAAGAGGACGGGTCCCCCGAGTTGCCACCCCTCTGTGGCACTGGGAGGCAGTATGGGCGGGGGTATTTGAGGGAGGAAGCTGGAGGGCAGGGGTGGTTAGGGGCGTTCCGCCCGTGTCTGGGGGCGACAGGTCCCTGGTGGCGGCGGCAAGAGGGTTCCCGGGGTGCCTCCGGAGGCACGGGCTGGTAGCGCTGCGGTCGGGAACGGAGGTCCACGCGGCCTCCTTCTCCCCGCCCTCGCCCACAACCCTGCCCGGGTACCTAGCGCGATTGGCGGGGCGGCTTAAAGACCTTCAGGTGGTGGGGCAGGTGTCACACGTCCGTCTGGCTTGGGGTGGGCGGGCTCTTGGGGGGAGGTTCCTCCCGGGGGTACGAGCCTGTATGAGTGTCGCTTGACTACCCATTGCCACCCTCCGCGGTTGCTAGCCACGTGTTGGCCTCTCGTGGGGTGGCGTGCGGTGGGGGCGAGCGCGTGGGGGCTCCTTCGCAGCATCCGCCACCACGTGTCTAGGCGCTGTCGAAACGGCTCTCCATCTCCCTAAGTGTGGACATTTCCTCCCAGCTCCACAGGCCGCCCCGGCCCCGCGGGGGTGTGTAGAGGGGCCGTAGCTCCCCCCGGGGAAGAGAGGGTGGCGGGAGCTCGCGGTCGGCGTCGTCGGGGGGCGTGGGAGGGCTGAGCCGCTTGGCTGGGGCCGGAGGCACAGAGGCTCGGTCTCCGCCGGCGCCCTTCCTGCCTCTTCCCCTGTTGATGCGCGGCTGCATGTGCGGTGACCAGCGGCCTCCCTGGCCTCTCTTCTTTCTCCCTCCTGGTCTTGTCAGGGACTCCGCTGCCGCCACAGGGTTCCCCAAGCCTTCATGGCTGTCCCCTCCAAAATTGAACCTCAGATCAGATGTGGCCACCGCCTGAAGTTAAGCATATTAGCGGAGGAAAAGAAGCTATCCACGTCCCCCAGTAACGGGGAGTAAACAGAGAAGAGCCCAGCATTGAACCCCGCCCTGCAATGGGGCATGGCAAATGTGGCTTACGGAAGACCCACTCCACAGTTCTGCTGGTGGGGGGCTGAAGTTGTTCTGATCCAGGCGCAGCCCAGAGGTGATGTGAGGCTGTTAGTGGCCCTGGCGCGCTGGGCCCAGGTCTTCCCGGAGTCCCGTTGGTTGGGAATGCAGCCCAAAGTGGGCTGTAAGCTCCATCTAAGGCTAAATAAATACTGCCACGAGTCTGGTAGTGAACAAGAACAGAAAGGAAAGTCGAAAACTCTAGAGAGAGTTCAGGAAGTCATGAAATCGTTAAGAGGTAAGTGGGTGGGGTCCGTGCACCCGGCCTGGAGCATTTAACTCACAGCCTCCTGGACGGCTAGGAAGGTCGGCGGGCGAGGTGGCTTGCGGGGGACCTCTGTCTCCCGCTCGCGGGTGCGCAGGAGACCCCTCTTCCCAGTGTTAAGCCGGCGGCAGCGCTCCCTGAATGCCGGGACTCAGGGAGTAAGGCGGTCGCCGCACTCCCGCCCCCGCAGAATCTCTCCGAGGCGGTCCATCTCTGAGCGGACCGGCTAGTGTTGGGGTGGCTGGGCCGCCACTCCCACGGCACGACCTCTCCCCCATCTCCCCCACTCCCATGATCCTGTACGTATCTCCCTTTCCACCGGGAGAAGAGGCGTTTGATCGTGGGAGGGTGGGCTAGGGTGGGGCGGGGCAGACTTGTCCACCGTGCGCCCCTGGCTGGTCGCGCTTTCAGTACCAGGGGTTAGTGGCAGGAGGTTTCTCTATCCAGGTTTGGCCGCGCTGTGCCAGCTGCAACATGGGGTCGGCGGCGGTGATCCGACTCAACGGCACTTGGCTGGCTTTTGGCGATGTTGGCCACTCACCCGTCGCGTCTTGAAACACAGAGGAGTCTAACACGTGTGAGTGTCAGGGGCTCCCACCAAAGCTGTGGTGGCACAATGAAGGTGAAGGCTGGTCTCTCTCGCCGGCAGAGACGGGTCCCGCGGCATCTCCAGTCTGCCAAGTGTGCACCACTGACCCTTCTCGCCTGCCGCGCCGAGGAGGTGGAGGACGAGGGCACATGTTAGCACTCCAAAGATGGTGAACTATGCCTGGGCAGGACGAAGCCAGGGGAAACTTGGGAGGTCCGTAGTGGTCCTAAAGTGTGCAAATCGGTCGTCCGACCTGGGTATAGGGATGAAAGGGTAATCGAATCAATCTAGTAGCTGGTTCCCTCCGAGGTGAATGAACAGATTGGGATCAAAACGATTTCAACCTATTCTCAAAGTTCAAATGGGTAAGAAGCCCGGCTCGCAGATGTGGAATGTGAGTGCTTAGAGGGCCACTAATGTGGGATGACCTGAATGTTGCTTTAAGGCTCCTGGTGCTGATGCTTATCAAACCTCAGTGTGGGTTGATATAAACACCAGGACGGTGGCCATGGAAGTTGGAATCTGCCTAAGGAGTGTGGAACAACTCACCTGTGGAGCCAACTAGTCCTGAAAATGGAGATGGTGCCGGAGCGTCGGGCCCACACCCGGTGCGTGAGACGGAGCAGAGCGGGCAGGGTTCCTCCTCGCCGTCTTCTTCCCTCAAACCCATCCTGTGGGTGCGTGGGGCGGACAGGCACAGTGGGTAGTGGGTGGCCTGCATCCCCCACCCATCACGCTACACTGCAAATAGTAGGAGGGCCGCTGCTGTGAGCCTAGAAGCCTAGGGTGCGGACCTGGGTGGAGCTCACGCAGGTGCAGATTTTGGTAGTAGTAGCAAATATTCAAACCAAAACTTTGAGGGCCGAAGTGGAGAAGGGTTCCATGTGAACAGCAGTTGAAAGTGGGTTGGTTATTTTTGAGAGATAGGTCGAGCGCCGTTCCGAAGGGAGGGCGATGGCCTCCGTTGCCCTGAGCCAACTGAAGGAAATTGAGTTCAGATCATTGCATCCAGAGTGGTGGAGCTGGGCGCCCCCAGGCTTCCAGTACCGTAATGCAATCGATTCCAGAGAAGCCGGCGGGAGCATCTTGGAAAGCTCTCTTCTTTGAGCAGGGAGCCCTGGAATGGGTTCGCCTGGATAGAGGGACCTGTGCCTGGACAGCGTTGTGGTTGTGGTGACGTTTGGTGAGCTCTTGCTGGCCCTTGAAAATCTGGCGAGACGGTGTTACTCTCACGCTGGGCAGTACCCGTATCTGCAGAAGGTGTCCACGGTGTACAGCCTGTGGTGTACTGAAACAATGTGTGCAAGCCCGACCTATAACCTTGGGATAAGGACTGGCTCTAAGGGTTTAGGGTGGATCAGGCTGGGTGCGCGCCGCTGCTGGACCAGGCGCCCCCAACCTTCTTGCCAGGTACAGCCCCAGGGCCCGCCTCTCTGGTTCCCCACAGCCCTACCCTATGAAGCTCTCCCCCTTACCGTCCACCACTTATCGCGGAGATGCAGAGGTGGAGGGGCGGGAAGGCAGGGGTCTTCTTCGCGAGGCCCGACAGGGGCATGGACACCGCGGGTGCCGGCGGCAGCGGTGACTCTAATCGCGACCCGGGCCCTTCCCGTGGATCGCCACAGTCGTGGTGGGTGTCGTGGCCTTGCTTGGAGAGCCTGGTGGGAGCCAGCATACACCCCCTTACCCAGAGTGTGCTGGCGGCGAGGAAGCCAGCGGGCAGGGGCGGTCTCTGCTGCCTCTCCTTGCCCCCTCGGGTGCTGGGTCAGGCCCTGGTTCCGCGGGCCTCAGCTGGCGCCTAGCAAGCAACTTAGGACTGGTGTTTACCAGGCTGTTTAAAAGGAAGCATTGCGAAGGCCCCCTGCGGATGTTGACCGGAGGTGATACCGACCCGGTACCCTGACAGTCCAAGTGAAGAAGTTTCATGAGTCGTGGGTAAACACCGGGAGTAACTATGACTCTCTTAAGATAGCTAAATGCCTCATAATCCGAATTAATGACACACATGAAAGTATGAACGTGATTCCCACAACTGTCCCTACCTATCCAGTAAAACAACAGCAGACAGAATGGGTGTCGCAGAATCCGTGGGAAGAGAAGACACTGATAAGCTGGGCTCTAGTCTGGCACGGTGAAAAGACGTGAGAGGTGAAGAATAAGTGAGAGGCCTCAGGCTTCCCTCTATTTCCCGGGTGCCAGAGAAAGGTTACCACAGGGATGAACTGCCTTGTGGTGGTTAAGTGTTCGTAGCTGTGGAGCTTTTTGATCCTTCGATGTCCTGCCCGCTGTTCCTATCACTGTGAAGCAGAATTCACCCAGTCAAACGGAACGTGAGCTGGGTTTACACCAAAGGGAGACAGGTTAGTTTTACCCTACCGATGTGTTGCCATGGTAATCCATGAACTGCAGGTTCAGACATTTAGTGTATGTGATTGGCTGCGGAGCCAAGGCGGTTTATGTGGATTTGTGACTGAATTAAGTTAGAAGTCCACCCAGGTGGCACCACATGGCAGTGCTGTGCAGCCTCGGATGGCCGTCCGCTGCCTGGCCTGTCGAGTGAGTGGCGTGGCCCCCCGCCCAGCATCGGAACTGGGGTCGGCTGCTAGCCCTGGGCAATGGGACGTGGTTGGAAAGGCGGCAGCATCATTTCCAGTCACACACTGTGCACGTTTGTGGGGGGCCTGGTACTAAAACTAGTAGTAGAGAACCTGCTCTTGGGTCAAGGTTTCCGTGTTGCAGGGCAGTTCCCTCGCTGCCATCTATTGGAAGTTAGCCCTTGACACAAGGATTTGTCTTGAATGCTGGCTCGGGAGTCGTCCCTCTCCCCTTCTTTTCCCGGGGGGAAGTGCGGCCCCGGCGGGGTTCACGGTGGCGTAGGTGTGGGGTGGCCCCCCGACGAAGCTGCCCCGCGGCGTGTTGGGGTGGGGGGCACTCGTGCCCTCTGCTCTGTCTCCTCCCGCGTCCAGAGGTCTGGGGTCGACCAAGTACATGTGCGGAGGGCTGGCGGGCCCAGCACAGCCGTGTTACCCGGACTCCACAGACCCCTCCCCTCCGCCCCCCTTGTACGTGTCCCCCGAGAAGGAGCCAGGTCGACCAGCTCCCTCGGAATGTCCACGTCCCTCTGTCTGAGCCGCGCAGAGGAGAGATAGAGCGATTGGTTGCGGCTGTGGGGCTCGGATTTGGGATCCCTAAGCGCCCCGTTCGCACTCCAGGGAGGATCCAGGTCGACCTGGTCTCTTGAAATTGTTGTGGCTGTCGTACCTCCCCGCTCCCCGGTACACCACTGACCTGCTGCCTTTCTACCTGCCTTCCTTTCTCCGCTTCTTGTGTGCTTGTTGGCCTCCGGCAGGAGCTTGCATGCTGCGCTGTCGGTCTGTCTGAGAACACACACACCGTAGCACGCAGAACCAGAGCTGAACTGCACCCCTCTTCCCTGACCCCCGAAAGTACAGTCCACAGGCGGAGGCGCAGGCTGCAGATCTTGCAACGGCCCCGCGGGCGCTCTTTTCTGGAGAACAGGAGACATTCTCTGGCTCCGGTAGGAGGAAGAACGTCACGCGAGTTCGGTCCCGCCGCACGGACAAAAAGACAGACACACAAAAATTAAATATAGATGTGCACAGACACGCACGCACACGCGCGAACATACACACACGCGCACACACACACACACAGAGGCAAGCATGCACACACTGGCGGCCATCTAGAGACCTTTGCCCAAGCCCAGTGGTGGCCGACCACGATGTCGGTCCGGTCCCCAGCCGCTGCCGCCGAGAGACATTTGTCACGGTTGGGCCCAGGACCGAGGGCCCCGCTTATGTGCCTGACCTCCTGGTGTCGTTGGAGAATGCTTTGGATGAAGAGGGAAACTGGTTGTCCTTTTTGGCTTTTTATTTTTTTTGAATTCGGATGGTGGACAGACACACACACACACACACACACACACACACACACACACACACACACACACACACACACACACACACACACACAAGTGTCAGACAGAAGCACTTGCCAGTCCATTCCTTCGTTAAGTCTTCACTCGCACCTTTCAGCAACAGGTGTAGCTACCTTTCATCCTGTTGAGAAAACTAGTCAGTGATCCCCTACCTGTGCGAACACACACTCTCCGTTTCCCTCCCTCTGTCTCTCTGACTCTCGTGTGTTCCTCGGCCTCAGGCAGGGACTTGCGTGCTGCGCTGTCTGTCCTACTGAGAACACACATAGTGGGGCACGCAGGCCCAGAGTTGACCCTGTCCTCCTCCCTACTCCCCTGATGCCCCCGAGCCCCCCCAGCACTGTACATGTGCCCGACACCCATCAGGACTCTGTCATTGTTATGACACAGATATTGACAAAGTTCAGATTTGTGAAGATGCTCACAATAAAAAGCAACAGTAATGATAACTAAGAAAAATGTTGTATCAATTTAGGTCACCACCTGCTTACTACAGAGTCACTGAAAGGTCATCCTGTTGTAGGTTACAGACAGTATGTGCCATGAAATGAAGGAACAGGTTTTAGTTGACAATGGATCCATAGCTCACTCTTGATCACATCCCCAAACCACTTTGTTGTCCAATTGATTCTCACTCAGAGCAGCTACATAGTACAAAGAACTGTCCCATGGGGGCTCCAAGGAGTAGCTGGTAGACTTTAGCTACTAACCTTCTGATTTGCAACCCAACGCTTAATCACTATGCCACCTGGGTTCCTGAATAACCACGTTGTGTTGGTTTTTTTGTTTGTTTGTTCTTACGTGCGGTTGAATCAGTTCTGACTCATAGTAACTATGTGCAAATTGGAGCCACACGCTGCCCAGTCCTGGGGCATGGTCACAATCATCATGCCCATTGTTGCAGCTGCTGTGTCAGTCCATCTCATAGAGGGTCTTTTTCACTTGTCTACCTTTCTCCCATCTTGAAAACATATCAAAGCATATGAGAAGAAATCTTGCCATTCTGTCTTTTAAGGAGCAGTCTGGCAGATGCATGTTTTCATTCTTCTGAAGTGCGTGGTATATTCAGTGCTCTTCACCAACATCCTAATTCAAAGGAGTCAATTGTTTGGGCTTTCTCATTCATTATCAAGGTTTGCATGCATGTGAGGTGATTGAAAATATCATGGCTTGGGCCAGGTATACTTTAGTCCTCATAGTGACATCTTTGCCTGCTATCTACCTGCTGCTGTCAAGTCAGTTCCAACTGTATAGGACAGGTTAGAACTGCCCCATAGTTTCCAAGGAGTGACTGGTAGATTCCAACTGCCAACCTTTTGGTTAGCAGCCACAGCTCTTAACGACAACACTACTGTCGTTTCCTGGCTTACTTGTGGAGGAAACTCTGAAGGGTAGTGCTGTTGAGCCTGGGGGAAATCCTGGTGGTGAAACAGTTGAGTGCCACATCTGCTAATGTAGAGGTCAGAAGTTCAAATCTGCCAGGTGGTCCTTGGAAACTCCATGAGACAGTTCTACTTAGCTATATAGGGTCACTATGAGTTGGAGTCAACTCAGTGGTATTGGCTGGCTTGTTTTACGGAGACTTGGTGGTTCAGCAGTTGAGAGCTTCATTGCTAATCAAAAAGGTTAACAGTTTGAGGTGGAGTCAAGGTGGCGGAATAAGCACACGTCTCCCTATATCCCTCTGGAAACCAAGACCTGAATTGATAATCAAATGGAGCCTTCTGATCACCTAATCAGCCCCAGGACATGGCACAGGGCTGTTAATTTTGACTTCATACCACTGAGCAAAAAACCTCCTCTCTTTTGCTGACTCCTGCTCCTGGCTAGCCCTGGCTCGCTCGGACTGACGGTAAATGCACCATTTTGACTTATTTTTCTCTGTCTTGGCCAGTGGGCAGAACTGGGTCTTGCCTAGTGGCTAGACTCAGACCCACTGCTGGGGGGACAGGCAGGTGAAATTCCCATATTTTGAGAACTAGGGTTAGGACTCTGTTAATCTAGCCACTTTGGGCCTGTCTTTTTAATCGCTGCCACAACAGGGTTTGTATGGAATCACACTGCCAGAATGTGGGACGCCATGTTGGATACAGAGATTTTAGCGAGACCTAATTCTTACTCTGGGAGCCAGTGCCTGCAAACAGGACAGTGCTTCTCCGACAGAAAAGCAGTAATTTACACAGTGTTGCCAACAGTGGGGGCCCCGAAAGAGAAGCAGAGGAATCACTACCTCTCGACACCTTTAGCCCCTCTATCTGCTACCTGTGTGGACGGTGCATCTGGGATACGGTGGCCACAGCTGGACCTAATTCTTAGCTTGGGAGCCAGAGCCTGCCCACAGGAGAGTGCTTTTCTACCACAAAAGCAGTACTTGACACAGTGTCACCTAAAGCTGGGCCCTCTCAGCAGAGGCCAACAGCTCAGTAGCATTGCTGTACTCTGAACTAGTTTGTATCATCTGGGGTTGAATATAGAGGTGCTTACTTTGTCAGTTGAGAAGAGGGACCTCTACACCTGAAAACTTGACTGACTTGGGAAGTGGTCAGATACCTTTTGCTTTACATTTTAAGACAGCCTAGAGAAACATCTGCAGTCCATCCTCACAGTATCTCTTCCAGCCTTTACTTACTCACATGGGACCCACAAAGCAACAGACACTTGTGGCACCCAAGAAATCACCCATGGCTTCAGAAGGCTCCCAAACGAAACAACCAAGGGGTTTTCCAGAGGAAGAAACTCTAATGAAATCATCAAAAAGTGAATACAAGCTGATTATATACAGCACCCTTCTTGACCTTATACAAAATGCAGCAGAACAAAAGGAAAAATTAAACAAGCTGTTTGATCTGATGGAACACCAGTATTCTGAAATCTAATAGATCAAGAACAAAATCAATGACATAGATACTACCATTCAAAGCCAAGAAAACAGAAAGGAACAAATGGAAAAAAGAATTTCTGACTTGGAAGACAGAACTATTGACACCAGCATCTATGAGCAGAAATCAGAAAAAAGAAACAAGAAAAATGAAGAAGCATTAAGAAGCATGTGGGACTCTGTTAAGAGGAACAATGTTTGATTAATTGGAGTTACTGAACAGGGTGAGACACCTGAGAACACAAAGAGTATCGTTGCTGAGCTGCTGACAGAAAACTTCCCAGAAATCATGAAGGAAGAGAATACAGACATCTCAGATTCATATCGTATGCCACCCAATATAGATCTCAAAAGAAAGACTGCAAGACATATTATAATCAAGCTTAACAAAATAAAACATAAGCAGCAGCTCTTAAAGGCAGCAAGACTCAAAGCAAAGGAAACATTCAGAGGGAAACTCTGTAGGCTGTCATCAGATTTCTCAACAGAAACCATGCTGGCACGGAGACAGTGGCATGACACATTCAAAGCCTTGAAGGAGAAGAACTTCCAACTAAGAATTATATATCCTGCAAAACTATCTTTCAAATACAAAAATGAAATAAAGACATTCCCAGATAAACAGAAACTCAGAGACTTTGTAAAAACCAAACCAAAACTACAAGAAATACTGAAAGAAGTTCTTGGCTGTGGCTTTGGAGAAAGAAACCACTAACTTTATATTTTAGAAGGACACACCACTCAAAATTCTACTCAGTTTGGGAAGGCTCCAAAGTCAATCACAGCTTTAATACGGAAAGAAGCAATCCAGTGACCATCATGAAAACTATGGTGCCACCATATTAAAAAGAGGGATGTACTACAGTCATTATAGTCCTTCCAGATAGAGAGGAAGATGACAAGACTGGTAGTAATTAAAATTGGGTTTATATATAGTTTATTATGGGAGATTAAAAGGGCAGCTGTAAAGCACAACAAAGATGTATCATACCATTTCAAGAAATGTAACACGGGAGTCTCAACAACTACAAAACCAGATCTGAAAAAGGTGAAAAGTCAACTCACAAAAAAGAATGTCCCAGAACAGACTAATAAGAACAGCAGAGAAAACATCAACAGAAAAATAAACATATCACAATGGCAGCAGTGAACACATACCTATCAATAATTACATTGAATGTGAATGGACTGAATGTTCCAGTGAAGAGAAATCAAGTGACATCTTGGATCAAAAGACATGACCCATCCATATGTTGTCTACAAGAAAGTCACTTGAGACCTAAAGATAGGAACAAACTGAAAATTAAAGGATGGCAGAATCTATATCAAGCTAACAATGAACAAAGAAGAGCAGATGTGGCAATTCTAACCTCAGACAAAATCAGTTTTAGTGTAAAATCTACCATCGTGGACAAAGATAGACACTATTTATTGCTGAAAGGTTCAGTACACAGGCAAGACTTAACTATATTAAATATTTATGCACCTAATATCAAAGCACCTAAGTACATCGAAGAAACACTGACTACACTCAAAAAAGAGTTAGATGACTCCACAATAATAGTGGGAGACTTCAACACTGCACTCTCAATACTAGACAGATCATCTAGAAAAAAAGCTCAGTAAAGATACAGAAGACCTCATTGCCACAATTAACCAACTAAACCTCATTGATACATACAGAACTTTCCACCCATCAGCAGACAACTACAGCTTCTTCTCCAGTGCATATGGAACATTCTCCAGAATTGACCATGTGTTAGGACATACAGCAATTCTCAACAAAATCCATACTATTGAATTACTGCAAAGCATCTTCTCAGATCTTAGCACCCCAAAAGTTGCAATCAATAGCAGAAACAACATAGATAGAAAGTGGAACTCTTGGAAACTGAACAACATCTTGCTCAAAAAAACATGGGTTATATAAGAAATCAAGGAGGAAATAAAGAAATTCATGGATTAATGAGAACGAAAACACTTCCTACCAGAACCTATGGGATACAGCCAAAGCAGGGCTCAGAAGTCTGTTTATCTCCATAAATGCACACATCTGGAAGAAAGAAAGAAACCAAATCAAGGAACTAACCCTATAGCTTGAACAAGTAGAGAAAGAACAAGAGAGGAACCCCTCAGGCACAAGAAGAAACCAGATCATAAAGATTAGAGCAGAGCTAAATGAATTAGAGAATAGAAAAACAATTGAAAAAATTGAAAAGCACCAAAACCTGGTTTTTTGAAAAGATCAACAAAACTGACAAACCACTGGCTAAAATTACTAAAGAAAAGCAGGAAAGGGAACAAATAACACAAATTAGAAATCAGAGGGGAGTTGTCACCACAGATCCAACAGAAATCAAAACTTAGAGGAAATAGACAAATTCCTTGACTCATACCACCTACCCAAATTATCCCAACGTGAAGCAGAACAACTTAAAAAACCCATCACAAAGGAAGAGATTGAAAAGGTCATCAAAACCCTGCCAACCAAAAAAAGCTCAGGCCCAGATGGCTTCACTGCAGAATTGTACCAAGCATTTAGAGAAGAGTTATCTCCAACACTACTGAGACTATTTCACAGTATAGAAAGGGATGGAGTAATCCCAAACTCATTCTATGATGCCAGCATAAACCTGATACCAAAGCCAGGGAAAGACCCAACAAAGAAGGAGAACTACAGTCCGATATCACTCATGAATCTAGATGCAAAAATCTTCAACAAATTTCTTGCCAATAGAATACAACAACATATCAAAAACTAATCTATCATGACCAAGTGGGATTCATTACAGGGATGTAAGGCTGGTTCAACATCAGAAAAACAATTAATGTGATTAACCACATAAATATCACAAAAGACAACAATCCCCTGATTTTGTCTATTGATGTAGAAAAGGCATTTGATAAAGTCCAACACCCACTCATGCTAAAAACTCTTAGCAAAATAGGCATAGATGGCAAATTCCTCAATGCAATAAGGGCTATTTACACAAAGCTAATTTCCCACTCATCCTGAATGGAGACTGAAAGACTTTCCCTTGAGAACAGGAACTAGACAGGATGACCGCTCTCATCTCTCCTATTTAACATTGTACTAGAAGTTCTAGCCAGAGCAATTAGACAAGACCAAGAAATAAAGGGCATCGGCATCGGCAAAGAAGTCAAATTCTCCATTTGCTGATAATATGATTGTATATGCAGAGAATCTAAAAGAATCTATAACTACTCAAACTGATAGAAGAGTTCAGCAAAGTCTCAGGATACAAGATAAACATAAGTAAATCAGTAGGATTCCTTTATACCAACAACGAGACTGTTAATGAAGAAATCATCAAATCAATACCATTTTCTATAGCCCTTAAGAAGATAAAGTACCTAGGAAGTAATCTAATCAGAGAAATAAAGGACCTCTACAAAGATAACTACAAGCCCTTACTACAAGAAACTAAGAGAGACTCAGAGAAACAGAAAAACCTACCACTCATGGATAGGAAGACTTAACATTGTGAAAATGTCTATTTTACCCAAAGCAATCTACTTACATAATGCAGTCCCAATACAAGTTCCAACGTCATTTTTTAATGAGATGGAGAAACAAATCACCAATTTTTTTGGAAAGGGAAGAAGCCCCGGATAAGTAAGGTCCTACTAAAGAAGAAGAACACACTGGGAGGCCTCTCATTACCTGACTTTAGAACATATTACACTCCTACAGTGGTCAAAACAGCCTGGTACTGGTACAAGAACAGACAGATCGATCAGTGGAACAAAATTGAGATCCCAGAGATGACACCACCTGCCTATGAACAGTTGATATTCGACAGAGTCCCTAACAGATTAAACTGGGGTAAAAACAGTATCTTCAACAAATGGTGCTGGCAAATTTGGATATCCATCTGCAATAAACTGAAACAAGATCCATATCTTACACCTTATACAAAAACAACTCCAACTGGATAAAAGACATAAATATCAAACCTAAAACGATACAGCTCATCCAAAAAAAGGTAGGAACAACAATGGAAGTTTTAATACACAATGTGAACAGACTCTAAAATCTGTCAAACAAACCACAATCAACAGAAGAGAAAGTAGATAAATGGGAACTAGTAAGAATCAAACGCTTTTGCTCATCCAAAGACTTTATTAATAGAATTAAAAGGACACCCATAGAATGGGAAAAAAATATTTGGCAACTCTATGTCAGACCGACGCCTGATCTCCATAATCTGTAAGATACTCCAAAATATCAATAAGAAGAAGATAAATCATCCAGTTAAGTGATGGGCAAAGGAGATGGGTGGACATTTCACTAATGAGGAGATCCAGGCAGCCAAAAAACACATGTGAACATGTTCACGATCTTTAGTTATTAAAGAAATGCAAATCAAGACTACAATGAGATACCATCTCACCCCAACAGGGTTGGCCATGATCCAAAAAACACAAACAACAAATGCTGGAGAGGCTGTGGAGAAAGTGGAACCTTCCTGCACTGTTCGTGGTGTTGCAAAATGGTCCAGCCTCTTTGGAAAGCAATCTAGCACTTCCTTAAAAACATGGATATTGATATACCATTTGACCCAGTAATTCCATTACTTGGAATATATCCTACAGAATCAAGGCCTTTCACATCAATGTACACACGCACAAGAATGTTTATCACAGCACAGTCCATAATAGCAAAAAGATGGAATCAACCCAGATGGCCAACAACAGAAGAATGGATAGGTAAACTATGGTATATATACTCAGTGGAGCACTACGCAATGATAAAGAATAATGATCATTCCAGGAAACCTCATAACCTGGTGCCAACTGGAAGACATTATGTTGGGTGAAAATAGTCAGCAACAAAAGGGCAAATATTGTATGAGACCTCTACGATAAGATCTCAAAAGCAGACTTGTGTATAGAACAAAGGACTCTTTGACAGCTGCAAGGGAGGGGAGGGAGGGAGGGAGAGGGGGGAGGGTTTAGATTAGATAGTTGCTAGAAATCTGTTTGGGTGAAATCGGTGATAGCACACATCAGAAACAAGAACACTATTAAGTGGACTTGCATAACTTGAATACTCCTTCCATCTTAACCCAATATTGCAAGGATAGAGTAGCTGGGGCAGGGGGCAGGGGACCATGCTCTTAGGCGAAATTGAGGCCAACTGGCACAATTAGCATTTTGCTAAGAGGGCTCTCTGCACCCCACATTGCGAGTAATATCTGGGGTCTTAAAAGCTGCCAAGCTGCCATCGGAGGGCACAGCCAATGATTCCAACTCAGCAGGAACGGATTCTCACTGAGGATCAAAATGATATGGGGTAAAGACAATGTAGAAGATAGAGAGACCCACATAAGTGTGTCCCTAAATCGACTTGGGACCTGAAGAACCGGATGGTGCCCGGCCACCACCAGTGATAGACGCGATGGATCTCACTAAGTTCAGTCTCATTGGCAACACAAAATAAAAAGGGGTACACCCTGAGATCTCCACTAAAAGACCTCAATTGATGGTCCAGCAGTTTTGGGGTTCCCCTGGGAGCATGGCCCCTGGCCCTGATGCTGCCCTTGCCCATAAATCATAACGAAGGTCCCTTCTTTGGACATGAATGGATTGGACTTGGTGATGCAGAGCGATCATATATTGGATGCAATTTACGGTTCTATTCATCTATAGGATATCATCCTGCTGACCTCTGGCTAGAGGAAGGAGAGTGGGTGGAGAGGAGGGAAAATGAGACTATTGGGAGGATGAGACGTGTATGAAGCAGAAAGGAATAGTGTGCTGTCACCAGGCAGGGAGAGCAGTGGAAGCTGCATATAGGTGGGCATGTAAATTTATATGGTAATGTACATTTTCACTCAGTCATATTAAATAAAAAAATAAAATAAAAAGGTTGACAGTTTGAACGCAGCAGCTGTTCCTGGGAAACCCTATGAGGCTCTTCTTTACTGTCCTATCCCGTCACTGGGAGGTATAAGAGACTTGACGCAACAGGTTTGCTTTTGCTTTCATGGTCCCGTAAGGTCACTGCGGGTCAAAATTGACTCCTTCCGACATGTGTGACATACGCAGCTCGCCTCTTTTTGTACCTTAGATGAAGATTTACGAAACAAAGTAGCTTCTCCTTCAACAATTAATACACATATTGTTCTGTGAGAAGAGTTACAACTCCATGTCAACTGTGGCTCTCCTCCACCTTGGGTCCCTTATTACCGGCTTTCCTGTCCCCTCCTGCCTTCAAACAGTTAAATAATTGGAAGGCTCAGGGAAGCAGCTCTGCTCTTCAGGACCGCAAACATGAGTGGGAGAATCCAGTTTTGTAGAGAGGACAGAAACTGAACCACTCAGGTCGGGTCACCTCGCGCCCAGCTGGTCCCCCCACTCTCCGCCCCTTGGCCGGGGAGACCCTGTGCCCCGCAGGTGTAGCCTCCTGCGAGGCCTGGTGCTCCGTCCCCTTCAACCTCGTGTCTTCCGGCTGGGGGTCCGGTGGACCTTGCAGCCCCCAGGTCTCCGCCCGCGCCCTGCTGGGGTTTGGGCTCCGCGTCCGTTTCTGAGCCGCCAGCCCCCAGCCGGTGGCCGCCTGCCCGGTGCCTGGCGCGCGGGGTTCGTCGTCCGCGCCGCTCCGTCCCTGGGGCTGTCGAGGCGGCCCTCGGTGCCTAGTGCGCTGGGAAGAGAGTTCGCTTTGGTCGTTTTGAGCCGAATCTGTTTCTTCCCCTTCATTCCTCGGGTGATTATTACTTGGAAGTTTTTTTTCTTTAGTTTTTAATGTGACATGTGGTTTTCCTTTGGCTCTCTCGATGTACAGATTAGAAAATTGGGTTATTGATTTTCGACCCTCCTTTTTTATTTTTAATTGCCTGTAGATGACGGCTTCGAGAAAAAACTAGCTTCTCATTAAATGGTGCACGTATTGTTTGGTGACATTGGTTACTAACTCCAAGAGCTGTCAGCACTCTCCCTTCTCGGCCTTGGGGTCCCTGTTCCCAGCTTTCCTGTCCGTCCCGCCTTCTAGTCCTTCCCCCTGGGCTTTGGCTTCTTTGGTCTCCTTGTGTTTATGGGTCTGTGGAATCTTCGACTGACCTGAAAAGCTGGTGACTTGGTGGTAAGGGCTGCTCACCAAAAGGTGAGCAGTTGGAGTCCACCACACGCTCCTTGGAAACTCTACGGCAGTTAGTGTTTTGTTTTTAAATAACTCGGTCCTTGTTTATTGTGTAACAGCGTAAATCCAGGTATCATGGATACAGTTTAAGTGGTAAATCCTGAAAGTCAGTGAGAGAAGAGTCAAGTAAAGACCACCCCACAAAGAAACCATTAATATGACACAGTTGTGATTTCTGGGTGTTTTAGTCAGCTAGGGCTGCTCTAACAGAAATACCACAGAGTGGATGGCTTTAACAAAGAAAGATTTATTCTTACACAGTCCGGTAGGTTGCAAGTCCATATTCAGGGTGTCCGCTCCAGGGAAAGGCTTTTTCTGTCAGCTCTGCAGAAAGCTCCTACTCCAGGGTGAGAATCTTCCTGCAGAGCTGACAGAAAAAGCCTTTCCCTGGAGCGGACACCCTGAATATGGACTTGCAACCTACCGGACTGTGTAAGAATAAATCTTTCTTTGTTAAAGCCATCCACTCTGTGGTATGGACACCCTGAATATGGACTTGCAACCTACCGGACTGTGTAAGAATAAATCTTTCTTTGTTAAAGCCATCCACTCTGGTATTTCTGTTAGAGCAGCCCTAGCTGACTAAAACAGAATTGGTACCGTGGGAGTGGGGTGCTGCTCTAGCAAATACCTAAAATGTGGAAGCCACTTTGAAACTGCGAATGGATAGAAGATTCAGAAGGAACGAAGAAGGCACAGATGGTGAGAAACAACAGAGGACCGGCAGCAGCGGCAGCGGCAGCAGCGGCAGCGGCAGCAGCAGAACCAGAGGCAGCGCTGGAGCTGACCCGTGGAGCGAGAGAGGTCAGTGCCTGCGCAGAGTTTTCCTCGCGGAACGGGGTGCCTCTGGGCACTTGAATCGGTGAGCTGGCCTTGCTGACCCACGGAGTGAGAGAGTTGAGTGCCTTTGGGCAGGACGCTTTCCAGCAAGAGTGGGGTGCCTCCGGGCACTTAAACCAGTGGAGCTACAGAGCTTTGGAACACTTGCCCGGCAGGGCAGATGTGGGCCTGAGGCCCAGGCCATGCGGCCATAGGAAGCTGAAGCTGAAGAGGCAGATAGCGTGAGAAGCTGAGCTGCCTCAGTCTCAAGAGGTATGGCCATGACCTTAGGGGTTTGAAAGGGTGGAACCATGGCGTGCTGTGTTCGTAAGGGTGGAATTGCCACTCAGTTGGGCTTAGGGTGCTCCTAAAGCCAATGGGACAGAGTTTCTGTCCAAGTGGGCCTTGAAGGCAAAGTTGTAGCACGGGGCTGGAGGTCTCCACTCAGAAACCTGAGAGTGTGGCCGATACCTAGAGTCTGGAGAGCATTGCTGTTGTGTAGAATGTCTCAGAAAATGTAAGAGTATTTCCAAAGCTTTGAGGGCTAATGTAATGTGTTCTGTTGACTTGCCTGTTGCCTGTTAATGCCTTCTAAGTTTCACAGATGTAGAAGAGTTTTTGTATTTTGGACTTGGAACTGATTTAAGACTTCTGTTATATGGATGGACATAATTTTGCTATGGTGAGATGAATGTGTTAAATGTTTTGTGATGTGATTTTTGGGTTGTCAAAGGGTGGGATGTCATGGTTTGAATTGTGTCCCCCCAAAAATGTGTGCAGCCATGTGGCTGGGATATGGTTCCCAGTATCTTGGAAATGTCCTCCATTGTGCGGTTTTGCTAACCTGTATGTTAAAGGATTAGGGTGGGGCTGTGAATTCCTGCTATGGGGGAAGTTTCCCTGGAGTATGGCTTGCCCCACCCTTAATGCTTTTAGCTTGCAAGGAATAAAAGGAAAAAGAACCAAGGACAATTGGAGAACCTCGCTACCATCAAGCAAGCAGCACCGGGAGCAGAGCACGTCCTTCAGACCAGAGGTTCTTGTGTGAGGACGCTCCCTGGACAATGACTGATGCAATACCGGACTTTCCTCCAGAGCCGTCAAGGGGAAAGTCTTTCCCTGGAGCGGACACCCTGAATATGGACTTGCAACCTACCGGACTGTGTAAGAATAAATCTTTCTTTGTTAAAGCCATCCACTCTGGTATTTCTGTTAGAGCAGCCCTAGCTGACTAAAACACTGGGGCAGGTCTACTCTGTCCTGTAGGGTTGCTGTGAGTTGGAATTGAATGGATGGGAAACCTTTTTTTTTTTTTTTTAATTCTTTGGCTGGAAGGTGA
Source organism: Heterohyrax brucei (assembly GCA_028571685.1). Classification (NCBI taxonomy): domain Eukaryota; kingdom Metazoa; phylum Chordata; class Mammalia; order Hyracoidea; family Procaviidae; genus Heterohyrax; species Heterohyrax brucei. The sequence goes on from CM053143.1 coordinate 7,068,565, forward strand.
GCCTCAAGAGTGACTTTGTCACTGAGCTGAAAGGGTGCCCAGGGGCTACACCCTCAGGGTTTCCTCAGTCTCTTGCAGGGAAGTTATGTCTGGTCTATTTTGTGAGTTAGAGTTTTGTTCAGAATTCTTCTACAGCTGTGTCTGGGCTCCAGTGTTGGGATCCCTGTCAGAGCAGTCAGTGGTGATAGATGGGCACCCTCTAGCTGTGCTGGACTCTGGTGGAGGTTGTGGTCTGTTAGTCCTTCTGAGTAATCTTTCTCTTGGGTCTTTAGTTTCCTTCATTCTCTTATTTCTGAAGGAGTGAGACAAGTGGAGTATCTTAGATGGCTGCTCACAAGCTTTTAATACCACTGATGCTACTTAACTAAAGTAGAATGTAGAACCTTTTCTTAATAAACTATGCCATCCCAGTTGAGCTGGATGGTCCTCAAGACTGTGGTCATCACAGTCCTCAGCCAAGTAATGGAGTCCCTCAAGGACTTGGATGTGTCTGTGAAGTTTCCTTGACCTTGCTTTGTACAAGTTGTGCTGGCTTCCCCCATAGTGTATACTGTCTTACACTTCATCAAGATTATCACTTACCTATTGGCTGTCTAGTGTTTTTCCATCCTCATCCCTTGCCACACTTACGATCATCTAAGATTGTTTCTTTTTGTGTGTAAACCTTTTCGTGAGTTTTTGTGGTAGTGGTGTCAAGTAATATTCTTCCTTTTGTGACTGACTTACTTAACTTAGCATGATGACCCTAGATTCATCCGTGTTGTGAGAAGCTTCACAGATGTATCACTGATCTTTATTGTAGTATAGTACTCTGTTGCGTGTATGGACCATAGTTTGTGTACCATTCCTCTAATGAGGGGCGTCTAGGTTGTTTTCTATCTATTTGTATTGTAAACAGTGCTGCAGTGAAGATGAGTGTGCATGCATCTATTTGTGTGACTCTTATTTCTCTAGGATGTATTCCTAAGAGTGGGATTGCTGGATCATATGGTATTTCTAGCTCTCTGAGAAAGCACTGTGTTGTTTCCCAGAATAGTTTTAACATCTTGCATTCCCACCAGCAGTTTGTGAGAGTTACAGTCTCCTTGCAGCCATTCCAAGGTTTGTTAGTGTTTTTCTGATTCCTGCGGGTAATGCTGGGGTGAACTGGTATCTGGTTATGGTTTTGTTTTGCATTTCTCTAATGATAATAATTTGATTTGCAGTGGAGACTTGGTGGAACAGTGGTTAAGACCTTGGCTGCTAGCAAAGACATTGGTTTGAATCCATCAGTCATTTCTTGGCAACCTTATGGGTAAGTTCATCTCTCTTGTGTACGGTCACTGTAAGAATGGTCTCTGGCAGTGGGTTTGGCTTTGGTTTATAGAGTTGATGTGAGTTGGAATGAACTAGAGGACAAGTTTGGTTGGGGCTTTGGTTATTGGCTAGCACTCAGGAGTGTTTCCTCAGGCACTTGAGTGTCTGCTTTGGTGAAATTTCCTTTGCCTATTTTGTAATTGGATTATTTGTGCTTTTGTTGTAGAGGTATTGAATTTTCCTGTAAATTTTCAAGACTTTTCTTAGATTTGTCACGCCCCTCAACTTTTTCTAGGTCTGTAGTTTCTCTTTTTACTCTTTTGATGAGCTAGATGATCACAATTATCCGGTTTATCTTTTGGAGTTTGTGTGTTATTATTTGTGTTGGTGTGTATAAGGGCCTCTAGTGTTGATCCTATTTTTTCATATATGATCTTTATAGTTTTTGGTTTTGTATTTAGGTCTTTGATCCATTCTGAATTATTTTTTGTGTATGGTGTGAGGTATGGATCCTAGTTTCCTTTTTGTCCCCCTACCTGGATATTCAGTTTTGCCAGCACCATTAGTTAAGATTGTTTTCTTTCCCATCTGATATACTTTGGGTCCTTGTCTATAAGAATCAGTTACCTGTAGAAGGATGAATTTACATCTGTGTTCTCAGTTCTTGTCCAGTGGTCAGTGTTTGTCCTTGTACCAGTACCAGGCTGTTTTGACTAGCATTAGCTGTACAGTAGATTCTGAGGTCTGGTAGTGTGAGTCCTCCTATTTTATTCTTATTCAGTACGTTTCACTTATCCAGGGCCTCTTCCCTATCTGTACGTATAAAGTTAGTGTTTGGTTTTTCCGTCTTAAAGAGTGCTGTTACCATTTGGATCAGTATTGCATTGTATTTGTAGATCACTGTTGGAAACCTTGGTGTCGTAGTGGGTTAAGTGCTGCATCTGCTAACCAAAAGGTTGGCAGTTCAGTTCTCCCAGGTGCTACTTGGAAACTCTATAGGGCAGTTCTGCTCTGATCTCTAGGGTCGCTATGAGTGGACATGACATTTTCACAATATTGAGTCTACCTATCTGTGAGGATGGTGTGATTTTTCCATTCATGTGGCTCTATTTTGTTTTCTTGCATTAACACCTCTCTGTTTTTCTAAGGTCCCCGAGTGGCCGGCATGGTTCTAGCTGGTGTACTATCCTAAAGAAAGGTTGGTGGTTTGAATCTACCCAGGGCCTTGAGGAAGGGAGGCCTGTGCTTCTGTAACAACTCAAGCTAAGAAACCCTGTGAGGCAGTTCTAGTCTGTAATGTGTGGGTTGCAAGGAGAAGGAATGAACTCCAGGTCAATAGATTTCTTCTTCCTTTCTTCATTTTTTAATAGTAGGCTTGTAAAGATACACCTGTTTCAAGATCACTGATTGGTCTACATTCCTTGGTTTTGAATACTTCGATTCTTTGTGGTGACAGTAATGCTTTCTCGGTCATTTCCCAGTTGTCACACAGGTTATAAAAAGTTTAATTGTAGTCAGATTCTGAGTGTGTAAGCTGCCTTTTCCTTCTTGATTTGTTTCGTTTTGCTTTGTCTGTTAGATTTTTGTTTACTTTCATTTTGATTTCTCTATGCAAGTACTGTAGCCTAGCTAGTCTTTTCCTTTTTGAAGTGGTTTCACAACTTAATTTCTGTTTGAAAACAACACAATATCCAGTTGTGGGAGAATTGTTAAATGCTGTGAGATACTGATTAGCTAATGTTTGCTTTATGACTTAATATGTGGTTGTATTTGATGAATGTTTAGTCATTGTACCCTTTGATACAGATTCCGTTGGTAATCATTAATTTGTTATTGTTAGGTGCCTTCTAGTTGATTCTGAGTGAAAACGACCCCAGGTGAAAACAGCCGAACTGCCCCATAGGCTGAAACACTTATGGGGGCAGATCACCTGCTCTTCGATTCAAACCACCAGCCTTAGGTTTAGCAGCCAAGTGCATACCCACTGCACCGCCAGGACTGCTTACTGTGCAGCAGGGCTTCATAGTCTGTCATGTAGGTATACTAAATCCTCAACATGCCTGCATTTAGCTCATGACAGATACAGTGATTTCAGTGGGAGTTGGCTTTCATTTTTCCCTTCAAGCGTAATGATTAATCATATTTCTTTGAATTTGTGCATTTCTGTTTAGTCATAATCCTGACATACCACTTTTATGTGGCAACTTAAACCTGACGGTCTTATCTTCAGGTTTATTTTCTCTGTTGCTAGTTTTCATTGAGTTGACTCCACCTCACGGCCCCATGTGTAGCAGTTCTGTAGGGTTTTCTTGGTTATGATCTTTAGAGACAATGTAGGCACTGGTTGTTTACTGTAGATTCTCATTGTAGCAGGATGCTCTGTTGGGCAGTTGTGTTGATTTCCTCTGTAATCCATGTGAGTGTCCCAGGAGCAACCTCAGTCTTTTTTTAATTTTTTAAAGAAAATTACACTAAATATGACCATAGTTAGCCAAACTGTGGCAGTCTTTTAAACTGCCACATCAGTCTGAGACTTCTGACACCAGCTGCACCCTTGGGAGTTTACCAAAACCTTCCTGAGTTCATACAGAAGGAGTCTCAGAACTCGTTGGAGCCACCGTATTTGTGATCCCACTTTGACAGGGAAAATACAGAAATTAGAACCAGCTAAAGAAGAGAACATGAGGCAGAGAACTGGAGGGTTACAGATGCCAAGTTTCCTGTGGCATTGATTGTATTAATGGCATTAGTGATGACAGTGTCCATGGATTCAGTGTCCAGGTTTTTTAATTTTAATTTTTTTGAAGCATCATCACATAGGCATGGTTGATTGAATATTATTACCCATATAACTGACCTCTAACCCTCCACTTGCCTCCTGGTCCCCAAAGCCAGGCAAGTATCATGGGGCCTAACACCCCGTCATAGGAAACTCCAACTCCATTGCCTCAGTGTAATGGTTAAGATTTTGTGTCAACATGGCTGGTTTTGATTGTCAGTGTTTTGGCAGTGGTATCATGTGGTAACCCCTGTGATGGAACCTGCTGAGTGGTATTGGTGGGCTGTGGCCTGTCGTTGGCTCACCACTCCTCAGCCTTCATCTCTCTGCCTTCTTCCACTTCCTTTCCTGCTAACCTTGCTAAGATTTTTGGCTTGTTGTGGACCCAGCACTGCCTCTCTTACATTCTGAAGTCTGGTTCTTGGGACTTGAGCTAGCAGCTGAGCTGCTGATCTTGGGATCTGGCAGTTTTCACAGCTTGCAAGTCAGAATCTTTGCCATGGTGTGACTTTAGGTTTGTGAGCCCCTGCAGCTACACAGCATCAGGAAAAACCTCACGGTCTTCCCTACTGTTGTGGGAGTTGTCTTTCTTGAGACCCTCAGCATTCCTGTCTTCCTGCCTCTGCTGAGACATGGCTTGTTTCACAAGAGCAGGCCTGCTTGCCTTCCTGATCAACTCAGCCTCACACCCACCTGCAGAATCCTGGATACCCATCTAGAGAAGCCTAGCTGGCCCTCCTTTTCCTACCCACGTGTCACGTCTGGGAACCTGGATGAGGACCACACGCCCTCTACCGGGGGCCAGCCTCGACAGGGTCTGGGATCACGAAGCGATGGGTGGCGTCGGCGAACAAAAGAGACAGCGAACAAAAGAGACTGAGACAACCAGGAATCTGGAGGTCAGCAGCCTGTTAAGGCCTGTCTTTATTTTTTATATAATCAATGAGGTGACTGCTCTTTGACCATGTAAGCTGTTGGCTAGTAAGAAACTGGTACCTCACGGTCTCTTTTCATGTGAATCACTAGGGCCTTCTAGGTAATAGTCCAAGACAAGTGGTCTCTTTTCATGTTAATCATTAGGGCCCTCTAGGTAATGGCCTGAGACAAGTATATTGTGATTATAATCAACAGTGAAAACAAAGCTATGCCTTGAGCTTAATCAGTTCTACCTATGCCTTGAGGTCAAAGGTGCAGGAAGAGGGGTAGGCTAATCTAAAGGTTATTATCTGGCTGTCTCTATTTGTTTCTTCTTTGCTCTTATTTTATCTCTTCCTATGGGGACAGTAAGCACCTACTGTCCCCCACCCTATGCCTCTCTTAAGCTGTTCTAAGAAGGGTATTTCTTTGGTGTTTACTCATTTGCTATACCAATTATGATAAACTTGGGAGCCTATCCATCTTCCTGATGCAGGGAGTGGGATGTCTATATCTAAGGGCTGTGCAGGGCGCCGTCCCTGGGGAGTTTCCTAGGGCCTTCCTGCAATCTTGTATTTCACATGTGGAGGGAGATGTGTGGTTGGGGGAAGCCAGCGTGGCCGGGCTGGCCTCAGCGTTCCCAGGCTGGGAGTGCTGTGTTGGGATTCATTAGGTCGAGGGGGTTGTAAAGCCCTCCTTAGAAGGCATCTTCCTTAATCCTTGTGCTGGGAGATGAGAGGGTACTTTTGAGGAAGGTTTAATTAGGATGCAAAATATTATCAGGGAGAGTACAGCCAAAAATATGCCAAGAGTGAGATGCCTTTGCCTGCCATCACATAGGCGTGTAGCTTTGCTCACAGGGGTTTCTGTGGGTGACGGGCCTCGGCAGCCCTCTATGCCAAATTTTCACCCCTAGAGTCTGCTGTGCTCCCTGGTTTCCTGCCACTTGTTTTAAATTAGCCAGCCATCCCTCTGCTCAGGAAAGAACCCCCTCAGATCCTGTTCACAGCTAAGCCCAGGTCTGTCTGGACTCTCTGCTTCTTCTCCTTGACCCGTGTCAACTCAGTGTGTGGCCCTCGAGTGCCTGCCTTTCCAGGACCTGTGATTAATAACTCATTTGTTTTGGGTGTTGCATGTTAAAGTGCTGTTTTTCAGCCAAAGAAGCTTCCCCTTCATTCCCATACAGGTGTTTCATCAGCTGAGTGCTCTGGGTGGCTGTGTGTTTTCTCCTGCACTGGGCACTATTTTCTTGTTGATATTTGTCTCATTTTAACACAGGCCCTGGCCCTCTGATCCCATGGTTGGTCTTCTGGCATGACCAGCTTCCACTGTGTCACCTCTTTTTTTCCCCCTACAGCCTGCCCAGCATTTGTGATTTTGTGTGTTTTGGATTAATGCTGGTCTTGTTGCAGTAAGATGGCATCTTGTTGTAGGTGTGATTTGCATTTCTCTAGTGGCTAATGAGGAAACCCTGGTGACACAGCAGTTAAGGGCTACGGCTGCTAACCACAGTACCACAGTTCAAATCTTTCAGGCTGTCCTTGGTAAGGCTGTGAGGCAGTTCTGCTCTGTCCTAACAGGTCACTATGAGTTAGAATTAACTCCACAGCAGCAAGTTTTTTTCTCATGGCTGATGAGTATGAGGGTTTCCTCACATATCTTTTAGGTGCATGAATGTCTTTGCTGAAATACCTGTTTATATCCTTTGCTCTTTTGTTGTTGTTAGAAAGAAGCTTCTGTTCTATTTATTGTTTCCGTCCCCACCTGTTCCCTCCTTGGTAACCAGAACCAGAACCCGAAATCAGACTCACTGCTGTTGAGTTGACTCTGACTCATAGCAACCCCATACAACAGAGCAGAACTGTCCATAGAGTTTCTGAAGAGTGCCTGGCAAGTTTGAACTGCCTACTGTTTGGTTAGTAGATGTAGCAGTTATTCACTGTGCCACCAGAGTTTCCAGCCATAACTATCCAATATTATTTCTAGCTATAAAGCTTGCATGAGTTTTCCTAGTAGTCACCTCACACACCTGCCCCTCTGTGAGTGACTCATTTCACTCAGCATAATGCCCTCCAGTTTACTGTGTGACAGAGCATATCAAATTTTGTTAGCACCATATGCTAAAAAGACTATCTGTTTCCCATTTGATGCACTTTAGGTCCTCATCATTGATCAGGTGACTGTAGGTGGATAGGTTTACATCTGGATTCTCAGTTCTGGTCTATTGGTCAGTGTGTCTGTCACACTGGTTTACTAAGTATCTTTGTTTCTAAGGTGTGTCTCCTGTAAACAGTGTATTATTGTTGTCATTGTGTAGTGCTTTTGTTTGTGTGCATATGTGTGGTGCTGAAATGTTCTTTGTTCTTACTCTCTTGTGCTGTGTTTCTTTGGTTTGTGGATTTCTTTTTCACTAATTTTGTTTTTATTGAGACTTCATGTTTTCCTTTTTTATTTTGATGGTTAGGTTTATTAACTTTCTTTCTGGTTACCTTAACTCTTGTCTTCCTAGGATTGACCCCATCTGTTGTTACTCAGTGGCCCCTTCCTTTGACTCTATTCCAAAGTTCTGAGTCTGTGTCATTTATTCCTTGTATTGTTTTGGCAGTTTTGTCATTCGCAGGTTAACTGTTAGTTCATTGTTATAATTCTTTTGGTTGTGGATGGTCCTGGAGAATTCACTGGCTAGGCTGGTGTCTGGGTAGTACAACCTTGTTGATATTTTTGTTCTGAGACCAAAGGACTGTCTTGTAAGTTTGGCTTAGTATTTTGTGAACCCTTGCTGCTTTGGAAGCCTCTGAAATCATTTTACCCTTAAATATGGATCAAATACGAAAGGCATACATTAATTACCTGCAATGGCAATTAGGACTGTCTGATTTCCTCAGACGGCTGCATAATGCCTTCCCCAAACAAACTTTTTCAGTTCCTAAAACAGACATCTTGGATACTTCCCAGGGTTACTCGTCCCGAACCTATTGCTGAAACTGCCACTTATTTTAGTGATGCAAGTAAAAGTGGGAAAGCTAGGTACCATGGTAAACTCAATAAAGTGTGGCAAACACCTTATTCATTTGTACAAAAGTTTGATGCAGAAGCCGTGATCCAGGTACTACAGGATGAGTCTTTCTCTCTTAATATAATATCTGATTTACAGTATGTAGCAAATGCTACAATGATTATTGAGACAGTACCCTTGTTTCTTGATATAAAACATACTGAACTTGCTGCTCTGTTAGTTCATTTGCAAGACTATTTGAATCCTGTCTTATCCTTTATTTATTATGCATATAAGAGCATATACTGGCCTTCCAGAGCCATTATCAAGGGGAAATGCAACTATTGACTCCTTGGTGGCCTCTATTTTCCAAAATGCTCAAGAATTCCATTCTCTTACTCATGTTAATTCTAAAGGCCTAAAGAAACAATTTGCCATTTCCAATCAACAAACTAAAGATATAGTTGCTTCTTGCCCAATTTGTCAACAATTGCAACAACTCATTTTCCCTCAGTGCAAAACACAAAAGGAGACATGCCCAACAATTTATGACAAATGGATGTTACCCATGTGCATTCTTTTGGTAAACTTTCCTATGTTCATGTCTGCATAGACTCGTTCTCTAACTTTATTTGGGCAACTGCACAGAGCACGGAATCTGCCAAACAGGTAAAGCAACATCTCTTCTCCTGTTTTGCGGTGATGGGTAAGCCATCACAAATCAAAACAGACAATAGTCCTACATACATAAGAAACTTCATACAAACCTTCTTTGCTTGATGGCAAATTCATCACGTTACATTACAAGTATTCTATATAACCCTCAAGGCCAAGCCATCACAGAGTGCACTCATGCGACTTTCAAAACATACATTAAAAATTAAATAAAAAGTGGGAGATACCTAGCCCCCTGCAACAATCCTACAACAGGCATTGAATACTCTTAACTTTTTGAATATCCCAAAAGCCTCCACAGTTTCACCTTCTGAGGCTCATTGGTCTCATACATATAATTCTCAAAAGATTCCAAGGCAACCTACGTGGTAGAAAGATGTATCAACTAACACCTGGCATAAGGGGGAATAATTACTTGGGGAAAAGGTGTCAGACCCTCATATCACTCCTTTATGGGATCAAACAACTCCTGATAATTTAGACGTTTCAATAATTATGTATCCCTTAAGTAAAGAAGATGAGGGCACCTATTTTTGTGTAAAGTATCAAATATCTAGCCGATATGATCAGATTCACATAACAGGAGGTGGGGTTCAACTGTCAATCATACTGCCACCTGATGCTTGAGATCCGGCCTCAAATAATCTGGTGACTGCCTCTCAATCAGTAGCTAGAAGGGCTTGACTGAAGAGTTGTCGGATTTGTCATCATGTTCCTAAATCGGGGGCACCTCTACATCTGCTGGCAGTCCCCCTAAATAATCATATCTTTCATGATGTCTATAAAGGTGACGATGATCATCTGCCCCTGAGGCAGGTGAACATACTATACAATGTATGACCTTGAGTGGGACTTCCTCACAATCTAAAGAGCTAGGATTAATGCCTCACTGCTCAGGAGAACTCCCTAAGCCAAACTTACAAAGACCTTACTTTTGTGCTCTGGCAGGCTTAACTTTTCTCTGTGGTGGCACCGTGACATCCTGGTCATGGGCCCTACAATGCTTATCGCATATCAGTTACACAGGCCAATGTACCATTGAAGTCCTCGTCTTTTCTTTACCTGTTCATCAGAATGCATCATCTGTCCCCCTTAATGTAACTAAAAGAGATGCCACTTCAAATCCTTTTATGGAACATACTGGATTTAATTGGTGGCTTCTAAGAACCTTCATTTCTGGTCTACAAATGTATCAACTTGATATGGCAATACATAATTTATCTGACACTGTCCATCTCTTGGCATCCAATACCAAGAAGGCTCTAAAAGCACAACAGACTTCTTTAAACTCATTAGTCAAGGTTGTCTTGGACAACAGAATGGCGTTAGACTTCCTATTGGCCAAGATGGGGGATTTGCACAGTCATTAACCAAACTTGTTGTACCTACATTAATATGTCTGTGGAAGTAGAGCCAAGGCCAAGTGCCGTCGAGTCGGATCCGACTCATGGCGATCCTAGGGGCCAGAGTAGAACTGACCCCCAGAGTATTCAAGGAGCGCCTGGTGGATTTGAACTGCCGACCTTGTCGTTAGCAGCGGTGGGACTTAACCCATGAAGTGAGTCTAAATCAAATTCAACATATGGTTGATCAGATTCAGCCCGACCCTCATTGGAAACCCTGGGGCAGTTGGTTTGAAAGGACCCCCAACAGGGGAGACCCCTCCTCAAGTCACAGGTGATGGCGTAACCACAATCAGTCACGAAGTCTGCAGCTTGATGCAACAGCAAGAGGTTTTTATTCCAGTGCGCTGGGGCTCAATCCATACTCTTGTCAGAGTAGAGGGAATGGGCCCCGAACAAGAGAATTACAGCGTATATAAAGGTGGGGTCTTACATTCCTAGGGGAGGTTGGGTTGGGGAAGGTTCCGCGTGGGGTAATTTTTTTTGGTTTGTATTGGGCTAGGGCGGATATTTCGGGTGCATTTACTTCCTGGTATTTCTGAAACTAGCCTTTTTGGGTAAGTTCCTTCTTGTTATTCCCGAAACTAGCCTTTTTGGGTAAGTTCCTTCTTGTTATTCCCGAAACCAGCCTTTTTGGGTAAGTTCCTTCTTGTTATTCCTGAAACCAGCCTTTTGGGGTAAGTTCCTGGAACTCTGAAGGGAGGTTGATTCTATATTGTCCTGTTGTTTCCGAAACTAGTTCTTGTGGTTAGGGAAGTGGCCCTTCCCGTTTTCGTTAGTGGCTATTTCAACAGTCAGGAATGTATGGGCTGAGTGCTCTAGAGGAAAGTTGTAAAAAGATCTTTTCCTTACAACAAATTTTTTCATGACAGGTTTACCTCTTGATTTCCACTACTGTTACTAGTAGGTGTGGGGCTCCTTGTTTGTTGTTTAGTATCCATTTTAATGAAAATTCATATGAAAATCACCGACTCTATTTTGCATGTTTAATATAATCTTTTCAGTCTGAGGTGGCAAAGGGGGAACACTTAAAGAAAGAAGATTACTATTTATCAAATGAAAAGGGGGGAGACGTAGGAATTTTACACTACTAACATGACCACAGCCATTTTGAGCCACCATAAGCTATTTACCACAACTCCGCCTAACCTTTTGTAGTAGTGGACAGAATATTAATGTTTTGAGTCTTTTAATCTAGAAGTAGCCCAAGAGTATATCCAGATCAAAGACATAAATCACAGAAAAGTGAGAAAACAAAGGGAGTGGAAAAATCACTCCCTTTCAGATAAGGAATTAAACAGATCTGGATGTCTTTAATTCTTTAAAGTTAAAGAAATTAACCTCTCCTAGTGCAAACTATAAATACTTAATAAAGCTCAGTTCTGGGCTCTCAGTTGTGATGACCATTACCCCCTGATTCCACATTTGCACGTCTGTCTTTCTCCTTAATCTCGATGTCACCCGTATCTCTGACCCTGTTTGTTGGGGACCTCTCCGTACTCAACAAGTATAAAGTTAGTGGTTTTGTTCTTCCAAGCCAAGAGATTCTGTCAGTATTTCTTGTAGCTTTTTTTTGGTTTTTACAAAGTCACTTGAGTTTCTGTTTATCTGTGAATGTCTTAATTTCATTTTCAAATTTGAAACATAGTTTTGCAGGATATATAATTCTTGGTTGGACGTTCTTCTCTTTCAAGGCTTTGAATGTGTCATGCCACTGTCTCTGTGACACCACTGTTTCTGCTAAGAAATCTGATAAAAGCCTGCAGGGTTTCCCTCTGAATGTTAGCTTTGATTTGAATCTTGCTGCTTATGTTTCATTTTGTTAAGCTTGATTAGAACATGTCTTGCAGTCTTTCTTTTGAGATCGATATCGGGTGGCATTCAGTATGCATCTTGGATATCTATATTGTTGAAATGAGGAAGGGCATGGTAAAAATTTGAGGTATTAAAGAAAGCCCCAGGAAACAACTTAATAGCAGAAAATACCATAGAATAATCTCACCTTTGTCTTACAAAACACTGTCACAAGACAAGCCTGGGGGCAACCTTGCAAGTGACAGCCTGCAAGTGACCCCTAGACCTTGACCACATTTTACAACTAATAGGACTTAACCAATCAATGTAAAGGTCAGCTCACCCTCCCTGCTTTGCAATCTCATGACTTAAATACTGGGCGCTGAGGAAACTCGTCGTCACCCCCTGCTCTGTGTAGCTTGGGGTGCATCCCTAGTGCACCAGCATTTTTCCTATTGGGCATATTTTTTTAAATAAAATTTAACCTTTAAAGTAACAGTGTTATGTATTGAAAATCATGGACCCAAACAATATCCTCTCATAATTTCAGGGAAGTTTTCTATCAGCAGCTCAGCCACAATACTCTCTGTGTTCTCAGGTGTCTTGCCCTGTATCCACCAAGTGCCGTCGAGTCAGATCCGACTCATGGCGACCCTCCAATTAATTGTAGATTGTTCTTCTTAATAGAGTCCCACATGTTCTTAATGCTTCTTCATTTTTCTTGTTTCTTTTTTTCTGATTTCTCCTCATAGATGTTGCAGTCAGCAGCTCTGTCTTCCAAGTCAGAAAGTCTCTTTTCTATTTGTTCCATTCTGTTTTCTTGGCTTTGGATTGAAGTTTCTGCGTCTTTGATGTTGTCCTTGATCTGCTGGATTTCAGAGTACTGGTGCTCCATCAGATGAAACAGCTTTCTTATTTTTTCATTTTGCTCTGCTGCATTTTGTATAAGGTCTAGGAGGGCTCTATATATAATCTTTTCGTATTCCTCTTCTGATGGTTTCAGTAAAGCTTCTTCATCTGGGAAGTTGCAAGGTGTTTTTACCTGGGAGCCTTCTGAAGCCTTGGGTGATTTCTTGGCTACAGTATTCTCCAGAGTTTGTTGCTTTTGGGGCATCATGTGAGTCAATAGAGGCTGGGAAAGATGCTGTGAGGATGTACCATAGTTGTTTTTCTAGGCCTTCTTAAAATGAGAAGTAAAAAATATCTCAGCTGTATGTGATACTGTGTAGAATTCTGCTTTTCTGCTGGAAAAGCAGTCACTTCTGGGTAGGCACTGTCTCCCAGCCCAGGAATTAGGTCAGCTGAAGCTACTGTATGGATAACTCTGCCTCCCAGCAAAACAAGATGGCATCACTCACAAGCTTGCCACCCAGCTGGACCAGGCTTCTGGCAGAAAGAGAGGCCAAGAGTGCCGAGATGGCCAGAGTCCACAGCCTCCACCGCTGAGCCCCATCCTCAGGTGACACTTTACAAAACACCACCTTCTTGCTGGAAAAGAATTCTCCCCTTGACAGGTGCTGCCTCCCAGCCTAGGAACCAAGTCCAGCCAGGCCCTCTGCCTAGGCTTCTCCGTTTCCCAGTCAATCAAGATGGTGTACTGCGCACATGTATCTGTACAGCTACCATACGGCAGAGGCAGAAATGTAAGCCAGAGGAGCTGAGATGCACAGAGTCCAAAGCCAGGCTCTCATAACATGGTAACTACACTTCTAGTCCCACCAGCAGTTTCTAAGACCAGCAGCTAGTCAAGTCCCAGCTCCATCCGCCAGCCAAGACAGAGGGAAAAAAAATCAAAATGGTAAGCTACCTTTGGTCTTTGCAAGCCTGTGCTCGCCAAGAATGAGGTCAGTGAAAGAGAGGAGGTTTTGTGTTCAGTGGTATGAAGTCTGTATTAACAGCCGTATGCTGCATCCTAGGTCTCACTAGGTGTCCAGGAGATTCTGTTTAATTATCAATTCAGGTCTTGGTTTCCAGAAGGAAAGTCCGCCATCTGGACTCTGCCTCTGAAAATTTTGATAGCTGATACTCAAAGAAGAATATGACCATTAAATCTGGAATTTAGAAAAAGCTTTCTAGAGCAAAATTTAAAGTAGTCCAAAAGATGTGTAAGAAATTTCACAAGTCTAAATGCTTTCTTAGATTTTTTATTTTTATTTAACATGACTGAGTGAAAATGTACATTCACGTATAAATTTACACGCCCACCTATATGCAGCTTCCACTGCTCTCCCTGTCCGGTGACTGCACACTATTCCTCTCTGCTCCATACATGTCTCATCCGCCCAACAGTCTCCTTTCCCCTCCTCTCCACTCACTCCCCTTCCTTCAGCCAGAGGTCAGCAAGATGATATCCTATAGATGTATAGAACCATAAAGTGCTTCCAATATATGGTCACTCTGCATTGCCAAGTCACTTTCTTAGATATTTGAAGACATCATAGGTAACTTTCTCCATTGTACTGAAAAAGTTTTATAGAGATGATAATAATAGTAACAATGTCATTTCTTTTTTTAACAATGTGTATATTTCAAATGAGTTTTACTTCAGTTGGGCATTAAGTTACAAATCTGTAAGAATGTTTAAAATAATTTATTTGTAAGTTAATTTACATATTGGATTAAAATCAGCTATATGTTTATTTTAAAAATATGTACAGTTTTAGGAGCCCTGACTCTGTTCCAAGCATAGTTACAAAGGTATTTCATCATATTAATTTGCATAATCATAAAAAAATCTTCTAGGACAGCAAAGTTGTTTTCAGGTTTTGCCCATGAGAAACTTAAGACAAAAAGAGCTTAAATAACTTGCTAAATGCTGCACGGGTACTAAAAAAAAAAAAAAGAGCTAAAATTTTAATTTGTACAATTTGACCCCATGGCACATTCTTTTGATGCTATGCATTATTTCTACTCTGATTTTTTTTTTAACATGCACACTAATGTTTACTGCAGCACTGCCCACAATAGCAAAGGGGTAGAATCAACCTAGGTGTCCACCTACAGATGAATGGATTAATTAACTAGGGTATATTCACACAGTGGAATACCATGCAATGATAAAGAGTACCACTGATCTTTGGAAATATCTCATAAAATGTGATAATCTGGAAAACATTACTGTTGTTGATAGGTGCCATTAAGTTGATTCTGACTGATAGAGATCCTATGCACAACAAAATGAAACACTGCCTGGTCTTGTGCCATGTCCACACTTGTTTTTACACTTAAGCCCCTGTTGAGGCCACTCTGTCAATCCTTCTCATCAAGAGTCTTCCTCTTTTTTGCTAACCCTCAACTCTACCAAGCATGATGTTCTTCTCCAGGGACCAATCCTTCCTGACAATGTGTCCAAAGTATGTAGGCTGCAGTCTTGCCATCTTTGCTTCCAGTGAGCACTCTGGTTGTCCTTATTACCTTATTAT
This sequence comes from Heterohyrax brucei, assembly GCA_028571685.1. NCBI lineage: Eukaryota > Metazoa > Chordata > Mammalia > Hyracoidea > Procaviidae > Heterohyrax > Heterohyrax brucei. The sequence goes on from CM053143.1 coordinate 7,083,844, forward strand.
CTTTCTGTGTTCTGAAGTCTACCTTTTCTAATATTAAGAAAGCCTTTACTGCAGTAGGTCTCTTATGATTAGTGTTTCAAAATTTAATTTTTATTATGCTGTCATCATTATTTTTAACCCTCGTATCTGTGTGTTGAAGTAATTGGGTCTTAATAAAGTTGTCCACATGACAATTATGCCTTCTAATTACAGTTTTCAACCATTAATTTTTCTTTTGTACATTTCTTCTTTTCCCATCTCTCACTCCAGTACTCCAATTACATGTGTGTTAATCTAGGGATTGGTTGTACTATATTGTCACTATGTCTGATTTTGTGTTTATTGTCTTGCTGCTTGTCCCATCTATTCTTTGTCCCTCTTTACCTCTTTTCTTGCCTTCTTTTTCAATGGTTGAGTATTAAACATTTTGTTTTATCTCTACTCCTGCTATGTTAACTATGCCTATTTTCTAGAAATATTTTCTATATAGCATAAGTCTTTTATATCTATCCACATATTTAACATATCTCCACGTATCTTTCTTTCTTTGTGTAGATCCAAGTTTCCATTTGGTGACATTTTCTGTCCATATGAAGATTTTCCTATAATTTTTTTGTAGTGAATTTCTGCTGACAATGAACCTTGTAACTTTTGTCTGTTAAATGATATTATCATCATCTGGAAAGAGATTTCCACAGGGCATAGGGTCTTAGGTTCACAGTTTTTTCCCCAGTACTTTAAAGAAAGCATCCTCCCAGTGTCATCTGGCTTGTACTGTTACTGTTAAGAGCTCTTCTTTGTATTTGTGTACCTAATGTTTTTCTCTCTTCTGTTTTATTATGAGATTTTTCTATCAGTTTTTAATTATTTGATTATAAAGTGAGGTTTTCTTTGCTGCATATCTTTGATTTGTTGTACTTATTGAATATGTAAGCTATAATTTGTTTTTATTGAGTGAATTCTAACTCACTGTTTTGTCTTGAAATTTGAAGGTTTTAATCATTAACTTTTTGAATATTTTTTTGGTTTCAACCTGTTCATTCTTCAGTACTCCACTTACGTGTATTTTAGCCTAGTTGATGTTGTCTGCAGATCTCTGAGACTATGTTCATCTTTTTTCCTCATCTTTGCTTTTTAAAAATAATTTCTATTGCTGTATTTTTATGTTCATTAATCTTCTCCAGTTTGTGGTCCAGGGTTTGGCAAGCTCTTTACAGTCTTGTAGGCTACAAGTCCAAATTTAGGATTTCCGTTCAAGGAAAAGCTTTCACCAGTCTCAGCTCTGGAGGAAAGTCACTGTGTTGCATCAGTCTTTGTCTGGGAAGCATCTTGGCCCAGCAACCTCAGGTCTGAAGGACACACTCTACTCCTGGTGATGCTTTCTTGATGGTGTGAGGTTCCCTCTAACTTATCATGTCTTTAACACTAATGATATGTATATTAATTTCATCAATATTTACTTCATATAATCTAAAGATAGAATTAAATGAATTACAAATAATAAAAAGTGTCATGGATTGAACTGTACCCTCCCCCCCAAAACACAGCAATTTGACTGGACCATGATTCCAAGTACTGTGTGATTGCCCTCGATTTTGTGACTTTCCTGTGCTGCAAATTCTGATCCCTGTCTGGGGTTAATAGATAGGATTATGTTAAAATAGGATTAGAGTGGGACTGCAGCACTCTTACTAGGGGAGTTTCCCTGGAGCACAGCTTACACCACCTTTTATCCTATAAAAGATAAAAGGAAAGGAAAGCAAGCAGAGAGTTGGGGATCTCATACCACCAAGAAACAGCACTGAGAGCAGAGAGCATTCTTCATACCTGAGGATCCTGCAACAAGATAATGTGAGACCAAAGAAAGACTGATGCAATACAAGAACTTTCCTCCAGAGCCAACAGACAGAAAGTACGTTTCCAGGAGCCAGTACCCTGAATTCAGACTTCTAGCCTACTTGATTGTGTGAGAATAAACATTTCTTTGTTAAAGCAATCCACTCGTGGTGTCTCTGTTAGAGCAGTACCGGGTGATTAGGACAAGGGTTTTTACAATTTTTTAAACAGAGGAATTAAAACCACGAGTTAGTCAATGTATTATAATTTCTTAAATCCTGGATTAAAAGTATAGATCATACAACAAAAGAGAAGCCAATTAGGAATTTCACTGTTTTCAACAGTGAAATTGCGTTGTTGTTACTAGATGCTATCAAGTTGATTTCAACTTATACTGACATCATGTGACAGAATAGAAATGTCCCATACAGTTTCATAGGCTGTAATATTTATGGGAGAAGATCTCCAGGTCTTTCTCCTGGGAATAGGTTGGGTGGGTTCAAGCCACCAACCTTCTGGTGAGCAGCTGAGTGTTCAACCTTTATACCACCAGGGATCCTATTCCCTGGATGCTGGCCTCTTTCCAATACATTCTAGTTGGAAAGTGAATGTAAAATTAAATTATCTTCAGTACACATTAATTATTTAAATTTTCATGAATAAAGCCATGAGTGGGTGCGTAAGGGAGAAAAATAAACGACGATTTATGTGTATAATCTCTCCTCTAAAAGAGATACAAAACTTTCTTTCAGTCTAAGTAAGTCATTATTTATCTATGTTTGCTTATTACTAAAGCAGATTGCAACCTGAAAGTCATCTGTTTAACTAAAGTGATCCCGTATCTGCATAAATCTAAAGAACCCAATTTTTGGTATTAAAACAATCATATGCACTTAAAGAACTTCCTCTGAATGTTGTGACGTTTGAAAACAATAGGTAGGTCTGTCTGCACAAATTTTATTTGGAAGTAAATTATTGTCTTTTTAAAATCTTTTTTTTTTTATGTTTTTGTTTGTATACCACAAGAATTCTTGTTTTCCCTTTAAAGTTATATTCACGTTCTTCCAACTTATTAACTTTTTCCTATCCCTAGTCACTGGCAACTACTAACCTATTTTTCACTTTCTGTAATTCTGTCTTTTTAAGATTGTTATATAATTATAATCACATACAGTCTTTTGATTCATACACTGTCAGTGTCCTGGTTGCAATATCATGTTATTAACACCAAAATGTTACTGTTGGCTAAACTGTACTGTGTAGAGACCCTCAAAGCATTAACATATGTGTGGGTTTAGGAAACAAGCATACAGATGTTAGTTTTCTGACTCATAGCACCCGATCCTAGAGAGAATTCTATATTTAAGGGAAAACTATTTATAACACAGACTGATAAAATTGAAACATGGAGAGTAATTAGGTAATATCAAGGATAAATTGCACAGTTTATGTAAGAGAATATTCTTATTCTTTGGAAATACTGAATTATTTAGAGTTAGGATGACTATATGTGTAACTTATTCTTAAATGATTAAGAAAACTGTGTGTGAGTGTGTGCATGACAGGAAAGACAGGATGCACGTGCACAAATGCTTAAGCAAATGGGGCAAAATGTAAGGAAGAGAATCTTGGAAAAGTGTATACGAATGTTTGCATTACACTTACTACAATCCTTGCATATGTTTGAAATTATTTCTAAGTGAAAAATGCAACCAACTCTGAATTCAAGTTTCATGTTTACATATACATCTTTAGATATGGATGTTGTACTAATACCAAAATTATCTGATGGTTAAAGCTTTAAAGAAAGGATAATGCCAAGTTTTAGATAACATAAAGAATTAATAATTTTAAAATATGATAGTTACAACCTATGTTTGGTTGTATTATTGCTAATATATTGCTTTATAAGCGTGTTTTTGTTTCATTAATAATTTATATAGAAAAATGAAACTAATTGCTTAATAATTTTAAATGGTTTATCAGTTTAATGAGACTTGAAAAGCTTAAAAATACTTGGGATAAATTTATGATTATTTTCATTACACAGAAATGAGTTAGTTAAACATTAGCACTAGATTAAGTTGAAGAAACCATGCATTTCTCTTTAGGGGACTGAATGAAGAAATTAAATTATTAAATTATATCCCTAAGGTTATTTTTAAGTATAATTTACTTTGTAAGTATTGAATAAATCTAATTTTCTGAGTATTGTTGCTTGGACTGAAAAAGCTACGCAAACACTTCAAAATGGCCAATCAAATCTTTTTCTTTAAATGTATTCATGTGGTTTAATAGCTAACCAATTTAAATTTAGAAAGTCCTCCATCTATGTTAAGAGCTTGTTCCCAATCACACACAGATTAAGTAAGAGGTAAGATTCCAAGTCCTTGGAATTTATAGTTTCATTACTCTGAAAAATTAAACCTATAAACATGCAAAAATCCACATTAATCATTCAATTCCAGAACATAAATGTAAGTGGCTTGGAACTGAATTTCATTTCACGCTGTAAATAACAATTAACAAGGAACACCAAGTGAGCTTCATAGATCCTGTGTTCAGTAAAAGAGAGGAGCACCAAGGACCTGCACAGGTACAAGAACTATAGTATTTAATTGTCATAAAAAGGTCCCCATAAAGTTTTATCCAGAAGCACTGTTAAAAAATAAAATCAGAGAGGTTCTTGAAAATGAAACCCTTTTTTCAAAATGACATTTGCTTTAATAAAATGCAGCTAATTTTTATGCAGGTGTCTTTTCATGCTCTTTTTCTATATACAACAAATTAGTGAGAAAAAAATAACAGAGCAGCTATTGGTAACACAGGTGGCATTCGGTGTCTTCGTTTAATACATAAGCATTTGCAAGTGCCAGTAATTATTTTTTTATTTGCAATTTTATATGATACGTGCTATTACGTGCATCTTTAACAATAAGTTGTTTTGAAAATTATCTCTTTTTAAGTGACAAAGTGCACACATTTGATGTAAGTTATGGGAGCTCTATTTCTGATTACTCACAGGGAGAGAATCAGAGCACTTCTGTCATGCGCATTTAGTGAGCTTCAGAATGGGAAATTCTTGTATATTATTAGAATATACAGATTAAATGCCTAGTTGCATTTATTTATTTTAAAGGATAATACAATTAATACAAATTTTGCATTCTTATTAGTGCTGAAAGTGTACACCATTCACATTGCATTCCTTTAATGTGACTTAATAAAATAACAGTAATACATATGTCAAGCTTTAATTTTTATTCTCTCTTTCCACACTAGAATATACATTATTTTTGAAAGAACATAGGTTAAGAAAAAAAATATGAAATTACATACTGTCTACTATATTTTTCTATGACTGTTCATTATGAGTTAAATTACAACTTTTGTGAAGATAGTCACATCTTTGCTATATATCTAAATATGATTCAATAATTTTACAGCCTTTCTGCAGTTCAAAATTACTAAGCCATAAGGGTTAGGTAATTGAAATAGAAGACAGCAAGTCTATGAAGTTCTATAAAGATAAGAACATAATTTAAAAAGTAACATATTTGTAATATACACAAATTTTAGTCATATTTTAAAATCTACTCAAAATTTGTAATACCAAAAGCACTGTATCATTAATGAATCTAGCATTTTTTAAACGCCTAAACATTGAATTCGGATTATTGGTTCATTCAAAGTTTAATAATATTTCTTGTCAAGAAGCCAGAAAACACATTATTGTCCAGTTAATTCCAACTCATAGTGAAACCTGTAACACAGAATAAAACTCCTCCCTATGGTTTCACGGTTTCCGAGGAGTGGCTGGTGGATTTGAACTGCCAACGTTTTGGGTAGCAGTTGAATTCTTAACCACCTCTTAGGAAGTCCAAATGAGATACCAATTACATAGAATTTGTGCATTTAAAAAAATTTTTTTTTCACAAAAAGCAGAATTGAAGCAGTGTTTTAGTCACTAGGCTGCTCTAACAGAAATACCACAGAGTGGATGGCTTTAACAAAGAAAGATTTATTCTTACACAGTCCAGTAGGTTGCAAGTCCATATTCAGGGTGTCCGCTCCAGGGAAAGACTTTCCCCTTGTCGGCTCTGGAGGAAAGTCCGGTATTGCATCTGTCTTTGTCCAGGGAGCGTCCTCACACAAGAACCTCTGGTCTGAAGGACGCGCTCTGCTCCCAGTGCTGCTTGCTTGATGGTAGCGAGGTTCTCAGTTGTCCTTTGTTTCTTTTTCCTTTTATTCCTTGCAAGCTAAAAGCATTAAGGGTGGGGCAAGCTATACTCCAGGGAAACTCCCCCTACAGCAGGAATTCCCAGCCCCACCTAATCCTTTAACATACAGGTTAGCAAAACCACACAATGGAAGACAGTCCCAGGATACTGGGAACCATATCCCAGCCACGTGGCTGCACACATTTTTGGGGGGACACAATTCCAACCATGACAAGCAGCATTAACATCAAATGTCAAAACGTCCATGTATAAACCTCTGGAATTAAATTTGTCCATATCTCTGTCTTTCTCTATCAGCCTTCTATCTGTTTGTATAGGCAAGTGAGAATTGTCCATGGCTTTTAAGACAGAGGAACAATTAAATGAACTTTGTAATATTGCAAGCATAAGAAAACTATTTTAATAAAATTGCTAATTATGCTAGCCCTACAGGTAATGTTGGAGCAATTATTATTATTCTCAGGAAGACAGGGAATGAGGAGCAGAGTTGGGAGAAGAGGCTCATCTCAAAATTACGTTGAACACTCTACTTATCTCAGGAAGTTGTGGTATGCTTTCATCAAACAAAGCAGGTAAAATAAATACTGTAACAAGAATGTGTGCTTCTCAATGCTTCTCAATGTACTAATATAGCCCATCTGTCCCAAAACAAAGGCACTTTAGCAACCTTTCCACCTCGTCATGAAATGCATCCCCCCGAAATGTGTGTAGTAATTTGGCTAGGCTGTTTTTCCCAGTATTGTGTGATTGTCCTTTATTTGGTGATTTTCCTATGCTTTACCTGTTTGTTTTTTCCCCTGTGGATATTAGATTGGACTATATTAAAGAAGATTACAGTGGAACTGTAAAACCCTTAGAAAGGGAATTTCTCTTGATCGTGTCTTGCACAACCTTTCATCCTACAAGAGATAAAAGGAAAGGAAAACAAGCAGAGTTGGGGACCACATACCACTGAAAAAGGAGAACCTAGAGCAGAACAGATCCTTCAGTCCAGAGGTTCTTGTGTTGAGATGCTTTCAGACCAAAGAAAGGCATGGAGCACAAGGACCTTCCTCAAAACCCGACAGTGAGAGAGTGCACTCCTTGGGATCCAGCACACTAAATTTGGACTGCTAGCCTACTGGACTGTGTAAGAATAAACTTTTCTTTGTTAAAGCCATCCACTCACAATATGGCTCTTAGAGCAGCACTAGATGACTAAGACACACCTCAATGGATGTTCACTAGGTCTTCCAGAACTTACTGATGTCTTGAAATTTTGTTAGAGGACAAATTTGCCATGTTGAAGTTGTTTTAGTTTGTCTTTTAGTGTACTAATTCTTTCTTCCATTGCTTTTGATCTAGTATTTAAACTTTTAGTAGTTTTACTTTCTATATTTGTTTATTTCTGGTAGTATTTGTGAGTGTCAGTATTTGAAGTTACATTTTGTATTATTTGAAATAGTTTATACCTAGCCATCTTATCTTCACTACCTGTCAACTCCAACATATGCAATATTTGGGGGGATAAATCTAATTTTATTCTTTATTATGGCTTCATTTGGTGTGTCTGTTAATCTTTGTGAACTCTTCCCATTATCTAAACTCTTGGGAATCCTGTTGGCATTGCTTCTATTTCTCTTAGTAGGCAGCAGTACTTAATCTAACATCATTTCAGAACATTGTTGGAGCGTTGAGTGTCAGTAATTCAGATTAAATTCTTCCATTTTAACTTTAATTCTATCAGTATTTCCACAGCCATGTTGCATTAAAAGTCAAGCATCAGGGTCATTCTGGTTTTTTTTGGCTGCTACTGTAGGTTCCCCTCCTCTTGGACTTCTCAGTGCTACAGCTCGCAACTGTTAAGGTTCATGCCCCAGGATGCTCCTCCGAGATCACTCAGCTACTAAATTCCAGTTCTGTGTGTCCTGGCTCCAATCCATACTATTGCAGGCTGAGATCTTTCATGTGCATTTGATTTGGGACGTGATTCTTGTCTTTCAAATTACCAGAAATCATACACAAGCTTTCTCTCTCAGTGTTTGTATCACCCTAAAAGTTTTAATGTACTATCACTATTCTCCTCGTAGTGCTATAGTTGTGTTCCTCCAGATTCACCTCAAGATTTATCCTTTTTATTTCTTTTTGGTATTACTTTTTCCTCTTTGGAAATTCTAGTGGTATAGTGGTTAAGTGCCATGACTACTAACCAGAAGGTCATCAATTCAAAGCTACCAGGTGGCCCTTGGAAATTCTATGAGTCAGCTCTACTTTGCCCTATGGGGTCATTCAAGAGTCAGGATCAACTGGATGACAGTGGATTTCTCCCTTTTAATAGCCCATATTTTAAGCCATAGATTTTGTAATCTAGCAATTTATCAATTACATAAAATTTGAGTAATATTGATAAAAAATAAAATTTTGCTTTGAAAATATTTTACATAGTTTCCAAAATAGTGAATTTGTTTTAACACGTTTCATGTCACTTTCACTTCTGTCTATAAATCTAGTTTAATGTAAACAAAATCAACACTAAAATGAAAGAAACAATAGTTCAACAGTTTGTTCACAGGGGGTCTATTGTCACACTGTATGCTAAAAACTTATCTAATAGTGCTCATTTGTCAGTAAGTGTTCTCTTTTGGTTAATAATCTTTTTTCTGTTATTGAATGTATGTACATTTTAAATTATAATATGTACTGCTTCCTGCCATGTTGACTTCTATTTTACTCTGTAATAAACTTAATATTAATAGATAAAATTTTTAGATTTATGTTAGCTATAAGGCTTTGAAGAGTCCTGTCCATATGTGACATACTGAAATTGAAGTGAATAAGAAAAAAGATGAGTGTCTAAATCAAAGTTCATATCTACTCTTAATCAAAATCGCCTGGGAAGCTTCTTAAAAATGTTACGTTGCACTTTATGGTTCTGTACATCTATAGGATATCATCCTGCTGACCTCTGGTTGGAGGAAGGAGAGTGGGTGGAGAGGAGGGGAATGGAGGCTGTTGGGAGGATGAGACATGTGTGGAGCAGAGAGGAATAGTGTGCTGTCACCAGACAGGGAGAGCAGTGGAAGCTGCACGTAGGTGGGCATGTAAATTTATACGGGAGTGTACATTTTCACTCAGTCATATTAAATAAAAAATTAAATTAAATTAAAATGTTATGTTGCAGTTCTACCCCATAGTTTTCAAGTGAGGCCCATAACCTGTTCTTCAAATAAGGTCTCCTATTTTATAAAACTAACTGAAGATTGAAATTTTATCTTCCAAAAAGGTGATATGTAAGTGAATAATTTAAAAAATATAAATACATGATTAAAAGACAAATAAATTAAAGTGTAAATTTTCAAAGATGCTTTCAAAAAGATTAGAAGCACTAGGCTGAATAGAAGTGTCTAGAAAAAAGTGTTCCAAGGTCATAAAGTGAGGAACAGGCTTTCCAGTGAAGAGTACAAAATTAAGTGAAGTTAAAGTAAATTAATAAAAGATCAGTGTTATTCTAACTTTAAACATTCATTTTTTTCCCAATTAGTATAAGATATTATATCAGTATTAATAAACAGATAAGAACATGGATCCTTCAGGCATTTAATAAAGGATAAGATACTTTTAAAAAATCACTGGAGATTGGAAGATCTCATATTTTGCAAGCTGTGAGCTGATGATGTTGTCTTACTGGGAAGTGCACAAAACCTTAAAGGATATTTTGATGAAACAAATTAATATTTTTAAAAAATCAGGGGACAGCTGTGGCTCACAGTGAATTATATGAGAAAAATAATAATACGTGTAAGACACTGTTGGAGGCATTTCCATGAGTATAAATGACAAAGAGAGGATTGATGATTAAAAAGAAAAACAGAAAAAGAGACAGGGTTGGCAACATGTTTTAAGATGAGTAAAAATGTGAGTCAGATCCGACTCGACAGCACTTGGCTTGGCAACCGTGGTGGCATAGTGGTGAAGTGCTATGTTTTCTAACTGAAAGGTCTGCAGTTCAAATCTGCCAAGTGCTCCTTGGAAATTCTTTGGAGTACTTCTACTCTGTCCTATAGGGTCACTATGAGTTGGAATCAACTCAAAGGCAGTGGGTTTGGGTTTTTTTTAATCCTAAAAATGAGTTTTTGTAATAGCAACTCAGTTATTTGTTAATGTTTGGTACTCTTAATGTCTTAGCTTGTGTTTAAAAAGAAAATTCAAGGGAAAGCCAAGAAAATCAGGGTGTATAGTAAATAATAAAAGTTATTTTCAGCTTCATGTTGGTTTTGAAGTAAACTACACTGTTGCAACTTTCTTTAAAGAGTATGATTATTTGAGTCAGTCTATGTATTAGTCTCAGTTACCTAGAGAAGTAAAACTAGTCTATAAACAAGTAAATTATACACACACACACACACACACACACACACACACACACACACACACACACACACACACACCCCAAGGAAAATCCCAAGATTGGCAGGTAAGCTATTAGATCAAGTCACAATATTTGAATGAACGGGAGGCAGCTGCAGGATCCAGAGCAAGCCAAAAGTCTTGGCAAGGCAAGCAGGAGAGAAATAGGCAGAAGAGGATAGTACAATGAAGAGTGACAGGATGGTATGCCATCACAGGCCCTACCTCCCCACAGTACCACTCATCAGATTGCTTTGTGGGGGTGAGCATATACCAAATTTGACATGGAAGTGATATTAAAATACTGATAATCATAGCTCAGTTATGCTGACACACAACCTTAACCACCACAAATCCATCACTTTGATTTAGATGATGCTGACTCATTTAAAATTAAGTCTGTTGCATTGACTCTTAACATCTTCAAAGGCAATGTGAACACTGATTTTGTATTTATTTGGGCAAATGGAAAACTGCTTCAGCTTAAATGAAAAATCTATTTTCACGTATAATCAATGTAGAAAATCAGTGAATATTGCTTTTTTCAGATACATTTGCAGAGGCATATTTCAATGAAGAGTTTAATAAACTCACTGTTATACCAAAAGATTGCAAAATCAGAAGTGTGAAACAAAATCTTCTTGATATAAAAGTATAACTGTGTTTAAACATTACTTTAACTGCATTATTTCAGTGCTTGAGTTTTTATGTTTGTTAATTCTAATTTGTTCAACATCAAAACGTCTAAAAAATCGACTTACCAATCAGTTCCTCATTTTTCAGTAATTATGTAACAGACTGTAACTATAAAAATACTTAACTTAAATTCTCCCCTTGAGAAATTCACAGTCTAAACAAATGGAAATAAAGATAATTTTAGTATATTACAAATATGATAGTTTTGTACCAAAATACTGAGAATATAATACAATTATGTTATTTCAATTATTGGATTTAACCAATTCAGTATTACTTACACAGATTAAAATTGGAGTAAGTGAATTATATGTTATGAAGTTCTTATACGTAATGTATATAATACGAATTGAGGAAGTGTAAATGAAATAAAAACCAAATCAAGCAAGATGATATTTTGTTCTTGGAATATGTATTAATCCCCTCTACTAAATCCTTAATGCTTATTAATAATAGAATGGCAAAACCAAAACTGCTTGAAACTGTTCATTATCACCACTGCCATACCTATAGCCTAAGGCATTCTCTATATGCATTTGGTAAAAGACATTAGCAGAACATATTCAGCAGTTTTTTTCTCTCTTTTTTTTTTTTGCAATACATGAATATATAAAGTAATAACAAGGATCAAAAACAGTGTTTTGAGACCAGAAAACATTAGGTGGTAACTGACTACCACCAATGACAACCCTGGCAGGGAACATGACAAAGAGTGCTGGGCAGAGCAGAAAGAAAATGTGGAACAGAATTCAAATTCACATAAAAGGACCAATTTTCTAACACAGTCTGGAGGAACCCATGAAACTGTGGCCCCTTCCAGATGATCTACTAACCCCAAGCTGAAACCATTCTTGAAGATCACTTTTCAGAGATTGACAGGTCTATAAAACAAATAATAAATCCATTTGATTATTGTGCTTCTTAGTTCAATCAAATATGTGAAATCAAAGGGACAGCACCTGGCTGAGAAAGCAGGAAAAGATGGGAAATGGACGAATGGATCCAGGGAAACTGAGGTGGAAAGGGGAATGTGTTGTTTGTTGTGAGAATTGCAAGTAATACCACAAAACAATATGTGTCTAAATTTTTGAAATAGCAATTGAGTTAAACTTTCACCTAAAGCACAATAAAATAACATAGAAATACAGCATTCATAATATGGAGGGTGTTGGGCTAAAGTGGCAAAGTAGTCAGACTCTTCCTGTGATATTTCTAACAACAAAGACCCAAAGGAACAAATGAATCAATTATATATGACATTTTTGGAGCACTGAACATCAAAGGCAAAGGTGAGAAATTGAACTCAGTGATAGGAAGGGAGAGTAGGTCCAAGAGTATCTAGAACCGGCCGGATCTTGACTGCCAGGAATCAACTGCATCAGCATGGTGAGGAGAGCTGTAGTATTCTGAGACAATCTTCATCAGGAGAAACTGAGCAGCAGAGAGTCCACTCATGATCCTAGAACTAGTGAAGAACAGCATTAGACTGTCAAAAGCTAAGTGGCTTGCATTAACCACCATGTGGATCTAAAACCTTCTTTCAAGATAAACCTGTCTCCTTTTTCCAAGTGCATTCCCCTTCTCTACACTGCTCCGGGTTCCATAGATTGACCAAACCTGGACTAGAAGTAGGACTCTTTTTGCATGATGTGAGCCATTCTCTGAGACTTGGAGAGGGAATGATTGAACAAAGAGAGGGAAGGAAAAAAATTAATCTGCTGACTCAGTAGCTCTGGGAATTCAAGGCAGAAAAAGCTCTAGGATGTAGGTTCAAGCATAAGAAGACATGTCTTCCTGGGAGAATTAGTCAAGGATTGCTGTCAGCCCCCTACATTTCTCAGCACAAGCAGCCTGATGTCTGCCCCGACCCCAAACACACGTGCCCATCTAGGAATGTAAGAGAGAACCTGCACCTCACACTTGATGAATGACTGCCTGAGCTGAGTGCATACACGGAAAGAAAATAGACCAATGGGTTTGCAAGACTAGTAGCAATCCAAAATACCTAGTGACGGGATGATGGAGCTTCTAAATTTCCAGTAACCAAACTAGCACACACAAACTGCCTATTTGGACATTTCTTTGTCATGTTTTTTTTTTTTTTTTTGTCATTTTTTTTCATTGTCTTTCAGTGAAAGCTTACAATACAATTCAAATTTTCGTGCCCACCTATCTGCAGCTCCCTCTGCGCTCCTTGCCTGGTGAGAGCACACTCCTCCTTTCCATTCCATATATGTCATAACCTCTTAAGAATTTGCTGTACCCTCCTCTCCACCCTCTCCACTCCTCTCTAGTAAGAAGCCAGTAGCACGACATCCTACAGATGCATAGAACCATAAAGTGCACACACCACATATGGTGTGTCCTTGAGCCCAACCCATTTCTATCTGAAAAGTTGACCTCAGTAATAATCTATGATCAGGGGCAGCATCAGGTCTAGAGGTCATCTTCCCAGGTGAACTCCCAGGCCTTTGGACCGTCAGTTGTGGTCTTTTAGTGGAGTGCTTAGGGTGGACCCCTTTTTGTCTCATGTTGTATTTAGACACTTCAAAACAAAACAAGAAGGAAGAACACGGTAAGCAAACATAAAGTAAATACAACAACTTGTTGATGACTTGGAAACAACAGTCAACATCAAATCTTTTGAGGAGACAGAACATAATGACTTTATAAAGTCCTCCAAACAAAGAGTCAAGACATTTTACAGATGAAGACAGTTCCTTAGAATTGCTAGAGGTAGAAAATAAAAGATTAATATTTAGAACTCTTTATGAGATAAGGAAGGAAATGAGGCAAATGTAACAAAACAAAATAATAAATTGAACAGGATGCAAGAAAACATACAGAGATAGGAAGTAGAAATTTAGAAAATGAATAATAAAATTATAGAATTATACAACTCAATAGAACGTCAAAGTAGCAGAATTGAGGCAATGGAAGGCTGAACTAGTGAGACTGTAGATAAAGAACTTGACAAATACATTTGAGGAATAATCAGATAAAATAAATCACAAAAAGTGAAGAAACATGAAGAATTGTGTGGGACTCTTCTCAAGAGGAATAATCTACAAGAGATAGTAGTATCAGAACAGGGGGGTGAGAACAGACAGTGGAGGGAGAATTGTAGAAGAGTTGTTGATAGAAAACTTCCCTGATATCATGAAAAATGAGGAGATATCAATCCAACATGTTCATCACACCCCACACAAAGTGGACCCCACTAGAATGACTCCAAGGCATATTATAATCAAACTTGTCAAAATGAAACATAAGGAGACAATTTAAAAAAGTCTAGGGATAAATGAGAAATAATCTACAAATAATGGTCAGTAAGACTAAGCTTGGACTGCTCAGAAGAACGATGAAAGCAAACAGGCAATATAACATATACAAAGTCTTGGGGAAAAATGCCACTCAAGAGTTATATGTGCAACAAAACTATCTCTCATATGCTATGGTGAAATTAGAGCATTCCCAGACAAAAAGAAATTTAGGGAATTTGCAAAAACAAACAAACAAATATTACAAGAAATACTACAGGGAGAACTTTGGTTACAAAATCAATAACATCACATAACAACCCAAGAACAGAATACAGAGCAGAGCACTGGATATCAACACAGATAGGAAATTACTAAAACAAATCAAAGGCAAAACACTGAAAATAGATATGTCAGTATGTAAAAAGCAACAATATTATAACACAAAGAATGATCAAAAACTGTAGTCACAGATATTTCATACAGATAGCATGAAGCTTACCATGAAATTATAAATTAATCATTCAAGACTCAAATATTTTTCAATTCATTTGCTTATTTAATGACAGCTGTTTATGCATAAAATCTATATAGATGTGTACTAAGTTTATTTTTGAAGAAACATGGTGCTTTGTTTTATAAGGGCATCTCTTACTTAGGTAACAAAGGTGTTACACTAAGTAACTTACTAAACAGTGGGGATTATATCTAATCCCCCTTGTGTCTCTCAGTTTATTGTAGAGTGGGATCTTGCAGGTTGTTGTGATGCTGGAATCCATGCCACTATTATTCAGATACCAGTAGGGTCATCCTTGTAGGATAGGTTTCAGCTGAGCTACCTGACCATGACAGACTAGAAAGTAGAACACAGTAAGAACTAACCAAGAACTAACCAGAAAAGAACTAACCAAGGAAAACCTTGTGAATAGCAGTGGAACGTTGTCTGATAGAGTGACAGATAATGACCTCTCCCAGATGGAAGTCACTCAAAAGATGACTGGCAAACAGCTGCCTCCTCAAAGTAGAGGATGTGATCAAGCTTTCAGGAATGTGGCATGAATCAAAATGAGAAGAAACAGCTGCAAATATCTATTAATTATTGGAACATAGAAATATGAAGTATGCATGAAATATGGATCTAGGAAAACCAGAAATTGTCAAAAATTAAGTAGAATGCATAAACATGAATATCCTAGGCATTGGTGAGCTGAAATGGATGGTTGAATTTGACATGTTGGGTTGAACAATGATTTGATCCATTATGCTGGGAACAACAACTTGAAGAGGAATGGTTCTTCAATGATTCATCCTCAAAAAGAACATTTCAAGATTTACACAGCAGTACAGTGTTGTCAGTGATAGGGTACTATCCATATACCTACAAGGAAGACCAGTTAATAAATTTATTATTCAAATTTATGCATCACTACTACACAAATACAAAGAAACTGAAGATTTATACCAACTTCTGCAGCCAGAAATTGATCAAATATGCAATCAGGATGCACTGATAAACTGGTGATTGGAATACAAAAGTTGGAAACAAAGATAAAGCATCAATAGTTGGAATATAAGATCTTGGTGATAGAAATGATTCCAGAGATCATGGGGTAGCATGAAAGAATTTTGCAGGACCAACAATTTCACTGCAAATATTTTTCACCAACATACACAGTGACTATACAGATGGATCTCACCAGATGGAATACACAGAAATCAAATCACCTACATCTGTGGAAAGAGCTGATTGAAAAGATCAATATCATCAGTCATAACAAGTCCAGGGGCTGGTTGTGGTGCAGACCACAAATTACTCACATCCAAGTTCAAAATGAAACTAAAGAAAATTAGAAAAATTTCATGGGAGCCAAAATGTGACCTTGTGTATATCACATCTGAGTTTAGAGATCACCTCAAGCATAGACGGGATGCACAGAATACTAAAGAAAGAAGGCCAGACAGGTTGTGAAATGACATCAAGGAGATCATGCTTGAGGAAAGCAAGAAGTCATTAAAAAGACAGAAAAGAGAGAAGAACAAACCGGTTGTCAGAAAAGATTCTGATGCTTGTTCTTGAACGTCAAGTAACTAAAGAAAAGAAAATATGAAGAAAAGAACTGAAGATTGCAAAGAGGGGCTTGAGAAGCCAAAGTAAAGGATCATGACTGTATGTGCAAAGAGTTAGAAAACCAAAAGGGAAGAACACACTTGGTGTTTTTCAAGCTGAAAGAATTGAAGAAAAATTTCAAGACTTGAGCTGTAATAGTGGACAAGGCAAGAACCATCAAAAAAAGATGGAAGAAATACACAGAGTCATTTTACCAGAAAGAATTGGTAGGCCTTCAACCATTTGAGGAGGTAGTATATATGGTTAGGAATCAATGGTAATGAAGGAAGAAGTTGAAGCTGCATTGAAGACACTGGGTAAAAACAGTTGATGGAATATTAACTGATATGTTACAACCAACGGATGCAGCTCTTAAAGTGCTCACTCATATATGCCAAGAAATTTGGAAGAGAGTTACCTGATCAGCCAACTAGAAGAGATACACACATGTGCCCATTCCAAAGAAAGGTAATCCAAATGAAGGCAGACATTATCAAGCAATGCCCCTAGTAACACACGCCAGTAAAACTTTGCAAAGATCATATAGTAGGCATGCTAACAGTGTGTTCACAGGGAACCGCTGGACATTCAGGCTGGATTCAGAAGAGAACATGGAAACAACATCACTGCTGATGTGAAATGGATCTTGGATGAAAACAGTGAATACCAGAAATATGAGATCTGACAACTGTGTTTGTGAACTCATTCTAGAAAAAGTACTACATGCCCCATTGCTGAATACCAGCATGTCACCTTCGAAGTACTCCCGTTGGGAAGATGTGCAGTGATGCCAGTGCCTGGCCCACCCTTCAAAGCAATTTTGGAACTCTTTTTCTGGAACAGCCATCAGAGCTGCCTTTGTGTTACCACTGATGTCCTGAATGTCATCAAAGTGTCTTCCTCTCAATATTTCCTTTACCTTTAGGTAAACAAAAAGTTATTGGGGGGGCATGTGTGCTGTGGCATTGTCATGAGTCTTTGGCAAAAGCTCAGGTCATTTTTGCCTAACTTTTTCACACAGCCTTTTCAGCACTTCCAAATAAAAAACTTGCTTAACTGTTTGTCTAGTTAGTACAAATTCATGATGAACAATCCCTCTGATATCCGAAAATCTTAGCAGCATTGTTTTAACTCCTGATTTGGATGATGGAACTTTTTTGGTCATGGAGAAGTGACTACCTTCCATTGTGGCTTTATCACCTTATTTCAGGATTGTATTGGTACACCCACGTTACATCACCAGTGATAATACAGCTCCAAACGTTGTCTTGCCTCTCCAAAAGGTCTTAGAAATCTTCAACTTGCCTTTGCTTTTGTTTGTCAACGAGTTCCTTCAGGACCATTTTTGAACACACTTTTCTCATGCCAAAGATTTTTCTGTTTCTCTATTGATGTTTACTTGGTCTGCTATGGTTCTCCCATTTAGTCAACAATTTTGGCTCACAAATTTAATGAATTTTTATAGTTTTTGTCAATTCTGCTCATTACTGGCCATCCTGACCTCTCTTCACCAGTGATGTTTTCTATTCCTTCAGAAAAACATTGTATCTATTTGTACAATGCTATTTTCCTCATGACATTATCTCCATAAATTTGGCCTAACATTTCCCTGATTTCAGTTCATTCTTGCCAAGTTTAAGAATGAACTTAATGAATAGATACAATGTTTTTCTGAAGGAAGAGAAAACATCATTGATGAAGAGAGGTCAGGGTGGCCAGTAATGAGCAGAACTGACAGAAACTATAAAAATTCATTATATTTAAGCACTGACATTCTCACAATGGCACACAGGAACATGCAGCAACAATAATGAACACCACACAGCAAGACACCACCATAAGTCAACACAAACGCAGCTGTGACACTGATACATCAGCTTTGAAACTACCAAATTGTCTGTACTGTGCTGCCAACATAAGAATATGGTGGCAAGCTCATGAACTTAATTGTCATTTGGCTTACTAGTGTGTTATTGACTATGCAAAGGCATTCAACTGTGTGGCTCATAACACATTATTGATAATGTTGTGAAGAATGAGAATTCCGGAACATTTAATTGTGCTCAGGAGGCATTTGCACATGGACCAAAAGACAGCCATTCAAACAGAACAAGGGGACACTGCATGGTTTAAAGTGAAGAAAGGTGTATGGGAGCATTGCAACATCTCACCATATGTATTCGATCTGCGTGCTGAATAAACAATCTGAGAAGCCAGACAATATGAAGAGGAATGGGATATCAGGACTGGAAGAAGGCTCATTGACATCCTGCTTTATGCAGATGACACAATCTTACTTGTTGGAAGTGAAGAGGACTTGAAATACTCACTGATAAAGATCAAAGACCACAACATTCAATATGGATTGAACTTTAACATCAAAAAAAAGAAAAGAAAAGAACATTTTCAACTGGAACAATAAGCAACATCACAATAAACGGAGAAAAGATTAAAGTTGTTAAGGATTTCATTTTGCTTGGACATACAACCAGCACCACAGAAGAAGCAGTAAAGAAATCAAAAGACATTTTGTATTGGGAAAATCTGCAGAAGAACTCTTTAAAGTGTTGTAAAGCAAAGATGTCACTTCGAAGACTGAGGTTCTCCTAACCCAAACCATGCTATTTTCAGTCACATCTTCTGCATGTGAAACCTGGACAATAATTAAGGAGGATGGAAGAAGAACAGATGTCTTTGAATTGTAGTGTTGGAGAAGAATATGGGACTGCCAAAAGAAGAAATCTGTCTCGGAAGAAGTGCAACCAGAGTTCCTTAGAAGCAAGGATGGTGAGACTATATCTTGCATACTTTGAATATGTTGTCAGCAAATATCAATACCTCAAAAAGGATATCATGCTTGGTAAATGTAGGAGGTCAGTGAAAAAAAGGAAAACGCTCAATGAGATGGATTCACTTTTGTGGCTTCAAAAATGTGCTCAAGCATAATAGTGATTATGGACATAGCACGGGACTTGGCATTGTTTCATTCTGTTGTACATGGGGTCACTATGAGTCAGAACGACACCTAAAAAAACAACAGAAAACCTAGTGGTGCAGTGGTTAAGTGCTATGCCTGCTACCCCAAGTTCAAATCCACCAGGTGATCATTGGAAACTATAAGGCAGTTCTACCATGACCTATAGGGCTGCTCTGACTCAAAATCATCATGATGACAGTAGGTTTTCTAACAACAATATATCTGACAAAAACAAATACATCTCAATTTGCCTTAATTAAGGAGGAAATTTTGTTTGCATACTAAGATAATGTAAAACTAATGTTTCCTAGTTGGCTATCCCAGTAACTGATTTCTAGTAGAAATTTGACACGAAAGAGCATTATGTTTAGAATTACAGTTCTATTTTAGAACCAGAGCAGGTTTACTTAGTTTGTGACCTGGAGGATATGTCCAACTATTTTTGCTACCATTTCCTTGCCACTTGGCAGTCCCAAACTGAGAAGCATATAACCTCCTAAAATAATTTTACTTGTTTGATAAAGCAGATAAATATTTGCTCTCATAGAAACACTCCATGTAGCTTATAAAACATGTTCACAGACTTCAGTACGCTTGAGTCATGGGTACTCTGAAAATACCTATTTGTATAGGAAAATAGCCAAGAAAAACTCTTAGAGGCAACCTGACAAGATCTCATTTTGGAAAATTAAAACAAACTAAGGAAGCTTTTGGCCAGAAGTTGATATTTCACTTCCATAGTCTTGTATCTGAGCTCAAATTTTTGTGAGGGCATGTTGACTTTCAGAGAGAAAAGACCATGTCATCCCAGCCCTGGTTTCACAGTGGTTAGCTCCACCATCAAACAAAAGTTTGAGAGTTTGAATGTACCAGCTGCTTCTTGGAAATCTTGTGGTGCCAATCTACTGTATCCTATAGAGTCACTATGAGTCAGAATCAACTCAACAGAAATGGATTTGGTATACTTTTGGGGTTATACTCTCTTCTTCCCACAACTCATTTGTTAGTTTGTTGTATTCTTGTGGCTAGTATGTTGCTGTGATTCCAGAAACTATGTTGCTAGTATCTCAAGTACCAACAGGGTTACACGTGGTGGACAGGCTTCAGCAGAGCTTCCAGGCTAAACCAGACTAAGAAGGAAGATTGGGTGCTCCGCATCTGAAAAAACTGGATAGTGGAAACCATGTGAACAGCAGAGGAACACTGTCTGATACAGTGCTGTGAGATGATCCCTTCAGGTAGGAAGGCACTGAAAATAACACTAGGGAAGAGCTGCCTCTTCAAAGACTTGAACCCCCCAAATTTGTGGCTGTTGTATTGATTCTGACTCAGTGACACCATAGGATTTCCAAGGCTGTAAGTCTCTATAGGAGCAGGCTGTCACATTTTTCTCCCATGGAGCTGCCGGTAGTTTAAACCACTAACCATTCAGTTAGCACTCTGGTATTTTTTAACTACTATGCCTGTGGATGGAGTCAGGTTTTGGGAACCTTCATTTGCTGATGTAGCCCAATCCAAAATGTGAAGAAATAGCTGAAAACATCCATTAATATTCTGAATGTGGAATGTAAGACATATAAATCTAAGAATAGTGAAAGTCCTCTGTTTTAGTCAGCTAGGGCTGTTCTAACAGAAATGCCACAGAGTTGATGGCTTTAACAAAGGAAGGTTTATTCTTACACAGTCCAGTAGTTTGCAAGTCCATATTTAGGGTGTCCGCTCCAGGGGAAGGCTTTCCTCTTGTCGTCTCTGGAGGAAAGTCCAGTACTGCATCAGTCTTTGTCCAGGGAGCATCTTGGCACAGGAACCTCAGATCTGAAGGACATGCTCTTCTCCTAGTGCTGCTTGCTTGATGGTACGAGGTTCCCAATTCTCAGCCTGCTTCTCTTTCCTTTTATCCCTCACAGGATGAAAGGATTAAGGGTGGGGCAAGCCATACTCCGGGGAAACTCCCTTTACCGAAGGGCAGGGAAGTAATCCTATGAAGGCGTTTACAGCCTGACCCTAATCCTTTAACATACAGTTTAGGGAAACCACAAAATGGGGGACAGTCACAAGATACCAAGAATCATGTCCCAGCCACATGGCTACGCATATTTTGGGGGGGACACAATTCAACCCATGACATCCTCAAAAACAGAATTCTTGAAAATAGTTATAAAGGACTGATATTGGCCATTTTGAATTGAACAGTCATGTAGTCTACTATACTGGGAATGACAAATTGAAGAGAATTGTTGTCACATTTATCATCAAAAAGAACATTTTAAAATCTATCCTAAAGTACAATGTTGTCAGTGACAGTATATTCATACACCTATAAGGATGATCAGTTAAATAGGACTATCCTGCAAATTTATACACTCACCATTAAGGCAAAAGATGAAGAAATGGAAGATTTTTGTTTACTTCTTCAGTCTGACATTGATAAAACATGCAGTCAGAATGTATTGATAATTACTGATGACTGGAATAAGAAAGTTGGGGAAAAAAGAGAAGAATTAATAGTTGGAAAACAGCCTTGGTGATAAAAACAATACAGGAGATCATGTATGATAGACTTTTGCAAGATTTTATTTATTCATTGGAAACGTCTTTCGCCAAATTTTGAGAGCACTGGACTCAGAGCACTGCAGCTGCTTTTGGACCCCTGCCATAGATTCAACTATTTCATGGAGGGTGAGACAGCTTGACCAGGATGCCATCTTGGTGGACTAGGAGGTGGAGTCCTACCCAACTGGAGGCCTAAGCAGGGGCTAATTCCCAGGCTGGGAGGCAGTGCCAGCCTGGGGAGCACTTTTCCAGCAGAAAAGCTGTGTTTAGCACAGTGTAGCCTTATAGGTGGGGCCCAGCAGGTGATGACAGCAGGGCAGTAACCTGTCCCTACTCTGAACTACATCACAGTTTCTGGGGACAGCTGAAAAGATGTTGTCAGCTGGAGGGAAGGGCTTGCCACACCTGACAGCCTCACTGATTTTGGAAGTGGTTAGATAGCTTTTAGCTTTTGAAAATAAGACTGCCTAGAAAAATAACTGTGATAAAGCCTGACAGCATCTCTTCTAGCCTTTACTGATCTATATCATAAAGTCAGCAAATGCTCTCTAAGCAACTTCACAAGTAGGGTCATGTTTTTGCCAGCCAGGAGGCGGAGCCTGATACCCTAGAGAGTCAACTAGGCTCAGTCACTGAGCTACATAGAGGTGGCTGGTGACAAACTCTCTTCTCAGAACTGTACGTTAGCTTCTGTTAAGGCAACACCAGAGAAACTAAACAGCCTCTAGAAGTCCCCAAAGCAAGAAACCCAACGCAAACATTTAAAGAAACATCCAACCATGGCTACAGAAAACTCCCAAAATAAAGAACCAAAGAAATTTCCAGACGAAGCAGACTTCCTGAAACTACTGGAGGTTCTTATATAGAGAGCCTTCCTAGATGTTATACAAAATGCAGCAGAGCAAAATCAAAAATTAAACAAGCTCTTAAAGCTGATGAACACCAGCAGTTTGAAGTCCTACAGATTAATAGCAAAGTTGCAGAATTAGACAATTCAATTCAAAGCCAAAAGAGCAGAATTGAACAACTGGAAATTAAACTTACTGACCTTGACTACAGAGCTACTGACACCAGCAAACGGTGACTGCACTCATGGACCTCAACAGATGGGATACACAGAAATTGAATCAACTACATCTATGGAAAAAGATAATGGTAAAGCTCCATATCAGTGGTCAGAACAAGACAAGTTGCTGACAGTGGCACAGAACATAAATTGCTCATAAGCAAATCCAAACCGAAACTGAAGAAAATTAGAACAAGTCTACAAGAGCCAAAGTACAACCTTGAGTATATCGCACCTGAGTTTAGAGACCATCTCAAAAACATATTTGTTGTGTTGAACACTAATGACTGAAAACCAGACAAATTGTGGAATGACATCATCTATGAAGAAAACAAGAGGTCCTTTAAAAAAAAGGAAAGAAAGAAAAGTCCAAATTGGATGTCATAAGAGGCTTTGAAACTTGCTCTCGAACATCGAGCAGCTAAAGCTTGAATGGCGAAGTAAAAGATCTAAGCAAAAGATTTCAAAGGGCAGTTTGAGAAGACAAAGTGAAGTATTATGATGATATATGCAAAGAGCTGGAAATAAAAAACCAGAAGGGAAGAACATGTGCTGCATTTCTCAAGCTGAAAGAACAGATGAAAAAAACTCAAACATCGAGTTGCAACAGTTAAGGATTCTACAGGGAAAATATTAAACAATTCAGGGAGCATCAAAAGAAGACAGAAGGAATACACAAAGTCATTACACCAGAAACAACTGGTCAGTGTTCAGCCATATGAAGAAGTGGCATATGATCAGGAACCAACAGTACTACAGGAAGAAGTCGAAGCTGCATTGAAGGCATTGGTAAAAAACAAAGCTCCAGGAATCGATGGAATATCAATTGAGACATTGCAACAAATAGATGCAGAGCTGGAACTGCTCACTCATCTATGTCAAGAAAATTGGAGGACAGCTACCAGGCCAACTGATTGGAAGAGGTCCATATTTATGTCCATTCCTAAGAAAGGTGATCCAACTGAATGGGAAAATTAACAAACAATATGATTAATACCACATGCCAGTAAAATTTTGCTCAAGATCCAAATGCTCCCAACTCAGCAGGAACGGATGCTCACCGAGGACCAAAATGAAATGCGATAAAGACAACTTAGAAGATAGAGAGACCCACAAGAGTGGGTGCCTACGTTGACTTGGGACTGGAAAAACTGGATGGTGCCCGGCCACCACCACTGATAGCCACGATGGAGCTCACAGAGAGGAGTCTCACTGGCAACACAAGAATAAAAAGGGGTGCATCTTGAGATCTCCACTAAAAGACCTCAGTTGATGGTCCAGCGGTTTCGGGGTTCCCCTGAGAGCATGGCCCCGGCCCTGATGCTGCCCTTACCCATAAATTATAACGAAGGTCCACTCTTTGGACAGGAATGGATTGGACTTGGCAATGCAGAGTGACCGTATATTGGATGCACTTTATGGTTCTATACATCTATAGGATATCATCCTGTTGACCTCTGGCTGGAGGAGAGGAGGGGAAAGGAGACTGTTGGGAGGATGAGACTTGTATGGAGCAGAGAGGAATAGTGTGCTGTCACCGGACAGGGAGAGCAGTGGAAGCTGCATATAGGTGGACATGTAAATTTATACGGGAATGTATATTTTCACTCAGTCATGTTAAATAAAGAATTAAAAAATTTAAAAAAAATTTTGCTCAAGATCATTCAAAAGTGATTGCAACAATATATTGACTAGGAATTGCCAGAAATTCAAACCAGATTCAGAAAAGGACATGGAACCAGGAATATCATTGCTCATGTCAGATGAATCTTGGCTGAAAGCAGAGAATACCAAAAAGATGTTCACCTGTTTCATTGACCGTGAAAAGGCATTCAACCATGTGGATCATAATAAATTGTGGCTAGCATTGCACAAAATGAGAATCCCAGAACACTTAATTGTGCTCTAAGAAATTCACACATAGATAAAGAGGCAGTAGTGAGAACAGAACAAGGTGACACTGAGTGGTTTGAAGTTAGGAAAGGTGTATATCAGGGTTGTATCCTTTCACCATACCTTTTCAATATGAATGCTGAGAAAATAATCCGAGAATTTGGATTATATGAAGAAGAATGAGGCATCAGGATTGGCAGATGACTCATTAACAACCTATGTTATGCAAATGACACAACCCTGCTTGCTGGAAATGAAGAGGATTTGAAAAACTTATGAATGAAAATCAAAGACCAAAGCCTTCAATAAGAATTGCACTTTAACATCAAGAGAACAAAAATCCTCACAACTGGATCAGTAAGCAACATCACGATAAATGGAAAAAGGACTGAGATCTCTATCAGAATGTACTGTACAACAGTCCTTGCAAACAGCTAAAATCATTCATCAAGCATCCTTTAGAGGAACTCATTTGTTATAAAATATTTCTCCACTTGAAATTTGCTTTCAAAATCTACTTTAGAATTACTTTTTTATCACAGTTTTAATTGTATGAGTAGCACTATGTATCGATATTTGTAAATTTTTCAATATATTTTACATTAAGGCATGCACTCCCATCTTGAATTTTACTAAATATTCATCTATTTTCTTTCATTGCTACTGTTTAATATTTATATCTTTTATCAGTCTGCCTACCACTTGTTTTAATGTCTGTTGGATATCGAAGTACAAAGGAGAACAAATTGATGCTTATTCTTTACATTAAACAAAACTAGGATGGGAAGTCCTCTTAAACTACTGTGATAGAAACTGGGGATAGAAACACAGGGAATACATATGAGATTTTCTCCAAAAAACTGGAAATACAGCAGGAAGAAGATAAATGTAAAACACAAATAGTTAATGAATGCCAAATGTAGTGCTTACTGCTGTTGCTGTTTTTGATGTCCAATATTTACTAAATGTATCCTGCATATCACCCCTGGAAAAACATATCACACATTTTATTCACTGGACACAGGGCTAAAAGAAAGAGGTAAGCATGCCATTCCATTTTGTGGCTTGAGCAACTTGGTATATCATAGTGAAGTAGGGAACTCTATAGGATTCGCTGAAGGAATCTAACAGTACAATGATTTGTTTACTTAACTGGTAACCAAAGTTCAGCATTTCCAGCCTATCAGCTGTGGGAAAAAAAAGACCTGATAATGTGCTCCAGTGAAGATTACAGCCTAGAAAAATTATAGGGCAGTTTTACTCTATCTTATACAGTCACTATGAATCAGAATTGACTCGACTGTATGCAGCAACAACAACTTAGGATGGACCAATTTAGGGAGTAAGTGATAAATCCAATCTGTGTAGACTGTTTGATATGCTTGTGATGATTCTAAGAAGAGGTATCTCAGACAGGCATCATGATATTCTTAGTAAGAACAGTCCCACTGGGTTTATGGCATCAGAAACTAGATTAGATTGGGTTGAAGACTGATTTAGAAATAAGTAGTAGAAACAGCATGTGCATACACAAGTTTGTTATGAGAGATATGGTAGGATCTGGAGAAGACCAGAAAGCCAAAGGAATACCTTTATATATATGTACGTGTGTATGTTCCTATACATAGAGATGAATGAATTGAACACATGACAATATTGAAATAAAGAATCCAGAATACAGCAGGTCCTTTGGACCCAAGATTCCTGCACTGAAACCTCCTAGACTCAGAGGAAAATTGATGCCAAGACACATGGAGATCTCCATGGAACACTGGGCCCACAGATATAGAGACAAGATCCTTCCCTGAGAGTCTAGAGAGAGAAAGCCTTCCTGTAGAGGTGCCACCCTGAATTCAGACAGACATCCAGCCTCCTAAATTATGAGAGAATAAATTTCTGTTTGGTAAAGCCAAAAAAAGAAGAATCCAGAATAAAAAAAAAAACAAAAAAAAACATGTGTTGGGATGGTTAAGATTGTGTGTCAACATGACTGTAGTATGATTCTCAGTGGTTTGGCAATTATACAACATAGTAACTTATCCTCCACTTTGTGATATAATGCAATTACCTCCATGATGTTATCTGATGTGGTACATCAATCAATTGTAAGAGTGATTTCCTTGAGGTTGTGTCCTTCATCCGGTACATATAGATATTCAGGTAAAATTCACTGGTTTTTGCTGGTTCTGGATACTGAATACAGCACTTTCCAGTGCTTTGGACTGGAGTCAGAAGCCTAATGAATTGACTGCTGATCTTGGATTCTTCAGCTCTGTAGTCTGTGAGCCAGCAGGCAACTGCTTGACTTGCCAAAGTTGGATTTGTCAGTCCTTGCAACTAGTTGGAAGTCTTCAGTCTAATGCCTGACTCATGGACTTGGAAGTTGCCACCCACTACAACCTTGTAAGCCATTTCCTTAGTATAAATCTCTCTATATGTGTATGTGCGTGTGTGTGTATATGTATATACACATATATATATGCATATATGATTATGCATACTTCACTGGCTTTTATGCATTAGAGTGTCCAAACTAAGACATGTATGTACCCGGAAACTGTGAAGGGAAACATATAACCATGTACCTCAGAAGAAGAAGGACATGTAATAAAAATCAAGTCACAAGAATTAACTAGAGGGGAGCAGGGCCAAAGTGACAGAGTAGACACATATCTTCCCTATTCCTTCTGGGAACTAATGCCTGAATTGATAAGTGAGTGGAGCACACTGGGCACCCATGGATCCCCAGGATATGGCATAGGGTTGTGAGATTGCGCTACAAACCACTAAATGGCAAACTAGCTCTCTCTAACACGAGGCAGCACACACTAAGCCCCTCTCCTGCTGACTTACCACTTGGGCGGAATTCAGGTACTGATGCCTTCTTGGTAATCCAGGAGGCACGGGATGGACATGAGCCAGCAAACACACAGAACTGCAGTACTAAAGTAAACAACAGGTAGCACATCAGAAAGACAATGTGTGGGATAGCCACATTTTGAGAGCCAGGCTACTGACTGAGGACACCACTGCCTCTCCACAATCTCTTTCCTGAGCTCTGCTGTAGATTCTGCTGCTTTGTGGTGGGAAGGGAAGCTTGGCTGGGATGCCATCTTGGTCATCTGGGAGGCAGAGTCACCCAACTGGAGGCCTTAGTAGGGGCTAATTCTCAGGCTGAGAAGCTATGTCACTCTTGAAAGAGCATTTCCAATAGAAAAGTTGTATTTAGTACAGTGTTATCTTATGGGTGGGGACAGTCTGAGGATGGCAGCAAGGCCGTAACCTTTCCCTACTTTGAACTACATCACAATATCTGGGGACAGCAGAAGAGCTGCTTCTGCTGCTAGCCAGAAGGCGGGGCAGGGCCTGCAAAACCTGCCTGGTAAGTCAGCAACTGTCCGACAGCCCCCAGATTTTTAAAATAAGACTGCTGACTGGCCTGGCGGCATCTCTTCCAGTCTTTACTGACCAACATCTTAGGGTAGGTTGTTGGCCCCCAAGTGACTCCATAAGTAGGGCACCATCTTTGCCAGCCAGCAGGCTGAACCTGCCATACCAGAGAGTCCACTGGGGCCAGACACTACAGTACACAGAGGTAGCTGGTGACCAACTGCCTTCTCAGAACTACACCTCAGCTCCTGTTGAGGTAAAACCAGAGAAACTAAACAACCTCTAGATAGCCCAAGGGCAAAAAAATAATTGCTAACCATTAAAAAAAAAAAAAAAAAACAGTCCACCATGGCTCCAGAAAACTCCCAAAACAAAAAATCAAAAACCTTCCCAGATGAAGAAGCCTGTCTGAAATTACTGAAGGTTGAATCCAAAAGAATTATATAGAGAGTACTCCTAGAGATTAAACAAAATGCAGGAGAGCAAAATGAAAAATTAAGCAAGCCATTTGAACTGATGGAACATCAATGATGTGAAATCCAACAGATCAATAAAAAAATTACTGAATTAGACAATTCAATCAATAGCCAAAGGAGCAGAGTTGAGGAAATGAAAGTCAGACTTAGTGATCTTGAAGACAGAGCAACGGACACCATCATTTATGAGGAGAAATCAGAGAAAAGAAATAAGAAACAGAAAGACGCATTAAGAAACATTTAGGATTGTATTAAGAGGAAAAATCTACAATTAACTGGATTACCTGAACAAAGAAGGATAGCTGAAAACACAGGCAGTGTTGATGTTGAGTTGCTGACAGAAAACTTTCCTGAATTTATGAAAGAAGAGAACAAAGATATCCAAGATGCATATCAAATGCCAAAAAGACTAGACCTCAAGAAAGACACAAAGGTGTGTTATAGACAAGCTTAATAAAATGAAATATAAACAGAGTCTCTTAAAGGCAGTGAGGCTCAAAGCAAAGCTAACACTCAGAGGGGAGGGGAGGGGAAGCCCTGTAGGCTTGCATCTGACTTCTCGGCAGAAACAATGTTGGCACAGAGGCAGTAGGATAACACATTCAATGCCTTGAAGGAGAAAAACTTCCAAACAAGAATCACGTATCCCAGAAAAATGTCTCTCAAATACAAAGATGAAATTAAAACATTAGCAGATAAATAGAAGCTTAGAGACTTTCTAAAAACAAAACCAAAACTATAAGAAATACTGAAAGAAGCTCTTTGCTTAGAAAAATGAAACCACTAAGTGTATATTTAAGGAGGCAATGTAAGGCACAGCATTCAGAAATCTGCTCAGTTAGGGAAGTCACAAAACTCAGTCAAAGCTACAATACTGGAAGAAGAGAATGAGTGATCACATAAAAAACCTATGACACCACCACACTAAGAGAAGGGATATACTGAAGTAGGTATAGTCCTTTCAGATGAAGAGGAAGCTAAAAAGATATGCAGAACCTAGAATTGGGTTTAAGCTTAGAATATTAAGGGGTATCACAGGAGTAGCCCCAAACCACAATAACAATGCAACATATCAAAAGAGGAAATGTAAAACAAGAATCTTAAGAAATGCAAAACCTATGCAGAAAAATATGCAAATTCAACCCATAAAGGAGAATGGCCAAGAACAGAATATTAAGAGCAACACAGAAAACACCAACACAATAATAAATCAAAATGACAGCACTAAACATGTACATATCAATGATTACATTGAATATAAACTGACTGCAGTCTCCAATAAAGAGACAACAAGTGACATCCTGGATCAAAAGACACGATCTATATGTTGCTTACAAGAATTTATGGAAGCAAATGAGACTAAAAGCACATCTTACCAGAACCGTTGGGATATAGCCAAAGCAGTGCTCAGAGGTCAGATGTCACAACAGATCCAATAATTAAGGGATATATGCTGTGCTCACAACATGTAAAAAAGAGCAGATGTGGTAATATTAATCTCAGATAAACTAGATTTTAATGTAGAATCCACCATCGTGGACAAGGATGGTCACTATTTATTGCTGAAAGGTTCAATACACAAGCTGGAGAATGGGAACTAGACAAGGATGCCAACTCTCATGACTTCTATTCAACATTGTGCTAGAAGTTCTAGCCAGAGCAATTAGGTAAGACACAGAAACAAATAGCATCCATATTAGCAAAGAAGAATAAAAAATCTCCCTATCTGCAGATGATGTGATTGTATAGTCAGAGAATCCTAAAGTCAGCTACTGGAACAAACAGCAGAGTTCAGCAAAGTATCAGTATATAAAATAAACATAAATAAAGCAGTAGGATTCCTTTATACCAACAACAAGATCAACAAGAAGAAATCACCAAAACAATATCTTTTACTATAGCCCCAAAGAAGATCAAATACCTAGGAATAAATCTAGAGAAATAAGA
Source organism: Heterohyrax brucei (assembly GCA_028571685.1). Classification (NCBI taxonomy): domain Eukaryota; kingdom Metazoa; phylum Chordata; class Mammalia; order Hyracoidea; family Procaviidae; genus Heterohyrax; species Heterohyrax brucei. The sequence continues at coordinate 7,114,651 of CM053143.1, forward strand.
GACCTATACAGAGAACTACAAGACCTTGCTGCAAGAAACCAAGAGAGACTTAAATAAATGGAGAAGCCTACCCTGCTCATGGATAGGAAGACTTAACATTGTGCAAATGTGTGTTTTACCCAAAGAGATCTACATATACAATGTAATCCCAATACAAATTCCAGTGACATTTTTCAGTGAGATAGAGAAACAAGTCATCCTCCCAACAGTCTCCTTTCCCCTTATCTCCACCCACTCTCTTTCCTCCAGCCAGAGGTCAGTAGGATGATATCCTATAGATGCATAGAACCATAAAGTGCATCTAATATATGGTCTTCTTTACTCCATCTTTTATTTATTCCATAACCCAGAAGTTTTTGACCACCGTATTACTCAAATTTTGTGTGACTGAAGTTTTACCCTTGCTTCTTCTCTCAGTGATTTAGACTTTTATGGCTTTTATGGTCTGAGAAGATGCTTTGCAGTATTTCAGAACTTTGGATTTTGTTAAGACTTTCTTTATGGCCTAATATGTGGTCTTTTCTGGAGATTATTCCAAAAACACTGGAAAAAAATACGTACTTGTTTGTTTTAGAGTGGAGAGTTCTGTATATGTCTATGAGGCAAAATTGGTTGATTGTGGCATTTAGATCTTCTGTGTCTTTATTGAGCTTTTTCTGGATGTTTTGCTCATCACTGAAAGTGGTGTGTTGAAGTCTGCTACTATTATTGTGCAGCAGAATATCTCACTTTTCACTGCTGTTAGCATTTGTTTGATATATTTAGAAGCTGTCATATCTAACATGGTCATGCCCTCCTGATGTACTGACTGTTGAAGCAATACGTAGTGATCTTTCTTGTTCACTATGGGGGATTTTACTTTAAAGTCTATTTCATCTGAAATTAATATTGCCACTTTTGCTTTTCTTGTGTGTTGTTGTCTTGGTATATATTTTTCCATCCTTGTTTCCGTCTGTTTCTATCTTTAAATCTAAGTGTGTTTCTTGTAAGCTGCATACACACAGATTGTGTTTTTATATCCATTCTGCTATTCTTTTGTCTTTATTGGTGCATTTAACCCATTTACACTCAATATAATATTTGATATGTATGCATTTAGTTCTGTCACTTTGATGTTTTTGTGTATTTTTTACAGTTTCTTTGTTTCATTTAATTTTCTGTGCTATGTTATTTTTTTTTTTTACATGTTTTCTTTTCACTCTTGGTTGTTGCTGGTTTTGTATGTGCCTAGACTTTCTGATTTTGTTTCATGTTTTGTTGTGTAGAATTGTTAATTTCCTTTGTAGTTGCCCAGTATTCTCCCAGTGATCTATAAATACATTAGTTTGTCTCAATTTCTGGTATAATGTTTTCATCATATATATACTGAGTTCTCTATTTCCCTATTTTCAGTGTTTTCCTTTTGATTTACTTTTGTAGTTTCCGTATTCATGTTGGTATGTGGATGCTCTGCCCTGCGTTGTATCCCTGAGTACATATCTCATGTTAGTGATTTTCTAACTGAAGAAATTCCTACAGTGTTTCTTGTAATTTTGGTTTGATTTTTGCAAATTCTCTAAATTTCTGTTTTTCTGGGAGTGTCCTAATTTCTCCATCATTTCTGAGAGGCAGTTTTACAGGATATATAATTCTTGGTTGGTAGTTTTCTAGTTTTTTCCTCCAAGGTTTTGCATGTGCCATCCCATTGCCTTTTTGCCAGCATAGTTTCTGTTAAGTAACCTGAGCTCAGTCTTAATGTGTCTCCTTTGTGTGTTATTTTTGGTTTATGTCTATATGGTTTATGCCTTTAAATTACCTCTTTCTCTTTGGTTTTGTTAAGTTTGATGATAAGATGTCTTGGTGTCTTTCTTTTGGGATCTACTTTCTGTGGGTCTTGGTAAGCATCTTGAATAGATATCTTCTTGTCTTTCATGATATCAGGGAAGTTTTCTGGTGACAAATATTCAACAATTATTTCTGCATTTTCTGTTATTCCTCCTGTTCTAGTACTCCAGTCACTTGTAAACTGTGTATCTTGATAAAGTCTGACATAAAGCTCAATAATCTTTCATTTTTTTATTTTATGTAATTTTCTTCATATATGCTGTTATCAGTTGCTTTATCCTCAGTCACACTAATTTTGCATTCCATTGCCTCAATTTTGCTCATTTGACTTTTTATTGAATTATTTCATTCTGTAACTTTATTGTTAATCTGCTTGCTTTAGTTAGCTAGTGCTGCACTAACAGAAATTCCACAGAGTGGATGACTTTAACGAAGGAAGATTTGTTCTTACATAGTCTGGCAGGCTACAAGTCTAAATTCAGAATGTCTGCTCCAGAGGAAGGTTTTCCCCCTTGTCAGCTCTGGAGGACAGTCCGGTACTGTATTGGTCTTTGTTCAGGGAGCACCTTGGTGCAGGAACCTCAGATCTGAAGGACGTGCTGTTCCCCAGCTGTACTGTTTTCTTGATGGCGTGAAGTTGCCAATTCTCTGCTTGCTTTTTTTTTCCTTTTATCTCTTGCAGGATGGAAGGATTAAGGGTGGGGCAAGCCATACTCCAGGGAAACTCCCTTACAGTAGAGCAGGGAGGTGATCTTATAAAGGTACTTACAGTCCCACCCTAATGCTTTAACATACAGCATAGGAAAATTACAATTGGAGGACAGTCACAAAATAATCAGAATGATGGCCCAGGCACATGGCTACACATAGTTTTGGGGGGATACAATTCAATCTATGACATCGCTGAATCTCCAATTGCTGTTGCTCGAAGACTTCTTGTAGCCTGTTTAATTTTTCTTCATGTTGTCCTGAACTTTGCCTGGTCTCCTCTCTGATGAGTTCTTTTTAAAAAAAATAAATTTTATTGTGATTTAAGAAAAAGTTTACAATCTGTATCAATTTACCGTGCAAGATTTGGAACTTTTCCTGTTATTCTATTCCACCTGCCCCATCCACAATGACAGAATGCTTCCCCTTTCATCTGAAACTTCCCATGACCCTTTGATTAAGATCTGATCACTCTCACCCAAACATCTCAGCTCCAGTGATGAGCCTCAACAGAGCCCTGTATACGTGTTTGAGTCCAAAGATTTGTTCATAGCCAGCCTCACTCTGTTTTATATGGTCCAATTTTGTCTTTTTCTGGAGACATGACCACAGTGCTGCGGTTTTAGGTTAAAGTGCTGCAGTTTGGGGTTAAAGAGTCAGGGGTGATAGTCTCAGGGAGCCCTCCAGTATAACCGACTATCAAGTGTGGTCTTTGGGTAGAATTCTAACCCTGCCCCCTAATCCTTCTCCCTTCGGGGGTTCTGCACTGTTACCCCACATGGCAGTCACTGGTGGTGTCCAGGAACCATCTAGTTCTTCTCGTTCCATGACGAAGCAGACTCTTGCTCATATGGCCCCTTCCATCTGGTGGGCTTATACTTTCTTCGTGTCCTCAGTGTCCACTATTTACCTCTAGTCCAGGTGGATTGGGATCATCTGATGCTATTTAAATGGAAGCTTGCTAGCTTTTAAAACCCCAGGTGCCACTCACCCAGCTGGTATGCAGAGCATTTTCTTAAGAGAAAAAGAGAACTAAAAGCTTGGGGATCCCAATTACTCTGGATGTCCCCTTAGAGCACAGCCCTCTAATCCCAGACCCTGTTACTGTGTTCTTCCAATGAGGAGGGCCACATTTAGGGAACAGTTTAATTTTGAAATTGAGCAGTTGTGGGTACCACTCTTCTAGTAAGTGGTACCACGTTCTACATTGAACCCAAATCCTAACCACTACCTAATTTGTAAAAATCCCTCTCCCTCCTTCCCCACCCTTGTAACTGCCAAAGATTGGCTTCTTCTGTGCTTAATTGATTTGTTGTGACCTTGTAATAATGGTTTTACACAATATTTGTTCTTTTGTGCCTGACTAATTTCACTCAGCATAATGTTTTTCCAGATGATCCCATTTTAACAGATATTTCTGTAAGTCACTGTTTTTCCTTATCGTTACATAGAAATTTTGATGCCCTGATTTGATGTGGGCAAGTCCTCTGTTGCATTCAATTTTCTGTGCTAAGTCTTTCTTACGTGCTTTCTTTTCATGTCTTTCAGTGGTTTTTTTTGTACTTTTTAAATTTTTCTTTCTTCTTTATTATGACTCAGTGAAAATGTACATTCGCATATAAATTTACATGCCCACCTATATGCAGCTTCCACTACTCTCCCTGCCCAGTGAAAGCACACTATTCCTCTCTGCTCCATACATGTCTCATCCTCCCAACAGTCTCCTTTCCCCTCCTCTTCACCCACTCTCCTTCCTCCAGCCAAAGGTCAGCAGAATGTTGAAAATTGCTGAGATCTTGCATTTTGCTTACTTTTTAGTTTGTGATTTGGATGTGTAGAATTATTAGTTTCTTTTGTGGCTACTCCCTTAGTCCCCTTTATTAATCTAAGCCTAGTGATCCAAACTTCAGTATCTTCATATCTCCTTGACTTCCTCTCCATCTGAAAGAACTGTGGGTCCAGTATTTTGTCCCTCTTTTTCACATATTGGCTTGGCTCTGAATTTTTATTTTTTGGTGGTTTGGATTTAGCTATCATTTTTGTATTTCCTATCCTGATGATATCTAGATGCTCTGTGGAGCATTGTCTCTTTAAATGTATAACTGATATTATTGATGCTAATTAAAGAAGATTCTTTAATGTTTCTTGTAATTTTGGTTTGTTTTTTGCAAATTCTCTGAACTTACGCTTATCAGTGAAAGTCCTAATGGCACTTTTATATTTGAGAGACAATTTTGCAGGGTATACAATTCTCAGTTGCAGCTTTTTTTTTTTTTCACTTTCAGAGCTTTATATATGTCATCCCATTGTCTTCTTGCCAGTATGGTTTCAGCTGAGTAATCTGAGCTTAATCTTAATTTTTCTTTGTAGATTATCTTTTGTTTAAGTCTAGTTGCCCTTAGTAATCTCTCCTTACCTTAAGTTTAATTCAGTTTGGTGTGTTTCTTTTGAGATCAGTCTTGAGTGAGTTTCGATGAGTATCTTTCATATTAGAGAAGTTTTCTGTCAGCAGGTCTTCAACAATTCTTTCCATGTTTTCAGCTGTCTCACCTTGTTCTGGTACTCCAAGTATTTGCATATTATTTCTCTTGATGGAATCACACTTACCTCTTAGTGATTATTCTTATCGAAACATTTATCCGATTTTTCCTCATGTGTGCTAGTTTCATTTACTTTGTCTTCAGTCTTGTTAACTGTGTGTTCCATTTCCTTGATCCTGCTCCTTTGACTTTCTGTTGCATTATCAAGCTCAGTAATTTTATTGTTAATCTGTAGAATTTCAGATTGTTGCTGTTCAAGCATTTCTTGTAGCTTGTTTAATTTTTCAGTGTGCTGTGCTGCATTTTCCCTGATGTTTTCCTGATATCTTGCACTGCTCCGTACATCAATCTTTTGTTTTCTGTCTCCAATAATTGTAGGAAGTCTTCTTCATCTGGGAAATCCACTCATATTTTATTTGGGGACTTTCAGAAGCCATGAAGCCTACTTCTTTAGATGTTTGGAAATTGGTTGTTGTCTTCAAGCCATCAAAAAGTCATTGCAGTTTTTTTTTTGTTTGTTTGGTTATTGTAGTTTAAATTGTATCTATGGGTATTCAGGACTTTTGAGCTGGCTTTATTTTTGGACACTTAATAATTTAGTTGACCTGTCTAGTTTCTCTCTCATTTTGGCTGAGCTGGTGCCTCTCCATGCAGTCAGATGACTTTCTGCTCCTTGATCTTACTATCTCATGCTGTTTGGACAAGTCAGCACAGCTCTCCTCAGCTTGACTTGTCTCTTGATCTCTCACCTGTTCTTGCACTGCTCTGGCCCTTGTTCCTCTGTGCCACCACCCCAGGCTTCAAGTGTCCCCGTGCCACTGCTGCTGCCTCTACCCTCTGCCCTGCCCCCTAGGCCAGTCATGTCACCAGTGTCAGTGACACTACAACCCACAGTCCAGCAGTGTCACCTGCACCACTGCCATTGCTGACCCTGGATTGAGTGTGTCATGCAAGCTGCTGCTACCGTGAGGATACAAGTACACTCAGGTCATTGTCCAGACACTTGCGTGTTCCTGTGCTGCCGCTCAGGAGTCTGTGGCACTCTAAGGCTTGCTGGACCTTACTGCTCTCTGATCACCAGCTGATGTGGTTTCAAACCATTCAGACCTGCATGGATGCCTTTGGCCCTGGGCTGCTTTGTGTAGGCTGATGCAGATCACCTTTGCTGGGACCAGCATTGCTCCATTCTGTGTGGTGTCTCCCTGTCCCACACTGTGACTTCATTTTGGTTGGGGAATTTTACCCTGCTGCTCTCAAATTCAGTGCAAGGGGTCAGTATGTCTGGTGCCGTGTTGTTTCCTCCATGGTGGCCTCATACTCCTATAATCTTCCTGTTACCCATTCCATTCTTACATTTTTCTACCAGGTGTTCAGACACCCTGGAATGCTCAATTTGCTTGGTTTAATTGACTCTGTAGTTCTTTGCTTTTTAAAGTGTTCAGCACGGCCACGTGGTTACACTGCCATCTTGACTCTGCCTTGAGACTTAACATCCTCCTACTCACTTGACGTAGCCCCCATTTTTTTATTTATCCGAAAATAAAGGAAATATTGAAAGAAAGACTTTTGGATGGCATTCAGGACATCAAGGGTAATACAACAACAGCTCTGATGGCCACTCCAGAAAAAGAGTTCCAAAATCACTTTGAAGGGTGTACTAGGTGCTGGTGTCAGTGCATAACTTCCAAACGGGAATACTTAGAAGATGACCACAGTGATATTCAGCAGTGAGGTATGTAGCTTTTTCTAGGATTGGCTTTTTGAACTTAATTGGAAGTCCTCATAGTCTCATGAGGGACATCACTCATTAAGTAAAATAATTCTAAACTAGCACAAAAGTTGGAGAGTTCATCACCTTCAGACAATGTTTCTCACATCAGGCTTTTCATTATCACCATTTGTGGAAATAAAATCCGAAAAAGCATACAAATATCTGACTTACATCCCTAGAATTCTGATGTAGCATGTGAAGTGGAAACTTGTCAAAGAAGGAAAACTCAACTATTTTCGACTACTGTCATGGTTGGAATTGTGTCCCCCCAAAAAAGTGTGCAGCCACGTGGCTGGGATATGGTTCCCAGTATCTTGGGACTGTCCTCCATTGTGTGGTTTTGCTAACCTGTATGTTAAAGGATTAGGGTGGGGCTGTGAATTCCTGCTGTGGGGGGAGTTTCCCTGGAGTATGGCTTGCTCCACCCTTAATGCTTTTAGCTTGCAAGGAATAAAAGGAAAAAGAGACAAAGAACAATTTGAGAACCTCGCTACCATCAAGCAAGCAGCACCGGGAGCAGAGCACGTCCTTCAGACCAGAGGTTCTTGTGTGAGGACGCTCCCTGGACAAAGACTGATGCAATACCGGACTTTTCTCCAGAGCCGACAAGGGGAAAGTCTTTCCCTGGAGCGGACACCCTGAATATGGACTTGCAACCTACCGGACTGTGTAAGAATAAATCTTTCTTTGTTAAAGCCATCCACTCTGTGGTATTTCTGTTAGAGCAGCCTAGCTGACTAAAACAACTACTGTACAGCAAGAAAAGGGGTAAGACTGCATCTTGTCAAACTTCCAATACCTGGAAAAGGCAGGCAATCTCTCTGAGCTGCAGCTCTCACAAGTTTCACTGTATATATTTGCAGGACACTACTCGATTGTGAAATACAAACAATTGTAAACTATTGTTCATGGGGAACATAAAATCATGGAGAAAAATTAGGAAAGGCTATTTAACTGAGGGGGGGAAAAAAAAAACCCCAAAAGAATGTTCTTTCATGTTACCTCAACTGAGATTTCTACAAGAGTATTTCACAAAATGCTGGGCAATGAGTACATTTATAGCTTTGAATTCTGGAACTCTGTATGAATAAACACATTTACATATTTTTTTTCATTGCCAACTCTATTTGAAACAGCATAATTTTTTTTAAATTTTTTATTTAATATAACTGAGTGAAAATGTACATTCCCATATAAATTTACATACCACCTATATGCAGCTTCCACTGCTCTCCCTGCCTGGAGACAGCACACTATTCCTCTCTGCTCCATACATGTCTCATTCTCCCAACAGTCTCTTTTATCCCTCCTCTCCACCCACTCTCCTTCCTCCAGCCAGAGGTCAGCAGGATGACATCCTATAGATGTATAGAACCATAAAGTGCACCCAATATATGGTCACTGGATCACCAAGTCCAATCCATTCCTGTCCGAAGCATGGACCATCGTTATGATTCATGGTCAAGGGCAGCATCAGGGCAAGGGGCCATGCTCCCAGGGGAACCCCGAAACCACTGGACCATCAATTGAGGTCTTTTGGTGGGGATCTCAGGGTGCACCCCTTTTTATTCTTGTGTTGCCAATGAGACTCAACTTAGTGAGCTCCATCGCGGCTATCACTGGTGGTGGCCAGGCACCGTCCAGTTTTTCCGGTCCCAAGTTGATGTAGACACCCACTGGTGTGGGTCTCTTTGTCTTCTGAGTTGTCTTCCCCATGTCATTTTGGTCCTCCGTGAGCATCCGTTCCTGCTGAGTTGGGACCATTTGCTGTGCCCTCGGATGGCAGCTTGGCAGCTTTTAAGACCCCAGATGCCACTCACCAACGTGGGATGCAGAGAGCCCTCTTAGCAAAACACTAGTTGTGCCAATTGGCCTCACTTTCACCTAAGAGCATGGTCCCCCGCCCCCTGCCCCAGCTACTCTATCCTTGCAATATTGGGTTAAGATTGAAGGTACTCATGACATGTTTAAGTACACTTAATATTGTTCTTGTTTCTAATGTGTGCTATCACCGATTTCACCCAACCAGATACCTAGTAACTATCTAATCTAAACCCTCCCCCATTCCATCTCTCCCCTCCCTTGCAGCTGTCAGAGTCTTTCTTCTATACACAAGTCTGTTTTTGAGATCTTATCGTAGAAGTCTCATACAGTATTTGTCCTTTTCTCTCTGACTACTTTCACTCAACATAATGTCTTCCAGTTGAAACCAGGTCATGAGATGTTTCCTGAAGTCATCGTTGTTCTTTATCATTACGTAGTGCTCCATTAAGTATATATACCATAGTTTATCTATCCATTCTTCTGCTGTTGGGCAAGTGGGTTGATTCCATCTTTTTGCTATTGTGGACTGTGCTGTGATAAACATTCTGGTGCATGTGCCTGTTGGTGTGAAAGGCCTTGATTCTGTAGGATATATTCCAAGTAGTGGAATTACTGGGTCAAATGGTATATCATTATCCATTTTTGCAAGGAGGTGCCAGATTGCTTTCCAAAGAGGCTAGACCACTAGGCAACCCCACCAACAGTGTAGGAGGGTTCCACTTTCTCCACAGCCTCTCCAGCATTTGTTGTTTTGTGCTTTTGGATCATGGCCAATCTTGTAGGGGTGAGATGGTATCTCATTGTCATCTTGATTTGAATTTCTTTAATAACTAAAGATCATGAACATTTCCACATGTGTTTTTTGGCTGCCTGGATCTACTCTTTAGTGAAGTGTCTGTCCATCTCCTTTGCCCATCGCTTAATTGGATGGTTTATCTTCTTCTTATTGATATTTTGTAGTATCTTATAGATTATGGAGATCAGGCGTCGGTCTGACATAGAGTTGCCAAATATTTTTTCCCATTCTGTGGGTGTTCTTTTGATTCTATTAATAAAGTCTTTGGATGAGCAAAAGTGTTTGATTCTTAATAGTTCCCATTTATCTATTTTCTCTTCTGTTGACTGAGGTTTCTTTGACAGATTTTGGAGTCAGTCCTTGTTTTAGTCAGCTAGGGCTGCTCTAACAGAAATACCACAGAGTGGATGGCTTTAACAAAGAAAGATTTATTCTTACACAGTCTGGTAGGTTGCGAGTCCATATTCAGGGTGTCCGCTCCAGGGAAAGACTTTCCCCTTGACGGCTCTGGAGGAAAGTCCAGTATTGCATCAGTCATTGTCCAGGGAGCGTCCTAACGCAAGAACCTCTGGTCTGAATGACGCGTTCTGCTCCCGGTGCTGCTTGCTTGATGGTAGCGAGGTTCTCAAATTGTCCTTGGTTCTTTTTCCTTTTATTCCTTGCAAGCTAAAAGCATTAAGGGTGGGGCAAGCCATACTCCAGGGAAACTTCCCCCATAGCAGGAATTCACAGCCCCACCCTAATCCTTTAACATACAGGTTAGCAAAACCGCACAATGGAGGACATTTCCAGGATACTGGGAACCATATCCCAGCCACATGGCTGCACACATTTTTGGGGGACACAATTCAAACCATGACAGTCCTCATTGTGTATTAAAACTTCCATTGTTGTTCCTACCTTTTCTTGGATGAGCTTTATTGTTTTAGGTTTGATATTTAGGTCTTTTATCCAGTTGGAGTTGGTTTTTGTATAAGGTGTAAGATATCGACATTGATTCAGTTTATTGTAGATGGATAACCAATTTTGCCAGCACCATTTGTTGAAGATACTGTTTTTACCCAAGTTTAATGTCTTAGGGCCTTTGTCAAATATCAACTGATCATAGGCAGATGGTGTCATCTCTGGGGTCTCAATTCTGTTCCATTGATCGATCTGTCTGTTCTTGTACCAGTACCAGGCTGTTTTGACCACTGTGGCAGTGTAGTATGTTCTAAGGTCGGGTAATGAGAGGCCTCCCAGTGTGTTCTTCTTCTTTAGTAGTACTTTACTTATCTGGGGCTTCTTCCCTTTCCAAACAAAATTGGTGATTTTTTTCTCCATCTCATTAAAAAATGATACTGGAACTTGTATTGGGATTGCATTATATAAATAAATTGCTTTGGGTAAAATAGACATTTTCACAATGTTAAGTCTTTCTATCAATCAGCAGGGTAGGTTTTTCCATTTATCTAAATCTCTCTTAGTTTCTTGTAGTAAGGGCTTGTAGTTCTCTTTGTAAAGGTCTGTTGTTTCTCTGGTTAGATTAATTCCTAGGTACTTTATCTTCTTAGGGGCTATCATAAATGGTATTGATTTGATAATTTCCTCCTTAACAGTCTCGTTGTTGGTATAAAGGAATCCTACTGATTTACTTATGTTTATCTTGTATCCTGATACTTTGCTGAACTCTTCAATCAGTTTGAGTAGCTTACTTATAGATTACTTGGGGTTCTCTGCATATACAATCATATCATCTGCGAACAGGGAGATTGTAACTTCCTCTTTGCCGATGCAGATGCCCTGTATTTCTTTGTCTTGTCTAATTGCCCTGGCTAGAACTTCTAGCACAATGTTGAATAGGAGAGGTGACAGTGCGCATCCTTGTCCAGTTCCTGATCTCAGGGGAAAGTCTTTCAGTCTGTCTCCATTCAGGATGATGTGGGCAATTGGCTTTGTATAAATGGCCCTTATTGTGTTGAGGAATTTGCCGCCTATGCCCATTTTGCTAAGAGTTTTTAGCATGAATGGGTGTTGGACTTTATCAAATACCTTTTCTGCATCAATGGACAAAATCAGGTGATCTTTGTCTTTTGTGTTATTTATGTGGTTAATCACATTAATTGTTTTTCTGATGTTGAACCAGCCTTGCATCCCTGGTATGAATCCCACTTGGATTGTTTTCTTGATATGTTGTTGCATTCTGTTGGCAAGAATTTAGTTGAAGATTTTTGCATCTAGGTTTATGAGTGATATCGGTCTGTAGTTCTCTTTCTTCGTTGAGTCTTTCCCTGGCTTAGGTATCAGGGTTATGCTGGCTTCATAGAATGAGTTTGGGAGTACTCCATCTCTTTCTATACTGTGAAATAGTTTCAGTAGTATTGGGGGTAACTCTTCTCTAAATGCTTGGTAGAATTCTGCAGTGAAGTCATCTGGACCCAGACTTTTTTTGGTTGACAGTGTTTTGATGACTTTTCAATCTCTTCCTTTGTAATGGATTTATTAAGTTGTTCTGCTTCACATTGTGATAATTTGGGTAGGTGGTATGAGTCAAGGAATTGGTCCATTTCCCCTAGGCTTTCAAATTTGTTAGAGTACAGACTTTCATAGTATTCTGTTATGATATTTTTGATTTCTGTTGCTCTGTGGTGACAACCCCCCTCTCATTTCTAATTTGGATATTTGTTTCCTTTCCTGCTTTTCTTTAGTAAGTTTAGCCAATGGTTTGTCAATTTTGTTGATCTTCTCAAAAAACCAACTTTTGGTCTTTTCAATTTTTTCAATTGTTTTTCTATTCTCTAATTCATTTAGCTGTGCTCTAATCTTTATGATCTCCTTTCTTATGATGCCTGAGGGGTTCCTCTGTTGTTCTTTTTCTACTTGTTCAAGCTGTAAAGTTAGTTCCTTCATTTGGTTTCTTTCTTCCTTCCAGATGTGTGCATTTATGGAGATAAACAGACCTCTGAACACTGCTTTGGCTGTATCCCATAGGTTCTGGTAGGAAGTGTTTTCATTCTCATTGGAATCCATGAATTTCTTTAATTCATCCTTGATTTCCTCTATAAACCACATTTTTTTGAGCAAGATGTTGTTCAGTTTCCAAGAGTTCCACTTTCTATCTATTTTTTTTTCTGCTGTTGATTTCAACTTCGATGGCTTTATGATCTTAGAAGATGCTTTGCAGTAATTCAATGCTATGGATTTTGTTGAGCATTGCATTATGGCCTATCACATGGTCAATTCTGGAGAATGTTCCATGTGCACTGGAGAAGAAGGTGTAGTTGTCTGCTGATGGGTGGAAAGTTCTGTATATATCAATGAGGTCTTCTGTATCTTTACTGAGTTTTTTTCTTGATGATCTGTCTACTATTGAGAGTGGAGTGTTGAAGTCTCCAACTATCATGGTGGAGTCATCTAACTCTCTTTTGAGTGTAGTCAGTGTTTCTTTGACATATTTAGGTGCTCTGACATTAGGTGCATAAACATTTAATATAGTTAAGTCTTGCTTCTGTACTGAACTTTTCAGCAATAAATAGTGTCCATCTTTGTCCACGATGGTGGATTTGACATTAAAATTGATTTTGTCTGAGATTAGAATTGCCACCCCGGCTCTTCTTTGTTCACTGTTAGCTTGATATATATTCTTCCAACCTTTAATTTTCAGTTTGTTCCTATCTTTAGGTCTCAAGTGAGTTTCTTGTAGACAACATATGGACGGGTCCTGCCTTTTGATCCAAGATGTCACTCGATGTCTCTTTACTGGAGCATTCAGTCCATTCACATTCAATGTAATTATTGGTAGGTATGTGTTCAGAGCTGCCATTGTGATGTGTTTATTTTTCTGTTGATGTTTTCTCTGTTGTTCTTATTAGTCTGTTCTGGGACATTCTTTTTTGTGAGTTGATTTTTCACTTTTTTTAGAGCTAGTTGTGTGGTTGTTGAGACTCTTGTGTTACACTTCTTGAAATGATATCATACATTTTTGTTGTGCTTTACAGCTGCCCTTATGATCCCCCTTAATAAACGATATATAAACCAAATTTTAATTACTTCCAGTCTTGTCATCTTCCTCTGCATCTGGAAGGACTATAACAATTGTAGTACATCCCTCTTTTTAATATGATGACACCATAGTTTCATGATGATCACTGGATTCCTTCTTTCCTTATCAAAGCTGTGATTGGCTTTTGGAGCCTTCCCTAACTGAGTAGTGTTTTCAGTAGTAAAGTTGTTCTAAAATATAAAGTTAGTGGTTTTGTTCTTCTAAGACAGAGCCAAGAACTTCTTTCAATATTTCTTGTAGTTTTGGTTTGGTTTTTACAAAGTCTCTGAGTTTCTGTTTATCTGGGAATGTCTTAATTTCATTTTCATATTTGAAAGATAGTTTTACAGGATATATAATTCTTGGTTGGAAGTTCTTCTCCTTCAAGGCTTTGAATGTGTGATGCCACTGTCTCCATGCCAGCATGGTTTTTGCTGAGAAATCTGAAGAGAGCCTACAGGGTTTCCCTCTGAATGTTAGCTTTGCTTTGAATCTTGCTGCCTTTATGAGTTTCTCCTTATGTTTCATTTTGTTGAGCTTGATTATAATATGTGTTGGAGTGTTTCTTTTGAGATCTATATTGGGTGGTGTAAGATATGCATCTGAGATGTCTATATTCTCTTCCTTCATGATTTCTGGGAAGTTTTCTGTCAGCAGCTCAGCAACAATACTCTCTGAATTCTCAGATGTCTCACCCTGTTCAGAGACTCCAATTAATCCAAGGTTGTTCCTCTTAATAGAGTCCCACATGCTTCTTAATGTGTCTTCGTTTTTCTTGTTTCTTTTTTCTGATTTCTGCTCATAGATGCTGGCCTCAGTAGCTCTGTCTTCCAAGTCAGAAATCCTTTTTTCTATTTGTTCCATTCTGTTCTCTTGGCTTTGCATTGAAGTTTCTATGTCTTTGATTTTGTTCTTTATCTGTTGGATTTCAGAGTACTGGTGTTCCATCAGATAGAACATCTTGCTTAATTTTTCATTTTGTTCTCCTGCATTTTGTATAAGGTCTAGAAGGGCTCTGTATATAATCATTTTGTATTCACTTTCTGATGCTTTCATAAAAGTTTCTTAATCTCGAAAGCTCCTTGGTTGCTTTGTTTGGGAGCCTTCTGAAGCCATGGTTGATTTCTTGTGTGCCACAAATTTCTGTTGCTTTTTGGGACCCATGTGAGTATGTAGAGGCTGGAAGAGGTACTGTGAGGATGGACTGCTGATGTTTCTCTAGGCTGTCTTAAAATGTAAAGCAAAAGATACCTGATCACTTCACAAGTCAGTTAGGTTTTCAGGTGTAGAGGTCCCTCTTATCAGCTGGCAAAGTAAGCGCCACTATATCCAACCCCAGATGATACAAACTAGTTCAGAATACAGCAATGCTACTGCCCTGTTGGCGTCTGCTGACAGGGCCTAGCCTTAGACAACACTAATAGAGTATTGCTTTTCTGATAGAAAAGTGCTCTCCTGTGGGCAGGCTCTGGCTCCCAAGCTAAGAGTTAGGTCCAGCTGTGGCCACCGTATCCAAGATGGCGCCCTCCACACAGGCAGCAGACAGAAGGGGTAAAGGTACTGAGAGGTAGTAATTCCTCTGATTCTGTTGCAGGACCCCCCAAAGCAGGTGGCACTAGGTTAATTACTGCTTTTCTGTTGGAGAAGTACTGTCCTGTTTGCAGGCACTGACTCCCAGGCTAAGAATGAGTTCCCGCTAGAATCTCCACATCCAACATGGCATCCCACACACTGACTGCGAAACTCCGTACAAACACCGCTGAGGCAGATATAAAATGACACGCTCAAAGTGGCTAGATTAACAGAGTCCCAAGCCTGGCTCTCAAAATACGGAATTTCATCTGCCTGTCCCCCCAGCAGCGTGTCTGAATCTAGCCGCTAGGTAAGACACTGCTCCGACTGCCAGCCAAGACAGAGGAAAAGAAAAGTCAAAATGGTGTGTTTACCTTCAGTCCGTGAGAGCCAGGGATAGCCAGGCACGAGAGTCAGTGTAAGAGAGGAGGTGTATCGCTCAGTAGTACAAAGTCCAAAGTAACAGCCCTGTGCCATGTCCTGGGGCTGATTAGGTGACCAGAAGGCTCCATTTCATTATCAATTCAGGTCTTGGTTTCCAGAGAGATATAAGGAGATGTGTGCTGAGCCCGCCATCTTGACTCTGCCTCTCTGTATCTAGCATAAAAATTTTAAATGTAAATAATTTTAGAAGAGTCTTGAAATTAAAATTTTGCAACTCCAGAAAGCAAAGCAATGCCACTGAAAGAGGGATTTTCCTCAAAATAATCCTGATGTGGAGGTGATAGGCAACAATATCTCAGACATTGGCAACAGGAAAAGGCTATGAGGCAGGCTGAGAGGTGTAACAACTTCACGAACTTGTCACCATGCACTTATGTTGGCAGCACTGTACAAACAGCTTGGTAAGGTTTCATAACCTTGGCGTAACAGTGTCTCACAGCTTTGTTCCTGTTGATGTGTGGCAGTGTCTTGCTGAGTGGCAATTGTTATTGTTGTTGAATATTATTTAAAGTCAGAGCTTGAATTAGAGCAACAAACCTTGATTTTCTTGTTAAACTTAGCAACGGTGGAAGTGAAATCAGAGACGTGTTAATCCAAGTTTATGAGGATAATACTATAAAGAAGAAGGCCATGTAAAAATGGATTAAATATTTTTCTGAAGGAAGAGAAAGCATCACTGATGAAGAGAGGTCAGGGCCACCTGTAACAAGCAGAAGTGTTGAAAACATTTTTAAGATTCTTTGAGCTGTGGTCAAAATTGTTGGTTGACTGTGAGAAGCATAGCAGACCAAGTAAACATCGATAAAGAAACAGCTAGGAAAATCTTAGTTGAAAATCTTGGCATGAGAATGGTGTGTACAAAAATGGTCCTGAGAGAGATAACCAATGAACAAAAGCAAAGGATAGTTAAATTTGTCAAGACTTTTTGGAAAGGCAAGATGTGGTTAGGGCCACATTATCTCTAATGACGAAACCATGACTCTGAAACAAAGTATCAACGTGCATAATGGAAGTCAGCCAATTCTCCACAATCAGAAAAGGTCTATCAGTCCAAATCAAGAGTCAAAATGATGTTGCTAACTTTTTTGATATGAGAGGTATTGTTCATTTTGAATTTGTGCCAACGAGACAAACAATTGGAAACCCTGGTGCCATAGGGGGTTAAGTGCTATGCCTGAGAAGCAAAAGGTTGGCAGTACAAATTCACCAGGCAGTCCTTTGAAATTCTATGGGGGCTTCTAGGGTCGCTATGAGTCAGACCCAACTCTACTGCAGTGGATTGTGGTTTTTTTAGACAAACAGTTAAGCAAGTTTACAACCTGGAAATGCTGAAAAGGCTGCATGAAAAAGTGAGACAAAAATGACCTGAATTTTTTACCAACAACTCACGGCTCTTACATCACAACAATGCACCAGTTCACATGGCACTGTCTATGAGGGAGTTTTTAGCCAGTAAACAAAGGAAGACATTTTGATGACACTCATGTCATCAAGGGTAATATGATGACAGCTCTGATTGTTGTCGTGGACTGAACTATGTCCCTGCAAAATGTGCATAGCCATGTGGCTGGGTCATGATTCCCAGTATTTTATGATTGTCCTCCATTTTGTGATTTTCTGATACTGTAAATCCTACTCTCTGCCTGTGGCTAATAGATAGAATGATTATGTTAAAAGAGGATTAGGGTGGGACAGCAACAATCTTGCTAAGGGAGTTTCCCTGGAGTGCAGCTTAAACCACCCTTTATCCTCTCATGATACAGGAGATAAAAAAAAAAGAGAAATGGGAACCTCACACCATCAAGCAAGTAGCACCAGGAGAAGAGTGTGTCCTTCAGGCCTGAGGTTCCTGCACCAGGATGTTCTTTGAACAAAGACTGATACACATTAAGGACTTTCCTCCAGATCTGACAGAGGGCAAGTCTTCCTTTGGAGTGGATACCTTAAATTCAAACTTGTAACCTACTGGACTGTGTAAGAATAAACGTTCCTTTGTTAAAGCCATCTGGTTTGCGGTATTTCTGCTATAGCAGCACTAGATGACTAAAACAACAGCCATTCCAGAAAAAGAGTTCCAAAATTGCTCTGAAGTGCGTACTAGGTGCTGCCGTTGGTACATAGCTTCCCAAGGGGAGTACTTTGAAGGTAACCATGGTGGTATTCATCAATGAGAATGAGTTCATGAACTTAATTGTCAGACCTTGTATATTAATGAACTATGGAGTACAACAAGGCTTTCTCTGGGGAGGGGTAATTGTAGCTTATATTTGTCCTGTAGAGTCAAGACTATTTATTATGACTATTTATTAAATACTCTTTTAATCAAGTGGGAAGTCTCCAATGATGGTTCTGCATTTGTATCTAATAGGAGTGTCTAGAAGTTACCAGATGCTTTCCACTTGACACAAACAAGAAGAATCTCCAGGATGTAAGCTTTACAAACTTTATAAACTAGGTCATGTTTCTCACTTGATTAAATATCTGGAATAGTTCTTGAAACTAGAATAAAAGTCAGACTCCTTACAGTGGCCCAAGATGCTTTGCATATGTGTTCCTTCTCATCTCTCTTACCTTTTGTCCTCTAACACAAGGAGCATCCTTCATTTAATGTTATTTTGTTTCCAGTATATCACTTAGGATAGAACTTGTCCTCTGAAGTTATATAATACATGTGATTTGACATTAGAATGCACAAACCTATAATTAAACATGAGGCTAGTGGTGTTTCATCAACAGAAATCTCACCTTTCACTGGTGAGATCTGGCTTGATTCCTGGTCAATGCTCCTTATGTACATCTCCATCTGTCAGTGGATGTTTGTGTGTTGCTATGAGACTAGACAGGTTCCAGGAGATCTTCCACACTAAGATGGAGTAGGAGGAAAGGCTTGGTGATTTTATCTGAAGAATGAGCTAATGAAAACCCTATGGATGACAGTAGTCAGATTCATAATCAGTAATGGGAATGGTATGGAACTTGGTAGCATCTTGTTCCATTGTACATTAGGTAGTTGATTAAAAAGCAGCTAACAGTATGCACCTTCTACATGGTAGGTTATGCTTCATCAAGCAGTTTCAATGACAGAGCTCACTGCAAGGAGGCGTTTGAATAGGTAGGTAATAAAGAACAGGACAAAACACATATGTTGACAAATCACTAAACATACAGTGAGTGGGAAAACGCTGTGAAATCCATTTTCACTGATAGGTACCCCATGTGTTAGAAAAGTCCTGCTCCGTAAATTTTCCTGACTATTATCCTAAAAAAACAGACCACCAGGCCTTTCTTTCACAGTCCTGCTGGGTGAGTTTGAACTGCAAATTTTTAGGTCAGAAATTGGGTACAAACCACTTGCATGACATGTGACCTACATACATTTCTGAATATTTTAAGAAACAACTGCAAAAATTTTATAAAGGACTGCTTTGTAAGATGTTTTTTTCTGTTGGGGGAGCATGTATACAAACAGCAAAGCTGAAATCCACTGCAGTTTAATTATTAAAAAGTAGTATGAGAGAGGTATGGCTAAGAAGGTGGACTAGCCACACATCTCCTCTGATCCTTCTAACAATTAAGGACCTGAAAAATGACAAAACAGAACAAAAAGATTTTAGGAGGCCCAAGTTCAGGCAGAAAGTTGTGAGATTTAGACTAGGTGACTGTAAGGGGTACAACTACTTTTGTCAGAAGGGAATTGATAACCACAAGTTGGCCAACTTCTCTTGGCATGGCCACACAACAGCAGCACAGGGACAGAGACCATCTTCATCAGCTGGGAAGCTAAGCTAAGCTTGAGACTGCTGTGCCTGAGAGTGTTGTTGGGGCTGGCAGCCATGCAGGGCAGTGACACCTGAGTGGAGCAGGTCTTGCTCAAATGGGAAGCTAAGCTGAAGATGGTCTTACCCATAGAACACAGAGAAGCCCTCCTTTCTCTGAGATAAACTGGAGGCTAAAATCTGACGTACTACCCAGACCACAAGTGGGACATTTTATGTGTGTGCCCTGAGCTTTTCTCCCAGTCTTGAAGAGGGGTAGAAGAAAAGTTCTACTGGCTACCCTGAGCTACGACTTGCTGTACATACAGAGCCTCAGGAGACTTGTATTGGACTGTCTCAAACTAAGTACTCACGAACTCTGTGGTTCAATCCTTTCCTACATTCTGATTTCTCTCCTTATCCTCAGCCTTTCCCCCACCTTCTGCGCTCTACACTGGATCACCAGATGCTAAATTCTGGTGCACTACCCAGGCCAGAAGTGGGACATTTTACATGTATGTCTTGAACTTTTCTCCTGGACTAAGAGAGGAGAACAATGGGAGGGTTAGAAGACAAGTTCCGCCAGTCCACTTACCTGATGTACCTATAGAGCAACAGAAAACTTTCATTAGAGTGTCAAAACTGAGTGCTTGCCAACTTTCAACACTCATACCTTTCCTAGGCACTGAATTTACTCCCTATTCCCATTTTTTTCTCCCTCTCTTCTCCACTTTACACTTGACTCTAAACTCTGCAGCACTATTTGGGCTAGAAGTAGTGTATTTTCTGTGTGTAAACTAAGTTTTCCTTTTGGGTTCAGGGACAGAAGTAAAGGGAGGGTTACAAGAGGGGTTCTATTGGTACACTGGAGCCAGTAATTCTTGCTACCTTTCTCTGTAGTCACTGAGTGACAGAACATCAGAATTATTAAGGCTCCAGTAATTACTGTAGCTCAAATGACTATACTACTTGGATAGTCAAAACCAAATTAAAATGCATATATGGGTATATTAGATTGCAATAATGTACTAAATAAAATATAACAGTTTTCTGATAGTTCAGAGACAACAACTGATTTCTAATCATTTGAAGAAGTAAATTACCATGTCTCCAGAAAGCTCCCAAACTAAATTATCAAAAAAACATTTCCAGATGAAGACGACTTTTACAGAGCACTACAAGTCATTACTACAAGAAACTAAGAGAGACATTGATGAAAGGAAAAATGTACCCTGCTGATGAAGATAGGAAGACTTAACACTGTGAAAAGTTCTCTTGCCCCCAAAGCAATCTACCTGTATAAGGCAGTCCCAGTAAAAGTTAAAGCGCCATCTTTTCCCTGTCCACAATGATACAACTCTACATGCCAAGAATTCAAAGCAATCTGTAAGTAAAACCTCTAACTGATAGGAGAGATCAGCAAATTCTGAAGATAGAAGATAAACCTAAGTAAATCAGTAAGATTCCTTGAAAGCAACAGCGAGACTGTGAATGGAGAAATCATCAGATTTATACCATTTACCATAGACCCTAAAGAGAAAATACCTGGAAATTAATCTAACCACAGAAATAACAGACTTTTACAGAGAGAACTACCAGCCCTTACTATAAGAAACTAAGAGAGACTTAGAGAAATGGAAAAATTGACCCTGGCAATGGAGATAGGAAAACTTAACTTTGTGAAAAGGTCTCTTTCCCCTAAAGCAGTCTGTTTCTATAAGGCAGTCCCACTACAAGTTCCAACATCATTTTTGCCCTATTAGCAGATGATACAATTGCACATGCCAAGAATCCCAAGGAATCTATAAGGAAACCCTCTAACTGACAGGAGAGATCAGCAAATTCTCAGGATACAAGACAAACCTAAGGAAATCAGTAGGATTCCTTTACAGTACCAAGATGGTGAAAGAAGAAATCATCAAATCCAGACTACTTACCATAGATATGAACAAGACAAAGGATCTAGGAATTAAACTTACCGGAGAAACAACAGACTTTTACAGAGAGAACTACCAGCCCTTACTGTAAGAAACTAACGGAGACTTAGATAAATCTACGCCGTTCACGGAGATAGGAAGACTTGACATTGTGAAAAGTTTTCTTTCACCTGAAGCAAGCTACTTCTATCAGGCAGTCCCAGTACAAGTTCCAGCATCATTTTTGCTCTTTTAGCAGATGATATGATTGTACATTCCAAGTATCCCAAGGAATCTATAAGTAAACCATCTAACTGATATTGGAGGACAGTAAATTCACAGGATACAAGACAAACCTAAATAAATCAGTGGAATTCCTTTACAGTACCGAGACTGTGAAAGGAGAATCCATCAGATCCATACCATTTACCACAGATATTAACAAGAGAAAATACCTAGGAATTAATCTAACCAGAGAAAGAACAGACTTTTCAGGGAGGACTACTGGTCCTCAATGCAGGAAACTAAGATAGACTCAGATAAATGGAAAAATCTATGCTGTTCATGGATGTAGGAAGACTTCACATTGTGAAAAGTTTTCTTTCCCCAAAGCAATCTACTTACATAAGGCAGTCCTAGTACAAGTTCCAACATCATTCTTTCACTGTTAGAAGGTGATATGAGTGTACATGCCGAGAATCCCAAGGAATCTCTAAGGAAACCCACTAACTGATAGGAGAGATCAACATTTCTCAGGACACAAGACAAACCTAAGAAAATCAGTAGGAGTCCTTTACAGTACCAAGATTGTGAGAGGAGAAATCATCAGATCCACACCATTTACCAATAGACCCGAAAAAGAGAAAGTGCCTAGGGATTAATCTAATCAGAGAAACAACAGACATTTACAGAGAGAACTCCCAGTCTTACCTACAAGAAACTAAGAGAGACTTAGATAACTGGCAAAATCTACGCTGTTCATGGAGATAGGAGGACTTAACCTTTTGAAAAGGTCTCTTTCCCAGAAAGGAACCTACTTCTTTCAGTCAGTCCCAGTAAAAGTTCCACCATCATTCTTTCCTTTTTAGTAGATGATATGATTGTACATGCCGAGAATCGCAAGGAATGTATAAGTAAATCCTCTGATAGGAGAGATCAGCAAATTCTCAGGATATGAGAGAAACCTAAGTAAATCAGTAGGATACCTTTAAGGTATGGATATTGTGAACAGAGAAATCATCAGATGCATAGCATTTAACACAGATCCTAAAAAGAGAAAATACCTAGGAATTCAGCTAACTCAAGGAACAACAGACTTTCACAAAGAAAACTACCAGTCCTAACCACAAGAAACTAACAGAGACTTAGATAACTGGGCATATCTATGCTATTCGTGGAGATAGGAGTACTTGGCATTGTGAAAAGATCTCTTTGTCAGAAAGGAACCTACTTCTATAAGGCACTCCCAGTACAAGTTCCAGCATCATTCTTATCTTTTCAGCAGATGATCGGATGGCACATGCCGAAAATCACAAGGAATGTATAAGTAAACCCTCTAACTGATAGGGGAGTACACCAAAGTCAAATAATACAAGAGAAACTTAAGTAAATAAATGGGATTCCTTGACAGCAACAACAAAACTGTGAACGAAGAAATCATCAGTTCCATATGATTTAGAACAGATATTAAAAAGATACAGTACAGAGTGACTCATCTAGCCAGAGAAATTACACAGTTTAGAAAGAACTCCCAGACCTAACAACAAGAAACAAAGAGAGACTTAGATGACTGGCCAGATCTACGCTGTTCATGGAGACAGGTGTGCTTAGCATTGTGAAAAGATCTCTTTCCCAGAAAGGAACCTACTTCTAAAAGGCACTCCCAGTACAAGTTCCAGCATCATTCTTTCCTTCTGAGTAGATGATACCACGGTACATGCCGAGAATTGCCGGATTCATAAGTACACGCTCTAACTGATAGGGGAGTACACCAAAGTCAAAGGATACAACAGAAACTTCAGTAAATCAATGGGATTCCTTCATAGAAACAATGAGACAGTGAACAGAGAAATCATCAGTTCCATACGATTTAGAATAGATATTAACAAGAGATAGTACAGAGTGACTCATCCAGCCAGAGAACTTACAGAGTTTTATAGAGAGAACTCCCAACCCTAACTACAACAAACTAAGAGACACTTGGATAACTGGCAAAATCTACGTTGTTCATGGAATTGGGAGTACTTAGCATTGTGAAAAGATCTCTTTCCCAGAAAAGAATCTACTTCTATGAGGCACTCCCAGTACAAGTTCCAGCATCAATCTTTCCTTTTAAGCAGATGATACTATTGTACACGCCGAGAATCGCAAGGAATGTATAAGTAAACCTTCTACCTGATACAGGAATATACGAAAGTGACAGATACAAAAGAAACTTCAGTAAATCCATGGGATTCCTTGTCAGAAACAACGAGACAGTGAACAGAGAAATCATCACTTCCATAAGATTTAGGACAGATATTAACAGGAGATAGTACAGAGTAGAGGTACTTAGCATTGTGAAAAGATCTCTTTCCCAGAAAGGAACCTACTTCTAAAAGGCACTCCCAGTACAAGTTCCAGCATCATTCTTTCCTTTTTAGCAGTTGATATGACAGTATATGCTGAGAATCACAGGAAATTTATAAGTACACCCTCTAACTGACAGGGGAATACAGCACAGTCACAGGATGCAAGAGAAACTTCAGTAAATCAATGGGATTCCTTGACAAAAAAATGAGACAGTGAATGGAGAAATCATCAGTTCCATACGATTTAGAAAAGATAGTAACAAGAGAAAGTACACTAGCCAGAGAAGTTACAGAGTTATACAGAGAGAACTCCCAGCCTTAACTACAAGAAACTGAGACTTAGATAACTCGCAAGTTCTACGCTGTTCATGTAGATTGGAGTACTTAACATTGTGAAAAGATCTATTTTCCAGAAAGGAACCTACATCTATAAGGCACTCCCAGTACAAGTTCCAGCATCATTCTTTCATTTTAGCAGATGATATAATTGTACAAGCCGAGAATAGCAAGAAATGCATAAGTAAACCCTCTAATTAAAAGGGAAGTACAGCAAAGTCACAGAATACAAGAGAAATTTCAGTAAATCAATGGGATTCCTTCACAGAAGCAACGAGACAGTGAAGAGAGAAATCATCATTTCCATACGATTTAGCACAGATACAAACAAGAGAAAGTACATAGTGGTTCATCCACCCAGAGAAGTTACAGAGACTTAAACAGAGAACTCTCAGCCGTAACTACAAGAAAATAAGAGAGACTTAGATAACTGGCAAAATCTACACTGTTCATGGAGATGGAAGTATGTAGCATTGTGAAAACATGTCTTTCCCAAAAACAAATCCACTTCTATAAGACAACGAAACAGTGAACATCGAAAGGATGGGTTTCATACGATTTAGAACAGATAGTAACAAGAGAAAGTACATAGTGATTCATCTACCCAGAGAAGTTACAGAGATTTACACAGAGAAGTCCCAGCTATAACTACAAGAAAATAAGAGAGACTTAGACAATTGGCAAAATCTACGTTGTTCATCAATTTGGGAGTACTTAGCATTGTGAAAACATCTCTTTCCCAGAAAGAAATCTACTTCTATAAGTCACTCCCAGTACAAGTTCCAGCATCATTCTTATCTTTTTAATAGAGGATACGTTGGTAGAATTCGAGTATCGCAAGGAATATATAAATAAACCCTCTAACTGCTAGGCGAGTATACGAAAATCACAGGATACAAGAGAAACTTCAGTAAATCAGTAGGATTCCTTTACAGAAACAACGTGACAGTGAACACAGAAAGTATGAGTTTCATAAGATTTAGGGCAGATACTAACAAGAGAAAGTATATAGTGATTCATCTACCCAGAGAAGTTAAAGAGATTTACACAGAGAAATCCCAGCAATACCTACAAGAAAATAAAAGAGACTTAGATGACTGGCAAAACCTACGTTGTTCATGGAGTTGGGTATACTTAGGATTGTGAAAACATCTCTTTCCCAGAAAGAAATCTACTTCTACAAGACACTCTCAGTACAAGTTCCAGCATCATTCTTATCTTTTTAGTAGAGGATACATTGGTAGAAACCGAGAATAGCAAGGAATATATAAATAAATCCTCTAACTGATAGGGGAGTATAGGAAAAATACAGAATACAAGAGAAACTTGAGTAAAGCCGTAGAATTCCTTTACAGAAACAACAAGACAATGAACACAGAAAGTATGAGTTTCATATGATTTAGAACAGATAGTAATAAGAGAAAGTACATAGTGATTCATCTACCCAGAGAACTTACAGAGATTTACACACAGAACTCCCAGCTATAACTACAAGAAAATAAGAGAGACTTAGGTAACTGGCAAAATCTACGTTCTTCATGGAGTTGGGAGTACTTAGCATTGTGAAAACATCAAAAATTTCTGCAACTTCTCTGGGTAAATGAATCACTCTGTACTTTCTCTTGTTACTATTTGTTGTAAATCGTAGGAAATTCATACTTTATGTTCACAGACTCGTTGCCTTATGGAAGTAGATTTCTTTCTGGGAAAGTGATGTTTTCACAATGCTAAGTACTCCCAACTCCATGGACAATGTAGAATTTGCCAGTTATCTAAGTCTCTCTTAATTGGGAGTTCTCTGTGTAACTTTCTGTAACCTCTCTGGGTAGATTAATCACTCTCTACTTCCTCTTGTTACTATGTGTTCTAAATCGTACGAAACTCATACATTCTATGTTCACTGTTTCGTAGGTAGATGAATCACTCTGTACTTTCTCTTGTTACTATCTATTCTGAATCGTATGAAACTCATCCATTCTATGATCACTGTTTCATTGTGTTATAGAAGCAGATTTGTTTCTGGGAAAGTGATGTTTTCCAGTGGTAAGTACTCCCAACTCATTGAACAACGTTGATTTTGTCAGTTATCTAAGTCTCTTATTTTCTTGTAGTTATAGCTGGGAGTTCTCTGTGTAACTCTGTATCTCTGTATCTCTGTAACTTCTCTGGGTGGATGAATCACTAGGTACTTTCTTTTGTTACTATCTGTTTTAAATCGTTTGAAATTCATACTCTATGTTCAGAGACTCGTTGTCCTATGGAAGTAGATTTCTTTCTGGGAAAGTGATGTTTTCACAATGCTAAGTACTCCCAACTCCATGAACAACGTAGATTTTGCCAGTTATCTAAGTCTCTCTTAGTTTCTTGTAGTTATAGCTGGGAGTTCTCTGTGTAAACCTCTGTAACTTCTGTGGGTAGATGAATCACTATGTACTTTCTCTTGTTTCTATCTGTTCTTAATCTTAAGAAACTCATACTTTCTCATTTCACTGCCTCGTTGTCTTAGAGAAGTAGATTTCTTTCTGCAAAAGTGATGTTTTCAGAATGCTAAGTACTCCCAACTCCATGAACAACGTAGATTTTGCCAGTTATCTAAGTCTCTCTTAGTTTCTTGTAGTTATAGCTGGGAGTTCTCTCTGTAAATCTCTGTAACTTCTCTGGGTAGATGAATCACTCTGTACTTTCTCTTGTTACTATCTGTTCTAAATCGTAGGAAACTCATAATTGTATGTTCACTGTCTCATTGTCTTATAGAGGTAGATTTATTTCTGGGAAAGTGATGTTTTCACAATGCTAAGTACTCCCAATTCCATGAACAACGTAGATTTTTGCCAGTTATCTAAGTCTCACTTATTTTCTTGTAGTTATAGCTGTGAGTTCTCTGTGTAAATGTCTGTAACTTCCAATATATTCATACTCAAACATCTTGGTGTATGTCAAAAGAATGATAAACTAATACATTCACATGATTTAAGTTTGAAATTAAAAGCTTTAAAACCCAAAATCCCAGAAGTAGAATACAGACTTAATGTTTCCTCCTTCTGTCCACTAAGCACAACTATAAACTCTGGAAATATCACAAGATGCAACCAAAGGTGGGCTCTGAAAAATATAAAGAAGAAAGTAAACTGGCTAAAAACTTGAAGTCTGAAGGAGTAAGAGAACAGCAGGACACCTGACAGCTATGACACCCCATTCAACAGCAGACAGTGACCCAAATGCAGTGACTCCCAAGCCCCAACCTAGCAACAGAAGGCAGCCTAGAGAGGCTCATCCCTCTTCTGATTAGAAGTTTTGCTGAAAACGCCAGGAGAATCTGGTGGCATCTCACAGGGTAATCAGCTGGAAGCTACTCTGATAATAATTGAATAGGAGAAGAATTTTCTTTCTTTGCAAGTTCTAAAACTTCTCTCCCCATTTAGACACACTGGCAGCCAGGGCAGCTCCAGCAAAACAGTCTCCTACAACGAAATGCCTAGTCCAAGAAGCGCTATTTATTTTTTCAGGCTGGAGAATTTCTTCCCCACATAGAAACACTATGCTGGAACTGTTGACAGGGGTCAGGCAGACTGGGGGAGGAGGGCTGGTATGGAGAGCAGCAAGCAAGGCCTGGCAATGAGTAAACCGGATTTTAGAAATTCTATGTACTTAACAGATCTGCAAGCTTCTTTATCTACCATACTACTGAGGTTTCTGAAAACCACATGAAACACCTAACCCCGTCAGTGAGTTGCAATACAAATTGAATGCCCAGCAACGGATTGTGAAAGAAGGGTCATGTGGTAGGCAGAATTCTAAGATAGCAACTCAAGATTCCTGGTCTATGACATGCACACACCTTCTCCCAGTTATCCATCAAATACTAATACATGTACTACTGTGAAGAGATTCTAAAGATGTCGTTAAGGTCCCAAGCCAGTTGACCTTAAGGTAAGAAGATTATTTGGGTAGGTCTGACTAAAACACATGAGCTCTTTTAAAGCAGAGAGTCTTTCTAGCTGGTCACAGAACAGGAGGTCAGAAAGATACTCTTGACGTGACTTGGAAGAAAGCACACATCCATGTGAACTGCCGAGGTGATGCCACATGGCAAAGAACTACACTCAGGCAGCCACTAGTTGCTGAAAGCAGCCTCTGGGCAACAGCTAGAAGGAAAACAGGGACCTCATTCTAAGAGCTATTAGGAAGTAAATTCTGACAACCACCACTGAGCTTGAATGAAGGCCTCAAGTTGAAGTGTGAACCTGAGCCCTAGCTGACACTTTGATTCCAGCCCAGTGAATACCTGAGCCAAGAATTCACCTGTGCTATGCCTGGACATTTGACTGTAAGATAATAAATTTGAATTGTTTTAAGCCATTAACTTTTTGGTAATTTGTCACTCATCAATGTAAACTAATACAAGCTAGATGAAACAACTTGTTCTTCACCTTGGAAGGGCTGTATCAACATGCCCCAGACCACTGTTGTGAGCTATCAAGTTGATTCCAACTCGTAGTGACCCTATAGAGCAGAGTAGAACTGCCCTAGTTCTAAGGAGTGCCAAGGAGCAGATGATCAGGTCTTTTGTCTATGGGAGTAGCTGGTGGACTTCAGCTGCCAACCCTTCAGTTAGCAGCTGAGTACTTAATGCTCGTGCCACTGGTGCTCCTTAACCCAGACCGCTAGACCCTTAGAAAAGAGGAATGGAGACATACAGGTATAGTCCAACGAAGCCAGAGGCCTAAAACACCTGAATTTCACTGGGTCTTCTTTGCCAGCGGAAGCAGCTCTGCCAAGTGTGCTTGAGGTAGTTAGCTTCCCTTTGGTCTCCCTTTGCCTGAAGACCTTTCTTGGTATGCTATGGAGGAAGATATCCAAAGGTTTAAAGAGATTAGACTTCAGGTTCCAGTATTAGATGCAAAGACAATAGCCTTACAAATTTACTTTGTGAATCTCTTCCTACAATTGTATAACTTAAAAACCTCTGCAATAAAACTGTGTATGTGTTGTATTTTAGTGTTTCTGCTTCTCTGATTGAAACCTGACTGATAAAATAAAGGTCAGTGTCACTGATTTCATGTTTCTCTTTCTCCCAGGCCCTGATATCTTCCTAATATGCCTTCCTCAAAGTGTTATTGCCTATCTGTTGCGAGAGGCAAAAGCCAAAACTATTTTCCTCACCTTGGCTCAAAACATTCAGGACATATCAGGCAATTTTAATAAAATCTCCAGGAGTTACCAGAAAACTTGTTCATTTTACCAAAAAAAGAATGTTGTGAGATCTTTAATTTTTCTGCTTCAAAAGTGTTATTTATTTTTTTTCAAAAGTGTTGTCTTTATACCTCCCATTGTATTTTGTATTCTTTTGTTTAAAGAAGGTAAAACCTCTAGAAAAAAGTCACTGTTGTTTAGGGCTTACATATGAGGGACTGAAACACAAAGCAACTGCAGCATCAGGATTTAATGAAACAGGGTTGCTAGGGTACTATGGGAATAAAAGGTTTATTACATGAAATGGACCTCACACAATTGTGGAGCAGCTAAGGCAGTGATGGTGAGAGGATTTGACTAGTTAGAATTACTAACTAGTCCTCTGCAAGCACTGTCATGAAGTTGGAGCTTGCAAAGAAATCGGCAAAGCTAAGTACACACAGCCACTTCAGTGGTATTTTGCAAGGCGAGCCTATGGAGAGGTCTGTGAGATGATGCCCCTCTGTGCAGCTACCACTTCTATGGTTCTGCAGGTTTAGGACAGGGGTAGGCATAGAGGTCTTGAGTTGATTTTGGTGAGCAAAGCTAGTAGATTGGAAGATGAAGAAAAGCAAGAAAAAGTTGGATTCCACTGGTGTCTCCAGGTCTATCTGACCACTGTGACCTTCTGAGAGTAATGGCCTTCACCTCACTTTCAACATCCAAATCTGCAAGTTCCTCTTTGGTCAACTCAAACCCTGAAATGTGTGTTGAAGGGATTCTGGGAAACAAAATTCACAGCATAAGTCATAGTGTAACCCAGCACAGTGTCTAAAACAAGAGAGAGAAACATAAAGATCCTGGGGTTCCTCACAGAACGTAGAGCAGTAGTGAGATCGAGACTTAGCGATAGCCTGAAACAGGACTTCCAGGACCGTCAGGGCTGTCTCTGTGTCTTGTGTCTCTTCTCTGCTCCGTTGTCTACCTGCATATCGGTGGCCTGGCCTGTTCCACTGCAGGAAACCTACCTGCTAACTGTTTCTGAACTTTACTCCATGGATTCAGAAGTGTTCATTAGAGAAAGACTTAGCTCTATTTTTTTGTTTTTTGTTTTTTTTTTTTGGTGCCCAGTCCAAGAATTTCTGAGAAGGGTCTTGCTAGTCAGATGGTCAGGTTAAGATATCATGTGGGTGCTCCTGCTGCACCACAGAATAGGAAAGGAACAGTTTTCAGAGCAAAATGAACATGTTAAGCAAGCAATGACATAAATGAGATGACCTTCCTTCCAACAGTTCATTTCAACAGAACTTTCTGTGGTTTTAGAGAATTTTTAAAAAATCACTATGCTATAATTTAGTGCCCCCTTTTCATTTCATGAGGGACATTTCATATAGTAACTGCCTAACCTACACATTTAGGGGGAAAAAGCCCTTATTTCTAGTATAGTGCTTTTTTTCTTACTCCACAGTGCCTCTGCCCTCTTGGTTCCCTCACTACAATAAATATAATAAAAAAGATTTCTAGTTCCTTACTTGTAGCAACAGAAAATATGTTGACTGTGAAGTACATTCAGTTTAACATAAAGCAAAAACCTAACAGTTGATATAGTCATGTGAACTGCTAGTGACATTACTTCAGGCTCAAGGACCTTCTACCAAAACAAAAGATCACAGTATAATGGAGCAATAACTAGGAAGTTCACTGTTTATTTCCCTCCTAGAATTTCGTTGCCAGTAACTAATACATACTGAGCATTGTCTATTATGAGACACTGCCCCAAATGTAATGGATAAAAGTGAGTCTGTAAGACACAGGTCCAGCCTTTTAAAATCTAGTTAAATGGATAGAATACAAATATAAAATATAATCAACTACTCACAGTAGATGAATAGCTCACTATAAGTAACCACAGAAGCCCTGTTGGTGTAGTGGTTAATTGCTACATCAGCTCAGCAAAAGATCAGCAGTTCAAATCCACGAGATGCTTTTTGGAAACTCTATGGGGCTGTTCTATTCTGACCCATAGGATCACTACGAGCAGGCATTGACTCAGAGGCAAGGGGTTTGGTTTGAGGGTTTATTCTAACTACTGGTAGTCCCTGGGTGGCACAAATTTTTAAGCACTGGAATGTGTTCCAATAGAAGAACATGGATTTCGTACCACCTGGCGTACTTACAGAAGTGTTGAGAAAGGTAAGGATCGCTCAACCAATTTGGGGAGAGTCACCTAGTTGGTAAAAGAATCACCCTTTCTCAGACATCCCTCCCTGCCCAGTGAACTCATTGCTAGACTGTGTAAGGTTTAAGCCTTCTAGAAGCTGTGGGACAGCAGAGTGAGGTGGGGTGGGAACACAGATCCACAGGTGGGAAGAAAGGGGTTGAGCATCCTAACAAGGGCCTGGCATAGGAAAAGGTAGAGAGGCTGGAATAAGCATATCTAGTTTCCTGTGGCATCCCAAGCTAGTTGCATCATAGGTATTCTGTAAAAAATTATGGGTGACTGAAGCATTCAGGAAATTGGCATACATAAACCAAGATCCACTGCTGTCACGTCAATTACAACTCATAGCTACCCTATAGTAGAGAGTAGAACTGCTCTATAGATGTTTCAAGGAGTGCCTGGCAGATTCAAACCATCACCCTTTTGGTTAGCAGACATAGCACTTAACCACTATGCTAGTATATCTTAATTTCGGTCCATTAACAAGTGGCCATATCTTGGGGGGTGTTTAGAGTCACAAGAAAAATGTGACAATTTTATTAGACACTAGTAAGTAGATTTAAAACATATTTTTATTTAAAAAAAAAAAAACTCCATCTGTGTGAGAGGGAGAGAGAGTGCGTGTGTGCTTGCGTTACTGAAACCATCCCAGTGGTGTAACAGTTAAGCATTCAGCTACCAGTCGAAACATTGACAGACTGAACTCACTGGGTGGCTCAGAAGGAAAAAAGCCCAGTGAGCTACTCCCATTAAGAGCAGAGCCTAGAAAATCCTCCAGGGTTGCTATGAATTGGAATCCACCAGACAACACCTAACAAAAACATATAGATATTAACATGCACATAGATATAAATATATATACACACATAGGAGTAGGTTGAAAATTCTTCAAATAAAATATTAAATTTGGGAGAAATTTCTCACTTGTAGTGTCTTCAGGCAATATCTCATACCGCTGGGAAGGCCCCGTTGCCTCTTTTCTGCCGTTAGGAGTACTGGAGGGGAAAAGCTTGAGAAGTATCAGCAGGGAGTTCCTGTTGAACAAAAGGAAAAAGTAATGAAAACAGCAATTGAAAGATAAATTGTAAGATTCCAAACCTTTTCTTGAAGAAAAATTTGCCAGTTAAGAATACAGCAATCTTGTTATTTAAATCAGTAATAAACTGGTTTGATACGCCCCAGTGGCTGCTTATAGATAGAAATAGAAATTTATATCAATATATTTACATAGCAAAGAAAGTGTCTGGCTGGAATTTACATACCATCTTTTGTGGAAAAAAATAAAAGAAAATTCTGCTAAATGTAAGAATTTATAACTGCGTACACAAAAATACATACGTATAGTTCAAATTTAAAATAACCTGATTAAGAGACTACAGCACCCTCTTAAAGTTGAAACTCTTTAAGACCAAAAAGAAGAAAGCAATGGTATAGGTAATAAAACATACAATAACAGTTCATTATTAGAATTTAGAGATTAACTATAACCAGAAGAAAACTGGACCTCCAAGCTTCATTTTAGTATTATGTATTTTTCCTTAAAATTTACTAGTCTTCGGTTTCCAAATTTGCTCTCACTCTGCCTCGCTTCACCTCTTGCAGAAAGTACATGTCAAGCAACTTTGGGTTCCCTGAGGACAACCAGGACGGCCAGCTTGGTGTGGCTGTAAACTTCAGATCTGGATGTTGTCATTCATTTGCTTTTTCCAAAGATGCAGGATACTTATTTCAAGACACCTGTCCTACAGTATTAACTTTTAAAAAACGCTAGTGACAGCAAAGCTAAAAATTCAAATGGAAAAGAATTTGAGCAGATCAGCAGCTACCCTTCCATAGTTTTTATTCTTTCCTTTTTCTTTTTGTTTTGACTCATTCTCGAGAAGAATGCTTCCGCACACAATGACCAGATTCTGGCACCACAAATTCTATCATCTCAAGCTTCTTTGTAATCACTGCAGATGGCCACACAGTTTATTCAGCTCATAGTGATGAGAATCAAACGTGAAGATGGCTGAAATAATTGGGTCAAATCGGTAGTAAGCCAGCTGAGTGGTCACAGAAAAATGAGGGCATATTCAAAAATCAAAATCGATCATTTTCTCTACCTGCCAAATAGGAGTGATGAGGGTGTGGTGTCAGTCAATTTCAGAAGGACACTAGCAAGTAAAATTTTTAAATTATTAATATTTATATGGTGCAGAATAAAAATAAACAATACTGCTTATAATAGAAATTTAGGCAAATTCTTATCCTACACATCTCATTTCCAACTCATTCCGTCTCATGAAAAGAAAGTTAGCCTGTAATAGAACTGTGAAGTTAGAATATTTTCGGCTAAAGTATTACTTTCAATACTTTCTCTTTCACTGTGCTGTGCTAGATTTCTTCCATTTGTCATCCTACACCTGTCTTCTACTCTTCTCTGCCCCACTAGGTGCCCTGGGAGGCTGATCTGCTTGGACTACATCAACAAGACTCCTTGTTCCTGGCTTCCAGTAGAGTTTGACCACTCAGAGGCATAGATACAAGATCAGAGGAACGGAGAAAAATGAGATCAAGTATTAGCTAGCTGTTCCAGCTGCCTCTTGTGGGATCATTCTTCCAAAGAAAGTCAAGAGCAACCCATTCCACTTCATGTTCTAGTACCTACTTTCTCCTCTTTGCCACATCACCACACCATCCCATGCAAACTGTCCCTCTGTTAAACTGTCCTCACATTACTCACTTTGATTTACCATGTGCTTTCAGCTGAAATTTTGGAGGAAACAGAGCAATAACAATCTTGATAAATCGTTACTTCGAATTGTTTGACAATTAGTGCTAAATTAAGGCAATTGTTTAATAATAACGCAAAGTATAACTGTTACCATTCAGCCTGTGCATGGTTTCTCTGATAAATCGGAGACACGTACTTTGAGGGAAAGCTAAGATGAAAATTCATAGACTATATCTCCTATATCACCTCAGAGTCTTTCCTGGAGAATATGTGGCCTCACTTTTATTAAAGTGGCTCTATAGGCTGGACAGTGAACAAAGAAGACAGAGGAAGAATTGATGCTTTTGAATTATCGTGTTGGAAAAGAATGTTGAATGTACCATGGACCCTCAAAAGAACAAACAGATCTGTTCTGGAAGAAGTGCAACCAGAGTGTTCCTTGGAAGCCAAGACGACAAGACTATGTCTTACATACTTTGAACATGTTGTCAGGAAAGATCGATCCCTGGAGAAGGACATCTCACTTGGTAGAGTGGAGGGTCAGTGAAAAAGAGGAAGACCCTTGACGAGATGGATTGACACAGTGGCCACAACAATGGGCCGAAGCGTAAAAGCGATTGTGGACATGACGCAAGACTGGGTAGTGTTTTGTTCTGTCGTCCATAGGGTCGCTATGAGTTGGAACCCACTCAACGGAACCTAACAACAACATAGGCTGTCTTGGAGTCCCTGAGTAGTGCAAGTGGTTAAGCCACCGACTACCAACCAGAAGATTCATGGAGTCAAATCTACCCAGAGGCACTTTTTATTAAAGGCCTGGGGATCTGTTTCCCAAAAGTCACAGTTTCAAAAACCCTAAGGTGCATGATTCTACTTTGCACACATGTAGTCTCTATGAATCAGAATCTACTCAATGGCCCCTGGTTTGTTTTCTTTGGTTACAAGCTGACTTGGGGACAGAAGGCAAGCAATTCTACCAGATTGGCTCAAGTCAGTCTCTATTCACCCAGTATGTAACTTAAAAAAAAATACAAACCAAGTAAGCATGGTTATCTAGTTTAGTCTTTGTTGTGGTCATTGCCTTCAAGTCAACTCCAAGAGATAGTAACCCTATGTATGACAGAACAAAACATTGGCCTGATACTGTGCCGTCTTCATGGTTGCTGATACGTTTGAGTCTATTGCTGCAGCTACTGTGTCAACCCTCTCATTAAGATAAGACACTGGAATTTCTATTGGAATTCCATTGTGCATGCAAATCACTTCAGGTAGAATAGACATTTTCAATGTGAAGTCTTCTTTTCCCTTAGCAGGGTTTTGCAGCTGACTGATTTCACTCAGCATAATGTCTTCTAGTTGATACCAGGTTATGAGATGCTTCCTAAAACAATCACTGTTCTTTATCATTGCATAGTGTTCCCTTGTGTATATATACCATAGTTTATCGATTCAACTGTCAATGGACACCTAGGTGGATTCTACCTTTTTGCTGTTGTGGAGAGTGCTGCAGTAGACATTCATGTGCAAGACCTGTTCATGTGAAAGACCTTATTTCTTTAGTAGGGTCTTGTAATTTTCTCTGTTTAGGTCTCTTACTTCTCTGGTTAGATTTATTCCTAGGTATTTTATCTTCTTGTGGGTTATTACAAATGGTATTGATTTGGTGATTTGATTTCTTCCTTAATGATCTTTTTGTTGGTGTGAAGGAATCCTACTGATTTATTTCTGTTCATCTCATGTCCTGATACTTTGCTGAACTCTTCTATTAGTTTCAGTAGTTTCTTTATGGTTTTCTGTGTATACGATCATATCATTTGCAGATAGGGGTACTTTTGCTTCTCCTTTACTGATGCAGATGCTGTTTAATTCTTTATCTTGTCTGGTTCCTCTGGCCAGAACCTCTTGCACAATGTTGAACAGAAGTGGTGACAGTGGGCATCCTTGTCTAGTTCCTCTTCTCAAGGGGAATTCTTTCAGTCTCTCTCTGTTCAAGACAGTGCTTGCAGTTGGTTTTATGTAGATGCCCTTTGTTGCATTGAGGAATTTCTCTTCTATTCCTGTTTTGCTGAGAGTTTTTAAGATGAATGGGTGTTTGACTTTGTCAAGCACCTTTTCTGCATCAATTGATAGAATCAAATGATTCTTTTACTTTGTGTTACTTATATGGTTGATCTCATTAATTGTTTTTCTGATGTTGAACCAACCCTGCATCCTTGGTGCGAATCCTACTAGGTCATGATGAATTATTTTTTTGATAGTTGTTGGATTCTATAGGCTAGAATTTTGTTGAAGATTTTAGCATCTAGTTTCATGAGTGATGCTAGTCTGTAATTCTCTTTTTTTTCTGGGGGTCTTCACCTAATTTTGGTATCAGGGTTACACTGGCTTCTTAGAATGAATTTGGGAATGTTCCATAATTTTCTATGTTGTGGAATAGCTTCAGTAGTACTGGTATTAACTCCTCTCTAAAAGTTTGGTAGAATTCTCTGGTGTAGCCATCTGGGCAAGGACTTTTTTTGGTTGGTAGGTTTTTTATTACCTTTTCAGTCTCTTCTTTTGTGATAGGTTTATTAAGTTGTTCTACTTCTCTTAGTGATAATTTTGATTGGTGATGTGAATCTAGAAATTTGTCCATTTCCTCTAGATTTTCAAATCTGTTAGACTACAGTTTTTTGTAGTACTCTGTTATGATACTTTTAATTTGGGGGGGTTGTGATATCTGCCATCTCATTTCTTATTCAGGTTATTTGTTTCCTCTCCTGTTTTTGTTTTGTAAGTTTAGCCAATGGTTTATCATTTTGTTGGTCTTTTTGTTAACTCTTTCCATTGTTTTTCTATTCTCTAATTTGTTTAGTTCTGCTTTAATCTTTTCTTCTGGTGCCCAAGAAGTTCTTTTGTTGTTCTCTTTCTATTTGTTCAAATTGTAAGGTTAATTCTTTGTTTGGGGCCCTTTCTTCATTAAAGATGTGTGCATTAATAGAGAGAAATTGACCTCTGAGCACTGCTTTTACTGTATCCAATAGGTTCTGGTAGGATGTGTTTTCGTTCTCATTTGATTCCACAAATTCTTTATTGCATTCTTGATTTCCTCCAAAACCCAAGGATTTTTGAACAAGGTGTTGTTCAGTTTCCATGAGCTCAAATTTCTACCCATGTGTTCTCTGTCATTGATTTCAACTTTTACAGCTTTATGTCTGAGAAGATGCTATGCAATAACTCAGTGATTTGGATTTTGTTGAGACTTGCTTTATGGATAATATGGGGTCTATTCTGGAGAATGTTCCATGTGCATTGCAAAAGAAGGTGTACTTGTCTGTCATTGGGTAAAAAATTCTGTATGTATCTGTGAGGTTGAGTTGGTCAGTTGTCTCAGTAAGATCTTCTGTACTGAGCTTCTTTCTGAATGATCTGTCCATCACTGAAAGTGAATTTTTGAAGTCTCCTACTATTATTGTGGAATACTCTATTTCATTTTTTAATGTTGTCGGCATTTGTTTGATGTATTTAGATGCTCTGATATTGGGTACACAAATATTTAATATTGTTATATCCTCCTTATGCAATGGAACATTTAAGCCATAAATAGTGATCACCCTTGCCCACACTGGTCGACTTTACTTTAAAATCTATTTATTCAAGATTAATATTGCCACTTTTGCTCTTCTTTGCATGTTTTTAGCTTGATATGTGTTTCCATCCTTTGATTTTCAATTTGTTCATATTTTTTAGTCTAAAGTGTGTTTCTTGTAAGCAACATATAGAAGAGTTCTGTTTTTTGATCCAGCCTGTTACTCTCTATTTATTGGAGCATTCAGTCTGTTTACATTCAGTGTAATTATTGATAGATATGTATTTAGTGTTGTCAGTTTGGTACCTTGATTTTTGTGTTGTTGACATCTTCTGAGTTCCACTTAGTATTCTGTTCTGGGTCATTTTTCTTTATGGGTTTTCTTTTTATCTTTTTCAGTGTTGGTTTTGTGTCTCTTGAGACTTCTGTATTCTGTTTCTTGTTTTGATGTGTAGTATTGTTAGTTTGCTTTGTGGCTACCCCAGTATTTCTCAGTGTTTTAGGTTTAAACCAATCTTTAACTTCTTTATAACTTCTTAACTTCCTCTCCATCTGAAAGCTATGAATGCTGTAATATATCCCTCTTTATAGTATAATGTTATCATAGTTTACATGCTGAGCTCTCTGTTTCCCTAATTTTAATATTTTAGCTTTGATCGAGTTTTGTGAGGCTTCTAAGTAAGTAGGACTCCAGATGCTGTGTCCCGTATTGCATCCTTAAATACATCTTGTGTTACTGATTTTTTAATTGAAGAACTTCCTTCAGTATTTCTTATAACTTGGTTTAGTTTTTGCAAAGTTTCTATAGCTTCTGTTTGTCTGAGAACGTCCTAATTTCACTGTCATATTTGAAACATGATTTTGCAGGATGTATAATTCTTGGTTGGAAGTTTTTTTTCCTTCAAGGCTTTGTACATGTCATCCCATTGCTTTCTTACCAACAAAGTTTCATCTGAAAAGTCAGAGGACATTCTACAAAGCTTCCCTTGGGGCATTAATTTTTGTTTAAGCCTTGCTGCCTTTAAGAGCCTCTCCTTATATTTCATTTGGTTAAACTCAGTTGTAATATGTCTTGGTGCCTTTCTTTTGGGATATACTTTTTGTGGAGTTTGATGAGCATCTTAAATAGCTATCTTGACTTCTTTAATGATGTCAGGGAAGTTTTCTGTCAGCAACTCTTCAACAATTCTCTCCATAATTTTTCTATCCCTCCCTGTTCTGGAGTTCTAGTTACAACCAAATTGTTCCTCTTGATAGAGTCCCACATGATTCCTAATGATTCTTCATCTGTCTTGATTCTTTCCTCTTATTTCTCCTCTTAAATTCTGGTGTCAGTTGCTTTACCTTCAGTTTGGGTAATTCTGCATTCCATTTCCTCGATCCTGCTCTTTTGGCTTTCCGTTGAATTGCCTAACTCTGTAGTTTTATTATTGATCTGCTGAATTTCAGATCGTTGATGTTCTAGCCATTTGTATAGCTTGTTCAATTTTTCATTTTGTTCATCTGTACTTTGTTTAATCTCCATCCTAAAATACACAAGGGCTCTATACATAATTCTTTTGTATTCTACCTCTGATAATTTCATGAAGCTTTCTTCATCTGGGAAGTTTTTCGATTCTTTATTTTGGGAGTTTTCTGGAGCCATGATGGTCTGCTTCTTTAAGTGATTAGATATTGATTGTTGTCTTCATGCCATCAGAAAGCTGTTCAGCTTCTCCAGTGTTGCACCAGAAAAAGCTATTGCATAGCTCTAAGAAGTGAGTAAGGGCACTGCTAGACTTGGCTGTCAACCACCACTGTGTTCTCCAGGTGCAGGTGTCTTAAATACAGCTTCTCTGGTAAGAGAGACACTGTCCAGCCCAACAGTGCTGCTCATTTGAGCAGCTGGCCCCAGCTAGGCACTCAGGGGTGGCAGGCCCTGCCTCATAGCTTACAAAGATGGTGACCTATTTGTGCTGACCTCCAAAGTCACACCAGCAGACCCTGTGGCATTGTTCAGAGACGGGAGAAAGGAAGGGTGCCACCACACTCAGCTGCCAGCCACTGCTGTATTCTCTAGGTACAATTGTCTTAAAAACAGTCCAGTGCTTTGCTCAGTATGGCAGCCAGCCACAGCCAAGCCCTCAGGAGTGGCTGATTCCACCTCTCAGCAGGCTCAGATGGCATCCTACCTATACCACCTCTTCTGTGCTGTGCCAGCAGAGTCTATGGCACAGCTCAGAGAAGAGAGAGGGGACGGGCACTGGTACCCTCAGCCACCAGTGCTCACTGGGTTCTCTAGATGTGACTGTCTTAAGTACAGCCTCTCAGCTGTGAGAGATACCATTGACTTAGTCACTGCAGCTCAGCATAGCTGCAGGGTCTCAGGCTCAGCAGTCCCAGGCCCACTCTCCTGGTTAACAGAGATGGCATCCATACCATAAGCCTCTAAGCTGCTGTGCCAGCAGGAGCAGGTCCCTTTGTGCCACTGTTTCCCCTCCAACAAAGAAAGTTTTTCCCCTTCCTGTCTCCCAATTCAATCTCACAACCCACCACCTGATCTCGGAGCTCCCAGAATGTCCACTCTGCTCCTTTTAGTTGTTTTTCTAGGCCTTAGTTCCCAGGGGCCATTGAGGAGACATTTGACTAGTCCACCATCTTGCCCTAGCCCATGTTCAGTACTTTTACTCCATCATTTCTTCCTTTTGCTTTAGCTACTTGTCATTCAAGTTTCAGAGTCACTTCTGACATCTAATTTGGTCTTTTTCTTTCCTGTGTTTTAATGACTTTTCACTTTCTTCATGTATGATGCCCTTGATGTCATTCCACAGCTCCTCTGCTCTTCAGTTATTAGTGTTTAGCTCATCAAATCTATTGAGATGGTCTCTAAACTCAGGTGGGATATAATCCAGGTTGTACTTCTTCTCTCACGAACTTATTCTGATTGTCTTGTGTTTCAGTTTGAACTTGCTTGTGAGCAATTCATGGTCTGTTCCACAAATGGCCCCAGGTCTCATTTTGACTGACGATATTGGGCTTTTCCATCATCTCTTTCCATAGATGTAGTACTTTTGATTCCTGGGTGTTCTATGGGGTGAGGTCAATGTGTATAGAAATCATTTATGTCAGTGAAAAAAAGTATTTGCAATAAAGAAACAGTTGGTCTTGCAAAATTCTAATTCTTTTCAGGAGTAGACTTCTAAGTCTTTTTTCCTAGTCTGTCTTAGTCTGGAAGATCAGCTGAAACCTTTTCTCCATATGTGACCTTGCTGGCATCTGAATACCAGTGGCATAACTTCCGCATCACAGCAACACACAAGCTCCCCACAGTATGACAAACTGGCAGACATGTGGGGCACCCATACTCATATTAACTCATATTCATGTTAACTTTGTCCAGTAGAACTGTCCACATTTGTTTTCCAAGGCTATAATCTTTACAAAAGCAGACTGCCACATCTTTCTCCCAGAAGTAGTTGGTGGGCTGGTGGGTTCAAACTACCAACTTTTTGGTTAGCAGCTTAGTGCTTAAACATTGCACCACTAGGCCTCCTATACCCATAGCGATAAATCAGTCAGATCTGTAATTATGATCTTTCCTTACTAGTTACCATTAGAAGACATTCCCAAACTAATCTCCATGTTTGATTATAACAATTAACATATTACTATAATTCTTTTGGTGTTTTAGTTTTCTCTTCCTTCATTTGATTTTTCTATTTATCTCTCCAGTTCATGCTATATCTGACTTCAGTTGTCAGTATGGAGTTCAATAAGGGGTGGGACAAAATTAGAGTGTGAGCAGTGGCTTCCTCTTCTAAAGTGACTTCATCAGTGAAGATGAACTAGTTTGGTTTTCAAGGGAACTGTAGGATCACAGTACTACCTAGTCTTTCAAATCATTTCATGTGTAACCATTCCAGGTTCTGTTGTGACTTTTTCATAAACAATGCCCTAACTTACGCATAAGAAATTAGGTCAAGGAGTCCAAGTCCAGCTCAAATTTCTAGGTGTGATCTTCCAAGCCTAGTCATCAGCAATTTCAGGGCTTTGTGTGTCAAGCCTCATGTGGGAAAGCTACCCTCCCCAAGTAGACTTGTTGCACAGCCAGTGTATTCCAGTCTCTGGAGAGAATTGCTGTCAAGGACTCAGATTCTCCCCAGAAGACTACTTTCATACACATAAGTGCATTCCTACCCCAGGTGCCTTCTTTTGGAGACCTCTTATGGAGTGAAGGGAAGGGAGATGGCCAGCTAAGACACTCTCCACAAAGACTTATGAGAGGAGGCTGTCTCAGTCACCTAGTACTACTTAATAGAAAATACCACAAGGGATGGTTTCAAGAACAGAAATTTTGTTGTCACTATCCAATAAGCCCTAATTCTGTCTGCTCACTGGTCTCTTTTATATCCTACAAGCTGTAGCTTGAGTCCTGCCTCACCAACACAACTGCTGACCATTCTCTGTCATCAGCATCACTGGGGCAGGTTTCACAACACATGGGAAAAATCACACCATATTGGGGCTTATGACTGAGCCAAAAAACACACACTTTTGGGGAGGACACAATGCAATCCATAATAGAGGCTTTTATAAAGCACTCTTCTCCACTCTGACTCAGTACTATCCATTCATAGCCCTTCCCCTTTCTCTCTCCCCAGGTCCCCAGCTCTCCAGCTCCATAAAATGGTAGGAGCTTTTTGT
Organism: Heterohyrax brucei; assembly: GCA_028571685.1. Taxonomy (NCBI): domain Eukaryota; kingdom Metazoa; phylum Chordata; class Mammalia; order Hyracoidea; family Procaviidae; genus Heterohyrax; species Heterohyrax brucei. The sequence goes on from CM053143.1 coordinate 7,157,088, forward strand.
TCAGAAAGACTTGGCTCTGAGAGCTCTCCCACTTGTGTCATGGGATTGATCCTTACCTTGTTGGGGGGAGTAAAAAACAAGCACTTCTTCCCTTCTTGCCTTTGTTTATACCATTGCAGGAAGTGAATAGAGGCTTAATTATTACTTTGAATTTGACTCATGCCCTAATTGTTTATATAAATGCCTGACCACTTCAACATAGGGCAGCTGGACACAGTTAAGATATAATACAATTATGTTGTAAGTCAGTAACTTCCTGGATCATGCTTCACATTAGGTTTTTTTGCCAACTCAACCCCAGCCACATTCTACTCAATCAGTGAGAAAGTTTGGGGAAAGAGGACCCAGAAAATGGGCAAAAATGAAAAAAAAAATCTGTGCAGGTAAGATGTTGCCATAGAAACAGGCTTTCCAGGTTTGTAACCAATGTACAGTTGCTGCTGCACCACTGGGCTCATCACCAAATGAATCACCTCTGACTGCCTATATACCGTTGTATTGCTCCTTCAAGTTTCAAAGTCCCAAGGAGTTAACATCTACTCTGCTGGATGGGCTACAATTCTAGGGGTGGGGGATGAAGAATAGATGGATTATTTCACTCCATTTGATTTCCATAACGAGAGGTGGAGTCTTGCATTTTGAATATCCCTAAAACAGGAGGAGTGTTTTGATGACGGGTAATCAATAAAATGTCAAATACCCACTGTAGACAAGAAGCTTGTAACTAATTCAGATGGCATCATGGTTTCCTAGACCTACAACAGAATACAAGTGGGTCGTTTCAAAGAATAGAAATTTATTTTCTCACAGTTCTGGAGGCCACATGTTCAAATCAGGGTTTTGCCAATGTTGATTTCCTCTGTGAGCCTCTCTCCTAGTTCTGGTGTCTGCCAATGATCCTGGTGTTCTGTTCCTTTGCTTATAGACGATCCTCACATGTCATTGGATATATGTGTGTGTTTATGAGTGTATTCTGGTCTTTTAACAACTTGTAAGTGATTAGAATCCACCCTGCAACTGATTGTCATGTTACATTTTATTATAGAAGATGATAGTATAGGAGAATAAATGTCATGGAGAATAAATGGAGTTGGCTGTCAGTATTTATCTGGTGATTGATGAAAGAATAGAACACCTGCACTAGTGGCCAGTTCCAGCATCTCCAACCACCCCACTGCCATTGAGTTGATTCTACCTCATAGTTACACCATAGTACAGTGTAGAATTGCCCCATAGAGTTTCTAAGGAGTGCCTGGTGGGGTTCAACTGCCTACCTTTTGGTTAGCAGCAGTAGCTCTTAACTACTACACCACCATGGTTTCCATTATAGCATTAATTCCCAGATAATGCCTTAACTACAGGTCTCTAGAGTGGGAATATTTCCTAAATTCTATTTTCTTGCAGATACCTTCTTATCTGCTGTAGGTTTCAATTAAGCAATTAACCGTGGGCCTAAAGCAGTGATTGGAGACTTGGGTAGGACAAACAGTTAAGACACTAGGCTGCTAACAGAAAGGTTGGAAATTTGAATCCACCTAGAAGCATCTCAAAAGAAAGACCTGGTGATCCACTTCCACCAAAATACCAGCTACTGAAAATCCTATGGAAAAAAGTTCTACTTTGACACACACGGAATCACTGTGAGTCAGAATCAACTTAATGGCAACTGGTAGAGCAGTAGCTTTCCAATACCAGCCTGCATCAGAGGATCTGTTAAAACACAAATGCGTGGTTGTTGTTAGGTGCTATCTAGTCCATTCTGACTCATAGCAATCCTATGTACAACAAAACAAAACACTGCCCAGTCCTGCACCGTCCTCACAATTGTTGCTGTATTTGAGCCCACGGTTGCAGACACTGTGTCAATCCATCTGATTGAAGGTTTGTCTCTATTTTGCTGATCCCCTACTATACCAAGCACTATGTCCTCCAGAGACTGGTCCATCCTGATAACACGCCCAAAGTCTGTGAGATAAAGTCTTGCCATTCTTGCTTCTGATGAACATTCTGGCTGTGCTTCTTCCAAGACAGACTTTTTGTTGTTCTTTTGGCAGTCAGTGGTATGTTCAGTATTCTTCATTAACATCGTAATTCAAAGGAATTAATTCTTCTGTCTTCCTTGTTCATTGTCCAGCTTTCACATGCATATGAGGCAATTGAAAATACCATTGCGTGAGTCAGTCACACCTTAGTCCTTAACATGACGTCTTTGCTTTTTAACACCTTAGAGAGACCTTTGACAGCAGATTTTCCCAGTGCAATGCATTGTTTGATTTCTGGATTGCTGTCTCTATGTGTGCTGATTGTGGATCCAAGTAAAACGAACTCCTTGACAATTCGGTATTTTCAAGATGTAGGCATGTTTTCTTTATGTGGCGTTATAATCCATACTGAAGGCTGTAGTCATTGATCTTCACCAGTAATGCTTTAACAGATTGAAAACACTACTCTGTACTATACTATCATCACAGTTGTTGCCATACTTGAGCCTTTTATTGCAGCCACTTGTGTGAATCCACCCCATTGAGGATGCGCATCTTTATCAACATGGTGTCCTTCTTCAACTCTCTCCTGATAACATGTCTAAAGTATGACCACTAATAAGTTCATCTCTCTATGCATTTGCCTGTTCTACATATTTTGTGTACATGAGATCATACAATATTTGTCCTTTTGTATCTGGCTTATTTCACATAACAACTTCATCATTGCAACTACCTTTCTCAACCAACAGACCGCAACTGTACACGTACACCTTGCCAGATGGAATACACAGTGATTAAATTGACTACATCTGTGGAAAAAGATAATGGAAAAGCTCAATATCATCAGGCAGAACAAGACAAGGTGCTGGCTGTGGCACAGACCATCAGTTGTTCATAAGCAAGTTCAAATTGAAACTGAAGAAAATTAAGAGAAAGTCCAAGAGAGCCTAAGTATGACCTGGAGTATATCCCACCTCAGTTTAGAGACTATCACAAAAATACATTTAAGGTGTTAACAAATCATGACCAAAAAAGGCTAGATGAGTTGTAGAATGACAACAAGGCACCATGCATGCAGAAAGTAAGAGGTTGTTGAAAAGGCAAGAAAGAAAAGACCAAATTGGATGTCATACAACTGCTTTTGTGTGTTGAGTAGCTGTGGGAAGCCGAGACTTCCCGAAGCAAGGCCAGAATATGGTCAAGTTAACTCTTGTATTAACAAGATCTAAATTAAGCACATTCCAAGTATTGTACACCCAGCATTGTCCTCAGAATAAGCAGAGGTCAGCATGCCCCTGATCTGGTTTCGATATGACTAGCAAAAGAATGCTCGGGAAAAGGAAACGAGGAAATGTGTGAAATATATATGCAACTGAAAAATAAAGCTCGAGGTCTAAGCTTGACTGAGTCCCCCCTGATGTGATTGTTTTGGTCTTATTCAGCTCCCGCGCTTTCCCCTCAGCTCTGTTCGTCTGACGGCTGGTACCGTCAAGTAGCTAAAGCAAAAGGAAGAAATGATGATGTAAAAGAACGGAAGATTTCAAAGGATAGCTCCAGAAGACAAGGTAAGGTATTATAATGACATGTGCAAAGAGCTGGAAATATAAAACTGAAAGGAAAAAAACATGCTTTGCATTTACCAAGCTGGAAGAACCAAGAATTAAGGAAGAAATTCAAGCCCTGAGTTGCAATAGTGAAGAATTCTACAGAGAAGATTTTAAAGGACTCAGGAAGCATCAAAAGAAGATGGAGGGAATATACAGTCATTATACCAAAAAGAACTGGTCTATTTTCAACCATTTCAAGAGGTGGCACATTATCAGGAAATGACGGTACTAAAGAAGAAGTCAAAGCTGCATTAAAGGCACTGGCAAAAAACAAAGCTTTAGGAATTGATGGGATATCAATTCAGATGTTACAACAAACAGATGCAGCACTAGAAGGGGTTACTCATCTACAGTGTCCAACAGTTAAGTCTGCAAACTTAATTGTTCTAATTCCTACGTACCTCATTGCTAAACGTCACTACAGTCACCTTCAAAGTGCTCTGCTTGGGAAGCTATGCATGGTTGCCAGTGCCTAGTTCACTCTTCAAAGCAATTTTGGTGCTCTTTGTGGGATAGCTATTGAGCATGGTGGCACAGTGGCAAGTTTGTGAACTTCATTGTATAGTTGCCTGTGAGGGAGTTTTGTTCCAGTAAATAACTGTATTGGAACACCCTCCCCATTCACCTGATCTGGGTCCCAGTGAATTTTTTCTTTACCTAGAGATAAAGCAAATAGTGAGGTCTCCCATTACCCAACTTTAGAAGCTATTACACTGTCACAGTAGTCAAAACAGCCTGGTACTGATATAAAAAGAGACAGATAGATCAGTGGAACAGAATTGAGATCGCAGAGATGACACCGTCTTCCTATGAACAGTTGATGTTAGACAAAGCCCTAAGACGTTAAAGTAAGGTAAAAGCATGTCTTCAACAAACGGTGCTGGGAAAATCGGATATCCATCTGCAATAAATTGAAACAAGACCAATATCTCACACCTTATACAAAAACCAACTCAAACTGGATAAAAGACCCAAATATCAAATCTGAAACAATAAAGCTCATCCAAGAAAAAGTAGAAACAACAATGGAAGTTTTCATACACAATGCAGACAGACTTCAAACAAACCACAAACAACAGAAGAGAAAATAGATAAACGGGAATATTGAAAAGATGACATTTGAATGACCTTCAGGACATCAAGGGTAATAGGACGACAGCTCTGATGGCCATTACAGAAGACTTCCAAACTAGCTTCGAAAGGTAGACTAGACGCTGACATAGGTGTATAGCTTCCCAAAGGGAGTACTTCAAAGATGTTGTTGTTGTTAGGTGTCATTGAGCTGGTTCTGACTCATAGCAACCATATGAACAAGAGAACAAAACACTACCTGGTCTTTCACCATGTCCACAATCATTTTTATGCTTGTTGTTGCGGCCACTATGTCAATCCATCTTCTCAAGGATCTGGTTCTTTTTTACTGACCCTTCACTTTACCAAGCATGATGTCCTCCAGGGACTCATCTTTCCTGACAACATGTCCAAAGTATGTAAGACACAGTCTTGCCATCTTGGCTTCCAAGGAGCACTCTGGTTGTACTTCTTCCAGAACAGATCTGTTCTTTTGGCAGTCCACGGTACATTCAGAGTTCTTCTCCAACACCATAATTCAAAGGCATCAATTCTTCTTCTGTCTTCTTTGTTCATGGTCAAGCTTTCACATGCATATGATGCAACTGAAAAATACCACGGCTTGGGTCAGGTGTGTTTTAGTCTTCAAGGTGACATCCTTACTTTTGAATACTTTGAAAAGATCTTCTGCCGCAGATTTTCCTAGTGCAATGCATCTTTGATTTCTTGATTGCTGCTTCCATGGGCATTGACTGTGGACCCAAGGAAAATGAATTCCTTGACAACCTCGATCCTTTCTACATTTACAATGTTGCTTGCTGGTCTGGTTGTGAGGATTTTTGTTTTGAGGTGCAATCCATACTGAAGGCTGTGGTAGCTGATCTTCATCAGTAAGGGTCTCAAATCTTTTTCATTTCCAGCAAGTAAGCTAGTGTCATCTGCATAACACAGGTTGTTAATGAGTGTCCTATAATCCTGATGCCTTGTTCTTCTTTGTAGAATCCAGCTTCTCAGATCATTTGCTTGCCATACAGATTAAAAATGTGTGGTGAAAGGATACAACTCTGACGCATGCCTTTCCTGACTTTAAACTATGCAGTGTCTCCTTGTTCTGTTTGCATGACTGCCTCTTGATCCACATAGATTCCTTAAGAGCACAATTATGTGTTCTGGAATTCTCATTCTCCACAACGTTAGCCACAACTTAGTATGATCCACACAGTCGAATGGTTTTGCACAGTTGATGAAACACAAGTAAACATCTTGGTAGTATTCTTTGCTTTCAGCCAAGATCCATCTGTCATCAGCGATGATATTCCTGGTTCGAAGTCCTCTTCTCAATCCAGCTTGAATTTCTGGTACTTCCTTGTCAACATACTGTTGTAGTCAGTATTGAATGATCTTGAGCAGAATTTTACCTGCGTGTGATATCAGCGATATTGTTCAGTAATTTCCACATTTGCTTGGGTCACCTCTCTTCGCAATGGGCAAAAATATGGATCTACTTCAGGCAGTTGGCCAGGTAGCTGTCCTCCAAATTTCTTGGCATAGATGAGTGAGCACTTCCAGCACTGCATCTGTTTGTTGAAAGATCTCTATTGATAGTCCATCGATTCCTGGAGCCTTGTTTTTTGCCAATGTCTTCAATGCAGCTTTGACTTCATCCTTCAGTACCATTGGTTCCTGATCATGTGCTACCTCTTTAAATGACTGAACATCGACCAGTTCTTTCTGGTACAATGACTCTGTGTATTCTTTCCATCTTGTTTAAATATTCCATGAGTCATTTAATAGTTTCCCTGTAGAATCCTTCACTATTGCAACTCGAGGATTGAATTTTTAATTCAGTTCTTTCAATTTGAGAAATGTAGAACATGTTATTCTCTTCTGGTTTTACATTTCCAGCTCTTTTCAAAGATGACTGCAGTGATATTCAGCAATAAGGTATGTAACACTTTTTCTAGGACAAATTTGTGAACTTAATTGTCAGATCTCGTACACCAAGAAATTTGGAAAACAGCTACCTGGCCAACTGAGTAAAAGAGAGCCATATTAATGTCTATTACCAAGAAAGGTAATAAAACACAATGTAGAAATTACCAAATAATATCATTACTATCACATGCAGGTAAAATTTAGCTAAAGATCATTCAAAAGTAACGGCAACAATATCTTGACAGGGAACAAGAAGAAATTCAAGCTAGTTTCACAAGAGGACATAGAACTAGACATATCATTGTTGATGATGGATGGATCTTGGTGGAAAGCAGAGAATACCAGAAAGATATTTACCTGTGTTTTATTGACTATGCAACAGCATTTGACTATGTGTATCATGACAGACTATGGGTAACATTGAGGAGAATGGGAATTCCAGAACATTTAATTGTGCTCATGAGGAATCTGTACCTGGATTAAGAGGCATTCATACAAACAGAACAAGGGGACACTGCATGGTTTGAAGTAAGAAAAGGTGTGCATCAGGGTTGTATCATTTTACTGTGCTTTTTCAATCTGTGTGCTCTGCAAATAATCTGAGAAGCTGGATTATAAAAAGAAGAACAAAGTATCAGGATTAGAGGAAGACTTAGCAACAGAGTATTTTATGCAGATGACACAATCTTGCTTGTAGTAAATGAAGAGGATCTGAAATACTGATGAAGGTCGAAGACCATGCCTTCAGTACCGATTACACCTCAACATCAAGAAAACAAAAATTCTCACAACTGGACCAGTAAGCAACAACATGATAAATGGAAAAAGGATTGAGGTTGTCAAGGATTTCATTTTATTTGGATCCAGAGTACCTGTGGAAACAGCAGCCAAGAAACATGTCATCTTGAAGACTAAGGAGTGCCTGACCCAAGCCGTGGTATTTTCAATTGCATCATATGCATGCAAAAGCTGTGCAATGAATAAGGAAGGCAGAGAAAAAATTGATGCCTTTAAATTGTGGTGTTGGAAAACAATATTGTATATTCCATGGACTACCAGAAGAGTAAACAGATCTGTACTGGAAGAAGTACAACTAGAGTGCTCCTTAGAAGCAAGGATGGTGAAACTACATCTTACATACTTTGGACATGCTGTCAAGAGATGTCAGTTCCTGGAGAAGGACATTATGCTTGGTAGAGTGGAGGGTCAGTGAAAAAGAAGAAGACCCTCAAAAACGTGGATTGACACAGTGCCTGCAACAATAGGTTTAGGCATAAAAATGATAGCGGGCATGAAGCAGCACGGGGCAGTGTTCCGTTCTGTTGCGCATAGGGTCACCATGAGTCAGAACTGACTCCATGATACTTAACAACAATGTTTTCAAGGTTCATCTACTTCATAGAATGTATCAGAGTCTTGTTTTTTCCTACGGCTAAATAGTATTTGATTATGTGTATATATTTTATCTATCCGTTTACCTTTTGATGGACACCTGCATTGTTTACAGATTTTGGCTGTTGTGAATAGTGCTGCCATGAACATCAGTGTGTGACTGTACTTTTTAAATCAGCTTTAGTGAAGTACAGATTATACACAACAAAATTATACACAACAAAAGTATGCAGTTCAGTGAGTTTTAAAACATATGTATATATCCAAGTAGCTGCTACTACAGAGCCCACATTTTATTTGTCTAATAATTGATCACAGGACCCACTGAGTCCATAGCTGAGGATTAAGGGAAAGATTGTAATCATGGGTAGTAAGTACCACAAGCCGTTTTCATGGGCAGTTCATTGGTGACTTCTGGCCTGGTTAGAGCCAGGTCTTGTAATTGGCATTTCTTTTTTGTAAAACTGGCATGTTGCTTTTTATATTTCAATCATCAGATATTAGCTAGTTTGTGATAATGAGTTTAAGTTGTACTGTCACTTAGAGTTCCAGTGTCAGATGTATAGTATCTATCAGAACCCAGTAGCAAGCTAAGAACTGCTTTACAAATGTGGACTGTTTACAGCTTGACCTTCCATCCAAACCACAGGAATACACTTTAAGTCTGTCTGAGTCTCCATACAGCATTTATGCTGTTGCACACACTTTCAGTGCCACAGGATTTTTTGAGGTTATGAGGCCAAAGCAGCATGGTGACCTACATAGGTTAAGCAATATATATTAGTGTTGTCTCCAAAATCCAGAGATCCAGAGGGGCTCACAAAGCACCACCTCTTTCTTCATGATGGATTGTGCAAGCTGTGCAATCTGTTTCCCTCTTTAGAAGGAATTTCTTAATACGCCCCAAACTACTTGAAACTTTTAATGTGGCGGGGTCCTGAGCTGACACAGGATTTATAATATACCCTTTGGTGTGTGTATTTTCTATTTCCTGCTCACCAGGTGATATTAATATAATATCATCGATGTAATGGACTAGTGTGATACTCTGTGGAGTAAGTAAAAAGATATCCTGTCTCCACCACACAAATGCAAACTGCTTCTGATTTTACCTATGGGTTGAGATGGAAAAGAATGTACGTTACACATCAATAGTTGTATACCAGGTGCCAGAGACTATGATTTGTTCCAGTAAATGTCCTGAATCTGTATTCTACACCTAGAACCATAGCTACAACTCACATCAATCTGGTCAAAAAAATGAAAGCCATTGCCATCAAGTCAGTTTCTGACTCACACTGACCCTGTAGGACAGAGTAGAACTGCCCCCCTTGAGTTTGCAAGGAGCACCTGTGGATTTGAACTGCTAACCTTTGGTTTAGCAGCTGTAGCACTTAACCACTACACCACTAGGGCTTAAGTTTGCCATAATCTACTATGATTTGCTGAAGTCCATCATTAGGCTTTTGTTCTGGTCAAATACAGAAGTTTTACACAGATAGAGTAGAAAATGTCACTACCCTTACAATTTTTCAGGTTTTTATGGTTAGGTAATTTCTGTAATTTCCCCAGGAATATCGCTTTCCATTTAGTATCTTGGTATGCTGTGTGGAAAGAGTTCCAGGGACTTTAGATCATCCTTCCTTTTAGGATAGCCCTCGTCAGACAAGACAATGAACCGAAATGGGTATTTTGCCAATTACTAATTGTTGTCAATTCTGACTTATGGTGGCTATATAGGACAGAGTAGAACTGCTCCATAGGGTCTCCAAGGAAGTACCTGGTGGATTCAGACTGCAGATCTTTTTATTAGTGGCTGAGCTCTTAACCACTTTGTCACTAGAGTTCCATTACTAAGTACTTGTGTTTGCTTAGGTGTATGTGTTTCTACATACTAGGTCTGATAATTAGGTTCACATACTCATCCTAGAAAAAGTGCTACATCCCTCATTGCTGAATATCACTGTGGTAACCTTCAAAGTACTCCCCTTGGGAAGCCTATGCACTGATGCCCATACCTAGTCTACCCTTCAAAGCAATTTTGGAACTCTTTTTCTGGAATAGCCATTACAGCTGTCACTGTATTACCCTTCATGTGCTGAATGTCATCAAAATGTCTTCCTTTCACTGTTTCCTTTATCTTCAAGTAAAAAAAAAAGTCCTTGGGGGGCCAGATCAAGTGAGTAGGGGGGTATTCCAACACAGTTTATTTGTTTGCTGGCTAGAAACTCCCTCACGGACAACTATACAATTGCCACTTTGCCACCATGAGCAATGACCATTCCATAAAGAGTTCCAAAATTGTTTTGAAAGGTGCACTAGGCACTGGCATTGGTGCATAGCTTCCCAAGGGGAGTACCTAGAAAGGTGGCTGTAGTGATATTCAGCAATGAAGTATGTCACACTTAGAACAGTTAAATTTGCAGACTTCACTGTCAGACCATTTATATTCTGCGACCGGATTAATGACCACAGAATGTATCTGGAATCTCACTGGATGCAGTGCTGGATGAACTTGAGCCAAGATTTTATTTAACACCTACCATCTAGAAGCTTTTACTTTGACTGCTGGGCTATAATAGCTTTGGGTCTCTGGGAATCAGTATGAAAATCAGAAACAGTGTGTGGTAGACCCCAGAAGTTCTCCGGTATCCAGTCCCCGGGGTGAACAGCTCCCGATCATGCCATGCACAGAAGGCCTAGCAGGAAATTCACATCACACACCTGTGGCACAGGCACCCAATCGCCACCTCACTGATTCATTTTAGGTCTATGATCTGGTTTGAGTGTTGAAATACAGTAAGAAGCCATGAATGCTAACTATGATATCTAGTTAGTTTCTACCCAATAGATCTACAAACATATCCCTTCTACTCGGTGAAGCTGAACTTTAAGTAAGCTGTCCATTTATTTCATTTAGAAAACCTCTGTTGCCATCACATCACTGTGATTCACTGTTCTTAACCACACTTAAACTAGTCTTTGTTGGTTAAGTTCTATCATCTGCCTCTGCCCTTCTGGAAGCTATTATCCCACTATCATCAGGAAACAGTTCTACAGCACTCCCTCCACTGTCTTCTCTGGATGTCAGAAAAGAGCCACCACAGAGGTGTCTGCTTCCCCAGTACTTGGTAAGCAAATTGTCCTCCATGTCTTAGGCTAGGTTTTCTATAAAAGCAAAACTAATGAAATGTCTTGGAGAGAGAGATTTAGATCAAGGAAATGGCTACAAAGTGTCAAGTCTGTGGGTTAAGCTAAGATTTCTCTTGATTCACATAGCTTCAGGGGCTGGTGAGCTCAAGAGCTGTGGGTCAGACAACAGGCCTGAGGCTCACAGGCTACAGAGGCTGACAAATCTCAAGACTGGTAAGTAAACTGGCAGGCTAACAGCTCACGAGCTACAGAGATGAATGGAACCCCAGATCAGCAGGTAAACTGCTAACAGACAAATAGGAGGCAGCGACAAGATTCAGAGTGATCAAAAGCCCATGAGCCTTGCTAAGAAGTCCACATATACAGGATGCAGGCCACATCCCCAAGGAAGCTGCCTTTCAGCAGACAGGCCACTGGCAGCAGATCCTATCACGGACATGATCACGTCATGTCAGATTCCGTAACAGAGATGATCATGGTATATCAGGTCTCATCATGGAATTGACTGTATCATTTCGTGACTGCCAAACTACACCCCCATACGTCTGTCAGTTTGTCATGCAGTGGGGACTTACATGCTGCTGTGATTTTGGAAGCTATGCCACTGGTATTCAGACACCAGCAGGATCACCCACGATGGATATCAGATTAAGACAGACTAAGAAGTATCTGGCAGTCTACTTCTGAAGAGGATTAGTCATTGAAAGCCTTATGAATAGCAGAGGAACACTGTCTGATATAGTGCTAGAAAATGAGCCCCCCAGGAAAATGAGCCCCACTCAAAAGACAACTGGGAAAGAGCTGCCTTTTCAAAGTACAATTGACCTTAATTCTGTGAATGATGTCAAGCCTTTGGCACCTTCATTTGTTGATGTGGCACAAGTAGAAATAAGAAGAAATAGCTGCAAATATCCATTAATAATTGGAATATGCAGTGTACTAAGTATTAATCTAGAGAAACTGGAAACAGTCAAAAATGAAATGGGACACATTAACGTCAACATCCTAGGCACTTAATGAGCTGAAATGGACTGATATCGGCAATCTTGAATCAGACAATCGTGTGGTCTATGATGCTGAGAATGACAACTTGAAGAACGGCAGTGTACTCATCCTCAGAAAGAACATTTCTAGATTTATCTTGAAGTACAATACAGTCAGTGATACGATAATATCCATACATCTACAAGGAAGACCAGTTAAGAGTACTATATTTAAAATTTACAAACCAACCACTAAGGCCAAAAATGAAGAAACTGAAGATTTTTCACCAGTTTCTGCAATCTGAAATTGATCAAACATGCAATCAGGATGCATTGCTAATTACTGGTGACTGGAATACAAAAACTGAGAACAAAGAAGGAGGATGAGTAGTTGGAAAATAATGCGTTGGTGATAGAAACGATACCAGAGATTACATGATAGAATTTCACAAGACCAATGACTTCGCCACTGCGGATATCCTTTTTCACCAACATAATTGGTGACTATATACGTGGACCTCACCAAACAGAATACACAGGAATCAAAATTGACTATATCTCTGTAGAAGGAGACAATGGAGAAGCTCAATTCATCAGTCAGTATAAAGCCAGGGAGGGATTGAAGCACACATCATCCGTTGCTCATATGCAAGTTCAAACTGAAACTGAAGAATATTACAAGAAGTCCACAAGAGCCAAGGTACAACAGTGATTATATCCCACTTGAATTTAGAGACCATCTCAAGAATAGATTTGGCACGTAGAACACTAATGACTGAAAACCAGATGAGTTGTAGAAAGACAACAAAGCCATCATACCTGAAGAAAGCAAGAGGTCATTAAAAAGAAAGAAAAGACCACATTGGATATCAGAAGAGACTCTGACACTTGCTCTTGAACATCAAGCAGCTAAAGTAAAAGGAGGGAATGGTAAAGTAAAAGACCTAAACAGAAGATTTCAAAGAGCAGCTCGAGAAGACAAAAGAAAGTATTATAACGACATGTGCAAAGAGCTGAAAATGAAAAACCAGAAGGAAAGAACATGTTCTGCACTTCTCAAACTGAGAGAACTGAAGAAAAAGTTCAAACCTCGAATTGCAATAGTAAAGGATTCTACAGGGAAACTATTAAACGACTCAGGGAACATCAAAAGAAGGTGGAAGGAATACACAGAGTCATTATACAAGAAAAAACTAGTAATATTCAACCATTTGAAGAGGTAGCATATGATCAGGAACCAATGGTGGTGGAGGAAGAAGCTGAAGCTGTATTGAAGGTGATGGTGAAAAATAAAGTCACTGGAATTGATGGAGTATCAGCTGAGATATTTCAACAAATGGATCCAGCCCTAGAAATGCTCTCTTGTCTATGCCAAGAAATTTGGAGAACAGCTACCTGGTCAACCTACTGGGAAGAGATCTATACTGTGCCTATTCTCAAAACAGGTGATAGAACCAAATGTATAAATTATCACATGCAAGTAAAATTCTGCTAATGATCATTCAACGGAAGCTACAGCTGCCAGAAATTCAGGCCAGATTCAGAAGAGAATATGGAACCAGGGATATCACTGCTGATATCAGGCAGATCTTAGCTGAAAGCAGAGAATACCAGAAAGATGTTTACTTGTGTTTTATTGACTATGCAAAGGCATTCCACTGTGTGGAACATAACAGATTATGGATAGTACTGTGGAGAATGGGAATTCCACTTAATTATGCTTATGAGAAATCTGTACGTGTATCAAGAAGCTCTCGTTCCAAAAGAACAAGAGGACATTGTATAGTTTAAAATCAGGAAAGGTGTGTGACAGGGTTGTAGTCTTTCACCTTTTCAATCTCTATGCCAAGCAAATAATCCAAGAATCTGGGCTATGCAAGGAAGAATGAGGCATCAGGATTGGAGCAAGATTCATTGATAACCTCCATTATGCAGATGCCACAAACTTGCTTGCTGAAAGTGAAGGTCATTGATGAAGATCAATGACCACAGCCTTCAGTACAGAGTGTACTTCATCACCAGGAAAACAAAAAGTTTTATAACTGGACCAGTGAGTAACATCATGATAAATGGAGGAAAGATTGAGGTTTTCAAGTATTTCAGTTTACCTGGATCCACAATCAATACTCATGGAAATAGAAATCAGGAAATGAAAAGACTCAGTGCATTGGGAAAATCTGCTGCAGAAGACCTTTTTTAAAAAACAAAAAAAAAAACCCACTGCTATGGAGTCGGTGCCAACTCAAGCAACCCTAGAGGACAGAAAAGAACTGCCCCAAAGTTTCCAATGAGCACCTGGTGCACTTGAACTGCCAACCTTTTGGTTAGCAGCTGTACCATTTTAACTAGTATGTCTCCAGGGTTTCCTGGATCAAAAGATCTCTTTAAGATGTTGAAAATCAAAGATGTCACCTTGAAGGCTAAGGTGCAACTCTCAAACCGTGGTGTTTTCATTTGCCTCCTATGCATATGAAAGTTGGATGATAAAGAAGTCTGAAGAATTCATGCCTTTTAATTGTGGTGTTGGAGAAGAATATTTAATGTACCATAGTCTGCCAAAAGAATGAATGGATTCATCTTGGAAGAAGTAGAACCAGAGTGGTCCATAGAAACAAGGATGGTGACAACCACATCTTACATACTTTGGACATGTCGTCGGGAGGGATTAATCCCTGAAGAAGGACGTCAGCTTGGTAAGGTGGAGGGTCAACCAAGAAGAGTGAGATGCTCAACAAGATAGATTGACACAATGGCTGCAACAATCAGCTGAAGCATAACAATGCTTATGGGCGCGATGTGGCACTGGGCAGTACTTCGTTTTGTTGTGCATAGGGTCAGCTATGGGTCAGAACCGACTCAGTGGCACCTAACAACAAAGACAAACTATATCATAACTGCCAAAGCACTGAGATTCATGGACCTGTCAAGTCGATACACAAGCTGAACCATTAGTGTCCATGATGCCGATCATTACATAGGGCCAAGCCTGGTTGCTAATAATACAGAATTACATCAGGAAGGTATCACTGCCACCAGTAGCTTAGCAATGAGCCCTGAAATTCTACTAAAAAAACGAAACTGTGCTGGTCTCCTCACTTTGACTTTCCGGGTGAGAATATCTAACTGCGAACAAGCCAATGAACAAGGAAACAGATATCCCCTGGAGCCTCCAAAAATGAACACAGCCCTGCTGACACCTTGGTGTTAGTTCATCCTTTGAGACACAGGTCAGATTTTTGACCTCCAAAACTGTAAGATAATAAACACATTTAAGCCGCTAAGTCTGTGACCATTCTTAGGACAGCAACAGAGGACTAACACACAAGACAACGTACTTTTTCCCCTTAAGATTTTCTCATTAGAGACTCTGATTAAAAGTCAATATTTCTGAGAATGAGACAGGGAGAACTGAAAAAGATTATTCCAGGGACAGTTTTCCTAATTCTGATATCCTGATGGAGAGGTGATTCTATGTCCCCATCTCTCTGCTTGCTTGCCTGCCTTTGCTTTTATCTCTTGTAAGGTGGTCCAGGGCGCACTGGAGAAAAATTCCCTTTACATTGGATCAAGGATATGACCTGAGCAAAGATGCTGAGTCCCAACCTAATCCCCCTTAACCACAGGTAGCGATTATGATTATCACACATATGAAAATCATAAAATGGAATACAACCACACAATACTGGGAATTTTGTCTAACCAAGTTGACACATATTTTTGAAGGGCACAATTCAATCCATGACACTCCTATAATTAAGTTCTTTGAATCTAATTACTTAACAAATGGAGCTATTAATATTTCTTTGGCCCACAAACACAATAAAAATTTATTGAGATACTAAGGGTAACATAAAATGAGAAAATCTGTCAACCTCTTCTCTAGGGGCAAGCTAAGGTTCAAAGACATAACCTGCAAAGAATATTCAGAAAAGCAGATCAAAAGGAGGAAGGACATCTCCTTTATTTAGGCAGCCACAAACTTACCCACTGGACATTCACAGCCACAGGATAACATCAGTTGGTAGAGGGGTGTGATTTTTAAGAAAGTAATCACTTTTCAAAGGGTCCCTGGTGGCACAATAGTTAAATGCTCAGCTGCCGACCAAAAGGTCAGCAGTTCTAACCCACCAGCAGCTACTCTGTGGGAGAATAAACGGGACTATCTGCTCATATAAAGACTGTTGTTATTTGGTCCCAAACTACCTGGAGCATAGGTAAATGCAGGACATCAAGAACAGGAGGAAAATATAAGCCCAGCAGATAGAAGGTGCCATATGATCCAGAGACTACTTCAGCATGGGACCAGAAGAACTAAATGGTGCCCAGCCACCACTAATGACGGCCCTGATGGAGTGCACACTGTAGAGCCCCTGATGCAGCAGGAGAAATGTAAGTGTGCAGAACTAGAAGTCTACCAAAAGGCCACACTTGATGATCTGTCAGTCTGGAAGTTCACCTGAGGACATGGCTCTCAGACCCTCTATCAACCCCAAGCTACATCCAGTTCTGAAAGCGGCCCTCCGGACAATGGCTGAACTGGACTATATAAGACATAGAATGATACTGGTGATGAACATCCTTTTAGTATTAAATATATACATGGGGTTGTTGGAAAAGCTCATCACTGGAGGCAAGACGACAAGGTGAAGGGGGACAAGATTCAGTTGAAAGGACATAGGAAGTTTGGGGTGGGAAGAGGGAGTATGGTGTGGGGTGGAGTGGGAAGGAAAAGGGGATTACGTAGTGTAGAAAAGCAATGTGACTTCTGGGTATTGTATGGCTAATTGGTAATAGATTGTAAACTTTCACTTACAACACAATCAATTTTATTTAAAAGAAAATGGGAAGGACATTGCCTCCAGCTTCCACATACCTAATGACATATGGTGGAATCTTTTCCTTCATGCCATCTGGGTTCTAAAGTTCTCTGGTGCCTATTGCGCAAATTTATCATAGGATCCCTGTAAAGTTAGCAAAATTCACTTTAAAATTAGTGACTATCACTCTTACTTAATAGCAAAAAGAAACAAAATCAAAACTGATTTTGCAATGCTGGTTTTAGGACCAAGTAACAGGAATTCCTCAAACATTTAGGGTGCTAAATTCTAAAATTTAAATATCACTTTTCTAGAGAAGAAATGGTAAAATTAATTCAGCATCCTCATAGGCCACTATAGAAGTTTTAAAACTTACTTTAAATCAAGGATTGGCCAACTTTCTCTATAAGGGTCCAGGGAGTAAATATATTTTTTGTTAAATCATTCTTAGCTTATGAGCCATATAAAACAGACGGCAGGCTATAGTTTCTTAACCCTACTGTAACTCATAAGACTCACTAAACAAAATTACATGAAATATTTAAATAATCCTAAATCAGTGTAATTCATTTTTATTTTAACATTAACAGATCAAGTAGACATTCATATTTAAATCAAACTTACTAAAATGTATAAATATATCTGTAGTATTTATCTACCAAGAACGAAAAACACCTGAAAGAAGTCTCTCTAACATAAGGTAGATTTAGTATGAATACAAAAATATGCAGACAAAGAGACACGTGATAATGCACATCAAGTTTTTATAGTTTTATCTGCAATAGAGGTGAGGAGGAAGGGGAAAGTAGTGATGAATAAGCCATGATGAATGTAAAAATGTAACCTGAAAGGTATGGTAGATAAAACTAAAATTTAGAAAGTGAGCAAACACTGAGCTTCAGCACTCACATCTGAATGTTGTTACGACACTTTCTCTGAGTTATCTAGTGCTACTGTAACATAAATGCCACAAGTGAGTGGCCTTATCAAAGAGAAATTTATTCTCTCACAATTTCAGATGCTAGAAGTCCAAATTTCAGGATGCCAGCTCAAATGGAAGGCTGTCTTTCTGTGGGGGCTCTGGAGGAAGTTCCTTGTCATAAGCTTTCCTGGTCTAGGTGTATCGCAGACAGGGACTTCAAAGGACATGTGCTCCTGGCTCTTCTTCCTTGATGGTCATGGAGCCCATCTCCTCTTTTATATGTCAAAGGAGTTTTACTCAACATACAACCTAACTATAGATTAAATCCTGTTTCATTAACATAATTCCTCTAATCCCACCCCATTAGCATCATAGAGGTTAGAATTTATAACACACAGGAAAACTACATCAGATCACAAAATAAAGCACAATAAAACCACACAATACTGGGAGTAAGAGCCTAGGCAAGCTGACACAGGTTTTTGAGGAATACGGTTGAATCCATCACACTCCTGTGTAACACTTTGATTTTATTCCCCACTTATTTGGTGAATAGGAGCTTTGATGGTACAGTGGTTAAGTGTTGGTACGTCATCTGAAAGGTCAACAGATGTAAACCCACCAGTATCTCTGAGACAGAAAATACCTGGCAACCTTCTCTTGTAAAGGTTACAGCCTAGGAAACCCTATGGGGCAGTGGTACTGTGTTACATGGGGTGGTTTTGAGCTGAAATCCGCTCTGTCACTTGGGTGGCTATGAGCCAGAATCGACCGACAACACACAACAACATTTGGTGGATAGGAGACCACTTTGTCTCTCACTTTGGGGGAGAAGAGTAAATGAAACACTACAAAACTAAGCATGTTCCACTTGCTCAGATCTTTCCCCTGTATCCTTATAACATTTAAAACTAAAATTCACTTAATCTTTTGATTGGTTGGCACAATTTCGGGCTCTGGGCCAATGCATTCATTAAGTAACAACAACAAAAGCCTGAGGTACCTTATCTAGGCTCATGCAGTGTTAGGCAAAAAAAAAAAAAAAAAAAAAAAAAAATCACCACAACAGAAGCAGCTTCCTCTGATTACAGGTAAATTATGTATATAAATATATAGCTAAACAAAAACATGGTTTTAGTTATCTATTCATTGGAATAGATACTTAACAAACACCCCAAAACTCAGTGACTAACACAATCATTATAATCATGGACTCTCTAGGTCAAGAATTAGGGCAGGGCATAGCAGGGGTTGCTTGTCTCTCATTCACTTGTCTAGGGACAGCTCAAATAGCTCAGGGGTGATTCAAACTGTATTATAAGAGGCCAGACTGTAAAAAACAGGTGTTAAAGATCTGAAAGAGGGCTGAAGAAGTCAAACTCCAGATTTTTGCTAGGTCAGATGACACTGGAAGAGAATCACAGCATGGAAGAATTCTCCTTTGTCAGAATTTTGGCCTGGGAACTCTTAAATATTGAAGGCCTTTTTGTGTGATGCTACACAGCAATTCCCAGGGGCAATTGCTGTCTGAGAGACCAGAATGTCTTTGGAGTCTGAAAGAAAGAGATTAGAATTGTTACCACAAAGCTAAGCAGAGATCCTGCAACCTGCCTCAAACAGCCAATCTTTGAGACAGGGGTGAAACGAGAGCAAGATGTTTTACTGCATACAGGTACACAAGAAGACAGAGGAGATAGAATCCTCCAAAGTCTGCCTCCCCAAAATAGAGACTAGCTAGAAGTCTTATAGGAGAAGGGAATAAGGTTTTCTGAGTCCTAGGAACCTGTAGAATGTTAGTCTTCTTTAGAAGGTCACAGTGGTCACTTCCCAAATGTGTTGATATCTTAATCAGTGTATTGGGTCCAGAGGTGGCCTGGCTATCCTATAAATTTCTGACAGATTCTTTTGTGTTTCTTTCAAGGTTTTTAGATTATCTCGTGTTCTTCCCACAGTGCTAACCAAAAGATCGGTGGTTCAAATTAGCCAGCTGCTCCTTGGAAACTCTAGGGGGCAGTGCTACTCTGAACTCTAGGGTTGCCATGAGTCGGACCGACTCGACAGCAATGGGTATTTTGGGGAAAGAGAGCATAGATTAGCCCCTAACCTTGAGAGAAACTAAGGGAAACAATTGACTCATGCTTGGCGACAGAATTAAGTGACAGAATGGTGTAAGTTACGTTCATAACCTGCCACTTACTGTTCTACCAGTTCCAGAATCTTAGCTCTACCACTTACAACTCGGTGAGTTGGAGCAGAATATTTAACTTGAATGTTTTCACTTTAAAATGGAACAGTGCTTGTCTCTCAGGATTTTTTGTGGTCACACAATGTAATTCAGATAAAGAACTTAATATAGTGTCTGTTCCCCAGAAAATGACACACACACATTCCTATATCTAATTGAGAAGTGGATAGTCAATTGTTTGCTCTATGAGTTTACCTAAAGGCTTTGAGTGTATAAATATTCCATTTGTCATTTGTTTGCTCTACAGTTTTCCGTTTACCCCCTGGAATGTCAAGTTTTTGGAAATTTTAATGTGTCCAAATTTTAAATAAAACCACCAAATATGAAATGGTATTGGGACGGCACTTGGCTTTTTGGCTCTCAAATTATAAATTAATTTTATCTTTATGACTCAAAATGACCTACCCCGTTGTTGTTGTTAGGTGCCATCGAGTCGGTTCCAACTTATAGCAACCTTATAGAACAGAGCAGAACTGTCCCACGGAGCTTCCAAGGAGCGCCTGGCCGATGTGAACCGCCGACCTCTTGGGTAGCAGCCGAACTACTTTACCATTACGCCATCAGGGCTTGAAAAGCCCATACCCCTAGAGTCTAGAAATTGAGAATAAACCAGGCAGCAATTCAGTCCTTCTCTGCCTTGTTACACCAGCCGGTTGTGCCATCTATTCTCAGAGAGAACAGAAGATCGTTTGTGCAAAAACTACCTTTCCCCCAGTTCAACTCTAAAGTAACTGCCTCCTAACCAGGCACTCTCTAAACTAAAATAAAGTGAACATAAGAATGCAGTTGGTGTTCCCCAGGTCTTAAACAGCTCTCGCCGCTTCCGAAAGCGTTCTAGACGGCCACCGTGACAGCCCAACAGCCCGCCTGCGACCTCAATCCACTCCTGGCTTTTCCGTCTTTCCACCCCTCCTGCGCAACCTCACAGCCCCGCCTCCGTCAATGACCAATCAGATCAAGAGAAGTGAGCCGGATGGGGCGGGACCTGCTGGGGGCCGGCAACGAATGACATCCCTCGGACCGCAGTGGCGGAAGCGGAAGAGAGCTGAAAACCTGGTTTGGCCTTGGGTTCCGCCGTAGGGGATGTCCGGTAGGAGTGGGTGAGGGAGTCGTCCGGTCCGCGGGCTGGAGCTTTTCGGTCTTGTCTGTCAACGTAATTGGACGAAGGAACACCTGCGAGTGCGGGAGGGAGGAAGCTCAACCCCATAAAAAGAGCCAGCGGACAGATAAGTGTGGGCAAAACTGGACTCTGTGGGGCAGCAGTGGTCCCTGCAGGCCGGTCCTGCTCGGTGCTTCGCTTCTCCGGGCTATGGTTCAGGCGGAGCTCAGAGCAAGCCTCAGCTGAGGCCCGCAGCTCCGCCAGGGAGTTCCACCGCGGAGGGACCGCGTCGGTGCGGGGTGAGGAAGGAAAAATGCTGCCCGCACAGCTCCCCGGTGGCACCTCGAACGGCCACAGTCGCGGCAGCAACCGAAGCAGAAAGCTCAGCGCCCAGCGAGGAGGCGGCAGGAGCCGCTGGTAAAGACGCCCGACAGCTTTCTCTTTAGCGCAAGGCTCCCTTTTACAGTCTCCTTCCAGCTCTTTTTCCGTACTACTCGGCGCTGATTTATGCGGAAACATGCCTTGCACTTGTACCTGGAGGAACTGGAGGCAGTGGATTCGACCTTTAGCGGTGGTCATATACCTGGTGTCCTTAGTGGTTGCTGTTCCCCTGTGCGTGTGGGAATTACAGAAACTGGAGGTAAGAGGGGCCGGCACCGGCGGCTTCGACCCTTTCTTCTGCCAATCTGCCTATCAAAGCCTGGGAAAAGATATCCTCCCTCCATTCCTGTCCTCCCCCAGTCTTGGAAGCCTGAACAACGTCTCATGTGAACGCGTGTCTTAGGACACACATTTTGTTCACAATTTTAGAAGTATGCTACCGGTGGAGATGGGGCTAGTTTGAGAGAAGAGAGTATATTAACGTAGTTGCTTAAGAAGAGCATTATTTTTTTTCAAGTGTTCTTCGATTTTCTGAAAGGTAATTTTATTCTTGAAATTGGATCTCTTCAGATAGAGTTCAGCTCAACCAAGATCACATAAACCGGCTTGAAAACCATGTATCGAGTTTTATTAGCTTTTTAACTAGCTTACTGAATTGAAACATTCTAGTTTAACTTTTTTAACTTTTGAAATTAGCTTTTTTATCAAGGTAGAAAGGTTTTGCAAAAAGTTCCTTGTATGTTTTTTGATGTCATATTCTTATTATGACATCAAAGTATGTACCATAAACAGCCTGACAGTCCCTAAGATGAATAATTTACTAAGGTACATACTTTGAAAAAAAATTGTGTAACAAAGTTTAAATTCAGAATTAATAAAAAAGTCAGAAAGTACTTCACTGCTCAGTGCCTGTATACAAGAGATATTTACAACTCTGTGACACGGCAGGTCCATTTATGTTGTGGAGATTATTTTTACCTACTTACAATGTGTTTCATGTGTATTTGTGTTCTGTACACTAAATTACTTTTTGTTGGCTTTCCATGCTACAGTAGTCCATACAGTCATTTTTAATGATACTGTAATATCCTAATACATCACATATTTCTTACTAGTTTTTCTCCATTATTTGTCTACCAAAATTCAACTGTAAGTATATTTATGCAAATATAGTTTTTCCATTTTCAAGAATTTCTGTGAATGGTGGTATAGGAAACTGCTTTTGAAATTAGTTTTTAACATATATCTATGTATATATTTTAAGATGTCGCTGTGAGTCAGAAACGTAATGGGAGTGGGTTCAGTTTGGGCTTTTTTATTTTCAGACAGTTTTTGAATTTAAATCTGGTGTAAGTGCCACAAGCTTTTAAGGAAGACTTTTAACCAGCAATCCACTAAAAGTTTGAAACTGCATTTGTTTAGCATGAAAATATTCCAAGGAGTGCTTTCTCCTATGTTTATAATAGAAAGACTAGGTTACCTACTGATTTCACTTTTTTGGTACCCCATCATACTGGCAAAAACAGTACTTTAAAAGTACTACGAGTATCTTTTTATTTGACAATGTAGGTAATGAGCTTTTAAGCCAAGAGGTCACTGGGAGAAAATAAGCAGTCTTGGACTCCTTGGCACCGTCTTTGCTGCTCTTTGTCTCATACTTCCCGTTTAAGCTGTTGGCAACTGGATTGACTGTGCTTTCACAATGTACCTAGAATCTAGCCATTAATCTGACCTCTCCTCATCTCCACTTCTAACAAAATACCTTGCCTAGAATTTTCTCAACACAGCAGCTAACGTGATCCATTTAAAATGTGTCACATTTTGTCTGTCCTTTTCTTAAAGCTCTCCAGTCACTCCTAGTGCCAGAGTGAAAGCCTGTATTCCTAACTGTGTCTAATGAGGTCCTACGTGAACGGACACAACCCCACCACTACCTTCTTCCCCTCTGACTTTCCTCAGTCCTGGGCTTTTACTACACTGGATTTGCTCACATGTACCAGGCTCTCTCATCAGGACCCGGGCACTAGATGTGTCCTTTTCACAGGAGGCACTTGCCCAGATAATACTGGCATTCCTTTATCTGTTGATCTCTACTGAAATATTACCTGACTGCCCTATTTAAAATTGCAAGCTTCTGCTCAATACTTCACATACCCTTCCCCCAAACTTTTTCTTGATAGCAGCTTCCACCATATAACACAAATGTGTTTTGCGTATTTTCTGTCCTCCTGTTCTCCATTGTCTAACACTTGAGTTAATTCATGAATGTTCGACTCAGTGATGAGCTGGGCCTTGTACTGTATTGTTAGAGATAGAAGCCTGGCACCTGCCTTCATGAAATTTAGTGCTGGAGACAACCAACCAACAAAAAGAAACGTAATTGCATAAAAGACTGTGGAGAAAATGTAAAAAAAAAAAAAGTTTAACTGGGGAAGGGTAGTGTTTTTACACAACTTCTAAAGACCACTCTACTGGTAATAGAAAGATTAGTGGAAGTGTGGGCAGTTAGAAAGTTAAGGCATAGAGGACGTCTGTGCTTCTAAGAAGGTCTGCATCGCCATAGTCCACGAGGAAGTAGAAAATTCAATGTTAAATAGCCTGGTAAGTAAACAACTAGGATTTGGCAGTAGATTGGATTGGAAAGAGAAAGGGAGAAATCAAGGTTGACTCCCAGGTTTCTGACTGAACCAGATGAATGCTGGTGCTAGTTAGAGAGGTTGAAAATTGAGAGAGACAGGAACAGGTTTGAGAGAAATTGAGTTCTGTTTTAGACATCTAGTATGAGATACACAAGGGACATTCAAATGGTCATGTGAGATACACAGTTGTATATGCAAGTCTAGAGCTCGGGATTGAGGTGCAGATATAAATGTGGGGGTAGTCTTAGCATAGATGGTGTTTCAAGCTGTGGGGATTAATGAGATTATAAGGGGGAAGAAGAAAAGGCCTAGGACCTAGCACCAATATTTAGAGGTCAAATAGAGGAGTGGGAGCTTACGAAAAAGATGACATAGCCATTATTGGAGAAGGGGACTGCAAGGAGAGTGATGTCAGAGAAGCCACAACAGGAGAGTGTCTCAATGTCAAAGCAATGAGCAGTGCCCTACGCTGCTGAGAGATCTGTTGTTTTTTTCACCAAAAAAGCAGGTCAGTGATGATAAATTAGAAATGGTTGTAGTAAACCTGTGAGGGCCAAAACAAGAATGCAGTTGGTTGAAGAATCAACATCAGGTGAAGAAATGGAATGAGGATGTGATGACAAATTTTTGTTTGTTGTTTTGAGAATTTGGGCTTTGTAGGGGACTTCAGAAATGAATGAATGGCACCATAGAAAAGTGTGAGATTAAGGGAGGATTTTTTTTTTTGTCTTGTTTTTAAGAGTTAGAGGCACTAACTAGAGCATAATCCTTTTAAAACTTTGGAAGTGCAAGAATGATAGATGTGAAAACTGAAGCAGAGAGATAAACGGCTATGGTGACATTGTGCAGGGCTCTCTACTGTCTATCATTCTCTTACTTATTAGTCACTGAATGAGTTTAAGTGTGTGATGTGCTTAACACTGTTACCAGCACTTACTAGGTGTTCAGTCCCCCCCAAAAGCCAGACTCATTGCCATCAAGACCATTATGACTCATAGCAACCCTGTGGATGGAATAGAACTGCACCATAAGATTTCCAGAGGCTGATGGGTTTGTATTGCTAACCTTTTGGTTAGCAGCCAAGTTGCTAACCACTGCACCACGAGGGTTCCAAGTACTCAGTGAACTCTAATTATTGCTTTTATACACACACACACTATTAATACTGCCTTGGAGCAGAAATTCTTTTTCTTGTGCAGTAGCATCATAGGTTGCTATGAGTCAGAATTATTCAAAGGCAGCAAGGTGTGGTTTTGATTTATTGAGCAGTAACAGAGCCCTGTGGTGAAATGGTTGAGAACTGAACTTCTGCTGTTCCAACGCAACAGCAGTTCTGTGAGAGAAAATACATGATGATCTGCTCCTGTAAAGACTACAGCCTAGGAAAGCTGACAGGACAGCTCTACCCTGTCCTGTGAGTCAGAGTCGGAATAGTCTCAGAGACACACAGCAGTTGAATACTAGATGAAGCAGTTGGCTTATGTTTAGAGACAGTTGTATCTGAGAAGTACTTATTTTTTTAAACACTAGAGTTAGAATGCTCACACTGTGTGAACTGAAACTCTGTAGGTTCTTTATAGCCCACCCTATCCAGGGACATATGCTCCTTCATTAGAGTATCAAGGTGGCTGACTGTGCTGTGTAAACTTTCTTTCGCCCCCTTACTTTGGCTGAACCTACATAACTTAAGTCAAACAAGTTGAATGCACATACGATGTCACCATGGTGTGTAGTCATTTCACCCTGTCACACTCTTCCCTGGACCCCAAGTAGCTGCTCTATGTCAGCAGCCCTGCTTACCACTGAGCAGGGTTCTAACCACTGAGCAGGGTTCTGCTGAGAACGTGCTCTGCCCTGTTACTCTTGACTCTGCTTTGAAAACCACATGGCTGAGGGAGAATCAGTTTACTCCGGTAGTCACCTTGAATTCTTTGAAAAAAATCTACTTGTTTCCTTTTGCAGCTTCCGGCTGATAAAGTTTAAGAATAATGTTAATAGTGTCCTTATATCAGTGAGTCTCAAACTTGAGACATAACTAAATTTAAAAAATATTAATTTCTACAGATTTCTAATGTTTATTTTAAAATCTCCCTTAAATATGTATATAAATAAAGTAGGCTTAATTACTTACACATACAGATTTTTACATAGCTTTGAAATCTACACGTTATAAACAACAACAAAATTATTCAAATTAATGTAGACAGAGTATTTTTTCTGAAACTATATTTACCACTTGCAATGTAAAAATAGTAACTAACTCCTATGGGTTACGCTTCCTGCGTCATTCAGTATTTTGCCCAGTATTGCAACAGGTTTTCTTCATTTCTTTCAGCATGACAAATGCCAAGCATGTTCTTCCTGTTTGGTTCTCTAACTCCAGTTCTTTGCACACATCCTTGTAATATTCTACTTTGTCTCCTTAAGCTACCCTTTGATACCTTCTCTTCGTTTCTTTTATGTGATCATTTCTTCCATTCACTTTAGCTACCCTACATTCAAGAGCAAGATTCAGAGCTGCTTTTGACATCCATTTGGGGCTTGTCTTTCTTTCTTGGCTTCCTAATGACCCTTTGCCTTCTGTATATATGATGCTCTTGACGTCATCCCATAGCTCATCTAGTCTTTGGTCATTAGTATTCATTGTGTGAAATCTATTCATGAGATAGTCTCCAAATTCAGGTTCTCATGGACATGTTTTCATTTTCTTTAGCGTCATATTTCCACAGATGTAGTCAGCTTGATTCCTCTGTATTCCATCCAGTAAGGTCCATGTGTATAGCCACCCTTTATGTTGTTGAAAAAAAGGCATATGCAATAAATAAGTTGTTGGTCTTGCAGAATATAATCCAGCATTGTTTCTATCACCAATGCTATATGAGGTCTGACAATTATGTCCCCAAACGTAATTGTTCTAAGTGCGGCATACCTCATTGCTGAATTATCACTATAGTCATCTTCAAAGTACTGTCTTTGGGAAGGTATGCACCAATGCCAGTGCCTAGTCCACCCTTCAAAGCAATTTTGGAACTCTTTCTGGAATGGCCATTGTGCACAGTGGCATGGTGGCAAGTTCATGGACTTACATAGTTGTCTGTGAGGAAGTTTTTAGCCACTAAACAAATAACTATTGGCACACCCTCCCTACTCACCTGATCTGGCCCCCAATGACTTTTTTCTTTACCCAAAGATAAAGGACTCAGGGTCATACTTTGCATTGGAAAAATCCACTACCAGGAACCTCTTTAGAGTATTGGAAAGTAAAGATGTCACCTTGAAGACTGAAGTGTGCCTGAACCAAGCCATAGTATTTTCAGTTGCATCTTAGGCATGTGAAAGCTGGACAGTGGACAAGGAAGACAAAAGAAGAATTGATGCCTTTGAATTGTCGTTTGGGAGAAGAATGTTAAATGTACCATCAACCACCAAAAGAACAAATAGATCTGTTCTGGAAGAAGTACAACCAGAGTGCTCCTTGGAAACAAAGATGGCAGGACTGTGTCTTACATAATTTGCACATGTTATCAGGAAGGACCAGCCCCTGGAGAAGGACACCATGCTTGGTAGAGTGGTTTAAAATCAGAAATAGTGTGCCTTGGGGTTGTATCCTTTCACCATACATATTCAGTCTATATAGTGAACAGATAATCCAAAAAGCTGGACAATATGAAGAAGAATCGAGTATCAGAATTGGAGGAAGACTCTTCAGCAACTTGGAATGTGCAGATGACACAACCTTGCTTGCAGAAAGGGAAGAGGATTTGAAGCACTTAGTAATGAAGATCAAAGACTACAGCCTTCAGTATGGATTACTCAACATGAAAAAAGTCTTCACAACTGGACCAATAAACAACATCAGGATAAATGGAGAAAAGATTGAAATTATCAATACTTTTATTCTACTTGAATCTACAATCAACACCCATGGATGCCCCAGTCAGGAGATCAAATGATCCACTGCACTGGGCCCATCTGCAAAAGACTTCTTTAAAATGTTAAAAAAGCAGAGATGTCAGGTTGAGGACTGAGGTGCAGTTGACCTAAGCTATGGTATTTTCAGTTGCTTCCTGTGCATGGAAATGTTGAATAGTGAATAAAGTAGACCAAAGGAGAATTGATGCCTTTCACTTATGGTGTTGTGAAAGAATACTGAATATACCAAGGACTGCCAGAAGAATGAACAAATCTGTCTTGGAAGTCGTACAGCCAGAATGCTCCTTAGATGTGAGGATAGCGGGACTTCATCTCAAGTACTCTGGGTATGTTATCAGGAGAACCAGTCCCTGGAGAAGGACACCATGCTTGGTAGAGAGTCAGCAAAAAAAGAGGAGGACTTCAGCAAGATGGATTACTGTCACACTGGCTTCAACAGTGGACTCAAACACAGCAACAACTGCAAGGATGGAACAGGCAGTGTTTTGTTCTGTTGTATATAAGATTGCTGTAAGTTGAAACCAATTTGACAGCACCTAAACAACAGTGACAAATCTGTGGTGCAGATCTTTTTGAATCGGCATGACCATACCGTGATGCTATGAGTTGATACCGATTGGATGGCATTGTGTTTTGCATATCATGAAGACTTAGTTCTCTTGGCATGTGTTTTATTATTACTTGGAAAAGAATGCTCTTTCTTATAGAATGCTGGCCTTCAGGAGTCACAGTAACATCTTTGCTGTCTTTAAGTCTGCCATGAAATTCTGCTCTTTGACAATAAGATGACCAAAAAAAAATTCCTAGCCATTGAATTACAAGGTAGCACTGTTCCTAGTGATCACAGTATAATAGAGCAGACCCAGAATATGCTTCAGTATAATTTTTTTAAAATCATCATTGAGATGAATACTAAATTTAAATAAAATTGAGCCAAGTTGTAAGCCCTGGAAAGTCAGGGATCAGACTTTCTTTTCAGAATCTTCACCTCCACCTGTTTTCAGTTAACTGCTTTGTTTAATCCTTTTTGCTCCCTAGTGTTCCAGACTTTTGGTTTTGTGTTGTAACTTCTGAAGTTTGAATTTCTCTGTATACATCATTTGTATACATCATTTGTACACATCATTTGCTTTCTATACTACTGTTTTTTCTGCTTCATTAATCTTTGGCCTCTGATGGGGGGGTGGGTTATCTAGACAATAAACTAGAAGGTTTAAACTTCTGTTTTAATTGCTAAACCCTGCAAGTGTTAAAAATAAATGCCCACTTTTTTCCTTTGAAAAGTCAGCATTTGCATTGTTTTAACTACGAGTGCTGCCATAACATGAATGCCACAAGTGGCTGGCTTTAATGAACAGAAATTTGTTTCCTCACGGTTCTGGAGGCTGACAGCCCAAGACAGGTCTCTACAGTGTTGATTCCTTTGGTAACCCTTGGCGTTTCTTGGTTCCTTAGTGTTCCTTGGCTAGTAATTGGTCTTTACAGGATAATCTGTCTCCCCTCTCTGTGTGTCCCTGCCTATTCTGGTCCTTTTATAAATCAAAAGTGATTAACCACTCTACACTGGTATAAACTCATTAAGAAGAATAAGAAGAAATTCTGTTTCCAAACAGGGTCACATCCATAGGAACAAGAGCAGGGAATTGAACACACATTTTGTAGCCACAATTCAGTCTATAGAATATATTGAAGAAACTAAAAAGAGGGTTTGTGCTCTTCAATGCAGGTTACTAATTAGCATAAAATTCATTACTTCAGACTCCTCAAATGGAGCAGAAGTTTAAAATTAATGTTATTCATATTCAAACTAATATTCTAGGATGAGATTGTTCAAAGTATACATTTAGAAACTGAGTTTTTAAAGGATAAAGTGTTGATCAGATTGATCTATAAAAAGAAATTAGGGATTTTCAAGATGATAATATCCTGAGTTGATATTATATGTAAGAGGGATACCATACATTAATAAAATTTGTCTGGACAGTACTTAGCAAATGGGAGGGTTTGATGGGATTATAGTGCATGTAAAGAGGAAGAGAGCCAGAGTTCAGTGTTCTTTTTTTTTCATACATGTATGGATTTATTTATTAACATGTTCACAGCAGTATCATTTTCGTAGTGAAACATTGCAAACAACGTAAATACTCATTGAAAGGAATTGGTTTTACTAGATTATGCATATCTATTAAACAAGATTAT
The DNA here is from genome assembly GCA_028571685.1 of Heterohyrax brucei. Classification (NCBI taxonomy): domain Eukaryota; kingdom Metazoa; phylum Chordata; class Mammalia; order Hyracoidea; family Procaviidae; genus Heterohyrax; species Heterohyrax brucei. The sequence goes on from CM053143.1 coordinate 7,187,449, forward strand.
GCAGCCATTTGACTAACAAAACAACTAAAGAAACCCCCAAAGGCTATGGTATATTAACGGAGGAAGAAAAGCGGGTGAGTTTCGAAGGGTTGGTTGTCTTATTTCTTTAGATATTGGCTAACTCTCATTCTCTTGTTTGGAGACTCTTTTAGACATAGATTAAACCTTATTTTACAGCTTTATTGGTAAAGAAGTTGAGAGCCCAGGCTGCTAACCAAAAGGTCACCAGCAGTTTGGATGCATGAGCTGCTCTTTGGAGACACTACTGTGCATTGCTGCCCTGGCCTGTCAGGCTGCTAGGAATCAGAGTCAACTCTGTGGCAACAGGGGGAATTTGGTTTTAGACCTTATTTTATGCTTCATGTGTTGTAACTTCTCATCTAATACATTCATTACATTCTCAATAATGCCATCTGCAATTCCTTTAAATTCTTGTCAGCTGTATGTATTGTACTTAACTTGTCCTCTCATGTTTGAATTCCAAATAGTGAAAGTTTTAATACCATGGTGTTCTTGTCTTAGGGTTGGATTTTTTGGTTAAGTCATTGTGAATGTGTGTGCTTGGTCTCTTGGAAGTTGTCATTCTGTTACCATACCAGATTCTGGGAACCATAATCCTCCTGTTCAGTTGATGACTCTTGCTGGGGTAGATTGCTTCTTGTGTTTTATCATCTTGCACTGTATCTGCTTTAATAAACCAACTTAAATCTATTGCTGTCAAGTTGATTCCAACTCATAGCAACCCTATGGATAGAACTGCCCCATAGCTTGTCCAGGGAGCACCTGGTGGATTCCTACTGTCAGCCTTTTGGTTAACAACTGCAGCACTTAACCACTGTGCCACCAGGGTTTCCCTTTTTCCATGAGACTCCCTTCATTGATTCTGGTTGTAGAAGCAGTTTGCATCTGCTTGCAGACTCCAAGATATTTGACTGTCCAGGAGCTGATTATGATGTTGATTATTTATGCTAATTTCGTGAATTGCAAGTACTGCATCAAGAAATTGTGCTTATTAAAACAACACTTCTGTGTGAGGCATTAGCACTGAGATCTGAGTTCTCTGGAGACTTCCTTTCTCAAACCCAAGTTTCTTAGCTGTATTGATAGGTGGATGTTTTCAATTCTGCCCTTCCACTTAGCACACAGCTCTTCAAGGATCCAGGCTTTTTAAGAGTGTCATTTCCAGATTTTGTTTTATGTGGGTCCAAAGCCTTTCTGTTCCTTAAAAACCTGTGTCCCTAGATTACAGTGACTTAATTTCTCAGGCAGCCATTGCACTTACTCACGTTCTGTGGTTTTGAGTATCTTCCAGGACCTAGAGCTTAACCACTGTCACCCTCTCCATTATGTTTCTTCTGAGTTTTAACTATGCTTTAAAAAATAACCTTTTATCATGATTTTTAGATGTTTATAAAAGAGTTTTCATGTCATATTAACCTATTCTCCTGCTAAAACGAGCAGTATTCCTACTTAGTCTACAATGTTTTTCTCAGACATTCTGGTTAAATAAAGCCAGAGTAGAAGCCGTGAGCCTCACTGAAGAACCTACATTTGAAAACCACTAGTGTATTGGAAAGGAGCCCTGTTGATGCGGTGGTTAACTTTTGGCTGCTAACTCACAGGGTTGGCAGTTCAAACTGACAGGAAAGAAGACCTGACTGTCTGTCTGCTCCTGTAAATACTAAACCAGAAAACCATACCTGTTGCTGCTGAGTTGATTCTGACTTGTGGTGATCCTGTACAAAAAAAGACAAAAAAACACACTGCTGTCAGGTCACTTCCAACTCACATAGACAGAGTAGAACTGCCCAGTAGGTCCTATAGGAAAAGTAGAATGGCTCCATATAGATTCCAAGGTGCACCTGGCAGGTTTGAAGTGCTGACCTTGTGATTAGCAGCCGTAGCACTTAACCATTATGCTACCAGGTTTCCAGTGATTCTGTAGGACAGGTTATAACTGCCCTGTAGTTTTGCAGGAGCACCTGGTGGATTCAAACTGCCACCCTTTGGTTAGCAGCCATAGCACTTAACCACAATGCCATCAGGGTTTCCTAGGTGAACATTACAGCCTAGGAAACCCTATGGGGCAGCTCTACTCTGCTTTTAACCTTGTTAAGGGTTGAATCCACTTGATAGCACACAAGACCAGTGTACTGGAGGGTCCGCAAACCTATGGAGTACATTTTCTTGTAAAAAAAAGTTTTAATAGGTAGAGTCATGCTCATTCATTTATGTATTTAGCTGTTTTCATCCGACAAATGCTGAGTTAACTAGTTGCCACAGATTATAAGGGTGTCAGCACCAACCCCTCTATTGAATCCCTGAAATAAAAATGGGCATTACCATTTTCACCAAGAGTTTTTCTTTTCTAAATTTAACTGTAAAATTTGAAGAAAATGTAGTAGATTTTTCACTTTCCAGATCTGAGAGTTTTAGATTTGACTTACAGAAAAGTTAAACCTTCTAATCAAATTCATAAGAGGCAGATGGCAAACTGTGATTTTAGTGTTCTTAATGGCTAAAGAGCTCTTACAGAAGCCTTATGAGGAAAAATATGTTCCTGCCCTCCAAAAACACAGACTGTTGATTGAAGAAGAAATAAAATAGCCAGTAATCATATGGAAAATATTCTGCCTCAGTAATAAAATTAATTAAAATTTAAAAAATAAATGTATTTAGCTTTTTGGTTTTTATAACAGAATTTATACTCATATGTTATTTTTGCTTCTTAAGGTTGGGATACACACTAAGGCTTGGTTTATTGCTGGAATCTTTTTGCTTTTGACTATACCTGTGTCTCTGTGGGTGATATTGCAACATTTAGTGCATTATACACAACCAGAACTACAAAAGCCAATAATAAGGTAAATCTTCATGTGTTTTGATTCTACTAATGTTATATTGACTTCTTTTGCCATAAATACAATGTAAAATGTTTTTATGTTTTCTTTCCACATAGGATTCTTTGGATGGTACCCATATACAGTTTAGATAGCGTAAGTAAATTTCATTTCATCTCACTAAGTAAGAACTTGTGTGATAATACTAACCATACTTAGAGAATGCTTTGGGTAACAAAACTGTTATTTGGTAATAAGAGGTCAGATTAACACAGAAAGTGAAAAGGTAATTGTTTTTAATGTTAAAAGAGACAAAACAGTAACAGGAAGTGAAAGGTGTTTGTTGTCTTGTTTGCTTTCTTTGCTTAGTCGTTTGATTTTGAGTAGCTCTTAAAAGATTGATTTTAATTAAGTTCATTTTAATGACAATTAATGAGTCCTTTAAAGAATGTGATATGTTTATGTACAGTCACCTTTTTTATCTGTTAAATCTTATACTTGAACAAGAAGCCTTGGTGGTGCAGTGGTTAAAGTGCTCACTGCTAACCAGAAGGTCCGCAGTTCAAACTCGCCAGCTGCTCTGTAGGAGAAAGATGTGGCAGTCTGCTTTTGTAAAGATTAACAGCCTCAGAAACCCTGTGTGGAAGTTCTTCTCTGTCCTTAGGTTACCACCTGTGAGTCAGATCACTATGAGTTGTATGCCACTGGGTTTGGTTATATTTAAACAACAGCACAAAAAAAATTCCCATTGAATTCTCTCATTCACAGTGGTTACAGACAACTGCTTTAATTTTAGTATTTATAAAGCAAAAATTTTTAATACCAAGATAAATGTCATGTTTTAGAACTCAAGTAATTCATTTAGCTCCTCTTCATATTCATTATCCCAAACACTTAGCCTTTGTTTACCAATATCCAACATGTTTCATGCTCTTAAATATTTACTTTAAAAATTGTCTAGCAGCCTTCATAATTCTAAAGTAATGTAAATATGTGACAAAACATCACACTTCTCAAATTTAAAAAATTAAGTGACTGTAAATATTATGAATTGAGGTGATTATTTTATTGTAGCAGCAACTATTTTTAATATTTGTGCTTTTTCATAGTGGATAGCTTTGAAATATCCCAGCATTGCAATATATGTGGATACTTGCAGAGAATGCTATGAAGCCTATGTCATTTACAACTTTATGGGATTCCTTACCAATTACCTAACTACTCGGTATCCAAATCTGGTATTAATCCTTGAAGCTAAAGATCAACAGAAACATTTTCCTCCTTTATGTTGCTGTCCACCTTGGCATATGGGAGAGTAAGTATGTTTGTTTTGAATTGTTTTACATTTTAGTTTTACCGAAGTAGAGCTTTTAATCTATTGGCCTGCTACCTGTAAGGCAGTGTGTTAAGTATCAAGAGCAGAAGAAAAAGTATAAACATGCCCCTTACGTAGTTCATAGTCAAGCTTAAAAACCACAAAATGATTTTTGTGATCTACACATATTAAGTCTCTTTTATATTACTTGGGAAACCCTGGTGGTATAGTGGGTTAAGTGCAACCACTGCTAACTAAAAGGTTGGCAGTTCACATCTACCAGGCGCTCCTTGGTTACTCTATGGGGCAGTTCTACTCTGGCCTCTAGGGTCGCCATGAGTCAGACCTGACTCGACAGCACTGGGTTTTTTTTTTTACATTACTCATTTTAACTAGAAATCTTGAAGGAATAAATACTGCAGGGAAATAGCTTAGGAATCATTTAATCCAGTATTCTTTTAAAATTGGGAACCAACATCTTAGAGAGATCAATGTATCATACACTAGTCAATGGTCAGCTGTTCAGAAACCACAGAACTCCATAGGAGAAAGATGTGATACTCTCCTTCCATAGAGATGTACAGCCTTGGGAACTGTGGGTTCTCTATGAGGTGGAAGCTACGGTATGGCCGTGGGTAGTTAATGGCAAAAGTTCTAAAACACAAGGAAGGCACAGTCTAAGTGGAGAAGCCCCATAAGACATGGAGTAGGAGCAAGAGGTAGCAATATTCTAGTAACATGTAACAACTTGGGAGCTGTGGTGGCACAGTGGTTAAAATGCTTGGCTGCTAAACATATGGTCAGAGGTTTGAAACCACTAGTGGCTCCATGGGAGAAGGATGTGGCAGTCCGCTTCTGTGACGATCTACGGCCCTGGGAACCCTGCAGAACAGTTCTGCTCTGTTCAGAAGGGTCAGTATGAGTCAGAATTGACTCAGCAGTGGTGGATTTTTTTTGTTTGTTTTATAGTAAGTTCGCTTGCCTTGATATGTTCACGTAAGACAGTAAAGCAGGATAAAGCCTGATAAGTAAGTTGAGACTAAGATTGCATTTCTTATATGAGTACAGCATTGAAGATTTCTCAGCAGAGAAACCTTTGAAAGTAGGGTTTAGAAATATTAATCTTACAGTACTCTACAGGCTGTATCAGAGGGCAGAAGATTCCAGAGACTGAGAAATAAATTAGGGGGTCCTTATAATTATCCATTTGTGAGATAAGCTGAGGAGGAGGGATAAAATTGGATTAACAAAGACAGTAAGAAAGAATGCCACTGAAGTATCAGTAGGACTTGATTGCTGACATACTATGAGGAACAAGGGGAAAGTTACAAATGAAGGTAACAGGAGTGATTTGGAGGGATAGTCATCAGCGTAGACATACAACAGAAATGGCTACATTACCTCCCATGCAATACAGAACCACTTGTACAACATCCTGACAGATTTTGCCTCTATTTATATACCTTGAGTGATACAGAGCTATGGCTTTTTAAGTACTAAGTTCCTAGTATGTTATTTTGGCAAGTAGGTATTGAGCACTAGTTTGTACCAGCATATAGGTATATTGTGGTATACACAGTGGGCATACACCTTGTAGAGTTTATGACTTAGTTAATAGAATTAGGAATTAAATAAAAACATAAATAGATAGTTACTTATTTCAAGTAATGCAATGAAGGAAGGAGAAAAGGGACTATTAGAAAGAATAGTAAGGAAAACCTGTAGTAGATTGAGAATGAGGAGTTATAAAACTACCTTGAAACATTTAAGCTAATACTTTAAGGACAAGAAGTTTTACATAGAAAGAGCAAGAAGTATACCAAGTACAGTAATAGCATATATATAGAAGGGCCCTGAGACCTTGTACCTGCTAGAAACTGGAAGAAGAATGAAGTTGAAACACAGTGAACAAACATCAGAGTTGTGATGAGAACTGAAAAGTCAGAGAGACTTGTTTTAAGTCTTGGTGACTGTAAAATACACTTTGTGTGATGAAATGCTGTTACAGTATGATAAGTACAGGACTTGTATCCAGATATCTCAGCAATTGCTGTGCTGCTGAATAAACTGTTCTGGAAGTAGTTAAGGATGGACTCGGGAAGTTAAGTAAGAAATCACAGTGGTCCAATACATACGGTGGTGATAGCCTGGCTTTGATCAGGATGTTCTGTTAATACGGTAACAGATGAGCCTTTAACTGGCTCCTCAGAGCATTAGCTGGTGGTAAACTAAAACTCAAGCTTTTTTCAAATGATAACTCCTTGTCACAATTCGCACACTCTGTGTAAACACTTTTGGGTTACCAGCCTCCCTCTGTTAGATAACTGATGTTGTGTATCTGATCACTGATCAGGCTGTTTAGGATAATTTATTGTAATGCTTTAGCTTTAAGATACAAATGTGGAAGGCTTACAGTTGGTGGATGATAAAAGCTAAGTGTGGTTTTTATACCACGATTTCTGTAATGTAAGCAATGTACATAGTCAGTTCTCTTGTAATAAACAGTTTGGTGTTAGTTCCTAGGGGGAGGGGAAGCACTTTAGTATACCGTGTATGTTTATGTAAATAACGCATGCTTTCTCCATTCCCTGAAGGCACCTCACAAGTGCTGCCATGCCAGTCCTGCTCCCTGTGTTGCTGTAAGAAACCAGTTAGCATAGTGCACTTAGGAAAGTGCCTCACAGTGCTGGATGCAGCTGTGGATCATTATTTGCATCAAAATACAAAATGTAGAATCAAACCAGTGTTTTCATGAAACAGTACTAACCCTCATTACTTAACCACTGTCTCACTCTTTCCTCCCTTTATCCCAGTTTTAAAATCTGTGTTAAAAGCCACTAAATTGAATTTAACACTGTTTGAAAAATAATTACTTTAGAGTATATACCTTGTAGTTGGGTATGCTGGGTCTTTAAATTTTGATCAACTTTACAAGACATGAAGTTAGTAGCTTCGGTCCTTCAGCTGTTTTTCAGCACTGTGTTAGCTATTCTACGTCTTTTGCTTTTCCATATCAACTTTAGAGTTAGTTTGTCAGTATCCACAAAGTAACTTGGTAGTTTTATTGAGATAGCGTTGAATCTGTAGGTCAAGTTGGGAAGGATTGGTTATTTCAGTAATATTATGTCTTCCCATTCATGAATGTATTGATGGCCATTTATTTAAATCTTTTCTTTATGAGTGTTCTGTAGTTTTCTACTTACAGATCTTGTACATATTTTGTTGGATTTATACTAAAGTATTTTATTTTCCTTTTTTTGGCAATGATGTAATGATACTACTGTCTTTAATTTCAAATTCTAGTTGTTAAGTGCTAGTTTGTAGTTGGCCTCATATCCTGCTACCTTGCCATAATCATTTGTAGATTTTTTGGGATCTTTTACATAGACAATCATATCATCTGTGAATAATGACAGTTTTTTGTCTTTTTCCCAATTTGCATGATTTTATTTTCTCTTCTTTCTTGTATCAGTTATGATTCTTTAAAAAAAACTGTTTTTAATGGTTGCTCTAGAGTTTGTAGTATACATTTACAACTAATCTGAATCCACTTTCAAATTACATTATACTACTTCATAGTTAGTGCAGGTACCTTAAAACTTAGTATTCCCAATTTTTCCATCCTGTCCCTAACCTAAACATTTGTCATATTTTTCATTTATGCATTCTCTTCCAGAATATTGTTGCTATTATTATTTTAAACAACATATTTTCTGTTGGAACCATTGAGAATAAGAGAAATAAAAGATTTTACTTTAACTTCCTCTAGTCTCATATGCTCTCTTATTGTAAATTGGAGTTGCTCATCCGTGTCATTGGCCTTTTCTCTGAAGAACTTTTTACAACATTTCTTCCAGAGCAAGTCTAAAAAAACCATTGCCATCGAGTCTGCTCTAATTCATAGTGACCCTGTAGGCAGATTAGAACTGCCCCTCATACAGTTTCCAAGGAGCAGCTAATGGATTCTAACTGCTGACCTTTTAGTTGGCAGCTGAGCCCTTAACCACTGCACCACTCAGCCTCTGAAGGCACATCTGGCCAAGCCAGGCACATCCAGTAGCAATGAATTTCTTTTAACTTATGCTTGTCTGAAAAAATCTGTATTTTTCCCTCACTCTTTTTCTGTTGAAGTCCTATTCATTACTGACATTTACGATGTTATTTTTTGGACGGTTTCTACATTAGTGGCATTGATTATATTCTTTGCGTTGTAATTTATTCTCACTCTCCTTTTCTGAGTTGTTGCTTCCTCATTAACAAAGACTCACTGCCCTCTAAGATTCCTGTGTAATCTTTTGAGTTGCTATTGTTAATTTGATCCCATATAGATCATCCTTGGAAACCCTGGTGGTGTAGTGGTTAAGTGCTACAGCTGTTAACCTAAAGGTTGGCAGTTCAGATCCACCAGGTACTCTTTGGAAACTCTGTGGAGCAGTTCTACTATGTTCTGTGGGGTCGCTATGAGTCAGCATCAACTGGTGGCAGTAGGTATAGATCATTCATAAAAGAGCGTAATTCTCAAGGCAGGCCTTCTACGAGTTGAACTGTTTGTTCAGTTTTAACAAAATTTTAGGGGATTTTTTTCCCCTAGTTTGTTTTAAATTGTGCTTTAAGTGAAGATTTACAGTTCAAGTCAGTTTTTCATACAAAAACTTAACATACCCATGGTTGTGTGTGTACTTGAGCCAAGAAGCACACTGTTCAACAGATCATTTTGTGTCTTGTAGTCCAGTCTAACCTTCGTCCAAAGAGTTGGATTTGGGACTGTTCCCAGCTAACAGAGTCTGGGGACCATGTCTTTTGAGGTCCTCCAATCTCAGTCAGACCATCAAGTCTCACCTTTTTAAGTGAATTTGAGTTCTGCACCCCACTGTCCCCCCACGTCATCAGGGATTCTGTCTTGTGTTCCCTGTCAGCAGTCAGTGGTAGTCGCCAGGCAGCATCTCATTCTTCCAGTCTGAGGCTGATGGAGTCTCTGGTTTTTGTGGCTTTTTCAATGTTAGAAAATTTCCTTGTGCCTTGGGTATTACTCATTCTGCTTTGCTCCAGGTGGACTGGAACCTACTGATGGCCACTTGTTAGTGGAATGCGAAGCATTGTCTTAAACTGTGTTGTTGCAGTTGACCTAAATGTCTTAGGGGAAATTTTTCGCTTAAAGTTTATTTGAAGAATATCTTTGGGCAGTATTTTAAGGGTTCATTCAGCCTGCATGGCTCTAGAAAATCTGGAGTCCCTGAGAATTTGAAATTTTGTTCTGCATTTTTACCCTTTTAATGAGATTTTATTGTGGAATCTAAACAAAATGCTCAGTAATGGTACCATCCAGTTCTGATCACATGGCAAAGGAGGCAATTGTTCATAGAGGCAGTTAGCCACACATTCCATATCATCCTCCGATTCCTCGCTCTGCTTCCTCCTCAGTTGCTCCAGATGAATGAACAGATACCAACTGCTATGCCTTGGATGGCCGCTTGCACACTTTAAGATCTCAGGAACTATGCAGTGAACTAGGAAGTAAAACTACACAACAAATACACACATTAAACTACACACGGTAAACTTTTACTACACACATTATTAGGCCAGTTAACTGGGATGTCCCACTAAACCATAACCCTAAAACCTCCAAATCAAGGAAGCACATCCCATCAGCTGTTTGGTTATACATAAGCAGCGTTAGCAGCTACTCTCTTTTTTTCTTTTGGTAATTGTTGTAAGTATATCTATCACATAGCATTTGCCAGTTCAACTTTTTACAGGTGTACAACTTATTGACAGCAATTATAATAATCAACTGTATAACCTACCTTTAATCAATGTGATTTTTCCACCACCATTTATCTCCCTTTTCCGCTCAGTCCTGCTTTGGTAACAACCAATAAACTTTGGTCTCTGTACACTTGCCTGTTTTTGTCTTTTTATATAGGTGAGGTCATACCGTATTTGTCCTGTTGTGATTGGCTTATTCTGCTTACCATGCTTTCAGGCTCCATTCATACAGTGTCATGTATCAAGTCTTCATTTCTCCTACTCCCTGAGTAACATTCCATTGTATGTAAATACCGCATTTAGTCTATCCATTTCATCTTTTTGTAGTCCTTTGGTTGTTTCCACCTTCCAGCTACTGTGAATAGTGCTGCAATAAATGCTGATGTGTAAGTCTCTTTGAGTCTCTGCTTTCAAGGAGTACATGTACCTAGGAGTAGAATTGCTAGGTCATGTGATAGTTCTGTCTTTCGTATTTTTATAAACCCTGATACTTTTCTGCAATGGCTGGTACCATTTTGCACCCCCACTAACAAAGGATGTTAGTGTTAGGTGCCATTCAGTTTATTCAGACAGCAACCCTGTATGTACAGTGGTAAAAAACACTGCCCAGTCTTATGCCATCCTCACAATCTTTGCCATTTTTGAGTCCATTTTTGTAGCCACTATGCCAGTGCATTGCATTGTGGTCTTCTTTTTCATGAACCCTCTGCTTTACCAAACGTGATGTCCTTCTCTGGGCACTGATCCTTCCTGATAACATATCCCAGGTACAGAAAACCAACTTTTGCCAGCTAGCCTCTAAGGAGCAGTCCAAGATATATTCATTATTTTTTCGCCAGCACTGTAATTCAGAGGTATCATTTCTTCTTCAGTCTTCTTTATCCATTGTCCAGTTTCACATGTATATGAGGTGACTGAAAATACGTCGGCTTGGGTCATACACACCTTAGTCCCCAGCATGACATCTTTGCTATTTAACACTTCAAACAGATCTTTTGGTGCGGATTTGCCGGTTCAAGATGCTTGATTTCTTGACTGCTGCTTCCGTAAGCATTGAATGCGAATCCAAGTAAAATAAAATCTTTGGACAGTTTCAATATTTTCTGTTTATCATGATGTTACTTATTGGTCCAGTTGTGAGGATTTTTGTTTTCTTCATGTTGAGGAGTAATCTATACTGAAGGTTGTAGTCTTTGCTCTTCATCGGTAAGTGGCTGAAGTCCTCTTTTTTCTCAGCAAGCGCGGTTGTGTCATCTGCATAATCCAGGTTACTAATGAGTCTTCCTCCAGTCCTGATGCCATGTTTTTCTCATATAGTCCAGCTTCTCAGATTATTCAGCATACAGGTTGAATAAGTATAGCGAAAGGATACAACCTTGACACATACGTTTCCTAATTTTAAATCGTGCGGTGTCCTGTTGTTTTAGTTTTGCATATCCTCACCAACATTTGTTGTTGTTTTTTTACCTTAGCCATCCTAGTGAGAGGGAACTAGTCTCTCATTGTGGTTTTCATTTGCATATCTTGGTGGCTAGCAATCCTGAACATGTTTTCATGTTTTTTGTGCCATTTGAATGTCCTCTTTGGTGAAATAGCTGTTCAAGCCCTTTGCCCATTTTATGATTGGATTGTCTTTCTGTTGTTGTCAAAGCTTTGTATATATTTTGGTTATTAGATTCTTACCAGTTATATGGTTTCTGAAGATACACTACCAGTCAGTAGCTTATGTTTTTAATTTTTATGAAGTGCTATTTATGTTATCTTTTGCCATTTGTGCTTTGCTATTAGATAATCCATTGCTGAAAGCTAGGTCTGACAACATTGTCTCTCCTTTTCTTCTAGGAATTTTATGACTAGTTTGCATTTAGGTCCTTAATTCATTTTCAGGTTGTTTTTTGTGTAGTGTGAGACATAGATCCTGTTTCATTTTTCTGCATGTGGAAGATCTAATTTTCTCAGCACTGTTCACTGAAGAGACTCTTCTTTCACAATCTAGTTGACTTAGGCCCCTTGTTAAAAATCAGTTGCCCATAGATGTGTGGATTTATTTCTTAACTGTCAGTTCTATTCCATTGATCCATGTGTCTGCTGTTACACTAATTCCAGGCTGCTTTGGCTATTGCAGCTACAATAGTAGGTTTTAAAAATGAGAAAGTGTGAATTCTCTTACTTTGTTCTTCTTTTTAAGAATTGTTTTAGTTATTCAGAGCTTGTTACCACTCCATATAAAGTTGAGTATTGCCATGGATTTAACTGTGTCCCCCCAGAAATGTACGTGTTGATTTGACTTGGCAAGGAGTTCCACTGTGGTGCCATTTCTCCCATGTGTTGTGAATCCTGCCTCTGTGATACTGATGATGGAGAATAGGCTGTAGTTGTGTTAGTGAGGCAGGACTCCAGCTACAAGCTTGTGGGATACAAGGGAGGGAAATGAGTAGAGGAAGTTGGGAACCTCACACCACCGAGAGGGCAGTATGACTGAGAGCAGCCCCATCCTTTGGACCTGAGGTTCCTGTGCCGAGATGCTCTTGTTGAATTTGGACTCAGTCCACCAGAATGTGATAACTTCTCTTGTTGAATGGACTTGTAACTACTGGGCTGTGATACCTTCTCTTATTGAATGAACTTGCAACTCATAAATGGATTTGTGGCTTACTGAGCTGTGACAGTAAAATTTCTCTTCATAAAGGCTTTCACTCGTGATATTTTCTGTTAAAGCAGTACCAGGTGACTAAGACAATCTTGACTGTGGTTTTCTGTTTCTTTAAGGAAGACTGTTGAAATTTTCATCAGGATTGCGTTGGCTTTGGGTAGTGTTGACACATTAACAGTAGCATCTTGCAGTCCGTGACCCTGGAACATCGGATTTATGCAGGTCTTCTTTAATCTCTTCAGCAGTGCTTTGTAGTGCTTGCTGTGTAAGTCCTTCCTGTCCTGTGTTAGGTTTATTCCTAGATAGTGTGTTCTCTTAGATGCTACTTTAAATGAAATTATTTCCCTAAGTTACCTTTCAGATTTCTGATTTCTGGTGTATAGAAACCCAAGTGATTTTTGTTTGTTGTTTACCTTGTACCCTGCAATTTTGCTGAATTCCTTTGTTAGCTCTAGAAGCTTTCTTGTGGGCTCTTTATATATCTTTATATATTCTATATACAGGATCATATCATCCACAAATAGAGATAATTTTACTTCTTTCCCAGTCTGCATACCTTTTCTTTCTTTATCTTGTCCCTTTGCTATGGCTGGAACTTTTATGACATATGATATTGAATAGAAGTGGAGAGAGCAGGCACACTTGTTCCCATTTCACGGGGAAGTCTCTTAATCTTGCTCCATTAAGTACAATGGTGGATGTTGTCTTTTCACATATGCTCTGAATGGTATCAGTGGATTTCCCTCTGTTCTAATCTTTTTTAGGGTTTTCATAAGAGAGATGGTCAAGTAGTTCTTTCCCTTTGTTCTATTGATGTGGTATATTACACTGATTTTCTAATGTTGAACTATACCTGCACTCCTGTAATAAATCCCTCTTGGTCATGGCATATGAGTCTTAATATGCTGTTGGATTCTGTGTACCAGTATTTTGTTGAAGATTGTTGTGTCTATATTTATAAGAGATACTGGCCTGTAGTTTTTTGTTTTGTTTGTGGTGCCTTTGTCTGGTTTGGGTACCAGGGTTATGTTTGCTTCATAGAATGAATTAGGGAGTATTCCTTCTCTCTTTTGGAAGAGTTTGAATAGTATTGGTGTCATTTCTTAAATGTTTGGTAGAATTCCCCAGTGAAACCATCTTGTCGAGGACTTTTTTATTGTGGGGTTTTTAATCACTGATTGGATCTTTTCACTTGTTATGGGTCCGTTGAGATTTGCTGTTTCTTCTTTAGTCACTTTGGGTACGTTGTGGACTTCTAAGAATTTTGTCTGCTTTACATGTTTCCATGTGAAGGTTTGTTGCCATGCAGTTATTTATACTATTTTAATTCTCTTTGTGTCAGTTGTAATGTCCACTCTAAGTTTTTTAATTTGGTTGTTAGCATCTTTTTTCTTTGTCAGTCTAGCTAAAGATGTATCAATTTTGCTGATTTTTTTTTCCTAAGAATCAACTTCTGCTTTTATTGATTCTATTGTTTTTCTGCTTTGTGTTATTTATGCTCTGATTTTTATTACTTCCTTTATTCTTATAGATGCAGGTTTAGTTTGCTCATCTCTTTCAAGTTCTTGGAGTAGTTGACTTAAGCTTTAATTTGAGATCATTTTTAATGTAAGCATTTATTGCCGTAAGTTGCTCTCTGACTTGCCTTCACTACATCCCATAGGTTTTGGTATGTTGTGTTTTCATTTTCATTTGACTGTAAGAAATTAGTGATTTCTTTTTTGATTCATTGATAGTTTGATAGTATATTATTTAATTTCTGTATGTTGTATATCCTCCAGGATTTTTTCTCCCTGCCCCCCCTGTTTCTGATTTATAGCTGTGCTCCTTTGTAGTCAGAGAAGATACTGTATATGATTTCAATCTTGTTTTCAAGAATTGCTTTGTGACCTAAGATGTGGTCTGTCCTCGAGAATGAGCCATGCACAACTGGAGTGGAAGATGCATTGTTGTTGTTTGGGGTGGGAGTGTTCTGTGTGTTCTATTAAGTCTACTTTGTTTATACTGTCATTCATGGCCTCTGTTTTCTTGTTGATTTTCTTTCTAAATATTCTTTCCATTATTGCAAGTGGTGTACTGAAGTCTCCAGGTATTAGTGTAGTACTATCTATTGCTCCCTTAAATTCTGTTAGCATTTGCTTTATATATTTAAGTGCCTCAATGATGGATAATACTATACAATGATTGTAGGTTCTTCTTGATCACCTAACCCTTTTATCACTGTATAATGTGTGTCTTTATCTCTTCTGACCAAATTTTGTCATAAAATCTACTTTGATGCTAAAATTGCCATTCCAACTCTTTTGGTTATTTGCATGGAATATTTTTTTCCACCCTTTGACTTTCAACTTGTGTCTTTGGGTTTAAGCTATTTATCTCTTATAAACAGCATATAGTTGGATCATGTTTTTTTCAGTCATTCTGCAATCTTCTGCCTTCTGATAGGAGCATTTAGTCCATTTACATTCACTGCAGTGGCTGCTAATAAGTGACTTCTATCATTTTGCTTTTTCTGTGTCTTAAGCTCTCTTTGTCTTTAGTACTGCTTACTTTTTGTTCTGTTGGTTCATTGTAGTGAACCTTTTTGGTTCACTTCTTTCCTTTTATGTGTGTTCTTTTATGTATATTTTCTTAGCTCATACATTTAAGAGCTGGTATTTACAATATTCTGGTGTAAGTTGGTACCAGCTTAACTTCAGTAACTTACAAAAAATTACATATTCGTTTCCCCCCCTTTTGCTGCTATCACTAATTCCATCTTTATATTTCATGTGCCATATAACATAATGTTATCATTGCCTTTTACATGTTTTTATTAAAAAATATGAAGGGTAGAATAATTAGAATTCTCAAACATGAATACTTTATTGCTAGCCTTTATACTGGTCTGTACATTTCCCTTTATTAGGGATCTTTCTTTCTATGTGTAGCTTTGAATTACTTTCAATCGACTTTTTCCTTCGTCTACAGCACTCCCATTAGTATTTTTTGTAGGGTCAGTCTGGTGGATACGAACTCAGTGGATTTGTTTGTCTGAGAATGTTTTAATTTCACCTTCATTCTTGAAGGGTAATTTCACTGGGTATGGTATTTTTGACTGACAGTTTTTCCTTTTAGCGTTTTAAATGTATCATTCTGTTCCCTTCTGGACTCTAGTGTTTCTGAGGAAATGCTGACACTTAATCCTGTTGGGGACCCTTTCTGTGTAAGTGATGCTCTGTCACTGCTTTCAGGATTCTTTGTTTTTTGAGAGCCTGACTATGATGTGTCTTAATGTAGATCTCTTTGTGTTTAACCTATTCAGAGTTCTTTCAGCATCTTGGATTTGTAGATTTCACATCTTTATTAGACTGAGAAAATTTCTGTCATTTCTTCAAATGCTCTTTCTGTCTCATTCTCATTCTGTGATTTCCATGTTTCTTCTTCTTCTCCCATAATTTCATTAAGCTGTTTAACCTTCTTGAGCCTCTACTCTTGTTGCTGTTTAACATTTCTAATTTTAACTATCTAATCCTCTAATTTGCTGATTCTTCTACCAAATTAAAGCTGTTATGTCCTTCTGTTGTGTTTCTCATTTTGTTTATCGACCCTTCATTTGCAGTATCTGTTTCTTTAGTCTTCATTTGTTCTTGCATTGTTTACTGTGTTTCTTTTAGTTCTTGATCTTTTTTGCCTTAGTTCTTTAGTTATGTTTAATGTATTGTATTCTTCTGCTTTTTCGTTATTTGGTCACCCTACAGGCACGTTTACCCCTTTGTCCTGTTCATTTGGATGGGTTATTGTTTCTTTGTTCTGTGTTTTACAATACATATATATTTTTTCCTTTGGGTAGTGGACTTTCTGAAGATAATTTTGTTAGCTCTTCCCAGTATTTAGTGATTTTGCCTGCACTACTTTCTGCAGGAAACTCTTAGGTGGGCAGCACCTTCAGTCTTGGCTTACGATTTTATCTCCCGCTCTGTGATAACTCCTTTTCCCTCCCTGTTTTAATTAGAATTTGAAAGTTCCAGATCTCAGTTTTCAACTTGCATTCTGTCCAAAGCACACCAGAAAACACACTGGGATCAGTCCATAAACCAGCTGGCACTACTACTCAGGCAAGATATTGTACATTAGCCAGTCTGTTCACCAGGACATACAGTCTTTTCTTATTATTTATTACTCTCTTCCCTTCTCTGTTTCTTCAGCCGTGTTTTTAGTCAGAGAACACACACCCAGGGAGGCTCATTCAGAACTGTTTGTTGCCTTCTGGGTTTGATAAAGCTTCCTTCTCTTCTCTGAGCTAGTCTTCTGGGAAAGCACAAGCAGACTCTCCTATGTTTCAGGAGGGGGAGGTTTTGACACTTCTCAAAAGAACCTCTAAGAGATTATCTTTTTGTTTTCAGAGCCCTAGTGGACATGTGATGGTTGGGTCAGGGGTTATCAGTCTAACAGTTGGCAGTTACTTGGTTTGGGAAGGATTGTCAGACTATAAATAGACCCCCAAGAAGGTCTGCCTTACTGCTGTCAGAGCCCCACCCCACAGTATGCTGACTGTGGGCATAGCCTCCACTCAAGATGCCTGCTTCCCAGCGCACAGCAGCCTTAGTCAGCAGTCCTCGGCACAGATGGGAAGGGGATACAGACAGACACCTAAGTTGATCCCCTGGGAGATAGGTCCTGTTGGTTTCAGAGGCCTGAGCTGTAGGGTACACAAGGAAGCAGGTAGAATGTTGACAGTAGCCCTCAGCTCCAACCAGAAATGGAGGTACATGAGCCCAAATTGACCCCATGGAGTTTTGTCCCTTTGGCTTCAGAGGTTTGAGTTATGGGATGCCCAGAGAGGTAGGTAGAGTGCTATGAGAGCAGACTCCGCTGCAGGATGCCATCTGTAGCAATACACTGCAGGCCGCCGGGTAGGAGGGGTTGTCACTTTCTTAACAGATCCCCAGTGAGGTCTGTCTTGTTGATCTTAGAAACCCCCTGTAGTATGTTGGCAGTGGGTATAGGCTCCATCCAAGTTGCGTCCTTCTTTCTACACAGCAGCCTCAGCTAGCAGTCCTCAGCACCAGCTAGACACAGGAGCAGGCACACTCAAACGGACTGCCCAAGAGGTCTGTCGTATTGGTTTCAAAGTCTTGAGCTATGGGGTGCTCCATGAGGCCAGTAGACTCTGGATTATGAATGAGAGGAGACTACTGCACAGGACCTTCTGTAGGCTTGCAGCTGGCCGTGTGCCGGTAAAGGAGGTACTGCACACTCTAAATGGACTCCCTTAGAAGATCTTTCTTCATAGTATTAGAGCAGAAGTTTGGGGTCCTGTCACTTTGTACAAAGGAGAGTGGTGTTTGGGAACCTGTTCTTTTGTGGGATGATTTCACCAGTTCAGAGCAGCCAGAAGCCTAGAGGGGCAGGGAAAGTAGGAGAGTTTTCCTACTGTATGTGAATTATGTTGCTGATGCATTGATTCTTACCTGTCTGCAGTTTTCTGCTGCTTTTCTCTGCTCTTTAATTTTTCTTGGGAGAAGCTGAGTGCTGTTTCCTTATTATACATACTGTTGTATTTGTTAGGAAGGGTTAGAATGGTGTCTTGACGTTCCTGTCTTCTCACAGTTCCTCTCTTCACTTTTAAAGGATAATTTCACTGGGTGTAGAATTGTAGGTTGGTGGGTTTTTTCTCTTAACACTTGAATGATTTTAGTCCACTCTCACTTGCATGAATTCTAAAGAGGTATCCGTACTAATTCTTATATTACCTGTGTTTCCCCATTTTTTCCTTCATCTGGTTTCTTTCAGCATTTTCTCATTTATCATTAGTTTGAATATGATATGCTTAGGTGTAAATATTTTTTGGTATTTTTCCTGCTTAGTGTTCTCTGGGCTTCTTGGATCTGTAGTTTAATAACTGTCAACAGTTCTGGAAAACTTCCAGCCATAATTAAACATTTCTTCTGTTCCTTTCTTTTCTTCTTCTGGTATCCCCATTATGTGTATGTTATACTTTCTGTAATTATCCTAACAGTTCTTACATATTCAATTTCTTTTTTTTCCCCCAGGTTTTTTTGGGAAGAAGGGTGAGATTTCTGTTGATACCTTCAAGTTCACTGAGTCATTCCTCAACGTTCTTCATTTTTGTTAGTATTTTTCTTTAACTTTCTCTAATTTTCTTTTGAGTATTTGAGTTTCCGTATCTCTGCTTAGGTTACCCAGCTGTTCCTGCATGTTGTCCGTTTTTTTACACAAGAGCTCTTTAACATTGTTAATCAGTTTCTTTTAATTCCTGGTCTGATAATTAGAAGTCCTGGTAGTATAATGGCTAAGTGTTACATCTGCTAACAAAAAGGTAGGCAGTTCAGATCCACCAGGTGCTCCTTGGAAACTCTGTGGGGCAGTTCTACTGTGACCTGTGGGGTTGCTATGAGTTGCAGTTGACTCAACGGCAGTGGCTTTGGCTTTGACTGGTGGTTTGGGGTCTGATAATTCCAGCATGTCTGGTTCTGATGTTTGCTCTGTGTTCAGCCTTTTTTTTTTTTTTTTTAATTTTAACATGCCTTGTAATTTTTTGTTGGAAGCCAGGCATGATGTATCCAGTAAGAGGAACTAAGGATCTTTCAGTTGCAAAGCTCTGTTTATGTAACACTGTGTAAGGCATAAGTTCCTGTGTCACAGACTATTTGCACTCAGCTAATAAAAAGTTGGTGGTCTGAATCCACCCCATTGTGCCACAGAAGAAAAGCCTACCAAGCCTACTTCTGTCAGATCACAACCATTGAAGATCCTACGGAGGACAGTTCTCCTCCTGAAACGTGTATCACCGTGAGACAGAATCAATTCAGCTACCATAGGTTGGGGGGTCTTTTGGGGAAAGGAGGAAATAGAGAAGGGGCAGTATTCTATAGTCCTGTGATTAGGTGTCAGTCTTTTAGTGAGCCTGTATTAGTGACCTTTACGTGCATCTCAGCTTTGTTTAAAGTGTTTCCCTTCTCCCCAGGTCACTGAGGGTGGAGTTTGGCAATTCTGCTGCAAGTGAAGGGCTAGATAGGGCTGTTGTTCTTAGGTGTTGCAGAGTCAATTCCCACTCAGAGCGACACTATGCACAACAGGAAGAAACACTGCCCAGTCCTGCTCCATGCCCACAGTTGTTCTTACACTTAAGCCTGCTGTTGCAGCCACTGTGTCAACCCATCTCCTTGAGGATCTTCTTATTCCCCTTCATCCTCTTTTTTACCAAGCATGATGTCCTTCTCCAGGGATGGATCCCTCCTAACAACATGACCAAAGTATGTAAGATGCAATTTCACCATCTTTGCTGCCAAGGAGCACTCAGGTTGTACTGCTAGAGCGGGAGATTTCCTTTCTCCAACTTAGGCTCTGATACAGGAATTTCCTTTGAGGGCAGGCCTTATCAAGGGGAATAGAACACATTTTCAAAATGGTTCTTTTCCCCTTCCCCAGGCAGGAGCACAAGGGGACTTTTCTGAGACTTTCAAAGTGAGAACCTAGTGGGACTCCAGAAGGTGAACCTCACAAAATTTGCTCCCCAACACCCAAGTCTGAGCCTCTCAAACTACACAGTCTTTAGAAATTGGTTGCCCTGTAGGTGTCTGCAGTGGAGGCAGAAGAGTGGTCTCTGCTCCCGCTAAGCAGAGATTCTTTGTATTAGCCTCTCTGTCTCTCCAGCTTTCAGAGAAACTGTTTGCTATGTGACCTCAGTTCTCCAAAAGATCTAATTAGGAGTTGTTGGTTCTCAGATTTTCAGCTTTTTCTCCTTGTGAGGATGGGAGGGTGACTTCTAAGTCACTGCCAGGTAACACAGTCACCAGAAGCCAGAAATCCATGTTGACATTTGTAAATTGGTCTTATATCCAAAAAAGCTTAGACAGTGTTCTTACTTTGCAGATTATTTTTTCTAGCTCTCTTCATAAGCAGCCGTCTATGGATAACCACTTTTTCTTTTCAGCCCTTTTGCCCGTCATGTACTTTACTGCCCACTGTGCTGCTGTCTCCAGACACTCTTTTCTAATTTCTGATTAAAGAGAATTCTTAGGCAATTCATAGTTGAGTTTGGTGTTTCTAAAGATGTTTCCTAAGTACCCTGTATCAGATTAAATATGCTTCTTATTACCTCTGGTTTGTCAAGAGTTTTTAATCATCATAAAGGTTGTTAGTTGCCTTTGTGTCACTTCCAGCTCATAGTGCCCCACGTTGTTAAGGAGCAGATCTCTTCCATGAGGTTTTCGTGGCTTTAATGTTAATGGAAGCAGATTACGAAGCATTTTCTTCCAGGGCACCACTGGGTGGATATGAAGTGCCAACCTTGAGGGTAGCATTCAAGCACAGAGTGTACCATTTGATGATCTTTAATCATGAATAGGTGTTTGGTTTCATATTCTTTTGTGTATCTGTTGGGATGATCATGGTTCTTCTTTAATCCATTAATGTAGTGACTTATAGCAAAAGCTTTTCTAAAACTCCCTTGCATTCCAAGGATAAATTTAAATTGGTTTTGATACATCACACGATTTGGTTTGCTAATGATATGTTTAGAATTTTTACAACAATATTCACAATTAAGACTAGACTATAATGCAATTCTTGTATTTTCTCTGTCTAGTTTTCATGTCCAAGTTAAATTGTCTGAATAGGCGTTCCTGGGTGGACACTCCAGGTTCTGCTAGGCATGACTCACCTCAGCCAGTACACAAGAAACCGAGGTGAGAGGGGAAAGGCTCCTGTATTTCCTTACACAAGGAAAGGAAACAGTCTGGACTGCTGCCACCAAGACTGCTCACTGAGGACAAGAGGTTACTTTTAAGGGGTTGACAAGTAGGAAGATCAAACAAGTTACATCAGCAACATTTATAATCATGCTATGCAAGCACCGTGGGGTTTACATATAACTTCATGTATCACATGTTCAGTAAACAGCAATTAAACTGTATCCAGAAGTGTAGAAGCAACTGTGTATGAGGCCTGACAAGTCCGCATACTTATTGTTATAAGTGCTACATGCCTCACTGATCACTATTACTACTGTCACCTTTGAAGTACTCCCCTTGGGAAGCTCTGCAGTGACCACAATGCCTAGTCCACCCTTTCAAAGCAGTGTTGGAACTGTTTCTGGAGTGGCCACTGCACATGGTAGCACGGTGGCAAGTTCACAAACTTAATTATATAGTTGACGGTGAGGGAGTTTTGAGCCTGTAAGCAAGTCACTGTATTGGAATAACCTCCCTACTCACCTCATCTGCCCCCAGTGACTTTTTCTTTACCCAGAGATAAATACTGAAAGGAGCACACTTGGACATTCACGACCTGAAGGGTAATATGATGACTGCTCTCACAGTCATTCCAGAGTTCCAGAATTGCTTTGAAAGGTGGACTGGGGGCTGGCATCAGTGCACAAGGCGACTACTTCAAAGGTGACAGCAGTGTCTTCAGCAGTGAAGTATGGAGCACTTTTTCTAGGAAGAGTTCATGAACGTATCCTCGTAACAGATACTTAAATGAGCTGAAAGGTTATCCTGAATGTCACCTTGGTGCCTAGACTGGTTTCTGCCAGTTTCCTCCAGTTTGGGGCAGCAGTTAAGGAGAGAGGAATCAGGATTTATTATAAAGTCGGGCATGCTTACAAGCTGCTTGAGGCATTGGAATTTTCTTCAACGTGGAGACCTCTGTATTCCAGGGATCATTGCCCTTTATTTGTGTATCACAGGAAGAGACTGTATACTATGTCTTGAAAGACTGGACCTAGACTTTTCATTATGGAAGGCCAGTTACAGAATTATTTAGGCTACAAGTTGTCTCTACTGTTTTTTTAAGTAAGTAGAATAGACAGAATTTTTAAATACACTGGCTTGTATCATCGGGGAGCTGAACTGAGTGGTGTCTTGAGAGCTAATTAAGACAGCGAGCCAAAACGAAATGAACCATCAAGCCTTTGATCACCTATGGCAGTAGTACAAGTGAGAGACGGGCACGTGGCATCTCGGCCTGCCTTCCACGTGTCTCCAGAACAGCACCCAGGTGAGGGTCATGTTGGTCAGCGCTCACGTGGAGACCCTCTCACTGCCAAAGGAAAGCACAACAAAAGGCTTTTGCGGTTTTATGGACCTCGGGGGAGGAGGAGCGTGGGGGCCGCCAGTGTTAGAAAAGTACTGAGTACTGTGTCAGAGTGGGAAACTGTCTTCAGGTTTCCCCTTTCTTCCTCCTGATAAAGAGGCTTCAGCAGAGGAAGGCCTCCATTTGAAGGCACTTGGACCTAGAATTCAAATACGAACAAGAACATGGCTTGTCAGGAGTGCTGGAGGCCTTGGCTAACTGCCTGCAGACCGCAGTGCAGGGGCTGTGCACCAGCTCTGCTGAGGCGGGCAGCTTTCCTCCTGAGGCCTGCCAGATGAGGCCTCGGTAATAGCTTTTAGTCAGGCCTGAAAAATCACACACATTTTTAACTAGGAGCCGGGATTCCTCATGCTCTGGTTTCATGTATCTGTCCGGTTCTATTCTTAATATTATTTGTATCTTTGTTCTGTCTTTGAGCAGTCTTAACAGAAGTTTATTGTTTTTCCCAGGCTTTTCAGGAGCTGACTTCAGGGTTTGATTCCATGTTTGTTTTCACTTTCATTAATTTCTGCTCTCTTCTTGCTTTTCCGTTTCGATTTCCTTGCTCTCTAACTTAAATTTGATTCTTCTTTCATTAATAATCTGCTTTTTTCAATACTGCATGCAAAACTACAAATGCCATTCTAAGTGCTACGTTCACTGAATCCCATGGTTTTACTAAATAGTACTTTCATTGAGTCTTATAAAGTTTTTAAATTTCTGTTGTGATTTCTTCATGAGTTATTTTGGAGTATTTTTAAATTTTCAAACATGGGAATGGGGGGAGAAGCAGGTTCGTTATTGACTTACTTGCATTGCCATTAGAGAATGTCATCTGTAGGAGATAGCCTTTGGAACTGCTTCCTGGCATCTTGTCCTTGGTCAGTTTTTATAAGTGCTTCTGTGTACTTCAGGAGGGTATGTATTTTATATTAGTGGTATTGTGTGTCATAATAAACTCTGGTAGCATAGTGGTTGAGTGCTAAGGCTGCTAATGAAAGATCAGCAGTTTGAATCTACCAGGCATTCCTTGGAAACTCTGTGGGGTAGCTGTGCTCTGTTCTGTAGAGTCGCTATGAGTCAGAATGGACCTGATGGCAGTGGGTCTGGGTCTTCTTCAGGTCGAGTTTATTGTATTCAGTTCTGACTGCCAGTTACTAGTTTGCAGACACATCCTAGAAAAAGTGCCACATACCTCACTCCTGAGTATCACTACAGTCACTTTGAATTATGACCCTTGGGAAGCTATGTACCAACACCGGTGCCTAGTCTACCCTTTAAAGCAGTTTTGGAACTCTGGAATGGCTATGAGAGCTGTTGTCATTTATCTTTCATGTCCTGAATGTCATCAGATGTCTTCCTGTCAAATTTTCTTTTATCTTCAAGTAGAGAAAAAAGTCTTCGAGGGTCAGATGAGGTGAATAGAGAGGGTGTTCCAATAGTTATGTGTTTACTGGCTAAAAACTCCCTCACAAACAACTATACAATTAAGTTTGCAAATTTGCTACCGTGCACAATGGCCATTCCAGACAGAGTTCCAGAACTGCTTTGAAGGGTGGGCTAGGTGCTGTCATTGGTGCATAGCTTCCCAAGGGGAGTGTGTATAGAAGGTGACTGATGATAATGAGCAGTTAGTTATGTAGCACTTAGAACAATTAAATTTGTGGACTTAATTGTCAGACTTCATATAGTCCTCTGATTTTGGCTTGCGTATTCTAGCACTTATTGAGAAAAAGTGTTTAAATTGCCCCTGATAATGGATTTGTCAGTTTAGTTTTGCTTACATGTTTTGGTGATATTTTACTAGGTACATAGATGTCTAAGAATGTTACTTTTCCTGATGAATTTAATTTCTAATATTTTGTCATGATCCTTTCTATACCATGTAATCCTTTTTGTCTGAAAGCTGTTTTGTCAGATATTAACAGGTATTCTAACTCTCCTTTGTTTAGTGTTTGCCTTGCATTTATTTTCTTCATCTTTTACTTGTATCCCTTCCCTGTCCTGTGTTTTAGATAGTATCACTTATAAGTGATACAGCGTTTTTTCCCAGTCTAACAATTGCTCATTTTAGCCATGCTTATTAATATTATTGTTGGCTGATTATTATATTCATTATATTTTTACCATGCTTTTGTTTTCCTTTTGTCTCTTTTCTCTTTTTTAATTGACTGCATTCTTTTTTAATAATGCATTCTTTTACTCTGGAATAATTCCACATTTACAGAAAAGCTGCAAAGACAGGACAGAGAGCTTCTCTAATGTTAACATCTTATGTAATCATGGTCTGTCAAAACTAAGAAATCAGCATTGGTACAGTACTGTTACCTAAGCTGTAGTCTCTTCAGACTTCCCAAGTTTTTCCAGTAATGTCCTACAGAAAATTCCAGGATGTAATCGAAGCATCCTCATTTCAAGTTTTATATATATGTGTATATAAAATTATATATTCATATCCCTGTATATATATATATATATATTTACTTAAAACTCGGATGTAAAGCAGTTGCAGGTAAATCAATGTGTTTGATTACAGGCGTTTGATCTTTTTTTTTTTCTTACTCCATTTTTTGTTTCTCAGTACTTGTTTGGAAGTTCTCTATTTCTAGTTTTTATTACCATGACTACTTAAAATCTTTGATCTTACAAAATAGACCTAACTTCTGAGGTTTTTTTTTTTTCCTTAAAAACAGTCTTTTGTGGATTTAGCTACATGTTGTTTACTTTCTCCTCTTTCCTTCATGCATCTTCCTAAAGTATGGCCTGCTGTTATTATGTGCCATCTAGTTGATTCCTACTTAAAATGATTCTATATGACAAAATAGAAACTGCCCTCACAAGACTTTCCAGGCTATAATGTTACAGGAACAGATCCCCGGATCTTTTCTCCCACAGAGCCACTGAATGAGCACAAATCACTGACCTTTGGGTTAGCAGTGGGGTGCTTAGTCATCTTGTGCCACTGTAACAGAAATATAATGGATGGCTTTAATAAACAGAAGTTGATTATCTCCCAGTCTAGATGGCTGGAAGTTCAAATTCAGATTACCAGCTCCAGGGGAAGGCTCTCTCTCTCTGTTGGCTTTGGGGAAAGGTCCCTATCTTCTCCAGTCAAAGGCCTTAGGCACAGGGACCCAGGGACCAAAGGATGCACTTTGCTCCTGGTACTGCTGTCTTGGTAATATGAGGTCTCCAAGTCTCTGTTGGCTTCTCTTTTATATCTCCAAAGAGACTGGCTCAAGACACAGTCCAATCTTGCAGAATGAGTTGTACCATGTTAACATAACTGCCGCTAATCCCATTTCATCAACATTATTGAGATAGTATTTACAACACATAGAAAAATCACATCAGACGACAAAAGGTGGACAGTCACACACTACTGGAAGTCATGGTTTAGCCAGACTGGTGCACGTATTTTTGGGGGACACAGTTCAGTAGATGGTAGGCATTTAACCATTTGCACTACCAGGGCTTGTTCCTCCTTTAGCGTGAGTGTACCAACAGCACATTTTCTCAGAAATACTATTTACCTGGTTTTGCTCTCATTATTCAAAAGTAAATTTTCTAGATGGACAGTTCTGGGTAGACAGATATTTTCTCCAACACTGAAAACTTGATTATCCTGAATTCCAGGGTTCATTGTTGGTGTTAATACCCTACTGTCAATCTGATTGCCATTCCTTTATAGACGATCTCTGACTGTAAGAGTTAGATCCTCTTTGTTTTGGTGTTCCGTAATTTCACTGGAGAGTATCCACACTGCTGGGTGAGCAGTGTGCCTCCACCTTCATGCCTTCATAGTTCTGAGAAGCTGTCAGTCATCATCTCTTCAGTTTTGCCTTTGCTCTATTCCCTTTTAGAACTTAGAATACATTAGACTTCTGAAAATATTTTAGACCTGTATGCTATAAATCATACACATTGTAGCCTTCAGTATGTTTTTCACATTTCTGTTTGTCTTCAGCCTTCTACATTCTGTGTAATTTATTCAGGTACATCTTAAGGTTCATTAATTTTCAACAGCTTTTTAAAGTTATTTAATTGGATGTTTTGGAGCCCTGGTGGGTGCAGTAGTTAAGAAATGGGCTGCTAAACCAAAAGCCAGCAGTTCACATCTAACAGCCACTCCTTGGACTCCTACAGGGTCACTGTGATTTGGAACCAACTTAACAGCATCTAACAACTGACTTTTTAATCTACCTGCACAGTTACCCTTACGGTTTAGACTGACATCAGTTCATAAAACACTGTAGGTCTCATCCCATTGCAACTTAATGTAGCTTTATGACAAACAGGGCACAGGAAGCATGCCCTGTATAGCCAAGGCATTCTCATCAAGAGGTCTTACAGCAAGCCCAAGCATGACTTCTACGCCCTACCACCATATGGTGCACTTAGTTGAAAGAGGAGAGGCTGATAATGGGAGCGATCCGCCTTAAGCACAGAGAACCCAACAGTTTACTCAGTCCTAATAACCTAATACCTCGAGGTCTGGATTCCAGGCTCCCAATCCTCAGAGTCTAGATGCAGTCTTTACGTTAGGAGATTCATAATGTAGTGTTGATAGCCAGTTGTGGTTAAAAAAAAAAAGTGTTGCCTTCGGTTCTGGCTCGTAGTGACCCTATGAAACAGAGAAGAGCTGCCCCCTCAAGGTTTCCAAGGCGTAGTCTCTAAGGAACCAAACTGCCCCATCTTTCTTGGTTGGAGCAGCTGGTGGGTTAGCAGTCCAGCACTCTGTCACAGAGCATTGCCCCTCAGAGCACGCTGGCCTTTTAAAAGGTTTTACACAAAGCTGTCAGGATTTTTTTTTGTTTGTTTTGTTTTGCTTGCTGCCACTGTGAATCTTCCCCTCCACTGAGTGAGCGGAGCAATAGAAGAAAAACTTCTTTATGCAGGATCTTGTGTCTTCTCCCTTCATAGTGTCAATGATACTCTCTAGATTGATGATTAAATACTAAATAAAGTCGAAACAGAGTCCTTAAGTGTAAATAGTACATCTGAAATAAACATTTACATGCCCATGTATACTTCATTTTCTACTTACCTGTCTTCCAAAATTACATGGGAATCTTTTTACTTTTGCTGGATGCTGACTCTTCAGAAACTTGAGGCCGTGCAGAGGGAGGCCTTTCAGAAGATCTACAGTTGTGAAATAATTTTACTGATATAATTTGTTCAGTAAATAAAGAAAATGTCAAAAATGGTGTTTATGTAATTTGCCAACACCCCCATTCTTCCCCTACTGCCATTTAGAATGATTCTACTGAAAGAATTATATTTAATTATGACATCATTTGTCAGTGATTTTAATTTGGAGGCCTTAGGAAAAAGTTAGTACTATTTAAATGAGAGGTTGAAGTAAGTTTTTTTTCTTTTGCAGAGTATTGCTATTTAGATGCAAACTGGGTGTACTGCAGTATACAGTTGTCAGACCATTCACCACCATTGTTGCTTTGTAAGTATCTACAATTTAAGTACCCATTTTTTAAAAAATCCCCATGCTTTTATTTTTACTTGTGTGGGAACTGAGTTGGAAACATATAAACATAATTTATATATATAATAGGCTTAGCCTACTATAAGGAACACAGTGCATAGATAGCCTGTCCGTTAAGATAAGGTGATCATTTAATCACAAGGTTCTAAATAGCATACTCTTTAGAACTTTAAAATACTTTCATGTTCAAATGTTAATACTCATACAGCCTTACAGAAACATCTATTGCATTAAATTAAAGTATGCTGCTTTAGGTTAAATACATGATTTTGTTTTCTGTACAGCTAATTTAGAAATACATTATGAACACTGTACTCCAAGCAGGAAGGTACATTTTTCTTTTAAAAAATCTGTCAAGGCTTGGCACTCAGGGTAAAATGGGGTATCATTAAGCTGCATGGCAAAAGTATTTCCTAAACATTCAAGAACATCAAGTAAGCAGGTTAAGTACCTTGTTTGGTCTCCTAGTTGTAACATTCTACATGTTTACAGGAGAAGAACAGAAGGAAAAGTAGGTAAAAGAGGCCTTCAGTGCTTCAGTCTGCTGTGAGCTAACACACTTAATCAGTAGTGATTCGCCCCAGAACTAATTTACTTCTTTATTAAGGCATTCTTTATTTCTGTGCTATTTAGAAATCAGATGAACGTATAAATTAATACTGATGGTAACAGCTACGTAAGTGGATCTGAATCTTTATAATTGACCTCTGAAAGAGTTTATGGGGGAAACTTAGAGCTGCTATGATAGACCTGTATTACATCTTTCTAATAATCAAGCTTTCCAAGATTATACAGCATAATTTTTTAAAATCTATTAATTACCATTCTGGTACAATGTAAGTGTCTTATTTTAAATTTGCTGCAAGTTGGAAGAATAATCTTATGGTAGGTAACATTTCCAGAAAAAATTTTTGATAATTTTTGAATCATTGACCAAAATCAAGTGGTTACCAAAGGATTTTTCAGATGAACTGCTTCTAAATTTAAGTATTTCTTTCCATGCTACATTCAGAGATACATTTTGATTTGGTTAATCAAAGTTAAGGAACGCTGGTGGTTCAGTGGTTAGGCACTTGGCTGCAAACGAAAAAGATCAGCAGTTCAACCTTCCAGCCATTCCTTGGAAGAAAGATGTGCCAGTCTATTCCTGTAGTTTTCAGCCTAGGAAACGCGATAGGGCAGTTCTCCATTGTATAGAGTTGCTGTAAATCAGAACTAACGTCATACACCAACAATCATAAAATTGTCTAATTTGTATATAGCTATCTAATTTGTAATTTTTTTTAGAATCTGCGAGCTCCTTGGTATATATGATGAAGGAAACTTTAGCTTTTCAAATGCTTGGACTTACTTGGTTATAATAAACAATATGTCACAATTGGTAAGTAAATATATGTATTTCTTCATTGTACTAAATTAGTGTGTATTACTGAATTTTCTTAGGGAAGTTCTTTGACTGAAGCTTGTTAGTTTTTTAATCTTGAGATATGATTACAAGAAGAATTTGAAGAAACTTGAATATATTATCTTTATACATGCATAAAAATCTAATAACATCTTTGTAATCATTTGGTGACTTAGACCTTGACCTGATTTGTTTGTTTCTGGTACTCATTGCAGTTGTGAGGGTACGTCATGAATAAAAGGAAAACTTACTACAAAATAGAAGAAAATCACACATTCTGGGCATATTCAGTACAAAATAAAAATGTCTAATTGGTTTATGAAAGTGCATGGTTTGAATAAAAAAACTGGTTCCATTTATTTGGAATTAAAGAAAAATTGAGAATGCCAAGTTTTTTTTTTTAAAAAAAAGGTCTACAATCTGAATCTCTAAAGGTATAACTATCTGAGCTTAACAGCTTAAGAATGTACATTATCTTTAAAAACTCTGGTTAATGCTTTCAACAAAATTTAATAGTTTACATGAATGGCATGCAAATTTGGTATCACAGCCTTGTAAGTTCGTATTAAAAAAAAGCATTGCTATTGAGTTGATTCTGACTGACAGTGACCCTGTAGAACACACTAGAACTAACTGTCCCATAAGGTTTCCAAGCAGTAGCTGGTGGATTTGAATTGCTGATCTTATGGTTAACAGCAGAGCTCTTAACCCTGTGCTACCAAGGCTCCTAATACAGCTCCTATTTTCACCATAGCACTAAGGTGGAAATGCCCAAAAGCACAGTGATGGGAACAGTTTAAATATATTGTAGTTCTTCAACTGCCCAAAATAATCCTTGTGAAACAGAGCCAACAGGAAAGTACTTTAAAGAAAAAAAAAAAAAAATCAGGCAACAGAATTATGTATTTGATAGCTATTAAAAATTCAAGTTTATCTGCAGAAAGGAATGGTTGAGTGACAGAACTGAGTTAATTTATCCTTTCATCTACTTCCATATTCTAAAATATATGAGCATGTCACATGATTTTAATAGAATAAATTTCTAGAAAAATAGTTACTGCTATTCAGCACTACACTGTTATTACAAGTGATTTCTAAAAATTTCTAAGTCTTGACTGTCTTAAAATGTACATTTATCTGGACTAAGCATATTGTCCTCAAAAAAACTAGTTCCCGTTTTTTACTTTTGGATTTCATAACAATTTTATTGAAATTGTACTTACTGTGTTTCCTTATATAATGTGTAAGATACTCATTAATAAACTAAACCCTTGTAAAAGCAACAGTAATTTGTGTATAAAAACCGCTACTAATCAAGTATTTTTATTTTGGTAGAACAAGAACCTTTTATTTCATTAATAACAATCCCTTCCTCATTGTTTTCTTTGGCTGTAGTAAGTAGACATTTAAAATCATTTTTAGGGAAGTACTAACATGTTATAAAACATCTCTACTGAGAAATTTCATATAGTGTATACCCATCTACAGTAAGCTATGAAAGTTTGTTACAAAATCTAAAAATTAGCATAATAAGCCTAGAAAATTTTGCGTGGACATTGCTCTGTATCATGTATTTAATGTTACTGAAGATGTTTAAATGTTAATCTTAATTGTTTCTAGTTTGCCATGTACTGTCTCCTGCTATTTTATAAAGTACTAAAGGAAGAACTGAGTCCGATCCAACCTGTTGGCAAATTTCTGTGTGTAAAACTGGTAGTTTTTGTTTCTTTCTGGTAAGAGTTTTCTTTTTCCTTTAATCTCATTTTCTAAAAGGGGTGGGGTGGGGCTTTTAAAATAATGTCTCTAAAAAGCCAGATGATATTTATCATTTCTAACTTATGGTGATATCCTGTATACCAGGGTAGAACTGGGCTCTGTAGGGTTTTCATGGCTACTTTCTTGGAAGTACATTGCCAGGCCTTTCTTCTGAGGCACATCTGAGTGGATTCAAACTGTTAACCTTTCTGTTAGCAGCACAGTGTGTTAACCATTTACACCACCCAAATGAAAAACCAAACCCAGTGCTGTTGAGTCGATGCCAAGTCACAGCAGCACTACATGACAGAGTAGAAATGCCAGATGGAGTTTCTGGAGAGCACCTGGCAGATCTGGAGTGCTGACCTCCTGGTTAGCAGCTGCGGCCCTTACGCCGCACCACCAGGGTTTGACTGCCAAATGTCTGCTTGCCTGAAGTTGATCCCTTTCGCCCTTCTAGGTTCTGTTCACCACTGAAAACGTTTTTTAAAACTGTACATGGCACCTGTTTAGTAAAGGGGAGGAAGCTCTAGAAACAAATGTACCAAATGTATTTTAAAAAACAGTAATACAAAAAGGATTAAAGAAAAAAAAACCCTCAAATTACACCACCCAGAATGAACAACTAGCATTTCAAAGCACAGATATTTAAACTCGACAGAAATGGTTTCATACTATGAAAATTGTATAATCAACAATATATTCACTGTATTGTGGGTACAGTTCTTCATCAGTCAAGAGAAATTATGATTTGCTGAAGTAGGTTTTGTTTGCTTAATATTCGGTTGTGTGGACAGCTTTGTAACCAGTCTCCTGCTGACATTGAAGTTGCTCCGATTTTTTGGTCATTACAGGCAACACTGAAGTGAGTTCTCTTGTATACAGAACTGGGAAGCTGACCTTCCTGTCTCACTGTTTACTGTCTAAACTGAACCTGGAATTATATCCCTAGATTTGCTTGACATGTTTCAGCATGACTCCTTGTCCTGGTTTTAGACCCCCTTCTTGGTTGGTCTCTTAGAATCAGTATTTCAAACAAGACTGGTTTCAAAATGGCCGTCTTAAAAAATAATCTGAAAAGTTAGTTACTGTGTGTGTAAACAACATTTGATTATCTGCCCTTTATTTCACTTTAAATACTGTGCAAGGTGTTATGCATTGTCTACATTTAGGAAGAACTTACAGTGACTTGTGCATGCTTTCAAAGCAAAAAGATATTCTTAGAATACATGAGCAGAATTTATCTGATGAAACTATACTAGAGGAAGAAATCAAATTTATTTAATGTAGATACCAGTCTCCTCATAAAATTCTGCCATATTTCTAAATGTGGCAAAGGCAGGGTGGCAGTGGTGCAACCTACAGGTTGCACTGCGGATTAACTTTTTTAAATGATCTGTTTTTAAAACTGCTTGTCTTATGCTTGATACAGATTTGGCCTTTCCCTTTTTCCTAACATACAGGCAAGCAGTAGTTATTGCTTTGTTGGTAAAAGTTGGCGTTATTTCTGAAAAGCACACATGGGAATGGCAAACTGTAGAAGCTGTGGCTACAGGACTGCAGGTAAGTAGTGCTTTCTCCAAACTGCACAACTTGACTGTTTGTTAGGCGATTGGACCTGTTTCTCCACTGAGCCTGCCAATAGGCAGACTGTAAGCTACTGTTATCGTGACTTTCTGGGTGAGAAAGCGGGAGACCTAGAGAGTGGGCCATAACAACAGTGTGTAGCAGAGCCAGGAACAGAACCATGATTTTGTAATTCCCAAGTCCATTTCTCCTTCCGCATTTTTCTTCTTAGCCCTTGGGCAGTATGCTGAGAATGCATTGTCCTTTGCTAAGAAATATTTGATTGAAGTAGTACAGATAAATTTAGATTTGAGATTTTCTATTCTCTTTGAAGACAAAAAAAATTACTTGGGGGAAAATTTGAGAAAAACAAAAGACTGAATGTAATCTGTAAAGTGAGCTTTTCCTAGACGTAGAAACTAGATTTAAACCCAAAGATGACTATGTTTCTGTTGTTGTTAAAGGACTTTATCATCTGTATTGAGATGTTCCTTGCTGCTATTGCTCATCACTACACTTTCTCATATAAACCCTATGTCCAAGAAGCAGAAGAAGGCTCATGCTTTGATTCTTTCCTTGCCATGTGGGATGTTTCAGATATCAGAGACGATATTTCTGAACAAGTAAGACATGTTGGTAAGTACCAACGATTTAATTCCTCCAGATACGTAGATTATTATATTTCTCTTAATAAATTAGTCACACCTTAAGAGATGAAAGAAAGGACTTTTGTGCAGTGCCATGGATTCTTCCAATTAAGGGTAGAAGGTGGGTGATAAACTTGTTATAGAATGGTGAGTTTTTAGTAAAAATGTTTAGCTAACTGGAAACCTTTATATTACTTTAAAGGAAGGACAGTCATGGGACATCCTAGGAAGAAATTTTTTCCTGAGGACCAAGATCAGAATGAACATACAAGCTTATTATCGTCATCATCACAAGATGCAATTTCTGTTGCCTCTTCCATGCCATCTTCACCCATGGGTCACTACCAAGGATTTGGACACACTGTGACCCCCCAGACTACACCTACTGCAGCTAAGATACCTGAGGAAATGTTTAATGACACTACAGAAGAGAAAAAAGAACTTCCAGATAAATCTGTGGGCTCTTGAATGATGTGAACAAGCAAACTGTGCTACTGCCATGCTGTTTCATTACCTGGTATCCCAATGCTCAGGATTTTGTGCTTGGGACAAGCCATAAATGATGGAAAATTTCAAAATGAAGACAGGTGAAAACCAGGTACAACTATTGAACTTACATAATTATGTTTTGTATATTATAGTCTAAATTTCCTAGACTTAGACTTCATTTCTTGGTGATTAAGAGTATTACATACTCAGATGGTAGATAATGACTCCAGCTAAATGTTCCTGATGTTACATTGCTTCATCACAAGGATGGACAGAAAATCTCAATGCTTTCTACCACTGCTGCATGAATGTAATGCTTTGGAATTAGCAGGAATTAGCAGGAAGCATAATACAGAAACAAATATTAGTAGAACTTAAATCAATCATGTGCCATAAAAGCTAACAATTATTTCTCTATTTCTCAACTGGATGTCTTTCAATAAATAAGAATTATCATTTATTTTCGGCAACTTATGTCTTTCATTCTTTAAAACATAAACCTTTAACGTTTTAACCAAGGGCTAAGTTCTTGATTAGATGCAAAGCAAAAAAAAATTTAAAAAAAGAGAGGGGAATTTAAAAGTTACATAACTGTGATGAAATTTACCTTATCTTATATTCACTCCTATCAGAAGTATCTAGATATCTAGGAGTTAATCTTCTTCATCTTAAAACACGTAAGTATCTAAAAAACACATGTGCAACACTGCTAATAGACTAACAGATTATACATAACGTTGAGATGAGAAGAATAAACTGAAGACCAAAAGAATAAATAAGAAACTCAAGACAGAATGAATGTAGGCTATTTTTACTCAATGCTGTTAAAGATGGCAGCAAACATGTATCTCAGCTTAGTGTTTGTCATGGATTGAACTGTATTCCCCCCCACATCTGCAGCAGTTTGGCTGGGCCATGGTTCCCGATATTGTGTGATGTTCCTCCATGTTGGAATTCTGCCTCTATGGTGTTAGTGCGTGTTGATGGGTGCTGTTATGTTGGTGGGGCAGGGCTTAATGTGTGAAATTGTTTTGTACCTTGAGGCAGTCTCTTGAGTTATGAAAAGAAAGGGAGGCAAGCTGAGATTTGGGGACCTGATACCCGCAAAAGGCAGTGCCAGGAGCTGAGTGCATCCCACTGGAAAAGATCAGGGTCCCTGCGCCTCTGAAGCTTCCAGTCCAGGGAAAATTGATGACAAGGACCTGGCTCCAGTGCCAGCTGAGAAAGCCTTCCCCTGAAGGTGACACCCTGAATTTGGATTATTAGCGTACTGGACTGTGACAAAATAAAATTTCTCTGTTTAAACCCATCCACTTGTGGTATTTCTGTTGCAACAGCACTGGATAACTAAAACAGTGTTACTGTTCCGAAGACCAGATCAAACCCATTGCCACTGAGTCTATTCTGACTCTTAGTGACCCTGTAAGACAGAGTAGAACTGTCCCACAGAGTTTTCAAGGACAACCTGGAAGATCTGAACTCTGCCAATCTTTTGGTTACCAGCTGTAGTTCGTAATTACTAAGCTACCGGCATTTCCAGCCTGAAGACAGACAGGCGCTATTTGGAAGAAAATTACTTAAGATGGTATCTCTGTAACTGCTGATCACTGGATTACGCTTAACACTGTATAATGAAAATACAGAAAGTACCAGAGTAGTTACGTCACCAATATTAAAGCTAAGTACTGCTTCTCAAAGCTTCTGCTTTATGTTTATATGCACATACATAGTATACACATTATTTTCTTTGTGACTTACTTCAAAAGAGCTCCGAGCATACACAAGGCAAATAAACATCTTCCATGTTAATTTCCTTATTTCAAAAGTCTGTAAAAACTGGACTGGTTATTATGTATTATAGTGTATCAAATAAATAAAAAGGATTAACTTTTTTCCACTTAATTTTGTCACTGGGCTATTTCAGAGCAGACCAGGAAAGTGCTAATTCCTGAAGACTTAGTTCTTTAACTCCTTTAACTCTTAATTTAGCTTATAGCCCAAAGTCTCATTCAGGTTTGCCTTCCCCACACAAAAGAAGTGAACGGTTATCTACAAGTATACTGAAAGCAAGAGTAGAATTTATAAGCTTGGATGTTTCCCAATTAATAAACCTAGAGTTTTAAGCCAACATGTCTTAAAAAAAATGAAACTTTTGCTTTATTTACTGATACATGACAGTAAGGAATTTTTATGGTCTTACCTTCACTAGCTTATTAGCTTTAGAGTCTACAGACAAGTGTTTAGCAGAATTTAATCTACGGTAAAATCTGGCAATAAAAATGAAGCTTCCTAATTAGAAAAACAAGTATTTGACAACAAACCCTTTTTCAAAAGTAGCCTATAGCAGTATCTTTATAATAATGCTATTGTTTATACTACGCTCTTTTAACTTTTATTAATGCCAATTTTTAAAAATAGTTGACTGTTACAAGGGATTACAACTCCATTAATTCAGACCATGAAAATTTTCATTTGCTACTTTACCTAAATAGTTTTCATTAAACTACTGCTCACTGCTTCACTGTGATGCTGACATTACTTTTGTGGTGCTGGATGCTGAGTACAAGTTCATCTCCCATTTCAACCCGGATGGGATTTTCTAAAACAACCGCAGCTTGTTTCCAATGAGAGGCTTCACCTGATGTATCCAACCTAATCTCGTCATCGAGATACACGTGATACCAAAACGGAATGGCAGTCACTTGTCCAGATTTACAAATGTGTACCTGAGAAAATTAGAAATCATGAAAACTACAATTTAATCAGGGTAAAGAGAGTACATTTGGATAGTTAAGTCATTTTTTTCTTTTAGTCAGTTTCAGATACAAAATTTTAGACAGCCATACAGTGAACCACCTGATTCAAATTAATAGCAACCTATTTTGTAAATATTCATTAATCTTTACTCAAGCCCATTTTTCTATACCGTTCAGAAAATAAATAACATTTAGATCTTCAAAGACTGTGGCTCAAACTTTTGTATAAAGTGTTACCCAGTTTAATATTAATTATTCTAAGTGTCACAAGAGTAATCACTTTGCACGTTATCCTTACCTTTACTTCTCTGCTAGAAATGTTCAAATATGGAGTCATTAAATCAAGTCGTAACAGTTCCACAGGCTTACTTAAAGGAATACAGGGCAAGGAGGACAGGTCCAAAAATGCACGCATAGGTACCTGAAGAAAGTAGAGTATTTTTGCTTTTACTCATCCTAAGGCTTACTGAAGCACTGATGAAGTGTTTGCTTTATACTTGGCTGAGTATTACACAGGATTTTTTATTTTTACATCTATTACCTAATTTTATTTCCACATCAAACTGAAGGCAGAAGGCCTCTCATTATTCCTATGTTATACAGTTGAACGTGACAAGGTTTTAGGCGAGTTGAGTAACTGACCTATACAGATCCTTCAGTTGGAAGAAAGTTTTAAATTTTTACTTCCTAAGGATTTTCTTGTGTGGGAAAACGAACTGAGCTGAGAGTACAACATCACTGAATTTTTGGACAAAAGATGCCCAATTTTGCCAAATGACATCACAGTGGATTTTACTTGGAAAATAAACTTATTTCTAGAGGATAGTTCTCAGCCTTGACCACCCAATAAAATCATCCAGGGGGCTTTTAAAAAGCCCGGTACTCAGGCCACACCCCACACCAATCTGGATTTGGGATACAGGTACCAATATTTCTGAAAGTCCCCAAGTATCTCTAATATAGTCCAAAAGTTGAGAATCGTTGCTATAAAGTTTGCCATCAATTTGAGCAGCAATGGAAACTTGCTAGTAATAACTTTTAGCCTTCTCCTTCCTCTGCGTAAAATAGTAGACGCAATCTCTCAATGATAAAACAAGACACAGACACATCAACCTCACCCTGGGCATCCCAGAAGGCATCCGAACTTCCCTACCCATAAAAGCTCATGGTGACTCAAGGAGCCCGTGTTACATCCCCATTATTAGCCAGTCACCAGAAGAAGCCCTAGACCCAGTCCCCACTCAGTCTGTGCTCTCGCCCTCTCACAGATGTACAATCCCTCAGGGTCTGGCTCTACTTCTACTTCTCAGCCTAGCCTACTCAGGCCGCTCTTGTCAACTTGGCTGACGTCTTCTCTGTTCCCAACCTCTTCATGAGTTCTCTAGGGCTCACTGCTCAGCCCTCTTTCTACATACCCTCAGGATGCTTTCATCCAGTCTCATGGCTTTAAATACCATCTATATGCTACTGACTGCCAAATTTACAACTCTGCCCTTTCTCACACACATAACACAACCTGATCCTCTTGCTATTTTCCCCTCATCAGTAAATGGTAGCTAGGCTTCCAGGTTAGACCCAAACAAGGGTGTGCTACCTGTCTTGTACCCCACATCCAGAAAGTGACAGCATTCCTTAGCTATTCTAACCCTTAGGTTGATTTTAATCCTAAATTCCTTGGCTCTAAGAAACTGATTACTAAACAACACCATGTCTGCAAAAAACTAAAGAGAAAAAGAGGACTGGTAACAGTCACCTGACTGAAGTTTCTTCTAGATACTTACTTGAAACTGGTTAATGAAAGGTGCGATATTGATTCCAAGAGTACGTTCTGTTCCTTGGACAGCACTCTCTTCTATCAGTGTCTGTGATTCCACAAGCAGCCCCAACATCACTACATACTGAGGAAAGATCTTGCCTCCAGATTGTAGCAAACACCTAGAAAAAGAAAAATGTTCAAGAACAGTTTGATCCCCCTACGTTTTATCAGTACCAATTAGCTAAGCAGTCTAATGAACTTAAGACTGTTTTTGGCTGCTAGCTCAGAATTTCCCAGTAAGTCAAACTTAAAGTGAGTGATGATACATGGAAGAGAAAAATAACCACACGGCTCAGCGAATCTAGGCCTTCAGATTCAAGCAGGAGTCATCAGTGGATGCTAAAACTAGTTGATGCAAGTTTGATGAGGAAAAGGTATTTTCACAGTTTCCTATCACTCCATAAATGACTCATTACAAAGGAAAAAAAGTCGTTTACTGTGAACAGACATACTGGATACAAACTAAAGCAAATGAGAAAGTTAACTATGTGCCTCCTAATATGATGAAACTTACTTGGAATTCAAATGTTTTAGAAAGGAATGTGAGCAAAGGTTTAAGAAAACTCATTCTCCCCCTACATGGGAAGTTGGCCTTGAGTTCACCTGTTTCCCTGGAAACCGAATAAAAATGGA
Organism: Heterohyrax brucei; assembly: GCA_028571685.1. Classification (NCBI taxonomy): domain Eukaryota; kingdom Metazoa; phylum Chordata; class Mammalia; order Hyracoidea; family Procaviidae; genus Heterohyrax; species Heterohyrax brucei. Next base: position 7,226,673 of record CM053143.1, read on the forward strand.
ATGTCAACTGTATTATCAGCAACATTACTTGATGGTAAAAAATACCTCAATAGACCATATCTGGACTGAGGGGACTATGAATAAACTATAAATACCTGATGGAAAGCTGTACCTTTAGGCTTCCAAGTATTCCTACTGCTGGGACCTGCCCACTATATGCCCACGGAAGGCAGTTCCTATATGAAGCTTACGGCTTATAAACCAATGCAGCTTCCACACCCAGCTATGTAATTCTGTTTCCTCATACTTGAACTGTGTGTGTGTAGTGGGTGTGGGCAGGCATGTTAAAAGGGGGGGAAACCACACAGCTGTGAGGATTCCTGCTTGAAAGACATGCCTGACACTGCCCCAAGGCACAGCGCTGCTTGTTCTCCATCATTCTAAGGGAATGCTGAAGGGTAGCTTATCCAGTTTCACTACCCATTTGAACCCAAGTTTTGGTTTCCCATAAGGCTTACTGAATAAAGAATACTGATGAACCACAAACCCATACAGTGTATCTTAAAGTATTTGTATTTATTGGGTTTTTTAAATAAATAAAAACAGGGTTCCCATCTCCACTGAGAATTCTGAAAACAGGACCAGAAGTGCTGTAAAACATAACTGATTGAAGATGGTGGACTGACCACATGTTCTTCCTAACAACCTGTCCCATTAAATGGTAACAGAAGAAAAGCAGACGGTCCCCAGAGGAGTTAGGAATGGGGTCTGATGAAGCAAAGCAGCAGAAATTCAATACAGAAAATGAACACACAGCACTAGAACTGGAAGGAAAAGAAGTCAACCTGCCCTGCAAAATCTTAAAGAGGTTCAGGACTCAGAAATAGAGGGCAGAAGACCATCAGGTATAAATGACACAAGGAGGGAGAAGACGAACCAAAAACAGGAGGATTAAATCAAAGGCTAAAAAGAACAAATAGATCAATAACCTAGGCAAACTATCTGCCAGACACACAACTTTGCAAAACAAACTGTCCCAAGAAAACTACAGTATCTACTGTGGGCTGCAAATGCCCAAAGAATGTCACTCCTGCACTCGAGCACTCAGGAGACCCGAGAAGCAGCCTCCAGGCTATTTCGAAAGCCCTTCAATTGACAAGTCTTACCCAGGCACACAAACAGCTCTCCATCCAGGCTTCACTATCTCATTCTTCAATGCAGTGAGAAGAGACTATATTTATAATGCTGATTAGTGTGTGAAGAACAATGACACATTATTGAATCCAAAAAATTAGGAAAATAATCACAACAGAGTGCTACGAAAAAAGGAAAATACCAGAAAGGCTCATAGAAATTAAAAACAAATCACTGAAATAAAGATAATACGGGAATGAAAAGAGAAAGCTGAAGAGATCACTCAAAAAGTAAAATATAAAAATAAAAATGGAAAATATAAGCAAAATGATGAGAGATGTGAAGGATCAATCCTGTAAGTCCACCATCTGACACAGGAGCTAGAAAATCTGATTAGAAAGAGAAAACAATATGGGGGAAGAAATTTGGACCCAGAGTAAGGGTTCAAAACAAAGTGAATCACTTTAAAAAATTCATAGGCACCTAAGAAGGAGCATGAACTTACAGTTAAAGAGTAGAAGATAACAAAGCAATGTGTTCAGGGTTCGGAGCTAAAACATACTTGATTTAAAATTCTAGTCAAACTTATCCATTAAGTCTTTTTCAGACATAGTAAAAGTTCAGAATGTTTACCTCTACAAGAGTTTTAAGCCAGTATTTGAAAATCTGCTTCAGCAGAAGTAGAAATAAACCAATTATTAGAGAGTAAACTGAGCGTACTGGTAAGGAAGAACTGCTATATGTACCCGAGGAGGATGATCTTGCTAATGATCTCCTTCATATTTGTTATTACAAAAACAGAAATACTTTCAACTAACTGGAACCTAAAAATGGTCATCTGATCCCATATGACAACCTGTAAGCTAGGAAAACCCTACATTTCAAGTAAGGTTTGCACCCAAACCTGCTATTCAGAGACTCAGTGATTCTGCATAAGGAAGAATTGTACGACCCAAGCAGCCAACAGGACCTCTTCCCACACTGACTAAGAAACGCCGGGAAGGAGAGTCAGATAGTTTTCATATAAGATGAAACCCTGGTAGCACAGTGGGTATGAGCTACAGCTGCTAACCAAAAGGTCAGTAGTCTGAAACTACCAGGAGCTCCTTGGAAACTGGGGCAGTTTCACTCTGTCCTACAGATTTCTTCATACAAGTTAGTTTCCCACTAATATAACCAATCATTCAGGGAGAAAAGACTGCCTGACAAATTGTTTTTAAAACCAAAAATGCTTTTTAAAAATCCTTTACAAGGTTCCATTTAAATAAAGTTTGTTTTAAAAAGTAGATACAAAATGTTTGCACAACATAGTAAATCTGCCCAGCAGTAACAGTGAAACAAACAAAAGACTTCCACATTGCCCATTATTCAGAACATGTAGTAAAAGCCTCTTTGATACTAACTTGTTTCAAACAGAAAAATCTACTTCCTTTTTAATTTACCTAATGAAAACTTAATTACCAAATTGGAATAATGACCATATCATTAAAAGGAAAATTTTCCACTGCACACAAAACTTCCAGCCACTTTTTGCCACCATGTTTATTCAATGTGTCATTCATTATAAACACAATTTTACAAAATAGATCTAAAAAAAAAATCAATATATCAAAACTCACCTAACAACATACTTAATATTCAGGTATTCTGCAGTACGCAAACTACATACAAAAACAACTATAAATCACTACTGACCCCTAATTAGTAGGCTTAATTTCCACAGTGGTATGAGTTAGCAATTCTGAAGCTATTTTATATGCATTCTAGGCATGACCAAATGAAGTGAATATACTGATGTTAGTGTGAGTCAAGTTTTCACTGTTGGAGAAGGGGAATGACATATCTTAAAAGGGGGAAAACTAGAATTTACCCTAGATAGTATGAGCTCAGTTTTTATGTAATATACAGAAATACAGATATATGTGTATATACAAAGGCATGTAAGCTATGACTACATTTGTACCTATGTGGATCTAAAAAAAAAACCAAACCCAATGCCATTGAGTCGATTCCAACGCACAGCAACCCTCAAGGACAGAGTGAGCTGTTCCACAGAGATTCCAAAGAGTGCCTGGCAGATCTGAACTGCCAACTTTTTGGTCAACAGATGTAGCACTTAACCACTATGCCACCTGGGTTTCTATATAGGAAACTATGCACATGTAATTTACCTTTAGGAAGAGAACTGTATTAAAAAATAAAGATTTTTAGACTGCACAGAACTGGCACCTGTTCCTAAGAACCACTCTGCTTCCCTAGTACACCATCAAATGCATGCCTCATGTTTCTTACATCGTAAGACGAAATTTGGTTTTTCCTTCTTTATTTTGAATTTCTTCTTATCTGTTACTATAATCTCTACTTTTCCTTTATTATATATATAAAAATATGCAGGCCAAATCCTGCAACAGTCAGTGCTTTCTATATATTACAGGCTTCCATAAGAGGACAGTCGGCAATACACACGCACGCACGCACGCAGAAAGGCATGAGCTCACTAGTGTGAAAAGCAAGTTTCAGGGGCATATGGTTACCTCAGTTTGAACAGTATGCCATTAAAGAACTAAAACAGTTAAGTTTGACCTCAAAAAAAAACACACCTGGATATTGCTGCTTTTTCCATTATTTCCTGCTGAATGAGCCCAGATGGCTCAATGACATCCAATATGATTATGCTCCACAATTTGTCCGACTCTGGCCTCTGCAACATGGCAGATTCATCTTCCACATGTCTCAGCCAAAACTCAAGTGTTCCCTTAGGAAAGTGATTGGCCTCAGAAATGAGGTCTAGAGTGATGCGATGCTGCTCTTTCTCCACAGAACTGTAAGGTTTAACCTGCCCGAGTGTGCCAGCAATTATAGGCAGAACAGAAAAGCCTTCAGAGACATCTAACACATAGTAAGAGTCAGGGCCACTCTGTGCAGAATACTCCTGTCCACCTCCAGAGTTCATCTTACCACTCTGACACTGAGTATCCATGGCCTGTAACAGCTTCTCTGGAGTCAGTGAAGACAACACTTTCTTCATCGCCATTTTAAACCCTTCATGATATGGGATGTTATTAAGCAAAGCAATTTCCGTGGACTCCAATACACACTGTTGCTCTACAGAATCTGGTTTGTTGGTCTGGAGGTTAGCCAGGGCATTACACAGTTCAGCCTCATTTCCTGAAGATAGTGAATCTTTATTCTCGGTAAAACTTTTCACAACATCCATTTCATGTTCCAAACCCAAGACACAGATACTTTGGATTCTCAAGTAACAATCTTGACAAGACACTTCCATCATCACATGGTCCCCAGGCTTTATCCTGTAGTCTTCATCACACAAGAAAGAAATTATTAAAATTCTGAGTAATAAAGAAGACTACCATGCAAACATGTCCCCTCTTTTAAAAAAGCACTACAGGAGAGATTGTACCTGTTAATACACAAAAAGCTACGAAAATCTCAGCCACTTTATTTAAGAAAAAACTCATTTGAAGATTTAATCAACTGGTAGCATAATGGGGAGAATCAAGCATTCCATTATTGGACCCATCTTTGGTAATGAAGCCCAACACAGATAACCTAATTAGATAACTAGGGCTCCTTACAAGTAACTATAAAGGAGTTAAACAAACAAAAGAATACCATTTATTAAGGCTAGCCATTAAGGTAGACATTTTATACTCACTATATCTAAGTATCCTCACAATCCTCCAAGACAGACAGTATCACCTTTTGTTTTTAATAGATGACAAAAACACTGTTAAGATATAACCAGCCGGGATAGCCAGGGAGCCGGTCAGTAGCAAAGCCAAGATCTGAATTCAGATCTACCTATCTGACTCTAAAAACACTGTACTAGCCACAACCCTCTACTGACTCCAAGACTTAATAATCTTGCCAAATTAAGTCCTTGATCAGGAGACTAACCCACTACCTCCCAGTTTTAAAAGCATATAGTTATTCAAACAGGAGCTACAGATACTGTTACTTCTTAAATGTAGCCAATCACCTCGCAGGATCAGTTTTCTTGGTTTAAAGACTTAAGGTCTTGTGGGACAACTCAGTCAACGGGCATAATACACTGCATAAAGTTTATGTTCCACATCCTAGTTTGGTGAGTAGTATGGGATCTTAAGTCTTGTAGGCAGTCATGAAAGATACACCTATTGGTCTCTAATCAGCTGTAGTAAGTAAAAGAGAAGGGAGGAAATCCAAGAATCAGAGAAGGACTGGAATACAGGACTGTCTCCATGAACCACAGCCTTTTTTCTTATCCTGAGACCATAAGAACTACATGGTGCCTGGCTGCCAGTATCAAATACTCTGATCAAGGTCATAACAGATGGATCCTGATAGAAAGGCAGAAAACCATGAAACAGAACTTCAAATTCTCAACTAATCCAGACTTAACTAGACCCACTGAGAGTGGAGGAACCCCCACGACTACTGTCTTGAGATACTCGCTAAACCTTGAACCACAACTATTCCTCTGAATTCACTTTTCAACTTAAATAGCAGATCAGCTCAAAAAGTAAAGACTGTCACCCTGGAGTACTTCACTCTTTTAAAAAAAATTATCTATGAGACCAAATGTACACCAGTTAATCTGAGATGCTGGAGGGCAGTGAGACTAAGTTAACAGGAATGGAGTAACCAGAACAGAAACGAGAATGTTGATACAATGTGAAGCATGTAACCAGTGCTGCTGAGCATCACCTGTACAAATTGATGGATGCGAATCTGTTTTGCTATGTATACTTTCACCAAAAATACAAAAAAAGAAATTAAAAAAGAAATAAAAGGACATAGCTGTGTCCCAATAAAACTGTTACAAAATAAAAGAGAACAGTTTTCTATGTAACACAACTCCTGTGAACTATACAGATACCCACCAAACGGCTAATAGGAAAAGTATCTCTTCAAAAAATATTGTAACACAGAACTTCCCTAGAAAGTCTGTGTCCATGTGAGTACACACATTTTTCTGATAGAGCTCTACAAACATCAGATTCTCTATACATAAGAACTCCACTAAAAGTAATACTTTTCCAGTACTTCCACATTAAAAAAAAGTGCATTTCTCTAATCTACAAATAATCAGAGTAACCAAAACTAAAAAAATTTTTGAACAGTATGGAACAGACTTGTGTTTGAGTCTGTCTAACTAACTAAATGTATTAATTATTTAAAACAAATTTGAATATGAAAAATAACATTCTGAAAGATTTAACCAACCTCTCTGAGCTGGAAACTTCGTATCACAGTTTTTGTGTGTGTTTTTTTTGTTTGTTTGATTGCCAACTCAAATGTTTAGAGGATTAAAGCAACAAGTTTAGGAAAAAAAAAAAAATTGGAAAGATGTACCTGCAAGGTCCTGTACAGGGTAAACAGCCTGTTCCCAACATGTTTCCTCACTAGGACTTGTGGATAAACTATGTTCATCATCAAGCTGGAGTACAAACCAAACCACAACAGCATCTATTATGCCTTCTTTAGTAACAGGAATCCCAATCCTATCAGGTTTTTTAGTTGCAAGACTTTTTAATTCCTAATAAAAATGTAAAAGGAATAAGAGAATTTTATACAGTTAACATATATATGCCTAATACCATATCGCTTTCCATCTCTAAATTCTCAATCCTGACCGGCCCCTTTAGGGGAATAGCTAGCTTGGCATACTTATTACCATTAAGGCACAATGAAGGAAAGCTCTGATCTATTACACTGAAATACCACTCAGTCATTAAAACGAAGAAGGCACACACATATTACTTAAGTAGAAAGATGTCTACAATATAACGTGAAATAGAAAACTCAAAGCAATATGTATTGTTTTCTCAAAGAAAAAAGCATGTATCTGTATATTTTTATAGAAGCACAGAAACTACAGACTGGAAAGATGAACCATGAGCTAATGATCTTGGGGGGAAGGGGACAAAATTTTAAAAGGGAAGAAAAATACTATGGGTCTTTCCTTTCTGTTCTTCTGTAATACTTGAATGCGTTAAAGCAGACAGATAGTACTTCCAAAGTTAAAAGCCTAATGAAGATTTTATTTTGGCAAAGAAAAACTAAAACAAGGCTTAAAATAATATCAGGAAAGCTTCTGGGTAATTAGCAACTACAATCCTTTTGTTCTCCATTGGAATATTGTGTCCAACAATGAATGCTCTTGAAGTTTAGAAAAATAGCTCAACCTTGGCCAACAAAGTCAAACTGTTTAATTAGCTCCAGACTACCTCTATAAAAACCTAGCAACTGCCTAGACTACTTCTGTTTTTCTTAAGCAAACAGTATTAGTATTTTCATATAAAAATTTTTATTAAATTATGAAAACATTCTGTCTCCAGGCAGGTTTCATCTAAAAAAAAAAAATCTACGACCTTGGGTATTTCTTAAAGACCTTTCTAAAGACCTTCAGAGGGCTTTATACAGTTTCTTGGTATCCCTGGGTGTTTCCTTGGGTCAACACATCATCCCACCACTCATCAACACACTCACCCTGATTTACCTGTTTTGGAGCCCTGGTGATGCAGTGGTTAGGAGCTTGGCTGCTAACCAAGCAGGTGGCAGTTGGAATCTACCAGCTGCTCCTTGCATACCCTATGGGGTAGTTCTACTCTGTCCTACAAGGCTCGCTGTGAGTCAGAATCGAATTGAAGGTAACAACTTTTGATTCGGGAACTTTTTTTTTTTTTGCATCCCAGTTTTACACTGAAAGTCGGGTGTCTCAAGAACCCACTGTGCCCTGGGTGGACCTGGACAGTTTATCACCCTAGTGCACAGTCTAGAGATATGGAATACTCTTCTCATTTGAAGGAATACTGCTAATGTGAAATGACGACATGAGATCAAGAAAAGTGTCCAGCCTGGTTGAGAGCTCTGGCCCCTGCATTTACATGCTGCGCATACTGGAGAAAACTGCTCACGTGGGTCACAGTTTCCTCATCTGTAAAGCACAGGAATAATTATAATTCTATCCCAGCACTGTCATAAGAGATATCTAAGAAAACATGTGAAAGCACCTGGTAGATGACACATTCCAAAATATCTTCTGGTCTGTGATTATTGAGTATTTAAATAATTGAATTCCTAATCATTTCAGGCAGGAATTCTGGTTCCCTTTCTTCATTTTCTCTACACACAATAAGTGGAATTGTATGTAAATTCTTAAAATAAGGTTATCATATATAGTATCTAAAACAGTGTATAAAACTTAATGCTCAAAAACAGTAATCCAATTTTTTTACCTGAGGATTGTTGAAATCTACTGTCATAATTTCAAAGCACTCTGTCAGAGCCAAATATCCCCCAGGAACTCGACTCATCTTCTCAGTTGTATAAGGTTCAATCACTTCTTCAGAATCTAAAGAATAGGCTGGACTCTGAAATTTCACATTTGCTGGCAAATGGATACCAGCAATGTCCTTATTACCCACCCTGATGGAAGGAGAATTAAAAGGGTGAGACAGAAAAGGAGACAGATGGGATTTTTTTTATAATCAAATAATACCATAGTGATAGTTAATCCAGGAAAAATAAATAAAAATCATATAAAACTTTATAGGCAAAATTTTCTTAGACACAACTATACACACATACATATAACTACTAATGATACAGGAAAAATAAGTATAAGACTACATTAAAATTAAGAACTTCTCATCAAAAGACAACTTGCAAGAAAGTAAAAAAGCCAAGTCACTGAGGAAAGATATTAACAAAACATATATCCAACAAAGAGCTCATATTCAAACATACAGTGAACATCCTTGCACAAATAACTGAGCCCATATGTTAGCAGTCAGGAGACAGTCCTAGAAGGGAAATTGCTACGTCAAGGGCTTTAAACATCTTAATTGTGTTAGATAATGCCAAGCTGAGCTACCAGGATGTTGCAACAACATAAACATTTTTCCCACATCTGTGAAAAAATAAGATATTATCAATAACTTCTAATACTAGCTAATATAAGTAGTTTTCAAATGTAATAACAGTAATTTAATTTCTATTTCTCTGAATACGACTTACAAAAATATACTCATGTGTTGTTACAAAAATTGCAAAATTTATGTCAGTCCATTGCTTGCCTTTTAACTTCATTTATAGTTCTTTTTTTTTTTTTTTTTTTGCCAGATAGAAGCTTTCAATTTTTATGTGGTCGGATTTCTCAGTCATTTATGATTTTCGAACCCTCCGTTTTGCTTTGGAAAGTCACCATCTCATGATTTCTTTTTTTTTTACATGCCTAAACTACTTTATCTGGAATAAAAAGATCTAACTTTTTTCCCAGTGACTTATAACATCTCCATTTACTGACTAGTTCACCTTTTTCCTGATGATCTGAAATTACCACCTTTCATGTACTAAATTCTGTAAGTTCAAGAATGTGTATCTAAATTCTTTGAGTTCCACTCATCTATTTTTCTACTTCTGCAGCAATATATTACTGTTTTTTATACCTAAAAAACATTTTACAGTTTCTTCAACTATTCTTAAATATCTTCTCTTTCAGATGAACATTATATTCATCTGGTCCGGTTTAAATGGTAATTTTTATAACCGATTTAGAAACATTTCTACCACGTAAAACAAGATTCATCTATACTATTTTCTCCATGTTTTTTCACAATCCTCAACCTGCACTACTGAGCACTGCAAAAATACACTGGTGTCCCTCACACAGACCTACTCAATCCAAATGTACAGCATTTTTATTTTCACAAAAACTCCTCTGGCATTTCTGTTGTACAGACAGACATTGTTTTGCTGTCTAAGTCAGCAAGTGGTGAAGGCATCCTTTTTCAATATGGTAAATGCCAAGGAATCACTTAATTTCCTATTTTGCTTAGACAAACAATTTTTGTGGTTTTCCTATGAAATACAAAGGAGGAACTACTGAAGGCAAGGGGTCTCGGTATAGCAAGAATCTCAGCAAGCCATAATTGAGATTTTCTGGTGGGCAATGTAGTAATGTATGCCTAAGCCTGAAAAAAATGCACATACTCTTTAACTCAGTAACTCGTTACCAAATTTATCCTAAGAAAATAATGAAACCACAAAGATATATAGGTACAAATGTGTTCACCCTTGTTTTGAAAACAAGTAGAAACCTAAAATTCTAACATCTGATAAAATTATAATGTCTACCACTGATAAAGATCATGACGCACATCCATTATCATGAAGAGGGTGACAAAAATTATACTTTACTGATGCCTTTGAAACAAAATTAAATTCATATACATATACACATTTATTTACACAAAGCTGACATTCAACCGGTACACTCTCACACTGCCAATGTCACTGCCTACTTATCAGTCAGGGCTGTGCCATACCAATCATTAAACATTACTCCTGTCACCTTGTAAGAAACAGAAGAGAGTAAGGAAAATGTACAATACACACAAACAACGGTTATCTATCAGTAAGAGGCTTGGGATAACTTTTATTTTGTTTTATGCATCAGTGTTTCTTAAAACTATTAACAGATTATATTTCCTACTGTAAGTTACTATGGAGGGGCTTCCTTAGAAAGTTTTAACAAAACCTAGATCCATGTTTTCACAAAATATCTATGAATGTTCAAGATTAAAAATGTAACCAAGAAATATGTATAAATTTAAAAAGCATTTAATACCACATTTTAATTTACGTAGTGAAACTTGTGATAGCTGGAAGGCAATGGGAACGCCTTGTTTCTCTGGGTCTCACAAGTTTCCTGCCTTTGAGAGTACAGTCTCACCACTTTTCTGCTGCTTGTGTTACTGGAAAATATTAGACTGTTCTTTCCTGAAAAGTTTCTGGCTTACACCAATTCTGACTTTCGTAAGTTTTACCACATTATACTTGACAAAAGAATCTCAGAATCTCAAGGATAGAAAAATCCTAAAAGTTCACCCCATTCCACTACATATCATTATAACAATAAAGTTATTAATAGGAAAATGGGAGAAATAAATGAATTAAAACCAAAAGTTGTTTCCACATTGGAATTTTTGCTGTATTTTAACTAAAATTTGTCTTAGTATGTTTCCACATGAATGTGTAATCCATCAAAAGGATACTACATTGTATCTAATTGCATCTTTCATTTAAAAAAGTAGTTTTAATTCCAATGTTCTGTTCTAAAACAAAATAAAACATATGCTAAGAAAAAAAACAAGACTGGCATAAACATCATGAACTTACAGGTCAGAAAATTACAAATCTTTATGCAAATATGTGCAACTAAATAACCTTTGAAATATAGTACAATCTTTCAATTTACTATTTTTAAGGTCTCTAAGTCGTCACTTGCCTGTGATGTCTTCTTATCTGTGCACATTCTACTGCCATCCCAAATATAACAGCACTTGCTGGTATAACTTTCCCACACTTTTCACCACTGCCATCTTCACCCTTGGTCTAAAAATAGAATGATTAGAAATTATAGTTACTCGAACGCAAAGTATATATGTATGATGGCAAGCTTTGAATATTAATGAGAAGCAAGCACTTTAAAATAGTAAGTAGGAAGTAGATTGCAGGAAATGTATTTCATATTGCATTGAAAATACACTAGGGTTTCAGTATCTGTTCAGACAACAGAGTATTATTTTCATGCTTACCTTTGGCTGCAAAAGTAAGGAGTCCCATGCATGAATCAAACTCTCCACAATTCCTTCTCCAAATAAACCTGCATCGACAGTTTCTGTTACAACTAGGGACACTCTATAGAATGATTTTTTAAAGATACATGTAAGTAAAATATCATGCTACTATACAAAGAGTCAAAGCTGAGAGAGGAGAGAAAGGAAGAGTACATTATACAAATAGTTAATACGTAAAATTTTCAAATACAGTTCATTTTTAACATCCATTTTTGAATCTTGAGGAACCTGACTCAAATGTCCCTGAGGCTGCTCTGTTCTCACCTGGCTCCTCTGTGTTACGTGCTGGGGGCATCCGTCACTTGGTCCTGCTACCTTCTCAGGCTATCTCTCATTGCCTAAATCCTTAGAAACGGTTCATATCCACTACCTGGATCAGGCTTCCTCCTTAACATAGGACTTCGATCTTCAACACTAAGTTATTCTTTGACAAGCCCCCTTTATCAAAACAGTTCTCCTTTTCTTTGACCTACAGTTTAACACTTAATGAAGGAGAAAAGCCCTCTCTCTTAAAATTCATTCCCCACTTCCATACTGTTATTATCAATGCTGGTCTCTCACACATGGCTTTCTTCTGTCAGTTCTTTTGCTTTACCCACCAGCTTTGAGTCTTCATGAAAGCCTAGTCCACAGAGCTCTGCTCGTCCATTCTGTTTCCTCTCATTTTTCCCTTCTCTGAACTCCTTCAGCATTTATTACCACTATCATTTATTTATACAGTTAAAACATAAAACAGTCTATCTTCCTAGCTAGACTATAGGTGTCTTAAGGGGAGAACTATTTAGATACTCCACAGCACCTAAATCTACTATTACATACACTGAAAATATTAATATTCAGAACTGCAAGCACTTAGAATGTGGAAGGTATTGCAAATCATCTGTTTAACATCCTAAGGCCTACATTTGATCAAGGTCAAAATAAGAACAAAAGTCTGAACTGGTATCCCTTTCTTCTGATTCAAAGACTGTACAACTTTCTACTCAGTACCTGCAGAATAAAACTGCATCATGATAAAAGAAAGATTAATTTTGATTCAGGACAGTGTTTCATTTCCATAAACTCACTACCACTGTACTGATTCTAACTCATAGCAACCCCATAGGACACCGCAGAACTGCTCCATTGGGTTTTCAAAGAGATAAACCTTCATGGCAGCAGACTGTTACACCTTTCTCTCTCGGAGTGGTTGGTAGGTTCAAACCACCAGCTTTTGATTAGCAGTGAAGCGCTTTAACCACTGTGCCACCAACACTCACGCTAATGTCTGTAAAAGGGGAATAGTAATACCTGCCTTAACCATCTAATAGGACCTCTATGTAAAAACCATTGAAAAGCATAAAGTACTAAGTATACGTAAGTCATTACATAACTGGAGGAAGACATTTTTAAAAATCATAGTCCTAAGGACAACAGAATCAAAAAATATTCTCTTCATAATCTTAATTTGACTTCAATTAAAAGGAGAACAGACACCCAGGAGAGGTACCAGTTAGTGCTACGTAGAGAAAACTCTACTTCAAAAATGGTGGTGTTGGACTTGATGATTTTTTAAATCTCTTTTAACTTTTTAATTCCATCATTCTTGTGACACGAAAAAATCAAGGCTTATGGAACTATATTTAATTCATTTGAAGGGCCCAGGCCAAAAGAGACAGCTTGCATTTTTAGCCAAGGATATGTACACAAAATAATCCCATCAAGCCTCAGCTGATCTACACAGTTCTCATTTTTAGTACAATTTTTAAATCCTTACTGACCACAGAGGAGACATTACCCATTTTTATAGGCTAGATCACTGAAATTAAAAAAAGTAATTTGCTAAAAGTGAAGTGTACTTATTAAATCCCTTACTACACATTTTCAAGATCCTTAAATATTTTGTATAAAGAATATACCCTTATTATGAAAATGTTACATGCCAAAATAAGGGTTTAACATTTTTGCTTGAACTACCAATCAGAGACAAAACCAAACCAGTTGCTGTAAATTTGATTCTGATTCATAGTGACAGTATGGGCCAGAGTGGAATGCTTCTGCAGAGTTCCCAAGGCTGTAAATCTTTAGAGAAGCGGACTGTCACATCTTTCTCCCATGGTGCGGCTGGTGACATCAAACCGGCAACCTTTTGCAGCTGAACCCATAACCACTGCACCACCAGAGCTTCCTGTTTGGACTACAAGCTAGAAATGTAAGTAGTCTGATTTTTAAAAAGTGGCGAATTATAGACATTAAAATTATTTATATTATACCTTTCGGGAATGTGTTTTGGAATTTCTATGTCAAGTGACTTCATGTGTAAGAGTTTGATCTCTGCTTCCATCTTGTTTGCTACCACTACATCACAGGCCAGTTCATACATGGTCTTGGATAACTCACAGGCGTACACCGAGTGTGCTCCAGCTTTTTTAGCAAACATGCTACAAAAAGAGAAAGTGCTCTATCAAGAAAAAATAATCCAACAGTGTTTCTCAAATCTTAATGGAATCAGGATGTTCAAAGATGGGATTTTTCTTTTATTCTTTAATTAACCCAACCATAGTCTAGATGCAAATCACACAATATATCATGACATCCACCCTATTAAGGAAACAACAAGCATGAAGAAGACTAACAGTTTTTAATTCAGGAAAATAGATTCCATCAGATGAATAATACAAAAACCACTCTTAAAAATTATTATTAAAACTTTCAGTAATCATTCCAGTTTTTTTTAGCACTTACCTCAAGTTCTTAATAAAGTCTGATACACTGAAAAACACAACGGTTGCATGAATAACCCTAGCAAGATTATGTGGCCATAGCCACTGCCATCAAGTTGATTCCAACTCATTGCAAACAAGATTATAAAAAGTAACAAAACTTATTTTGAATTTTAAATTTCATTGTCAAATTTTCTACTTAGTAAAACTTCTAATTTACATTACTAGTAAACACCTTATACATAATTAAAACACAGTTATAACAAACCTTAGTATTCCAGTTCCTGTTCCAATGTCTAAAACACTTTTGTATCCTGAACGAACCGCCTTTTGGATTGCAGCATTATAAATCTCATTCCTCTTGGTATCATTAAGCATAATAAAGTGCCAACGTTCTACCAACCAGTTTGCAACACGATAAAAATTCTCCTTTGCATCACTGAAATCAGGGTTGAGTTTCACTGCTTTATGAAAATAGCCAGCTGCTTCATCTCTAAAGCCCATTCTAGAATGAAAACCAACAAAGAAAAAACATTCAACTCTGTGCTATCACTTGTTCATGCCACTGATCTGGCTTGATAATCTTTACCAGCACTCAAACCTACCCAACACAAAGATCACCTTATCCAGGAAGTCGCCTATGCAGACTGCAGTCCTCAATGGCTTCTTTCTTTTCTAAAGCCCAACTACATACTGAAGAATTTCAGAACACTCACAAATATCTCATTATAAATCACTACTGTACTAAAGTACAGCAAATGTTCTCTTAGCCTTCACTCAACCAACCCACTAGAACACCAATGCTCTCTGAAAACTATCCCCTCTGTGAAACATCGCTAACCAATGACCATGGCCAATTAACTTGTCTGGTATACCCACATACATCTGCTCTCACCAGCTGAGCTAATGGCTACCAATAGTCAGTTTTTTGCTGCCAGACTAGTTTATGGCAGCCTTGTTACTATGATGATATACTTTAATATTACAGAAGCTAATATCTAGTCCTTTGTAGTTCCATAGTCTCTTACATGATTAGTATGCAACACGTCACATCAGAGTTCTTCAAAACCCAACTAGCCTATACTCTCTTCAACTCAAGAATTCCCTCATAATATGCTTTAATGAGCAGTAATATCAAATGGTTATACACATTTCTTAACACTCTCAATTTCTCTAATCCATCATTACTGCTAATTTGTGGACCAGCACCAGTATGCATGACATATTAAACAGAACTAAGCTACCAGAATGCTTTTATACTCATACTGCTTCTCAAGCCCTTGAAAGCATTTGATCCACTTACAGCTAACTGGCTAAGACTATATACATTATGATGATGAAATATGGAAGAAAGATATTCTGAAACTCTAAACAGGGGACCATACTGTAATAAAAGGAATGGCCATATGACAAATTAGAAGCATTTACACTTTAAAGTAAAAATATCTCAATGACTGTATGTTTTTATGACTCCCTGTACTCCTCAAATTGTTTTATGCACAGTGTCACTGTGAAGAAAGAGTCAACAATCCCATCCTACGATGGGCCTGCTTACAAGGTTGGCCCCTGGATTTCAAAAGGGCTCCCGATACCCTGACAAAATCTGCTGCCTTAACTGTTTGTACGAACAAGAAAGTTTACACTGGACACCTGTTTTCCTTCTGGCAGGCTGGAATTTTGGCACTTATGTGACCAGCCCCCAGTAGAAACCCTGGATGCTGAGTCTCTGCTGTACAGTTGGCAAAGTTTTACATGTGTCGCCACAGTTCACTGCTGAGGGAATGAAGCACGTTCTGCGTGACTCCACTGAGAAAGGACCTTCAGGCACCTGCCTCTGGTCTGCATGGCCTTCGCGCCATATGCTGTTTCCCTTTGCCGATTTTGCCGCATCCTTTCACCATGGTAAGTTATACATGACACAAGTTACACATGAATATATGACGAGTCTTTCAAACAAGTTATCAAAACTACAGCAGTGGTCTTACAACATAAATGCTTACTGTGTTGTCAAATTCACCCTTTTAGCCTGCTGTAATGCCTTTCCTTTTGTGCTAGGTGGCACAATGTTAGTCAGCAGATCTGCTGCAGAGACACTGAAGGAGGCAAGACCTGCTTCCTGGTTAAAGAGTGCTGCTCACGCCTTGTCTAGCACCAGGTGCCAGCAGCACCCAAGGGTCAGTAGTTTCCCTCCACACTCCTCTCCTAGGCAGTTCTGCAATGGACCGCCCGCCTCCAGTGAGACACCACCTGCTGCAGTTTTCCCTGGCACCCCAGAAGGAAAATTTTTCTGTCATCCTGTGAACCATGGTTCAGACCAGTGGTGGGGACTCTTTCTTGGATGCTCTATCTCAGCCCAAGGGACAATGACTATTGTACATTATATGATAGAAACCCTAGTGGTACAGTGGTGCAGTGCTACAGCTGCTGACCAAAACTTGAGCAGTTTGAGTCTACTGGGCACTCCTTGGAAACTCTGTGGTGCAGTACTACTCTGTCCTATAGGGTTGCTATGAGTCACAATCAACCACAACAGATAAATGGGTAATTATTATATTAAAATTGTTGTGATTTCATATATTGTATCTGCTATTCTTATAATTTTTAACTTCTCTTCTTAACTAGCCAATCCCTCCTTTCTCCAATCCTTTGTTGTAGTTAACACCTTTTTATATTAAATTTTCCATATACAAATTACAATATGATTTATCCCTGGTCACAGAGAATAACTCTGAACAAACTGAAATCACGCAAACCTGAAGAGATGTTCTCCCATGCTATTGCAAATTACTTCATCATCAGGAAACAGTTCCAAGGCCTGCTCATAGCAACCAAGCAAGTCTTGGATTCGATTGAGAGCATCCAGCTCTTCAGCCCATTTGAAGAGCGTATACTGAAAAGTCTCCTTTGCAAAAGAGAGGAGTAAAAAAAACATCAGTTAGTCAATAACACAAAGGATGAAACAATACACAATGCCGATTCAAGATTCCACAGAGAATGGAACTTACCTTTATTGAACAACTGATAACCTTAAATTTTATATGCGTTTAGTAGGCAGTTTGCTGTATAAACAAATGTGTAAATAAATGGATCCTACCACTATTTGGCAATAATATGCAGAATTAAATAGTCTGACCACTCTCTTCTCTAAAGTCTCTCCATTCTTAGCTGCCATATCACCGTCCTGGTTCTCCATCTACCTCTTTTTCACGGGCTTCTATGTTTCAACCCTTTCCTCAGCTCCCTTCTCTTTTCTCACTCATACCCAATGCATCCATTATCACTTGAGTGTTGAAGGGTGTCATATCTGTATTTCCAGTCAAGATGGTCTCTTGCGAAGCCCAGACTTGTAGATCCAACTTCTTCTTAGTCATCGGAATCAGGAATTCTGCCTCAAAATTAGCGCAATTCAAGTATTTCCTAATTAACCGAAGTGCAAAAAGCTGGGGCTAAAACAAGTGATGAACAACTCATTAAATCTTTCACCTGCTCTCCATCCTCAGTGTCACAGTGTAACCTGAATCTTATAGCCTATTACGGGGCTATACCAAAAGCCTCCTCTCTATTAGCCTAGCTCCAATCTCAGTGTCCTCCAAGCATTCTCAACAGTTTAACACACTGGAAATAGGGCAGCCCTTGGTCATTCCAACTTTATCATACATATTCTAAATCCATGTTTCTTACACAATAGGTGATATCTTAAACTGTACTTTAATGGAGTTCAGCAGAAAGACACAAATAAGGAGATTCTAAGGTATGAGAGCAAACAAAAAATACAATTTGCATGAAATGGATCAGCGGATTTATAGGTAAGAAGCTTGGAGTGCCTGGAGTTTGGGTATAGCAGGGTCTGAGAAAGTAGCAGAAAATGAGACTACAGGGACAGATCTTTTGTAAAGAGCCCATCCAAAGGAGTATGGACTTTTTCTTTTGGAAACAGATCCAATTACTGACGCTTACAGAATGCCAGGCATTGCAGTAAGAATTTCAGATATATTTGTAATCCACAGTGAAAACCTCTAAGAATTACTAGCCCTGTTTTACAAAAGAGAAAACTAAGGAACAAATAATTGAGGAAGTAACACTTGGACTGATCCATTACTCTATGAATGCTCACCTAACAGGGGCAAGCTGCATCCTAATGTATTACTACGTTGTCCTCCTTCGGCCAGCCAGGCGGTCCTGAAAGTCACGCTAAATTTAAACCACAAATGTCTCACCAACATAGAACCATGAGAATCAATTTTGCCATTAGACTCAACTTTAAAAATCTAATCTTAAAATAAACTAGCATCTGCAAATAAACTAGGGTCTGACTGGCTGCTGAGGTTATAAAACACCACGTTAAAGCAAAGAAACTTGAAGTCGAAAACAAAAGCAAGCTAAACCTTTTTTTTTTTTTAATAACTCAACAACTGAAGCTTAAAGAATGCATCATGGAATGAGGCTTAAACTAATTTGCAAAACTTTATTCAATTTCAGAAACACACACCATTTCTTCTATATAGTCTATGAGCAAAGTGCAAAGGCCCTGAGGCAGAAGCATGTTTGGACTGAATAAGGGAGTGGGAGAGGATCACTGAGGCCTCTTATGGTATACAGGGAACTTTGGAATTTAGGGTGAGCTTTGAAAAGAATCATCATCTGACTTTTGTTATAAAAACCTCCGGCTCGCTCTACTGAACCAAACTGCAGGGAAGTTCAGTGGGAGGGACCCTATTACAAGAGCTGGCCAAGAGATGAAAGCTGGGGAGTAACGGAGAAGTCGTGCGATGCTGGATGTATTCTGACGGTGGCACGGAAAGGATTTTCTGGCATGCTGGTTGTAGGAATGAGTAACAGAAGCCAAGGGAGAATGACAAAAATAGCAACCATTAGCGACGCGCGCTTACTCCCAACCCTTTGCCATATACGTGTGCGTGTGTATGTACATATATAAATATATGCACTTTTCACTCCCCGAGAAGATCAGATCTTCTGCAAACAAGTGAGAGAAAAAAAGGCCCTCACCTTCACGCCGTCTCTGAGCTCCGGCGCCAGGCTGAGCACGAGGAGGTAGTGAGCATAGGCAGTGCCGAAGTCCTGGGCGCCCAGGCAGTGCTCTGCGCTCTGCAGGGACCGCGACACCAGCTCCTCGCGGGCGGCCGACCCAGCGCCAGCCCCGGCGCCTCGGCGGGGCCTAGCCCTCGAGTGTGGCATGACGGAGTGGCCGCCCCGAGCCTGCGCCTGCAGAACCACGAGGAACAGGCTTTGGATAAAGGGAACTCCAGGAGATCTCGATGCTTACACCGCCCGTGTCTACCTGGAGCTAGCAAGACAAGTACAAGGGAGTTCTCTTTCGCTAGCAGGTGAGGCAGACCACCTCCCCCAGTCGGAAACTCCGCCCCTCTCTGCACGGCGCTCTCCGCCAGCGCCGCGCACCGCCCGCCGCGCACCGCCGCGCACCGCCGCAACCGCAAACAGACGCCCGCCGCGGCGCCCACTCCGCGGACGAACGACAGCACGTCCGAAAGAGGGCACGTCGGCCCGCCCCGCTGCGGAGGGACGCAGCGCGGCCACTGCGCGTGCGCGGAAGGGCGCGCCTGCGCGGGAGGGCGCGCCTGCGCGGGAGGGCGCGCCTGCGCGGGAGGGCGCGCCTGCGCGGGAGGGCGCGCCTGCGCGGAAGGGCGCAAACCGGCAGGTAACCGGCTGGCTGCGGTATTGTTTCCTGTCTGAAGTAAGACGCGTTGGTCTGTCCTCTCCGCTCTTCAGAAGTGTGTGGTTTCTGCAGGACCCAGCTGTGCAGACTCAGTCACGTGGGGCTTATGCGGGAAGCACATCAGGCAGCGGTGATGCTTGAGAAGTTTGTGTCCTAAAGCACAAAGTTCAGAACTCGCAAGAGTGGAAAGAATTGGGAGATAATAAAAGCATCTTAGATAGGGCAGAAGAAATGCTTTCGTGGGAATCACTTTAAATCATCCTCATAAAACCTTGTAAGGTGGGTCTTAGTCTCACGCTCTTTGCACCGATGAAATAGGTGACATCCTGAGAAGTTACTTGTCTGTATTCACACAACCCGTTAGCAGTTTAGGCTGAAACTGAAGTTCCCTGGTTACCTGTTTAGCTCTCTTAAATGTGAGAGCTTACTTTGTTGAAATGAAACATAAGTAACTCCATTTGGAACCTCAGATTCCATCTTGGGAAAAGGGCAGTGAAAATTCAGGGTAGAAAGCCCCAGGAAACAACTTAATAGCAGAAAATACCATAGAGTATTCTCACCTTTGTCTTGCAAAACATCTGTCTGTCACAAGACAAAGCCCGGAAACAGCCTTGTAAAAGACCCCTAGACCTTGACCACAATCTGCTAAAACATTTGCCAACCACCACATTTTACAACTAACGGGAATTCCAGGTGGCCTCAACCAATCAATGTAAAGGTCGGTTCCCCCTCCCTACTTTGTGGTTTCATAGCTTAAATACTACACACTAAGGAAGACTGGGGTCGCCTCCAGCTCTGAGTAGTTTGCAGTGCATCCCTGGTGCACCAGCCCCTTTTTTTCTTATTGGGCACATTTTTAATAAAATTTAACTTTTAAAGAGAAACTGTCGTGTCTTGAAACCCAGACCCTAACAACTTCACTGTTCAGTGTATGATGACTATACAGTGGTTACATTAATACTTAGAAGACAGTTTTCAGGTGTGGGACTTAAGGAATCAGTTCAGTACTTATAAAGAAGAGGTCATAAGAAGGACAGTTAAAAGAAGTCATTTTTGTCCCCAGTTTCAAATACATTATCTGAACTTAAGTAGAAAATAAGAGTGTTTTACATATGAAACTAACAAAAGTTGGGGCTTCTCCATACTTGAAAAGGCCCATGGTTTGTCTGTCTTTTTGCCTTGCTTGTGATCCAAACCACCCGCTCTATGATCTCCTACGTAGATAAATTCTAACTTTTCATAGTCAGATGACTAGACTGTGACTTTCTCTCCTGGTTAGACAGGTCTTCAAGGGAAGGAAGTATTTTTGTCCAGGGAATTTGGCACAACGAAAGGAATGAAGTATTTGTTTAATTTAACCGAAAAGTGTGTCTCACTCTCAGGTTTTTGTTTGTAGGCTTTCTCATCTGTTGTGGCCCCTCTTTCTCACGCATCTTGAGTTGCTACTTATCCTACTAAACTATTTAGGATTTCCTTAAGACTGTTCCTTAAGACTGAAATGCTTAACGTTTCTCTATTCCCAGTAGATATAGCAGAATATTAAAAGGCCACCAGACTTAAAAATATATATATATGCATTTTAGTCCAGGTTCAGACCTTTCTGGCTCACCCAATAGCCTTTCATTAAGATCCATTATCTGTAAAAAGGCCTGATAATCTACTTTGCTTACTTTAGTCACAAAACTAGTAAAAGCATGAAATAATATACATATAAGCATTTTATGTATAAGGTGTACATGTGTACAGACACACAAGATGTTATGCATTACTACTATTACATAAGTGATTTTTTTTTAATTATCTGGATTCTTTTTTGAAAGGTCACTAACAGCTTTAGGAATGTAATCAACTATTCAACCAACTAGGTGTATGTGTGCTTGAAATTAAAGCACGTTTATTTGAAAAACAGTAGGTCTTGGAAAGGGTAGGGAGGAAAGAGCCAAAACTGTCCATCAACAGATAAAATATAGTGTATACAGACAATGGAATAGTACTCTGCCCTAAAGAGAAATGGAGTTCTGATGCACACGGATAAACCCTGAAAACATTATGCTGAGGGAAATAAGTCAGCCATCACAGGATAAATAATGTATGATACCACTTATGTGAAATATCTAGAATAGCTAATGTTTAGAGACCAACATTTTAGTTGTAGTTACCAGGGAGCCCAGTGACACAGAGGTTAAAAGTTCAGCCGCTAACGTGAAGGGCCAGTGTAACCACACCTTGGAACATTCCAGAGTGATAAGTGTCTTATTTTATCACCTGTACTGGAGGACATGGTTCTTACATTATCCCTAAAGTTGTTTTCTAGGGAAGCCAGTTTAGACCTAATTCAGAGACATGTGCAGGCAAGACAAGGTGACCTCTTTATGTGTCCTTCCAATGGGGGCACCAGAGAGCTACACTTAGGACTGTGAATCAAACTAAGGGAGCAAGAAACTGTGCAGGTGTGACACCCCTAAATCCTGCTACTTGTTCTAGAAGCCCCTGTGGCAGGAAGCATCTTGAAGTCTGTGTGTATGCATAATCAAGTGATAAGCAGCCACCTGCCAGCCAATAAAGGAAATTCATCACATCCCGATCATTGGTTTGTTCTCCAAATAACCTATACCCCAGGTGTAGATTTACTGTAAAAGCCCAACCCTGAATTTGCTCAATGGTACTGCCTGTAAGAGGGCTATACACTTGGCTGCTGCTCATTTTCCAATAAAGATTACTAAGAGAGTCAAGTCTCCCCCAAGTAATTCTTTCTTGCAGGTCTGACAGGGACCTTTGAGCGTCTTTAAAGACTCCCAGTAACACGGTAGGGTCACTGTGAGTCAGAGCCAACTCAATGGCAGCTATCAAAAACAACAAGGGGTAGTAAAGACGGGGAAAGAGAGCATCATTGCCAAGGTCACTGAGCTGCTGTCAAGGGCGATAGAAAAGTTTGGAAATGGCTGACAATGATAGTTACACAACATTATGAACATAATTAATGTCACTGAAATGGACATGTAAAAAAATGTTGAAATGGCAAGTTTTTGTCATGTACAACTGTCGCTGCCTAACTATCCGCCCCCGGAAGGAAGACAGGACACACAGATATGAGCCACCTTGCAAGTTACTTGCTTTATTCTTCTTCCTACTCTACTACCTAGTCTACTTCCTATGTTCTTCTCTGTACTTCTTTATACCCCTTTACACATATATCCCTTTTACACACCCACTACAATGTCCCTCACCCATTATATAGTCCAATCCCACCAATCATAAGGCACAGCTGATTCATGTGTAGTGCATGAGCAGAACATAGCATTGCAAAGAGAAGCTGAGTGGCTATGGGCTCTAGAGGCCAGCAATCAGAAAGCTGATCACGAGCTGTTCACGCGCCAGCAAGGAACTGCGTCAGCAGGCTAATCATCAGACCGGGAGTGTCTCGGGGAGGAGCTCCTGATAACAGGCGCCATCTTTATGGCGCAGTTTCTTTTCGCTCCCGACGTACAACAATAAGAATCATCTAAGACAATCAGAAAAATAAAGCAGTTAAAACATTTTTTTGATATGCAAAAAAATTATATGCAACCTATATTCTTTCAGTCAAATGTAATTGACTGCAAACTCCCTCCAAAAGACAGAGACCTCTTCTTCAGAAATTTGGATTGAAAAAGGATCATTTAGACCCAACTGTTGCAGTTACCTTCAACTGAATTCACTGTACAGGTCGTCTTGTATTCCAGGGCATGCTTCCCCATTCCATTCCACAAGGGAAAGAGTTCTTTCTTTGCCTTGTTTTGCCTTTTGTCTTTTGGTCTATTTGGTTCATTGAATAGACTCAACTACCTAGACCACCTGGATTGTATAAGCTTAAAATCCGTTGTGGCCAAGTCAGTTCCAACACAATCCACCTTGAACTATTGACTCGTCAGTTAGCAACCAAGCCCTTTAATAGCTGTTCTAGGGCTCCTGTCTCATGAAGCTTAGAATGGACATATTTCTAGTAATTATAGGCTAAGAGATAGAGGAGGGATTTGGCAGGTAGTCAAGGGAGCGGCAGAGCAGAAATACAAGGAGCCAACTTTGGTACTTTTGTCATCACCTGCGAATCAGCCTGTGGGTAGTAACTACTGCTGTAAATGTGTGAGAGATATTTCCTGCCCTGTGGGAAATACTTCACCTTACATTGTGAGCTACCAGGTATCATTAAATTAAGTATGATTAAGTCGGAGAAATCACAGGATGATTTTGCTTTTTTTTTTTCTGCATTTCTTTGTTTCTTTGTACTTTACAGCTAAAGGACACATAAGGCACATTATATGAAAGAGTAGGGTTGTCACAAATAATAATGGAACAATTGCTCACCTTAAGAACCCTGAATAGAAATACATTTTGAAAACTACTTTTTGATCCTTTGCTTTTTCAATCCTGATTGAGGCTTAGAATTTCTCAAGATAGTCCAGATGTATTGAAGGTTAACTTTTTATTTTAACTACCTTTCAATCCTTTTTGAAAAACTCTGTACCCCATCACACTCACACACACTCCAAAAAAAATGACAGAAGTATGATGCAAAACAAATGCATGACACAGGTTTTAAGTCTTAATCTTTAAACAAGTATTTCTTTTAAAATATTGACAGTAACACTTATTTGTTCATGGTGCAAACCCCTTCCACCTACCCCATCTATTTCCTAACAATGAAGACAAGATCAAAATTGATATTTAATAGCCTTTGAGAGTCTGTTTGATTCTTTCACTGATAGGTTCTTTTTCACCCTCTTAGGGTTCTATGAAAAACCAGACTGGTAGGAAAAACCTCAGCTCATTAAAATGCAAGTTTAATTGAGGTTGTTGTTCACCATGTTCTGGTCAGCTTGTCAACAAACCACACAGGCTAAACCAGGAAACAAAACCAACTGAAGGATTCTCAGTCAATTTTCCAGTGTACAAAAGTCCAAGATTAACGGGAAAATGCAAAGACTTACAGGAAGCTCATTAACAGAGATTAAATAAGTGGACATAAGATACCTTGTTTTCCACCTTCTGTGGAGATTTGTGTCTTTTTAGGTGTAGCTATCTGACTCTTATCTCCAGAGATGCTGATTTAATTGGTTTTAGAGGGATTCTGGGTATAAATATTTTTTAAAAGCTCCCTAAAAATTAAACCCAGTACATGGCCATTGAGCCCATTACAACTCATAGTGACCTAAAAGCTCCCTGGGTGAATCTAACATGCATCTGGAATTGCAAACCATTGCTTTGGGGCTGAGGGCTTTGGGGAACGGGGAAGGTTTCTATGAAGGATTGTTAGGATGTTTGAAGTATTTATGGTATGTGACATAAGGGCAAAACAGAGTTGAAATAAAAAAAATGGGTTAACAAGAATTGTGAAAATTCTGTCACCTGAATTCTTTTGAATTGAAGAAATTTTTATATGATGAATAAAGTGTCATGCTGAACAACTTGTGGAGAGAAAATTTTTCAGTGGACAAACAAAACACTACAGCCATGGACCCCACTACTTGTACATTGGAATTTGAACTGAAGTAATCTCAGTTTCTTCAGTCTTTCTGATCTTAGTACGGCTAAGGTTTTTTTGTTGTTTTTTAATAGCCTTTTTGAATAGCTCTGTGCATTTTAAAATCTAGAACTCAAATTTGAAATTCTAATAATGAATTAGAATATGAGTGTACAAGGACCAGTAATAACAAAAAACAAAAACCAGAGGCATGTGAAAGAAAATCTGTTAATTCTGCAAACATTTATTGAATACTGCTCTATACCATGCTTGGTTCTAGGGAACCTACATGAATCCCTAGGTGGCACCAGAGTGGACTTGAAGTAATCTGAACGTGTGCCCTAACAAAACAAGAGCTAAGCAACCAAAGCTAAAATCCTTTAGGGAGCAACACAGGCTAAACAACAAAAGCTAAAATCCTTTAGGGAGCAAAGAATCGAAACCTTTGCAGTCCTCTCAGAAACTCATCAATCACGAACTACATCAGGGTCCCAGAAGGAAAAAGATGATACTTGCAAAGGGCTTGATTCAAGAGTATTTTGTGAAGGGACCACTGTAGAGATGAAGGAAGTTAAAGAGTTCAGCAAGGTTTAACCTGGAGATAGCAATAGTGATATCATGGACTAAACTGTTTGCCTCCCCGCCAAGTTATGTGTAGAAATTTGGGTAGGCCATGACTCTTGTGTGATATTCCTAGGTTGTAAATCCTTCCTCTATGGTGTTAGGGAGGGAGGATGGGTGGAAGTTGTGTTGGTGAGGCAGGACTCAAAGTGCAAAATTGTATTGTACCTTGAGGCACTCTTATACATAGGAAAGGGAAGAAAGCAGAGATGTGGGGACTTCATACCACTGAGAAAGCAGTGCAGGAAGCACAGCATGTCTTTTAGGAAAGACCCAGGATCCCTGTGCCACAGAGGCTCCCAATCCAGGGGAAGATTGATGACAAAGACCTTCCTCCAGAGCCACAGAGAAAGCCTTCTCCTGGAGGTGATGTCCTGAATTTGGACTTGTAGCCTACTAGATTGTGGCAGAATAAAATTTCTTTGTTAAAGCCATTCACTTGTGGTATTTCTGTTATTACAGCACTAGATGATTAAGCCAGCCAAGCCAAGTGCCATCGATGATTAAGAGAGAAGAAAAAAAAAATCCATTGCCATTGAGTCACTTCTGTCTCATAATGACCCTAATGGTAGGGTAGAACTGCTCCATAGAGCTTCCAAGGAGCACCTGGTGAATTCAAACCACCAACCTTTTGGTTAGCAGCTGTAGCTCTTAACCACTACACCACCAGGGTTTCCTGACTAAGTGGGAAGCTATAACCACCCATAGTCCTGAAGAAATGAAATGAAGGGTTGTATTACCAGATCCCAGAAAGAATTATAACCATGAAAGAAGGGACACTTTAATGGCAGTGCATCTGTAGACAGAGGTGTGAATTCCTTATTTTTTTTCTCCCTGTCTTCCAATCTCTTACTGGAGCCACCAATGGTAAAACCCAACTGAAAGGGAGCAGCAAGGAAACCTGTGTGATATACACTCCTTAAAACTGAACCTCCCTCCAGGACACAGAGCAGGACGAAGAAAGAGTATGGTTCTGGAGGAAGAGTGGAAAATAATCAGCATAATTTACAAGTTCTGCCTCTTTTACTTCCTAACTGTTCCTTTAATCTTCTTCACTCAATGCTTGTTACCAGTGTTTTTGTTCAGGTTCTTTTAATCTTTCACCTTGTCTGTCTTAATGGCGTTTTAGTCTTCTAGCCTTCAGTCATGCACCACGTGGATTCATCTTCCATGCTTTAGCTAAAATGATCTAAAATGCAAATCTTCCATGCACTGGCTCTCCAACGCCTGTAACTGTCTGTTCTCAGAAAAAGGGAAGTGAGATTGATGTGGAGTAGATTTAGACACTGAGGTGGTTTTGGTTTAGGATTACTGTTTCCTTAGATGAATTAAGAAGGATTAGGAATTTCTTGGATCCCTGGCAGCACAGTAATAAAGAGCTCAGCTGCTAAACCAAAAGTCAACATTTCTAATCCACCAGCTGCTCCTCTGAAACCCTGTGGATCAGCTCTATTCTGTCCTATAGGGTGAGTGTGAGTTGAAATTTACTTGACAGCAACAGGATTTTGGGGGGGGGGTAGGTTTCTTGGTAACTAAATGCCACAGAATATTTAGTTATAGTGTCTCTGGGTAAGATAAAGTGGTTGCTGTTGCTGCTGTTAATTTTGTTGAGCTTGCTTTGACCCATGATGACTGTCATGGATTCAGTTGTGTCCCACACGCAGTTCTCCATATCTTGTGATTGTCTACCACTTTGTCATAATTCTATCACTATAATGGTAATGGATTAGCAGCAGTCATATTGATAAGATCTACAAGATTATATAGTATCTTAAGCCAATCTCTTCTTAAGATACGAAGAATCCAGCAGAGAGATACACAGACCTCATAGCACCAAGAAAGCGGTGCTGAGATGCTCCCGGACCTAGAGAAGACTGATGCGTCAAGGACCTTCCTTCAGAGCCAACAGAGAGAGAAAGCCTCCCCCTGGAGCTGGTACCCTGAGATTGGACCTCTAGCCTACTGGACTGTGACAGAATAAACTTTTGGGTTTTAAAGCCATCCAGTTGTGGTATTTCTGTGATAGCAATACTAAATGATCAAGACAGCAACTGTTGTACAACAGAACAAAATGCTGCCCAATCCTGCACTATTTTCATAATTGCTAGTATGCTTGAGTTCATTGTTGTCTTAGTTATCTAGTATTACTCTAACAGAAAATACCACAAGTGGATGGCTTTAACAAAGAAAAATTTATTCTTAAACAGTGCAATAGGCTATAAGTCAGAACTCAGAGTGTCTGCTCCTGGGGAAGACTTCCCCACTTTGTCAGCTCTGGAGGAAGGTCTTTTGTGTTGCATCGGTCTTTGATCAGGTAGCAGTGTTGGGCAGAAACCCCAGTTTGTAGAATGTACTCTACTCCCAGTGCTCCTTTCTTGATGTTATGAGGTTCCCAACTCTCCACTTGCTTCTCTCTTATCCCTTTAGGATAAAAGGATAAAGGGTGGTACAAGCCACACTCCAGGGAAGTTCTCTTTACACTGGAGCTGGGAGGTGACCTTAGGAAGGGTGTTGCAGTAGAACCCTAATCCTCTCTAACATAATCCATTCTGTTAATCACAGGCAGAGGTTAGGATTTGTAGCATAGGAAAATCACAAAATGGGGGACAATCACAGAATGTTGGGAATAATGGCCCAGCCAAATTTCTATGTGCAGCTGGGAGGACAGAGTTGAATCCACGACAATTATTGCACCCTCAGGCTGCTCGTTTTCCAACACTATGCTAGAGAATATTCCATTGTGACCCATAGGGTTCTTACTGATTAATTTTCAGAAGTGTATCACCAGGTGTTTCCTTCTAGTCTCAAACCTGTCCACCCTGGGTGATCCTGCTGTTACCTGAAATACCAGTGGCATAAATTTCAGCAGCATAGCAACATACAAGCCACCATAGTACAACAGACTGACAGACAAGTGTGGAAGATAAAGTAGTTGAGGCAGTTAGGACTGAGCCTTAGGGGTAAATGACTAATTAGAGTACAGCATCAACTTCTTCTATAGCAACTTTGGGAGAACTGGACTGCCCAGGTGCAGACCTTCTTTTCTAAAGGTAGAGGTGAAAGACATAGACTCTTAAAAGATTGAGGCCCTAGTGGTGATGGTTGTACAACATTGTGAATGGGATGAGTGGCACTGAATTATCCTCGTAAGAGCCACTTGAGGAGCTACTATAGCTCAGTCATGAGGAGGTTAATGACAAGAAGAGAGTTCCCAGACCTCAGAGGTCATGTTTTACTCGTTTTTTGCCTGCAGCATTGAATATTGCAAATAGAATTAAGTCAGTAAAGGTCTGTTGACCTGAGAAAGATGAGGACAGTGGCAGGAGGAGCAGAGAGAGAGGAAGATTTGAAAGGTATACAGAAAATAGAATCAACAGGACTTGAAAGAATTACATAACAGGAGGAACAGGGACACATAAAAAGGAAGAAATCGAAGGTATTGCCAAAACTTTTACCATGAGCAGCTAGGTAGATGATGGTGCCATTAACCAGGATATGAAGTACAATAGTGGATTTTTGAATGCACATAGAGCAGTTAGTAGAGAGCTCTTAGAGACTACGGGACCATAGAGGCACCATGCCATCCATCTACAGCAAAGATCCAACCAGCTGAAACAGATACAAACATCAATCCTGGAACCCCAAGTGTCAAATAAAGAGATAAAGATCTCAAAACAAACTAAAAAACAAATCCAGTGCCCTCCAGTCCATGCCAATTCATGGTGACCCTGTATGACAGAATAAAACTGCCCCATAGACTTTCCAAGAAGCATCATATCCTACATCATTCTCAGAGTTTCTTCATTTTTCTTCATTCTTTTTTCTGATTTTTCTTCTAACCCAGTGGTATTCAAGTGTTTGTGTCGAATTCCACTCACCCTGTCTTCCAGCAATTCATACATACTCCTCAGCCCTTCTGTGACACTGTCTGTTTTTGAAATCTTGTTTATCTTTTAAATTTCTAATTGTTGTTTTTATATGCTTGCTAGTTGTTAATTTATTTTGGCATTTTGTTCCTGTATTATTTTCATGAATTCTTCCACGAATTTGGCTGTCGGTTTTTTGTTTGTTTGTTTGTTTGCCTTACTTTTGTCTGCTTTTTGCTTCAACTCTTGGATATTAGAGATTTGAACTCTAGTATTTTATTTTGGACACCTACAGGAACCATTTTTATTTTTTAAGAATATGTTTTAATATTCTCTGCTGTCTTTGGGATTTTCTGTAGTTATTTTGCTTATTGATTATAGCTCTGTTTTTTTTTTTGTTGTTGTTGTTTGTTTTATTTGATTTATGCCAGCACAGGCAGGCTGTGCATTCTTTGGTGTTTGCTTGTCTGTGGTCACAATAGTTTTCACCTCCTTGTCCAATGGGCAGGGCCAATCACTCATCCCTGGCATAGGAGGGCTGTTCCAGCTGAAGAAGAAGGGCTGGGAGGGTTTGCTTGTGGCATTTACTAGGGCTTGTTGGAGGAGGGAGAGGAGGAGAGAAAGAAGAAGGAGGAGGATATGATGATGTCTATAAAACATTGAAAGAAATATGTACATCTCCTCCTCCTCCTGATATGATGATCATATATATATGATGATGATATATATAAAACATTGAAAGAAAAATTGCCAACCAAGAATAATACATCCTACAAAACTCTTGTTCAAATATGATGGTGAAATTAGGACATTTCCAGAGAAACAGAAATAAGAGATTATGTAAAAAACAAACTAAACTTGACAGACTTATTAAAGGGAGTTCTTTGGGCTGAGAACAAACAACAACACACCACAACATGAATCAAGGACACAAGATTGTACCAGCCAGTTACCAGTCTAGGAAATGAACACTCTCAAAGACTTTCCAAAACTAAAATGATTCCAACAGGAAGCCAGAGATTAATCTGTAGATGACAACAATGTCAGAACAATAAGTGAGGGAATAAACAATATAGGTACAGAACCTTCTAATGGAGCAGAAGGCAAGACAGTACCAGGTAATAACAGATTAGTTCAAAACTGGAAAGATAAAGGTAAATCTCCAGGTAACCTCAAGGAGAGTAAACAAAGCTGCTCATCAAAATAAAGAAGACAATTTTTTTTCAATAAAAGTGAATTCTACAAAAACGAAAGAAATGAAAACCAAATCCACAAATCAAAGGAATTCAGCACAGGGGAGTAAGAGGAATAAAGGAAATGTCAGCATCACCAAAAAAAAGGCGTACAACATGACAACAATAAACTCACACCTATTAAGAATTACAGTGAATGTAAATGGCATAAATGCAGCCATAAAGAGACACAGAGAGTTGGAATGGATTTTAAAGAAAAACAAAAACAAAACAGGATTCATCAATATGTTAAACCCAACTTAGACATTGATGCCTGGTACTAGTGCAATGACTGATATATTTCTCTGTGGAATGGACTTGAGAACCCGGATGTAAATCCATCAACCTGTGGTCACCTAATCTGCAACAAGAGTCCAAAGTCCAACAAATGGGGGAAAAGACAATTTTTTTTAAACCAATGGTGCCAGCAAAACTGGATATCATCTCATACCATAGGAGAAATTGGTAGGCATTATGCTGAGTGAAATAAGCCAATCACGAAAGGACAAAATCTATAAAGACCATTACTGTAAAAACTGTTTAATAATTTAATAATTTTTTTAAGTTTAAAAATTTATGCATAAAAAGAAACAACCTTTGATGACTACATAGGAGAGGAGGGGTAGGGATGTAAAAACACTAAACAGACGAGAGGTCATTTTGATAAAGGGTAAGATGGTACACACTACAGGGAAAGCACCACAACTTGTACAAAGCAAGGTCATGAAAGTTCAACAGAAACATTCAAACTCCCTGAGGGACTAAACTGCTGGGCTGAGGGCTGTGGGGACTATGGTCTCAGCAACATCTAACTTAATTGGTACCACATAGTTGGTAAGAAAATGTTCTGCATTCGACTTTGGTGAGTAGTACCTAGGCTCTTAGAATCCTTTGAGCAGCTATCTTGGATATTCCACAGGTTAGTCGTTTGGGACAAGAAAGAATGAAGAAAACTAAAGATACAAGGGACCAATTAGTCCAAAGGACTAATGGACCACATCTACAATGGCCTCCAGCAGACGGAAGACGATCCAACTAGATGGTGCCCAGCTACCACCACTGACTGCTCTGACAGGGATCACAATAGACGGTCCCAGACAGAACTGGGTTAAATGGTAGGATAGAATTCTAACTCATAAAGACTAGACTTGCTGGCCTGACAGAGACTAGAGAAACCCTGAGAGTGTGGCACCTGGACACCCCTTTAATTTCAGCGCAGTAATAAAGTAACGCTGAGGTTCATCTTTCAGCCAAAGACTAGACAGGCCCATAACACAAAACAAGACTAAAGGAGCACACTCGCCCAGGGGTAAGGACTAGAAGGTAGGAGGGAACAGGAAAGCTGGTAATAAGGAATCCAAGTTTGAGAAAGAGAGACTGTTGATCTGTTGAGGCGTTGTTAATCAACGGCATAAAACAGTATGTGTACTAATTGTTTAATGAGAAACTAGTTCTGTAAGCTTTAAAGTACAATTAAAAAAAAAACTAGGATGTTTCAAGATATCAAAAGATACACTATTCCATAAATGACTGAGTTTGGACCACCAAATTAAGATTTCAGTCATATCTCAACAGTGATTTAAAAGAAAATCATTGGGCAACTACTAAAAAGTTCTAAGAACTAAACTAGGCATTAGGAAACTTAAAAGTGACCTGAGGTAACGTCAGCCAAAGTGGCAGAGTAGGAAGGTACTCCAAATTTCACTCCTCAACAAAAGCAACAGCAACAAAACAAAAAAGTCAAAATTGGTAGAAACTGTTAGAATTAATGTTTTTCTTGTTTTGAATTATGGAAATAAAATGAAGATTTGAAATAACTCAGCAAAAGCTTGTACAAGAAGAATGGTTGACTGTTGGTAAAAATAGAAAATGTGTGGCGTTTTAACTTACTCCAGTCACATACCAACCTACTCCTCAGATCAATGTAAAAAAAAAAAAAAAAAAGACATTGCCATCAAGTAAAGTCTAACTCATAATGACAATATAGGACAGAGTAGAACTGCCTTCCAGGGTTTCCATGAAGCACCTGCCAGATTCAGACTATTTATCTTTTGATTAGCAGCTGTAGCTGTGAAAATAACAGTCTACAATTCTGATACTGAAGGGAGCAAAACAGACCTTTATCTCAAAGAGTTGTAATTCATTATTTGTTTTGACCCATTAAGGACTTCCTGAAATACTGGCTCAAAATTCTTTTCCTTTATTTTGCCTAATCTAGATTGGTCTGTTGCTAAATCTGCTTCCTGGACACATTTGTAAGCTAATGTTTTCCTGTATTGCTGGCTGCTGAAACAGCTGGACCCTACAATTCTAGGCTGCTAATACCTGAGGGAAACCCCGGAATCATAGTGGGTTAAGCGCTACATTTGCTAACTAAAAGGTCAGCAGTTCGAATCCGCCAGGAACTCCTTGGAAACTCTACAGAGCAGTTCTGCCCTGACCTATAGGGTTGCTATGAGTTGGATCTGACTCGACAGCAGTGGTTTGGGTTTTTGGGGGGGAGGGTTGATACACGAGGGAGACCTTGATGATAAAGGAGTTAAAAGCCGTGACTGCTAAACAAAAAGGTCCGCAGTTGGAATCCACCAGCTGCTCCTTGGAAACTCTATAGGGCAGCTCTACTTTGTCTTGTGGGGTCACAATTAGCCAGAATTGGCTCAACAGCAATAGGTTTAGTGCCTGAGGAAATAGATAACAGTTGGGCCAAACAATACTTCAGCCAAAAATGGGAGGAAAATCTGGGGGATTTGATGTCCCTAAGGACTTTGAAAGCTGATATATTTCTGGAACTATATAAGGTCCGAAGACATACTCAGGGCTGTGCAGATGGTCATGAAAAATCTGAGAAGACCCTAAATTCTCACTTCCTGATGACTTTCAGACTCTGGCACAGGAAGTAAAGACTGAGACAGAATTGTAAACTGCCTGGCTGAGAGCTGAAGGCATGCTGCAATACACATACACACACGCACACACACATGCACGCACACACACACAGCCCTTCAGCAAAGACTGAAAACAAATGTCCTTCATATTCCAAGTCTTAAAAAAATTCTGTTCCATTGTTAGCTGACTACGAAGCTGATGAACTTAACAAGTGCAGTCTTTACAGACTGAGTTCAGAAAAGTCACTGTCTAAAAAAACAGCTATAATAAACAGCAACAACAAATCCTGAGGAAGGGAAAGAATTTGACTTATGTATTTGATGCATTATAATATTTAAAATGTCAGTTTTGAACAAAATATTACAAGATTTGTGCAAAAACAAGCTTAGGTTGGGAAAAATAAATAATAAAGACTGTATCTGAGACACCCAGATATGGAACTTTCTACAAACTAAATTAGCTCTGTTAAATTCATGTTCAATGAATTAAAGTAAGCAATGCCTAAAAAACTAACGGAAACATGAATATGATTTCTCACCAAATTAAGAATATTAATAAAAGAGAGAAATTTAAAAAATTTTTGAATTGCAAAGTAAAATGATTAGAATTCTAAATTCACTGAATTAAAAATGAACAGAGAGTCAGAGAGATTGTGGGATACAACCAAATGTACCAAGGTGCATATATATGTAATAGGAACTCCAGGAAGAAGGGATAGAGAAAAGGGGCTGTCATGGATTGAACTGTGTTCCCCCAAAAATATGTGTGGCCATTTGCCTGGACCATGCTTCCCAATAGTTTATGATTGTCCTCTGTTTTGTGATTTTCCTATGCTGTATGTTGAAGAGGATTAGAGTAGGACTGTAAATCCTTTCCTAATATCACCTCCTTGCTCCACTGTAAAGGAAGTTGCCCTGGAGTGTGGCTTACACCACCTTTTATCTTTTTACCCTGCAAAAGATAAAAGGAAAGGAAAGCAAGCAGTTAGTTAGAAACCTCACACCACCAAAACAGCAGCACCAGGAGAAGAGCACATCCTTCAGACCTGAGGTTCCTGTGCCAATGTGCTCCCTGACCAAAGGTTGATACAATATAGGAACTTTCCTCCAGAGCAGACAAAGACAGAAAGCTATCCCTTGGAACGGACACCCTGAATTCAGACATGTAGCTTACTCAACTGCGTAAGAATACACATTTCTCTTCTAAAGCCATCTACTTGTGGTAATTCTGTTAGAGTGGTACCAGATAACTAAAACAGCATTTGGTACAGAGGGAATAGGGTATTGCTCTAATAATGTGGAAGCAGTTTTGAAAGACTCAGAAGGAACCAAGGAGAACTGTTAACACTAAAGAAGGTGTAGATGGTGAGGAACAACAGCAGCAGAACCAGACTAGTGTGAGACAGCACTGGAGTCAACCAGCGGAGTGAGAGAGCTGGTTGCCTGGGCACAGAGACTTCCTGGCCTCAGAGCTCTTGAATCAATGGAGCTACAGAGCTTTGGAACACTTGGCCCTGCAGGTAGATGTGAGCCTAAGGCTCAGGCCACTGGGCCACAGGAAACAGAAGCTGAAGAGACAAAGCATGAGAAGCTGAGCCTCGGTCTCCAAAGATATGGACATGACAGGGTGGAGCCTGTGTTTGTAAGGGTGGAATTGCCACTCACTTGGGCTTAGTGTGCACCTAAAGCTGAGGGGGCAGAGTTGCTGTCTGCATGGACCTAGAAGGCAGAGCTGTAGCACAGGGTTGGGGGTCTCCATCCAGAATCCAGAGAGTGTGGCCAATACCTAGAGTGGAGGGCAGGGCTAATGTGTAAACTGTCTCAGAGAACAGAGGATTATTGTCAGATCTTTGAGGGCTAATTAATGTGTTTTCTGTTTTGCCTTCCTTATCCACTTGTTACGGAAGTATCTAACTTGTTTGTGCCTGTTCTTCCTCTGGGAACAGATAATTTATATTCTCTAGTTCACAGATTTAGAGAAAGTTTTGCATTTTGGACTTGGAACTTATTTAAGACTTTTGATATCATACAGAATGAACATACTTTTGCTATGAGTTTTGCTATGAGGGGATGAATGTGCTACATGTTTCAAAGATGTGAGTTTTGGGGGGCCAAAGGCTGGAATGTCGTGGGTTGAGCTGTGACCCCCCCCCCCAAATGTGTATGGCCATTTGGCTGGGCCATGTTTCTCAGTGTTTTGTGATTGTCCTCAATTTTTTGATTTTCCTACGCTGTATGTTAAAGAGGATTAGGGTGGGACTGTAAAGCCTTTCCTAATGTCACCTCTCTGCACCATTGTAAAGGGAGTTTCCCTGGAGTGTAGCTTGCACCACCTCTTATCCTTTTATCCTACAAGGGATAAAAGGAAAGGGAAGCAAGCAAAGAGTTGGGAACCTCACACCATCAAGAAAGTAGCACCAGGAATAGAGTGCATCATTCAGAGCTCAGGTTCCTGCACCAATACGCTCCCTGACCAAAGATTGATGCAACTCAAGGACTCTCCTCCAGAGATGACAGAGGGAAAGCCCTTCCCCTGGAGCAAACACCCTGAATTTGGACTTATAACCTACTGGATTGTTTAAGAATAAACATTTCTCTTTTAAAGCCATCCACTCACAGTATTTCTGTTAGGACAGCGCTGGCTGACTAAAACAGGTTAAGAATAATATTTTAAGAAATAATGGTCAAAAACTTCCCAAAGTAGATGAAAGGCAATCAACACATCCAAGAAGCTCACAAAACTCCAGCTAGTTACACTCAAAGATACCTGTACTAAGACACATTATAGTCAGACCATCAAAAGTCAAAAACAAAGAATGTTAAAAGCAGCAAGAAGCAAGTTATCATATGCTGAGAATCCTCAATAAAATTAACAGATGAGAGATGGGACCAAGACGGCAGAATAGTCAGACGCTTCCTGTAGTCCGTCTAAAAGACCCAAAAGACAATTGATTATGTATGACAATTTAGGAGCCTTAAGCTTTCTCTTAAGAGAAAAGTGCTGAGTCAGACTGAGTGGCAGGGCAAGGGAGAAACAGCTCAGAAACAACCAGAATTTGCTAGACCTGACCTGTCCAGCATCCTGCAGGCAGCACAGGCTGGTGCACACAGGATGAGGCAAGCATCAGTGCCTGGGATGTGTTTTCCACATTGGGAAAAAACAGCTAGCAGTGCCATTGATTTAACTTATGTGCCCTCCAAAATGTGTGTATCAACTTGGTTAGCCCATGACTGCTATGATTGTATGATTGTCCATCACTGGATGAGTTTTTCCTGTTTGTAAAATCACTGTGATTTAATAAGACGTATTAGCAACAGATATACTGATGAGACAAGATTGGATTGTGTCTTAAGCCAAACTCTTTAGAGGTATAAAGGAGAGAGGTAAGTGGAGAGACATGGGAACCTCATACCATGAAGAAAGCAGTGCTGGGAGCAGAGAATGTCCTTTGGATTTGAGATTCTTATGCTGAGTTGCTCCCAAACAAAAAGAAGACTGATGTATTGCAGGGATCTTCCTCAAGAGCCAACAGAGAGAGAAAGGCTTCCATGGAGCTGATGTCCTGAGTTTGGACTTGTAGCCTACTAGACTATGAATAAATAAATTTCTTTTTGTTGAAGCTATGCACTTATGGTATTTCTGTTAAAGCAGCACTAGATGACTGAGACAAGTGGAGAGTCTTCCCACGTCTCCAGAGCCAAGGTGGAGTGGTGCTGGATCTGAGAAAGGTAAATGCAAACATCTAATCTCATGGGATCAAAATAACTCTTAAGCCTCTTAGAAGTGCCTCTTTTCCCTTCCCCTGTCCTCTTTCCTCTCTGCTGTGGTCCCAGTCTGGCTTTAACAATTGTGCCACCCCTTGTAGTGGAAATGGGACCTGTCACGTGTTCATGCTAGCCACTCTCCTGGCTTTGGAGAGGAAACAACAAGCAAACAAATAACCAAAAAGAAAAAATAGCGTACCATCTCCCCTAAGCTGGGACCTCAGGGCAGACACTCTCCCTTTGCCTAGGCATGGGCATAAAAAATCCATGGACTTAAAATGCCTGTCACCCCTGCCTAGACCTGTGTGGGCCCATTTCAACAAGCATAGAACCTCATTAGTATAGTACAACAGGGTATATACCTGAAGCCTCTTTTCAACTGCAGCAGCTATCAAGGGTGTGGCAGATTCATGAGATCTGACTTCACTCTGCCCATTAAGCAGTGTCATCATCTACCCATTTTAAAGACCTTAGGACTTGTGGCTGCACCCACTAGGCACACATGACAGGGGTCCAAAAAAGTGGTGCCTTCCAGTCCTCACAGCCAACAGCATTGGGTATCCAAAGTCTGATTACAAAACCCACTCACATAAGCACCTTAGGGGACAGAGGCATGCCGTGGCAGCCATCAGCCTCCTACCTTGCATCTCACATGATTCCCTATTGTATCCAGATATCTGTGCCTGCTCCAACCATGCCTTTGTAGCCCTGCCCACGTAGGACTTTAGGTGAGGGCCTGAGTCACATACTCAGTGCCTGACAATCTAGACACCTGTGCTGAGTCCACACAAGAAAAGTAAAAGGACTCCTGGGCTCATATATCTAGTATCAACTCTAACAACCTGGTGACACTATGCAAGAGCTTCAAAGATGACAATAATCAAAGTAGCTCATACCATCAACCTAACTGGGCATATCAAAACAAAACAAGAAGCTAGTGCACAGCAAACAAACCTAAAATCAATAAATACAATAACTCATTGATAACTCAGAGACAATAGTCAATGTCACATAAAGAGGCAGACCATGACAGCTTCAGCAAGCAACCAAAACAGAGAATCAAGGAACCTCCTGGATGAAGAGAATGTCTTAGAATTACCAGATGTAGAATTCAAAAAATTAATATACAAACCTCTTCAAGAGATCAAGAAGGAGATCAGGCAAAATGCAGACTAAGCCAAAGAACACACAGACAATGCAAAAGAAAATCTGGGAAAAATATATAAGAGTAAAATGATAAATTTAATGTGCTTCAAAAATTAACAATAAAATTTCAGAATTAGACAACACAATAGAAAGTCATAGAAGCAGAACTGAGGCAATGAAAGTCAGAATTAACGAAGTTGAAGATAAGGCACTTGATACCTATTTATTTGAGGTAAAATCAGAAAAAAGAATTTTTTTTTTGATGAATATACCACAAATCATTGGAGTATCAAACAGGAGAGGGGGAGATAATAGAAAATACAGAAGACTTGTTGAAGAGTTGTTGGCAGAAACCTTCTGTGATACTACGAAAGATGAGAAGATAGCTATCCCAAAAGCTGATTAAAACCCACACATTGTAGATCCCAAAAGAAAGTCACCAAGACATGCTATAATCAAACTGTCCAAAACAAAAGGTAAAGAATTTTAAGAGCAAATAGGGATCAATGAAAAGTCATTTACCGAAACCAAACACAAAGTGACCATATGGTGTGCGTATTTTATGATCCTATGCATTTATGGGATGCTGTCCTGCAGGCCTCTTACTAGAAGGGAGAGAAGAGGTGGGAGACTGTTAAGAGGATATGACATATATAGAACAAAAAGGAGGAATGTGCTGTCACTGGGCGAAAGAGAGCAGAAGGAGCTGCAGGTAGATGAGCATGCAAATTTAATTTGGATTGTATACTTTAACTTAATCACAATAATATAAACAAAAACAATGGAAGGAATCACAGTCACTGTACCAAAAATAATTGGTCAGTATTCCATCATTTCAGGAGGTAGCATAAGAGTTGCTAACACTGAGGAGAAAAGTGCAAGTGGCACTGAAGACACTGGAGACAAATAACCCCACTGCCATTGAGTCAATTCCAACACATATTAACTCTACAAAACAGAGTAGAACTTCCCACGGGGCTTCCAAAGCTGTAATCTTTACAGAAGCAGACTGCCCCATCTTTCTTCTGGGAGGTAGTTGGTGGTTTGAACCTTTTGATTAATGGTCTAACACTTTAATCACTGTACCACCAGAGTTCTGGCAAAAAGCAAGGTTCCAAGAAATGCCTGAATATAAAGCTATTTCAAGAAAGAAATGCAGTGTTGGGAGCTGAAATTTTTCTATGTCAAGAAATTTGGAAAATGTTTACCTGGCTAACTGGAAAAGATTCATTGTCATGCCCATGCCAAAGAAAGGTAGTCAAACAGAATGCTGAAATTATCAAACAATATGATTAACACCACACGCTAGCAAAATTTTGCTGAAGGTAATTAAAAAATAGCTGCAGACGTAAATCAGTACAGGCCGTACAGGATGCACAAACTCAGCCCTTCATAGATAACAAAATGGGCATTTCTATGTTTCTACACACATTCACTCCAAGTAAGCTTAAATTTTATCTCCTTACGTTGATACTGGCAGGAAGCTCGTGTTTTACACTAGAGACACTAGTCTCTCCAAGAAACAAAAAAGTTAGCTTATTCTCAGAGTGCCAAATAGTCCACAAGAAACAAGAAAAACTTAAGGTCTGCTAAGCACAGATCTTGTTTTCCATGGAGATGAGTGCTTGATAAATGCTGTTTTATGTTACAGAAGGGCAGTGGCTCTTTTTTAATTTTTTTAGTTTTTCAAATTCCTGCAAAACTTCATGTCATCATTATTGCATATGTGGATTTTTAATGGCAGCCCCTTTGCATTACATCAAATTTAAGTAATAAAGGAATCTGTGAAATCAGTCTTTTATTTCATACATGACACTTTGCGGTTGAGTTACGTTACTCCATTTCTGGGAAGAATTCCAAAAGCCTAGCTTTCAGAGCACTGCTTACTGTCTGTGGTTCATTGGATTGCTCAGGGGCTCTAGTATTCTGTTTTTTGTTTGCTTGTTTTACTTCTCAGGGCAAATGCATTGGTGAATTGAACACTGTGTGCTTCAGTTATGTGAAGAATAAAGAGAAGAAGACGTCTTAAACTGCTTAATCGTGTTAATGCGTTCTGTAGGACCCCTGATGGCCTAGTAGCTAATAACTCAGCTGCTACCCAAAAGCTCAGCAGTTCAAATCTACCAGGTGGTCCTTGGAAACCCTGTGGGGAATTTCTTTTCTGTCCTGTGAGGTTGTTATGAGTTGGAATCAATTTAAGGGCAAAGGATTTGGTTTTCTGGTTTAGGTAAAGATAGCTGAGACTTGAATAAAATGGAAAGATAGTTATGAATTTAGAATTTGTTTACTTCTTCTGGTCATCTCATTCTGTACATAGCAAGGAAAACATGAAACATAAAATTCTGAAAATAAACTTTCAAGCTTAACAGTCAAAAACTAAGAAAGCTAAGTATTAGGAACTAAGCATGCAAGCAACTTACTTACTGCACTTGTAACTACTTTTTCAAATTGGTTAAAAACTGAGAAGATGCTATTGAGAAACTTATCAGTTGTTGCAAAAAATAGCTCAAACCCTCTTAACTTGGCAAAGACTTAAAAGACATAAATTTCAGAAAGCATTAGAAGATTTTACTATTATCTTCCCTATTTGCCAAATATGTTGTATAAAAATCAGTTTTAAACAGTAATCCAGAGTTAAAAATATTTTTATGCATGCAATATACTGTATGAATACATTTACAGCCTATAAAAGTGTTGCTTAGGCTGACATTGTAAAAGGCGCAGATAGTGTTGATTGGAATTTGCACGTTTATTCTGAGTTAGTGAATTCCAAACAAGTTTGCTAAAGGCAAGGAAAAGATGAAGGGCTGCCTTGTTCATAACTGTCCAGCTCTGGGTCATGGCCACTAGTGTGCGAGTCTGCAGCTAGTGACAGATACTGTAAATATTTTGATGCATATTCTTCTAGTCTTTTTCTTGCTTCATAGATTATTTTCTAGTTTACAAGGTTGATTTCATAGTGAACTTTCTATTTCAATTTTTTCACCAGCAATGTGTTTTTTAATCTTTTTATAAAATGTGCAATCATGTAGGATAATCCACAGTATTTGTTGTTGTTAGGTGCTGACAAGTTTACTCTGACTCATAGTGACCCTGGGGTAAAACAGAACAAGCACTGATTGGTCCTGTCCCATCCTGATAACAGTTGTTATACTTGAGCCCATTGTTACAGCCACTGTGTCAAACCACTTATTGAGGGTCTTTCTCGTTTTCGATGACCCTCTGCTCTGCCAAGCATGATGTCCTTCTCCAGGGACTAGTCCCTGCTGATAACATATCCAAAGTCCTTCGTATAGTTACATCATAATTTATTAAGCTAATTTTCTACTGTTGGACACTTAAGGTATTTCTAGTTTCTGCTTGTTGTAAATACTGTTGCAATTAACATCCTAGAATTTAAATCTTTGGACACACACTGATTGTTTCCTATCCACAAATTCCTAAAATTGGTAATAGCATGTCGAATGGCAAGTATTTTAAAAGAATCACCTGTAGTATTATCACCCTGAGACCAGCTGGGTCCATAGTTTTATAGTTTTTATTATTATACAGGGTTACCATGAGTCAGAATTGACTTGATGGCAGTGGGTTTTGATTGTATTATTAAGATGTTTGTAAAAGAATATACATATGTGTAAGTTTTTTTAAGTTGTTATTGTATTGTGTACAGGGAGATCATCAAAGGAGTTTAATATGATCTGATTTTCAGTTTTAAAGGATCAGTCTAGCTGCTGTGGTGAGGACAGACTGTAGGAGGGAGCAAGGCAGAAACAGGCTGCCGAGTTATGCGCCTACTGCCATAATTCAGGAGAGACAGAATAGTGACTTGCACTAGAGGGCAGCAGAGGAGGTAGTGAAATACACTCAGATTCTGGGTACATTTCTGCAGGATGAGAGAGAAA
Organism: Heterohyrax brucei; assembly: GCA_028571685.1. Taxonomy (NCBI): domain Eukaryota; kingdom Metazoa; phylum Chordata; class Mammalia; order Hyracoidea; family Procaviidae; genus Heterohyrax; species Heterohyrax brucei. Next base: position 7,269,707 of record CM053143.1, read on the forward strand.
GGAGTGCAGATTAACTTTAAATGTTTTAGATCTGAGGAGTAAGGATGATGATGTGAAGTTATGGGGGAAGTCTGCAGGTAGAGGAGTTGTAGAAAGGGAGCAGAGCAAGAGTTCAGTTCCAAGAGGAAGAGTTTGAGATGTCTACCAGGTAGCCAAGATGCCTAGGGGGCACAAACAGTATATGCATTCAATTACTAATCAATAGGTTGGCAGTTCCAACCTACTGACCAGTGCTGAGAAAGAAAGGCCTAGTGATCTGTTTCCATTGTTACAACCAAAAAAACTCTCTGGAGCCCAGTTTACACTGTAATACACTGGGTTGCCATGAGTTCAAACTGACAACAAGTTGTTTGGGTTACTCAGATGGCATAGGACCCAACCCAGTGGCATCACTAAGAGGGAATGGGGGATGCAGACCATGCTGGGTGACACTGTCAGAGGAGTGATACCAAAATACATACCTATAAAAGTTTTGTACAGTGCAAGCTCTCTAAGTCACAGTCACGGAAGTCCTATAGACACATCCAAACTCCCTGAGGGAACAAATTACTGGGCTGAGGGCTGTGGGGATGATGGCCTTGGGGAACATCTACCTCAACGAAAATTACACAGTTCATAAACACTTTACATTCTGCTTTGGTGAGTAGCGTCTGGACTCCTAAAAGCTTGCGAGTGCACATCTTAGGACATTCCACTGGTCTCACCCTGTCTGGAGCACAGTAAAATGAAAAAAAAAAAACAAAGGCACAAAAGTTTAGTCCGAAGGAACCACAACCACCACAGTCTCCACCAGACTGGGTTCAGCACAACTTGATGGCACCCAGCTACCACCGTTCACTGCTCTGACATGAATCACAGTAGAGGCTTCAGACAGAACCAGAGAAAAATGTAGAATAAAATTCTATCTCACGCACCAAAAAGACCAGAGTTACCGGTCTAACAGAGACTAGAGAAACCCTCAGAGTTCGGCCCCTGGATGTCCTTTTAGCTTACTAATGAAGTCCCTCCCGAAATTCACCCTTCAACCAAAGATTAGACAGGCGCATAAAACAAAATGAGACTAAAGGGGTACATCAGCCCCGGAGCAAGGTCTACAAGGCAGTGGGGGACAGGAAAGCCAGTGACTGGGAGCCCATGGTTGAGATGAGAGAGTACTGGTTCGTCTCGGGGATGTTAGCTAATGTCACAGATCACTTCATGAGAAGTTGGTTTGTCTGTAAGCCTTTTCTAAAGTACAATAATAAAAAAAGATTTTAGTGTTTCAGCAGAAATCTATCACTTTTAGTAAAAATATCCCTGTAGTTAATTATAACAACAAACTTTTTTCATAAGTCCAACTTATGTGTATCGATATACCTACAAGGTTAAACCTCTATGTTCATTTCCTTTTTGAAACATGCAATACACACTCCTGACAGAATTGTCATTATTACCCAATTACAATGACGTTTTAAATCACATGGCCTCATCTACATCTTCTGCAAGCAAATACTGTTATTTTCATGGCTGTGGATGTGTTAGCAGTTGCTGCTTTTGTCAAATTGTCTGGTGTTTCGGCTACAATATTGCAGTAATTAGTATGAGTTACCCCACTGTGTGACACCACTCTGTTGATACCGCTGACTCAACCAGCCTACTCGTGTGATCTCTTATTAACCATTAACACCTTCCAAGACCTTATTTTCAAACAAATTCACACTCACAGGTACAGGAGTTAAGATTTCAGGGAGCACAATTCAAGTTCTAACAGGAGGAAGTGAGGTCTGAAGAAACAGGAGAGACTGTAGAGCCATTTATCTACTAAACCCAAAATACAAGACGTAAGAGGTTAGAGGTATGCTAAGTACTAGAGAGCAGTTTGAGCCAGAAATAGCAATAACAAGGAAAAGCAGAATTCAAAATGAGTTTAGAGGTGTGAAAAGTGGCAGAACAACCAAAAGAATCTTTGTAGGTTCATGTTCATAGTAAGAACAAACCAAAAAGACTGTTTGGGGAATGATGATGTAATGTTAAAAAGATAAAGGAGAAAGCAGAGCTAACTAAAGTCTCTTTTTCTCCATTCTTTTCTCAGGAACTATCTTCAAATGGAAAGGGTAAAAAGAGAAAAAAATGGTCAGGAAGGAACTTAAGTCCAAGGAAGGGAAGAAGTAGGGAAGAGGTTTATTTTTTAAAAAATGTAGTTAAGAAGTTCCTGAGTCATCTAGTCCAACCCAACCAACCCACTGCCACTGAGTCAATTCCAACTCATACTAACCCTGTACAACAGAGTAGAACTGCCCCATCGAGTTTCCAAGGAGCACCTGATGAATTTGAACTGTTCACCTTTTGGTTAGCAGCCATAGCACTTAACCACTACACCATCAGGAGTTTCTGAGTCATCAAGTGCTGCTTTAGCAGAAATACCACAAGTAGATGACTTTAACCAGGAGAAGTTTATTCTCTCACAGTCCAGTAGGCTAAAGGTCCAAATCTAGGGTGCTAGCTCCAAGAAAAGATTTTCTCTGTCACCACTGGAGGAAGATCCTTGTTGTCAGTCTTCCCTTGGGATCATCTGGGATCATCTCAGTACAGGAACCTCAGATCCAAAGGATATGCTCTGCTTCTGGTGCTGCTTTCTCAGTGATATGAGGTCCCCTAGTCTCTGTGCTCAGTTCTCTGTTTTATACCTCTAAAGAGATTGGCTCAAGACACTATCCAAGCTGATAGATGTCATCAACCTGTCACTAATCCATCTCATTACATTGTAGTGATAGGATTTACAATACACAGGGAAATCAGATGACAAAATGGTAGACAATCACACAGTACTAGGAATTGTGACTGTCATGGATTGAGTTATGTTCCCCCCAAAATTTGTCTGTCAGTTTGACTGGGTGGTGATTCAGGTATTGTGTGATGTTCCTCCGTTTTTAAATCCTTCTTCTATGATGTCAGTGAGGGAGGACGAGTGGCAGTTTTGTCTGTGGGGCCAGGACTCCACGTAAGATTGTATTGTGCCTTCAGGCAATCTCTTGGGACATGAAGGAAAAGGAGGTAAGTGGAAGGTTGGGGACCTATTACCACCAGGAAAAAACTCCAGGAACAGAGTGTATCATTTGGACTTGGGATCCCTGTGCCTTAGAAGCTCCCAGTCCAGAGAAAGAATTTCCCGGGAACTGACACCCTGAATTTGTACTTTTAGCCTATTTTTCTGTGAAAAAATAAATTTCTCTGCTTTAAAGCCATCCATCTGTGATATTTCTGTTACTGCAGCGCTAGATAACTAAGACAGTGACCTTGCTAAGTTGACAGGTATTTTAGGGGGGAAACAAGTGAATCCATGACACTGAGTTTATTTCTATGCCCAGATAAACTGTATTTTGAGATATTTAGAGAACTTACAGTTGCAATCAGGCAACTAAAATTAATAATTTTAGGAAATAATTTTATGAACAGAAAGTCAGCAGAGATTTGTCAAGAAGCAATTCTGTCAAGTTAACCTGATACAAGTATATGCTATAAAACTTAGTAATAAAATGAATACCTATGAACTTATTACTCAGCGTAACAACTACACTTTATACCTTTTTTCATTTAACATTATACTGGGGCATTTCTCCTATGTCATTTAACATTCTTCTACATTATAATTTTCAGTAGTTACGTAATATTCAATTATATGAGTATACTATAAATTATTTAACCAAGCTACCACAATCAAAATTTACACTATTTCAAATTTATGGCTTTTAAAAATCATGCTGACATTACCATCATTTATGTAAAACTTTGTAAATTATTATTTTTTTTAATTTAGGCCAAATTCCAGAAAGAGGAAAAGCTGAATCAAAGGGCAAACATTTCAGAAGTCTTTAATACCTGTCACCAAAATTGCCTCCAAAAAGACGTAACTGTTTGTATTTCCACCAGCAATATGTAACTGGCAGTTTTCCTAACCCCTTGACATTGTCAAGGATTTGGTTTCGTTTGGATCTGCAATCAACCTTCTTGGAAGCAGCAGTCAAGAAATCAAAAGACAAATCATACTGGGCAAATCAGCTGCTACAGCCTCTTTAAAGTGTTAAAAAGTATGGATTTCGCTTTGAAGACCCATGTGCGCCTGACCCAAATCATGGTATTTTCAATTGCCTTGTGTGTGTGCAAAAGCAGGACAACGACCAAGGAAGACTGAAGAAGAATTGATGCCTTTGAATTACGGTGTTGGAAGAATGTTGAGTATACCATGGACTGCCAGAAGAATGAACCAATCTGTCTCAGAGGAAGCACAGCCAGAGTGGTCCTCAGAAGCAAGGGAGGCAAGACCCTTTCTCGTATACTCTGGACGTGTTATCAGGAGACACCAGCCCTTGGAGAAGGACATCGTGGTTGGTAAATTAGAACGTCAGCAAAAAAGAGGAAAACACTTGTCATGGATTGAACTGTGTCCCCCAGAATACATGTGTAGCCATTTGGCTGGGCCATCATTCCCAATATTTTGTGACTGTCCTCCACTTTGTAGTTTTCCTATGCTATAAGTCCCTCTAGGGTCACTGTGAATCGGACCAACTCGACAGCAGTGCATTGTGCATACATAAATCTTAATCTCTGCCTGTGGCTAGTAGATACACTGAGTATGTTAAAAGAGGATTAGGGGGGACTGCAACACCCTTACTAAGGGAGTTTCCCTGAAGTGTGGCTTGTACCACGTTTATACTTTAATCCTACAAGAGATAAAAGGATAGGAAAGCAAGCAAAGAACTGGGAACCTCACACCACCAAGAAAGCAAGACTGGGAGTGGAGTGTGTCCTTCAGGCCGAAGAGTCCTACACCAAGATGTTCCCTGAGCAAAGACTGATGCAACATAAGGAATTTCCTCCAGAGCCGAGAAAGCAAGAGCCTTCCCCTAGAGTGGACAGCCCGAATTCAGACTAACAGACGACTCAACTGTGTAAAAATAAAATTTTGTTTTTTTAAAAGCCATCCCCTTTGTGGTATTTACTGTTAAAAGCAGTATCAGATGACTGACACAACCCTTGCCAAGATAGATTGTCACAGTGGCTACAACGGTAGGCTCAGGCATAGCAAGAATAACGTGGGTGGGGAGGAATAGGCAGAGTTTTGTTCTGCCGCCTAATATCAACAACATTTTTCTAATTCCTGTTAATACTGATTGAAAAGGAAGACTCTGGTAGAAAAACTTTACATTTTGCATTTTGATTGTTATATGTTATTCCATTCCAATTCATGGTCACCCCAAGTGTTGACAGAGTAGACCTGTGCTTCATAGGGTTTTTCCCATCATAGAGTTTTAAAGTCTGTGACTTTCTAGAAGCAAATTCCAGGCCTTCTGAGGAACCCCTGTGTAGGTCTGAACAACTAACCTTCCAGTTGGTAGCCAAAGACATCACTGTTTCTGGCACCCAGGGACTTCTTACCTTAACATCTTGAAATTCTTTTGCATTAAGAAGAATAGGATAAACAATTCCAAAGTCTTGTGGCTTTCCCAGTGCCATCGAGTAGGATCTGACACATGGCAACCCTAGGGGCAAGAGTAGAACTGACCCCTAGAGTATTCAAGGAGCGCCTGGTGGATTTGAACTTCTGACCTTTTGGTTAGCAGTTGTGGCTTACACAACAAAAATTCGTTTCTCACTCAAGCTACACATTCTATGACAGTCAGTGAGTGACTCAGCTCATATTTTGGAGACCCAGACTAGTCAGGGCTCAATCATTTGGAACACAGGGACTTCATGGTTAAAAAGGCAGGGCAGGAAAGTGCATACGAATGTCGCACTAACAATTAAATGCTTCAGTCTTGAAATGACATGTCATTTTCACTAGAGCTGGAAGAACTTGGTTAGAACTGATAACATAAGAGGGGGCAGGAAATACATTTCTCTCATGTACTGTGAGTTCATGACTGTTAGTACTTCTTTCCTGAAGTACAATGTTGTCAGCGATAAGATAATATCCATATACCTACAAGGAAGGCCAATTAATATAACTATTAGTCAAATTTATGCATCAACCACTAAGGCCAAAGATGAAGAGTTTGAAGAATTTTACCAGCTTCTGAAGTATGAAATTGATCAAACACGCAGTCAGGATGTATTGATAATTACTGGTGACTGGAATGCAAACGTTTAAAACAATGAAGAAGGATCAGTAGTTGGAAAATACAGCCTTGGTGATAGAAATAATGCCAGAGATCGTGTGATAGAATTTTGCAAGACTAATGACTTTCTCACTGCAAATACCTTTTTTAATCAATACACATGGTGACTGTACACATGGACCTCACCAGATGGAATACACAGGAACCAAATAGACTATATCTGTGGAAAAAGATGACGGAAAAGCTCCATATCAGCAGTCAGAACAAGACAGGTGCTGACTGTGGCACAGATCGTCAACTGCTCATATGCAAATTCAAGTTGAAACTGCAGAAAATTAGAACAAGTCCACAAGAGCCAAAGTATGACCTTGAGTATATCCCTCCTGAGTTTAAAGACCATCTCAAGAACAGACTTGACATGTTGATCACTAATGATTGAAGACCAGATGAACTGTGGAATGACATTGAAAACATCATCCATGACGACAGCAAGAGGTCATTAAAAAGACAGGAAAGAAAAAAAAGACAAAATTGGATGTCAGAAGAGACTCTGACACTTGCTCTTGAATATCAAGCAGCTAAAGCAAAAGGAAGGAATGGTGAAATAAAAGACCTAAACAGAAGATTTCAAAGAGCAGCTTGAGAAGACAAAAGAAAGTGTTATAATGACATGTGCCAATAGCTGAAAATGAAAAACCAGAAAGGAAGAACACACTCTGCATTTCTCAAACTGAAAGAACTGAAAAAAAAAAAATTCAAACCTCGAGTTGCTACAGTGAAGTATTCTACGGGGAAGCTATTAAATGACTCAGGGAACATCAAAAGAAGAGGGAAAGAATACGCTGAGTCATGAAAATGAAAAACCAGAAGGGAAGAACATGTTCTGCATTTCTCAAACTGAAAGAACTAAAAAAAATTCAAACCTCGAGTTGCTACAGTGAAGTATTCTACGGGGAAACTATTAAGTGACTCAGGAACATCAAAAGAAGACAGAAAGAATATGCTGAATCATTATGTCAGAAAGAACTGGTTCAGCCATTTGAAGAGGCAGCAGATGATCAGGAACCAATGGTACTGAAGAAGGAAGTCAAAGCTGCATTGAAGGCATTGGCAAAAAACAAGGCTGCAGGAATTAATAGAGTATCAGTTGAGATATTTCAACAAACAGATGCAGCACTGAAAGTGCTCACTCATCTATGCCAAGAAGGACAGCTACCTGGACAACTGGAAGAAAGCCATATTTAGCCCATTCCACAGAAAGGTGATCAAACCAAATGCAGAAATTACCAAACAATATTGTTGCTATCACACATAAGTAAAATTTTGCTCAAGATCATTCAAAAGTGACTGCAATAGTATATTGACAAGGAACTGCCAGAAATTCAAGCTGGATTCAGAAGAGTATGTGAAACCAGGGATATCATTGCTGATGTCAGATTTATTTTAGCTGAAAGCAGAGAATACCAGCAAGATGTTTACTTGTGTTTCATTGACTATGGAAAATCATTTGGCTGTGGGGATCATACTAAATTATGGCTAACATTGAGGAGAATGGGAATTCCAGAACTGCTAATTGTGCTCTTAAGGAATCTATATATGGATCAAGAAGCAGTTGTGTGAACAGAACAAGGGGACACAGCATGGTTTAAAGTCAGGAAAGGTGTGTGTCAGGGTTGTATCCTTTCACCATACCTTTTTCATCTGTATGCTGAGCAAGTAATCTGAGAACCTGGATTATATGAAGAAGAACGAGGCATCAGGATTGGAGGATGACTCATTAACAACCTGTGTTATGCAGACAACCCCACCTTACCTGCTGGAAATGAAGAAGATTTGAGACACTTACTGATGGAGATCAAAGACCATAGCCTTCAGTATGAATTGCACCTCAACATCAGGAAAACAAAAATCCTCACAACTGGATCAGTAAGCAGCAGGGTCATAAATGGAGACAAGATTGAGATTGTCAAGGATTTCATTTTGCTTGAGTCCACAATCAATGCCCATGGAAGCAGTAGTCAAAAAGTCAAAAGACACGTTGCACTGGGCAAATCTGCTGCAAAGGACCTCTTTAAAGTATTCAAAAGTAAAGATGTCACCTTGAAGACTAAAATGTACCTGACCCAAGCCATGATATTTTCAGTGGCATCATATGCTTGTGAAAGCTGGACCATGAACAAAGACAAAAGAAGAATTGATGCCTTTGAATTGTAGTTTTGGAGAAGAATGTTGAATGTACCATGGACTACACAAAGAACAAATATGTCTGTTCTAGAAGAAGTACAACCAGAGTGCTCCTCGGAAGCAAAGACGGCAAGACTGTGGACATGTTGCAGGAAAGATCAGTCCCTGTAGAAGGACATTATGCTTGGTAGAGTGGAGGGTCAGCAAAAAAGAGGAAGACCCTCAACGAGATGGATTGACACAGTAGCCGCAACAATGGGCTTAAGCATAAAAACAATTGTGGACATGGGGCAAGACTGGGCAGTGTTTCATTTTGTTGTTCATAGGGTCATTACGGGTCAGAACTGACTTGACGGCACCTAACAACAACAACACAACATGTACTGTCAAAGAAAGAAGAGCCAGTATCCATGAGTGCAGCAAGCTCTGCATCTTCATTCGTACTCTTGTTTGTACAAAATTGTCTTCGTTAAATTGTTTACAAAGTTTTTGTTTTCAACTAATGGAACCCACACATTAATGTTTCATTTTTTTGAATGTGTGTAAGAAATCTTGGAATAGTAAGTGAAAAAAATTAATTTAGAACAACTATTTTATCTAAGTGAGAAGTCATGCTTCACAGAGTGGTATCCAGATGAACCTATTGTATGTGTACACTATTAGACTGTTTTCTTTGGTCTTAGTTTTCTTAAATGTTTAACTTATGAAGTAGATGCTAAAGACTTTGCGGTAGCATTGCCCCCGTGGCTTTCAGGTGGTTAGTCATATCACAGTGGCCCCACTGTGGACGATAAAGGCTAAAATATTAACCAATTTGGGCAACAAATTTTGGCCTCTAATATGGGGCTGGCAAGCTTGAATTATTCAGACCCTGATTCCGTCTCCCTAAAAACTGAGCCCCTGTGACAGACCTGGGAAGAGAGAAGGTGCAGCCCTCCTTGAGTAGTTGAGGTCTCTTAATCTGTGGTGGCTCAGCGATCAGGTGACAGGCCTAGGACCCCATGTCAGCAAGATCCAGACAGAGGGAAAAAGTTTCTGGTGTACATGGTAGGTAACTGGACATCGGGTGGTAAGACGTCTGTAAAGCCATAGAGGATGTCAGTTCTTGAAGATTCTCTCCAAAAATGAGTGACTAGATCCTGTGACGTGGGGTGAGAGACTGGTGAGTTTTCCCAGTTGCAAATGGATACCACGGAGGGTAAGTTTCCCTCTGAGAGTCCACTAGGAACTGGACTTATTTAGGAAGGGATGTGTAAGAGACATCTTTAAATCTTGTGTAATCAAATGTGGTCTGTGAATGACTCTAGAGATCTTGGTGCCTTTATGATGCTTGATCTGTTCTCACTAACAAGTGAGCACTTAATTAGGTTGTGAGAATGTGTACGTATGGCGCTGGGACTGTCTGGGAAGTTGAGTCAACCCAGATCACCTTGTCACCTGGGAGGTTGAGGCTGCCAAGATTATTTCCTTGGGCTCAGGTCCTGGTCTCATCTCTCTGTATATGTGTCTCTCTGTGTATGTGGTCCCAACAAGGAAAAAAAAAAAATCTTTAAGTAAGGTTAAACTGCTGTGTGTGTGTGTGGAATGTTTCATGACTTTGTGGCATGGAAAAAACATAAAGCCCGTTTGGGCCCTTCTTGTGCAGGTGAAGGAGGATGACAGGACGAGAAGTGAAGAACCAGAGGATGTTTTTCTCACTCCCTTACCTTGGAGAAAAGAAAAAAAACCCTTGGCACCCATTTGTGACCCCAACCAGGTAGAATAAGAAGATAAGGATGGGAAGGCAGAAAAGGGGGCTAGAGGAGGTAGTAGTATGATACGTTCTCCCCATCTCACACTATGAGTGGAGTACAATTCATCCTGGCTCCCTGGAAGGGTTTTACTCACTCTGAGAGATCCAGTTCCTGCTGCAGAAAGGCCACCTCATATGATATGGGTCCATAATCTGTTCCTGGCATCTAATTTTTACAGTTGAAAGGGACACCTCCCTGAGTATCAGGTGCACCCACATGCCGTGACTCAGCATTTTGTCCACAATTTTGCTACCCACCATCCTGTAAGGGCTGATTGTAGACTTTATTAGATGCACTCCTTACAGCCAAAGAAGGACAGACGGTCTTAGTGAAAGCCAAACAGAAAAGAGAAAAAAAGATTTAATGAGGAAGAAACTGTAAATTAAATACTGACAGATGAAGCAGTACTGGCTAAAGAGCCAGTGCAGGACTCTGAATATATCAAACGTGAAGAGAGAGTGCAGAGAAAGACAGAACAAGAAAGTCAAAGAAGATAAAGTAGAAAGATGGAAAGTTGGCCAGCCAGAGAAAAGCAAAAGAGGAAAAAAGAAAATAAAAGGCAGACAATAAAGAAAAAAGGGATAGAATAGCAAGAGAAGAAACGAAATAGAAAGAGATGGGAATCTGAAGAAAGAAGCTAATCTACGACTTTGGGATCATCCAGAGGAAGACGACAAGAGAGAAAACCCACTAAAGAAAAACCAATGTGCATTTTGCAAGGAGGATGGACAGGGGAGGAAAATGAGTTTCCCAAAGGAAAACTGGAAAAGGGCCAGCCAAGGCTGAAAGAGGGGAGAACTTTATTCAAGGAATGATGAAAGAACAGGAGGAGGACGCTGAACGATAGATCGATGGATCCGGGAGTCAGCTTTTACCTTCCCTTCTGGTGACGCCCCGGGTGAAAGAGTAGGGAGACAACAAGCGAACTGATTCAACACAGAACAGCCCTCTCAGTAGTCACCCGGGAGCCTAAAGGGACTGTCTTAATTAACAGTACTCAAGGTGCTGGGTGACTGGAAAAGAGGTGATTAGACCTTTCCTGGAGCCAATGAACTGTGAGTTAATTCTTGCCTGGTCATATCCCAAATCAGAGAAACCAAACCAATTGCCATCAAGTCAATTCTGATGCACGGCAGCCCTGTAGAACAGAGTGGAACTGCCACACGGGGTTTCCAAGGCTGTAATCTTTACGGAAGCAGACTGTCACGTCTTTTTCCTCTGGAGTAGCTGCTGGGTTTAAATGGCTGGCCCTTTGGTTAGCAGCCAAGCACTTAACAGCTATGCCACCAGGGATCCTTAGTCGTGTCCCAGAGACCTTCATTTTCCAAGGAACCATCCTTCAGTCTGTCCTTGAAACATCTGCATTAGTTACATTGTTTCTGGAAATGCCCAGAAAAAAAGATGGATTATCATGAGTCATCTTCCAGATCACGCCTACACTAAAACAGAACTTAACTCCAGAAGTGTAGTCATACTTCAAATTTGATCAAACCTATTTCAGCTTATTGAAAAAAAAAATCTTTCCCGTGCTATTATTTATAGTGAAACTTCATTTAAAATTGCAAAAAATTCCAGTGAGAAAATGTTAAAAGGGATTTGATGCCACAATAATAGGTGTCCAACACGCCAGTTTCAGGTGAAGGAGGATGTAAGCTCACACTGCTTGGAGTTTAATGATCAAAGCTGGTAACTAAAGCTGTTCTCAGTTTGAAGACGTGGTTTGGTTTATCTTACGTAGAACAGGATCACGTACATCATGAGTCATGTGATAATAATGCTGCTGGCACATTATGTCGTCATCAAGAGAGTGCTGAATGTGACATTATTGGTCCAAAACCAAAAAAGAAAATGTCATTGCTATCACAGATGAGATTTCTGAAATGTACATTTTATTTCTTTGTAGAGTAATTCAAGTCTCATATTGGGAGTTACATACGTAATTGATGTAACAAGTGCATCACTTGTTGACAAGGAAGTTCATTTTATGAGTCATAGCAGTGTCAGCCAATTTCTTAAGAGACAATCAGTCTGAAAGGAAATGGAAAATAAAATACCTTTATATAAATATTCATTTCATTTACTTCAGTTTGCTTACAGGGAGACACATAAATGTTCTGATAAACATTATTGTAACATTTTGACAAACACTTCTGTTGCTTTCTTGGATGACAAACTCAAAAACACTCTGCTACAAAACAGAAATGTGTTTGGCATAATAAATATCGATTTCTTTTTGTCTTTTTATTGTGCTTAATAGCTTGTTTATTAGCACATAGGAAATAATATCAAGCACTATATCCTGCACAACAGCCAATGACAATAAATCTCATTTAATGCATCAATATAAACTTTTTGTATTAGATAAACATTAATTATTTCCAAGGGTTTTGGACATTTACTATTTTAGTATTGTATTAAAGTGATGCATTACCTTGTTAGTATTATATTAAATACATCCTAGGTTGTATCCAAGAGCATATCAGACATATTTTAAAATTATGAATGTTATTGCTTACAAAACCTAGAACAACTCTGTATACAAGTGCTATACAGTTAAAAAAAAGCAGCACTTGGTTTCATGCATTGCAATGGTCAACTCATTCAAGTTCTCTTGGTTTCGTGTGTCTTCTGGGATTGGAGTTTACATTGTTTGTTCACCAAAAGGTGGACAAAAACATGCCTGTGAGTTTGTACCATGGCAAAGAGCATTTCTGGTCCTCCCTGATGGAGCAGCTGGATCTGCAGACATAGGTGTACGAGACAGTTTTCTTAAAGTATATCAGAGACCGATTATCTATTAATATAATCCAGTGACTGCTCAGGTTGGATCCACGGTGAACATAGCAAGAGTTAAGACTTCACAGCCCACCCCCACTTCTTGTTTATTAGAAAGAAGTAAGATACTCTCAAGAGACCCAGCGAGGTATGAAGTTTCAGTCAACACAGGAAGGGCCCGTAGGAAGCAAGTATCAAGGAAGGTGTTGAAGTTATAGGTGCCTTGTAGCTTAAACAACACTGCGTATGAGTGCCCTCAGGACTCTGCATGAACTTTATTCGTGGCCAGCACATTCCCACACGCTGGAGGTGGCATCATTTTCCCGTAGGGTCCTGTTAGTTCTCTTCTACTGCAATGCTCACTTTTCCTGTTTCCTTTCTGAATGGCACCTAAGGATTTTTGCTTTGAGCAGCTGGTGCCCCTGTTTTGTCGATGCCCTAAGCAGGTGCTTGGCTTGTTTACTTGGTAATCTGTACCTGCTTTGGACACTCTTGCTTAGAACAGATGAACTTTGTTTCTTCTGTCAGGGCAATCCTGTGCTCAGGAATCAAAGTCCTGGGAAAAAAGTCTGACTGAGCTAACGTCATGTGCCCAGTCCTTGGCTGTAGCAGGCCTCAGAGAAAGGATTTAGCTGGACCAGGCACCAGGGACTCTTCTGGCTTCTGTGGTAGAAGGTAGGTTCAGGAATTTTACCAAGACTGCTTCATGAGAAAGTCATCAACCGGATGGAAATCAGGGTGCTCTAAGGAAAGAGGAATGAAGCCTGAGCATCCAGAATTGCCATTGTCCACCAGTTAGAGAGGAAGAAAATCATTTTAATGGCTGTAAAGTCCATGAATTCATGAGTCTGTTGAGTCAATATGTGATTTATTTTACTGCTTTCCAATTGTTGGGTTGCTTTTTTTCTCTCTGCCCCTCCCCCCCTTGCAGAAAATAACCCTAATTCCCATTCTCAGAGGGAAGTCTTTCAGTCTCACCATTTAGGATGATGACGGCAGTTGGCTTTGCGTAGATGCTACTGATTACATCGAGGAATTTCGCCTCTATTCCTATTTTTCTGAGAGTTTTAAGCATGAATGGGTGTTGAACTTTGTCAAATGCCTCTTCTGCTTTAATTGACAACATCAGGTGATTCTTATCTTTTGTGTTATTAAAGTGGTTGATTACATTAATTGTTTTTCTGATGTTGAACCAGCCTTGCATCTCTGGAATGAAACCAACTTGATCGTGATGAATTATTTTTTTTATATGCTGCTGAATTCTATTGGCTAGAATTTTGTTGAAGGTTCATGAGTAATATTGGTCTATAATTTTCTTTTTTTTGTGGGCTCTTTCCCTGGTTTTGGTATCAGGGTTATGCTGGCTTCATAGAATGAATTTGGGAGTATTCCATCCTTTTCTATGGTGTGAAATAGCCTCAACAGTATTGGAGTTAACTCTTGTCTAAAAGTTTGGTAGAATTCTCTGGTGAAGGCTTCTGGGCCAGGGCTTTTTTTGGTTAGTAGATTTTTGATGACTTTTTCAATCTCTTCCTTTGTGATAGATTTATTAAGTTGATCTACTTCTCCTTGTGATAATCTTGCTGAGTCATATGAATCCAGAAATTTGTCCATTTCCTCTAGATTTTCAAACCTGTCAGAGTACAGCCCTTCATAGTATTCTGTTATATTTTTTATTTCAGATGGGTCTGTTGTAGCATCTCCCAGCTCATTTCTTAATCAGATAATTTGTATCTTCCACTGTTTTTCTTTTGTAAGTTTAGCCAATGGTTTATCAATTTTGTTGATCTTTTCAGAACCAGCTTTTGGTTTTGTTAATTTTTTCAATTGTTTTTCTATTCTCTAATTCATTTGGTTCTATTCTAATCCTTATAATCTGTTTTCTTCCGGTGCCTGAGGGGTTTCTCTGTTGCTCTCTTTCTACTTGTTCAAGCTGTAAGGTTAATTCTTTAATTTGGGCCCTTTCTTCTTTCCAGATGTGTGCAGTTACAGAGATAAACTGAGCACTGCTTTTGCTGTATCCCATAAATTCTGGTATGATGTTTTCATTCTCATTTAAATCCATAAATTTCTTTATTTTGTCCTTAATTTCTTCTATAACCCAAGGCTTTATGAGCAAAGTGTTGTTCGGTTTCCATAAGTTGAAATTTCTACCTATGAATTTTCTGTTATTGATTTCAACTTTTATATCTCTATGGTCTGAGAAGACACTTAGCAGTAAACCAATGGTTTGGATTTTATAAAGAATTGCTTTATGACCTAACACATGGTGTGTTCTGGAGAATGTTCCATGTGTTTTGGAGAAGGTGTATTTATCTGCTGATGTATGAAAAGATATTTACATGTTGATAAGGTCAAGTTGGTTGATTATTGCAGTAAGATCTTCTGTATCTTTACTGAGCTTTTTTTCTCAATGATCTCTCCATAACTGAAAAGGAAGTGTTGATGTTTCCAACTACTATTGTGGAATGATCTATCTCATTTTTCAGTGCTGTCAGTATTTGTTCAACATATTTAGGTGCTCTGGTATTGGGTGCATAAATACTTAATATTGTTAAGTCCTGCTTGAGTATTGAACCTTTTGGCAATAGTGACCATCCTTGTCCACAACAGTGGATTTACATTAAAAAAATAATAATAACAACCCTAAGCATATACATTTTTTAAAATGTTTCTTCCATCCCTCCCTCTTTCCCTCCTTCTTTCCCTCCCTTCCTTCCTTTATTCCTTCCACATACTGCCAGGGTTAAAAGATAATAATACACATATTCTTTTTTCACTTTCTATTTTACCGAAATTCCTATGGACTCTGAGAATATGCTTATGGTCCCACAGATTTGCTTCTCTTTTCAGTGGTTGGATAAGTGCCAGGTTGAAGGTAATTGCCAGACTACCCTATGGTAAGCTCTCTCTGAGTCATGCTGGGGCATTTGGGGTGCTCAGAAAAAACATACTATTTAGAATTCTTCTTTCTCCTCTGACTAACATCTTTCATACCAGTCGATATCTGGATAAAATAAACTGCAAGGTCACTGATGTACATGATACAGGAAAGAGGGTGACATTTGCCTGAGAGATTTGTGGGCAGCAGGGAGTATCCATTGCTCTCTCTCTGTATGTATTGTTGGTAAGTGCTACTGAATTGATCCTGACTCACGGCAACCCTACATGTGCCTAGTAGAACTGTTTTCAAGGTTATTACTTTTCAGAAGCAGACCACCAGGCCATTTTTCTGAAGCACCTCTGGTTGAGTGCGAACTACTAACTTTTGGGCTTGTGGTAGAATACTTAACCATTGGTACTACCAATGGCCTGTTCCTATCTCTTTCTCTCTCTGTTTATAACCACTGCCACTGAGTCGATTCCGATTCAGAGTGAACCTATAGGACAGAGTAGAACTACCCATAGAGTTTTCAAGGAGTGCCTGGCAGATTTTAAAGGCCAATTTTTTTATTAGCAGACATAGCACTTAACCCACTATGCCACAAGTGTTTCTAAAGCAGGCTGTTTGCCATAAAACTTTTTGCGTGAACGCCCTCGCTTCTGTAAGATATATTCCAAGCAATGGGATTACTGGGTCTAATGATATATCTATTTCCAGCTTTTTAAGGAAGGGACAGATTGCTTTCCAAAGAGGTTGTACCATTTGGCAATCCCACCAGCAGTGTAGGAGAGTTCCAATTTCTCCACAGCCTCTCCAGCATTTGTTGTTTTGTGTTTTTTAGATCATGGCAAACACTGTTGGGGTGAGATGATATGTCATAACAACTTTGGGTCCATCTCCTTCGCCTATCGCTTAATTGGATAGTTTATCCTTTTCTTGTTGATATTTTGTAGTACTTTATAGACAATGGAGATCAGATGTCAGTGTGACATACAGTTGCCAAATATTTTCCCATTCTGTAGGTGGTCTTTGAGTTCTTTTGATAAAGTCTTTGGATGAGCAGAAGTATTTGATTCCTAGTAGTTACCATTTATCTATTTTTCCCTTCTGTTTGACAGATTTTGAAGTCTGTCTATGTTGTATACTAAAACTTCCATTGTTGATCTTATTTTTTTCTTGGATAAGCTTTATCCTTTTGGAGTTGATATTTAGGTCTTTTATCCAATTTGACTTGATTTTTGTGTAAGGTGTGGGGTAAGGGTCTTCTTTCAATTTTTTTGCAGATGGATATCCAATTTTGCACCATCATTTTTTAAAGAGACTGTTTTTACCCCAGTTTAAACTCTTAGGGTCTTTGTCGAATATCATCTGTTCTTAGGAGGATGGTGGCATCTCTGGGGTCTCCACTCTGTTCCACTGGTCTATCTGTCTCTTTTTGTACCAGTATCAGGCTGTTATGACAATTGTGGCAGTGTAATAGGTTCTAAAGTCGGGTAGTGAGAGGCCTTCCAGTGTGTTCTCCTTCTTCAGTAGTGCTTTACTTACCCAGAATTTCTTCCCTTTCCAAACAGAGTTGGAGATTTGTTTCTCCATATTATTAAAAATGTCACTGAAACTTGAGGGAGGGGTGGAGTCAAGGTGGCAGACTAAGCACATGTCTCCTTATATCCCTCTGGAAACCAAGACCTGAATTGATAGTTAAACAGAGGCTTCTGGTCACCTAATCAGCCCTAGGACACGGCACAAGGCTGCTAATTGGGACTTCATACTACTGAAGAAAAAACCTCCTCTCTTACTCTGACTCCTGCTCCTGGCTATCCCTGGCTCTCACGGACTGAAGGTAAATGCACCATTTCGACTTTTTTTTCCTCCGTCATAGCCAGCTGGTGGAGCTGGGTCTTGCCTAGTGGCTAGGGGGGGATAGGCAGGTGAAATTCCCATATTTTGAGAGCCAGGCTTGGGACTCTGTCAACTTAGCCACTTTGGGCCCGTCGTTTTATATCTGCCTCAGCGGGGTTTGTACGGAGTTTCACAGTCAGTGTGCAGGACGCCATGTTGGATGTGGAGATTCTAGCGGGACCTCATTCTTAGCCTGGGAGCCAGCGCCTGCAAACAGGACAGTGCTTCTCCAACACAAAAGCAGTACTTTACCTAGTGCCACCTGCTTTCGGGGTCCTGCAACAGAATCAGAGGAATCACTACCTCTCAGTACCTTTAGCACCTCTGTCTGCTGCCTCTGTGCAGGGCGCCATATTGGATATGGTGGCTGCAGCTGGACCTAATTCTTAGCTTGGGAGCCAGAGCCTGCCCACAGGAGAGTGCTTTCCTATCAGAAAACCGGTAGTCTACGCAGTGTCCTCTAAGGCTAGGCCCTGTGAACAGAGGCCAACAGGGCAGTAGCATTGCTGTATTCTGAACTAGTTTGTATCATTTGGGGTTGGATATAGTGGCACTTACTTTGCCAGTTGAGGAGAGGGACCTCTACACCTGAAAACCACTTGTGAAGTGGTCAGATATCTTTTGCTTTACATTTTAAGACAGCCTAGAGAAACATCTGCAGTCCATCCTCACAGTACCTTTTCCAGCCTCTACATACTCACATGGGTCCCAAAAAGCAACAGACACTTGTGGCACACAAGAAATCAGCCATGGCTTCAGAAGGCTCCCAAACAAAGCAACCAAGGAGTTTTCCAGATGAAGAAACTTTTATGAAAGCATCATAAAGTGAATACAAAATGATTATATACAGAGCCCTTCTAGACCTTATACAAAATGCCGCAAAACAAAATGAAAAATTAAGTAAGATGTTTGATCTGATGGAACACAAGTACTCTGAAATCCAACAGATCAAGAAGAAAATCAAAGACATAAAAACTTCAATGCAAAGCCAAGAAAACAGAATGGAACAAACAGAAAAAGGAATTTCTGACTTGGAAGACAGAGCTACTGAGGCCAGCATCTATGAGCAGAAATCAGAAAAAAGAAACAAAAAAAATGAAGAAAAATTAAGAAGCATGTGGGACTCTATTAAGAGGAACAACCTTCGATTAATTGGAGTCTCTGAACAGCGTGAGACATCTGAGAACACAGAGAGTATCGCTGCTGAGCTCCTGACAAAAAACTTCCCAGAAATCATGAAGGAAGAGAATATAGACATCTCAGATGCATATCGTATGTCACCCAATATAGATCTCAAAAGAAACACTCCAAGACATATAATCAAGCTCAACAAAATGAAACATGAACAGCAACTCTTAAAGGCAGCAAGACTCAAAGCAAAGCTAATATTCAGAGGGAAACCCTGTAGGCTCTCTTCAGATTTCTCAGCAGAAACCATGCTGTCACGGAGACAGTGGCATGACACATTGAAAGCCTTGAAGGAGAAGAACTTCCAACCAAGAATTATATATCCTGCAAAACTATCTTTCAAATATGAAAATGAAATTAAGACATTCCAAGATAAACAGAAACTCAGAGACTTTGTAAAAACCAAACCAAAGCTACAAGAAATATTGAAAGAAGTTCTTGGCGCTGGCTTAGAAGAACAAAACCACTAACTTCATATTTTAGAACGACTTTACTACTCAAAACTCTACTCAGTTAGGAAAGGCTCCAGAGTCAATCACAGCTTTGATTTGGAAAGAAGCAATCCAGTGATCATCATGAAACTATGGTGTCATCATATTAAAAACAGGGATGTACTACAGTTGTTATAGTCCTTTCAGATTGAAAGGAAGATGATAAGACTGGTAGTAATTAAAATTGGGTTTATATATAGTTTATTAAGGGGGTCTTAGGGGCTGCTTTAAAGCACAGCAAAGATGTATCATACCATTTCAAGAAATCTAACACACGAGTCTCAACAACTACAAAACCAGCTCTGAAAAAGGTGAAAAATCAACTCACAAAAAAGAATGTCCCAGAACAGACTAATAAGAACAACAGAGAAAACATCAACACAAAAATAAACACATCACAATGGCAGAACTGAATACATACCTATCAATAGTTACATTGAATGTGAATGGACTGAATGCTCCAGTAAAGTGACATTGAGTGACATCTTGGATCAAAAGACATGACCCATCCATATGTTGTCTACAAGAAGCTCACTTGAGACCTAAAGATAAGAACAAACTGAAAATTAAAGGTTGGAAGAAATATATCAAGCTAACAATGAACAAAGAAGAGCAGGGGTGGCAATTCTAATCTCAGACAAAATCAATTTTAATGTCAAATCTACTATCGTGGACAAAGATGGACACTATTTATTGCTAAGAGGTTCAGTACACAAGCAAGACTTAACTATATTAAATATTTATGCACCTAATAGCAGAGCACCTAAATACGTCGAAGAAACACAGACTACACTCAAAAGAGAGTTAGATGACTCCACCATAACAGTGGGAGACTTCAACACTCCACTCTCAATACTAGACAGATCATCTAGAAAAAAACTCAGTAAAGATACAGAAGACCTCATTGCCACAATTAACCAACTAAACCTCAGTGATATATACAGAACTTTCCACCCATCAGCAGACAACTACACCTTCTTCTCCAGTGCACATGGAACATTCTCCAGAATTGATCATGTGATAGGTCATAATGCAATGCTCAGCAAAATCCACACCATTGAATTACTGCAAAGCATCTTCTCCGATCATAAAGCCATAAAAGCTGAAATCAATAGCAGAAAAAACATAGATAGAAAGTGGAACTCTTGGAAACTGAACAACATCTTGCTCAAAAAAATATGGGTTATAGAGGAAAACAAGAATGAATTAAAGAAATTCATGGATTCCAACGAGAACGAAAACACTTCCTACCAGAACATATGGCATACAGCCAAAGCAGTGTACAGAGAGGTCTGTTTATCTCCATAAATGCACACATTTGGAAGGAAGAAAGAAACCAAATGAAGGAACTAACTTTACAGCTTGAACAAGTAGAAAGAGAACAACAGAGGAAGCCCTCAGCACCAGAAGAAACGAGATCATAAAGATTAGAGCAGAGCTAAATGAATTAGAGAATAGAAAAACAATTGACAAGACCAAAAGCTGGTTTTTTAAGAAGATCAACAAAAATTGACAAACCACTGGCTAAACTTACTAAAGAAAAGCAGGAAAGGAAACAAATAACCTAAATTGGAAATGAGAGGGGGGTTGTTAACACAGATGCAACAGAAATCAAAAATATCATAACAGAATACTATGAAAGACTGTACACTAACAAATTTGAAAACCTAGGGGAAATGGACCAATTCCTTGACTCATACCACCTACTCAAATTATCACAACGTGAAGCAGAACAACTTAATAAATCCATTACAAAGGAAGAGATTGAAAAGGTCATCAAAACACTGCCAACCTAAAAAAGTCCGGGTCCAGGTGGCTTCACTGCAGAATTCTACCAAGCATTTAGAGAAGAGTTATCTCCAATACTACTGAAACTATTTCACAGTATAGAAAGGGATGGAGTACTCCCAAACTCATTCTATGAAGCCAGCATAACCCTGATACCCAAGCCATGGAAAGACTCAACAAAGAAAGAGAACTACAGACTGATATCACTCATGAATCTAGATGCAAAAATCTTCAATAAAATTCTTGCCAATAGAATACAACAACATATCAAGAAAATAATCCATCATGACCAAGTAGAATTCATACCAGGGATGCAAGGCTGGTTCAACATCAGAAAAACAATTAATGTGATTAACCACATAAATAACACAAAAGACAAGGATCACCTCATTTTGTCTATTGATGCAGAAAAGTCATTTGATAAAGTCCAACACCCATTCATGCTAAAAACTCTTAGCAAAATGGGCATAGATGGCAAATTCCTCAACACAATAAGGGCCATTTATACAAAGCCAATTGCCCACATCATCCTGAATGGAGAGACTGAAAGACTTTCCCTTGAGATCAGGAACTAGACAAGGATGCCCCCTCTCACCTCTTCTATTCAACATTGTGCTAGAAGTTTTAGCCAGAGCAATTAGACAAGACCAAGAAATAAAAGGCATCTGCATTGGCGAAGAGGAAGTTAAAATCTCCCTGTTTGCAGATGATATGATTGTGTATGCAGAGAATCCCAAGGAATCTATATGTAAACTACTCAAACTGATAGAAGAGTTCAGCAAAGTCTCAGGATACAAGATAAACATAAGTAAATCAGTAGGATTCCTTTATACCAACAACGAGACTGTTAAGGAGGAAATTATCAAATCAATACCATTTACGATAGCCCCTAAGAAGATAAAGTACCTAGGAATTAATCTAACCAGAGAAATAACAGACCTTTACAAAGAGAACTACAAGCCCTTACTACAAGAAACTAAGAGAGACTTAGACAGATGGAAAAACCTACCCTGCTCATGGATAGGAAGACTTAACATTGTGAAAATGTCTATTTTACCCAAAGCAATCTATTTATATGATGCAATCCCAATACAAGTTCCAGTGACATTTTTTAATGAGATGGAGAAACAAATCACCAATTTTGTTTGGAAAGGGAAGAAGCCCCAGTTAAGCAAGGTACTACTAAAGAAGAAGAACATACTGGGAAGCCTCTCATTACCCGACCTTAGAACATACTACACTGCCACAGTGGTCAAAACAGCCTGGTACTGGTACAAGAACAGACAGATTGATCAGTGGAACAGACCTGAGACCCCAGAGATGACACCATCTACCTATGAACAATTGATATTCGACAAAGGCCCTAAGACATTAAACTGGGGTAAAAACAGTATCTTCGACAAATGGTGCTGGCAAAATTGGATATCCATCTGCAAGAAACTGAAACAAGATCCATATCTTACACCTTATACAAAACCCAACTCCAACTACATAAAAGACCTAAATATCAAACCTAAAACAATAAAGCTCATCCAAGAAAAGGTTGGAACAACAATGGAAGTTTTAATACACAATATGGACGGACTCCAAAATCTGTCAAACAAACCACAATCATCAGAAGAGAAAATAGATAAATGGAATCTTTTAAGAATTAAACACTTTTGCTCATCTGAAGACTTTATTAATAGAATTAAAAGAACACCTACAGAATGGGAAAAAATATTTGGAAACTCTATGTCAGACCGATGCCTGATTTCCATAATCTATAAGATACTACAAAATATCAACAAGAAGAAGATAAACCATCAATTAAGCGATGGGCAAAGGTGATGGACAGACATTTCACTAAAGAAGAGATCCAGGCAGCCAAAAAACACATGCACACATGTTCACGATCTTTAGTTATTAAAGAAATTCAAATCAAGACAACAATGAGATACCATCTTACCACAACAAGGTTGGCCATGATGCAGAAAACACAAAACAACAAATGCTGGAGAGGCTGTGGAGAAAGTGAAACCCTCCTACACTGTTGGTGGGGTTGCAAAATGGTCCAGCCTCTTTGGAAAGCAATCTAGCGCTTCCTTAAAAAAATGGATATTGATATACAATTTGATCCAGTAATTTCACTACTTGGAATATATCTTACAGAATCAAGGCCTTTCACACCAACAGACACATGCACCAGAATGTTTATTGCAGCACAGTCCACGATAGCAAAAAGATGGAATCAACCCAGATGCCCAACAACAGAAGAATGGACAGGTAAACTATGGTATATATACTCAATGGAGCACTACGCAATGATAAGGAACAACGATGACTTCAGGAAACATCTCATGACCTGGTTTCAACTGGAAGACATTATGTTGAGTGAAAGTAGTCAGCAACAAAAGGACAAATATTGTATGAGACCTCGACGATAAGATTTCAAAAACAGACTTGTGTATAGAAGAAAAGACTCTTTGACAGCTGCAAGGGACGGAAGGGAAGGAGGGGGGGAGGGTTTAGATTAGATGGTTGCTAGGTATCTGTTTGGATGAAATCGGTGATAGTATGCATTAGAAACAAGAACAATATTAAGTAGACTTAAACATAACATGAGTACTCCTTCCATCTTAACCGAATACTGCCAGGATAGAGTAGCTGGGGCGGGGGGCGGGGGACCATGCTCTTAGGCGAAAGCGAGACCAGTTGGTACAACTAGCATTTTGCTAAGAGGGCTCTCTGCATACCACGTTGGTGAGTGGCATCTGGGGTCTTAAAAGCTGCCAAGCTGCCATCCGAGGGCCCAGCAAATGGTCCCAACTCAGCAGGAACGGATGCTCACCGAGGACCAAAATGACATGGGGGAAAGACAACCCAGAAGACAAAGAGACCCACATCCGTGGGTGCCTACATCGACTTGGGACTGGAAGAACCGGATGGTGCCCGGCCACCACCAATGATAGCCACGATGGAGCTCACTAAGTTGAGTCTCAGTGGTAACACAAGAATAAAAAGGGGTGCACCCTGAGAACCCCACTAAAAGACCTCAGTTGATGGTCCAGTGGTTTCAGGGCTCCCCTGGAAGCATGGCCCCTCACCCTGATGCTGCCCTTGACCATAAATCATAACGGAGGCCCATGCTTCGGATAGGAATGGATTGGACTCGGCGATGCACTGACCATATATTGGATGAACTTAAGTTTCTATCCATCTGTAGGATGTCATCCTGCTGACCTCTGGCTGGAGGAAGGAGAGTGGGTGGAGAGGAGGGAAAAAAGAGACTGTTGGGAGGATGAGACATGTATGGAGCAGAGAGGAATAGTGTGCTGTCACCGGGCAGGGAGAGCAGTGGAAGCTGTATATAGGTGGGCATGTAAATTTATACAGGAATGTACATTTTCACTCAGTTATATTAAATAAAAAAAAAAAAGTCACTGAAATTTGAGACTGGACTTGGTGACACAGAGTGACCATATCGTGTGTGCACTTTATGGTTCTATGCATACATAGGGTGTTGTGCTACTGGCCTCTTGTTAGAGGGGAGTGGAGAGGGTGGAGAAGAGGGGACAGGAGATGGTTAAGAGGATATGACATGTGTAGAATAGAAAGGAGGAGTGTGCTGTCACCAGGCAAGGAGAGCAGTAGGAACCACACATAGATGGGCATACAAATTTAAGCTGGATGGTAAACTTCCACTCAATCACAATAAATAAACAGAACTGAATAAACCTTTTTGTGCTAACAGTTTAGTCCCCTTGATTAGAGTATACCCTATTGTAAATACCTTGGGATTAGTATGTTCTTAACATAGTACTTGTTGCAACACTTACCAAAGTGCCTTGCTATCAGAGATGCTCAATATGCGCTGACTAAATATCCCTGAGTAAATGGAATAGTTCTAGAATGTCTTGGGGTCCCCAACTATTTCTAGTTATGATGTCTAAGGGTACAGGAAAAAGTCATCTTTCGCTAGAAAAAATCGAGGAATCCTGGAGGAGTTCTGAAGGACATATTAAATGTTCTTAAGGAAAGAAACATGTGTGGTGCTGAAGCAGATGAGATGCCCTTCACTCCTTTTCTAGTTCATCTCAGCCTCCAGCAATCCAGCCACACAGCATTCTTCAGTTTCTTGTACTAATTCTACCATGATGATACCTCTGAGGATGCTTTTTTCTCTCCACATCACACTTCTCCCAATTAATCTCTCATCCTTCAGATCTTGGCTCAGTTATCACTTCCTTAACAACATTTCACATTAAGTACAGTTCCACTGTTATATATAGCACCTCATACAGCCCCTTTCTCCTCCATGCATCTTTCAGCTTGTCATATTGTGCGACCTTGTGCATGCTGTGATGCTGAAAGCTATGCCACTAGTATTCAAACACCAGCTGGGTCACTCATGGCAGACAGGTTTCAGCTGAACTTCTAGATGAAGACAGAATAGAAAGAAGGGTCCAGCAGTCTACTTCTGAAAAGAATTAGGATGTGGAATAAGGGATATCATTGTTGATGTCAGATGGATCCTGGCTGAAAGCAGTTCATTCCACAAAGATGTTAACCTGTGTTTTATTGACTATGTAAAGGCATTTGACTATGCAGATCATAACAAATTATAAATAATATTGTGGAGAATGGGAATTCCAGAACACTTAATTGTGCTTATGAGGAATCTATACACAGATCAAGAAGCTGTCATTCAAACAGAATAAGGGGACAAGTCAGTAAAGGTGTGGATCAGTGTTGTGTCCTTCACCTATTCAAACTGTCTGCTGAGCAAATAACCTGAGAAGCTAGAATGTGTGAGGAAGAAAGGGACATCAGGATTGCAGGAAAACTCATTAACACCCTGCTTTATGCAGATGACGCAATCTTGGTTACTGGAAGTGAAGAGGACTTAAGGCACTTACTGACAATAATCAAAGACTGCAGTCTTCAGTATGGATAACAGCTCAACATAGAGAAAACAAAAATTCTCAAAGCTGAACCAATAAACACCACCATGATAAATGGAGAAAAGATTAAGGTTGCCAAAGATTTCACTTTACTTGGATCCACAATCAACACCCATGGAACCAGCAGTGAAAACACATTTCATCGGGCAAATCTTCTGAAAGAGATCTCTTTAAAGTGCTAAAAAGCAGATCTGACAGGTTGAGGACTGAGGTGCTTCTAACCGAAGCCATGGCATTTGAAATTGCTTTATGTACACGTGAAAGCTGGACAGTTAATAAGGAAGAGAAAATAAGAATTAATGCCTTTGAGTTGTGGTGTTGGTGAAAAGTATTGAATATTCAATGGACTGAATGAAGAACGAACAAATCTCTCTTGGAAGAAGTTTAACAAGAATGCTTCTTAGAAGTAAGGATGGCAAGACTACGTCTTAAATACTTTGGACGTGTTATTGGGAGGAATCAGTCCCTGGAGAAAGACATCATGCTTGGCAAGGTAGATGGGTCAGTAAAAAAGAGAAAGTCCCTTGACAAGGATTGACACGGTGACTGCAAGGATAGGTTCAAATATACCAAAAACTGTGAGGATGGGGCAGGACTGGCAGTGTTTCCTTCTGTTGTGCGTAGGGTTACTGTAAGTCAGAACCAACTGGGTGGCACCTAACAATAATAGTACACGGGAACCCCTGGTGGAACACTCATTAAGTGCTAGGGGTGCTAATCAAAAGGTCAGCACTTGAATCCACCAGGCACTCGCTGGAAACAGTGTGGGGCGGTTGTGCTCTGCCTCACAAGGTCATTAGGAGTCGCAGTGCGTTTGGTTTTTGTTTTTTTCTAGCATGCATTAAAATTTTTATGTACATTTTAAATTTGTAATTATTTGATATTATTCCTTCTCTCTGACTCCTTGAAGGCATGAATCATGCTCATTTTATTCATTATTGTCGTATCAGTAAGTAATAGTATAAAAATTCAAAAGTCTAACCACTGCCGTCAATTCCGGCTCACAGCAACCCTATAGGACAGAATAGAGCTGCCCCATAGGGTTTGCAAGGCTGTAATGTTTACGGAGGCAGACTGTCATAGCCTTGTCCCAAGGACTGACTGCTTTAGGTTAATAGTAGAGTACTTCAACCACTGTGGCACCAGGGTTCCCCTTTCTACATGAACATCCCAAAATACAAAAAAATTTTCTAGAATTAGTAATAACATAGTACCTGGCATAGACTGAGTGCTCTGAAAATGTTTGAGGCACAAGTCAGCATTTCCCCCTAGGGCACTGGAGCACCCACTGCAGTCCTAGAAGATACAGAGTTTCAGGGTACACTCTCAGAAGAGCTCACCCAGACTAGTGCTTGCTCTCACTAGAGCATTTCTCCATTAGTATTAGCCAGCGTGCTAGTTCACAAACTGTCAGACCTTTTAAAAATATAGATACAATGAAAATGTCAAAAGGGGCTCTGGCAGTGCAGTGATTAATCACCTATCTACTAACAGACATGGTGGTGGTTTGAACCCACCCAGCAGCAACACGGGAGAAACATCTGACCATCTGCTTCTGTAAAGATTACAGATAGTTCTGTTCTGTTACCTGGGGTCACTATGAGTCCGAATCAACTTGACAGCAGTCAAAAACAACAAAAATGAAAACACCAGACTCATTTGTACAGTTTTCTTGTTATCCAGTGATTTATTTATTTATTTATTTTTATTATGATTGAGTGGAAATGTACATTCCCGCACAAAGTTGCACGCCCACCGACTCCACGGCACTTGGCTGGCCCCTATATATGCAGCTTCGACTGCTCTCCCTGCCTGGTGACAGCACACTATTCCTTTCTGCTCCGTACATGTCTCATCCTCCCAACAGTCTCCTTTCCCTTCCTCTCCACCCACTCACTTTACTCTAGACAGAGGTCAGCAGGATGATATCTTATAGATGCATAGAACCATAAAGTGCATCCAATATATGGTCACTCTGCATTGCCAAGTCCAATCCATTCGTGTCCGAAGAGTGGACCTTTGTTATGATTTACGGTCAAGGGCAGCATCAGGGTGAGGGGCCATGCTCCCAGGGGAACCCCGAAGCCGATGGACCATCAATTGCAGTCTTTTAGTGGAGATCTCAGGGTGCACCCCTTTTTATTCTTGTGTTGCCAGTGAGACTCAATTTAGTGAGCTCCATCACAGCTATCACTGGTGGTGGCCAGGCACCACTGGATTGTTGCGCTCCTGAGTTGATGTAGGCATCCACTCATGTGGGTCTCTCTGTCTTCCGGGTTGTCTTCCCCCATGTCATTTTGGTCCTCAGTGATCATCTCTTCCTGCTGAGTTGGGACCATTTGCTGTGTCCTCAGATGGCAGCTTGGCAGATTTTAAGACCCCAGACACCACTCACCAATGTGGGGTGCAGTGAGCCTTCTTAGTAAAATGCTAGTTGTGACAATTGGCCTCAGTTTCTCCTAAGAGCATGGTCCCCTGCCCCCTGTCCCAGCTACTCTGTCCTTGCAACACTGGGTTAAGTTACATTGAAGTCCACTTAATATTGTTCTTGTTTCTAATGTGTGCTATCAGCAATTTCACCCAACCAAATTTCTATTAAATGTCTAAATTCTCTCCCCCCGGCCCTCCCTCCCTCCCCTCCCTTGCAGCCATCAAAGAGCCTTTTCTTCTATGCATAAGTCTGTTTTTGAGTTCTTATCGTAGGAGTCTCATACAATATTTGTCCTTTCGTCGCTGATTACTTTCACTCAACATAACGTCTTCCAGTTGAAACCAGGTTAGGAGACGTTTCCTGGAATCATCAATGTTTTTATCATTGCATAGTGCTCCACTGAGTATATATACCATAGTTTACCTATCCATTTCTCTGTTTTGGGCATCTGGGTTGACTCCGTCTTTTTGCTATCATGGGCTGTGCTGTGATAAACATTCTTGTGCATGTATCTGTTGGTGTAAATGCCCTTGATTCTGCGGGATGTATTCCAAGCAGTGGAATTACTGGGTCAAGTGGTATATCTATATCCATTTTTTTAAGGAAGCACCAGATTGCTTTCAAGGCTGAACTGTTTTGCAACCCCACCAACAGTGTAGGAGAGTTTCACTTTCTCCACAGCCTCTCCAGCATTTGTTGTTTTGCATTTTTCGGATCATGGCCAACCTTGTTGGGGTGAGATGGCATCTCATTGTAGTTTTGATCTGAAAGATTGTGGACATGTCCACATGTGTTTTTTGGCTCCCTGGATCTCCTCTTTAAAGAAATGTCTGTCCATCTTCTTTGCTCATTGCTTAATTGGATCATTTATCTTCTTCTTATGGATATTTTGTAGTACCTTATAGATTATGGAGAAGAGGTGTCAGTCTGCCATATGGTTGCCAACTATTTTTTCCCATTTTGTAGGTGGCCTTGAAATTCTATTAATAAAGTCTTTGGATGAGCAAATGTGTTTGATTTATTTATTTATTTTATTATGACTGAGTCAAAATGTACATTCCCATATAAATTTACATGCCCACCTACATGCAGCTTCGACTGCTCTCCCTGCCTGGTGACAGCACACTATTCCTCTCTGCTCCATACATGTCTCATCCTACCAACAGTCTCCTTTCCCCTCCTCTCCACCCACTCCCCTTACTCCAGACAGAGGTCAGCAGGATGATATCCTATAGATGCATAGAACCATCAAGTGCATCCAATATATGTTCACTCTGCATCACCAAGTTCAATACATTCGTGTCCGAAGAGTGGACTTTCATTATGATTTATGGGCAAGGGCAGCATCAGGGCAAGGGCCCACGCTCCCAGGGGAACCCTGAAGCCACTGGGCCATCAATTGGGGTCTTTTAGTGGAGATCTCAGGGTGCACCCCTTTCTATTCTTTTGTTGCCAGTAAGACTCAACTTAGTGAGCCCCATCACGGCTATCACTGGTGGTGGCCGGGCACCATCCGGTTCTTGTGGTACCAAGTCTATGTAGGCACCCACTCATGTGAGTCTCTCTATCTTCTGGGTTGTCTTTACCCCATGTCAGTTTGTTACTCGGTGATCATCCGTTCCTGCTGAGTTGGGACCTGATCTAACTCTTTTTTGAGTGTAGTCAGTGTTTCTTCAACGTATTTAGGTGCTTTGATATTAGGTGCACAAATATTTAATATAGTGAAGTCTTGCTTGTAACTGAAACTTTCAGCAATCAATAGTGTCCATCCTTGTCCATGATGGTGAATCTTACATTAAAATTGATTTTGTCTGAGATTGGAATTGCCACCCCTGCTCTTCTTTGTGTTTTGTTAGCTTGGTATATATGCTTACATCCTTTAATTTTCAGTTTGTTCCTATCTTTAAGTCTCAAGTGAGTTTCTTGTAGACAACATATGGATGGGTCATGTCTTTTGATCCAAGACGTCACTCGATGTCTCTTTACTGGAGCATTCAGTCCATTCACATTCAACGTAATTATTGATAGATATGTGTTCAATGCTGCCATTGTGATATGTTTATTTTTGTGTTGATGTTTTCTCTGTTGTTCTGATTAGTCTGTTCTGGGACATTCTCTTTTGTTAAGTTGATTTTTCACCTTTTCCAGAGCTGGTTTTGTAGTTGTTGAGACTCTTGTCTTACATTTCTTGACACGGTATGTTGCATCTTTGTTGTGCTTTATGACTGCCCCTATGATCCCCCTTTATAAAGTATATATAAACCCAATTTTAATTACTACCACTCTTAGCGACTTCCTTTCAATCTGGAAAGACTATAACAACTGTAGTACACCCCTCTTTTTAATATGATGGCACCATAGTTTTCATGAGGATCACTGGATTGCTTCTTTCAGTATTAAAGGTGTGATTGAGTTTGGAGCCTTCCCTAACTGAGTAGAATTCTGGATGATGTGTCATTCTAAAATATAAAGTTAGTGGTTTTGTTCTTCTAAGTCAAAGGCAAGAACTTCTTTCAGTATTTCTTATAGTTTTGGTTTGGTTTTTACAAAGTCTCTGAGTTTCTGTTTATCTGGGAATGTCTTAATTTCATTTTCATATTTGAAAGATAGTTTTGCAGGATATATAATTCTTGGTTGGATGTTATTCTCCTTCAAGGCTTTGAATGAGTCATGCCACTGTCTCCATGCCAGCATGGTTTCTGCTGAGAAATCTGACAAAAGCCTACAGGGTTTCCCTCTGAATGTTAGCTTTGCTTTGAGTCTTGCTGCCTTTAAGAATTGCTGCTTATGTTTCATTTTGTTAAGCTTGATTATAATATGTCTTGGAGTCTTTTTTTTGAGATCTATATTGGGTAGTGTACGATATGCATCTGAGATGTCTATATTCTCTTCCTTCGTGATTTCTGGGAAGTTTTCTGTCAGCAGCTCAGCAACGGTAGTCTCTGTGTTCTTAAGTGTCTCATCCAGTTCAGGGACTCCAATTAATTGAAGGTTGTTCCTCTTAATAGAGTTCCACATGCTTCTTAATGCTTCTTCATTTTTCTTATTTCTTTTTTCTGATTTCTCATCATAGATGCTGGAGTCAGTAGCTCTTTTACATTTGTTCCATTCTGTTTTCTTGACTTTGAATGGAAGTTTCTATGTCTTTGATTTTGTTCTTGATCTGTTGGATTTCAGAGTACTGGTGTTCCATCAGATCGAATATCTTGCTTAATTTTTCATTTTGTTCTCCTGCATTTTGTATAAGGTCTAGAAGGGCTCTGTATATAATCCTTTTGTATTCACCTTCTGATGATGTCAGAAAAGTTTCTTCATCCAGAAAACTCCTTGTTGTTTTGTTTTGGAGCCTTCTGAAGCCCTGGGTGATTTCGTTTGCCACAAGCATCTGTTGCTTTTGGGGTTTCATGTGAGTAAGTAAAGGCTTGGACAGATGCTGTGAGGATGGACTGCAGATGTTCCTCTAGGCTGTCTTAAAATGTAAAATAAAACGTATCTGACCATTTCCTAAGTCAGTCAGTTTTCAGGTATAGAGGTTCCTCTTCCAAACTGACAAAGTAAGTGCCTCTATACCTATCCCAGATGATACAAACTAGTTCAAAATACAGCGATGCTACTGCCCTGTTGGCCTCTACTGACAGGGCCCAGCCTGAGGCAACACTGTGTAAACTACAGATTTTTCTGGTAGAAAAGTGCTCTCCTGTGGGCAGGCTCTGGCTCCCAAGCTAAGAATTAGGTCCAGCTGCGGTCACCATATCTAACATGGCGCCTTCCACACGGTCGGTGGATTGAGAAGCTAAAGATGCCAAGACGTAGTGAGTCCTCAGCCTCTGTTGCTGGGCTCCCACTGTAGATGACACTGTGTAAACTACTGCTTTCCTGCTGGAGAAGTGCTGTCCTGTTTGCAGGCGTGGCTCCCAGGCTTAGAATTAGGTCCTGCTAAAATCTCCATATCCAACATTGCGTCCCGCATATAGGTGCTGCTGGTTCTGTACAAACCATGCTGTGGCAGAGATAAAAAGACAGGCCCAAAGTGGCTAGATGAACAGAGTCCTAAGCCTGGCTCTCAAAATATGGCAATTTAGCCTGCCTATCCCACCAGCAGTGCATCTGAGACTAGCTGCTAGGCACGACCTAGCCCTGCCCACCAGCCAAGACAGAGGGAAAAAAAAGTCAAAATGGTGCATTACCTTCAGTCCATGAGAGTCAGCGTTAGCCAGTAACGGGAGGCAGCAAAAGTGAGGAGGTTTTTCATTCAGTGGTATGAAGTCCAAATTAACAGACCTGTGCTGTGTCCTGGGGCTCACTAGGTGACCAGAGGCTCTGTTTGATTACCAATTCAGATTTGCTTTCCAGAGCGGTATAGGGAGACACGTGCTTAGTTTGTCATCTTGACTCCACCTCCAATGATAATTTATTTTTAAGAAAAGTTGCACTGCAAACTGCTAACCGTGATTATGTAAGGGAAAGGGCATGGCCTGCAGGAAGAGCTGCAGGGAGCTGTCACTCTTTAGTGTACTGCTTAGAGATCACTAGCTTGTGAACTTGTATTAAAAAACCAAACCTGTTGCTTTTGTGTCAATTCCTACTCTTAGTGACCCTGTTGGACAGGGTAGAATGGCCCTCATAAAGTTTCCTAGGACCATCTGGTAGATTCAAACTGACTACCTTTTGGTTAGTAGCTGAGCTCTTAAACACTATACCACCAGGGTTTCCTATCAAAATCAGCCAAAACCAAACACAGTGCAATTGAGTCAATTCTGACTCATATTAACCCTACAGAACATAATTGAACCAGTCCATTGAGTATCCAAAGAGTACCTGGCAGATTTGAACTGCCAACCTTCTGGCTAACAATCATAGCACTTAATCACCATGCCACCAGTGCTTCCTAAAAAAACAAAAAACAAAACCCAATTCCGATGAGTCAATTCCAACTCACAGCAACACTATTGGACAGAGTAGAACTGCTCCATAGTTTCCAAGGAGCACCCGGTGGATTTGAACTACCAACCTTATGGTTGATAGCTGTAGCACTTAACCGCTATTCTATCAGGGTTTCCAGGGCTTCCAACATTCTCATATCTTGAGGGGATTAACCTATCTTCAATTCAAGGGGTGGAAACCCTGGTGGCATAATAGGTTAAGTGTTATGTCTGCTAACTGAAAAGTTGGCAGTTCATATCTGCCAGGAGCTACTTGGAAACTCTGTGGGACAGTTCTCCTCTGACCTCTAGGGTTTCTATGAGTCGGATCTTACTCTACGGCAGTGGGTTTTTTTTCCTTCAACTCAAAGAGTGGCGCTTAGTAGCCTAAGCTACTTGCACTACCCTGCCTTTGTTTCAGTGATAATCCGAGGGACAGGCCTCCATGTGTTAGCCAGTCAGCCAGTCTCCAAAATTGGTTTCATTGCCCAAATTGAACTACAGGCATTCCCTAGGTTATGAGCAAGGTCAGTACCTCAGTAAGCCTGTAAATCAAATTTGTAGGTAAGTTGGAAAGAGTGCATATGGTTTTCATTTAGCTTTATTTTAGCACAAGAAAAAGCTGGAAGCTGTTTCAAAGACTTAAAAGCTGCATGTGCAGCAAGTGAAGGTGAGTGTGATGAAGATATCTTGTGAGTAGCAGTTGGTGCAAAGTGAGGGCAATTCGCATAATATTAAATGATAAAGTAAAATTGTCTGTAAGTCAGATGTTCACAATCTGAGACCTATTGTCATTGTGGTAGAGAGAGCTGTTTTCTGGTTTAGACGTACTGTTTACAGGTGAGCCTGATGGTTTTGAAGCCATTTGGTTCTCATGATAGAAACTTCTGGAAGCTGCAGTCAATACCCAGAAAGGGCAGATTTAACACAGTCGCAGAGAAGTGCAGTGATGATTACTGATCCAGAAATTTCATTTATCCAATAAATTTCACTTATCGCTTAAGCTGTTTTGAGGCATTTGTTTCTTTCTTTGTTGGCTTCTGTATGTGTGTGCATGACTTTTCTCCTTAATACCTGTAAGATAAAGAAGCCTAATCCAGTCTGGAAAATACCCAGAGATTTATCAGTATTTCTTTTTATTACATCATTTGCTATGTATACACAATATACATAGTAATTTGTATATTATATTTTTATGCAAGTAATGCACACCTTCTACAACTGCACCCTCCTCCTCAAGGTATTTCTGTAAGCACTGCTAATTTTTTTTTATAGTAACATGTAAAAAATATTGGCATAGCAGCACTGTGGAAGGTACTGGGCAAGGCTGGAAAAAAAAAACATAAAAGACACAGTTATTTGGGTAAAAATCCATACCTCACTCCCAAATGTGTCAAGATGTGGCAGAGATTGTCCATTTTCCATTCATAAAAAAACTCAGGGTAGGGTCAGCTGAGAGCCCCCAGTGTCTCCATAAGTAGGGTGCCATCTTTGCCAACCAACAGGCAGCGACTTCCATCCCAGAGAGTCCACCTGGGGAGACTCACTAGAGTACCTAGAGATGGCTGGTGACCAACTCCTGTCTTTAGCTATGCCTCAGCTCCTGTTGAGGAAGCACCAGAGAAATCAAACAACTTCTAGGTGGCAAGCAGACAGCAGACCACAGTTAATCATTTAAAGAAGCAGTTCACCTTGACTCTAGAAAACTCCCAAAGTAAAGAATCAAAAAACTTCCCAGATAAAGAGCCAAAGCCAAGCCAAGTGCCTTTATAAAATTATCAGAGGTCAAGTACAAAAGAATTATATATAGAACCCTCCAAAAGATTAAACAAAATGCAGCAGAACAAAATGAAAAATTAAGCTATTTGAACTGATGGAACATCAAAGATCTGAAATACAACAAATTAATAACAAAATTACAGAATTAGATAATTCAGTCCAAAGCCAAGAGAGTAGAATTGAGGAGATAGTCAGAGTTAGTGACCTTGAGGATAGAGCAACTGACACCAGCATTTATGAGGACAAATCAGAGAAAAGAAATAAAAAAAATGAAGGAGCATTAAGAAACATGTGGGATACTGTTAAGAGGAATAATTTATGATTAATTGGAGTTCCTGAACAAGGGGCGGGGGTAGATGACAATACAGAATGCATTGCTGTAGAGTTGCTGCCAGAAAACTTTCTTGAAATTATGAACAAAGAGAAAATAGATAGCCAAGATGTGTATTGAACACCACAAAAACTGGACCCTAAAAGAAAGACACCAGACATATTATAATGAAGCTCAATAAAATGAAACATAAACAGATGCTGTTAAAGGCAGCAAGGCTCAAAGCAAAGCTAACATTCAGAGGGAAACTCTGTAACCTTTCATCTGACTTCTCTGCAGAAACGATATTGGCTAGAAAGCAGTGGGATGACACATTCAAAGCCCTGAAGGAGAAAAACTTCCAACCGAGAATTATTTATCCTGCAAAATTGTCTATCAAATATGATGGTGAAAATAAGACACTCGCAGATGAAGAGAAGCTTACAGACTTTATAAAAACTAAACCAAAACTTTAAGAAATATTGAAGAAGCTCTTTGCTTAGAAAAACAAAATCTTTAAGTGTACATTTTAGGAGGCAATGCCGGAAACAGTGTCCAGAATCCTACTCAGTTAGGAAATTCACAAAACTCAATCAAAGCTAAAAAGAAAGGAACCAGTGACCATATCATGAAAACTATGACACCATCATACTAAAAAGAGGGATATACTACAGTAGCTATAGTCCTTGCAGATGAAGAGGAAGTTAAAAAGATATGCAGAAGTTAAAATTTGATTTAAACTTAGACTATTAAGGAGAATCATAGGGGTAGCTGCAAAGCAATATAACAATGTAACACATGAGCACAAGAAACACAATACAGGATTCTCAAGAAACACAAAATCAACACTGAAAAGTCAACCCATAAAGAAGAATGACCCAGAACAGAATATTAAGAGCAACATAGAAAACATGAATACAAAAATAAATACATCAAAATGACGGCACTAAACACATACCTATCATTAATTACACTGAATGTAACCAGACTAAATGCTCCAATAAGGAGACAGCAAGTGACATCCTGGATCAAAATACACAATCCATCTACAAGTTGCTTACAAGAAACACACTTTAGACACAAAAATGTGAACAAATTGAAAATTAAAGGATAGAATAATATATACCAAGCTAATAACATACAAAGAGCAGGTGTGGCAATATTAATCTCAGATAAAATAGATTTTAATGTAAAATCCACCATTGTGGACAAGGATGGTCACTATTGCTGAAAGGTTCAATACACAAGCAGGACTTAATATTAAATATTTATGCTTATGCATGCAATACCAGAATATCTAAACACACTGAACAAACACAACATTGAAAAGTGAGATAGATCATTCCACAATAACAGCTGGAGACATCAACATTCTCCTTCCAGAAATGGACAGATCATCTAGAAAAAAAGCTCAGTAAAGATACAGAAGATCTTATTGCAACAATTAACCAACTTGACTTCATCAACATATGGAGATCTTTTCACCCATCAGTGGATAGGTGCACCTTCTTCTCCAATGCACACAGAACATTCTCCAGAATAGACCATGTACTAGGTTGTAAAGCAATTGTCTACAAAATCTAAACCACTGATGTACTGCAGAGCATTTTCTCAGACCATAAACCCATAAAAGTTGAAACTGACAGCAGAAAAATCATAGGTAGAAATTCAAACTCAAGAAAACTGAACAACACTGTGCTCAAAAAAACATGAGTTATAGAAGAAATCAAGGATGAAATAAAGAAATTTATGGAATCAAATGAGAATGAAAACACATCCTACCAGAATCTATGGGAAATAGCAAAAGCGGTGCTAAGACGTCAATTTATCTTTATAATTGCACATATCTGGAAGGAAGAAAGGGCCCAAATTAAAGAAATATACAGCTTCAGCAAGTACAAAGAGAGCAACAGAAGAATACCTCAAGCACCAGAAGAAAACAGATAATAAAGATTAGAGTAGAACTAATTAGAAAACAGAAGAACAATTGAAAAATTAACAAAACCAGAAGCTGGTTCTTTGAAAAGATCAACAAAGTTGATAAACCATTGCCTAAACTTACCAAAAGAAAAAAGAAAAGCAGAAGATAGAAATAACCCAATTAAGAAAAGAGATGGCACATGTTACAACAGACCCAGCTGAAATCAAAAGTGTTGTAACAGAACACTATGTAAGTCTGTAATCTAACAGATTTGAAAACCTAAAGGAAATGGACAAATTCCTAGATTCATATCAAACACCAAGATTATCACAAGAAGTAGATCAACGATCAACTTAATAAACCTATCACAAAGCAAGAGATTGAAAAGTCATTAAAATAAAACAAACCTGCCAATCAGATGAAGTCCTGGCCCGGATGGCTTCACTGGAGAATTTGACCAAACTTTAGAGAAGAGTTAACTTCAGTACTACTGAGGCTACTTCACACCACAGAAAGGGATGAAATACTCCCAAATTTGTTCTATGAAGCTGGAATAACCCTGATACCCAGTACAGGGAAAGATCCTACAAAAAAGAAAATTACAGACCAATATCACTCATAAACCTAGATGTAAAAGTCTTTAACAAGATCCTAGCCAATAGCATTCAACAGCATATCAAAAAAATAATTCACCATGACCAAGTTGGTTTCATTCCAGGGATGCAAGGTTGGTTCATCATCAGAAAAATGATTCATGTGATCAACCACTTAAATAGCACAAATATAAGAATCACCTGATATTGTCAGTTGATGCAGAAAGGGCATTTGACAAAGTCCAACACCCATACATGATAAACACGCTCAATAAAGTAAGAATAGAGGGGAAATTCCTCAACACAATTAGTGGCATCTATGGAAAGCCAACTGCCTTCATCGTCCTGAATACTGAAAGACTGAAACAATTCCCCTTGAGAACGGGAACTAGACAAGGATGCCCACTCTCACCACTTCTATTTAACATTGTACTAGAAGTTCTAGCCAGAGCAATTAGACAAGACAAAGAAATAAAAGGCATTCATATCAGCAATGAAGAAGTCTCTCTATTTGCAGGTGATATGATTGTTCACACAGAGAATCTTAAAGAATCCATAAGTAAATGACTGGAACTAACACAGGAGTATAGCAAAGTATCAGGACGTAAAGTAAACATAAGTAAATCAGTAGGATTCCTTTATACCAACAAAGAGATCATCAAAGAAGATATCACCAAATCAAAACCATTTACAATAGCCCCCAAGAAGATAAAATAGCCAGGAACAAACCTGACTAGAAAAATAAGAGACCTACACAGAGAGAACTACAAGGTCTTACTGCAAGACACCAAGAAAAGACTCATATAATTGGAGAAACCTACACTGTTCATGAAGTCAGTCAGTGGCAAAAGGACAAATATTGTACGAGACCCCTGTTACAAGGACTTAAAAATGGAATTATCTACAGAAGAAGAAAACTCTTTGATGGCTGCAAGGGTTAGGGCAGGGGATGAGGGTTTATCATAGATGAGACAGTTGATAGATGTTGGAAATTTTATTCGTTTATTGTAATAAAGCCAGCCAAGCGAAGTGCCATCGAGTTGGATCTGACTAATGGCGACCCTAGAGGCCAGAGTAGAACTGCCTTCTAGAGTACTCAAGGAGTAATAAATAAATTATTTAAAAAAAATAAACAAAAAACTCAGAAGTAATTAAGTTGTCAATGCACCGGGATAAAAGAACACATTTTTTCAGATTTTCTTGTAGCAAGATGTAACCATGTGACTAAGTTCTAGCCAATGATACTAAAAGCAAATTATCTGAGACTGGGTCCTTTAATCCTTTTCTCTTTCTGCTTCCTGGAAAGAGCTCTAGAAGACATCTGGTACCATGAGGTGATGCTTAGGATGCAAGCTAACATTAGGATGGTGGAACAGACAGTATAACTGGAGACTGTGTTACCATGTTAGGTATTTACTTGTGGACTTTATATGAGAGAAAGAAAGATACTCTTGGTCATCTAACGCATTGTTAGTTTGGATTTTCTGTTGTAATGTATCTGAACCCCCACCGTCAAATGCAAACCCCTTGTTTTTGAGTTGATTCTGACTCGTAGTGACCCTATAGGTCAGAGTACAACTGTCCCATAGAGTTTCCAAGGAGTATCTAGCCGATTTGACTGCTGACCTTTTGGTTAGCCTGTGTAGCACTTAACCTACTATGCCCCTAGGGTTTCCAATGCGTCTGAACATAACTCTAATGGACTCACAGCCTGAAACATACCCAAAGATTCAGTAGACCTCCTCTCCTATTTTAGGGGTAGCAACTGTGTGACTCACAAGAGAAAGACACTATTGTAAGTAACGGAACCCACCCAGCGAGAAGGTTTCCTCTGAGTTCCCCGCATTTTGACTGGCCTGAAACTTGGCCAGTTTGTGTTGGTTCCAATCCTTACTTAATTCCAGACACCAAATAAAGAATAAAAATTTTAGGTATCAGTGCCTATCTGACAGGCACTTGAATGTCTTCCGTGAGCCCTTATGTGTGAGGAGGCTAAAACGGAAACTGACTTGGCCTATCCCAACCATCACCACCATGTAGGCATCTTTTCTCATGTTCCTGTTTCAGCAAATGGAATGTCCATCCACCTAATGTCTGTGCCAGAAGCCTGAGAATCATCCTTGATAGCTTCTTCCTCATTTTCAACATTCAAGCCATGGTCCAGTCCCAAAATCTTACTTTAAAAAGTATTTTGATTCCATTTATCACCGTGAAAGGTAAGCTATATCATTTCTTGCTCAGACAGCTATAGCAGTCTTCCATCTGTATTACCATTCTCCACACACCAGCTAGAGAGAGAACACAAACCAGATCATATTATCACTATGCTTATAATTGTTGAAAGGCTTACAAACAGCATTTGGACACAATGTAAAGTCTTAAATATGACCTACGAGGGTCTATGCAATCTGGTCTCTGGCTACCTTCCAGCCCCCTGTGTCATTTTGAGCGTACTTCTCTCATCCAGTGGGTGTCATGGATCGAACTGTGCCCCCCCTTCCCAAAAAATTGTATCAATTTGACTGGGCCATGATTCCCACTATTGTGTCGTTGTCCTCCGATTTGTGATTGTATTTTATGTTGTAGAGGTTTGTAATACCCTTATCCAGGTCAGATCCGTGATCCAATGTAAAGGGAGTTTCCCTAGGGTGTGATCTAAAGCCAAGTGATCTGCATCACCTTTTATCTTTCAAGAGATAAAAGGAAAAAGAAGTAAACTGAAAATTGGGGACCAACCTCGTATCACTAGGAAAGTAGTGCTGGAAGCAGAGTATGTCATTTGGACGCAGGGTTCTTGTGCCTGAGAAGCTTGTCGACAAAGGGAAGGTTGAGGACAAGTATCTTTCTTGCAGAGCTGACAGAGAGAGAAAGCCTTCCCCTGGAACTGCTGCCTTGAATTTGAACTTTTAGCCTACTTCACTGTGAGGAGATAAACTTCTCTTTGTTGAAACCATCCACTTGCAGTATTTTTACGATAGCAGCACTGCCTAAGACAGTGAACATGAACAACCTGACCTTCTCTTTGTCCCCTGAAGGTGCTAGACTCTTTCTTACCCCAGAGTCTTCACAGGCTGGTTCCCTTCCTGGATCACAGTGTTCCCACACTCATTTCAGTGATTAATGCCCGCTGATCCTTCTGGTCAGAGATTACAAGATACTTCCTCACAAAATGCCTTCCTTGGACCTTTCCCCCAGTCTATATCAAGTTCCCTTCTTATAATTTTCCCTCATCTCCTTTTACTGTATAATATTTCAGTTTCAAACTGGGTATATATTTGCGGTTTATTTTGGGGGGAGGTTAGAGGTATGATACGATATCGGTCTACCTTCAGAGATCAAAACTCACTCAAGTGCCTAGTGTGTCTGTTTTGTGTACTGCTGGGTCACTAACACCTAGTGTGGTGCTAATACATAGTTTTTGTCACAGCTTGCCATCCTGTTGATTCCAACTCAAAGCAGCCCTACATGTTTCAGGATAGATCGTGCTTCCTACGATTTTCAAGGCTGTGGCCTTTTGGTCCAGACTGCCAGGTCTGCCTGTATTGCTGGGTAGATTCCAACTATCACATTTTCAGCTAGCAGTCCTATTGCACCAGGCAGGGACTCCTCACACATGTAGAAACTGGTGGAAGAATGAATGAATGAATGAACCGAAGGTGAAGCTAGGGACCTGAATAGTATCTGCTGTTGTGATCACTTTTCTGAATTCTGAGTTATGACTGAAGGAGCATATTGCAGGCTTCTCTGCCTTCCACAAATCTTCCCCATACGGTTGAAATGTCATCTTCATCTCCTCTTCTGTCGTCTGTTTCTCTTCAGTCCATCCTTCTCACCCTTCTCCTTCTCTTCTTCCTCAAGACTGTAGCTTTTCAGAAAGCCTGCCACAGCACAGTTTCATTAAATCCTCTCAAGTAAACTGCAGCTGCAATGTCTTCGTCTCTATTTCATGGACAATGAGACTGAGGTTTAAGGAAAATTTGCCTTTGTCAAGGTCACACAGCTATGAAGTAATGAAGCTGGACCCGACACTCAGGTTCATTGTACTCATGAATTTCTCCTTCCGTTTGTACCATGAGGTATTTCTTGACTTTGTCAGACTCCTCAGTCAGTCTGCACTTACTAGCTGTATCAGGCACTGTACATGGCACAACTGAATAAACAAAACCGACTAATCCTTTCCTCTCATGGTGCTAACAGTAGACCTATTCAGAACTGAATTAAGATTCTCATTCATCTGCTCTTTAACACTGTGGGGTGTGTGTGAAAGTAAGTGACAAGTAACCTTTTTTCTTTTTTGCCTTGTGAAATATATTTTAAACAGCATATTTTCCTCTAAACATCAGAAGAACTGACTACACTCAATGAATCTGAATTTTTGTGGCTGAGAGCAGGAAGTGGTAAGAAAGAAGGGGTAGGTTTGGAGTAACCTCTTCCTACCCATTAACTTCTTTCTTGAGGTATAAGTCATTATAAAAATCCATCCATTTCAAGTACAAAATTCATTGGTTTTTAGCAAATTCAGAGTTCTGCAACCATTACGACCATTTAAGTTTAAAGCATTTTCTTCACCCCAAAAAGAAACACATTCCTCACTAGCAGTGCCTTCCTCTCCTGTAACATAGTCTCTCCCCTAGGTCCCTGGCAACTCCTGATGTCCTTATGTGACTGTCTCTACGTGGACATTATAAATGACATCATGGAACATGTGATCTTTTGTGACCGGCTTCTTTCACTTAGTGTACTGTTTATGAGGTTCATTATGCATCAGTACTACATTTCTTTTTTTTCTTTTTGTTGTGGATTCATATGCCATTGTAATCCACATTTTGTTTATTTACTCATTAAGTGATGGACATTTGGGTTCTTTCTACCTTTTGACTATTATGAATAACGCTGCTATGAAATTGGTGTACAAGTGTTATGGGTTGAATGATATTCCCCCCAAATGTGTGTCAACTGGCTAGGCCATGATTCCCAGTCTTGTGTGACCATCCACTGTTTTGTTATCTGATGTGATTTTCCTATGTGTTGTAAATCATACCTCTATGACATTATTGAGGCACGATTAGAGGCAGTTATGTTAATGAGGCAGGACTTAATTTGTAAGATTAGATTTTAGTTTGAGTCAGTCTGGTTGGATCTAAAAGAGAGGAGTAAGCTAAGAGAGAGGGGGACCTCAGACCATCAGTTGTGAACCAGGAAGAGAGGGTGGTCCAAGGTCTCTGGGGAAGATTGATGACAAGGGTCTTCTCCCAGAGCTAACAGATAAAGAAAGCCTTTCCCTGGAGCTACTGCCTTGAATTTGGACTTTTAGCCTCCTAGACTGTGAGAGAATAGGCTTCCGTCTGCTAAAGCAATTCAATTGTGGTCTGTCATAGCTGTACTAAATGACAAACGTGAAGTTTTTGCGTGGACATATACTTCCATTTCTGTTAGGCATATACCTAGGAAGAGAACTGCTAACATCTTTAGAAACTGCTGGTAGCCTCTTTTTATAAGGAAAGTTTTAGGTTTTTGCCCAGAAGATAAAACGCCTGTGCCTGTTAGGCTATTTTCAAGGCTCTCACCCCTTCTGTTCTTGAGTTTCTCTCCTTCAATTGTTTGTCCTCTTCTCTGTAGACTGTAGCTTTTTGCTGATTTTTCAGAGGAACTAAAAGTTTCAATCCTAAATGTTATTTGTAAAATATTTCGAAATCTCTGCGGGAAGAGACATTACAGTAATAATGTTTACCTGTGGTATTCCACCCATGGGGCTGTTTTGTTAAAAAAATTTACTCAGTAGGAGGCTTATTTAACTTGTTCCTGAGGGTTACACTCCTACAACATGCTGTCCAGATTCTGAATCACCCAGCTCTGAGCCTGAACATATTAAATAATCACACTGAAGTTTCTTTGTGATATTAGCATCGTTAAGTCTACCGCTCACGTTGTTAAGTTAGGGAAAAAAATATGGAGAGCACATGGTATGTACCTGGCATATAATTGTCCAATAAATTGTTAGTTGTCATTAGTAAAAGTTCTCCACTGAACTATTAGCCAGCCAAGTGCCGTCGAGTCAGGC
Source organism: Heterohyrax brucei (assembly GCA_028571685.1). Classification (NCBI taxonomy): domain Eukaryota; kingdom Metazoa; phylum Chordata; class Mammalia; order Hyracoidea; family Procaviidae; genus Heterohyrax; species Heterohyrax brucei. The sequence goes on from CM053143.1 coordinate 7,313,764, forward strand.
AAATGAATTTCAATAATTTAACATATCATAAGTTAGGAGGACATTTTTGAGTTCTGTTTCAGAATACACACAACAGTAGGCTTTTTGAGGTGCACTGACAAAAATGTTTAGGCACGATTAACCTGGCGTTTGTTTTCCGCTGACTGACGGAAAAAAACCAAACACACTGCCTGCTTTCCAGTGTATGCTGATTCACAGAACAGAGTAGAACTGCCCCAGAGAGTTTCCAAGGAGCACCTGGTGGATTTCAGCTGCTGACCTTTTGGTTAGGAGCCACTGCTCTTTAACCACGACATCACCGGGGTTTTAGAAAAATAGAGATCGCCTCTAGACACCCAAGCACAGTTTAATGTGCTGAACACAACAAAAACAACTTTGCTGTGGTTTAGCCATCTTCCCCTCCCCCCTAATCTAGTGTGGCTACACAGAGGAATGTAACAGAATCGGCTGGGCAGGCCAGAATACTTCCCCTGCCCTTTACAAACTCGCAATCCCAAATCTATAATTTTAAAACTCACTATAAATTAGAAACGTGAATAACGAAAACTGAGAGCGTCGCTTATGAATCCGTTCATAAATCTGGGTACGTCCCAGGAAAACCGAGTCAAATATTTTTCCTAACCAACCAGGTCACCTCTGAGTTATGTCGCCCGGCGGGGGATTAGAGACTACTATTAAGATGCTCCTTCCTTTTCTCGGTCCAGTTCTCTGCATAGGCAGCAGACTGTGAGTCACCCTGGGGAGGAGGGCCCAAGAAGAGAGCCAGGCAGGGGCCTCCCAAGTGGGGTAAAGACCCCAAAGTCCAATTCTACAGTGAAGAAGCCTCGGAAGGAAGAGGAGGGGCAACTACCGTGAGAAAGAGAAGAAAGAAGCGTCTTGGGCAGGAAAGGGAGGGAAGAAGAGAGAAAGGAGGAGAAATAAAAAGAGCGCGAGCGGAGGAGCACAGAGAGCGCGGGAGGGGGGGGGTGCCGGGACGGGGGGGAGGGTACAGGGGCGGGGCGTGCTGCGGGGCGGGGCGGGGCGGGGCCGCGGGGCGGGGAGTGGGCGGGGCGTGCTGCGGGGCGGGGCGTGCTGCGGGGCGGGGCGGCCCAGAGGCCTGGCGCCCCGGGGAGGGTCTGGGCGCGGGGGCCGGGCGGCGGGGCGGGGCCAGTCTGCGGGGCGGGGCGGGGCCGCGGGGCGGGGCGTGGGGCGGGGCCGCGGGCGCCGAGTGGTGGCGGAGCTACCGGGAGGAGGGCGCTGTGGTGCCAACTCGCGCGCTCCCTCGCTCGGCAGCTGTTCCGCCGCGGCTGAGGCTCGGCTCCTCGGGACATGTCTGCGCCGCGGTCGCCGCGCGCTCGGGGCTGCTAGCGTCTCTGGGGTTTCCTGCCCGCTTGGCTCAGCACCTGGCCGCGGAGCCCAGCGGGCGCGGTCGTGGGTCTGTCAGCTCCGCGCGCCGCGCGCGGGCCGCTGCCGTCATGGGGCTGCAGCCCCTGGAGTTCAGCGACTGCTACCTCGACAGCCCCTGGTTCAGGGAGAGGGTTCGCGCGCACGAAGCGGAGCTCGAGAGGACCAACAAGTTCATCAAGGAGCTCATCAAGGACGGGAAGAACCTTATCGCAGCGACCAAAAGTAAGCAGCCGCCAGAGAGGCTGGCGGGGACCCGGGCGCCGCGGGCTGCGGCGTGGGAGGCCGGGCGGAGCCTCTCCCAGCGGGGTACTGATGATCTGGGGCTCGGAGGCCGCGCGAGGCAGCGGCCAGGGCCCGCAGGCCGAGGAACAGACTTCCTGCAGACAGTCTGGGTGCACGCAACGTGGGAGGCCCTGGGTCATACCTTCTGCAGAAGGCCAGTGGCGAGCCCCTCTTCCTGCCCCGGCGCCTCTGCAGCCGGGGAATAGGGACCCCTGGCTGGGAGCGCGCCGCCTAGGAGCCGCAGCTCGGCTCCAGCAGAGCACCGCTCGGTGCCCAGGTTCCGCGCTGGACAGACCCCTAGCGCTCACCACCCGGAGTCAGGTTTTGTTGCATACTGAAGCTGTTCAACTCCTCTACAAAACAAGCTTCAGTTTTTCAAGTTTTGCCTCGTGATTTCTGTAAAGAACTTTGCTGGGGATTTTTGGAAAGCCTGTTCACTGTTGAATCCTTTCAGAAGTCCTTTAAGTTGTGCTTTTTCCGTCTCATTTTGTAATTGTCGCCGGCAGTCCTCTCCCGGGTCATTCATTTAACTGTGTCAAACCAGAAAGTCCACCTGGCTTTGTGCTTCTTTCCGCACATTCTTTCCCTCCTGCGTTGAGGCGAGCTCCAAGATTGGAACTTGTAAGGGTGAGCGAATAGTCTGCCCTCTGGCCAGGACGGGCATTGCCTGCAAATCGGGAATTCCACTCCATGAAGCGCTGTCTTCCCCTGGCGTCTAGTTTTTGAAGTACTCGAAGTGGGCACTGGAGAACGCGATAAGGCTAGTTACTAGAGCTGGAGGAGTCTTACAGGAGGGAAATGGGCAGAAATTCATGCTGAAACATTCAGTTGGTGATGCCGCTTGGGCAGTGGGGAGAAATTGGTTGGAGAGGGGATCTCGGCAGCCAGGACCCCTTCTGAAGATGCCTGTAAATCTCACTTTCTCTGAGCACTGCAGAAGACCTACATCCATGTACAGCAGCCATGGGCAGTCTCCAGGCCGGCAGATCTGTATTGTTAGGGGCTACATCTTGTCTTTAGTCTCTCATTTCAGTGATTGCCAGCTTTCGGAGTTTGTACCTGCATACATGTTTGTAGATACTACCTCTAAGGAAAAACAGTCCAGGTCTCTCCTTCCTCCCCCAAATTTTAATTAAGGAAAGTTGAAACATTCTGTCCCAAGTACCCAGCACAGCAACTGCCGCAAATAAATATTCATTTAATGAATGAGTTAAAGTCAATTTTAATAGGAAGAGTTTCGTGAGCCATCCCTGTAATTTTGGAAGCAAGTCAGTGAACTTCTTTGGATGATCTCCAAGGTTCCTTTTGGCTCTGTGACCTCTTTGGTGTTGCAATATCCAGATTGTGAATCACTTTGTTTGTTTGATGGCTCTTTACTTCCGTAGAATATGTGTTGAGTGAGACGTAGGCAGAGGCTGTCTGTATGCAGGGAGGAGCATTAGGAAGATAGAGGTGTGCAGAAGAGCACTGAAGGGGGCAGAGTGAGGCAGAGGGAGGAAATTCCTCTTTAGTTTAGGGTTAACCAGTGACACTCTGGGAGAGTTTAGCTTTTCTCCTTTGTTGGTTGTAGCACCTCCGTTTGGAACTGGGGGGATGAGGAGAGGGAGGTTTTGGTGTGGAGCGAGACAGATGGTAAAGCCAGTTTGGCTACTGGTAGAAAGCTATTTATATGATTGCCTTTTGGTTCTTCTGCCAACAGGATGCCTGCCGTGTGTTCCAGCAGCAGCTAGTGCATCTAGGGGGACAGCTGTCAGCCTTCCTCCCAAGAATGTAGACTTTCTTGAATTTGTGAATTTGCATCTTGCTCCTTTTGATTCTTGTCTTTATCATAAGAAACATAATTTGTAATCATACTTAAGAGAGCAACTAGAAGGTATTCCCGCGCCCCACCCCCATTATGTTTAATTAAATTCTTTCCCGGAAGAAGAGGAAAATACAGATTTAGCAGTTAGGCTTTTTGCTGGTTAGGAAGAATCCTCCTTTTGCTCAGCTTGCCCCGTAAGTGGTGTACTTGTAATAGTTCCCTTTTCAAAGGCTCAGAATTCTAAATTTAAGAGATCTGAGTTTAATTTTTTACCCTACTGTTCAGGGTTGGCTACATGACAGTTGGATAGATCACTTAATTCTTTGTCTCTGGTTTCTTCTGCCCTAATTCTAAGAGGCATTAGTGAGGTTATGCAGCTTGGGAAATTGCCTGATTAGGTCATTTGAGGTTGTAACCCAGGTTAAATGTTCACCTAACCAGTTGAGCCTTTCTATAATATCTGAGAGTCAAGAAGGGCAGTAGGCCAGCCGTCTACAAGGAACAAGAAATGTCAGCTTGTTTATATTCCAGGTGCTTTACACTTTGATTTTGCAAAAGTGGCATTTTAGGCATTTTTAGGATTGTGTTAAGTGATTTCTGTTTTTTATTGCCTTGTAAGCTACCTACTGCACATGCTAAGTATGTGTTGATTTATATAATTTTGATGTCTTGATGCTTTCAGTATTGCATAAATATTTAAAAAAGGTGGAGGAGGTTCTGTAGGACATAAAGGCTTCTTACTGAGTTTAGTTGTTTAGCAGTTAGCACCTCCACTTCGTTCAACATTGCGATTAAGGGGTGAAGAACTAATAAGCAGGAGGCTCTTGTCCTTGGTTGTTTTTGGTGTCTTTCAGTTAAATTCAGTTCACTCTGGGGAACAATATTGAACTCCTGTCTTTGGTTTGCTAAGTTCTTGAAGAAACAAAGGATACACAGACATAAAAGTTAAATGGTTAAAAATTCAGTGACAAGAAAGTATTCTCGCTTTACTGGGAATACGAGTCTGTTGTGCATTATAAGAGCCCAGCTGCTAACCAAAGGGCCAGCAATTTGAATCTGCTAGTTGCTGCTTGGAAACCTTGTGGAGTGGTTCTCGTCTGTCCTGTGGGGTCACTATGAGTCAGAATCAACTTGATGGCAGTGAGTTTGGGGCATGCTTTAGTGGCAAAGGTTAGCTGAAAATTTTGGAACTCAGTGATATTTTAAGTAAGCACTAAAACTTTGTCAAATTGGAGACAGTTAAGAAACCAGAATACTTGGGGATGAGGGAGGAGACCAGTTTGGCTGGAATGGAGATTTCATTTCAGAGAGTAGAATGGATGAACTGGAAGGTCAGTTTCAGATTATGGAAGGCCATAAAAACTCTCTTGGGAATGTGGGCTTCGTCCTGTTGAGAATCACTAAGGGTTTTTTTAGCAGAAACCTGACATAATGGGAACGAGGTGCTTTGAAAATGATACTTGACATCTGTATGTAGGGTGAATTTGATGGTGGCCCAGAGTTGAGGTTGCCTGGGCCGTTGACTTATATAGTGTATTTGGGGATGACTTACTCAATTCAATGGATTGTTTAAAATGGTTTGTTCAGTCCTTTTTCTTTCATCATTTTTTTCCTTTCTTACAGTAGCCAGTGTCCTCTTTCAGTACAGTTTAAACTTTTGTTTAGCCTTTTATATGATGTCTACATAGTTTTCCAATGTTTATAATTCGTACACATGTGTAGTGTATTTGCCAGAAAGCAGCAGTGAGCCATGTATGTTTTTCTTATAAATTTACATTAGGTGTTCTTGAGAAGAATAGATTCTGTTCTGTAGGGAAATTTTAAAAAGACAAATAGCCCATAGAGTTATTAAGCGTTTACAGAGATACATGAAATATGCTTTAGTAAACTTAGTGTGGCTAGCAGTGTGTGTGCATGTGGGTGGGTGTGTTTGTGTGTGAGTGAGTGTGTGAAGCTGGAGTGGTTTCTCGGAAGTCTGCCTGTTCTTGTTACACACACAGAGATGATGTAAGGGACCTTGTTAGTGGTTCCATGTTTTAATACTTCTTTTAAAACATACCCCGAAACAAACCCAATGCCTTTGATGAATTGATTCTGACTCATAGGGATCCTGTAGGATTACAGAGTAGAAATGGCTCCATAGGGCTTCCGAGACTGTAATCTTTACAGAAGCAGACAGCTATGTCTTTCTCCTGTAGAAGAGCTTGTTAGTTTAAATCACCAGTATTTTGGTGAGCAGCCAAGTGCTTAACCAGTGTGCCACCAGGTTGCCTGGTATTCCTTTTAGATCTCAATATTGTAGTGATTTTTGCTGTGTTTCCTTCAAGACAATACAAAGGTTTACTTTTGCTGTGTTGGCATTTATTATGTCAGAGAAATATTTCTTGTGGAAATTGCTTATGGGGAGAATTTTAAGTTGTCATCGCATTGAAACATACTGAAATTTGGAAGACTTAAAAGCATTTCATTTTTTTGTAAACATGAATCTTAGTTTCCTTATGTGTAAAATGGGACTGCTACAGAAATCAAGGATTGAGTGAAATGATGTTAAAGTGCCTTTGAAAACATAAAGTGGTTGTGTAGACTCCACTGGTTGCCCAGCCAGTAGTCTTTTTCCCTCTTTGAAATAATCCAAAATTTTTTCAGTTGTCTTCATACTTTTCCTGAGTGACTCAGGGAACAGGAATGTAGATTCTGATTCAGTACATCTTCAGTGGAGATGTGTATTCTCATTAGGGGATGGAATTGTTGTATCATATTCTAGCCCCTGCTAAGAACTTTGCATTTCCACTCAAAATGTGCTGTATTGGAATCTGCATTTTAAACAAGCTCTCCAGTGATTGTTATGTATAATATAAATTCTCACTAGGGGAATGAGCTTGAATGAAAGTTTTTAGGTCCAAGTCTGAAACTCTGGTGGAAACTCAACTCAGTGGCAGTGGGTCACTTGAGTTATAAATTTATTAATCAGAATTATACCTAATCACCTTTCCCTGAGTTACTTAGGAAAGATATGTAGATAACCTGAAAAAATTTGAATTCTTTCAAAGAGGGAAAAAGACTATGGGAATCTTGGTGGCATAGTGGTTAAGGGCTACGACTGCTAACCAGAAGATAGGCTGTTTACATCCACCAGGTGCTCCTTGGAAGCTCTATAGGGCCGGTTCTGCACTGTCCTATAGGATTGCTGTGAGTCAGAATTAACTCAGTGGCAGTGGATATTAAGTGTGGCTATACACACACACATATATTGTCATGGATTGAATTGTGTCCCCCCTAAAAATATGTGTAGCCATGTGGTTGGGCCATGATTCCCAATATTTTATGATTGTCCTCCATTTTGTGATTTTCCTGTGCTGTATGTTAGAGGACTCGAAGGCACTTGGCTGGCTTGGCTATGTTAGAGGATTACGGTGGGACTGTAAATCATTCCCTGCTCCACTGTAAAGGGAGTTTTCCTGGAGTATGGCTTGTCCCACTCTTAATCCTTTCGTCCTACAAGAGGTAAAAGGGAAGGGAAGCAGGCAGGGAATTGGGAACCTAACACCATCAAGAGAGCAGCACCCGGAGAAGAGTGTATCTGTCCTTCAGACCTGGGGTTCCTGCGCCAAGATGCTCCCTGAACAGAGGCTGATGCAACACAAGGACTTTCCTCCAGAACTGTCAAGGGGGAAAGCCTTCCCCTGGAGCGGACATCCTGAATTTGGACTTGTAGCCTACCGGACTGTGTAAGAATAAGCTTTCCTGTATTAAAGCCATCCACTCTGTGGTATTTCTGTTAGAGCAGTACGAGGTGACTAAAACATACATTTTTTTTTTTTCAAAATGGTTGTACAGCAAGCAGCAGTGTGTAAGAGTTCCTGTCTCCCCACAGCCACTCCAGTATTGATTATTTCCCTTTTTTTTTGCTTTGTGCCAGTAATGTTGGGGATGAGGTGGTGTCTCGCTGTGGTTTTGATTTGCATTTCTCTAATCGATAGTGATTATCAGCATTTCCTCATTTGTTTCTTAAACCCCTTGAATGTCTTCTTTGATGAAGTATCTGTTCATTTCCTTTCTCCATTTTTTTAGATGGATTGTTTGTCTTTGTATTGTAGAGGGGTTGAATTTTCCCGTGGATTTTAGAGATTAGAACTTTGTTGAATTTGTCATAGCCAAAATTTTTTTCCCAGTCTGTAAATGCTCTTTTTACTGTTTTGGGAACACCTTTTTATGAGCATAATTGTTTAATTTTTAGAAGATTCTAGTTATGCAGCTATTTTATGGGGTTTCTATGTTGTTAGTTATAGTTTGTAACCTGTTGATATCACTAGTAGGTCTTCAAGCATTGATTCTATTTTTTCGTCTATGATCTTTATAGTTTTTGGCTTTATTTATATTTAGATCTTGATCTGTACTGAATTCATTTTTGTGTATAGTGTGAGGTATGGGTCCTGTTACATTTTTTTGCTGATGGTCATCCAGTTTTCTTTTTTTCGGCAGCTAAGTGAAAGTATACAGTCCAAGTTAATTTGGCCTGCCTGCCTATCTGCAGCTCCTTCTGCTCTTCTTGCCTGGTGACAGCACCCTCCCCCTTTTCATTCTATTCTTGTATTCTCTTATCAGTCACTTGTCCCCTCCTTTCCACCCTCTTCTCTCCCATCTAGAAAGAGACCAGTAGGACAGCATCTTGTAAATGCATAGATCTGTAAAGTATACATACCATATGGTCACACTGTGTTCCCGAGCCCTGCCCACTTTTGTACGAAGAGTTGACTTCCGTAGTGTTTTCTGGACAGGGACAATAGCAGGTCTAGGGGCCATGGTCCCAGGGGATCCTCCAGGCCATCAGACTGTCAGTTGTGATCTTTTAGAAGAGTTCTTGAGCTCTACCCCTCTTTTTCTCATGTTGCCCCAGGGACTCAATATTATGTGCCCCATCACGGCTGTCTTTGTTGGTGGCCGGGCACCATCTGGTTTTTTTTGGTCACGTGTTGATACAGTCACGCATTCACACGGGTCCTTCTGTCTCCTGGGCTCTTTTTTCCTCAGGTCTTCGTAGTTTACAATGATCATCTCTTCTGGCTGAGTTGGTACTATTTGGTGTACCTCAGATGGCAGCTTGCTAGTTTGAAGACCACAGACACCACTCACCAATATGGGGTGAAGAAGACTGTCTTAGCAATAGGCTAGTTGTCGCAATTGACCATGATGTCCCCTGAGAGCATGACCCCGAGACTCTGACCCTGCTATTCCTTGCTATGCTTGCGGTACTGGCTGGAGATTAGAAGAGTTTTCAGTTTATGGTGACTTCCATTTAAACTGATGTACTTCCTACTGTGTGCTGTCACACTGTCCCCTAATCAACTATCTAATCTATAACCAACCCTCTTTCTCCCTCCCCACCCTTGTAGCCATCAAAGAGTCTTGTCTTCTGTACATAAGTCTGTTTTAAGTTCTTATAGTAGTAGTTTCATACACTGCTTATCCTTGTGCTGCTGACTGATTTCACTCAGCATGTCTTCCAACTGAAACCAGGTTATGAGATGCTTCCTAATAAATCATCATTATTCTTTATCATTGCAGTGTTCCGCTGAGTAAGGTGTACTATAGTTTGTTTATCCAGCTGTCTGTTGATGGACTTCTGGGTTGATTCCATCTTTTTGCTGTTGTGGACTATGCTGCAGTAGACATTCATGTGCATGTATCTGTTCGTGTGACAGTCTTTGTTTCTGTAGGGTATATTCTGAACAGTGGGATTACTGCATCAAATGGTATATCTGATGAACATCTAGTTTTGACAGCACCATTTGTTAAAAAAAAACTATCTTTTTCCCATTTGATGGACTTTGGGCCTGTGTTGAAGATCAGATGACCATAGGTGGATGGATTTACATCTAAGTTCTCAGTTCTGTTCCGCTGGCCCAGTCTGTCTGTCATTGTACAGTACCAGGCCATTTTGACTACCATAACTGTGTAGTGGTTTCTGAGGTTGGGTAGTACAAGTCCTACTTTATTTTCTGTAGTACTTTACTTATTTGTAGCATTTTGCCTTTACATGTAAAGCTAATGATGAGTTTTTCCATCCTTTAAAGAATGCTGTTGATAATTTGGATTGGGATTGCATTATATCTGTAGGTGGCTTTTGGGTGGAATTGACATTTACACAATGCTGAGTCTATCCATGAGCATGATATGTTTTTCCATTTATGTAAGTCTCTTTTGGTTTCGGGGAGTAGTGTTTTTTAGTTTTCTTTGTATAGGAGTCTTACATCCTGGGTTAGATTTATTCCACAGTATTTTCTCTTTTTAGCGGCTATTGTAAATGTATTGTTTTCCTGATTTCCTTTTTGTAGTTCTTTATATCAGTGTATAGGAACCCAGCTGATTTTTGTATGGTAAACCCGTATTTTTGAGCTAGTGGTTAGGTGCTGTTGAGTCAGTTTCAACTTACAGCAACCCCATAGGGGACTCTATAGGGTTTTCTAGCACCTGCTCATTGTGCAGACAAGCTCTTCTAATTAATTTCAAAATAAAGATGTATCCGATTTTGACAAAGCAGACATAATAGGAAATATGCCAGAGATTTCAAGAAAAGATTTCCTTTCATTTAAGGACATTAAAAGAAATATGATTCTCTGTTCCTTTCCTTTGACTTCTGATTGTGATGCCTGGAATACCAAATGCCTTCTTGGGACTATGAGAAAAGCCACCCTGAAAGCAGGGACTGTGGAGTAGAGAGCTAACTAAGTCTGGGTTCCTAATCCTGTCATTGAGCTCTGGTAGCATAGTGGTTGGGAGCTCATCTACTAACTAAGAGGTTGGCAGTTCACATCCACAGATGGTCCTTGGAAACTCCGTGAGATAGTTCTTCTCTGTCCTATAGTGTTGATATAGTGTCCTATAGTGTTGCCATGGAGTTGGTTCCGACTGCTGGCGAGTTTGTAGGTCAGAGTAGGAGTGCCTGGTAGATCTGAACATCTGACCTGTTGGTTAGCAGTCGTAGCACTTCACCACTACACCACCAGGGTTTCCGGTGTTGATACTAGTTGGAATCAACTTGAAGGTAGCAAGTTTGGGTTTGCTTTGTTTTTGAATGCTGTCATCTGAGCCGTGATTATTTTGTGCCTGGAGCCCACCTCTGGACATCTTGGTAGATGAGATAATCCAGTTTAGGTTGGACATTCTTTTACTTAACATCTGAATTTTTTTTTTTATTGTGATTGAGTGAAAGCAGGAGCATGCTGTCACCTATCTGCATGCATGCCCTGCTATCTGCAGATCCTTCTGCTCTCCTTGCCCAGTGACAGCACACTCCTCCTTTCTGTTCTATACATGTCCTATTCTCTTAACAATCTTTTATCCCCTCTTCTCCATTCTCTCCTCTCCCTTCTAATAAAAGGTCAGTAGGACAGCATCCTAGGGATTCATAGAACCATAAATTACACACACCATATGGTCACACTGGGTCCCTAAGTCCGTTCCACTCCCGTCCAAAGAGTTGACCTCATTAATGTTTTCTGGTCAAGGGCAGCAGCAGGTCTAGGGGCCATGCTCCCAGGAGAACCCCCAGGCCTTTGGATTGTCAATTGTGGTTTCTTAGTGAGGTGCTTGAGGTGCACCCCTGTTTTTCTCATGTTGCCCCTCGGATTTGACATTCAAATTTTGATGGAGTGGTGTAATTTAAATTTGGTGCTGGGGCTCCTGTTAAATGTAACTGAAAGAGGCATAGACAATAAAATGCTATTTAAAAAATGTCAGCCAAGCCAAGTGCCGATGTCAATAAATTACAAATATAACTTTTCCTTGAATGGAAAAGAATAGTCATGTATATTCTTTGCCTCAAATAAATAACCCTGAGCCCCCTATACAATCTGGTGCATCACCTAGGGTAGGTCTTAAACTCTCAGTTGAGGTTTTATTACCATAGATCAGTATCTAGTGTGAATATTGACTTCCTGTAAAGATGATCTTGAACCAGACTCAGTTTTAAATGCCTGACTCATTGCAGGTGCCCCTTGACTGTAGGATAATTCCTGTATAGAGCCCTCCACTGCCAAGCCAAGTGCCGACTAGCAAGTCCTATTTATTTAGCGTGCCTTACGGGCAGCCTTCCTATACTCGTTGTGACACGTTGCTTTTCCCCTGCCCTACTATCTGCTGGAGATCCTTTGGCTACCTTCTTGTATGGATGATCAGGGAGCATCACTGACTTTTGGAGAAGGATGCTGACAGGAAAGAATATATATATATATAATATGTGTGTGTATATATATAAGTTTGTTGTGCTTTAGGTTGAAAGTTGACAGCTCATGTCAACGTCTCATTCAAAAATGTGTACATAGGCTATTTGGAGACATTGGTTGCAATCCTCTGTGTCCATTTATCCAGTTTTCCTGTCTCTTCCTGCCTTTATGTCTTGTACATTTGGTCTCATATACGTGCTTGGACTAAGAAACATGTTATTTTTTTGTTTTACAGGCCTGTGTAATCTTTGAAAAGTGGACTTCAGGAGTGGGGAGAAGAGTATTTTTATGTGTAATCGAGTAGTTGATAAAACGGTATGGAGTATGACATTGAGAGAATAGGCTCTGGGACTAGCCTGAGCCCACGTCCTGACTAAACCTTATGGTCCATTGGTACTTTGGTCAAGTTGCTTAGCTTCTCTGATTCTGTGTTTTTTATCTGTAAATAGAAGTTCTAATAGTACCTACCACATTGGCTGGAAACCCTGGTGGCATAGTGGTTAAGTGCAACAGCTGCTGACCAAATGGTTGGTAGTTCAGATCCATCAAGTGCCCCTTGGAAACGCTGTGAGGCAGCTCTGCTCTGTCTGTAGAGTTGTTGTGAGTTGGAATCGACTCAACAGCAGTGGGTTTGTTTTACATTGGGCTGCTAGTTGGGTTACAGGCTTAATACATGTGAAGCGCTTAGAATAGGCACTCAGAGGTTAACATCTCTGATGATGTGACTTCTAAACCGCAGGAACAGGTTCTGATATCAAGACCATTTTCCTTTCCTGAAAAGTGGCCATGCTGGTCCATGCACCAGTTATCTGACTTTCGGGTACTTCCTGCGACCAAGAGTGTGTTTATTTAAATCATCATGCCCGATGTCAAGAAGATGGATAGAATTGTCAAACTCTGGAAAAGCTTTCCAATTTTGCAGGTAGTTCAGGACACTGGAAAATTTTGACAGTAAGTTGGAAGTCAAAGCTCAGTGGTATCTCAGGGATATATCTCCAGAATTTTTTTCTGATTCACAAAGATTTGATGATGAAGTAGAAGGTGTCATTAAGGCCATTGTAAGTCTGGCAAGCCATCTACAGCAGAGGTTCAAGCAGTGAGCAGCAGGCTTCTCATTCAAGGACTTGGCAAGGAAGAGCTCCAGATGATCAAGAGTTCCACTCAAGGTACCAAGAATGGATGCTTTAAATACTTAAAAACTACCGTGATACTTCTAGAAGAATTTAATTCTAGCATGTAACACGCTGGAAACAGTAAAAACTTAATGGACAATGCTTGTATTTGTTATGGGAAACTATCACGTAACATATGACAGCCAAAGCAATAGCCCTAAAAAGGATCTCCCTAAGAGCTGCTTGTTGTTGTTAGCTGCTGTCATGGCAACCCCAGGTACAATGGATGCTAATACTGCCAGGTTCTGTATTCTCCTTATGATCCCTTGTGGAGGGACCGTTGTGATCTGTGGGTGTCTTAGGCTGGGTTCTCTATCGAAGCAATACAGGTAAAGTGTATAAATATAGGTAGACAGAGATTTATGTTAAAGACAAGGCTCACGTGACTGTAGAGACTGGAATGTCCTAGGTCTGTGAATTAGGATAGATGTGAAGCAGGATAGAGGTGTTTCGTAATTCATGCAGCTGCAGGGCTGGCCAATCCAAGATCGTCAGGTTGAAGAGCAAGGATCTGCTCACAGGCTGTGATGATCCGCAGGTTCCAACATTGGCAGATGAACTGATAAATCAAGTCCCAAGAACTGGAGGTTGGAGGAATAGGAGGCAGCCTCAGGATCCAGAGTGAGCAGAAAGCCAGAATATCTGTTTATGTTTAGATGCAGGCTACACGCCCAACTGACTGCTCACAGCAGATCCCATCATGAGAGTGATCATACATAAACAGTGAGAATCATGATCTAGCGAAGTTGACACACAATCTTAACCATCATACTAGGGTTTTCATTGATTTTTGAAAGTAGATCACCAAGCCTATCTTCCTAGTCTTAGTCTGGAAGCTGTGTTGAAACCTGCTTAGCATCAAAGGCACACATAATCCTCTAATGACAAGTGGGTAGTGGCTGTGCATGAAGCATTTTCTCTGGAACTGAGTCTGGGTCTCCTTCATGGAGCATTCTTTTGTGAGAATTCTCCAAGTTCCCTGGACAAATTCCCAAAGAAGCTGTTTTGAATTCTTTGACTCCAGTAACTTTATCATTTTATGATTTTGTTTTTTATATTGCAAGGGAGGCAGGAATTATGAAGGATATAAAAATATTGAGTAGCCTGCTGGTTACTGTAAACCATACTTGAGGTAATTGTTGACTATCAGTGGCAAGAATATGGTAATTTGTTTCTGTTTGACTGGTTCATAAAACATGGCGTGTGTAAATTTTAATATTGGAAACGTAACTATTAAAATACTCCTCTGTGGGATTCAGTGTTCTCTTGCATTGCCTTTGACTTTCTTAATGAAAACTTGTCCGGTCAGATTGACTTTATATCTGGATTTGTGGAAGGGTGTTCATAGATTTGTAGATTAAAATTCTGATTAAGGGTGTCTTGGATGTTTAATAGGTTACTTTTAATAAAAATGCATTTTAAAGGTGGGTAGGTAATTACAAATCACATTTGGAAAATGTTATTTAAAGTGCATAGAGTTTAAATAATTTTAATAATAGCTAACTTTTATTAAGCACTTACCGTTTGTTTTACTTTGTGCTAAGTTCAGTGCAGGCATTATTTAATGTTAGGAATTACGCTGTGGGATATGTTATTTACCTCATTTTACAAAACAAAACAAAAACAGTGCTATTGAATGATTTTATAGATTAAGACACAGAAATTAGAGAGACTTAGTAACCCTATGGGGCTGTTCTACTCTGTCCTACAGAATCATGAGCTTGCATGAATCACACAGTTTGTCAGTGTAGGAGTTGGAATATGCACCCAGATTTGTCTAACTGCAAAACCTTTAACTATGATAATAAGCTGTATCCTTAAAAGATTGCATCTGGGTCCTCTGGAATGTGTGCTATCTGGAATGCGTGTGTAGTTGATGATCTAGTTAGGAGAATATTTGTGTTATCTCAGTGTAATGATTGGTTTAAAATCTGATGAATTTTAAGTCTCTCTAGGATCATTGTTATAAATAAAACCAGTTACCAATTTGTGTTCTACATATAGACATTCAGAGATTGGGAGCTGATTGAGGATTGATTACTAGACAGACGTCCACTCAAAAAAGTACTATTTTCTTCCCATCCCAGTCTCCGTCTCTGTTAGTCTGTAGCTTTCCTCCTTCATTATTTCCTACTTCACTCCCTATTCTCTACAGTACACTTTACTGGAGCAACTCTTAACATCCTTTTTGTGTTTGTTATCTGTTAAAAACTCTTGCCATCAAATCGATGCCAACTCATGGTGATTCTGTAGGACAGAGTAGAACAGCCCCATAGGGTCACTAAGTCTGTGATCTTTACAGAAGCAGACTGTCACATCTTTCTCCTGCTGAGTGCTGGCTGATAGATTCAAATCAAAAAGTTAGCAGCCAAGCACTTGAACTACTGCATCACCAAGGCTCTTTCGTTTTTTGTGTTAGGAATTTAAAAACGTATTTTGGACATATAAAAAGATATAAAGAATTTCATAGTAAACATCCATGTACTTGCCTCTCAGTTTAAGAAATAAAATCTACTTTTCCCCAATCGCAGCCCTGTCTTTTTCTGTAAGAGGAAGCAATTACCTCAAATTTGGTGGTTATTGTTCATCGGTATTTTAATATGTACACACACATCCGTAAATACTGTCTAGCAAGTTTTGCATGTTTATAGGCTTTACATAATGATTCATATGTATTCTTCTGCATTTCTTTCCCCCCTTCAACATGATATTTGTGATATATATCCATGTGGATACATGTAGCTCTGTTTTGTCTAGTTCAACCTTCTTTATCCTAGGTATGGGATTAATCAGTAACCAAGAAGCCTTAACCTGTGATGCAGCTTATATCTGTATCAAATAATGAATATATTTGGAGAATCTATTTAGTAGGAAATTCCACCACCACCCATTGCCACTGAGTTGATTCTGACTCAGTAGTGGCCCTATAAACAGAGCAGAACTGCCCCATAAAGTTTCCAAGAAGTGCTGGGTGGATTTGAGCTGCCAACCTTTTGGTTAGCAGGGGCTGCATTTAGCCACAAGGCTACCGGGAATTCTTTCAGTATAAAAGCCTCACTGTAGTTAATTTTATAAACTTAAAACATTATCGTGGTGAATTGTTAAGACTTTATTGTAAGCTTGCCATATTTATTTATTTTCCACTTTTGTAGAATCTTTTTAATGACTGAAAAAGAAGCTCAGTTGTTTTCAGGATGGAACTCTGGGTGATATATTTTTAATACTGTGTGTTCTGGAGGTATTTTTCATTTTTTTTTTTTCAGAATTGGAATGCTAGTTTTAGACTACAGAAATTCTAAGTTCAAATGAATACTTTTTATTTGGTAGCATTATTTTAAAGCTAAGCTAGGAGTTTTTTTTTTAAATGGTACCTTGGAAAAATTTTACAGAGCAAATTAGATTCCAGTTTGATAGTTCATACATAAAGTATTTCATGGCCTTGATTTCACTGCCCACAGTGTGTCAGCCCTCTTCCCATTTCCCATGCGAGTTGCCCATTAAACACTAGTTTTGGGCTAGACTCTGAAGATATGGCCCGTAGATGCTCTGTCAAGCCAGAGCTGAAACGATTCCTGAAGCCGGCTCTTTAGACAAAGATTAGACTGGACTATAAAACATAACATAGTATGTATGGAGAGTGTACCTTTGATTCAGGTAGGTCCATAAGACTAAATGGGTAGCACCTGTCTGGAGGTGAGATGAGGAGACAGAAAGGGACAGGAACTGGTTGAGTGGACCCTGGAAATACAAGGTGGAAAGGAGGAGTGTGCTGTCACATATAGGGATAGTAACTAATGTTGCGTAACATGTTTCTAAATTTTTGTGTGAGAAGCTAACTTGAGCTACAAACTTTCACCTACAGCACAAAAACCAAAAACAAACCCCACTAATTTTGAAGGCAATCTAAATAATGAGTCCATGAATTCTGAAGACATTTCATATTTTTCTTTTTGATATTTTATGTTAATAGTTCTGCATGGATAATCAAGAGCAAACCTATTTAAATTTTGGGAGTATATAAACAATAATTGATCTGAGTCAGTAACAAAAAATATTTCAGTCTTTTTGCTTCATTGAAATTAGACTTCTAGTGTTAGGATCTGAAGAGAAAAATGATATTTATATTCATAAACACAAATCACATTAATAGATGTGGTAACCAACAGCCTCAGATGAGGTGGATGTGATTTTTATGCAGAGTCTGGTTCGTATCTTGTGGTAGGCAAAGCAAATGGGAGCCATAGCCCGCTGTATTTAATTATCCTAATACGGGAGTATACTTTATAGACTTGCCAAGGGAGTAATTTTGTATTGAGAAAGCCCTGCCATCCTTCTCTTTAGACAAACAAACAAACATACCATTCGGAAAAACCTCTGACACTTTACGTTTGAAGGGCTAGGCCTGTCTTTACATTCCCAGACTGACAGGAATCACAGCTTGCATTCCTGCTGCCACTGCTGGGCCTGATTCCCTGGTCGAACTAGAATTTCCTCCCTGTGTTTCAGGAGGAAGATGTTAATCCCGTGCCACTTAATGTTTCAGTGGTGAGTGTGATTTCTCCTTACCCACAGGCCTTTCTGCCCTTGGGTGTGAAAGCATGCTTTCCATTGCCACCTGATAGTGAGTCATGGTGAGGTGTGTAGCTGGAGGAAATCACTTTGGCCACATCGCTGTCACCTTGTCTCTGAATAACTGATGTCTAATGCTCCAAAAAAGAATATTTTTCGTCTGACTCTCAACTTAACTTTACCACTTATTAGCTGTGTGACACTGAGCAAGTTAGTTAAGCCCTCAATGTCTTAAGTTTCTTTTTCGGTAAAATAGAGGTAGTAACTCTTACCTCATGTGGTGATGTTATGTAATCTGCACATGACATGTTAAAAGATCATAGAACTCTGTCTGATCTGTGGTAAATTCTCATTGTTATTATTAGAAACCAGTTGCTGTTGAGTTGATTCTGACTCACAGCAATCTCATGTGTGTCAGAGTAGAACTATGGCTCTATAGGAGTTTGAATGGCTGAGTTTTCATAAATAGATGTCCAGGCCTTTATTCTGGGGACCATCTGGGGTCGACTTGAACCTGTACAGCCTTTTGGTTAGCAGCAGGATAGTTGAACTGTTCATATCACCCAGGACCTCTGTTATTATTATTGCTGAAAGTGCTGTTGTACCTTGCTGTGGCTGGACTTGAGCACAGTTGTGGCTTTATCAGTAGGGACCAGTAGAAAGAGTCTGTGAACACACATATTTTTAACAGTACTTTGAGGCACAGTGTTGCATATAGGTCTCTCATTTATTGACTAGATAAGACTATCTATAATAGTATGCTGAAGTACTGCGTGCTGCCGAAGATCTTTGCTTGAAAAATTTTGGGAGAAAACCGTAAGTGGAAAGGAGTGGAGTGTCATTGGCATGGGATTAACTTTTACTTGAGAATCTGGCAGATACTACTTCCATCATTCTGACAGCTTTGTTTTCCTTTTGGAAAATATAAGTCAAAAGCAACACAGCAAAATTATTAATAATCATAGTCGCTGAAGTTAGACTGACTCACTGTGTCATATTGGGCAAGTTCTTTACTTCCCGATGCCTCAGTTTCCTCTTCCTTAAAAGATTGTTAGTTGCTTTATTTCCCTAAAAGGTTATGAGAGTTAGTTTAATTATTTGCAAAGTATTTAGAAAAGGGTCTTGAACTGTAATGAATCCTATATGTGTTTGATAAATACAGGGGAAGAAAAATAAACGTTAAAAAAACAAAAACAAAAACCAGAAAACCAAACTAACAAATCTGCTCCTAGTCATTACTACAAAAAAGCGGTCTTGTTTATGGCAGTGAGGGAGATATGTCACCTCAAGTCATTGAATTTTACCTATTGTGGCCTAGTTTGCTGGAGATTTAACAGTGAAAAGAAAGTGTGTGTAACTGTATAGAAGTTAGAGCCTAGGCGAGGAGGCATACAATTAAACAAGCAATTTGAATCATGTTGTAGGGTAAGTGTGGAATGCTATGGCCATCATGAACGGGGCTGACTAGTTTAGGGGTGAGGGAAGACTTTAAGGAAGTGGTAGCTTCTGAGCTGAGATCTGGAGGGAGGGCAAGAGCTTTCCACACCCAGGATGAGGTAGAAGTTCTCTAAGCTGCTGGAGTTAGGGGAGGGAGAGCCGAATACAGAATGTCTTCAGAAGTCCTGGAGGCCAGAGAGCCTTTGTTTCTGGAAGAGCTGAGCTCGGGTGGCTGGGGAGTAGAGACAGTAGGCCTGTGCTGAGAGGCGGGAACAGGGCTGCAGAGGAGGGCAGGAGTAGATTTGGGGAAGGTCCTCGGACCCGACTCGACGCCACTTGGCACTTGGCACTTGGCTTATTAGAAGCAAGTTAAAAAGTTTGTATTTCATTGTAAGGACAGTAGGAAATGATTGAGATGTTTGGAGTATAGGATTAATATTCTCTGAATTGCCTTTTAGAAAATTTATTTTGGCTGTGAACGTGAGAATGAATTTGAGGTAAGTAAGACTGGAGGTTGGTAGGTCAGTCACATAGGCTAGAAACTAGAGTAGCAGAAGAGGTGGAGCGAAGTAAACAGATGCCTGAGAAGTTGGGATTGGGTATGGAGCTGAGGAGAAAGGCATATGAGATGATTCCTCAGTTCCTGGGCTGGACATTTGGGTGCTGTTTCAGTGAAGGAGAATAGCCAGAGAAACAGGTTTTGAGGGAGACAGGACGAGATTTGGGTATTTGGGTATGTTGAGAGGTTCAAGTGTTTCTGAGCTATGCAGTGGAGATATTCGTAGCTCATTTCTTCTGTGAGTATGTATTTCAAGACGAGGGAATGGGACTAGAGTTAGAGATTACGGCGACACAGCGTGTGTGCAGAGACAGACATCGTCCAACTGGACGGTGATCCTGCTCAGAGAGAGAATGTAGAATGAAAAGTGGAGGTGGTTCAGGGCCAGCCTTCAGAAGCAGCTGTTCTAGGGGTGTAAGTAGAAGACAATCTTGAGAAGGTCACGGGTGGAAGACAAAAGAGCGGAACGGAGGATGGAGTAGACGAATGTCATGTCATGGAGAGGTCCTGTGTGATGAGTACATGTGACACTGCATTAGCGAGACAGTGTCATTGGTAATAGTGGGGAGAGCAGGGGAAGTGGCACAGCAGAGGTGGTAGCCCAGTTGCAGGGTTCGAGAGTGAGAGGAAGTTAAGTGAGCTACTGGTAGGGAAGGCCCTTCCAGATTATTCGGGTAACAGAAGAGAGCTGAACATACTGATGGTATGATCTAACAGAGGGGAGGAGACTTAAGATTTAGGGACTATCTCAGAGTGCAAAGTGTCTTAGACTATAGAAGGAGATGGAGTTCATGTTCCGGGTGAAGAACACATATACCCTTCCAGTACTGAAACAGCAGAAGGGGTGGAAACAACTTGTGCACACAAAGGAAACTGTGAGATTTTTGGCTGGACATTGAGGAAGTTACCAATTGATGGATTTATTTGGTTTCTAAGATAAGCATGATTAAAAAAAAACAAGCCATTACTATTGACTCAGTTCCAGCTCATAGTGACCCCTGTAGGACAGCGTAGGACTGCTCTGTCGTTTCCAAGGAGCGCCTGGTAGATTTGAACAGCTGACCTTTTGGTTAACAGCCATAGCACATAACCACTATACCACTAGGGTTTCCTTGGATAGTTCTCAGGAATTCTGCTTTAATCTCTCTCCACACCACATTCTTCTCCAGATTGATTAATACGTGATTTGTGTGTGGTAAGGATCAGCATGAATCCTCCGAATCCTTCCATTCCACCAAATGAAGAGATTGATCCAGTCCTCTTGTTCCCACATGTCCATTCTTGTTGCCAGCAGCCCTTGCAGCCCTTTCTCTTTCTCAGCCCCTGGCCATCCAGAGCTAGGTCGGAGCTCACAAGTTAAAGGGACACCGTTCTTCACACTGCCAGAGAGGCAGACCCCAGTTTCAAGTTTGGAGAGTCTACACAACAGCCCAACCTTCTGATCTGCTGAATACAAATTCAGAGGTGGTTTTCCACTGCCCCTTTGAGATGCTAACCACAAGGTTGGGAGTCCACATAACACCGTTGCTTTCTAACTTACTAGCTCCAGATAACCCTTTAGTTCCTATAATTTGTTGGAACAACTCACAGAATTCACAGAGAACATACCATATTTATGACTTCAGCTTTATTATAGCCTAAAAGTATACAAACAAAGAGATGCATAAAGCAAAATTCAGGAAGCCTCCCGTTGCAGAGCTTCCGTGTCCCAAGGGATAGGCTACCCTCCTGAGAGCAGATAATCTCAGCCAGGAAGCTGAGTCCTCGTATTCAGAACTTAAGTAGGCCAGTGTTGCATGATAGGCTAAATCCTGCCTCCTGAGGCTCATAATATCAGCCTGTCATTGAGTCAAATTCTCTGATACGGCCTGGAAGTCCTAGACCAAGGCACCCTAATTTTTTCAGTGGTTATTTGTCTGCAGCCAGAGGAAAGGCCCCCTTACTTAGGGTAGAACTAAGTCCTTGACCCCACACTTGAAGAGTTTGTCTCATAATCCATGTGAATTGGATGGAATACAATACACATGTTAAACAGAGAAAAGATAATGGAAGGAAGGAGGGAAAAATGGTAGAAATCAAATTTGGGATAAACTACCCTCAAGATACCAAGTGATGTCACTATTTCAGACTTATTCTGCAAGCAGTTCAAGTTGGATAGGCCATCTCAGTTTTTAATCTGGGTGTTTGAAGAGTATTAAGTGAAATGACTTTCCTTGTTTTCACTGAAAAACACTGCTGACTCTTCTCGTCGGTCTCACTGGACTCATGCAGGTCCTGTTTCTCCATCTTACGAGGTGGGAGTATCTGTGACAGCATCTGGGAAAATTCGGGGACTTCAGGCAGGTTTCTGCCTTTTTGCTAGCAAGAAAAGACAGAATAGAACCTGTCAGAGTTGAAAATGTCATAATTATGATCTAAAAATAGCTTTTGTTTCTATTTTCTCTATAACTACTTAAGTTCTAACTAGTCTAAGTCACAGTTTCTAGAAGAAAGAAATGCTTTTAAAGTTGTTAGAACTCTTCAAATGCAGTGGCCCAGATACAGCCTTGTTCTTGTCTTTAGGTCTCAGTGAATGACCTGAGGGAGGCACACGGCATACCTTTGAAGAATTGAAGTGGGAGGACTCTCAGATTCTTGGAAGAGAGAAGTTCCTGGATTTTAGTGGGGAAGTTCATTGCTTGTATTCCTGAAGCTAGAAGGTAGCCCATTTTTCTAGGAAGCATTAGAAGGATAGAACAGAACTACTTGGCAGCTTTTTTTTTTTTAAATAGTTCGAATCTTTGGTATCAAGCTCCTCATTCATTTAATCAATGAATTGCAAGTTAGAAAAACCCAACTAAACATAGTTGAAGCACAAGGAGTTTTTTTTTGCTCCCATCAGTTACATCTGAGGAGTAGAGCTTACTATAGACACACCTGAATGTAAGGGTTCAGTGTTGGTATCTGCTCTGTTTCTGCTTCTCTAGCACGTCCATCAGTTGGTGTCCTGCTTCGATGGCCAGTCTTTCCATGGTGGCCGTAATTTCCAGTTTTTGTCTTTCCTGTCACTCTAGAAATGCCAGAGGACAGTAACCTCCTTGTTTGTAGAGTGGAATTTCTCAGGTAGTTGATTCACCCTGCCCCCTGAGGACATTTATCAATGTCTGGAGATTAATTTAGAACCCTCTTGGCATAGTAGTTAAGTGCTACATTGCTAACCCAAAAGGTCAGCAGTTCAAATCTACTAAGCATTCCTTGGAAGCAGTATGGGGCAGATCTGCTCTGATCTATAGGGTTTGCTATCAGTTGGAATCGACTTGATGGTAGTGGCTTTGGCTTTTTGGAGGTAATTTGGTGGCTGCACCTGAGGGTGGGGAGTGTATCACTGGCATTTAGTGGGTAGAGGGTAAGGACGGCGCTACACATCTTACAGCGCACAGTTAGTGGTGGTGAAGTTGAGAAGCCATGCCCTATACCAGCATACTTTTGTGAGTGAAATTATGCCAGGACTACAGGTAATAATGGGGATTGTCATGAATAAATCTGGGTGTGCAGTTGCCCTGTGTAAGTACCTGACAGCCCAGGTACTTGCCTAGCCAGTCTGAGACTGGCTGGTTTACTGTGGCCAGCCTGAATCGTGTACCAGCCCTTCTGGTGGAGAATTGGGCAGCAGGTGATTGTCTGCCTATACAGAACACCAAGGCTGCAAACAAAAGGATGTGTAGAATAATGAATAAAAGAAGCTGGTTTCTTACATGCTAGAGAACTTGCCTTTCTCGGCATCACTTTACTTGACTCTCTTTGATCTGGGTCAGGAGGCTGGGGGTGACAAACAGATGAAGATGGTGTGAAAACTGGTGTTGTTAGGTGCTCTCGAGGCGATTCCAAGTCATGGCAAACTCATGTATCCAGCATAGAACTGCTCCACAGGGTTTTCAGGGCTGCGACTTTTCAGAAGCATTTCTCCAGGCATAGCCTCCTATCTCTGTGGCTTTGAACTGCCACCCTTTTGGTTAGTAGTTAAATGCTTAACTGTGCCACCCAGGGACTCATCTGTGAAGATAGCGGGTCAAAATACGTATGTCTTTTATTTTTTCCTGTGGAATGACTGATCAGTTTTAACAAGAATGGAGTAGAGAAGGACAGCTCAGGTTTTTTTTTTTTTTTTTTTAAAAAAGACACCTTTGCCACCGAGTGAATTCCGACTCAGAAATCCTCTAGGACAGACTAGAACTGCCTGCCCCATAGAGTTTCCAAAGAGCAGCTGATGGATTCAAACTGCCAACCTTGTGGTTAGCAGCCAGATGTTTAACCATTGTACCCTAAGACAGTGGGAATAAAGACTTACCTCTGCAGTTTTCCCAAATGTAGGTTCAAGCCTCTTGATACAATGAGGTGGTGTTTGTGGTGTACCCATGATTGTTTTTTGATCGTTGTGGAAAGAAATGAAAATATTTAATATTTAGCAGTTTTAGCTGGTTATAAGACCCACCCCAAACCCACTGCCATTCTGTGGATTCCGACTCATGGTGACACCATAGACAGAGTAGACTGCCCCATTGAGTTTCCAAGGAGCACCTGGCGGGTCGGAACTGTTGACCTTTGGTGAGCAGACCTAGCGTTTTACCAACATGCTGCTGCCAGGGTTTCCTAACTTTGTTTCTTAAAAAAGAGACAGAAACATGGACTGTCAGGAATTTAAGGAAATAAATTGTTGTTTAGTTTCTAAAATATTTTCCTTTTTCCTTAACTGGCTATAGTCCAGGAAAAAATTTAAAAAATTAAACAGCAATTTACTGCCTTCCTTTAAATTTCTGACACTCCGTGTTTCTGTTTATTTTTTGAGAAACAAAGTAATGTGAAGACAAACTGAATTTTGTTAGTGTAATTCATCCAGCAGAGTGGATTGAATAATCTTAAACAACAGTTTTCCTTTTAAATGAGGAAAACTGCTGGAAAAGAAATTAGAGTAGAATTTTTTGTTTCTAATTTTTTATTTTCCTGGTTTAATTTAAATTTTTAAATCAATCGACAGATTCAGCAAAGTTATCCAAATAATTTTTGTTCTGAAATTGTATGATAGTGACTGGAAATATTTTTATTTTTTCTGTTTTGTTGCGTATACTGGATACTGTCTAGCATAAAGATTTAAAAGAAGGTAAGTGACCTGTTTGTACTGTTGTCTTTTTGTTTGTAAAGTCTAGGGGAATTGAGATTGGTAAATTCACTGTGTGTTAGGTACTTTGAAATCGTTTAGAACTGACTGCCATTAGTAATAATACTGTGTACAAGCCTGGTGTGGCAATACAAATGAACCTGTCGATGAACAGTCGTATATCCAGAAACAGGGTGTATCACCTAACCACAGTTAGCAGGCTTTGTTTGCTGTGCAGTAGTTCAGTGCCTTTTGGCATTGTCTCCTGGAATGTCCGTGGGCCTGATTTATCTAGACAATCACAGAGCAAAAAGGTTTTTGAAAGCACTTCTTTATCCAGGAAACAAAGAGGCAACTTTGCAGAGACCATCACATTTTGTGGCTTTGAAATTCATTCCCATAGTGTTAGAGCTGAAAGTACAATTTTGAGTAAATGCATTTCCTCAGTTTAACTGTATGGAGTGATACAGTGGCAAGAAGTGGGGAGAGAGTTCGTTGTGTGGTGGAAGGCAGCGCTTCAGTGAGCAGTGGACTTTTGAAAGGTGTTGGAGAGCCACCTTAGAATGAAGGACTGTAGCATCATTTTTTAAAAATATTTTATTGTGCTTTAGGTAAAAATTTACAATCCAAGTCAATTTGTCACACAAAAACTTACACACACATAGCTATATATCTCTGGCTGCTCTCCCCACTCTGTGGCAGCATGGTCCTACTATCTACCTTATGTTTCTCGTGTCCATTCACCTAGCGGCTGTCCACTTCTGCCCTCTCATCTGATTTCTGGACAGGCTAACAGACACTCAGTTAGCCCCTTCTCCCTTTTTCCTTTTGTCATCTTTCTTCTGCTTGCCTTTAAAAACCTCTGTGGGCTTGGTGGTTTATATGAGCAAATTCCTTGTTAGCGTCAAGGCATGGTTTTCCCACCAGGACCGTGAACCATCCAGTCCCTCCAGTGGACACAAGTCACCCAGTCCTCTTGGGTGGATATTCAGGGTCAGACAAAAAATATCGAACAATGCAGTCATTTATAACTTACTCAGAAATGTCAGTAAGCCTAGAGAGTCACCTGTAACAAACTCTTTGGAGTAGAAAACAACCTGAAAGACCCCTCCTCAAGTTCTTTCTGGTCAATCAGGAGAAAGGTGATTCCTCAGGGTTTAGGGAAAAAAATCTCCCAAGCTATTTTTCCCAAGGCTTTGAATCTATTTGAACTGGTGTCAGTCATGTCTGATGAAGCAAAACCAGAACAGGCCTGAATTTGTACAATATGGGTGATCTGGAATGATAGAACAAGAAAAATTATGGATTGTACCCCAGGAATAAGAAATTCAGAAAAAGCACAGTGATCCATTTCTGGAGCCTGATGTATGAAATTGGGTTAGTGGCTGAACTCTGAAGAATAATACCTATTTGAAGAGGCATGGTCGGACACCATTTTTGAGTGAGGCAGCACTGTTTATGACTGTTCAAAATCCAGTGGGCAAGAGATTTGGTTGCTATGCAAATATGTGCATTGTTCTTGTTTTCTAAGGGGGAGGTTAAGTTCTAGCAAGGCCTTAATCTGTACTTTTTTTATGTTCTGTTCTATTCACCCAAAGTTCAGAAATTCATATTAGCTGCTGTGTTGCTTCCTCAGTCATGACAGAAGAAGGAAGAACTGGTTTGAAACCCTCCCTTTTCCAGAGAACCAAGACAAAAGGCCACATATAGGAACCCACTTCCCCACACTTGCCCAAGGTCACCTTGCGAACAGTGACTTCATCAAGCGCTTAGTTGTATTCGCTGAAGCCTTTAGTTTTCTAGGAGTTCATGTATTACCACTGATGTAGGATTTTGCAAAACTAATTTGGGGTATTACCTTGTGTAAAGCCATGGGACTCTTATGTTCTGGTATCTGCAAAGCTTGCTTCAGGGACTTTTAAAATTTCCTGTGAATGCTAGGAACTTCCTTTAAGCAATTAGAAGACATAAGAAGGGAAGTAAACTTCAGATAATCTGGTATAGTGTCTAGAATAGTGACTAATCTGCTTATATTTAAAACAAAAAAACCAAAGCAGAATGTAAAAACTATTATTACCATTAGTGATCCAATGGGTACATGAGTTAATCTGCAGGGTATACCTGATATTATTGGCATATTTACAGTCTGCGTAGTTTATCAGCAGTGGATAAACTCTGAAAACCGAAACCCACTGCTGTGGAGTCAGTTCTGACTCATAGTGACTCTGTGTACAATAGAAGAAGGCACTGCGTGGTCCTGCACCGTGCCCACAATCGATGTTATGCTTGAATCCATTGTGGCGGCCACTGTGTCACCCATCTTGTTGAGGGTC
The DNA here is from genome assembly GCA_028571685.1 of Heterohyrax brucei. Lineage (NCBI taxonomy): Eukaryota > Metazoa > Chordata > Mammalia > Hyracoidea > Procaviidae > Heterohyrax > Heterohyrax brucei. Next base: position 7,340,665 of record CM053143.1, read on the forward strand.
TTCCTCTTTTTTGCTGAACCTCTACATTACCAAGCATGATGTCCTTCTCCAGGGCTTGATCCTTCTTGACACCATGTCTGAAGTACGTCAGACATAGTCGCACTGTCCTTGCTTCTAAGCAGCGCTCTGGTTGTACTTCTTCCAGGATAGGTCTGTTCCTTCTTTTGCAGACTGTGATGTATTCAGTGTTCTTGAATACTGTGATTCAAAGGCATCACTTCTTCTGTCTTCCATATCCATTGTCAGCCTTATTCAGTAAATATGAGGCAGTTGAGAACACCATGGCTTGGGTCAAGTGCACCCTAGTCTTCAAGCTGACATCTTTCCTTTTCAAATACTTTAAAGAGATCTTTTGTAACAGATTTGTCCAGTGCAGGGCATCTTTTGATGTGACTCCTGCTGCTCTAAGTGTTGATTGCGGATGCAAGTAACATGAAATCCCCGACAATCTCAGTCTTTTCTCCGTTTATCGTGATGTTGCTTATTGGTCCAGTTGGAGGATTTTTTTTTTTCTGTGACTAAGTGAAAATATACAATCCAAATTAAATTTGCATGCATGCCTATCTGTAGCTTGTTCAGCTCTCCTTGCCCAGTGACAGCACACTCCTCTTTTTTGTTCTGTGTGTGTTGTATCCTCTTAACAATCTCCTGTCCGTTTCTCTCTACCCTCTCCTCTCCTTTCTAGTAAGAGGCCAGTAGGACAGCATCCTATAGATGCATAGAACCAAGTTGGAAGATTTTTGATGATGTTGAGGTATAATTCATACTGAAGGCTGTGGTCTTTGATCTTCACCAGTATTTCAGGTCCTCTTCACTTTCAGTAAGCAGGATTGTGTCATGTGTATAACACATGAGTCTTCCGCCAGCCCTGATGCCCCATTCTTTATGTGGTCTATCTTCTTGGATTATTTGCTCAGCATACAGATTGAGTAGGTATGGTAAAAAGGATACGACCCTGGTGCACACTTTCCTGACTTTAAACCATGCAGTGTCCCCTTGCTCTGTTCAAAAGACTACCTCTTGATCCGTGTACGGATTCCTTGTGAGCACGATGAAGTGTTCTGGAATTCCCGTTCTCCATGTTATTGGTAGTTTGTTATGATCCACACAGTCCAGTGCCTTTGTATACTCAGTAAAACACAGGTAAACATACTCATGTTATTCTTTGCTTTCAGCCAAGATCTATCTGACATTAGCAGTGATACTCTGCTTCCATGTCCTCTGCTGAATCCAGCCTGAATTTCTGGCGGTTCAATATACTGCCACAGCTGCCTTATTTTTTGCAGCTCCTTTTGAATGATCTTAATCAAAATTTTACTTGCATGTGTCATCAAATAGATGTCATCAAATCAGTTGCATGTATAATGTCTTGGATTGAACTGTGTTCCCCCCCAAATCTGTGTAGCAACTTGGATAGGCCATGATTTCTGATATGTGTTCTTGTCCTCAGTTTTGTAAATCCTGTCTCCACGATGTTAATGAGGGTGAATGGGTAGCAGTTGTTTTTGTGGGGCAGGACTCAATGTGTAAGATTGTTTTGTGCATTGAAGCCGTCTCCTGAAATTATAAAGGAAAGAGGCTAGCAGAGAGAGTCGGAGACCTCATACCACCAGGAAACTGAACTGGAAGCTGAGTGCATTTTTTGGAATGGGCTGAGGCCACTGGACCTCAGAAGCTTCCAGTCTAGGGGAAGATTGACGGCAGGCATGTCCAGCAAACAAAGCCTTCTCCTGGAGTTGACACCCTGAATTTGGACTTTTAGCCTACTGGACTGAGACAAATGAAATTTCTCTTTTTAAAACAATCCACTTGTGATATTTCTGTTCAGGTAGCACTAGAAGACTAAAACATAGTATATGAATGTTACATACTAATGATATTGTTAGATATAGTAATGATATTGTTAGATAATTTCTGCAGTCTTAGAAATGGGAATTTGTATGGATTGCTTTCAGTCAGTTGGCCCAGTAGCTGCCCTCTGAATTTCTTGGTATAGGAGAGTGAGCACTTCCAGCGCTGCATCCATTTGTTGAAACATCTCAGTTGATATTCCATGCATTTCTGGAGTCTTGTTTTTCACCAGTGCCTTCAATGCAGCTTCGATTTCTTCCTTTAGTACCATTGGTTGTTAATCATATGCTACCTCTTGAAATGGTTGAAGACTGACCGATTCTTTTTGGTTCAGTGACTGTGTGTATTCCTGCATTTTCTTTTGCTGCTTTCTGTGTCATTTAATGTTAAAATATTAAACAAAGACACTGGTTAATTTAAAAATATTTTAGAGTTTACCCAATAATTACTGAATTTAGTTAATCTCAGTTTTTGTGTGGGAAGCTGACATCAAAACCCTGGTCTCCTGACTTTTGCTGTGGAGCTGGGAGGGTCTGATGACTTAGGCCAGTTGTGCTACTCCGTAGGCAGGGGTGGATTGTCCAAAGGCAAGGTAACCACCATGCTTACCAGATCATCTGCAGTAAAATTGTTCACTATGGATTAGTAAGTAAGCACAGTTAAGCATGTGCTTATATTGCATGTTGGGTTTATCTTACCCTCTCGGGAATTGGAAATTTGAAAAGAAACTTTGATTCTGTAAGAAAGGCACTGTTGTTTTTGGAGAGAGACAGATGCCAGCCCTAAACAGAAGGAGAATCTCTGATATGGTTAATAAATGTGAAATTGTTCACAGTAGGTGATCTGGTAAGCAGGATTAGTACTGTGCTTACCTTACCTATTGGGTAATCTACCTCTGCTTCAGAGATGAGAAACTGCTTTGTCCCAGGTTCTGGCTTCATGATGTTCATTTGTAATGTTAAGTTTATACCAAAGTCGTATTCTCTGTCTGTCAGTTTACAGTACTAGTGAGTAAACACTACTTTAAGGGAGATTTTTTTTCCTTTTGAAAGTGTTTTCGTGTGACTCATATCCAATTCAAGGATGTTGAGATTATACATTTGCATGAGAATGAGAAAGTATTGAAATGGTGTCATTTAATAATTCATATTAGATACTTATTTTAGATATTAGATGCTTAATTTGAAGGAAATAGAGAAATTATGAACTGAACAAGGATGAAGTAACATTGTTTTATAGCTTGAGGTTTCACTAATCTGCTACTACTGGCCGTAACAAAGACCTCATATTCCTGAAGACTTTGGGGTCCAGATTCCAGTAGACTGTCAGCAACTTGAGGGGCAGCATCTTTGTTTCATTTACTGGTACTTAAACTGTGCCAGATGTGCTCTTGCTCTTCTTGTGTACCACTGAGTTGATTTTGACTCTTAGTGATCCTGTATGACAGGGTAGAACTGCACCATAGGGTTTCCTAGGCTGTAATCTTTACAGGAGCAAATCATCAGGTCTTTTTTTCATTGGAGGTACAGGTGTGTTCAAACTGCAGACCTTTCAGTTAATAGCAAAGTGCTTAACTACCGTGTCACTAGGGCTCTTGTCAAATGCATGGGTGTTAGATAAATACTTGTGTCAATGCCTGTCTGGCTTCTGGAATGTTGGAATTGGAGTCCCTGAAGCTCTGTGAAGTTAAATGATGCCAGTAAAACCAAAAATCCAAACCCACTGCCATCGAGTTGATTCTGTCTCCTAGAGACCCTATAGGACAGAGTAGAACTGCCCCACAGAGTTTCTGAGGAGTGCCTAGTGGGTTCAAACAGCCAGCCTTTTGGTTAGTGGCCATAATGCTTAACCACTATGTCACCAGGGTTTCTGACACCAGTCAAGAAGCAGATAAAGAACTTGAGAATTCGGGGTCTTGGACTCCTGTCCTGTTCCTGAGCCACTTATTAAAGGGGAGAAGGTGCCTTTTGTTGCTATCCCAGCTCCTCTTCAAATCCTGTGAAGTACTTGATAGTTGATTAAAACAATCAGAATCATAGGGCCCAAGAGATGAAAAGGGTCAATGTCTGGTTAGAAAGCTGTTTTGTCTGATCTGAGTTGATGAATTTTTGGGATAGTTTTCATGTACTTCTGAGAACCATAAACTGCTTCCAAATTGAAGACAAACTCAGTGTTTGTTAAATTTTGATTGTTCCTCCTTCATAATTATTCATATTGAATATGTGGAAAAACATGTACAAGCTTTTCTGTAATCTGCTTCCATATGGGAATAAATAGTATTGATGAATTTTCACTGTTACATGTGAGTTTAAAAATAGGGGGTTGGTTTTAAATTTGTTTCACATGAAGAAAAATTAGAGGAAAAGCACAAGGAAAAATAGTGATTCTTCTGCACAGATAGATTGTGCGCTCTTTTGTTACATTTATAGTAGAACGAAGTCCCTGAAGAAATACTAAGAATCACTTCAAAAGGAGACCTTGTAAAAAAAAATTCCCAAACAGTAGTGATACAATGAAAGCTAACTTAGTCCTTAGGCAAAACCATAGCTGGAACAATAGGTGTACTTGTTAGTTCAAGAAGAACACAGTGTCATATGTTTACTCATTAAAATTTTTTTCTTACATCATCAGTTGTGGAAAACACAGTCTGGAAGTTATGTGTTAATGGGAACTCTTTAGAATTTTCTAGAAAGTTGCAGGCTATTCTATTCCACCAGGCAGTTAGTAAGCAGGATGGACCCTCGCCATAAGTATATCAGTCAGTACTAAGTTATCAAAAAGAAAGACAGGACTTCTTTTGAAAATGTTCACATTATTGGGCTTTCCTTTGGCAAGCTACCGATTAAGTATTAAGAAGTAACTTTTTAATTGTTATTTTTAAAACACAGTTAATTAGATATTGTCCTCTTGTTTTTTGCTGTTCCTTGAACCTTATATGGTAGGGTGATACTCTTTTGTTCCTCTTTCAGAAACTAGACCACCACTAAAGAAATTGTGTACGTGCCTGCATTTGTGTGGGACTGTAAAACACATCTGAGTGTATGTGGATGTGTTTCTGAGTCAACCTCTGTGGCTCTTTGCTGTATATTTTGCTCTTGATTTACATTGCAGTGTATCTCATGTCTTGAGCCAAAAAAAATGTATCAGTCGTAACTGGCTGTTTGTCACAGAAAAGTCAGTTAACAGTGTCTGGACCAAGCTTGTGATTATTTCTTACACAGTAAATCTGAGAATAGGTGGTTGTTGGCTAATTATCAAGACTGAGGATTCTGTAAGTCTCTTGGCCTTTTCCTCATGGTTACAAGGTGACCTAGCCATCACATCCACTTTCTCAGGGCTTGTGGGCTAGGGGAGAGAGGAAAAAGAGAGGAGGAGAGCTCTGTATTAAAGGCTTCCCCATGAGTCTTTAATCAGCTACTGCTTAGATCTCATTGGCCATGGTTTTCACGTGGCTTTCCCTAGCTGACTGGGAGTCTGGGATGTGGTACAGCCTTTGTTGTAGAGGAAGGCAAGGGAAAGGAAAATTGGCATGGTTGTTACATGAACCAATTTCTGGATCAATGAGAAGTAGTTAAAAAAAATTTACGGTTGAGAATCTTAATAGGACTTTTTCTCTTAACATCAATTAGTTGATCAACAAGTTTTCACTGAGTGATGTTAATACGAACTGTGTTGTTACTGGTCTTGGGGCAAGGCAGGGTGATAAAAATGTGTTATTAATTTTATCATTTACACAAATACTAAGTACATGAAACAAAAGAATCTGTGTAGTTAAGTGATATATTTTCTTACCAGATTATACGAAGGGGGCATTCATGGATACCTGATGTAATTAAAAAGGCTCCATGGAGAAGGCAGAATTGACTGAGCCGATAGATCAAGGGGAGTGGTAGATGTTTCTGGTCTAGTGGAGCAGTTTGAATGATCAAGGTTATTTAGAATGTCGAGGGAAGTGTTAGGACCTATTGGAAGGGTAGTGCCTTGGTGGTGGGATGGTTAAGTGATATGGCTGCTAACCAGAAAAGGTCAACAGTTCAAATTCTCCAGCTGCTCGCTAGCAATCCTAAGAGGATAGTTCTGTTCTGTCCTCTAGGGTCATTACCAGTCAGAAGCAACCTGATGGCAACAAATTTGGTTTTTGGTTTATAGAAAGGATGAGTCTGGAAATCGTTTCAGCCCTAAAACAGAACTAGAGAATATTTGATATTTAGGAGAAGGATATAGTGGAAATAACTGACCAAAGAAAAGTAATCACCTGTTCCTGTGGGCCCAGGAGGGTCTGGGTCCTGGGGTGCCTGTTGGACGGCTGTCCGATCCACACCGAAGAGAGCTCCTTGGTTGTCCTGGTTTTTGGTATTGCAACTGGAGATACCTAAAGGGAGCCCAAGGGAAAGTTAGCAGGGCCTAGTGGCTTCTTTAGATTTGGTGAAAAATCTGTATCATTAGTGGTAATTGATATTTTCATCTTGGCAGACAAGGCGAAAATTAGAGACCAGAACCAGAAAATCATTGGAAACATGTTGGCTGAAAGTCATCGGCTGTTGTGCCCCGTGGTGTTTGCAGTCTTTGCTGCTCTGCCTCTGCCGTCTTGATTTCCTTTATCAGATTGCGGCCTGTTCTGGCACCACTCTCTTTTTGGCTCATAGTTTCTGTTGCCTTGTCACTTTAGTTTGCACCAGGGCCTCCACTTTGAGTGTTATCTCAGCCTCACTGTCCACTAGGCACCTGGGCATTTCCACATTTGTAAGTCAAGATCCTAAGAGAATCTAGTTGGCCTAGTTAATTACCATTGCCCTTGTTTGGGAGAAGATTGTTATACTTGGTCCATAAGAGGTCACCAGCTAGCCAGTTGATTGGCTTGCCCTGAATCCAGTCAGCTGTAGCTTGTGATGTGGGATAGAACTGTCCAAGACTGCTACCTCAGCAGGAACTGGAAGAAGGAGGTCAGGATGTTTGATACGATGGACATGCTCAGTACATATGTTCCAATATTGGCTTTATAACTGTTTCTTTATCAAAAAGAACTATTTTCCACCTCATTTTATAAGGAATCTGGTGCAGTTAAACCAAAAGCAAACCCACTGCTGTTGAGTCAATTCATACTCATAGTGATCGCAGAGGACAGAGTAGAACTGCCCCATACAGTTTCCAAGGAGCGCCTGGTAGATTCAAACTGCCTACCTTTTGGTTAGCAGCTATAGCACTTAACCACTATGCTGCCTGGCTTTCCCTGCTGCAATTGGGTATGAATAAACATTTGGCTAATGCTTTCATTTGGTATTTTGTTTTATATTTTAACAGCTTTATTGAGATGCCAAGCCAGTAGAGTTCAAGGACTTGTAGTATATTCAGAGAGTTGTGCAATCATCAGTACATTTGATTTTTAGAACACTTTTATCACCCAAGAAAGAAACCCTGCACCTATTTGGCTAATTCTTTTTGGTGCTAGGTGGTTGTTTTTAGTTCCCGAGTTGATTCCAATTTGTGGTGACTCCACGTGTACAGAGTAGTACTTCTCCATAGGGTTTTCAAGCATGTGACCTTTGGGAAGCAGATCACAAGGCACCTCTTGAGGGCTGTGACCCACCAACCTCTCAGCTAGTAATGAAGCATGTAACTGCGTGTGCCACGCAGCCACCTTTATCTCCATTTTATTCACATAGAAACAGAGGCTTGAGAGAAATAGCTTTTCCAAAGTAAGTAACTGGCAGAGCATATTTATGAACCAAAACTCATTGCTGTCCAATAAAAGTATAATGCAAGCCATGTATGTTACTGAAATTTTACTAGTAATATAAAAAGGTGAAATTAATATTAATAATATATTTCAATTCAGTATATCTAAACTGTTACCATTTTAACATAGTTTGTATCAACATAAGAAAGATATATTGAGCAATAATTTTTCCTTTTGTTAAGTTTTCAGAATCTAGTGTATACATATAATTTTAAAAAATTTTCTTTTTTATAGTGTTACTGATTTTATTGATTTAAATTGAAGTTTGCAATTTAGTAATTTCTTTTTCTTTTTATTGTAATTTAGATGAAAGTTTATAGTTTTTCACTCAAGAATTAATACAGCCCCTGGGCTGATGTGCCCATTTTAGTCTTGTATTATAGTTCTATCTAATGCTTGGCTAAAGGGTGACTATCAGGAGTGACTTCAGTTCTAAGTTAAAAGGGTATCAGGGGGGCATAGTCTTGGGGTTTCTCCAGTCTGTCAAACCAGTAACTTTGGTCTTTTTTTTGTGAGTTACAGTTTGTTCTACAGTTTTCTCCAGTCTGGACTTAATTCTGTTATGTGATCCTGGTCAGAGCCATCAGTGGTGGTAGCTGGGCACTGTCTACTTGTGCTGGATTTGGTTTGGTGGAGGCTGTGGACTACTCTTTCCAGTGTGTCTTTGGTTTTTTTTTATTTTCTCTTGCTCCTGATGGAGTATCTTGAATGGCTACTTACTAGTTTTTAAGACTCCAGACGCTACTTACCACAGTCAGATGGGCTTTATGAACTTCTGCGGTATGAAATTGATCAATTGCTGGTGATTGGAATGTGAAAGTTAGAAACAAAGAAGGATCTGTAGTTGGAAAATATGACCTCGGTGTGAGAAATGATACTGGAGAGTCTGTGATATAAATTTTGTAAGAACAATGAATTGTTCATTGGACATACCTTTTTTTCAGTAACATAAATGGCCAGTATACATGTGGACCTCTTGGGATGGAATACGCAGGCACCAAAACTGTTACATGTGTGTAGGAAGACACGATGGAGAAGCTTAATATATATTGGATGACATCAAAGATTTGTACATGAAGAAATCAAAAGACATTAAAAAGACGAGACAGAGAAAAAGAGAGACCAAAATGCTTGCCAGAAGAGACTCTGAAAGTTGCTCTTGAATGTAGAGTAGCTAAAATAAATGGGAGAAATGATGGAGTAAAAGAATTGAACAGAAGATTTCACAGGGTGGCCTGAGAAGACTGAGTAAATTATTATAATGAAATGTGCAAAGTCCTGGAGTTATAAAACCAAAAGGAAAGAACTTACTCAACAGTTCTCAAGCTGAAAGAGCTGAAGAAAAAATTTAAGCCTCAAGTTGCAGTATTGAAAGGTTCTGTGGGCAAAGTATTGAATGACACGGAAGCATCAAAGAAGATGGAAGGAGTACACAGTCACTAGATCACAAAGAACTGGTTGATGTTCAGTCATTTTAGGAGGTAGCATGTGATTAAGAACTGATGGTACCAAAGGAAGAAATCTAAGTGGCACTAAAGACACTGATGAGAAACGGGCCCCCAGGAATTGACAGAATGTCAGTTGAGATGTTTCAACAAGTGAGTGCAGTGTTGGAAGCACTCACTCATGTATGCCAGGAGATTTGGAACAAGACAGCTACCTCGTCAACTGACTGGAAGAGATCCATGTATGTCGCTATTTCGAAGAAAGGTGATTCAAGGGAATGCAGAAATTATCTAGCAATATCATTAATATCACGTGTAAGTAAAATTCTGCTGAAGGTCCTTCAAAAGCAGTTGCAACAGTGCGTCAAAGGGGAACTGCTGGAATTTCTAATTGGATTCAAAAGAGGATGTGTTATGAGGAATATCAAATGATGCGGATCATGTTAGGTGAATCTTGAGTGAAAGCAGAGAGCTCCATAAAGATGTTTATATTTTATTGGCTTTGTAAAGATATTTGACTGTGTAGATCCTGACAAATTATAGATAATATTGTGAGGAATGGGAATTCCAGAACACTTAATTGTGCTTTTGCAAACTTGTAAATAGACCAAGAGACAGTTATTCAAATAGAACAAGGGGATACTGCATGATTTAAAATCAGGAAGAACCTGCTTCAGGGTATCTTTTCACTATAGCTACTCAGTCTGTACGCTGAGTAAATAATCTGAGAAGCTGGACTATGTGAAGAGGTAGGGCATGAAGATTTAGAGGAAGACTCCTTAATAACCTGTAATATGCAGATCACACAACCATACTTGCTGAAAATGAAGGTAACTTGAAGCACTTACTGATGAAAATCAAAGACTGCAGCCTTCATTATGGATCACACCATGACATAAAGAAAAAAAGACTGTGGCTGGACTAGTAAGCAGATCATAATAAATGGAGAAAATATTGAAGTTGTCAAGGATTTCATTTTACGTAGATCTACAGTTAGCACACTTGAAGACAACAGTCAAGAAATGAAATGACGTACTGCATTGGCCAAATCTACTGCAGAAGACCTCTTTAAAGTATTAAAAGATACAGATAATACTCGAGGACAAAGGTAGGTGCACCTGACCCACGCCATGGTATTTTCAGTCATTTCACATGCATTGGAAAAGTTGACTATGGATAAGGAAGACTGAAGAAAAATAGGTGTATTTGAATTATGATGTTAGTGAAGAATATTAACTATATCATGAATTACCAAAAGAACAAATGTGTCTTGGAGGAAGTATAGCCAGAATACTTCTTACATACAAAGATGGCGAGACTTCTCTCATACTTTGACATGTTCTCAGGAAGGACTAGTCCATGGAGAAGGATATCATGGTTGGTAGAGGGCCAGCAAAAAAAGAGGAGGACTCTTAAGGGGATATATTGCCACAGTGGCTGCAACAATGGCTCAAGCATATCAAAGATTGTAAATATGGCACAGGACCAGGCAGCATTTCATTCTGTGGTACATAGTGTTGCAGTGATTTGGAACTGACTAACTTGATAGTACCGGACAGCAACAACAAAAACAACAAGTGCATGTGTCCAATTAGTCCTACCCACTTTCAGATGCTTAGTAGCTGTGTGTGGGTAGTGGCTACATTGTTGTAGAGCTCAGGTCCAGCTGACTCAAATCCCATGTATTCAAGCTGCCCCCCTCCACTGCTTGGGAAAGTAATAGCCACATCTGCACCTGACATTTGTAGAGGCAGACCATTTACAAAGGGCTTAGCTGCATGCTTAGCTCATTAGATTTTCATAGTAACTCGAGGAGGTAAATATGTCAGGTCACCATACCTGTCCATTTGGCTTGGTAATTTTACAGATGATGCTATCAAGATTGAGAGAGGCTCAGTGGCTCATCCAGATTTACAGGATTGCTACTTGGCAAGCTAGGAGTTGAATCCAGCTGACATGAATCCATCTCACACTGTGGACTGCATGACAGCCCAGGGAACTTAGGGAGGTAGGAAGGGCCCATTCTTTTCTTCCTAAGGCTTGGTGTAGACTTATAACATAGAGGGTTTATCTGTTTCCCAGGTCTTTGTTTGGCTTCCTGAGGAGCTCAACTCCACCAGAAACACCCAGAGTCTTTGTTACTGTTTTCCTCCTTGGCTCATTTTGACCCCTTCTACTTTTTCTCATGGGTTAAATGGTGCTCCCCCAAAATATGTGTAGCTATTTGGCTACACCGTGATTCCTGGTATTGTGTCAAGTTCCTCTGTGCCTGTAAACCCTGCCTCTATGATGTTAATGAGGGAGCATAGGTAGCGCTTGTGTTGGTGGGACTCAATGTGTAAGATTCTTGTGTCAGTAACTTGAGCTATAAAGGAGAGAAGCTAACAGAGAGCTGGGGACCTCATACTACTAAGAAGCAGTATCAGGAGCAGAAGGGATGTACTTTGAAGAGGACCCAAGGTCCCTGTACCTCAGAAGCTCCTAGTCCAGGGGCAGATTGATGACAAGGACATTCCTCTAAAGCCAACAGAGAAAGCCTTGCCCTGGAGCCGATGCCCTGAATTTGGACTTGTGTACTGGACTGTGACAAAATAAAATCTCTCTTTTTAAAGCCATATACTTACGGTATTTCTTTCTTGCTTTTTTTTTAATTTAATATGACTGAGTGAAAATGTACATTCCTGTATAAATTTACATGCCCACCTATATGCAGCTTCCACTGCTCTCCCTGTCCAGTGACAGCACACTCTTCCTCTCTGCTCCATACATGTCTCATCCTCCCAACAGTCTCCTTTCCCCGCCTCTCCATCCACTCTCCTTCCTCCAGCCAGAGGTCAGCAAGATGATATCCTATAGATGTACAGATCCATATAGTGCATCCAATATATGGTCACTCTGCATTGCCAAGTCCAATCCATTTGTGTCCGAAGAGTGGACCTTTGTTATGATTTATGGGCAAGGGAAACATCAGGACCAGGGGTCGTGCTCCCAGGGGAACCCCGAAACTGCTGGACTGTCAATGGCAGTCTTTTAGTGGAGATCTCAGGATGCACCCCTTTTTATTCTTGTGTTGCCAGTGAGACTCAACTTAGTGAGCTCCATTGCATCTGGGTTGATTCCATCTTTTTGCTGTCATGGACTGTGCTGCAATAAACATTCTTGTGCATGTGTCCGTTGGTGTGAAAGGCCTTGATTCTGTAGGATATATTTCAAGTAGTGGAATTAACTGGGTCAAATGGTATATCAATATCCATTTTTTTAAGGAAGTGCCAGATTGCTTTCCAAAGAGGCTGGGGACCATTTTGCAACCCCACCAACAGTGTGGGAGAGTTCCACTTTCTCCACAGCCTCTCCAGCATTTGTTGTTTTGTGTTTTTTGGATCATGGCCAATCTTGTTGGGGTGAGATCGTATCTCATTGTCGTCTTGGTTTGAATTTCTGTAATAACTAAAGATCATGAACATGTCCGCATGTGGTTTTTGACTGTTTGGATCTCCTCTTTAGTGAAATGTCTGTCTATCTGCTTTGCCCATCGCTTAATTGGATGATTTATCTTCTTCTTATTGACATTTTGTAGTATCCTATAGGTTATGGAGATCAGGCATCGGTCTGACATAGAGTTGCCAAATATTTTTTGCCATTCTGTAGGTGTTCTTTTAATTCCATTAATAAAGTCTTTGGATGAGCAAAAGTGTTTGATTCTTAATAGTTCCCATTTATCTATTTTCTCTTCTGATGATTGTGGTTTGCTTGACAGATTTTGGAGTCTGTCCACATTGTGTATTAAAACTTCCATTGTTGTTCCTACCTTTTCTTGGATGAGCTTTATCGTTTTAGGTTTGATATTTAGGTCTTTTATCCAGTTGGAGTTGGTTTTTGTATAAGGTGTAAGATATGGATCTTGTTTCAGTTTCTTGCTGATGGATATCCAACTTTGCCAGCACCATTTGTTGAAGATATTGTTTTTACCCCAATTTAATGTCTTAGTACTTATGGTATTTCTGTTGTAGCAGCACTAGATGCACAAGACAGTCCCTCCCTCCCTCCCTATTGTTGTTGTTGTGGGTTCTCCTCATGGTGACCCCCTGTGTACGGAGTAGAACTGTGTTCTATAATTCATGTCTGTGTCAGTTCGTTCAGACTGGGTTCTTTTAAAAACATTCTTATTTCTCCAATATCTCCTCCCCTTGCTTGCATGATACATTAAAACACCAACAGTGTAAGTAAGAGATATGTCAAGTTGCTGACTTGTTATCTAAGACTCAGCTAATTAGATGTACAGGACGATTGTTAGCTGACATTGAGTTGGCCTCTAGTCATGATGACCTTACTTGAAAGGGCCTGGTCCTGTACCATCTTTTTGTAGTCTGTAGATCATTACGGGTAAATATTGGAAGATGATCACTGGGCCTTTATTCCTAGTCGGTCTTAGTCTAGAAGCTGCTCTGAAACGTGCTGAGCATTGTTAGCAAGGCTCCACTGAGAGATAAAGGGTGGGAATGGGGAGGTGAGTATGCATGAGTTGGGTTGTTGGGGATCAAACTCAAGGCTCACTCATGGGAGGAAAGAGGACTGCCCTGGAAGAGCCTAGGTGAAGGAAAGATTTTCACGTTCATGGCTGGTTTGGCAATGTCACAGCTGCGGAGAGCAGGAGTTAATTATTGGAAAACCCAGTCTTGTGTGGTTGGATGGAGGCCTTTCTGTGGCTGAGAAGTGGTAGTTCCTGGGGGGCTGCTGGCTTGCCAGGCATGCAGAAACTACATGTATTGGAGTGAAACACTGGTTATGAAGTTCAAATTATGACTTTCGTATTGAGAACTGAAGAGGGCTGCTTATGGGTTAACAATTTCTGTATGGCAGTTTATCAGTGAAGATTGTCCTGTTTACAATAACCTGGTGTTACGCTTGTTTCAGATTGTTTAAACTTTCTCTAGGGATTTTTCCCTTTTAGTGGTAGTTTTTTCACTTTTCCACAGTGGTGTTCTCTGTGTCTGTATTTGTATAGTTTCTTTGCTACTTTTTTGATGAGTGTGGCGGCAGCATTCAATTCAAATCACATGTGTTAACATTATTTTAGGGTTTCTCTCTGGTGGAAGAGATTTGATTTCACCCCCTTCTCCTTCACCACAGAAGAAACTGCTGTCTTTCGCTAAAGGAAGGAATACTTTTGTTGGGGAGTTAGTCTGTTTATGTTAGGCATTTAAATTTATCCTGCAATTCTGTAACCAAACAGCAGTAAACAGTATAAATGGAGAAATCTCTTCATTTGGAATATGTAAGCTAGTTTTCTTTTTACAGTACTGTGCTCATTTTTAAGATTTTGAGCAGTTTTGTAGTGGCAAGCAACTTTTTAAAAAAAATTTTTTATTTAATATAACTGAGTGAAAATGTACATTCCCTTATAAATGTACATACCCACCTATATGCAGCTTCCCCTGCTCTCCCTGCCCGGTGACAGCACCCTATTCCTCTCCACTCCATACATGTCTCATTTTCCCAACAGTCTCCTTCCCCCTCCTCTCCACCCACTCTCCTTCCTCCAGCCAGAGGTCAGCAGGATGACATCCTATGGATGTATAGAACCATAAAGTGCATCCAATATATGGTCACTGCATCGCCAGGTCCAATCCATTCCTGTCTGAAGTGTGGACCTTCGTTATGATTTATGGTCAAGGGCAGCGTCAGGGCGAGGGGCTATGCTCCCAGGGGAACCCTGAAGCCACTGGACCATCTATTGAGGTCTTTTAGTGGGGATCTCAGGGTGCACCCCTTTTTATTCTTGTGTTGCCAGTGACACTCAACTTAGTGAGCTCCATCGCGGCTATCACTGGTGGTGGCCGGGCACCATCCGGTTCTTCTGGTCCCAAGTCAATGTAGGCATCCACTGATGTGGGTCTCTTTGTCTTCTGGGTTGTCTTTCCCCCATGTCATTTTGGTCCTCGGTGAGCCTCCGTTCCTGCTGAGTTGGGACCATTTGCTGTGCCCTCAGATGGCAGCTTGGCAGCTTTTAAGACCCCAGACGCCACTCACCAACGTGGGGTGCAGAGAGCCCTCTTAGCAAAATGCTAGTTGTGCCAATTGGCCTCGCTTTCGTGGCAAGCAACTTTTAAGATGACTACAGCAAGACTTGAGTAGAAAAAAAGAAGAAAAATTAGACAAAGTGAATAGCCACTAGCTTCTGCCTTTCTGTAGCACTGAGCCGCAGCCATCTTTGGTTTCATTTATTCCTTTGACCTTGATTTTCATATTCAGGCCTAGATCAGAAACTGGTGGATTCTTCACTATTAAAATTTCGTTCCCTTTGAAATTTAAACGTGGTGCCAGTTAATATGCAATTATCTTCTGCAGGGCTGTGCTCATTAGTATTGGCTTGTCTTGTAAGTTGATAACCTGAGGGAAACAAATGCAAAACAGTACCCTGATAGGGGTAGGACAAGGGAAAATGAGAGTTAGGACATGACAAAAAAGATAGGTTATTTTTATGGTGTATGTTTTCTTAACTAAGTA
The DNA here is from genome assembly GCA_028571685.1 of Heterohyrax brucei. NCBI lineage: Eukaryota > Metazoa > Chordata > Mammalia > Hyracoidea > Procaviidae > Heterohyrax > Heterohyrax brucei. Next base: position 7,356,205 of record CM053143.1, read on the forward strand.
GAGTGCAGGTTGGGAGTTGGGTGGGTTGTTACTAATCAAAAGAATAGATATCTGCTACTCATGTCCTCTGTTCCTTCTGCTAGGAGTTAACAATAACTGTAGACTTACAATTAATAGGATATTAATTTGGACAGGACATAAACATAAGCAAAGTAAAATGAGAATGAGTTAACTAACTCAAGATATAGTTAAAAATGGAGGACTCGTAATAAAGATGTATAGGATTTACTGCAAGATAGATATTATAGAATGATTCTCAACTCTTACTATGCCGTAGAATCACTTGGAAACTGAAAAAAAAGGCCTTAAAAAAAAGGCTGATTCTTGTCTGCTTGCTCTGGGGTAGAGGCTGGGCAGTGACAATTTTGAGAGTTCGTCAGGTGATTCTGATATGTAGCCAGGTTCAAGAATAACTGGTAGAGACCATGTATTGCACCTTATGTAAAAAGGGATTCCTGAACTTGGTGGGAATCAAAATTACCTAGGATGCCATTCAAAATGTAGTTTCTTGATCTCTACTTAAACTCTGTCAAGTGTCTGATGCAGGATCTTGTGCTATGATTTGGGAAACACTGGAGAACCCAACCCATTGCTGTCAACGCAATTCTGACTCATAGTGACCCTATAGGACAGAGCAGACTGCCCCATAGAGATTCTGAGGGGCACCTGGTAAATTTGAAGTGCCAACCTATTGGTTAGCAGCTGTGGCACTCAACTACTACACCACCAGGGTTTTCTGGGAAACATTTCATAGATGTTAAATATTGGGTAATAAGATCACTGAATAGGGTTGGAAAGTTTCATGAAAAGTGAGACTTGATTGAGTTTTTGCATGATGTGTAGGAACGATTTGTAGGAAAATTGGGTGGGAAATTGCAAGTATATTTGGGCATAAAAAGATCAAACCAAACCCTGCACCATCAAGTCAATTCCAACTCATGGCAACTGTTTTAGTCAGCTAGTGCTGCTCTGGCAGAAATACCACAAGGTGCTGAGGGCTTTAACAAAGAAAAGTTTAGTCTTACACAGTCCAGTAGGCTAAAAGTCCAACTTCAGGATGTCTGCTCTAGGGGAAGCCTTTCCCCCTAATCAGCTCTGGAGGAAAGTCCAGTATTGCATCAGTCTTTGTGCAGGGAGTGTCTTGGCCCAGGAACCTCAGGTCTGAAGGACGGGCTCTTCTCCAGGTGCAGCTTTCTTGATGGTGTGAGGTTCCCAGTTCTCCACTTGCTTCTCTTTCCTTTTATTTCTTCTAGGATAAAAGGATTAAGGGTGGGGCAAGCCATACTCTAGGGAAACTCCCTTTACAGTGGGGCAGGGGGGTGATGCTATGAAGGTATTTACAGTCCCACCCTAATCCTTAAACATTTCGCACAGCAAAATCACAAAATGGGGGGACGACAGTTGTAGAATATAGGGAATCATGGTTATGTGGCTACACCTGTTTTTGTGGGGATACAGTTCAATCCATGACAGCAACGCTATAGGACAGAGTGTAACTGCCCCACAGAGTTTCCAAGGAGCACTTGGCGGATGCGAACTGCTGACCTTTTTGGTTAGCAGATGTAGCATTTCATCACTGCACCACCAGGTTTTCCATTTAGGGCACAGATGTTGTTAATTTTGTGAGGGAGCAATGTGACATGCGATTGGGAAGTAGAGGGCCTTCAGTGTCACTTGAGGAGTTTAGATTTTAGTGGTTAAGTGCCAGGCTGCTAATTAAAAGATCTTCAGTTTGAACCCACCTGCTGTTCCTTAGGAGACAAACCCTCAGGACCCTCTCTGGTGAAGAGTATAGCTTCGGAAATCCTGTAGGGGCAGTTCTGCTCCGTCGCACAGGTCACTGTGAATCACAGTGATTCGACTGTACACAGCAATAACAAGAGACTTGGAGAGACTGGAGGGAGAGACTCTGGTCTGAGCTGGCTGTGAGAGAGCTAGGCTAGCAGAGCCCAAAGGCTAGCAGAGCCCAAAGGCTAGCACCCTTGCCAATATAGGAAGTGATGATTGCTGTACAGAAGGTGATTCAGGATGTGCTAATTTCCTATCGGCTGCCATGCAGTGGAGCTAAAAGCCTCTAAACTTGTAATAAGTAAATTACTTAAGCTAGCATTAAGTCTGCCTGCAGACTCAACAGCCCATCAGACCAGGAAGAAAACAGCATTTACAATTTTTCATTTGTGTCCAGGTTCAGTCCTAATGTATGGCCCTCATTGGAGATGTTTTGATCAGGACAGTTTGCGATGACTTCGATCATTATTATTGTTTGGGAAATACAATTTTTTTTTGTGTTAGAAATATTACCCAGAAAAATGCTGGAAGACTGCTGGCTCATTGGGGTGTTTTTTAAACTATATTTTTGGGCCATGGAACCCTTTGAGTATCTGATAAAACTTAGAACTTCCTGCCCACAAGGATATGAAGATGTGTGCAATCTTTCTTATCATCTGTGGGCTTTGAGATACCAGGGCCAGTTGATTACCCCTGCAGATGTTCATATATTCGAGATTAATTCTCAGAATAGACTAGTATAACTGCTGTGTTGTGTTATTACATCAAAGGGGAATGGTGGTCACGACATGTTCAGTTTTCTTAACAGCCGTAATTCACTGTAACTTGTGAGTGACTCAGCATCTAGTTAGCAAGTAGTTTTTGGATGAAGTTTGCATCCATCATGATAAAAGTGTTTCCATATTCTAGTGCTGTAATTAAACCCTGCATTTCAACAGGGCTTTGTGTATGTACCTCAATCAGTGTGCCATATCAGTTTTCATTCCCCACAGGCTGCAGAGTAGAAGGTGCGGCTCTTGTTGTTAGGTCTTCTGAATTAAGGTACAAGGTAGCATTGAACCCGGCAATTTCCCAGTGAGTTCTCTGGAAAATGCTGTCCTGATAGAAAGAAACAGCACAGCACAGTTTCTGAAGTTAAAAGTCCTTCTGTAATACAAGACAGATTCTACCCTATCTTGGAGATACGGGTTATTATGCTAAAGGATGCCTGGCAGTAAAGACACCTTGCTTAGCTTTGTTTAAATTCTAAGTTTAAATTTCTATGTTTATTTAACTAGGACCTCTCTTCTCAAAGGAAAAAGATTGGGAATAGTAGACTAACTGGCTTTAATCAGAAGTGGCTGTGTGAAATATAAGTGAAGCATAAGTATGTGTTGTTAGTTGCTGTCAAGTTGTCTAACTCCTGATGGCCCCATGTGTGCAGAATAGAACTGCTCTGTAGGGTTTTCCTGGCTGTGGCCTTTTGGGAACAGATCACCACACTGTCTTCTGAAATGTTATGTCTGTTTTTTAATATCAAGATTTGAACCACCAACCTTTTGACTAGTAGTTAAATGCTTAACTGGGCCATCCAGGGAGTCTAATATGGATTGGCTGGAGAATTTAACATTTTTTTAAAGCCTTGTAAAAGGAGTTAGGTAAGCATTCTGGGTGAAAACTTAGTCTCTCTGTGAATCCAGTACCAGAATTTTGGTAAACACTGTAAGATGAGATCTGCTTGTACAATATCTTTAAAAAATAACTTTCTTTGCTCTTAAGGAAGAAGACAGACAGCATATCAAGAGATTGTAAGAATCCTGTTGAAAATTAAATGAAAAACTTTTTTTCCTTACTAACTTGTAGTTTTTGCTCAACTGTAATTCATTCCCCAATATAAATTATAAAATTGGAAAACTTTCATGATGGAGATGAATGAACAGGGAATAATTTATCTGAATGGCCCAAACCCACACCCACACCCATCAATCAATTCCAATTCATGGCGACCCAGTAGGAAGGAGTACAACTGCCCCTTAGAGTTTCCAGTGATCGAGACCAAAAAAAAGCAAACCCACTGCTGTTGAGTTGATTTTGACTCTTAGTGACCATATAGACAGAGTAGAACTGCCCCATAGAGTTTCCAGGTGGTGCTTGGTGGATTTTAACTGTTGATCTTCTAGTTTACAGCCATAGCACTTAACCACTGTACAACCAGGGTTTGTATAATCAAGACTGAAACCAAACCAAATCCATTGCTGTTGAGTCGATTCTGTCTCATAGCGATCCTGTAGGGCAAAGTGGAGCTGCTCAATAGAGTTTCCAAGGTGGACCTGGCAGATTCAAACTGCCAATCTTTTGGTTAGCAGCTGTAGCGCTTAACCACTACACCACCAGTGTTTCCATACAGTGGATTTTAAATAATAGAACAGATAAGTTAGAGTGCTTTAGTAATGATGGAGCAGATATAAAATTATAAAATCATAAAAAGTACTAAATATGAATATGCTTAGATCCACTCCAAGATGATATAAACCTTGAGGCATGAAAAATATAGTGAAGTCAATGGATTATTGCTTCTTAATCATTTATTAACTGACATATCAGTCACTTAATAAACACTTGTAACTGACTGGCCCATATCATAAAATAAAATCCAAACCCATTGATGTTTAGTTCATTCCAACTCATAGTGACCCTGTAGGACACAGTAGAGCCTGTCCATACAGTTTCCAAGGGGTGCCTGGTAGATTTGAACTGTTGCCCCTTTGGTTAGCAGCCAGACTCTTACCCACTACACCACTAGGGCCCATGTCATTTTAAAATTCAGTGCTGTGGAGTTGATTCAGACTCATAGTGACCCGACTCATAGAGCCTATATCATAGGTGCTTGCTGAGGATTCAGGAAAGGATAAGACGTGGCTCCTGCCTTCGCCAAACAACAGAATCCCATTGCCGTTGAGTGAAATTTTGTCATCTAGGGGACCTATAGGACAGGATAGAATGGCCCCATGGAGTTTCCAAGACTATAATCCTTTATGGCAGCAGACTGCTACATTTTTCTTCCCTGGAACAGCTCGTGGGTTCCAGCTGCAGACCTTTCAGTTAACAGACAGTACTCAACCGCTGTACAGCCAGGGCTACTTAAGACTCATATTTTTGGATAGAAGTTCGTTTCTCATGCAGTTGTCTTCTGGTATCTTTTTCTTTCTGGGCCGTCACTTTCTGAAAGCCTGACCGTAGTTTTACGATCTTGTAGTCTGCAAACTCAGTCCCCTACCCTGATGGCAGTGATCAGAGGCCAGATTTCAGACCGAATGATTGTTGGTGCCATCTGAGCAGGGAAGTACTTACATTGCTTTATTATATTGTAAAATACTTCCTGGTAAGCATATACCAGTGGTTTTTGGAGTTTGTAAGTGTATAAACCTGTTGTCAGACAATCCTGAAGGTGCCACTATGAACATGAATTGAAAGACTTCCTAGTGACTGACTTTCCTTAAAAACTCTATAGGACAGTTCTACTCTGATCTCTAGGGTCACTATGAGTTGGACCCAACTTGACGGCAGTGGGTTTTTGGTGGCTAGTGACTTACTTGTCACATTTCCCTTTTCCATCACTGTAGTCCCCCTAATTAAAAACAAAACAAAACAAAACTCAGAAAGAAAGCTAATGTCATTAAAGGTTTGGATTCAGTGAGTTATTAAATTTTCTCAGGAACCAGAGACATCACTGTATTTTCATAATAAAATTAGCCGTTCTAAGACACTGCTCTGCCAAGTTTTTCATTTTTTTCATCAACATAATACTTTCGCCATCACTAACATCCGTTTTTAAGTAGAATTGGGTGATAGAAACGGCAGCAATGGAAGAATTTGAGGGTGACTCCTAGAGTTTTTGAATTTTTTAAAAAAATAGTTAAATACATAAAGCTGGAGGGGGAGTAAATTAGTGGGGATATTGTTACTCTGCTCAGAAAGTGGATAGTACTTTCAGGTATCACTAATCTGTTTCAGTTATGAAACATTTTCTCACTGTCTGTAGTGGTTCTAGAAACCCTTGTAGCACAGTGGCAGTTCAGATCTGGCAGGCGCTCCTTGGAAACTCTATGGGGCAGTTCTACTCAGACCTGTTAGGGTTGCTATGAGTCAGAAGTGACTTGACAGCAGTGAGTTTGGTTTGGTTATAGTGTCCTGAGCACCTGGAATGTGTTGAGGGTCATGAGAGGAAAGTATGTAACTAACAAGGCTCAGGGTCAGTGATAAGCGTTGTTTAATCCAAGCACGCACTGACGATTAAGCAAGGAGAGGGAGGAGTTTCTAGCACCTGGACACCAAAATAGTCTTACACTACTTAAGAACTCTGTTTTAGTCAGCTACGGCTGCTCTAACAGAAATACCACAGGGTGGATGGCTTTAACAAAGGAAAGTATTCTTACACAGTTTGGTAGGCTACAAGTCCATATTCAGGGTGTCCACTCCAGGGAAAGGCTTTCCCCTTGTTGGCTCTGGAGGGAAGTCCAGTATCGCATCAGTCTTTGTCCAGGGAGCATCTTGGCTCAGGAACCTCAGGTCTGAAGGCTGTGCCCTTTTCCCTGTGCAGATTTCTTGGTGGTGTGAGGTTCTCAATCCTCTGCCTGCTTCACTTTCCTTTTATCTCTTGCAGGATGAAAGGATTAACGGTGGGGCAAGCCATACTCCAGGGAAGCTCTTTACAGTGGAGCAGGGAGGTGATCTTATAAAGGGATTTACAGTCCCACCCTAATCCTTTAACTTGCAGCATAGGAAGTCTACAAAACGGAGGACAGTCACAAGATACTGGGAATCGTGGCCCAGCCACATGGCTACACATATTTTTTGGGGGACACAATTCAATTCATGACAAACTCTTATCTAGTTTACAGATTTACGTTTCCTCTTATTTATGTTAGCTAGGAACTCTCATTTGCATTAGTTGAGACCCGCACAGGTTGAGCCTGGTCCCGTAGGGACTGGTGGTTTATTAGGTATGCCATCACTTATACTTCCCTATAAGTGGGTTTCACAGTGCCCTCACTGTTCCCATATCAGGAGAGTTTGGAGTAGGCTAATGGTGAGGCATCTCAGAGGTGGAGCCAGCAGGGACAGCACAGGAGGCTCAGGCAACAATGAAAGACGGTCACAGTCCCTGTCAGCAGGCTGTTCAGATGTCTGGAGAGTAACAAGGCATCTTGGAGGTAGATCCTGCAGGGACAGCACAGGAGGCTCAGGCACCAATGGGAAATAGTCACAGCAACTCGAACCAGGCCTTTGAGGGCAAAGTGGATAAGGTCTCAGGATCAGGTCGCATCATAGTAGCAGACCAGTGGACATACACTCCGAGAGGGAGACTGCGCACCCCAGCCCTTCGAGGATGAGGCGGATGAGGTCACAGCAGCAGATCCCAGGCACAGAGCCCTGGAGGGGACTATGCGCCCAATCTAGAGTTCTGGGTTTTTCATACAAGTTGTTCACTTGATTCTGGTTATTATTGGTCAGTCCATAAGTCTTATCTTTTGGTACTTTCAGTTGTTGATGCTTCTCTGATTGATTATTGTCTTTATCGTGTCACTGACCATTTCTAGCCATGTCCATCTGGCAGTTGGTTTTTTCATTTTCACTTCCTCACCATGACTTTGCATTTTCTCAACATGTTTCTTTCTTAGCTCAAGCACAGCCATTTTGTGTTTTAATAGTTTACCCAATTTATAGTTTAGACAATTTTAACTTATGCTTATTAGACAATTTTAACTTATGCTTATGACAGGAATCCACTTTACTGTATATTCTATTTATACACACACATACACACACATACATGTATGTGTACACACACACAGACACACACAGACACACACACAGACACACACACAGACACACACACACATACACACACACATATCCTCGTTTCATGTAGTATTTCTGGTCTTCAGATAAATCCGCTAGTAAATGTTCTTGAAGTGGGAAAAATGAAAGTGTCCATCTTGGAGGATGATTTTAAGCTTAAGATAAATTCTTACTTAGGAAATAAATACAATTTGTAAAGCCATTGTTGTGGATTCAGTTGTGCTCCTCCCGAAGTGTGTGTGTCAGTTTGGCTGGGCCCTGATTCCTGGTATTGTGTGATGTTCCTCCATGTTACAAAACCCTGCCTCTGTGATGTTAGTGAGGGTGTATGGGTGGCATTTGTTTTGGTAGGTTAAGACTCAATGTGTAAGATTGTCTTGTGTTTTGAGGCTGTGTCTTGAGACCTAAAGAAACTAGAAGAGAGATTTGGTAACATCATACCATCAAGAAGCAGTGCCTAGACCTGAGCACAACTTTTGGAAAGGACCAGTGTCTCTGCCCTTTGGAAGCTTCCAGTATGGGGGAAGATTGACAACAAAGGCCTTCCTCCTGAGCCAGCAGAGAAAGTCTTCTCGTGGAGCTGATATCCTCAGTTTGCACTTTTATCTTACTGGACTGTGGCAAATAAAGTTTAGTTTGTGGTGTTTCTGTTAGAGCAGCGTAATAGGCTCTTATATTTCCCTGTCGTGTGTTGTTTTAATTATTTTTTATGAACATGAAAAATCATGTATCGGGATATTATTTCAAATATATGTCACAGTGCTTTTCATTACACAGTGGTAGCTTTCTGTTCCCTGCAATTTCCATATGTTGACAGGTTCTTTTTGCAGTGATGATTAATACTCATAATGATAGCCTGAGGATCCATAAAATCCTCTTGAATCATCAAAGATTAAATTATATTCAGTGTAGCTTTAATATCATGCATTTGTTTTCTTCTAATTATTTGAAAACTGGTAATCTATTTGTGATGTTTTTTCTTGGTTAAAATGCCCCGTTTCTTGATTATTTCTGATAAGAAAGGGTTAGATACCATCCTGCAACCTGCTGTCTCCTGTACCCTGGCATAAAAACCAGTGACTGGAATTAGGAATGTGTATGGAGAGGCCAGGCAGGCGGTGGATTAACCAGTAAGCAGGGTATGCATTTAAGGACGTGGTGAAACCCGGGTGAAATTGTGCACTGCAGAGCAGTCAGTAAGCACTTTTAAGCCCCTGCATGCCTTGTTTATTGGGTAATCTGTCCTTGGGGGAGGGGAAGAAGACAGCATGCAGAGCTGCACCTTTCCCTAAAATGGAATACGGGAGACAGCTTTGGGCTAAGCATAATTAAAATGTAGACTACTAGAAAGTTATCCTGTTTTTTTTCCCACTCTGTTGCTGTGGTTCCAGATCATGCTATAAGGCCTTAAGGTGAGGAAAGCAGGGGGAGAGGAGGGAAACAAGTGTTCCAGAGCTGTGAGTTTTAATCAGAGTAGAGGACGTGCTTGTACCTCAGATTCCTCTTCATCCTTTCTACCACTGCTTTAGGCTAGACCCTCAGGTCTCCCCTGGAACATCATCATAATGATGTAATGGGTGAATCAACCTCAGATTTGAATTTACTTCCGATCCATTGAATCAACTGTGCAGTTACTGTTTGTTTATAACAGCATTTAGGAATGATAGCTTTTAGATAGCCTTTATCTCACAGTGCTGGGGCTGTATCTTGGAATCCTATATTTAGTTTATAATTATGTGATATTTTTAAAAAGAATAAACCTGACCCTCTAGGACAGAGTACAGTTGCCCCTTAGGGTTTCCAAGGTCATAATCTTTGGAAGGAAACCCTGATGGCCTAGTGGTTAAGTGCTATCTCTGCTAACCAAAAGATCCACAGTTTGAATCTGCCAGGTGCTCCTTGGAAGCTCTATGGAGCAGTTCTGCTCTGCCCTGGTAAGTCACTGTGAGTCGGCATCGACCCAATGACATTGGGTTTATGAATCTTTGCAAGCAGACTGCCACATCTTATTCCTGTGGAGCAGCTAGTTGGTGGGTTTGAATTGTCCACCAGCCACTTGCGTAAACCGTTGTGTGACCAGAGTACCCAGTCTTTATGGAGCACTGGAAACCCTGGTGATACAGTGGTTAAGTGCTGCGGCTACTGACCAAAAGACTGACAGTTCACATCTGCCAGGCACTCCTTGGAATCCCTGTGGAGCAGTTCTACTACTATAGTAGGGTCTCTGAATTGGAATTGACTCCATGGCAATGGAGTCCATGGCTTTGGTTTGGTTTTTAGTTTTTGCTAGGCTAAATGCTGAGCTTGAAAAGAGCTGTTTGTGTTTATACCTGTATTCAAACTCCAGTTCTATCACATACTAGCTGTATGACCTTGCTGAAGTTATGTAGTCTCTCTGAGCCTTGGTATCTTTTTCTGTAAAGCAGTGGAAATAGTACAGTAAATGCTCATTAACTGTTGTGAGGACTAAGTGCTATGACATATGCCAAGGCCTGGCTCTTGGGCTTTGTGCATACTTAGTCAAGATTAACTTCTTTCTTGCTAGAACTGGGGGTATAGTCTTGTTTTATTTATCTTCGTCCAAGTACAGAGGGTAAACTTGGTGAAGTGTGGTTTGAATGTCTGGTTACAATTCTTGATGTGATTCTTGTCTTCATTCATGCAGTCAGATGAGTCATTTGCGGCAAGACTGCTGTGATCTCTGCTGCAAGGATTCCCTCCACTTCTGCTTCCTGGCTAGCGGGTATCGTCATTCCTACTTTTAAACTAAGCTGGACTCCTCTTTCCTTGAAGTTGCCAGGAATGTCCAAAGCTGTCCTGCAGTGGATACCAGCTCTCCGCCTCTGCTTCTTTCACTGATTCTGTGTGGTGTAGTGTGTATCTGTGAATTGGCACTTACCAGATTTCACAGTTTGTGTTTTCAGGGCAGTTTTTCCGGGAGCTCCGGTGATTCAGTGGTTAAGTGAACGGTTGCTAACCAAACGATCAGTAGTTTGAATCTACCAGCTGCTCCTTGGAGACCCAATGGCGCAGTGAATGGACTTGAAGGCAATGCGTTTTTTTTCTTTGTTTGTTTTCTTTTTCTTCCCTCATTTGGCAGTTTTTCCACCACAGTTCCCCACATACAGATTGCAAGTTTAGAGCAGGGTGAGATAGGTGTGTGAGAAGGCAGTGTCAAGCTGAAGTGAGCACAGGCTTGGGATGCCTTTTTTTTGTTGTCCAGACTTGTACTACACAGCCTGCGCCTCATGGCATGTGAGCTGTAATTCCTCTGAGAATGTTCTCTTGAAGGATAATGTTTGATAAGTTGTTAGCAGTCGTTTACAAGCAAGAGAATTCCAAATGAAAGCATTTAAGAGTTTAAAATCCTAGCATATACACTGTAACAAAGTCTTGTATTGATTTCTGGGGGGGAAAACAAATAAATAGTATTTAACAAGGTTTTTACAGATGTGTTCATTACTGTGTATGAGTCGCTTCCCGTAGTATTCTCTCAAGCCGAGAGGGGTTACTAAATGTAGTTTTCCAATTGGAGCTTGGTTTCCTGAAAGCTATTCTTGGTGTAGTGGATGACTGCAGCTGTTCATATCTCATAATTTTTCAGTTTGAGTCACTGGGTGGGCGGAACTGATTAGAATTCCAAAAGCGGTACATCTAGGCAGTTAGGTGGAACTTGTGGAATTTACTAGGAAAGATTTTGACAGGACTCCAGCATGCTGGAGTTAAGTGATAAAAACAACACTTTGTATACAAACTCTCTGGGTATGTCTTCCCAATTTAGCTTTAGTTTTTCTGTGGTTTTGGTTTGTTTGAGGAAAGGAGCATTTTTATTTATACTAAGAAGCTGTTAAGATGTTTTCAAGATAGTGTTCTTTGGAAATATTTAAAGTAGCAGATTTCTCTTCCAAAAGTATGCTTATTGATTGTTGGTTAGTCTGACCTTGTTTTTTTTAAAAAAAGCATTTTATAAAGATTTACGGTGATTCCACCAAATTCATCATGAGTTTCAGTTTTGCTGCATCCCATACTCCACTAGGGAAGGGCACTTGTATTTATTGGGTGGAACTGCTTTTGGGTTGGCTAACACAAACAAGCCTTGGGATTTTGCCCTGTGCCAATAAAGAGGGGCCTTGGAAGGCTTCATGTTTGAGGATTCCAGCTGCCCAGTGACAGCTTATGCAGCACTGTTATGTTTTAAAGTTTGTATTAGGAATTGAATCCATATTTGGGGCTTAAATGTTACATTCTGAGTTATGATCTAACAGATTGTTTTGTAGTATGAATCCCAGGGTTGGTATGGTGTCATAAGGAAAGATTTGAAAACAATTACCTGTTTCAATGGACAAGATTTAAAACAGACTGTTAAAAATCATGCATAAATTAAAATGGAATGATAGAGAATACATCTGGGATAAAGACAGTCAAATGACTCTTGATATTTATCTCAGGTGCTCAGCTTGAAAATGCGTACACTGAGACCCGAGATCACTTTGAAAGCAGAATGTTTTAGAGCTCCTGGGTACCGGTTGCTGTTCATTCTGGTTTGTGGCAACCCCCCATCTGTTGGAGTCAAACTGTGCTTAATAGGAATTTTCAGTGGCTGATTTTCAAGAAGTAGATTACAAGACCTTCCTTTGAGGTGCATCTGGGCAGACTCAAATCTCCAGTGTTTCTGTGAAGGCATTATCTGTTTGCATCACTCAGGGTCTGAGACCTCCTCCTCGCTGCTGCTGCCACTGCATCAATTCCAACTCCTAATGGCCCTATAGACCAGAGTAGAACTGCCCCATAGTTTCCAAAGAGCACCTGGGGGATTCAAACTGCTGATGTTTTGGATAGCAGTCATAGCACTTAGCCACGGTGCCACCAGGTTTTCCTAGACCTCTTAAAAACCCATTTACACTTTTGCTACTAGTGTTTTGTGGTAAAAATATGTGTAACAAATCATTTGCCATTTCAGTATTTCTTAACCTGTACAATGCAATGGCATTAGTGATGTGTATAACGTTCCAAACTTTTTCATCACCTTTAGTGAGCTTGGAAACCCTGGTGAGTTAGTGGTTAGAACTACAACTCCTAACCAAAATGTTGGCAGTTTGGATCTACCAGATGCTCCTTGGAAACTCTGAGGGTAGGTTATGTTCTGTCATATAGGGTTGCTGTGAGTTAAAATCGACTTGATGGCAACAGATTTTTTGGTTAATGAGCTCAGGTTGTCCTAAGCAATAGCATCCCCTTCCTCCCTTTTGTTGTCTCTGATAACCATTTGAGCCATTTGAGCAACAGTACGTGTCTGAGAACCTAAATTCCTGTGTGGCTCATATCTGGTTTTGCTGTCCTGACCATATTATCTTGGGCAATTTAACTATCTTGCTGTGCTCCAGTTTCCTCCCCTGTAAACTAAGCACAATAGTAGTATTCATGGAGTTGTTTTGAAAATGAAATGAGTTCATATATGGGAAGTGTTGAGGATAGTGCCTGGCAAATAGCTCTGTGTAAGTGGTGATTGTTAATGTCATCATGTTAAATTCTCGTAGACGATCCTGGTCAGACCGTGGTGGTAATGCAGTTCCACTTGTTCCCCATTCTTGATCTAGTTTGTCCTAGGCTCACCGGTTGAAATCTAAGATCCCCAGGCTAGGTAAGCATTAATTTACTCTTAGCGGAATCTGAGTGCTAGAACTTGTTTCTGTAGGTATCCGGTGTCTGACGGGTTTCCTTTGTGTCTGAAAGTGTGCCAGTGGTGAACTTGACCTGGCTTGATATCTGTAGGCTTTAAAGTATGTCTTTAGGATGAAGGCTGTATCTAAGGATGATTTTGAGATCAAAGTTGTCTTGATGTCTTTTTCCTTCTAGCTTTCTCCGTTCTTTAACGTACTTTTTTTTTTTTTTTTTTAAACTTTAAGGCGCTCAGCCTTTTTATTTCCTGTGACTTTGTTTGTTTTGTAAAATGGAGACCACCCTGGAGCCAGAAAGCTTATTTCTTGTGTGCTATGGAAGACTGTATAACATTCAAGTCATGCTTTTGCCCAGCCACTTGTGTTTGCTTCGTTTTTTTCCCTTGGGCTCGCTGGAAGAGCCAGAGATAAAATAAACGTTTTGTCATTTATAGAGCCTCAACAAAACCCAGAGCATACAGAAAATGTTTGCTTTGCCATCTCTGCTTGCTAATACTTTGACTTAACCCTTTTCTGCTGAATCCTTTGCTCTATACGTATGTGCTCATGGAGTCACATAGTAAAGCTTGAATTGCTTTTCTTGGCCAGTCCCAAACCTTGTAGAAATAAAAGGGGCTTTAAGGTAAGGTCCCCAGGGGGGTAGGTACAAACGGTTTGCACTCCACTGGTAACTGAAAGGTTGGTGGTTTGAACCTACCGTGTCTCTCCAGGGCCGAAAGACCTGGTTATCTGCTTCTATAAAGATTACCCTAGGGGCAGTTCTGCTTTGTCATATGGGGTTGCTGTGAGTCGAAATCTACTTGGTGACACCTAACAATAACAATGTATTACAATTATACAGATATAATAGAAGTTTTATATTCAGTGTGCTGTTTGGATATACATGGAGTTGGCTGTGATCGGGAATTAAATCATTAGCACAATATAACAGATGACTCCCTGCTATTTGCCGCTTCATCAGCGGCTGATGCAAATAGCCTCTCAGTGTGGGTGGGTCTGGGCAAGCGGGGAGTTGGTACAAGAAAGCAGTGCCCTCCATCTCTAAGGAGCCAGTGATGGGACCTTTTCCCAGAGCTGCACCTAGGGCCCGGTCTGAACCTTATACTCATACAGGTGTTGACTTGGCATATTGTACCATAGCCTGGTAGAAGCATGATTCATGTCAGTACCCTTGGCCTTTATCTCCTTTTGGTTCTCCTGAGCGTTGGAGTCAGAAAGTAGAAAGATCACCGACTTTGTGATTAGCCTAACCTGTGTTAGAATTGTGGCTTTGGTGCTTGCTAAGTTGGGAAAGTTGGCTTTAAAGGATCTGTTTAAAGTATTGAAAATTAAAGATGTCACTTGGAAGACTGAAGTGCGCCTGACCCAAGACACAGTATTTTCAGTCACATTGTGTGCATGCAAAAAATGGACAATGAACAAAGAAGACAGAAGAAGAATTGGTGCTTTTGAATTGTGGTGTTGGAGAAGAATGTTGAATGTACCATGGACCACCAAGAGAACAAACGGATCTTTTCTGGCAGAAGTATAACCAAAGTGCTCCTTGGAAGCAGTGATGACAAGACTGCATCTTATATGCTTTGGACATGTTGTCAGAAAGGATCAGTCCCTGGAGAAGGACATCATGCTTGTTATAGTGGAGGACCAGCGAAAAAGAGGAAGACCCTTGAGGAGATGGATTGACGCAGTGGCTGCAACAGTGGACTTAAGCATAAAAACAATTGTGGACATGGTGCAAGACTGGGCAGTGTTTCATTCTTTTGTGCATAGGGTCGCCATGAGTTGGAACTGACTCGATGGCACTTAACAACAACAACAACAGAAGTTGCTACAAATAAATTACCCACACTGAGCCTTATTTCCTCCTCTGTAATGTGGGAATTCTTAAGTCCCTGCACAGGCTTGTTATTGTTAGGTGCCTTGAGTTGGATGTGACTCACAGTGATCCTGTATGCGACAGAACAAAATATTGCCCTGTCCTGCTCCATCCCCACAGTCATTGCTGTATTTCAGCCCGTTGTATGTTGTGTCAGTCCATCTCATACAGACTCTTCTGTTTTTTTGATGACTGTCTGCTGTCCCAAGCATGATGCTCTTTTCTAGGGACTGGTCCTCTGATAACATGTCCAAAGCATGTGAGATGAAGTTTCTCCATCCTCACTTCTAAGGAGTCCTCTGCCTGTACTTCTTTCAGATTTGTTCATCTTCTGGCAGTTCGTGATACATTCAGTATTCTTCCCCAGCACCGTAATTGAAGGTTATCAGTTCTTGTTTGGTCTTTCATGTTTATTGTCCAGCTTTTGCTTTGCTTTGTAACACTTTAAAGATTTGCACAATGCAATATGTTGTTTGATTTCTTGACCACTGCTTTCATGGACATTGATTGTGGGTCCGAGTAAAATGAAATTCTTCACAGCTTAAGTATTTTCTCCATGTATTGTGATGGTGCTTATTGGTCCATGTGTTGAGGATGTTTGTTTATGTTGTAGTGTGATGCATGCTGAAGGATGTAGTCTTTATTCTCCATCAATAAATTTTTCAAGTTTTCTTCCTTTTCAGCAAGCAAGGTTGTGTCATCTACATATTGCAACTGTTAATCAGTCTTCCTTCAGTCCTGATGATGCATTCTTTTCCATATAGTCCAGCTTCTTGGATTATTTGCTCATCATAAAGACTGAAGAAAGTATGGTGCAGCTACAACCCTGGCACACAACCCTGGCACACAGCTTTCTTGACTTGAAACTTCTCAGTATCCTTTTATTCTGTTCAAATAACTGCCAGTTGGTCTGTGTACAGGGTTCCTCATGAGCACGATTAAATGTTCTGGAATCCTCTTTCTTCGCAGTGTGACTCATAATTTGTTATGATCTATGCAGCTAAATGCTATCACATAGTCAATAAAACGCAGGTAAAGTATCTTTCTGATACTCTCTGCTTTCAGCCAGGATCTTTCTTATATCAGTAGTGATATCTTTCCTTCCGTATCCTCTTCTGAATCTGGCTTAAGTTTCTGGCAGCATCCTGTCAGCGTACTTCTGAATGGCTTTTGAATTATCTTTCGCAAAATTTCACTTGTGTGACATTGTTAGATAATTTTTGCATTCCAGTGGGTCAGCTTTCTTTAGAATGGGCATAAATATGCATATATTCTAGTCAGTTAGCCAGGTAGCTGTCTTCCAAATTTCTTGGCATAGACAAGCGAACACTTTCAGCATTTAATCCATTTGTTGAAACAGCTCAGTTGTTATTCGCTAGTTCCTGGAACCTTTTGTTTCCATGCTAATCAGTGCCATCTTCCTTCTGCTTGAGTGTAAATCTTCTGAGGAACAGTTGGTGGGTTCAAACCATTGACCTTTCTGTTAGTAGCTGAGTACTTAAACCACTGTGCCACCAGGACTCTTCCGGCAACAGGAAACTTGCATGGTGAGAAGATCGCCTTTTGCAGATGTCAGGGTTAGAGTTTTAAGCGTTCTGGTTCAGTGTGAAGTGTGTCCCTTCTCCCCAGGGACTACCAGTGTTGCCCCCATGGGCAGCAAGCAGGGTAGGAATCATGGTTCTAGAACGTTGTGGAACAGAAAATCTGCAGGCCCTATTCTTCCTTTGGCATTTTTGTTTAATCCCTGTTGATTGACTTGGAGCTCTGTGGCTGTCATTGATGTAAGATTTGGTAGAGAACAACCTCTCATTGACTTGGGGTGGCGTCCGCAGCATGGTCGGGGTGGCAGTGGGGACGATTTACATTGCAGCACAGACAGTATCCTTGTCTCTTGGGGCAAGGATAATGTCGTTCATGCTGATTTTGCTTAGTTTGGGGGACGTATTCAAGGTCAGTGATATCGTGGTGAAAGCTTTGGGGTTGGTTTTCTGTTACGTGAGAACATTTAGCAGCTTGCAGCCAGTCATGCTGAGGCTCCCTGACCTGTCCAGAGAAACTGTGGCTGGGCTTGACCTGGCGACGGAAAGTGATATGATGTGCAGATAGCTGTCAGCAGTGTTTTCTTCTTTAGGATGAAAGTATGTATACAGTGATGTCTGTGAGAGCCAGAACTTAATGGAACTGTTTTTCTTGGTCTTGACGGTTTCTACCTTTGACAGAGTTAGTCTTACCCATTTTCTGTATAGCTTGTTTTAATGGAAAATATGTGTTTCCCTTTTCTGACAAGTTTGCTCCTCCTATGCATTCTGGCTGTCACAGGTTTTACTGTGAAATCTTTTTTTTTTTATTATGACTGAGTGAAAATGTACATTCCCGTATAAATTTACATGCCCCCCCTATATGCAGTGTCCACTGCTCTCCCTGCCTGGTGACAGCACACTATTCCTCTCTGCTCCATACATGTCTCATCCTCCCAATAGTCTCCTTTCCCCTCCTCTCCACCTACTCCTCTTACTCCAGCCAGAGGTCAGCAGGATAATATCCTATAGATGCATAGAACCATAAAGTGCATCCAATATATGGTCACTCTGCGTCGCCGAGTCCAATCCATTGACGACTGCAAGGGAGAGGAGGGAGGGAGGGCGAGGGGGGCAGGATTTAGATTAGATAGTTGGTAGAAATTTGGTTGGGTGAAATCTGTGATAGCACACATTAGAAACAAGAACAATATTAAGAGGACTTCAGGATAACTTGAATACTCCTTCCATCTTAACCCAATATTGCAAGGACAGAATAGCTGGGGCAGGGGGCAGGAGACCATGCTCTTTGGCACAACTAGCGTTTTCCTAAGAGGGCTCTCTGCACTCCACATTGGTGAGTGGCATCTGGGGGTCTTAAAAGCTGCCAAGCGGCCATCTGAGGGCACAGCAAATGGTCCCAACTCAGCAGGAACTGATGCTGACCGAGGACCAAAATGACATGGGGTAAAGACAACCCAGAAGATGGGGAGACCCGCATGAGTGGGTGCCTACATTGACTTGGGACCGGAAGAACCGGATGGTGCCCGGCTGCCACCAGGGATAGCCGCGATGGAGCTTACTGCGAAACTTTTTAAGATGGATATGTCAGATTTGAGTTTTAACTCTGTATCTATGTTCTTTTACCATTAGGAATTTTGGTTTTCTTGCTTTGCCAATTGAATTAATATCTGCATGGCCGGGCAGAATTGTTTGGTTAGGGTGTGTTTTTCAAACTTGGCCTGGTGTTGAACCTGTGGCTTGTGAGATGTAGCATGTTTATGGGAAAAAGAAACCCTCCTGTGAATCGCACTAACTGGGCTTCAAGTATGATTTAGGCCTGTGTTGTTTCTTTAATATACCTCTTGTAGGGACAGTTTGCTTTGCTAAGTAGAATATGAATTTGGAGGAAGTTGGGGAGTACACTCTGTTTTTTGTACTTTGAACAGTGCATGTAAAGTTATTATACCGGGAATTTTGTGTTTCTGATGACCTGAGTTTCTAAAAACTAGACTCGGTTTCCCACAGGTGAGGAGAAGTCGTGAGAAATTGGAATCTTAAAACTAAACAGGGCTCTGCAGGTCCAGCAAGTGGCTGACTACTTCTCCTCATAATCTCTGCATCTTGAACTAGATGTTTGAGGGCCAAGATAAGACCTACTTTCTGCCCTCAAGGAGCTTGTAATTTAGGTTCAGATCCGTCAGGCGCTTCTTGGAAACTCTGTGGGGCAGTTCTGTTCTGACCTACAGGGTTGCTGTGAGTAGAAATTGACTCAACAGCACTGGGTTTGGTTTGGTTTTTCTGTCTGCTAATCACTAATCTACTTTGGTGTCTGTGCATACTTATTCTAGGTATTTCATGGAAGTGGAATCGTACAGTGTTTTTCCTTTTATGTCTGGTTTTCCTCAAGGTGCATTCACAGCACAGTGTTTATATTAGAACTTCGTCTCTCTTCGTGGCCCGATAAGATTACATTATGGATATATCACTTTTGTTTATCCGTTCATTGCTGATGGACACTCGAGTCGTTTTCTACCATTTGACTATTGTGAATAATACTGAAATGAGCGCTGGTGTATATGTATCTGTTTTGAGTCCTGGCTTTGAAGTCTGTTAGGTATACCTGCATGTGGAATTATTGGGTCACATGGTATTTATTTTTATTTATAAGTGTTTTAATGTATGTGTGGTGTATGTATACACAACAAAATGGTTCCTATTCAATAATTTCTACACGTAATGTTCAGTGACATTGGTTGCATGGTTCGCTTTTGTTAACATTCTCGTTATTTCAGTTCTAATGATTCCATTCCCATTTATTCTCACTGCTTCCCCTCCCCCATCTTTTCATCCACTCGTTAGGTAGTAACTGGTGTCCCTTTAGTCTCATGTAGATAATTTGTTAAAAGAATGCAGCGCTCAAGGCTAACTCTTCACTCAAGGTGCATTCTTTGTTTTTTGAGCTAACCTACTATTTAGTTAAAAGGTAACCTGGGAATTGTATCGGCTTGAGATTTAAAGAGTATCTCAGGACAGTAGTAGTCTTGTGGATTTGTGTAGTCTCAGTAGCTCCAGTAAGTCTGGATTCTCTGAATTTGAAGTTCTATTGTATGTTTGTCTCCCTTTCCATCAGGATCTGTTTACTGTGACCTTGATCAGAATGTTGGGTAGTGGTAGCAGGCACTGTTTAGTTCTTTGGGTCTCAAGGTAGAAGGCCGTATGGTAATTCTATATTTAACTTTTTGAGAAACTGTCACTCTTTTCCATAACAGTGTCACCATTTTACAGTCCATCAGCAATGCAAGAATATTCCAATTCTGTACATCCTGGCCAACATTTGTTAGTTTCTGTTTTTCTGATACTAGCCATCATAACAGATATGCAGCATCCAGACACTAGGTTATTAATGAATTTCTTAAACTTTGAGAAGATGATAGGTGCTGTCTGTGATATAATATACGTAGTTTTTTTTTTTGCCTCTCAGGTCAACTTGTATGGTGTAACTGTGGAATTCTGGAACAAAACTGATTGTTAGGTGCCGTTGAGTTGAAGATTTTGAGCAGGAGAATGTGACTGGCATCTCCTTTAAGTTAATTTGGTAGCAGAGAAGGAAGGGCCAAAGGTGATGTAAGGCAAATTGGAGGGTAATATACCCTCTAGTGGATGGGTTTCTTCAGGAGTGCATTTTGGAGAAAGAGTCAGAAGAAGGCTGGTTGGTTCACTGTAGAAGATAAGAAGAGGAAGAGTACAAAGGTGACTCAACATTTCTTTCAGCGTGGGAACCTGGAGAATGGGGATCATTTTGACACAAGGGGAAATCATAGTGGGTGTGGGTGGCTTTTTGGGGAACATTATTAGTTATTTTTTAACTGAATTTGAATAGTTTATTTTCTTTTCCAAGGAGACTGACTGTCCATTTTTCAAAACAAATCAAAACAAAACCAAACTCACTGCTGTTAAGTAGATTCAGACTCCTAGCTAGCAGATTTGAACTGCCAGCCTTTTGGGTAGGAGTTGTAGCACTTAACCACTGTACAACCAGGGTTTCCTTCAAAACAAAGAGCTTACATAATTCCATGCTTTCCAATTTTTTTCTTCTTTTTATTTTTTTGTTGTCTTGTAAGTGAAAGTTTACAGTTTGAGTCAGTTTCTCCTACAAAAACTTGCACATACTTTGTTATGTGCCCCTATCTGCTCTGTCCACAGTGTGACAGCACACTTCCTGCCTCCATCCTGTATTTTCCATGTCTGTTCAACCAGTTCCTCTCCCCTCTGCCTTCTCATCTCACCTTCGGACAGCTGGTGCCCATTTAGTCTCACATATCTACTTAAGCCAAGACACACTCCTTACCAGTTTATCTGAAAAGCATGGAAAAACCTAGTGGTTAGCATCCCTCCTAATAAAATGATAAAGTCTTAGAGTTGGGTAAGCCCATGTGGATAACAAAATTCAATTCCAGCATTTGAGGGAAGAAGCCAAGCGCTCACTGTACATCTTACATACAAGTTCAATCTTTGTTTGAGGAGTTGGCATTGAGAATGGCTCAGCTTTTTCCTTCATCAGTGTCTAAGCTTTTCCTGAGTTTAATCGTGTAGTATCTTATTTATCAAATTAATTTCCTTTTATACTGAGGTTTAAATGAGGAATGTTGTTTTAAAACATTACTTAGCCATTTCACTGTAGTTTTAGACTTTCACACGCCTGCAGTTCTTGAGTCTCTGGTGGTGCGACTTCTAAGTGCTTTACAGCTCTCCAGAGGTTGGTGACTCAACCCTGCCCACAGGTGCTGTGGAAGAAAGCCCTGGTCATCTATTTCCAAACAGTCACAGTGTTGAAAGTTCGATGGCCCACAGTCCTGCTGGGACAGACATGGGGCTGCCATGGATCAGAATCAGCTTGGTGGCTTTTGGTAGACTTGCCTTAGCATGAATGAACTAGTGTTGTTAAAAATCACTCGTTATTTTTTTTCTTTTAGTAATATAACACTGTGTTGGGTTACAGTATAGTCAAGTTCCATCTTAGTCTTTGCTCTTTAATTTTCTGTAAGTTACCAATTCGTAAACATTCAGTCATGAGGAACATCCACAAATTTGTTTATGTCTGTTTTTCCCTTACTATTAGAGTAAATGAAACTGTGGTGGCCTACTGGTTAAGTTTTGTGGCTGCTGACCAAGAAGTCAACAGTTCAAATCCACCAGGTGCTCCTTGGAAACTGTGGGGCACTTCTGCCCTGCACTCTAGGATTACTATGAGTGGGAATTGACAGCAGTGGGTTTGGGTTTTTTTAATCAAAGTAAAACGTGCTCATTCTGGAAAATTTGAAACATAGTTAAAAGTTTAATAAAATACAAAGATCTCTGCAAACTGCCCGCAGATTATCCCTTGGACATTATGGTATGTGTTGCCTAGTCCTTTCCATGTCTCCATGTATACAGGGACAGCAGCCAGCCCTGTGTGACTTAGAGGTGAAGCTCCATCTGCCAGTTTGTAGATTTAGGTGACAGACTATCTTCCGCCTTGCCCCTACCCCTGTATCTAGTTACACCCCTGTTTTGCTTGAATCCAAACTACTAGGAGGGACAGTAAGTGTCTTGAGCTTAAAGTAACGTAAAACATAATTGAGGAAGGAATCGGGGCAATAGGGCCCGGAGTGAAGAGGGCAGTGTTTGAAGGTTTAGTGAAATGCTCTGCTCATCTTAAATCTCGTTTGGTGCTGTCCTCTTGAGGCCTTGCAAGGAGGAAGCTGAACAAAACAGACTGAATTACTAGCTCTCTGCTAGGACCAACCAGCACTGTAATGGGAATCCCCTTTTCTAGTCCCCATGGAGAGGGACTTGAAAAGGGGAAGTTACTTGTCTGTCATTCCAAGAGAGAGAAGGAAACCTTGGGAGGTCAGTGACAAAACCACCTTCTCTTGTGAGTAGCCCAGGCAGGACAGCAGCTTTGGGGTGGAGCAGTGTAGGTGATGGTAGAGGCAAGCAGTGACAGAACTTGGCACAGCAGGATGAACAGATGCCCCTAGGGGTGTGACTGGAATGGCATCCTCTGAGAGTGGATCAAATGGCTGTGGACTGGGCTCATGATAAAAGTCTTAGCTGGAGCAGAGGGGGGGACCCTGGTGGCATAGTGGTGAAGTAGTCTGATGACTAATTGAAAGGACAGCAGTGCAGATCCACCAGGTGCTCCTTGTGGGGCTGTTCTCCTCTGTCCGGTAGTGCCATTCTGAGTTGGAATCACTTCATGGCAGTGGGTAGCAGGAACAGAGGGAGGACCAAGGAGCAGCCTGGATTTTGCCTGGGTTAAGCCCTTTCCCTCCACCTTCAGAAACTCTGTTGCTGTTGTTAGGTGCTGTCAAGTTGGTTTTGACTCACAGTGACCCTGTGCACAACAGAACAAAACACTGCCCAGTCTTGCACCATACCCACAATCATGTTTATGCTTAAGCACATCATTGCAACTGCTGGGTCAATCCATCTTCCTCTTTTTGCTGACCCTCCACTCTACCAAGTCCTTCTCCAGGGACTGATTGACAGCATGTCCACAGTATTTAAGACAGTCTTGCCATCTTTGCTTCCAAGGAGCAGTCTGGTTATACTTCTTCCAGAACAGATTGGTTTGTTCTTTTGGCAGTCCATGGTACCTTCAACATTCTTCTCCAATACCACAATGCAAAGGCATCAGTTCTTCTGTCTTCTTTGTTCATGGTCCAGCTTTCACATACATTTGATGAAATTGAACATACCATGGCTTGGGTCAGCTGCACTTTAGTCTTCCAGGTAATGTCTTTACTTTTCAATGCTTTAGAGAGATCTTTTGCAGCAGGTTTTCCCAATGTAATGCATCTTTTGATTTCTTGACTGCTGCTTTCATGGGAATTAATTGTGGACCCAAGTAAAATGAAATCCTTGACAACCTCAATCCTTTCTCCATTTATTGGAAAATCTGGAGGGTGATTAAGAGAAGAAAGAGTAAGGGCTCAGTTCGTGCATTTGGCAGTGGGAGCCATTGATCCTACTGACTTAGGGTAGAACTCTCAGAGACTTTATTGTGGATCTAGAAACTGTTGAGGAGTGGTGGTGGCCATATAATTTGTTGACCAAGTGGAGAAACTTTTAAAAGTAAATGGGGCATTATTAATATTTCTACAGGGACCAGAACAAAACAAACAACCTGCTACCATTGAGTTGATTCTGGCTCATAGTGACCTCATAGGACAGAGTAGAACTGTCCCGTAGAGTTTCCAAGGAGTGCTTGGTGGATTCAAACTGCTGAACTTTTGCTTAGCAGCCACAGCAATTAACCACTCTACCGTATGGAGACTAGACCTTGCAAATAAGCATATAGAATCATGCTAGATATTAAGGATAGTCAGGTAGCACATACATACTAATAAAAGCGAATGTGGAAACTGGTTTCAAATTACTTTTTATTTCATTTTTGCTGTGCTTTTAAAAATAAGGAGATAATACTCATTATTTGAGGACTCTTTGCCGTAATTAAGTATTTTATGAAAAATACTGTTAATGGCTAATCGTACTTCAAGTCATAAATGTATCCTACTTTAAAAAAACATTAATTTTGTAGTATTACTCATTTGGATTGCTTTCCAGCTATTGTCTACTGTGAATGCTGGTGACCTACATCTTTGGGTAATGTCTCAGTATTTCTACAGAAGCCAAATTCTTAGAAATGGAACTGGGTCAAACAATATCTTGACACATATTATCAAGTTTTAGGCAACTATTTTGAATCCAAGTGTCTAAATTAAAAAAAAAAAAAAAACAAAGTGACAAATGGAGCTTCTTTGGTTTTTGAAATCCTGAGAAATAATGATTTTAAAAAGCACTGAATAGTTTTTTTAACCATTGACTATTTCCCCAAGGAAGTTGGAGTATGTACATAGGGGTAATGTAATGAAGTCACAACTTGAATCAAGAAAATGCTTTTGTTGCTGTAGAATGGATGCCCCATAAACCAAAAAACCGAACCCACTGCTGTTCAGTAGATTCAGACTCAAGGCAGCTCTGTAGAACATAGTGGAACTGCCCCATAGATTTGAACTGCTGACCTTTTGGTTAGCAACTCTAGCTCTCAACCACTATGTCACCAGGGTTTCCTAAATGCCAAGTGGAGACTGGAGTATGTGGAATTTAATTGCAGTAGGTGTGGACATAGAAATATTTGACTGTGAAAATCCTTACACTTTTTATTGATGGCTTGAGTGACATAATTGAAAGATCATACATTGGGTGTGTTTAGCTGCATGTAATTTTCATGAGGAATATTTATACAGGGACTAGAACAAAACAGACATCCTGCTGCCATCGAGTGGATTCTGGCTCATAGTGACCTTATAAGACAGAGTAGAACTGTCCGATGGAGTTTACAACGAGTGCCTGGTGGGTTCATACTGCTGAACTTTTGCTTAGCAGGCATAGCAGTTAATCACTATGCCGTACAGAGAGTAGACCTGGGAAGTCAGGATATAGAGTCATTCTAGATATTTAGGATAGTCAGGTAGCACATGCTACCTGACCATATTAATGAAATAAAACCTTTGCAATGAGAGTTGTGTAACATAACGGAGTACTGGTGGTTTTTCAAAGGTATGTGCATTTTATTTTCAGTGTCCAGTGAGAACATTTTCTGGAGTGGGAGCTTCCTCTCTGGGTCGACTTCATACTGACCGGTCAGCTGCTAATTATAACACCACTCTGTGGAAACGGTCGTCAGCAGAATAAAAAGCTCTTTCTTACCTCAGCTAGAACTAAAACTGAGAAAACAGCTTTGTGAGAATTGGGTGTGTGTGTTGTGGTTCTGATAAAGTGAAGTCATTGATGTAAAGTTGATTCTGACTCACCGTGACCCTATAGGACAGGGTAGAAATGACCGTAGGGTTTCCAAGACTGTTATCTTTGTGGAAGCAAACTGCTGTGTCTTTTTCCCACAGAGTGACTAATGAGTTCAAACCAGTGATCTTTCATAGCAGCTGAGCACTTAACTTCCGTGCCACCAGTGCTCCTTCAGATGAAGGGCAGGGGGTGGTGAAGCCCAGTGTGGGCATTGCTGCAGTCGTTGCTAGGATCTGCTGGTCAGGGGTATAAAAATAACAGACAGGCTCGGCTCATGGGGGACTATTAAATGGCTCTCAATTTCCATGAGTATGTAAACCACTGTGGGTATGTAAACCACTCCCTATTTTTCATAATTTGTCACAGAATTTTCTTTTTTTTAAGTCCCTAGTGAGTAATGAAAAGCTGAACTTATGAATCCTGTTTGCAGGATAAACTTCTTGATGTTTTTAAAAAAATTGAGGTTGGTGTGCTCACATTTGGTAAGTTTTCTGAGGTGAATTATTAAAAACAAAAGTTGGTATCCTAATTTTCCACGTGCACGTTTGTTTTGTTTTGTGAAAGATAAAGCTAAGAAGCTGTGGAAGCTCTAAGTGGTATCAGAAAGTAGGTCCTTATGTGGGAATAGCTTGGCTGGAGGGCAGCTGGAGAGGTTGGAAGCCTTTTCTAAGCAACTGCATCATATCAGGTAACTGTGAGTTGCATTACTGTTACTTGAAAAACCGGCTCTGTAGTGTCTTGAAGTGTATTAGTTTTGTGGACCTAGAAACACCAACGTTCCAGTGGCCACCTGAATCGTTGCCCTGTGAGGATGGGGAGTCTAGGATGAGGAATCCACCAAAAACTGCTCAGTTCTTAGCAGTGGCAAGGAAAGTAGTACCTGAAAATTTGTAGGAAGAATTTCCTTCTTCCTCTTTCTCATCATTGTCTCATTCCATTAACCCAGAGAATTTCTCATCCATAGGAACAAAAGGTAAAAACAATTCCACAAAACAGTTTTATCCACAGTATAGAAATGTTAAATTCTAATCAGAATTCTAAGAAATGGAAACACAGGTTTATTTTGAGCAGTTGTTCTATATGCATGTAGAGAAACCATTCTCATTCCAGTAAAGAGCAAGTGGCAGGGAGTAAGCTAGTTTATAAAGAGGCTTATTAAGAGAAAAGAAAGGAGAAGAATAGGAAACCAACCATTTTAATGGGATTGACTGAACTCTACTTTTCCCTCCTTGGAGGTTGGTGGTACAGTGATTAAGAGCTATGTCTCCTCACCAAATAGTCAGCAGTTTGAATCCACCAGCTGTTCCTTGGAAATCCTTTGGGACAGCTCTCCTCTATCCTAATGCAATCTCAAAAAGCATGCACAGCTTGGGTTCCTGTGAGTTGGAATTAACTTGAGGGCAGTGGATTTTTAAAAAACTTTTGCCCTCTTTAACTGAGATCAACTGATAACAGGTTACTTTATGGCCACGCTGCTAATAATTTGACTCTCCACTCAACTACAGGGAAACCTGGTAGTGTAGTGATTAAGAGCCACAGCTGTTAACCAAAAGGTTGTTGGTTCAAATCCATCAGGTGTTCCTTGGAATCACTATGAAGCAGTTCTGCTCTGCCCTATAGGGTCACTATGAGTCAGAATCAGTTTGAAGGCAGTGGGTTTTCTTGGGTGCAGCTGTGTCACTTTTTGAGATTAAATTAGGAGAGCCTAGAATCTTTTTCATTATGTTAGAAGGTTTTGTTGACTATCCTTTTCTGGCAGGATAAAGCAAGTTTACATTGCTGTAGAGCAGTTTCTGGCAAGCTTTTTCAGTTTGGGTCAAGTTTTTTTATGATTAATCGTAATAGGATTTCTGTTACTCATTTTGTCTTTCAACAATAGGAAAATCTAACTTAACTTATTGATAGTAGTGTGCAGTTTATGTACACTAGATGGTATAAAATAATTTTTGTGTTTGGATTAATTTATTCACCAATAATTACTGGCAGTCTTGGACATAGTGTAAGGCATGGTGAGGCTATTTAGGAATATGTGTAGGGGAGAAATAGATACAAAAAGGAGTCTATACACACAGTCTCCATTCCCTTACCGCCCACTCTTTGTTCAGCCCACTTAGATTGTTTTCTGTTCTCACTACTCCAGTGAAAACTCCTTTAAACCAAGGCCAGTCCTCCTTGGACTAAGTGAACACTTTCTTATCTTTCCCTTTTGGCAGCTTTTGATATATCTGGAGTCCCTTCTTTGCTCTTGAAGTAGTCTCTTCCCTATTCTGAGGGACCTGGGATGTTCAGCCCTTTTGGGAAGCCAGTTTCCTGTTCACTAGTGGTAACAGATAAGGTGCTGTAGGCCTGTGGAAGGATGTTGAAGATACTTCGGAGGAGGACATGAATTTGATTATCTCTATGGAAATACAGAAAACAATGTAGCATCGTTTGGAACCCTGGTGACGTGATTACATGCTGTGCCTGCTAACCAAATGTTCAGTAGTTTGAATCCTCCAAGTGCCCCTTGGAAACTCTGTGGAGCAGTTCTACTCTCTCCTGTAAGGCTGTTATGAATTGGAATCGACTTGACGGCAGTGGGCTTTGTAGTATCATAAGCCGTGACTTTGGCCATTTTTTATTAGTACATCATAAAACTCACCCACTGCCATCGAATGTATTCTCACTCACAGCAACCCTATTGACAGAGTAGAACTGCCTCATAGAGTTTCCAAGGAGCACCTGGTGGATTTGAACTGCCGACTTTCTGGTTAGCAACTGTAGCACTTAATCACTACACCACCAGGGTTTCCTAGCATATTATATGTGAATGAAATGGAGGATCATGTGTGATTTTTCTGATAGAAGTATTAACATTAGTTCTTTTTTTTAAGTGGCATTTGAGATTTGCTTGGTGCAGTGGGTGCTCAGTATTTTGACGAATAAAGGCAGGCTTTAAATGAACAGATTTGGTAATTGAAGTATGTTAGATCTAGGAAACTGGCATGAGAGAAACATCAGCAGAGGCAGAAGGCAGATCTCCTGAAAATGAATCAGAAGCTTGGCTGGAAGAGAGTGATGGAAAGGGTGGGGTGGGAAGAGAGCAAGCATGTGCTCTTGCCAGAGTGTGGAAGGCTTTGAGTATCCGCCAGGGAGTTTTGGGTTGTGTTTGTCTGGCAGTGGGTGGATTGGAAGGACTCTGGAGCAGGAGAGGAAGACTAATCCGGCAGCAGTTAGTTGGGTGGATTAGAATGAGAAGAAACTCATTCTGGTCTCAACTCTAAACTGTTTCAGGCCTTTTGCTCCCTGGGGTGGAGGCAAGTCCTCACCCACCGCCTTGGTGCTACGTGGGCCCCGTCCCCGTGACCGATTACCCTGTTGTCCTTTGGGCAGTCACCCTGACTCACCTGGTCCCATGACCAGGGTCATTGAATTCATATCACCTTGTGTGCACAGCATATGGAGAAATGCCAGCCTTCTCTCTACTCTTCTGACAACTCAGTCACCTTAGGAGAAGTCATGTTACTTAGTGGAAGGCACAGCAGCAGTGTGGCTGGAGTTAGTGCGCAGCGCCGGATCTGGGAGCGTGAGGGGACGGGCAGTGAACTGAGGAAATGAGGATGGCATGAGGTGGGTGCCTTGGATAGGATTAGGCGTGATGGGTTGAGAGTGAAATCACGGACAAGAGTTTATCTTAAATCTCAACTGTTTTCCAGCCATGCAGCAATTTTATGAGAACTTAGAGTTTAACAGCTGTGTGCCTCCTTTCCTGTATATCCACAAGCCAAGTCTAACCCCAAGTTTCCATATTGAGAACATAATCTTTAAAACTTTTTTCTTTAAAAGCCTTTCTGAGGTCAAATGAAAGTCTGAGGGAAAAAGTCTCAGAGTACTTCTGTTTGGGCAAACCCTCCTGCGTTTGTCCTTCCGTGGGGGGTGATTAGCACTTTGGGCTGTGAAGGGCAGACTTCCGCTTTGCTCCTGCTGGGCGCTCTGCACCTGTTGTCACATCTGGGACTGTTCCGCGCTGTGTGATTTGAGCAGCTGGTAATCAACAGGCTGCATTGTCTCAGTGAGTGACATCCATGCTGCATATCTCTTGTTGGTAAAAATGAAAACATAAACAAATAGGGCATCGCTGTGAAATATTTACAGGGAACTATGATTGCTAGTGCTTTGGTAGATTCCCATGACAGGGAAGCTTGATATTTTTGTATGCCTGAAAAAAATACTCATGTTCTGTATTATCCACAAACCATGAAACAACAGCTGGAGATTACTCAAATTGAATAAAACCAGGTCTTGGTTGGAACATCAATTAACATTTATTAAAGAATCATAAATAAGATGATGCCGTAAACTCATTGAGGCTGTGCAGCAGCAGCAGCAGCAGCAGCAGCAGCTGTCCTCAGCTAATGAAATTTTCCATGAACTGGTGACATCAGTGAAAAGCACAAGGTGCTGACATCTCTGTTCAGCGTGTCCCCCCTTGATGGCAGCTCCGCTGGCCTTTAGGGGTAGCTCTGGGAAAAAAAAGCTGCTTTTTTTTTTTTTTATTTCTATTGTGCTTTAAGTGGAACTTTGCAGTTCAGATCAGTTTGTCATACAGACTTACACACCCACTGTTAGGTGACCTTAGTTCTCCCTATGATGTGACCACACACTCTTCTCCAGCCTGTATTTCCCTTGTCTGTTCAACCAGTTCCTGTCCCATTCCGAAAAAGGCTGCTTTTCTATTATTTGCTTTACTTTCAGTCTTGGGGAGATAAATTGGAACTGTAACTTTAAATTCAGCATGGTATAATTGCAATATGAAGTATATTTTGTCAAGGCATATTTCTGTATAAGTGGGCTCAGTGCCACTTGCGTGTATGTGCTAACATATTATAAGTGTGAGGTTCAGAAATTTGTAATTAACTGAGTATTGCGACTTGGCGATTGACCTTGGAGGTCACTTGGGTCAGTGTCATTTTTAAGATACTGTTGTCAGATGCATATAGGTTAACTGGCTTTGGTAAGGAACGCTGGTGGTGTAGTGGTTGAAGTGCTCAGCTGCCAGGCAGCAGGTTGGGGGTTGGAAGCCACCAGCAGCTCCATGGGAGAAAGATATGTCAGTCTGCTTCTCTAAAGATTTATAATTTTGGAAACCCTTCAGATGTCACTATTAGTTGGAATCCGCTTGATGCAATGAGTTTGGTTTTTTGGTTTAAGTAGTATCAAAACTCGGACCTTTTGTGTTTTTATTCCTGTTTGAGACTTCCCCCAATAAAACTGATTTTTTTTTTTAAATCCGTTAATGTATCTACTTAAGCTGAGAAAGACACTCTTTGCCTGTATCCTTTTATGTCTTACAGTCCAGTAAGGAGGGATGTTGTAGTGAGCAGAAGGTTTTGTTTTTGTTCAATCCTTATGAAGCAGTTTTTAAATGGGCTGTCTGGTGGGAAGTATGTTTTCAACTGGACAGAAAGTCTAGTGTGTCAGCAATTATTCATGCTAACAAATATTCAGAGATGAGGTTCAGCATATTTGAAAATATTTAGAGATGAATTATTTAGATTAATAATTGGACTCTTTCCTTCTTGGCTGTCCAGGTCATTCAACAGACATTTGTTGAGCATGTCTTGTGTATCAGACCATGGAGAGAGGAAGATAAAGCTGTAGTCTGTGGAGCCTGTAGTTTGGTTGCCAGATGAATTATAAATTATGTTAAAGTAAATAAGTGAATAATAATTGCTAATATTTTTTTTTTCTTACATGAGAAATAACATCTCTGGGAGTTCAAGGCCCCTGAGTACCACTCCATTACCCTCCTCCCTGTTCTGCATTTTTCCTTCTGTTTCCAGAGCTAATCGCTATTCTAGATTTGGTGCATATCTTTGCCATACCTTTTTTATAGTTTTATTGTGTCTGTATGAGTCTACAAGCAATATAAAGTATTTTGATTTTTTGTAACTTTTTGAAAATGGCATCAAACTGTGTATGTTCTGTATGTTGAGAGGGAATAGAAAATGATTTTTGAGGTTTATTCTTGCTGATACTTTGCTCTAGTTCTTTTCTTTAACTGCTGTATAGCATTCCATTTTATGGTTATGCTGCAGTATTTAGCTTTCCTTTCCGGTCAGAGATTTTAAGAGTGTTTCCAAGTCTTCATTATGTTAAAAATGTTGCCCTGGACATGTCATACATGTCTCCTGATGCATGTATGTGGATTTCTCTGGGTCGAAGCCTAAATTTGGAGTTGCCGGTGATAGAATCTGAGTGTTGTCACCTCTAAGTATGTTTTCAGCTTTACTTAGAGAGCGCCAGCTGCTTTGCACAGTGCTAGTTTATGTTTCCCTCCGCAGTGCACGGATGATCATGTTTAGCTCATCTTCGTTAATAAGATTTTGAATTTTGGCTCATCTATTGAGTGTAATGATATCTTAGTGTTTTAAACTTTCATTTCCCTGATCACAGTGAGGCTGAGTATCTTTTGACATATTGATTGCTTTTTAGCGTTCTTCTAAGGTAAGTTGCCTATTCACAGTATCTTCCACTTTAATGATGGTTGAGGAGACTCACATGCAAAGGAGATATCAATCAAAATCCTTGATCTGAGACACATTACCACAATTTGCTTGGCTGTTGTATTTATTCATATATATTTAATATAATGAGTAGTGTAAAGCTGATCAAGATCTGCACTATTCATTACTCACAGCTTATACCGGCCTGTGCTTTCCCTCATTACATCTGACAGCCTGCTTCCTCCTTCTCTTCCCAGTATTCTTAACTTTATACTTATTATGTAATTCTGTGAGGCATCTTCTGTCTTTGCTTTTCTCATTTGGCATTATTAGTATGTTTATTCAAGTTGTTACATTGACTGTGTTCATTCAGTTTCACTACAGTACAATATCCCCTGTGTTATTATACTGTGGTTTTATTATCAGTCTGTGTTTGGTAGGCATTCAGATTTTTTCTGGTTTTCTGTTGTTACTAACAGTTCTTTTATGAATGTTTTTACGTGTGACTCCTGATTAAGATTTTCTTTAGAATACGCTAGAAATGCTGAATTATTAAGTATTCTTATTTTTAGCTTTGTAAATGAATGCAGCATTTTTTCCTCAAAGTTGATGGACTAGTTTAATATTATAATATTTCTATAGGCAATAGATAAGAGATCAGGTTGCTCTGAAATTGCTCACTTTGTAGTTCTTTTTGAGTATGTGG
This sequence comes from Heterohyrax brucei, assembly GCA_028571685.1. Classification (NCBI taxonomy): domain Eukaryota; kingdom Metazoa; phylum Chordata; class Mammalia; order Hyracoidea; family Procaviidae; genus Heterohyrax; species Heterohyrax brucei. The sequence goes on from CM053143.1 coordinate 7,388,949, forward strand.
TTCTTGTTACTAAACATTTGTTGGTTTGTCAGAACTGTGGAATAAGATTTAGTTTCCTCTAACTTACCTGCTGATACCAAGGTGGTTGAGGAGGAACCTAGAATGCCTGTCCCACTGACTGATTTATGAAAAGAACCTGACATTTGCTGATGGCCACTCATCACATATGTTTTATTCTGGCTTTTATGTCTAACTCATTAAAATTTATTGGTTTTATAATCTTGTCACAGGTGTGATCCTGCCCATTTAAATTTAATTTTTAATATTTTATTGTGCTTTTGGTGAAAGTTTACACAGTAAATTAGGGAATGCCTTAGGTTGGGTTCCCTGGAGAAGTAAAACCAGTGAAGTGTGTAAGTGTCAGAGGTCCGACAACTAAGTTGGCGAAGTTAATTGTTCTAAGTGCTGAATATCGGTATGGTCACCTTTGAAATACTCCCCTTGGGAAGCTCTACGCTGACACCAGTGCCTAGGCCACCCTTCAGAGCAATTTTGGAATCCTTTCTGGAATGGCCATTGCACATGGTGGCATGGTGGCAACTTAATTATTGTCTGTGAGAGAGTTTTTAGCCAGTAAACAACTAATGGTATTGGAACATCCTCCCTATTCAACTGGTCCCTATTGACTGTTTTCTTCCCTCAGAGATAAAGTAAATACTGAAAGGAAAACATTTTTATGACATTCAGGAGATGAAAGGTAATAAAATGACAGCTCTGATGGCCATTCCAGAAAAAGAATTCCAGAATTACTTTGAAGGGTGGATTAAGTGCTGGCACTGGACATAACTCCCAAGGGGAATGCTTCAAAGGTGACTGTAGTGATATTCAGCAATGAGCCATGTAGCACTTTTTCTAGGATAAGTTTGCAAACTTAATTGTCAGACCTTGTGTGTGTGTGTGTGTGTGTGTGTGCGTGCATAGATTTATATCAAGAAAATGGCTCATGGTTGTAGAGGCTGGAAAGTCCCAAGTCTGTGGGTCAGGCTGGAGGCTTCCTGATCCACATAGCTGTAGGGGCTGGTGATCCCAAGACCAGAAGATTGGACAACAGGCCTTCGGCTTATAACCTGTGGAGGCTGATGGATCCCCAAATCAGCATGTAACCTGTTAGCTCAAGTCACAAGAACTGGAGGTCAGATGGGCAAGAGCCAGTTGCAGGATCCTGAGTGAACAGAAGCCCATAGAGTTTGCCAGAAAGTCCGTATATATTGGATGCAGCCCACACCTCAAAGGAAATTCCCTTTCAACTGATTGGCTGCTCATTACAGATCTTAGCATGGAGGTGACAGTATCAGATCTCATTCTGTAAGTGGTTACATTATTACATAGTTACAAACTGTATCATAACTGTCAAACTCCTGAGACTCATGGTCCAGTGAAGTTGACTCAACAACCTTAACCATCATAGTTCCCATCTGACAATTTCTGCACAGATTGTTCAGTGACATTGGTTATATTTGTCATAATGTGTCAATATTCTCTTTGTGTGCTGGCCGTTTTGTTTCCAGTGTTCTAGTTTCTGTTGTTCCCTTACATTTTCATCTTTGCTTTAGAGTGATTGCTGACCTTTTGGTCTTGTACATATGGTGAATGTCTGCCGCTTTGCAGTTTCTGCTCAGTTTTGTCCATGGTGGGACTTTTCCTTGTATGTTTTTAGTTTTGGATTGTGTGCTCCTTTTCAGTTACAGCACTGTCTGGGGGACCTGAATTGGGAGTATATTAAACTCTACATGACAGGGGTTTCAATTTGCAATATACTTAGAATATTGGTAAAACATAACAAACATCCTTTTCTCTCCTGTAATTGTATTTGCAGTGTGATTAGGTGAAAGTTTACAGTCCAAGTCAATTTGCTGTATAAAACCCTGAATACTTGCCTCTGTACAACTCTGTCTGCTCTCCTCACCCTGTGATAGCACATTCCTCCTTTCCATCTGTACTTCATTCATTCAACCAATGCTTGTCCACTCTTCTCCATCCTCCCCTCTCCCCAAGTAGTGGGATTGCTGGATCATATGGTATTTCTATTTCTAGCCCTTTAAGAAAGTGCCAGTTGCTTTTCAAAGAGGTTGTAACATTTTACGTCCTTCCAGCAATGTAGAAGAGTTCCAGTCTCTTCACAGCCTCTCCAGCATTTGTTATTTTATGTTTTTTTTTTGGATTAATGCCAGTCTTAGAAACATTCTTTTAAATGAATAGTTGTGATCCCCCACAATTATAGAAAATTTCCAGAATTGGACAGTGAAGAAAGAATACAATTCCATATCAGTATCTAGGAGCTAAACTTTCATCAGGGTCAGAAACCAAGAAAGATGCTTGGAGTCTTAACACCTGTATATAGAGAGAGAGAGAATGAAGTATTGAAGAGGGAGTTGCCCTTGGGATTCCGTCCACTGCCTGCCATCCAGTTCATGAGGACCCTCCAGTGGCTGTACTCTTTGTGAAGGAGTGGCCTGGAAAAGCTTGGCTGCCAGCACAGAAGTACAAAGATGATTATGTGTCTCAGTCTGGACTCTGGATAAAAAACACAAAACCTAACAAACCTGTTGCTGTCAAATTGATCTGCACTTACAGTGGCCCTGTAGGAGTGAGTAGAATGCCCCATAGGATCTTTAAGGCTGCAACTTTTATGGAAGCTGGTGCATTGGAACTTTTGACCTTGGCTGAATGCTGTGGCACCACGACTGCTTGGGCTCTCAGTAGGGGACAAAAGTCTCTTATCCCATCCTAAAGTTATAATGACAGATTTGCTTCTCTTCTTGGTGTTCCAGTGAATTAGTGCAAAAAGTAATCTAGAGTCAGTGGTATCCTTCTTCTTAGGTGCTCTGCAGAAACAAGTCCATGATTGTTTACTTGTCTTGGAGTGTGGGAATGTGGTCCTGTGGACTTTTGTACATTCATTTATTTCGAAATGCATGAATAAGTGAACAAGTAGAAACACATGGACATTTTTAACAGAACATGAACTTCCCCCATAAAGTAGATTTTCAACACATTAAGAAATAAAACACAGTGAAGCTGTTATTTGGGAGTTAAGTTTTCCTGTAATTCTCACATAATTATTCTTAGAATGCTGTTCACATTTTGTAATCAGCAGACATTTATTGAATATCTCTGCTACTCTATGTCTTGTACCCTTCGGGAGAGGTAAGTGGAGAGAGTGACAGACTTGCACACAAATAGTTAAGGTGCAAAGTGTAAAATAAGTGCTATAGTAAAGTTACAAAGTGCTTTTGGGACTGTAGGTGTTGTGAGTGATTCATTCCCCTGATGAAGTTGTTCATTCCTGGCTGTTTAATAGAGCTTTTCATGTGGTTGTCATTGCTAAGATTACAAGAGTCCCTAATATTTATTGTTTGTTAGGCAGCACATTTTACATACAGTTAATCTCTGCAGCATAAATTTAATTCTTAGCAACAACTCTATGTGGAAGATGCTACAATTATCTTCATTGTAAAAACTTTTTATTGAAACGTGACCTATATGCTGCAGTTGTTGCTTGGTGACGTCTGTTTGGTCCCTAGCTCATGGCAACCCTGTACACAGTAGAATCAGAATGTTCCACTGGCTGATTTTTTGAAAATAGTTTGCCAGGCCTGTCTTCTTGAGTAAGACATATAGAACTGCACAGTTGGATGCATTTTCACAAACTGTATACATCTGTGTAACCAGCAACCAGAGCAAGAAAAAAAAAATATTAGAGGAACTCTAGAAGTCCCCTTCATGACTCCTTTTAGGTGCTCTCCCTTATAAGAGGGAAACCCTGGTGGCATAGTGAATTAAGTGCTATGTCTGCTAACTAAAAGGTTGGCAATTCAAATTTACCAGGTCCTCCTTGGAAACTATGGGGCAGTTCTACTCTGACCTCCAGGGTTGCTGTGAGTGGGACCCATTGACGGCAGTGGGTTTGGTTTTTGATTTCTCCCATAAGTGTAACCACAGTCTTGATTTCCAACAAGAAATGTGTGTGTGTGTGTGTGTGTGTGTGTGCGCGCGTGCCTGTTTTTGTACTTTCTGGAAAATGGAATCTGTATATTTTTTCATTGTTCTGTACTATTGTATGTAGTTATGAATTGATCATTCCAATTGTTGCCTGTCACATTATTCCCATTTTACAGATGATGAATCGAAGTGGAGAGGTCAGAGTAGCCCAAGTTCACCCAATCAGCAAACCATGGAGAGAGGAGTTAGATTGGTTAGATTTTAGAGCATATGCTCTGAGCCTCTATTTTCTCTTATGTCATACTCCTTATATTGTAAATGTTTGTCTCTTAATTTCATAGGCAATAATTTATTCTAATGGTTTACAGATAGTTTAGAAATATACAGCATGAGAAAGTTAAACCTGTCTGGCACACCTTTTCCTCCTTCTTTCCTCATAATTATTTTTTGTTATAAATTTGACAAAAATCTTTCCAGAACTTGTGTGTGTGCATGTTTGAGTGTATCTACTTTGCACAGCGTCATATATAGGTTTGCTTTTAAGTGTTGTGTAGTATTCATGCTTCTTGCATTATTTGCTCAGCATACAGGCTGAATAAGTAGAGTGAATGGATACCACCCCAACACACCCTTTTCCTGACTTTAAACTATGCAGCATCTCGTTATTCTGTTCAAGGGACTGGTTTGTGTATGGGTTTGTGTATGGGTTCTGCATGAGCATAATTAAGTGTCCTGGAGTTCTCATTCTTCTCAAAGTTACCCATAATTTGTTATGATCCACACAGTCAAATGCCTTTCCATAGTCAATAAAACACAGGTCAGCATCTTTTTGGTATTCTCTGCTTTCAGCCAAGATCCATGTGACATCAGCAGTGATAGCCTTCATCTCAGGTCTTTAGTGTACCTTACTTGAATTTCTGGTAGTTCCCTGTTGATGTACTGCTGCAACTGTTTTTGAATTATCTTCAGAAAAATTTTACTTGTCTGTAGTATTTATTTAGTCTGTATGCTGAGCAAGTAATCCATCAAGATGGAGTATATGAAGAAGAACACAGCATCAAGATTGGAGGAAGACTTATTAATAAACTGCAGTATGCAGATGATGCAGCCTTAGTTGTTAAAAATGAAGAGGACTTGAAGCACTTATTGATGAAGAGTCAAGACCACCGCCTTCAGTATGGGTTACACCTGAACGTGAAGAAAACAAAAATGCTTACAACTGGACCAGGAAGCAACATCATGATAAAGGGAGATGAGATTCAGGTTGTTAAGGATTTCATTTTACTTGGATCTACAGTCAGTGCCCATAGAAATAGCAGTCAAGAAATCAAATGATGTATTTGTATTAAGACAAGTCAGCTACAAAAAGATTTCTTTGAAGTATTATAAAGCAGAGATGTCACTGAGTACTAAGGTGTGCCTGACCTGCTTTTGATGACTTAGAATTATGGTGTTGGTGAAGAATATTGAATATATTGTGGACTGCCAGAAGAATGAACAAATCTGTCTTGGAAGTACAGCCAGAATGCTCCTTTAGAGGTGAGAACGGCAAGATTTTGTTTTACATACTTTGGATATGTTGTCAGTAGGGACCAATTCCTGGAGAAGAACATTGTTCTTGGTAGAAGGTGATTGAAAAGGAAGACCCTGAAGGACCTGGATTGAAACAGTGGCCTCAAACACAGCAATGAATGTGAGGGTGGTGTAGCACTGGGCACTGTTTTTTCAGTTGTACACAGAGTCACTATGAGTCAGAATCAACTGGGTGATGGCTAGGAACACCACCAACATTTGTGCATGAATGAATAATAGCTAACTTACTGTTACTGCTACTAATATTTATGCAGCTATGTTTATAAAAGATATGAATGTACAAGATCCAACAATTAAGTGTGCAAACTAATTGTTCTAAGTGCTACATACCTCATGGCTGATCACTGTGGTCACCTTTGAAGTACTCCCTTTTGGAAGCTATGCACCGGCACCAGTGCTTAGTCCACCGTCAAAGCGTGTTTGGAACTCTTTCTAGAATGGCCATTGCACATGGTGGCATGGTGGCAAGTTAGCAAACTTAATTGTATAGTTGTTTGTGAGGGATTTTTTAGCCAGCAAACAAATAACTGTATTGGGACACCCTCTCTACTCACCTGATCTGGCCCCCAGTGACTTTTTTCTTTACCCAAAGATAAAGGAAATACTGAAAGGAAGACATTCTGATGACATTCAGGGCATCAACGGTAATATAACAACAGCTCTGATGGCCATTCCACACAAAGAGTTCCAAAATTGCTTTGAAGGGTAGATGAGGTATTGGCATCTGTGCATACCTTCCCAAGGGACATACTGTGAAGATGACTGTAGTGATACTCAGCAATGAGGTATGGAGCACTTTTCTAGGAAGAGTTTGTGAACTTAATTGTCAGAACTCGTATGTCACTGTGAATGCTTTTCTCTGTGCATGTGGTAGTGTGCTTTAGGGTAGACGGGGAGATAGCAAACAAAGTGAGGAGATAAGAATTTTGAAGGAAAAATGAATGAGTTAAGAAAGATGCAGTCAAAACCAAGCTTATGTTAACATTCACATAGCTCTTTTCCCTTCGTATGTCTTCCTGAGCTGATTTAAGTCTTAGTATAGCTTTTGAATATTTGATTGTGAGACAGCACATATTATCACAGAAACTTGATTGATCTTAACTGATTATTTCTAGGGGTACAATGGTAGTATCACAGAATTTTAAGGGTTGGAAGAGGCAGAAGTCATGCATAAACCTCTTACCTAATGATAAAGACTCTACAAAGTATATTTCTTTTTTAAAATTAATTTATATGGAAGGAAAATTTAGAAAATATAAACAAGGTGCTCAGAGTGATAATTTATGGTAGATTCGTTTCTAGTTTTTTAAAAAAATAGTATACATTTTAATAAAAATTAGGACAGCCCTATATGCTGTTTTGTAGCTTACGTTTTTTTACTTAGTAACCCACCCAAACTGGTGCTGTCGAGTCGATGCCGACTCACAGTGACCCTGTTAGACAGTGTAGAACTGCCCCATAGAATTTCCAAGGAGTGCCTGGGGGATTTGAACTGCTGACCTTTTGGTTAACACCTGTAGGGCTTAATCACTAGGCCAGGAGGGTTTCCTTTTTAGTAGTGAATAACTTTTCATGGTATTACATAGCCCTGTTGAATCACATAGCTCAGAGCCCCTCATTGTGTATGTAGGTTGTTTCCAGTATTTTCCTGTTACACATTATATTTTTATAGCTTCCTGTGTAATTATGCTCTTAGAATATTTCCTAAAATGTGGAGTTTATGGCTTCAGAGAATATGTACATTTTTAAAGCCTGTAGAATACCTCTCATGAGGTTGCCTCCTGAAAGATAATAATGCCGTTACCTTTCCACTGATAAATATTTCTAATATGATCAACTTTATGGCGAAAAACACACAAAATACAAAACGTGAAATACTACTTTGTTGTTAAATTATATTTTTAATAGCTTAGTTGACTAGACTTAGACTATGATGCTGTAACAGTCCTCCATTCGGTAGCTGGATGATGTGAACAGACCCACACTTGATTTAAAAAGCCTGCTTTATGTTGTATTTTTGGTTTTGTTTCTTGCTTTGTTTTTAAACTTCTATCACAGGCATGTTGCCATGCCACCATTTGTTGAAAATATGCTTTTTAATGTCCGTATGTTGTTCTGTCATATAGGGGTGGCACAGTGTGTTTCACTAACCACCTACATATGACTATCTAGATTGTTTGCAATATGTCATTCTTTATACTTTCCCATAGGAGCACGGTTGTGAACGTGATTGACTGCTGACTGAAAGGTTTGTCATTCCAAACTACCAGAACCTCTGTGAGAGAAAGATGTGACAGTCTGCCTCCGTAGAGATTTATAGCCTTAGAACCTTAGAAACCCTGTGGGTTCACTAGGAGTCGGAATTGACTTGATGGCAGTGGATTTGGTTTGGTATTGGTGTAATTTAATGTAAACTAAAAAATAAAGTTCAATATTTAAAGTATGTTTTGAAGCTTCCCACCCCTTTTACCATCTGCCATATAAATGTAGTAGCTAGTACAATCCCTCTCTATCTTTGTAAGGTGGCGGGTGCTAGGCAAGAATGGTCTTTAGACGTGTGTATACTTTCCTTTTGAGCCTACCTTGTGAAAGTAGGCCAGGGCCTTGATTTTTTTTCTTTTACTGTATCTGCGTCTTTCACTTGTCTTCCTTTTCATAAGAAAGCCTTGTAAAGATAGGATAAGCCCACCTCTGCTGTGGTCCAAAATTACATTCCTTTCGCTGAGGAGTGCCTCTCCTTTAGGCTGGCTGCTGAGTCCTGTCAAAAGTCCTTGATCAGTCCTTCAGAAACTGTTTTGCTTGCTAAAAATTCTCTAGTTCAGTGATTAACAAAGTAAATTTCAGGCGTGTGAGCTCCTTGAGGGTATTCAGCTTCCTGCTCGGCACATAGTGGGTACTCATTAAATGGAGGCAATTTAATGAAGACCCACTGAAGCCTCAGAAATTTGCCTACTTTTGATTGATTTTGGTATTGCAATTTATGCTTTTGGGGAATATAATTAGTTTTCCTTATGCTCTTTAAATAAACAGGCCTTCTGCAGCTGTTGAAACTTTTTTCTGTTATCCTAATGCCAAGTGCCGTCGAGTCGGTTATCCTAATAGAGGAAGTGATTTAGGGATATGATGGAAAATAATTTAGCATTTTGTCAAAGTAAAAGCTTTACTGTATTTTCTCCATTCCTTGAACATTTATTGAAGTTGTACTGTGTGTCCTGCAATAGAGATACAAAGATAAATAATCTCTGCTCACAAGAAATATATAATTTAGTGGGACACACAGATGTATAAGTAGATATACCATACTAAAATACGTCTGTGTAACTGTGAGCAGTTTTCCCTGGGGGTGCTGTGGAACAGGACTCCTAAACCTGGTAGAGGAGGTGGGTGGGGGAGGCTTACAGGGGCATCTTTCTGAAAGACCTGAATTTTATAGATAGCACATTAATTCCTGTTCCATCATCCACTCAAATGCTGTTCTATCCCTTTTATTCCTTATTTGTAAGGAATATTCATAGCATTCGACCTGTTTCTGTTGTATAAAACTTATTCTTGTCTCTTACATCACGTAGCTTATCTCTCAGAGTCTTGTTGATTCTAGCTGTAAAATACTTTTAGAATGTAGTTTTTTTCTTTCTTTTCCTTTCTGCCTCAGGGGTGGAAACAACCTGAGATCTGGTTCAGCTGTCACCGACCTAGTGAAAGCACCCCTACCTTTCCCAGGGAGAGTCATTTGTACCCTTTGTTGTGTTCTCTGAAGTCTGTGTAACACTGTTCAGTCAATTATAACTGTTAGTGATCCTATAGGACAAAGTAGAACTGTTTTCTAGGGTTTACAGAGAAGTAGGCAGCCACATCTTCCTCCTGTGGAGCCGGTGGATGGGTTTGAACTGCCAGTCTTTTGGTTAGCAGCTTAGCCAGGACCACCGGGGCTCCTTGAAGTCTGTATAAATAAATAAAAAACCAAAAACCAAACCTGCTGCTGTCAAGTTGATGTACGACTCATAGCGCTCCTGTAGGACAGAGTAGAACGGCCTGCCCCATAGAATTACCTTGGATTTGAACTGCTGACATTTTGGTTAACAGCCATAGCACTAAAGGTTTCTGAAGTCTATACAGTCAGTCTCAGTCCTTTTTTGCAATGTTTCTGCGTCAGTACAGGCCTGTGTTTCCCTCTGCGCCTCCCCCACTTTGTCCTTGTGTACCTTCGACTTTACTTGTGTAATTTTTCTTGATGGATATACCCTTTAAGCAGTGCTGTTGAAATGTATGCATTATTCAAGGATCAGTTTAGCATGTCATGTTTGTGAAGTTTTATCTGGTCATACTGCCCCACAATATTGGCTCCTACCTCTGAGTCACCTCTTTTCTTTGTTAGACCTTCTGTGACACTGTATAGCACCTGCTATTATTATTTATATTATTTATTTATCTATCTATCTATCTATTTATTTTTATATTTATTTATATTTTAGTTGTGTATATGTCATCACTTCTTAGCAGAATTATAAACTCAGAAGATAGGAAGCTTCTCACCGATGATTTGAATTTTACATGTTGGAAAGCATAATTCCTTGTTTAATATAAAAAACTTGGTGCTGCTGAGTCAGTTCTGACTAATAACAGGATGGTTATTAGTCAGAGCAGAAGTTCCCTATAGGGTTTCCAAGGAGTGGCTGGTGGGTTAGAACTGTCAGCCGTTTGGTTAGCAGCTGAATGCTTACTGCAGCACCAGAGTTGCAATAGCTATTAAGTTTTAAGAGTAGGCCTGGTGGTGGCACCTTCTTTTAGTTTTTCTCCTTCTGAGAATACCTTATTTCCCCTTCACTTCTGAAGGGTAGTTTCACTGGGTATAGAATTGGCCGTTGACAGCTCTTCTTTCATTGCTTGAGAAAAATGTTGTACTGCTTCCTCAGATCCTCATGGTTCTAGATTATGAACCCACTGTCATTTGTCTTGGTCTACCCCTACAGTTACTGGATTCTTGAACCTTCTTGTCAAATAATTCTAACATATGGTTCGTTTCCATGTTTTCATTAATTGATATTTTTCTTAGACAAGTTGTGATTTTCCTAGTTCTTGCTGAGTTGTATCTGACTCGAGGGCACTTGGCTTTGGCTGCTGTGATCGGTGATTTTTGATTGTATCCTGGGTGTTCTATTATGTTAGTATACTGGGAGTCTTTTTTTATATATTTTATTTTGTTAGACAGTCATCCTGTTTAGGTTTAACTCACAAGTCCTCATCTATGTTTCTGGCTGTGGTGCCAATGACAGTTAAGTTTTTAGAGCCTTTTCAATGCTAATGTGGTCTTATTGGTTTATCCGATGCTGCCGGTTCCCTCTCTCCTCTGCTGGTGCTACCTGAAGGGGCAAAAGGGGTTTTCCTAGGCTGGAGTCTCCTGAGGGGAATTACGGACCACGGGCATCCCTGGTCCAACACTTCTGGCAGCATTACCCTGTCTACTGGGGACAGAAAACTCTTCTTGAGCTGGGTGTGTGTTATGGTGCAGTCTGTCTGTGGATGCCCAATGGCTTTTCTGATGTGTGGGCGAGGGAGGGAAATCCCAAGCCTGAGGGATCAAAGAGGCTTCCTGGGCTGGGCTGCATGTCACAGGTGGGTCCCTCTTGCCTGTTCTGCCTGCCTCACTCACCATATCTTGGTGGAGATGGAGACTCACTGGGCAAGAAGAATACTTCCCTTAACTCCTTATCGTTGGTGGGATGGGGCTTCAGACTGATCCCCCTCTGCAGATGCTATAACTTGGTTTCCTCATAATGCCAAAGGGACTGATGTTTGATCTGAGGGAACCTACCTGGGTCATTTTCTGTTGCTGGGACTAAGGATGAGAAACACCTGATTTGGTGACCTTTAACTATCAGGGTCAGACACTCTTTGGCCATGCTGTTCCTCTATTCCTGAACAAAAAACAGTTGGTTCTCCTTTCTTATCATTGTAAGAGTCAGAGTTCTTTCCTTATCTCTTATTCCAGGGTTTATAGTGCTCATCAGAAAGGGGCAGGGAGAAATGGGTCTATGCTGTCTTATTCCTAATCATTCATTTCTTTCCAAATGAAACTATTTTTTTATCGTTGTAAAAATATAGGTAACAGTTGTCAATTCAAACTCTTTCAGGTATGTAATTTAGTGGTATCAATTACACTGATCATGTTATACAAGCGTCACTTGTAATCGTTGTGGAATTTCCTATCACCAGAAACAGAAAGTTACTGCTTCCTAAACACATAGTAATTCATTCTTAAATATTGGATTTTAGAAAGCAATTGAAAGCATTGATTTACTTTTCTGTGTGTGTGTGTGTGTGTGTGTGTGTGTGTATGTGTGTGTTTAGCAAATCTTTTTTTTTTATTTTTATTTAACATAACTGAGTGAAAATGTACATTCACATGTAAATTTACATGCCCCCCTATATGCAGCTTCCACTGCTCTCCCTGTCCGGTGACTGCACACTATTCCTCTCTGCTCCATACATGTCTCATCTTCCCAACAGTCTCCTTTCCCCTCCTCTCCGTCCACTCCCCTTCCTCCAGCCAGAGGTCAGCAGGATGATATCCTATAGATGCATAGAACCATAAAGTGCTTCCAATATATGGTCACTCTGCATTGCCAAGTCCAATCCATTCCTGTCCAAAGAGTGGACCTTTGTTATAATTTATGGGAAAGGGCAGCATCAGGGCCGGGGGCCATGCTCTCAGAGGAACCCCAAAACCGCTGGACTATCAGTTGAGGTCTTTTAGTGGAGATCTCATGATGTACCTCTTTTTATTCTTGTGTTGCCAGTGAGGCTCCTCTCTGTGAGCTCCATCGTGGCTATCACTGGTGGTGGCCGGGCACCATCTGGTTCTTCCAGTCCCAAGTCGATGTAGGCACCCACTCTTGTGGGTCTCTCTGTCTTCTCGGTTGTCTTTACCGCATGTCATTTTGGTCCTCGGTGAGCATCCGTTCCTGCTGAGTTGGGACCATTTGCTGTGTCCTCGGATGGCAGCTTGGCAGCTTTTAAGAACCCAGACACCACTCACCAATGTGGGGTGCAGAGAGCTCTCTTAGCAAAACACTAGTTGTGCCAATTGGCCTGGAATTCGCCTAATAGCATGGTACCCCGCCCCCTGTCCCAGCTACTCTATCCTTGCAGTGTTGAGTTAAGATGGAAGGAGTACTCAAGTTATGCTGAAGTCCACTTAATGTTGTTCTTGTTTCTAATGTGTGTTGTCACTGCTTTCTCCCAACTAGATTTCTACTAACTATCTAAACTAAATCCCCCCCACCCTCCTTCTGCTCCCTTGCAGCTGTCAAAGCGTCTTTTCTTCTGTACACAAGTCTGTTTTTGAGATCTTATTGTAGAGGTCTCATGCAGTATTTGTCCCTTTGTCGCTGACTACTTTCACTCAACATAATGTCTTCCAGTTGAAACCAGGTTAGGAGATGTTTCCTGGAATCATCATTATTTTTTATCATTGCGTAGTGCTCCATTGAGTATATGTACCATAGTTTACCTATCCATTCTTCTATTGTTGGGCATCTGGGTTGATTCCATCTTTTTGCTATCTGTGCTGTGGTAAGCATTCTGGTGCATGTGTCCGTTGGTGTGAAAGGCCTTGATTCTGTAGGATATATTCCAAGTAGTGGAATTACTGGATCAAATGGTATATCGATATTCATTTTTTTAAGGAAGCGCCAGATTGCCTTCCAAAGAGGCTGGACCATTTTGCAACCCCACCAACAGTGTAGGAGGGTTCCACTTTCTCCACAGCCTCTCCAGCATTTGTTGTTTTGTGTTTTCTGGATCATGGCCAATGTTGTTGGGGTGAGATGGTGTCTCATTGTTGTCTTGATTTGAATTTCTTTAATAACTAAAGATCGTGAACATGTTCACAGGTGTTTTTTGGCTGTGTTTAGCGAATCTTATCAATCATCTGCCTTATTTCAAAGCTAAGAAAACTGGAGGGCTCATCAAGTTAGGTGGTTGATCCAGGGCCCCATTGCTAGTTATTTATAGAGCCCACACTAGAAGTTGCTTTCTGGTAACTAATCCAGTATTTGTTTCATGATTCTTAAGTTAGAGAATTCTCTATCAGGGGTGAGGATGGGTGGGTGGGTGGGTGGAACAACACACCTCATTGTTGTCCTATGGTTTTTTGTGCCTTATAACATTAACACCCCAAACCATTTATACTCCAGTGGAAAACTCATCAGAATATAAAAAGATAAGAATCTAGTCTTAAATTATGTTGACTAAAATTGACATGCTATTTACATCTCCATTTTAATACTCATCATTTGTGATAAAGTCTAAAGTGACATATCTGTTGTTTTCACGGCAAAAGTATCCAATTGACCATGTAAAATGTTTCTGCTTGCAAAACAGCATTCTGTAACTGGTTATTTGTATTCTACTTCAAAGAGAGTAAAGAATATAATTAAGATTTGTGGCCCCACCCAAACAAATAATCTCATAGTTTAGCATCTTGCAGGGTTTTCATAATGTAATCTGTCTCTCTGTCTTTCTTTTTTTTTTTTAAATTTTCTTACTGTGATTATGTGAAAGTTTACAATCCAAGTCAATTTGCCATATAAAACCCCGAGTACCTGCCTTTTTGCAGCTCTGTCTGCTTTCCTCATTGTGTGACAGCACTCTTCTTTTTCACTCTTTACTTCCAGCATCCACTCAATCAACACTTGTCGCCTCCTCTCCAGCCTCTTTTCTCCCTTCTACAAAGAAACCAGTAAGACAGCGTCATCCTCGCATAATCTTTATGTATGCCACAGACATCTGATACTTCCGTCAGCATTTCCCCACAAAACATTTTTCTGTGTTGTAGAGTTGGAGAAACGGAGGAGTCCAGAAATTAACTGTTAGCTAGTTTGTTATTAAAAGGAGGGGAGGGGGGATGAGAAATGCCCAAGGGTTTAATAGAAAATGTCAGAGCTAACCGGATCTTGTAACTCTTCAGCGATCTGAGGTGAGAAACATTTAGTTTTTCTGGGAACAGTCACAGCAAGGATTAGGCACACAAGGACTAAACAGGCTTCTTATTAATGTCACTAGGCTAATGATAACTGAAGGGGTCTGAGGGATGGGACATGTAAGGGGTAGATCTGCTTCCCTACTCCCCCGTGGAATGCTTATTCTCTGGTTTTGATTTTCTTCCTATTCCCTACTGACGTAATACTGCTGGAAAGTCCTATTTCTGATCCGTACTGCAGAAAGAAATTTTGTGTTTCCTCGGGTGCCTGACCTCAAACTTACATCAGGTGACAAGTTGAGCCACCTGGAGGGGAACGGAGAGCTTGCTCTCCAGTCTTGGTTTCCTGAAGACTAACAGTTTTCTTTGCTTGCTGGCTCCTGCCTCAGTCGCTGTTCACCTTGGTTCGTAAGTCAGCTCTGGCATCATCTTCCTCCTCCGTGTTCTGTTAGTAAGTTCAGCAGCTTCTGGAGACCCGGGACTTCTTTTATTCTTGATGTCACCATGCCCTACCAGCAACCCTGACTGCGATCCCAAGTCTAGTGGGTAAGTGCTGGACCCTGACCCCCGACTGTCATACTTTGGAAGCCTTCCTGTGTCCTCTTTCTGTCCTGTTACATTAGCTCACTGTTGGGATAGTGACCATTGCGTTATCATCTGGGCCATTGAGGGTCTTCCTCTGTTTGCTGATCTCTGCTTTACCAAGACTGATGTCCTTCTCCAAGGACTGATAACATGTCCAAAGTATATTATTGGATAAAATTCCATACAAAGCCTCTTGAGGAAGAAACCCATCCATCTAAAAGATTATACCGGGCAGTGCCAGAGCCCATGAGATAGATCATTGTAATGTAAAGAAGTATGCTATGTTCAACATACAAGTAAACTTACAAATATAAAAAAAACCAGACCAGACTAGACCAAACCAAACCAAACCCAGTTCCTGTCAAGTCATCTGCAACTCATGGTGACTCTGTGTATGTCAGAATAGAGATGTGGTGCAGAATTTTCAACGTCTGATTTTTCAGAAGTGGATATCTAGATCTGTCTTTTGAGTTACCTCTGGATGGATTCAAACCCCCAGCCTTTGAGTTAGCAATTGAAGATGTTAACTGTTTGTATCACCGGGTTTACTGCAACAAATGTAGAGCAGGTATAATGGATTGTAACTCACTGGGAAGTTTGGTCTTGGAGGCCACATAGCTTGTACATTTGTTATTATGTGGTAATCTGTTTTGCAGTCGTGGCCATCATCTTAAACATAGTGTGACCTCTCTGTGCCTCCTTATGCTCATCTATAAAATGTCTTTAAAGTTAACGAAAATGCTCACCTCATTGGGTGTAGTGAGAATTAAATAAACTAGTGCATGCAGAGTACTTGGAGCAGTAACTGGCACACATGGCATGCTAAATAAACATTAGATAGTTAGGACACACCCTGAAACTATTCAGAAGAATCCAGTTTTAGATGTGTTTCCAGTTAATTGTACAAAAAAAAAAAAAAAAAAAAAGTCCCTGTATGTTGAACATAGCATACTTCTTTACATTAAAATGACTCGTCTCATGGGCTCTGGCACTGCCTGGTATAATCTTTTAGATGGATTGGTTTCTTCCTCCAGAGGCTTTGTGTGAAATTTTATCCAAGAATACACTTTGGACATGTTATCAGTCCTTGGAGAAGGGCATCATTCTTGGTAAAGCAGAGATCAGTAAAGAGACGAAGACCTCAGTGCCCAGTGGCTGCAATAATGGGCCGAAGCATAGCAACAATTACTAGAGTGATGCAGGACCCACACAGTGTTTTGTTCTGTTGTACATAGGGTAGCTGTGAGTTGGAACTGACTTGATGACACCCAACGAAAGCATCCATTAATGTAGTCAAGTCTCCAGAACTAAATTTGGCCTTCAAAGGATGTTTTTTGTTGTCTCTGGCCTTGTACCAAGTTGTAACTTACGGCATCTGCGAAGTACTTGACAGTGCCAGCCCGGGGAAACTGTGCTGCTCCCAGCTCCTGCTAAGGTAAAAGCCCCGTGGGCACCGCGTGGCTTCCCTCCTCAGTCTTCTCCTCTTCCTGAGGTGATCCCATTAAGTTAGGACTTGCTGGCTTGCCTCTGTCATGACTTTTTGTGGGGAAACAAAAAAAGCTTGGCCAATATGATTCTCTTGAGAGTTTTCATTTAGCCGCGAGTGGTAGGAAGAAAAGTGAGTGGAAATGAAGTTAAAAGATGCCATAAGCTCCTCTCAGGGTCATACATGGTGGCCTTCCCAGGCAGTGACTGAGGAAGCACACCCTCTGTGTTAGCAGGAGTTCTGGGACAGCAAAAATGGACGGGAAGTAGAAAGAAAGCATATGACACTTTCAGGTGCCAGAGAGGAGAGTAAACACTCAGAGAGGAGGCACGTTGTGCCGATGGCAGCTGCCCAGAGAGAAGGCTTGAGGGCATGCCCGTACTGTAGATTTTTTTCCCTTTTAGGGCATGTTCACTTTTCTTCCTGGATTCTTTGCAATTGTGTTCTGATTATTTTGGTCTTTATTCCTTGCCTACAGAGGCCTACCTTGGAAAGGTCATACGGTGTGCATATAGTCCTTGTCTTTCCCTTCTAGGGGATTCCTTTCCTTGGATTTCTGATGCTGCCTGTGGCTCCTCACTAATCTTTGGGAACTCTTTTTTCAGGACTGGGTTTAGATCGCCTCCCCTCGCCCCTCTTCTGTGCTGTATCTCCTGGTGACTTAAATGTTTTTTGAGTTTTTCTTTCATTGACTCCTGGTGGAATTTGTCATTTGTGAACCTCAGTTCTCTCTCTGTCATGTAGACTCTGAATTGCTTAGGGGCAGGAACCCGTATTTGTTAGAAACTTTGAAACTTGAAGCTGTGCTGAGCTAATGGTAGATGCCTGTCAAATCATAGTTATTTCTTATAGCGTTGCTTTTAACTCTTGTGATTGGCTGAACTTGGGCACTGTGATAGATTGAATGTGACTTTCCAAAGTATTCACTGGAATCCTAACCTTGTACCTGAACATATGATGCTGGTTGGAAATAAGAGCTCTTCTGTAATATTACTGGGGGCAGACAGCTCTTAAGTAGTACCGAATCTAATCACTTAGGAGGCTGTCTTACAAAAAGAGATGGATAGATGTAGTAACACCGATACAAGATGAAGACAGACATCATGTCGTAGTGGAGAAAGATGCCTCTGGAAGCCCACAAGTGCCAAAGCTTGGTAGCAGCTACTAGAAGCTAAAAGAAACTAAGAAGGACCCACCTGTAGAGGCGGCACCCTGAATTTGGGCTTCTAGGCTCCTGAACTATGAACAAATAAATTTCTGTTCTTTGAAGTCACCTACTTACGTTGTTTCTTTGTGTCTTTTGGTCACAGCAACACTTGTAAACTAAAACATACAGGCACACAGAGTTTTAGAACTTTTAGAGTTATGCTTTCTTTAGTTAGCATTTTAATGTTTCTTTAAAAATATATACATGTAAAAGATTTTGGGGAAAATGGAGGATTGTCTTAGTTATCTACTGCTGCTGTAGCAGAAATACCACAAGTCGATGGCTTTAACAAACAGAATTTTATTCTCTCACAATCTACTCAGCTAGAAGTCTGATTTCAGGACATTAGCCCCACGGGAAGGCTTTCTTTCTTTTTTGGCTCTGAGGGAGGTTTCTTGTCTTCAGTTTTGCACTGAAGGAGCTTCTCAGTGCAAGGACCCTAGGTCCAAAGGACACACTCTGGTCCTGGCACTACTTTCTTAGTTGTTTGCGGTCCCTTGTCTCTCTGTTCACTTATTTTATACCTTAGAAAAGCTTGATTTAAGACACAACCTAACTTTGTAGTTTGAGTCCTGCCTCATGAAGATAACTGCCTCTAATCCTGTCTGAGAAACAACACAGAGACAGGATTTACAACACAAAAGAAAACCACATCAGAAGACAAAGTAGTAGATAATCACACAGTAGTGGGAATCATGGCCTAGCCAAGTTGAGATACTTTTAGGGAACACAAATCAGTCTGTGACAAGGATCTTCAAAGTTACTCTTAGCTTTAGTTAGTGTCTGTTTTGTGGCATTCGGTGGTGGTAGTTCTGTGGCAGAACAGTGGGAAAGATGCCATTCATTAAGCGGATGGAGACCTGACATCTGAATCTGGGCTAAAACTTACTTTTGGCTTCTCGCATATGATTGTGATTAACAGAGTATCTTGTTCTGCCGTTATCCCCTGCATGTGGTTTTGTTTTCCCACTTGTCTGTTCTTTCTTAGGACCTTTGGCAAACCACTTTGTCAAGTGATTCTGTACCAGAGTGTTTGAATAATGCTGTGTTTTGTCACTGAGCATCATATCCATGATCTATAAAAATAATACTCAAAAATAGTATTTTTATCTGTACATGGTTTCTAACCCCCTGTTATCCTCTTTATCTACTAATAAAGAATCATGGGAAAGAGAACACCCTACTTATCACCCCAGCATTTATAGATGGAGCTTTCTTGGCATTGAAGCCAGGAAGCTCAGAGCTGATCCATATCCTTGGAGAAATGTTTGCCTGGTGATGCAGGAACCATTAATTAGATAAAGACCTCTGAGTTTCACTAGTTGTTGGCACGGTTTCCAGTAATTTTTTAAAGGGCCGCCATCGTTTCCTAGCAGGGTCAAAGGAGTAATCTCTAACTTGTCTTCTGTTGCTATGCTTGTCTACTTTCAGTCTGTTTTTAAAACAGCAGCCGAAATGGTACTGTGAAAACATTACATCGTGTTATTCTTCTGCCCCAAACTCTCCCAAAGCTCCCTGTCTGACTTTCCCTAAAAGCCCAAGCCCTCCGTGAACTGGCCCTCCATCGTCTTTGACCTTCTTACTTACTACTCTCGCCATCCCTCCTTCACTAAGCTTCACCTGTGCTGGCCTTGGCTGTTGCTGTGTCAGACCCGTGTGTGGCTGCTCCTCTGTCTGCAAAGGCCCTCCCGGAGCCATCTGCATGGTTTGCTCCCTCACCCCTTGAAGTATTTGCTCAATTGCCATCTTCTCGGTGAAGTCCACTCTGACCTGCACAGCCTCTTCTGACTGTGCTGTTCCGCTAACCCTTTATTTTTCCACAGCGCTTGTCAGTTTCCAGCATACTGTGTTGTATGTGGGAACCTTGGTGGTGTAGTGGTTAAGTGCTATAGCTACTAACCAAAGGTTGGTTGCTGTGAATCAATATCAACTTGACAGCGATGAGTTTGGTTTGGGTTATGTTATATATGCATGCATACATATTTTTATTATCTGTCTTCTCTTTCCTCTGTTACTCTGACATGGTCTGTCCCCTACTCTCACCCCAGTTTGTGTGATTTATTCACTGCTATAGCTCCTTGGAAACTCTATGGAGCAACTCTACTCTGTCCTGTAGTGTTGATATGAGTCAGAATCAACGCGATGGCAGTGGATGTGGCTTTTTGGTTTTGTAGCTCTTGTGGAAACCGTGATGGTATAAGTGCTTAAAGGTTATGGCTGCTGATGGAAAGGTCAGACGTTTGAATCTATCAGGTACACCTCAGAAACTCTGTGGGGCAGATCTGCTCTGTTCCGTAGGGTCACTATGAGTCGGAATCAACTGGACGGCAGTGGGTTTGTTTCTTTTTTTCCTCATGGTTCCTGTACCTAGAACACAGCCTGGCAGATGATCAGCCCTCAAATATTTGAGTGAGACAAGCAGAATGTACATGTACAGAACAATTACTGGGATACCAGGAAATGAACATGGGCATTCTGGCTACTCAGGTTCTTAGAAGTGCAGAAATAAGATGTGGATGGATGAAGGGGGAGACAGAATGGATTACTGAAACAGATGTGTGCGTGTGCCACTTTCATGAATAAAATAGTGATCATCTTTTTTTGCTATGATATTTCTGAAAGTGCATTGTGCAGAGTTACACATAAAATAGTTATCATCCATATACCCTTCCTACACCTACCAATTACTTAATATTTTGCCGTGTTTACTTTTTCTCTTTGTGTAAACGTATTCCATGTGTCTGTGTCCCTGGCTGGCCTGTTGGGACTCTTCTTGGGTCAGTGGCCTACCCCTGTCTCTTTAGCTCATATAATGTTGGGGCAGAGTCACATACTGCAATCCTGTCAATTTAGGAAGTTAGCTTGAGAAGGGGAAAGGAGGGTCACATTTTAGTTTGATACATTATTTTTGCTTTATAGATGGGAAATCAGATACATAGTTTCAGTGTCTTGGGAAGGCCACATACCTGCCTGGCGTGTGCTAGAGTCAGTGTTTGAATGCAGAGCTGTCAGGTCGTGAACCACTGAAACCTAAAAGCAAGCTCATTGGTGTTGAGTTGATTCTGACTCATAGCAAGTCAAAGTAGAACTGTTCACATAGCTCCTAAGGAGTGCCTGCTGGATTTGATTTGCCAACCTTTGCTCAGTAGCCATAGCACTTAACAGCTACGCTACTAAGATTTCCTTGTGAATCACAGTGCCTTTAATTTAGCATACCTCTGATTTGTCATCTGTAAAATGGGATGATTAGACTAGATTATTTGTAATATGATTCCCTGATAAAGTTCTGTAATTTAGGCTAGGATTTGGAAATTCACACGCCTCCAGTAGACAGGCTCTTTTAAATATACAAAAATGCTGAGTAGAAGATGGGGAGTGGTGGGGTCTGGTAACCAGAGAGTCTGAGAGATTCATGTTCAGATGTTGAGAAAAGGGATGGCCAGATAAATGTCCATGGGGCCAACTAGATTTTGACACTTTGCTGGAAATGTCAAGCTGTCATAGTTTTCAGTATGTCAGTTTGCCATTGCAGTGTTTGTGAACTCATCAGCTATTCTTGGTTTTCCATGAAGGTGAAGAAGCTGGATTTGGGGAGAGTATTGGCATGGGTACCCTTTTTCAGACTTTATTACTTCCCTTTGGTCCAAAACATAGACAGATACACAGATATGCCCTTTGCAAATTTTTTTTTTGCCTGGTGTGCTGTCCAGCTAACTGTTGGACCACATATTCCTCACTAGTGGGAACACTTGTCACAGTCATTCTTTGTGTTGCCAGATTATATCAAAACTGGGAATAGTTCTGACACATCTAAGAACAGACCAAGATTTGGGTTGAACTAGGAGTATAAAGTTGAGCTGTTTGTCCAGTTTTGTGCCTCAGTTTCCTGAAGTGTGAAGTAAAAGCGAGAGACTCTCTTGCTGATTTCTGTATTTGCTTCTCAGGGCTCCTGTGACAGAGTACCACCAATCAGCTGCTTAAAAATAACAGAAACTTACTATTTTGCTGTTCTGTGGGCAAGAAGTCTAAACTCAAGGTGTCAGAAGGGCCATGCTTTTCTGACGGTGCTAGAGAAAGATCCTTTCTTGTCTCTCTCTGTCTCTGGTGATCCCCCAAATTCCATGGCTTCCAGCTACAACATAATTCCATTGTCACATGGCTGTCTTTTCTCTCAGTCTGTATCTTTTCTCTTCTTTGGTAAGGATTCCAGCCGTACTGAATTAAGACCCATCCTGCTCTGGTATGACCTCATGTGAACTAAAAGCTTCAAAGACCCTATTTCCAAACAAGGTTACATGCACAGATGTCAGGAGTTAGGATGTGAACATATCTCTTTGGAGGACACTGTATAACCTGCAGTAATCTTCCACTTGGGTTCTGCAGGATGGAATCTCATCAGAGATGATCTATAGGGGATGGGGACCAATGGAGCCAGCTCTTCCGCTTCTGTCAGAGCAGCTTTGGTTATCTCCCAGCCCCACGTAGGATCTTGGGCAGACTGCTTCGTCTCTGGGCATCTCACTTTCCTGCTTTGTAAAACGTACCTGCCTCAGTAGGGTTGCTTTCATAGCGAAGTAGATCAAGAAATGTAATTTGTGGAGTGCGTGGAGTTAGAAGGCAGTAGAATGATCTTCACCAGTGCCTACTTCCTAATCCCTGAAACCACTGAACATGGTATCTTACATGCAAGAGGAACTTTGTAGATGTGGTTAAGTTAAGATTCTTGAAATGGGAGATTTTTCTGGATTATTTGGGTCGGCCCAGTGTGATCACACGTAGTCCCTAGAAGAGTCAGAAAAGGAGATGTAGTGACAGAAGCGTACGCTGGAGTGGCATGTGGTTCCTGGCTAGGGGCCATGGACTAAGGAATTTGGATAGCTTCTAAAAGCTGGTCTAGGCAAGGAGATGGTTTCTTCTTTGGTAGCCTACAGGAGGAGTGCTGTCTGCTGACCCCGTGGCTTTGGCTCCATGAGACGTAGTTGGATTTCTGATCTGTAGAACTCTGAGATCATATGAGGAATGATAATTAAGTCCTTGAATTTAATTGTTCTAAGTGCTACATACCTCAATGCTGACTATCACTATGTTCACTTCAAACTACTCCCCTTGGGAGATTGTGTATATGTAAGCTGTTTAAAGCCACTTATTTAAGGACACTAAGTTTATGATAACTTGTTGTAGTAGCTAGGGCTTCTACATGGAAGTTAACTGTTTCCTGTCTTCTCATTGTAAAGTAGATTTTCTTTGAGCAAAGGAATCTGAAGACCAGTGGGCTTGGTGATCAAAAGCATCCCCTTTTCATCTAAAAGCTTGTTGGAGTAGGGACTCTGTGTATGTGGCACCTACCCTGAATATCCACACTGAGTTTGCTGAATGTGTGCTGTGCGGTGGAAGTCTGGAGTAAGGTTTACTGAAGGTTGAGTGTTCTTTTCCAGTGTGGCCCTGCCTTTGGTATTCTCTCCAGGCTCCAGATCACTCTCTTTGATGGGTCCATCATAATTAATGGAGCCCTGGTGGCACAATGGTTAAGAGTTCAGGCTGCTAACCAAAATGTCAGCAATTAGAGTCCACTAGCTCCTCCTTAGAAATTCTGTGAGGGCAGTTCTACTCTGTCCTACAGAGTTGCTATGAATTGGAATCAACTTGATGACAATGGGTTTGGGCTATTAGTAGGTTTCATAATTGATAGGTCATTTTGGCAAAAGTACATGGTTGTCTGTTGTGTACTGTATTGGGCTTGGAGTCTTGCACTCAAGGTTTGTGGATTTGATTTGGGTCAAATGCATATTTCTGGGCTTAGCTTGTTTTCCTTTTGCCCCATAAATTTGTCATAATTCAATTTATTCTAGTGTCTGCAGTTGTGATTAAGGATCTGCTGTAGAGACACCCCCAGTAGGCCACACTGGTGGGTTAGACCAGGAATACCTTGAGGCAGTATTACTAGGAACTGTGCTGGCTCTATAGCAGCTGGTTAGCAGTTTGTGTTTCAGGCCTAGACTAGCCCAGGTATGCGTTCTTGGTTTAAGAGATGTTTGCACCATTGTTTAAGTCTGTAAAGTATGATATTTACTTTCTTTTTGACTTAGAGAGGCCATAATGCCCTTCTCACACATAGTGCCATTGCCCAGTTTATACATCTGGAAAACATAACAGGAAAATACACAGCTGGTCTGCACCCTCAGAGTACTTTTGTTTCATTTCCATGTTACTTAGATTCAAATCAGCATTATTTCCATGGCATGAATCTAAAGATATTAAATTCTTACTTGTCACCCTGTCCCTCTCTAAATAAAGTACTAAAGAAATTTTTTTTATTATGATTGAATTAAAATGTATATTCCCATATAAATTTTCATGCTGACCTATATGCAGCTTCCACTGCTCTCCCTACATGGTGACAGCACACTCTTCCTCTCTGCACTATACATGTCTTATCTTCCCAACAGTCTCCTATCTTCTCTCCACCCATTCCCATTCTCCCAGTATGAGGTCAACAGGATGATCTCCTATAGATGCCTAGAACCGTAAAGTGTCCACACAATATGGTCACTTTGCGTCACCAAGTCCAATCCATTGCTGTCCAAAAAGTTGACCTTTATTATGATTTATGGACAGGGGCAGCATCAGGGCCAGGGGCCATGCTCCCCGGGGGAACCCCGAAGTCCCTGGATCATCAGTTGTGGTCTTTTAGTGGAGATCTCAGGGTTCACCCCTATTTATACTTGTGTTGCCAATGAGACTCAACTCTGTGAGCTCCATCGTGGCTATCACTGGTGGTGGCCGGGCACTATTTGGTTCTTCTGGTCACAAGTCGATGTAGACATCCACTCACGTGGGTCTGTCTGTTCTCTGGATTTTCTTTCTGCCTTGTCGTTATGGACTTGGGTGATCATCTGTTTCTGCTAAGTTGGGACCATTTGCTGTACTCTCAGATGGCAGCTTGGCAGCTTTTAAGACCCCAGACACCACTCACCAATAACGAGAGTCCTTGTTAGCAAAATGCTGGTTGTGCCAATTGGCCTTGATTTCCCCTTAGAGCATGGTCCCCTGCCCCCTGCCCCCTGCCCCAGCTACTCTATCCTTACAATATTGGGTTAAGATCAGAGGAGTACACAAGTTGTGTTGAAATCCCATTAATATTGATCTTCTTACTAATATGTGCTGTCACCAATTTCACCCAAACGAATTTCTAGCAAGTACCTAATCTAAACCCTCCCCCTTGGCCCTTCCGCCCTCCCACCCTCCCAACCCTTGCAGCCATCAAAGAGTCTTTTCTGTTATGCATGAGTCTGCTTTTAAGTTCTTATCGTAGGGGTCTCATACAATATTTGTCCTTCTGTCGCTGACTGCTTTTGCTCAACATAATGTCCTCCAGTTGAAACCAGGTTAAGAGATGTTTCCTGCTATCATCGTTGTTCTTTATCATTGCATAGTGCTCCATTGAGTATATGTACCACAGTTTACCTATCCATTCTTCTGTCGTTGGGCATCTGGGTTGATTCCATCTTTTTGCTGTTGTAGACTGTGCTGCAGTGAACATTCGTGTGCACGTATCAGTTGGTGTGAATGGCCTTGATTCTGTAGGATATATTCCAAGTAGTGGAATTACTGGATCAAATGGTATATCTATATCCATTATTTTAAGGTAGCACCAGATTGCTTTCCACAGAGGTTGCACCATTTTGCAATCCCACCAACGGTGCGGGAGAGTTCCACTTTCTCCACAGCCTCTCCAGCATTTGTTGTTTTGTGTTTTTTGGATCATGGCCAGCCTTGTTGGGGTGAGATGGTATTTCATTGTTGTTTTGATTTCAATTTCTTTAATAGCTAATGATCGTGAGCATGTCTGCATGTGTTTTTTTGGCTGCCTGGATCTCCTCTCTAGAGAAGCGTCTGTCCATCTCCTTTGCCCATTGCTTAATTGGATGATTTATCTTTTTTTTTTTTTATTAAATAAAAAAATGAAAGTGTACATACTCTGTGCTTAGAATATTGGGTTAAGAGAGGAGGAGTACACAAGTTGTGTGGAAGTCCCATTAATATTGATCTTCTTACTAGTGTGAATTGTCACCAATTTCACCCTACCAAATTTCTAACAATTATCTAATCTAAACCCTTGCCCCTTGCCTTTGCATCTTCCCACCTTCCCCACCCTTGTAGCCATCAAAGAGTCTTTTCTATTATGTATGAGTATACTTTTAAGTTTTTATCGTAGAGGTCTCATATAATAATTGTCCTTCTGTTGCTGACTACACTCAATATAATGTCCTCCAGTTGAGACCAAATTGAGAGATGTTTTCTGCTATCATCATTGTTCTTTATCAGTGTATAGTACTCGATAGAGTGTATATACCAAAGTTTACCTATCCATTCTTCTGTTGTTGGGCATCTGGGTTGATTCCAACTTTTAGCTATCGTGGACTGTACTGCAATGAACATTCGTGTGCATGTAGCAGTTGGTGTGAATGGCCTTGATTTTGTAGGATATATTCCGAGCAGAGGAATAACTGGGTCAAATGGTATATCTATATCCATTATTTTAAGGCAATTTATCTTTTTCTTATTGGTATTTTGTAGTACCTTATAGATTATGGAGATCAGGCATCAGTGTGACATAGTGTTACCAAATATTTTTTCGCATTCTGTAGGTGGCCTTTTAATCTATTAATAAGTCTTTGGATGAGCAGAAATGATTGATTCTTAGTAGTTCCCATTTATCTATTTTTTCTTCTGTTGTTTGTGGTTTGTTTGACAGATTTTGAAGTCTGTCTATGTTGTGTATTAAACTTTCTGTTGTTGTTCCTACTTTTTTTTGGATGAGCTTTATTGTTTTAGATTTGATATTTAGGTCTTTTATCCAATCTGAGTTGGTTTTTGTATGAGGTGTAAGATATGGGTCTTGTTTCAATTTATTGCACATGGATATCCAATTTTGCCAGTACCGTTTGTTGAAGAGATTATTTTTACCCTAGTTTAATGTCTTACGGCCTTTGTCGAATATCAGCTGTTCATAGGCAGATGATTTCATCTCTGGGGTCTTGATTGTGTTCCACTGATCTATCTGTCTGTTTTTGTAGCAGTACCAGGCTGTTTTGACTACTGTGGCAGTGTAATAGGTTCTAAGGTCAGGTAATGAGAGGCCTCCCTGTGTGTTCTTCTTCTTTAGTAACGCTTTATTTATCTGAGGCTTCTTCCTTTTCCAGACAAGTTGGTAATTTGTTCCTCCATCTCATTAAAAAATGTCACCGGAACTTGTACTGGGATTGCATTATATAAGTAGACTGCTTTGGATAAAATAGACATTTTTACGAAGTTAAGTCTTCCTATCCATCTGCAGGGTAGGTTTCTCCATTTATGTAAGTCTCTCTTAATTTCTTGTAGTAAGGGTTTGTAGTTCTCTTTGTAAAGGTCTGTTATTTCTCTGATTAGATTTCTTCCTAGGTACTTTATCTTCTTAGGGGCTATAGTAAATGGTATTGACTTGGTGATTTCTTCCTTAATAATCTTGTTGTTGGTATAAAGGAATCCTACTGATTTACTTAAGTTTATCTTGTATCCTGAGACTTTGCTGAACTCTTCTATCAGTTTGAGTAGTTTCCTTATGGATTCTTTGGGATTCTCTACATATACAATCATATCATCTGCAAATAGGGAGATTTTTAGTTCTTCTTTGCCAATGCTGGCACTTGGCTTGGCTGGCTTGCCACTGCAGATGCCCTTTATTCCTTGGTCTTGTCTAATTGCTCTGGCTAGAACTTCTAGTACAGTGTTGAATAGGAGAGGTGAGAGTGGGCATCCTTGTCTAGTTCTTATTCTCAAGGGAAAGTCTTTCAGTCTTTCTCCATTCAGGATGATGTAGGCAGTTTGCTTTGTATAAATGGCCCTTATTGCATTGAAGAATTGGCCATCTATTCCTGTTTTGGTGAGAGTTTAGAGCATGAATGGGTGTTGGACTTTATCAAATGCCTGGTACTGAAGAATTTTGGTACATGTTGTGATGTGCAAAATGAGCAGACAGTTACCTTGGCAAAACTTTGCATATTTGATTAGGTAGGTATTTGGATCTCTACATGTGAAGAAACATGAGTGTATAGGTGGCAATTTGTGCATTTAAAAGATTTTGGAATCCAGTGTAGTTTGTGAAAACTACTGCATCTCACATTTAGTAGTCGAGAAGTGTATTCACTGCCTCATTTTTCTTTTTAAGCCCAAGATTATAGGACATGCCACGTTGGCTCAGGTGGGTGAGAAGTTGGTGGGTGAGAAGTTGCTCAGGTGGGTGAGAAGTTGGTGGGTGAGAAGTTGCAGGAAATAGTGTTATGACAAGGACCAGCTTGTAATTTCTAGGTTTATAACACATCAACGGTGTTACAGCAATGCAGTGGAAGTCCAGCGATGACAGAGACTTCCTATCCACTGCAGCCTAATGCCTGTATTTGGTTAACAGTTTATGTGTATAAGTTCAAGGAATGCAAGTAGAGTATGTTCTAAGTGCATACTTGGCTTGGCATTACCTGTCATCATGTGCCAGCCTTGGAAGTATTTCGAGGGAGCAGTATTAGTTCATGTTACTCAGCACTTGGTAGGCAGGAGAAGATGGAGTATGGAAATATACAGTATGGACTTTCCATTTAGTTACAGTTGTGCATTAGAGTCATACGGATCGCCTGATACATATACCAGTTGAAACCTGTAAATCTCTTTGACAGTCACAGGAATGTAATGAAAGAATAGTGGAAGCCTGAGAAACCAAGGGTCTGCTCCTTTGCCTTCAGGACTTAAAACCAGCTGTCTAAGTATGTCTGTGATCATGATCAAGTCACGGCACCCTGAACATATTTACTCATGTGTAAACAGGGTAACTGGTACCCTGCAGGTTTATGGATTAATGTTTGTTCATCATTTAGCATGGTGTGTTGTTGTTTTTGTGCGCTGTTGTGTCGATTCTGATTCATAGCAACCCTGCAGGACAGAGCAGAACTGCCCCGTGGGGTTTGTTAAGCAGTAATCTTTACGGAAGCAAGATTGTCTGGTCTTTTCTCCTGTGGATGCACTAGCGGGACCCTTCAGTTAGCAAACAGATAGCCACTCAGGAAAGATTATTCCCCTTTAGTGGGCTCCCTGACCATTCTCCCTGAGATTAGGAATGTTGACTGCCTTTGTAACTAGTGAATTAAAAAGCTAGTTGAGTTTCATGTGGAGTGAAAGTAGAACTACAATTTAAAAACATTACCCTTTTTACAAAATATCTCTGTGCTTGTTTAATGAACTATACTAAACTGAGTAAACTATCATGAGTTTATGTGTATCTGCCCCCTTTGAAATCTTTTCATAGCGCTCTTTAGAGTATTTTATCTAGAATTACCAAGTGAAAGGATATTTTTAAGTTTGATTATTCTATGTAGTGAAGCAAGGGACTGCAAAGTCATGCAGCACAGACACAGACATGCCAGAAGGGTGGGAGACTTGTGCCCATGTGTGCAGCCCACCACATTTTACCTGGTGGCATATGTTTTTCTTCTATAATGTCAGTGTAAGAAGTCACTGTTCTAGGTCTTCTTCTTGCAGTTTTATACCTTTGCCTTTTACCTGAGGTCTTTTAGCTTTTTTTTTTTTTTTTAAATTTTACTTTAAAGAGAAAGAAAAAAAATGAGATCTGCAAGATAAACATGGATTAGATAGAGAGAAAATGAAGTCTCAAAAACCCTGAGAGGACTTGAAGGAGCCTGTGAGCATTATTAGAAAGTCCAAGAAGTAAGGGAACTGTGGTGGTGTGGTGGTTAAGAGCTTAGCCGCTAACCAAAAAGGCAACGGTTAGACTTTACCAGCGACTTCTTGGAAACCCTACAGGGCAGTTCTCTTCAGTCCTGTTGGGTAGCGATGAGTCAGAGTGCACTTGACGGCAATGGGTTTAGTTTTGGTTGAGGAGAGAGAAAGCTGGGACCTTATACCACCAAAAAGCAATGCTGAGGCTGAGCACATCCTTTGGAAAGGGCCTGGGACCCTGGGCCTCAGAATCTCCAGTCCAGGGGAAGACTGACTACAAGGGTCTTTCTCCAGTGCCAACAGAGAAAGCCTTCCTCTGGAGCTGACACCCTGAATTTGGACTTTTAACGTACTGGACTGTGACAAATAAAATTCATCTTTTTAAAGCCATTCACTTATGGTAATTCTGTTAAAGCAGCACTCGATAACTAAAACAGAATTTGGTACCCAGGGAATGGGGTACTGCTCTAGGGTACCTGCATTGTACTGGAAACAGTTTTAAATCTGTGAACGGATAGAAGACTTTGGGAGGAACCGAGGAGTATTGTTAACACCAAAGAAGATGTAGATGATGAGAAACAACAGCAGCAGAATTCAACCCGTGTGAGACAGTGCTGGAGCCAACCTACAGGTGAGAGAGCTGAGTGCCTGTGTGCAGGAGGGTACCTGGTGGAGTGGGGAACCTCCAGGCAATTGAATTGGTGGAGCTACAGAGCTTTGAAATACTTGCCCTAGCATAGCAGATGCGGGTCTGAGGCCTCGGCTCTGAGGCCATAGGAAGCAGAAGTTGAGCACGAGAAGCTGAGCCAACTCAGTCTCAAAGGAAAGCTATGACAGAAAAACACATCATGACAGCTGCAGAACTCATCGTTCCTATAACTGAAACATTTTTTGCCACGGACTATGACTGGTTGTTGAAGCTGTGAAAGCTTCTCAGTGTGTAGAGCTAGCAAATGATCTGGAAATAAATAAAGGAATTCCATACTAGAGACAAAAGATTTTCAACTAAGCTGTTGAAACCTTAAAAATTTTTGGAAAGAAAGTAGAGTGAAAAGTGCTGCTGCAACCAACCTTTCATTCTGGCATTATTTAGCCTTACTCTATAAGGCTGTTATGAGTTGGATTCAACTCAATGGGACTGTTTTTTTTCTAATTGTAATAAGAAGCTGAACTGGCTAGATGAGGCTGAAGATTGTTTGTTGAAGCTTCGTGGATTTCTACAAAACAGTGTCCAAGTTCTGTACCAGATAACAGATGTGTGTGAATTAATGGAGGATCCAAATCAAACAGTGTTCTTCCAGCTGATTCTAGAGACTTGTTTAAACTAGAAGAACTACATGATCATGAAGGAGATAAATCTCAAGGTTTTCAGTATTGAGTTGTATAGGTGTTTCTCTTCTAATACTGAGGTCATTGAGTAGCTGGGAGGCTATGACATTGATACCCACTTTTGTGAAAAAACTGTTCAGTACCATGAAAGAGCTTCTCGTGTCCAGCCTACACATGTGAAACAGCAGCTGATGATAGCTAGTTGTTTCAGAAGAAGTGGTGGCTACCAAAAAAGCATTAGACCCTTATAAAGGTACTCACAGAAAATTTCCAGGAAATGTTGAATATTTACATTTTTTGGTTTGTCTCTGCACAGATATCAGATTGAAAGAAGTTCAGGAATATGCAACAAAACTCAAAAGACTGGAAAAACTCAAAGAAATAGGGGAACAGCGCATTAAGTCTGGTAGAGATGGCAGTGGGGGTTCCCGTAGCCAAAGAGAAGGAAGTGCTGGCAGTGATGGTGGCCAGAACTGTAGTGCCAGTAGTAAAGGTGATCAACTGGGTGTCAAACTCAGGGCTTTACCTGGGACAAATGAACCTTGTGAAAGTAGCAGTAACAAAGAAATAGATGCTTCTTATGTGGATCCCCTTGGCCCTGAAATAGAAAGACTGAAGGCTGAAGCAAAAAAAAAAAAAAAATAGTGGCAGTGATGCTTTTGCTGATGAAGAGTTAGGAGATAATTTGTTTTTGGAATAATACACAATTTGTATGTATTATTTATTAAAGGGAAAAGATCACCTTGCAAGATAATACTCATGTTAAACTTTTGATTAAGTATCCAAACTTTAAATTTGAATGCTATCAAAAGATAAAATACATGTATTCTGTTCTGTGTGTATACATTTAAGTTTTTTGTTTTCTGTGGAATAAAAACATGAAACTAATAAAAAAGAGAGCAACATTTCTTGGAGAGCAATGGGAAGCCATTGTACTTGATGGGGAATGGAGATTTGACAAAAAAAGAGCACTTTCTAATGTAAAAATAAGAATGTTTGGTGAGTTCTTATTTCTATACTACCATACAATGAATAAATTCAAAAGGAGAAAACTGTTCTGACAGCCTCACCATGTTATTGAACAGCAGCTCTGTTGTTACATTGCTCCTGTGTGTATATGAGTATTCTTATCATCAGTTATGTATTGGATTTTATCTTTTTCCATGTGCTTGATATGAAGTCTTATTTTAACATAATAAGAGTCTATCGGTATTCATTTGTGTGGAGAAAGGAGCTGTGTGGAGTGCGGGAGTCACTGAGTCACTTCTTAGAGCTTCAGACTGGATAAAAGGCCTTTGGGCAAAGTACCTCTGGAGCAAAATGAAGGCTTTCCTGTGTTGTACTGGAAACTGTGGTGGCATAGTGGTTAAGTGCTATGGATGCTCATCAAAAGGACAGTAGTTCAAATCCACCTGGCATTCTTTGGAAACTCCATGAGGCAGTTCTGCTCTGTTCTATAGGATTACTGTGAATCAGAATCAACTCAGGGGCAACAGGTTTGTTTTTTAGTTTGGTGCAGTGTTAGCTGTGCAAGCTTATGCAAAAGATCCCCTGAGCTGCAGTTGGTAATATAGATATATCTTTATTTTGTAGATCTCTGAGAATATTGAATGAGGTGAAATATATATTATCAACTGTGATACACAATTGTAAAAACTTCTGAATGAATGCTAGCCTGTTTTAGAGGGCATTTTCCACTGTTTTCTGTGAATCTCCAATAAGAAATGATTACAACCTGTACAGAGCATTAGTTATGCAGAAGTAAGCCTTTCTGTCATCTCACCGTCATCTTTAGGATCAACTTGTGCTGTTCTCTGTGATGACTTAATGCATGTCTCTCTTTCAGTCTTCTCAGTTTCTCTGGCTGGAATGGTGATTTGGTAATCATTTCAGGGTACCTGGCTGACTGGCTTTGAGCCTTTGAGACCTTTATTGTTTAGATCATTGTCAGGCAGCCCGGTTTTGTCAGGCCCTGAGAGATACGGTCAGATCTGTGTTTGTCTTAACCGCAGCCTGAGCTTTCTAAACTGGGCAAGCTCTGACCTGAGTGAGAAAAGAAAGAGGACACTGCCTTTAGAGAAAAAGCTGAAGTCGTCAGATCTGAGGGAGGAAGAAGGTCAGGACTGGGATAACTTTCTTGAGCACCTGCTCTGAACCACATATGGGATAGGAGGAAGAAGCAACCTGGAGTGTGTCAGATTGAGGGTGATGGGCCCTGTGGCCAGTGGATTGCGTTGTTCTTTCTCACATATGGAGTCAGGGAGAGTTCTGCAGCTCTACCATCCGAAACCAGAAGCCAAACCAGTTGCTGTGGAGTTGATTCCAACTTGAGGTTACCCTTGAGTCTCAGAGTAGAATTGTTTTCCAGAGGGTGTTCAATGGTTGCAATGTTTTGGAAGTGGATTGTAAGGCCTTTCTTCCGAGCTGTCTCTGGGTGGACTTGATCTGGCAACCATTGGGTTAGTAGCTCAGTGCTTTGCAGTTGGTGCCACCCGGAGACTCCCTGCTCATCTTAACAATAACTTGTTGTCATTGAGTTGATTACAACAGTGGAAACCCAGTAGGACTATTCTGCAATGCTGTTAAGTCATTATGCATGCAGATTACCATATCGTTCTGGAACTGGCAGTCTTTTCCTGGAACCCTTAACCCACTGTAGCACCGGGCTCCTTCTCCTCATCCTCACTAAACAGCAGCAGAAAACCATTGCCACTGGGTTGATTCCAATTCATAGCTACCCCATAGGAAAGAGTTGAACTTCCCATAGGATTTCCAAGGCTGTAAATCTTTATGACAGCAGAGTACTGCATCTTCATCCCACAGAGCAGCTGGTGGATTTGAACCACTGAGCTTGCAAGTAACAGCCAAGTGCTTAACTAGTGTACCACTAGGGAGGAACGAATTTCTTACCTAAGACCTTAAGTCTTGGCTTAAAATAAGAACCAAAATAATAATTAAATCTTTTTTTCTAGGTCTTTCAGCGGCCCAACGGAAGTTTGCTCATTCCCTCAGAGACTTTAAGTTTGAGTTTATCGGTGATGCAGAGACGGATGATGAGCGCTGTATAGGTATGTAAGTGTGAGGTTGGTGTTTTGCTGCACTCTGCTTTGACCACCAACTAATAATACCTTTTTACTTTTAGATGCTTCCTTACGTGAATTTTCCAATTTTTTGAAGAATCTGGAAGAACAGAGAGAAATTATGGTGAGTGAAGGGATTTGAACTCCAAGGTCCAGCTTTACATGGGGGAAAAGTAGATTGAGAAGCTGATTCTAGTAGCAGTTTTCATGCATTTATCCACGCATGAAGTAATGGATTATAGGGAAAAGAGACTTGGGTGAGGTGTCAGGAGTCCCCATTTCTACTTCCTTGATGGTACCAACAGTGCTGTGACCTTGGACATGGTGGTGGACCTCTAAACAAAGGTCTGTTGCTTTATCTTTAAAATGGTCGATTGACTAAATCATTACTTCATTACCTTTTGTCAGCAGTGGAACACTTGCATTTATATGGAATCAGAGCCTTAATACGTCAGGTAGGTAAAAGGAAGACTAAAGAACAATTGATACATTTGAACTGTGGTGTTGGCAAGGAATATTGAATGTACCATGGACTGCCAGGAGAACCAACAAATCTGTCTTGGGAGAATTACAGCCAGAATGCTCCTTAGAAGCAAAGATGGTGAGACTTCATTTCACTTACCTTGGGCCTTTCATCAAGGAAGGACCAATTGCTAGAGAAAGACATGCTTTATAAAGAAGAGGGTCAGGGAAAAAGAAGACTAACAATGGTATGGCTTGAAAAAGTGGCTGCAACAGTGGGCTCAGAGACATGAGTGATTGTGAAGATGGCACAGGACTGGATAGCATTTCGTTTCTAGTATGCATAAACCAAAAAACCAAACTCATTGCCATCTGTTTTAGTTATCTAATGCTGCCTTAACGGAAATACCAAGTGGATCGATACAATAAGCAAAACTTTATTCTCTCATGTTCTTAAGAGGCTAAAAGTCTAAATTCAGGGTATCAGCTCCAGGGAAAGGCTTTCTTTCTCTGTCAGCTATAGAGGAAGTTCCTTGTTGTCCATCTGCCTCTGGGCTAGGAGCTTCTTAGCAAGGGAACCTTGGGTCCAAAGGAAGCATTGTGCTCCTGGTGCTGCTTTCTTGGTACTGTGCGGTCCCTATGTCTCTCTACACACTTCTCTTTTATAGTTCAAAAGAGATTGGCTGAAGATACCATCCAGTTGTACAGATTGAGTCCTTCCTCGTTAACATTACTGGGCTAATCCCATCCCATCAACATCATAGAAATAGGATTTACAACACGTGGGAAAATCACATCTGATGAGAATCACACAATACGGGGAATAATGGTCTAGCCAAGCTGATCACGTATATTTTTAGGGGACACACTTCAGTCCATGACTTTTATAGATGAGGGAAGTGAGGCTCAGTACCTTGTCCAAGGTCACATAGCTGCTACAAGGGAGAGCTGACGCCTGATAAGAACCAGCTACCTTGAACTACTGCCACTGCTGCCTGCTTCCTTGGTGTTACTGTAATCTGACAGACGTCCTTCTGGCTGATGGCAAAGGGGGATTGCTGTCTGGTGCAGTGGCAGCAAGGGGAGAACTAGGAGGAGGACACTGATTTTGATTTACAGCATGACAAGGCATACATCCTGTGACAGCCTAGTATAATTTGCTCTGTTCCTTGAGTTCTGAGATTAACTGTAATAAATTTAAGTACCATAGAGGGTATGTAAAGGTACTGTGGTCTCGTTTTTCTGGCACAGGCTGACAGATTCCACCATTATGCATGTGGTCCTGTCGTCACTGGTTTTTTAGATGTTTGGGAAAAACTAAATGTGATAGTGGATAAAAATAGTGTTACAAAGTCACCTTTTTACTGCATAAAGTCTCTGTATGTGTGTGTGATTATGAAGCAATCTGTTCTCAGTTTATGTCTGTAGTTTTAACTTTAGTTGTACTTCCAAGCCACTTTCCTGAAAACCTGAGCGTTCAATAAGTGCTTATTGCCTGCTATTTATGTTCCGGAAACCCTGGTGGCATAGCAGTTAAGAGCTGTGGCTGATAGCCAGAAGGTCAACTTTTCAGATCTGCCAGCCACAACTTGGAAACCCTGTGAGGAAGTTCTGTCTGTCCTTTAGGGTTGCTGTGAGTTAGCCTCTATGGCAATGGGTTTGGTTATATTTGTGTTTCAGTTACTGTTACAATCTGGGGACTTGGTGGCAAACAAAGCAAAGTTCTAGGCTCATGGAGATTACATTTTAGAAAAAGAAGGTGATAAATACAGATATAATACATTGTCAGGCATTGGTAAGTGCGACAACCCAAAATAAAAGTGGAGTAAGGAACCAGAGAACAGGGTGAGATTGTATATAGGGTGGCGAGGGAAGGGTTTATTCAGCAGAAACCAGTGTGAAGGATCTGAGGAAAGAGTTCCGGGCAGGAGGGTATTTTAGTTTAGCTGTACATAAATAATGTGTGACCGGGGTCTGTCTTGAGATTCTTTTTACTCTTTATGTTCCTTGAGGTGAATCGAGTGGGTCAAAAAGGTGGAACATGGTCCAAGTGCCAGGCTGTCTGACATAGATAGCATGGTTAACAGAGCTACTGTTAGCTGACTTATTGATTTAATCTTCAGCTGTGGTAGATGGAGGCTGATAGAGTCTTAGTTAGGACAAGGGTGACAGGTTGGGTTGCCAGTGCGGGGCAGAAGTGAGGCTAGGATGACTGTATAAGGCTATGAACTTCGGAGAGGAATGGCACAGTTTGGTACAGGTTACAACCAGTTTGTGGGAAAAGAAACATCTGCTAAATAGCAGAGAGCTGGTATAAAGGCCAAGAGGAAGAGGAGGTGGGCTACAAACAGCTATAGGGTTGATAGGACACTTCAAGCATTTTTTTTTTAACTTTTTAGTGTGAAAAATGCAAGTATATATGAAAGTGAACAGACAAAAATAAACCACATGTACTCAACACCCAGCTTCTGTAACCACTGCCACACACCAGTCGTGTTTCTTCTGTACCCTCCACTACTTCCCCTCTCCCATTATTGTGTTGGGAAGCTAAGCATCATATAACTTGACATATAAATACTTCCACATATCTCTAAAAGATGACTGAAAAAACCCCCACAAAACCACAATACCCTTATTGTATCAAAAAACAAACGATAATTCCTTAATTATGAACATTTATGTTTTTGGTAGGTGCTGTTGAGTCAATTCTGACTCATAGCGACCCGGTGTACAGCAGAACGAAACAATGCCTAGTCCTGCCCCATCCTTATGATTGTTATTATGTCTCAGCCCATCCCACTGAAGATATTTCTTTTTCACTGATCCTCTACTTTAACAAGCATGATCTCCCACTAACATGTCCAAAGTGTATGAATCGAGTTCCCCTCATCCTCGCTTCCAAAGAATATTCTGGTTGTACTTCTTCCAAGACAGATTTGTTTGTTCCACTGGCAGTCGATGTTATATTCATATTCTTCGCCATCAGTATAATGGAAAGAACATTCTGTGGTCTTCTTTATTCATTATTCATTTATTCTTGATTCATTGTCCAGCTTTTGCGTGCATATAAGGTGATTGAAAATACTATGGCTTGGGTCAGGCACCCCTTAGTCCTCAAAGTGACATCTTAACTTTGTAGCGTGTTAAAGAGGTCTTTTGCAGCATATTTGCCCAGTGCAGTACATTGATTCCTTGATTGCTTCTTTGTGGGTGTTGATTGTGGATCCTGATATTTTCCTGAGTTTTGTTCATATTCCTTCTTTCCTTCCTAACTAGCTATTGGTGTGTTTGAATATGAATCCAAACACATTGTGTTTGGTTGATAAGTTTCCAAGTCTTTTTCAGTTTCTAAGTTCTTCTTCCTCTGTTTCTTTACTTGACAGGAATTCCTGATTCTTTTTATTAGCTTAAAAAAAATCTTAAAATGTTGCTTCCTGAGTTATCAGCAGGGCTTTGAAGTGGTGCTGGTTTTAAACCCCTGTTAAGTGTTTGCATTTCTAACAAGTTGCAGGTGATGCTAATACTGCTGGTTAAGGACCAGTTCTGAGAAGCACTTACAGAGCAGTGGTTCTCAAAATTCATTATACACAAGAATTATCTGGGAATCTTGATAAATGTAAATTCCTGGCTCAGTACATCTAGGGTGGAAATGTAAATTCAAAGAAGGGATTCAAAGCACTCGTTAGTAGTGAGTTATAATAATGAAACCAGTAAAAGTTAAGTTTGACAACCCACCCGTATTATTCTGCTGCTTCTAATCTTGGTAGTTAGTGATTGCTGAAAATTGCATGGAATCATTGTGGCTACACTTATTTCTCAAAATGCATTGGAATCTTCGTAATAATAGCTTTACTGCTTTACTTGACTCCAGACTTAAACATTTGAATAAAACAGGTACCTTCCTCAAGAAATTTCTAGTCAGGTCTTGGAGAATAACTGGTAAGTAAGTGAATTGAAACTTATTTTATTGAGTGCTGTAACAAAGGAGTAGAGTGTACATCTAATCATAGTGTGGGGGGACGCTAAGTCTGTGATCATGAGGAAAGACTTTATGGAAGAAGTAATAGTTGATCTGGGAGTCTGTGGGGCATAGAGACAGGACCTTGACACAGAACCCACAGGGCTCAAAACTCCAGAATGCAGTGACAAGGAGAAGATAAAGAAGGTCATTAAACAGCCAAAATGGATGTCAGTAAATTTTGATAACATTTTAAACTCTTGTTTTACCTAAAAGTATTACAGACTCGCAGCATGTTAAAAGTTAGGAGTTAAAAAAGTGTGGAATGACAGCTGTAAGATAGAGGTAGAAATGGTCGAAAATTGGTCCTAAGAACTTAACCATCATGGTCTCAGATGTTATAAATTAAATGATGGCACAACATAATGACTTGATATTTATAATTAAGACTGAATCATTAAAATGTTAAAATTGGTTTTCACGTAATGTATTTGTTAGAAGGCAAAGACCAATGCAAACATTTCAAAAAGCTTTTCATATTCTAAAACAATGTTAAACTAGGACTTTGGTCCTTAAAGTCATCTATCTGGAAGCTCAGTGGTCTGAAACAAGTTTGCCTTGTTGGTTTTGAACAACTAGGCATATATATTCATGTACCAAATTGGTTTACCTAGGTAGGCTATAGTTAGCTCAACAAGTAATAGTGTATGCTCACTGCATCCAGATCTCTCTTAGAAGAATTACAGCCATGATGATCCTTAGAGGCAAGGATGATGAGACTTCTTTTGGTATTCTTTGCTTCTGTGGTCAGGATATACCAGTTCATGGCTTGGTGAAGTAGAGGGTCAGTCAACAGTGGGCTCAAACATAGCAATGGTTGTGAGGATGATACAGGACCCGGCAGTGTTTTGTCCTGTAGTACATAGGATAGAGTTGCTGTGTGTTGCAACAACTACAGTGAAGCGCCGTGCCAAGTGTTGCAAAGATGAGGATGTAGTTCCTACCTATGTCTATTGAGGTGGATGGGCAGAATATGTAATTTCAGCATACTCTGTGGTAACAGAGTGATAGTGAAGCTCAGATAAGGTGTTTTGAAGAGATGATTCCTGAGCTCAGTTGAAGGATGAATCAGAGTTAGCCAAGTCCAGAAAGATGAAATTGAAACTCTGCCGTTCTAAGGGACAAAACTAACTGCATTTGGGAAAGGAGGAGCAATATTTTTGCATGAGTCTGCTTGCAGCTGACTCTGTTGATATTAAAACAGACTGTTGGGAAGGAAGTGGAGAGAAGGCTAGTTAAGATGTCAGAGTGTTTCCTTCTCTGCACAAAAGTCCAGTTTATGAGTTTATGTGCCTAGTTGTTTTAAAAGCCAATGATGTCTTTTTATGGACATAGCTTTCAAATGGGTAGTTTTTATTGATAAGGTTGCCAGCCTGGATGGTGAAAGTGACCTACTAGAATTGAGGGGTGGCGCACAGTTAGTGGTTGGAATTGCTGCGTTCACTTCTGTGCTGCACACACTCCGTGGAAAACGCTGTCTGGTATTTTGTTGCCAGAATTCCAGAGATGTTCTCTCTGGCATGGCAGGACATGTTGTGCTTATCTGAGGTAGGCAGCTGTCCAGGAATTTAAGGACTTTTAAAATAGTGCTGTAGTGTGTATGATGTTATTTTAAAAGCCCTTCATGTTGTAGTTACTTCTCCGCATGCACCCTTTTATCGGGTTGTTTGATTTTTTATCCTGATCCTAGAAATGGTGGCCCACTTCCTGAGGGTTGTGGCACAGAGGGCAGTTGTGTGAGGTCTGCTTTGTGCTCGTTGACCCACTGAAAGATTGTCTGAACTCGCCCAGTGGCACCAAGAAAGAAAAGTCTGGCAGTCTACTTCTGTAAAGTGCCAGTGAAGGAAACCCTGTGCAACCTATCTGTAGTATATGGGGTCACCACAAGTTGCAGTTGACTTTATGGCAATGGTTTTACATTTCTTGATAGGAAAACCAGGGGTTCAGAAGGCTTCTGGGAAGAGTCTCCAGGAGAGAGAAAGGTACATTTTGTCAGATGGTACATTAAAGAAATGCTGTACTCTTGCTGCTCATCACATCCCTGTCACGCAGCAGCAGATGCCGGGGCCAGGACTGAACTGGCAAGCAAGAGGGAGGAGGCATCTATCTGGTGTACCAGCTGCATCCCTTCCCTCACTGGGCAGGAAGACCCTTCGCATATACAGGCTCTTGAGGCTTTTGACTATCTCCTGTTATGTCTTTATTTATTTTTAGATCTCACCCTTGTGAAAACACCAGGCCAGGGGACAATTTCTGGGTGATTTGCCCTGAGTTTATATCCTAAAACAGAAGGCACTATGTTTCTAAGTAGCAGAGGCTTTTATTAACAGTTTAGGCACAGGATGCATGTACCTGAACATACTGCTTCATTTTTGCCTCATCATTTCTTTTATTGCTTTAAGTCAGTTACAGGATCATGTGTATCAGTGATTTTATAAAACTTTTGGTTTAGAGGAAGGTCTGCATAGCAGATTGTTTTCTTATTAAGCATTAATTAATATTTATACATTGTTTTGTGACGTTGGTTGTCAATCCTATGATGTACAACACTCTCCACCTTAGGTTTCCCGTTTCCTTTCTTTCAGCTTTCCTCTTCCCTCCTGCCTTCTGATACTTGACCCTGAGCTGGTGTGCTCATTCAGTTTAGTGTACGAGCTTGAACTATGTGTATCATTGTTTTATAGGCCTGTCTAAACTTTGGCTGAAGGGTGGACCTCGGATTGACTTCAGTACTGAGTTAAAAGGTGTCTGGGGG
The DNA here is from genome assembly GCA_028571685.1 of Heterohyrax brucei. Classification (NCBI taxonomy): domain Eukaryota; kingdom Metazoa; phylum Chordata; class Mammalia; order Hyracoidea; family Procaviidae; genus Heterohyrax; species Heterohyrax brucei. The sequence continues at coordinate 7,430,152 of CM053143.1, forward strand.
TTGTACTCTTGGGATTTTTGGTTTTTTTTTTTGTAGTCTCTGTCAGACTGGTCTGATCCTTTTTTGTGAGTTAGAATTTAGTTCTACATTGTTATCCAGCTCTGTACAGAACCTCTATTGTGATCTCTGTCAGAGTTGTCCCTGGTGGTAGCCAGATACCATCTAGTTGTGCTGGGACTCAGGCTGGTGTTTGGTTAGGTGATTTCCATAATGTTTGGGTTTTTGACCTTGGTTACTCGTTTTATATTTTTTTAAAAAAATGCTGCATGATATCAAAACTAAGTGTATATAGGTTAAAATGAACAAAAGTTATGTTACCTTTGGGGGAAGGATTTTAAGGTGGGCTTTCTTTATACATCTCAGGAGAGTGATTTTCAAAGTGTGGCCTCTGGTCCAGCGGCCGCACGATCCCCTGGGCGCCTGTTAGAAATGCACATTCTCAGAGGAGATACCTGGCATATCGAATCAGAAGTGTGGAGGTGGCCCCGGGGGTTTGTGTTTGAACAGTCCTCCAGGTGATTCTGAAACATGATTAAACTTGAGAGCCACTGGTGTGGGGCGTCAGTGAAATCTCTTTGCCTTTAGATCTCTTTGAAAGTTGGATAGACTTGCTTTTTGATATTTCTGTGCCTAACAGGATGCTGAAACCCTCTTTAATAGCCTGAGCTTGCACCTATCATTTCCAAAGGAGCTGAAACTGTATCTAGGTGATTTGATTGGAACAGCTTTCTGCTGTTAGGAATTTTAGTATTACGTCACTGATGTTTGATATTGATAGTGAATTCCTATATAGCATTAGAGACCACATGTACTCTAGGCATTAGGTGCCATTGAAAAGATTATGTTCTTGCATTGCCTTCATTACAGTTATAGTATTTATGTGATAGTGATAGCGTGTTTTAATCGGTTCTTTTATAGAAAAAGGGCTACATTTTTAGATGGAATACTATTGGCAGCCAAACTCAGAGTGGGGAAAAAAAATCCGTCTTGAACTTAGTTATGAAAATATGTCTTTGTTTGCTTTAGAAGTTGTTAATGACCTTGCTCCGTGAAGAATGTTTCTCTTTGAAACTGACCTTTACAATGGGATAACATTGGTTTTTCATATAAATCATGCCTCTTCCCCAGAAACCCATTATAATCCAGTCAGATATAGATGTCATTTTAAAACCTATTTTTCAGGACTATAACTTTTGAGTTAATCTTGTACTGACCAGAACCCACAGAGATGATGATAATTGTGAATGAGGGAGGATTGCCTTAGGCAAGGGGACGGGGCTTCTTCCTGACCACTTTCCGTGTGTGGCCTTGCCCAGTGACTCAGTGTCTTCCCACTTGGTGACTCATCATCATCTGGGATCACTCAGCCTTGTCATCTTAACACCTACTTCCTTACTGAAACTTACATTTCCTATATTTTGTATCCTGGGGACCTGGTGTCTGTTTCTGAGGAACCAGCAAGCTACTCTGAAACACTGGTTCATCCTTTGGCAAAAAAGGCCAGGGATAACCCATGCATCAGAGAAAGGGCTGGAGAGCTCACCTCTTTTTGGTTAAAGGATAAGATGTCCTTATGTGAACCCTTTTTTTTCTTTCTTTTCTTGATTTACAGTTTTACTGCTTTAGCATATATTAAAAAAAACTCATTGCTGTGGAGTTGATTCCATCTCGTAGTGACCCAGTAGGACTGAGTCGAGGTGCCCCATAGAGTTTCCAAGTGTGCCTGGCAAATTTGAACTGCTATCCTTATAATTAGCAGACGTAGTAGTTAACCACTAAAACAAAACCAAAAAAACAAGCCCACTGCTGTCGAGGCAATGCTGACTCATAGCAACCCTATACTTGTGCTACACACACACACACACACACACACACACACACACACACACACACACACACACACACACACACACACACACACACACACAGAATACCATTTCAAGCTCTGCCACTGAATAATACCTTTTACTTCTGCAGTTATTTAAAAGTGAAAAAACAAAATTTCAGCATGGCCTTGTGATACTCTTACAGTTTTCTGATAGGCTTATCTTTGACTTCTGTGGGGTTTTATTCCTTCTCGTAATGTTCTATCCAAGTATTTATTTTGATAAAAAATGGAAGTTGGGCCCTTGCTGCCTCTCACACATGGAGGAAAGAAGACAAAGGCCCAAGAGAGCTGTACACCCTTACGTATGTAACTCATTCCTAATGTACCCAGCAGCTTTTGTTTTAAAGTTCTCAATTTTTCCTTACCAAAAAAACAAAACAAAACAAAACAAACCTGTGGGGCAGACTTGGATTTAAATGACCTGAGTGAAATTGCTACTTTCTTTGAATAAATGTCTTTCAGAATGGATACTTTTTCTTTTGGAAATAAATACTAGCATATTTGTACACAGACAACAGATAGCTGTGGGAATGTTTGAATTTATGATACATTGACTTCACTATTTTTTTTTCCATGTTTGAAGCTAAGTCGTTGCCAAATATGTAAGGAATTAAGTTTTCAGAACTTCAACTGAAATCCTCCTATTTTGTTAGGTATCAAGCTATTCAGTGCTTAGAATGGACAGTTAATAAAAGTTCTTAACAGAGACTTTTATTCTTGGGCTCTGAATAAAAGCAGAGGTGAGAACTGAAATGGTGAATTTGGAATATATATTTCAAAAATTGAGATTCCTGGGCCATTAAAAGAGCCCTGGTGGTGTACTAGTTAACTTACTGAACCGCTGGCTAACCAGAAGGTCTGCAGTTTGAAGCTACCAGCCCTCTGCAGGAGAAGGGTGTGTCAGCTGGCTTCAGTCAAGACCCAAACCCATCACTGTGCAGCAGATTCCATCCCATAGCAATAGGACAGAGTAGAGCTGGCCCGTAGAGTTTCCAGGGAGCGTTTGCTGGATTTGAACTGCTGATAACCACTGTGCCAACAGCTCCAGAGTTTCTCAGTAAAGATTATGTCCCTGGAAACTCTATGGGGTAGTTGGAATTGACTTACCAGTGGGTAGGCTATTAGGCAAAACTGGCATGGCCTGAAAGAATCAAGGCATTCAAGGGACCACTGCATATTAATTAGTTCCTAATTTTCAGGTGTAAACTCCATGGAGTTAGTTTGCTGCATCTTTTCACCCATGTCCCAGTTAGCTTTGTCTTTGGATTCACTACAATTCTCAGTAGTTCTTTGATACTGAGTTTGAGATATTATCACTAAAAAGTTTAATTTTAGTCTGTATGTGATTGGTTTTCTACCAGGAGGATTATATTTTCTTGAACTGTGCTTAAAAGATGAAATGTCAAAAGAATTTATTTTTTTTGAAAGTTGAAATCACTTCAAATAGTGTCCCTTTCCCTCTTTATACTTAACTATGTCAAGTCATTAGGAAGCAAGTATTGTTCCTTCTTTGGTGTTGAGAATGATCAGATAACCAAAGGAATTTTTATGGTCTGAAAACAGAACTAGTTCAGACAGAGCCATAATGCAAAAATATTGGCCTCTTCTTTGTCACTACAGTATGGCTCTTTTAGCAAAACTTGTTGAGAAACCTTTTCAGTTTTTGTCCACATCACAGTCTTTTGACTCCTTGCTATCTGGCTTATTTTATTATTTTATTTTTATTACTTCAGCTCCGGCAAAAACAATAGGTTAGCATCGTACTGTTTAGTTTAGTCTTCTTGTTAGAACTTAAGCCTGGATTGATGCGAGAAGAGAGAATATAGGAAAAGCCTGGCTAATTGCAGAAAGAGGCACCAGAGGCTGAGTGCTAATTAAACTGGAGTTGATTTGTCAGCTGGAGAAGTCTTGTTGTTTAGGAATGTTGAGAAATGTTGTTCTAGAAACGTTTTGACAAGATTGGTTCAAGTTCTGAAATTTTTTAAATGTTAATTCTGAGTTAATCTGAATTCTCTGTTGCAGGCTGTAGTTATTTTTATCAGAATGAGAATTTATTCAAGAGGCTTAGGTAGTTTGCAGTGTCTTTGGTCTGTAGATAATGCAAATGGTTTCTGCTTAAACAGCTAGGCAGTTCAAATCCATCCAGCAGTCCTGCAGAAGACAGGCCTTTTCAGTCTGCTTCCGTGAAGATTGTCGTTCTTGTTGTTAGGTGCTGACCAATCAGTTTTAGGCTCATAGCAACCCTGTGTGACAGAGTAGAGCTCTTAGTAAGGATTTCTAGGCTGTCATCTTTATGGGAGCGGATTGCCAGGTTTTTCTCCTGTGGAGCCCCTCTGTGGGTTCGAACCGCCAACCTTTTGGTCAACAGCCTGGCAGTCAGCTTCTGCAAAGATTATAGCCATGAGAATGCTGTGGAGCAGGTCTACTCTGTAACACAGGTGGTTGCTGTGTTACAATCCACTCCCTGACACTGGACGGCTGGCTTACTCTTCTAGTGCTACTTTAACAGAAATATTGCAAGTGCATAGCTTTAAAAAGAAATTTTATGTTGTCACAATCCACTAGGCTGTAAATCCAAATTCAGGATGTCAGCTCCAGGGGAAGGCTTTCTGTGGTGGCTGGAGGAAGCTCCCTTTTGTCAAACTTCCCTCTGAACTGGGAGCTTCTGAGACACAGGGAACCTGGTCCTTCCCAAAGCATGTAATCAGCTCCTTGGCTCTGCTCCTTCGTAGTATGAGGTCCCCAAATCTCCGCTTGCCTCCCTTGCCTTGAGATCTAAAGAGGCTGCCCCAAGGCACAGTACAATCCCACACATTGAGTCCTGCCCCACCTTTACAACTGCTGGGCACTGTAGGGGCAGGGTTTACTAAGTTCAACTCACCAGATGCTCCCACCCGAGACACTGGTTGGGAAGTGAGCACCCTGAAAAACCACTGACCAGAGATCCTCACTTCCCAATCAGTGTCTTGGGTGGGAGCATCTGGTGAGTTGAACTTAGGCCGTGTGCCAGTGCCTCACTGGGAAAGCAAGTGTCTGTCATTTTACCCTGCATACTGGGTGGTGGGCTCTGGCTCATTAGATAGAATTCCCCAAATATAGGAAGGGGTTTCTAGTGCTAGGCAGCCCCGAAGGACAAGTATCTACTACTTACAAGGTATATGCTTGGTTGTAAGGCAATACCATTTCCCATGAGAATATTAAAAAAGTGTATTTTTGCCTTAAGTCTAATATATATCTAATATATATCTACGGGTACTAGAGAATCAGATGTCTGCTTCCATTCTTTAGTTGATTAATTACTTGTCTATACTTGGAAGTTAACTACCGTACGAAATCAATTATACTTCAGCAGTATTTTTCTCACTCATTTCATAAAAAAAGTTACTCCGGCCCTTGACATGCATTTTAGATATTAGTATATTTATTACATTTTGAATTTTTCAGTACAGCTTTCCAGAGCACCTCTTGGCTGTATCTGTCATGAGTTCTTTGAGATATAGCGTCTTTCAAAATACACGTGATGCTTTTCATTGGAAAATTGATGACAAGCTACAGGTACCCAGTTTGCAGCCCTTTTGGAATGTTTCTTTCACAAATTTGTTTTCTAAGTGCATTTTTGTGATTTTCACATATTAACTTACTCCTTTCTTTAGAGTGATTTTTACAAAACGCTGAACAGTTTAGATTTGAGATCATATCCAGAATTACGATTAGGTCCTTGTTAAATTTCTTCATTTCTTCTTGTTTTTGTAACTCAGTTGTGTTTGTTTTTTGTCAAGTATCTGAAACTAGCCATGAATGGGGCTGTTTCAGGTTAAACTTCCTCAAACAGTTCATCAAAATAATGGAAAAGATACTTCCTTGAGGAGACACTGTAAGAATTGTTATATAAGCCTCTCTTTTACTTGGTTCTGTTTCTCAGAAGAGTAAGGAGTATGTGTATGCTAAATGTTTTCTTGGCTACTGTTCTCAGTACTGGAAACTCAGGTGGCATAGTGGTTAAGTGCTGTGTTTGCTAATGAGAAGATCAGTAGTTCAAATCCGCCAGGGACTCCTTGGAAACTCTGTGGGACAGTTCGACTTTGTTTCTTGGGTCACTGTGAGTCACAATCAGTTTGACAGCAGTGGGTTTGGTTTGGGTCTTCTCAGTACTGGAACTGGAAAGTAGAGCGTTCCCTTTAATCTAGTGAAATGGGAACTATCTGGAAGGTCATGGGAGAAAACAGTGGAAATCTTTCTTTGCTCCCAGATTATGCTCTCCTCTGGGACCAAGAAAACTTGGAATGCAGGCTTAAAATAACAAGGGCCTTGGAGAACAGACATAATTCCTTCTGTCTCATCAGATTCAATCCGTCTTTGTTAGTACTGAGTGATTAGAAAGACATGATTTATATTGACTTATTGTTTTATGTAGGTAGAGAATTTAAAGAATTGTTATTGTAAGCATCATAGGTATGCTTTGCTGTCCTCTTACTGAGTAAAGGTTTCTAGCTCTAACCCGTGTACGCTTTGGAAATTATAATGTTAGAACTTAGTCTGCTTTCAAACATGGGAGAAGTTTGAACGAGCTGCAGTAACTCCTCACCACAGTAGAGTCTGGTTCTCTGCTGGTCAGTCATTACTGTCCACAGATTTCTTAGCTTTAGCCTTTTGGACATTTAGGTTCTTACATGCAAATGTCTAATAAAAAGACTTTGTACTTGGATAGTTATGGGAAAAAATTTTATCCTTCACAATAGTATTGTTTATTTGCTTTGAATTATGACTTTCCAATGACTTCTGTGGTTTGCCGTCATAGCATTATAAGGGGTCATTGAAATGAAGCTACCCAACTTCTCACAAATCATTTAGAATTCCAGAATCGTGGACATGGATAGGAGTTCAGACGTCTCCTCAGCCAACTTTCTCCTGATGCAGGAATTTGTGATAGTGTATCCACATCCCTGGATGTTGCTCACCTAGCCTCTACCTGTTTACATGGAAGGAGCCAGAACTCATTACTTTGCAAGGCAGCCTGGTCCTTCATTGTTCTTGTTGAGTTCGTCTTGGTAGTCAGCTCAAATGTGCTACTCTACAACTTCCACCCCTAAAACCCGATTTGCCATTTTTAGGCAAATCAAAAAGATGTTTCTTTTTTCACACAGTAGCCATTTGTATATTTAAGGATAGCTTGCATGGTCCCTCTGTTATTTCCTTCCCTACTCCTATTAAATATTGCTCATTTCCTTACTTAGTCGTCCTAAGCCTATGTAGCATCTTGGTCACGTGTTTTACCCCAAGATAGAAAATGTCTGTCTTAAAATGCGGTAAGCATTGTTATTCAGTTGCGTTTCGATCTTTTGGAACTCAGTTAAATGGATATGTTGTTTGGATTTGAATACTGTATGTAATAAGCTGTGTATGTTCCTTTTTCAGGGACAGTTTGTGGCTCCTTTGGCTCATGCTGAACTGCCAGTTAATTAAAAACTTTAAGGGCTTAGCCTCCGTTAAATTCTGATATAATGTTGTTAGGTCATTGTTTACACTTGAATAATTAACATTTTAGCCAAGAAAAATGCATTGAAGCCAGTAGATCACTTATCTCAAGTAATTTTATGGCAGCACTTTTGAATTCCTCTTACCAGCTTGAGAACAACTTGAACTGTGATTCTTTTGCCCAGCATCTCGCTTTGTCTCCCGACTTTTGGTTCATGACAACATGAGAAGTGTGTATTTACAGAAATATACAGTTGTGTAAGAGCAAGTAGAACATCTTATGCCTAGATACTCAAGGTGGTTCTCAGGCAGATGTTGATGAACTACAATCTGTGGCCCACATGTTTTTATTTTTATTTTTTAAATAAAGCTTTATTGAAACACAGCTATGCCTATTCATTTCTATATTATCTGTGACTGCTTTTGCAGATGCCAAGTGGTTGAAAAGCCTAAATTATTTACTGCCTGATCCTTCACCGAAAGAATTGATAGATCCCTGCTGTAGGGTGAGAGCAACTGATTGATTAACATGTCTTATGTTTCTGTAACTACTTTCCAGTTCTAGGCAAGACTCTAAAACCCTTTCCAAGGCTCATTAGCAAAGGCATTTTGTGACTTACTTTGTGGCTGATTCAAATATTTTATGGTGGGAATTTCTGTTTCTTCTCTCTTTTTAAAAATTGACTGCTTTCTAATGTGTCACTGTTTGCAAGCCTTCCCTCCCACCCCCACATTATCACTTTCAACATCTTTTTTAAATTGGGAAACTGTCATCTTCATAGTTACCTTTAGAGTATTAGGGGAGATCCTACGTTTGTTATTCATTTGTTTCTGGTGAAGAGGAGTCATGTTTTGGCATTAAAAAGTCAGAAAGGCTTATAATGAATGAATACTGTATTTCTGTGAAATTATAAAAATAACTGAGAGATTCCATGCAGTGTTCAGTCTATTTTGAGAAAAAGAAAACAATCCTCATTGCTCAGCCAGCCTTGCTTTACTGAAGTATTTATACAGTGACTAATTATTTTGTTCTTAAATAGCATTTTTAAGATTGAGTTCAAAAGTTACTAAATGACACCTAAGGAGAAAGGATAATGTATTTTAAGCTTAAACAAAATATTTTTTTGAAAGAGTTTGCTGTAGTGGAGTGTCTGTCTTAATTAAACAAAATAGACAAGTTTTTCTTTCTTAGAAATTGACCAGTAATTGACGTGCTCATTGACCTGCAAACCGTAAGGCAGAAACCCCTATATTCTTCCCGTATGCTAGTGTAAGATCTTGGTGATCAGAAAGATACTATGTCAAATTAATTCCCCAAGTGAAAGACAATGTAATAACCTAAAATTGTACATGTGTACTTATTGCGGGATGGTCCTATTGTGGATGAGAGCTCCAAAAAGTTTACTCTGGAGTGTGGTGTTTCAGGGTTCTCATTTTAAAAGGCCTTCATTTATTCGTATCATAGATGCCAACATCTGGCATTTATTGGTGTTTCTTTGATTTTCTTATGATGGCTAATGGAGTCCATCCACTCTCTTCAGCCTTCTGTGGTGATCCTTCTGGGCTTCCTCAGCTCCTTCAGTGACACGGAGCTGCTTGCATTTGTATTCCCTGAAATTGCTGTTTGCCCCTGCCTGCCTGGAGTACTGTTCCTTGACTCTCACCCTTTGCCTGGAGAATGCCCACATCCTGTTTTTTGGCTCAGCTCTGCCTTATCCTCTCCAGGAAAATTCTTACCCAGGTGGTTTCCTCTTCTGCGCCCCAGCACACCTGTGATGCTCACCAGTGCTGCACATGCCACGGTGTGCTATGTGAGGTGTTTAAATCTTTTACAAATGCGTCCTCTTTGAATGAACCTCACCACGCACATTCTGTGTGTGTTAACTGGAGGAAATCATACAGCAAGTCAGGTGCCTGTTGCGGTGATCTGCTCACTTCTCTCACCGTGCCTTTAACACTGCTCGGAATGTGTGTGTTTCTCTTGGAAGTGCTCGACCCACTGTTCATCATGGTTCTTTCATTTGTTGTCATGTTTAATCAAGCTTCCGCTCACGCTCAGATGCTCTGTAAGCAACCTTGCTTCATATTTCATGGAAACAGAACAGACATCTGATAGCGACTCCCTCACCTTTGCTTCATGAAATGTATAAGCCCGTTTGTGTTGGCCGGCGGTGTGTCCTTATTCCCTGTTACAGTGGAGAGGAGGTCAGCCCTCCATGCCTGTTCGGAATCCCACTTCTTCCCACCTCTGTGACTTTGAACCAGCTTCTCTTAGGTTCTTCACATGGACGTTTAGACACACTCTCATCTTTTTTTTTTTTTTATGACTGAGTGAAAATGTACATTCCTGCATAAATTTACATGCCCCCCTATATGCAGCTTCCACTGCTCTCCCTGCCCGGTGACAGCACACTGTTCCTCTCTGCTCCATACATGTCTCATCCTCCCAACAGCCTCCTTTCCCCTCCTGTCCTCCTGCTCACTCTCATCTCTTAAATACTAGTCCTTCACCTTAAAAAAAAAAGGAAGGAAACCATCGCATTAAGTTGTGTTTCCATTCAGCAGTTACCTTCTGTCTGTTCCTTCCTTCATGACCATGCTTGACAAGGGCTGCTTCCCACTGTCCTCACCTGTCAGCCATGAAGTCACCAGCTCTAGTCTGTCTGTTTACCATATCCCCATTTCCATGGATATTGCTGTGATCTCTCTCTTTCTCTGGAGTTTCCACTGTTAACTCCTCTCTTCTTTGATCCTAGTCTTCACTGCTGTCTTCTCCTCCTTTTTTTTTCTATGCTCGTCAGCCTGGGACCTTTTGTTTCACTACTGCATGCTACTTATCTACTTTTATGACTTTAAAATCCATCTGCTTACTGATGACTATCAGGTTTAAATGTCTGATATAAACTTGAGTCTTATAGTATTGTGGTCTCTGAAATGCTGTGTTACTTATCTTTTGGATGACTCATACCATCTCAAATGTAACATGAGCTCTTCTTGCCCACTTCCAGCTGCTTTTCTTTGTAAATGTCCTTCTCCCTTTTCCACACTGAATCCATCACCAAGTACTCTTTTTTCAAATAGAATTTGTTTTGTTGTTATTGAGAGTATACACAGCAAACTATATACCAGTTCAACAGTTTTTGTGTGACCAGTGACATTGATTACATTCTTCAAGTTGTGTAACCATTCTGTCCCTCTTTTTATGAGCTTTTCCTCCCTCTTTAACTTAACCTCATTGCCCCCTAGGATTCCTGTCTGTTTTTTAAAGTTGCTGTTGTCAGTTTGGTCCCATAAAGATAGTTCTTAAAAGAACACAGTACTAATGCTGACATTTTCTACTGGTTAAGCTAAACTGTTGTTTAATTTTGAGAACACTTTAGGGGGCATTTTTGGTTTACAGTTTAGAGATTATCTCAGGACAGTAGTTTCAGAGGTTCATTCAGCTTTCATGGTTCCAGGAAGTCTGGATTCCTGGATATTTGAAATTCTGTTTACCATTTTCCCCCTTTTTATTAGAACTCTTCTATGAAATATTTGATCAAATTATTCACTAATGGTAGCTGAGTACCATCTAGTTCTTCTGGTCTCATTTGAAAGGAGGCAGGTTTTCATAGAGGCAATTAACCACACATGACATCTTCTATTCCTGACTCTCCTTCCTCTGTTGTTAAGGGCAAAATAGAGACCAGTTGTTGTGCCTTGGAGGACTGCTTGAAAGCTTTTAAGACTCAGGCATTATGCATTGCCTAAGATGGAGAAGAGAGGCACTGAACATGTTGTTAGGTCAGTTAACGGAGATGTCCATGAAACCATGACTCTAAACGTCCAAACCAAGGAACCAAATCCCATGAAGCTTTTGGTTCTTTGTAAGAGCCTCAGCAACTACTCTTTTTTCTTTGTCTTTGTCATTGTTGTAAATGTATTACACAGCTTTTTCCAATTCAGCTTTTTGCAGGTGTACAACTTATTGACAGCAGTTACAATAATCATTAATTACTGCAATATTTCCATCACTCTTAACCCCATCTGCCCCTCTCACTCATCCCTGGTAACTGTTAATACATTTTATTCTCGATACATTTGTCTTTTCTTATCTTTTCATACAAGTAAAGTCATCCAGTATTTGCCCTTTTCTGGTTAACTTATTTCACTCAACATAATGTCTTCCTGTTTTCGTCTATATTGTGGCATGTATCAAGACTTCATTTCTCCTGCTGGCTGAATGGTGTATCATTGTATTTATGTACCACAGTTTGTTTATCTGTTCATCTTTTTTTTTTTTTTATTTAACATAACTGAGTGAAAATGTACATTCACATGTAAATTTACATGCCCCCCTATATGCAGCTTCCACTGCTCTCCCTGTCCGGTGACTGCACACTATTCCTCTCTACTCCATACATGTCTCATCCTCCCAACAGTCTCCTTTCCCCTCCTCTCCATCCACTCCCCTTCCTCCAGCCAGAGGTCAGCAAGATGATATCCTATAGATGTATAGAACCATAAAGTGCTTCCAATATATGGTTACTCTGCATTGCCAAGTCCATTCCATTCCTGTCCAAAGAGTGGACCTTTGTTATAATTTATGGGAACAGGCAGCATCAGGGCTGGGGGCCATGCTCTCAGAGGAACCCCAAAACTGCTGGACCATCAATTGAGGTCTTTTAGTGGAGATCTCATGATGTACCTCTTTTTATTCTTGTGTTGCCAGTGAGGCTCCTCTCTGTGAGCTCCGTCGTGGCTGTCACTGGTGGTGGCCAGGCACCATCCGGTTCTTCCGGTCCCAGGTCGATGTAGGCACCCACTCTTGTGGGTCTCTCTGTCTTCTCGGTTGTCTTATCTGTTCATCTTTTGATGGACATTTAGGTTGTTTCCACCTTTTGGCTATTGTGGATGGTGTTGCAGTGAACACTGTTGTTTGCCAAAAAAGGTACAGTGGGGGTATATGACCTCCTGTATATTCACAAAAGGGAGAGAGAATATCATCAGCATCAACAGCCCAAGACTGGTATGAGGCGGAGGTCAGACATAACTCATGTCTCCACCTCTTGACCAGTTTTGACACCAGCTGTCTCTCTCATGGCACTGTAATTCTCTGCTGTGTTAGATAATTCATTGCATAGAATATAGCCACAATTATGGGTTTGATTGGGAAAGTAAGAGGTGATAATTCAGGATACAGTTCTTTGATCGGAATAGCCTCTTCTCAGCTGTGCCCACAGGCAGGCCTCTCTCTGTCCTTTGGCCTTTCAACTCCTTGTACCCGCAGCCCTACCTGCGCTTTGCTTGGGCAAGTGTTAAGACTCTTAGCTCCGTGACTCAGCAGGCTCTACTGTGGCTGTCTTGTGCCGGTCTCCTGGTTCTCTCTGTTTTGCCTGGTGTCTCCCTTGCTGCTGTTGGGCCTCTGTCTCTGACTGTCTTCTGTGTTGTAGCTCCTCTCTCTCCTTCTCTCCATGCATCTCCTTTGAAGCTTAGTGGGATGACAAAACTGACCAGTTTCCTTGTTAGGATTCCTGTTTGTCACCCTATTTGCATCATCTCCTCCCCTGTACACCTTGTTTACCTTATTATCAGGCTCTCCAACACCTTGGGTAGATCACAGGCACTTAATTTGCATACTCCCACCTGGCCATTTGGTGGAAGTTACAAAGATTGTATTGAGAAGGGCCATGTGAAGTAATTTACTGCACCTCCATACACAAGTTTCTGTTTGACTTCTGTTTTTAAACCTTGTGGGTATGGGTCTGTATCTAGGAGTGGAATTACTGGGTCCTGTGGTAGTTTTGTTTTTGGAGGAACTGCCACACTGTTTTCCACAATGGCTGTACTATTTTGGATTCCCACCAGCAACAGGTACGGGTTCTAGTTTCCCTGCATCCTTGCTGATTTTTTTTTTAATCTTAGCCATTCTAGTGGGAGTGAAATGGTGTCTCATTCATGTTTTGATTTGCATCTCTCTGATAGGTGATGACAGTGAGCATCCTTTCATGTGTTTGGTGGCCCTTTGACTGTCTTTTTTTTTGTGAAATGTCTATTCAAGTCATTTGCCTATTTTATGACTAAAGCTGTTGAAGTTGTATGTGTATTTTGACTACTAGGTTCTTGTCAAATATTTTGGTTTCCAAATATATTCTCCAAGTCAGTAGCTTATCTTTTCACTTTCTTGGTAAAGTGTTTTGATGAACAATTTTTTATTTTTATTTTTATTTTTTTATGTAACATGACTGAGTGAAAATGTCCATTCCTGTATAAATTTACATGCCCACCTATATGCAGCTTCCACTGCTCTCCTTGCCCGGTGACAGCACACTATTCCTCTCTGCTCCATATATGTCTCATCCTCCCAACAGCCTCCTTTCCCCTCCTCTCCACCCACCCTCCTTCCTCCAGCCAGAGGTCAGCAGAATGATATCCCATAGATGTATAGAACCATAAAATGCAACCAATATATGGTCACTGTGCATTGCCAAGTCCAATCCATTCCTGTCCAAAGAGTGGACCTTTGTTGTACTTTATGGGTAAGGGCAGCATCAGGGCTGGGGGCCTTGCTTTCAGGGGAACCCCAAAACCACTGGACCATCAGTTGAGGTCTTTTAGTGGAGGTGTCATGATGCACCCCTTTTATTCTTGTGTTGCCAGTGAGACTCAACCTAGTGAGCTCCATCGTGGCTATCACTGGTGGTGGCCGGGCACCATCCGGTTCTTCCGGTCCCAAGTTGATGTAGGTACACTCTTGTGGGTCTCTCTGTCTTCTCGGTTGTCTTTACCGCATGTCATTTTGGTCCTCAGTGAGCCTCCATTCCTGCTGAGTTGGGACCATTTGCTGTGTCCTCGGATGGCAGCTTGGCAGCTTTTAAGACCTCAGACGCCACTCTCCAATGTGGGGTGCAGAGAGCTCTCTTAGCAAAACGCTAGTTGTGCCAATTGGCCTCGATTTCACCTAAGAGCATGGTCCCCTGCCCCCTGCCCCAGCTACTCTATCCTTGCAATGTTGGGTTAAGATGGAAGGAGTAGTCCAGTTATGCTGAAGTCCACTTAATGTTGTTCTTGTTTCTAATGTGTGCTGTCACCACTTTCTCCCAACCAGATTTCTAGCAACTATCTAAACTGAGCCCTCCTACCCTTACACTCCCTTCCTCCCCTCCCTTGCAGCTGTCAAAGAGTCTTTTCTTCTATACACAGGTCTGTTTTTGAGATCTTATCATAGAGGTCTCATACAGTATTTGTCCCTTTGTCGCTGACTACTTTCACTCAACATAATGTCTTCCATTAGAAACCAGGTTAGGAGATGTTTCCTGGAACCATCGTTATTCTTTATCATTATGTAGTGCTCCGTTGAGTATATGTACCATAGTTTACCTATCCATTCTTCTGTCGTTGGGCATCTGGGTTGGTTCCATCTTTTTGCTATCGTGGGCTGTGCTGCGATAAACATTCTGGTGCATGTGTCCGTTGGTGTGAAAGGCCTTGATTCTGTAGGATATATTCCAAGTAGTGGAATGACTGCGTCAAATGGTATATCGATATCGCTTTTTTTAAGGAAGCACCAGATTGCTTTCCAAAGAGGCTGGACCATTATGCAACCCCACCAACAGGGTAGAAGAGTTACAGTTTCTCCACAGCCTCTCCAGCATTTGTTGTTTTGTGTTTTCTGGATCATGGCCAATCTTGTTGGGGTGAGATGGTATCTCATTGTTGTCTTGGTTTGAATTTCTTTAATAACTAAAGATCGTGAACATGTCTGCATGTGTTTTTTGGCTGCCTGGATCTCCTCTTTAGTGAAATGTCTGTCCTTGATGAACAATTTTTAATTGTTGTGGGGTTTCATTCATTTATTTTGTCTTTTGCTGTTTCTGCTTTTGTTATTATGTTAAAGAACTCATTGTTAAAAGCTAGGCTTAACAGTCTTGCCCTTGCTTTTGCTCTTCTTAGAATTTTAAGGTTTTATTTTGCTCATTTAGGTTCTTAATCGATTTTGAATTTGCTTTTCTGTATGGTGTGAAACATGGATTGTGTTTCATGTTTTTGCACATGGAAATCCAGTTTTCCTAGCACTGTTTGTTGAAGAGGCTTTTCTTTCCCCATTGAATGGACTTAACACCCTTGTCAAAAGTCAATTGACCACATATGTGTATGTTTATTTCTGGACTGTCATTTCTATTCCATTGGTGTATATGTCTGTTGTGATACCAGTAAAAGGCTGTTTTGATTACTGTAACTGTATGCTCTGTGTTCAGATCCAGAAGTGTGGATCCTTCTTTATTCTTTTCTTTCAACACTGCTTTAGCTTTTCTGAGTCTCTTGCCTTTCTGTTTAAAGCTGAAGATTGGTTTTTCTGTTTCTGTAAAGAAGGCTGTTGGAATTTTGATCCAGATAGTGTTGACATCACCAAGTACTCTTGATTTACCTGCAAATTATCTTGCAAGTCAGTCTACTTCTGTCCATTTCTGTTGTCACTACCTTAATCCATGCCACTGTCACCTGTTTCCTGTACTGCAGTGTGCATATGATTTATGCTGTCTGCTAACAGAGATAGTTTTATTTCCTCCTTTTTAATTTGGGTATCTTTTATTTCTTTTTCTTGGTTTATTGCTGTGGCTAGTAATTTGAGTACAGTATTGAATAGGGTAGTGAGAGTGGACATCCCTATCAGTTCCTGTTTTCAAAGGGAAGAGCTCTCAATAGTTCTCCATTGAGTATAATGTTGGCTATTGGTTTTCTATAAAAACTTAATCATGTCGAGGAACTTCCCTTTTATTCCTATCTTGTTAGTTTTTATCAAGAAAGTGTGCTGGATTTTACTAAATGTCTTTTCTGTGTCAATTAAGATGATTATGGTTCTTTTCCTTTGTTGTATTAATGTAGTATAGTACAGTGACTAATTTTCTAATGTTAACTTACATCCATGTGTTTCTGGAATAAATCCCACTTGATTATAATGTATAATCCTTTTAATATGCTGTTGGATACTAGCACTTTGATATTTCTTATACCAAAAGTCTTTCCCACCTTAATCCTTTGCCTCTGTTGGTTTTATGTTGGAAATCATTTCCTCTACTTTTTGTACCATTACTTCCATCGAAAATCTTTGAGATTTTAGCGTAAGTATTACTTCTTTGATGAAGTTTTGCCTGACCGTGTTTCTCCTTATATCTGCTCCAGTACACTTCATTTTCTCTTTTTGAAGGAATTACTGGAATTTGTAATTGTAAATAGTGACATGTTTTCAGTATTTGCCATTCCAACCAGACATTTCCATGAAGGCAGGGGCTGTGCTTGTCCTGTTCAGGTTTTAGCACCTGGTATGGATTGCTCAGCAAATACTTGTTTTGTGAAATACGGAATTTGGTACCTTTATTGTGTTTTGCTTAATGATTCAGATATGTTATGTAATGGTTAAGAGCACAACTTGAGCTCAGACTACTGTGATTTTGAATCCCAATTCACATAGTCTGTGAACTTGAACGGTTATTAACCTCTGTGATCCTGGCATATGTTGCTGAGCTGACTTCTTGCTTGAGTACGCCAGTCTTCACAGAAGATGTATTATATGTAAACTTATTCAGAAACATGAGTAGGCTGGAAGCAGATGTGGAAGCTTAGGAAATGACTCACATTCTAACATAAGTGTATCTTAAATCAATTTATGAGAAGCTGGATCACTTGTTAAAATGCATGACAGACCCCCAAACCAAACTTGTTGCCATTGAGTCAATTCCAACTCAGGGTGACCCCGTGTGTTGTAGAGTGGAGCTGCTTGGTAGGGTTATCTTAGTTGTAATCTTAATGAAAACAGTTTGCCAGGCCTGTCTCCTTGTGGCATCACTGGTGGGTTCAGACTGCCAACCTTTAGGTTAGTAGTTGAGTACAAAAATGTATGGCAATACCTCTCATATCTGCTTTTCCAAATGGAGCCTGGGTCATTCTATATTGTTTTGGTACTCAGAATTCCTGGCTAGTGCTGCTTTGTCCCTTCTGTGTTCTTTAATATATAGGAGTGAAGTTTGCCATTGTTGAAGGTCTCATCTCATGGTCTGCAATCTAGACAGGATAAAATTCACATATTTTGAAGATGACCCTTTTTTCCTAGCTATTTATTATTGTTGTTAGTTGCTATGGAGTTGGCACTGGCACATGGTGATCACTGTGTAACAGAATGAAATGTTGCCTAGTCCTGCTCCTTTTCGTGATCGTTATGTTTAAGTCCATTGTGTGGCCAAGACAGTCCATTTCATCTAGAGTTTCGCTTTGCCTTTTCTGGCATTCCATTGCCTGTCTGCCTGGTGTTGGCTGTGGTGGCTTATGTGTTTATGTGTTGCCATGATTCAGGGAACTGTGCCACTGGCATTTCAAATACCAGGGTCATAGTGGTAGACAACTTTCAGGAAAGCCTCCAGCCTAGGACAGACTAGGAAGAAAGGCCTGGAGATCTACATCTGAAAAATAGGCAGTGAAAACCCAGTGGATCATGGAATATTGTCCCTGGCTAGCAGTTGCTCTTAATTCTTTTCTTTTAATTTCTTTGACTCCAGTTATTTAGCATGAAAGTGAGAAATGGTGAAGAGGGGTGTGGTGGAAGTGTGGAACTCAGGAGCAGGTCTGGGGATAAAAGTTAAAACCCTGGGCATCGTGAGTGTAAGCTTTGTCACTTATTGAGTGTTCTCAGTCTCATAATATGAATGGTCTCTTTTGGAGAATCCTTACACACTGAAATACGGTTAAGGTGCTTTTGTTAAGTTAAGATTCCTTGTCTATTGTAAATCTCTTGTTTTTTCTATAATTTTAATTTTGGGTTTCTTTAAGGCCATATTTTGTAAAAGGAGGGACATCATATCTTTCTACTTTGTTGTGAGCTGCTACATGTCAGCCCCTGACTCATGGTGACCACATGTGTAACAGGTTGGGATCAGTATGATCCATAGGTGTCTCATCCACTGGTTTTTCAGAAGTAGCCTTCCAGCCTTTTCTTTCAAATCTTAGTTTGGAAGCTCCACTAAAACTTGTTCAGCATCACAGTAACATGCAGACATCTAGTGACAGAAGGGTGGTGGCTGCACTTAGAGGGAGGTGCATGGTCTGGGAATTGAACTTGAGTTTCCCACTTGGAAGATGAGAATTCTACCACTGAACCATCACCACCTCCTATTTTGTTTAGTTTTTTTTTTAATATGTATTTTATTTATTTATTGTTTTGGGTTTTCCTGGGTGATGTTTCTGGTTGCTTGGGAATCGTTGTTGCTAGGTGCTGTCGAATCGATTCCAACTCATGGTAGCCCTGTGTACAACAGAAACACTGCCCCGTCCTGTACCATGCCCACAATCACTGTTACGCTTAAGCCTGTTGCTGCAGCCACCGTGTCAGTTCATCTCACTGAGCGTCTTTCTCTTTTTCCATGACCCTCTACCAAGTGTGATATCTTTCTCCAGGGATCGATTTCTCCTGAAAATGTATCCAAGGTACATACATACTCCTGGAAGTAGAGGGTGAGAAAAACACTACTAACAAGTGTATTCTAATCAAATACATTCCCCTTGGATTAATATCCTGTTTATTTGCATTGTTATGATTGCTTCTTATAGATTATGCTTTAAAATGAAAAGTGACAAACCAGCCAATGTAAGAATGAGTGTGGGTGTGGAGGGAGTTTAGGTATGTGTCACGAGTCGTAGCCTCCTTTCCCCTGTATAACCTTTGTCAGCCCTCCCAAGGATTTTCTCCAACTTTATCCCAAGTTTCCAGTGATTCTACTTTGCTAATATGCCTTAAATCTTTAGGAGGAGTTGTTCGATAATGAAGGACAGATTGATTGGACTTAAACATGTAGCCACTACCCATGCTCTTTACATAATGTAGTCTGATGACAAATAAAGGAATGTAGTTGAATTTTAAATTTCTCAGGAGGGGGAGGAAAAAAAAATCTCCAACAGAAGTGTTCTGTTCCTGAGTTTGACAGACCCTTTTGTTGCAGAGAGATAATTCTCTTACTATTTTCTGGAGTGTGGAGGAGTTGGGTTGCACTTTTTACTGGCAGTTTGCCCCAACTGCTCTTCCTTGAAAATGCTCATAGCATTCTAGTACGTTAATAAGTTTAAAAGTGATTTAATTATCACACTGGCAGGATGAGATAAAGCAGTTAAAGATGTTGTTCATTTTATTTCAGGGTGGGGTGGCCGAGGGAAAAGGCATATGAATTTTTTCCTTTGTGGAAACCTAATGCTGTGCCCTTTTGTTATTGCCCTTGTTCTCCAGGCATTAAGTGTAACCGAAACCCTGATTAAACCCTTGGAAAAATTCAGAAAAGAGCAACTCGGCGCTGTAAAGGTTTGTGACTAATTTGAATGCTCTTGTAGACAGAAAATGTGGGTGTCTTTGTATGCATTTGCAGCTCTGAAGGAGGTGCTGGGGTAAGCCATCTGTTGTTTCAGGTTTTCAATGTGCCTTTTTTCCCCTTTGGGGGAAATGAAATGGAACAGAAACACAAACACCTGGGCAGGGTAATAAGACCTCTAGTAATCTTCCTTGGCTACACCATTCTACACAGAGTTTTAGAAATATTCTTAACCTAACAACACATTCACTCAGAATAGGGACCTTACTGTGCTGGGAAGTGTGGTTATTTCCATGCACACCTCAGTTTTATGGAGGAGTACAGCATTACACTGCCATTCAAGATGGAAAGTGCTGCTGCACCCTGATGCCAGTGAATCTGGGAGAATATTAGGTTACCGAGATGTAATTTCCTTTAATTTAACAAAAATTTATGGGGCCTGTATTATGTGCCTGTATTCTGTTAGATGCCTGGGATTCAAAGATGTGTGAACCACAGACTGATCCTCAGGGTAAGGGATTTAGCTAGGATTTCGGGAACAATGCTGTGGCTTTGCCACCAGGAGCCAGGATGTATTTAGGAAGTTCTAAAAGTATAGCCCTACTTGAAGGCACTTGGCTAAAGATACAGTGGAAACCCTTGTGGCCTACTGGGTTTAAGTGCTACTTCTGCTAACCAAAAAATGAGCATTTCAAATCTGTTAGACATTCACGAAAACTCTATGGGGCAGTTCTGTTTTGACCTCTAGGGTCACTGTGAGTTGGACCCAACCCGCCGGCAGTGAGTTTCAAGTTGTAGTGCTTAAGTGCTATGTCTGCTAAGCAAAAGGTCTGAGCTTGCAATCCACCAGACACTCCTTGGAAACTGTGGGGCAGTTCTACTGGATCCTCCATGGTCCTTATGAGTCAGAATTGATCTGGTGGTAGTGGGTTTGGTTTGGTTTGGTCTTAGTTAAAGTATACCACCTGGGCTTTTAACTTACCCCCAAACAATCATATCCTACTATTTTTTGTAAATTTTGTATACTTGATGGACAAAATGTAGTATTTGTGTCTTGGTAACGAGTTTTGGTTTGGCATCTTTTGTATAATAAAAATAATATTCTCCTAGCAGCAATTTTTGGTAGGGAACAGTTTTTCTGTTTTATGTGTTTTTTCCTGCACATGGCTAGGGGGTGCCTGCTTTCTTCTTTATCTTCATAATTAAAAGTCCTTTGCAACTTCATTGACAGATGGGCTCTAAGAGATCAAGTTTTTCTTGCCATTTACAGAATCAATCTCCCTTATGTGACTTGTTGAAATATTAGTTATATTCCTTTTTGGCCTATATTTTATGGTTTTTTCTGAAGTGCCATGATTTGAGGGTCAGTCCTTATAGACAGTGAGAGGCCGATGGGGCACGTGCCAGTTACCCTCCCTGATGAGCTCCCGTCTCCTCTGGTTCCGCAGCAGGGGCCTGAGGTCTGGTTTCAGCTTTGGGTCCTAGCAAGTACTGAGGCTTTAGTTTCTTACCTGAAAAACGTAAGACCTGGGGATGGGACTCCTCTGTTTTGTAATTTTCTATGATTCTTTCTTCTCTGATCTTGTCTCCTTCCAAAACTCAAAAGCAAACCTATTGCTGACGAGTTGATTGCAGTTCATAGCGACCTTGGGCTGTTGTAAATCATGAACATCTTGGTTCTTTTAAAATTTCATTGACAGAAACTGAATCTAAACAGTGTTTATTTCTTATTTCAGTTGGTGGGAGGGTGGAGTGAAGGTTACATTATAGAACTGAAATTATAGAACTGGATTTTATAAGTTTCTGGCCTTGAGTCTTCTGTTGGCTGGTTTTTCTCCCTCAACTTGCCCCTTCTGATACTGTACTTGTTCAGAGTATATATTGCAAAGCAACTTGCAAAATAAATCATATTAAAAAGAAAAATTATGTTAGTGATTTAGTCCATGTCTTTAGCTGCCACATTCTGTCTTGAAGTTTCTTCCTCTTTTGTTCTTTGGGAGCCCTGGTGATACAGTGGTTAAGAGCTCTGGCTGCTGACCAAAAGATCAGCAGTTTGAATCTACCAGTTATTCCTTGGAAACCGGATGGGGCAGCTGTGCTCTGTGCTATAGGGTTGCTGTAGGTTAGAACTGACTTGACAACAGTGGGTTTGGTTTTTTTTGTTGTTGTTTCTCTTTTGACTTCAAGTTTTGAACGGTTTATCCTCTATTCTTGTTCAGTACAGTATGTATGTTGGCAGTCCTAGCTATACTACCTGTGAAGAGGCTCATCTTTGTGAGTCACACAGAGAAGCTTTTTTTAAACAATAGATAGTTTTGTATATCATAATAAACAGTGGAGAAAAGTGGTTTTCTATGCTACATAGAGATATCTGTATATCTCTGTCTTCAATTAGGTTGTTAAATCTTTGAGAAAAGACTATGCTGTATTTCTTTGTTTCCTGCAGGCCTTATGTGTAAGATATCTAATCAATAACCTATTTAACCAGCTCTCGAAGACCCAGATGGTCTTTGTTGTTATTGGGTGCCTTTGGGTCAGTTCTGACTCATACTGACGCCATGTAAGAGCTCATGTTAATTTGGATTTTTGATTATTTCTACATCAGGGCTCCCTAAACACTTATCTTAGGCTGGGTTCTCTAGAGAAGGAAAATCAGTGAAGCATATGAGTATATAGGAAGAAAGAGAGAGAAATTTATATTAAGAAAATGACTCACACCACTGGAGAGGCTGGAATGTCTTAGGTCCATGGTTCAGACTGGAGGCTTCTCTAGATTCAGGTGGCTGCAGGGGTTAGTGAAGCCAAGATGAGTACATACAACAGGGCTGTAGCTCACAGGCTGTTGAGATTGATGGGTTCCAAGATTAGCTCGTAAGATAGTTCAAGCTGCAAGCTGCAAGGTCAGACGAACAGGGTGAGCTACAGGATCCAGAGAGAGCATCTGTATTGGGCGCACCCCCAAGGAAGCTCCCTGCTGGCTGCTCAGTGGAGTCTAGCATGGAGGTGATCACTTGATACCAAATCTCATCGTGGAGGTTACCACATCACTGTATGACTGCCAAACTACATCATAACTGCTAAACCACTGGGAATCATGGTTCAGTCACGTTGACACACAGCCTGAGCAGTTACAACATTCAGTCATACTTTAATAAGTACACACCTTTGTTCCACTGGTTAATCAGCCTATACATTTTACTTAAAAATGATTATATTCTGTTAGGTTAAAAAGTTTTTTGAAACAGCACATTCCAGTTTTCATGTGGGAGTTAAAATGAAAAACAAGCCTTTAAAAATTGATCTGTGTCCGAGTTTTTTAAATATCAGTGTTAACTGGTTTATGTTCTCCTTCTCCTTTTTGGTAGTGTCACGCCCTTTGTCTTTATGTTTGAGTTCTTTCAGTTCCATTTATTTATGATTTCTCCAGTTGCCAGAATTCCAATTACATGTTGAAGTGTAGTTTTTATGTAATCAAAACTGTTAGGTGTTTTTTGTACATTGGCTTTTTAAAAATCTTCCAAGATATTCTTTCCTACTGTTTTTCCTCTATTTGGATTTTGTTCTTCTTTAGTTTAGTGTGTTTAGTTTGGGATTGTAATTTTCTTTTGTAAGTTCTTCTGTGTTTTTTAAATATGCTTGCTTGGGTCCTATCTCTGTTTATAAAGCCCACTTTCTTACTGCAGGATACAGGTTGGTCTGTGCTGGGTTCCACCAAGTGACTCTTTAGTATTGTTTTCAAGGACTAATACTACATTTGCTAAATCCACCAAGCGTTGCTTGGGAACTCAGTGGAACAATTGTCTGTCCTGTAGTGTGACTATGAGTCAGCATTGACTCGATGGCAGTGGTTTTTGTTTTCTTTTGGGTGGGGGTTACCTCCTCCGAGGAACTTGTCACTTATGCCCAGGAGTCCCTACAGAACTTTTTTGATGGCCATCTCTCATCAGATATTGATTTAATTGAACTGCATTTATTTGATTTTAGTAATAACTCACTTATGGGTACCTGTTATACAGGTGGTACAGTGATTACTAAATGTCAGCAGTTCAAAATCACCAGCTGCTCCTTGGAAACCCTATGGGCCATTTCTACTCTGTCCTGTAGGGTCACTGTGGGTTGAAATAGACTTGTTGGCAGTGTTTTTTTTTTTTTTTTTTTTTTAACTATATAGCATAGTGTGAGAGGCCCTGGGGTTCATCTATGAAGTACACATTGGTTGGCGTTCAAGGAGTTAGCAGCTCTGTGGGGAAACTATCACATAAAAAAGCAGTGCTGTTATGGGGTAAACATGGGTATTCTAGACTATCCTCTACCACCTCAGCTTTGAGTGCTAGGAACGCCTTTCTAAAAGGCTTGATTATTCCTGGTTGAATCCCATTTAATATTTTTTTTAATTACATAATTTGGAGCAAGTTACATATAGCTGCTAAGCCTTAGTTTCCTGGTCCATAAAATAAGCCCGATGAGCCCTACCTCAGAAGGTTATTGTGAGGATTAAACAAATTTGATAATGTATTTCAAGTGTCTAGTATGAGGCCTGGCATATATAACTGTAGTTATTTTATGCCATTTATGGCTTGCTGTACAAGTCAGGTAATATTTCCAATATTTCCAGAAAATCACCATTTTAAAATCCATAGGGATTTCTAAAGGAAATGATCTATTTTCAGCTTTCTACCAAACTATCACTATATTTTGAGAATGGTATTCTCTCTGGGGAAAAATAAGTCATCCTTCAGACTTGGTGGAGTACAACACAGCTGTCACATCAGAAGCTAATGACTACAGAGAGTCTGTCTTTAATCTTCTGTTCTGTTTTCACTGTTCTCAGACCACTCAGAGGGGCTCTGATGGTACAGTGGTTCAGGTGCGTGTCTGCTGACTCTGCCATTGGTGGTTTGAACCCACCACCTGCGCTGTTGAGAGACTTCGCAGTCTGCTTCCATAAAGATTTTTAATCTTGAAAACACTATGGGACAGTTCTGCTCTGTTCTGTAGGGTCACCATGAGTCAGAATGGATAGGGCTTTGTTTGTGTGGTTGCTCTGTGTCAGCTCACCAAATCAGAATTCTCCCATGTTTGTTGTCCATTGCTTGCCTGCATACCGGAGCGACGTTGCCACAGCCCTGTGGCTTACGGCCCCTCCGCCACGTAACACTAAGGTGACGACCATGACTCTGGATCGGGTGTACAGGAAGCGAGGGTGGCACTTTCTGAGTGTCTGCTACAGCCGGGGACTCTCTTCATTGCCTCTCTCTGGCAGATGTTACCTAAGCACCTGTATGTAGCTGCAGAGCAAGGTGCTCTATTCTGTGGGAATAAAAGCTGAATTCTTATCTTTGGAGAAATTTAAGAAGCTTAAAGTATAGGAGGTAAGCGGTAAGGCAAATGAAGTGTTGTGTAGGAACAGATGTCCCTTGTTACAGGAGTTAAAAAAAAACCAAATCCAAACCCGTTACTGCTGAGTCTGTTTTGCCACGTAACGGTTCTTTAGAACAGAGTAGACCTGCCTCACAGGTTTTCCAAAGAGTGGTTAGGGGGTTTGAACTGCTGACTTTCGGTTAGCAGCCATTGCTGTTAACCTGTAGATCACCAGCGCTAGTTCCCCTGTTGGGGAAGTGAGGGAATGTTTCACAGAACTGGCAGTGTTTGATCTAAACTACCTAAGAACAAGAATTGCAGAACTGTGGTTAGCTATTGATACGAGGGCTGCCAATTAGGTTTGCTAATTCATCCTAGAAAAAGCGGTACATGTACATACCTCATTGCTGAATATCACTGTGGTAACTTTCAAAGTACCCTCTTTGGGAAGCTAGGGACCGATGCCAGCACCTAGTCTACCCTTCAAAGCAATTTTGGGACTCTTTTTCTGTAATGGCCGTCAGAGATGTCTTCGTTATTACCCTTGATGTCCCGACTGTCATCAAAATATCTTCCTTTCAATATTCCCTTTATCTTTGGGTAAAGAAAAAAAAGTCATTGGAGGCCAGCTCAGGTGAATAGAGAAGGTGTTCTAATATAGTTATTTATTTACTGTCTAAAAACTCCCTCACAGACAACTGTACATCTTCTCATCATGCCCGATGGCCATTCCAGAGAAAGAGTTCCAAAATTGCTTTGAAGGGTGGACTAGGCGCTGGCATCAGTACCTAGCTTCCCAGAGGGAGTATTTGGAAGGTAACTGTAGTGAGATGTGTAGCACTTAGAACAGTTAAGTTCGCAGACTTAATGGTCAGACTTCGTATGCAGGATTACTTTTGAAAAAGTCCTCCTGCTGATAATACTTCCATTTAGTATGACTGATGTTTCCTGTATATGGGGTATGACTTTCACCTATTTACTTAAATAAAAAGGAGAAAGGAATTAGAATCTCTAAGTATCAAAATTCGTTTTGCAATTGTCATTGTTAGTTGCTGTTTAGACCCTTCTAACACGTGGTGACCCAGTGTGTGCAGAGTAGAGCTGTTCCACGGGGCGGTCAAGGCCATGTCTTTTGGGAAGCAGTTTGCCAGGCCTGTCTGTGGCGAGATCTCTCGGTGGGTTTGAACCACCAGCTTTTGGACTAGTAGTTGAGCTCTTAAGTATTTGTGCCACCTCTTCTCTGGAACTAGTCAGGATTTGTTATTAAATATTTATGGTCGGAAAATGAGCCTTTTCTTCATCTAGAAAATTTGTAAAATATGAGAAATTAAAAAGAAATAGTTTGTAACAAAAAATTCTCCCTCTCTTCAAAAGAACAAATTCCAAAAAGCTTAAACCAAAAACTCACCTCATACCCTATAGAAAAAATGGCAGTGTATGAAGTTTTGTGAATTTTTGTTTTTTATTTATTTTTCTGTAGAAATATCAACATAATGCGTTTAGCAAAAAAAAAAAAAAAAGGATGAATAGAATATTTTATGTGTTAAGACTGTTTACCTCTTTCTTAAAAAATCTTTTAACTCATTTATTGTGTGTTTTTGAAATCTAGAAGTTACTGTGGCTTCTTGCATTCCACTTATTTTTTTGCTACAAACGTCTTTCCGTACTCTGAGATCTGATGAAAATATTCTTTTTTATGGTTTCATTTTTAACTTGTGATTCTTTCAGTCCATCTGGAATTAATTTGGATGCGAGGTGGGGTTCTCATTTCCAAGAAGTTAAGCAATTTTATCAGCACCATTGGCTGAACAAACTTTTTTTAACCCACTGATTGGTGATACCTTTATATTATCCTTTCTGTTTTATTTTAACTTCTTGCAGTATTCAACAGACTTGATTATCTGTGTTTCTTAATTCACTAATTCTTTCCACTATTTCCACTATGTATGTCTTATTTGATACATTCTTTTTTTTCAGTTGTGATTAGATTAAAGCATGCAATCCAAGTCAGTTTGCATGCCTGCCTATCTGCAATTCCTTCTGCTCTCCTTGCCCTGTGACAGCACACTCCTCCTTTTCATTTTATACTTGTTTATCCTCTTAACAAGCTCCTGTCCCCTCCTCTCCATCCTCTTGTCTCCCATCAAGAAAGATACCAGTAGGACAGCCTTTGATACATTATTTTAAGTACTCTACTATTTTCTTAATGTGTGTAACTTTTTAATAATAGATCATAAGCTACCTGCCTGTGAGCCATGTCCTGTAAACATAAATTTTATTTGTCTTACTCATGCTATTAAATACACACACACACACGCACGCACACGCATGCATGCACACACGCGTACACACACTCTGCTAGTAGTGCTGTGGTTAAGAGTTCAGCTACTAACCAAAATGTCAGCAGTTTGAATCCACCAGCCAGCCACTCCTTGGAAATCATACAGGGCAATTCCACTCTGTCCTATAAGGTCACTATGAATCAGAATTTACTCGATGGCAACAGCTTTTTTTTGAAAAAAAAAAAGAACCACAAAAACAAAAAACACTGTAAAGTGTGGCAGTTCTAACTCACCAGCTACTACTTAAGAAATAGAGACATAAGAAGACCTGGCTCTGTATTCTGACATGGTAGAAATCTATTGGGGCAGTTAGGGCTGCACCCCGCGCCCCGGTAGTGTAGTCACGGACCGTGTGATTGTGGACAGTGCCCCCACCACTCCTTATCATGTTTTACTCTCAGCCTGCTTCACTCATTTGTGTTACTGCCTACACATATTTAACTTTGTAATATGTGTTTCATAAGGAATGTTTTCACGTTGTATTTAACTTCATTCTAGATGGAACTTTTTGGCTTATGTTCGTAAATTTATGTTGTGAATATGTCCTATAATGCATTGTTGAAAAAATGCGTCATTCTTTATCAAATGCTGCTTGTATACAATCCCATTTAATTATTGTGTTATTTCCACACAAGAAATCATATGAACATAAAGAAACAAAATGATAATCTATAATGGCATTAAGAGGAAGAAAGAAAGAATTATCTAAGTTTTAACATTCAGAAACAAAACACAGAAGCATTTGTATAATACCACACCATGTATGAACGAATGTATTCCTACTCTAATTGGTGGGTGGGATGTTGTTTCTGGGCTAAACTCTTTCTTCATGATGCCTTGACATCACCACTTTCTTTCATCCCCAACTTTGCAAACATGTGAGTTTGCATACCCTGCTGTTGCTGAGGGTACTGGATGTTTTGACTGCTGATTTCAGCGATGCTGCTCTTTCCTTTGTTCTTTTCTTTGATTCAGATGAAATCAAGTAATTTGAGTAAAAATATTTTCAGAATTCCTGGCAAGCGCCAGTCTGAAAAGACAGTGAACATGTTTTGCTGTAGTAGTAGCTTGCTTTGCAGCCACCCTGTGGTAAGTACTGAGGCGTGACTTCTGGTCTTGTTTTCTTTAAGATTTGACAAAGTGATGCTCAGAAAATGCTGTGACATGGGGACAGAGCCACACAGTGACACAGTAATAAGTGGCAGTTTTTCTGAAACTAATCCAGTGTTCATTCTGTAATACCAACGTTTTAAGACAGTAGAGACTTTGAGGTCAGGGCACATGTTTGTTTTAGTCTGTTTTTTATTAGGAGTTAAAGCAGTTGGTAAAGAACGTAATAATGAAAAAGCAGATCTAGTAACTATAATGTTAGTTGTTTTAGACTTTAAAAAATATTTATAACTTAAAAAAACAGATGATAAAGAAAAAGTTCTGTATCAGCCAATGTCTGGCAGGTTGTGTTAAAATAAAACTGTCCATTTATAAAATTCCTTTTCAATGTATAGGTGAGCCATAGATTCCTGGGTGACACAATGGTTAAGTACTCAGAAGGCTGGGGCTTGGAACCCACCCTGAGGTGCCTAGGAAGAAAGGTCACAGTTGTGACAATCCTGGGAAGCAGTTTTACTGTGCACACGTGGGGTCCCCATGAGTCTGTGTTAACTTGGCAGCAACTAGCAACAACTAAAAACAGGGCCATAGGGTTTTAGGATTGAATCCAGGAATGAGGCAGGATAAATTCCAGATCTTCTCCACGAGACAGCTGAAATCCTGTGACTGAGGTGGCTTTTTCAAAGTTGTGTGGCTAGTAGGTCATTAAGTTTGGAGTGGCAGTGGGAAGAGTCTCCAGTTCTTGAGTCTCTTGGCTCCATCAGAGTTGGGATTGATGTCGGGCCTTACTTTAGGCGGGCTGGTAGAAAACATGTCATCCAAGGTTCCCCAAACAAGAGTTTTTGTTCCAGGTATTGAAAAGTAAAGATAAATACAAATAAGTAGGATTAAAGTGCTTTGTTTTTTCTCTGCTTTATTTTTTTATTATGATTGAGTGAAAATGTACGATCCCATATAAATTCGCATGCCCACCTATGTGCAGCTCCCACTGCTTTCCCTGCCTGGTGACAGTACACTCCTCCTCTCTGTTCTGTACACGTCGTATCCTCCTAACAATCTCCGATTCCCTCCTCTCCACCTTCTCTCCTGCATCCAGTAAGACGCCAGGAGGACGACATCCTATAGATGCGTAGAATCGTAAAGTACACACGTGATATGGTCACTCTGTGTCACCGAGTCCCATCCATTCCTGTCCAGAGTCTCTTTGTTGAATAGAAGAAAAGAAAGTTGTACCAGAAAACACTGGGATAGTTCATTATTTTTGTTAAAAGCAACAAACAAACAAACAAAACCAGCCTGAAAAGAGGGAAGGGAATGTTCCTTTGCAGGAGGTGTTGGAGAGACAGGGAGAAATTGAAGTTACTGGGAACATTTCGACAGCCTGAGAACTTAGCATGCTCCCATTGGTGCTCAGAGGTGTTTACTGGATCTTACTGGATAGGCTGGCAGCTTTAGGAGAGAGAGTTTATCTTCTTGGCCTTTAAAAATTTGGTTTCTTCTTTTCTCAGAAAGCTTTTATGCTGAAAGAAAAGTGAATACTAGTTCTAGAAGTTACCAGAGAAGTGTTTATAATGTTAACCAAAGAGTTAAAACAAACATATTAGTATTATTTTAGGCCCTCTTCACCTACTGATATATTTTCCAAGTGGCAACAGTCACAGATAAAGTTTGAGAGAGTAGATAATCTTCCTGGAAACAGGGTCTTATCACTGGGATCATATATGACCAGCAGGGAAGAAAATTTTTCTCAAGATATTTTCCTAACTGTAATGGTAGTTGTTATTTATCTGGAACAGAAATTATTCAATTCTAAAGAATTCCATTTCCATGCCAAAATCTGCATTGAGTTTGCTTCCTTAAGCTTTATGTTCTATTTATTATGGTTTTCAGTCTTTTTTTTTTTCTTTTGATTCGTGAGGGATGACTGACGTAGCATTAATTCTTAACACTGGTAAGTATGAAAAGTTGAAAAATACCATAGGCTTGGAAGAAAGCCCATTAAAGGAAAGAAAGAAAAAGATGGCTCTTCAGTCCTAATGCTGTCTAATGTGCAGCCTTGGTTACAGATGTGTTTTTCAGATAACTACACATTCAGTGATACTTTATTTTCAGATGTTTTTCCTATTTTAAGCTTCCCCCCCGCCCCAATCAGATTAATCATAGTGGTTTGTGTTTTTCTGGTTTTTAGGAAGAAAAAAAGAAGTTTGATAAAGAGACGGAAAAGAACTATAGCCTAATTGACAAACATTTGAATTTATCTGCAAAAAAGAAAGATTCACATTTACAAGAGGTAAGTATCTGTGAGTATAATTTTCTTTAGAAACTTTTCATCTGGGATGATACAGAAATGGGCAAAAATGAACAGACATCCCTATAAATTAGAAAAAAAGACTTCTTTGGGATGAGATATAAAGTCATTAATGCATATTATAATGATTAATTCAACATACATTCATATTAGTTAGAAGTTTTGGTTCTGAGGATTTTTTCCCACAGAAATGGTAATTTTAACCAGCATTACTAAAGAAGAGATATATTATTTTTGGAAATAGATCCAGTAATTGGCTTTCAAGATTTCTTGAAGAAATAAATTGAATTCAGTAAGCTCATATGCCATTTTGCTTTTATATGAAGGCACTATTAATTTGGCACTGAGGATTCACAATTTCGTTGGAAAGAGATTGCCTGTTTTACTTATGTGAATGAACTTCTTAATTTTTTTTGGTGGGGGAACAAATACATAATAAAAAAGAAATTAATGTTATCCTTCATTTTCTCTTTTTTGTAAATCTCTTGCCACCCTTTTTCAACCGTCATACTCTTGAATGTATGCTCAGTCTTTTATGCTGTTGAGTGTATGCTGTCATCAAAATAATGCTGTGTGCCATTGTTAGGGTCTTAAGAAAATTGTGATTTTTCTCTCATTTTTTTGTTTCGAGGCCCATAAGGGATCTGGGCATAAGGTACCGAGCAATGCCCATTAAGATGATGCGAAAAGCACTGACTCTAGTGTAAACCAGCATATATTGAAATGTCCAGTATTTAGACGTAAACCACATATGTCTGTATATATGTATGCATGTATGTTGTATTTGTGGGAGAAAGATGCAGCATTCTGCTCCCATAAAGTTCCAGCCTTGGAAACCTTATGGGCAGTTCTGTTGTGTCCTACAGGGATGCTGTGAGTGGGAATCAACTTGACAGTACTGGGTCTGTCTGTATTTATTTTTATTGTGACATTATCTACCTGTCACATTTTGTTTTAGCTCAGGTACCTTTGACTGACATTTGAATGGAGTTTGACAGTTTTATAAAGGAGAAAAGAGCTTGTATGCCACTTAATCCTCACAGCAATACCTTGGTTGGGTCAACGGCTCCATTCTCTCCTTGTTCCACATTATGTAGAAAACTATGCAGTTGTTACACAGTCTCCCTCATCCTCCACCCTCTGCCAGTTTGGAACTGACAGATACTGCTTTTATAGGTCGTGTCTTTATGCCAGCAATTTTCTGTCTTCTCCTGTATCTCTGTTTTTAGGTATCCTGGAGAGCATAGTTAATTGAATTTCCCTCAGTTAATTTCCGTCTCCGCTTCGCTAACTAGATCATTGCATTCTGCAAGTTGTTCAGGCAAAATCCTTGAAATCATCTTTGGCCCTTTCACACCTTAAATCCGGTTCATCAGCATATGTCTTCTTTATGCAGAATCTGCTAGAATGTGGCCACTTTTCATGACCTCCATCACTGTCGCTCTGGTCCAGCATGCCAGCCGTCTCTCTGTGACGGATTACTATAAAGGCTTCCTAACTGGTCTCCGTGCTTCCACCATTGTATTCCTGTCCTTTATTTCTGCACAGCAACCAGTGACCCTTCATGTCATTCCTCTTCTCCAATCTTACTGATTATCTCCAGAGCCCCACAGGCCCCTCTGTGACAATGTGCCCAGCCTAACGCCCAGCCCAGCTGAGCCTTGATCTGGCTGGACCCAGACAAGCACATTCTTTGCTTGGCGTCTTTGCATTTGTTTTTCCTTCTGCCAAGTAGGCTTTCAGCCCAGATCCATGTACTTTTGTCCTCCAGATACTTCAGGGGTCTACTCTGGGGGCACCTCATTGAAGAAGTTTTCCATGACCATCTTATTTAGAATATCCTCCTTATCAGCTTTATTTCTTTTTCATACATGTAAAAAAAAAAAAAAAGCAAACTATTTTATTGTGCTTTAGGTGAAAGTTTACAGCGCAAGTTAATTTCTCATGCCAGGAATTCATATGCATATTATATGACTTTAGTGCAATCTCTGTAATGTGACAGCACACTGTCCCTTCCCAACCCAGGTTTCTTGTGCCCATTCAACCAGCCAGTTCCTGTCCTTTTTTTGTCTTCTCATCATTGCCTCTTGACAGGAGCCATATATTTGGTCTTGTGTATCTGACTGAACTAAGATGCAGATTCTTCACAAGTGTTTTATGTTTTGTAGTTCAGTCTAACCTTTGAAGAATGGGGTTTGGGAATAGTTTTAATTCTGAGTTGTCAGAATGTATGGAGGTTATGGCTTTGGAGTTTCCTCTAGTTTCAGTCAGACCATTAAGTCTGATCTTTTTATGTGCATTTGGATTCTGCTCTGTGCTTCTCTCCTGCTCTGTCAGGGACTCTGGGTTTTGTTCCCTGTCACGGCGGCCATTGGTGGTAGCTGGGCACCGTCTAGTTCTCATCTCGGGCTGATAGTCTCTGGTTGATGTGGTCATTTGTCTCCTGGTCTAGTATTCTTGTTGTGTCTTTGGTGTTCTTCATTCTACTTTGCTCCATGTAGGTTCTTTGTCATACTCTTAACAACAGTTTGACATACTTTATGTATCTGTTTGTTACATGGTTTCTTCTACTAGTGTGTAAGATCCTTTACAGCAACACTTTGTGGTATTTGGCTCTCTATCCTCAGTGCCTACAGTAGTGCCTGTGAATGGAAGGTACTGAGTAAATATTTATTGAATAGAACAAGTGTGAGGACGTTTAGATAGTAAGCCAGTGCTTTAGCAATTTCAGCAATCCCCAGAGAGAGCGGCATTCTAGATCAGAAATTTGAGAAAAAAATCCAAAAGATGAATAATTTCAGTTTCATTTAAATCATGTATTTTTTTTGTGTGTCTTATTCTGTGTGCCCTTTTACGAGCATACACACTCCAGCTTAAAGTAGTCTTCTGCTGTTAAGTATGAAGGCCTTAAAAAAGTGAGGGGTAAAAGAGTGGAATCCTAATTCTTTTGCCAGGGTTTAATGTATTGCTGATCTTTAGTGAATTGAGTTGAGGTGCTCAAGTGTTTAATGAAGGCTGTTGAGAGTGGCAGTGAAGAAAGGCAGAGAGTTGTATAATCCATTCTGTCTTTTTGTTTCAAATAGCGTTAACAGGAGAAAAATTGTGACAGAATATAGGCTTGCTACTTTGATAATTCTATTAGACCTCTAGCTGTAATCGTACATTCGTTAAACACAATAACTTCTGTCTGCGTCCACATCTCTAATTCTTTTTAATATTTGTACTGTAACAAACATTGGATAGTTGAGAAAATTGCATGTCTTTTGATTTTTGTAGTATGTTTTTGTTCCTGAGTAGTCAAATAATGAAGGCTCAGTGTAAACATGACTAGAGAAGTCTTTTGAATGACTGTGTCAAGCTACTCTTATGCATATGATAGAAAGAAAGGGCCAGAAATGGGATGATTATCAAGTTGAAATTCTACGTTTGTTAAAGATAACTGAATTCTGCTTAGCATGTTAAAAAAAGTATAGTGATTGCTTTTAGGCTAAAGCCAGACTATTGGAAATTGTCTGTGTCCCTAGATATGTTTTGGATGTCCGTGGTGTTGTGGTAAGATGTGGGTTGTTGATGACATCAGAGTTTGTGGGGATTTAATCTGCAGCTCCTGGCACAGCCCTTAAGGACACTCAGAATGTAAAGGGTGATGAGGGAGGGTAGCCACCAGAGTGACGGTGACTGCAGGAGCAAGACCAACCAGGAGAATCAGTGAAGAGACAAACTGATGTGGTCAGCCTGACCCTGATAAACTAGCACATATTTGTGAAGAGGTGGAGAAACTGGAATCCTGCTGTGTTGGTGATGGTGTATAAAACAGTGTAGCTGCTATGGAAAATAGCTGGACAGTTCCTCAAAAGTTAAACATAGAATTACATTACCATGTGACTCAACAGTACCACCCCTGGGCTTACACCCAGAAACGTGAAATCAGGAACACCACCAGAGGCTGTACACTGAAGTTCACTGCAGCATATTTACAGTAGTCAAAAGGTAGAAACAACCCAGGTGTTCAACACCAGAGGAATAAAAAGACAAAAGTGGTATATCCAGACAATAGAATATTATACAGCCATAGAGAGAAACGGAATTCTGATGTATGTGGTAACATGGATGAACCTTGAGAACACTATGCTGAATGAAATAAGTCAAACACAGAAGGACAAAGATTGATGGTCCTGCTTATGTGACATGTCCAGGATGGGAGAATCTAGCAAAGAGACAAAAGCTGATTAGCGGTGACCAGGGATTTTGGGGAAGAGGAATCGGTGTTACTGTGAAAGGGTACTGATTTGTCTGTGGAGTGCTGTAAAGCTTTTAGAAGTAGGTAGTGGTGATGGCAGCGCAACATCTGAATGTACTTAATGGCATTTAATAGTTAAAATGGTAAACGTAGTCATATATACTTCATCACAGTTAAAAATACAAACGCGATACCGATACAATTTTCTTGAAGGCTTTTCCTAATAAACATAAAATGAAGAAATTATCTTTAACTCGTCGTGTCTTCACTTTCTTAAATACTGAGCAAAATGACATTGTTTTTCATGAGAATCGCTGCCTATTACCTGCTGGTAGATGAATTGCTCACTAGTTCAGAGAACCACAAAGATACTGTGATTTCGAGGTGGTTTAGGGAAAAATTTTTATTTTGGTTTGGTAACGCTATGTGTATTTTATATGTGTGTGTGTGTGTAAATATTGTACGTATAAAAGCAAACCAAACACATTGCCATCAAGTTGATGCCAATTCATAGCAACCTTATAGGGCAGAATTGAACTGCCCCATAGAGTTTCCAAGGAGTGCTTGGTGGATTCAAACTGCTGACCTTTGGCTAGCAGCTGAGCTCTTAACTGCTGTGCCGCCAAGGCCCCCATTTGGAATTGTAATTTAGAAAACAGGCTTTGATTTTGTAAGAAGATGCTGTGGGGTTGGGAGATGAATGCTGGCTGTACCTAGCAGAATCTTTGATGTGAAAAAATGTATAAGTGTTCCCTATGGATGATTTAGTAAGAGTAAGCACTGTGCTTCCCTTGCGTATTGTATAATCTGCCCGTGTGCATCTCTCTTGGTTTCTCTGAAGTTAGACAGGATGGGCTGGAACCTTTTTTGGAGTAGCCTCCTGACCAGGTGGTGTGCACTCTTCACTCCCACAGAATCAAGACATTGAGAGGGCTCCAGAGATAACTACCTGCAGATGGGCGTGAGCCTGGATCTGCCTTTAAGAGTCAGGTCCTCAAGATGGTGCCACTTCTTCAGCTGTTGCTCTCACTCACTGAGTGGTGAGGTCACTGTAATTTCCCAGTCCTCTCACTCTGGCAGGGAGGTCTGGTGGCACAATGGTTATGTGCTTCGCTGCTAACTGAAAGGTTAGTGGTTTGAACGCACCAGTGGCTCCATGGTAGAACTTCCTACTGATCTGCCCTCCTAAAGATTAGAGCCTGGGAAACCCCATGGGACAGCTGTCTCTGTTATATCGGGTCTCTGTGAGTTGGAAACCCTGGTGGCCTAGTGGTTAAGGGCTTTGTATGCTTACCAAGATCTCAATAGTCCAAGTCTGCCAGGCACTCCTTGAAAACTCTGGGGAAGATCTATTCCAACCTGGAAGGTCACCATAAGTCAGAATCGCCTGAAGAGTGGTGGTATTGAAAAACAAAAACGAGCCGAAAGCAGCTCCAAGCTACCTAACAACAACTCACTCAGGCTGACTTCATTCTTGGAGGACTTGTTAATTGAAATGGTACTTCTGTGACTTTTAAAAATAATCTCTTTTTTTGTTTTGGTAAATATATATAACAAATGTCACTTTAAGGACTAGGGTGTGCCTGACCCAAACCGTGGTATTTTCATTCCTCTCATGTGTTGCCATGGGTCGGATCCGACTCGACGGCACTTGGCATGTGTTTGTGAGAGCTGGGCAGTGAATAAAGAACACAGTAGAACTGACACCTTTGCATTATGTTGTTGGCAGAGAATACTGAATATACTGTGGATTGCCAAAAGAGTTAATAAATTTGTCTTAGAAGAAGTACAGCCAGTGTGCTTCTTAGAGGTGAGGATGGTGAGTCTTCATCTTGCATGCGTTGGAGGTATTATCAGGAGACACTTAGTCCCTGGAGGAGGCCATCACTCTTGTCACAGTAAAGGGTCAGCATAAAAGAGGAAGACCCTCAACAAAATGGACTGATGTAGTAATAACAAAAGTGTCAAGCATAGCAACGATTGTGAGGATGGTGCAGGACTGGACAGTGATTCATTCTGTTGTCCATAGGGTCACTGTGAGTCAGAGCTGACTCAGTGGCACCTAACAACACCATATATACACATCAGTTACGTTTATGATATTGTTCACCCATTACCATTAGCCATTTCCAAATTTTGCCATCACTCTTAACAGCCGTTCGGTGGTGTTTATGTGATTTTGATTTTATGTGTGTGGTTCAGCCTGATGGGTCAGTTGTGGTTGGGGCAGGTTTTTGTGGCGAGAGTTTTGCTGTCTGGTCTACAGTACTTTGGGGTCAACCTCATCATATAGAGCAAGTATTGACAAACTTTTTATGTAAAGGGTCAGATTGTAAGTATTTTAGGCTTTTGTGGACCATAAGGTCTCTGTGACAACTATTCGGTTCCTTTCTTGTAGCAGAGAAGTAGTTATATAGACCGTACACAAATGAAAGGACATGACTGTGGTCCACTGTGACTTCACTTATTTATTTTCGTAAAAAAGATAGTGGGCTCTATTTGGCCCACAGGCTGTAGCTTTCTGACCCCTAATACAAAGTGTCGCGTCTCATTAGCTCCAGTTTGATCTTGCCTCAATTATTTTCGTATAGGCGGATATCCAAGTGGAGCAAAATCGGCAACACTTTTATGAGCTGTCTCTTGAATATGTATGTAAGCTTCAGGAAATCCAAGAAAGAAAGAAGTTTGAGTTTGTGGAACCTGTGAGTATCACCGCAAATTAATCTGTCAATAGATTTTTGGGGTATAGTAGAAATATTTTCCTTACAAATCCAATTTTTGGACCTAACATAAGGGAGCATAAGTTAGAGATGGTGGGCACAGTTAGCCATAAAGTTAGAGAAACACCTGTAGAGCAGTAGTTCTTATAGTTGTCCAGCAACATGTAATGAAGAGCATTCTCATTGCTACCATTTCTCCAGGATTCTGTACTGGGTGCTGTTTCTTCCATCCTAGCTTTAGCAATACCCTTAGAAGGAAGGAAAATCAAAAAATGAAAATACTCTTCTGAAAGAGACTAAAATATGAATGAGGTTTTATAGGATAATCTCAGTTCTACTCGAATTTGTTCCTAAAACAAACATAGCATTCCAAATTGTGATACACTGTTATGAATTCTTTCTAACAAGATGTGTGGATATTTTTAAATAGTTTTAATTTTGTATGTCTTTTATGTCAAACTGTAAAGTGTATCGCACACATCCTGTCGGCCTGTTGTATAAAAAGAAACTGAGGAATAGTGGAATACATGATTCTCACAATTCCTTTTTAACTTTAATATAGACTTTTGTGTGTATGTGGTGTTTTTAACAACTTTATTGAAAGATATTTACCTATTGTGTATGTTACTTTGAGAAATAAAAAATAATGATAAAAATTAACATCTGTGAAGCTATGGTCTAGTAAAATACTGTTAAGATATGAAATAATAGTGGTCTGCATTTACTGAATATTTTCTACAGGACATTTTCTAAGTGCTTTACTGCACTCATTCATTCTGCACAATAACTTCATGAGATTTTTTTAGAAAAAAACGTCAGTTAGCAGATAATGAACTTACAGCAAATTTCAGTAATTTGCATAAGGTCATGTAACAAGTCACTCTGGAAGTTAGGAATTGACCCAGAGCTGGCCATTTGATGTCAGAGCCCTAATCCCAAACCATTATGCTATATTCTGAAGAAAGTGAATTTCAGAGTTTTCTTAGCTCAGACTCCAAACTCTTCTGCTTCTTTCAGATTTATTTGGGGGTGGGACAGAGCAGCTGGCCTCTAATCCAGAGGGCAGGGTGAGTTTAATTACAGCTCTGCCTCTGTCCTGGGCAAGCCATTTAATATCCTTGTCCACAAAACAGGGAGGTTGTGCCGCGTTCTGCTACCCACAGAACGGATGTCATTTGAAAGTGCCTTTCGGTCTTTGATTCAGTGATTTCACCTTCTTATAGAATGTATAGACCTTCAGTGATAAGACTTATATATAAATGAAAATAGATATACCCTTGGTCAAAGAGAACAGATGGATGATTTTACATTCTGTTGCTCCCATTACAGCATAGTATAAAAACTGGCTAATGGCTCTTTAAGGGGAAGACAATCACAAATAGTCTCCATTGTCTCTAAGGACTCGTTTATGAATAATGTGCAGTTTGACTTAATTGACTGTGGGTGACTTCCTTTCACTTAGGTTACTTCAGTAGGATTGATCATGAGATGAAGGGGGAAATAGTTCACCTTTTTTCTTTCTCTTTCCCCCCTGGAGATTTTCCTGTGCTAATGTCACTTTTTTTTCCTTTGTCTTAGATGCTGTCCTTTTTTCAGGGAATGTTTACTTTCTATCATCAGGGCCATGAACTTGCCAAAGACTTCAATCATTACAAAATGGAACTACAGATTAACATTCAGAATGTAAGGCAATGAAAGCTTTCTGATATAGAGAGATGTGTTTTTAATCTATCAGATGTGAAAAATCTTAAAACTAAGACAACCGTGACTGATACTGAGAAACTAAGGGTACGTTGCCACCTTCTGGTCAATTTTTAGTGTCGCAGACTGGTCTCCAGGTAGTTGGGGATCTGGAAATTCTGCCACCTGGTGGCTTTTCCTGTTCTTTCTTGGGCTGTTCTGAGGATAAGTTTTGCGTGTAAATCAGTTGTGCGTGAAAACAAACGAAAGAGCACTGCACCTTGTATTTCAGGAATTTAAATTATAATCATCTAAATTTTTTCCTTGTTAACTGTATATCTTATTTTGATTTTTATCTGCAGATACTTATGGTAGAGTGAAATTTCTTTGTTATGCATGACACAGATTTACACATACATTGGGCATTCATATTTGAGGTCGGTTGTCATTATTTTCATTTGGAAAATGAATGACTTATGCCAAGTCTTGGATAAATAGATTCAAGAGAACTTTATAATAGTTTGTGTATGTGATTTTGATCAGAAAGTGAAAGATGTTTTTTCCTCACATCATTTTAGTTGATGTTGCGACTGACCTTACTGAAAAACTTTTAAAGATAATGTTTAGTATAATTTGAGCTCTTGTTAAAAATCTAGAGTGATAACTTTGTAACAAATTCATACCGTATATTGAAGATACACAGGTAAAAGGATAGGTGTCTCTGAGGTGTCTGCTTGCTGCTCTTCTTTTGAGGATGAGTAGCTTTGGCACAGATTTTTTTCTTTCCCTAGGCTTCTTGTAGTTCTTGTTGTTGGAAACCGTAATAGCACAGTGGTTAGGTGCTAAGGTTGCTAAGAAGAGGGTCAGCAGTTCAAATCACCAGAGACTCCTTGGAAACCCTGTGGGCCAGTTCTACTCCATCCTGTAAGGTTGCTGTGAGTTGGCATTGACTTGACGGCAGTGGACTTGGTCTGGTTTTTTTTGAAGGCTTTTGTATCATTTCCTAAGTTTGGGAATGTTGTAAATACGGGTAATGTAACTTTTTTCCCCTGTATTTTATGTGTCAGACTTTTGATTTCTAGACTGTTAGACATTTAGCTGGTTACGCATCTTGGTTAGTTCAGTTTTTGTTGTAATTGTCCCAAGACCACTGGGAAGATTTATGAAATATGTGGTGTGATTCCAGAGCAACAGAAATTAAAAAAAAAAACAAACCCCAAATACGTATGTACAGACTAGTCCCATTCACCTTAGAATAGTCCATACAGGTAGTACAATACTTAGTCTAATGATGCTGTGTGTTTTCAGAATATGTCTGTAGACAACAGAATATAAACCCCCCCCAAAAACAAACCCAGTGCCCCTGAGTCAATTCTGATGCGTAGTGATTGCCAGCTTTTTGGCTAGCAGAGGTAGCACTTAACCACCACACCACCAGGGTTTCTACAACAGAACATAGTGCTGTAAAAACATTAGGTAGTTGTTTTAAATGATTAGGATTATAGTCTTGCTGTTTTTCTTCTAACTGGGTGTGTAACTTGTGGAGAGTTGCTTTTTCTGTGTGAGTAAGTCATAAGTATTGAACTAGCCTGAATGAGAAGCTCCAGGCAAGACTGGCCATATGATTTGCAAAACTCATTGAGAAGGAAAATGTGGGGCCCTATATTAAAAATGTATCGAGAATTTTAAGATGATGAAAACAGAGGATTAAACCAAGTGTAGGGATCTTCTGAGGACAGGACACTGAATGACTGCAAAGGTCATGTGCTTGTGAAAGCAGCCCTGCCTCCAGGCCTGTGGTCACATGTGGCGACAAGAGAGTTACTGGGGGTGGAGGGTAGGGGACTTTCGTGAAACTGCACAGCTTGCGTATACATGCGAGCATGTATACAACATACGTTTACCTTACATAAAGCAAAATAACTTCAGAGAGATTAAATATTTAGGTGTGAATAAGCAATACTCAGTCATGAACATCTCCTAAGTAAAACATGTGGAGAAGTGATCATTGGAAAATGCTTTACTGGGTAACCACCAGGTTCATTAAAAAAAAAAAAGAAAGAAAACAGTGCCGTTGAGTCAATTCTGACTCATAGTGACCCTATAAAACAGAGTAGAACTTACCCATCGTATTTTAAGAACTTACACTGTGATAATCATGTCCATTCCCGTAGAAAACTGGACAAAGAACACTTTATTGAAGAAAATCTCCTTTCTGTATCCTCTGAAATGTACAGAATTGCCATCAGTGAATTTGCATAAATCCTCAGTCTCTTCTCTAAACATACCTCTTGGGATTTGAGTTGTTTCCGAGGCCGCTGCTGCTCAGATAGAGGCTGTTCTCCCTCCGTATCTCACCTGCACTATTGAGAACAGCTGATCTTGATGCCTCCTTTGCTCCCAATTTTTGCTTTTAAGTACTTATTTTTTCTTTGGGTAATACTAGCATCTTTGAAACATGCTGCTTATACTGTATCATCTGCTATTCCTCAGGGTTGCTGGAATTATTTCTTGGAGAGTCTTCCTATGCTCACATGGTGTCAGTTTTTAGCATATTATAGAGAAAAAGCTCCCTATGTAAAACTGCAGATTGCTGAAAAATCTCAGTTCTGTGTTATTTTCCACGTAGTGGTTCTTAGTATATTTAAGGAGGTAGCCCCAAATTTTATAACAGTAAGGCACTATGAAAGCAGTGGCTGTAATTGGTGGAATTCTCGCCATACACGTGGGAGGCCTGGCTGGTTCCTGGCCCGTGCACCTCAGTGTAGCCACCACCCATCTGTCAGGGCAGGCCTGGGGCTCTGTGATGGTGAACAGGTGTCAGTGGGGCTTCCAGACAGAGACCGACTGGGAGGAAGAGGCTGACCGTCCACTTCTGAACATCAGCCATGAAGAGCTGTGAATCACAGTGATTCGATCCCATAGTGTGTTGAGTGGGTTGCTGTGAATCAGGGACTGACTCAGTGGCAGTTAACAGTATTAGGCAATATACCTAAGCGATATACCCAAACTGTAGGTAATCAGCTTCCTTAAAAGTTACTGCCTTGGAAACCCTGTGGGGCAGTTTTCCTGTGTCCCCTAGGATCACTGTGAGTCGGAATCAACTCAGCAGCAATGGGTAATGGTTTTTGCTAGTATAAGGAAATACACTGACATGTTGAAGTTCGCTGTCTGTGAACTATAATGTTTTAGATCATTTGGGTCAGTTTTTTAGTAACTTATTATATTAAAAAATTAACAGAAAAACTGTATTATAATCAGAAAAAAAAGGTAACTGTTGTATAACTGTAAAAGCGTATTTTCCCCCAGCTAGCTATATTCTTTCTATTGTAAAAATGATTAGGTTTTTTTTTTTTTGAGAATTTGAATCTTCATCGGTTTCTATATAGAGTGATAAATGGAAAGCAAAAATGTATCAGGATGAGTTTTAGAAAATACATTTTTCAGAAGGATGGAAATTGCATCAGATCAAAGACCTTGTAAAATTTAATTTTAACTTTTGTGGTCTCTATCCCTGAAAGGATATGGGGAGACTAGAATAGAAATCTTATTGGAAGGAAATTACAATACTGGGAGTTTTAAGATTCAAATAGAATCTCTAAGAGATACTGAAAATGGTTAAGAAGACTTAAAGAAGATGAGAACAAATTTTTGTTAAAATGTCAAGTGAGAAATGCAGAATACCAAAATGGTAAACTGTGTTACTTAAAAAACAGAGAAATTGGAAGTGATTACACAAAAATGTGGCAGTGGTTGTTTCTGAATGGTGGGTTTATGGCCAACTTTTATCTTTTTTGTACTTCTTTTTGTCCAAAGAACAGAACTATTTGTGATCCCCCTCCCTGTTTTCTAGTGATATGGATTCCA
The DNA here is from genome assembly GCA_028571685.1 of Heterohyrax brucei. Classification (NCBI taxonomy): domain Eukaryota; kingdom Metazoa; phylum Chordata; class Mammalia; order Hyracoidea; family Procaviidae; genus Heterohyrax; species Heterohyrax brucei. The sequence goes on from CM053143.1 coordinate 7,473,472, forward strand.
TTTGCAGTTTAACATTATTGTTATTAGAAGATATCTTTGTATGTAACTAGAATTTAGAATTTGAAATTACTAGTTTCTACATCCTATTTTTTTGTGTTCAAATAAAAAAATGCAATTTCCTCTCTGTCTCAGTTACCCAGTGCTGCTGTGCCAAAAATATGACAAGTGAGTGACTTGAACAAACAGGAATTTATTTTTCTCACCGTTTTGGAGGCTAAAAGTCGGAATTCAGTTTGCTACGTGTTCCTGTTGAGTTGACTCTGACTCATCGCAACCCTGTAGGATAGAGTAGAACTGCTTCCAAGGAGTACCTGATTGATTCGAACTGCTGACCTTTTGGTTAACAGCTGCAACTTGTGACCAGTATGCCACCAGGGTTTCCCTTCTGACTTTAGGAGAAGCCTTTCTGTTGGCTTTATAGGAAGGTCCTTACCTCTTTTGAGGTTCTGTTCCTGGGTGTGCCTTTCCCATATCTGCTTGCTTGTTTATTTGATCTCTTTTATACCTCAAAAGAGATTGACTCAAGATATGTTCTACAGTAATGTTGTCCCAGTAACATAAGAAAGATCCCTTCACAAAATGGAATTTTAACCACAGGCTCAGGTTAGGTTTTATAACACATATTTTGGGGTAACAATTCAGTAACATTCCACCCTTTGTCCCTGAAATTCATGTCTTTGCCATATGTTAAACACATCCCATCACATCTTTCCACCCAATTTTAAATAAACTCAGAATCCAAAATTTCATGTTTTGAGTCTTCTAAATCAGATATGGGTGAGACTTTAGGTATATTCTATCCTGGAGCAAAATTCCTCTTCATCAATGAACCTGTGAAACCTAAACTACAAATTAGTGTCTGTTTCCAAAGTACAATGATAGAACAGGCACAAGGTTAACATTTCCATTACAAATGAGGGAAATTGGGCTGAAGGGAGGAATAATGGGCACCAAACCCCCAAACCAAGTCTGTTACCATAGGATCTATTCTGACTCACGGTGACCCTATAGGACAAAGTAGAATGCCCCATAGGTTTTCCAGGGAGTAGCTGGTAGATTCTAACTGCCTACCTTTTTGATTGTCCGCTGAGCTCTTAACCACTGTACCACCAGGGCTCCAGTGGGCACCAAGCAAGTCAAAACTCCAGAAGTGCAATTTATGTTTGCTCTCAGGGCTTTCCCTGAGACCATCCGGGCAGTGTCTCTGCCCTCCACACTCTAGGTATTGGCCAGGCCTTCTAGGTTTGGGGTGGAAGCCCCTTGGCTCTGGGCTTCAGCTCTGCCTGCTAGGCCCACTGTCGTGGCAACTCTTTGGTCTCGACTTTGGGCAGACCTGTTCTCTGAGTGATCCCACCTCCACAGCCCCGGCAGGCCCTGTTCGTCTGCCCCTTAGGCATGGCAGCCCCATCTCCTGAGGTGTGGGCAGTGGCCTCATCTCCCTGGCACTTGTGAAAGATAGCCCCACACTCTAGAACCAAGTTGGTGAAGATGTGACTCTTTTAAACCTAGAAGGCTGTGACTCTAGCCTTTGAGACTGATACAGTTCGGCCTTCTGTGCTCCTACCGGTTCTGCTGATCTCTCAGTTGTTCGGGGCTGATCTTTTTCTTTTTTTGAAGGACAACAGAGTTAGCTCCTTTGGTCTGTTTTCTGCCTGTGAAATCCTAAGAGGCAGACAGCTTTCTGTCGTGTCTCTCAGTTTTTGTCCCCTTCTGTCTAAGCTGATGGGTATTCTGCTGTAGTAGTTTATTAGCTCTGTCAGTCACAGGCTTACTGTCTGTAACAAAGTATTGTTAGCCACCCCCTTGGTGAAATTTTAAGACACATGTGCTTGATTTATACAAAATTTCCCAAATCTTTAGATTCTATTTTCATTTTGCATGGTTCATTTTTAAGTCCATCTCTTTCCTTTCTCATCTTGTTGTATGCAAGAAGGATAAACTACATGATCCCTTTAAGACCTTGCTTAGAAATTTCGTTAGCTACATATGTAAGTGTGTCACTTACAAATTCTACCTTTCACAAAACATTTGAGCATAATTCAGACAAGTTCTTTGCCACTGCATACAAAACGTTGCCCTTCTTCTGGTGTCCGCCACACGTTCATCATTTCTTTGAAAGCCTTGTCAGAAGCGCATTTAACGTCAACATTTCTGGCAGTTATAGGTGCCATGTATATTCTCTGTGATGATGGAGACTTCCGTATAACTTTCCTCACTTCCTTCTGATCCCTCATTGGAATCACTTTTGATGCCCACAGTTCTACCAACAATCTCTTCAAGACGATGTAGGCTTTTACTGTTAAAAGACCCATTGCTGTTGAGTTAATTCTGACTCAGTAGTACGGAGTAGAACTGCCCCATAGGGTTTCCAAGGAGGGGCTGGTAGATTTGAACTGCTGACCTTTTGCTTAACAGCTAAACTCATAACCTCTGTACACCAGGGCTTTAACTTGTATTACTAAAACAAAAACCAACCAAATAAAAAATCAAACCCATTGCCATCAAGTTGATTCTGACTCATAGTACCCTATAGGACAGGCAGTACAGTTTCCAAGGAGTAGTTGGTGGATTTGAACTGCCAAGCTTTTGATTAGCAGCTGTGGCTTTTAACCTGTACACCACCAGGGTTTCTGACTTTTAGTGTTCAAAAAAACCAAACCCACTGCTGTCAAGTCGATTCCGGCTCATAGCCATCCTATAGGTCTGAGTAGAACTGCTCTATAGAGTTTTCAAGGAGTTCTGGCAGATTTGAACTGGGGGCCTCACAGTTTGCAGATGTAGCACTTAGCCATTACACTACTGGGGTTTCCAGTTTTACTGTTAGGCACCTTAAAATCTTTCAGCCTTCTCTATCCATTGTCTAATTCTAAAACTGTGTCTACATTGTAAGTATTTATTAGGGCAACACCACATACCAGGAACCAAATTCTGTCTCAGTTGTCCAAGCCAAAAAAAAAAAAAAACCCACAACAGCTAAACTGATGCCATCAAGTCAGTTCCAACTCATAGCCACCCTATGTGGCAGAGTAGAACTGCTCCATAGGATTTACAAGGAGCTACTGGTAGATTCGAACTGCTGACTTTTGGGTTGGCAGCTGAGCTCTTAACCATTGAGTCACCAGGGCTGCTCTTGGTTTTCTAGTACTGCTGTTGTAGAAATATCTCAGTGGGACTCTGGAAAGAATGGGGTTGTGTTGAGAAATGGATAGTGAAAACTAAAACCTCTTGCTGTTGAGTCAGTTCGGACTAATAGAAACTCTATAGGATAGAATAGAACGGCTGCAGGTAGGTTTCCAAGGGGCGACTGGTTAAATTTGTACTGCTAATCTTTTGGTTAACCGCCTGTCTTTTGATGACCACATAATTTTCGATCCTTGGTGGTGCAGTGGTGAAGTGTTCAGCTTCTATCCAAAAGACCTGGTTGAATTCATCAGCTACTCCCTAGAAACTCTGCGAGGAAGTTCTGTTTTGTCCTATAGGGTCTCTGTCTGTTGGAATCAAAACTAGTGCATTTTATTGTTATCTAGAAACTTACAAATGTGAATGAAAAAACTCATGCCAAAACTTACAAGTCATGTACATGTTTTTTTATCGTTTCAGACACGGAATCGTTTTGAAGGAACAAGATCGGAAGTGGAAGAGCTCATGAACAAAATCAGACAGAATCCCAAGGACCACACGCGAGCGAGTCAGTTTACAGCAGAAGGCTACCTTTATGTACAGGAGAAAAGTAAGAGACATTCAAACAGTAGTTGAATGGTTTAAAAATTCGAATTATTTTAAAACTGTTATTGTAATTAAGATGACACTTGTTGGAAAAATGGTTCCTACCACTTTCTTTTCCCCCTCCTCTCCTGGAAGTCTTGGGGACAGTAGTGTTTCAGTCGGAAGTTTTTCACCTCTCATCCGCGTGGCCTGGTTCAGTTTCCAGCCAGCATATCTCACACAGAGCTGTCGCTTGTCTGTCACTGGAGCTCGTGTGTTGCTGTGATACTGATTGGGTTTCAGCAGAGCCTCCAAACTAAGATGAGGTAGGAAGAAAGGCCTGATAATCTGTTTCTGAAGAAAATCAGTCACTGAATACCCTGTTGTCACTATGATTTGATCTACAACTGATCGTGGTGATGGTTTAGGACACACATTGCGTTGTGTACAGAATAACAATGAATTGAGCAGCTAACAGAGTCACTAAGAATCCTAGAAGGTGTGCTTTTCCTGTTAGGGGAAAATATACCCTTGCTCTAGGGAGCAGGCAGTGTGATTTGGAAACGCTTGAACACCTTGTGGTGTTTAACCACCATCATTTCACACAACTCCGTGTTGGGCCTCCGGGGAACTTGCTTGTCAGGGAAGCCAGAATTTGGTATGAGGCTGAGAGGCAGAGATGGGAGGGTGCTACTATTTGTTTTCAGAATAATGGTCTTTTTCCTCTCTTCCTCTCATAGCTTATCATCATCTCACACATACATGTGTCATGCACACGCATTCATACACACATGAACACTTTCTCTCACAACCCGACCTCTCTTTCATGTTAAGGCTAAGAGGGGCATATTTCTCCTTATTTAACAGCTTCCTTTTTCCTTCTGCCTTTTTCTTCCTCAAAGCGCTTTGTCATTGACATTAAAAATTTCATTCTGGGAGAACTGAAGTTTTTACTTAAATTATCAAGAAGATTCCAGATGGCTGTACAAAATATTCCTAGGTAGTATTTTAACTTAGTTCACAAGTTTTTAACATTATCCTTGCTGTTTTTTGAATATGCGGTACATAGGGCATCTTTATTTTTGAAAATCAAGACACCTCAGAAGTGAAGATTTTAATAATTTGCTCTTATTTTAACAGGTAAACTCTTAAAGTTGAATTCTTTAACTGAAGAACTAGAGTAGAAAGGAGGAGACTATGAAAATATCTTTGTTTACTCTTTTCATTCTTCGTCACCCTTGACTAAATAGAATGCTTTATAATTTTAATTTTATTTGTTAGGTTTGTCTGATTTATAGGACTTTCAGACTAATTAGTGTCTGCACTTTAGTTATTAGATGTAGTCAGCAGAATGGTTGTGCTTTATCCATTTGCCCTTTTTTAAGCTGGAATAGCATAATCTTCATTTTTCATGTAGAAATGATATGATATTGTGGAAGTCTGCAAGGTTCTGATACTGTATCTTCTTAATCCCAGTTTGTTTGTTGGGTTTGAAAGAACTGTTGTATTAAAATCTTGGAAAACCTGGTGGCTTGTAAGAGTTTGGCTGCTAATCAAAAGGCTGGCAGTTTGAATTTACCAGTTGCTTCTTGGAAACCTGGTAGGGCAGCTCTGCTTTATCCTGTAGGGTTGCTGTGAGTTTGGAATTGAATTGACAACAATGGTTTTTTTTTAAAAAAATATTAAAATCCAGGACATAGACATGAGAATGATAGAATTCTTAGTATTACATAGCCTTGTGAAAATTACAGGAAAAATTTACTTTTTAGAGACTTACTGTTTTTGAGAGGGATTGGGAGTCCTTGGGTAGTGTTGATGATTAAGTGCTTAGCTACTACCGGAAAGGTTGATGGTTTCAATCCACCCAGAGGCACCTTCAAGGAAGAGCCCAGTGATCTGGTTCCAAAAGATTACAGCAGCGGAAAATTCTGTGGAGTGCAGTTCTCCTCCGATACACATGGGGTCACCATGAGTTGGAATGGACTTAGTGGCAACTGGTTTGTTTTCATTTGGTTGAAAATGGACTGGGAGAAAACAACAAAAATAATGTAACCTTCTTCTTTTTCTTATTCTATGGCAGGCAGTATGCTAAGCTCTTTATACAACTTGTGTCATTTATTATGTAAAACAATGTGATGTAGTACACGGTATTATTATCTTACATACCAGCGGGGAACCAGAGGTGCTACGAAGTGAGTACGGTCTTTTAGATTATTTAGCTATGAAATGCTGGAATTGTCAACATGAGACTGCTCTTTGTCCTCCCCACTGCAGTGTATGGAGCTTGAGTGGGTGTCAGGGAGGTCCGTAACTCCTGTGCTCAGAGCCAGCTGAGGAAAGCCAGGTGGAGAGGAAGAAGATGTGGTGGCCCGATTAGTGGCAGTCAAAAGATTTGGAGTCAGAGAGGTTGCTTTGCAGCCTGGCTTTATCATTTCTTAGACCATTGCTCTAAGCTTAAGTTTCTTGGAAATAAAGACAGTAATATGCCACCACCACAGCCCCCTTTAAGGTTTCTTTTCAGTATTAGATGAAACATCTGTGAAGTATTTTTGTGAACCTGGAGCACTGTACAAATGCTGGTTATTTATAATACGTACACCACTCCAATCTGTAGCCTAATGATGACTTGAGACAAAGTTTGTTGTGAAGTGGTTAGTACCCCTTTCATTTTCCTACTTCTTCTGAACTCATGCACTTAAACAATGTAATTAGGTTTTTAGAAAGCTAAACATGTTCTTTTTAAATGAGTCTTTATTTTTTATTTGATATGACTGAGTGAAAATGTACATTCCCGTACAAATTTAAATGCCCACCTATATGCAGCTTCCACTGCTCTCCCTGGCCGGTGACAGCATCAACCCAGATGCCCAACAACAGAAGAATGGATAGGTAAACTATGGTACATATACTCAATGGAGCACTACGCAATGATAAAGAATAACGATGATTCCAGGAAACATCTCCTAACCTGGTTTCAACTGGAAGACATTATGTTGAGTGAAAGTAGTGAGCGACAAAAGGATAAATATTATATGAGACCTCTACGATAAGATCTCAAAAACAGCCTTATGTATAGAAGAAAAGACTCTTTGACAGCTGCAAGGGAGGAGAGGGAAGGAGGGGGGGGGGGAGGGCTTAGATTAGATAGTTGCTAGAAATCTGGTTGGGAGAAATCGGTGATAGCATACATTAGAAACAAGGACAACATTAAGTGGAGTCTTTTTTTTTTAAAAGAAAAAGCCCCCCCTGAATTTACCCTTATTGAGTTTTAGGTTTATATTGTTCATTTATTAGAAATTAATAGTGATAATAGATGCCAATTACTTTTTTTTTTCAAAAAATGTCTTTGTTTTGTTTGGCAAAAGCTAAGTTGTCAATCCCTATGTCCAAAACCTTTGTTTTGTTCCTGTGGGACTTTTACTGGTGTGTGAAATTCCAGATGATGGTAACCCCAGACCTAGACCACTGTCATTTAAGAGCTTTATTGATAGTAACAGTATCTCAAACAGTGCTGAAAGGAGTTCTGAGAAAGTTCTAGTGCATATATGGACAGCTTATTCCCTTGTCAGATCTGACGTTTTTCGTTCTCCATGCTTCATTAGTCCTGCAGCTGCCTTTCAGGGCCCTGCGTGGGAGGAAAGGTCTAGTTACTTGTCCGGGAGAGGGGAAAAAAACAAACAAAAAAAGAAAAGCCAAGCCCATTGCCTCATGGTGAGCTGAGTAGGACAGAATAGAACTGCCCCATAGTTTCCAAACAGTGCTTGGTGGATTTGAACTGTTGACTGTTTGATTAGGAGCTGGTTCTCCTAACCACTAAGCCACCAGAGTTTTCTTAGGTTTCCAGGGTAGATGCAGTTCTCAGCATTGTGATTCTGTAATTCTGTTACTTGGAGAGAGCAGGATTGAATCTGAAACCATCACATATATTGAATGAAACTGCTGAAACGCTTGCGAAGTTTTAGTACTAAGAAACAAATGAAAAATACAGCTTACAATTAAGAGATTTTTGAGTATAAGAATAACTGTTGGTTCTTCCAGCAAACTTCGGAAAGATTGTCTTTAAATCACTTCTGTGTTGCTGAAAATGTCTTAAGCTGTTGTCTCAAATTATGTACATGCTGTTTCTTATTTTCTCTAGTGTTTTTCTTTTGTTAGAACCGATAGCATTGTATTGAGCTCTACTTGCTGCTGCGTGGGTTCTCTGTCTTTATTAATGTGTTTGGAGCCTTATATATCTGTTTATTTATGGGGAGAAATACAGGCTTCTATTTTTTTTCGAAGGGCCTGCTCCGTTTGGTTCCAGCTGGGTGAAACACTACTGCATGTATCGGAAAACAGCCAAGAGGCTCCAGATGATCCCATTTGAGCACAGATCCGGGGGCAAAATTGTAAGTGTTTTGTTTTACACTCTGCATCCAGTGTGAGAGGCTGCCAGTCTCTGAAGGTGTCATTTTAATGGGACTTACAGTCACTAGCCAAGCCAGTCAAGTGCTGTCGAGTCGGATCCGACTCGAGTCACTAAGGATATTTCTTTTAAGATTTAAATGTTTATAAATAAGACCATAAAGCAAATTAATATCTGTCTTTTCTGAATGCATGCATGGTTTTTACAATCAGATTTTTTTTTTTTAAAGAGGACAGTTGAACCTTTTTGTTCTGCTGTTAGTGGAAGGAAAGGTAAGACCTCTAACAGGTCTCCGTGACACAGCAAGATGGTACCAGGCTCCACCTAGTTACACGGGGCTCTGACCGGCTTTCCTTTCTGCATGACCTGCAGTGCTGCGAGGCGGAGTGCTCTGTATTGAGAGTTACCACTGCGCAGTTCGGCTTCTAAGGTTCTCCTTTAGACATTCTCTGTTTAGTTTACACCTCTTCCAAAAGAAGTAAGCACAGATCAAGGCATGTTGAATGGTTAGAAAGAAACAGCAAGAAGACCACAGGAGTTAACTGTGTAGGAACAGTGGTCGTTATGTGTGTTTGAAATAGAAACAACAGCTCACAAAATTAATCCATGGTATGGAGACAAAGCTGATTTTGCCGATATTGAGCATAATTAGCCGTGCATTTTAAGAAACTAGATTAATTCATTGCCTGCTGGTTGGATGGGCATGATTTTGCTTACGTGAATGTAGGAGGAACCCCAGTTTGTATCTATTTATATTTTGCTGAAACATACTGAATAATATTTAAAGTAGCTTTTAATAAAAAATTACATGGTGAGTTTAATGGTGTAGGCATGGAAAATCAGAGCCATAGAGAAGAGAAAGAAAAGATTCACTGTTGAAGGCTGATGAAGTTAAGATTCATCATTAAATTTGATTCTGAGTATTCTATCAAAGCTAATTCAAGTAATAAGTATGTTTAGTGATATCTTTCTACTTTAGCTGTTAAATAGTAACTACATTTTATGATATAATGGTTGTAATGTTTTGATTATTTATATATTGTCATGCGTTATTGCCTAGTGTCCACGTATGCATTGTGAAATAGAATGTTATGTAATTTGAAGTTTGTGGGAATGTGACATTATGGATAAGGATCCTTTAGGCACTTGCTTTCATAAAAAGGAGGTTTAGTCCATATTAAGGATTTGTTGGGGCAAATAACCTCCCTCTACAGTTAGGAAACCCAGGTGTCACAGTGGTTAAGTGCTACAGCTGCTAACTAAGTAGTGAGCAGTTTGAATCCAACAGTTGCTCCTTGGAAACTCTATAGGGTGGTTCTGCTCTGTCCTGCCAGGTTGCTGTGCGTTGGAATCAGCTCTACTGCAGTGGGTTTAGTTTTGGTTACAGCTAGTTTATCTAAGGTTTCAACAAACTCTGCTGCTGACTTTGCATGAGCATGCACAGAGTCACCACACGCTTTCAACTTACGCAGTGAGAAGTGTTTGAAGCACTTGAACCACCCCGCTTAGCACTAAACTCGGTATCAGTCTGATCATGCCTTTTCTTTAAGCATCTTGAATGAGCCTCAGGCCTTAGCAGTGTTCGTCTGTCGCTGCTGACAGGGATTTGCTTTTTGTCTGGTTCTCAATCCATGTTTTTAGCAATTTCTCCATAACTGATGTGGGTTCCTCTCCTGTTTTTGTTAGCTTTGCAACTTTCAGTGGAGCCGATTGCTTAACAACTTGGGGAATTTTTTGAGGATTGTAACAATTGTCATGCAATGTTCCTAAATCTACTATGTCCCGTTCTCTGATTAGCACTTCTGAACTCTGTTTCAACCTTTTGGGACCATGGACACAATGTATGTCGTCACAAGTTGCTGGAATGGACATTATGTGATGCACAACTGTTACTTGAATGGTTAATGTTATTCAGTGAATCTCACATTCTAGAAAATGTTAAAATATTCTGGAAGTGTGTGCTCAGAGTTCTTACATTTGTTCTTTATTAAGTACTAGATTCCTGCATTGCTTCTACCTTGATTTTTACTTCCTTTTAGTGCTCTTGGAGAGTATAATTCCGTGAGATAAAATGTTATCGTATTACAAAAGTTAGGTAAACATAATAAGCTGAAGGTGATTTGTTCAGAGAACAGAAAAAACTGCCTAGACTGAGGGAGTCTAGCTTTAGATTATCACAATGTCTGATTAGGGTCATTATGTCCTCTGAGGTTGATCTGCATGAGATTATATGTAATTTTTATAGGTCGAAACTGGTTACATATCTACTGCTTCATATAGTGTATCCTAATGTAAGATAAAAACAAAATATTTGTTGTTTTTGGAAGAATGTGATAAGAGATAACAAATATTCTAGCATACGGATACTGTTGTTCATCCATCGTTTAAATGAGCATTGATGATGTTGGTTCAATATTATTATAATCCAAGGAAGAACTAATCCTTAAGGAAATGAGAATGACAAAAAATAATTAAAATTTAAGATTATAAACAGTGGCTAAAAGAAACTTATATGAAAGAGAATATGATACAAAAAAGGAACTACAAATTTTGAATCTTGCCCTCCTGACCCATATGTAAAGTGTGTATATATTTATACTGTAGTTTGTGAGAATGTTTAAAAATGATTATTTGTAGGGGGATGGAGACATCGTCTTTTTGAAAGAATGTACCAAGAGGCATACTGACTCCATTGACAGAAGATTTTGTTTTGATGTAGAAGTTGCTGACCGGTAAGTTACTGGGATTATTGGACTCAATAAAAGAACAATTAAAAAAAAAAAAAAGATTTGTTTTTAAATACAGGTTAATGACAACTTAGATTCCCATGGCCAGGAAGAATGTTATCTTATTCCATTTCTAGGCTGTATATTCATTACAGCGTTATTAGTCTTGGTCACATTTTTAGCTGTGGCTGAAGTTTAGAGTCCATTCTAACTGGTGGTGTCACTTAAAATGTAAACTTTGTTGATTCAAGCATAATTTATGGCAGAAAAGATTAGCAAGTGGGCTACAGTGTTAAAAAGAATGGCAGCTATTCATACAGAACAATAATCGTTTTTTTGCATGGGATTTTCAGTGACTATGCTCTGTATGTGAGAGAGATCTAAGGCAAACTGTCTTTATTAACAGACTAGTTATTTGTGTGTGTGTCGGCACTTGGCTGGCAACCTTTGGTTATTTAGTTATACAAGAATGTTTGCCAGAGAGGAGGAAGTAAAAGACAAAAAGGCTACATCTGTCAACATTATGACTTGCTTGGTGTTTGTTTCTGGGTCCTCTAGCAGCCCTGAGGACACGTGGAGTCCTCAGAGAATATTTCCTTTTTAATTGCTGACCATACACAGTCATGCGTTGTCAGCTCTCGTTTTGGCAAGAATGGTTTTTGGGTAAGGCTTTCTTGTATTTATGTAATAAAAGTTTACCTTCTGTGATTTTGAGTGTTTCAGTTCAGGTCATAACTCACAAATACAAAAGTAATTAATGCTTCCTCTTCACTTAGGTGAGTCTGTGGGAGGTAGGGCAGAGAGAGATGACCAGGGTTTCCTTTGCCAGCAAATGAATTGAAGACACATAAAAATATTCCCTTAGACACTATTATAATTTGGTGCTACCGTGAAAAGGACGATTAGTTTATATTAGCATTTTTCCTAGATTGGAAAAATTGGAAAAAAAAAAATAAATGAAGATGTCACAGTGTAAAAAGGTTAAACTTCAAGCCAGTAAGGAGGAGTGGTTCATAACCTTTATGATGAAATTCAGTTAATACAATAAAGGTTGGAGAATATGTATGTGTGCACTTACTGAGTCCTTCTTAAGTGTCAGACAGTATTCTAAATTCTTCTGTGTTTTGTCTTGTTTAATAGTCCCTGCAGCCCTATGAGGTAAATATTATCACTGCAGCCCTATGAGGTAAATAGCTTTCCTGTTTTATGATGAGAAACTGAGGAAGAGAATATGTAAGAGATTCTCCCAAGGCCACATAGCTAGCAAGTCAAAGAACTAAAATTTGAAAAATTCATGCATCATTCCTCTTGATCCCAAGCTTTCTGCCACTGTGCTATAAGTTTCAGCTTCTTAGTTTGTGATTGGGATGCTTCCTAGACAGTTAAATAGGTAAGTCAGTGAGAGAATCAACTAGACAATCTTCAAATGAGGTGAATCCGATTCGTTTTGGAGTATTACAGATACTTTCATATATTATTTTAACACAATTCTTCATGTTTTCTCTAACCCTGTAATTCTCTCAGACCATGATCTTGTTGAATTAGGATGTAACACTACCCGTACCTCACCAAACACATAAAGAGTGATGGGGGATTTCTGTAGGGCTATTTGACACATAAAGGATAACTCATTATCAGGAGATGCTCAGAAATGGGAAGATCTTCAACCTGATCTACTCTACTGGGAGATCCTTTTTTCAAATGCGATGTTACATCACTAGGTATATCAAACAAAAAAAAAAATGGGGCAGGGGACCTATCTTCCAACCCTGTGGTCTTAGGCTAGGTTCTCTAGAGGAGGAATACCAGTGAAAGATATGTAAAAATATGTATAGAGAAATTTAATTCAAGGAAATGGCTCACACAGTTGAGAAGGCTGGTAAGTCCTCAAATCCATGCATTGGACATCAGATTGGAGGCTTCTCCTGCCTCACATGGTTGCAGAAAAACCAAGCCAAACCTACTGCCGTTGAGTCTGTGCCAACTCATAGTAATCCTATAGGACAGAGTAGAACTGCCTTACAGAATTTTCAAGGAGTGCCTTGTGGATTTGATCTGCTCAGGAGATCAGACAGCAAGCTGCTTGCTCATAGGGCTGTGGGAACTGGAGAATCCCCGGATCTGTAGGTCACGTGGTAGGCTTCTGACTGATGTCGCAAAAACCAAGACCAGATGATAATGAGTCAGATAACAGGATTCAGACTGAGAGTGAGTCTTGCTGGAATAGCTATCTATGTATCAGGAATAGGCCATGCCTCTAAGGAATCTATTTTTAACTTATCAGCTGCTATTGGCAGATATCTTCATGGCAGTGATTACATTATATCAGAGCTCATCACAGAGGTGCTTATATTACATTTCATCATGGAGAGAATTACATTTTATTGCATTGTGGAGGAGCAATCAGTCCAGTGTGTGGAAAACCATTGAGAATCATAGCCTTGCCAAGTGGACATATAGCATTAGGTATCACAACTTCTTTCTTGGAGAGTCACTAATTATGTTGAGATCTAGAGCTTTCAAAGAGCTCACGACAGGGGACCAAAGCTTGTTTGGATGGCTAAAGAAAGGCAGAGGATCTCACCCCTGCATTTGTGACTGAAAGGATTATTTGGAGTAAACTGGGAATGAGATGCATATTCTAGGCAGAGTGGTCAGTGTATGTGAGGCCCTGGAGACAAAAGAAGATGTGACTCATTTGGGATACTAAGATACATCTGGCATTGCTGGCGTGCACAGCCAGGGGAAGTGGCCTACCGGGATACTTGAAAATAGAGGCATTAACGTGACCTGAAAAATTTTGACCTTTATGCATTACACATTAGCCATTGAGGAGGAGAGTGAGCTTTATTCATGAAACACAGCACTGAGTAACATAGCCCTCTTTGTGTTTTTCAGATCTTTGGTAAAGTAGAACAGGATTTGGAGAGAGTATGTATGTAAAAATGAGTAGTTTTAGTAGAAGATGAGACAGCCATGGATTGGTGTGATGATACTGGAAATAATTGGTAGAGGATCCATTTGATTAACTGTTGGTGACTGTCTTAGTCTGGGTTCTGTAAAAGACTGTGGTCAGTGAAGTGTGTGTGTGTGTGTGTGTGTGTGTGTGTAAACTTGCTTCAAGGATGCAGTTGTGGAGGTGGCCAAGTCCCAAATCTCTTTGTTGGTGGATTGGAAACTTCTGCTGACTCACAAAATTGTAAAACGTGGCAAATCCAGGTCAGGTGCCAGGCTGGAGACGTCTTTAGCTTATGTCTAAGGAACTGGAGAGTAGAGAGAAACAGAAAGACAGAGAAAAAGAGACGGAACAGTGAACATATGTATATTGCTGTAGGAAGCTAGGGCTACTGTAGCAGAAATACCACACAGTGGATGGCTTTAACAGAGAAAGGTTTATTCTTACACAGTCCAGTAGGCTATAAGTCCATACTGAGAATGTCCGCTCCAAGAGAAGGCTTTCTCCCTTGTTGGCTGTGGAGGAAAGTCTGATATTGCATCAGTCTGTCCAGGAAGCATCTTGGTGCAGGAACCTCGGGTCTGAAGGACATGCTTTTCTCCTGGTGCTACTTTCTTGATGGTGTGAGGGTCTCAATTCTCTGCTTGCTTCTCTTTCCTTTTATCTCTTGTAGGATGAAAGGACTAAGGGTGGGGCAAGCCACATTCCAGGGAAACTCCCTTTGCAGTGGAGGAGGGAGGTGATCTTCTGAAGGGATTTACAGTCCCACCCTAATCCTGTAACATACAGCGCAGTAAAATCACAAAATGAAGGAAAATTGTAGAATACAGAAAATCATTGTTGCATGGCTACACTTATTTTTGGGGACACGCAATTCAACCTATGACATATATGGACTGTCCGTACCCTCAGGGAAACTTCTCTGCTTACATCCGATCATAAAATGAAAGCCAGTCAAGTGCCATCGAGTTGGATCCAACTCATGATAAGATGAAAAGTGATTACGTAATGTTTGCCAAACCACTGAAAAGCATAGCTAACATTAATCATCCTTGTACCATTTACTAAGGATGACAAACAAATGAGAAAAAAGGATGGAGGAACATGATGAATTTGATTTTGGTCATGTTGATTTAGATCACTGTGGGTCATTTGAGAGAGAAATGCAGTAGGATATTGGGTATAGTACTTGGTTGCTGCAAGCAGCATTTCACTTGGTGTTTCCTTTCTGCCTCCCGAATCTCTCCTGTTGTTTGATGTCCATGACAGTGAACTGTACTGGTTCTTCTCAAATGTGTTGCCCTTCTCCATTTTCAGCCATTACTTCTTAAATTTTAGTTTTACATAAACAGAGACATCAATATGTAAAAGATGACTGCATTAAAAACAAAAGAGAGGTACTAAACAATATAGAACTTTCTATATAGACACAACAAAAGTAATGCTCAGAGGTCAATTTATAACAATAAATACACACATCCCAAAAGAAGAAAGGGCTAAAATCAAAACATTAATCCTACAACTTAAACAAATTGCAGCAAAAGGAACCTGTGGCACCAGAAGAAAGGAAATAATAAAAATTAGAGCAGAAAAAAGTAAAGTAGAGAATAGGAAAACAATTGAATTAACGAGACCAAAAGCTTGTTCTTTAAAAAGATCAACAAAACTAATAAACCAGTGACCAAACTGACAAAAGAAAAACAGAAGAGGAAAAAAATAACCTGAATAAAAAATGAAGTGAATGATATCATAACAAAGTCAACAGAGATTAAAAGAAGCATGACAAAATACTATGGAAAATTACATTTCAACAAATTTAGAAACCTAGAGGATTTAGACAAATTTCTAGAAACACTCTACCTACCTAAATAAACACAAAGTTAGAACAACTGAATAGACCTGCAAGAAAGGAAGAGATTTAAGAGGCAACTGTGAAAAGCTCTCACCAAAAAAAAAAGCTTTGGTCCTGGCAACTTAACTGTTAAATTCTGCCAAACTTTCAGAGAAGAGTTAGTGCCACTACTACAAAGATATTTCAGAGCATAGAAAAAGATGCAGTACTCCCATACTCATTCTTTGAAGCCATCATAATTCTGACACCAAAATCAGGTAAAGACACCACAAAAAAAGAAAATTACAGACCAGTATTTCTAACGAAGATAGATGCCAAAATCTTCAACAGAATTTTAGCCAATACAGTTCAACGGCATATAAAAAAATAATTCACCATGAGCAGGTGGGATTCACACCAGGTATGCAGGAATGGTTCAACATTAGAAAACAAATCAGTGTAATCTATCATATAAGTAAAACAAAGACAAGAACCAAATTACCTATCAGTTGATGCAAAAAGGCATCTCACAAAGTCCAACACCCATTTATGATAAATACTTGCAGCAACATAGGAATAGAAGGGAAATTCCTCACATAATAAAAGGCATTTATCCAAAGCCAACACCTAGTATTATCCTAAATGGAGAGAGTCTGAAAGCATTTCCCTTGAGAATGGGAACCAGACAAGGATGTATTTTATCACTACTGTTATTAAACATTATGTTGGAGGTCTTAGCCAGAGCAGTTAGGCAAGTGAAAGAAATAAAAGGTCATACAAAATGGTAAGGAAGACATGAAAGTATCTTTGTTTGCAGATATGATTTTATACACAGAAAACGCTGAAGAATCCGCAAGAAAGCTACTGAAACTAACAGAAGAGTTCAACACGATAAACGTAGAAAAATGAGTTGGATTCCTCCTCTACCTCAACAAAGAGGACATCTAAAAGGAAACCATCAAATCAGTACCATTTATGATTGCCCATAGGAAGGCATAAAACACCTATACAAACTGTAAGACACTACTATAAGAAACTAAAAGAGACCTACATAAATGGAAAGACACACCTTGTTCATGGATTGGAAGACTCAACATTGTGAAAATGTCAGTTCTACCCTAAGCAATCTACAGAGAACATGAAATCCAAAGATGTTTTTTAAAGAGATGGAGAAACAAATCACCAACTTCATATGGGCCTGCATAAGTAAAACATCACTGAGGAGGAATAAAGTAGGAGACTTCACACTACCTTATTTTAGAACCTATTATACCATCATAGTAATCAAAATAGTGTACTACTGGTACTCCAACAGATACATACACTTGTGGAGTAGAATTGAGAATCTAGATAAATATTTTTCCACCTATGAGCACCTGACGCTTGACAAAGGCCCAAAGTTCTTTAAATGGGGAAAAACACAGTCTCTTTAACAAATGGTGCTGGCATAACTGGATATTCATCTGCAAAAAAAATGAAACAAGGCCCATACCACACACCATGTACAAAAACTAACTCAAATGAATCAAAGACCTAAATATAAAACCTGAAACAATAAAGATCGCAGAAAGAAAAATAGGGACAATGCTGGGAGCCTCAATACGTGGCAGAACGTAACTCACAAGGCGCAAACACCAGAAGAGAAACTAGGTATCTGAGAGCACCTAAAAATTAGACATCTATACTCTTCTGAAGACTTCACCAAGAGAATAAATGACAAGCTACAGAAAAAAATTTTTGACTGTGACAGATCTAATCAGGTTCTGATCTCTGAAATCTACAAGATACTGTAACACCTCATTCACAAAATGACAAATACTCAATTAAAAACGACCAAAAGATATTAACAAGCACTTGATCAAAGATGGTCAGGCAACTAATAGATACATGAGGAAATGCTCACATCATTAGCCATTCAAGAACTGCAAATCAGAACTACAGTGAGATACCATCTCACCCCACAAAGAGTTAGTAGCATTAATCCAAAAAAAAAAAAATAATGTTGGAGAAGTTATAGAGAGACTAGAACACGTATACAGTGCTGGTGGGAATATAGAATGGTATAGCCACTTTGGAAGTGGATTTGACTGTTCCTTAGAAAGCTAGAGATAAAAGTAGCATATGGTCCAGCAGTCCCACTCCTTGGAACACATCCTAGAAAAAGAAAAATTGTCCCATGAATGGATGTAAGCACACCCGTGTTAATTTGCTGTACTGTTCACGATAGCAAAAACATAGAAACAACCTAGGTGCCCAACAATGGAAGAATGGATAAACAAACTGTGGCATATTCACAAAACGGAATACTATACAAAGATGAAGAACAATGATGACTCTGTGAAACATCTGATAACATGGATCAATCTAGAAGGCATTATCCTGAGTGAAATCAGTCAGTTGTGAAAGAAGGACTACTGTATGAGACCATGATTACAAGAACTCAAGAAAAGGTTTAAACACAGAAGAAAGCATTGTTGGTTATAAGATTTCAAGGGAGGGGGGAATTAATTAGATGATATACAAGAATTAAATGAAGGGAAAGATAACACAATACAGGGGAAGTTAGCACAACTGGAGGAAGTGAAAAACTAGGAAGTTTTTACTGAACATGAGCAAACACTTTGAGAGAGCAATGTAAAAGCTTATTTTTACTTTTATTCAAGAATTCCAGAGATTGGAGTTGATATAGTACTCAGTGGTATCAAATCTGGCTCTGTCCACACCCCATATTGGTGAGTGGCATCTGGGGTCTGCCGTCTCAGGTACACCAGTTGGTCCCAACTGATCCGGAACAGATGATCACCAAGGACAAAAATGACATGGGAAAGAGAACCCATAAGACAGAAAGACCCATGTGAATGGGTGACCACATCAGCATGAGACTTGAGGAACCACATGGTGCCTGGCCACCTCCAGTGACAGCCGTGATGGGGCTCACAAAGTTCAGTCCCAGTGGCATACAAGAATGAGAAGGGGTGCACCCTGCAAACTTCACTAAAAGACCGCAACTGATGGTCCGAAAGCCTAGGGGTTCCCCTGGGAGCATGGCCCCTAGACCTGAAGCTGCCCCTAATCATAAATCATTACTGAGGTTAACTCCTCAGACAGGAGTGGATTGGACTAGGCGACACAGAGTGACCACATCATGTGTGCACTTTATGGTTCTTTGTATCTATATGATGTCGCCCTACTGGCCTCTTGCTAGAGCAGAGTGGAGAGGGTGGAGAAGAGGGGACAGGGGACTGTTAAGAGGTTATGACTTGTGGAGAACAGAAAGGAGGAGTGTGCTGTTACCAGGCAAGGAGAACAGTAGGAGCTGCATGTAGGCAGGCATGTGAATTTAAACTGGATTGTACACTTTCACTCAATCACAATAAATTAAAAAAAAAAGGATTTCTAAAGGTGAAAAAAAATCTGGCTCTGTCTTGTGCAAGGCTAACATTCTTAAAGTCATCTTAATCCAAAAGGCCTGTTCCTGTTTATCATATAGCACATTCTCTTCTTTCTAGACACCCTCCAGAAGGTATGCACATCATTTTTGCTCACATACCATTGATTTGAATGGGGTTTTACAGTTATACAAAGTTGCAAGGGAGGCTGAGAAAGAGTCTTTTATATCTGGGCATCTATAACTGCTTTGGAAACCCTGGTGGCATAGTGGTAAAGGGCTGGTCTGCTAACTAAAAGGTTGGCAATTCAGATCTTCTAGATGCTCTTTGGAAACAGTATGGAACAGTTCTACTCTGTCCTGTAGGGTTGCTGTGAGTTGGAACCAACAGCAGTGGGTTTTCTTTTTCTTGTTTTGATTGTTGCAGTTGTTGTGGCTGCTGTAATTCTCAGGAAATCTATTATGGAGAATAAAAGGGGAGAATGGCTTTTTGGGGGAAGAAGGACTAGCAATTACTGCTTTGATTATGAAGGTTTGTGCTTCATAACTCTTGTGACCTAATTTGCTAAAAGGTTACTTTGAGTATCTTGTAAACGAAGAGGCAAAATGTAAGAAGACGTGCACTAAGAATACCATCAAGAAAGTGAGAAAGCATCTCACAGCATGGAAGAAATATTTGCAAATCATATATCTGGTAAGGGACCTTTGTCTAGAACATGTGAAGAACTGTCACGCTCTACAACAACAAATAGCTCAATTAAAAAACAGGCAGCAAAGGATCGGAACAGACATCTCTCCAGAGACATAGATAACTGGCCAGTAAGTGTATAAAAAGAAGCTCATTATCAATAACCATTAGGGAAATGCAAATAAAACCACATTGAGATACTACTTCACAGTCATTAGGTTGACTGTAATAAAAGACAGATAATAAAAATATTGGTAACAATGTGTGTAAATTAGTACCTTCATACACTGCTGGTGAGAATTTCCAAAATAGTGCAGCCACTTTGGAAAGCAGTTTGGCAGTTTCTCAAGTAGTTAAACATGGCCACCACACGACCCCCCAATTCTACTCCTGTGTGTATATGTAAAAGAAATGAAAGCCTATGTCCACAAAAACTATGTTCATATAAGTGTTATCATAATGGCCAAGAAGTGGAAACAGCTGAAATGTCTATCAACTGATAAATGGATAAATATGTTTTATCCCTATAATGGAATAATATTTGATAATAAGGAGGAATGCAGTGGTGATACAAGCTACTGCATGGCTGAGCCTTGAAAACACTACTAAGTGAAAGATGCCATTTATAAAGGATCACACATTATATGACTTCATTGGTGTGGAATGTCCAGAGTAGATAAATCTATAGAGATGGAAAGGAGATGAGAGATTACCTGTGGCTGAGTAGAGGGAAATGTCAAGTGATTGCTGGTGAATCCAGAGGTTTCTTTATAAGGTGATGAAGTATTCTAAAATTGATTTTGGTAATGGTTGCACAACTCTGTGAATATATTAAAAACCATTGAATTGTAACTTTAAGTAAGTGAATTTTGTGGTATGTGAATTATATCTCAATTGAATGTTAAAAAAGGAACCTACTTGCTGAAATAAGCTGCAGATAAAGAAATACTTACTGTTTTTAGAGTGAAACTCTTAAAATGATTATAAGCATTCACTTTTTCATGGCAGCTGCAGTTCAGACACCAGGAGCTGTGAAAGGGTTATGTCACTCATTTTAGGTTGGAGGAATAGCATTGCATATAGCTGTTTTCTCTATGCAAGCTGCAGGCTGTCAGGAGCTGCAGCTTTCTTCTCTGAAGGGTAAAATCACACGCTCCTCCCTGGCCTGACGGTTTTGTTATATAACGGCCTTTTAGTTTCTTTGGCATTCTTGCCATATACCGTAGTGTGCTGTGACCCCCACACAGTTGCTTGATAAATAATTACCATTCTGTGAAGTTCTCCCACACAGCGCATTCAGGCACTGCTGAAAGAAAACGCTTTCCATTTTGCTGTCATTAATCTGACATTTAAAATATTGTTATTTTATTGATTTTGCCTAGTTCCTGGTACATCCCTCTTGAAAGGATGGCAAGGCACTTCTTACCATTACAACCCCCCCCCCCATTTATATCCCCAGGATGATGATGGGAGGATGGAATCAACTATGTCTCTGAAGCATTCTGCATTTTGAAGTGTTTTTATGCTGATAATACTATTTAATATCTGTGTACATTGTACTGTAGCTTGTCAGTCTAAAGGAGTGAGTTAAGAACAGATTGCTTCTGGAAGTCCATGCAACTGGACTGAATAATAATAATAGTATTAGTATGGCACTTTAACTGTGGTAGTACCTACCAGTATTTTATAGTGCATCTCACCTAGGCACCTAAAATAGTTGTTTGGCCCTGAGGATTCGAGAGTATACCAGAAATGAGAAAACCTGACCGTAAAGAAGCCCCTCTCACAGAGTAGGAGAGCTCAAAAACAAGAAACAGTTCAGAGGTAGGTGTAAGATGTTACGTGAACTAAGAAGCATTTGAGAGAAGTGCCAGCTGAAAAAGTAATTTCTTAATTGAATCTTGCTGATTGAGTAAGAGTTTGGAAGTTCAGGGGACGGGAGTCTCAAGGCAACAGCAATCACAGGATGTCTTGAGAACTTACTTTAAGACAGTCCTTTTAAACCAGTGGTTCTTAAAGGTGATCAATTCTTGATTTTGTTCATGGGGGACATTAGACAGTATATCTGGAGGTTGTTTTCGTTTTGGGTTGTTATAACTGAGTAGGGGTAGGGGTGAAGAAGCATCTAATGGGTAGATGTCACTGACGTTGTTAAACATAGGACACTGCATAGGACAGTCTCCATGACAGAGTTACCAAAAAACTAATAGTTGTTGCTGTTGAGAAACCCTTTGTTAAAGCATTTGATAAGGTGAAGACTCAACAAATGTTTGTGGTCTTAAATGGATTTGTACTATTTTCTTTTGCATGAATATATTTATGAGGTCATATTCCCCTGCCCCCCCAAAATTGGGGATCTTAATTTGGGTGTAGTACAGGAGATGAAGTAAAGCCAGAATGTTAAGGCCTCTATGTGGCTTTGTCCTTATCAGTGACAGTGAGCCACTGAGCATTTACTAAGATTCCAGTGTAAAGGGAAAAGGAAAGAAAGTTATTTTTAAAGAATTTTACTGCAATTGGTAGAAAGTAGAGTGGATAGAGTTAGAAATAGTTATTGTTTGTGTGCGTGTATGTGTGTGAGTGTGCAGGCTTTTGTGTTTTTCATAAGATGTAAAATTTCTCCCTAAAGATGATAAATGTTGGTAGTGCTACACTGAAAACTGTGTTTCATGTTGGTTCTGATACTTAAATGGACATCTGAATTGACATTGGTATGAATTTATTCCAGATACATTTTTGAAAGACATTGAGCTGTGAGTCATAGAAAAACTTTGCTTTTGTGAGTAAAATAGGAAAGAACAATTGTGCACAAGAGTTTTTATAGACGCATGTTTTCTCTTTCATTTCCTTGAAGTGGAATTGCTAGGTCTCAAGGTAGATGTATATTTTATATTTTAGGAAAAAACAACAGTTTTCCAAAGTTTTTTTATGCTCCCACTACCAACATATGAGAGTTCCAGTTGCTCTACCTTCTTACTAGCCTTTGATGGTGCTAACCTTTCTTATTTTAAATAATCTAGTAATTGTGCTATATTATCTCTTGTAGTTTTAATTTGCATTTCCCTCATGACTAACGATGCCAAGTGCTTTTTCAGGTGCTTCTTGACCGTCTGTACTTGTTGTGTTTTGAAGTGTTTGTTCAAGTCTTGCTTGTTTTAAATATTTGCTTGGTTTTTGTTTTCTATCTGTCCTGTATAATCTTTTTTCTTATGTCCCTGCGTTGCTGTCTTCTTTTTTAGTTAAGGAAGCATTTTTTTAGTACTCAATTTTATCTTCTGTATTTATTTTTTCAAAAATTTATTGCCACTGAGTTGATTCTGAATCACAGTGAACTTGTATACTTACAGATAACTTTTTTTTTTAACTTATTTTCCCACTTTATACTTCCCTTAAGGTTCATTTATCATTAAGCTATGCTCTATAAATAAGTGATTAGTTTGCAGATTGTAAATGGAACATGATGCATTTAATTCTCTTGGATTTCACCGACTTGATTGTTACAGTGTTATAAAGTTTATATAATTGCTAGAATATTAATTTTTTTCTCCCTATCTAGTCATTCGTCATATTTCTCTTTCTTTCTTTTTTTTTGTGTGCCTTTGAGTTGACTCATAGCAACCCCATATGACACATTAGAATTCCCCATAGGGTTTTCTTCTTCCTTTTTCTTTAAAAGAAAAAAAAAAATGCTTTAAGTGAAAGTTTACAGTTCAAGTTAGTTCAAGCAAGAATTATTATGTGACCCTAGTTGTGTTCCCTGTAACATGACAGCACCCTCTTCCTTTCCACCCCATTCACCTAGCTCCTGTCCCTTTAGATGTTCTCATCTTGCCTCTGGACAGGAGCTGCCCATTTAGTCTTATTTATCTGCCTGAACTAAGAAGCATGGTCTTCATGAGTATCATCTGATGCCTTACATAGTCCGATCTACACTATGTTTCAAGAGCTTGCTGGCTTCAGGAATGGTTTCAGTTCTGGGCTAGCAGAGAGTGTGGGAGATGTCTTCTGGAGTCTCTCCAGTCTCAATCAGACCATTAAGTGTGGTCTTTTTACTAGAATTTGATTTCTGCACCACATTTTTATCTTGGTCCATCAGGGACTCAATATTGTGTTCCCTGTTAGGGCTGTCATTGGTGTCAGCTGGGCATCATCTAGTTCTTGTGGTCTCATGCTGATGGAGACAGTTCTGTAACTAAATTAACTTGTGATTTGTTTTGGCCTTTTCTGTCTTTCGGGCTGATAATTTTCTTGCGTCTTTGGTGTTCTTCATTCTTTTTTGCTCCAGTTCGGTGGACTTTGAGGTTGAGACCAATTGATGGCCACTTATTAGTGGTTAAGATCTGTGATGTCACTCACTAAAATAGAATGCAGAATATGTTCTAAATAAACTTAGTTATACCAGTCGACCCAGATCTCCTCTGAAGTTATGGTCCCTAGACCCTTGCCCCTCCTACTCAGTCCCTCAAAGTGTTTAGTTGTATTCAGGAAACTTCTTAGCTTTTGATTGAGTCCTGTTGTGCTGACTTCCCCTGTGTCGTGGATTGAATTATGTCCCCTCAAAATATGTGTAGTAATCTGGCTGGTCCACAATTCCCTGCATTCTGTGATTGTCCTCCATTTTGTGATTTTCTGATACTGTGAATCCTAATCTCTCCTTGTGGTTTACAGAGTGGGCTGTGTTAGAGAGGATTAGAGTGGGACTGTAAATCCCTTCCTAAGGTCATCTGCTTGCTCCAGTGTAAAGGGAGGTTTCCCTGGATGTGGCTTACACTGCCTTTTATCCTTTTATCCTACATGGGATAAAAGGAAAGGGACACAAGCAGAAAGTTGGGAACCTCACACCATCAAGAAAACAGCAACAGGAGAAGACCACGTCCTTCAGACCTGAGACTCCTGTGCCAAGATGCTCCCTGATGAAAGGCTGATGCAACACAGAGACTTTCCTCCAGAGCTGACAAGGGAGAAAGCCTTCCCCTGGAGTGGACACCCTGAATGAGGATTTGTAATCTACTGGACTATGTGAGAATAAACTTTCCTTTGCTAAAGCTATCCACTTTGTGGTTTTTCTGTTAGAGTAGTAGTAGCTGACTAAAACACCCTGTGTTGTATGCTGTTCTTCCCATCACCTAAGATAATTCTCACCTACCATCTATTTAGTGATTTTCCCTCACCCTCCCTCGCAACCCTTCTAACCATTAAAAATGTTTTTTACTGTTTAAACCTTTTCTTGATTTCTCGTAATAGTGGTCTCATGCAATATTTGTCCTTTTGCGACTACTGCTTTTCAGATTCATCCATGTTATGAGATGTTTCACAGAGTCATTCTTTATCATTATGTAGTATTCCATTGTGTGAGTATACTATGATTTGTTTATCCATGCATCCCTTGACGGACACCTGGGTTGTTTCCATTTTTTGCTGTTGTGAATAGTTCTGCAGTGAACATGGCTTTGCATATGTATATATATTCATGTGAGGGCTCTTATTTCTTTAGGATACATTGCAAGGAGTGGGATTGCTGGATCATATGGTTCTTTTATTTCTAGCTTTTGAAGGAAGCACCAAGTCAGTTTCCAAAGTGGCGTCTTGCTTTCCCAACAGCATTGTATTAATATTCTAGTCTACAGCCTCTCCAGCATTTATTATTTTGTGTTTTTTGTGGGTGAGATGGTGTCTCACTGTAGATTTTGATTTACATTTCTCTAATGGCTAATGATTGTGAGCATGTCCTTATGTATCTGTTAGCCACTGAGTGTCTTATGTAGTCAAATGCCTGTTCATGTTTTTTGCCCATGTTTACTTTTTTTTTTTGTTGTTGTTGTTGAGGTGTTGTAGTATCTTGTACATTTTAGAGATTAGATGCTGATAAGATTTGTTGTATCCTCCAGTTTTTTCCAGGTCTCTAAGTTGTCCTTTTACTCTTTTGGTGAAGTTTTTTGATGAGAATAAGTATTTGGTTTTTAGGAGCTCCCAGCTATGTAGTTTCTCTTCTGGTGTTTGTACATTGTTAGTAGTGTTTGTAATTCTGTTTATGTCACATGTCAGAGTTCCTGAAATCGTCTGTATTTTTAATTCCATGATCTTCCTCATCTTAGATTTTATAATTAGACCTTTGGTTCATTTTGAGTTTGTTTTTGTATGTGGTGTGAGGTATGGGTCTTGTTTCCTATTTTTGCAGGTGGATATCCAGTTATGCCAACACTGTTTGTTAGTAACTGTATTTTCACCATTTAACAGACTTTGGGCCTTTGTCAAATATCAGTGGCTCATAGATGGATAAAATTACATTTGTATTCTCAGTTATTCTCCTTTGGTCTGTGTATTTATTGGTGTTCCAGTTCCAGACAGTTTAGACTATGGTGGAAGTATGATAGGTCCTAAAATCAGGTAGTGTGAAACCTCCCACTTTATTGTTGCTCTTCAGTAATACTTTATTTATCTAGGGCCTCTTTTCTTTCCATGTGAAGTTGGTGATTTGTTTCTCCATCCCTTTGAGAAATGTATTTGGAATTTGAATTGGGATTGCATTCTGTCTCTATGTCACTTTGTGTAAAATAGATATTTTTACATTGTTGAGTTTTTCTATTCATCAGCAAGGTATGTTTTTCCACTTAACGTGAGTCTGTTGGTGTCTTGCAGTAGTGTCTTGTAGTTTTCTTTATGTATGTCTTTAATGTCTCTGGTTAGACTTATTCCTATGTATTTTACCTTCTTGGGGGCTATTATAAATGGTGTTGATCCGATGATCTTCTTTTTGAAGTTCTTTTGGTGTAGAAGAGTCCGACTGATTTTTCTGTGGTTATCATGTATCTGGAAGCTTTGTAGAGTTCTTCTTAGCTCCACTAGTTTTCTTGTGAATTCTTTGGGGTTTTTCTGTGTACAACATCATGCCGTATATGATTAGATATACTTGTACTTTTTTCTTACTAATTTGGATGCCCTTTGTTTCTTTTTCTAGCTTAACTGCTCTGGCTAGGACCTCTAGCACAATGCTGAATAAGAGTAGTGATATAGGTCATCTGTGTCATGTTCCCGTTCTCAGAGACAGTGCTTTCAGACCCTCCATTTAGGATGATGTTGGCTGTTAGCTTTATATAAATGCCTTTTATTGTACTGAGGAATTTCCTATTTTGCTTTTTATCGTGAGTTTTTATCACGAATAGGTGTTGTTGTTGTTAGGTGCCACTGAGTTGGTTCTGACATACAGCAGCCTTATGCACAGCAGACTGACACTTTGCTCCGTCATGTACCATGCCCATAATTGTTTTTATCCTTAAGCCCATTGTTGCAGCCACTGTGTCAGTCCATCTTGTTGAGGGTCTTCCTCTTTTTCACTGGCCCTCCATTTGACCAACCCTGATGTCCTTCTCCAGGGATTGATCCTGCCTGACAGCATGTCCAGAGTATGTAAGGCATAGTCTTGCCATCACTGCTTCCAGGGAGCAGTCTGGTTGTACTTTTTCTGGGACAGATTTGGTATGTTCAGTATGCTTCTCCACCACCACAGATGAAAAGTGACGGGTGTTCTGTCTTCCTTAGTCTTTGTCCAGCTTTCACATGCTTTTGATGCAGTTGATAATACCATGCTTGGTTCAGGTGCTCCTTAGTCTTCAAGGAGGAATCCTCACTTTTCAATACTTTCAAGAGGACTTTTGCAGCATATTTTCCACAGTATAATTGGTCGTCTGACCTCTTGACTACTGCTTCTGTGCCCATTGATTGTGGAACGAAGTAAAATGAAATTCCTGACATCCTCAGTCTTTAATCAGTTGAACATGATATTGCTTAGTAGTCCAGTTGGGATGATTTTTGTTTTCTTGATGTTGAGGTACAATCCATACTGAAAGCTGTGTTTTTTGGTCTTCATCAGTAAGTGTTTAAATCTTCTTCACTTTCAGCAAACAAGGTTGTGTCATGTCCATGACACAGGTTGTTAATGAATCTTCCTCCAATCCTGATATCTCATTCTTCTTCATGTATAACTCACATTCTCTGATTATTTGCTTGGCATACAGATTGAATAGGTGTGGTGAAAGGATACAACCCTCATACACACCTTTTCTGACTTTACACCGTGCAGTTTCCCCTCATTCTGTTCGAACCATTGCCTCTTGATCTGTACACAGATTCCTCATGGACACAATTAAGTGTTCTGGAATTCCAGTTCTGTGCAGTGTTATTTAGAGTTTGTTAATGATCCATACAGTGGGATGCCTTTGTATGATCAATGAAACATAGTATACTGCTGCAGTCACTTTGAATGATCTTTAACAAAATTTTATTTGCATGTGATATTGATGATATTGTTTGATAATTCCCACATTTGGTTGGATCACCTTTTTTGGCAATAGGCATAAATATGGGTCTCTTCCAGTTGTTTGGCTAGGTAGCTGTTTCCCAAATTTCTTGACATAGATGAGTCAGCACTTCCAGGGCTGCATCCGTTTGTTGAAACATCTCTATTGATATTCCATGAATTCCTGGAGCCTTGTTTTTCACCAGCACCTTCAATGCAACTTTGACTTCTTCCTTCAGTACCATTAGTTCCTTACCACATGCTGCCTCTTGAAATGGTTCAAGGTCAAGCAATTCTTTGAGGTATAGTAACTGTGTACTCCTTCCATTTTCTTTTGATGCTCCTGGAGTCATTTAATATTTTCCTTGTAGAATCCTTCACTAGTACACCTTCATTTTTTTCTTCAATTCTTTTGACTTGAGAGATGGAAAGTGTGTTCTTCCCTTTTGGTCTCCAATTCTTTGCACATGTTCTTATAACAGTTTGTCTTCTCAAGCTGACCTTTGGAATCTGCTGTTCAGTTCCTTTACTTCGTTGTTTCTTCCTTTTGCTGTAGCTGCTTGGTATTCAGGAGCAAGTTTCAGCATCTCTTCTGACATCCAATTTGATACTTTCTTTCTTCCTTGTCTTTTTGTAACCTCTTGCTTTTTTCTTTGATGTTGTTCCACAACTCATCTGGTCTTTGCTTATTAGTGTTCAGTGAATTGAATCTATTCTTGAGATGCTTTCTAAACGTTCGGGTGATATGCTCAGGGTTGTGCTTTGGCTGTCATAGGGTTGTTCTGATTTCCAGTTTGAACTTGCACATGAGTCGTTGATGGTCTGTTCTGCATACAACACGTGGTCTTTTTCTGACTGACGATATTGAACTTTTCCATTGTCTCTTTCCACAGATACAGTGTTAATAATTCCTGTGTATTCCATGTGATGCAGTTTGTGTATATAGTTGCTGTTTGTGGTGGTGAAAAGAAGTTTTTGCAATGAAGTAGTGATTGATCTTGCAGAATTCTGTCATGAGATCTCTGGCATCATTTCTGTCACCAAAACTATATTTTTCAAGTACCTTTCCTCCTTTTCTGCTTCCAGTTTTCACATTCCAGTCACTGGTAATTATCATTGCATCCTGATTGCATGTTTCTTTTGGGATCTGCCTTCTGTGGAGTTTGCTAAACATCTTGAATAGGTATCATGTTTGGAAATTTTTCAGCTAGTAAATCTTCAACAACTTGTCTGTATTTTCTGTTTTCTGCTCCCTCCCCGCCCGCCAGCTTCTGGTACTCCATTTTTTTGTAGGTCATGTCTTGGTGGAGTCCCCCATAGTTCTTTGAGTTTGCTCATTTTTCAAAATTCTTTTATCTCATTTTTCATCAAATAAGTTGAGTCAAGTGCTTTCTCTCCAATCTAATTCTGACCTCCATTGCTTCAGTTCTGCTCCTGTGACTTTTGATTGAGCTTTTTAATTCTGAAATTCTAATGCTAGTGTTCTGGATTTCTGTTTGCTGCCTGTCTGTAGTCTGGCACCCTAGTCACCTGGTCATTATCATCTTCCGTCTTCTTTTTAAGTTGCTCTATTGCTTTGTGTGAGATACATCATCTCACGGTCAGTTCTATCCTGGCCCCTAGGGTCGCCATGAGTCGGATCCGACTTGATGGCACTTGGGTGGGATTGCTTTGTGTGTGCATTCCTTGGCTTTTTGTCGGATCTCCTTCCTGATCTTTTGAAGAGTCCTGTGTGCTGATCTTTTGATAAGTCCTGTGTGTTAATCTTTTGTATTCTACAGTGATTCCAGGAAATTCACTTCTTCCTGAAGATATATCGATTCTTGTTTTGGATGCCGTCATGGCTGTTGACGTGATTTGATATTGACTGTTGTTTTTGAGCCATCCGTAAGTTATTATATGACTTATTTTATGTTTGCTTACTATGTTCTATCTTCTTGTTTTGTTTTGATATACCCAAGTAGGCAGCTTATGGTAGCTAATTTGATTATGTGTCCTTTGAAGCTGTAGCATCTTGTCACCAGATGGTTAGATCTGTTATTAGGTGTGTGAGCCCAGGAGTCAGTGTAATTTTCTTGCGCAGACTCGGCTGAGCTGTCCAAGTATTTGGTGCAGCTTTCACCTGCAGTCTTATGTGAGCAGGGGTAGTTAGAGTAGGCCAGTTTGTCCTGCAGGGTGTTAGTTACTGCTGGGTTAGGTCTGGCAGCTGCGCACTGTTTGTGAAGGGCTTGTCCCTCCCCCTCCCACTCAGTCCAGTTCCTCAACTTTTCCTTTGATGTTCAGGGCTCCTGAATTGTCATGTAGAATTCATTCATTTGTGTTTCTTGGTCTTTGTTGTAAGAGGGACCACAAGAATGGTCTGCTATATCTTGGCTTCTCATCTCTGTGTAGCTGTTTTTTGGTTATCACAGTGTTTGTTTTTTATGGATAACATAAAGCCTTACAACAATGGAAATTCCCAACCTTTTGACCTCTGTTACTTGTTATTATATATTTTAATTCTACATGAACATGAACAGTGGAAACCCAGTAATAGTTTACTACTTTTGTTTTGGAGTGCTGGTGGCGTAGTGAGTATTTTATGAAATTGATAAATATATTAAAAGCCATATACACACATATAAGTCTATGACTTTAAATCATTTTGTATTACCAGCATATTTACCTTTTCTGATTTTCCTTATCTGTTCTGTGGAACCGAGCTTCTATATTGTGCCATTTTCTTTAGTTTTTTAGGCTAAATTGAACTTTTCTTCTACTGTTAAGTCTGATGGAGAATAATTCTTTCATATTTTGTCTATCTGAATATATATGTATTTTCCTTCATGTTGGCAGCACATTTTTGATGGCTTATAGAATTCTTGATTCACAGATTTTATATCTGACACTTCAAAGAAGTCATTGTTTTGTCTTCAGGCTTCTATTTTGCCTGTGATAACAAGCTGTCCATCTGTTTTTCTGTATGTCTTGTTTTTCTCTTGCTTCTGTTAAGATTTTTTGTTTATCTTTGATTTTTAGCAGTTTGATTATGATGTACATACGTGTGCTTTTCTTTTGCTTAGGGCCCGCTGAGGTTTCTTGGACACATAGGTTGATGCGTTTTAGCAGTATACAAAACTGTTAGCCCTTATCTCTGCAGATTTTCTTGTACTCCTTTGTCCTTCACTTTCTGGGATTCGAGTAACATTATGTGAGACCATTTGGTGTTGTCCTGGAGATTTTAAATTCTGTGTTCTGTTTTTAGTGCATGTATATTCTTTTTATGTTTCAATCTAGATAATTTCTGTTAACCTGTCTTCAGGTTGGCTTTTTCTTCTGCTCTGAGAAGCTTATCAGAATAATTGATTATCATTGTTATTTTTTCATTTCTAGCATATTGCATTTAGCTTTGTTTAAAAAATAGTTTCTCCTGTCCTGCTGAAATTTCTCATTAATTCCTGTATGCTGACCACTTTTTCACTGGATCTTTAACCATATTTGTAACTGTTTCAGGTTTCTGTCTGATTATTTTCTAACCTTTGGCCTGTCTTTGATCTGCGTCTCTGGACTGCTTTCTCTCTTGATGATAGTTTATATTTTCTTGCTTCTTTGCATGTATTGTATTGCTTAAATGCCAGATATTATGATGTGTGAAAAAGTAATAGAAACTAAATAGTAACTATACATTGTAAAGGGTATGCTCATTTTTTCTTCAAACTGTTGGAGTGTAGAGCTGAGTCAGTTTAGTTTGTAGTTGAGTTGAGACTGGGCTTTTTTTGTTACTTTAATTAGATTCAGTTTATCACAGGCTTCGTTTGTAACTTCCGCTGAAAGGGTTGTCTCAGTTCTCCTGCCCTGCTCTCAGCATTTAGTGTGCCTTGCATGTCTTAGAGGTTATTATTTCAGCTATCCTTACCTCTGCCAGCCACAAGAAACTTCTGTGTCTTACTCAGTAGAGGGGCATGGAGTGCCGGGAGGTTTTCTTTCAGTTCTCTTGCCCTGCCTGCATACTTAGCACGTGCATCTCAGGGGTAGTCTCCTTTAGCCGTGTTGCACTGCTCTCACAGTCTGTTGTATGTACTTGCTTAAGCCCCATGGAAAAAAAGTGGAGAGTGGGTACAGACTGTCTTTGTGTCTGAGGCTTCTTGGAATTCTAATGCTACTCAACCCTACAAGGTGGGTCTTTTTCAGGTGGGCTGAGATTCTCCAGATATGTGGACACTGATCTTTGAGAAAGATTAAGTAACCCCGTTGCAATGTGCAGAACAGGAGAAAGTTCCATACATCTGCCTCCCTGAGCTGTGGGAAAGCAGGGCTTGTGTGTGATTTGGGCAGCAAGATGGTGGGTGTACAAGGTATATTGGAGAGGGAAGAACTCTAAAAGGTGGCCTGGAGACAGAAGGTGATAGGATTCTTGTTGGACCTCTTGCTTTGGAATAGAGTCAAAGTGGGATAGAGTCAAAGTCGTGATTTTCCTTCAGATTCATTCTGCCTGTTGCAGTGTTTTCTGTTAAAAATCCTTCAGTGGTTATGGCTGACACTTATGCCCAGGCAAGATGCACTAACTCTGGCTTGGCCTAGTTTAAAGACTATTGGAAATTTACTGACATTCATAGGGTCAGGTTACACTAAGTCACCACACCAACCTACAGTATACCTTTAAAGTTTTGTTAAAATTTCCCTGTTTCCCTCATTTTTGGTGGCTTCTTCTTTGACCTGCTGCTCTGCCAAGGATGAAAGAGGATTATGTGTTAGGATTATGTGTTTCTTCTCGTCAAAGAAGACCTTGTTCCTTTCTGGATTTTAGTTCATCAGGTCTTTGCATCTTCAGTTCTCAGACAACTTTTTAAATTTTTCTTCTTTTTTTTAAGACTATGTTTTCATTGTTAGGTTGGAAATGATGTTCTCTTGCACCTTTCTACACTCTTAGCAGCAGTGATAGTCTTCTAATGATTAACTTTTAAATTCATTTTTACTGGCACAGAAAATCCCACTTCTTCTAACTGTAGCATTACTTGTTTGCTCTATTTGAAACATTTTTGGTGGACTGAATAAAGACGTTACTATCAAGACTTTATCCTTAGTAAAATTGTAAGATCAGACAACATGTTTTTGTCACCTCTGAAAAAGCATGACATTCTTAGATTTGTACCTTTCACTTTTTTCCAGCAAACCTTATGAGAAAATAAATATGATTGCTACATCTTTAAAACTTTTTGAGATTTTTACTTTGCTTTTGCAAGTTTTCTTCTCATAATGATCCAGAATTTATAATGTGCAGTTTGGTGTTTTCTTTTTCTTTTTTAACGTTCCCCTTCGAAGCATTTTAGGGTGGTCCTGATTGTTACCATCATAAAGTTTTGGTAGCTGCTTCTTAGATTTTTCACATAACAGCTCCCCAGTTTACAGCAGTGGGTCATCAGACTTAACTTGTAGAATATTTCTCCTCGTTTTTGTCTTTTATATATTTTCTTAATTGCATGTTCAGTGATCTATAATGTAGAATGCAGAGTGTATGTGAAGAGTATGTGGAAAAGAAGGAAAACATGTATCTTCACCATACTTGGACAGAACTCTAAAAACTACAGTGAAAGTGAATTAGTAAAGACAGAATGTAGAATACAGAAAATGTTTCCCTGGACTGTTTGCTTCTCAGTGCCGGATACATAAAAGTATACTAGTTTTTATTTTTCTTTCCAATGACTGAATGAATGGGAAGAGATTGAGATGCCAGTTTAAGAATAAAAATTTAACATACAGGTTCCTTTCTGTACGTCTCAGATCCTAGTAGTATGCTTAATATACAACAATTGTGGTTCTAAGTAAAGAAATACTGATTGTCCTGGAAAGTGTATGTTTCACTTGATCTATTCTTTCTTCATAATGTTTTTATACTGTTGCCTTTATATTCACTAAGAATCATATATTCACTGTGGGTAGGGAATTATTCACAGCTTAGCCCAGTATCTGGCTCCTAATAGGCACTGAGATGTTAATTTGGTTAAAATACATTGTTAGGTGAGTAATAGTGTGACTGTGTCCTTGGCTGAACCAATGTGATGAACAGTGTAGCATCACTGGCTCCAAGAAATAGAAAATAAGAGTTTTCTCTGTTCTAAATTTAGCTTTAGTGGCATTTCTAGTTTTGTTACTTTAGCTTCTCCATGAATTGAATAAGATATGACTGTTATTTCTTGATGTAAATGTGTCTAATCCAGCACAGAGCTGTAAACCGTTTTGTGCTCGGCTGCACTCATATTCACTGTCCTCTCCTGGCTGTCCACTAAATTTCATTAACATTGCATGTCTTTTCTACACCCCAAACTACAGACTATTTGCAGTTTATCTTAACAATGGCATACTATTCATACTGTACTTTGAAGTGTGTCCAGTATTTCCTATAGCTTTATTTTTGTTTAGTAATTTTCTAGCAGTTGATTATTATAAAAGAAACGTGAGAAATGTAAAATGATTAAGACACATTTTAGTGCACTGGATTGTATTTTTCCTATTGTTTTAGAGGCTGGGGCTCAGTAAATAGAGGATATATAACAAATAAATAGAAAGAAGCATCTTTGTGATAGGACGGGAACCCAGCCTCATAAAATACAAGTGCATGATTCCTTTCAAATAGTCTGTTTATGTATGAAGTTTTCTGAAGCCAATGTTGTGTGATGAGTTAATTCTGCAAACTGGAATTGTTTTCAGTTAGCGGTGTTATTTCTCATAATGTAAACAGAAGTGGAACTCTTTCCTTGTGGATGATATGTTTTTATTTAATCTCTATAATTCAGTAGGCTTATTCTTTGCTGTATTCCTCTAAGGGCTAAAGGTGACTCAAGTTTGAGTCATTGCATCCTGCCTCACTTGGAGACAAGGTGTTAGTAATTCTTTGATTTTCTTATACCACACTGGATTTTGTTCTTTTCTTTTTTTATTATGATTGAATGAAAATGTACATTCCTATATAAATTTGCATGCTGACCTATATGCAGCTCCAACTGCTCTCCCAGCCCGGTGACAGCACACTCTTCCTCTCTGCTCCATACATGTCTTACCCTCCCAACAAACTCCTGTCCCCTTCTCTCCACCCACTCCCCTTCCTCCAGTAAGAGGTCAGCAGGACATCATCCTATAGATGCATAGCACCATAAAGTGTGCACATGACATGGTCACTCTGTGTCACCAAGTCCAATTGATTCCTGTCTAAGAGTTGGCCTCCATTATGATTTATGGACAGGGGCAGCATCAGGGCCAGGGCCATGCCCCCAGGGGAACTCCGAGGCCCGTGGACAATCAATTGTGGTTTTTTAATGCAGATCTCAGGGTGCACACCTTTTAATTCTTGCATTGCCAGCGAGACTGAACTTTGTGAGCTTCCATCACGGCTGTCACTGGTGGTGGCTGACGCCATCTGGCTCTTCTGGTCACAGGTTGATGTAGTCACCCACTCATGTGGGTCTCTGTGTCTTCTGGGCTCTCTTTCTCTCATGTCGTTTTGGTCCTTAGAGAGCATCTGTTCCTGCTGAGTTGGGACCATTTGCTGTACCCTCAGATGGCAGCTTTGGCAGCTTTTAAGACCCAAGACGCCTCTCACCAATGTGAGGTGCAGAAGGCTATCTTAACAAAACGCTAGTTGTGCCAGTTGGCCTCAATTTCCCCTGAGAGCATGGTCTCTGGCCCCCGCCCCAGCTACTCTGTCCTTGTAATGTTGGATTAAGAGGGGAGAAGTGATCATGTTATGTTGAAGTCCAGTTAATACTGATTTTCTTTCTAATGTGTACTGTCATAGATTTCACTCAAACAAATTTCTATCTGCTATCTAATCTAAACCGTGCCCCCCCCCCCCACCTTTGCAGCCGTCAAAGAGTCTTTTCTTCTATGCCTGAGTCTGCTTTTAAGTTCTTATTGTAGGAGTCTCGTACAATATTTGTCCTTCTGTCGCTGACTACTTACACTCGACGTAATGTCCTCTAGTTGAAACCAGGTTATGAGATGTTTCCTAAAATCATCATTGTTCCTTATCATTGCATAGTGTTCCATTGAGTATACATACCATAGTTTACCTATCTATTCCTCTGTTGTTGGGCATCTGGGTTGATTCCATCTTTTTGCTGTTGTGGACTGTGCTGTGATAGACATTCATGTGCCTGTATCGGTTGGTGTGAATGGCCTTGATTCTGTAGGATATATTCGAAGCAGTGGAATTACTGGGTCAAATGGTGTATCTATATGTGGCTTTTTAAGGAAGTGCCAGATTGCTTTCCAAAGAGGTTGCACCATTTTGCAGTGCCAACAACAGTGTGGGAGAGTTCCAGTTTCTCCGCAGTCTCTGAAGCATTTGTTGTTTTGCGTTTTTTGATCATGGCCTACCTTGTTGGGGTGAGATGGTATCTCATTGTAGTTTTGATTTGAATTTTTTTACTAGCTAATGATCCTGAGCATGTCCACATGTGTTTGTTGGCTACCAGGATTTCCTCTTTAGAGAAGTGTCTGTCCATCTCCTTTGCCCAATGTTTAATTGGATTATTTATCTTTTTCTTATTGATATTTTGTAGTACCTTATAGATTATGAAGATCTGGTGTCAGTCTGACATATAGTTGCCAAATACTTTTTCCCATTCTGTAGGTGGCCTTTTAATACTCTTAATGAAGTCTTTGGATGAGCACAAGTGTTTGACTCTTAATACTTCCCATGTATGTGTTTTCTCTTCTGTTGTTTGTGGTTTGTTTGACAGATTTTGAAGTCTGTCTACATTGTGTGTTAAAACTTCCATTGTTGTTCCTACTTTTTCTTGGATGAGCTTTATTGTTTTAGATTTGATATTTAGGTATTTTATCCTGTTGGAGTTGTTTTTTTGTATAAGATGTAAGATAGGGATCTTGTTTCAGTTTTTTGCAGGTGGATATCCAATTTTGCCAGCACCGTTTGTTGAAGAGATTGTTTTTACCCAGTGTAATGTCATAGGGCCTTTGTTGAGTATCAACTGTTCATAGGCAGATGATGTTATCTCTGTGGTCTCAGTTCTGTTCCATTGATCTATCTGTCTCTTTTTGTACCAGTATTGGCCTGTTTTGACTACTGTGGCAGTGTAATAGGTTCTAAACTCTGGTAGTGAGAGGCCTCCCAGTGTGTTCTTCTTCTTCAGTAGTTAGTGCTTCACTTATCTGGGACTTCTTGCCTTTCCAGACAAAGTTGGTGATTTGTTGCTCCATCTCATTAAAAAATGTCACTGGAATTTGTATTGGGATTGCATTATGTAAGGAGATTGCTTTGGACAAAATAGACATTTTCACAATGTTAAGTCTTCCTATCTGTGAGCAGGGTAGGTTTCTCCATTTATGTAAGTCTTTCTTAGTTTCTTGTAGTAAGCGTTTGTAGTTCTCTTTGTAAAGGTCTGTTATTTCTCTGGTTAGATTAATTCCTAAGTACTTTATCTTCTTAGGGGCTAGAGTAAATGGTATTGATTTAGTGATTTCTTCATTAATGATCTCGTTGTTGGTATAAAGGAATCCTACTGATTTACTTATGTTTGTCTTGTATCCTGAGACTTTGCTGAACTCTTCCATCAGTCTGCGTTGTTTCCTTATGTATTCTTTAGGATTCTCTGCATGTACAATCATGTCATCTGCAAATAGGGAGATTTTAACTTCTTCTTTCCTGATGCAGATGCCCTTTATTTCTTGGTCTTGTCTAATTGCTCTGGCTAGAACTTCTAGTACAATGTTGAATAGGAGAGGTAAGAGTGGGCATCCCTGTCTAGTTCTTGTTCTCAAGGGAGACTGTTTCAGTCTCTCTCCATTCAGGGTGACGTAGGCAGTTGGCTTTGTATAAACGGCCTTTTTGCATTGAGGAATTAGCCATCTGTTCCTATTTTGCTGAGAGTTTTTTAGCATGAATGGGTGTTGGACTTTATCAAATGTCTTTTCTGCATCAGTAGACAAAATCAGGTGATTCTTGTCTGTTGTGTTATTTATGTGGCTGATCACATTCATTGTTTTTCTGATGTTGAACCAACCTTGCATCCCTGGTATGAATCCAACTTGGTCATAATGGATTATTTTTTGGACATGTTGATGTATTCTATTGGCAGGAATTTTTTTGAAGAGTGTGTCATCTAGGTTCATGAGTGGTATCAGTCTCTAATTCTCCTTTTTTCATGGGTCTTTCCCTGGCTTTGGTACCAGAGTTATGCTGGCTTCGTAAAATGAATTTGGGAGTATTCTATCCCTTTCAATACTGTGAAATAGTCTCAGTAGTATTGGAGATAACTGTACTCTAAAAGCTTGGTAGAATTCTGGGTGAAACCACCTGGGCCTGGGCTTTTTTTTTGTTGGTAATTTTTGATGACTTTTTCAATCCTTCTTTGTGATGAGTTTATTAAGTTGTTCTGCTTCAGCTTGTGATAATTTTGGTAGGTGATATGAATCAATGAATTTGTCCATTTACTCTAGGCTTTCAAATTTGTTACATTCTTTCATCACATTTTGTTATGATATTTTTGATTTCTGTTGGATCGGTTATGATGACTCCCCTCTCATTCTTATTTGGGTTATTTGTTTCCTTTCCTGTTTTTCTTTAGTAAGTGTAGCCAGTGGTTTGTCAGTTTTGTTGATCTTTTCAGAAAACCAGCTTTTGGTCTTTTCAAGTTTTTCAGTTGTTCGTCTGTTCTCTAAATCGTTTAGTTCTGCTCTCATCTTTTGGATCTGTTTTTTTCTGGTGCCTGAGGGTTCCTCTGTTGTTCTTGCTCTCCTTGTTCAAGCTGTAGGGTTAGTTCTTTGGTTTGATGTCTTTCTTCCTTCCTCATATGTGCATTTATGGAGATAAACTGACCTCTGAGCACTCCTTTGACTGTATCCCTTAGGTTCTTGTAGGAAGTGTTTTCACTCTGATTGGAATCCATAAATTTCTTGATTTCATCCTGGATTTCTTCTATAAACCACGTTTTTTTTGAGAAAGATGTTGTTCAGTTTCCATGAGTTCCACTGTCTGTCTATATTTTTCCTGCTTTGGTTTTGACTTTTATGGCTTTATGATCTGAGAAGATGCTTTGCATTAATTCAGTGGTATGGATTTTGTTGAGAATTGCTTTATGTCCTAACACATGGTCAATTCTGGAGAATGTTCCATGTGCACTGGAGAAGAAGGTGTAGTTGTCTGCTGATGGATAGAACGTTCTGTATATGTTGATGAGGTCTAATTGGTTAATTGTGGCCATAAAGAGTTCTCTGTCTTTATTGAGCTTTTTTCTAGGCAATCTGTCCAGTATTGAGAGTGGAATGTTCAAGTCTCCCATTGTTATTGTGGAGTGATATATCTCATTTTTGAGTGTAGCTGTGTTTGTTTGATGAATTTATATGCCGTAATATTAAGTGTATTAATATTTAATATTGTTAAGTCCTGTTTGTGTATTAAATGTTTCAGCAATAAATAGTGTCCATCCTTGTCCATGATAGTGGATTTTACATTAAAATCTATTTTATCTGAGATTAGAATTGTCACACCTGCTCTTCTTTGTGTATTGTTTGCTTGATGTATATTCTTCCATCCTTTAGTTTTCAGATTGTTCATATCTTTAAGGTGAGTTTCTTATAGGCAACATATGGATGGGTGGTGTATTTTGATCTAAGATATCACTCAGTGTCTCTTTACTGGAGCGTTCAGTCCATTCACATTCAGTGTGATTATTGATAGGTATGTTTGCAGTCCTGCCATTGTGATATGTTTATTTTTGTGTTGATGTTTTCTCTGTTGTTCTTATTAATCTCTTCTGAGACATTCTTCTTTATGAGTTGCTTTTTCACCTTTTTGAGGGCTGGGTTTGTTGTTGAGACTGCTGTATTATGTTTCTTGATTTGATATGTTTCATGCTTATTGTGATTTCCAGCTGTGCCTTATATCCCCCTTAATAAACTATATATAAAACCCAGTGTCAGTTACTACCATTCTTATCAACTTTCTCTCCACCTGGAAGGAGTATAACGGCTGTAGTACATTCCTCTTTTTAATATGATGACATCATACTTTTTATGATATGGTCACTAGATGATTTCTTTCACTATTACAGCTTGGAATGAGTTTGGAACCTTCCCTAACTGAGTAGGTTTCTGGGTGATGTGTCCTGTATTTGCTTCTAAAATTTAAAGTTAGTAGTTTTGTTCTTCTAAGCCAAGAGCTGTTTTCATTATTTCTTGTAGCTTTCATTTGGTTTTTACAAAGTCTCCGAGTTCCTGTTTATGTGCAAATGTGTAAATTTTCATTTCCATACTTGAAAGATAGTTTTGCAGGATGTGTAATTCTTGGTTGGAAGTTTTTCTCCTTCATGGGTTGGAATGTGTCATTCCACTGTCTCCGTGCCAGCATTGTTTCTGCTAAGAAATTTGACTAAAGCCTACAGGGTTTCCCTCTGAATGTTAGCTTTGCTTTGAGTCTTGCTGCCTTTAACAGTTTCTGCTTGGGTTTCATTTTGTTAAGCCTGATTATAATATGTCTTGGAGTCTTTCTTTTGAGATCTATATTGAGTAGCATTCAGTATGCACCTTGGATATCTATATTCTCTTCTTTCATAATTTCTGGGAGGTTTTCTGTCAGCAGCTCATCAACAATACTCTCTGTGTTCTCAAGTGTCTTGCCCTGTTCAGGAACTCCACTTAATCATAGATTGTTCCTCTCAGTAAAGTTCCACGTGCTTCTTAATGCGTCTTCATTTTTCTTGTTTCTTTTTTCTGCTTTCTCCTCGTAGATGCTGGAGCCAGTAACTGTGCTTTGCAAATCATAAAGTTTCTTTTCCATTTGTTCCATTCTGTTTTCTTGGCTTTGAATTGAAGTTTCTGTGTCTTTGATTTTGTTCTTGATCTGTTGGATTTCTAAGTACTGGTGTTCCATCAGATTGAACAGCTTGTTTAATTTTTCATTTTTCTCTGCTGCATTTTGTATAAGATCTAGGAGGGCTCTGTATATAATCCTTTTGTATTCACCTTCCAGTAGTTTCAGAAAAGCTTCTTCATCTGGGAAGTTGTGAGGTGGTTTCTTTTGGGGGCCTTCTGAAGCCATGGGTGATTACTTTGTTATGATTTTCTCTGGATTTTGTTGCTTTTTAGGCATCATATGAGTCAATAGAGGCTTGGAGAGATTCTGTGAGGATGGACCACAGTTGTTTCTGTAGGCTGTCTTAAATTTAGAGGTAAAAAATATCTGAGAACTTCCAAAGTCAGTCAAGTTTTCAGTTGTGTAGGTCCCTCTTCCCAGCTGGCAGAGTAATCGCCTCTATATCCAACCCCAGATGTTATAAACTAGATCAAAATACAGAAAGGCTATGGTCCTGCTGGCCTCTGCTGTTGGGCCCCAGCTGTAGATGACACTGTGTAGAATACTGCTTTTCTGCTGGATAAGCACTCTCCTCTGGGGAGGTGCTGCCTCCGAGCCCAGGAATTAGATCCAGGTGAGGCTTCCATGTCTGTATCTTCCCCTCCCAGTGGAACAAGATGGTGTCCTGCATAAGCTCCTCACCATGCTGGGACCAAAAGAGAGGCCAAAGGTGCTGAGATGCAGAGTCCAAAGCCAGGCTCTCAAAATATGGCAATTTCCCTTGCCAATCCCACCAGCAGTGCTTCTGAGATCAGTGGCTTGTCAAGTCTCAGCCCCACCCACTGGCTAAGACAGAGAAAACAGAACTGAAATGGTGAGTTGCATTTGGTCCGTGCAGGCCCCTGCTCTTCAAGAGTGGTTTCCGTGAAAGAAAGGAGGTTTCGTGTTTAGTAGTGTGAAGTCCATATTAACAGTCCTATGCCATGTCCTGGGGCTCACCAGGTGTCCAGAAGGCTGTGTTTAATTATCAGTTCAGGTCTTAGTTTCTAGAGGAATCCAGGGAGATGTGTGTTTAGTCTGCCATCTTAACTCCGCCTCCTGGATTTTTCTTTTTTTTTTTCATGTAATATGGCAGTTTCTTCTGAACCCTGGTAATTGTCATTTTCCTCTTTTAGTATGTATGTTGTTGTTGTTAGGTGCCATTGAGTCGGTTCTGACTCATAGGGAGTCTATATAGGTCAGAGTGGAACTGTCCCCCTGAGTTTCCCAGCAGCACCTGGTGGATTTGATGTCCTCCTGGTTTGCAGCTGTAGCACTCTACCAGTACAACACCAGGGTTTCCTGGCTATGTATAGTTCTAGTTTATAACTCCTGAAACCCTTCATCATTCAGCAGTTGCTTACTTTGTCTCAGGTTGCAAGAATCACTCATTCTTCCTTCTACTCATCATCTTTATTTGCCGCTATATATCTAACTAGTTTAAATCTGTGTATAGTAAATATTGTTTTCCCTCATGTATGAACACCAGTGGAAAGCCATGGTGCGGGGAGACACTAGAGGGTATAAGGAATTGGTTCAGGGTGAATTTTTCGAGTACCTTTTAAAGCTCTTATTTCCTATACTGTGTTTTCAGTTTCAGTGAATCCCTTTATTAGTCATCAGTTTTGTAGTGTAATTGATCTGTCTTCTATGCTTAATTCTTCGAGCACAGCTTAATGACGTATTATTTTGTTGCCCGTAGCACACTGGAAACACATCTTGAGTATTTCTGAAGTCCAATCATTTTTCTCGTCTTCGTTTTTACTGCACTGTCTCGTCCTCCCAGTCTTTTATCATTTCTTTGCATTCAACTCTTGCCTATCTTCAGTTCACTCTACCCAGATACCAGAGTGCTCATGTATAATGTTAATCTGATCATGTTTTCCCCCTACTGAAAGCTTTCAGTGGCACTGGGGGTAAGTGAGATCCTTAGTATGGTCAATGAGGCCTGGTGTGGTTGGGCCAGTTTTCTGTTGTGGCTTTCTCCAGATGCCTGTATAGGCCCATGATAAGGCTGATTTCAGTTCCTCTTTTGTTCCTATAAGACTTCTTTGCCTATGAGACTACTCTGGCTCTGTTCCTCTGACTTGGCTGGTTTATCTTCAGTTCTTAGCGGAAATGTCTCCTTCCCCAGAGAGACTCACCTTCCAGGGTTAGGTCAGGCCTTGCTGTTACATGTTCTCATGATACCCTGAAATGTGGGAAATGACAGTTGAGACTGAGCTGCTACAGTAGCCCTCAGATGAGTCTTCTTGACCCCAGAGATTTAGTGTATTTATTTATATAAGGTATATATAACTTTCCTCATTGCTCCCTTTTTCTCTGTGGGTAACTGGCTTTACTCATTTACAGTTCTCTGTCTGACTCTGTCAAGGTCTGTACAGTTGTAATTAATCAGTTGTTTGGAATCTGTTTAACGCATGCTTTTTCTGAGAGATAGCAAGCTCTC
Source organism: Heterohyrax brucei (assembly GCA_028571685.1). Lineage (NCBI taxonomy): Eukaryota > Metazoa > Chordata > Mammalia > Hyracoidea > Procaviidae > Heterohyrax > Heterohyrax brucei. The sequence continues at coordinate 7,516,742 of CM053143.1, forward strand.
TATGGTCTGTATGCCCAGCCCGTGGAGTACCTGGCAAGGTATTCAGTAAATACTACTGATCCTTGTAATAGAGTCACTCAACACTTACTGAACTATTTGTAAAATATGCATTCTTTTCCTCTCATGACAGAAGTTCTCATTTTGTCCTTCATTTAGTTCATTTTCTCTGCTGGGTTTGCCATTCTTGGATTAGAAAAGCTGTCAGCTTTTCATTACGCAGTTGATAATTACTTTTTCCCTTACATTTTGAGGCGCCGTGGTAGAGCAGTGGTCAACAATTGAGCTGTTTATCCAAAAGGTCAGTACTTTAACTCTGTCAGGCAGTTCTAGTCTGTCCTGTAGGGTTGCTGTGAGTACTGGAATTGACTCAACAGTCAGATTTTATACTTTTGTGGTTTAATTACAGATTGTTTGTTGTTGTTAGTTGTTAAGTGCCATCGAGTTGATTTCACTCGTACTGACCCCATGTTATAGAGAGCTGCCACTAGGGTGTCCTTGGCTGTAACCATTTCCATAGTGGAGCCACTTATGGGTTATAACCACTAATCTTTCATTTATCAGCTTTAGCACTTAACCACTGTGCCACTAGTGCTCCTTAACTGCATACTAAATGTTTAAATAAATAAAGTTTTAGGGAGGTCTCTAGATATTGAATTTTTTTTTTTTTTTGTCACCAGAATGGAGCATTCTTGCAGACCTGAGACCCCGTATATAAATATTGTGGTATCACTTAACCGATGTAAAGTGCCATCTGAAGTTTTCCCTCACAATTGTATTTCAGTCCCATCAGCTTAGTGTGGGTTACTAAGAATATGGGCCAAAATCTTTATGTCCTAGGCAAGGAACTTTTTAAAACAGATTGGCTGTCTGGGCATGTTGCCTTGCTTCTTGCTCCAAAAGGATGCCGTGAGCAGCAGAGTGAGAGGAAGTGGAACTTTCATTCTCAGCTCTGCAGTGCCAAGGTGATGGTGAAGCCAGGAGCAATCTGACTACATTAAAAGTAGACAGGAAAGAGCCGTTTGGCTGTTCAGGAGTGGGCTGGTGACTTACTGGTGGCTCCCCTTCCTCATTTCATAGCGTGGAGGAAATGGTTGTAGATGAGAGCCTATCTTTTGCAGTTGGTGCTATACTTATTTTGCTGTGAGCTTGAAGCAAGTAGTTTATGCGCTGATGCTTTATAACCTTCATGCAGGGAGAAAGCAGAATGCCCGTGGGAGTGAGTGCTGGGAGGGCTGTTTGCTTGTTCATATCTGGCACAGTGCTCTTGGAGATTCAGAGGACTTTTAAGACTTGTAGCGATTATTGAATTATAGTTAATTCTTACAGCTTGCCTTCGCTGGAAAAGATTACCCAGTAGTTAAGAAGGGTGTGAAATGCTATTACAGGAGTGATGACTTTCAAAAGTCTATTCAGGATCAAATGGAAATTAGTATTTGGCTTTCATGTCAACCATTTATTTTCTCTTCCAGTTTTCTGTGTTTTTGGATCATCTACGTTGCCTTTGAGTTCCTTGCCAGAAAAATGAGTTTTCTGACACTTTTGATTAAATGCACAAAAATTGTTTCACGTAAGAAGCTTTTCACAGTTTAAAGGGGAGTATTTGTGGCTTTTCTACCTATTGTCCTTTCCCAGTGGTAAGGGTTTTCAGACAAAAATCTCCAAATGTATGAACTGAAGCCAAGAAATACTGACACTTGGGCCTAAGGACTGAAAATGAAGCTCAAGGACAATGGGACAGAAATACATCAAACAGTTAACAGTGTTGTTTTCTTAGAGATGGAATTGAGATGAAGGAAAATTACTTTCCATTTTTGCTCTGTGTGTATCTGGATAACACCAAGCGTGAGTTTCTTTTATAACGGAAAACTTCATCATCACAATATAGCCTCATGAGGTAGAAAAGGAAGTTTTGATTTTTGGGGCCAAGAGTAACCACACTTGTTACTGGTGTTTTTCAGGCCTGGCGTTTCTTTGACCCTGCAGGCTTTTTCGGAAGAGGAAAGAAAGCAGTGGTTGGAAGCACTGGGTGGAAAAGAAACTGTAAGAATAATTAATGGTTCGATTTTTACTGTAAATTCTTTAGAGTTTATTTGTGTTTATTTTTATGTTTCTCTTTTTTTCTGGTTATTTGAAAATATTCCTGCTGAAATTGGGGCTAGAATTCATTTCAGAAGTGTTCAGTATTCAGCAGAATACCTATGACTGATGTATCATTAATTGTTAGTTCTGATTTTTCTTGGCTTTGCTACTCTGATTTGCTTTGCTTGAAGAAGTCATCTAAATTCTCAATTTCTTCTTTCTTAAAAACAAACAAACAAAACACCCATTGCCATCTAGTCAATTCTGAGTCATAGCAACACTATGGGACAGAGTAAAACTTCCCCAGAGAGTTTCCAAAGAGTGCCTGGTGAATTCAAACTGCAGACTTTTTGGGTAGGAGCCATAGCACTTTGTCACTGTTCCACCAGGGTTTTCCTCTTGCATACCTGACAGTATTTTAGGTGACAACCACAATAAATGCTTGCAATGCATTTTGACTTCAGTGGAGATGGAGGTGTGATACAGTCAGTAGCATAAGTGATTGCTGCCCTTATTTTGCTTTATTTAATAATTTATGCTTTGGTCTGATGACTTACAGTATGCGGTATTATATAGTCATCAGGACTAGGTCTCTATTCAGATTTGTTTGAGGAATAAACTGAAGGTGGTGGTAAAGATGCAGAGGCACAGGAAGGCAGTCTTATGGCCTCTTCATTCAGGCATTGTTTTCATTATGATGGTCTAGTGGTCTTTGCTGTGAGCAAAAACCTTACAACTGAATCAGTTGTGGCTGATGACCTGGAGAAAATATGGCAGTTGTCAAGGATTTCAGTTTATGTGAATCTACAGTCAGTGCCCATGGAAGCAACTATCAAGAAATCAAATGTCATATTGCATTGGACAAATCTGCTATAAAAGACCTCATCATAAAATAGGACACATCAAAGATACTACTTTGAGGACTAAGGTGTACCTGACCCAAGCTATAGGGTTTTTAGTCACCTCGTATACATACAAATCCTGGACAGTGAGTAAGGAAGACTGATGGCTCTGACTTATTGTGTTCGTGAATAATATTGAATATATTGTGAACTACCAGAAGAATGAAAAAGTATGTCTTGGAATAAGTAGAGACAGAATACTGTACTTAGAAGTCAGGATGGTGATACTTCCTCATTTTGGATATGTTATCAGAAAGGACCTGTCCTTAGAGAAAGACATTATGCGTAGTGAAGTGGTAGAGTGGAGGTCAGGGTTGGAGGAGGGGAGAGGCCCTGAATGAGGTAGGTTAGTACAGTGGTTGCAACAGCGGGCCCATGCATAGCAGTGACTGTGCAGATAGCAAAGGATGGCTCAGCATTTCATTCAGTTGAGTTGGAACTTGTTCCACAGTACCAACAACAATGGGGCCTTTGAGAGTTGAGATTTGGCAGGTCATGTATTAGATTTAGTGAATGTAATGATAGAAAACACCATAGGAACCAATTTAAAGAAACTCTGCACAAAACATTAAGACTCTAGATAAACTTCTTGTGACGTAGCAGGTAGGTTTTTGATGTTTCAACAGGGCTTAAAAAAAGGACGTGGTTTGAAAGGCAGAAAAGGGTTACATATGGTAAAAAAGAGAGCAGTGTGGTAATAGAGCTTATGAAATGATGATACTATCTGATTATAACAGAAACCACAGTAGTCAGAGGACAGGCAATAGTGCACAAGGAGGCTGGGCGGTAGTGCAAATTGCCAGTTTGATATGGTACTTGAAAAATGAAAACCCAGATCATACCTTTTAAAACAGATGCTGTAATATGAGACCGTATCACTGTTAAGGGAAAAAATTAATAAGATTTGTATGTTCTCTTCTGATATTTGAACTACATTTGACCTATTTAATTTTACTGGATCCTATTCTTAATCTGTTCTTGAAATTTTTAGCTGCGGGTCAGGAGTACTTATAGCATTGATGGTTTCTGAGATCCCAAAAGGATTATACTGATCTTCTGTGGTAACAATAATGCACCAAGACATGGCTCTTTGGAGATTTAAGAAGTACTTAAGAAGTGGATTTGCATTGCAAAAACATCACATGACCAAATCAGTGAGAAATAATCAGTTGATGGTGCCAGTGTGACCATAAAGACACATGTGTAACTTTCTGTTTAGAGTAGGAAGGAAATGATGAGCTCAGAGATGCACAGACAAAGGCCTATCTTCAGAAGGAAAATACTCTGCTATGTGTTTATATGAGGACACTGAAATTACTGTATATTTTTTACCTTGCAGACATTGATCAGCATTAGATTCATCATCTTGGTGTTTCTGATGAGTTATTTTAGCTATGGGCAGGAGTCATCTCTTTCTCAAGTAAAGAACGAAATTGTAGAAATAATGTTAAAAAAACCTCAAACAAACAGAGATTTACCTTATTTGTTACAATGCTGAAATGCCATGATCCCTTCATGTTGTTTTGCTACTTTGGCATACTCAGCAGAGATAAAAGGCAATGTGAACTCAGAGATATCTCCATTTGTTATTTGTCTTTGCATCCAAGAGCAGGATAGTATGTAATTAATTCATACCAAATTTATGAACTAGATTTTTTGCATGGTTCTAGGTTAGCCTACTTGAATTACTTTTATCAACTTGGTAAAAAATGTTAAATCCTCTCTTTGTCTTTTTTACTAGCTGTTCCAAAGTTTTAATAGAGCCATTCCAAAACAAGAAGGAAGTAAGTACTAATTTGTAAAATGTTCATCATGCTTTTATTATTATTATTTTTGAGTTGCTCTGTCCTTATTACTGATGTCACACTGTTATTGCCTACACCCTCTCTGCTCTCTCTGGTCCCCTGATGGGTATACATATTCTATCTTAGCCACTGGGAACCCACTCAGATTGTTTTGTGTTGCTGTAAGTCTCATTGATCTCTCCCATGTGTAAGCTTTTTCAGACAGCGCTTCCTGTATCATTCACTCTGACATTTATTTGTAAAGCCTTAAATGATTACAGAAGAGTTCGAGTTTGCAGCCTTCAGCCTCCTGTCTAAGTTGTAATCCACTGTGGGTATTGGTTATTTATCAGCCTTCCCTTAATATCCTCCTAGTCTCTGGGTGTGGACCATGCATAATTTACAGCCAGATGTATCCAAATAGTCTAGCACAATGCCCTTCACAAACATTGCATGCACTAAAGGAAAATAAAGTACAGCCTACTTTTGCTCTCAGAATTTATAGAGAGATAAAACAAATATGGGACCTGATGTTCTGGACTCTTTACAAATTTAATTTTGATGTCTTGAGGGCAAATTAAGGCTATGTTTATCACACATCCACTGTTTAAAAGCATAATAAAAGATGCTTCTTGTAGCCTTAGCACGGAAAATTGACAGGGTGCTTCAGAAAGGTAGCAAAAGCGCTGAAACATCTTTCTTTCTCCTTCCTTTTTATTTCCCTCCTTTCCTTTCTTACTTCCTTATGGAGAATAAATACATGCTTTTGGGGGGAAAAATAGTTTTGCTAAGCTTCCAGGAGTATTTGTGTTTTATAAAACTTTGTGAATAGTAGATCCTTGAACCACAAACTGGTGCTCAGTTTTCCTCGTTAAAATTTTTCTTTAGCTTGGCACTATAGTTAATCTGCAGTGTTTATATTTATGGATCATTCTTGTTATTTCTGCTGAGAACTAAAGTTTTTATTACTGATCTCTAGGTTCTAACTGAAGAGCCTAAAGATACACACTCTCCTGATTTAGTTTTTGAAACATTAATTGTCTTTTATACACAAATGTGCCAGCCTAATCATAGACAAGCATCTATACTAGGAAAATTATGAAATTATATTTTCAAAGTAGTCTGTTGTGCTACATGAATCATCTGTTTTAAATTCATTATGAAAACAGCAAAATATTATTTTACAGGCTTAGAACATGGCATAAAATATGAAAATTTTAATTCAAACTCATTGCCCAAATAATATATTTAAAAAGCTCTTCTGAGAAAAAAAAATTCTAGATTTTCAAAAAAGAAAGTTTATGTTCTGTCTTAGACGTTTGAGTAATTTAAGACTCTTGATTTGTTTGAGTGTGTGTTTGCATCAGACTTGCATTAAAACCAAGTTGCTGTTAGAAGGCTTGGCAGAATGTGTCTTGACTGTTTCTAGAAAATGTTTTCTAAAGATTTATATCAGCTTCTTTTTTAGTTTTTAAAATGAGTTATATTTATTAATTTTAAAATAGAAATTTAATTATAAATGATTGGTCATAGATGTCCTGATATCCCAGCAAGTGCTCTTACTCTAAACATATGAAAAAATATTACATAACTTAAGCAAGGAAGAATACACAGCCAAGCCAAGTGCTGTAGAGTTGGATCCGACCGACAGAGACTTCAGCTTTTTTTCCAAAAATGCGAAACAAGAATTACACAGAATTTTGAGAATTTTGTTCCCTCTCTGATAAGGAGAAATGTAGTGATTAACTATGCTGTTAATACTTTCTAACTATATTTATTGTAGGTGCACAGTTGGATAAGATGGGATTCACAATTCTCAGAAAATGCATCAGTGCCATTGAAACACGAGGTAACATGGTTGAATCATTTTATTCATGAAACACTATAGGTATGTAAAATATAATAGTCACTGAAAATGCTTACTATGTGGGTGAGTGTTGTAGAATGACTGACGTTGACAGAAAGAGCACATTGGACGTAATATAGGACCAATTGGTTCATTTACTCTTGACATACCTGTGTATTACAGCGTAAGGTCACTGCTAAAGGGAGAATCATTACAAGAATCAGCAGTACTGGAAAACCAATATCCACCACTTTTTTTTTTTTTTTTTTTGGTTCATGCACTAGTAAGGTTCTCTCCTGTCCTCCAGGTCTTTTGGGCTTCCATTAAAAAAAGTAAAAAATCTTCTTTCTTATAGCATAATTTACAGATAGTAAATTTACTGATTTAAAATGTACTACTGATGAGTTTTGACAATATATAGTTCTGAAACTACCATAACCATGGAAGATTTCTCTCTGCCCCCAAAGTTCCTCTGTGCCCCTGATTATAAAAATCATCTTCCACTCCATCATATCATAGTCCTTAGTAACCAATAAGCTACTTCTTATTAGTTTTGCCTTTTAGCATTTTACATAGATGGAATCATTTGTCTGACTTTTTTATTTAGCATAATGCTTTTGAGATATATCATGTGTCTGTGTGTCCTTAGCTGAATTTTTTTTCCTTTCACAAATTTTATGTACAGTGAGGTGTGACAACTAAAATAATTATCAAATTGTTAGATGTAAATATTTAGCACAGTCAGAGAGACGTGTGAAGGACCAAAATGTGTGAAGGACCCAAAACATCTATCAAGTATCATACTCTACAAATTGAAGTTTATATTCTACAAAACCAGTTTCCCAGTGACCTCAGACAAGGAACACTTGTGCATATGTCTAAATTTTCCTAGCCTTTATGGATGCAAGTTCAGAAAAATACTGTTTTTTGTGAGCAATATAAAAACAATACTTTGGAAAGAGCAATAACTTTCCAGTACTTGCGTTGTACAGGTAGAACCCTTCTTGCAGTGTATGTGAGTTACAGCAAATCACACTTATAACCATGCTTTTTTTGTTTTGTTTTTGTACATCTTGTAATTGTGTCTTCCTGGGGAGGATGATGGGAGAAAATGCATGTAGGAGATAGGGAAAAAATTGCTGAGTTATGGGTGCATGCTCTCAGCAACTGATCAGGATGATATGGTGGAAGAAGATCAGTGGAAAAATTATCCATGTGGCAAGAACACTAACTTTAGAACTGGATGTTGCTGATGTGAAGCGGCCTCTAGATCATAAAGAAGGGGAATTGGCCCATCAGGATTTAATGCATTTTAAGAGAAAAAAATGTTGAAGAAGAAAGACATAATGAGGAAGTTGTCAAAAAATTTTATGGTGAAAGAATTAGCTTGAGTTTTTTTCTAAACCAAGTTCGGGGCTTCAGTTACTTAAAAACATGAAACCAGCTGTCAAGTATTGATCACTTTACTAATGTTGGTATGCACATTTAGTAAGTAAGGAGAATTACAGTGACATACATGAAGAAAACAAAGACTGTACAGTATTCTCACTGTCCATTGTTAATCTAGATGATCCACACACTTCCACAAATGGAGTTATTACTGCTGCTGACAAAATGCCAATGTTGTCCATTTGTTCTTCATCATTGCAATAAATTTTTATTGTTTGCGTGTTTTTTTCATGTATGTGTTAAAATATATCTGTAGGTTTATATATATGGTTTCCAGTCCTCAAAGACAAATACTGAATTTGTAAAGATAATGGTAATAAAAGGCAATAATGATGAAAACTAAAGAAAACAATAAAAGAGGTATTTGACCCGTGTCAGAACCACTTGTAACAGAGTTGTTGAAACAGAACTATTTGTATACTATGCTGTCATATCCAGAATGTCATATAGTTGGCATTTCTTTTTATTTTTAGGTTGTATTCTATTATGTGGTGTCTTATTTTTCTCATGCTTTTCTAACAAAAATATCATAAGTGAATGACTTAAAGAACAAGAATTTATTTTCTCATGGTTTGCAAGGCTAGCTGCCTGAATTCAGGGCACCATCTATAGGGGAAAGTGCTTTTTTGTTCTGGGGGAAGAGCTTTGTCTCAGCTTCTGTAACCCCAGTGTTCTTAGTTCCTTGGCAGTCTTCATGTGACATCTGTTGTCTTCTTCCCCTCCCTCCTATTTGTGCTTATAGGTCTCTGTGTTTATGCTATTCTTCATATCACTAAGAAGTGATTAAGTTTAGGACACACCCTGCATAGGTATGACCCCATTAATATAACAAAGAAAAGCCTATTTCCAAAAAAGATTAAATCTACAGATATGGAGGTTGTAACTCCAACACATTTTGGTTGGGGGACTCAGTTCAACCCATAATATATGGATATCCTACAGTTTGTTAGTTTACCTGTGTTGTAAGTATTTATGTTGTTTCCATTTTAAATTTAAGAAAATCTAATTCGTCCCCCTGGACAGAAGTGCAAAGGCTTTTTCTTTGTATTCCCTAAGGAAAGACAGGACCCTTGCCCTTTACAGCCAGTCAGTGAAATTTGGGAGGAGTCACCTATCAGACACTGCAAAATAGGCTGTGCCTGCAGGTTCACATTCTCTTTGTTTGAAGACCCAGTGAAGTATGGATAAACCGAATATTGAATTCACTTTCAAATACTGTATATCCTAGTCCTACTGTGGGTTACTTAATGGGATGAAGCACCACATTCATGTTTTCTGTCAAAACAAGGTCTTTATTATAAAACCAAAGCTGCCACCTGTGAAACTGGAGTGCAGGATAACGGATGAATACGAGCTGTTTTATGATTTGGGAATCTGCCCGTTAGTAGTGGGAGCCCACAGCACAGTAGAGCTTTTCTTCCACGTTTTCTCACAGTGGCAATTCAGGCTGACAGATTTCCATTCATTTCAACCTTGACTGAAGCTGAGCTGAGAAATTTCTTCATTTTCTTCGTGCTTCAAAAAATTTTTGAAATGTAGAGAAAATACTGTAATTTTTATGTCTTTCACATCAACGTTTATGTTTCTGTTTTTCTTGAGGTTTTTAAGTTAGGAGTCTTAATGGTATTATTTTCATGATTATTATTCAGATACATGACATTCTTTCCCCAAAGGATGTGCTTTATACATCCTTGCTTCTGCCTGAAATGGATAATATTCTATATAGAAGGTTTTCTTGTTGGTTATGGGTGGTTTTATGGAGTGTTCTGTGCATTGAATGGAATGGCTATATGGAATCTGTACATGTTGAGTACATTTTTGTTATGAATATGCAAATAGTTGTCTTTTTTTAACAGAGGAATGAGTCTATATAATTAAGATTTTCCAATTTAAAAAGAAAAAGAATGTTTTCCTTTTCAAATCTTGTGATTCCAAAAGTCTTCCATTTCTGAAAACTTTTGCTTTTAATAGACTAATTATAGAGTTAAAAAGGAACAAAAGTCAGACCATATTAAAAATAATGAATAACATAGAATCCTTGAGGTGTTTATTCTAAACTTGAAAATTTCTTCAAGGAATATTGTTCTTAGTAATTTTCCACCAGCATGCTATCATGAGTGTTGGTCTTTTTTATTCTATATTTGCTCTTGTCTCTTTTTTTTTCTTTTTGTCATTACTTTGCTCAGATACCACTTAATGACTCCTGGTTGTCACGTGAGACAGGATACCTCTGGGGAGGCCTTGGCCCGGAAAGTATATATACTGCAGCCTTGAAGGGAGTTACTCTTGCTCCTATCTGATTGGCCCTACTCAACCTGAGCCTCTAGGAAGCACATCCATATGAGGTGCCTGGAGGACAGGTAGAGAGCTGGAAATAGTTGGTGACAACCACTAGTGACTACACTTCCCTTCTGTGTACATGCCTAACGATTAGAGGCCTTCAATGAGATCTGATTGTGTAGTAGCTTCTAGTCACTGTTTTTAGTGTTAAAAATACAACTACCTCCCCACTAAAAGACCTCAACTGATGGTCCAGTGGTTTCGGGGTTCCCCTGGGAGCATGACCCCTCGCCCTGATGCTGCCCTTGACCATAAATCATAATGAAGGTCCACGATTCGGACAGGAATGGATTGAACTTGGTGATGCAGTGACCATATATTGGATGCACTTTATGGTTCTATACATCTATAGGATGTCATCCTACTGACCTCTGGCTGGAGGAAGGAGAGTGGGTGGAGAGGAGGGGAAAGGAGGCTGTTGGGAGAATGAGACATGTATGGAGCAGAGAGGAATAGTGTGCTGTCACCGGACAGGGAGAGCAGTGGAAGCTGCATATAGGTGGGCATGTAAATTTATATGGGAATGTACATTTTCACTCAGTTACATTAAATAAAAAATTAAAAAAAAGAAAAAAAATACAACTACCATTTCATAAGTTTTAGTTCAAGCAGTTAGCACACCTTTTTGCTATCATGTTATTTTTTTCCTCAATAGTAGTTGACATTTTTATTATTAACTTTATTTGTGACATCTATGAAATATCTGCAAAGCTTCAGAAAAATAAATGCCTAAACTTTACTGTATTACTGTGTACCCTAAGAAATGATAACATCATTTTAGTGTGCTTATCTTAGCCTGGGACTATTTAGCAGTTGCTTTAATTGCAAAATGAGAGCAAAACCCATTTTAGTGCAATATCAGTGTCAATAAACAATATTATCTCATTTCCAAAGAGTTACTTTCTCATTAAGTAAGAGAACTTAGAGGAGTCAAATCAGTGTTGCATTTATTTAACAAATATTTGTTAATGCTAGGTGTCAGTTCACAATGAAGTTATGCCATCTGAATGCAGGTTGTACATTATTTCTTACCATGTCAAAAGAAGGGCTCCCTAAAGCAGTTAGAATCACCTGAGTAGAGGTGGTCCTTAAAAAATACTGCCGCTTGGTTCTCACCCCTAGTCATTCTGACTTGATTTTGGATGTGACTTGGAAACTGGGATTTTATTATGATTATGATTATTATAAAATTTTATTGTTTTCATTATGTTTTAAGAGAAAGTTTACAATTACAGTCAGTTTCTCATACAAAAACCTGTACACACTTGGCCACGTGACCCTAGCTACTCCCACCCTGTGACAGCATACTTCACCCCTCCAGCCTGTATTTTGTGTGTCCATTTAATCAGCTCCTGTCCTCCTCCGTCATCTTCTCTCGCCTCCACCTCCAAACGGGAGCTGCCCAGTTAGTCTCCTGTATATGCCCAAGCCAAGAAGCGCACCCTTCTCCAGTATCGCTTTATGTCTTACATAGCAAGGCAGTCTTTGAAGAGTTGGCTTCTAGTTCTGGGTTAACAGAAAGTCTGGGAGCCATGTCTTCTGGGGTCCTTCCAGTCTCTCAGACCATCCAGATGGGTCTTTTTACTAGAGTTTAAGATCTGCACCCCACATTTCTACTCCATCAGGGACGCTTTGTTGAGTTTCCTATGGGGGCAGTCTTTGGTGGTGGCCAGACACTATCTAGTTCTTCCAGACTCATGCTGATGGAGTCTCAGTGTATGTGGCCCTTTCTGTCGCTTGTTTCCTCATGTCTTTGAAGTTCTTCTTTCCCTTTTCCTTCAGGTGGGTTGAGACCAATTAATGCTTCTCAGATGGCCGCTTTGTAGATTTGAAGACCCCAGACACCACAAACCAAAGTGGGATGCAGAACATTTGCTTGAAAACTGTATTGTGCCCATTGACTTAGATGTCTCCTGAAGCCGTGGTTGGTCCCCAGGCCCCTCTCTGCCCCTGGTACTCTGTGCCTGGAGGTGTTGGTTTTATTTACAATACTTGTAAGTTTTGGGTTTAGTTCATTTGTGCTGACTTTTCCTCTGCTGTATGTTTTTCTCTCCCTTCACCTAAGAGAATTCTTCTCAGTTTAATTAGTGAATACCCATCTCCCTCCCACCCCCGAGAAACTGGAATTTTTAAAGGTCCTCAGGTGACTTTGATCCGCAGCAAATTTGAGTACTACTGTCCTATGGAAGATGCTCTGATAGCATAGTGGTTAAATGCTATGGCTGCTAATGGAAAGGTTTGTACTTCATATGCACATTTCTTGCCCTATAGGGTCCTTATGAATTGGAATCACCTTGGTGGAAGTGGGTTTGATTTTTTTTGGCTGATCCTAAGGAAGGAGCCCTGGTGGCACAGTGGTTAAAGCAACGGACTGTTAACTTGAAAGGTTAATGGTTCGAACCTTCCAGCTGCTCTAAGCCCACCAGCTGCTCCGAGGGGGAAAGATAGGGCAGTCTGCTTCTGTAAAGATTTACAACCTTGGAAACCCTATGGGACAGTTCTGTTCTGTTCTGTAGGGTCACTATGAGTCAGAATTGACTTGATGGCAATGGTTTGGTCTTGGTCCTGAGAAAAATGAGTCTGGTGGTGCACTGGTTAACTATGTGAAGGCTAACCGAAAGGCTGGTGGTTCAAATCACTGGCCACTATGTGGGAGGAAGATAGAGCAGTCTGCTTCTGTAAAGATTACAGGCTGGCAGACCCAATGGGGCAGTTCCTCACTGTCCAGGAGGGTGCTATGAATCAGAATTGACTCAATGCAACAAGTTTTGGTTTGGGTCCAAACAACAGTTGCTTTCTATTGGAGAAATGGTATACACATTTGTTATCTTCATATGTGTCCTGTCACAGAGGTCACTTTGGGGAGCTATTCTCTTTTGGACAGAAGTAACCCAGCCTAAACCCAGACAAAACAAGAAAGTTTCAGGGAAAAATAGCACAATGTTCTTTTCCTCCCTTAAATAACAGATGACTTATTGTAGTTAAACCGTACTTCTGACCTGAACATGGTCAGTTAACCAGTATTTATTGAGCAGTCACAGGAAATACATAGCCCAGCTCCAGATCTTTGGGATGTGTATTAAAGGTCGAGGGCATGTAATTCTTGATGCAGTAATAGAGACAGAAACAGAGATTTGTGAGCAGTTGCATTGAATAAAAGTATTTTAAGTTTTCAGCAATGAAGAAAATGTATATGTATGTGGATGGATTGGAAAGTACTTGACTTTAATTGAGGACTGCCTTCCTTAAAGGACAGGAAAGTATATTGTGGCATTAGTGAAACCTCAGGAAAGATCTGGTGGCGAGAGGAGGAAAATGGCATTTTTTTGTGATTGGATAGGTCTTGGGCATTTATGTTTATTTGTGAAGGACATGGATGCCTATTTGATAGACGGCAAAGTAGGAGACTTAAAATGAAACACGAAAGTTAGGATTAGTGGCCATATATGGAATGACTTAAAGTGAGGGGATTCAGAATTCTGCCTAAGTTGGAGTATTTCATAAATGAGGTAACTGATTCTGGACAATAGATTTGTCACTGGAGTGTGATAACATAGATGCATTCGAGTGATTGTGCAGAAGTTGTGGTCACATGAAGCATTTAGTTGTGCATAAAGGAAGAATTCTGTAGGTAATAGCACCTTGAACTTTTATTTTGGCAAACAGTGAGTGTATTGGAGAAACCTGGGTTCATTGTAGACCTGATGACATACTTCAGGATCACCAAGCCAAAAATACCCACTGCTGTCTAGTTGACTCTGACTCATAGCAACCCTGTAGGACAGAGTACAACTGCCATATAGGGTGCCGTAGGCTGTAAGTTCTCCTGGAAGCAGGCTGCCACATCTTTCTTCCAAAGAACAGCTTGTAGGTTCAAGTCACAGACCTTCTGATTAATTAGCAGCTGAGTGTTTAACCATTGTGCTGCTGGGGCTCCTAGGGTCATCAAAGGAGCTTCTTAAAAATGCAGATTCTTGGGCTGAATCGAGGTCTGTGGATTAAAAGCCTGGAAATCTGGGACTGTCCTGTACACAGCGAACAATCCAACATGTCTAGAGCAGTAAGGTCCAAAAAGCCAAACCCACTGCTGTTGAGCTGAGTCTGACTCATAGCTATCCTATGGGACAGAGTAGAACTGCTCCATAGAGTTTCCAAGGAGCACTTGATGAATTTGTTGTTTGTTTATTTCTTCTTCTTCTTCTTTTTTAATCATGATTAAGTGAAAGTGTACAATCTAAATTAAATTTGCATGCCCGCCTGTCTGCAGCTCTCCTTGCCTGGTGACAGCACACTCCTGCTTTTTGCCCTATATGTGTTATATCTGCTTAATTTCCTGACCCCTCCTCTCCACCCTTTTGTCTGTCTTCTAGTAAGAGGCCAGTAGGACAGCTTCCTGTATATGTATAGAACCATAAAGTACACACACCATATGGTGTGACCCTGAGTCTGGTCCATTCCTGTCTGAAGAGTTGACCTCAGTAAAGTTTTCTGGTCAGGGGTAGCAGCAGGTCTAGGGGCCATGCTTCCAGGAGAACCCCAGTTGCTGTCTTTTAGTGGAGCTCTTGAGGTGCACCCCTTCTTTTCTTGTGTTGCCACTGGGACTTGACATTGTGTGCCCCATCACGGCTGTTGTTGGTGGTGGCCAGGCACCATGTGGTTCTTTCGGTCACATGATACAGTTACACATTCATGTGGGTCTTTCTGTCTCCTGGGCTCTTTTTCCCTCGAGTCTTTGTTGTTCTTGGTGATCATCTGTTCTGGCTGAGTTGGGAACATTTGGTGTACCAAAGATGGCAGCTTGCTGGCTTTTAAGACCTCAGACACAACTCACTTATAAGGGGTGCAGAAGACTCTCTTAGTAATAGGCTAGTTATGCCAACTGACATCAATGTCCCCTGACAGCATGCTCCCCAAACCCCAACCCCTGCTATACTATCCTTGCAATATTTGGTTAAGATTAGAAAGAAGAGTGTTCAGTTTATGTTGAAGTGCAGTTAGGTTGATCTTTCTGCTGTGTGCTCTCTCTGCTTTCACCCAACCAAATTTCTGTCAGTGGTCTAATCTATGACCAGCCCTCTCCTCCCTTGCAGCCATCAAAGAGTCTTTTCTGCTGTAAATGAGTCTGTTTTTAAGTCCTTATAGTTGGAGTCTCATACAATATTTGTCCTTGTGCCACTGACTAATTTCACTCAAGATGTCTTCCAGTTGAAACCAAGTTATGAAATGCTTCCTAAAATCATCCTTTTTTTTTTTTTTTTTTTTTTTAATCATTGCAGAGTGTTTCATTGAGCATACGTACCATAGTTTATCCATTCATCTGTTGCTGGGCATCTGGGTTGATTCCATCTTTTTGCTATTTTTGACTGTGCTGCAATAAACATTTGTGTGCATGTATCTCTTTGTGTGACTGCCCTTGATTCTGCAGGATATATTCTGAGCAGTGGCATTACTAGGTCAAATAGTATCTCTATTTCCAGCTTTTTAAGGAAGCACCAGATTGCTTTCTGAAGAGGTTGTACTGTTTTGCAGTCTACCAGCAGTGTAGGAGAGTTCCCATCTCTCCACAGCCTCTCCAGCATTTGTTGTTTTGTGTATTTTGGATCATGGCCAGCCTTGTTGGGGTGAGATGGTATCTCATTGTAGTTTTGATTTGGATTTCTTTAATGGCTGACAAACATGAGCATTTCTTCACGTGTCTTTTGGTTGCCTGGATGTCCTTTTCAGTGAAGTGTGTGTCCATCTCTTTGCCCATTGCTTAATTGGGTTATTTACCTTTTTATTGTTGATATTTTGCAGTATTTCATAGATTATGCAGTTGAGACATCAGTCTAACAGGTAGTTGCCAAATATTTTTTCCATTCTGTAGGTAGTCTTTTAATTCTTTTGATAGAGTCTTTAGATTAGCAAAAGTGTTTGCTTTGTGGTTGTTCCCATTTGTCTATTTTCTGTTGACTGTGCTTTGTCAGATTTTGAATTCTAAGTTGTGTGTTAAAACTTCCATTGTTAATCTTATTTTTTCTTGAATAAGCTTTATTGTTTTGGATTTGATATTTAGGTCTTGTATCCAGTTTCACTTGATATTTGTATAAGGTGTGAGACATGGATCGGATTTCAGTGTTTTGTAGATGAATATCCAATTTTGCTCGTACCATTTGTTAATGAGACTTTTTTACTCCAGTTTACAATCTTAGGGGCTTTGCTGAATATCAACTGTTCATAAGAGGATGGTGCCATCTCTTGGGTCTCAGCTGTGTTCGATTAGCTTCTGTGTCTCTTTTTGTACCAGCACCAGGCTGTTTTGACTACTGTGGCAGTATAATGGGTTCTAAGGTCACGTAGTGTGAGGCCTCCCAGTGTGTTCCTCTTCTTCAGTAGTGCTTTGCTTACCCGAGATTTCTTCCCTTTTGAAAAAAACTTGGTGATTTGTTTCTCCATCTCATTAAAAAATGGCACTGGAATTTCTGTTGGGTAAAATTAGATATTTTCACAACGTTAAGTCTTCCTATCCATGAAAGGGTAGGTTTCTCCATGTATGTAAGTCTCTCTTGGTTTCTTTCAGCAAGGTCTTGTAGTTCTCTTTGTATAGGTCTCTTGTTTCTCTAATTAGATTTATTCTTAGTTACTGTATTTTCTTGGGAGCTATAGTAAATGGTATTGATTTGGTGATTTTTTCTTTGATGATCTCTTTGTTGGTATAAAGGAATCCTATTGATTGATTTATGTTTATCTTATGTCTTGATGCTTCACTGAACTCTTCTGTTTGTTTGAGTAGTTTCCTTATGGATTCTTTAGGATTCTCTGCATGTACAATCGTATCACCTGCAGATAGGTAGATTTTTACTTCTTTGCTGATGTGAATGCCTTTTATTTCTTTTTCTTCTCTAGTTGCTCTGGCCAGAACTTCTAGTACAATGTTCAGTAGGAGAGGTGAGAGTGGGCATCCTTGTCTGGTTCCCGTTCTCAAGAAGAATTCTTTCAGTATCTCTCCATTTAGGATGATATAGGCTATTGGCTTTGCATTAAAAAAAAAAAAAAAGTACCATCAACTCGGATCTGACTCATTGGCTTTCCATAGATGCCTCTATTGTGTTGAGGAATTTGCCTTCTATTCCTGTTTTGCTTAGAGTTTTTAGCATTAATGGGTGTTGGACTTTGTCAAATGACTTTTCTGCATCAACTGACAAAATCAGATGATTCTTACCTTTTGTGTTGTTTATGTAGTTGATCACATTAACTGTTTTTCTGATGTTGAACCAGCCTTGCATCCCTGGTATGAGTCCAGTTTGGTCAAGATGAATTATTTTTTTGATATGTTGTTGTATTCTAGGGATTTTGTTGAAGAGTTTTGCATCTAGGTTCATGAGTAATACTGGTCTGTAATTTTCTTTTTTTGTGGGATCGTTCCATATCTTTGGTATCAGGGTTATGTTGGCTTCATAAAATGAATTTGGGAGTATTCTGTCCCTTTTTGTGCTGTGAAATAGTGTCAGTAGTATTGGAGTTAACGCTTGTCTAAAAGCTTGGTAGAATTCTGTGATGAAACCATCTGGGCTAGGACTTTTTTTTGTTGGTAGTTTTTTGATGGCTTTCAGTCTCTTCCTTTGTGATAGGTTTATTAAATTGATCTACTTCTTGTGATAATTTTGGTAGGTGACATGAATCGAGAAATTCATCTATTTCCTATAGGTTTTCAAATATGTTAGAGTATAGTCTTTCGTAGTATCCTATTCTGATACTTTTGATTTCAGTTGGGTCTGTTGTCTGTTGTACATCTCCCCTCTCATTTCTTATTCCGGTTGTTTGTTTTCTCTCCTGGTTTTCTTTTCTAAATTTAGCCAGTGGTTTATCAATTTTGTTGATCTTTTTAAAGAACCAGCTTTTGGTTTTGTTAATTTTTTCAATTGTTCTTCTATTCTCTAATTAATTTAGTTTTGCAGTAATCTTTATGATATATTTTCTTCTGGTGCTAGAGGGATTCCTCTGCTGCTCTCTTTCTGCATCTTCAAGCTGTAGGGTTAATTCTTTGGTTTGGGTCCTTCATTCTCTGTATGTGTATTTATAGAGATAAATTGACCCATGAGTGCTACTTTTGCTGTATCCCATAGATTCTGGTACGATGTATTTTCATTCTCATTTGATTCCATGAATTTCTTTATTGTGTCTTTGATTTTTTCTGTAACCCATGGCTTTGTGAGCAAGGTGTTGTTCAGTTTCCATGAGTTCAAATTTCTGTCTATGTTTTTTCTGCTGTTGATTTTGACTTTTATGACTATGGTCCAAGAAGATGCTTTGCAATAATTCAGTGGTTTTGACTTTGGTGACACTCCCTTTATGTCTTAACACATAGTCTATTGTGGAAAATATTCCATGTGTGTTGGAGAAGAAAGTGTGTTTACCTGTTGATAGATAAAAAGTTCTGTATATGTTGATGAGAACTAGTTGGTTGATTGTCACAGTAAGGTTTTCTGTGTCTTTACTGAGCTTTTTTCTGGGTGATCTGTCCATTACTGAAGGGGGAGTTTTGAAATATCCCACTATTACTGTAGCGTGATCTATCTCATTTTTCAGTGTCGTCAGTGTTTGTTCGATGTGTTTAAATGCTCTGGTATTAGATTAATAAATATTTTGTATTGTTAAATCCTGCTTGTGTATCAAACCTTTCAGCAATAAATAGTGACCATCCTTGTCCGCAATACTGGATTTGAAATGAATTTTATCTGAGATTAGTATCGCCACACCTGATCTTCTTTATATATTGTTAGCTTGGTATATATTATTCCATTGTTTAATTTTCAGTTTGTTCATATCTTTAAGTCTATGGTGTGTTTCTTGTAAGCAACATATAAATGGGTCATACCTTTTTATCCAGGATACCACTCATTGTCTCTTTATTAGAGCATTTAGTCCATTTACATTCAGTATAATTATTGATAGATATGTGTTTAGTGCTATCATTTTGATGTATTTATTTTTGTGTTGATGTTTTCTCTGTTGCTGTTAATATTCTATTTTGGGTCTTTATGGGTTGACTTTCTATCTTTTTATTGTTGGTTTTGTATTTGTTGGGACTCATGTATTATGTTTATTGTTTTGATATGTTGCATTGGTATTGTGCTTTGTGGCTACCCCTCTGATTCTCTTTAATAGTCTAAGTTTAAACCCAATTTTAACTTCTGCATATCTTTTTAACTTCCTCTCCATCTGAAAGGACTGTAACTACTGTAGTATATCCTTCTTTTTAGTGTGATGGTGTCATAGTTTTCATGGTATGATCACTAGTTTCCTTCTTTTTATATTGTAGCTTTAATTGAGTTTTGTGACTTACTCTACTAAGTTTGTGGATGCTGTGTCCTGCACTGACTCCTTTTTTCTGAGCAAAGAACTTCTTTCAGTATTACTTGTAGTTTTGGTTTGGTGTTTATAAAGTCACCAAGCTTCTGTTTATTTGCAAATGTCTTCACTTCATCTTCATATGTCAGAGACAGTTTTGCAGGATATATAATTTTTGGTTGGAAATTTTTCTCCTTCAAGAGTCTGAATGTGTTGTCCCACTGCCTCTTTACTGACATCATTTCTGCCAAGAAATCAGATGAAACCCTTTAGTGTTTCTGTCTGAATGTTAGCTTTTCTTCAAGCCTCACTGCCTTTAAGAAAATCTGCTTATGTTTTATTTTATTAAACTTGATTTTGATATGTCTTGATGTTTTCCTTTCACGGTCTGGTTTTTGTGGCTTTTGATGTCTGTGTTCTGTTCTTTCATAATTTCAGAGAAGTGTTCTATCAGCGACTCAACAACAATGCTCTCTTTGTTTTCATCAATCCTTCCCTTTTCAGGAACTCCAATTAATTGTAGATAATTCCCCGTAATAGAGTTCTACATATTTTGTACTACTTTTTCATTTTTCTTATTTCTTTTTTCTGATTTTTCCTCATAAATGCTGGTGTCCGTTCCTTTACCCTCATGGTCACTAAGTCTGACTACTTCTTTCTCATCAGTTCTGCTCTTTTGGCTTTCAGTTGAATTGTCTAATCCTGTAATTTTGTTATTGATCTGCTGGATTTCAGATCGTTGATATTCCATCAGTTTGAATAGTTTGCATAATTTTTCATTTTGTTTAATTTCCATATGGGCTATAATTGTTTTGTACGTGACCTCTGATAATTTCAGAAAGTCAATGTATTTTGATTATTTATTTTGGGAGTTTTCCACAGCCATTTTCGGGTGTTTATTTAAATGGTTAACAATGCTTTGTTGCCTTCGGGCCATCTAGAGGCTGTTCATTTTCTGTGGCATTACCTCAGTGGGAGCTGAGTTGTAGTTCTGAGAGAGGAGTTGGTCACCATCTGCCTGTGTATACTCTAGTGACTGACTCCAGCAGAATTTCTAGAGTGGCAGGCTCACTTCCTGGCTGCCAAGGATGGTGTCCTACTTATGGAGTCAGTGGGTGGCCATCAGCCAACCCTATGATGTGGTTAGTAAAGACTAGAAGAGAAGCTTCCAGGCCACTCAGCAGTTACTTCTCCAGACAGTCTTATTTTAAAAAGCTAGGAATTGTCCAGCCAGCCAAGCCAAGTGCGTCCAACTGCTGCCCAAATCAGTCAGGTTGTCAGCTGTGGCAGGCCCAGCCTTCCGGCTGATGACAGAAGCACTTCTTCAGCTGTCCCCAGATGCTATGACATAGAGAAGAGTTGCAGCCTTTCTGCCATCCTCATCCATAAGGTAACAGTGTACTAAATACAACCCTTCTGCTGGAAAAGTACTTTCTGGACTGGCTCTGCTTCTCACTTTAAGAATTATCCCCTGCAGAAGCATCTGGTTGATTGACTCTGCCTCCCAGATTACCAAAATGGCATCCCAGCCAAGCAGTCCCTACCACTGCGAAACAGCAGAATCTATGGTGCAGCTCGGAAAGAGAGGGCTGGGGGTCAGTGATGCCCATATTCAGCAACCAGGGTCTCAAAATGTGGCTATCCCACACACTGTGTCTCTGCTGCACTGGACACTCTTTACTTTAGCACTGCAGTTCAGTGTATTTGCTTGCTCCTGTCCATCTCCCACCTGCTGGTTAACAACAACAAGAAAAAACCATCAGCACCTGGAGTCTGCCCAAGCTGAGAGTCAGCAGAGTGGGGACTCAGTGTGTGCTGGCTTGTGCCAGAGAGAGCAAGTTTCCTGTTGAGTGGCACGTAGTCCAATCTGACAACCCTATGCTGTATTCCAGGGCTCCCTGGGAGTCTATCGTGCTCCATTCATTTGTCAATCCAGGTCTTTGTCAATCCAGAGGGAATTGAAGAGACGTATGTCTAGTCTGCCGTCTTGGCTCCCTCACTTGTTGCATTTGAACTGCCAACATCTTGATTAGCACACATAGCTCTTAACCACTACATCACCATTGTTCCCAGAGCAGTCAGAAAGAGGGAGAAATTCTCTAACTGTCTGCTTTTACCCAATGGAAGAAGCCAGAAGGGACTTTCTGGGGGTGTAGGGTTTATGAGGGCCCTGAGTAATAGATTCGTGTAGCTTTTAGACTTACAAGAGAAAGCAGAGTGTGAAATTAAGAAATGTGAAATTAAAAAATGTGAAGTTAAGAGGAGAAAGAACAAAGCATCTGTAAGTAGCCATGTTTTCGTGTGTCAGAAAGCTAACTAGGTGCTGTGGAGTTGGTTCTGACTCATGGCAAGACCCCTTGTGTTTCAGTGTAGAACTGTTCTCCGTAAAGTTTTCATGGCTGTGACCTTTCAGGGGTAGATCACCAGCCCTTCCTTCTGAAGTGCTTCATGGTGGGTTTGGACTGCCAACCTTTCAGTTAGTGGCCCAGTGTTAACTGCTTGCATCACTCATGACTCCTGTCAAAGGCCCAGGACAGTCAACATTTCTAGTGCTTTGTATGTAAATCCAAGGCAGATTCCAGAGAGTCAGTGGCAGCTCTTGTCACTTACACAAGTATTTTGCACCCAGTCCCTCATACATACTCTTTGCTCTTCTATGCTTTGTAGTAGGTTTTTTTTTGGAGAGAGGTGGGGGTGGGGACAAGGGGACAAACACCTTACTTTCTCAACTAGTTTGGTACAAGTGTTCCTTCACTGTCTGGTCTTAACTGAGAGCAAGCGTTACTTTAGAGCCATGAGAAACTGTGGCTTCTGTGGTGGATTCCCTGCCCAGATAACTGAAAAAGACTCTCAGTGCTCTCCCTTGCCCCTGTGGACCTCTGTAATATCTCTTGGGCTCAGCTGCTGACCAAAAGGTTGACTGCTGTGCACCCCAGTGGCTCTGCCAAACCAAGTCCTAGTAATATGTTTCTGTAAACATACAACCAAGAAAGCCCTAGGGACCTTAGTTTTACCTGTGACACATGGAGTCACCATGAGTGAGAATCATCTCAATGAGTCTTTTTTGTTTGTTAGTTTGCAGCCTCTGAAATACCACACACACTCAAGGCTTCCCTGATGACTTTTCTTGCATTCCAAAAGGTGAGGAGGAATGGTCCAGGTTGTCTGTCATATGTAGATTATTTGAAGGAGGCATTTTAGACAGAGAAAATGGTGGGGGTGACAGTGTGGATGTTTGAAAGAGCACAGTGCAGCTGGGTCCTGGGAGTATTTAGACAGGAGTGGGAGAATGGCAGGACAGCGGTATTGGTGGATGGTAGGCACCTGATAACTCTGCTAAAAAGTTCGTCTTTCCTTTGATCAAAACAGAGTTGTTCTCAGATTTAAGCTCCAAAGTGACACCGTACAATAGGCATTTGGGAAAGATTCTTACCTCTTAGATCCTTAACTTTTACAAAAATGCAACTAAGAAGTACATATTGCTTCACACTATGTAGGTTTGTGAGGATTAAAAGAACTAATTTTTGTGTATGGTGAGTACATATATTAATATTTATTAAATATATTTCTTCTTTTCATTCCCTAAATTGGTTTAGTACTGAAATACTGACACTTCTAATTTTGCAGTGATATTGCCTAATGGTGTTAATTATGTTTAATGTATGTTTATTTTGTGTCTGGAAGTTTACTGTTTGATTGGCGTACAGAATGTGTCTTATTTATCCTTTGCTTCCCTATTCTGATTTGTGTCTGGTGCACCAAACACGGTAAGCACAGTAAGCACTCAGTCAGCAATTGCTTTTTGCTTTTTTATTTAGAGAATTGACTTAAATGCCATGTTGGCAATATGTGTTCCAACAAATTGGAATAAAATTATTGGAAGAATTTATTTTTCTGTCTGTGATTGGAATTATTAGTACTTTCAAACGACACATTTAGGATTGATTTCCATTCCTTCATGAGTGCATGTCAACATTTTTCCAACTGAGTCATGGATAATATTTTAGACATATATAGAAGGATCCGTCATGTTGCCTGTGAAAGGTTCTTGTGATTTCAGAGCTTGGAGAGTAAGTCACATCATTTTCTCAGGTGAATAACTCCCCTTTCCTCCTCCAAACCGTGCTAGTACATAGCCTTTCTCTGAAAGTGTGGGATACTTGCTCTTCAGGTGCGTAAACAGCAAATATGCAAAACACAAAGTGAGACTTTTTTGTTAAAAACAGCTTTTAACTGCTGTTTTTACATAGTTGCTGTGGTTTAAAACTAAATGTGTATGCCACTTTTGTTTATGAAGTTTGTCCTAATATTTTTTCCATATGTGAATATTTTCAATATTCACTTTAATTTTCTAGAGTATGGCATTAAAATGTTGATCTAGGCCAGCTGTCAGTTATTAAATTCAGCATTGTAACAAGCTGTGAATTTATGGGAGAGAAGTAGGAAGTCACATAAAAGATGTGACGTTCTTTGATTTGTTGTATGTAAAAGTTAATTTCACTTCCTTTGAAAAGCAGAAGTTTAAGAGTTTTGGAAGATCATGAAATTTTCTGATTCTTCATGAGCCCTTCTGGAGTTGTGTGGGCTTTCAAGAAGGGCTATACTGACCTATTTTAAAGTATAGTTTCAGTGTAAGTCTTTAGATGTACGTATGGAGGAAATGCTCAAAGTGCACTTACAACACGTTTTACCTTGTGTCTCAGTTGCCTAGTCCTGCTGTAACAGAAATTCCGTAAGTGGGTGGCTTTCACAAACAAATTTATTTTCTCACAGTTTTGGCCACCCAAAATTCATGTCCTTGCCACATACCTAACATATTTGCTACATCACGTTATCCCACAATCATAAATGTAAGTCCAGAATCTCATCTTCATCATCAAAATCAAATAAGGGAAAACTTTAGGAACATTCCATTCTGGGACAAAATTCTTCTTCATCTGTGAACCTTTGAAATCTAGAATACAAGTAATGTATTTCCAAAGGACAGTGATGTAAGAGGCACAGGTAGGCAGGGCCAATTTCAGGCAAAGTTGTGTCCACCGAAAATATGTGTTGTAAATCCTGAACTCTGTAGTTATAATGCAGTTTGGGAATGGGTTGTCTTTGTTATGTTAATGAGGCAGAATTACTTTAGGGTGTGTGTTGAGTCTCTGGAGGTATAAAAGAGGTTTAAGAAGCAAGCTAGAAAACAGAGATGGAGAAAAAGGCATACAAAGCCCCCTGAGGATCAACCAGGAGCAAAAGTTCAAGACGAGGATGTTTATCCAGGACCAAGATAGAAAGCCTTCCTTTGGAGCTAGCACCCTGAATTTGAACTTCGGGCCTGCTAAACTGTGAGAAAACAAATTTGTTTGAGAAAGCTACTCACTTGTGGTTTGTCTGTTATGGCAGTAATAGATAACGAAGGCATCATGATTGTACATTAGTCTTAAATTGCCAAGGGCAAAGTATGTACACAATGAAGAAGATCAAGAACAGCTGTTCTTAGGAAGTTAATGGCAAGTAATTGATAGTTTTTAACTGTCTGTTTTAACTAGAATGGGTGTGAGGTGAGTGTGGGTGGAAATAGAGGACAGTCTTGTGTGGGAGGGAGCTGGTCTTGTGGTTTCTACATGAAAATGGAAACTTGAAATACTAAAGAGACAGGCAAGTTAGGGCTGGATAATCATTTTCTCCATTTCCTCTTCATTGTTTTAAGAGCTCTGAGAACCTTTCAAATGAATGGTGAAGTTAAATTAATAGGAATGAACCCTTCCCATGAAATACCATTTCCCTGAAAATCTCCTTGCCTCTACCCCAAATCCATTGTTTTGGAGTTTGAGTTCCTATTATCCAGTTAGTTTTTTCCTCTTCGCCCATAGATTCTCCATGCTTCATTGTGAGGCTTTGTTTCTCTTTCTAGTCACTTGTGATTTGTGTCCATTTTTGCCCTCTTTAACATATCTACAATATAGGAGAAAAGAAAACTAATAGGATTTCATAAAATCATTGGAGTGCTTGGGTGGTGCAAAAGGTTTGTAATCAGAAGGGTTAAGATTCAAGTCCACCCAGGGCCCCTTGGAAGAAAGACCTGATGGTTTACCTCTGAGAAATTAGTTTCTAAAAACCCTGTGGAACACAGTTCTAGTCTGACACACATAGGGTTGCCATGAATTGGAATTGACTTAGTGGCAACTGCTTTTATTAAAATCATTACAATAAATAATCTTTTGTTTTTAGACAGAAACAACCAATGAAAACTAACTTGCTACAGAGTGGGCATGCTAGGTTATGCACATTTGTGTCGGTGGATGAGGTCCATGGCATTGAGTTGTAAGGTTCTGTAGCATAGTGCAGTGCACAGCCTAGTGGTGACAAAAGAGAGCTCAAGAGTCATTCTGTATTGGAATGTCAGTTTCACTACATATTACTTCTGTAGCCATAGCACATGAGTTACTTCTTTGGGCCTTGATTTCATCCCCTGTAAAGCAGGATGACAGTAGTATCATCTTCATAGGTTGGTTGTGAGGATTAAAAGAGAATGCCTGGAAAGTTGGCATGCACTGAATGCTCTATAAATGTGAGTTTCTTATTTAGAGAATATCCATTATTTGAGGTTAATCATAATGAAATAGTCTCATATTGATTGAAGGTTCTCGGAGCACTGATGCAGTTTTCTTAGTGTTTTAATGCCAATTTACATGGGAAATAAATCACCTACATTCACTTTATGTAGTCATTTTATGTGCCTCTTCTGATAATGAGCAATGTTAACTTGTTTGGGTCTTAACTTCCTGTTCGTTAGTATCTCATAGAAATGTTGTTAAGCAGTAGAATGGCCAGAGGGAAATCAAGAGAAGGAAGAGGCTCAGGAAGAATGTCCTGGCTTTTTGATTATCTCACACCGTCCCTCAGGAGGAAAAAAAGAGGAGGGGGCTGTTCACGGTTGCCTAGAGTAGATTCAGTACCTGATGCCACAGCTGCTCTGAGGTGGAGAGGCAGATGGCAGCAGTGAGACACTTCTCAGCGTTTTTTTCCTGTTCTCATCTCTGCAGAGAAGAGCTGAGAAGGAGTCTTGTGGAAAGAAGCAGCCAACTTTTCCCTTGAGTTTAGTTTTGGAGTTTCTCTTCTAGTTTATTTAAATAAAAATGTTGGCACTATTTAACCCTGCAATATGTGAATGATGAGTTTGAAAATAAAATTATTTAGCTGACCATTCTAAATTAATATTTAACTGTTTTTGGTCACGTGTGTTTTATGATGGATTTTAGTCGGCACTTTTGGGGTGTCTCCTAATGGGGGCAGAAATAGCTGGTACATAGTGTCTTAGTTATCTAGTGCTGCGATAACAGAATTATCACAAGTGGATGGCTTTAACAAAGAGAAATTTAGTCTCTCAGTCTAGGAGGCTAAAAGTCCAAATTCAGGGTACCACCACCAGGGTAAGGCTTTCTCGCCATTAGCTCTGGGGGAAGGTCCCTGTCATCAAGGTCTGTGGTCTAGGACTGTCTGAGTGCTGAGACCCTGGGTCCAAAAAGACATGCTTCCCTCCTGGTTCTTCATTTTTGGTGGCATGAGGTCCCTGTTCCTTGTTCTGGATTCTCTTTTGTGTATCTCAAAAGAGACTGACTGAAGACGCAACCTAATTCTACAGATTGAGCCCTGCCTCATTAACATAATTGCCTCTGATCCTGCCTCATCAGCATCACTGAGATCAGGACATGTACACAATACTGAGAATCAAGTTGACCAACATTTTTGGGGACACAGCTCAGTCCATGACATATGATTCCTGTTAAACATTAGTTTCTATCTAGTTTCAAGAACTGTGAAGGGTCTGAGATTTCTCTTGTGTTCAGGATCATAAGTTAGCCGGCCAGTTTCACGAATATCAGTAGAAGATGGGAGATTCTTGGATTAAACACGAAGGACAGCTTTCTGTCCTCAGTGGCCAGAGTACTGCCTTTTGCCCCTGTTCCCTGCCCAGTTCCCCTAGGGCAGTTTAAAGAGGACCAGATGATACTTGTACACATAGTGAGCAGCATTGTCAGAGAGCATCTCTGAGCTTGGGGAACCAACTGGAATCTTTTGTAACAGGTAGCAACCATGCCTGCTTTTTGTCTAGAGGGAGACACTGTATCTTCTAAGACTATAAGCAGATGTGCTGTTTGCTTCAAAAGGAAGACACTTTTTCTGTTCTCCAAGGCTCTTTCCTATACAAGCATCTTTTTTTAAAAAAGAAATTTTATTGTGATTAAGAGCAATTTAACAATTTATATCAATTTGCTGTATAATACCCAGAACTTAACACCGCTACTGTATTCTAACTGCTCTTCGTTCCAGCTTACCGTGATAGCACACTTTCCCCTTTTCTCTGGAACTCCCTGTGACCCTTTGACCAAGATTTTACCCTCTTATTATCTTGGCTTCAGTGTTGAGCCTCTAGAACGGCCCTGTATACATATGGGAGTCCAAAGATGTGTTCATTGCCAGCTGCAGCCGTTGTTTTGTGTAGTCCAGTTCAGTCTTTGTTAGGAGAGCTGGCCTTGATGTTGGATGCTGTTTAGGGTTAGCGTCCAGGGGCCACGTTCCCAGGGGGCCGTCCAGACTGACAGACCACATGTGGCCTTTTGGTAGAATTCTAGCTCTGCCCTGTAATCTTTCTCCCACTATGTCTGGGGTTCCATACTGTGTACACACTTTTGGAAGTTATTGGTGGTGGCCAGGCACTATCTAGTTCTTTTGGCCCCACCCTGAAGCTGACACTGGTTCCTTTGTGCCCATCCGTGTGATGGGCTCATATTTTCCTCCTGTCCTGCATGTCCACCATTTACCTGTGGTCTAGGTGTATTGGGACCAATTGGTGATGCCTAGATGGCAGCTTGGTAGTACAAGTATCTTTTAAAAGGTAGCCTGAGAGAAAGGACGTCTTCTATTAAGAGTTGTATAAATGCAGAAGACCGATGGAAATCGTCTCCCTCATCTAGTGCTAGAGATGCATCTATAGGAATGACTAATCTGCAAGGTATTGTATGAAAGTCAAAGTCTTGCCGGCAGGAGCATAGTGATAATGGGAATGCTGATGGAGGAGATATTTATTCAAGCCTTGTAGTCACGAATACCCTGAGAGAGGAGGCAGCCTTTTAGCTGTAATGTGTATAATGAAAAGAACAGGAGATATGGAGTATGGGAATAGATATCTCAGAGACAGTATCCAGGACAGAGGGTGTGGGGTTTGAAAGCACAGGATTGTTGCACTAATAATTGTTTCCCTGGGGTGGTGCAGGCAGAGATATGTGGGTGAGCGTGGTGGGAGAAAATGCCTTATGAGCATCTGAGTGCAGACTGTGGCAGAGCTCTAGTGCTGTGCTGTGCAGGTTGCCTCAGTTCTGTCGAGAGTGGTGAGCCTTTGACAGATTTGAGTGAGGTTGTGTGCAAGTCTGTTTATGTAGTGGCATTATGGGAATGGGGTTGGGGAAGACAGATGGCATGAATGCTGGTCTGCTTTTGGAAACAATCCAGATAAGAGATGATGGAGGTTTTTACTAGGCCACTGGCAGTGGAAAGAAAGGGTGCATAGGTTGAAAGACTTGTCAGAAAAGCAGAATTTGTTGACTAGTTAGATGTGTTAGGTAAAGGAAAAGGAAAAGGAAAAGGAAAAGGAAAAGTCAAGACTGATTCAAGCTTTCCAGTTAGCCTAAGTGAAGACACCTTTACTCCAGACAGAGATCACAGAGGAAAAATAGCTGTTGGGTGGAGTATAGATTGCTTTTGGGTATACTGAGTTCAAGGTACTGTGACATTTCTGTAAGAAATGGAATGAAGGCAAAAGTAGAGATGATGGGCATCGTTTTCAGAGAGGTGGTTTTGAGCATCAGAAAAGTCATTCAGGTAGATGGTGAGGCAGGAAGATAACAGGGGAAAAGACAGAGTCCTTGGGGATCATTATATTTCGTGGATGAGAGGAAGATAAATAGTGAGGAAGATACAAGACAATCAAAGGAGTAGGAGGAGAAACAAGAGAGAATGGTCTCAAGGAATACTTGAGAGGGGTGGAGTGTCTAGGAGGAAGAAGACAACTGTGTCAAATGCTGTAGAAAATTCAGTTAGAAGAAGAAACAAGACACAACCATTGGGAACAGAGGTTGGGGAGTCAAGAAGCGGAGAGTAGCCACTGGAAACGTCTTACGAGGTGTGACAAGTTGGCGAGCTCATCCTAGAAGAAGCGCTACACGCCTTATTGTTGAATTATCACTACAGTGGTCTTAAAAGTACTGTCCTGGGGAAGCTAAGTACCAATGCCAGTGCCTAGTCCACACTTCAAAGCAATTGTGGAACTTTTTTGGAACAGCCATCAGAGCTGTCATCATATTACCCCTCATGTCCTGAATGTCATTCAGATGTCTTCCTTTCAGTATTTCCTTTATCTTCGAGTAAAGAAGAAAGTCGTTGGGGGTCAGATCAGGTGAGTAAGGAGGGTGTTCCAATATGGTTATTTATTTAATAGCTGAAAACGCCTTCACAGAGAGTGCCATATGAGCTGGTGCATTGTTGTGATGCAAGAGCCGTGAGTTGTTCACAGAAAGTTGTGGTCATTGTTATTTAACATTTTTACACAGTCTATTTAGCACTTCCAAATAGTAAACTTGGTAACTGGGCAGTTGGTACAAATTCATAATGAACAATCTCTCTGATGTCAAAAAAGTTTATCAACATCATTTTGACTCTAGATTTAGACTGACAGAACTTCTGTGGTTGTGGAGAATTGACTGACTTCCACTGTGCAGTTTGACACTTTGTTTCATGATCATATTGGTACATCTGTGTGTCATCACCAGTGATAACATAGCCTGAAACAACATCACCTTGTTTCTCCAAAAGGTCTTGACAAACTTTGACTGTCTTACTTTTTTGTTCATTGGGGAGCTCCTTTAGGACCATTTTTGCACATACCTTTCCCACACTGGAATTTTGAGTTAAGATTTTTGTTGCTGTAATCATAGGTTGTTCCTCTTAATAGTTAAGATTTCCCTGTTTCTCTATCAGTGTTACTTGGTCTGCTGTGCTTCTCATAGTCAACTGACGATTTTGACGCACAATTTGATGAATTTTTGAAATGTTTTCATCATTTCTGCTAGGTACTGGCCTCCTTGACATCTCTTCATCAGTGGTGCTTTCTTTCCCCTCAGAAGAACATTTAATGCCTTTTTCTTCAAGGCATTGTCCCCATAAACTTGAACTAACATGTCCCTGATTTCACTTCCACTCTTGCCAAGTTTAACAGGACATTTAATGTTTGTTTGTTGCTGTAATCATAGGTTGTTCCTCTTAATAGAGTCCCACATGCTTCTTAATGCTTCTTCATTTTTCTTGTTTCTTTTTTCTGATTTCTCCTCATAGATGCTGGAGTCAGTAACTCTGTCTTCCAAATCAGCAAGTCTCTTTTCCATTTGTTCTAATCTGTTTTCTTGGCTTTTAGTTGAAGTTTCTGTGTCTTTCATTTTTTTCTTGATCTGTTGAATTTCAGAGTACTGGTGTCCCATCACATCGAACAGCATGTTTAATTTTTCATTTTTCTCTGCTGCATTTTGTATAAGGTCTAGGAGGGCTCTGTATATAATCCTTTTGTATTCGCCTTCCAGTAATTTCAGAAAAGCTTCTTCGTCTGGGAAGTTGTGAGGTGGTTTCTTTTAGGGGCCTTCTGAAGCCAAGAGTGATTTCTTTGTTATGTTCTTCTCCACAGATTGTTGCTTTTTGGGTATCATGTAAGTGAGTAGGGGTTGGAGGGATGCTGTGAAGATGGACCACAGTTGTTTCTGTAAGCTGTCTTATAATGACAGATAAAAACTATCTGAGAACTTCCAAAGTCAGTCAGGTTGTCCCTCTTCCCAGGTGGCAAAGTAGGCACCTCTATATTGAACCCCAGGTGTTACAAATACAGAATGGCTATGGCTCTGCTGGCCTCTCTTGTCAGTCCTCAGCTGTAGGCAACACTGTGTAGAATACTGCTTTTCTGCCAGAAGAACACTCTCCTCTGGTCAAGTGCTGCCTCCCAGCCCGGGAACTGATCCAGCTGAGGCTTCTGTATGGGTATCGCTGCCTCCCAGTGGAACAAGATGGTGTCCTGCACAAACTAATCACCTGGCTGGGACCAAAAGAGAAGTCAAAGCTTCCCAGATGCATAGAGTCCATAGCCTCTGTTCCTGGGCTGTAGCTGTAGGCAACACTGTGTAAAATACTGCTTTTCTGCCAGGACAATGCTCTCCCCCAGGCAGGTGCTGCTTTGCAGCCTAGAAACTAAGTCTAGCTGGGGCCTCCATATGGGTTTATCTGCCTTACAGTGGAACAAGATGGCATCCCACACAAGCTTGCCACCACCTCAGCACTGGACACTGTATGGCAGAAGCAGAAATAGAGACCAAAGGTGCCAAGATGCACAGAGTGCACAGAGTACAAAGCTGGGTTCTCAAAATATGGCAGTTTCACTTGCTGGTTATGCAAGCATTGCATCTGAGATTAGTAGCCAGTCAGCTCTCAGCTCCGTCCACTGGCTAAGACAGAGAAAAAAATGAAAATGGTGAGTTACCTTCAGTCTGTGCAAGCCCGTGCTGTCCAAGAGTGGGGTCAGCAAAATAGGAGGTTTTCCATTCAGTGGTATGACGTCCAAATTAACAGCCCCATGCTACATCCTCTGGCTTACTAGGTGTCCAGAACACTCCCTTTAATTATCAATTTCAGTTCTTGATTTCCAGAGATACCTAGGGAGACTTGTGCTTAGTCTGCCAGCTTGACTCTACCTCCCAGTTCCAAACTGTTAATGCACTTGCTCTTAATAAAACCACGGTCTGCAAGAGGTGATATTCTACACGTTCAACTTCTAAGGAGGTTCAGGGTAAAGGAAAAGCTAAGGAGAGGATAACTTTTCAACGAACAGAAGAGTTTTCATACTATTTGTAGATGGTAAGAAGAGGAAGAGGGAAGGGAAGACAAGTACAGTGAAACGTCTGAGAGCTGGAATTTGACTTGTTTTTCTGTATCTTGCAGATTTTCCACCCGTGGCAGGTGCAGGCTTACCATTTGTCTGTTACCTCTTTTACTGGAAAATATTGGAGGTTTCCTTCTTTGACAAGTTTCTGCCCTGCGCAGATTCTTGCTTTCTGAGATTGTGTAATGCTCTAAAGTGCTCACCCAGATTTACAATTCAAGTATTGTAAAGTAACCTCTGCTTTTTTTCCTTACCACTGCTTTCATGGATGTTTGAAGGTGGAACATTAGCCCAGAAAAGATTGACTTCATTTGCTGAGAATCTCTGACATTTCAGAAGGTCTCGTAATGGCAGACATTTATGTTAACTTGGGATCTGTATTTCACAATATTATTTTAAATTTAAAATAATAACCTATAGCCTCTTATGTTTCATACTGTTTTCACAGTCTATTTAACTTGATCCCCACAAAATGAAGCAAATACTTTAGCAGGTATATATTATTTGTTAGACTCAATTGCATATAAGGAGTCCAAGGCTCAGAACAAGCTAAATGTAAAACTACTGTTATGGATTGAATTGTGTACCCCTCAAATAAGTGTTAGAATCCTAACTGCTGTACCTGTGGCTGTAATCCTGTTTGGAAATATAGTTTTATTTGTTACATTGCTTAGATTATACCCTGGTAGTGTGGGCTCCATAGCTAATCACTTCTGAATTTATGAAGAACAGATTAGACACAGAAGCAGGCACATGCAGGGGAAGACAGAGCTATGTGAAGACAAAGTAGGCAAATGAATCTACAAACAGGTCCAGGAACTCTCAAGAATTTTTGGTTACTGGAAGCTGAAAGAGGGAGAGCAGGACCTTCTCCTTAGATCTACATGCTAAATGGTGCAGTGGTTAAGTGCCTGGCTACTAACCAGAAAGTTGGTGTTTCTAATCCACCAACTTCTCTGTAGGAGAAAGTTGGGGTAGTGTGCTTCTATAAAGGTTACCAGTTTGAAAACTCTACAGGACAATTAAACTGTCCTGCTGGTTCACTGTCAGTTGGATTCTAACTGCAACAGGCCTCCTGCGCTGAGAAAATAAATTCTCTTCTGTAAAGTGACCCACTTGCAGTGTTTCTTTTAGAACAGCGCAGGGAACTGAGACACCTGCCACAGGAGACACAGCTAGAATATGGCGGAGCTAGGATTTAGATCTTGGTCTTCTGAGTTCTGTTCAGTATTATGCTATGGTGGCAAAAGTAGAGTGAAAGGAAGAGTGTGAAAGCTGATAGACATAATGGTTAGCACAGCCTAGTGGTGAGAGGGAAGTTGCTTTCTACTGGGAGGCCCGTAAGCTGTGACGTGTTTCTTTTACTAAGATTCACACTGTGAGGAAAGATGGTAGGGCACATTGAGTGCGTTGCAGTTGGTTCCTCTGTTGCTTCCTGACACAGGTAGGCATCAGACCTCTAGGAAGGGTATAGGACCCCAGGTGTAACTGTTAAAAGCATTATTTGGTAGCTTTCCTTCAGCCCTTGCCTAGGCATGCTGCCCGGTGGTGTGGGTGGTTGTGCAAGCAGTGCAGCAAATCTGGGTGCTGTCTGGTCTGAAACTAGGGTGCTTTCTCTTATGTGGGCTGGAAGCTGCAAATGAGACTGGGCACAAATAATATTGGGGATACACAGTGCATTTGGTTGCAGAGAGCTGCTGGTATAAGGGTAGCAACTAGTAACGCAGATGCCTTTTGTACTTGATGTTTCTGTTTCAGAGTATGAGACTTAGAGTCAAGTCCCAATGTAGTGGAAGAGTCCTGAAATTATCTTTAATTCCACAAATACTGACTTAGAGCTGGAGCTGGATATTTGCCTTGTACTTTCCCCATCTTTTCAGCTTATGCTGAGGCAGGAAGCAGTAGTGGAGGGTAGGCATGATGGCCAGTGGGCGCAACTGCCCTCATGTTCTACCCTGTTTTCTGTGCTCAGTGTTTTAGTCATGTAGTGTTGCTGTAACAGAAATGCTACAAGTACGTGGACTTAAAGAGAAATTTTGTCACAGTCCAGTAAGTTAAAAGTCCACATTCAGGGTGTCATCTTCAGGGAAGTTCTTTCTCTGCTGGCCCTCGAGGAAGGCCCTTCCCTGTAGTGGAAGCTTCTGAGATGGAGGGACCCTGGTCCTTTCTAAAGGATGTGTTCTGCTCCTGGCTGCTTTCTTTCTTGACAGTGTGAGGCTTCCAACTCTATCTGCTAGCTTCTGTCCTTTTTGTCTCCAGACATTGCCTCAAGGCACAACACGGTAGTCTTACACATTGAGTCCTGCCCCACCAACGCAAGTACAGACCATGTGCCTTCATCAACACCACAGAGGCAGAATTTACAGTGTATAGGAACATCATACAATATTAGGAATCATGGCACAGCCAAACCGGCCACACATTTTGGGGGGAACACAATTCAATTCATGACATTCAGTCTCTGATGTGTTTGGGTGTGAGAACACCATGTGAGTGAAGTTATAAGACCTCAGCAGGCTTCTTCATTATGCAGAAATGGGCTTACATGCAAAAAGAGAATGTGCAGGGCAATGAAAAAGGGAAAGCAAGACTTGAAAGGGAGAGAAATGGCAGATGACTTACGTGAGGTAGTACCTGTCAGTAATGCTGTCTGCCTGCTGCCCAAGTATTTATCATCATGGGAGAGAAACTGGAAATGTTATTGGTAAGCAGGAAATTTATATTCTTTCCGTGAGTAATTTGTAGAAAGTAGACTTTGACTCTCATCATCACACGTACTTTATTTTCTCAAAGTAGGCTGTAAACTAAA
This sequence comes from Heterohyrax brucei, assembly GCA_028571685.1. NCBI lineage: Eukaryota > Metazoa > Chordata > Mammalia > Hyracoidea > Procaviidae > Heterohyrax > Heterohyrax brucei. The sequence continues at coordinate 7,552,245 of CM053143.1, forward strand.
TGCCTTTGTTAGAGTGACTTGTATATGTATGGTATCTACTTTAGACTGTTGCCCAGCCTAGCAGTGGAAGATGAGTCCTTAGAGTTGGAAGGCACTGCACAGTAGTATCAGTGGACTCAGATACAACGGCAGCCGTGGATGGTGCAAGACCAGGCAGTGCTTCATTCTGTTTTCCATCAGGTCGCCACGAGGCGGAGCTGGCTTTGTGGCAGCTAGTAGTAACAACAACATAATCATCTAGTTTCTGGAAATTAATTTTTAATTTTGTGCTATATTTTCAAGTTAAAACTTTTAATAAGTATGTTGTGAGGCCCATGCAACTGCTGTACAGTGATTATCTCCTGTAATTTCCATAACCACTCTTCCCGTCATGAACTCCATTTCTCAGATGATGAAACGGAGGCTCAGAAAGATGGGGTAACTTCCCAGGTTTATAAAGCTGAGGCAATAGTTAGAAATTTGTAGGATACTAACTTATAATAAGTTCTGTATAGCCTGTTTCCAGGATATGCGTCCCTTTTTCTTACTTTAAAATGAGGTCCAGAAAGGCTAAATGTTACCCATTTTGAGTTTCTCATCTTTTGTACAACTAGCGTAACCTTCTGTCCTGATGCTTCAGAATTGTGGTGTACCCTGTTCTTTGCAGTATTAATGCGTTGAAAGTGTTAAAAATAACGTATTTTTACAAAATTTTAGAATTATGTAAATATAATATCTTGAATTTATGATGAGGAATGCTATGTCCCATGGTTAAAACAGAATTATTTTTGGTTCTATCTGCTTATATTTAAAACCCATTTAATTTAAATATGCATATTTTGACAGAACCTTAAAATGTTACAAATTTCTTAGTATCTTGAAGGGTATCTGTGGGTATGTAACCCAACACAGTGGCTACCTTGGGAAATATATCCTAGACTTAGACAAATATTTAAACATAGTGGTTATTAAGGATTAGTTATAAATGGATGTAAGGAACACATTATGAAGTTTCTGTGATTCACCTTCGTCAGAAACCATATTCAGGAGCCTCTTCATTATTTGTCTTTGAGTCATTCCTCTAGTGTGTCATTCTTAGCCTTCAGAATTTTTTTCTATGTATTTAACTTATTTTATCTTCTAATCATTTTACTTATTTTCAAGAATCTTTGGAAGGATTACATGAGCTAATATTTGTAATTGTGAAAACATTTAAAATTATGATTAATATTTTTATATGCATGAAACTGTATGTTTGTTCATTACCCAGCCCTTAAGGGAATTTCTCTTTGCAGAGCTAGTGAGATGTGCAAACCTATTTGACATTTATGCATAAACACACACACACACGCACACACACACACACACGCATGCCTTATTAATAACTACATGTTGCAGACTTCTGATGTAAATCCTGTGAATGCAAACATGAACATTAATGACCTTTCACCCCTGGTGTCCACACACAAAAGTGCAAATAAATGAGTCAGTCACTGCATAAATGTTGATTAATTACCTCATTTCAATCCAAGCACTCTACAGATTTCTAGATGGGAGCTGAATGAATGCTAGCTTATAGAGGCATGGAAGTTGGTCGTTTTTTTATCTGTAGAATCATACAGCTCTAATATCGTTTTTAATATTTTTCTGTGACTGTTATCAAAAGTGTTTATGTTCCACTTTCAACACTCTTTTATCTAGTTAACTCTTCTGTCTCTCTTATTTCTTTTTATGTCTTTTACGAATTAACACAGTCATCACTATCAATCACTTAATTGGTTCTTTCATTAATTTATTAAATTCATTAGTTAACTGTATACCATGTGCTGAGGACCGTGTGAGGTATTAAGAATGCAGAGCCATCAGGTGTAAAAATTTGCTTCTGAAGCAGGAAGAAAAAACTCTTTATGGCCTCACTAATCCTGAGTTCTCTTTCCAACACTTCTTTTTAAATTTTTGCCTTTTAGCCTGTGTTTTCATTTTATCCTGTTTTAGTGCTTAAACAAAAAAATCCAAACCCACTGCCATCGAGTTGGGCCCAACTCATAGTGCCTCTGTAGGTCAGGGAAGAACTGCCCCATAGTGTGTCCAAGGAGCACCTGGCGGATTTGAACTGCCAGCCTTTTGGTTAGCAAGACCTAGCAGTTAACCTGCTATGCCACCAGGGTTTCCATCGTGGTGCTTAGAATATAGTAAATACCCACCACACCCCCCACTAAAAACAATTACCATTGAGTCAATCCTCACTCCTAGTGATCCAGTAGGACAAAGTAGAACAGCCCCATAGGGTCTCCAAGGGACAGCTGGTGAATTCATACTGCCTGCCCGCCTTTTGGTTAGCAGCCATAACACTTAACTACTATTCTGTCAGGGCCCCCAAATTTAAAAAAATAGTATACCCTTTGGCATTGAATTGACTCTGACTGATAGCAACCCTATAGGACAGAGTAGCATTGCTCCACAGAGTTCTCGTGGAGTATCTAGTAGATTTGAACTGCTAGCCTTTTGGTGCGCAGCCATAGAACTCAACCACTATGCCACCAAGGTTTCCCCACAATATAGTGAGTACTTATTAAATGAAATATAGTAATTTCTAACCTGTCTTCTTACTGATTTCCAATTTGTTTTTTCCTTATATGTTGTATTTTACTTCTCTTTATCTTTTGAAAAAATTCCCTGTCTTTTCTGCTTCCCTTATTCTAAATGCCCTCTTATTCATCATGTTTGTATGCAGTTGCAGCCACTGCAGCCTTTGCCTCTACTTCTATTACTTAACTGAATTGATCAGACCCCATAAATCTTGTTCTTCTTTTATATCTAATTCTTTTACTGTCTCATGGCCTCGTATTATCTCTTTTACTTCTTCCACTCACCTCTGGGGTGCCTCTGGTTACCCATTGGCATTCAGGGGTTCTGGGAAGATGTTGGCTGCAGTTGAATGGGCTTTGGATCCAGTAATAATTAGGTTCAGAGAGTGATACAACTGGGTGGAAGTGATGCTGGAACTTGACTCATCCCCACATTTTGACTGTCTCTCCAAGGAAGATGTGGGTAACGTTCTATGACAGCATTCTGGGGTTATAGAAATAGATAGGTTTTCATCACTGTCATGGAGAGCACTTAAGCACTTCTTTACTCTTGATCAGAACCAGTCTTATTTATTGAAGGACAAAAATATGCACTTTTACCAGATTACATGTTTTTCTTAAAAGTTACAGTGTTTCCGTAACAGTGTCTGTCAGTGACCCTTGGTGTCCTGAAAAAGTTAACCTGTTTTGGATATTTTAACTGCAGATTTCACTTCTTAATTATAATGTCTGTAGAGTTTTAAACTAATTTGATGCCAAGTCTTCCTAACAATACTCTAGTCTGTGTACTACCATTCATGCAAAACACATGAAAGCTGCCTACAACAGCAAACAACTTTAACCGGGTCTGTTTCCAGGTAATAGCTCTGTGTGTTTGGAGAGAGAAAGTCAAACATAGATCTACAGTTTTTTACCTGAAAATTCTGAGGCTGAATGTGTTTTGGAATTTAGTTTTTTTAAATTTTTAATTAAAGTGATATGAAACCTATATATTAGATAACATATCCAGATACGTGTGATGGGAAAATTACTCTTAACATGTTAAAATATGAATATTCACAGTAAGTGGGGGAAAATAAAGACATCCATCATCTCGTGTCACACCAAGCATTCTGACTTGGTTTTGGGAATGGTAGATAAGAGTTTGTGGCATGTTTTAAAATCTAATCAAGTGTTAAAATACAAAAAATTATGTCTTATATTAATAAAAAGGAAAGAAAGTATCATTGTAGGCAGGTATTAGGCAAGTTTTCTTTTTAATCTGTTTTTGAAACTTTGTGAAAAGGGAGTGGGGGCAGTATCTCACTTGTGACTTCATGAAAGGGATGGAAAATCAAAATCAACAGCCCAAGGCTGATAATCAAATGTGCCTCTTCTCTTCACCATGTGTACCAGTTCTGTTCCTTCCATGGTACTCTGCTTTTCTGCTGGGTTCAGTAATTCATTACAGTGGCCATGCAGAACCCAGACTATACTCATGATTGTGAGGTTTATTACGGAAGTAACAGGTTACAGTTCAGGTTCAGGAACACACAGAGTATAGGTCTCCCATCAGGACAGCTTTCTAGCACTGCCACAGACACACCTCTCTCTGGCCTCTCGGCCTCTGCCCTTCTCAGGCAAGTGTTACTGTTGTGCGTTGAATTGTGTCTCGCCCAAAATATATGTAGAAATATGGCTGGGTTGTGATTGTCAGTATTGTGTAATTGCCCTCCATTTTTTTATTTTCCTATGCTAGATGTTAAAGGGGATTAGGGTGGGACAGCAAGGTCACCTCTGTACTCCACTGTAAAGGGAATTTCCTTGGAATGTGGCTGGCACTGCCTTTTATCCTATAAGAAATGAAAGGGAAGCGAGCAGAGAGTAGGGGGCAAAAGCAGCACCAGGAGTGGAGAGTGTCCTTCAGACCCGAGGTTTCTGTGCCAAGATGCTCCATACACAAGGAATTTCCTCAAGAGCCAACAAGGAGGAAAGTCTACCCCTGGAACGGACATCCTGAACTTGGACATGTGGCCTACAACTTATATGTAAGAATAGGCTTTTCTTGATAAAGCTGTCTGCTTGCGATGTTTCTGTTAGACCAGCATTAGATTACTAAAACAGTTACAAAGCTCTTTTAGCCCCTGTTGATGAGTACTCAGGGGTACCTTACTCTGTCAGTGAGCCTCCTGCCTAAAGGTACCCAGCTTTCTCGCTTTGTGGTCTGAGAAGCCCACCATGCGGTCTCCTGTAGTTATTACTCTGCCGCGTCTTCTTGATGGATCTCCCTCTGTGTCTAGCACATGGACACTGGGTCCAAAGGACGTACTTAATCTCCACTCTGGCTGGCTCTTCTTCCTTGGTGGTGGTAGGATCTTTACTCTGGAATTGGCTCTTTTTTAAGCCTAGTGGGATCTTGAAACTGACCAGTCCCCATGGTGGGTCATAATTACCTTATTTTGCACAGCCCTATCCTATCACTTAGGTGAGAGTTAGAAGCATGTGGTGAGAATGGCTACACAAAAGTTCTCCATTGCTCCCTAGACTTGATCACATTCACTGCTGAGGCTTAGACACCTCCGGTAGTACCTGACACCTGTTTGATGAATATTCGATGAACAAGTACACATGTGCGAAGAGATAGTGGTAGGGAAGGGTTAGGGAAGACTTCAACCTAAGCATAGGCACAGAGGTGGGAATGAACTTGGTTAATGACGGAATGTTGCCAGTGATCTGCTCTCAGTGAATGAGGGTGTTTTTTGGCAAATACTCTAAAATAAGTGTAGGTGGGTGAGGTGGAGCTCTTACTGGATGGCCTTAAGTACTGTTCATGCTGAGGATTTTGGACTTGATTGGATAAGACTGGAGAAGAACTTAGACATTAAAAGTGGTTTGAAAATTTAAAAGGTAGGAAAAAAGAGATGGTGTCCGGAAAGGAGTAGATTGTGCTTCTCTGCAAAAACCAAAAACTTTTTGCCATTGAGGCAGTTTCAACACATACAGGGCAGAGTAACCTGTCGCATAGGGGTTCTGAGGCTGTAATCTTTACAGAAGCAGATTGCTGTGTTTTTCTTTTGCAGAGTGACTAGTGGGTTTGAACCACTGACCTTTCCATTATCAGCTGAGTGCTAAAGCACTGCACCTCCAGGGCTCCTTTTTTTTTTTTCTGCAAGAATGCCTTAATAAATGTGCACACATAATATTCAAGACTGTGTTGAAGAGTCAGAGATTAGTCTGAAGTTAGAAGCAAGAAAGAAGAGTGACTTATTAAACTTTAAACAGCAAAGGAGAGATGAGGGGTACAAAGCTCTTTTAGCCCCTGTTGATATGTTGATGAATATTCAGCAATAGTTAATCCATTTGGCTGACAGGAAGTTTTGGAAGAGAAGCTGGAAAGCACATCATAAACCTACCTATATGACTTGGAATGTTGGTAGGTTTGTATTCTTTGAACGTATTTATTTAATATCTTTTGTAGGAATGTGTATGTTCATAGATACAGAGTATGCTTGGATTCTCATTTTGTTAGCCCAGAGCCTTTAAGAACACTGTGCCAACAACTAGAAAAGCCTAGAAGACTTGTGTATATGTATCTGACAAGTTATTTCCAAGCTGCTGTTGTAAAGTTTATTTAAATTTCATTTTGAAAGTAAAAGCTGTGTTGAGTAGCATTAATTCCACCTTGCACCTTCCATTATGCATTAGCAATTAGGTTGATGAATTTGAACTTGATCAATGATCTGATAGTAATTACCAGCCCAGAATGATTATTATTGCTGAATTCATATTCTTATTTCACTTCTCCGTGTATTTCAGGCTCTTTTCATAGAGGCATCCTTGTTTGACAGCAGATGATGACTTGCTCTTTTGGCTTCTGGCAGTGAGGTCAGACTATTTTAGGTTTCTTAAATAAAAGAATATTGAAAAAAAATCCTCTGTATTTTAAAATATCTGGACATACCTTTTAGCTTCTAGGGGAAGGAAGAAAGGAGGCCCAGGCTTTTCTCCTTTAGTGGATCAAAAGAGCTCAGATTTTTTTCTTTTTTGTAACTGTGGTAAAAATAAAAAGAATACAACATTTCACAATTCAGCAGTTTCTACACCTGTAATTCAGTGACGTTGATTATGTTCTTCATGCTGTGCAGCCATTATAGTTATACTTGCTCAGACTATTCTTCTAGAAAGGTCTCTGATTTTTGTGTTTCTTGGCCATTTTCTTCCCTTTTTTTTGCCGGTTGCTGGTAGGGCTGACCTGTGTTTTTGTCCATTCTTACATTGAGTGATCATTCCCTGTCAGCAAGGTGTGTCTCTCCTAAATTGATTCTTTAGACTTGTAAACTTTGAATAGATGTGTATAGACTGAAGGGCTAGACTTTGCTCTTCTGGTTCTTTGCGCTCTTTGGAGATAATTCATAGCAAAAGGTAAATAGAACATAAGCTTTAAGAAAAATGAGAAGAAGAAGAAAAAAAAAGGCAAATGAGAGAAAAAGAAAATATTTAATTTGCCAAAGAGTAACAAAAGCCTTGTGTGAGTGTTGTTGTTGGGTCCCATAGACTTGGTTCCGACTCACAGTGAACAACAGAAGAAACTACTGCCTGGTCTTTGCACCCTTCTCACAGTTGTCACTGTGTTTGAGTCTGTTGTCACAGCCATTGTGTCACTTCATCTTGTTGAAAGTCTTTCTCTTTTTTTGGTGACTCACTACAGTACCAATCATGATGTCATTCTATAGGTACTGGTCTCTCCTAATAACACATCCAAGGTACATGTGATGAAATTTTTCCATTCACACTTAAAAGGAACATTCTGACTGTACTTCCTCCGAGAGAGATTTGTTCATTCTTCTGGCAGTCCCTGGTATAGTCTGTATTCGTCACCAACACCATAATTCAAAAGCATCAATCCATCTTTGGTCTTCCTTGTTCATTTTCTGGTTTTCTCGTGCTTATGGGCTGATTGAAAATACCATGGCTTAGGTCAGGCATGCTTTAATCCTCAAAGTGACATCTTTGATTTTCGACACTTTAAAGAGTTCTTTTATTGCCAATTTGCCCAATGCGATGTATCCTTTGATTTTTTTGGTTACTGCTTCCATGGGTATTGGTTGTGGATCCAAGTAAAGTGAAATCATTGACAACTTCAGTCTTTTTTCTCCATTTATCATGATGTTGTTTATTGATCTAGTTGTGAAGATTTTTGTTGTCTTCATATTGACAGGTAGTTCATACTGAAGCCTGTAGAGTTTGATCTTCATAGTAAGTAGTTTAAGTCCTCTTCCCTTTCAGCAGGCAAGATTATATCATCTACATATTGCTGGATGTTAAGGAGTCTTCCTTCAAAGCTGTTGCAGCATTCTTCTTCATATAGTTTAGCTTCTTAGGTTATTTGCTCAGCATACAGATTAAATAAGTATGGTGAAAGTATACAACCTTTCCAGATTTTAAATCATGCAATATCCCCCTGTTCTACTCCAGTGACTTCCTCTTGGACTTTGTATAGGTTCCTCATGAACGCAATTAAAAATGTTTTGCATTTCCCATTCTTTGCAGTGTTATCCATCATTTCTTATGATCCACTTAGCTGGATGTCTTTACATAGAAAATAAAACACAGATAAACATCTTTCTGGTATTCTCTGCTTTTAGGCAAGATCCATCTGACATCAGTGATGATATCCCTCATTTCACATTCCCTTCTGAAGCCGATTTCAATTTCCGTTGTTTCCATGTTGATGTGTGCTAGAATTGTTTTTGAATTATCTTGAGCAAAATTTTACTTGCCTGTGATATCAATGATATTTGATAATTTCCACATTCGGTTGGTTCATCTTTCTTTGGAATGGTCACAAACATGAATCTCTTCTAGTTGGTTGTCAGGTAGATGTTTTTCAAATTTCTAGCCATTGATAAAATATGTGAGCACTTCCAGCTTTGCATGTGTTTGTTGAAACATGTCAATTGGTTTTCTTTCCATTCCTGGAGACCTATTTTTTGCCATTTCCTTCAGTGCAGCTTGGCCTTCTTCCTTTAGTACCATTGGTTCTTGACCATATGCTGCCTCTTGAAATGGTTAAACACTGACCAGTTCTTTTTGATACAGTGACTGTGTATTTCTTCCACCTTTTTCCTTTTTCCTATTTTTTAAAAAAATTATGATTAAGTGAAATTACACAATACAAATCAATTCTGAATGCCTCAGTATCTGCAGCTCCATCTGCTGTTCACACCCTGTGACAGCACATTCTTCCTTTTTACTGTGCATTTCTAGTAACCTCTTAATGAGCACCTGTCTCCTCCTTTCCACCCTCTCCCATCTAGGAAGAAACCAGTAGGACAGCCTCTTATGAATTTATAAAACCATACACACACCATATGCTCAAACTATGTCCCCAAGTCTAGTCCATTCTTGTCTGAAGAGTTGACTTCAGTACTGGTTTCAGGGCAGGGCCAGCAGCAAGTCTAGGGGGCATGTTCCTAGGGGACCTTCCAGGCTGTTGGACCATCAGTTCTGGTCTTTTAGAAGAGTTCATGAGCTGTACACCCTTTTTTCTCGCGTTGCCTCAGGGACTCTATTTTGTCCCCCATCATGGTTACCTTTGGTGGTAGCCAGACACTGTCTCGTTCTTCTAGTCTCATTCTTATGTAGTTTCCCATTCATGTCAGTCCTTCTGCCTCCTGAGCTCATTTTTCCTCATTTCTTTGATGTTCTTGGTCATCATCTGTTCCAGATGGGTTGGGATCATTTGGGTATCTCAGATGGCAGATTGCTAGCTTTTAAGACCCCAGATGCCACTCACCATCACAGGGTGCAGAAGACTGTCGTAGCTAAAGGCTAGCTATGCTGGTTAACCTTGACATCCCCTGAAAACATAGTCCTGAGACCCATGTCCCTGATACTCTATTCTCTGGAATATTGAGTTTAGTAAACCTTTCAGTTTATGGTGTAGTCCAGTTATGCTGATCTGCTGTCTGCTGCATGCTGTCACTTCCATCACCTAACCAAATTCCTAATGACTATCTAATCTACAAGCAGCTCATTCAGAGGATACTCTTCCCATCCTTGTAGCTGTCAAAGAGACTTTTCTTCTGTATTTAAGTCCATTTTTAAGTCCTTATAGCAGAGGACTCATAAAATACTTGTCCTTTTGCCACTGAGTGATTTCATTCAGTATAATGTCTTCTCATTGAAACTAGATTGTGAGATGCTTCTTATAATCATCATTTTTCCGTATCATTGCATAGTATTCCATTGTGTATAGGTACACTAGTTTGTTTATGCATTTATCTGTCGATGGACACCTAGGTTGATTCCATCATTTTGTTATTGTGGACAGTGGTGTGATAAACATTTGTGTGCATGTATCTGCTCGTGTGGCAGCCTTTATTTCTGTAGAATGTATTCCAAACGGTGGGATTGCTGGATCATATGGTATTTCTATTTCTAACTTTTTAAGGAAGTGCAAAACTACTTTCCAAAGAGGTTGCACCGTTTTGCATTCCCACCAGCAGTGTAGGAGAGTTCTAGCCTCTGCACAGCCTCTGCAGCATTTGTTGTTTCATGTTTTTTGGATTATTGCCAATCTTGTTGGGTGAGATGGCATCTCACTGTAGTTTTGATTTGGATTTCTTTTAATAGCTAATGATCGTGATCATTTCCTCATGTGTCTTTTGACTGCCTGGATGTCTTCTTTGGTGAAGTGTCTGTCCATCTCCTTTGCCCATTGCAGTTATTTAGTGTTTTTCCTGTTGATATTTTGCAGTACCTTGTAGATTATGGAAATCAGACATTGATCCAACATGTAGTTGCCAAATATTTTTTCCCATTCTGTAGGTAGACTTTTAACTGTCCTGATAAAGTCTTTCGATAAGCGTAAGTGTTTGATTTTTAGTAGTTCTGATTTATCTGTTTTCTCTTCTGTTGTTTTTCTTGTTGGTTAGATTTCCATCTTCTGTTGATGCTTATTGTATCACTGAATATTTTGCACATAGTATCACCATGAGTCGGATCCGACTCGACGGCACTTGGCCTTGGCGATCCTTCAGTATGGACAAAATATTGAATGATACAAGAAGCATCAAAAGAATATGAAAGAAATACAGAATCACTGTATCAATAAGAATTGGTCTGCTAACCAAAAGGTCAGCAGTTCAAATCCACCAATGCACCTTGGAAACTGTGTAGACCAGTTCTACTCTGTCCTGTGAATCAGAATTGACGTTATAGCACTGTTTGTGTGTTTTATCCTTCAATATTGCTACTCTAGGCTTGGATTTTTTTTTTTTTTTTTTAGTTCTTTTAGCTTGAGAAATGCCTAATATGTTCTTCCCTTTTGGGTTCTAACTCCAAGTTTTTACATGTTTTCACTCTAATACTCTGCTTTGTGTTCTTGAATCACCCTTTGAAATCTGTTCGGCTCTTTTGTTTATCATTTTTTGCATTCACTTTAGGTACTGTGCATTCAAGAGCAAGTTTCAGAGTTGCTCCTGACGTCTCTTTTGGTCTTGTATTTCTTTCTTGTCTTTTTAATCAGTTATTGCTTTCCTGATATGATGCCCTTGATGTGATCTCATAACTTGTCTTGTGTTCCATCGTTAGTGTTCAGTGCATCACATCTGTTCTTGAGATAGTCTTCAAGTTCAGGTGGGTGTACTGGTCTGTCAGTTGGTCATACTGTGGTGGCTTATGTGTTTCTATAAAGCTAGAAGATAAGCCTCTGATACTTCAAATACCAGCAGGGTCATCTGTGGTTTCAGTAGAGCTTTCAGAGTGAAACAGACTAGGAAGAATAACCTGACAGTGTGGTTCGAAAGAAAATAATTGGCTAGTGAAACCCTATGAAAAGCAGCAGAACGTTGTCTGAGGTAAGTAATGCTGGAAGATCAACCCCTTAGGTTGGAAGTCCTTCGAATTATGACTGGGGAAGAGCTGCTGTCTCAAAGTAGTGTGGACCTTCATGACATTGATTAAGGAAAGCTTTGATCCTGCCCATTCATTTCCTGATATAGCATGATTCAAAATGAGAAGAAACAGCTGCAACCATCCATTAATAATCAGGACATGATGTCATAGATTGAACCCCACCCCCCATGTGAATAGCCATTTGGCTAGGTCATCATTCCCAATATTTTGTGATTTTTTTCATATGCTGTGCACCCGAATCTCTGCTTGTGGCTAATAGATAGGACAATTATGTTAAAAGAGATCAGGGTAGGACTGCAACATCCTTGCTAAGGGAGTTTTCCCTGGAATGTGGGTTGTAGCACCATTTATCCTTTCATCCTTTGTGAGATGAGAGAGAAGCAGGCAGAGAATTGGGAACTTCACACCATCAAGAAAGCAGCATCAGGAGTAGAGTGCGTCCTTGAGACCTGAGGTTCCTGTACCACGATGTTCCCTGACCAAAGACTGACACAACACAAGGACTTTCCTCCAGAGCAAACAGAGGGAAAGCTTTCTCCTGGAATGGACACTGTGAATTTGGACTTGTAGCCTACTGAAGTGTGTAAGAATAAACATATCTATCTCTTTGAAAGCCACACACTTTGTGGTATTTCTGTTACAGCAGCACTACCTGACTGAAACACATAGAATGTACAGAGTGTGAATCTAGGAAAACTGGAAGCTGTCAGAAATGAAATGGAATGTGTAAGGATATTCTAGGCATTAGTGAGTCGACGTGGACTGGTGTTGGCCTTTTGGAACCAGTCAGTCACATAGCCTACTATGCTGGGAATAACAAATGAAGAGAAATGGGATTGCATTCTTCATCAAAAGGAATGTTTCAAGCTCTGTCTTGAAGTGTCAGACTGTCATTGATAGGATTTTATTTATGTTCCCATAAGGAATACTAGTTACTCTGAATTACACATGAATAACTAAGGCCAAAGATGAAGAAATTGAAGACTTTTACCAACTTCTGTATTCTGAAATTGGTCAAACATACAGTCAAGATGCATTGATAGTTACTGCTGGTTGGCATGTGAAAGTTGGAAACATGGAAGAAGGATCGATAGTTGGAAAATATGGCCTTGGTGATAAAAATGACACCAGAGATTGCACAGTAGAATTTGGGAGACCAGTGATTCATTCATTACCAATACTTTTTTTTTTAGCAACATAAGTGATGACTATACATGCAGACCTCCCCCGATGGAATAAACAGGAATGAAATTGACTGCCCCTGTGGAAAGACAGAATGGAAAAAGTCAATATCGTAAGAACTGACCATCATTTGCTCATATGCAAGTTCAAGTTGAAAAATAAAATGAGAGCCCAAATATGATCTTTGTATGAGTAGTATGTTACAATTTATAGACTACACATTGATGTCATGTCATTTGCTTTCATCCTAACCTAGGGTGTGGGATGCTGCTCTTGATCTCAGAGAGGGTTCAGGCCTTGTCGCAGTTTTCAGAGCTGATGAGTGCTCGAGCTGTGACTAGCATCCAGTTGTTATAGACTCTGTATGTTAGTCTTTTCATCACCCTGTGTGGGAGGGGAAGAGCAAGTAAACCCCCTTGGGCAAATTCCGTGTCCTTTTTTTTCAGTGTTGTTTTGTTTTGTTTTGGAAACACTGAGAATGAGAAGCAGCATCTACTTGTCAGCTAGTTGTGTTCTTGTTAGCTTTAACATGCATCGTGCAGAAAATAAACACACAGCTGAAAAACTGCAACCCTTCAGACGAGTAAAGATAATAAGTCATCGTTTTTGAAAGTTGTTATTTTATTTTGAGAAGGTTGAAACTTTAAAAAAAAGAAAGAGAGTGGTACAACGAACTCTCATGTTTTACCCCTCAGGTTCAACAGTGGTCAAGGTCTTGCCACACTTCCTTCATCTGTCCTGTCTTTCCTCATAAAGAATATTTAAGATACCTTACTTTTACCCCTACATTTTTCAGTATGCAACTTTAATTAATATGGTGTTAATGCCACACCCAGTATTTCTTGATTGCATCAAGAATTTTCTTCTGTTTATAATTGGTTTATGCAAATCAGAATACAAACATTTGCTCAGTATACTAAGTCAGATTTGACAATAAATTTTCTCCCCAACTGTCTTTATTTCTCACCTGTTTTGCTCAGAGGTCCCTGGGTGGTGCAAACAGTTGTCTGTTAATGTGAAGGTTGGCGGTTCGAGCCTACTCAGCAGCACTATGGAAAAACAGGCCTGGCAATTTATTTCTGAAAAGATTACAACCAGGAAAACCTTCTGGAGCCGTTCTACTCTGTAACACGTGGGGTCTCTATGAGTTGGAATCAGCTTGACAGCATTGCAGTACTGTACTTAGGAGCACTTTGTTTTAGGTCTCCTCAGAGAGATGTGGTAGTGATTTGGTTCATTTGGATGGAGAATTTTCAGTCATTCTCATTTGAATTTTGAGAGCTCATTACTAGACGAGGCATGTGTGACATCTCTTAAAAAGCAATAGAGTTTTGCCCTAGTGTTGATTAATATTTCCATGGTCTTTGGGAATCATATAACCAGTGGTTTCTTTCCATGTACTAACTGTTACCATATTACTTTTAAAAGTCTGAAACTTTTCAAGAAAAATGTCAACACCAAGTAATGTAATAAACATGTACCTGTTACGAATCTTTATGAATGACACTGGTATATATTTCGGCATATCCACGGGTACTACGTAAGTTGTTTATTTCATTAACATTGACTCTTACTACTTTTGTCTACACAAAACATTGTCTTATGGTATTATTTTCCACCCACAACTCATGAACGTATAACCGGTAAAACAAGTTGATAAACAGTTGTTTTTGTCAGACATTTGTAGAGTCAACAAGAATGCTGCTAATGTGAACAACAAAGATTGTAAATGTGACTGTTGAATGATAGCTTTTAAAATGTCATGGTTCTGCATTTTACTAACATTTTCTCTCTTCTAATAGGTATAAATGACCAAGGATTGTACAGAGTTGTGGGGGTGAGTTCAAAGGTCCAGAGACTTCTGAGTATGTTGATGGGTATGCCTCTTTTCTAATCATTTTTCCTTGCATTATTTGTTTATGTGCACTGACTTCTCAACTTGATTCCCCACAGTCATGTACAGCATACTTGTGAATCCATTCTTTTGCTGCCGGCATCAGTTTTCTCTTAAGCAGAGAGGGTTGACTCAGAGAAGGATTAGTGTGTACTTGAGTACTGATTATCCACTGTTTCACTTACTGAGAAATGAAAGCAAAAAAATACAGCTAATAGGGGAAACATCATCTCTTGTTTACTTCTCCCAGGAAAGCAGCAGCTATCCTCCCTGAGATCTGCGTGGCATCTAAATGGTCTGTCCGGAGTCTTGACAGCACATTTGGTGGGGCTCACTCATTTTTGTGGAGCTTCCCAAACTGTTATCTCACAGAAAGGGTCTGCTTCTCAGGGCCTCATTGGTATTCAGAGTGGCTTGTTTGTAGTTTGTACCGGGCTCTTCTCCAGAACCATGCATGCCCCATCTGTGCTGATAACACAGTGTTCTTTGGCATTACAGACTATAGGAAGCCAGAAAGTGAATTTATTTTATTACCCCAGACGTTATGCCAATGACAAAGCGCGTTTATGTTATGCATTGCTGTCAGTTTGGTGCCACCTGTAAGACACTCTACTTCCCTCCCCCTACCTCTATTGACGAGCTGGCTGCCTCTTGAGGAGGGATGATTACTCATTAGGCTGGAGGGCCTGTATGTCACACCAGTCTGTCATTATGACCTTGCTAAATATTAATTTATTTGATATCTCACTTTAATTAATCAATATTAACAATGCCCTCAGGTATGCTGTCAATGCGTTTAAACCTGTCTGCCTCTGAAAACATTAGTAAAGACTTGTTTGGTAGAAAGCATAAACCCAGATGAATAAAATCAGCTGACATGCTGCAGATAGGCTAGGTTGTCTGTATTTGAATTAAAGATTTAATAAGCAATAAGCTCCACCCCCCCTTTTTTAAAAAGCTATTTAACCACAGAAAAAAATGACCAGTCATCAATTGGAGAACACTATTTGGATACATTCCCTTTTATGAACTGTTTTCATTTTCTTCCTCTCTGGTTTAACTTGGGTGTGCAATTTTGGCATTAAGATTTTCCTTTTTACCAGGAATATGGGCTTCAAGTTAAACAGACTCAGGTTGCCAGTGGTTCAGTAGCAGCTGGAAGAGTTTAATGGCACTACAGCATCTGCTTTTACTTAGTTTTAAAATTAGAAACACTTCTCTCATTTCCAGTATGGTGTTATAAGCATTGAAATCAGAAGACTCTGTTGGTATCAGAACGAGATATTTTGGCCAAAAGGCACACTTTGGCAGTGAATTGATCGTGACTATCCTGGCATCATTTTTATTCTCTCCTTGCGCATGTTCAAGAACAAGGATGTCTCTGTGGCCACCCTGAAGTGTTAAGCTGTTTCAAAATTTGCTTTGAGTCTCGTAAAATCCAACTTGCTGTGTGTTACATAAAAGCCAACTTGCTTTGTGTTACTGGAGTGAGTCAGTGGTTGCCTCTGCTCATGGAAGCTTCCCAGCATAGTTCTCAAACTGTCTTGCAAGGTGTTTTCAAATATCTAAACCCTCAAAAATTCATGACCTGGAAAGCTGTTTCACTTTTCATGAGCACAAGAGTGACATGATCCCATTCAAATTGCTAGCAAGGGGAATGCTATCATTTTCAATACCCTATAAACAGAGGAAGCTAGAGAATTGACCCAAGGCAAAGGTACTGAAATTGTTATTTCCTCATTAAGTAATTCATTTAAAAGGGCTGCATGCTATAAACTGTCTTCAAATCCAGAGATGGTCTTAGTGTGAATTTATTGTGCTAAGTCACACACTTTTGATTTTTCTTAACATTAATACAATTTTATTGTTGCTGGAAGGTTATCAACACAAACTTTAGTCTTAATAAAACAGATTTATTTACTAGTTCCTAGTCAATTTAGAATTTGCTTAAAATATTCCTTTTGCTTCATCCTGATTGAATGTTCAAATTAAAATAATGTACACTTCTTCCTAAAAAAGAATTTTAGAGTTTCCAAATAGTCATCTATTGGATATTCTTTCTTTCTATTTTTTCTCACCTTTCTACATTGTTTAGGGTTGTGTATCTTAAAGAGAAAAAAGTTGTGTGGTCTGCCAAAACCTAAACATTGCATATTTAAACCAATTAGGGTTATTTTGTTTTCCCTTAAGTATCATTTTGCGAGTTTGTGGTGTGTGTGTGTGTGTGTGTGTGTGTGTATTTTTCCATGCCTGTCAAGTTGATTCAGATTCATAACGACCCTATAGGACAGAGTAGAACTGCCCCATAATGTTTCCAAAGAGTGCCTGGTGGATTTGAACTGCTGACCTTTTACTTAGCCACTTGAGCTCTTCACCACTGTGCTGCCAAGGGTTCCAGTTTGTCATGCTAAGCAATTATTTTTTTTTTAAATTATTACTCATCCAGGTTACGTGCTTATTTCAAATTTGGGTTGTTTTCTAAATACATTTTGTTTGTAATGTATTTTTTTCTCTTTGGAAATGTAAATAATATAATCTGTAAGAATGTGAACAAAGAAGTCCTAAGATTTGCACGATGGCAACTACTGTTTACTTTGTACTTAGTTCTCTTACTTTAATTACTTTTCTTTTTTTTTAAGTTCTCTGTAAAGCTGATTACCTTACTTTGGTAGTATTTAAATGTTATTTAAATACTCATAAAAAGCATGTAATGATTTCTAAAGAAAAGGGCTGCTTAATTTCTTGAATATTTTCTTAACTTGTAGTTTTTTTGAAAATTGTGCTTTAGATAAAGGTTTACGGAGCAAACAAGTTTCTTGTAAAACAATTAATACACGTAACTGTTTTGTGACGTTGGTTGCCAGCCCTAAAGAGTGTCAACACTCTCGCTTCTCAATCTTATGTTCCCTGAATTAAAGGGAATCCCGGGGAGCATATTCTCAGGGTTCTCCATTCTGTGTCATACCAGTAAGTTTGAGTTAGAATTTTGTTCTCCATTTTTCTCCAGCTCTGTCCTGGACACTTTGTAGTGATCTATGTCAGAGCAGTGAGTGGTAGCAGCTGGGCACCGTTTTCTTTTGCCAGATTCTGCCTGGAGGGTGGGGTGGTCCTTCAGTCCTGTGAAATAGTCTTTCCCTGTGTCTTTGGCTTTCTTCGTTTTCCCTTTCCAGTTCACTTATCTTCTTTTTTGGTTGTTTTTCCTCTTCACCCTTAAGATGAAAGTAGAGAAAAAAAAGTTTTGTTTTTCATTATTTTCTTCCTCCCTCTCATACTTCCCCTAAAATCAAGCTGAAGTGGTAAGAGCAGCTGACCATAGAAACTTCTCTAAGTAGGGAAGACACATATGTACTCATCCAGTTCAGGTAAGAACTGGACAGCTGCTTTTCTCCACGATGCTGAGCAGCTTTCCTTCTATGTGATCCTCTCCCCTGGGAGCAGAAGGCAGCAGCAGCTTCCTGGCCCTTCGTTTCTGGGGTCAGAGCTTCTTAAGTTCTTCAAAGAAAATTCCCAATGCAAGCAATTGCCTTCCTTTCATTTAGGGCTCTTTTTCCTTTCCTTCTGCTTTGCTGAGGGTACACACAGTCTGGTGAGACAGTTTTTAATAGAAACTTGGAGCAGTCAGAGAAGACAAGGAGCAATGCCAGATCAGGTTCTTTGACTGAGTCATGGTTATTTAGTAAATGTGCTAAGAATGTTGAAGACTAATTATGGTCATTATGGCAGAAGAGAACTGATAGGGTTGAGAATTGTATATTCTTCCTTCTTCCCTTTAGAATGAAAAGATCAGAGTAGGGGAGGTGAAATTACGAGAAAATATTATAGTAGCTATGTGGCCAGGTGAATGTGGTCATTATTTCTAAATCTGATTTGCAGACAGGGCTGGATGGTTTTATCTGTCCATTTTTCTGTCTGCCTGCCTGCCTGCCTATCTGTCTGCCTGTCTCTCGGTCTGTCTGCCTATTGTGCTGTTGGCCTGCCTATGTATCTATCTCTCTGTCTATCTACCTGCCTACCTGTCTACCTACTTTAGACACAGAGCCATAAAAAAACACATAATTTAGAAGCATTTTATTTAAAAATATTACCCTGTTTAGTTTTATTTGTAAGACAATTTTGTCACATAGATTGGAGAAAAAAGGAAACTAACCTAAGTTAGTGTAAGGTAGGATGCTAGGTAGCACACTGCATTAGGTTAGGAGAAAATTGACAGTTTGTTTTAAAAAAAAGCCACTGATGAGAACCATGAACTACTTACCCAAATAAAATATTAACTATCTATCTCAGTCTGTGCATGTTAGTTTAGATTTTTAACTAATCTGTGAGGTATTTGTTGTCTCTTTGTAAGAAAAAAAGTAAAGTTTCTATCTCATTTACAGTAGAACCTATATCCTGATTGAACAATTCCAAGTTTGAATCCCCAGTAAGTTACTATTGTACCTAGTCCCAGTACATTGTAAAGGACTGGTAGGGATGATTGAGTTATTTGAAAACAGTGGAAATGAAATACAGGATTAAAACATAGACACTCTGTAGTCGTTAGCTTCTGATGTGACAGCTGCTTTTTATTCCATGATGTCAGAAGGATGGCTTATTTTTCCATAGAGAGAATATGATTCTCAAAATATAGAATGATTATTTGGTAGAAAGCAGAAGATACAAGATTTCCTTGTAAAATTCCCTTGGATTTTAAAATGATGATTTGCTGTAGCAGAGTGATTGAAAATGTTATCTGATTTGTATTTTAAAATGAGATTTAAATAATTGATTTAATGAGAGAGAATATTCAGTTACAGAAGTAATTGGTTGGCAAAGCCTTTAGAACAGAATTATTTAGTCCTAATTATAATGGATTGCACCTTTAATCAGGTGCTTAATTTGATTTTTTGAATATGTCAGTGACTTATCTGACGAGCTCAGTAACAAATGAGTTCTGAATTACAAGAACTGTTCAAAAGGTAATCAGTGTCAGTGGCCATTGTTGTTGCTATTGAGCATTGCTGTCAGTGACTGTAGTCAGGAAACGTTGAAGTGCTTTCAAAAGGCCTCAGACCTTTGAGTAACTGACTTCATGTGTATGATGGCATGCCTGTAAAGGAACCATCACTTCCTGTTTTCCTTTATTTTTTCAGAGTTTGAGAATAGCATTCCGTTGTCATCTGTCCTGCCTCGTGCCCCAACCTAAAATTGTTGGGTGGTGTGCGTGACTAAACATGGTGGTCCCATCTGACAGATTTTTCTTTCTAATGTGTTTAAACAGGAAAGACTAAAGAGATGGTAGTAGACCACAAGAGGGAAGAAATCAATGCAACTTATGTATTTTGGGCTTAGTTGAAATATTCTGGAGTGAGGGAGAAATTAGATTTCCTTCATGAATCTCTTGTTTTCTCCTTTGCGTGATAAGACTGTTGAAAACTAGGTTTGTTTTCATTGACTGATACCTGTCTTAGTTTTATAGCACTGCCCTAATAGAAGTTGCCCATATACATGACTTTCAAGAACAGAAATTAATTTTCTCGTGTTCCAGAGGCTGAAAATCTAAATCAAGCTCTCGGCTATGTGAATTCGTACCCTGTAGGTGTAGGTGGTCCTGAGTATTTCCTTGGTTCTTGGATGGGTCTGTATCTAATCTGTCCTTTTGTTTTTTTGGTAACTCAGAAGTGATTATATTTAAAACATACCATACTGAGGTATGGAAACCCTGGTGATGTAGTGGTTAAATGCTGTTCCTGCTAACCAAAAGGTTGACAGTTCAAATCTGCCAGATGTGAAGCAGTTCTGCTCTGTCTTGTAGGATTGCTATGAGTCTGAATCAGCTTAGTAGCAGCGGGTTTTTGGTTTTCTACTCAAATATGATCTAATTAGCATAACCAAGAAAACCCTATTTCCAGACACGATTGCATCCACAAGATAAGAGTTAGGATTCTTAAACATTTTTTGGGGGAAGAGGTGTATTTAATTCATAAGAAGTCAGTCATCATAACCTGTCTACTGCCCCCTTCCTTTGAGTAGGTACCAGCAGTGAATCCTTGCACTTAGTAGTGAATCGGTGGTAATGACCTGCTCTATTTAATCGTTTATGAAAACCTGTATATGTTCCTCATTTGCTTTGATGCTGTATTGTCTCCATTTTTTTCAGATGGAGACTTTATTCTCAGGTGGGTTGGATCTCACTTGGCTGGGTGGCATGGATGGTCAGGGTTGGTGCAGGGACTTCAGCCCAGGTTTTTGATGCTGATGCTGCAGCCCTCCCTGTTGCCGTGCCACAGCTGTGTGGAGCAGTAGCCTAGGTGAAAGATCAGTGATGGCACCACACTCAGACTGTTTGCCTTGCCCAACAGACTTTCCTTTTGTTTCAACTGGGATGGATTTTTCCTTTCCAGAATTTCTTAACTCTCCCTCTTCCTGCCTCTTTTTGTTCTTGTTGAAATGTTTTCTCTTTGGATCTTACTAGCTTGTTGAAAAGGCATTTAGAAGAAATGTATCGTTAGTACACTTTCAGGATAAAAAGCTAGTTTAATTTAGAATGAATGTTAGAGGTTTTATACAAAAGTTTCCAATCAATATTTTCTGGATGAGTGTATAAATTGTAATGTTCATGTGAAAGGTAGCCCATAAATGACTTTGTGAATTTGTTCCATGTAGTCACATTTCTGTTGTGATCTTTAGAAAGGTAACACTTTGAATATAGATCTTAGCAGCAGGAAATAAGGGACCAAGCTTACTATCCCTTTTCCCCTTGTGACCTGTCATTCTTGTAATCGTTTTGTCATTAATGGTGTTGCCCGTATTTCCCCTGTCATAACACAGGGTGATAGTGTTACCACCACCTAAAACAAGTTCAGTGGTCACATACACTGAAAATACCACTTTCTCTGTGTCATGACTATGGAGTATATTCCTTTAATAGTAATAATAATACCTATAACAATTATAGAAACCCTAATGGCATAGTAGTTAAGAGCTATGGCTGCTAAGCAAACAGTTGATAGTTTGAATCTACCAGCCACTCCTTGGAAACCCAATGGAGGCAGTTCAGGTCTGTCTTGCAGGGTTTATAATAATGACATGACAGTGATGGTTAATACAAATAGTAGCAGCTGTAGAATAATTGGAGTCCTGATGGTGCAGTGGTCAAGAACCTGACTGCTGTCCAAAAGGCTGGCAGTGGCCACTGCTTGTAAACCCTATAAGGTAGTTCTGTTCTGTCCTACTGGGTCACTGTGAGTAGGAATCAGCAGTGGGTTGGGTTTGGGTTTTGGATAAATAAATTGCAGTTGTAGAGTTGAAATGCTTTATCTTGTTTAGTTTCCCCCTGCTTCCAGCTCATTAAAGCACATGGTTTACACTGGTATGAGAAAGTATATGTAATGGTTTTATAGAAAACTGTAGAATTAATTATTTGTGCTTTGGCTATTTAAAAATGGGAGCCAGTCAAAAGGGCCTTTGAATGTTCAAGGTTTTAAGTATTTTTTTCATTCTTGCTTGCTCACTAGATGTGAAAACCTGCAGTGAGGTGGATCTGGAGAATTCCATTGATTGGGAAGTGAAGACGATAACCAGTGCCCTCAAACAGTATTTGAGGTAAGCCCCTTTTCAATACAGAAGAAAAAAGCAGACTTTTTAGATTCGACGGCACTTGGCTTTTATCATGATACAGATGCTGACTCTCTATGTAAATATCAATATTTAAGGTAAACCCTATAGAACAAGAAAAGTTGTAAGGTGTTTGACAGAGTCCCTGAAAGTAAAGTAGTGGTGAACATTAATTTTTAGGTAAATTGCAGCAGAACTTAGATGACTTTTAAATTGACTTGGGCCTTGAGATTGTTATCTATTATAGACATGATTTTTAGAAATTAAACACTATGAAAAAATGGAAAAAGGATAGTCATTGAATTTCATAAGTTTCATATGCTCTTTTACTACATTTGAAGAGAAAAGGAGGATTGATAATACATCAAATGCAAAACTATACGAAAATGAAAAGAAGTGTACTTGGGAAGCTTTCAAGATAAACTTCAGTTTTGTGTTCATTATAGAAAAGAGGACTAGAGTTAGAAGAGGTTCAGCATTTTTATTATGAATCATCACCCTTTAAAAATAAATAAAGGTATTAATGAGAAAAAGTGTGGGGTTACATGAAGAGTCAGTATGTATAGAGAAAAAAATTTTGAAAAGTAACCCCCCAAAACCTATAGCTGTCGAGTTGGATCTGAATTAAAAAAAAAACAACTCCTGACTGTATTTTGAGTCTGTTTTAATTTCATAAGCTCCTCCTCCAACTGCTCCACAAGACACATAGGCATTTATTTGATAAACTCAGGGCATTCTGTAAAATAGACTTTTCTCCATTTTAGAGGTGGCTGATGGTATGTATCCTCATGGTGCCATTTAACATGTTAACCTAGCCTGTAAATGATTAGATATGTAGATTTCATTAGATCCCAGTTAGGCTGTTTTTTCCCCCAAGAATGCAGCATAATGGTGCTGTGGTATCCCTGTTGAATCATATGAGGAGGCCTGTGTTCTCTGGTTTCACATGTTTAATAATATTAAAATTTATCAGTGGATTTAGGTTTGTCTTACCTATTTTGGAGTTATTCAAGCTCAGCAAAATGTTCTCAATCATTATTTTTAATTCTTCCTTACACAGCTCTTTTTTTTTATTATGATTGAATGAAAATGTATATTCCCATATAAATTTGCATGCCCACCTATATGCAGCTCCCACTGCTGTCCATGCCTGGTGATAACATACTCTTCCTGTCTACTCCATACATATCTTATCCTCCCAACAATCTCCTGTCTCCTCTTCACCCACTCCCCTTCCTCCAGTAAGAGGTCAGCAGGATGACATCCTATAGATGCATGGAACCATAGAGTGCACACATGATATGATCATTCTGTGTCACCAAATCTAATCCATTCCTGTCTGAGAGTTGACCTCCATTATGATTTATGGACAGTGGCAGCATCAGGGCCAGGGGCCATGCTCCCAGGGAAACCCCCAGGCCTGTGGACCATCAGTTGCGGTGTTTTAATGGAGCGCTCAGAGTGCACCCCTTTTTATACTTGTGTTGCTAGTCCTTACACAACTCTTAGGTAAACTATTCCTGCTAAGTAAAAGGATGAAATTAAGGCTAAATATGTACACTTACATCTAGACTGCCACTGATAGTGACTGATTGGTTTTGATGAAGATTGTGGTAAAAATGAATCTTTGTAGCCACCACTGTAGGTTTAGAATGTAAGCTTTCTGAGACGAGGCATCCTACGTGTCTTGTTCATTGCACTATCCCCAGCATCTAGAACTATGGCTGTCACTCAAATATTAGAGCAGTAGTTCTCAACTGGGGGCAATTTTTATATGTCTGGGGGATATTTGACACTATCTAGATAACATTTTTGGTTGTATAATGGATCATGGGGGAAGGAGGTAGATGCTACTGGCATCTGATTTGTAGGTGTCCGGGACAGAGTGCAGCACATCCTGTAGTGTCAGGATAGCGCACCCTACCTACAAAGAAGAAAATAGGTGAGACATTTAAAGGTGTAATGCATTGTTCATGACACTCACTTAAACAGCAGAGGACACAGCTGGTAGCTTAAAACCCATTTTGTTGTTGTAGTTGCTGTCCAGTCAGTTTTGAGTCATGGTGACCCCATGTATACAGGGTACAGTTGTGCTCCATAGAATTTTCAGAACTGTGACCTTTTCCAAGGAGATCACCCTGTGCCTCTGGGTGGGCTTGAACCTCCAACGTTTTGGATAGTAGTCTAGCTCTTAATCATTTGTGCCATGCAGGGGCTTCTGTAATCCATTTTGCTGTTTGAGAAATTCACACTTAGTACAGGTAAAGGAATCAACCAATGTGACTCAGTTGTGGATGGGAAACTGAGTAAACATCTAATGGTGTTTTTTTTTTGGCATTAATATCCATGTTTTTATTTGTACTGTACATGCTTTCTTTTTTTCATTGTCAGAGGGATTAGTTTGATAAACTAGGTGATATTTTCTTTTAGGTACATGCAGTGTCATTTTGATCCTTGATATTCTTTGAAGCTACCACTCTTTTTTCCCTTGCCTTTTTCTCTCATTATACTGCTTCACCCTCTTGAATTCTACTTGTAAGCAAACGCTGCCTATAGAACATTTTGAGATGTGATTACTATATAACTTTGTTCCTAACGGGAGCCCTGGTGGTGCAGTGGTTAAAGGCTACAACTGTTAACCAAAAAGCTGACAGTTCAAGTCAACCAGATGTTCCTTGAAAACACTTTGCGGCAATTCTTCTGTGTCCTATAGGGTTACTATGAGTTAGACTCGACTCAGTGGCAGTGGGTTTGGTGTGTTTACTCCTAGCAATCTATACATTCTGCCTGAATGTAATAAAGTAGTTATCGTAAGGTGGCAGATGCCTAGTGATCTTCTGGGTGGAAGAAAACTGAGCTTTTACGTACCTCCGTTTTGGGTCCACAGGCTTGGAGCATGCAGTTGTATTATTTTCAGGACAGGAAGGAACACAATGTGGTGGTCTCTGGAGCCAGCATGCTTGGATTGGAGTTCCAGCTCTTCCACATCCAGTATGATGCAGAACTTTTTCTCCACCAGTAAAGCTTCTTGCCCTTGAACTTGTTGCACAGCTAATAACCCAGCTACCTCCTTCGCTGGAGGGTTGGCAGTATATAGAGTGAAATATCCACATCCCCCAGTCTAGAAACCAAACTCCATTGCCATGGAGTCGATTTTCTTTCACTGTGACTATGTAAGACAGAGTACAGCTGCTGCATAAGGTTTTGTAAGTTGCAGTATCCGCAGACTGTGACTTGATTGTCAGATTGTCCTGCTGTGGTGGCATGTGTGTTGCTGTGACACTGGAAGCTTTTCCACTGGTATTTCAAATATCATCCATGGTGGACAGGTTTCAGGGAAGCTTCCAGGCTAAGACAGAGTAGAAAGAAGGAACTGGCAATCTACTTCTAAAAAAAATTACTAGGGAAAGCGTTATGAATAGTGGCAGAACACAGACACCAGCAGTGAACCCCTTAGGTTGGAAGACATGCAAAATATGACAGGAGAAGAGCTGCCTCCTCCAAGTGAGTCAGCCTTAGTGATCTGGATGTAGTGAAGCTTTTAAGACCTTCATTTTCTGACATGGCATTACTCAAAATAAGAAATAGCTGCCAACTTCCATTAATAATTGAAACATGGGATGTATGAAGTAGCAAAATTGCAGATTGTCTAAAATGAAATGAAATGCTTTAAGATAAATATACTAGATGAGCTGAAATGGACTGGTATCAGCCTTTTTGATTTGAATAGTCGTAAGGTCTCCTCTGCCAGGAATGACAAATTGAAGAGGATTCGCATCACATTCATTGTCAAAAAGAACATTTCAAGATCTATCCTGAATTACAGTGCTGTCAGTGATAGGTTGATTTCCATACATCTATCAGGAAGACCAGTTTGTATGACTGTTATTCAAATGTATGCACCAACTGCTAATGCCAGAGATGAAAAAATGATGTTTACCAACTTCTGCTGTCTGCGATTGATCAAACATGTAATCAAGATGTGTTGATAATTATTGGCAATTGAAATGCCAGACATGGAAACAAAGAAGTATCAGTAGTTGGATAATACAGCCTTGGTGATAGAAATGACACCAGAGATAGCATGATAGAATTTTGTGTGACCAATGAGCTATTCGTTGAAAAATACTTTTTTTCAACAACAAAAGCAGTAACTGTACACGTGAATCTCACCAGATGGAATGTACAGAAATCCGATTGGCTGTATCCATGGAACAAAATGATAAGGGAGCTCAATATCATCTGTCAGAATTAGGCCAGGAGCTAGCTGCAGAACAGATCATCAGTTATGCATATGCAAGTTCAAGTTGAAGCTGAAGAAAAGTAAAACAAGCCCATAAAAGCCAAAGTATGATCCTGAGTATACTCTTCCTGAATTTAGAGGTCATTCCAACAATACGTTTGATGCAATGAACGCTCATGACCAAAGACCAGGCAGTTTGTGGGATGACATCAAGATCATTATACATGAAGAAAGCAAAAAGTCATTAAAAAATGAGAAAGAAGAGACCAAAAGAGATGTCAGAAGAGACTCTGAAATATGCTCTTGAACTTGCAGTAGCTAAAGTGGGTGGAAGACACCGTGAAGTAAAAGACCAAATAGAAGATTTCAGAGAACACCTTGAGAAGACAAAGTATTATAATGAAGTATGCAAAGACGTGGAGTTAGAAAACCAAAACCAAAACAGAAAAATGGACTCAGTATTTCTCAAGGTGAAAGAACTGAAGTAAATAATTGAAGCCTCAAGTTGCAGTATTGAAGGATTTTATGGGCAAAATATTGAATGATGCAGGAAGCATCAAAAGGAAAAATGGAACAAATACAGAGTCACTGTAACAAAAAAGGTTGGTTACCTGCAACTATTTCAGTAGGTAGCATGTGATCAAGATCAAGAGCCTTGGTGTTGAAGGAAGAAGTCCAAGCTGCATTAAAACAGTGGTGAAACCACAGGCTTGAAGAATTGACAGAATACCCATTGAAATGTTTCAACAAACATATGCAACACTGGAAGCACTCACTGGACTGTGCCAAGAATTTGGCAGTACAGCTACCTGGCCAACTGACTGAAAAGTACCCATATTTGTACCCATGCCAAAGATAATCCAACAAAATGAGGAAATTATCAAGCAATATCATCAGTATCACAGGAAAGTAAATTTTGCTGAATTCAAAGATAGTTGCAGCAGTGCATCCACAAAGAAGTGCCAGAAATTCAAGCTGGATCTGAAAGATGACATGGATCAAGGGATTATCATTGCTGAAGTCGGGAGGATCTTGGCTGTAAGCAGAAAACACCAGAAAGATTGACTATGCAGGTACATTTGGTTGTGTGGGTCACAACAAATGATGAGTATCACTGCAAAGAATGGGAATTCCAGAACACTAAATTGTGCTCATGTGGAACCTGGGCATAGGCCAAGAGGCAATGGTTGGAACAGAACAAGGGGTTACTGCATGGTTTAAAATCAGGAAAGGTGTGTGTGGGGCTGTATCCTTTCACCGTACGTAATCTGTATGCTGAGCACGTAATTCAAGAGGCTGGACTAGATGAAGAAGAACATGGCATTAGGATTGGAAGAAGACTCCTTAACCACCTGCAATATGGAGATTAACAAAGCCTTGCTTGCTGAAAGCAAAGAGGATTTGAACTCCTTACATGTGAAATTCAAAGACTGTAGCCTTTGATATGGATTACATCGTAACATAAAGAAAACAAAAATCCTCACAACTGGACCTATAAAGAAACAACCTGATACACGGAGAAAATATTGTCAAAAAATTATTTTTAATTGTGTCTACAGCGAACTCCCATGGAAGCAGTCATCAAGAAACCAAACAGCATTTTGCACTGGGCAAATCTGCTGCAAAAGACCTCTTTTAAAGTGTTGAAAAGCAAAGGTATCACTTTGAAGACTAAGGTATGCCTCACCCAAGCCGTGTTATTTTCAGTTGCCTCGTATGGATACAAAAGATGAACAGTAAATAAGGAAGACCAGAGAAGAAGTGATGCCTGTTGGCAAAGAATGCTAAGTATATACGCTGGACTGCCAGAGGAAATCTGTCTTGGAAGAGGTATAGCCATAGTACTCTCGGAAGCAAGGATGGTGAGACTTAGTCTTGTGTGGTTTGAATATGTGATCAGGAGGGACCAGTCTGTGGAGAAAGACATCATGTTTGGTAATGTAGAGGATCCTCAATGAGATGATTGACACAGTGGCTACAACAGTGGGTCCAAACACAGTAGTGACTGTGAGGGTGGCACAAGAACATGCAGTGTCGCATTCTGTTGAACGCAGCATTGCTCTGAGTTAAAAGGGCATCTAACAGCAGTGTTCCGTGAAGCCAACTCCCTTGTCTTTCTCCCTGGTGGGTTTGAATCACTGACTTTTTGTTTAGCAGCCGAGTGCTTAACTACTATACTGCCATGGCTCCTGTTTCCTACCCTTCCCAAACTAAGCTCCAACAAGAAGCAAAACCTACAAGGATTTTGAGAAGAGAAAGTTGTGCAGTTGACATATATTATGGCATCTCCCTTGTTTTTCTGCTGATTTGGGACCATTAAAAAAATATTTTTGGCATTCATGGGGCTGAATACCAGGTTGATTGATCCATTATCTATGGAGACTGAAAACTTCATTTCTAGCAGGGTGTTTATTACAAGTTTTCCACTGTCATGGGACAAATTAGCTGTTTTGTGACATTTCTAGTAAAATAATTTGTCATAGAATAAACTTACTTTTAAGCCTGGAAATTGGAATTGGAATTTTGTGAAGAAAGCTCTCATTTAGGTAAATATGATGGTTTATATTCCCAAACAGATCCCCATGGGTGGCAAACGGGTGGCAAAAGTATGTATCAGATGGGAGTCAGAGATATGGTGACTCAGTATAACAAATTTTATATGGGAACTTGTCACTTTTATTACTGCTTTCCAAACAGCTTCGATACTTCTTTTAATGTTGCATTGCCTAGCTAGACATATGGCAATGATACAAGTAGCTTGCAGAAGATATTTAGATAGGAATTCATTTTTTATTGAAAAGGAAAACTTTTTTTAAGGTCTCTCATTTTTTCCTTTTTGCTTTTTATCACTCTCTAATTTTCCCCCTTTCCTGTGCTCGATAACTATTTTTCCTCTTTGCTACTTCTTGTATTTTGATTTCTTGAAACAAAATCCACTGAAAGAGGTTTACCTACTGATTGGGCTTTCTCTTCTTTTTACTTAGGCCGTGATATGGTTGCTCTTTTCTTTTTTCTTTTTTAATTGACAGTGTAAGGGAAGAAGGAGAGGGAGGGAGGAAAGAAGAGGCTAAGAGACTAACAGCTTTTTGCTAGTGCTTAACTTCCTGTCTGTCTGTGTTTGTCATTTGGTGTGCATTTACCACCTGTTAACTGGTTGCTGCTCTGTTGATTCTGACTCATAGCAACCCTATAGGACAGAGTACAACTATGCCACAGTGTTTCTGAGGCTATAAGCTTTATGGAAGCAGACTGACATGTTTTTTCTACTATGGAACAGCTAGTGGGTTCAAGCCACTGACCTTACAGTTAGTGACTGAACCCTTAACCACTTGCTACCAGGGTTTCATGGGTACTGTAGCATCTTAAATTGTATTCAAGGAATGACCATATTTTACATTCATTTTATCTGTTGTTTTAAATAACTTAAGTGATGTACAGTGAACTGGACATATATAAAGTGTACATTCTAATGAGTTTTGACAGACATCTGCACCCATGAAACCATTACCAGTCATGATGGTAGACCTATGCATCTCCACATAAACTTTCTTCATTCTCCTTGGTAAATCTTACACTGTCTCTCCACTTTTCTTAGTCCTTCATTCCTAGGCAACCACTGATTAGCTTCCTGTCACCATACATTAATTTGCATTTTCTAAAATTTCATGTAAATGGAATTATATAAAGTGCATACTCCTTTTTTTTTTAACTCCTGTTCTTTCACTCAAGGTAATTAATACAAGATTTGAACTGCTGACCAGTTAGTCAGCAACCGAGCTGTTAAGCAGTGTTCCACCAGTGCTGCCATCCACGTTGTAGCGTGTGTCAGTAGTTCATTCCTTCTTCTTCTTAGCTGGTTTTGTTGTGTCTGCATGCACCAGAATTTTACTATCTGTTCACCTATTATGGCTATTTGGGTTGTTTGCAGTTTTTGTCTATTGCAAACAAAATTAGCAAAAACACAAGTGTATGCATCTTTCAGCGGATATATGCTTTATTTCTTTTGGGTAAATGCACAGGAGTGGAATGACTGGCCAGGGGGTCAGGGATGTAGTGCTTTGGCAAACTGTTTTCTAAAGTGGTTGTACCTTAAACATTCCCATTAACAATGTACAGGAGTTCTGTTTCCTCTATATTCTTGTCACCATTTCTTATGTCATTCTTTTTAATTTTAGTTCTTCTAACAGGCATGCAATAGTGTCTTATTATGCACTTAATTTAGGCTTTTCGAATGATTAATGATACTGAATTCTCTCATGTGTTTATTTTCCATCCATGTATCCTCTTTGGTAAGGTTTCACCTAGATTTTTTAAAAGTGGGTTGTTTGTATTACTGTCCTTTGAGAGTTCTTTATATATTCTGGATACAAGTCTTTTCTCAAGTATATGCTTTGTGGATCTTTTCTCTCAGTCTGTGACTTATGTATTTATTTCTCTAAACAGTATCGTTCAAAGAGTGAAGTTTTTAATTTTGATAAAGTCCAGTTGTGCTTTTGATGTGCTATCAAGAAGTTTCTACCTAAACCCAGATCACAAAGAGTCTTTTAGAAATGTTATAGTTTTAGGTTTAAGATTTAAATCTATAATCTATTTTGAGCTAATTTTTGTATAAGGTATGAAGTGTGGATCAGAAGTCATTTTTGCATATGAGTGTTCAATGGTTAATCATTATTTGTGGGAAAGACTGTCTTTTTTCCACTAAATTGTGTATTGAGATGACTATACAGTTTGTTTTTATTTTTTAATATAGTGAATTGTATTGACTTTAAGAAATTACTAAACCTGGCTTTGTAATGGCATAGTATCTTTCTTATATATATTGTTGAATTTGATTTGCTAACACTTCATCTAAAAACATCTGCATCTATGTTCATCATAGGGTCACCATGAGTCGGATCCGACTCGATGGCACTTGGCATGTTCATCAATGATAGTAATTTATAGTTTCCTATTACTGTCTTTGGTTTTGATAGAGTAATACTGACCTCATAGTGTGAGTTAGGAAGTATTCCATTTTCTGGAAGAGTTTGTATAGAATTGTTATTACCGCTATCTCAATTGTCTGTTAGAATTCACCAGTGAAGTCATCTGGGCCTAGAGTTTTGGTAATGGCAAGGTTTGTACTATCAGTTCAGTTCGTTTAATATATAAGAAGCCCCCAAACACGTTCATTTCCATCGAGTCAATTGTGATGCCTAGCGACCCTACAGGGCAGAGTAGAACTTCCCTACAGAATTTCCAAGGAGCACCTGGCAGATTTCAACTGTGCCGACCTTTGGGTTAGCAGCCACAGCAGCACTTCACCACTATGCCATCACAGGGCCCTTTTTTCTTTCTATGTATGTATACACATATGTATACACATGTATATATGTATATATAAATACACACACACACATATATGTACATGTATACATACACATATATGACTTCAGGTTGTCTAATTGTTTTTGAATGAGCTTCAGTACTTAGTGTCTTTCAAGAAATTTGCTCATTTCATCTAAATTGTTGAGTATATGGGCATAAATTGTTCATAATATCACCTTATTTTTAATATCAGAATCTTCAGTGATGTCTTTCTCATTGTTAGTGTTGGTAATCTGTATATATTTTCCCAGATCATTCTGGTTTGATTCATCAGCTTTATTGTGATCATCTTACCAGCTTTTGTATTTATTTGTCTATTTCATTGATTTGGTGTTGATCTTTGTTTGCCTATTCTTCTGCGTACTTTAGTTCCTAGCTCTCTGAGGTGGAAAGTGGATTGATTTAAGACCTTTCTTTTCAAATACAGGTATTGGGTGCTGTAAATTTTTTCCTAAGTACTCCTGTGTCAACATCTCCCAAGTTCTGATACATTGTAATGTTTCATTCTTTTTCAGTTTGAAATACTACTAATTTTACTTTATTTGGAGTTTTCCATTTATCTTTCTCTTATAGATTTCTAATTCATTTTTTATTGTAATCAGAGACCATACTTTGGATGACTTGAATTCTTTTGAAGTTTTTGAGGTTTCTTGTACAGTCTGTGTGGCAAATGTCCCATGTGAACTGGGACAGAATGTATGTATGTTCTACTGCTTTTGGGTGGAGAGGTATTTAAGAATGCCAGTTAAAGTTAGCAGTTGTATCAAAATCTTCTGTAGCCTTGCTGATTTTCTGTCTGCTTACTGAATCAGTCATTAAGGGAGGTACTTAAATCACTGACTAGAGTTGTGGATTTGTGTATTTGTCCTTGCAGCACCATTTTTGCTTTGCATGTTTTCAAATTCCATTATTGGATCCACTAACCTTTAAAATAATTTTGTCTTCTGGATGAAGTGACCATAGGCATCTGAAATGACCTTCTCTTTCCCTGGCAGTGTTCTTGACGTTTGCATATGCTTCACTTTTTTGTGTGTGCATTCTTGATTTTTTTTAAAAAACCATTTAAAGAGGAATTTCTGAGTTGTAAAATACAAACCCTTTGAAGATTCTTCATATCTTGCCAGGTTTCCCTCCAGAAAGACTGTACTGACTGATGCTTACCTAAGCATTGTTGAGATGCTTATTAAGTTAGGAGAACTGGTCTTTTACATTTTAAAATACGTAGCAAGGTAGACTTAACTGTAGCATGCTATTGCCCACAGGATAAAATGTACTACTATTTATATAAATCACTTCAGTTACTTAGAAAATTAAAGGGTGTATGTGTTTGTCACTTTGGATGAATTTTCGTCTGTTGTTAGCCTAAACAAAAAATGGGTGATTTATATTTACAATGGATATTAGTGAGAGGAAAGGATTTGGTTTAAGTTTTTTTTCTGTGCTTTTTGTACCATCTTCAATTAATATCCTAGAGATCATTTTCAAAGTTACATGCTTTTATTAGGTTGAGTAGAGTGTTTTTACTTAAACATGTTAATGTTTGGAAGATGTTTCATATATAAAACCAGGTGTTTGTAAAAGTGGAAACCCTGGTGGCGTAGTAGGTTATAAGTGCTACATCTGCTAACCAAAAGGATGGCAGTTCAAATCCGCCAGGCGCTCCTGGGAAACTCTATGGGGCAGTTCTGCTCTGACCTCTGTGGTCATTATGAGTTGGACACGACTTGATGGCAGTGGTTTTTTTTTTTTTTTTTTTTAATAAAAATACTTTCTAAGATTAGATATGAAATACTGTGTGTTTAGATTTTGTAGGAGTTTGTGGCTGCTGAAGTTTTGATAGTGGCTGGTGGAAGTAGTACTTAATAATGTGATCTGTTTGATTTATATATCCCTTTGAAACCCTGATAGCATAGTGGCCAAATGCTATGACTGCTAACCAAAAGGTCAGCAGTTCAAATTCACTAGGTGGTCCTTGGAAACTCTGTGGGGCCATTCTGCACTGTCTTTTAGGGTCTTTATGAGTTGGAATCTACTCAACGGAAATGGTTTGGTTCTGATATTTAAAGGCATTCCTGAGGGAAGTTTTTTCACATTAACCTTAAAAAACAAAAACCAGTAGAGTTATATTTATCACACTTTTATTAAAAAAATATGTGCGCATCGAGGTAGACTGTTTGGATTTGTTTATTAATTCTTAGATGTCTGTTCTATACAGGAGTCTTCCCGAGCCTCTCATGACCTATGAATTACATGGAGATTTCATTGTTCCAGTCAGTAAGTATTAAATAGAGGTATACCAAAGCCGTTTTGTGTTTGATACTGTGCACCAACTGAAGTTTTCATGTGAAAAATTTAACTTAATGTTATTGTGGTCTGTGTTAAAAATAGAAACCACAGTAGATATTTTAGTGCTTCCTCCCTCTTAGAACTTGAATAGTTTTCCCCTTTTAGAAACTGAAGAGAAGGTACAGTTAAATATATTCATTAATCGATTCACAAACATTTATTTGTTATCTGCGGTGAACTAGGCACTAGTGCAAGCCCCCTGGGGGCCAGTAGTAGGTACTGGATATATGTAGAACTGCAACAGAGAGAATTCTTGCACCCAGGAGTCAGTTTTTTAGCAAACACCTCTTGCTATATCATCAAATATATATAACAATAATGGCATGTGCAAAATACTATGGGAATGCAAGACATTTTTAACTTACAAAAGGTTGGGTGAAGATTAGCAGATTTGGAAAGATTAGTGGTTGGAAATGGCTTCGCATGAAAGATATTTAGGTGGAAATTATAGGGAGAAGGGATATGATGAGATAATGCCACAAGTCCAAACAGTATTTGATAGAGTGAATTTTCGTGATAAAATGTTTACACAGAGGAGGCTAAAATGAAGTTGTTAGAATTTGGCTTAGGGATTAGATTTTTGGTGAGTCTTCCTCGTTCAAGGTTTTCTTTCTATTAGTGTACACCTCGCTTTGTATATGGGACACATACTGTGTAGTCAGCATAGTCTTTTGAAATACAGTGGTCTTAGGTATTTATCATAGTTATGGAAATGAAAGTTGAGACGTGGTCAGTAACTTGCCAGATTATAGGAATTTTATTTAAAATTCAAAATCCCAGTTCCTTTGGCTAAAACCTGCAGTATTGGTTTTCACAGGTGCACTGACAGTAGCTGTAATGGATTTTCCGATCTGTTGATTTTGCTCCTTGGATGCATTCCACAGTTTAATCTGTTGAAAAACTTAGAGCAGTCCCTTCGAGTCCTATGTTACTGCTGCCTGAACGTTGTTTTACGTGTTAATCTTCTTGTGAAGTCTTTGCTCCAGTTGGTGGAAAGCTTTCCAGCATGTCGCAGAAAGAAGCAATGTGTACGGCCTATATGTATAAAACAGGCTTTTGTAAAGGGCAGAACTATGTTTCTATTCACTTTTGTTTTCATATGGAAGAGGATTTCTTTCTTTTCTTAAAAAAAAAAAAAGAAAGAGGATTTGTATGGTTTAGAAAGGGGGAGAAGTTTCTTGGCAAAAACTTAAGCAAATGCTTTGTTCATTTTTTTCCGTGTGGCATTTTTGGCAAACCAGGAGAAGAGAAATTAAACTCTAGTTGGAGGACAGTTGTTTCTTGTTATTCGCCGTGGAGTCTGGAGAAGGCAGAAGAGAGCCAGTTTTAATTTAGAATCCTTTGAGAATTAGACAAAGATAAAGTGATTATGAAGTAAGGTTTCAAATTCCCACAAGTTAGTGTTGGTATTATGAACATGCCCTGTAACTGAGGGCAGTGGATTTGAAATTCATACAGCACTGTATTTTACCAGATGAAGGCTTCTTATGAGGCAGGAACTTAAAAGCCAACATAAAGTCCTTGATGGTGAGAAATGACTGCAAAGATTTGTGGAGGGAATCTCTGGACAGTGTGGTGAAAGGGAGTGTCTAAATACAAAAGTTTTCATCACTTACTAGACCAGGACCATATGTTTTGCTTCCTGGCTCCATGGAGATGCTGTCATAGAGTCTCTGCAGTGATTTCAGTGACAGGCCTGCTCCAGAGAAATACTGTAGCTACTGTAGTTACTGGCATGGATTCACACCTAAATAGAGTTGTGGTTGGAATGAGACCTTTTGTAACATTGTTTAATGAGTAAAAGAACATGTATTAAATGCGTGCTTGAAAGGGGCCAACATTTCCGATATAGACATTAGTTTTTTATCTTAATCCACTGTGAATATAAGGGTGTGTAAACAGATCCTAGCAGCTTTGGCATAATGTACTTTCAAGTACTGAGTAAAATAGGTGCAGATACTGGGTGGCCAAAATTAGATTCCCTTTCTGTTGGAAATCTGGGATTGTGGTTAAGCTAACATTTTCCATTAATAATGGCACAGATTAACTTGTTTTGCAAAAGAGCCTGTTGGCTGAGCTGACTGCTAAAATTATCAGGCATCATCACTCTTTGTGACCGCCTCTCACACCAGTGTGGAAACTCATTTCTGATTCTTCTCAGTCAAGTGTAGTGGTTTCCATCCATTCTGTGGTGTTGACATTGTCTCTTGCACCAACTCTGCTGAGGGTTCTGCTTCGGTCCCTTCATATCCTCTCATCAGTTTCTTTCCTGTTGTTTTCCCTTGAGAACCTGTGAGTTAACCTCTGAAGTTCATGATGCAGTTAGGAATTTTATTTCTTTGTTGTCAATACAAAAAGCAAAATGTTTTGTTTCAAGTCTTAAAAAAAATTGGCTTACTGTTCAATATCAAATATTGTGGGAAGATATTTTTTTTTTACAAATTGCTTTTAACCAGAAGGAATCAGAGACCATCCATCTGTGAGAGCATATAATAGTATTTTGGCGTAGAATTTCCTGAGATGGACTTACCACTCTGGTCTATATGGGAATGCAAGAGAGATGTCCATCTGGGAAAGGCTGATATGAATTATGTGGATGTGTTACTGCATGATGTTTATTAACCTTTGAGAATGGATTTGAGTCCAAGTCTATATCTCAGCCTCTCATGCTTAAAAAACCCCGCAATAAAACCCACTGCTGTCGAGTTGATTCCAACTTGTAGCCACCCTCTAGGACAGAGCAGAACTGCCTCATAGTGTTTCCAAGGAACTCCTGGTGGATTTGAACTGCCAGCCTTTTGGTTAGCAGCTGTAGTATTTAACCGCTATGCCCCTAGGGTTTCCACTCTCAAGCTCACAGGCCTTGATGTGTCGTGTTGGTTAGCATGGACCCATGCTTCAGAGATGGTCTCTGGTTAAGCCAAGTTTAATAACGACACTTAAACTTGGATGACTATGCATCCCGTGAAAAATCTCTATCATCTGGATCACAACTCTTGTCCTGTTGTGGTCAGTGTATTTTCTTCCTGTGTCAAGTTAGTTACCTGGAAAGTAGGATCCCGAATACAAAGTTCTTTAGTGATTTTTGATGAAAAATATAACTGTTACAGGAACCAGGGCATTGGTAGTTGCGTAACTGGGCTGTTCTGTCCTTGTTGGTAAGCCTGCATGAAAAGCCAGACAAAAATCATATGCTTCTTATTGAGGAAGGACTGTGGGACCTGGAAATTAAAGGACTGGAATGTTTAATGGCATCACGCTGTCTTAGACTGATTTTATAGTAGTGATGAACTCCCACAGAAGAACTGGAATACTTGGAAGTTTGGTGACTTCAGCCCTTTGTTCCTTGGGAAGTGCTTATACAGTTACTGCTAATGCCTTCCTGAAGCTTGCAATGTTACTGATATGTAGCATTTAAGTATTGAAATTATTTAATGCTTGTCTGCCTGTGAATGTTTGATATGCTCTCATAAGCGATGCTCACACCTTATTCAGCCTCTGTTAGCACAGTGTCGTAAGCAGATAGACGTTAAAGGGTGGTGAATGCTGGTGTCCAGTTTAACAATCAAAAATGCTTTCGCTGTTAACAATAAACTCTGAATTCTCTGTCATATTCCAGGAATTGATTGTTGTAATTAATGTGGTGTCCTGGATTTTTTTTATAAAAGTTATTCCTTCCATTCTCCTTTGCCAGTTTCTTTTGAATTAAAATGTGCAATGCCTGTAGCATAAGCAGCTGAAGATAAAAATATGTGTATGTGTTTTCAGGAGAGGTGAAAGTAGATTAGTGAGAGATGAAGTCAAGAAAGGAAGTGGACTCTGCACAATAGATTTCACTGTTTTTTAGAAATAGATTTCTCTGTTTTTAGAAATCAAGGATTGTATCCATAGTAGGCAGGAAACCATGTTTCTGCCTTGTATTTCTCAGTAATAAATCCCCAAATATTTTTAAACAAATTGCGCTTTAGAGAAGGAATAGTTACTAATGATGAGTAGAGACATGAATTAGAACAAGCTTCTGGTGCAGAGTTCAAAAATTTTCGGTTTTAAGTGTGAATGTAGAAAATTCTTATGCTTTTGTTGGTTTAGAATTCGGGGATGTTTTATCAGAATCCTTTTTTTCTTTTTCTTTTTTAAAAATCCGTAACTTGAAAATGTTATTATGTATTTATTTCTTCAAGGATTGACTCAGTGTTAGCATTCTCTTTGTTTCAGCACCAGATTTAGAATTTGCTTATAGTTTATCACACAAAACTTGAGACAGTTGTACTTTCGTTGTCAGTGTAAAACAGAAGTACCTAAAATATGTTTTATTATGTAGTTGTTGATGTTAGGTACCATCAAAGCAGCTCAACTCACAATAACCCTCTGCACAACAGAATGAAACCCTGCCTGATCTTGCACCGTCCTCATAATCTTTGCTGTGTTTGAGCCCTTTGTTGCAGCTACTTTGTCAGCCCGTTTTCTTGCTGACCCTGTACTTTGCAAAACATGCTCTCCTTCTCCAGGCAGGGTCTGATCCTTCCTGAGAACATGTCCAAAGTATGTGAGATGCAGTCTCACCATCCTTGCTTCTAATGAGCGTTTTGGCTGTACTTCTGAGACACATTTGTTCATTCTTTTGGCGGTCCATCGTGTGTTCAACATTCTTCACCAACACTGTAATTCACAAGTGTCAGTTCTTCTTCAGTCTTCTTTACTGATGTTATGTAATATGATTTGGATATTTGCTCTCAGCTTTAAAATATGTGGTTTAATTTCTTAGGCTTTTTGCTTCCTCTCTCTTTAGTAACACCCATCTCAGTGTTCTGTTGTAAAGTCTCCCTCCTCACTGATTGCAAACTCTAATACGTTTAACTCTACCAATCTTGGAAGCTGCCTAAACATCCATAAAATGATTGTGTGGAGCCTTGTTTTATGACAAAGACTCCATGATATGTTAAGTGAAATAAGCTGCTTAAACGTTTCGTTAATGAAAAAAAGGAAAGAAAACTCTACAAGGATTAAACCTAAATTTGACCAGCTTATCTTAGAAACTTCTTATGGTTGTTGTGTAAGTGAACTTGTTGTGGAAACCTTGGTAGTGTAGTGGTTAAGTGCTACAGCTCTAATCAAAACATTGGCTGTTTGAATCCACCATGCATTCCTTGAACCTTTTTGGGATAGTTCTGCTCTGTCGTATATGGTGGCTGTGAATTGGAATTGACTCACTGGTAGTGGATTTGGGTTTTAGCTTAATTTTGTTGAAACATAGCGGAAATGTGCACAGATTTTAAGGGTACAGCATAACACATTGTCACCAAGTGAAGACACCCGTACAGTCCGCCCTCAGATCAAGAAATAGAACATTGTCTGAAGCCTAGACACCGTGTCCCCACTTACCTTCCTTACTGTCCGCCCCCATGAGGTGAATGTAATTAATGTCACTCACATGTACACTTAAATATGGGTAAAATGGCAAACTCTGTATGTATCACAATAAAAAAAATTTAAATTAAGAAGTAAAGCAAGAAGGGATATGAATAGAGTTAAATTTAGGGAAGGCATATCTGACATTTTCTGAAGGATGCGTTAGAATGGGGAAAGGGGCATGTTAGAAAGAAAATGCTATTTGGGCAAGAAGTAGTGAGGCTCTAAGCAATAAGATACACAAAGCAGATCAAGAAAGTGGCATTTACTCCAAAGAAGACATACAGATCTTCAACAAGTACACCAGGTGATGTGTAGCATCATTCATCATTAAGGAAATGCAAATATTTCCTTATTCTAGATATTTCATATAAGTGCAATCATACAATATTTGTCCTTTTGTGTCTGATTTATTACCCTCAGCATAATGTTTTTAAAGTTCCTCCATGCCATAGTATGCATCAGAACATCATTTCTCTTCATGGTTAAATATTTGATTGTATGTACCACATTTTTTAGCTCCAGTCACCTGTTGGTGGTCATTTAAACTGTTTTCACCTTTTGGTGATTGTGAATAGTACTGCAGTGAACACTAGTATACAAATACCTGTTTGAGTCTCTGCGTTCAAGTTTCTTGGGTTTATTCCTAGGAGCAGAATTGCTGGATCATACTGGGTCTTTGTTTAGCTTTTTGAGGAACTGCCAAACTGCTTTGCACAGAGGCGGCATCATTTTACGTTCCAGTCAGCAAAATACAAATGCTCTAGTTTCTCCACATCCTTGTCAACACTTATTATTTCCTATTTTTCTGATAATCTCCATCCTACTGAATTTGAAGTGATATCCTTGCTTTATTTTTAGTGACTCTAATTTAGAAGGCAGCAGTGAAGATGTATTCTTCAAGTTGACCTACCATCCTATAATCTGATTCTGAGTAGGCTTTGCTTTCTCTCATGCTGTTTGCTAATTTGGAATGTACCTCTTATGCCCTCAGCTCCACCTTTGTTTGAAATCTTTCCCATTCCTGAAGGCCCCATTCAGGTAGTCTCCTTTATGTGAGATCCTTCCTGACTGTGTCTGGCCAGCTGTGTCTCAACCAGCAAAAACAGTTTGAAGTCTTCTATCCTGTTACAGAAAGCCGTGCTGGCATAGTGGTTAAGTGATGTGACTGCTAACCAAGAGATCAGCAGTTGGAATCTGACAGGTGATCTGCGCGAGCTCTCTGGGGCAGGTCTCAGACCTATAGGGTCACTATGAGTCGGAATCAACTTGACAGCAGTGGGTGGGTTCCCATTACATTAGTCTGAACACCTAATTCCCAGCAGTCACTTGTTTGACTCTCCCCAAGACTAGCATAATCTTAAGTAATAAGTATTTAATTCTTTTGTTTGCTGATTATTTATCAAGAACACAATAAAGGGAATTTGGAAACAGTATTAATAAAAGTTAGGGATGATAATTCCAAAGTTGGCAGGATGAAGGGAATAGCCTGTTTGTGAACTTTTTATTTGCATTCCACAGTGGGCCTGCAGTGCCGTGAGGAATTTAATAAGCTGTGAACAGGCTAAAGTGCAGCAGCATACAGAAGGAGAAGTGGTAGCAGCTCTCTGTCCTTAAATATAAACCAAGAGAAAGGCACTTAATTGTAGCTATACTGAATTTGCCACACAAGGGAGGCGTTAAACAAAATCAAACTACACCTGTTGCCTTCAAGTCAATTCCTACCCTATAGGACACAGTAGAACT
This sequence comes from Heterohyrax brucei, assembly GCA_028571685.1. Classification (NCBI taxonomy): domain Eukaryota; kingdom Metazoa; phylum Chordata; class Mammalia; order Hyracoidea; family Procaviidae; genus Heterohyrax; species Heterohyrax brucei. Next base: position 7,593,490 of record CM053143.1, read on the forward strand.
GCCCCTTAGAGAATCCAGGGAGCACCTGTTGGGTTTAAACTGCCAACCTTTGGTTAGCAACCATAAGTAGCTCTTAACCACTAGGCAACCAGCGTTGTCATGGAGGCATTATTTTTGTTGTTAGGTGCCATTGAGATGCTTCCTACTCATAGCAACCCTGTGTAAAACAGAACAAAACACTGCCTGGTCCTGTGCCATGCCCACAGTTGTTACCATGCTTCGGCTTACTATGGCAGCCTCAGTGTTAGTCTGTCTTGTTGAAGATCTTCTTGGTTTTTGCTGACCTTCTACGTTTCTAAGCATGATGTTCTTCCACAGAGATTGAGCCCTCCTGACAGCATGTTCAGTGTATGTAAGACATAGTCTCACCATCTTTGCTTTTGAAAAGCACTCTGGTTATACTTCTTCCAAGACAAACCTGTTTGTTCTTCTGCAGTCCATGGTATATTCACTATTCTGTGTCAGCACTACGATTCGAAGCTATCAAGTCTGTTTTCCTTACTCACTGTGAAGCTGTTAGATGCATGCAATATGATTGAAAATACCAACACTTGGATCAGATGCACCTTAGTCTTCAAGGTGACTTCTTTGCTTTTCAACAATTGAAAGAGGTCTTTTGCAGCACATTTTCCCAGTGCAGTGCATCTTTTGATGTCTGGACTGCTGTTTCTATGGGTATTGATCATGGATCCAAGTAAAATGAAATTTTTGACAAATTTAGTCTTTTCCCTGTTTATCATAATGTTGGTTATTGGTCCAGTTGTGAGAAGTTTTTTTTTATTTTTATTTTTATTTAACATAACTGAGTGAAAATGTACATTCACATGTAAATTTACATGCCCCCTATATGCAGCTTCCGCTGCTCTCCCTGTCCGGTGACTGCACACTATTCCTCTCTGCTCCATACATATCTCATCCTCCCAACAGTCTCCTTTCCCCTCCTCTCCGTCCACTCCCCTTCCTCCAACCAGAGGTCAGCAAGATGATATCCTATAGATGTACAGAACCATAAAGTGCTTCCAACATATGGTTACTCTGCATTGCCAAGTCCATTCCATTCCTGTCCAAAGAGTGGACCTTTGTTATAATTTATGGGAAAGGGCAGCATCAGGGCCGGGGGCCATGCTCTCAGAGGAACCCCAAAACCGCTGGACCATCAATTGAGGTCTTTTAGTGGAGATCTCATGATGCACCTCTTTTTATTCTTGTGTTGCCAGTGAGGCTCCTCTCTGTGAGCTCCGTCATGGCTATCACTGGTGGTGGCCGGGCACCATCTGGTTCTTCCGGTCCCAGGTCGATGTAGGCACCCACTCTTGTGGGTCTCTCTGTCTTCTCGGTTGTCTTTACCGCATGCCATTTTGGCCCTCGGTGAGCATCCGTTCCTGCTGAGTTGGGACCATTTGCTGTGTCCTCGGATGGCAGCTTGGCAGCTTTTAAGACCCCAGATGCCACTCACCAATGTGGGGTGCAGAGAGCTCTCCCAGCAAAACGCTAGTTGTGCCAGTTGACCTGGAATTCGCCTAAGAGCATGGTCCCCTGCCCCCCGCCCCAGCTACTCTATCCTTGCAGTATTGAGTTAAGATGGAAGGAGTACTCAAGTTATGCTGAAGTCCACTTAATGTTGTTCTTGTGCCTAATGTGTGCTGTCACCACTTTCTCCCAACTAGATTTCTAGTAACTACCTAAACTAAACCCTTCCCCCCTCGCCCTCCCTCCCTTCCTCCCCTCCCTTGCAGCTGTCAAAGACAGTTGTGAGAATTTTTGTTTCCTTTATGTTGAGATACAATCGATACTGTGGTCTTTGATCTTCAACAATAAATGTTTCAAATCCTCTTCACTTCCAGCAAGCAAAGTTGTATCATCTGCATAGCGCAGATTGTTCGTGAGACTTCCTCCAGTCCTGATGCCTCTTTTTTCTTTGTATAGTCCAGCTTCTCAGATTATTTGTTCAGCATACAGAATAATAGGTATGATGAAAGGGTCCAATCCTGGTGCAAACCTTTCCTAACTTTAAACCGTGCTATGTCCCCATGTTCTGTTTGAACAACTACCTGTTGAACACAATTAAGTGTTCTGGAATTTCCATTCTCTGCAGTGTTATCCATAAATTGTTATGATTCACACAGTCAGATGCCTTTGTGTAGTCAATAAAACACAGGTAAACATCTTTTTGGTATTCTCTGCCTTCAGCCAGGATCCTTCTGACATCAGCATTGATATCCCTGGTTCCTTTCGTGAATCTGGCCTGAATTTCTGGCAGTTCCCTGTCAATATACAGATGCAGTTGCCTTGGAATGATCTTTAGCAAAATTGTACTTGTATGTCATATTGATACTGTTTGATAAAACCACATTTGATTAGACCACCTTTCTAGGGAATAGGCATAAACATGGATCTCAGTCAGTTGACCAGGTATTAGTTGTTTCGTATTTTCCTTGTGGAATCCTTCAGTATTGCAACTTGAGGCCTGCATTTTTTCTTCAGTTCTCTTGTCTTGAAAAATGCAGAGCGTGTACTTCCCTCTTGTTCTGCTGTCTCCAGCTCTTTGCACTTGTCATTGCCTTCTCGAACCACCCTTCGAAATCTCTGTTCATTTATTTTACTTCATCATTTCTTCCTTTTGCTTTAGCTGCTCGATGTTCTGATAGCTAATATGTTTCTTTCCTGTCCTTTTTTAAATTTTTTTATTAATTACAGTAAAAGAATAAAATTTCAGCATCTATCAGTTATCTCATCTGTGATAAACCCTTAGCCCCTCACCCACCAGTGTAGCCAACACAATTATTTTCTTCCGTGGATAATTCTCTTTTTAAGTCCTTATAGCAGGGGTCTCATGCAAAATTTGTCCTTTTGACATTGATTGATTTCACTCAGCATGATCTCTTCCAAATGAGACCATGTGATGAGATGTTTTCTAAAAGTCTCATTGTTTTTTATCATCACATAGTGTTCCATTGAGCATATGCACCATAGTTTGTTTATCCATTCATCTGTTGATAAGCACCAGAGTTGATTCCATCATTTTACTATTGTGGACCTCTTGCTTTCTCTTTGTACGATGTTCTTGGTGTTAACTCCACAACTCATCTGGTCTTCAGTCATTAGTAATCAACATGGCAAATGTATTGTTGAGATGGTCTCTAAACTCAGGTGGGATATACTCAGAGTTGTACTTTGGCCCTTGTGGACTTTTTCTAATTTTCTTCCATTTAAGTTTGACCTTGCATGTAAGCAATTAACGGTCCATGCTGTAGTCCGCATCTGGCCTTGTTCTGACTTTTCTGTTATCTGCACAGATGTATCGATTTGATTCCTGTGGATTCCTTCTGATGAGGTCCATGTGTATAATCTCGATATATGTTGGTGAAAAAAAAAATTTGCGGTAAAGAAGTCATTGGTCTTAGAAAAATCTATTGTGCGATCTCCGTGACTGTTCCTGTAACCAAGCCCATATTTTCCAACTACCAGTCGTTCTTTGTTTCCAACTTTCACATTCCAATCACCAGTAATTACCAGTGCGTCCTATTTGTGTGCTTGATCAATTTCAGACTGCAGATGTTGGTAAAAATCTTCAATTTCTTCATCTTTGGCCTTAGTGGTTGGTGCATAAATTTTAATAATGATCATATCAACTCTTCTTCCTTGTAGGTGTATGGATATTATTTTATCACTGACAGTGTCGTGCTTCAGGATAAATCTCGAGATGTTATTTTTGATGACCATGGCAACACCATTCTTATTCAAGTTGTTATTACTGGTGTAGTAGGCTGAATAATTGTCTGATTCAAAATGGGCAGTATGAGTCCATTTTAGCTCACTAATGCCTAGAATGTTTATGTTTATGTGTTTTTTGATTTTTGACAATTTCTAATATTCCTAGATTCATAACTTTTTACATCCCATGTTCCAATTATTAATAGATGTTTGTAGCTATTTATTCTCATTTTGAGTCTTGGCATATTAGCATCTGAAGGTCCTGAAAGCTTGACTCCATCCACGTTAGGTTCCACTCTGCTTTGAAGAGACAGCTTTTCTGTAGTTATCTTTTGAGTGCTTTCCAACCTGGGGAGACTCATCTTCCAGCACTGTATCAGTAGTGTTCTGCTACTATTCGTAAGGTTTTTGCTGGCTAATTCTTTTTCAGAAGTAGCCTGTTAGGTCCTTCTTTCTGGTATGGCTTATTGTGTAAACTGTGTTGAAAACTGCTCACTATGGGTGGTGCCAGGTGTCCTGTCAGTTTGTGGTACCCTGGGGGTTGAGAGCTGCTGTGACGCTGGAAGCTGTGTCGCCAGGGAGGCATTAGAAGACTAATAATAGGGAGAATTTTTTTTTTTCATTTTAAAGGTGGAAAAGTATGTTTTAATTTTCTCTTCAGTTTGGAGAGGTTGAACAGGTAGGCTGTTGTAATGTTTTTACGAATATTTGAATTTTAAATAGTCAACAATTTTTTTTTTCCCCTTAAAAGAAAGTGGAAGCCCAGAATCTCGTGTTAATGCCATCCATTTCTTGGTACACAAACTGCCAGAGAAAAATAAAGAAATGCTGGATATTTTGGTGAAACATTTAACAAAGTAAGTCTCTTTTTTCCTTTGTTTTGCTGTAGGAGATATGCAGTGTTCTTGCGTTGGAAGTGGTTGACACTGGGGCTGTCTACATGTGCAGTACCAGGGACTGAATCTGGAAATGCAGGCCGAACATGTGGCTCACTGTGTGTGTGTTTTGGACAGAGAGTTGAAATGTGATACTTTTATGAAATAATATAATTATTTGTTTAATATCATTGCCAGAAACTGATGGTTTTATTTGAAGTGAAGGAATAGAACATTATGCATTTTCCTGTATATAGATCCTGGAAATGTGATTATAAATCAGTCAGCAAATTTAGCTTGTTTTCACACCTACCTAACTTTAAATTTGAATATGTCCTTTAAGTTTGCTTAATCTAGTAACAGGTAGTTATTTCATAGGATCCTTTTCACCCCTTTAAAAGAAAAGCAAGCAGAATTAATAATCCCATGGAGAAATGAATCCTTTATTCCAGTATACCACCCCTCACAAAACATTGCTGTTTAGTATACAACAGAGTAGAACTGCCCCATAGGGTTTGCACGGCTGTAAATCTTTATGAAAGTAGACTGCCACATCTTTCTCCCATGGAACAGGAGAACCACTGACCTCTCTGTTAGTGGCATAATGCTTAACCGTCTCACCACCAGGACCTCTCTTCATATATAAATGACTCTAAGTCATTATAATTACAGAATTTTAGAGGTGAGAGGAATATTAGGAACCCTGTCTTTTAAACCTTTATTTTACATGAATGTAAATGAAGGCCGGAAGATATTGTGACTTGTCCATGTTCATACTGTATTCATTTATTAAATCAACAACTATTTTTTACATGCTTTTTAAATGTGTTAGTGGATCCATAGCCAAACAAGATAGGTAAGGTCACTACCTTCGTGAAGCTTGCATTCTAAGTGGAACAAATTATAATTTTAAATTTTGGATGGCAAAAAATAAAAATAGAAGAATATGTAGTAAGGGGACAAAGAATATGTATTGGAGGTGGGATTATAGAGGATTGCATAGAAAAATCTCTTTGAATTGAAACTTTAAGTTGAAACCAGACTTAAGTCAGCAGGACTAAGAACAGTCTTCCAGGTTGTTCAGTGCATGTGCTACTGGGATGAAGGGATGAATGCAGGTACTGTACCCAAGTTCTGCATGCCCATGAAACTATTCTTAGACAACGCTGTTGTGTAGTCCTGGGAAGCATGGGTGTGAAGATCTAGGGGAGGGAAGGAGTGAGTTGAAGCTAAATAGTAAGTGAAGGGTGTTAGAAGGCAAGCTTAGCAAGTTCATTGAGTGTGAGCCAGTGTGGCCAGAGTAGGAAATCAAAGGAAGAGATGTAGAAATGTAGTCAGTGTTCATATCACATAGATACTTCTCAGGTTCATTCATTTCAGAACCACATATTGAAGACAATTAGAATTTCTTCTACACTTTCAGGAGATACAACATTGCAAGATGCTGTACATTACCACAATTAGCATCTTTTAACCAGAGACCTTTTTTTTTTCTCTCGTCAAAATTAGTGTTTCAAATCACTCCAAGCAGAACCTGATGACCGTGGCAAATTTAGGAGTGGTGTTTGGGCCAACTCTGATGAGGCCACAGGAAGAAACAGTGGCTGCCATCATGGATTTGAAGTTTCAGAACATTGTTGTAGAAATATTAATTGAAAACCATGAAAAGGTAAACAAATTATTTGTCTTTTCCTTTTCCTGTCTATCTTGTTTTTAGCCTGTCAGCATGTGATGTACAACCCTTCTCTTAGATTTCCCCTTTCCTTTTTCCCTCTGGCGAACTAGCAACTTGAAATGATTTTGCATATATTAGGCAAGTTTCTTAAAGCTACTTCAAAATGGCTTTATACTCAAACAGATGTATACAAATAATATATTTTGACATTTTATATATTTCTACATCTTACAAAACAAAATCTTCGAAATATTATTCTCTGTCATTGTTTTTTGTGTGGTATTTTGTGAAAGAATCCCTGAGGTGCATCCTCAATTTGTCATGTATCACAACACAAAACACATGACATTAGCCTTCAAAGCTTTGAAAATACTCTCACATCTTCTGAGACATTCTACATAATGACCCTGCCCTCCAGACTCTAGGTATTGGCCATACTCTCTGGATTCTGAGTGGAGGTCCCTGGCCCTGTACTACAGCTCTGCCTTGAAAGGTTCACTTGGACAGTAACTGTGTCCCCTCAGCTTTAGGTGCACCCTAAGCCCAACCGAGTGGCAATTCCACCCTTACAAGCACGGAAAACCCTGGGTCCACCTTTTCAAACCCCTGAGGTCATGGCCACACGCTGTGAGACTGAGGCAGCTCAGCTTCTCAGGCTCTATGACTCTTCAGCTTCTGCTTCCTGTGGCTGCATGGCCTGGGCCTGAGGCCTACGTCTGCGCTGCTGGGCTAAGCGTTCCAAGGCTCTGTAGCTCCACTCTTTCTAGAAAGCCTCCTGCACAAAGGCACTTACAGATTTTCCCAGAAAACTGTATGTCGAGGCATATTGATCTGCTCAATCAACGCCACTGGTATATTTCATGTAATTTATTATAATACTAGGTTTCTTGACATTGACTTCTACACCACCTCGTGAAATCCTTTTTACAGTAGTCATCCCTGCATTATCCCCAGTGGTAAAACAAGTGACTGTCCTTTTATCTTTCCACACTAGAAGCAGACTGTTACCTTTTGGATGTGCTACCGTGGTTTTTTTTTTTTTTTAGGAATTTTGGTTTTTCTATTTTGCTTGGTAATTGCTTTCTATTTGTTAAGATCGTCCTGGTTAAAAACAACAGTTGTTGCTGCTCTGTCACCTGAGATGCACCTCTCAAGTTACCGCCTGAAACACCGTGGTGGCTGAGCGGTGCCTCTAGAGTGTATGCATGAAATGCTGTGGTGCCTGAGAGGCACCTTTTGAGTGAAAATGGCTACAAGATTATATTTCATGAAAATGAGCTTGGTTTTCATAAGTTCTTGTTGGGCTTCTTCTGATGACGTTCCGTGAACCAGAAGCTCCCTTGATGTTCTGTTAATTCACTGGTTGGTCTTTGTTCCAAGGAAGAAACATATAATCAAGATGCAAATGAATGTTGTGAAATATTTAGGATTTTTGCTGCCTTCCTTCTCACCCTTGGATTCCTTGTGCACATTCTGTTTCTGTGACGTGGGTAAAATATATGTGTCAGTCTATGTGATGACAATTTTCAACTCTTGATCAGTTTAGGGCTGTGCGGCTTTTGAAAAAAAAGGGAAAGTGAGGAAACTAAACTTGAGAGAAAATGAGCTGAACCCAAGGGACTGTGAGCATCACTCAGGGTGAGGCCTGAAGCCTGCTTTTCAGGGTTAATTTCCGTTTGGCATGTGTTTTCAAAGGGGTCCCTGCCTTGTGGAGTGTCTAGTTGGACCCACTTAATGTGGATGGCAGGTAAAGAAGAGGCATTGTGGGAAGGGTAAGCTCCTCCAGTAGGTCTGGGCAGTGCATCTGGGTGAGGAGGCTGTGGATACACTCTCCTGGGCTTGGGTGTACAATTGAATGTGGTGTGAATTAGGAGATTCTTAGACAGGGTGAGTAGAGACTGTTTTAGTGTACTCTCCCCTGCACTGTATCCAGTTGTCATTCTAAGCTCTAGAAATAAGTAAAGTTTGTCGTTGTCACTGTGGGATCTCTTTCCCAAGCTACCGTTATTTTTCTGCTGTACCCTTGGAGGACCGTTTTCCTTCTGTGTTCTCTGGTTGTAAAAATGATCATCTTCATGTGTCTTCCTCTCCCAAGGTTTATTCTACCCACACAGTCTCCAACTGCTCACAGATATTTTCACATATAATGGTGCTATTGTCATTGTGTGCCACGGCATCAGTTTCAATTCTGAGTGACTCCATGTGGCAGAATAGAATTGGGGTTTTCTAGGCTATAATCTCGATGGGAGCAGATCACCAGTCTTTTTTTCTGTGAACCCTTTTGTGGACTTGAACCAGTGGCATTTTGATTAGTCACTGCACCCCCAGGGTGCTTATATACAAGAGTACACTGGTTACTGTCAAGTCAATTTTGACTCGTAACGACCCTGTAGAACAGAGTAGAATTGCCCCACGTGGTTTCTAGGGTACAGCTGGTGGATTTAATCTGCTCACCATTCGGTTAGCAGCTAAGCTCTTAACCACAGCACCACCAGGGCTCTTCTATAAGCATAAAACCCAAACCCAAACCAAACCCACTACTGTTGGGTTGATTCCAGCTTATAGCAACACTATAGGACATAGTAAAACTACTCCATAGAGTTTCCAGGAACACCTGGTGGATTTGAACTGCGAACTTTTTGTTTAGCAGATGTAGAACTACTTCTGTGCCACCAGGGTTTCCAGTATAATCATAAAACCAAAAAACCAAACTCACTCATGGCGACCCTAGAGGTCAGAGTAGAACTGCCCTTTAGAGTTTCCAAGGAGCGCCTGGAGAATTTGAACTGCCAACCTTTTGGTTAGCAGATGTAGCACTTAACCCAGTATGCCACCACGGTTTCTAGTATAAGAATAAACCAAAAACCAAACCCACTGCTCTTGAGTCAGATCCGACTCAGAGCAACCCTACAGGTCAGAATAGAACTGCCCCATAGAGTTTCCAGGGAGCACCTGGTGGATTTGAACTGCCAACTGTTTGGTTAGCAGACGTAGCACTTAACCCACTACGCCAAGTATAAGTGTAGGAAGGACTAAATTGTAATTAAAATGGTTCACATGAAATTTTAAGTGACTGCTTCCTAAACTCCCAGGGATCTATTCCTATTAATCAAAATAATTGGAAAATATTTTTAAGGATACTGTGATTTCCAGGCTCCTTAAAATGTATTGCCAGTTTATTTCTAGTATGAAAGAAGTGGGAAGGGTCCATAGTCAACACCCGTGGAAACAGCAGTCAAGAAATCAAAAGATTCTTTGTATTAAGTGAACTTGCTGTAAAAGACCTCTTTAAAATGGTAAAAAGCAAAGATGCTCGAAGACTTAGGTGTGTCTGACCGAAGCCATAGTATTTTCAGTCACCTCACATGCATGTGAAACCTGGATGACGAATAAGGAAGACTGAAGTGTTGACACCTTTGAATTATGGTGTTGGCGAAGAATACTGGATATACATACCATGGACTGCCAGAAGGACAAACAAGTCTGTCATGGAAGAAGTACAGCCAGAATGCTTCTTAAAAGCAAGGATGGCAAAGGTGAGAGCTCGCATACTTTAGCTGTGTTATCAAGAGGGATAAGTCCCTGGAGAAGAACATTATCCTTGGTCAAGTGTCGGATCTGTGAGAAAAAGGAAGACTCTCCGTGAGGTGGATTGATAACAGTGGCTGCAACAGTGGGCTCCAGTATAACAAGGATTGTGAAGATGACAGAGGACCTCTTGTTGTAGTGTATTCTGTATGGGTTGGAACCAACTCCATGGCTCCTAACAACAGCAACAGCAGGTAGCTACTTAAAAGATCATACAGGTGATTCAGATGGTTTGCTAGCGTTAGAAATTCTAGATCTAGAACAGAAATCAGCAAACATTTTCTGTCAAGGACTAGAGAGTAAATATTTTTCATTCCGTAGACTATATAGTGTCTGTAACACATAGCCCGTTCTGTCACTGTAGTGTGGAAACAGCCATGATTAGTTGCCGTTGAGTTGATTCTGATGCACGGCAGCCCCATGTGTTACTAAGGAGACTTGAGATCCATAGGGTTTTCTAGGCTGTGACCTTTGAGAAATGGATTGCCAGGCCTTGCTTCTAAGTCACTTCTGGGTTTCAGTTAATAGTTCAGTATGTAACCATTTGAGTCACCCAGGGACTCGAAGAACGGTCATAGAAATGAACAGGTTTGGCTTTATGGTTCCCATGAGTTGAAGCTGACTTGATAGCATCTGATGGTGGTGTGGGAGCCCTGGTTGCGTAGTGGTTAAGTGCTACCTCTGCTAACCAAAAGACTGGTGATTCAGATCCACCAGATAGTCTTTGGAAACTCTGTGGGGCAGTTCTGCTCTGTCTGGTAGGGTCGCTGTGAGTCAGAGTTGGCTTGATGCTTTTGGTGGTGGCACTGGTGTTAGAATAAAACTCCCTTTGGCCTCATTCATTCTCCTTTCAAGAAGAATGGCCACGATTGTGTTGCCTGTTTTTTTTTTTTGGCAGGGGGGCTGGTTAGAGTGGACTTTGGATCTGTTTGCTGCCAGGTAATTTAGTACTATAGTCACCAACTCGGACTGCATTTATTAGACTCCCTGGACAAACTCCTAGGACCTCCACAACCTACCTCACAGCTTTGTTGCAAACAGGTAATAGATAATAATAGGTAATGTGCATTGCACAATGTACGGTACGTGCTAAGAACTCAGTAGAAGTTCGCTTCTCTGAGCATATACAGGATGCAAGCTGAAATACTTCAATCCTGGGATCAGGAGGGATCACTTTTTTGGGTTGCGCTGACTGGTTGGCTCAGGGTATTGCCTCTGGGAGCTGTATGGTAGCAAGCGTCACTGGGCTGTGAATAAGAAGCAATCATTGCCAGAGATGGAATACTGAGTGTTCATAGCTTATGCTCATGTAGTTTTGCAGTTGGTTCATTGCAAGTGACTGTCTGCACAACATTGGAGGCCGATAGTTATAGGAGAAGACTGAAAGTTACAATTCGAAAGAAACTATTTAATTTCTGGAAAGTGATCGTCTTGAGAAATACATAAAGTACTGTCAGTTTATGAGATTGTTTTTCCTTTTTTTTTGAGAAAGCATTATCGTGGAATGTGGCAGAAAGTTCCATTAATATGTGAAAGATTTTTGTTGGTAAGAGCTAAAACCAAAACTGAGTATTACTTTTATTGGCGTTGAGTCTGACTTGTGGCAACTTGTGTTTGGACTCAGAATTTTAAGGAACTGGTTCCTATTCAGTATAGCTGGCCGTCATTTGTGAGGATTCGTGCAATGGTTTGTGGAAGACCTATGATTTAAAAAAAAAGGGAGGGGTTCAGGGTGCTTCTGCAATGTTTTTTCCTAAGAGGGACTATCTTTCTTTACCTTCTGTCTCCTGCCCCTCATCCTCAAATAAAGCTTGTAACTATTAGAAAAAGGAAGACGAGTTCAAGAAATAAAGGTATACCTTTACTATTAAGCAACAAAAGAAATGTAGTTTAAAAGAAACATGTTTTCATAAAGCTGTCTTCCTTAACCTTGTTGGGAACACAGACCTCTGGAAAGCTGCCAGAGGCTATTACATCTTTCCTCAAAAAAGAACCCAATTCCCTATTCCAGTAGTTGACATAATAATCTCAGGGATTCACAGACTTCCATGAATCCATTTGGGGACAGCATGTAAAGAATCTGTGATTTAAAATGTGAACTATCATGTTATTTGTTTCTCTATAATCAAGGAAGTACATGGTTTTTCAAAATGTATTAGACTATTTCAAGAACTGTTGCTTTTTTCCTTATTTTGTCAACTAAAGATCAGGACCTTGCTAATGACTTTTGTCATTTCTGCCTGTAAGATAGGACATTTAAAAACTGTTAAAAGTGTTTGGTCATTGATTTATTTATTAGAAGATGTAGAGCCAAATGTTACAGCCCCTATTGGAAACAGGACACAGTCTAGCGGTGAAAGTATGTGTTAGGTTCTGTCTTCAACAGCACTTATCCCAGTCTGTGTACTATATAATTTACATATTTATTTTTTCGGTTACTGCTTTCTCCCTGCTAGAGCTTAACCTCCGTGAGGGAAAGGATCTTTCTGTTCATTCAGTAACACTTGATACATACTGTCCTTATTGTCAGCTGCAATTTGTGACAATGCAGTATTGCTGGGTCTTCTGCCAACTTCACCGTCACTGGAATGCTCCAGTCTATTGTTGCAGTCACTTTGTTTCAAGTGCCTTCCAGCCTGTTGAGCTGATCTTCCAGCACTGTATTGGCAATATTCTGTTGTGATCCATGAGTTTTCTGTGGCTGATTTTTTGGAAGTAGATTACCAGGCCTTTCTTCCTAATCTGTCTCAGACTGGAAGCTCCGCTGAAGCCTGTCCACCATGGGTGACCCTGCTGGTGTTTGAAATACATACAGCATAGCTTCCAGCATCACAGAAACACAGAACCACTGTAGTACAACAAAGTGACAGACAGATAGTAGTATTGGATTAGATACTCAGTTAACATTGGTAGAGTGAATTAGTGAATTCAGTAAATTTTGAGGAAGGTTGAGTAGCCAGAGAGAGACAGGCAAACAGATAAAGCCCCTTTAAAGCAAACCACTGTGGTAGGGTCATTTCTTGGGTCCAGTTGCATTTGCTGTTGGTTAGAGGAGTTCTTAAGGAGCCCTGGTGGCGCAGATGGTTGGGTGCTTGGCTGCTGACTTGAAACCACCTCGCAGCTCTGTGGGAGAAAGAGCTGGCCGTCTGCTTTAGTAAAGTCACTGCTCGGAAAACCTGATGGGGCGGTACCACTCTGTCACTCGGGATTGCTCTGAGTTGGAATCCACTTGCCTAACAACAAAGACTTACTGTTCCTGAAAAGTTAAGCTTAAAACCTGGTCAGGGATTTTCTTTACCGGTTTCGTAAAAGCAGCTTGTTGACTGATACAAGATTTTCTTTGGATGCTTAGTGATGGATTTTTGCATCCTTTTGTAGGGTCAGTATGAGTCGTAATTGACTCAACAGCAGCAGGTCTGGTTTTTCGTTGGTTTTATGGTCCTGTCAAGCTGTCATTAAACCTCATTAATGTTCACTGTGCCTTCATGGAGAGAAGGCTACTATTCCTTCCTAGAAAGAGAAGTAATGAAGACTACAGGCGAAATAATGTTACAGTAGTTCGACTATCATTTGATTAAATCCTAACAAAAAAACAAACCTGTTGCCTCTCAGGCAGTTCCGACTCGTAGTAACCCTAAAGGACAGGGTAGAATTTCCCCATAGGGTTGCCAAGGAGCGTCTGGTGGATTTGAACTGCTGACCTATGGCTTAGCTGTCACAGCCGTTAAGCACCACACCACCAGGGTTCCCCAAATCCTAACAGGGAAGCTTTGATGTAATTTCTTTGTGTGAAAAATCTGGTTTGGGGTCTTATTCTTGGCTAAAAGGATCTCAGTTTAACGCTGCACCTTCCTGTTTTGTTCCCTTATTTGAAGCTGGGCCAATAAGTACGTGAGCTTTTCTGTTGGGAAGTAGCTGCTGCTACTTTCATGTTGTTAAGAAATCTTACAGGAACTTCCAGGTGGTGCTGGCGAGCCCGCTGTGGTGATCGCAGGAGGAAGCGGGGCCTCGCTCAGAGAGGTGCTTCATGGAGTTGAAGGAGCAAACTTGAGATTTTCCTTCTCTTCCTTTCTGTGGCAAGAGGGTGCTGTGAGCTTACAGCGGCATTCAGTAAGGTGCTGAGGTTTCTGGTCAAGAGGAGGGGACATGGGACGTGGCGCTTCAGATTCACTACTGTTGGGGACGGAGGCTGTTAGCTTGTATTAGCTCACGTCTCTGAGGACTTGAGTTCCTCATTCCTCCTGATGTCGTGGACTTCTTCTTGATATACTTTCGTTCTGAGCTGTAGCTCCTTGTTCGTGCTCAGCTGGACTTCGCCTTGGAGTCCGTGCTGCGCTGGAAGGAAGTGCATTTCTGCCGACACGGGTGGCTGTGCAGAGAAAGTTCCTACAGATGTGTGTTCCCATGCTAGTCACAGCTGCCCCGACGGCTGACCCACATAAGCGACCCGAAGGTTTACTCGCAAATGGTGAGGGAAGGATATAATTCCTCTTTGTAAGTGTTTGAGGGTGAAAAGAAACAGAGAATAAGGATAGGAAAGGTTGAAAAGAACAGCCTACAAAAGGGAAGAATTACAACAGTGGATAGGGAGACGAAAAGGAGGAGACACATGAAGAAGAAGAAGCCAACCTAGTGTGTATAAGGGAGACCAGGGGGGAAATGATGACAGTAGAAGGAAGACATTTTCTTTCCTCACTTAGTTTTCCTCCCCAGGAATGTGAAGAATGTTGACTGTAAGTAGGACAGTCATCAGTGCAGAAGAGGATGTTAAACATATAATTAAAGCAAAATAGCCCTAGATTAATTTTGGAGTCAGAAAAAGACCTCTGGTTTAACCTGCTTTGGAGAACACATTTTATCCTCACCTCCTTGCTGTCTTTATAAAGACCATATGTATTGTATAGGAAACCTAACCTGTATGTTTTGGCTTCATTTACACATAATGTATTTAGATATTGCTTTAAAAGAAGTGTTCTTGGGCCCAAAATATTATCAAATTCTTTCTCCTTGGCAAACTAAAAAATTGCTTCCCTCAGGTAGAAGAAGGTATTATGGAGTTCCCCAAGAGTTTTAAATTGGGACTGTACTGTAGAATTTGTGAGTGCGGCATATCTTTTGTTCTTAACGAAGAATACTTGTTATGCATGAATTCAGGGCCTTCTATGAGCCAGACATGGTATGAAATTTGGGGGACGTGAAGATAGTGAGCCCCACAGGGGAGAGAAGAAGTGTCCAGAAGTAAAAACAAGGTCTGTGAAGAGTAATAGCATACACAGAGATTTAGATAAGTTAGTGAGAGACTTGAGAGTTTTCATACAGCCCAACTATGCGGAATCTGGAAAGTTTCCCGAGGAGGTGGTTTGAATAGGTTTGGGGAACAGAGTTAGAACAGGTGGAGATGTTTTAAGAGGACATTTCAGATATAGGAAAACATTTAATTGGAAACATGTAGTTTTGGGAGTGCAACCTTTGTGGGAACATGGTGAGTGGTACCAGGTGGGAGTGGACCAATGTGGGCAGGTGTAGAAAGCCATGTTTAGACTTTTGGATTCAGTTTTACAGGTGCCAGGAGTGTTCAGGTTTTCAGGCAAACTGCTTCAGGAAGCTTAATTTGGGAGTAGGAGCATTGTTGTTGTTGGGGGCCATCGAGTTGATGCCTACTCATAGTGACCGTGTTAACAACAGAATGAAACACTGCCCGGTCTTGCACCATGTCCACAGTCGTTTTTATGCGTAAGTCCGTTGTTGCGGCCACTGTCTCAGTCCATCTCATTGAGGGTCTTCCTCTTTTTTGCTGATTGTCCACTCTGCCAAGTGTGATGTCCTTCTCCAGGGACTGATCCTTCCTGACAACATGTCCAAAGTATGTAAGATGCAGTCTTGCCATCTTTGCTTCCAGGGAGCACTCCGGTTGTACTTCTTCCAGAACATGTCTGCTTGTTCTTTTGGCAGTCCGTGGTACATTCAGCATTCTTCTCCAATACCATAATTCAAAGGCATCAATTCTTCTTCTGTCCTCTTTGTTCATGGTTCAGCATTCGCATGCATATGATGCGATAGAAAATACAATGGCTTGGGTTAGGTGCACTTTAGTCTTCAAGGTGACATCCTTACTTTTGAGTACTTGAAAGAGATCCTTTGCAGCAGATTTTCCCAAGGCAATGCGCCTTTTGATTTCTTGACTGCTGCTTCCATAGGTTTGATTGTGGACCCAAGTAAAATGAAATCCTTGACAACCTCGATTCTTTGTCCGTTTATGATGATGTTGCCTGTTGGTCCAGTTGTGAGGATTTTTGTCTTCCTGATGTTGAGGTGCAACCCATACTGAAGGCTGTGATCTTTGATCTTCATCAGGAAGTGAGTAGTAGGAGTAGGGGTAAGGAATTAGGAGTCGTGGTTGAAATAGAAAGTTGGGGGAGAGAGGCCCAGATGAGAAGACACATGGCATGGATTAAAGGCACAGCAGTGAGAATGGGTGGAAGAACATCGTCTTTGGAGTACGAACAGATGAAAGCCAAGTATAAATCTGTGGTACAACTCAGAGGAAGCTGTCACAAATGGTTCTGAAGGTCCCATCCTGGGGATACATGGTTGTGGTTATGAAAAAGGATGGAAACAAATGATTGGGGGTCAGGAGTAAGATGAACTTGGTTTATAAATTGCTGAATTTTATTTGTTGTCTGGATGTCCAGCAAGATATATCTAGCAGACATTGGAGATATGGAGCTGAAGCTTGTGAGAGAATTTAGGGATAAAAAGTATAATAGAAGCAATAATCAAGGATGTGAAATTGGCACAAGAAACTATTTATTGAATCCTTGTTGTATGATATGCGTATGATACACTCCTAGTCTACTGTATGTATAGGGTATTTGTCTTATATAATCCCGTGTGTGTGTTTATTCTTTACACATTTATTGTGTATATTATATGTGTTTGTGTGTATATTGGCACCCTGGTGGCATAGTGATTCACACCTCAGCTATTAACTGAAAGGTCAGCAGTTCAACTTCATCAGCTGCTCCTTGGAGCATTACAAGGCAGCTCTCCTCTGGCCTATAAAGTTTCTATGAGTTGGAACCAGCTCAGCAGTACCTGTAACAACAAATATGTATATGTATGTGTGTATATATATATATAAGACATATATTAGAAATACATAGAACTGACTTGACAACACCTAACAACAAATATATATTTATAAAATATAGCAAAATACGTACCACCAACTCATCAGCACCTAACAACAAATATATAGTAATGTGTATTAAAAATACACATAAAGTTACTGTTGCCTGTGTATGTAGTTATATGTCTCTATATATACTTGTGTGTGTATAAAACCACAATTACACATATTATCCCTTTATACCTACTAACAAACTGAGGGGGAAAGATATTAATATGCTCACAAGCACATAGCTAGTGGCAGTGGTTGGGTCTGAACTAAGGATTGTCTGACTTGAAAGCTTTTGCTTCTCATCACTAAGAGAAAAGTAAGAGCAACATTGCTGGGGAATCCAGAGGTTTTATGAGGTTCTGATAAAATAGAGAAAGCAGAAGAAACTCAGAGGAGTTCAGTGTCAGGGTTGTTGAGAAGCAGCGCGTCAGTGATGCCAGATGCCACCATGAGATGGGGAAAAGTGAGGACTGGCAGATGGCCTGCACTCTCTTCTAGAGTAAAATTTCTGTTCAAAAACAAAAGCTGAAATCAACCTTTAAGGGCTTAGATGAGTGAGTGTCCAGATTGTCCAGGAACGGATGGCGACAAGTATGGATTGACGTTGTGTCCTTCTCACATGACAAGCGTAGAGCAAGAGAAATGCAAGAACAGGTGTGAGAGGAAAGGATGTGCTAGAGTGGGACTGTTGGTACCAAGACCTGACAGCTAACTTACCATGGTTCTTAGCTGCCATAGTGTCCCACTTGACTCTTGGCAAACTCATGTCCAGTGGGAGGAAACACTGGGTAGTCCCGTGGCGGCCTCATAAACAGCAGTGTGTTCAGTTCACTGTAGCAGCTCTTGTGCCAGGGCGTCTCCCCAGGGGTCTCTCAAGCCCTAGTTGGCCCTCATCTTGACCAGACATTATGTCCTTCTCTGCTAATAATTGATTCCTCCTGATGACATGTCCAAAGCAAGCAAGTCAAATGATTTTCTATTGTGATCTGTAAGGTTTTTAGTAGCTAATTTTTGGAAGTAGATTATCAAGCCTTTCTTCTTAGTCTGCCTTAGTCTGGAAGCGTCACTGAACCCTGTCCACTATGGGTAACACTGCTAGTCTTAGAAATGCTGATAGCATAGCGTCCAGCATCACAGTTGCACACCAACTACTACAGTATGAGAAACTGATAGATGGATGGTGATACAGCTAATTAGTCACTCAAATTCCAATTGCCTGTAAGTTGTGTATGAGGTTAAAAAAGAAAGAAACCGTTGCCACTGAGTCAGTTCTGGCTCATCTGATATAAGGGCCCTCTTTTAAGGAACTTGAACAGGTATGTAAGTAACCCTTTTGGAAGTTATAGGGTCTATGTAGATTGAGTTCATTCTGCTGTTTTATGTACATTTACTTTTTTTTATTATGATTGAGTGAAAATGTATATTTGCATATAAATTTGCGTGCCCGCCTATATGCAGCTCTGACTGCTCTCTCTGCACGGTGACAGCACACTCTTCCTCTCCGCTCCATACGTGTCTTATCCTCCCAACAATCTTCTATCCCCTCCTCTCCACCCACTCCCCTGCCTCTGGTAAGAGTTCAGCAGGATGACATCCTATAGATGCATAGAACCATAAAGTGCACACATGATATGGACACTCTGTGTTGCTAAGTCTGATTCATTCCCATACAAAGAGTTGACCTCCATTATAATTTATGGACAGGGGTGGCATCAGGGCCAGGGGCCATTCTCCCAGGGGAACTTTGAGGCCCCTGGACCATCAGTTGTGGTCTTTTAGTGGAGATCTCAGGGTGCACTCCTTTTTATTCTTGTGTTGACAGTGAGACTCAAGTCTGTGAGCTCCATCACGGCTATCACTGGTGGTGGCCAGGCACCATCCGGTTCTTCCGGTCACAAGTCAGTGTAGCCACCCACTCACATGGGTTTCTCTGTCTTCTGGGTTCTCTTTTTCCCATGTCATTTTGGTCCTTGGTGATCATCCATTCCTGCTGAGTTGGGATCATTTGCTGTGCCCTCAGATGGCAGCTTGGCAGCTTTTGAAACCCCAGACGCCACTCACCAGTATGGGGTGCAGAGGCTCTCTTGGCAAAATGCTAGTTGTGCCAATTGGCTTCAATTTGCTCTGAGAGCATGGTCCCTGCCCCACTGTCTGAGCTACTCTGTCCTTGAAATATTGGTTAAGATGGGAGGAGTAATTCTGTTAAAAAATGTTGAAGTCCAGTTAATATTGATCTTCTTTCTAACGTGTGTTGTCACAGATTTCACCCAACCAAATTTCTATCAACTATTTAATCTAAACCCGCCCCCCCACCCTTCCTCCCTCACTAACATTGCAGCAGTCAAAGAGTCTTTTCTTCTATGCATGAGTCTGTTTTTAAGTTCTTATCGTAGGGCCTCTCATACAGTATTTGTCCTTTTGTTGCTGACTGCTTTCACTCAGCATAATGTCTTCCAATTGAAACCAAGTTATGAGATATTTCCTAAAATCATCATTGTTCTTTATCATTGCATAATGTTCCATTGAGTATATTTACCATAGTTTACCTATCTATTCTTATGTTGTTGGGCATTTGGGTTGATTCCATCTTTTTACTATTGTGGACTGTGCTGCAATAAACATTCGTGTGCATGTATCAGTTGGTGTGAATGTAGTCCCCATTTATCTGTTTTCTGTTGTTTGTGCTTTGATTGACAGATTTTGAAGTCTGTCTACGTTGTGTAGTAAAGCTGCCATTATTGTTCCTACTTTTTCCTAGATGAGCTTTATCGTTTTAGATTTGATATTTAGGTCTTTTATCCAGTTTGAGTTGATTTTTGTGTAAAGTGTAAGATATGGGTCTTGTTTCAATTTATTGCAGGTGGATATCCAATTCTGCCAGCACCATTTGTTGAAGATATGGTTTTTACCCCAGTTTAATATTTTAATGCCTTTGTCAAGTATCAGCTGTTCATAGGAAGATGGTGTCATCTTTGGGATCCCAATTCTGTTCCATTGATCTGTCTGTCTCTTTTTGTACCTGTATCGGGCTGTTTTGACTACTGTGGCAGTGTAATAGGTTCTAAAGTCAGGTAGTAAGAGGCTTCCCAGTGTGTTCTTCTTCTTCAGTAGTGCCTTTCTTATCCAGTCTTCTTCCCTTTCCAAACAAAGTTGGTGATTTGTTTCTATATCTCGTTAAAAAATGTCACAGGAATTTGTATTGGGATTGCATTATGTAAGGAGATGGCTTTGGGTAAAATAGACATCCTCACAGTGTTAAGTCTTCCTATCTATGAGCAGTGTAGGTTTCTCCATTTATGTAAGTCTCTCTTAGCTTCTTCTTTCTTTGTGTGTGTCATTTTTTTTTTATTGTGACTGAGTGAAAATGTACATTCCCGTATAAATTTACCTGCCCACCTACATGCAGCTTCCACCACTCTCCCTTCCCGGTGACAGCACATTGTTCCTCTCTGCTCCGTATATATTTCATCCTCCCAACAGTCTTCTTTCCCCTCCTCTCTACCCACTCTTCTTCCTCCAGCCAGAGGTCAGCAGGATGATATGCTATAGATGCATAGAACCATAAAGTGCACCCAATATATGGTCACTGGATAGCCAAGTCAGAGGTCAGCAAGATGATATCCTGTAGATGTATAGAACCATAAAGTGCTTCCAATATATGGTCACTCTGCATCGCCAAGTCCAATCCATTTGTGTCCAAAGAGTGGACCTTCATTATGATTTATGGGCAAGGGCAGCATCAGGGCCAGGGCCCATACTCCCAGGGGAGCCCTGAAACTGCTGGACCATCAGTTGTGGTCTTTTAGTGGCGATCTCAGGGTGCACCCCTTTTTATTATTGTGTTGCCAGTGAGATTCAACTTAGTGAGCTCCATCGTGGCTATCACTGGTGATGGCCAGGCAACATCCAGTTCTTCCGGTCCCAGGTGTATGTAGGAACCCACTCATGTGGGTCTCTCTATCTTCTGGGTTGTCTTTACCCCATGTCATTTTCGTCCTTGGTGAGCATCCATTCCTGCTGAGTAGGGACCATTTGCTGTGCCCTTGGATGGCTGCTTGGCCACTTTTAAGATCCCAGACGCCACTCAGCAATGTGGGGTGCAGAGAGCCCTCTTAGCAAAATGCTAATTGTGCCAGTTGGCCTTGATTTCGCCTAGGAGCATGGTCCCCTGCCCCCTGTCCAGCTACTCTGTCCTTACAATAATTGGGTTAAGGTGAAAGGAGTGCTCAAGTTACATTGAAGTCCACTTAATATTGTTCTTGTTTCTAATGTGTGCCATCACTGACTTCACCCAATCAAATTTCTACCAACTATCTAATCGGAACCCTCCCCACTTCACCCTCCCCACTTCCCCTCCCTTGCAGCTGTCAAAGAGTCTTTTTTTCTATACATAAGTCTGTTTTTGAGATCTTATCATGGGGTCTCATACAATATTTGTCCTTTTGTCACAGACTACTTTCACTCAACATAATGTCTGCCAGTGAAACCAGGTTATGAGATGTTTCCTGGTATCATCATTGTTCTTTATCATTCCGTTGTGCTCCATTGAGTATATATACCATAGTTTACCTATCCATTCCTCTGTTGTTGGGCATCTAGATTGATTTCATCTTTTTGCCGTCGTGGACTGTGCTTCAATAAACATTCTTGTGCATGTGTCTGTTGGTGTCAATGGCCTTGATACTCTGTAGGATATATTCCAAGTAGTGGAACTACTGGGTCAAATGGTATATCTGTATCCATTTTTTAAAGGAAGCACCAGATTGCTTTCCAAAGAGGCTGGACCATTTGCAACTCCACCAACAGTGTAGGAGAGTTCTACTTTCTCCACAGGCTCTCCAGCGTTTGTTGTTTTGTGTTTTTTGGATCATAGCCAATCTTGTTGGGGTGAGATGGTATCTTATTGTCGTTTTGATTTGAATTTCTTTAATTACTAAAGATTGTAAACATGTTCGCATGTGTTTTTTGGCTGCCTGGATCTCCTCTTTAGTGAAATGTCTGTCCATCTCCTTTGTCCATTGCTTAATTGGATGATTTATCTTCTTCTTATTGATATTTTGTAGTACCTTATAGATTATGGAGATCAGGTGTCGGTCTGACATAGAGTTGCCAAATGTTTTTTCCCGTTCTGTGGGTGGCCCTTTAATTCTATTAATAAAGTCTTTGGATGAGCAAAAGTGTTTGATTCTTAATAGTTCCCATTTATCTATTTTCTGTTGATTGCAGTTTGACAGATTTTGAAGTCTGCCTATGTTGTGTATTAAAACTTCCATTTTTGCTCCTATCTTTTCTTGGATGAACTTTATCGTTAGGTTTGATATTTAGGTCTTTTATCCAATTTGAGTTGGCTTTTGTATGAAGTGTAAGATATATATCTTGTTTCAATTTATTGCAGATCGATATCCAATTTTGCCAGCACCATTTGTTGAAGATACTGTTTTTACCCCAGTTTAACGTCTTAGGGCCTTTGTTGAATAGCAACTGTACATGGTCAGATGGTGTCATCTCTTGGGTCTCAAATCTGTTCCTTTGATCAAACTGTCTGTTCTTATACCAGTACCAGGCTGTTTTGACCCCTGTGGCAGTGTAATAGCTTCTGAAGTCTGGTAATGAGAGGCCTCCCAGTGTGTTCTTCTTCCTTAGTAGTACTTTACTTATCTGGGGCTTCTTCCCTTTCCAAACAAAAGTGGTGATTTGTTTCTCCATCTCATTAAAAAATGACACTGGAACTTGTGTTGGCATTGTGTTATGTAAGTAGATTTCTTTGGGTAAAATAGACATTTTCACAATGTTAAGTCTTCCTATCCATGAGCAGGGTAAGTTTCTCGATTTATCTAAGTCTCTCTTAGTTTCTTCCAGTAAGGGCTTGTAGTTCTATTTGTAAAGGTCTGTTATTTCTCTGGTTAGATTAATTCCTAGTACTTTTTCTTCTTAGGACCTGTAGTAAGTGCTATTGATTTGATGATTTCTTCGTTAACAGTCTCGGTATACAAGAATCCTATTGATTTACTTATGTTTATCTTGTATCCTGAGACTTTGCTAAACTCTTCTATCAGTTTTAGTAGTTTCCTGATGGATTCTTTTGGATTCTCTGCATATACAATCATATCATCTGCAAATAGGGAGATTTTGACTTCTTCTTTGCCAATGCATATGCCCTTTATTTCTTGGCCTTGTCTAATTGCTCTGGCTAGAACTTGTAGTACAGTGTTGAATAGGAGAGATGAGAGTGGGCATCCTTGTCTAGTTCCTGTTCTCAATGGAAAGTCTTTCAGTCTCTCTCTATTCAGGATGATGTAGACACTTGGCTTTGTATAAATGGCCCATATTGTGTTGAGGAATTTTCCATATGTGTGTATTTTGCTAAGAGTTTTTAGCATGAATGAATGTTGGACTTTATCAAAAGGCTTTTCTGCATCAGTGGACAAAATCAGGTGATTCTTGTCTTTTGTCATATTTATCTGTTATTCATATTAATTGTTTTTCTGATGTTGAACCAACCATGCATCCCTAATATGAATCCCACTTGGTCCTGATGGATTATTTCTTGGATACGTTGTATTCTGTTGGCACGAATTTTGTTGAAGATTTTTGGGTCTAGATTCCTGAGTGATGTTGGTGTGTAGTTCTCCTTTTTCATTGGAGTTTTCACTGGCTTTGGTATCAGGGCTGTGCTGGCTTCATAGAGTGAATTTGGGAGTATGCCATCCCTTTCTATGCTGTGAAATAGTCTTAGTAGTATTGGAGATAACTCTTCTCTAAGAGCTTGGTAGAATTCTGTGGTGAAGCCATCTGGGACCAGGCTTTTTTAGGCTGGTAATTTTTTGATGACCTTTTCGGTCGGTTTATTAAGTTGTTCAGCTTAAGCTTGTAATAGTTTGGTAGGTGATGTGAATGAAGGAATTTGTCCGTTTCCTCTAGGTTTTCAAATTTGTTCAAGTACAGTCTTTCATAGTATTCTGTTATGGTATTTTTGATTTTTGTTGGATCTTTTGTGACAACTCCCCTCTCGTTTCTTATTTGGGTTATTTGTTTCCTTTCCTGTTTTTCTTTAATAAGCTTAGCCAGTAGTTTGTCAATTTTGTTGATCTTTTCAAAAAACCAGCTTTTGGTCTTTTCGATTTTTTCAGTTGTTCTTCTGTTCTCTAAATCATTGAGTTCTGCTGTAACCTTTCGGATCTGTTTTCTTCTGGTTCTGGAGGGGTTCCTCTGCTGCTGTCTCTCTACTTGTTCAAGCTGTAGGGTTAGTTCTTTGGTTTGGTATCTTTCTTCCTTTTAAATGTGTGCATTTATGGAGATAAACTGACCTCTGAGCAGTACTTTGTATCCCATCAGTTCTGGTAGGAAGTGTTTTCATTCATAAATTTCTTTATTTCATCCTTGATTTCTTGTATAACCCACGGATGGCCTTTTGAGCAAGATGTTGTTCAGTTGCCATGACTTCCACTTTCTATCTATGTTTTTTTCTGCTATTGATTTAGAGTTTTATGGCTTTATGATCTCAGAAGATGTTTTGCATTATTTCAGTGTTATGAATTTTGTTGAGAATTGCTTTATGTTCTAACACATGGACTAATCTGGAGAATGTTCCACATGCACTGGAGAAGAAGGTGTAGGTGTCTGCTGATGGATACAAAGTTTTGTATATGTCGATGAGGTCTAGTTGGTTAATTGTGCCAATAAGGTCTTCTGTGTCTTTATTAAGCTTTTTTCTGGACCCTCTGTCCCATATTGAGAGTGGAGTGTTGAAGTCTCCCGCTATTGTTGTGCCGTGATTGATCTCCTTTTTAAGTGTAGTCAGTATTTCTTCAATGTATTTAGGTTCTTTAATATTAGGTGCAGAAATATTTGATATTGTTAAGTACTGCATATGTATTGAACCATTCAGCAATAAATAGTGTTCATCCTTGTTCATGATGGTGAATTTTACATTAAAATCTAGTTAATTTGAGATTTGAATTACTATACCTGCTCTTGTTTGTATATTGTTAGCTTGATACATATTCTTCCATCCTTTAATTTTCAGTTTGTTTATATCTTTAAGTCTAAGGTGAGTTTCTTATAGGCAACATATGGATGAGTCATGTCTTTTGATCCAAGATATCACTTGCTGTCTCTTTACTGGAGCATTCAATCCATTCAGTTTCAATGTAAATATTAATAGGTATGTGTTCAGTGCTGTCATTGTGTATTTTTATTTTTGTGTTGATGTTTTCTCTGTTCTTTTTAATCTGTTCTGGGACATGCTTCTTTGTGAGTTGATTTTTGACCTTTTTGAGGGTTGATTTTTTTTGTTGTTCAGACTGCTGCATTCTGTTTCTTGATTTGATATGTTGCATCTTTATTGTGCTTTATGGCTGTCCTTATAACCCCCTTAATAAACTGTGTATAAGCCCAGTTTTAATTGCTACCAGTCTTATTAACTTCCTCTACATTTGGAAGGACTATAACAACTGTAGTACATCCCTGTTTTTAATGTGATGACATCATAATTTTCATGATATGATCACTGGGTCATTTCTTTCACTGTTACAGCTTTGAGTTTGGAGCCTTCCCTAACTCAGTAGGATTCTGAATGATGTGTCCTGTATTTGCTTCTAAAATACAAAGTTAGTGGTTTGTTCTTCTAAGCCAAGAGCTTCTTTCAGTATTTCTTGTAGATTTGGTTTGGTTTTTACAAAGTCTCTGAATTTCTGTTTATCTGCGAATGTCTTGATTTCATTTTCATATTTGAAAGATTGTTTTTCAGGATATATAATTCTTGGTAGAAAGTTCTCCTCTTTCAAGGCTTTGAATGTGTCATGCCATTGTCTCTGTGCCAGTATTGTTTCTGCTGAGAAATGCCATGAAAGCCTACAGAGTTTCCTCTCCATGTTAGTTTAGCCTTGATTCTTGCTGCTTTTAAGAGTTTCTGCTTACATTTCATTTTGTTATGCCTCATTATAGTATGTCTTGGAGTATTTCTTTTGAGATCTGTATTGAGTGGTGTTCTGTATGCATCTTGGATATCGATATTCTCTTCTTTCATAATTTCTGGGAAATTTTCTATCTGCAGCTCATCAGCAATACTCTGTGCACTCAGGTGTCTCTCCCTGTTCCGGAACTCAATTTATCTTAGATTGTTCCTCTTAATAGAGTCCCACATGCCTCTTAATGCTTCTTCATTTTTCTTGTTTCTTTTTTCTGATTTCTCCTCATAGATACTGGAGTCAGTAGCTCTGTCTTCCAAATCAGAAGTTATCTTTATCATTTGTTCCATTCCCTTTTCTTGGCTTTGAATTGAAGTTTCTATGTCTTTAATTTTTTTCTTGATCTGTTGGATTTTGGAGTACTGGTGTTCCATCAGATCAAATATCTTGTTTATTTTTCATTTTTCTCTGCGACATTTTGTATAAAGTTCAGGAGGGCTCTGTATATAATCCTTTTGTAGTCACCTTCTTATAGTTCCAGCTATGTTTCTTTGTGTGGGAAGTTCTTTGGTGCTTCTTTTTGGGGGCCTTCTGAAGCCATGAGTGATTTATTCATTATACTTTTATCAAGAGTTTGTTGCTTTTTGGGCATCATGTGTATCAGTAGAGTCTGGGAGTGATGCTGTGAGCATGGACTGAAGTTGTTTCTCTAGGCCGTCTTAAAATGAATGGTTAAAGATATCAGACAACTTCCAGAGTCAGTCAGGTTTTCAGGTATACAGGTCCTTTTCCCAGCTGGCAATGTAAGTACCTCTATATCCAACCACAGATGTTATGCACTAGTTTAAAATACAGAAAAGCTACTGAGCTGCTGGGCTTTGCTGTCTGGCCTCAGCCATAGGAGACACTGTGTACAATATTGATTTTCTGCTGGAAAAGTGCTCTCTTGTGGGCAGGCGTTGCCTCCCATCGTAGGAATTAGGTCCAGCTGAGGCCTCTGTGTGTGCATTTCTGCCTCCCAGTGGAACAAGATGGCATCCTGCACAAGCTCCCTCCCTGCCTTTGTACAGGCTACTTAATGGTGGAGGTAAAAAGAGAGGCCAAAGGTTCTAAGATGCACAGAGTCCAAAGCCAGGCTCTCAAAATATGGCAATTTCAAACCTGCTGATCCAACCAGCAGTGTGTCTGAGATTAGCTGGTCGTCAAGTCCCAGCTCTGTCCACCATTTAAGACAGCGGAAAGAAAAGTTAAAATGGCAAGTTATCTTCATTCTGTGGAAGCTAGCACTCATCTAGAGCAGGGGTCAACAAAAGAGAGGAAGTTTTCCGTTGAGTGGTATGAAATCCAAATTAACAGTCTTGTGCTGTGTCCTAGGGATCATTAGGTGTCCAGAAGGCTGTTTAATTATTAGTTCAGGTCTTGGTTTCCAGAGGGATTTGGGGAGATGTATGTTTAGGCTGCTGTTTTGACTCTGCCACTTGTACATTTTCTACTGTAAAAATTTTTGTTTATAATGTAGCTTCCTCCATACTTCCAACTGTTCAAGAGTCCTTGAGTGATTCTACATAGCATTTGAGAATCATCCAAGAAAACATTAATATCAGGGTGGTTTTCATTAGAAAGCCAATGCTACTGCTGTCAAGTTGATTCTAAACTTACAACAATCCTAGAGGTTAGAGTAGAACTTCTGCATAGAATTTCCAAGCAGCGCCTGGAGGATTTGAACTAATGATCTTTTTGGTTAGCAGCTGTAGTACCTAACCACCATACCACCAGGGTTTCCAGTTTTTATTTAGTCTATTATTTTTTATATCAATATTAAAAAAATTGGCAATTAATGCAACATAAGATATATAATGTAACTCTCAACCGAATCACTTTATCCTGATAATCATTTTTTGATAAAGAAGAGTGAGTTATGCTACCTTTTGGATTATTTTTGTCTTGTTAAATATTTCAGTTGGATATTAAATATGTCAAGTATAGCATTGAGCTGAGGGGTGACGTTCACTTTACATGGTCATTCAGGGTGCCCTTCTCATCTGCCTGTGATGATTCAGTGCTTCTGTGATACCAGTTGGTCATGAAATTTTTCTAGTATTAACTGGATCAAAGGGCGCTGAGAGGCAATTGCATTTTATCTATGTAAAAGTTTTCCTTGATAAATTAAACCAAAACCAAACCTGATGCTATCCGTCAAGTCAGTTCTGACTCATAGCAATGATATAGGACAGAGTAGAGCTACTGCATAGAGTTTCTAAGGAGCAGTAGTTACGTTTGAACTGTCAGGTCTTTGGCTAGCAACTGTAGCCCTTAACCACTCTGCCAATAGGATTTTCTTTCCTTAATAAGGATTCTTATAACTTTGTCAAAATGAGCATTCTCACCTTTGAAATGGGGACTGGCAGTGGGAGTCACATTTTTCCTTGTCTAAAATGGAAACTATTTATGAAGGTTGTCCTTTGTGGGCAAGGCTGGTCTTCTACATTCCTGGACAGGGCTTCGTTGGGTACTTTTTGATTTACTCTCTTTTACTGTACATGTTGTGAAGTCTCAGAATGGCTAGTGTTTTCCTTCTAGAAGAATCTAAAAAGAGTAAAGATGAGAGGGGCATGTATGTTTCCCATCCAGTGTCTGCCATAATCACCAGAATGTTAAATTACATGTGTTCTGAAGAGTCTAAGATTGTGCATTGAATTATCCCTGTTAAACTTGGGGCCAGCTCTCTAATCTACATCTGGCCTATCTATACCAAAAGCTAGGGAGATGCATCCCTGTTCTTAAAGGAAACAGTGGAAGACACACTCTGTTTAGACCTTCATTGCTGTTGTCCCAACAGCAGCCACACATAGACTGTTTTTGGTAAGGGCTAGGCCACTGCTCCATTTTTTTTTTCTTTTTATTGTGATTTAATAAAAGTATACAGCCCAAATTAAATTTGCATGCCCACGTATCTCCAGCACCTTCTGCTCTCCTTGCCTGGTGACAGCACACTCTTCCTTTTCATTCTGTGTATGCTGTAGCCTCTTAACATTCTCCTGTCACCTCCTCTCTACCCTATTCTATTCCCTCCAGTAAAAGGTCAGTAGTACAGCATCCTGTAAATGCATAGAACTGTAAAGTACATGCACCGTATGGTTATATTGTATCCCCACGTCCAGTCCTTTCCTGTCTGAAGGGTTGACCTCAGTAATGTTTTCTGGTCAGAGGCAGCAGCGGGTCTAGGGGCCATGCTCACAGGGGACCCTGCGGGCTGCTGGACCATCAACTGAGGTCTTTTAGTGGAGTTCTTGAGGTGCACTCCTCTTTCTCTCATGTTGCCATTGCGACTCAACATTGTGTACCCCACCACAGCTGTCTTTGGTGGTGGCCAGGTTCCATCTTGTTCTTTTGTCATATGTTGATACAGTCACCCATTGACATGGGTCCTTCTGTCTCCTGGGCTCTTTTTTTTCTCATGTCTTTGTTGGTGGTGATCATCTGTTCTGGCTGAGTTGGGACCACTTGGTGTACCTCAGATGGCAGCTTGCTAGCTTTTAAGACCTCATATGCCACTCGCCAAGGTGGGATGCAGAAGACTCTTAGCAATAGGCTAGTTATGCCAGTTGGCCTCAGTGTCACCCAAGAGCATGGTCCCCAGACCCCCACCCCTGCTACTCTATCCTTGCCATATGGGGTTAAGATTAGAAGAGTTCTCAGTTTATGTTGACATCCATTTAAATTGATAACTTTCTACTGTGTGTTGTCACTGTTTTCACCCAACCAAATGTCTATCAACTGTCTAACCTATGACCCGCACTCTCCCTCCCTTCTTACTCTTACAGCCCTCAAAAAGTCTTTTCTTCTGTACATGAGTCTATATTTAAGTCCTTATAGTAAGGATCTCATGCAATATTTGTCTTTATGCCGCTGACTCATTTCACTCAGTGTCTTCCAATTGAAACCGGGTTATGAGATACTTCCTTAAATCACCATTTTTCTTTATCATTGCAGAGTGTTCCATTGAGTATACGCACCATAGATTGTTTATCCATTTGTCTGTTGATGGGCATCTGGATTCATTCTGTGGAGGCCTACCACCAAAGCCTTTGTGAAAAAAGTCACAAGCTTCTGTGGTGACAGGTGGAGGCATTTCACCCGTGACATATTTTCTGTCCATATTCTCCTTGATAATATTTTGCAACTTGATCAAATCTTCCTCAAAAAAATACCTCCTCCTCTCCTGGCATGAGGATCAAGGAAGATGCCTTCTAAGAGGGGTTTTACAACCTCCTCAGCTTATGAAATTATATTGGGAATATCTGACCAGGAACTTCTAGGGAAAAGAGCTCAGAGGACTGAATTTCAATACAGCATGACTGAAAGCATCGAGGCCTGCCCAGCTCCACTGGCTTCCCCCAACTGCGTCTCCCCCCTCCCTTTTCCACGTATGAAATACAAGTTTGCAGAAAAAACCCTTGAAAGGCTTCCCAAGGACAATTCTCCACACAGCCCTTAAAGCTATACGAGCATCTCACACCCTGCAGCAGAAAGATAGATAAACTTCCAAGTTCATTATAATTGGTATGACAAATGAATAAACACTAAAGAAACATCTTTCTTAGAACAGCTGGGTTGGGTTGGGTGACGGTGGACACTTAACTATCTGCACAGGAAGAGATAAAATAAAAACTTGTAGAAACAAATAGAGACAGTAAAGTAAAGAAGCTTTGAGGAGTCTACCCTTCTGTGCCTTTCACCTTGAGGTATGAATAGAATCATTAAGTTCAAAGCATAACTTTGTTTTCACTGTTAACTTTGTTTTCACTGACATTTATCACCACGAACACCTGCCTCAGGCCATTATCCAAAAAGCCTTGACAATTAACTAGAAAAAGAAGATCACGAGGGGTCAGTTTCTTGTTAGCCAATAATGATGGGTCAGTTTCTCATTAGCCAATAGCTTATATGATGGAAAAAATAGGGTAAAAATCACGTCACCTCATCTATAAAAAAATAAAGCAAGACAGAACTTTGTCGGGCTGCCATTTTCTCTAAAACTCCTGTCTCAGTCTCGTTTCTTCTTCCTCTGCCAACGCCCAATCCCCCAAGCCCTTCGTGTTCCTGAAACCTCTGCCAGGGCTGGCTCCCAGCATCATTCCATCTTTTTGCTATTGTGGACTGTGCTGCAGTAAACATTTGTGTGCATGTATCAGCATGACAGCCTTTGTTTCTGTCGGATATATGCTTAGCAGTGGGATTACTGGATCAAATAGCATATCTATCTCCAGCTTTTTAAGGAAGCGCTAAATTGCTTTCCAAAGAGGTTGTACCATTTTGCAGTCCCACCAGCAGCCTAGGAGAGTTCCAGTTTCTCCACAGCCTCTCCAGCATTTGTTGTTTTGTGTTTTTTGGATCATGGCCAACCTTGTTGGGGTGAGATGGTATCTTACTGTAGTTTTGATTTAGATTTCTCTAATAGCTAATGATCATGGCATGTCCTCATGAGTCTTTTGGCTGACTGGCTGTCCTCTTTCATGAAGTGTCTGTCCATGTCCTTTGTACATTGCTTAATTGGATTATTTTTTCTTGTTGATAGTTTGCAGTACCTTGTAGATTAGGGAGATCAGACCTCCGTCTAACATGTAGTTGTCAATTTTTTTTTTCCTCTTCTGTAGGTCTCAGATCTGACTCGATGGCACTTGGCTTGGCGTAGGTGGTCTTGTAATTCTTTTAAGTCTTTGTAGTTCCCATTTATCTACTTTCTCTTCTGTTGATCGTGTTTTGTTTGTCAGATTTTGAAGTCTAGTTGTGTATTGAAACTTCTATTGCTGACCCTGTTTTTTCTTGCATTATCTTTGTTGTTTTAGGTTTGATATTTAGGTCTTTTATCCAATTTGCATTAGTTTCTGTGTAAGTTGTGAGATATAGATCTTGTTTCAAGTTTTTGCAGTTGGATATCCAATTTTGCCGGTACCGTTTGTTAAAGAGACAGTTTTTACCACAGTTTGCAATCTTGGGACTTTTATCAAATATCAACTGTCCATAAGAGGATGGTGGCATCTCTGGGTCTCAACTGTCTTCCATTAGTCTGTATGTCTCTTTTTGTACCAGTACCAGACTGTTTTGACTACAGTGGCAGTGTAGTAGGTTTTAAAGTCTGGTAATATGAGGCTTCCCACTGTGTTCCTCTTCTTCAGTAGTGCTTTACTTATCCAGGGGGTCTTTCCTTTCCAGAGAAAGTTGATTTGTATCTCTATCTCTTTAAAAAGTGACAATTTGTATTTTGCATTTGTGTTGGGATTACATCATATGTGTAGATCGCTTTGGGTAAAGTAGATATTTTCACAATGTTAAGTCTTTTTATCCATGAGCAGGGTAGACGTCTTTGTCTATGTAAGTCTCTTTTGGTTTCATGTTGTGAGGTCTTGTAGTTCTCTTTGTATAGATCTGTTATTTCTTTAGTTAGATCTGTTCCTTGGTATTTGATCTTCTTGAGGGCTATAATAAATGGTATTGATGTGATGATTTCTTCTTTGATGATCTTTTTGTTGTTTTAAGGGAATTCTGCTGATTTGCTTATGCTTATCTTATATCCTGATGCTCTGCTGAACTGTTTGTTCCAGTGGTTTACTTATTAGTTCTTTAGGATTCTTTGTGTATATAGTCATGTCATCTGCAAATAGGGAGATTTTTACTTTTTCTTTGCCAGTGCAGATGCCTTTTGTTTCTTTGTGTTGTCAAATTGCTCTGGCTAGAACCTCTAGTACAATGTTGAATAGAAGTGGTGAGAGTGGGCATCCTTATCTAATTCCCATTCTTAAGGGGAATTCTTTCTGTCTCTCCATTCAGGGTGATGTAGGCAGCTGACTTTGTATAGATGACTCTTATTGCATCGAGGAATTTTCCCTGAGTTCCTATTTTGCCAAAAAT
Organism: Heterohyrax brucei; assembly: GCA_028571685.1. Classification (NCBI taxonomy): domain Eukaryota; kingdom Metazoa; phylum Chordata; class Mammalia; order Hyracoidea; family Procaviidae; genus Heterohyrax; species Heterohyrax brucei. The sequence continues at coordinate 7,626,343 of CM053143.1, forward strand.
TTTTAGCATGAATCAGTGTTGGACTTTGTCAAATGCCTTTTCTGCATCAGTTGACAAAATCAGGTGATTCTTTTGTGTTGTTCATGTGGTTGATTACATTAATTGTTTTTCTGATGTTGAACCAGTCTTGCATCCCTGGTATGAACCCAAGTTGGTCATGAGAAATTATTTTTTTGATATGTTGTTGAATTCTGTTGGCAGGGATTTTGTTAAAGATTGTTGCTTCTAGGTGCATGAGTGGTATTGGTCTGTACTTTTTTTTGTTGGATCTTTCTCTGGCTTTGGCATCAGGGTTATGCTGGCTTCATAGAATCAATTTGGTGGTGTTCCATCCCTTTCTATGGTGTGAAATAGTCTAGGTAGTATTTGAATTAACTCTTCTCTAATAGTTTGGTAGAATTCTCCTTTAAGCCATCTGGGCCTGAAGTTGTTTTGGTTGGTAGTCTTTTGATGACTTTTTCAGTCTCCTCCTTTGTGATGGGTTTATTAAGTTGTTCCACTTTTATTTGTGATAATTTTGATAGGTGATATAAGTCTAGAAATTTGTCCATTTCCTCTAGGTTTTCAAATCTGTTAGAGTACAGTATTTTGCAGTATTCAGTTATGGTACTTTTGATTTTGGTTAGGTCTGTGATGACATCTCCTGTCTCATTTCTTATCTGGGTTATTTGTTTCCTCTCCTGTTTTTCTTTTCTAAGTTTAGCCAGTGGTTTAGCAATTTTGTTGATCTTTTCAAAAAACCAGCTTTTGGTTTTGTTAATTTTTTCAATTGTTCTTCTATTCTCTAATTTATTTAGTTCTGCTTTAATTTTGATCTCTTCTGTTGCCTGAGGAGTTTCTCAGCTGCTCTCTTTGTGCTTGTGCAAGCTGTGGGGTTAATTCTTTCTTCCTTACTGATGTGTACATTTATAGGGATAAATTGAACTCTGAGCATTGCTTTTGCTGTATCCTGTAGTTCCTGGTAGAATCTGTTTTTGTTCTCATTTAATTCCATAAATTTCTTTATTGCATCCTTGATTTCTTCTGTAACCTATGGCTGTATGACTAAGATGTTGTTCAGTTTCTGTGAGTTCAAATTTCTACATGTATTTTTTCTGCTATTGATTTCAATTTTTGTGGCTTTATGGTCCACGAAGATGCTTTGCAATAATTGAGTGATTTGAGTTTTGTTGATACTTGTTTCATTTCCTAACACATGGTCTTTTCTGGAAAATGTTTCATGTGCATTGGAGAAGAAGGTGTAGTTATCTGTTGATAGGTAAAAAGTTCTGTATATGTTGATGCAACCTAGTTGGTTGATTGTTGCAGTAAAATCTTTTGTATCTTTACTGAACTGTTTTCTGGATGATCTGTCCATTACTGAAAGTGAAGTGTTCAGGTCTCCAACTATTATTGTGGAGTGGTCTGTCTCAGTTTTCAGTGTAGTCTGTGTTTGTTCAATGTATTTAGATGCTATGATATTGCCAAGCCATGATATTAGGTGCATCAATATTTAATATTGTTAAGTCCTGCTTATGTATTGAGTCTTTCAATACATAAATAAATTTCAATAAATAAATAAATTTTAATAAATAGTGGCCATCCTTGTCCATGATGGTGGATTTTCCATTGAAATCTATTTTATCTGAGATTAATGTTGCCACTCCTGCTCTTGTTTGTATGTTATTAGCTTGTTATGTATTTTTCCATCCTTTAATTTTCAGTTTGTTCATGTCTTTGAGTCTGAGGTGTTTTTCTTGTGAGCAATATATTGACGGATTGTGTCTTTTGATCCAGGATGTTGCTTGCTGTCTTGTAATTGGAGTGTTCAGTCTGTTTACATTCAATGTAATTATTGGTAGATATGTGCTTAGTGCTGTCATTTTGATGCCTGTTTTTGTGTGTTGATGCTTTCTATTTTGCTCTTACTATTCCGTTGTGGTTCTTTTTTCTCTATGGGTTGATTTTTCATCTTTTTCAGTGTTGTTTTTATTGAGACTCTGGTATTATGTTTCTTGTTTTGATATGCTGGATTGTTACCATACTTTGCTGCTACCCTTATAATCCCCCTTAGTATTCTAAGTTGAAACCCAGTTTCAACTTCTGCATGCCTTTTTAATTTTTTCTCTATCTGAAAGACTATAACTACTGTAATATATCCCTCTTCTTAGTGTGATGATGTCATTGTTCTTGTGATATGATCGCTGCTTCCATTCTTTTAGTATTGTAGCTTTGTGACTTCCCTAACCGAGTAGGATTCTGGATGCTGTGTCCTGCCTTGCCCCCTTAAATATATATGTGGTGGTTTTGTTTTACTATGCAAAGAGTTTCTTTCAGTATTTCTTATAGTTTTTGTTTGGTTTTTACAAAATCTCTAAGCATCTGTTTATCTGTGAATGTCTTAATTTCATCTTCATATTTGATAGAGAGTTTTGCAGGATATATAATTCTTGGTTGGAAGTTGTTCCTCTTCAAGGCTTTAAATGTGTCATCCCTCTGCCTCTTTGCCACCATCTTTTCTGCCAAGCCTATGTGGCTTTCCTCTAAATGTTAGTTTTGCTTTGAGTCTCACTGCCTTTAAGACCTTCTGTTTATGTTTCTTTTTATTAAGCTTGATTGTGATAAGTTCTGGTGTCTTTCTTTTGGGGTCTTCTTTGTGTTGTGTTCAATACGTATCTTGGGACTCTATGTTCCCTTCTTGCATAATTTTAGGGAAATTTTCTGTCAGCAACTCAACAACAATACTCTCTGTGTTTTCAAGTATCCCTCCCTGTTCAGGAACTCCAATTATTTGGAGATTATTACTGTTAATAGAGTCACACATGTTTTTCATACTTCTTCATTTTTCTTATTTCTTTTCGCTGATTTCTCCTCATAGATTTTGGTGTCACTAGCTCTATCCTCAAGGTTACTAAGTCTGAGTTCTATCTCCTCAGTTCTGTTCTGTTGACTTTGGGTTGAATTGTCTAGTGCTGTAATTTTGTTTCTGATCTGCTGGATTTCAGATCATTGACATTCTATCCATTCGAATAACTTGCTTAATTTTTCCTTTTGCTCTGCTGCGTTTTGTGTAATCTCTTTGAGAGCTCTATATATTATTCTTTCATCTTGACCTCTGATAGTTTCAGCAAGTCTTCTTCATCTGCAAAGTTTTTTGATTATTTTGGGAATCTTCTGGGGACAGATGGACTGTTTCTTTAAATGGTTAGCAGTCATTTGTTGCCTTTGGACCATCTAGAGACTGTTCAGTTTCTCTGGTGTTGCCTTGCAGGCAATGAGGCATAGTTCTAAGAGCAGAGTTGGTTGCCAGTTGCCTCTGCAAACTCTACTCTCTAGCCCCTGTGGGCTCTGTGAGGCGGCATATGGCACCTTACTTGTGGAGAAACTGGGGGCCGTCTTCCGACCCTAAGATGTGGCTCAGTGAAGGATAGAGGAAATACTGCCAGGCCACTCCACAGTTACTTGTCCGGGCCATGTTATTTCAAAAGGAACTTGATTGTGAAGCTGGGAGCTGTCCAACAGCTGCTGAAATCAGTCACACCCTCAGGTGTGGCAGGCTCTGCCTTCTGGCTGACAGGAGAAGTTCTTCTTCAGACATCCCCAGATGCTGTGACATGGTTCAAAGTAGGAGGGGATTATGGCCTTGTTGCTGTCCTCAGCCAGGCTGCTCCTTTCAGGTAACACTGCTAAATACAGCCTTTCTGCTGGAAAAGTGCTTTCTGCACTGTCACTCCTTCTCAGATTGGGAATTAGCCCCTGCTGAGACCTCCAGCTGGGTAATGCTACCTCCCAGCCAACCAGTATGGCATCTTGGCTGAGCTGCCCTTCTACCACAGAGCAGCAGAGTCTGTGGTGCTCTCAGGAAAGAGAGGGTGGTGGTGCAGTGGTGCCCTCAGTCATCAGCTGGCTTTTTAAAACGTGGCTCTCTCCATGCACTGTGTCTCTGCTGTGCTTTGTGCTGTTTGCTTTACCACTGACTTTCAGTGTATTGGCCAGCTCATGCCCATGCCCTACCTCTTGGATAACAAAGACAGCATCAGTACCTGCAGTCTGCCCAAGTGATGAGTCAGCAAGAGTGAGGCTCAGTGCGTACTGTCTCATCAGAGAGTGGTAGTTTCCCATTTTGAGGTGCGTAGTCCAATCTGACAACCCTGTGCCGTATCCTGGGTCTTCCTGGATGTGCGAGTGCTTTATTCACTTATTAATCTAGGCCTTAGTTCTCAGAGGGAATTGAGGAGATGTGTGTCTACGTAGGCCACCTTGGCATCACCTCTTGTTGCAGAAGCACCAGACATCCTAGCTTCTTTCTTCTCAGTGTTGGCGTCTGTCGCCTTGTAAAGGAAAGCTGGGTGAGTAGTATGGAAATCATTTCCCACTGAGTGTGAGGAACCTTCTGATCTTAGAGCGTGGTTGTCACTTAATGGGAAAATATATCTCTTAAAAAAAAAATAAATGCAGCCTGACGTATTTCTTCATTGACGCTGGGTTGCTTGGCAGCAACAGTTTTCATGTGAGAGAAATATAAAAGTCTTAAAGCGGAGCAACAACAACAGTCAAACCCCAAACTTTATGTCTGCCTCAGTATTGACTGTGCAGGATTCATTATCCCGTACCAAGGATGGTTGACAGCTTTGACATTTGTTTTTCCAGTTTTCATGAATGTCAGCTTCTTTGGCACTGCCATGAAAACTTGCTTTACTGCTGTATTTTTTTTTCCCTCAGCAGGGCTTAGAATTTTCTAGAATATTCATAAAGAGCCTTTGAAAGCACAGACAACTTTTTGTTTTCCCTTCCCCTCCCCTGAAGGAAAGAAGGAAAATAATAATGACAGTGTCTTCCACCTTCTGCTCTTTTCACCAAGCGGTGCCATCGGAAGTCCCTGTGTATGGTATAAAACAGCTCTATAAAAGATGGGAGCCTTGGAGCCAGAGTGGCTTGATGAGAGAGAAGGTTTGGGAGACTAGAGTTTTGCATTCTGCAGCATAAAGAGCCCAGTGCATACAAACCAAGGAGATACGGTGGTACAACAGTTAAGTGTCTTGCTACTAACTGAAAGATTGCCTGTTCAAATCTACACAGTGGCTGCAAAGGAGAAAGACCAGGTATCTGCTTCTGTAAGGATTAAAAATAAACAAGCAAACAGAGAAACATTGCTGTTGTGACTTATAGTGACTTTACAGGACAGAGTAGAAGTGCCCCTTAGGGTTTACAAGGTTGTCAGCTTTACAGAAGCAGACTGCCATATCTTTTTCCACTCGAGTGGCTGGTGGGTTCAAAACATCAGCCTTTCCGTTAGCGTCCCAGTACTTAACCACCATACCACCAGCCTAAAAAACCCCATGGAAGAGTTCTTATCTGTCATAGGGGGTCTTTATGAGTTGAAATTGACCTGATAGCACCTAACCACAGCACACACAGAGTGCTCAGGATGTCTGTAGTAATTGAAGGTCTGGAGTATAAAGGAGGAATAGATTTATTCATTATTGTCTGAGAAAGCGCACTTGGTATAAATGAGTAGAACTTGTTGGGGGTGAGTTTTCAAAGGAAGTCAGAATTTCATAGTAGTATTAACAATGACAATTTTATGTGAGGAAGACTTGAATAAAGTTAGCAGAGCTGGGAGGCTACTCTAAACTTCTCTGTCCAAGTTTCCAGAGATGCAAAGAAGGAAAGATAAGGTCCCAGAGCTTAGTTCCATACCTGGAACTTGGAATTAAGTCAGTAGTGGTACAATGAATAGTGATGATGAGGAATATGAACCTTCTGTTCATTCCATTTTCAGTATACTGTTTATATTCTCAGCAACATCAAGGGTATTCGAAAGACAGATAAAAGAATTAAAGGGTGGGCATGGTGTGGTGGTGATTGTGTAAGGAGAGAAGCCTCTATCAGATACCTTTCCATTAGTGGACCTGCTAATATAAGGTACCTGGCTTTTGGATGAATGTAATGCCCACTTTTTTTTTTTCTTTTTAAAATAAAGATATTAGCTTTCAGAGTTTCTCTTTTCCTCCATATCTTTTAGGATATATTATAATTATATAGTAAAGATCATAATCATTAATATATTGCTTCCAGCGTCACAGCAACAAGCAAGCCTCCACTGACAGACGAGTGGGGGCTGCTCACTATATCTTCACCCTCCTTTCCTGAAGCCACACCACTGGTATTTAGGTACCACCAGTGTTACCCATGATAGACAGGTTTCAGCTGAGCTTCCAGAGTGAGACAAACTAGGAAGGACCTGGCAGTTTACTTCTGAAAAGAATTAGAGAGCAAAAACCTTACAAATTAACAGCAGAACATTGTCAGATACTGTGCCGGAAGACAAGTCCCCCAGGTTGGAAAGCACTCAGAAAGTGACTGGGGAAGAGCTGCCTCCTCCAAGTGGGATCACCCCTAATGATGTGGATGGAGTAAAGCCTTTGGGATCTTCATTCACTGATGTGGCATGACTCAAAATAAGAGGAAAGAGCTGCAGACAGCCATTAATAATTGGAACATGGAATGTATGAAGTATGAATCTAGGAAAATTGGAAATCATCAAAAATGAAATGAAATGCATAATCATAGATATCCTAGGCATTAGTGAGCTGACATGGACAGGTACTGGACATTTTGAATCAGACAATCATATGGTCTACTATGCTGGAGTCAAAAACTTGAAGAGGAATGGTGTTGCGTTCATGATCAAAAAGAACATTTCAAGATCTGTCCTGTAGTACAATGCTGTCAGTGATAGGATACTATCCATATGCTTACAAAGATGGCCAATTAACGTGACTGTTATTCAGATTTACACACCAACCACTAAGGCAAAAGATGAAGAGATTGAAGATTTTTACCAGCTTCTGCAGTCTGAAATTGATTGAACTTGGATTCAGGGTGCATTGATAATTACTGTGACTAGAATGCAGAAGTTGGAAATGAAGGATCAGTAGTTGGAAAATACAGCCTTGATGATAGAAATAAAGTGGAAGATTGCATGATGGAATATTGCAAGACTAATGACTTGTTCAATTGCAAATCCTTTTTTTAGCCAACATAAATGGCAACTGTACACATGGACCTCACCAGATGGAATACACAGGAACCAAATTGACTACATCTGTGGAAAAAGACAATGGAAAAGCTCCACATCAGCAGTCAGAACAAGACCAAGTACTGACTGTGGCACAGATCATCAATTGCTCATATGCAAATTCAAATTGAAAGTGAAGAAAATTAGAACAAAGTCCATAAGAGCCAAAGTATGACCTTGACTACATCCCTCCTGAGTTTAAAGACCATCTGATGAACAGATTTGATGTACTGATCACTAATGACCAAAGACCGGATGAATTGTGGAATAGCATCAAAGACATCATCCATGAAGAGAGCAAGAGGTCATTAAAAAGACAGGAAAGAAAGAAAAGACCAAATCGGATTTCAGAAGAGACTCTGACACTTGCCCTAGAATGTCAAGCAGCAAAAGCAAAATGAAGGAGTGGCGAAGTAAAAGACCTAAACAGAATATTTCAAAGAGCAGTTCAGGAAGACAGAAGAAAGTATTATAATGACATGTGCAAAGAACTGGAAAGTTGAAAGCCAGAAGGGAAGAACACATATGTATTTCTCAAGCTGAAACAACTGAAGAAAAAAATTCAAACCTCGAGCTGCAATGGTGAAGGATTCTACAGGGAAAATATTAAATGACTAAGGGAGCACCAAAAGAAGATGGAAGGAATATACAAAGTCATTATACCAGAAAGAACCAGTTGATGTTCAGCCATTTGAGGAGGTAGCGTACGATCAGGAACCGATGGCACTGAAGAAAGAAGTTGAAGCTGCATTGAAGGTGTTGGCAAAATACTGGAATTGATGGACTATCAATTGAGATATTTCAGCAAACAGATGCAGCGCGGGAAGTGCTCACTTGTCTGTGCCAAGAAATTTGGAGGACAGCTATCTGGCCAACTGGAAGAGATCCATATTTATGCTCATTCCAAAGAAAGGTGATCACATAGAATGCAAAAATTACCAAACAATATTGTTAATATCCTACGCAAATAAAATTTGCTCAAGATCACTCAAAAGTGACTGCAACAGTATATTGACAAGGAACTGCCAGAAGTTCAAGCTGGATTCAGAAGAGGATGTGGAACCAAGGATATCATTACTTAACGTCAGATGGATCTTAGCTGAAAGCGGAGAGTACCAGAAAGATGTTTACCTAAGTTCCATTGACTGTGCAAAGGCATTCAGCTGTGTGGATCATAATACGTTATGGCTAATACTGCAGAGAGTAAGTATTCCAGAACCCTTAATTGTGCTGTTCAGGAATCTGTATATGGATGAAGAGGCAGTTGTGGAAACAGAACAAGGGGACACTGCGTGGTTTAAAGTCAGGAAAGGTGTGCATCTGGGTTGTATCCTTTAACCATACCTTTTTAATCTGTATCCTGAGCAAATAATCCGAGAAAGCTAGATTATACAAAGAAGAATGAGGCATCAGGATTGGAGGATGACTCATTAACAACCTGTGTTATACAGATGACACTACCTTACTTGCTGAAAGTGAAGAAGATTTGAAACACTTATTGGTGAAGATCAAGGACCACGGTATTGGTTGCACCTCAACATAAGGAAACAAAAAAATCCTCACAACTGGAGCAGTAAGCAATGTTGTCATAAGTGGAGAAAAGCTTGAGGTTGTCAAGGATTCCACTTTACTTGGGTCCACAATCAATGACCATGGAAGCAACAGTCAAGAAACCAAAAGATGCCTTGTATTGGGAAAATCTGCTGCAAAGGATCTCTTTAAAGTATTGAAAGCTATCACCTTGAAGACTAATGCGCACCAGACCCAAGTCATAGTATTTTCAGTTGTATCATATGCATGCAAAAGCTGGGCAATGAACACAGAAGACAGAAGAAGAATTGATACCTTTGAATTGTGGTGTTGGAGAAGAATGTTGAATATGCCATGGGCCACCAAAATAACAAACAGATCTCTTCTCAAAGAAGTACAAGCAGAGTGCTCCTTGGAAGCAAAGATAGCAAGACTGCATCTTACATACTTTGGATATGTTGTCAGGAAGGATCAGTTGCTGGAGTTAGGACATCACACTTCACAGAGTGGATACTGTTCAGTGCTGTTGAGTTTGTTCCAACTGCTAGTGACCCTGTGAACAACAGAACAAAACAGTGCCCGGTCTTGTGCCGCGTCCACAATTGTGTTTATGCTTAAGCTCATTGTTGTGGCCACTGTGTCGATCCATCGATGGACACATCGAATACCCATCGAGGGTATTCCTCTTTTTCGCTGACCCTCCACTCTACCTAGCACTGCAGGACTAAAAAGTGACTGAGCAGGCATTTAAATCCAGTCTGTTTCCAACTGTGCTTCATTAACTCTTCTATTGTCTCATCTGATAACATGAGTATAAATGCACACGTTTTATATTAAACAACTGTGATGACTTGTTTACATTTTATGAGAATGAAGGCGGTTGAATGATAGTTATAGAAAAAGCAAAGGCCTCTTAACTGTCTTTTCTCCCTCACCTAGCTTTCTGTTTGCTGTCTCCAGAGTGTTCTCTGCTCAGTGCATTGTCACCTAAGCCTCTCAGAGTCACTTTTGTTAGAAGTTTCAACTAAACTGTGCTTAATCATCCTTTTCTTCCTCTTTGTCACTGTCAGTGTGATTTGTGTGTGTGTGTGTGTGTGTATTAACAATATGCCTGACATTTATTAAGCATTCAAGCACTGTGTTCCTTTACATCATGATCTCATTGCATCACCTGTTCCACAACTCTTTGAGGTAGATTTTATTATTATTATTCTCATTTTGCAAATGAAGAAACCAGAGCTTAGGTTAAGAAGTTTACCAAGGTTGTACAGCAAGTGAGTGATGGCTGCTTTTCAAACTCAGGACTGTCTGACTCTGAAGGTGAAGCTCCTGAGCCCTAAACTATACTGCTGTGCTGCTTTTGTTCTCAGTATCTTTACCCAGAAGCCTTTTTTTCTTCACTGTCAGTGTCCCACTCGATGGCACTTGGCTGGACAGTATCCCACAGCCTGGGTTACTGGAATCAGGTCCTGAGAGAGAGCAGATAGGGAATATTTGTAGATTGAACTAAATCACTTGGAAATTCTCTTTGATAATCTTGGAATACATTTTCAGATATCTAAAATTACACAAAATAGCGTAAGTGGAAAGATACAGGAAGCATCACTTCAGTAAGAGCTGGTTTTTCTAAAAGGTAAGCAGGAGTATTCATTCTTAGTACTAAGAATGAACTGTGTATTTTTAATTATCAGAACTTAGAATGATAGATGATAAAAGGTTATAGTGCAACAGTATGTATGTTTTTGAAGTGCATACTATAATAATATTTGCATTAAACTAGTGTACTTCCAGAAATAGCTTTTGGTTTTTCCTTTTTTCCTGGAAACATTTCCTGCAGACAGAAGAGGGAGAGTGTGATGTTGTTCTTTTGTACTCAGTTCACAGCCACTTCCGCTTTTTACTTCCTTCCGGGTCTTTCCTCAGTCTCTAGTGCCTCTTAGTCGTTGTGTGTGCGTATTTCCTGAACGTCAGATAGCACAGCCCTCTGGGAACTGCTAAGCATGGGGATAGACCTCTCTGGCCATGCTGGTAAGACTTGGTGCTGCGCCTCACTAGATGCAGCTCCTGAGATCTGGATTCAGCAAGGATGGAGAGTCGCCAAAAATATTGAAATAGTAGATGCTTTGTTATATATACACTGAAAAATAAAGTAAAACCAAACAAAAACCCAAGAACTATACTCTAGAAAAGGAAAATAGCCTCCAGGGAGGATGCCTATTTACCTTCTGTGTGAATGACCTGACCAGTATTCTTAGTTTATTCAAAATTAAATTTACTCAAAATTATATTCAAATATTGTTTGTGAGAATAAGGTGTGGGTTTGAGTCAGTCTAAAATGCCAAAGAAATGTTAATGAATGTGTTAAGATTTTGAGAAGGAAAATGGAAAGTTTAGAGAAAGGACCATAATCCAAAATCAAAACCATACTCATAGCTGTCAAGACAATTCTGATTCATAGCCACCCTGTAGACCAAAGTAGAATTGGCCTACAGGGTTTCTAAGAAGCAACTAGTGCATTTGAAATACTGACGTTTTGGTTAGCATCTGAGTCTTAACCACTGGTCCACCAGGGATCCAGGGCCATATTAATATAGGTGTATTTAAAGGCAGAAATAATAAGTTTCTGTTATACATTTCTAATCATATTTATTTTGCCTGGTAATGGATTTGGCTTTTATAATTAATCATAAAATACCAAATTCAATGAGAATAATTTTTTTTTTAGGAAAAGTAGTCTGTCTGGATTCTGGAAGCCCTGGGGGCATAGAAGTTAAATGTTGAGGCTGGTAACCAAAAGGTCATTAAGTTGTATCTACCAGACATTCCTTGGAAACTCTATGGGGCAGTTTTGCTCTGTCCTGTAGGGTCACTATGAGTTGGAATTGGCTTGGTGGCAGTATTTTCCTTTTTTCCGGGGTTTCATGTGGATTCTGGGCTGAATCAGATTCTCTTGCGTAGAAATTTAGAATTAGGATATAGAGAAGCCAAGCCAGGTAACTGTGAGGTTGCACCTGAGTGTTGTGCTAAAGATACCCTGTGATGGACCCCGTATAGACAGAGCCCGAGAAGGCAGTCTGGTGAGAGAACATCAGAAATCTAGAAGAGGGATGCAGTGGTGAAAAACTGAGGGTTGCTGCTTAACTGCTGATGCTCTCAGTTCAGGGCAGTCTTGAATTCTAGTTCTTTCTACTTCTGCTGATTGTTTTTAATAAGTCCTGTTTTACTCATGTCAGCTTGACAAGGTGTTAGTTACAATTACATCTCCCTTCACACAGCGGCTTTACTCTGTTGTTGTTAGGTACCATTGAGAACAAAACACTGCCTGGTCTTGCGCCATGCCTGCAGTTGTTATGCTTGAGCCCATTGTTGCAGCCACTGTGTCAGTCCATTTTATTGAGGGTCTTCATCTTTTCTAGTGGACCTTTACTTTACCAAGCATGGTGTCCTTCTCCAGGGACTGATTTCTCCTGACAATATATCCAGATATGTAAGATGCAGTCTCGTCATCGTTGCTTCCAAGGAACATTCTGGTTGTGTTTCTTCGGCAGTCCATGGTGCATTCAATATTCTTCTCCAATTACATCAGCAGGAGACCAGAAGAACTAGATGGTGCCTGGCCACCACCAGAGGCAGCTGCAGTAGGGGACACAATGTAGAGTTCCTGAGGGGACACGAGAAAAAGAGATGCATAGTTCAGGAACCTTACTAGAAGACCAGAATTGATGGTCTGACAGCCTAGAGGGTCTCCTGAGAACATGGCCCCTAGGCTTACTGCAGGCCTTGACCTGAAAACAGTACTTAGGTCAACTATTCAGATAAGAATGGACTGGATTCGATGATACAGTGCAAGCATATTGGTGTATGCCTATGGTTTGATACATTTATAGGAGGCTGACCTACTGGTTTCTTTGTAGATGGGAGAGAAGAGAGCAGAGAGGAGGGGACAGGTGCTCGTTAAGAGGATACTAAAAGCATAGAGTGAAAAGGAGGAATGTGCTGTCACAAGGTGAGGAGAGCAGATGGAGGTGCATATAGGCTGGTATGCAAAACTGATTTGGATAAATTATATACTTTCACGTAATTGAAATTAAAAAAACAGTTCTCCAACACCACAGCTCAAAGGTATCAGTTCTTCTTCTGTCTTCTCTAGTCATTGTTCAGCTTTCACATGCATGTGATGCAATTGAAAATACCATGGCTTGGGTCAAATCCATCTTAGTTTTCGAGGTGACCTGTTGACTTTTCATACTTTAAAGAGGTCCTTTGCAGCAGATTTCCCCAATGCAATCTGTCTTGATTTCTTGGCTGCTGCTTCCATGGGCATTGATTATGAATACAAGTAAAATGAAATCCCTGACAACCTCAATGCTCTCTTCATTTATCGTGATGTTGCTTACTAGTTGGCCCAACTGTGAAGATTTTTGTTTCCTTGCCATTGAGGTAAACCCATACTGAAGGCTGTGGTCTTTGATCTTCATCAGTATGTGTTTCAAATCATCTTCATTTCCAGCAAGCAGGATTGTATCATCTGCATATCACAGGTTATTAAACGAAGCTGCCTCATGATCCATATACAGATTCTTCATGAGCAAATACCTTTTTCACCAACATAAATGGTGACTATATACATGGACCTCGCCAAATGGAATACACAGGAATCAAACTGAGTATATCTGTGGAAAGAGATGCTGGAAAAGCTCGATATCAGCAGTCAGAACAAGACCAGGTGCTGACTGCAGCACAGATCATCAGTTGCTCCTATGTAAGTTCAGAGTGAAACAAGAAAATTAGAACAAGTCCACAAGAGCCAAAGTACAACCTTGAGTTTAGAGACTATCTCAAGACCAGAGTTGATTCATTGAACACTAATGACCAAACACCAGATGAGTTTTGGAATAACCTCAAAGACCTCATCCATGAAGAAAGCAAGAAGTCATTAAACAGACAACAAAAACCAAACTGGATGTCAGAAGAGACTTGAAACTTGCTCTTGAACATCAAGTAGCTAAAGCAGAAGAAAAGATTGACAAAGTAAAAGAACTAAACAGAAGATTTTGAAGAGCGGCTCGAGGAGATAAAGTATTATAGTAGAAAACTAGGAGGGAAGAACATGCTGAGCATTTCTCAAGCTGAAAGAACTGAAGAAAACATTCAATCCTCGAGTTGCATTATTACAAGGAAGATATTACATGACTCAGGAAGTGTCAAAAGAAGATAGAACGGATGTACAGAGTCATTGTACCGGAAACAACTGGTTAACATTCAGCCATTTCAAGAAGTAGCATATGATCAGGAACCGGTGGTACTGAAAAAAGAAGTCAAAGTTGCATTGAAGGTTTTGGTGAAAAGCAAGGCTACAGGAATTGATGCAATATCAATAGGAATGTTTCAGCAAATGGGTGCAGTGCTGAAAGTGGTCACTTGTCTATGCCAGGAGATTTATGGACCAGCTACCTGGCTAACTGACTAGAAGAGATCTATACTTATGCCTAGTCCCAGGAAAAGTGATCCAACTGAATATGGAAATTATCGAACAATATCATTCATACTACTCACAAGTAAAATTTTGATAAAGACCATTCAGGAGTGACCACAACAGTGTACTGACAGGGAACTGCCGGAAATTCAGGCTGCATTCGGGAGGGAACATGGGACCTTTGCTGATGTCGGATGGATCGTGGCTAAAAGCAGAGAATACTAGAGAGATGTCTGCCTGTGTTTCATTGACTATGCAAAGGCATTTGACTGTGTGGATCCTAACAAATCGTGAATAACATGGTGGAGAACGGAAATTGCAGAACATTTAAACATTTAATTGTACACATCAGGAATCTGTATATAGATCAGTCCATAACTCCAGTGTCAGAAAATACAATATGCAAGACATCTACAATTTGACAAATTTTATGAACAGTTTGTTTATTGACTTTGGTTTCGTGCAGTTTAGTTAATATCTTATTTCCATAGAAACCCACAAACATGTAGACAGCAAGAGCTGTAGCATAATCCATGAGAGACTGGAGACCAGAACTCTTCTTTTTTACCTTGAGGCTTTTTCGGTTTTTTTGCTATGAGCTGTTTCCTGGAGCTTCCAAGTAGGAACTAAGAGGGGAAGAGTGAACAATGTCACTCATCTCATCCCAGATTCAAAGGTTTATTCCGTCAGTGCCACAGTATTGTTTCTGTTCCCTACGTGGAATCAGTCACTGAGAATACTCATTATTAAAAATGAATTCCTGAGTTTGGTCATGGCCACTTTGGGCTCATGCTGAAAGAACTCCTGCTTAAATGACAGAAGACTGCCACTGCCCGTTATTTTGAGATATGATGGTATTATGGAGCTCTGGTGGCCCAGTGGTCAGGTGCTCAGCTGCCATCTGGAAGTCAGCAGTTTAAACCCACCACCTACTCTGAGGGAGAAACATATGATAGTCTACTTCTTTAAAGATTATAGCCTCAGAAACCCTGTGGAGAAGTTCTACTCTGTTGAGTAGGGTTGCTATGAGTCTGCAGTGTTTATTTTTAAATCATCATATTGAGCCTTCTGCCTGAGTGAGGTAGAGGAAGGGAATTGACTGGGGAGCAGTTGACTAAAGAAGCCTCCTCTGTCCAGGCGAGGTTTTCACAGTGCAAACTCCTTGTCTTGTTTGAATTTTTCTGAATTTCTTAGAAATCAAAAACATTCTGAAACATCGTTTCTGTATTTAGTTAGTGGTGATAGCTGATCACATGCTAGTTTCTCACCTTCGGAATTACTAACATCTTATTAATGAATATTTTCAAAATGGCTAAGTGAAGGGCTGATAGTCTTCCGCTTTTGCACTTTGGGGCATAAGTTCTGCTTCTGTTCACCACATACCGCCACCAGTTGCTGTTGTCTGTTGTGACTCATGCTGACTGTGTGTATGTGAGAGCAGAACTGCGCTCCATAGGGTTTTCAGTGACTGGATTTTCAGATGTAGATCCCCAGACCTTTCTTCCACTACACCTCTGGGGGGACTTGAACTTCCAACCTTTTGGTTTGCAACCGGATATGTTAACTGTTTATACTGCCCAGGGACTCCCTGTTTCTGCTATACTTCCATTACACCCCCAATTTCTAACCTAAGTACAGCCAGAGTAGGTAAAAATGGTTACTTTATCAAATAAACCTCTACAGAACATTCTTCAAATACAAGACTACTTAATATGTTGAATATCTTCTCTGGGTTTATTGAGATGGGGTCCCCAAAATCATCACCAAGAAGCCTTGATGGGGCAGTGGTTAAATGCTTGGCTGCTAGCTGAAAGGTTGCTGTTTGAACCCATCCAGGAACTCTGCAGGGGAAAGACCTGGCCATCCGCTTCTGTGGTGATTATGGCCAGGAAAACCCTTTGAGGTAGTTCTACTATTATATAGGGTTTCTGTGGATTGGAATCAACTTATTGGACACAGCAACAAAGACCATCCCCACATTCAGAAATTCACCAGAGGGACTCACAAGACTCAGTATATAGTTATACTTAACAGCTAGGCTTTATTACAGCAATGTAGTGAGGGTACACAGCCAGGCCATAAGAAAATAAAGTGGAAGTGGAATGTGGAGGAATCCCATGCAGGCTGCCTTGTGCTTGCATCCTCCTAAGAGGGTTGCACAGAGCATACTCTTCCCCAGGCTACAAAAATTCAGCAATGCGTCTGTTATATTTCTGCCCAAGGTAGACTACTAGAAACTCAGTGCCAAAGATTGTCACTGGGGTCATGTTATGGATTCTGTTGTTACACCTTCAAGCTACGTTGAAACCTTTCCTGCCATAGAGGACAGTGGCCACAGAGAGTTTAGAGGAAGAATATTTGTATGAACACCAAGACTGGACACAGCTACAATCCAAAGCTAAGGACTGCCTGGGGTCACCAGGAGCTAGGAAGGGTCACTGAACAGCTTCTCTATCACAGACCGCAGAAGGAATCAATGTGGCTGATACCCTGATTTGGAATTCTGGCCTCCAGAGCTGTGAAATAATGAATTTTTGATCATTAAAGCTACCACTTTGTAGTGTTTTGTTGGGGCACACTTAAGAAACTCAGGCTGGTTGTGTAGGCATCCTTTGCCTAACACCAGCATTCCTTTGCCTAATACCAACATTCCACACTCCCAGGAAGAAAACAGATGTTCAGCATAAACCACATTGTTTGTGCTGACAGGTCAGGTGCACTGCACCATCCTCATTATTTGGGGAAAGTTTTACATGAGTGTAGGAACTATTTCCCAGCCAAGTTCCAGGCACCAGCCAAGGGCCAGCCTTGCCAGTGGTCTTTTCTAGGGACAGAAGTCGCAGGCCTGCTGTGCTATCTGCTGGGTATTTTTCAGGTTGTCACAGGGAGGAACTTGGTGACAGTGGTGAGGATGAAGTCCTACTTCTCTGACAATGGCTTTCTGTGACTTTGGAATTCAGGGCAACTTTTCTGTGGCTTTGGAAATGTCTCCATTTTGTCAGTGAAGGTGCATTGTGAACCACATTAAAAAGTGCGTGACTGGCTTTACTGAGGAGCATGGGAAGCCTGAGGAATGGCATCTGTGCAGGTTAGGTACATTACAAGCTGTTCAGACTTGTGTCACTGGATTAATTTGGCACAGGATGAAAAGTCCCTCAAAAGCCCTCCTTGTTTTAGCTTTCCAGTTAGTTGACTTCTCCTTGAGAGTGACCCCAAAGGGCAGGAATCAGTTTTATTAGTTTTTTTCTGTTTTCACCCATAAGCTCTATTGAGTGCTGCCTTTGGGTTCCCCCATTTTCTGGAGTAACAGAAATGCTGACACTTCTGTCCTACCCTCTCACCTCTGTGTTTGGTGAAAACTCCTCCTTGCCTCAGCCTGGGCTGGGTAGTGTCAGGGTGGGCCTGAGGTACGTCAGGTCTTCTTCCTTCTCTGTTTCTCATCTGAAGGGGCCCTGGGGGGCAAATAAGAACCAACTCTTTTAGCAAACACTTTTTAAAAGTCTGTATAAACAAACAATGGTACAACATGATGAAGAATTTTGAAATAGTAAATTCTTAGTTGCCTATATATTTACCACAGTAGAAACAAAAATCAGTTCTTCTGGACTCCACACTCATTTCACTGTAATAGTTGTTGAAATCAAACTGATTTGCAAACACACCACACACACATACATGCAATTTACAGTTCTCTGCCAGTATTCCATGGGGGATCTTGGCATCAGTTTATTGCCCTCTTCTTCCTTCATGAGCTATCTCATTAACATTATTTCTTGTCATGTAAATATTTGTAGAATAATTCTTTTTCCACATGTTAACCAGTCAAACTAAAGTTACCCCCTAATTTACATGGATTTAGGGGAAGCGTTTGGCTTTTTTTTTGTTTGTATCACAGGTCTCCACTTGATTAGGCAGCAGTGAATTCTCTTGTTCATTACTGAGTATTATATAAATGTTTTTTGTTAGTGTAAAGATTCAGGAATCTAGAATTACAGAGTAAAGAAGCACCTACTCATGTAGTGCTTTCCAAAGACCTAGACATACTCTGAGATTTGCTCATCATAACCTCATGAGAGAAAGTATAGCTGAGCCAAGATTGACCGTGAGTGAACGTTGTAGCTAGGGGTTGCATCCATAGGGATTTGTTATGTTATTGTTTTTGCTTGTAAACATATTTGAAAATTTTCAGAATAAAAGATTGAATCATGTAATGCTTGACACTGGAAAATATCTGTGTAATATCTGTCATGTGTTGACCTCTGTCCCCCAAGAAATGTGTGTAACCGTTTGACTGGGCTGTCATTCCCAATATTTTGTGATTCCCCTCCATTTTGTGCTTTTTCAGGTACTGTAAATCCTTGTCTCTTCCTGTGGTTAACAGAGTGGGTTGTGTTAGGTTTTGAGTGGGAGTATAAAACCCTTCCTAAACTTACCTCTCTGCTGTGAGGTAGAGAGGGTTTCCCTAGAGCATGGCTTGCACCACCTTTTATCCTACAAGAAATACAAGGGAGTTGGGAACCTCATACCATCAATAAACCAGCACCAGGAGTAGAGCACGTTCTGCAGACCTTAGGTTCTGGCACCAAGATGCTCTCTTACGAAGACTGATGAATCGCAGGGCCCTTCCTCTAAGCTGACAAGGAGGGAAAAGTTTCCCCTGGAGGAGGCACTCTGAATTTGGACTTGTACTCTAGTGGACTGTGTAAGAATAAACTTTGTTAAAGTCATCCACTTGAGGTGTCTCTGTTAGAGCAGCACCAGCTGGCTAAAATAGCACCCTTTCTTTTTTTTTCAATTATGTACTCATTAATAAACATTTATTGGGTCCCTCTTGCATTCCTGGCACACTGTGGTCAGGTACAAATGATTGGGGGTGAAAGGAGCACATCTTTCTTTCTAGCTTTCTAGAAACTCCATGTTTGATGGATTGATGTAGAAAGGTCCCTGGTTTGATAGTTGTTTCTTGTGTACAGTAAGAGTGCAACCACCTGTGAAGTAACCAGGGATGGCCTGAAGACTTTGTGTTTGCATTTGAGCCCCATGAGAAGCCCTCTTGCTTCCGTTGTTCAAAGCTCGGTTAAGACCATTTTATGCTGTGAAGACAGTCCACTAGGCGTGTCATTCAGCTTAGCTGTTTCTTCAGCAGGTATTTACCTATGTCATGCACAGCACTGAACCAGGAATGTGCAGGATATAATTATAAAAGGTAAGATTCCTTTTCCTAAGCATTCAGTCTGCTTAGGGAAGAGGTGAATACCCGGGGCTTACTAGGCATCTGGTGTTCCAGACATTGCCTACCTGTGCTTCATGCAGACCATGAAGCAATCACCTGACTCTGAGAGACAGATAGTGTTGGTTTGTTGCAGTTTATAGATAAATTCAAGAAGCTGACACTTGGAGAGTTGAAATTAACTTACCCAAAGTCACACAGCTTTATTTATGCATTTATCACCTGTATTGTTCAGGAAAGGATTTCAGACAATGAAGCCACACACCTGGAAAGTTCCTTGTGGTCTTTTTGCTACTCAAGAGAAACAAAACCATATATATATGTAATATATATATATATTTCTTTTTAAGCTAAATGATGCATAGTGTTTTAGTCAATATTTTATGTGGATGGCTCCAAGCTGAAATTGCATGAAAGTGCATGCATATGTCCGTGTTGGAGTAAGAAAGGAAATCCCTGTGTTGGAATTCATGAAGTCATGAGCTTTATATAGTCGCCTGAGCCACAGTGCTTGGTTGTGTGCATCAGAACATTCTTCTTATTAATCATTGCACAGCTGGCATGCTGTTTGTCATCGTTATTACTTATTCTTAATTACCAGAAGTGCACATGGGCTACAGACTGGATCATGCAAAATCAAATCTCTAAAGTAGTTGGATTAATAGGTTCTGAAGAAGATTTATAATCCTTTGCGAATGATATTAATTCTGTATAGGTTTATATAAAAAAGCAGTGTACACCAGAAAGACAAAATCTGGATCATTCTCTTGCGTAGGTCTTCTCAGTATCCACCTCCTGCTCTCTTTAATTTGCAGCTAAATCGACTTTGCTCTTTTCACATATTGAAAATAGAATTTATTTGTAGGCTGTCATTCCTTAGGTGATTGTTTTTGTTTCCCTACCTAAGCAATAACTAGCAGTTGAGCCATTCTTTCTCCTAGAGAAGGCTTCATATACTGATTTCTCTAGCATGCCATTTTTGTTTAAGTGGAAATGGGGAGAAATGACAGCTAAGAGGATTAGTCATCATTTTAATTAAATTTGTGAAAGAATTGGGTCATTTGTGCCTATTGTGCTAACATACACTGAGCAGGCAGTACTTACTGAGGGATTGGTGTGGAAAGGTCTGTGGGTTGATAATTGGTTTTTGTGTATGATCGTTTGATTCAGTAGTGCTTACAGGACTGTTTCCTACATTGCCTGGGACCATGCACATATGTGCTCTTTAAACTTGTTTGAGCATCGGCCACAGCTTTATCCATATTTCATGTAACTTAAAGAAAAGTCCTTTACAGCATTCTTCAGATGAATCCAGCTTGTAAATTGTTCCAGTTCTATGTTGTTTCTTGTTCTTTGACACTTTCCTGTTCATTACTTCAAGCCAGTGATTTTTAACTAATTCTTTTGTTGTATACACCCCTTTGAGAATCTGATGAATGGTAATCCCACTGTCCTGGATTTAATTGTGTCCCCCCAAAGTATGTGTCAGCTTGGCTAAGATATGATTCCCTGTATTGCATGGTTGTCTTCCCCTGTGTGATTTAGTATAATTGTCCTATGTATTGTAAATCCCAGTCTCTGCCTGTGGTTAACAAAGCAAGATTGTAATGTAAAAGAGGATTAGTTGGGATGCGACAGTCTGGCTCAGGTCACAGCCCTGATCCTATGTATGGAAAGTTTTCCTGAGTTGTGGCCTGCATCACCTTTTATCTTACAGTGGATAAAAGGAGAGACAATCCACCAGAGACATAAAGACGTAATTACCACCAAGAAAGAAGTGTAGGGAATGGACCATATTCTTTGGTCCTGGGGTCCCTGAACTAAGAAGCTCCTAGACAAGGGGAACTGTGATGACAAGAACCTTCTCTCAAACTGACAAAGGGAGAAAGCATTATCCGGGAGCACTCTGAATTCATACTTCGCCCTCTTAGACTGAGAGAGTAAAATTCTGTTTGTTAAAGCCATCCACTTGTAGCATTTCTGCTAGAGTAACCCTAGATAAGAAAGGTACCTACTTTCTAAAAAGATTACCAGTGCATGTGAACCATTCACATAAGATTTTAGGGCGTGTGCCAAAACCAAATCCCTGCTGTTGAGGCAATTCAGACTCATAGCGGCCCTATAGAAAGTAGAATTGCCCCAAAGAGTTTCCAAGGAGTGCCTGGCAGATTAGAAGTTCTGCCCTTCTGGTTAGAAGCTGTAATACTTAACCATAGTACCACCAGAGTTTCCTTAGGGCATATTGAAAAAAAGAAAGAAGTGCCATCAAGACAATTCCAACTCATAGCAACCCTGTAGGAAAGAGTAGAACTGTAACATAGAGTTTCTAAAGAGTGCCTGGCAGATTCGACCTGCTGACTTTTTGGTTAGCTAACGTAGCACTTAACCACTATACCACCAGGGCACATAGGGACATCAAAAGATATGAATGGAATCTAGGTCAGGAACCCCTGCTCTTGGTGAAATGTATCTCAGTGATATTAAAACAATTCAGTAAAAATACGTGACCCGATTACACAGTGTGATTAATGGGGAGAGAATAGGGAATCTTACCAAGTTACACATTCCCACATACTTATATTAGTTTTTATTTATGTGTTGCAAATATTATTTATTGTCCAGTTAGTATCTAAAACAGATGTCAAATATATACCTTAAGATGGCAAAGTAAAAACTAGTCTCAGAATCTTACACTATAAACCAAAAATAGATTAAAAGAAAACAAAAAAGCACCCTGGTAGCACTCAAACAGAAGGAAAGACTAGAGACAAGCAAATGAAGTTTTTAAGCATTTGCCTGGTCCATCTCTGTTTCCCTCCTTACTTTTACCTTCTACAGAAATAATATAGAATGAATATATATGCCCCATCTTCAAAAATGCCCCTTTGGAGGGAGGTACAGGATATGGTTTGGGCCACCTTAGGTAAAGAACTGCAGCCTTCATTAAAGCAAAAGTTCCTTCTGACCATCTTGTCATCAGAGATAGGAGAACAGCTGGGGTATTGGGTGTCAGGGCCTCCTTGGTGGCTTGTCATCTCCAGCAGTAAACAAATCAATCAAAGAAAAGGCTGAAAGTGAAATTAAATGAAACAAGATTCTGTAAGCAAGGAAGATGGGAAAAGTGAATCTTTTGAATAGGGGTGGAAATTTCATTTCCCACCCTGGTAACATTCAGTGTGAGCACCCAGAAGTTGCTGTCTCCTACCTGGTCCATCTTCTGCCTTGAGAATGACATGAAGTGGTTGCCAGATAAAATGGTCCACCTAGGACAGAAACATCCTGGTGGGGCTAAAGGACCAGGGCCTGCCGCAACAGAGTACAGACAGAAGGGATAGTGAGTGCAGGTCACCAGTATCCTGGCAAAGCTGCAGGGATGAGGACAAAGACTTGGTTGCCTGTAGACTTGGTTGAATCTCATCTGCTTCACAGCTCTTACCTTGAGCCTCAGAAAATGGGGCTGGCAAAACTGTAGTGCATAGATAAAGAAACCAGGCATTAACAACACGAGAAGAGGTTTAAGGAGGTGTCCCCCATAGTGCATTGGCATGAATAGAATATCTTGAAAAAGCTCTCCATTTTGAGCATTAGTATAATGGACATCAACCAACCAACCAAGAAAACTCAGTGTGTAATTTATGTGAATATGTTGAAGAAGGAGACAAAAGGGAAAAAAATATCAACTACAGATGTAGAATTGATTCTGGAAAAAATATTAGGAGAAGTAGTGATTTTACTAAATATTCTATCTATAAAGTAATACACACACACACGCACCCATTGTTGGTGAGTCAATTCCAGCTCGCAGCCACACTATAGGACAGAGTAGAACTAGTCCCATAGAGCTTCCAAGGAGCAGCTGGTGGATTTGAACTGCTGACATTTTGGTTAGCAACCTTAACACGTAACCACTGTGCCACTAGGGCCCCCTCTATAAAACCAAACCCAAACCCATTACCATCACGTTGTTTCTGACCCATAGCCACCCTGTAAGTCAGAGTAGAACTGCCCCATAGAGCTTCCAAGAAGGACCTGGCAGGTTTGAACTGCCAACCTTTCGCTTAGCAGGTGTAGCACTTACCCATTATGCCACCAGAGTTATTCTTGCAAACAGGAACTCAGTAATAATGTGATTGAAGAGGACTTTCTAAGGAGCTTGCTGAGCTGTGGAAACAGACTGACAGCTAAAACAACATTTCAACACAAATTGGAAATGAAAATGAATCAGTAGTTAAACAGCAAATTACCACTATTGATGAATTAGTCACAGTCCATGAGAGGAGCAAAGACAGATAAAAGAAGTTAGAGGGAGTAGTAGATAGGGCTCTGTTTGACCCAGCAAAAGGCAAATACACAGAACAGAAATAATTCTAATGATAAAAGAGATTTTTAAAAATCAAAATGAAAATACAGTCGTGTCAGAGAACTCACTAAATATCAGGAAATATCAGTACCAAGAGTTCCAAGTCATTCACAATTACCCTCACAGAGAGAGACGCTGGTTTTTGGATTTTAAGGAAAAAGAAAATTCTGTTGTTAGGGGGAGGGTACATTTGGTTAATTCATATTTTCCCATAGCAGTTGAGAAGATGGCAAAGCAATGTTGATAGATCCTGAGTACATAGTTTTGGTCTCAAAGAAGAACCTCAGATTTCAAGAGGCAGAAATAGTACAGATCACTTTTTTTTAGTACTCTAAATCTAAGAAATCACAGCATCAATAATAATAATAATAGTAGGTAGCTGGAACTTTAAAAAAGTGTGTGCTTCTTGGATCAAAATATAAATTTAAAAATTTTAGAATGTCTAGAAAAATATTATGAAAATGAGCATATCAAAACTTAAAGAATATGGGAAAATGTTACTGCTCTAAATTACTGAATAATTAAGCCAGAAAGAAAGAACTAAATTAAATATCCACCCCCCGAAAGAATAAAAGAACAAATGTAAAAGCAGAGATTAATGAATTAGAAAATGATGGTAGTGTTTACACATACGTTCTACATTTTTAGGGGACTCGGGGACATAATACAGATAAACCGTAGATTAGGCTATTCAGGCTCAAAAGGCAGAGGTGAAGATGGAGAGCAGACTCCCTTTCTATATATAAATAGAAACAAATGTAGAAATAACCACAGATACACAGTGCACAGAATTTTCGAAATTTGAGTGAAGTAATAATGAAAGAAACGAAAACTTCAGACCTATCATCATTCTGCAAAATGTACCATGTTCAGATGTTTTCACAGGTGGATTGTTTTAAACTTGAAAGATGCAGTTAAATCTGTTGGTATTGAAACTTGCCGACAACATCTGGAGGGAAGGAGAGCTTCAGATTCCTTTCCTGATGCCAGCAGGGTACTCAGGCTAAAGCCTGTCAAACAGAGAGTTGTACATCAGTTTTCCTTGTGAATATTATGCAGAGATTTGAAGTAGAACACCAGCAAGTCACAGCTGTACATTAACAATATCCTGTTTCACCGAGTTCACCCCGGACATGCAAGGGCAACTCAATATTGGGAAATGTATCAGTAGAATATACCATATTATTAAGTTAAAGAAGACAAGTCTTTCATCAGATGCCTACAAGCATTTGACAGAATTTACATTGATTTCTAATATAATACTTTAATAAAGCGGAGATTGTGGATATTTTTTAGAAGTGGTTTAAATTATATATTCTAACCCATAAGTTTTAAAGTTCTGTTAAGTTGTTGCAGTGCATAATATGTTGAAAGAGTAAGACGGTGGCCCACCTGCTACTAATTATTGTTCTAGAGGCGCTAGACAAGAAGAGGGTACAAAAACTAGGGAGACAAAGTTTGCATTATTTGAAGATATGTTTGTATCCATGGATAGCCCTAGAGGAAACACTCAAGACTTATTAGATACATTTTTCATCAGGATGAAAGATTTAATTACTAAAACTGATAACTTTCTGAAATATAAGAATCAAAAAATGTAATGGAAGAATAGAATGTATTATTAGTGCTGTTCCAAAAGGTAAATTACCTGAGTGTAAGCCTAGATCAAGAGAACACCTATATTCCACTAAAAAACATGAGAAAACTTTCTTTGGGAGGAGGAAATAGTGGTTTTGTTTACTGCCAGTGGGTGTGTGAGTTTGAGCAACCCTTTTAAGACACTTTAGTAGTGTGCAATAAAACTTAAAAAGCCGTCACATGAACAGACACACGCACAAGAGGGCTTATTGCGACACAAAGGTGGAATCGTTCTAGCTGCCCCTCAACGGATGAATGGATAAACAAACTGCTGCATATACTCAATGGACCACTATCCTATAATAAAAAACGATGATTATAGAAAACTTCTCATAATGTGGTTTCAGTTGGAAGACACTGTGATGAGTGAAATGATTCAGAGGCAAAAGGACAAATATTGTATGAGACCCTTGCAATAAGGTCTTAAAAATAGACATATCTAAAGAAGAGAAAACTCTGATGGCTACAAGGATGTGTGTAGGGGGTGAGGGTTTATCATAGATTTGATAGGTGATGTTAGAAATGTTATTGATTTACTGTAAAAACAATAAGAGAAAAAACTTAAAAAGCACTTGTGCTTTGAGAGCAGTCTCTGATGCAAAATACTCTTAAAAATTTCCAAGAATGTAGAACATGTTAATTGACACATTGCCTCTTACAGAAAAACATAGCCTTCAGTGTGGAGGAAGGAGGGTTAAATGAATTATGACTGTAGGAAGAAGTAATCTGTTGCGCTTTAGGAAGAAAGAGATAGGTTTGTAAATACTGATACTGAGTGTGGCAGATGTAGAAGTGTTTCGTCTTGGGTGCAGATGGGAGCTGTGGTTTGATTGTAGCCTGTAGAATATGACAGAGGTGATGGAACATCTTTCCTGTGACTGTTTAGTTTTATAAGACTCTGAATTATCAGACTAGAGAGAGACTCTTCTTTGACCTTGAAGAAGTAAGCAACCAAGCTGTGAACTACCTGTGGAGGGGCCACCTGGCAGGGAACTGAGGGTGGCTTTCAGCTGACAGCCGGTAAGAGGCTGAGGCCCTTCATCATCCAACCATAGGACATTAATTCTGCCAACAACCTGGATGAACTGGGAAGCATGTTTACCCCCGGCTGTGCCTGTACAATACAGCCTAGCTGACACCTTGATTGCATGCTTTTGAGACTCTGAGCAGAACCAAACCAAACCCAACCCAATGCCACTGAGTTGATTCTGATTCGTAGTCACCCTATAGGACGGAACAGAACTCCACCGTGGCGTTTCCAAGGAGCACCTGGAGGATTCAAAGTGCCATTCTCGTGGTTAACTTAACCACGACACGGCAGAACCACCTAAACTGTGCAAAGACTGCCAACTCACAGAAACTTTGAAATAATAAATGGATGGTATTCAGCTGCTAAGTTTGTAGTAATTTACTACGTAGGAATAGAAAACTGAAGTATTGTTACAGAAAGAGCTCAAAGAGACTGCCGTTTTGTCTTACTCTGAATTAAATTCAAAGTCTCGTTCCACTTATCCAGTCACACTGTCACTTACTTCCTTCGAGTCCTCTAGCCTCCTTGGGACACCTGGCATATGCTGGGCACTATTCTGCCTTTGGATATTTGCACTAATTCGTTTATTCCCAATGTCCAAACTATCTTCCCCGTTTGAATGGAGGATTAAAAACTGAGATGCGGAACTGTATCTCAGGTATGTTCTTGTGTATTGAAATACCTATAGGTAAATTATAAATAAAATGTTATATAGAACGTTTTATGTATAACATGTGTATTATATGTGACTATATAATATTTATAAAGTGGTTACATTTTACAGAAATTTTTCGTGTACTGGCAATTATCTGAAATGTCCTTTTGGAACAAGGAGAACAGAATAAATGAAATATTAACTTCAGGCTGCTAACAACCAGTTTTCCACGAAAACAAACCGGGCACCCCTTGACGTATTAACCATGTACTATGGATGTAATCAAACCTCAAAGCGTGACTGACTTAAAATAGAGGGAAGAAAGCACTCCAGTCTTATTATGGCACAGTGGATAGTTGCCAGGGTCAGGGGAAGGGTGCCCTGCCCTTCAGAAAAAGGTGATGGGTCAGCTTGGCCTGCTTGCTTTGGAGTGAGGAGAATGAGTCACTTGGTTCAAATAGCTTGGTGAGAGTATCTTTCTGGGACGGGTATATATTTCTCACTCAGTCTCATGGGTCAAATATTCAGGCCCAGGCTACAGTGTTTGAACCCCTTTTAGAGAGTCTCCAGGCTTAGTTTGCAAAACTTTGGTGACAGGATGTTCATTATCTCCCAGGTTAACCTGTTTTACATTTGTATCACTTCAAACATTGAGGTTTTTCAAAATGAGTCCACAGGGACATGCCAACCCAGGATCAAGGACTGGAGGGCAAGAGGGGACAAAAGAGGTCAAGAATGCTGTAATAGAGAACCCAACGTTGAAAAGGGAGAGTGCTGACTTGTAGGTTGGTAACCAGTGTCCTAAAATAGTGTGTTTATTAACTGTTTAATGAGAAGCTAATTTGTTCTGTAAACGTTCATCTGCAGCACACAAAAAAAATTAATAACAAAAAATTCAGGTTGTTTTTTCCCCTCATAGTTCTCTGCTGTAAGTCTTCCTGTATTGTTAACCCATTAGCACTTGTTTTAACCTCTGGCTCCAAATCCAAGGCTCATCCCTTTTCTGGGTGATGCTATATTTAGAATTTGAGAATTGGTAATTTGGCTCTGCGGGGTTCCTCCCTCCCCTTCCTTCAGTTGTATGACATCCTTTTGAATTTTCCCACCTTCCTGTTCACACGCCTTTAGTGACACCCCTGTTTCTTAGCGTCTGTCTTATTGCAGAACAGAGTGCAACACCTGAGTGTGGTGCAGTCAGGAAAGAGGAGGATTAGGATTAGCATCTTCAGCTGTCTGTGTGTGCTCTGTGTCTAGTAAGCCTGTCTAGGACTGCAGCAGCTTGCCACTAATGACATGTGGTGGCATGGTCCTGGGCTTGTGTCCACACTCACTTTGTTCATTGCTGTTTCCGAGGCACATCATCCCCATTCTGTACACACAACTACTCTTAAAAACGGCTGTAGGAATCTCCCTATAGTTCTCTTGAATTCTGTGTTGCTGATTCATTGTTTTCCAACTTGTTGAAAGCTTCTTGGACACATTTCTTGCCTGGGAAATATCTTTTCTGGCTTCATGCCATCTGCTGATAAAGACCAAGCCATTGCAAAAGAACGCTGAACTAGAGCTTAAGGCATACTGCTGAAAATATTTCTCTAAATTTAGAGCAGTGATTCCCAGCCAGGGGTATTTTGTCCTCTGCACTGTCTGGAGACAATTTTGATTGTTATGAACTAGAAGAGAGGCTACTGGTGACTAGTGGCCAGAGATCATGGATACTATTAAATATCTCTCAATGCATAGGACAGCCCCCTACAGCAAAGAATTATCTGATGCAAAGTCAGTAGTGCCAAAGTTGAGAAACCTCTGTATATATTAATGACTGTGATTGTTTTAATCTTGTTAATCAAACTTATTATATGAACATCTAACACAGGCATTCATGAAGTATAGTCTTGGCATCCCGTGGAACTTTTTCATGATTATATGAGGGGACAAAACTATTTTTATGATAATTGCATTTTCCACTGTCATTCTTTCAAAAGTGTAGAGTGTGCTTTCCATAGGCAATGTCATGTATAATATTGCAAGAGATTCAATGTGTAGAAGCTGATATGAAAACTCTCATGTCAGACATTGAAGAGGTTTGTGAAATGTAAAATAGTGCTACACTTCTTGCTAAATTATTTTTTGTTTAGAAAACTTTTTTTAAAGACAAGTGTTACCTATGTTAATGTCATGAGTTTATTTTTAATCAGCTAGTGTATATTTTTAAAAATTTAAATTTAATTTCTAATACTGTCAATATAGATACAGAGAAGTCCTTATTGATTTAAATTTTTTTTTATTATGACTGAGTGAAAATGTACATTCCCGTATAAATTTACATGCCCACCTATATGCAGCTTCTACTGCTCTCCCTGTCCAGTGACAGCACACTATTCCTCTCTGCTCCATACATGTCTCGTCCTCTCGACAGTCTTCTTTCCCCTCCTCTCCACCCACTCTCCTTCTTCCAGCCAGAGGTCAGCAGGATGATGTCCTATAGATGCATAGTACCGTAAAGTGCATCCAATATGTGGTCTCTCTGCATCGCTAAGTCCAATCCATTCGTGTTCGAAGAGTGGACCTTCATTGTGATTTATGGGTGTAAGTGAAAGCTCATAGAAAGTCCATTTTTTGTACACAAATTCACATATACTGCCATGTAACTCTGGTTGCTCTCCCCACCCTGTGACAGCACACTCTTCCTTTCTGCTCTGTACCTTAATAAGTTTTAAGAATATAAAAGGGGTCCTGAGTCAGGGGGGGAAAAAAAAAAAGGCTTGAGAACTTCTGATTTAGGCTGTTTCTTCATCTTATATGCCAGGATATGAGTGACAATTATAAAGTCCTTGTTTTAGAATCGACTAGTGCAGAATTTTGATACTCTCTCCAACCTGAAAGCTCCATATTTAAGAGAATTAACTTGTATGTTCCTAGTGAACTTGAGGTGGTTTCGGGTAATCCCTTTTTGCTTTTCCAGGTGCTCACCATTTCTGTAAGAAAACCAAATGGGAGCCTATGTTAAAGTCTCTGTCTAGTTAGAAGGATTTCTTCAGCTTCCATTCCTTTTCCTTATTCATGGGTTTTGTCACTATTGCAGAGTTAAGTTTGAAGATGTCTTTGGCCTTCAGGTGGGCTTTCCTTTCAGGACCTCAAATGATAAAAGCATAGCACATCACTTTACCTAGAATATTTCAAAGTCTGCTTTTGTGAAAGTATATATGGTATTTAAGCAAGAGAGTACACAGTTCCTTAGAGTGAATGTGTGACTTAATTCCTAAGCTTGTAAAATGTTTTAATGTTACATTTCGTTTGGCTGACTTATTTAGAACTGCACAGATGTCAGTGATTTGGACTTGGTCACATGGGTGCACTTTTTGAGTATGCTTGCTGTCATCCTTTCATTCTACTGGACAAGTGGAGGAGGTGTCTTCCCTAATGAAATGTGTGCGGATGCTAGTGACTGTGTGGTACACTGACCTGTGCTAATAATGTGCGAAGTAAGGTGCTAGCAATCCTCTGCTGTGCTGCATTGTTTGTAGCTGCACCGGGAAACTGAGACCCAAAGAGGTCAAGTCAGTGTCCCAGAGTCACAGTGCATTTTAATAGCACTGAACATCATTACTTAGCATTATAACCAGGAGGCCTTTATGAGTAAAATGTTAGTACACAAATTATTTAATTTCCCTAGGCATCGATTTCTTCATCTTTATGAATGAAATCAAAACATCAAACTTGTGGAGTTATTGATAGTAACTTACATAATACCTTTTCACTGAAAAATCTTAGATCTACAGAATAATTACAGCTGTTTTACAATTAACATTTGTATTCTCTTTACTTTATCCAAGTTCAACAGTTGCTAATGTTATACCACATATAATATCCCTCCCCCATATATATATATATATATATATATGAAATTATTATTGATGTAAGTGTAGGTTGAAGAAATGACCCTTCATTCCTCAATTCATCAGAATGTGTTTCCTATAAACAAAAACATCATTATCAAATCCAGGAAATTTGACACTGACCCAATATTTGCATTTCTCAAGCTGAAAGACCTGAAGAAAAGACTCAAGCTTCAAGTCAGAATATTCAAAGATTCTGTAGGAAAATCGTAAATGATGCATAGAAGCATCAGTGGAAGACAGAAGATACACATGGAGTTATTGTGCCGAAAAGAATTGGTTGATATTCAGCTATTTCAGGAGGTAGCATATGATCAGGAATCAGTTGTGCTGAAGGAAAAAGTCCAAGCTGCACCGAATGCAATGGTGAAAAGCATGGCTCTAGGAACTGATGGAATGTCAATGAACGTGTTTCCACAAGTAGATGCATATACTGGTAGTACTCACTCATCTATGCCAAGAAATCTGGAAAACAGCTACCTGGCCATCCAACTGGAAGAAATCCATGTTTATGCTTATTCCAAAGAAAAGTGATAGGACTGCATATAGAAGGTAGCGCACAATATCATTGATATCACATGTAAGTACAATTTTATTGAAGATCATTCAAAAGCAGTTGCAGCAGTATATTGACAGGGAATCCAAGCCAGATTCGGAAGAGGACATGGAACCAGGAATATCACTGCTGACATCAGATGGATCTTGCTGAAAGCAGAGAATACCAGAAAAATGTTTACTTGTGTTTTATTGGGAAACCCTGGCAGCATAGTGGTGAAGTGCTATGGCTGCTAACCAAAAAGTGAGCAGTTCGAATCCACGAGGCTCCTTGGAAGCTCTATAGGCCAGTTCTCCTCTGTCCTGTAGGGTTGGTCTAAATGTATTGGCATGTCTTTCTAAAGCAAAGACAGCATTATTGAATTCAGGAAATTTGACACTTACAAAATATTTTTACTTAATGCTACTTTAAGTGTGATCTCTAGACCAAAACATTGGCACTAACTAGAATTTGTTAGAAATGAAGGATATTGGATTCCACTCTGGAACTACTGCTTCAGAATCTGTATGTTAAATAATATTCCCAGAGCTAGAAATTAAATAAATAAAACTGAAGAAAGTTAGATACTGCTTTTTTTAGTCATTGCTGATGCTAACCCTGGTTGGGGGTGTCCTCTCTAGTACACCCTGAGACCTTTGAGGATTGAAATGGTCATCGGGGCTGCTGTTATGATCAAATGATTTGTGCATGAGTCTTGGGCCCAGAGAGAAAAAGGGGACAATGAACTTTAGAAGAAAGAGGAGTCTGAAGAGAGAAAACAAAGACATGTGCTTTGTAGTTGACATATTAGGACTGATAAGTCCAAGAACTTAATTATTCTATGTGCTACATATGCTATTCCTGAATAGCACTGCGGTCATCTTCTAAGTGCTCCCCTTGGGAAGCTATGCACACTGACGCCAGTGCATAGTCCAACCTTCAGAGCAATTTTGGAACTGTTTCTGGAATGGCCGTTGAGCATGGTGATATGGTGGCGAAGGCGAATTTGTGAATTAATTGTATAGTTGTCTGTGAAGGAGTTTTTAGCCAGTAAACAAGCAGCTGTATTGGAACACTGTCCTTACTCACCTGACCTGGACCCAATGACTTTTTCCTTTAACTGAAGATGAAGAAAATATTGAAAGGAAGACATTGTGATGTCATTCAGGACATCAAGGGTAGTGGGGCAGCAGCTCTGATAGCCATTTCTGAAAAGGAGTTCCAAAATTGCTTTGAAGAGTGGACTAGGTGCTGGCATCAGTGCATAACTTTCCACGGGGAGGACTTCAAAGGTGACCATAGTGATATTCAGCAGTGAGGCATGTAACACTTTTTCTAAGATGAGTTGGCAAACTTAATTGGCAGACCTGGTAGATTTTGATGTGTTTTTAGCTGTTATTCTAGGCCTTTAATGTTAAAATAGCAACCTTTTGTTTCTATGTGAGTGAAGGATGCAGTGGTTGATATTAATGTTCTGCTAGGCATTGGCTTTATGCTCAGCAAAGAGTATTTGTAGACACATGAGCTGTGAAAGTCAAAGTGACATCTGTGTTTGGAAAGTGTTGTCTTTTAACTTCAAAAATCATATGCTGCACTTTGAAATGTTCACAGGTGCAAATTGATAAATTGTACCTGGCATGTTTTTCCAAAGGTATACAACAGAACACAGCATTTTATAATTGGGGATATGTGTTCATGCCATGAATATAAGAGCGGTGCACTTTTAACTCATTTAGGAGGGATTCAGCGTGGAGGGAATGTTCTTTACTAATCACTTCAGATATCTTGAACACCCAATGGTTCCCAGCTTATTATCAGTGTTACTGATGATTATTCTTTCTGTTGAACATCAGGGCACTGATAACTATATCCACAGTTAACACTACTAAAATTGCCCATGGTTTGGTCAAGGTAGTTTTGAGAGTATCATCTGTCAGAAGGTCAGATTGATAAAAGTGTTGCTTTACTGTAATCCTAAAGGCAGAACCAAAACCATGTATGTATTCTATCATTTAGTATGCAAAGGACTATGGAAATCTGTATGGTAGACCTCACTGGGGCTTGGGAAGGAGGTTTAAAAATGTCTGCAGAAATTAGTGCTAAAAATCTAGAAAGAAAAAGGGAAAACGAACTATCCTAAATTTGAGAGATTTCAGAAAATACATTTACCTTAGTCATCTGGTACTGCTCTAACAGAAATTCCACAGTGGATGGCTTTAAGAAAGAAGAGTTTATTCTCACACAGTCCAGTAGGCTACAAGTCTAAATTCAGGGTGCCAGCTCCAGGGGACTGCACTCTCTCTGTCAGCACTGCAGTATGATCCTTATGCTGCATCAGTCTCTCTTTGGTCTGAGAGCATCTTGGCATAGGAATCTGAAGTCTGGAGGATGCTGTCAACTCTCCGCACTGCTTTCTTGATAGCATGAGTTCCCCGCTCTCCGCTTGCTTCCTTTTCCTTTTATCTTTTGTAGGATAAAACATGGTGCAAGCCACAATCCAGGAAAACCCCTCTTACAATGGAACAGAGACTCGCCCTTAGGAAAGGTGTTGCAGCCCCACTCTACTCCCTTTAAGCATAATCCAGTCTGTTACCCACAGGCGGAGATTAGAATTTACAGCATAGGAGGATCACAGGATGGAGGACAACCACAGAATGCTAGGAATCATGGCCCAGCCTAATTGTTACACACCTTTTTTGGGAGGACACAGTTCAATACATCGTAACGTTTTTATTTATTTATTAATTTATTTTGAGTTGTAAACTAGCATTGAAGTTGGTATTGTAAAAGCTCGTGCTAAGTCAGGGACACAAGACCTGAGGCTGTGGCTGACCACTGGTATGGGAATGTCTTCTGTTTCCTTCATCCCACCCTTTCATCCTGGCTTCCGTCTCTTTCCTGTGACATAATAGGAAAGGCGACATCTGAGTGGGCAGCAGCACCAGCTGTCTGAACAAGACCTTTGACACACTGGAATATCAGCCTCAGAATACCTGGGTGTGGAGGCACCTTTTCAGATAGCGCACAGAAAAGCACTTTGAGGATTCCAGGGTAGAGCTAAATCTCCCCAGAAGAGGAGATGCATAAAGTGTGCTCTTCTGGATACAGAGGTTTAGAACAGCAAGATGGGGAGTAGCAGTTGGTGCGGAGGCCTTGGTCCGAGAACAAAGTCGGACTCTGCCACTAACTGGTGGTATAAATATGCGCAAATACTTAACCATGAAGGCCTCCACTTGCGCAGGTGGGAAGTGGATGGGTTGGCCTAAGTGATAACTAGGGTACTCTTCAGCTTTGAGATTTGGCAATTTAATGAACCCAGAACAAACATGAAATATTAGAATATTTGCAGCGTCGAGTTGGAACCCAACTGGTATTTTCTTACCTGTTGTCAATTCTTGTGAACTCTTCTGTAAAAGACCCCTGTATCTAGCAGTACGGGTACGTGAATTCCAGGAGCCCTGGTGGTGTAGCGGTTAAGTGCTGCATCTGTTAATGAAAAGGTTGGCGGTTCAGATCTGCCACGTGCTCCTCAGACACTCAACGACACTGGGTTTGGTTTTCTTAGTATGAATTCTAGGACAGATAGCTGGCAAAGTTCTCAGAGATCTCTGCACAATTCCTACTGTATCTAAAAGCTGTAATTATGCTCAAGTGAAATTTCAGGTTACCCTGGAGCAAACTTAGTGTCATACAACCCTAAGATGAATAGTTGTCTATAAACACACTGTAGCTTCAGTAACTGAAGGTGATATGTGGCCATTTTGTAATTATGCTATTTTATAAAAGGATCGAGAATTTTTCTGTCTCCCCTTCCTTTTGGTAGAAAGTATACTCAGGAGAGTATGCAGTGATCGCCAGCTGTCTTCTGGCTTCTTTGGGTGCCTGTAGATCGACATAGTTGTGTGAGGTAGGTATCACCAAAGAGAGTGTAATGGGCATTAGGCTTAACTTGACTGGGCAGCATTGGAGGCAGGGGACATAGTGACCAAGGGTTGCCCCTTTGAATCGGGAACTGTGAGTTCAGATCTTTGCAGGTCAAGGTCTTATCATAATGTTAGTCATCTTGCGCTCATCCAATAGTTGGAAATGCTGTTAATGTGATCAATATTAATATTATTACTTATTATTATAGATAATGATGTTGTTAGGTACCATCAAGTCATACCCATACCCCCAACTCATGGCAAATCCGTGTGTAGTGGGACAAAATGTTGCCTGGTCCTCTGTCACCCCTGTGATTGCTTTCAGGTGGTACTGTTGTGATCCATCTGAATGGATTGATTTTTATTAATTGATTTTTGGAATTAGGCCACAAGGACTTCCTTCCTAGTCCACTTAGTCTGGGAGCTCCTTGAAACCGGTTCTGTGTCAAAGCAATATCCAGGACTCCAGTGACAACTGGGCGATGGCCCTGCATGAGGTGCATTGGCTGAAAATCAAAGCTGGGTCTCCTGTCCAGAAAATGAGAATCCTACCACTGAATCAGGATGATCAGAGTGTACAAGCATTGATAATCACCCTATGATAATATCAGTAAGCTCTTGTGTGGACATGTCTTTTTAAAACAGTATTACCTTATTTGCCCCTAATTTCCTTCAGTCGTTGTCTTAGTTATGTAGTGCTGCTAGAATAGAAATACCACAAGTAGCTTACTTTAACAAAGAGAGATTTATTTTGTCAATTCCAGTAGGCTACAAGTGTCAATTCAGAGCATCAGCTTCAGGGGAAGGCTTTCTCTGTTGGCTCTGGAGGAAGGTCCTTGGACTGGGAGCTTCTGAGGCTCAGGGACCCTTAGGTCCTTTCCAAAGAATGTGCTCTGCTCCCAGCACTGCTTCTTTCTTGATGAGGTGAGGTTCCCAAATCTCTTTGCTGTCTTCTTTCTTGTATATATCCAGAGACAGTCTTAGCCATTGAGTCCTTCCCCAACAACACATCTGGTGCCCATCCTCTTTAACATCATGGAGGCAGGACTTACAGCATACATGATTTACCACATACATGAACATCACCCAATACCAGGAATCATAGCTGAGCCAAATAGCTACACATGTTTTCGAGGTCACAATTCAGTCCACAGCAATGGTTGTATTTATAGATTCAGCTGAATCACAGGTTGTAAGTTTGAGTTGGGTACTAAAACAAAATTCTCAAATATTGTACATATGTCCTGTTATCTGTAAAGTGTTTTTCACACAAGTGACCCAGTTATCAGCACCTGTGGCACCTGGTTGCAGAGCATGAATGACTTGGACTGGTATTTATTCCTGTGGCTGAGTCCCATGGGCATAAACATCTATTTTGTGGATCCTGAGGAACCTGAGACTTGAACAGCAGCGCCAGACTTCTGTTTGTGCTAGCACTCTTAGGAGACCTGAATAAACTCTTAGCTACCTGACACGTTTCGTGGGGAGCTTTGTTTTGTGCCATTAGATTGTCTGACTTGAGCTTTTCGTATGTTGCAAATACATAGCACAGTGAATAAATTTTTTTCTTGCTGAAAAAAATGAGTTTTGGGTAAACTTGATCTCTTCATTCTTAGTATTGCTTGGGATGAGTTTATCTACCCTTGAACAAGGGTACTGTGAGATAAAGTTGAGGAAGTCAGGAGAGGAAAACAATTTTAGGAGACCTAGGTGATGGGGGAATTTATAACCACTCAGTGACTCTAGAATTGAAAAGTCAGTGTCATATTTACAGGTGATACACATCTTGGCAATGTAGGGTAAGAGAAGCTTAAGTTTTGCATCTAGAATCAGATTGCAAAACATAAAAAGAGGGGGGAGGTCAGAACTCTGAAGTAAATAATTCTAACTACTGTTTCCTCTTCTAGATCTAAAAAGAATATCCTGTTAAGTCATTTCTGGCATTTCAAAGAAAGCCATGAGAGCAGAGCTTTGTACCTTATAAAAAAAAAAAAAAGGAAAGAATTTAGAACTAAAGTTAGTGCTTTTGAACACTAGGTAAATACTTTTTTTAAAAAAAGGTGATACAGTCGTGAAACATCTACAAAGATAGAGCACAATAAAGATGTAGCTCTTCTCTAGTTTTATACATACAACAGCACTAGCTAAGTGGTCCTTTTTTCCCCTAAGAATTAAGTATTGTGTGTTTTAGAAACTACAGTATTGATGTTCTGGCAGCAGGGGCTTTGGAATTACAGAGATGACAGGTCAGTTCTACCCTTCCAGCTGTGGAGTTTTAGGACGATCACTTAATCCTTTAGGTTTTCTCATTTGTTAAAATGGCAGGAATCTTACTTACCTTGTAGGGTATTTGAGGGTATTACAGTGCATAGGAAGAAGCATGTTAAATGTTTATTAAATGTTAACTCATTGCCACTGAGTCAGTTCCAACTCATAGTAACCCTATAGACGGAGTACAACTGCCCCATAGTCTTTCCAAGCAGGCTGTTGGACTTGAACTGCCGACCTCTTGGTTAGCAGCTGTAGCAGTTAACCACTATACCTCTAGGGTTTTCTATTAAATGTTAGATGTACTAAATGAAATAAAAAGTCACATATCTGAATTTTCAGTACTTAAGTGTGGACTTGAATGCACAGAACAGTTGTTTGATGATAGGTTTGATTTTGGTAGTGGAATAGGTGTTCCATCTGTTGTTCCTTCCCTCTACCCACTGCTTCTGCAAAATGTTTCAGTTGAATGCTGAATGTTGATGATATTCAAGGCCATAAGTAATTAGTACCCTTTCAAAAGGTAGTTGAGCAGAGTAATGAATATCTGATTTCATTTTTGTTATCATGTACTGTATATAATCATAAATAGCAGTAGCTACCATTTATTTCTGGTTATTGTCTGTCAGGCACCATCCGAAACACTTTATACACATTATCTCATTTAATCCCTGTAATAGCTTGACATGTAGGTGTTATGTCCCTTATTAGGGACATTTAATAAAAATAAAAACAATTGAAGGAATATGTCTAAGCTTACATAGCTGGAAAGACTTGAAAGCTTTGATAGTGCTATCTTGAGTTAGCATCAGGAATTTCGTACCTGTACCGACCTGGAAGATGGGAACAATGGTGGCTCCGTGGTAGAGTTTCTGCTTCCCATGAGGGAGACCCAGGTTTGATGCCCGGCTGGTGTACCTCATGTGCAGCAGTCACTTGTGTGTCCCTGGAGGTTTACATGTTCTGTGATGCTGAACAAGTTTCAGCAGAGCTTGCAGATTAAGACAGAGTAAGAAGAAGGACCTGGCTGGAAGCAGCCAATGAAAAGCCTATGGCTCACAAGCGCCCGACCCATGCATAACCCATCATGGGGTGGTCCAGAACTTGGCAGTGTTTAGATCATTTGTGCTGGGGGTTGGCCAGCGGTCAGGGCAACATCATGGCAGCTAACCACAACTTATGTGAATGGGACTTTAGCTTTTCCAAATGTTAATACAACTTAGAGCTTCTTGAGGGAGTGGTTGGTACTTAGAATCTTTGGAACATGTTACACCTAATTAGGTTTTGGCAAGGGAGGATTGATTACCTGTGTCCAGTGCCAGTTTTTCTGAAATTACTTTTCCTGTGTTTTGATGTTGATTTTGGCCCATCTAAGGCAAGTGCAGACTGCTGTGGGATGACTGTCTAAATCAGTGTTTTTCAACCTTGGCCACACAAAGGAGTCATCTGGGAAGCTTTAAAATGTGAATCAAAGATAAACCTAGGGCCAGAACCCGTCCTCAAATACTTGGATGTAAATTTGACAATCTTGGATTTGAACCAAGGTGGTAGAAAGAGCTTAGGACAATGTCCCTGAGATTGTCAGAGTCTCACTTCCCTTTGTCCTATAGTCTGGCTTGTTGTCTGGGGTGCCTTTCTGAGTGGGAGGCAAGATGATGGAACAGATTGTCACCGTTTGCACCATTACCATCAGCATTGATCAGGAAAGTCTCTTAGGGAAGTTATCATTTATCTAGTGTCCATTCTTAGAATATAACTTTTCCATTGCTTATTTAGATTTTGGACACACTGGCTGTATATTGTTGGGTTTCCTATTCCAGTAACATTCCAAAGATGTTTGCCCCGCATAAGGATCAAACAGAAGTAAGTCATACTGGGCTCGCTGAGGTTAGAGGAATCCCTGAGCCTCTTACCCTAGAATAGTCTTCAAACCCTGAAGTCATTTTTAATAAAACAAACAAATGAAACAGCTGAAAATGTTGGGAATGTCATCTTTAAGTGTTGTGATTAAAAAAAAAAAAAGAATTTATTTTTATGAGGCACAGTGGCAGCTCTAAAGCACAGAAGAGACATTTAGGGGACAAAAAGCCCAACAAAATCTGTTGTCAGTGAGTCAGTCCTAATTTACAGTGACCCTATAAACAGAGTAGAACTGCGCTATACACTTTCCAAAGAGTGCCTGGAGGATTTGAACTGCTGACTTTTGGTTAGCAGTCGTAGTTCTTAACCACTATCCTACTAGGGTTTCCATTTAGGTGAAATTGACTCTAAATTAATGGGGGTGAAACAATGAGCAGAAATAACAGAAAATTGACACAGTATGAGGAATATCAGCAGTGTCAATGAACAGTATGTGTTAGTTCTAATTCCTAGTGACCCCATCTACAGTAGAACAGAACACTTCCCGCTGTTGGCCATCCTTTCAATAATTGCCATGTTTGAGCTCGTTTTTGCAGCCATTGAGCCAGTTCATCTTGTTGAGGGTCTTCCTTTCTCCCTGACCTCTACTTTATGATGTCTTTCTCCAGGGACCAGTCCTTCCCCATAACATACCCAGT
This sequence comes from Heterohyrax brucei, assembly GCA_028571685.1. Lineage (NCBI taxonomy): Eukaryota > Metazoa > Chordata > Mammalia > Hyracoidea > Procaviidae > Heterohyrax > Heterohyrax brucei. The sequence goes on from CM053143.1 coordinate 7,666,502, forward strand.
GTGCATGAAATGAAGTCTTGTCATCTGTGCTTCCTGGGAGCATTCTGGCAACATAGAGTTGTCTGTTTTTGTTGCAGTTCATTCACCAACACCATGATTCAAAGGCATCACTTCTTTTTTTGCTGTTCCTTATTCATTATCATGCTTTTATGTGCATATGAAGTGTTTGAAAATATAGTGGCTTTTCAGTCACAGCTACATGCAAGCCACCATAGTACCACAAAATGACAGATGAATGGTGGACATGCGCATAGAAATTGTTAAATGGGAGCACATTTTGAAGTGTAAGTGTTCACCAAAAATAAAATTAAGTTAAAAAAGCAAAACTTAGGTAAGTGAAGGAGCTGTTCCAGATGTTGGTGTCAGGTACCATTTTCTTCCGTGGAATTATGTTTTCTCCTCTTCTCTTTTCTATGGTTATCATACTCTTTGTAACCTCACTTCTCTCCTGTCTTCCCCACCCACAAGCCTCTTTCATTTGAATAATGACAGATGACAGTAAATCCAGACGTGGGCAAGAGGCTAGGGAGCAGAGGACTTTTAAGACAGATAAGCAGTTTGCTATTTGCCGGAAGGCCTTGTTGGAACAGAGAATCTGTGGAAATATGGTGTTTGCAGGTTACCAGTTGGAGCAATAAATTAAGTTTTCAGTAGCAAATATTTGTCTACAGTAATTTCAGTCATTTTTTATTCCATTTATACATGAGGGGGCAGTATGGTACTACAAAGCAAGTACCCCGGTGTAAATGTTTATTTTTATTAGTATCTAATCGTTTTTAGGTGAGAACTTTTAGGCCATGCAATTAAAACTCCAATATGGTTGTTGCATTATTAAATGTGATATGCGAGTGTAAATGATACTGTTAATCGTAGACACAGGTCCTGTGCCTGCTTTTATTTGAGTGCGTAGATTATTTTGCTGTAACAGTGGGACTTCCACACAGTGCCTTTTATCGTGAGCTTTATACTTAGGCTTTGTTTAAAGCTAGTCAGCTTTCTCCCTGTTTCTGGCTGCAAACCGAAGAAGGTCAGCCTCCGGGAGGTACATTTTCTGTTATAGTGATGCCTCTAAATATCTTATTTTGAAGCTTCATTGGAGAGCAAAGGGTCTACAGTCTTGGTGGTGACAGAAAACCTCTGAACTCAGGTCTGTTATAAATCACCTCTGTATAATATGCTTCCCTGAATGGCACAGATTGCTTTTCTCAAAAGGAAAAATTGCTAAGCAAAGAAGCAGTACATTCTAATTAATGTTACTATATTGACATATGAATGACATGATAGATAAATCAAGGTGCTAATATTCTAGGTTTTATAAATGAAAGAGGAAATTCCAAAGAACAGTTAGTTGCAGGGTATTAAATAAGTAGATAAAATCTACAAAAAACATTTTAAAAAATATTTTGTGTTTTTGTGAAAGTTTACACAGAAAATTCGGCTCTCATTTAACAATTTCTGTGCATGTTGTTTGGTGACAGTAACTACATTCTTCTCAGTGTATCCACATCCTCATTATTTCCACTTCGGTTGTCCTGTTTCCATTAATCTAGCTCCCATGTTTCTCCCGTCCCTCTGCCTCCTCATCTTTCATTTAGGGTTTCATATAGACAATTATTTTGAGAAGTACAGTACTCATGGTGATGTTATTTATCTTATGGGCCAATCTGTCATTTGACTGAAAGGTAGTCTGTGGGAGTGGCTGAGTTCCAAACTTAGAGATTATCTTAAGGTGATGGTTTTCGGGGTTCATCTAGTTCCTACTGCCTTGGTAAGTCTGGCCTTTTTCTTCTTTTTTTTCAAAAAAAAAAAAAACACTTTGAGTTTTGTTTTACCTTTTTCTCCAATTCTCTGGGTTTATCTGCTGGGTCCCCAGTGAGAATGATTGGTAGTAGTAGCCAGGCACCATCTAGTTCTTACGATTTCAGGGTAAGTGGTGGTGTTGTTCATGTACACTTTGGGTTGTATAGACTGATTTCTTCTTTAAGTCTTTAGTTTCCGTCTTTCTTTTTAGCTCCAGATGAATAGAGACCAATAGTTCTATCTTAGATGGCTGCTGATGAGTTTTTAAGACCTTGAAAGCTACTTACCAAACTAGGATGTAGAACATTATCTTTATGGACTGTATTACGCCAGTTGACTGAGTTGTCCTATGGGAGTATGATTCTGAGGCCTCAAACCCAGACTTTGTCTAGATAGTATCCATAACTGTGTCCCCTATGTACTTTATTTTATACTTGAAATTATGTGCAGCACACAGAAGCATGTATCCATGTATTCTGTTATTTGTATACCTCCTTGTACATATTTATGTATACTTACAGATCTATGGAACTAAACATACAGTTTTTTCAGTTGCTCCTGTTGCTGTGAAATTGTATGTCCCCTAATGAATTTTTTGAAAGTGAATTCTAGATAAACTCTTCCTTGACCTTAGTGACATTTATCATGATTTGTCAGCATTCTCTTTAGTTCTGTCGATACCCTTCTTTTTGTGCTCATTATGATTGTGCTGTATTCACTGCTTTCACATTTCCCATTCCAAAAGTAAAAAGTCTGTAAGTTCTAAAGCATGCTGTCTTCCACCCCCAGCCCCACTTTTTCCCTGGTAGCCATTAATGAATATTGGTCTCTCTATACCTATTCTTATCGTCTTATAAAAGAGGATTACATAATATTTGCCCCTGTATGCTTGACTTGCTCAGGATTGTGCCATCTGGGTCCATCCACATTATGGCATGTTTCCTGGACTCCTTGTCCTTTATGGTTATGTAGTAATCCGTTGTGTGTCTGTACCACAATTTGCTTATCCATTCACCTGCTGGTGGACACTTCAGTTGTTTCTATTGTTTTGCTATTGTGAATAAAGCTACGATCAACATAACCAAAACCAAACCCACTGCTGTCAAGTAAGTTCTACCTCATAGTAACCCTATAATACAGAGTAGAACTGCCCCATAGAGTTTTCAAGGAGTGCCTGGAGAATTTGAACCGCCAGCCTCGTGGTTAGCATCTATAGTGCTGAACCACCACACCACCAGCATTTCCGCAATCACCATACCCACTGGCCAAACCAAATCCACTGCTGTCAAGTTGATTCCAACTGATAGTGGCAGTCAACATATGAATGCATATATTGCATATATTTCATTTATCAGTAGTTTCAAGTCTCTAGGCTGTGTTCCTAGGAGCGGAATTGCTAGATTGGAATATAGCTGTTATTTTCTAGTTTTTTGAAGAAACACCAAAATGTTTTCTGTAGCAGTTGTAGCGTTTTACATTTGTAACAGTAATGACTAAAAGTTCCAGTTTCCCTACATCCTTGCCAGCGTTTTTTAATCAGTGCATTTTATTAGGTCACCGTGAGTCGGATCTGACTCGACGGCACTTGGCCCGGCTTGGCTTTATTAGGAGTGAGATAGTATCTCACTGCAGTTTTGAATTGCATCTCTCTAGTGTCTAATGTGTTGGAATTGACTAGATAGCCCTGGATGTAGTTTTTTGGGTTTTAATGGCTAGTAGTCATGAGCATCTTTTCATTTATTTGTTGGCTGCTTTGATATCTTCATCAGCAAAGGTTCCGTTCCTGTCTTTTGCCCTTTTTTAATAGGGTTGTTTGTCTTTTGGTTGTTGAAGTTTTGTATGAATTTCAGAGTTTAAACCCATAACTGATAGGTCTTTTCTGAAAAAATTTTCCAGTCTGTGCGTTCACTTTTTATCTTTTTGATTTCATGATGTCTTCTGATGATCAGAAGTTTATAATTTTTATGAGATCCCATTTATCTATTTTGTTTTCTGCTATTTGCTGTAATGTTTGTTATCCCACTTCTATAGAAGATTAGGCCCTATAGTTTTCTCAGGGATTTTAAGGTTTGGAGTTTGATGTGTAGGTCTCCGATCTATTTTGAGTTACTTTTTTATGTTTGGTGAGAGGTATGGGCCATGCAGGTGGATGTGGAGTTTTGCCCAAACCATTTATTAAAGAGACTGCCTCTACCCAAGTGGATGGACCTTGACCCCTTGTGAGAGATCAGTTGTCCATAGACGTTTGGATTTAGTTCTGAGTTCTCAGTGCTGTTTCACTGTTCTATATGTCTGTCCCTGAACCAGTGCCAGGCTGTTTTGATTACGGTGGCTGTGTAATATGCGCTGATATTAAGGAATGTGAAGCTTCTGACTTTGTTCTTTTTCTTCAGTATTGCTTTGGCTGGTTGGTATTTACTTCTTTTCCATTCTACAGAAACATTTTCTGAAAAATGTAGATGAGACTACAAAAGGTAATTTCATAAAAACAGGCTATTTTTACAAGTGTAAGAAATATTTGCCATCATATGTTTCTTTTAAATAGTTTGGAAAAAAAAATTGAGGCTAGCATTTTTCCATAAATATAACAAGTACTTCCGACAAGTTACCAGGAGATACCAGTCCCTGAAGAAGAACATCTTGCCTGGTAGAGTGGAGGGTCAGTGAGAAGAGGGAAGACCCTCGGTGGGATGAATCGACACGGTGGCGCGCCAGTGGCCCAATACTGCAGTGGTTGTGCGGATGGCCGGCTGGGCAGTGCTCTGCCGTGTTGACCCGGGGCCTCTGTAAGTCAGAGCTGACTCGATGACACCTAACAACCACCTGGGAAATTGAATAGTGTATTTGATTTTAATGTTTTTATCAATTTATTTGATGTTTGATCCTGACTACTTCCTTTGGAGAGGAAAAGCTTTGATGTTGTGTATACCTGGTAACGATAATGATACTTGTTCAGTGTCGGAGGTAATTTATTTGAAATGTAGTGATGATGCTTATAATTGATTTTGACCAGAAATTTTATTTTCATGTTTTCTGTTAAATAATAATAATGGTGATGATGATGATAATAAAAGGCATATTACCAATACCCCAAATTTTAAGGAATGGATTTTTGACTCCATCCTGGCCTGAATGAAATCCACATCAGATGTTGGCCAGTGATAGTTTACTGTTGAAATACACAGGTTTGTGTTCATGGAAAACAATGACTGTCCTTTTTGATGGCAGATTTTTAGGACCCTGCCTGATGCTGCATACCCTGAGCCAACCTCGTTGCTAACATCACCCCCAGATGTTCCACCAAGGCAATCGAAGAGGCCAGGACAGAGGAATAAGAGACCCATGGCTGTATATAATCTTTGTCTTGAGCTGGAAGATGGTAAGATGTTAATTGTATTTTTCAGCTTGACAGCATGTTGAGAATATGGCATATTAGATGTCCTCAGGGCAAGCCATATTTTTCCATTCTTTGCTTTTAATATCTTTTTCCCCTTACAGTTATAATTTCTGAGATTAACAGGGAAAGTAAAGCGTTCTTGTCAGGGAAAAAATGCAAGTTTCAGTTTTGTGTTTGTCACTGTTATTCATGGGTCTTTTTTTTTTATTTTTAAAAGACAGCTTAAATTTCTTTTTTGGGAGACTTGTGTGACCTCCTGTGAGGTTATATAACCCTGAGACAAAAGGAAGAAGAACTAAAATTAAAGCAGATCTTTTATGAGAGGAGCTGATAAAGTCTAACGTTAAATGCATCTTGATTAAAGGCACAGTTCACCATTGCTCTTGAGTTCATGGTGCTGTGCATTTTCCTTCCCCTGCTTTTCTGACCATCCATAAGGCAGGCCACTGAATCACGTAGTAAGGACTACAGGTTGGCCTGCCAGGGCCAGACTACGGAACTGAGCTGCAGTAAGACTCTGGCAAATGCAGGCTTTCCCATCCCATCCAAACTACCATGTCCCAGCTAATTGTTGCCATGTGACAACATGATTTCACTATTGTTCAACTGCCCAGTTTTTATAGAATGCATAGAAATCTGAATGTTAAGCACTGACCATAGAAAGACTGTGTGACACTTCACACAGGCCACTAATTGCTGACTTGCAACCATGGAGTGATTGGTGTGGAGGAAGAAGGGAGGCTGGTGTCAAATACTGCATGTTCAGACTGAGTGTCGGAAACTGTGACTGCTTGGTTATGGGCTTCATCCCCGTTAAAGATGTTTCTTGAATTTTGAAATTAGTAGAAAGAAATGTGTTTACCTTGCTACTCTTTCTTTTCCTACATGTATATATATACACACACACATACACATATATGTGACGACAACAACATCCAGTGCCATTGAGTTGATTCTGACTCATAGCAATGCTATAGACAGAGTAGAACTGCCCCATAGAGTTTCCAAGGAGTGCCTAACGAATTTGAACTGCCGACCTTTTGGTTAGCAGCTGTAGCACTTAACCAGTATGCCACCAGGGTTTCCGTGTGTGTGTGTGTGTGTGTGTGTGTGTGTGTGTGTTTGTGTATGTGTGTGTGTGTATATATATATATGTGTGTGTGTGTAATTAGTCTTTTGAGCAAGCAGGATTATATATTGGATAGAAAATGTCAGGTGGTCCCCCCAAAGAGAAAGGGAATGACAGGGGAAGCACATAGAGTGCTTTCACCCTAAGCAATTACATAATCAAATATCCAGTTAATAAATGTGAGAGAGCCACAAAAGGCAAGTCACAGCTATCTGCATCCCAGTTGACTTGGAGGAGTCCGAGTGCCTCCTGAAGTGATGCTGAGGGGCTAAGGCCTTACGGTAGTCTTAAATAGTATAAGGCCTAGATACTTATGATACAGTTATTAGGTTTACAGGCAGATCCTTATTTTCCAGAGCAAGGACATCCATCACCCTATAATTTCAGAGCTTTGTTTAAAATCAACCTATAATTTGAGGGCTTCATTTTAGACGTTAGTTTTAACTTCTGATCCCAGCTAACTTACTTCTTTTTTTTTTCACACTGTGACTCTCTCAGTAGAGTTGCTAATAAGGAGTGAAACTGACTGTCTTGAATTGCACCTTTTGTGTCTCACTTGTCCTCTAGTGGAAGTGCCAATAAATAGTGAAGTAAGCAAACGTTAGGAAGTAGGAGGAGAAAAAGAAATCAGGGAGACAGAATAATACCCGCATTCGCTACTTGGGCCTTGAGGGAAACCAGACTGACTATTTTGTAAAGGAAGTGTCATGGATTGAATCGTGCCCCCCATAAAATGTATGTGTTGATTTGACTTGGCTATGAGTCCCAATGTGGTGCCATTCCTCCCATGTGTTATGAATCCTGCCTCTGTGATAACTGGTGACAGAGACAGGGCATCAGTTATGTTGGTGAGGCCAGACTCGAGCTACAAGCTTGTGGAATAAAGGGAGAGATGTGAGCAGAGGAAACTGGGAACCTCCTACCACCAAGAGAGAAGCACCGAGAGCAGAGCACATCATTTGGACCCAGGGTTCCTGTGCTGAGATGCTCTCACTGAACTCGGACTCAGCCTACGGGACTGTGATGATTTCTCGTACTGAATGGACTTACAATTTATAAATGGATTTGCGGCTTACGAGATTGTGAAACCTTCCACTCATGGTATTTCGTGTTGGAGCAGTACCTGATGACTAAGACAGGAAGTGGCCAAAGAGCAAATCTTGTATTAGGATCACATCTACTGGTTTGGTATTATTAGAAATTGAATGGTAACATGCAGTTCATACAGTGTATTAATCTTTGATAATTGGTTTGTTAAATGATTATGAATGGTTAAGAAGTTGCTGTAGTGGTCTTCAGCTTATCCTTTATGGAAATATTCGAGATTGTGGGTAATCATGGGTTTCCTGATTTTTAAGTGATATACTGATTCTTAAAAATGACTTGATTTTAAGGGAAAATACTGTAAATGCCCAACTCCTTTAATTTGTTTTCGTGTTTGTTGTTGATACTTTCTTCTACATTTTGTATTGTACAAAGTGCTTTATGTCTTTACCTTAATCTTTTTGGATTGCAGCTTTGGCTTTTATTTGAACAATTGTCAGAATCAGGAGATACCATGAGTTTGGTCATGGAGTGATTGCATTTAACCGTAGAGATAAAGCAAAAAAGATAAACAGGAAAACCTGTTATCTCTCCCTCTTCATTTTCACCTGCTAAGCTTTAAGGAAACTTAAGTTGTGTGAAAAAATTTTTTCAGGGAGAACAAAGTAGGATCTGAATGTTTTTCATACCCTTTCATACTTTGCATATTCTAAAGAAACAGCTACCACGTGACTTTTGGTTTGTTACATAGTGGAAATATCAAAAGGAGATGGAAGTCAGAGTTTCAAAATGAACTGGTCAGCGTTCAGCTATTTCAGAAGACAGGATATGATTCCAGGCTGATGACACTGAAAGAGGAGATCCAAGCTGCACTGAAGACCTTGGGGAAGAATAAGACTTCAGGAAATGACACAATGCCAGTTGAGATGCGTCAACAAATGGATGGAGTGCTCACTCATCCATGCCAAGAAAACTAGAAGACAGCTATCTGACCGTCTGATTAAGCACATCCGTATTTGTATCTACACTAAAGGAAAGTGATGAAACAATGTGGAAATTGCTGAACAATATCATTTGTATCACCCACAAGTAAAATATTGCTGAAGCTCATTCAAAAAAGTTTGCAGCAAGACATAGACAGGAAACTACCAGAAGTTCAAGCCAGATTCAGAGGAGGACAGTAGTACAGAGGATAGCGTTGCTGATATCAAATGGGTAACGGCTGAAAGCAGAGAATACCAAAAATATATTTATTAGTGTCCTACTGATTATGCAGAGGCATTCAGCTTTGTGGATCAAAATGAATTATGGCTAACACTGTGAAGAATGGAAATTCCAGAACAGTTAATTGTGCTCATAAGGAACCTGCGCATGCACCAAAAGGCAGTCATTGGGACAGAAAAAGAGGATACTGTGTGTTTCAAAGTCCAGGTTGTGTACTTTCACCATACTGACTCAGTTTTTATATTGAACATACAGTCTAAGAAGCTGGACTATATGAAGAAGAATGAGCAGCAGGATAACTTATTAACAACTTGCTTACGCAGATGCTTCAAGCATAACAACAATTATGAGCATGGTGGAGGACCAGGCAGTGGTTTGTTTTGTTGTACATACACGGTTGCTATGAGTTGGAACTGACTTGATGGCACCTAACAATTACAACAAAATGAGAGATAAACTAAAGAGAAGAGATGTGGTGAAATGCCTAAAAATCTGTTCTTACCAATTATTACTTAACATGTTGAAAACTTACCCCTTCAAAAAATAAAAAAGATACATTCTTGTCTAGGGCATACATGTTGTTTCAGTAGCCTGAAACATCTTATGTAATTATCTGTATTTGGATATTTCAAATTGATTGATCTTTTTTGTATTTTTTTTTGTTAATGGTAGTTGAGGTTTTTCTTATATGTACCTAATTTTGGTCTGCATTATAGACAGCCAATTTTGGTTAATTATTTTTCGTGGTCTCTACCATGGTCTCTACCAATGAGAGAAAATTTTAATGCAATGAGAAAATTTTCTCATTGTAGGGTAAGTTAAATTAGTAAAATCCAGAACACACAGTTTTTGCTTAAAAGTTACACTCTCTGCCAAAATTCAAGCAACTAATTTAACAAGGTGCTAGGATGACTGGAGGTTTTACTCAGCCCTGTGATTTGGTCACAGATTTGGTATTTGAGTGAAGTGGTTTGTGGTATGTTATTTCTTCTTCTACTTCAAATTGAGTATGAAACTATGTGATGTATCAAACAACTAACCCTGGAAAATACTTGGAATTGGTTTCGATTGAACATCAAGCAGATCAAAAACTCTGGGGAATTCTACAGAAGATAACTCCTCTGCTATTAGACATGAATTTTATCATTTCATTCAGTGCTCCCCCTCTCCCGCAACAACCCACATTAAAGGATGACCATTCCACTATCAGAAACTCAGCATCTTTACGTTAGTGAAGGTTTCCACTGGAATTGTCATATTTATCCATACTGTGTACAAACGTCTCATTATTGCTTTTTGTATCATTATTAAATGATATTAAGCTTACTATTTGCAAGTGATTTTGAAAGTCTAGTTACTTGCTTGGAAATCTTTATTGATGATTTGTATGAGCTGACATTGATTGTGCATTTAGCTGGGTTTTTTACATTGTGGCTGGTATTAAATCTTTACTAACATTTTTGTCTTTTTATTGTTTTGTAGAGCTATATTGTTCATTTTTGCATAGCATTTAGTAGTCTCATGAACTTCACAGCTAAGTAGGTTTGTCCAAGTCACTTGTGAAATAGCATTTATGGAGTTATTTATGGAGCCATAAAAGGTGAGGTAGATTTACAAAGTGCTAAAAAGAAGACTACAAGTCAAATGTTTGCTTTGATTTGGTTCTTGTGTTATCCTTCTGTGTTTTACTTCATTAGAGCTAGTAGTAACCTAACTCTAAAAAGTTTAATGTATATTGTATATTTTATCCCTGTTACCTGTTATATAAAGGGGGGCTGTGGCATTTCTTGCAATCCCCCAAATACCACGCAAGTTCGTGATGCTATTTGAGATGAAAATAACCTTTTTTTATTTTTCATTCAAGGCAGAGAAATATTTTTAAAGCAAGGTTGGGGAACAGATTAGTTTAAACAGAACTAGATAAGAAGAAGATAAACCATCCAGTTAAGCGATGGGCAAAGGAGGTGGACAGACACTTCACTAAAGAGGAGATCCAGGCAGCCAAAAAACACATGCGGACATGTTCACGATCTTTAGTTATTAAAGAAATTCAAATCAAGACAACAATGAGATACTATCTCACCTCAACAAGATTGGCCATGATCCAGAAAACACAAAACAACAAATGCTGGAGAGGCTGTGGAGAAAGTGGAACCCTGCTACACTGTTGGTAGGGTTGCAAAATGGTCCAGCCTCTTTGGAAGGAAATCTGGCGCTTCCTTAAAAAAATCGATATCGATATACCATTTGACCCAGTAATTCCACTACTTGGAATATATCCTACAGATTCAAGGCCTTTCATACCAACAGACACATGCACCAGAATGTTTACCGCAGCACAGTCCACGATAGCAAAAAGATGGAATCAACCGAGATGCCAAATAGAAGAATGGATAGGTAAACTATGGTACATATACTCAATGGAGCACTACGCAATGATAAAGAATAACGATGATTCCAGGAAACATCTCCTAACCTGGTTTCAACTGGAAGACCTTATGTTGAGTGAAAGTAGTCAGCGACAAAAGGACAAATACTGTATGAGACCTCTACAGTAAGACCTCAAAAACAGGCTTGTGTATAGAAGAAAAGACTCTTTGACAGCTGCCAGGGAGAGGAGGGAGGGAGGGGGAGGGGGGGAGGGCTTAGTTTAGATAGTTACTAGAAATCTAGTTGGGAGAAAGCGGTGATAGCACGCATTAGAAACAAGAACAACATTAAGTGGACTTCAGCATAACTTGAGTACTCCTTCCATCTTGACTCAATACTGCAAGGATAGAGTAGCTGGGGCAGGGGGCGGAGGACCATGCTCTTAGGCGAATTCCAGGCCAATTGGCACAACTAGTGTTTTGCTAAGAGAGCTGTCTGCACCCCACATTGGTGAGTGGCATCTGGGGTCTTAAAAGCTGCCAAGCTGCCATCCGAGGACTCAACAAATGGTCCCAACTCAGCAGGAACAGATGCTCACTGAGGACCAAAATGACATGCGGTAAAGACAACCTAGAAGACAGAGATACCCACAAGAGTGGGTGCCTACATCAACTTGGGACCGGAAGAACCGGATGGTGCCCGGCCACCACCAGTAATAGCCATGACGGAGCTCACAGAGAGGAGTCTCACTGGCAACACAAGAATAAAAAGGGGTGCATCCTGAGATCTCCACTAAAAGACCTCAATTGATGGTCCAGTGGTTTTGGGTTTCCTCTGAGAGCATGGCCCCGGCCCTGATGCTGCCCTTTCCCATAAATTATAACAAAGGTCCACTCTTTGGACAGATATGGATTGGACTTGGCAATGCAGAGTGACCATATATTGGAAGCACTTTGTGGTTCTGTACATCTACAGGATATCATCTTGCTGACCTCTGGCTGGAGGAAGGGGAGTGGACGGGGTAGGGGGAAGGAGGCTGTTGGGAGGATGAGACATGTATGGAGCAGAGAGGAATAGTGTGCAGTCACCGGACAGGGAGAGCAGTGGAAGCTGCATATAGGTGGGCATGTAAATTTATATGTGAATGTACATTTTCACTCACTTATGTTAAGTAAAGAAAAAACAAAAACTCGATATTGTTTAGTTTGTATCTTACGGGGTAACTAGGTGTTCTGTGCCTGTCTTCTTTTGTACACGATATGTTGTTAGGTGCCATTAAATTGGTTCCAGCTCATAGCAACCTTACGTACAACAGAATAAAATACTGCCCACTCCTCTGCCATCCTTATAATCCTTGTTGTGCTTGAGTCTGTTGTTGCAGCTGCTGTGACAGTGCATCTTATTGAGGGTCTTCCTCGTTTTTAGTGGCTCTCTACTTTGCCAAGAAGGATGTCCTTCTCTGGGCACTGACCTCTCCTGATAACATATCCAAAGTGTGTGAAATGAATCCTCACCATCTTCCTTTCTGAGGAACGTTCTGGCTGTACTTTTCCCAAGATAGATATGTTCTTTCTTCTGGCATTCCATGGCATATTCATTATTCTTTGCCAACACTGTACTTCAGAGGCATCAGTTCTTCAGTGTTGCTTATTCATCATCCAGCTTTTATGTATGAGGCCTTTGAAAATATCTTGGCTTTGGTTAGTCAAACCTTAGTCCCCAATGTGACATGTTTGCTTTTTAATACTTTAAAGGTGTCTTTTACAGCACATTTGCCCAGTGCAATATGTCGTTTGTTTTCATGACTGCTGCTTTTATATGCATTGATAGCGGATCCAAATAAAATGAAATTCTTGACAACTTCAATATTGTAGTGTTGCTTATTGGTACAGTTATGAGGATTTTTGTTTTCTTTACTTTATGGTACAATCCATAGTGAAGTCTCTGATTTTTTTATCAGTAATTTCCTCAAGTGCTCTTCATTTTCAGCAAGCAAGTTTGCGTCATCTGCGTATTATAGGTTGTTAGAGTCTTCTTCCAATCCTGAGCCATGTTCTTTGTATTGCCCAGCTTGTTGGATTATATGCCCAACATACAGATTGAGTAAGTGTGGTGAAAGGGTACAAACCTGACACACACCTTTCCTGACTTTAAACCATGTGGATCCCCTGTTCTGTTTAAATAAGTACATACAGATTTCTCATGAGCAAAATTAAGTGATACAGATTTTCCTTTCTTTGTACCGTTATCCTTAATTTGTTATGATTCACACAGCTGAATGTCTTTGTATAGTCAATAAAATCCAAGTAAACATCTTTTTGGTATTTTCTGCTTTCAGCCACGAGCCATCTGACATTGGAAAAAATATCCCTAGCTCCATGTCCTCTTCTAAATCTCTTGAATTTCTGGCAGTTCCTTTCCAATCACCTTTGAATGATCTTTAGCAAGATTTTACATATATATTCATATTGTTTGATAATTTCCATATTCTGTGGATCACCTTTCTTTGGAATGGGCACTGTTTATGTATTTAGGAAACCTAAAGTTTTTATTTAAATGAAGGTAAAATAAAATGATCTTGAAAGCTGCTGGGCAGAATGTAATATTATTTTAATGTAGATCTTACTTGGGTGTCCTTGTATTGGTTCTTTCCTGTTGAGATCCTAGATGTGTTAATTGCAGAACATCCAAATTGTAGTCCTGCATTGTGGTAGATGTCACAGTGTGGGGTACAGAGCCTCATAGGCCAAAAAAAAAAAAAAAAAAAAAAAAAAGACAACACTCACTAGTGTTGAAGAGCAGGTGCATAAACTGTGAGGTTTTCTAGAGGCGTGTTCATTCTTCTTCTGTCCTAAGGAGAGATGTGCGTCTGTCTCTGAAATCAGAGTAGGACAAATAAGTTGTGTATGGATGTTCTTTTCACCTAAGTAATAACATGTTAAAAACTTGAGTGACTACGTAACATGTAAGGAAACCCTGGTGCCATAGTCCTTAAGTGCTGTGACTACTATCTAAATCTAGCAGGTTCTCTGTGAACACTCTGTAGGCCAACGTGAGGGGAAATGAGCCTCGGAGACAGAAGGACCTGTATGATTGGGAGACTACATCAACAGGAGAACAGAAGAACCAGATGGTACCCGACTGTCACCAAAGACAGCCCTGACAGCGAACACAATGCAGAGTCCCTGACATAAGCGTAAGAAGGAGGAGTGTGCACATCAGGAACTCAAAAGACCAGACTTGAGGGTCCAACAGTCTGGAGGGTCCTGTCATGGATTGAACTGTGTCCCCCCCTAAAATGGGGGGGGGCCAGAATTCCCAATATTTTATGATTGTTCTCCATTTTATGATTTTTCCTATGCTATATGTTAGAGGATTAGAGTAGGGCTGTAAATCCCTTCATAAGCTCACCTCCCTGCTTCCCTGTAAAGAGAGTTTCCCTGGAGTATGGCTTGTACCACCCTTTATCCTTTCATCCTAGAAGAGATAAAAGGAAAGGGAAGCAAGCAGAGAATTGGGAACCTCACTCCATCAAGAAAGCAGCACCAGGAGAAGAGCACATCCTTTAGACCAGAGCTTCTGGTGCCCAAATTCTTCCTGAACAAGACTGATCCAACGCAAGGACTTTTCTTCAGAGCCCAAAAGAGGGAAAGTCTTTCCCTGGAGTGGACATCCTGATTTTGGATTTGTAGCCTACCAGACTCTGTCAAAATAAGCTTTTCTTTGCCAAAGCCATCCACTTGTGGTATTTCTGTCAGAGCAGCACTAGCTGGCTAAAAACAAGTCCCTTGGGAACGTGGCCACAGACTTGCTCTTGTCCTAGAGCTGAAACCAGTACTGAAGCCAGCACTTCAGGCAAAGAATGGACTGGACTTGGGGACACAGAGTGAGGCAGGTATGTGTGTACTTTATGGTTTAATATATATGTATCAAGCTGTCCTACTGGTTTCTTTTTAGGGAGAAGAAAAGTGGAGAGGAGAGAAGGGGACAAGTGTTAGTTGAGTGGGTACTGGCAACAAAGAGTAGAAAAGAAGAGTGTGATGTCACAGGGTGAGGAGAGCAGATAGAGTTGCAGAGAGGTGGGTGCTCGAGGTTTTCTGTAGAAAATTGACTTGGATTATAAACTTTCATTTAATTACAGTAAAAAATAAGAAACTCTATAGGCCAGTTCTACTCTGTACTGTAAGGTCTGTGAGTCGGAATTAACCTGATGACAGTGGGTTTGATTTTTTTTTTTTGGTTATCATTTAAATGTGACGTGTCAATGAAAATAATGTAATTATGTAAATTACCCATCTTAGGTAGATTAAAAGAATGTGGCTGTATTTTGAGTCATGAGCAAGGGAGTAGAAAAGTAGAAAGCAGGCCATAGTAAGATCTTCTTAGACTTTCACTTTTTAATCCTGGAATATGCAGCGCCCGTGGCAGTTTGGAACTTTTCTGCCTGTATTCTTCATTAGTGATTTTTATGGCACGGGATAATAAAACCAAAATTATACTTCGTATCTGTTTAAGAGATCTGAATATGTTTCTCAGTGTGCCTCGCTTGGCTTCTGCTTTCAGAAAGAGTTTGTATTATGCTCTCAATCTGTCCGTCACTTTAGGATGAAAGATGAGGCAGTATGGCAGCATGTCCCCAGTGGTGTGGCTGGGCAGTAAGGGCTCTAAGGAAGAGAACCGTAGGACCGCCTTAGGTGGGAAAGGCTTCATGGAACAAGACTGAGCTGAGCCATTTTGGCAGTTGGATGGACAATTGTTTCAGATGAGGGGACTAGTGAGGATGGGGGCGTGGAAGCAACAGTGAGCGAGGGCTGCCATGTAGCTGAGCTGGCAGCCAGCCAGAGGACCAGTAGAGGGACAGTGAGACAGCAGTTAGTGACAAGATGACCAGGTGAGATCTGGACAGGAATGTATAAGGAACCCTGGGCTGTGGAGTTTGAATTCCGACTGAGTACTCACTTGAGGGCACATTGCTCACTCCCTCTAAATCTTCTTTCTTAACTGTAAAATAGGAGTAATAGTGGTGTCCGTCACCTAGGATATTGGAGAATTTAAGGTGGCTGACAGGCTGAGCATAGCGTCTGGCACACAGTAAGCACCCAGATGTTAGCTGCTGCTTCTGTGTGTTACTACTCTCGGTAAAAGCAATTTGTGTTTGAAATGATAAGAAAAATTATTGAATTTTTCAGCAAGGTGATATTTTAACTTGCTAAAAATGACATACAAGGAAATTTGATCTGACTTAATCTGTCTATAGAAATCAGAAAGTTCATGGGAAAAGTTTTATTAAGCAGTTCAGGTTTAGGGTGATGTGGGCTTGAATCAGCACCAGAAATAGAAATGTCTGGGAGAGATGTGAAAGCAAACTGTTGGGTCTTCCTTAGCTGGATAGATGTGCAGGACAACGATAGAGTGTGGAAAGCAATGCTGCTAAACACATTTGAGGCTTATAGGCAAAACTATCTTTGTGTTTATATCTTAGTTTTTTCCTTGCAGTTCTTAAATATGTAGATCATCTTTCCTTCAAGAGGAAGAGAACATTTCATTTTGCTAGTGTCTTTAGTATACCTTCTTATATGAAACTGAAAAAGATTTACTAAAAATCGTAAAAATACATTGGTCTAAATAGCATATATGGAAAGTCAACGGAAAGAGAGAAACATTAAATAATTAATAAAATGTCCTCTTTTTTTATGGAAGAATATTCTCACTGCCTTGTAGGTGCACATGGCACCTGCGTATAGATGGTGCAAAGGGGCTGCATTTGACTGCTAACCAAAAGGCTAGTAGCCCCATGGCAGAAAGGCCAGAAACATGCTTTCCATAAAAGTTACAGCCAGTACAAACCTATGGAGCTTGGTTTTACTTTATAACCCATGGAGTCACCATAAATTGGAATGTACTCAGTGGTAATGGTTTTTTTTTTTTTTTTTTGGTATGAACAATGTGGAGCTCAGTTTTCTCCTGCTTTATGTCGTAGACATATATCCACATTCAACCATCAGCTGACCTTAAAGGCTGGATATCAGCCACCATACTTAATACCAGTTCCTGTTCAGTCAGTTCTGACATGTGGTAACCATATGTGTGTCAACCTAGAACTGTGCTCCAAAGGGTGTTCAGTGGATGCTTTTTTTAGACATGGATCACTAGATGTTTTGTCCAAGGTACCCCCTGGGGGTCTTGAACCTCTAGCCTTTCAGTCAGCGGCTCACCACATTAACCCATTTGAGCCACCCAGGACGCCACACCACTATACTAAGAAATACTATTTCAGTAAAAGTCAAGGACCAGTAACTAGCATTCATGCTGACTGTGTGCTCTTTCATCTCAGTTTCTAAGACAGCATCTTTTAGAAATCTTCTTTATAAAAAAAATATGCTTTTGTAAGTGTATTGTACCTACACTGCATTCCCCAAAAGTCTATCAAGACAGTCCTGTGTGAGGGAAACCACTGTAGAACCATGGTTGGTGTGCATTTTCAGTGACATTTTCCAGCTATTGACATTTTCTTGTAGATCTGTCTGATGAGCTTGACTCAGGATTATATAAGTGTAATTAACCAGGCGCAAGCAGAAATTTGTCTTAAGCTCAGCAATCTTTTCTTCTCTTGATTTTTTGTCTCTTTTTTTTTTGCCTAACATTTAATAGATGGGCTTTGAATAATAACTGCCTGAGTGCTGAGGCCTCTTGCTACCCCCTGAGAACAACGTTATGATTCCTTGAGATGGAATTACTGTGTTGTGAAGTTAAATCTAAGGCTCTACTTGAATCGGTGACAGTATATGTAGACAGATTATTTCTTAACTCATTTTTACAATGATGAGATCAATGAGTTGGAAAAGGCTGCCAGAATTTTCAGGGCTGTAATTGAGTTGTGGCGTTCCCATAAATCATGTAAGCCTCCTCCCCTGCACTGGCGTTTTCCATGAAGCTCAGCCCTCCCTAATGTTAGTGACAAAGCAAAAGGCAACTTCTTATGTGACTCCTGTATAATCTTAAAAATGCTTCTGTGTGGGGTGAAAATTTCCCCTTTGGAGAAGGGAAAAAAGGCTTATTTAACTGCTTGGAGGGAAAAAACCCACTTAAATGTGTCTGTGGGGAGAAGAAGTTCATGGCAGGTAACTGGAATTTATAGAAGAGAGAAAATTCTTTAAAGCTTGTCTCCTAGTGGTGTGGGTTTTTCCGCCCTTCACTTCTAATAGCTTTTATTTTAATTTCTAGTTTTGAATCCAAGCAGCTGTCACTCTCTTTATAGCCTTCTTTGAAACTCGCAGAGCGTAGGAGGTAGCAGAGCTGTCTAAGAAACATCTTTTCAAACCAATCCAAGTATTGTTTATCCTGAATGAAATAGAATTTTTAAGGCTGTCACGAATGACTGATTGGAAATGTTTTCTTTGATAGCTGGGAAGGTGAACAGAAACCTTGACAGGAATGGTGTTTTCTTGGTGTGGACAATTCTAAGTGACCTCTGCTACTCAGAAGACTCTTATGGACCATGATAAAAATTACCAGGAAATGTGGTCTACAATTAATATAATGAAACAAATCCCTTGCCTAGTTCATTTTTACTTATTGAATCCTCACGAGCTGATGGAGGAAAGAAAAACTGTACAAGACTGAATCAACCATAGAGATGACTCCTAATTATGTTTGTCCTAAGTTGCCTGTAGTTAACTTCCGTTAGCTTTGTAGAGGAAGCTGCACAGCCTGACTCCCTTTGATTGCTTATTCTGCCTTCAGTGGCATTCTTGTGGGCTTTCTGAGCAGTAGTTACAAGGAGTCCAATACCACGTTTGGATTAAAAAATCTTCAAGCCTGCGAGAATGAGTTATTGAGCTGACAAGTTTGAATCTACTCATATTTTGTAAAATCAACATCATGTTTTTTTCAGCTTGAAAATCTGGTTGTGGTCATGATTTTGGTTATCTGTTTGGGTCAGAATATAAATAGTGGTTATTTAAGTCTCTGTTTATTATTTTAAGGTATACTCTTCAAGATCTTTATAGTTGGTGCAAGCACGTGGTACAAAATTCAGGCAGTAATGCTAATGAACAGTTTTATATACCATATTAGGCACCAAATACAGCTCTTACAAACATTTGCTAAATGTATGTAATTGCCACATCAATCCTCTAGGTAATATTGATGTCCTTGTTTTACAGTTGGGGAAATTGAGGCTCAGAGAGATTCAGTGACTTACCTGAGTCTAATAGCTAGCGGATGAAGCTGGGATTGAACCCAAGCAGTCTGACTCTACAAATGCCAAACCAAAGGATGCAGTAAATAGTTGGTTTCTTCTCCAGAGTTAACAACATTGCTGATTTTCTTGTGAATCTTTTCACAGATAATCTGTGCATCTAAAGCAGTATGTCAGCTCACCAGACCAAAAGCCAAACCTGTCACCATCAAGCAAATTCCAAGTCATGGTGACCTATAGGACCATGTGGAACTGCCCTATAGAGTTTTCGAGGAATGACTAGGAGATTCAAACCACTGATTTTTGATTATCATTCGTTTGTAGCTGTTAACCACTGTGCCACTTAGTCTTTTTTTTTCCAAGAGTATCTTTTAGTTTCCGCCATTTAAAAAATTGAAGGCCTGTTTTATTTTAAGGCAATCAGAGTTGTAGTTTTGATATAGGAGATGAAGGAGAAAGAAGAGCCAGAGACGACTATGAGCCTGGGGTGTGATATAGTTGAGCAAAAATGGGCTGTTTAGGAGGTGAAAGTGGGAGAGAAAGCACCTTGTTTTATCTCAGTGATATGGTATTAAGTTACTACAAATAACATTTCATCATGATTTATGCAATTACTTATGTATATGAACACATGTCTTGGGTGAATTATGATAAAGCTATCTCTGGTACCTGTTTTAACAGGCTGTTAGACATTTGGAAATAGAATGCATTCAATAATTTGTTGCTGCCTGGAAATACTGAATTTTGTTGTTACTTTCTTATCTTTGCTCCACTTCTCTTTTTTGAAAAAGCAATTTTAATAGATAATATACAGTCACACTCTGCATAATGTCTGTGGGGCAATGTCTGACTGTGTGTATGCTGTAGTCTATGCATAAAATATAAACACTTCCAGATACATTAAAATGTCTTTAACGTCATAGTACAGTAATAGTAATAATAATGTTTGGATGCCTGTTGTAAAGTAGTGCCTAGTTTTTCTTACAAACCATTGTATATACCTCAAATTTTTAATATAATAGGTTTTTCGGGAGGTAGGTTCGTAGCTATGGGTTGGACATTCATAACCCGGGGACTGCCTATGTAAACTGTGGTGTTGACACAATGTCCAAAGCACACAATATCCTGTTTCACAGAATGTGTCGTGAATGTTAAGAAATATATGACTGTATTTCTCTGCCTTAAAAACCAAAAAAAGTGTTAAAAAAGGTACAAAGTGGAATGCCCATTGACTCACTTCTGGAACTCTACTGCGTCTGGAAACTGGATCTTAACTGGTGATGTTAAGAGGTTGAACCGTATAAAATTGCCCTTTTTATGTGTGAAAAATGTCTAATGTCATCGATATCAAATGTTTTCTGCCATTTGGTGGGTCAAACCTAGGCAAGTACCAGTAGTTTCATGTGGATAAACCTATAATTTCTTCTGTGTCTTTCCAACAATCTTTGCATATGTATAAGCAAATATGACTGTAGATTCTTATTTCTCCCCTTGTGCAACCAAATCAGTTCTGGACCCTATTATTAGTTTTTTGTTTATTGTATCTTGTGCTGTTTCCTATATCTTCTTTTTTTTTTTTTTAACAGTTACAGTAATCAATGTATTCTGTTGTGTAGATGTGTCAGCAACAGGACCTTGTGTTTTCCAGCCCAGCTGAACACAGTTAGATAGATGCAAGTACCTCACTAACCACACACAGGATCCTAGGCTTCCAGTGATGAAACTAAAATTGTTTTCACAAAAATAATATACATGGTATGGTAGTGAATGAAGAAAAATGAACTATAAAACAGAACTTTAAATATAACCTCACTTTTAGAGGAAGAACTGTGTGAATAAGTATTGTAAGAAAAAAGTAAGTCTGGACAAATGTTAATCAGTCTTGAGAGTGGTCATCATTAGTGGGTGGAATTCTGATGATTCTTTTAACATTTATTTGTGCTTTCTGCTTTTTTCTGTAGTACATTACTTGTTATACATAATACACATGTACATATATATGCAGAAATACAGTGACTTTTTTAATTAGATGGAGAAAGAAATCATCAACTTTGGAAAGAGAAGAAACCTTGGATAAGTAAAGCACTACTGAAGAAGAAGAACACACTAGGAGACCGCTTACCCCCTGACTTTAGAACTTATTACACTGCCATAGAGTAATAAACAAAACAGCCTGGTACTGGTACAAGAAGAGACAGATGGACCAATGGAGCAGAGTTGAGACCCCAGAGATGATGCCACCAACCTCCTGTGAACAGCTGATATTTGACAAAGCCTCCAAGATTTTAAACTGGGGTAAGAACAGTCTCTTTAACAAATGGTACTGGGAAAATTGGATATCCATCTGCAGAAAAATTGAAACAAGACTGATATCTCACACATTGTACAGAAACCAACTCAAATTGGATGAAAGACCTAAATATCAAATCTAAAATGGTAAAGCTCACCCAAAGTAAAATAGGATCAACAGTGGAAGTTTTAATACTCAGTGTAGACAGACTTCAAAATCTGACAAAAAAAGCACATTCAACAGAAGAGAAAATAGATGGGAATTACTAAGAATCAAACACTTTTGCTCATCCAAAGACTTCATCAAAAGAATTAAAAGGGGAAAAAATATTTGGCAACTCTATGTCGGACTGATGTCTGATCTCCATAATCTATAAGGTATTACAAAATATCAACAAGAAAAGGATGAATAATCCAATTAAGCAATGGGCAAAGGAGATGGACAGACATTTCTCTAGAGAAGATACCCAGACAGCCGAATGACACAAGGAGAATTGCTCACAATCATTAGCTATTAAAGAAATTCAAATCAAAACAACAATCAGATACCATCTCACCCCAACAAGGTTGGCCATGATCCAAAAAACACAAAACAACAAATGCTGGAGAGGTTGTGTAGAAATTGGAACTCTCCTACACTGCTGTGAGATTGCAAAATGGTACAACCTCTTTGGAAAACGGTCTGGCAGTTCCTTAAAAGGCTGGAAATAGATATACCATTTGATCCTGTAATTCCACTGCTTGGAATTTATCCTTCAGAAACAAAGGCTGTCACATAAACAGACGCATGTGCACGAATGTTTGTGGCAGCACAGTCCCCAATAGCAAAAAGTTGAAATCAACCCTGATGGGCTTCAGCAGATGAATGGATAAGCAAACTATGGTACATATATTCAGTGAAACACTATGCTATGATAAAAAATAATGACAGTTTTAGAAAACATCTCCTAACATGGTCTCATTTGGAAGAGATCATGCCAAGTGAAATCAATCAGTGTTAAAAGGAAAAATTTTGTATGAGACCCCCATTATAAGGACTTAACAAGAGAATTATCCACAGAAGAAAATGACTGTGTTGGCTACCTGGGTGGGTGGAGGTCTGAGGGTTTATCATAGATGAGATAATTGATAGATGTTAAAAATTTTGTTCTTTTACTTAATTAATAAAAAATTAGAAAGTTTAAAAAAGCAAAAAAGAAATAACGTATGTATGTCATTTGAAGAAGGTTCAGCTTTACATTGACGCAAGCTGTGCTGTGTAGTTTATTTGTTGGCTGTAAGCTGAAGAATTTAAAGTAGAAGAAATGAGAATTAGAGACGTAGAGTAAAAGTATATGGAGTCACCCTGGCGTGAATTGACCTAGAGAACCTTCGTTGGCACCATGCTGAGAATAGTCAACTCTTGATGCTTAGTGTGCACCTAGGCTATTCTCACATAGTCACATTGTCCTCGAATTTTGAGGATCACTGTTATTGGAATGGCAACCCTAGTAGCATAGTGGTTAAGTGCTGTGGCTACTAACCAAAAGGCTGGCAGTTCAAACCCACCAGGTGTTCCTTGGAAACTCTACGTGTTCTACTCTGTCCTATAGGATCGCTGTGAGTTAAAATCAACTTGATAGCAGCAGGTTTGGTTTGAGTTTTTTATTACTGGAAATGGAGCCCTAGTGACACAGTGGTTAGGTGCTTGGCTGCTAGCCAGAATGTTGACAATTCAGAGCCACCAGCCTCTGCTTGGAAACCCTATGGATTTCTGTTCTGTAGGATCACTATCAGTTGTAATCAACTCCATGGCGATGGGTTTGTTTTTTGGCTTTTACTCGAAATGAGAATTTGATGTAAGCAAAGAATTTTATTGAGTGGCAGGTTGTTTGTGGTTAAGTTTGGAATTATTAAGCTAACCTCAATTTAAATCCCTGCTCCCGTCTTACCGTCTTTGGTAAGCTCAGCAAATTCCCCTCTAAGCCTTTACAGGTTTAGGGCAATAACTTCATAGGGCTTTTACGAGGAACAGATGACTTAATGGATGTAAAGCGTTCAGTACATGGTAGATGCTCAAGAATTCATAGTTATATTTTCTTGAAGGCCCAGTACATGAAATAGGAGGGCTTCAGATAGACTTTCACAGAAAATGTAACAGTTCTGTCAGTTATCTACTTAAGGAGATGTTACTTTTGGTGGGTTTTGTCCACTGTAAGGTGTAGTGTGTAGGTATCTTGGTTGCTAGAGTCTTAACCTGTCAATTGATAACAGCTGGGATCCTTTAGGTGAAAAGAACAAGGAGAAGAGGCCAGGTAAGTAGCAAGGGGGTCCAACAGCCTCCAGTGTCTCAGCTGGACTAAGGTTTGTGTTTTGAGCACAGGACTCTGAATTTCCTGTGCTGACAAAACCCAGGAAACCCTGGTGGTGTAGTGGTTAAGTGCTATGGCTGTGAGACAAAAGGATGAAAGTTTGAATCCACAAGGCACTCCCTAGAAGCTCTGTAGGGCAGTTCTGTTGGGTCACTGTGAGTCAGAATCACCTTGATGGCACTGTTTTTTTTGGGGGGGGGGAGGTTGGTTATTAGATTACTGTTTGATTTCTAACGATAATAGCATAGGGTTGTTATACTTTTCATTTGTTTATGTAACTAAAAAATCTCTATCTGAATAAATGTCACATGACTGTGATTATATAAAAATGTTCTCTAAGCAGGTAGCTATGACTTCTATTGACATTGCAACTGAACTGGTCATATTTGCTGTGTAGCTGAATTGCTGCAGACTTCTGTCAACCTATGCAAGTCGTAGGGCTGGTTCGTTGTATTGTAACCTAATGCTTATTAGCTGCTGTTATAATTTTATAACGGGAGAGTCTGTATTTTATGTCATGTGATTACAATACAGCTGCTTCACTATCAGCATGTTCTAGTATATACTTTCAGCAGTATATACTTTTTGGGGCAAGTATGATACTTAATTTATTTTTTTTTAAGTCCTTGAGCAAGGCTGTATAGAAAATTAACTTTATAATTTTATGGCTTTTTTTTTTTTAAATTACATCTTTTCATGGCTTGACATGGCATTTTAATTTATATTTCAAGAGTTGCCTTTTCTTTTATTCAGCTTCTTTGGGGATTTGTATCTGTATGTAGTTTGGCTTTTTTGTATTGCATTTGGAATACGGCGTGGGAGAGGCTTTTGCTTGAGAGTCACTTCTCTTTTACTGGACAGAATTTCAGTATTTCAGATAAAAGAGACTATATTATTGTAAAAATGGTGTAGGGGCCCTGTCTGACTTCCTGCGTCTCCACTAGGAGGGAGAAGAAGCAGAGTCGACCTCTCTGTGGACACCAGCCCGCCCTCTCACAGCACTCTGTATTTCTCTCTAGGGTTCAGTAATTCATTGCTGAGTGACCACACAGAACTCACAGACAGACTGCATATTCAGTTGTAGGGTTTATTATGAGTTAAAATTTAGGCTCAAGAACACTCAGGACGTAGTACTTCCCTCAGGGCAGCCCCTTCCTGGCCCTCAGGCGCTGCCCAAAGGCACTCAGCTTTCTGCCCATGGGTGGGAAGGCCTACCCTGCTGTAGAGTCTCTGTCGCTACATCTCTCCTTGGTGGTGGTAAGCTTCTCCCATCTCCTCTGGAATTACCTCTCTTTTAAGGCAAAACTGATGAATCCCCTTTTAGGCCACAATTGCCCTGTCACACAGTCAGCTGGGTGGGAGTTACAGGATCAGGGCTGGAAAGGCCACACCCAGAAGTGACCACAGTGAATTATCCTCGTGTAGTCACTGACCCTCATCATCAGTCTCTTAGCTTCATTACTTGGTTCGCATAGTAGTTTGCCCTATTTCATGAGGGCATGTCCTGCCCCTTCGCCAGCATGGCATTGCTTTAAGTTGTACTGTAGCTGAGAACCAGGGTTAGTGAAGCTTTAGGAGCCTTTCCTTTCACATAAGCAGTTTTAACCTGACTTTGAGTGCATCTTTCACTACTGAGAAACACAGTGAGCTTTCTTTCCTTAATGGTACAGTTGGCCATGGTTTTACCCAATGTAACACTTAATGGAAGATTTCTGGGCAAAGAATGTAGACTATATTCAACAGTAATCATTTGCTGCTTACTACTCTGTGGACAGAAACTCTGGTGGTGCAGTGGTTAAAGTGCTAGGCTGCTAACCAAAGGGCAACAGTTGAAACCTACCATCCCGCTGCCCTGGGGGAGAAAGATGTAGCAGTCTGCATCCATAAAGATTACAACTTTGGAAACCCTATGGAACAGTTCTGCTCTGTCCTTCAGGCCACTATGAGTCAAAATCAACCCTGTGCAAGTGGATTTAGTTACTCTATGGACAGAAAGAATTTCCCTTGAATGGTTGGTTTGGATTTGCTTTTTAAGAAAAAATACTCAATTACACTTGCAATTTTTAAAGTTGAATTTTAAAGTCAAACTTTGAGTTTCCTAATCTATCTTTGCTATTCTAATTTGTTTAAAGAGGAATTGTGTTTGTGGTGTAGTCCTTAAGTGCTCCAGCTGCTAAGCAAAAGACCAGCAGCTCAGATCTACCAGATTTTCCTTGGAATCCCTATGGGGCAGTTCTCCTCTGTCTTTTAGGGTTGCTGTGAGTTGCAATTGACTTCAGTGACGGTGAGTTTGGTTTTGGGGTGTGTGTGTTTCCAGTGAAGTGTAAGATACAATGACCTGGAACTCTTTAATTCTTCTTGCCTAAGTTTTGAGAAAGATAAGAATAAATTTCTGGCCTGAAAAATATTTCCATTTAGTTCTTACCTGTTTGATGCCATAATTGGTAGTACTTGATAAACAAAGTTATCTCACTTCTTTGGCCATTTCAGTTGCTGAGGTAGACTAGCACATGGAAAGATGTGAGGTGAGTGCCAGATATTCGTTGGCTGCTTAGGTGGTAATTTGGTTTGGGATCTGACCATGACCCTTCTCATCAGGCCATGGTGCTAATACACTGTTCTACAGTGACCAGTCATTCCTTTTGGGTGCTGCATCGTCCAGTTAGATAAGGTCATGGAACTCATGAGGTTCTCACCCAGCCAAGCATCTGGGAAGCTTGTGAAGGAACAAGGCTACGCACTTTTCCTTAGCAATCAAGGAGATGGACTACTTGGAAGAAACCAATCTTAGATAATCAAGGCAAGATAGGCTGTTCCTTAGTGTTGTTTGAGTGTAGCCTTTTCCCATTTGTCCTGAGTTGTGAAGTAAGTTCGAGTATCTGTCAGCTTTGTGGCTCAAAGTCAGTAATTATGTGGAAGTGGTGGTGCTAAGGATAAGATGCAAAAACAAGACTGTCATCATGTTTGTAGCTGTAGTACGTAATAAGCTATTCTGAAAGACATGCTCCTTTATTCAGAGTTGGAGCTTGTGAATGTATCACTGTCTACAGCAGTTTTACTCAGTAGTTTGAAGGCAAGCAGATGTTATGATGTACTTCCAAGAGTTGGGTAGGGAGAATGAAGCTATGGAAAACCAGGGTGTCCTTGCATATTCTGGTTAAAAGCAGAATTCCAAACTAGGCAGGTCATTCATTGCTTTAGCATGACAGATCAATGACATATCATTTCTTAAGTGTCAAGTACTACTCTTTGTCCTGTATTAGCCACTTTTCAGTAAATGATACTACTTGGTGAGCTCTACTATTCTGATGCAGTCAGTCATTAGAGAGCTCATGGTAGCTAGCCATATCCTTCATCTCTGTTATGCTGAAAATTCAGTTGTTATTTTCCATCCCATTATGAATGTTGGCTGAGAAATGTTTTCTTTCTCTCCTCTTTCTACTGTTACACATATAAAACTTTTCCTTGGTTCCTAAGTGTGTTCCACTTTAGTTATAGAGATCACCTCCACATTTGCTGTTGAGCATTAGGTTTTGTTTAACATCAAGTGGAGCAGTATTATGGGCAATGGGGAGGGAAAACATAAGTTTTGGCTTATTCTGGTTTGTACTAGAATACGTTTCTACAGAATAGTGTACTAGTTAGTTACACTATTACTGTATGATCATAAACTAGTTTTTGCCATTGTGTAAAATATAACAACCTAGACTTTTATTTTAGCCAGAAATTATGTCCATATATATGAAGTGAGTTTGGAAGTACTTTTTTTGAGACTAGGATCGTCTTTCCCTTTCAGTAACATTAGGAGGCAATACCATTATGGTTTGAAATGCATTTTATTAATGTCGTGCTGTCTGTCACATGATGGAAACTAGGACATGAATATTTACTGCTTAGTTCAAAGGTTATAGCATAAACAGGCTTATATAACTTAGCAAAACAAACCAACAAACGAATTCTCTTCCTAATCCCTGTTAATAATCCCCTCTCAGCTTCAGCCTCTTCCCATCAACTTCACTCGAAGGGCTGTTAGCCAGGAGGAATCAGATTGCCATTGCAACTTTTGCCCCAGAGATGTTTATCTTTGACAATATCCTTTTTCTCTTCCCTACCGAATGAGCCCAGTTTAGCTTCAGATGCCAAGCCTAAATTCTCTTTCTTGAGTCTTCCTTGTAGACGTCATCATTTGAGGAGACTCAAAGTCTCTGTCAGCTGGGCAAAGAAGAGGGTGAAATATTCTAAGCTTGCTATTTGGTGTCCCTATTTAAAAGAAAAGAAGTTCAGGATGCCAAGAGGATAATTATATGCCGAATGACTGGAAGATCCAGGCACAGGGGACAGGAGTGTGGGATGGTTGTTAACCAGACCAACTTTACTTGCTCTGTCCTCGTGAAAGAGTGAGTCAGACTAATTTTGGTTGAAGATACTCTCAAAAGTAAATTATGTTTAAACCTTTAGATTTATTGCTGTGTATTTAGAATAAGCTTCCATATGTTAGGAACCCTAGTGGCATAGTGCTTACAAGCTTGGCTGCTAACGATGTTAGTAGTTTGATGGTTCAGAGCCACCAACTCCTCCTTGGAAACTCTGGGGCAGTTCTACTCTGTCCTGTAGGGTTGGTATGAGTCGGAATTTACTCTACAGCAGTGGTTTTATATGTTAAGTCACAGTTTCTCATTGATTCTCTGTTTTTTAAATTTTGGAGTTGTGCCCCCCCACCCCACTCTCCTATGTCCTGAAAGCCTTACTAGTCTTGCTGATTGTCTCTGGCATTTTGGGTTTTTTCTTTTTTCCAGAAAGTCAAATTACTCTTGCTGATTTCCTGTGAAATTTTGCCAGTTTTCCCCCAGCAAGGCTTATATACTAATAAATTGTAAAAACAATATTTAAGAATACAAGTTTTGCATTTGATAAAGTCCGACACCCATTCATGCTAAAAACTCTTAGCAAAATGGCCATAGACGGCAAATTCCTCAACACAATAAGGGCCATTTATACAAAGCCAATTGCCCACATCATCCTGAATGGAGAGAGACTGAAAGACTTTCCCTTGAGATCAGGAACTGGACAAGGATGCCCACTGTCACCTCTCCTATTCAACATTATGCTAGAAGTTCTAGCCAGAGCAATTAGACAAGACGAAGAAATAAAGGGCATCTGCATCGGCAAAGAGGAAGTTAAAATCTCCCTGTTCGCAGATGATATGATTGTATATGCAGAGAACCTCAAGGAAAGTAAGCTACTCAAACTGATAGAAGAGTTCAGCAAAGTCTCAGGATACAAGATAAACATAAGTAAATCAGTAGGATTCCTTTATACCAACAACGAGACTGTTAAGGGGGAAATTATCAAATCAATACCATTTACGATAGCCCCTAAGAAGACAAAGTACCTAGGAATTAATCTAACCAGAGAAACAACAGACCTTTACAGAGAGAAGTACAAGCCCTTACTACAAGAAACTAAGAGAGACTTAGATAAATGGAAAAACCTACCCTGCTCATGGATAGGAAGACTTAACATTCTGAAAATGTCTATTTTACCCAAAGCAATTTATTTATACAATGCAATCCCAATACAATTTCCAGCATCATTTTTTAATGAGATGGAGAAACAAATCACCCATTTTGTTTGGAAAGGGAAGAAGCCCCGGATAAGTAAGGTACTACTAAAGAAGAAGAACACACTGGGAGGCCTCTCATGACCTTAGAACATACTACACTGCCACAGTGGTCAAAAGAGCCTGGTACTGGTACAAGAACAGACAGATTGATCAATGGAACAGAATTGAGACCCCAGAGATGACACCATCTGCCTATGAACAGTTGATATTCGACAAAGGCCCTAAGACATTAAACTGGGGTAAAAACAGTCTCTTCAACAAATGGTGCTGGCAAAATTGGTTATCCATCTGCAATAAACTAAATCAAGATCCATATCTTACACCTTATACAAAAACCAACTCCAACTGGATAAAAGACCTAAATATCAAACCTAAAACGATACAGCTCATCCAAGAAAAGGTAGGAACAACAATGGAAGTTTTAATACACAATGAGGACAGACTGCAAAATCTGTCAAAGAAACCTCAATCAACAGAAGAGAAAATAGATAAATGGGAACTATTAAGAATCAAACACTTTTGCTCATCCAAAGACTTTATTAATAGAATTAAAAGAACACCCACAGAATGGGAAAAAATATTTGGCAACTCTATGTCAGACCGATGCCTGATCTCCATAATCTATAAGATACTACAAAATATCCGTAAGAAGAAGAGAAACCATCCAATTAAGCAATGGGCAAAGGAGATGGACAGACACTTCACTAAAGAGGCGATCCAGGCAGCCAAAAAACGCATGTGGACATGTTCATGATCTTTAGTTATTAAAGAAATTCAAATCAAGACAACAGTGAGATACCATCTCACCCCAACAAGATTGGCCATGATCCAGAAAACACAAAACAACAAATGCTGGAGAGGCTGTGGAGAAAGTGGAACCCTCCTACACTATTGGTGGGGTTGCAAAATGGTCCAGCCTCTTTGGAAGGCAATCTGGCGCTTCCTTAAAAAAATGGATATTGATATACTATTTGACCCAGTAATTCCACTACTTGGAATATATCCTACAGAATCAAGGCCTTTCACACCAACGGACACATGCACCAGAATGTTTACTGCAGCACAGTCCATGATAGCAAAAAGATGGAATCAACCCAGTTGCCCAAAAATAGAAGAATAGATAGGTAAACTGTGGTACATATACTCAATGGAGCACTACGCAATGATAAAGAATAACTATGATTCCAGGAAACATCTCCTAACCTGGTTTCAACTGGAAGACATTATGTTGAGTGAAAGTAGTCAGCGACAAAAAGACAAATACTGTATGAGACCTCTACGATAAGACCTCAAAATCAGACTTGTGTATAGAAGAAAAGACCCTTTGACAGCTGCCAGGGAGGGGAGGGAGGGAGGGTGAGGGGGGCAGGGTTTAGTTTAGATAGTTAGTAGAAATCTAGTTGGGAGAAAGCGGTGATAGCACACATTAGAAACAAGAACAACATTAAGTGGACTTCAGCATAACTTGAGTACTCCTTCCGTCTTAATACTGCAAGGATAGAGTAGCTGGGACAGGGGGCGGGGGACCATGCTCTTAGGTGAATTCCAGGCCAATTGGCACAACTAGTGTTTTGCTAAGAGAGCTGTCTGCACCCCACATTGGTGAGTGGCGTCTGGGGTCTTAAAAGCTGCCAAGCTGCCATCCGAGGACACAGCAAATGGTTCCAACTCAGCAGGAACGGATGCTCACCGAGGACCAAAATGACATGTGGTAAAGACAACCGAGAAGGCAGAGAGACCCACAAGCGTGAGTGCCTACATTGACTTGGGACCGGAAGAACCGGATGGTGCCTGGCCACCACCAGTGATAGCCACGATGGAGCTCACAGAGAGGAGTCTCACTGGCAACACAAGAATAAAAAGGGGTGCATCCTGAGATCTCCACTAAAAGACCTCAACTGATGGTCCAGTGGTTTTGGGGTTCCTCTGAGAGCATGGTCCCCTGCCCTGATGCTGCCCTTTCCCATAAATTATAACAAAGGTCCACTCTTTGGACAGGAATGTAATGGACTTGACAATGCAGAGTGACCATATATTGGAAGCACTTTATGGTTCTGTACATCTATAGGATATCATCTTGCTGACCTCTGGCTGGAGGAAGGGGAGTGGACGGAGAGGAGGGGAAAGGAGGCTTTTGGGGGGATGAGACATGTGTGGAGCAGAGAGGAATAGTGTGCAGTCACCGGGCAGGGAGAGCAGTGGAAGCTGCATATAGGTGGGCATGTAAATTTATACGTGAATGCACATTTTCACTCAGTCATGTTAAATTAAAAAAAAAAAAAACAATACAAGTTTTTGCTCTGCAGTAGCCTGGTTGTCTTCATGATAACCATCAAGTTGATTCTGACTCATAGCAGCCCTGTAGGACAGATTAGAACTGCCCCATAGGTTTTCCAATATTATGTTTACAGAAGCAGACTGACATCGTACTCGCACAGAGTGGCTGGTAGGTTTTAACCTGCAACCTTTCTGTTAGCAGTTGAGAGCTTACTGTGCCACCACGGTGTGTCTTGTGTTAATGACAGTATACAAGTGACCCGTGTTGCATGAGCACCAAACCAGTTGCTGTTCAGTTGATTCTGGCTCATGGGTCCCATGTATGTCCAAGTAGAACTGTGCCCCATCGGGTTTTCAAGGCTGTGACCTTTCAGAAGCAGACTGTCAGCTCTTTCTTCTAAGTCACCTCAGGGTGGACTTCAACCTCTATCTTTTGTTAGCAACTGCACCTGTTAACGCTTTATACTACTGAAGGACTCCACAATGAGTGTATCAAACATGTCAGTAAAGTTGAGTTTCATTGAGAGTTCATATGGACTGAATTTAATTTGAGTATTTAAACAGCCACAATGACTTTTTTACGAGCAATACTTAGGAAAGCTGTGTACTTAAACATGACATAAAATGTCCTTAACTGGTCTTCATATTTTCCATCTTAAGCTATAAAGTTATTTTTGTTATTATTTTCTTATGTCTCACAAATTTGGGTATGAAATAGTTTTATTATTATTAAATATCTCAATTCCTGTTATGATTTTCTTTTTAACTGTATCTAGTTTCTCAACATATGGAAATTAAAAAAATTTGTTCTTTAGTGTATTAAATCCTAATTATTTGGCAATTATGATCTGATAAGGAAATCTGTATAATATTTATCGTTTGGAATTTATTAAGACTTTATAGCCTTTCTTTAAAATATTTTGTGTTCTTGAAAAAATATGTATCTTTGGCTAATTGTGAGTTGTGTGTGTCTGTGTGTGTGTGTCTGCACATGTATATAAAACAGATTATAATATTTGTTTACCAACTGTGGATATCTCTTTTTAAATTTTTATTACCTGATACCACTACCTGAGAAGGGTATGTTAAAATTTCAACTGAATTGTCAATTTTTTTCTTACAGTTTGTTACTTGAGGCTATATCACTAAGTGCTTTTCTTCTTATTCAGTTATTTAAATGTCCCTGTATCAGTATAAATGGCTTTCTTTGCCCCTCATTCAGTTTATGAAAGTCATTACCTTTCTTTTGACTGATATTTGCCAGTTGTATCCATCTTTGTGCTGTCTTTTCAGTATTTCTTTTTATATTCAACGTATTGTTGGATTTTAAAAATGTATTTGGAGAGTTCCTGTCTTTCAATTGGTGAACTTAATCCATGTATATATTTTTTAATTACCATTATATAAGGATAGCTGTCATATTTCATATTTGTTATTTAATGAATTTTTCTTTTTTATTTCTCACTTTCTCTTTAATAAATTAAGGATCATTTTGCTGTTTCCAGTGATATATATTTTTGTTTGTTTCTAAGGTAGCTAGCTTTATTTTTGTGACTTATACTCTCATTTACCTGTTGATGTCTTAAAGTCAACTGTACTCTCCTTCCGTCGCCGTTAACCAGTAAGCTAGTGGACCGTCATGTCCTTTCAGCCTTCCAGCGTTGGATAATCACGTTGGTATTTTGTAGATTTTGGGTTTTGGATTATTCCGGTTATTTTTTTCCCTTAGAGTTTCTGTCAAAATGCTACCAGTAGACATCACTGAATTCGTTAAGCACCGTATATTTCTTCCTTTATTTGAATACATAAGGAATGTCTCTAAGAGTATTATCAGTATAGGTCTTTGGCAAATGCTTGGAGATTTTTATTATGATCTCACATTTGAATGGTAATTTGGCTGGATAAAAAATTCTGTGCTAAAATTTATTTTCCTTTAACACTTTAAGGGAAACCCTGGTGGTGTAGTGGGTTAAGTCCTACTCCCGCTAACCAAAAGGTCAGCAGTTCACATCCACCAGGCGCTCCTTGAATACTCTGTGGGGCAGTTCTGCTCTGGCCTCTAGGATCACCATAAGTGGCGTCTGACTTGACGGCACTGGGTTTTTAATACTTTAAAAGTACTACTTTAGTTGGTTTCTAGACTTTTGAAAAGTCAGATGTCAGTGTGGTCCTGTTTATTTTTTATGTCATCTCTTTCTGTCTGGATGCTCTCTCTCTTTTTTTTTTTTATTTTATATTTGTAAATTTTGCAGTGATAAGTTTAATATGTGTAATTGTTTTTTCCCCTCTTTGGTACTCTGAGCCCTCTATGTGGAGCTCTTTGAAGGTTTTTTACTTGTGAGTAACTGGTCATTATTTCTTTAAATATTTCTTCCGCCTGTTTTAATTGGATTAATTGGATTAATTCAATTAATTGGATTAATCTCTTTTGGATTCCCGATGTTAGCAGTTCTACTTGTACCTTTGTATTGTCAATGTCTACATGTCTGAGAGACAAACCCTGCAGGATTTTAATATCTGGCTGGTTTTGCACTGTTCAGGTGTTCCTAGAGATAGTAGGGCTTTGTCTTTCGCTCTCACTGACCTCATAGTGCTCCCGAAGTTTCAGTGCCACATAAATGGTTAACAGGCAGTAGATACTTTTTAAATGTTATTTTGCTGTTGTTGGCTGTATGTAGAAAGAAATAAGTGTGTTTCCCTTAAAATTTTTAATGACACCTAGACTGGAACTTTCCTGACAGACTTCATAGTAAGTCTTACTGTATTGTTCTCCAAATAGTCATTTTTTTTTCTCAGGGAATCTCTTTTTGATCCCATTAACTATGTGATATTAGAAGCTTGTACGATTATTCTGACCTGGCAGGAAAAGCATTTTGTGCAAGCGGAGCCAGAATCGTATGTATTACTGGGAGATTTCTTGAATTCAGTTCAATTTATATACCAGAATTTTTTATTTTGTTTTTTCTGTCCTCTTTTACCTTTTCTTTTCCTCTTCGGCTAAACCTTAAGTCAGGCTGTTTAAGAATAGGGAACATGGACTAGCCGTACTGCTGTGGAGACAGCCCATTTCTGAGGAGTAACAGAAGCTTTCTATTGTTTCACCCCACGTGTTAGGCTAAATGGAAGGAAAGCTGGGAAGGGGTTCGCAGGGAGCTATCTCTGACTTCTTAACCATCAGGTAACCTCTTCAAGAGGAAGACAAAAGGGAATGAAATGGCAGGGAACGCTCAAAGCGCCGTTCCCTCTAAGAAAACAATAACGCTTCTGTTTGTTTTAAATAAACCACCAGGAAGTTTCCTATCAGTGGTCTCATGCTGATGTAGACTCCCGGTCACACTGGCACTTTTGTCTCCTGCATTCGTATTTTCTTCGTGTCTTCGATGTTCTTGGTTTTCATCTGCTCCAGGTGGCTTGGGACAAATTGATGTTCCTTGGATGGCAGCTTACTGGCTTTTAACACCCCAGGCGCCACTCACCAATGTGAGATGCACAACAATCTCTTAGAAAAAGACTAGCTCTGCCAATTGACCATCATGTCCCCTGAAACTAGGGTCTGCAGACTCCTGTCCCTGTTACTCGGTTTTTCCTATGTATTTTTTAATAATGATGATGCTCTACTTTAAAAAGAAACTCACCCTTACTTCTGAGGTTCCCCAGGTTATCTTACGTTTTGACATGCTTTCTTTGCTGTGGCTTTAATTCTACCTGTATGACTCCCCAGTCAAATAAAACTCTCTCAGATTACTTTTGACCTCTAGAGTTGTATAACCACTCTCAAGTCAGTTTAGCCTGGATTTTTTACTGACTGCTGAATCCAACTTGTCTAAATCATGCCCAACTGACTTCTTGTTTCTCATTATTGCCTATTCTGGTTAATGATTCCACCATTTATTCAGTTGCCTAAGCTAAGGAGCTGAGGGTCGTCTTAGGTTCCTCTCTCGTTCTTCATGTTTAATCACCAAGTTCAAGTGATTGTAATACCTAAATATCTCTTGAATCTGTTCCCTGGGTTGTGCCACTTCCTAGCTTAATCCCTGCAGTAACTTTCCAGTGCTTATAGAATACGTATCCAAAGTGTAACATAGAAAACCCTTTACCCTACTTCATATCCCTGCTTTCTCCCTGTGATGTTTCCTACATCCAGATCCAACTACCTGACACTTTGGGAATGGCCACAGTCACACTGTGTTCTAGGCTTTCAACCTGGATATTTTCTGTACCAGAGGATGTTTGCTTAAAAGCCTGGCAGCAGTTCATTCCTGTGCCTGTTGCTTTACTACTAGACATCCTTCACTCCCATTATTGGCAGATTTGGAAGCACCTCTCTCTGTGGTTTCAAAGTTTTCTAAGTTTCTTGATGTAATTATAGCATACATTCATTACCTTTTGCTGTTTATGTCTTGTCCGCTGTTCTGTGAGCATCTTCATATGAAAAACCAATGATGCTCCAGCTTTTTATAAGTCAGCATCTGTGATGCACCTTGTGCATTATTGAAAACTAGTAAATGCCTATTGAGTGGATGCAAAGTGTTAGAGATGTTTGTGGTCAGAAGAAGGAAGAGTGAGCATCAGAAGGAGTACAGATCTTATAAGAATACATTGAAGTTTTTAGATCCCCCTCCCAATTCCTCAAGGCAGTGGGTTTCCAAGTTAATGATATTTCATGTGGTAGCAAATATACAGTATTTCCTGAAGAATCCTTATTTGCCTGGCACAGAATTGTGCTCTTTAAGGGTTCCTAAGACTAAGATATGGTCTCTACCCTCAAAAAGTTTATATTGGAGATACGGATTTAAAACCGGGTCGTGAAATCATCAGACGATGGTGAAATGCAAAATCTGTTGAGTAAAAGGTGGGGAAAGACGGGAGTTAAGCTGAATCTTTTCTAGTGCTAGTTCTATCTCTAGTGTGTTTTTTTCTTTTTCTCTCTCTCTCTTTTTAAATCTTTGCTTCTGTTCATAAGGAAAGCCATTTCATACCAGTTCGTTCATTTACTGGAACAGCCTTTTTACTTGTAGGTGATTTGTCTGTGGATACCTATTATAAGGTAGGAGCCTTGGTAGTACAGTGATTTAAGAATTTAGCTGTTAACCAAAAGATTGGCAGTTCATATCCACCAGCCAGCCACTCCTTGGAAACCCTGTGGGTCAGTTCTACTCTGTCTTGTAGGCTTGCTGTGAGGTGGAATTGACTCAATGGCCATGGGTTGGATTTTTCAAGTTTTTATAATAATACCTAAAAAAAAAAAAGGTTGTATGACCACTCAAAAGAAATGGCAGATGAAGAATGATTAAAGTATCTGACATTAATTTTTAATTACAAATTAGTTTAACAGGATTTAAAATTTTTATTCCCAAAATCACTGAGCGTAAAATCTTTTAAAAGTCTTATAGTCATCATACTTAAAAAGTAGTTATTTAACCTTTGATGAACCAGAGTTGTAGAAATGGTTATAAATATCTAATGTTTATTTGTTTGATGTGAGGGTCCCCTCCGATTCAGTGATTCCCTCAAGAAGATCAAATCATTCCTGAACAGTGGAGGAGAAAGGAGTTGTGGGCATTTGGGAAGTACGATAATGTATCTCTTTGATCAGATTCTCTTCTATCAATATTATTTTAACTTGAGGTTTCAGAAGGCAACTGTTTGACAGAAAGGAAGAGAGAGATTCTCTTAGTAGAATGTGATTTAACATGTTGAATGGCAGTTTGTGCTGCGTCAGTCAGCTTGGGAGAAGGATTAGCGGAACTGTAGATGAGTTAGTGTATCTGGCTCTAAAAACATGTCAGGCATCTGTTTAAAGTAACGTTAGACCTTTGGTATCCAGTTCCCCAAAGTGGCTTCTCATTGACAGGTTTCTTCTTGTGAGAATGAGTCAGGGAATAAGCTGGTCCCAGACTGTCGTTTGCTGGCTGGGCTCTGTCATGCCCTGCCATGCAGACAGGGAGACCGAGTGCCAGGATCCAGTTTCCTGAAGCCAGGAAGCTGCTTTGTCGGACTTACCTTTGAGATTATCCTTTTCCACTTCAGAGCTGATCATATTTTGTTACTTCTAAGAAAGCCCCAAATTGGAAGCTATAGTGCAGGTAAATGTCCAGAGGTTTACTTTGAACTCTGTGCTGGGATTACACTTGAGACCCTTTTAATTTTGAAAAGAGTCATTGCCCGTGGTGGCTGAGGGCCCCAGGGAGGGCCTGGGAAACCTGGAGTTCCTGCCCCTGGTTGTGCTTGGTCTCATCTGCAGAAGATAACTTGGTGAAGTTGAGCTATCCAGGCACAGGGAGAGAGGTAGCCTTTGTTCCTAAGTAGACTGCATTCCAAAAAGAAACTAAATTAAAAGGTAAATTATAGCACTGGTCCAGCATTGGGTTTTGGTTCGTTTGCCTGAAAATTGGCTCTTCTATTTGGGGCTAAATTACTATGAAGAATGACATAGCAGTCTACTTCTGAAAAGAATTAGTCCATGGAAACCTTATGAAGAACAGTGGGACATTGATATAGTGCTCAAAGGTGAGGCCCCCCGGTTAGAAGATGACTGGGGAAGAGCTGCCTCCTCAAAATGACACAGGAAGCACTTACTGATAAAGATCAAAGACTACAGCCTTCAGTATGAATTATGCCTTAACATGAAGAAAACAAAAATCCCCACAACTGGTCCACTAAGCCACATCATGAGAAATGGAGAAAAGATTGAGCTTGTCCAGGATGTCGTTTTACTTGATTCTACCACTGGCACACGTGGAAGCAGCAGTCATGAAATCGAGACACATTGCAGTGGGAAAATCTGTTGCAAAAACCCTCTTTCAAGTGTTGAAAAATGAAGATGTTACGTTGAAGACTAAGGTGCACCTGACTCAAGCCATGGTATTTTCACTGGCATCATATGCATGCAAAACCTGGACAATGAATAAGGAAAGCAGAAGAACTGACACCGTTGAATTACAGTGCTGAAGAAGAACATTGAATATACCACAGACTGTAAAGAGAACAAGGAATAAGTCTTGGAATAAGTACGACCAGAGTGCTCCTTACAAGCAAGATGTCAAGACTGCATCTTACACGCTTTAGACATCATCACGAGGGATCAATCCCTGGAGAAGGACACCATGCTTGTTAAAGTAGAGTCAGCAAGATAGAAGATTAACGTCAGTGAAATGGATTGGCACAGCAACAGTGGGCTTAAGTGTAATGACTATGGGCTTGGTCCAGGACTGGACAGTGTTTTGTTGTGTTGTACATCGGGTTCACTGTGAGTTGGATCCAGCTTGACAACAGACTGTACATCTGAGCAAAAGACAGCTGAAAAGATAACGCAGGGAGACTAAAACCACAGAGTAAGACTTGCTTACAGATACAGGGCTTTTTCTCTGGATCCACGTTAACCTTCTCTTTCTAAACACACTTATGAAAGAAGAAGCTCAGAAAAATCTTTCTTCACTGGAATCATCTGCATGGAATCAGCCAAATACTTCCCTCGAAATGCCACCATAAGCAATTCCTTCTTCTAGTCATCACCATCCTTACCTCTAATTTTCCTGAATTCACCTCTTCTAGATTTCCATTTTTAAGATTCTCCGTTGTATCCTAAGTTGTAAGCTGAGACTAAGAATCAGCCTATATGAGCATGTTCTCATAATTAGCCATCTTGGGACCTAGTTCAATAGGAGCCTGAAATCCTTCTTGTCCATCATTCCTAGTACAGTTGAAGTTTATGTAAGATGATTTTCTGAGAGTAAGTTCCTTGTTGTTGCTGGCTTTCATTCACACTCTGATTCTAGGCTTGTTGTTAGTTGCTTTCATGTCAGCCGCAAGTCTTGGTGTTCCCACATGTGCAGATTAGGACTGCACACAGGGTTTTCAAGGCTGTGCCCTTTTGGAAACAGATTGCCAGTGCTTTCTTCCAAGATACCTCTGGATGCATTTGAACTGCCAACATTTTAACTAGAGGCCAAGCACTTATCTATTTGTACCATCTGAGGATGCCTTCTAGGACCTAGGACTAATGGAAAAAATGAGGGTTCAGTCAAGAGCTTTTGGTGTCTGGGGTTGTGGATTTCCACTTGATGTTCATTTGTTTCTGTGGTATTTTGTTAAACAAACGGTATGATTAATTACCTGCAAAATCAAGATTAAACCAGCGACATCTGAACTGAACGCTGCTCCGCGCCACAGGGCACTTCAGAGAAGCAATCCTTAATGAGGACTAGGGTTTGGCTGAAGAGCCCAAGGTCTGATGGGTGCTGCAAAGGGGCATTTTGTGGTAGCTGGGAGTACCATGGAGGCAAGGAGACCTCTGTCTTCCACCTTCAGCCTTTTCCACCAGAGCACATTATGTACAGAAATGACACTAAACAGGTTTCATGGACAGTCCTCTGTGAATGTGTAAGTCGTGTAACCCATGGGAAAAATGTTTTTTTTGTTTTCGTTTCAGTTTATCTACTGAAGTTACTACAGGGGCCTGATTCCACTTGGCCTTGGCTAATGTTTATTGGGCAATGGAAGTTTCTCTGTGTCCAGTGAATTTAATAAATTGAGCTATTAAATTGTAATCCAGCATGTGGGCTCAGTTGACGGTATTCTTTTGGAGTTGTTTAATTTTATTAGGCACTAAGTAGGGACTGAGTGTGGCTCAGAAAGCCACCAGGTGACTGGAAAAGACAAAGCCAGACCTTACAAGGCTGGTGCACAGCTCTTAATTTTCCTTGAGTTTATGACTCTGCTCTGTAGAGATTAGGAAGTCATTGTGGTTGTCATACGGGTCCTCATCTTCTGTTTGATCTGATTTTGATTTTGGTGTTTTCTTGTGGGGAAAACACTCCTTGCTGTATTATCTAGGACTTATTTTAGGCATCGTTTTGTTTTTTTCAAACTTGAAAGACAGGATGCCCAAATACTCTCAGATTGAATTATAAATGTAATTTTGGATATGGTTTGATTGACTAATCAATTAATGTTGTGCAGTTATTGCTGGAGGTGTTTTTTTCCTCTCTGTGTATTTCATTGAAACTTGATGCCCTTTGTTTCCTAGGTGACAGTTCTAACCCTCCCAAGGAAGACACCCCTACAAGCAGTCTAGACTCCCTTTCTTCGCCATCTCCCACAACTGCCACTGTCCATGGGCCTCCTGTACCACAGAAAAACCACCTTCTCACCGATGGGGAGAGCCTCGGGGAATGGGCAGCCGCTGTGTAAGTAACCATGCTTCTGTTTGGGCCTGAGGGGAACAGGGCCATGACCTTCTTTACTTTCAAGTTCATGTGGTGGGTGGGTTCTGAAGCTGGTACTTCAGACCCTTATTCTCTGGTCAGTGGTCAGTGGGACTGATGAAGGGAGAAGCATCCATAAGATAAAGCCTTTCTTCAATAACGCCTGTGTTTCCAGCAAGGAGGGGCATTGTGGGTGCTGGTTCAGATCTGGTGGCTGTTCAGTGCATAGACGTTTTGGGTTGTGCAAAGGAAATTCCTTACCGCTGTACTCAGGATGCGTTCTCACCAGTGATGTAAACTTCTAGGGATATGAGAGTGCCTGCAGTGTAATGGAGAGCCTTTTCAAACTTTATGGAATGATGTTTAAGTTATATGAATGTTTGAGAACTTAAATAATATCTTGAAGAGTGTGCTTCTTAGTTCAAGCAGATAGATGGGGTCAGATGGGTGGCTCCTGTCCAGAGGTGGGATGAGAAGGCAGGAAGGGACAGGAACTAGTTGAATGGATGCCAGAAACTTAGACTGGAAAGAGGGTGTGTGCCTCGTTACAGAGATTGCAATTAATGTCACTCAAGAGTATGTGTATAAATTTTTGCATGAGAAATTCATTTGAGCTATGAACTTGCACAATTTAAAAAAAAGAAAAATTGATTGATCAAATATTGAATTTTATCTTCTCAGTTTGATTTAGTGCCAGGCCTGTTGAGAGTGGCTCAGGTGTATTAGTGCAAATAACCCCAGCTCAAACTCACTGCCGCTGAGTTGATTCCAGCTCACGGTGACCCTTATAGGACAGAGTATAATGGCCCCATGGGGTTTCCGAAGGTGTTAATCTGTATGGAAGCAGATTTCCACATCTTTCCTACGTGGAGCAGCTGGTGGGTTCAAATAGCTGACCTTTCAGTTTAGCAGCCAAGTGCTTTAACCACTGTGCAACCAGGGCTCCTTTTGTTAGTACAAATAATACTCTACCAAAAAGAAAATACCGTGGGCCTGGGTTGGCTACTTGAGGGTTAGTTTTGCAGTGTTAACTGAGACCATGATGTAAATGTGGACTGGTGGTAATGTGGTGTCAGATTTGCAAAAATGCTCAGAGAAGGAATTCATTAATAATCACATAGTATTATTTGGTCAGTCAGTCAGATTACATCCAAAGTTACATTCATAATTCGCTCTGAGAGTATTTGGTGGCCTTTCTTCAATTTTTTTTTTTTAAACCAAAGTTACTTAAATTGTGATAAAGATGTCCTCTAACCCTTCCTGGGCATTTGTGAGACTTTAAGTGGAATTGGAAAGAGTTCCTGACGTTACTCAGCTTTTTATAGTTACTTACTAAATTCACATGAACTCATTATGAACTTATTAAGTATTAAGAGAGGCCAGGAAAAATTCGGCATGCTAAAATTTTAGGGTAGCCTGTAGTCTTTCAAAATAAATGCATTCTCCAGAGGAATATTTTTTCACCCTAAGATTGTCATACATGTATATTTTATAAACTGAAGATTATGTATTGTGGATTTAAATTACAGAAAACTCAAATATATGTGTCATTTTTACCATTCTTTTTCTAGAATAGAAATTGTCTTTCACTTTGGTAATGCAACCAACAATAACAGTGGTTACATAGAAACTCAGAATCTGTAATCCTAAGGCACTTCCAAGATGGAATTTGGCCTTTTCTTTAATTTTTTTTCTTTCTCTTTTTAGTGCAAATCAGATCCCTAATTATTTATTCCAGAAGGCGTATATCACAGTCAGTGGAGCAGAGTTTAGTTAGTCATCTTCTTCCACAGTGGTTTTACAGGAAAGTGACGTTATGAGCCGTGAGAGAGCCAGTGCTCAATCCATAACACGTCCATGGCTGAAACGTGAAGAGCTTGATATTTGGGTCATAAATCAAATGAGGAGTGAATCTCCCAGCTTCTTATTTATACAAATTTTAAAATGTCGTGGAAAGCACTCCAACCTTGAGAGGCTGGAAAGGGAGAAAAAAAAAAATAATAAGTGATTGAAGAAAGCCTAAAAAAGAGATTTTTG
Source organism: Heterohyrax brucei (assembly GCA_028571685.1). Classification (NCBI taxonomy): domain Eukaryota; kingdom Metazoa; phylum Chordata; class Mammalia; order Hyracoidea; family Procaviidae; genus Heterohyrax; species Heterohyrax brucei. The sequence goes on from CM053143.1 coordinate 7,709,449, forward strand.
GTATAATGTAGAAATTGCCCTGCTCCAAGAACTTCCTGTTTTTCTGTGCCTTGGATGAGACATACATCTAGATTTGTCTTACGCATAGAGAATGTTTCTTGTGAGTCTTCTAAAAGGCTTATTTGTAAGTGTATTTCAGTCTAGGTTTGTTGTTAAGTTAGGAAGTGTGCTTTGTGCATAGATAAACCCTTTGCTGTTGAGTCGATTGCTACTCATAGGGACCCTGTTGGACAGAGTAGAACTGCCCCATGAGATTCCCAAGGCTGGAATCTCTCTCTCTCTGTGTTTTTTGAATTGTGCTTTAGGTAAAAGTTTACCATTCAAGTTAATTTCTCATACAAAAATTTATACGCGTATTGTTCTGGAACACTGGTTGCGATTCCTACACTGTGGTAACACACTCTGCCTTTCCACCTGGATTCCCCGTGTCCATCCATCCAGCTCCTGTCCCCTACTCCTCATCCTGCCTCAGGACAGGAGCCACCCTTTCGGTCTCATGTATCTGCTTAAAGTAAAGGAGCACACTCTTCCTCAGTATTTTCTGTTTTATAACGCAATCTAATCTGTGAAGAGTGGGCTTCAGAAATGGCTTTAGTTCTTGGTTAACAGGGTATTTGAGAGCCATGGCTTTGGGGTTCCTCCATTCTCAGTCAAACCATTAAGTCTGGTATTTTTATGTAACTTTGAGTTTTTCTCCTGCCCCGTCAGGGACTTTCTGTTGTGTTCCCCTTCAGAGCAGTCATTGGTGGTAGCCAGGTACCATCTAGTTCTCCTGGGCTCAGTCTGATGGGGGTTTCCAGTTTAAATGGCCCTTTTGTCCTTTGGGCTAATGTAAGTTTTGCGTCTTGGATATTCTTCATTCTCCTTTGCTTCAGGTGGATTGGGACCAACTAATGCACCTTATATGGCCACTTGCAAGCTTTTAACACCCCAGCTGCCGTTCCACAAAATGAGATGTAGAACATTTTCTTAATAAACTCCATTATGTCAGTTGACCTAGATGTTGCCCAAACCGTGGTCTCTAGACCACAGCCCCAGCTACTCTGGCCCTCAGAATGTTTATTTGTGTTCAGGAAACTTCTCAGCTTTGGGTTTAGTCCAGTTGTGCTGTCTTCCCTTGTATTCTGTGCTATTCTTCCTTTCACCTGAGACAAGTCTTGTAAATATCCCCTCCCTCTCTTCTCACCCCTGTAACCATCAAAGAACTTTTTTTTTCTGAGTTTAATCCTTATCTTCTTACAATAGTGGTCTCATACAATATTTGTCCTTTTCTTACTAATTTCACTCAGCATAACACCCTCCAGATTCATCCATGTTATGAGACTTGTTTTGAATTTATCATTGTTCTTTACTGTTATGTAGTATTCCATTGGGTAGATATACCGTAATTTTGTTTATCCATTCATCTGTTGATGGGCACCTGGGTCATTTCCATCTTTCTGCTGTTGTGAACAGTGCTGCATGTATACTCTGGTGGCTTGTATTTCTCTAGGATATATATTCCAAGGAATGGATTGCTGAATCGTATGGTACTTCTATTTATAGCTTTTTAAAGGAAGTGCCAAATCAATTCTCAAAGTGGTTGTACCAGTTTGCTTTCTCACCAGCAGTATATAAGTGTTCCAGTTTCTCCACAGCCTCTCCCAACATTTATTATTTTGTGTTTTTTGGATCCGTGGCTAGCCTTATTGGGGCTGTTGTTTGATGGACTTTAATAGCTAATGATTGTGAGCATTTCCTCATGTATATGTTAGCTGCCCGAATGTTTTCTTTGAAATGCGTGTTCATATCCTTTGACCATTTTGTAACTGAATTATTTGTGTTTTTGTTGTTGAGGTGGTCCATTATGTTGTAGATTTTTGAGACTAGACCCATATGAGGTATGTCATAGCCAAAAAATGTTTCCCAGTCTATAAGATGGCTTTTTAGTCTTCTGGTGAAGTCTTTGGATGAGCATAAGTGTTTGATTTTTAGAAGCTCCCTGTTATATAGTTTTTCTTCTGGTATTTATACATAATTGATGATAGTTTGTATCTTGTTTATGCCATGTATTAGGGCTCCTAGCATGTTCCCTACTTTTCCTTCCATGATTTTTGTCAATTTAAATTTTGCATTTAGGTCTTTGATCCATTTTGAGTTAGTTTTTGTGCAGATGTGAGGTATGGATCTTGTTTCATTTTTTTGAAGATGGATATCCACTTATATGGTTGCTATCGGTTGGAATTGACTTGATGGCAGTGATTTTTTTTTGGTTTTTATACAGTTATTTTAGTATCATTTGTTAAAGTGAGTGTTTCTTATTGAACAGAATTTGGGCCTTTGTCTAATATGAGCTACTTATATGTGGATTAATTTACATCTGGATTCTCAATTCTCTTACACTGGTATATGCATTTGTTGTACCAGTATGAGGCTATTTTGACTACTGTGGCAGTGTAATAGTTTCTGAAGTCAGGTGGTGTGAGGCCTCCTACTTGGCATTCTTCTTTGGTAATGCTTTACGTATCCAGGACCTCTTCTATTTTCATATAAAGTGAGTGATTTGTTTCTCCATCTCATTAAAAAATGTTGGAATTTGGATCAGGATTGCATTGTATGTTTAGAGCATTGTAGGCAGAGTAGACATTTTCACAAAGTTGAGTCTTCCTATCAGTGAGAATGGTATGTTTTTCCACTTATCTCTTGGTTTCTTGCAGTAGTCTTATTGTTTTCTCTGTATAGGTCTTTTACATCTTTGGTTAAATTTATTTTTAAGTATTTTATATTCTTGGGGGAGATTGTAAATGGTATTGATTTGATGATTTCCTCTTTAAAGTTCTCTTTGTTGGTATAGAGAACTCTAACTGATTTTTGGGTTTATCTTGTATCCTGATTTTTTGCTGAAATTTATTATTTTCATTAGTTTTCTTAAGGATTCTTTGGGATTTTCTGTGTATAAGAACATATCATTTGCAGAAAGGCGTGTTTGTACTTCTTTCTTACCAGTTTGGATGCCCTTTGTTCCTTTGTTTCGTTTTCTTGCCTTATTGCTCTGGCTTGGACCTACAGCACAGTATTTGTTGAATAAGGACATCCCATTCTCAAGGGGAGTCCTTTCAGACTCTCTCCATTTGAATTAGTATTGGTTGTTGGCTTTGTATAAATGACTTATATTAAGGACTTCCCCTTGTATTCCTATTTTGCTGAGTTTTTAACTTGAGTAGATGTTTGACTTTCTCAAATTCGTTTTTTGTCATCAACTGATAAGATAATGTTACTGTTTTTTTTGTTTATGTGAGGGATTATATTGATTGTTTTTCTGATGTTGAATACTTGGTATGCATAGCTGGTATGAATCTCACTTGGTCATTATTATTTTTTAATACATAGTTGAATTTCATTGGCTCAAATTCTGTTTAGGATTTTTGTATCTGTGTCAATGAGGGATGCTGGTCTATAATTTTCTTTTTTTGTGGTGTCCTTAGCTGGTTTGGGTATCAGGATTATGCTGGTTTCATAGAATGAGTTCAGGAGTATTCCATTCTTTAGTATGCTCTGAAATACCTTTGGTAGTACTGGAATTAACTCTTCTCTGAAAGTTTGGTAGAATTTCCAGTGAAGTTGTCAGGGCCAGGTCTTCTTTGTTGTTGTTGTTGTTGGGAGTTTTATTACTTCTTCAATCTCTTATTATAGGTTTATTTAGCTTTTCTGTCTTGGGTTTTGTTAGTTTAGGTAGGTAGTGTGTTTCCAGAAATTCATCCATTTCTTCTGTTTTCAAATTTGTTGCAGTACAGTTTTTCATAGCATTCTGTTATAATTCTTTTAATTTTAGTTGAGTCTGTTGTGATACTGCCCATCTCATTTCTTCTTCACGATACTTGCTTCCTCTTCTGTTTCTCTGTTGTCAGTTTGGCCAGTGGTTTATCAGTTTTGTTGATCTTTCCAAATGAATCAGCTTTTGGTCTTGCTAACTCTTTCAGTCATTTTTCTATTTCTCTATTTGTTCCTGCTCTAATTTTTATTATTTCCTTTCTTCTGGTACCTGAGGGATTCTTTTGCTGTTCTCTTTCTGCTTGCTTGAATAATGTTTTCATTTTGGCCCTATCTTCTTTTTGGATCTACGAATTTATTGCTATGTATTGTCCTCTGGGCACTGCTTTTGCTGTGTCCCAAAGATTCTGGTAGGATATATTTTCATTCTCATTTGATTTATTGAGTTTCTGTATTTCATCCTTGATTTCTTTATTAACCCAATTGCTTTTTAGCTGGGTATTCTTCAGCTTCCATATGTTTCATTTCTGCCCCCGTGCTTTTTCTGTCATTGAATTCTATTTATATAGCTTTATGGTCTGAAAAGATTCTTTGTAATATATTGAGGTTATGGATTCTCTTAAGGCCTATTTGTGGTCTAATATGTGGTTTGTTCTGGAGAATGTTCCATATGCATTGGGAAAGAACATACTCTTGGCTACTTTTGGGTAGAGTGTTCTGTATATTTCTGTGAGATAAAGTTGGTTTATTGTGGCATCTAAATCTTCTGTGAGTTTTTGGAGCTTCTTTATAGATGTTCTGTTACGCACTAAAAATGGTGTGTTGAAGTCTCCTACTACCAGGGCTGTAATCTTTATATAATTCTTCTCCTAAGAGCAGATGATGAGATTGAATGGAAGAGCTTTCAGTTAGCACCCCAGTGCTTAACCGTTACTCCATCAGTATACTTATATACAGATAGCTGTCTACAAAATAGCAATTCCTGGTTGGCACAAAAAGTTAAAGGGTACTAGTAACCAAAATGTTGATGAATAGAACTCATCCAGATATGCCACTCAAGAAAGGCCTGGCATTGCTCCTGAGAGATTACAGCCTGGAAAACCCTGTGGGGCACAGCTCTTCACTGACACATGTAAGGGTCTCTATGAGTCCAAACCTGCTTGACTGGTTTGAATTTTTGGTTTTTAAGTAAGCACACATATAGTCTTTCTCTCACCCCAAGCTACACCATAAATTTCTTAATAATAAAAATTGGCCTTATATTTTTTGAATTATTTGTGTAATATTGACATAGTTACCCTGGTGGTGTAATGGTTAAGTGCTACAGATGCTAACTGAAAGATCATCAGTTCATATCTACCAGGCACTCCATGGAAATTCTGTGATGAGTTTCTATTCTGAGCTAAAGGGTTTCTGTGAGTTATGAGTTGGAATTGACTCAAAGACACTAGTAAGTATTCATTTCCTATTTTAACTATTATATATTTATAAGAATATTTTCCTTGTGGAAATGCTCTTTCTCTGTATTGTTGAATATGTTTTAGGCTGCTATGTTTGGTTTTTGATCCCTCTTCTTTATAAATAAGGATTAAAAACTCTTTCTTCAAGAATTTTACAGAGTTAATCTCACTGTTTCCTGTTTGTACCGTGTTTCTTTGTTTCCTTCACATTTAAAAGATTTAGTTTTCATTGTGTGTGCATGTGGTTTTTCCCTTTTTTTCTTTTAACCTATCATCTCTGTATGCCAGCTGTGCAGTGAAAATAATAGATCTTGAATAAAAGCTGATTAAGATCCCTTTTAACCAAAGCTTCTGTGGGGTCATTAAAATGCTACCCAGGGCTTTATAAAGGACACAGTGCTAGGCCTGCCTCGTTTTAATCTAGGAGGTCTGACTCTTTTTTCCATCACTGACACTTGCCTTATGTCATGTACTGAGGAGTGAAGTCCAAGTGTATGTGCATCACATAGGCCCTATGTAGCTCTGTTGTAGAAAGGCAGTGCTCTGGCATTTCCGACCCCAGCCATTGGTGGCAGATGTACAGAAGAGAACCTGTAGCCGCTGGGATTCTGATGTAGGAAGCATATGAATATGCCTGTGGCCTCTGCCAGGTGGAAAGCAATACAGCAGAATTGGGTTCCTTAGATTTCTGCTGATGTTCATGAATTGTGGGTATTATTCACTGTAGTCAATCAGTCTCCAGCTGTCAACTGTAAGCTCAGTAAGATGATGGGTGACTTCATTGCCAGAGAAGAATGGCTAGCACAGTGTCCTTGGGGGATATTATGTGGTAGGTCAAAGTATTTCAAATGTACCAAACTCTTCCCCCCCCCCCCATATAGTAGTTTTCTCTAAAGAGGTTTTTATTTTCACTTGTAATTGGTGGAGCCAGGTCTTTGACAAGCACAGCACAAGCCCCAGGTTATGAATAAGATCAGTACCTAAGTCTTTAAGTCAAATTTGTGGGTAAGTCAGAACAGGTAAATATGGTTCTTGTTTACCTTCTGTTAGTCAAGTGTTTGTCTTAGTGTATAGTATGTGTTTGACTTTCTATACTGTCAGACACTTCAGAAACTCTTCTAAACCACATAGTGCTTTCATGAGTGTCACAGAGTAGTGTGTCTGTTCATTGTTATGTATTTAACTCAAATGCTTCATATAATAGGCTTTATGACAGTGCATTCGTATGGATGAACTGTCTGTATGTTCGATGTCCATACCCTGCTGACTGCCTGTGATCCTTTTAGGTTCCCTGTCACCAAAGAAAACCTCTTTTAACAAACAGCAGGCTCTTCTAGGTGCGTCCTCTACAGATCTAAAATGAAAAGGAACACTGCCTTTTCTGCAGCCCCGTTCCTGCCTTCGAAATGGTTACCCATTGCCTGTTGCCCCTGAGTCAGTTCTGACTCATAGGAGCCCTGCAGAACAGGGTGGAGCTGCCCCTTAGCATTTCCAAGGAACAGCTGGTGGATTTGAACTGCTGATCTTTTCATTTAGCAGCTGAGCTCTTAACCACTGCATCACCAGAGCTCCTTTAAATTGGTACCAGCCTAGAGTATCACTTTCAGTCAGGTGCTGGAAGTACCCTCAGGTGCCCCTTGCTCTCTGAGCTCTGGCAGGCTAGGAGAGCAGGTGATCATCTTCTCCCAACTTCTGAGAGATGCTGGCAGAGATGGCAGAGATGTTGACTACTGAGACTTGTTGTTAGTTATTTAAAATCACTGGATAAGAGACCCATTCCCTCATACGTGTTGTACGTGTTGTCTGCATACTTTGTGGGCACTCAGTTGTCAGTGAAACAACTTGCTTCCTTTAAATTGGACAAATAGAGGGTTTTCAGAGACAACTACTTGACATTTCAAATTACTTGACTATTCTTTCCATGACTGCTTTTCAGGAAGTCAGTCAATTTTGCTGAGAGATGTCAGAGCACCCCTTAAATATGATTCATGGTGTGGTGCATCATAGTATATCATGAGTAATTCGACATGCATTTAGAAATTATAAGATGGTGCTTGGCTACTAACTGAAAGATTTGTGGTTCAAACTCACCCAAAGGCACCTTGGAAGAAAGACCCCGGTGATTTGCTTCTGAAAGGACACAAACATGAAAACCCTGTGGGGTGCGGTTCTGCTGTGCAACACGTGAGTCACTAGGAATCAGGATTTGATGGCAATGTTTAAATTTTTTTTTTTTTTTAATGATTTAGTCATATGCAAGGAGTCTGTGAGTGGTACAAACAGTTAAATCACTAACATGCTGATTGAAAAGTCAGAGGTTTGAGTCTTCCCAGAGGTGCCTCAGAAGAAAGGCCTGGCAGTCAACTTCTGAAAACTCTGCCATTACAACCGTGTGGGGCAGTGTTCTCTTCAGACACATTTGGAGTCACTTTGAGTTAGAAGTCGCTCGATGGCAGCTGATGGTCATAGGCATACTTCATCTTTTGTCTCTTCTTTTGTTCCTCCCTCCTTCCCTTTTCCCCATGTCCTTACAGATGGAGTTTCTTCAGCTTCAGCACTCCATGATATTTCTTAGGGCAGGCACAGGTGCATCACCCTAAGAAGCCGAAGTCTTAATATTTTGACCTTGTTTATTATACTTATTTCAAAAAAGAATAGGGAATTCATCTTTTAGGGTTTTTTAGTGGACAAAAATAATTATAAAGTGAAAAACAGATCAGGAGTGGATGACACTTTTTCAACTCAATTGTCTGTAGGAATTTATGGCATCTTTGCTGGCTTGTGGAAACCCTGGTGGTGTAGTGGTGAAGCGTTATGTCTGCTAACCAAAAATTCGGCAGTTTAAACCCATCAGGCGCTCCTTGGAAACTCTATGGGGGAGTTCTACTGTGACTGATAGAGTCACTGTGAGTTGGAATCGCCTTGATGACAGTGGGTTTGTTTTTTGTTTTGTTTTTTGGTTGCTGGCTAGTAGGTAGGTCATATCCTAATAAGGTTAGCCAGTTTTCTTTGCTTACCTACGAGTTACAGGTAAATTGCATTGACTGGGAGCTGTAGCAGAGCTAGTGGCTTTGTATGGAAGGTTGTGCTTTCTGGTGCTGGATACTGTAAAAAAAAAAAAAAAGAACCAGTACTGTCTCTCACACCTGTGAGTCCTGAATTACAGAAATTATCCCACCTGAATTTAAAGACCATCTCAAGAATGGATTTGATGTATTGGACTCTAATTACCAAAGACTAGACAGGTGGTGAGATGACATCAAGGACCTTGTGAGAGAAGAAAACAAAAGGTCATGAAAAAGACAGGAAAGAAAGAAAAGATCACAACGGGTCTCAGCAGAGACTCTCAAACCTGTTCTTGAACATACAGTACCTACAGCAAATGGAAGAAGTGATGACATAAAATAACTGAACAGATAATTTAAAAGGGTAGATGGAAAGTGAAGTATTATAACGAAATGTGCAAAGACCTAGAGACACAAACCAAAAGGGAAAAATATGCATGGAGCAGTAGTTGAGAAATCAAACATAGTATTGCATCGGGCAGACCTACTGCAAAAGGTCTCTTTAAAGTGTTGAAAAGCAAAGATGTCACCTTGAGGACTAACATGCACCTGACACAGACCATAGTGTTTACATGAGAAAGCTGGACAATAAACATGAAAACTGAGGAAGAATCGGTGCCACTGGATTAGGGTTTGGTGAGGAACATTGGATGTACCATGGACTGCTGTAAGAACAAACAAATCTAAGTACAGCCAGAATGCTCCTTGGAAGCAAACCAGCTCCTGGAGAACATGATGGTTAGTGAAACAGAGGGCCAGCAGAAAATGAGGGAGACCCTCAGTGAGCGAGACTGACAGTCACCGCAGCAGTGAGCTGAGATGCAGCAGTGCTTGTGAGGATGCTGCCGGATTGGCCAGGGTTGTGTTCTGTGGTGCACAGAGTCACTGTTTTAGTCATCTGGCACTGCTCTAACAGATATACACTGGTGGATGGCTTTAAAAAAAGAAATAATTTTTGGCCACAGTCCAGGGGAAGGCTTTGTTTGCTGGCTCTGGAGGAAGGTCTTGTCATCAGTCTTCCCCTGGACTGAAAGCTTCGGAGGCACAGGGACCCTGGTCCTTTCCCAAGAATGAGCTCAACTTCTGGCACAGCTTCTTGGTGGCATAAGGTCCCCAAATGTCTGCTAGCTTCTTTCCTCAAGAGCCTGCCTCAAGGCACAAAACAATCTTAGTCAGGAGGCCTGCCCCACCAACACAACTACCACCCATCCACCCTCAGTAACATGATAGAGACAGGGTTACAACACGGAAGACATCACAGAAGACCGGGAATCATGGCCTAGCTAAATTTTTACACAGATTTTTGGGGGGAACCAGTTTAATTCAAGAGAGTCACTATGAACTGTAACTGACTCGATAGCACCTAACAGCAGTAATACACCCATGCGTTCTCATCATGTGAGTTCAGAAAAATAAGCTAAGATAAATCAAGTCAAAGGAAGAAGAGAGACCCGATGGGCAGGGGTTGCCTGGTACCTTTCTGAGAACCCACAGTAGATGCTTTAATTCTGCTCAGAAGTTTGCTCCCTGTGGACTGTTTGGGGACTAGGGATAAACAGGTAGAGTCTTTTGCTTTTGCAGAAGCTGGCAGAGTGAGGCTCTACAGAAGGCTTGAGTCCATGATACTCTCTTGGCACTTCTCGGGATCAAAGGCCATGGAGGATTAATTATCAGAGACCACCAAGCATTTTTTTTAAACGTAGTTTATAAATGGTTTTTCATCTTCATGTTTTTATCTGCCTAGTTAGGGAGATGTATCCTTATTTGATTATTTTTAAACACTTTATTGTGGCTTGCATGAAAATTTACAGAGCATTGTTTTCCCGCTCAGCAGTTCATACATGGTTTGTTTTGTGACCGTGGTTGCTGTCCCCTCAGCATGTTAGTGCTCTTGCCACTTCTGCTCTGGTGTCCCCATTTCCCCTTGCCCAGCTTTCCTGCCCTTCCAGACCTCTGAACTTTGTTACTGAGCAAACACTACTCCCTGCCCCTCCCATCCCTGATGACTATCAAAGGAAGGTTTCTTTTTTTGTAAATCTTTTTTTGAATTTTTAAAATAGTAGTCTCATACAGCGTGTGTTCTTTTGTGATTGACTTCAGTAAGCACAAATGTTTGATGGCTTCATCATTATTCTTTAATGTTGAATAATATTCTACTGTCTGTATATACTAGTTTGTTTATCCGTTTTTCTATTTGACGGGCTCTTAGATTACTTCTGTCTTTTTAGTATTGTGAATAATGCAGTGAACATAGGTGTACATTTGTCTGTTCACGTCAGAACTCTGAGTTCCATGGGATATGTATCTGGGAGAGAGACTGCTTGATGACATGCTGTTTCCATTTCGGGCTTTTTAGGGAAGTGCCATACCATTTACCACAGTGGTGGTACCATTTTACATCCCCACTAGCAGCAGGTAAGTGTCCAGTCTTCCCACAATATTGGCAGCATTTGTTATTTTTTTTAAACAGACTTTATTTTTAGGGCAGCTTTAGTTTGACAAAAGAATTATGCAGAAAGTACCGAGAGCCCTTGAATACTCTCTCCTCCCTGAACACAGTTTCTCCTATTACTAACTTGGTGCATTGTTATGACTGATGAAGCCGTATTGATAGATCATTACAAACTGAAGTCCACGGTTTACATTAAGATTCACTGTTTGTGTTGTACAGTCCTATGGGTTTTGACAAATGAACAATGTCGTGTATCTGCCATCACAGTTACATACAAAGTCATTGGCCCTGAAAATGACCTGTGTTCTCTCAAACTTCTGGCAACCACTGATCGTCCTGTTGTCTCTACAATTTTACTTTTTTAAAAAGGAATGCAGTGGCATTTATACAATATGTAGCTTTTTCAGACTATCTTTTTTTCACTTAAAAAAAAAACAGTTGCTATCCAGTCAAACCCAACATACAGGGACTGTGGGACAGAATGGAAGTGCCCCATGGGATGTCCAGGGAGCAACCATTGCATTAGAACTGCCCACCTTTTTTTTTTTTTTTTAAATGCACATTAGGTAAAAGTTTAGAGCTCAAGATAATCTTTCCTACAAAATTTTATACACATGCTGTCGTGTGACACTACCTGCAGTCCCTACACTGTGACAGCACACTCTTTCTACCCGGGTTTCCTGTGTCCGTCCATCCCTGTCCCTTCCTGCTTTCTTATCTACCTCTGGGCAGGAACCACCCTTTTAGTCTTGTGTATCTGCTTGAACTGAGAAGCACAGTCTTCAAGACTATTATTACTATTGTACTTCAAGTTAGTTTCTCATACAAAATTTGCACACATGTTGATACATGTTCTCTCTATAATGTCACAGCACACTCTGCCTGAAAGTCAGATTTCGCCTGTCTATTCAGCTGGCTCCTGTCCCACTCTGCCTTCTCACTAGTATTATTTTATGCTTTATAAAAGCCAATTAAACCCTTTGCCATCGATTTGATGCTGACTCGCAGTAATTCCACAGGACAGACTGCAGCTGCCTCATACAGTTTCCAAGAAGCATCTGGTAGATTCATTCGAACTGGCGTTTTGGTTAGCAGCTGTAGCACTTCACCACTAACCACCAGGGTTTCCTTATACTTTATAGCCTAGTCTAATCTTTGTCTTAAGAGTGGCCTTCAGTGATGGTTTTAGTTCTGGGTTAACATAGCATCAAGGGGTCATGGTGTTCTTTTCCGTTTTTGTGATCTTCCGTTGTTGTTGGGTGATACAGTATCTCCCTGTAGCTTTGATTTGCATCTCTCTAATGATAGAATTGCAGAGAATCAGCATCAACTTGACGGCACTGGGTTTGGTCTCTTTTTGGTAATATCTAGTAGTCACAGGTATCTCTTCAGGTATTTGTTGGCCGTCTGAGTGTTTTCTTTGGTGAAGTGTGTGTTTATGTTCTTTGTCCAGTTTTTAGTTGGTATGTCTTTTTTGTTATTGAGTTGTTGAAATTTTCCATCATTCTTTTCTTTAGATTAATCCCATGTCAGATAAGTCATTGCCAAAAAAATTTTCCCGGTCTGTGCACTCTTTTCTTACTCTTTTGGAGGAGTCTTCTGATGCACATAAGGAGGCCTCAGTCATCTGCTGTTTGTGCATGTTTAGTTATGTTTGATGGTCTATTTATATCATGGATTAGGGCCCTTAGCTTTGCCCTTAGTTCTTGTTTCCATGATCTTTATAGATTTAGGTTTCACATTTAGGTCTTTGATCCATCTTGAGTTAGTTTTTGTACGTGGTATGAGCTATGGATCCTATTTCATTTTTCTGCTAGTAGATATCCAGTTTTGCCAGCACTGTTTGTTAATGAGACTGCCTCTTCCCCATTTGATGGATTTCTACCCTTTGTAGAAGGTTGGCTGTCCGTGGTTGAATGGATTTAACTTCTCAATTGTGTTCTGTTGGTCTAAGCCTGTCTTCACTGTTTCTGTATGATATGTTTGGAAGTCAAGAAGTTCGAGGCCTCTTATTTTGTTCTTCTTCATAATGCTTTGCTTATCCAGAGCCTCTTTCCTTTCCATATAGGGTTGGTGATTAGTTTTTCCACCTCATTAAAGAAAATTGTTGGAAGTTGGATCAGGATTGCTTTTGGGTAGTCATGATATTTTCACCATGTTAAGCCTTCTCATTCATGAGCATGGTATGCTTTGCCATTTGTGTCGGTTTCTTGCAGTTGTGTTTTGTTGTTTTCTTCGTATAAGTCGTTTTATATCCCTGGTTAGGTTTATTCCTAAGTAATTTATCTTTTGGAGGGCTGTGGTAAATGGTAATACTGTCTCGATTCCTTTTTAGGAGTTCTCTTAGTGTAAAGGAATCCAGCTGAGTTTTTGTTTTACATAAATCTTGTACCCTACTACTTTGCTGAATCCTTAGATCTTAATTTTTTGAGATAGGAAAGCTGGGCCACTAAAAGGGGAAGAAAATTGTCCTTAGTTATATAACTAGCAAGGACAGGGACAGAGCTTGACACCTGATCTGTCTGCTCCAGTGATCTGTGGTCTCCTTAGATTGGTTTAATGTAGAGATTGAAATTGCCTGGTTGCATCTGGGGAAATTGTTTGAAATGCAGGCCCCCACACCCGTGTTCCCCCTACCCCCTTCCCTCTCCAGTTCTGAGACTCACTGAGATAGGTTCGGCCATCAACTGGTCATTGCCTTTGTTTTGAAGAAGCAGCAGCTGACCACACGTTAAGTCATGTAGCTGTGATTTATAATTATTTATGGGGAACAAACATTTGAATCTGGTTGCTGCACATTCATAATCTTAACACCTTTGGCTGAGATTTTGGGAGGAGGGCATCCTCCCTTACAGCAGAGCTGAGAGACTTGGAAATTTGATATTTGCAACAGAGCAGCCTCTGTAATCTTTTCATGAGCAGCATGATACTCAGTGGTCTCCTTTTAGCTTCAGTAAAACTTTCAAAGGGAATCACAGGACCCAGATACTTGGCTGCTGGTGATAAATATCTCTTTACTTCTGTTTTGGGGGTACATTTTTGTCCTATGTATTTTTTCCTTGTGAATTATTTTCTCCAAGTTTGGATAGAAGTTATGCCGCATTGGCTGCCTCGCATCACATCCTCAGATACACAGCTCCATGGCTAGCGTATTTTTGGTATTTGCATTGTATACTTGGCATTTCCATGTGGCCTAATTTATATCTTCCTTTTCTTTGCAGTGACTACAGCTTCTGAAACTGGGGGTTTTATTTTTCAGCTAGAATGCTGATTGTCAATATAACTTTAAAACCCCATAATGAAAAGCTGGCTTTCTAAAATAAAGACATACGTCCAAATTTTGCAGTAGCTTTTCTACTGCCTGAGCCTTAAAAATACATTGTTTTAGTTTTTCATTGGTGGTTTTGATTTTTTTTAGTTTTGTTGGGTTTTTGGTTTGTTTGTGTTTTTGTCCTAAAGATTTTCGTGCTTGATGCCATCATTGTAGCTTATTATTGTAGAGTCACTGGGTAATGCAGATCATGAGTGTGCTTGGCTGTTAACCAAAAGATTGGTGGTTCGAGTCCACTGAGAAGCACCATGGAGGAAAGGCCTAGTGATCTACTTCCAAAAAACAGTCACTGAAAACCCTACGTACGACAGTGCTGCTCTGAAACAGTGCGGTCACCCTGAATCCGCATCAGCTCCGTGGCAGCCAGCTTGGTTGATTCGTTGGTTGAGTGGCAGTGTCTCAGTATTTCAGTTCACACAGGAGCCTTGTGAGTTCTCTGGAAGGTAGGACTGATACACGGTAGTAAAGCTCTAGCGTTAGGGTCCCATGTGCCTGGCTTTTCATTTTGCTTCTGCTTCTTACAGGCTTGGAGACCTTATATAAGTTATTTAGTTAGCAAACCAAGACTTAACAAGATTATTTGTAGTAACGGAATAATTGTTGTAAAGTCTCAAGGTACCACATATAATGAAACCCAATCGTTGCTCCCCTGAGAGGTCTAGATAGCCACCTGTTTGACGTTTCCCTTCTCCTGAGAACTGAATTTGATATTCTTAGCTTGACTTGACCCTGACTTCTTGGCTCAACAGTTTTATAACCTCCTGACTGTGTAGCCAAGGGACAGAATGTTTATAGTCTTGGAGAAGCACTGAATGCTGGCCTGCAGTTGGATGTTTTCTTGAAGTTGTTGCAGTTATTCTGGCAGGAACTTGGCCTGGAGTTCTGTGGTTGGGAATTCCTTTTGTAGGAGCCTTGAGAATACATCCCTTATCCAGGCACCAGGTGCCCACTGAGAGCCCGCCAAACCTGTAAACTGTTCTGGGCAGTTGTATAGCTCACCTTTCATAATAGGTAGTGATAAATCAGCTTGTCAAGGAACTAGAGGATTTTTCTTAGCAGAGTAATTTTGCTACCTCTTTCAAGCAGTGTTTGGCAGCCCCACTGTACATGTTCATCCCCTGTATTGAATGATCACTCTTTTGCACACAAGAATTGAGCTGATAGAAAAAGTTCTGAAAAGTGACCTTGCGGGTTGGCAACCTGCAGACCCCCAAGGCTCTGTCATTCTCTAAAATGACATTTCCTTCAGCTGGCAATCTAGCATTCACCCCTCTTTCCTGATTTCCACAGTGATTATCTGGAAGGAAGAAAAAGGTAATCCAGTGAACACTCTCTGAGTGAAAGGTTGGTTAGAGATGTCTTTCTAGGACAGTTCTTTTGTAGCAAAACCCAATACAAACAATTGTGGTAGGAGTGAACTTTGGAAGATGTAAGATGATTAGTGGTGGTGCCTTTTCTGGTGAAAGGAGGAAACCCTTCTGGGAAGCTCCTCTTCGAGGTTAAGGCCTGAGTCTTCCCCGGTGGCTGTGCTCCTCTTCACAGGGCATGCCTGCTCTGTGCACCAGCTGCTCCCTGCAGTACCTTTCTCCCTGGCCCTATTCATCTCCCTCCTGCAAAAGACTTTTTTTCCCTCACAGGTGAACAACTTACTGCTTTTACAAGCGGTTTGATGTGTTGGCTATCTCCCTCAGCGTGGGTGAGATTGTGAATCATTGCTGAAGAGATCTCTGTCACAGCAGGGCAAGAGAAAAGGTTTTCCAGGTTGGTTCTGAGCACAGTAGGGAGCCTCTTGTGCACTGAGCCAGGGAAGACCAGGGAGGTGGAGTAGGGCTTCTCCATCCCAGGGGAGTTTGCCATCATCCTTGTCCGCAGGTCTCCCTAATCCAAAACCAGAAAACCCACTGCTGTGGAGATGATTCAGACTCACAGAAACCCTATAGGACAGAGTAGAACTACTTCCATAGAGTTTCCAAGGAATACCTCGCAGACTGACACTGCTGGGTAACTTTGGGTAACTGACACAGCACTGAAGCACTATGCTACCAGGTCTCCCTAGCAACTACCAAATAGATAATTGTTAGGTGCATCTAGCCCAGTGGTCAGAAAACCAAGGCCCATTACACTGGATTGCTATTTTTGTGACAACTTTTGTGGAAACACAGCCTCACCTATTTATTTACATTTTTTCTAGGGCAACTTTTGCATTACAGTGGCAAAGTTGAGGAGCTTCAGGATAAACCAGTATGGCTCACTGAGCCTAGAACTATTTACAGAAAATACTTGGTGACTCTTTGTAGTCCATAACAGAACTTAACACTGTGGGAAAGCTGCTTTCAAGAAATGTGGTTAATTTCTGTGTTTTAAATGGGTGGTGTCAGTGATTTTTAAACACAGCCTTGTTATTCCACATGACTCGTACTGGCCAGTAGATGAGAGACCAGAGGGAGAGTATAAAAAGGCACCTTTATTTCATTGTACAAAAAAATAGACTCAGTGCTTATTGCTTCAAAGAATACTTTCCAAGGGCAGGCAAACAGGTTACTTTTAAAGGAGTTTACCAGTAGGGAGCTCACACCAGTTATGTCAGCCCCATTCTTAATTGTACTGTGCAAGAGCAATGGGTGTTTACATAGAACTTCCAAGCAAAGGCAGGATTCAAGTGGAAAGCTGTGGGCGGGAGCCAGCCAAAGGCATGATTTTGCTATACAACTCGGTAGAGGAGGAAGCCAGGTAGATAATACAGCACTGTGGGAGTTCTTTCTGAACCTCATGAATCTTTTCTTGCTATTGAACTAACCACAAGTCTTTATTATGGTTTTTGGATGCCTTCAAGTGTGTGGTCATACTTTCAAAACATCAGCCTGCTAAACAGTTATGCTCATCAAAAGAGAATAAAAACATAGCCTACAGACTGGGGGAAATCTTTGGTAATGACAAATCTAATAAAGGTGTAATCTCCAAACACATTAAAAAGACAGGTCAACAATAAAAACACAAGCAAACCAATCACAAAATGGGCAAAGGATATTAGCAGACACTTCACCAAAGAGAACATTCAGGTGTCCAACAAATACATGAAGAGACCTTCATGATCAGGGAGCATGACCCCTACATTTGCTGCTGGCCCAGACCTGAAACCAGCACTGAGGTCGACACTTTAGACAAAGAGTGCACTGGACTCGGGGACACAGAGTGAGCATGTGGTATGTGTACCTTATGGTTTTATATATTTATGGAAGGCTGTCCTACTGATTTCTTTCTAGAGGGGAGAGGAGAGAGTGGAGGGGGGACAGGTGTTCATTAAGTGGCTACTGGAAGTAAAGCATGAAAAGGAAGAGCGTGGTGTCACAGGGTGAGGAGACCACAAAGAGTTGGAGAGAGGTGGGCATGCAAAATTGACTCAGATGGTATACTTTTACTTATAGTTTTTAAAAAATTACTTAAAACAAAGACTTTTATTGTCGTTAGCCTTTAATCTTGTTCCTGAGTCAGTTCTGACGGTTAGTGACCCTAGGAGGTCAGAGTAGAATGGCCTCATAGAGTTTCTAAGGAGTGCCTGGTAGATTCAGCTGCCAACCTTTCACCAGAGTTTCCCATTTGCCACTCGAGTGATGCATATCAAAACTGTGATGAAATACTGTCTTGCCCTTGTAAAAATGGTATTGCTGAAAATTTAGAAAAGAGTCAGTGCTGCTGAGGATGTAGGGATATTGGACCTGTCATACACTGCTGGTGGGAATGTAAAATGGTACAACCACAATGGAAAATGGCACTGCAGTTTCTTAAAAATCTAGAAGTAGAAATACCTGACCGTCCAGTAGTCTCCTAGGAATGTGTCGTAGAAAAGTAAGAGCTGTCACATGAGTACACATATGCACATCCGTGTTTATTGGCACATTAGCGAAAGGATTGAAACAACCTAAGTGCCTATCAGCAGATGAATGAGTAAACAAATTACATACACACAATGGAATACCGTGTAACAATAAAGAATAATGATGAATCTGTAAAACATTTCACAACATGAGTGAATTTGGAAGACATTATATTGAGTGAATTAAGTCAATCACAGAAGGACAAATGTTGTCTGAAACCAGTATTATAAAAACTCAATTAAACATTTACACACAGAGAGAAACAATCTTTGATCATTAGTAGGGAGGGATGGGTTGGGAAGGAGAAATCACTAATTAGACAAGTATTAATTTTGGTGAAGTGAAAGGCAGTACCCAACATAGGGGAAATCAGCACAGTATGACCAAGGCAAAGAAAGACATTGAAAGGAATGCAAGGGGGAAAAAAAGCCTCATTGTCTTCAGCTGGGTTCTTTAGAGAGCAAAACCAGTAAAGTGTATAAATATGTATCGACAGATTTATGTGAAGGAAACAGAACATCCCAAGTCTGTGGAGCAGGGTGGAGGCTCCCCTTAATTCATGTAGCTGCAGAGTGAATCCAAGATCAGCAGGTCAGAGAGCAGGGGTCCTTTTCTGTCTGTGAAGATCAACAATTCACAGGATGATAGCTGAAGTCCTAAGAGCTGGAGGTTATATGAACAAGAGGCAGCTGCAGGATTCAGAGCAAGCAAAAAGCCAGAATGTCTGTGCTTATATGCAGATGCAGGCCACAACTCCAAGGGAATGCCCTTTAAACTGGAAGTGGTCACACATAAACACTGAGAATTATGGCCCAGCCAAGAGGACACTCAGTGCTAACCATCACACACATTAAATAATATATACCACCACAACAATATAAACAACTTACAAACAGATACAGGCAGATAATTATTCGGAAAAGGGGAAGGCTTATAGGAAGGAGTGTACCCGTATGTATCTATGTACATTTATAGGTTAGGTTTTGGATATTTTTTCATACATATTTGTGTGTGCAGCATATTTATATTCATAGATATAATAGAGCACAAAGAGGGCACAGTTTTAGAAGCTTTCTGGATATAACCAAACATTTCAAGGGACCAAGTTAGTGGGATTAAGGGCTGGGGACCACAGTCTCAAGGGATTGTCTAGGTCAGTTGACATAACATAGCTCATAAAGAAAACACTCCACATCTTCTTTTGATGAGTAACAAATGAGATCTTAAAAGCTTGCTAATAGGAATCTAAGATACTGGTCTTATCCCATCCAGAGCAAGGGAGAATGAAGAAAACCAAAGACATACGGGAACAGTCAGTTCAGAGGACTAATGGACTACAGGAACTGTTACGTCCACTAGCCTGAGCCTAGAAGAGATAGAAGGTACCTGACTAACCCTACTGACTCCTCTGAGAGGGCACTTAATAGAGGATCCCAGATGGAGTGGGAGAAAAATACAGAACAAAATTCAAATTCACAAAAAAAGACCAGGCTGAACTTCTTTGACAGAGACTGAAGGAACCCTGCGGCTGAGGCCCTCCAGACACACTGCTGAGAACTGAAGCTGTGTCTAAAGTCCAGCATTCAGCCAAATATTAGACAAGCCTATAAAACAAATAACGTGCTTGAGGAACATGCTTCTTAGTTCAGGTGTACAAAACCAGGCAACACCTGCCCAAAAGCAAAGACAAGAAGGCAGGAAGGGGCAAGAAAAACAGACTAATGGACACAGGGAACCTAGGGCGGAAATCTGAAGACAGCGGACATGTTACGGGGATTGCAACAAACATCCTTAAACAATTTGTGTATAAATTTTTGCATGAGAAACTAATTTGCTCTGTAAATTTTCACCTAAAGCTTAGTTAAGTGTTAAAAAAAGACACTTGAAAAATCTTTTTAAAAGGTGTTTTAGTGTTTCAGTGATTAAAAAAATTGTTTGGGGTAGTAATCTTTTTACAATCTTTTTAAATAAAATTTTATTTTCAAATAATTTTAGATTTGCAAAATGTTTATGAGGGTAGTACAAAGAGTTCCCTTACGCTCTTCACGCAGCCAGCCCTACTGGTACCATCTTACAGAACCAAGATACGTTGGTTAAAAAATAAGAAAGTAACATTGGTACAATACTCTTAACTAAATACCTTGTTTGGATTTCACCAGTTTTTCCACTAATGTTCTTTTCCAATTCCAGGATCCATTGCAGGCACCACATTGCATTTACCAACCTTTTATTTTTAAGTGATGACTTCCATGTGATATTGCTGTAGTTTCTCTCTCTTTGACATAATATCATTGCTGCCTTTTGGAAAAGAAAATGATGTGTTTGTGATGATATTATTGTTGTTAGGTGTGTCAAGTCAGTTCTAACTCATTGCTGTGCTATCCATGTACAAGAGAATGAAACACACCCAGTCTTGAGCCATGCCCGCAATCATTATTATGCTTAAACCCATTGTTGCAGCCGCTGTGTCAGCCCATCTCTTGTTGAGGGTCTTTCTCTTTTTTGCTGACCCACTGCTTTACCAAGCATGGTGTCCTTGTCCAGGGATTGATCCGTCGTTACAACATGTCTAAAGTTTGTAAGATGCAGTCTCACTATCCTTGCATCCAAGGAACACTCGGGTTGTACTTCTTCCAGGACAGATCTGTTTGTTCTCTTGGTGGTTCGTGGTACATTCAACATTCTTCTCTAACACCACAATTCAAAGATGTCAGTTCTTCCTCCTTATTCATTGTCCAGCTTTTGTATGCATGTGGTTCCACTGAAAATAACGTGGCTTGGGTCAGGCACACCTCAGTTTTTCACTTTTCAAAATGTGACAGAAGCATTTTGGAGCAGATTTTCCCAGTGCAGTGTGCTTTTGATTTCTTGACTCTGCTTCTGTGGATGTTGATTGTGGAACCAAGTAAAATGAAATCTTTGACAACCTCAATCTTTTCTCCATTTTATCGTGATGTTGCTTATCGGTCCAGTTGTGAGGATTTTTATTTTCTTGATGTTGAGGTGCAATCTATACTGAAGGCTGTGGTCTTTGATCTTCATCAGTAAGTGTTTCAAACCTTCTTCACTTTCAGCAAGTCAAGTCATGTCATCTGCATGATGCAGGTTGTTAATGAGTCTTCCTCCAATCCTGGTGCCTTGTTCTTCTTTGTGTAGTCCAGTTTCTTGCACTAGTTGCTTGGCATGCAGATTGAAAAGGTATAGTGAAAGGATACAACCCTGATACACACCTTTCCTGACTTTAAACTATGCAGTGTCCCCTTGTTCTGTTTGAAAGACTGCCTCTTCATACATGTACAGGTTCCTGATGAGGACAATTAAGTGTTCTAGAATTCTCATTCTCCACAATGTTATCTGTAATTTATTATGATTCACATAGGCAACAAAACATTGGCAGACATCTGGTATTCTCTACTTTCATCCAAAGTTCATCTGACATCAGCAGTGATATCCCTGGTTCCACATCCTCTTCTCAGTCCAGCGTGAATTTCTGGCAGTCCTTTGTCAGTGTACTACTGCAATTGCTTTTGAATGATCTTTACGAAACTTTTACTTGCATGTGACGCTAATAATGCTGTTCAATAATTTCACCATTTGGTTGGATCACCTTTCTTGGGAATGGGCATAAATATGGATCTCTTCCAGTCAGTTGGCCAGGTAGCTCTCTTCCAAATGTCTTGGAAAAAATTGGTGAGTACTTCCAGTGCTGCATCTGTATTTTGAAACATCTGAATTGATATTCCATCAATTCCCGGAGCCTTCTTTTCCACCAATGCCTTAAATGAAAGTTGGCCTTCTTCCTAAGTACCGTTGGTTCCTGATCATATGGTACTTCTTGAAATGATTGAACGTCAACCAGTTCTTCTTGGTATGATGACTCTGTGTATTCCTTCCATTTTCTTTCGATGCTTCCTGAGTTGTTTAATGTTTTCCCTGAAGAATCTTTTACTGTTGCAACTTCAGGCTTGAATTTTTTCTTCAGTTCTTTCAGCTTGGGAAATGTAGAGAATCTTCTTCCCTTTTGGTTTTCCATTTCCGGCTCTGTACATGTCATCATAATACTTTTTCTTCTTGAGCTGTCCTCTGAAATCTTCTGTTCAGTTCTTATGTGTCATCATTTCTTCCTTGTGCTGTAGCTATTTGGCATTCAAGAGCAAGTTTTGAAGTCTCTCTGATACCCAATTTGGTGTTTTCTTTCTTTCCTGTCTTTTTAATGGCCTCTCACTTCCTTCATGCATGATGTCTTTGATGTTGTTCCACAGCTCGTCTTGTCTTCGGTCATTGGTGGTCAGCGCATAACTTCTCTTCTTGAGATGGTCTCTAAACTCAGGTGTGGTATCTTCAAGTTTGTGCTTTGGCTGTTGAGCACCTGTTCTAATTTTCTTCAGTTTTAATTTGAACTTACATACCAGCAAATGATGGTCTTTTCAACAGTCATCACCCAGTCTTGTTCTGACTGATGATATTGAGCTTTTTCCATTGTCTCTTTCCACAGATGTAGTGGATTTAATTCCTGTGTATTACATCTAATGAGGTCCATGTGTATAGTCACCATTTATGTTGGTGAAAAAGATATTTGCTATGAAGGTGTTGGTCTTGGAAAATTCTGTCATGTGATCTCTGGCATCATTTCTATCACTGAGGCCATATTTTCCAATTTCTGATCCTTCTTTTTTCCAACTTTTGCATTCCAATAACCAGTAATTATTGGTGCATCCTGATTGCAATTGATCAATTTCAGATTGCAGAAACTGGTAGAAATCTTCAATTTCTTCATTTATGACCTTAAGGTTGGTGTGTAAATTTGAATAAGAATCATGTTAACTGGCCTTCCTTGTGGGCATATGGATATTATCCTATCACTGACAACACTGTAATTCAGGATATATCTTGAAATATTCTTTTTGGCAATGAATGGAACACTTCAAATTGTCATTCACTGTGTAGTAGACCTTATGATTTTCCAATTCATCATGACTAATATGAGCCCATTTCATCTCTGTAATGCCTAGGATGTTGATGTCACTATGTTCCATTTCAGTTTTAATGATTTCTGATTTTCCTAGGTTCATGCTTTGTATGTTCTGTGTTCTGATTATTAGTGAGTGTCTGCAGCTGTTTCTTCTCATTTTGAGTTATGCCACATTAGTAAATGAAAGCTTGACTCCATCCATGTCATTAAGGTTGACTCCACTTTGAGGAGGCTGCTCTTTGCCTATCATCTTTTGAATGCCTTCCAACCTGGAGGGCTCAATTTCTGACACTGTATCTGACAGTGCTCTGCTGCTATTCATATGCTTTTCACTGGAAAGTTCAAGATGATAGAACCCTACACTTGATTCAGAAGTATATAATAATAGTAGCAAAGGCTTCATTTACAGAGTGTTAACTGTGCATTGAAGGAGCCTTTGGTGCAGTGGTTTAGTGCTCAGTAGCCAACCAAAAGGTCTGTGGTTTTAACCCACCAGCCACTCTGCAAGAGAAAGATGTAGCAGTATGCTTCTGTGAAAATTACAGTCTTAGAAACCCTATGGGCAGTTTTAGCCTGTCCTACAGGGTCATTGTGAATCAGAGTCAACTCTACAGCAACAGGTTGGTTTGGTTGGTTCTGTGTTCCAGTCACTGTGACATGCTTTACTGTCTGATTTAAATCTTACAGTGACTATCATCTTCATTTCAGCTAAGAGAATTAAGACCAGGGTGCTGAAATTTCCATCTTCACGTTGCAGTTGTGGATGACTTTAAAGCCAAGGTTAAGAATACTGGCCTGGCCAGGCTCTCAAGGCCCTCTGAAAGCATCTTTTCTTCCTTACCATAACCGTTTAGTTAATGAATAGTAGTTGTTATTATTGTGTGCTGACAAGTCAATTCCTATTCATTGTGACCTCGTATGATGGAGTGGAACTGCCACATAGTGTTTTCTAGGCTGTGATCTTTGCAGAAGCAGATGACCACATCTTTCTCCTGAAGAGCCACTAGCAGGGCTTGGGTAGCTGGCAAGCACTCAACCATTGCACCACCACTCTCTTAGCAAGTATTGTATTTTCACATAAATAGTGCATGCCTTCTACATTTCTTTGCCAGCCACACACTCCCTTGTAAAGTATTTTTGTAAGTGCCACTATGCCAGTATTTTACATATTGCCCCGATAAGTCAATTAATTAGCATAGTGTGCTTATGAAAATACCTTGCAGAGGGAGGGTGCAGTTGGTTGGAAGACACAGTTATTTGCATAAAATACGGTAGTCATTTCTTTAATTTACAAGAAACAAACCAGGATAGGGAGGTTAAGAAACTGCAGGTGGGCATGCAGTCATCAACAAAGAGCAAGCCAGATCTGGAACCCATTTCTCTTTAAAGATCAGTGGAGTTTCATACATGTAGAAGGATCAGATCCAAAATCTGTAGTGAAATTCAATTGATTGAAATCCTTCATTAACCCTTGTCTTAGGCTGGGTTCTCTAGAGAAGCAAAACCAGCACATATAGAGAAAGATGGATGGATAGAGAAAGATTTATAATAATAAGGAAGCAGCTCACGCAATTGTAGAAACTGAAATTTCCCAAGTCCTGGATTGGAGCACAAGGTTCATACAGCCACGGAAGCTGGTGAACCCAAGGTTGGCAGGTCAGAGGTTAGAGTTCCAGATCACATGCTGCATAGGTCGGTGAATCCAAGATGACAGGCAAGACTGCGGGGTTTCTGCCGACTCCCCAGGCTTCGTGGGCTGGCACACCCAGGAGGGGCAGGGCAGGTAACAGACTCTTTCTTGCAGCTTATGAGAGGCAATGAATCCAACAGCTTCTGGTTCAAGACCCAGGAACCAGATGTAAAAGGAGAACAGAATGGGTGCTGCTGGCACCATGGGCCGGTGGAAGCAGGCAGCAGAGATGGGGAGATGAAGACTGAGGGTGGGTGGTGAGTCATCAACGGCCCCACCCCTGCCACTTTGTACAGCTGCCAAAACACTGGTCCAGCCAATATGACCCGGTCTTACAGCCCTGTCTTGCCTTCGGCGTGTGGCCTTGCTGTCTCCGCTGTGTTCTTCATGTTCTCTTCTGGCCACTCAGCAGGATTTGAGAGCATGAGCTCTGTACAATCTTATCAGAACAGTTTACCGCCAGTGTGACCTTAACTAAGCCACCTTAGCCTTTCTGAACTGCAGTCGTCTCATCTGTAACGTCAGATGGTAGGATACTGGGGAAATACGTGGATTAACGTGTGCGAGTTGTACTGTGCAGTGCCAGGCGGTGCGGTTGTCCCTGGCAGCAGTGTAGGTGTGGGGGGTAGTGATGATGCTGGGGACGGCCCATCAGCTCGGCGCAGGCACTGCCTCCTCCGAAAGCCTTTCTGGATTTCCACTTGACAGTTAGATGCTCTCTGCTCTGTGTTCCCCTCAGGGGCCTTGGGCAAACCCTGACATGGCACTTGGCACACAGCCTACTGATATTTCTTGGCTGTTCTCCACTTACTTCCTGGGTGCACGAGGGCAGGCACAGTCATGTTCCTCGAGGTGTCCCCAGTGCCCTTCACATGGCCTGTCCATAAATGACGAAGAGTGAATGGAGTCTGTTATGGATTGAATTGTGTCCCCCCCAAAGATACGTTGACACCCATAACCCATGCACTTGTCAGTGTGATTCCAGTTGGAAGTAGGGTTTCGAAGATGGTTAACATGAAGTTAACATGAAGTCATGGTTAACATGAAGTTTCGAGTTTGGTTAACGTGAAGTCACACCGGAGTAGAAAACAAAAAACAAACAAAAAACCATTGCCATCGAATCAGTTCTGACTCAGAGCGACTCTCAAGGAAGGGCAGAGTAAAACTGCCCCATAGCGTTTCCCGAGAGTGCCTGGTGGACTTGAACTGCTGATCTTTTGGTTACCAGATGTGGTGCTTAACCATTAGGCCACCAGAGTTTCCTGCTGAAGGAGAGTGAGTCCTAATCCTGCGTGCGTGGTGTTCTTTTTATATAAGAGGAGAAGATGCAGAGATGAAAGGACAGCCGTATGATGACAGAGGGAGGGCAGCTGCAAGCCCAGGAACACCAAGGACTGCCAGCAGCCACTGGGAGCCAGGGGGGAGCCATGGGACAGTTTTTCTCTCAGGACCCTCAGAGGGAATTGATTGAGACCAGCAATACCTTGATTTAGACCTTTAGCTTCCAGAGCTGTGAGACAATAAGTTTCTGTTCTTTGAAGTACCCACTTGGTGGAATTGTGTTAGGCAGTGATAAGAAATAGCCAGGGTCCTTTGTGCACTCCCCTGACAGGCAGCAAAGGCCCCTCCGTCGATCAGGTGGATTACAGTGACTCATTTGTCGCCGCTGTGTGTTTCTTTCCCTACCATGTGCTTGTAACCCAGACAGTGTGCAAGCTGTGGAATTCTCCCTTTCTGGCACTGGAGGAGTAACTGTGGCACCCGTGTGAACAGAGATTTTGTCCATCATATACACATCCACAATATTTCCTTCTGTCTTTATGAACATTTCCAAACACTTTTGCCCAGGACAGCTGTTCTAGACTTATGCTGTACGTTTTCCAGGCTGGCATGAAAGATCATTTCACTAATGTGTTAGCTTCTGCTTGGAGACCTTGCAAATGAGATTTTACAGTCTTTCACTCCAGTGCAAACTTCTGATTTGATTCTGATATCACATAACTGCCATCAAATATCTTGGTATTTGGGGGATTTAGTCACTTCACATAAGCAGTCATTGCTGTTCTGGGTACGTATTCTTCCCAGTTGGACCTCCTTTGAATTTGAAATCACCCTCATACTTCAGGAGCCTGGAATTCGGCTTTTGTATACCCACTCTGCCCAGAGCCTGACCCGTCTTAGCAGTGTACGAAATGTTTGCTCGCTACACAGTTCTCTGGTGACTGGTGCAGCTGTTGTAGAGTTTTACCAGTTAAGGCCCTGGCTTTCCAACCCCGTTTCTGAAACGTTTGTGCTTTTCTGCTGCCAGCAAGTTTTTAATATGCATGGTGTGTAGAGTCTGGTACTGGAGAAGGTTGGATCACAGTTGGAATCAGAAGCAGCATATTCTGCTGATTTGTTACATTTTAGAAAAATAAACTCTATAAAGTGTTCATAATAACAGCCACTGTCATAATTTCTCTGTCTTAGCATGGTGAAATCTATAGGGTCTTTCCTTTATATTATAGGCCTATTGGTCCAAAACAAGAATGGTGATTCCACTTATAGAAGAGAATCCCCTCATCAGCTACTCAGGTGCACGTTCTCTCCCTGTCTGCTTATCTTTGTTTCCCCAAGCCAATCCCTCCCCTGCCCTGCCTGACCCCGGTGTAAAGAAGGTGTCTGTTACCTGAGGAATACCCAGGAACACTTCCAGTGGAAGTATTTTCAAGACCATGTATTTGAGTTAGCAATAGGAAATCTAGTTTGTGTGTGTGTGTGTGTGTGTGTGTGTGTGAAACACACTCTTGTTTTGCCTTCACTCTCCCTGCTCCCCCCCCAACTTTTTTTTAGAAGGAAAACATTTCTCCTCATAGAGAGACGCTGATGATTGGCTTTTTGGCCCTAGAAAAGGAAAGTACTTATGCTATCAAACAAGATTCCTTCAGTTTGTTGTGTTAAATTGAAAAGCTGTCAAACAAATAGTAGCTCTCTCCGTTTCTGTTTTGATAGATGTGGTTTCTGAGCTTTTCAAGAAGAGCTGACTTTTTTCTCCATACGAGCAAACCATAAGTTGACTTTCAAGAAATGTGTGGTGCTTAGGTCCTTTTGTAACTGGTCAGCAGCTCATGATGAAAGAAAATTGGTTGTTTGTGCTCCCATGCCAGCCTTCCTAATCAAAAACCCTTGTCAAAGGGGCAGCAGGAAGGAAATAGACTTTTTTAAATAAAACTTTTAAATTGGGAAGTGGTAGGAGCTAATACCCAAAATATTTCTTTATGTCCTAGCAGAAAATAAGCTTTTTATTCTTCTCTTGTTGATCATTTTTTATTTTTAACTCAAAGGTTTTCTTAACTGGGGTTCTCTTCTGAAGCACAGAACACAAAAAGTGATCCGAATGACTGTTTTCTCCGTTCAGCCGATGGTGATACTGTCAGGGACTGCAGCGGGTCTGAAATTTTACCCTGCTTGCTGACTACCAGGTTAGTCTGCCATGGTTTTGTGACTGCTGGCAGAAGATACAGGATGCCTGGGTCAGAGCCAAGGAACTCTATTAATCACAGCAATAGCAGCAGTCAGGGTATCAGTTTTGTCTTGTACCAGTTCCCCAAGGCCCAGTTCCCACAGGGTGATGCAGAGGAGGCCTAGCAGCACCTGTGTGGGGAGCACTGCAGGACAGGAGCCCTGAGTTTATTCCTACACATAAATCTTCTGTGATGGGCGGTAAAGCTCATTCTCTTCTCTACGGCTGTTCTACAAACGTCCTTGTACAGGTAGTCCGACACCAAGATGGTCTGTGCCTCTGCTCCCTGAATGTGCAGAAACCCGAAGACCTGTGGAGGACTGTCTCCCAACAAGTGGTAGGTAGGACCACTCTAGGTGTGTGGGAGAGACCGCCTTACCTGTGCTGTGGACTGCTATTCCCAAAATGACTAGTGCTCCTCCAGTATTTTAGAACAACAAAGGGGAAGAGAGTATCAGACATTCTCCTTTTAAAAGACTGAAACTCTTTCTTCTACATTGCTCATGGGAATGTAAAATGGAACAACCACTTTGGAAATCAATCTGGTGCTTCCTTAAAAAGCTAGAAATAGAAATAACTTATGATTTAGCAACCCCAGTGCTTGGCCTATAACCTAGAGAAATAAGGGCTGTAACACCAACCGATACATGCACACCTATATTTATTGCAGCACTGACCACAATAGCAAAAAGGTGTAGTCAACCTAGGTGGCCATCAACAGGTGGATGAATCAGCAAACTACGGTATATTCACACAGTGGAATACTATGCAATGATAAAGACCAATGACAATCTTGGAAAACACCTGATAACATGAAATCATCTGGAAGACATTATGCTGAGTGAAACTACTTACACACACAAAAATAAATACTGTATGAGACCATTATTATGAGGACTCAAGAAAAAGGCTAAGCACAGAAGAAACCAATCTTTGATGGCTACCAGGGAGGGTAAGGAGGGTAGAGAGGGAGACTGGTCTTCATGGATTAGATACTAAATAGGAATTGAGTTATGTGAAGGAGGTGACAACACACGTAGGAGGGGATCCACACTGTGGGACTCTACCAAGAGCTAAGAGGTCTCCTAAAGATAACCCAATATTTTGAAGGTCAGAGTTGCAGGGGCAGGGGCCTGGGGATAATGCTTTCAGGGGACCTCTAGGTCAATTGGCATAACTAGGTTGTTTTTTTTTTTAAGAAAATGTTCTGTGTCCCATTTTGGTGAGCAGCATCTGGGGTCTTAAAAGCTAGCAAGCTGCCATCTAAGGAACATCAGTGGTCCAATCCACATGGAGCAGAGGAGAATGAAGGACATCAAAGACAGGAGGAAAATGTGAACCCAGAAAACAGGAGGGGCCATACCCCTTGACTCTCTGTGACTAGGAAGAGCTGATGGGGATGTGGAAGACCACTCATCTCCCACTGCCATCACTCACAAGCACCTTAAATAATTGCTGGAAGGGAAAAAGGCAGTTGCTTGACTAAGTGTAGCCTTAAATTCCCCATCAGGTCTCCATTCATCCCTTCCTCTTTCTCTCCCTTTCTGATTAGTAAGATGCCATTGAATGTTCATTTTCTGCTGAAGAAATCACTTTAAGATTTATAGATTTCTTGACTTGGGATGACTTAGGTTTTATGATTTCTGAATAAATAGCTGGGTAGGAGAATTATAAGCCAGTTGTTTAAGGAATGATACTTTTAAAATAGCATCCTCTCTCTCTCTCTCTCTCTCTTTTTCTGAGCAGAGGCTTAGGAAACATCCTGTGTGTTAACTGTCAAGTCATTAGTGCAGTACTTCATCCATCTGATTTATAAGAAATCTGTCAGGCGCTCCTTGGAAACTCTCTGAAGCAGTTTTATTCTGCCTGTAGGGTCGCTCTGAGTCAGAATCGATGGCACTGGTTTGGTTTTTGGTTGATGGCATAGTGGTTAAGTGCTGTGTCTGGTAACTAAAAGGCTGGCAGTTTGAACCCAACAGGTACTCCTGGGAAACACTGTGGAGCTGTTCTGTTTTATACTGAGTTGGAATTGACTTTGTGGTAATAAGTAGGTTTGGTTTTGTGTAAGGAGGCTTGGGTGTTACAAATGGTTAAAGTCTGTACTACTAACTGAAAGATTGGTGGTTCAAAACTAAGCCTTGGAAAAAGGCCTAGTGGTCTGTTCCAGTAGATGACAGCTTTGAAAGCCCACCCTGTGGAACAGTTCTTTACGCACATGACTTTTACAACAAGTCGGACTTGACTTGACTGCCACTAGCAGCAGTAACAGCAACAGTGGCTGCCGTAGCCACTGGGTTTTGAGATAACTTGAAAATAATTTAATTCAGAGCAACACATTTTGCTTGAAGTCTCCTTCCATGTCTGGGGTCCCTTCCAGTCATCTGTTCAGTTACTACCTTGTATTATCATTTTTTTTTTTTTAATGTGCAAACAGTAGGGTATATTTGATTCACCCAGAGTTTTTTGTTGTTCCTTAATTTCTCCCTTCCTGGCTTTCTTGTTTGGCCTTTTCTAGATAAATCCAGGTTCCCAGTGGCAATTTTTCGTGGTTTCCACATGTATGATCAGGTAGAAGAACTTTAAATGTTAAAAGATCACATATTGATCTTTTAGAAGCTGTATGTAGTTTGTGGGCTTGAATCTAGGTTCTTTTGACTTTATAAGCAGGAAAATAAACACTTTATAAGTCCAACCAACTATTTTGAACAATCAGCTTGTTTTCCGAATCAGTGAACGGATACGGTACTATGTTGGGCTGGAGCAGGTCTTCTCCACAGACTTGGGGAAGTATAGTTAGATGTCCCTAGTTTGGGGGTTTGTGATGCACCCATGAGGATAAGGAGAGGCCTCTGTCCCTACTAATAATCTGGAGAGACAAGTGAGATATCATCATGGCCATCTAGAGTAGAGATGTTGTGATTTTTGTGTTAATCTTGTGCTTTCACCTTCCACTCTTAGCCCAAGTCAGACCCGATCCACTATGGTCCAGTGGCTTAACCAGCAGTCTCCAACCACACTGAGCTCCAAACCAGCTGCTCCACCTCCTTCACCAAAGTTATCACCTTTCCCTTTCTCTCTTCCTGCCAGCATAGTAGACAAGCCACCTGAAAGGTATGTGTTGTGGATATGATATGGGATGTGGTGCCAGATCACAGAAGGGTCTCCGTAAATCTGAGCGGATGCCTGTCTTCACAGTTAGAAGAGACTTTAACTCAGGATTCTCCCAGCTACTTGATTTTTTCTAGACAAGAGTTACAGCCTTGGATCAGGGCTGCACCTCGCTTCAATGGCAAACACATTCTCAGGAGAGTTTTGCTTTGTGTGAGAACTGCTTGAACCTGCTGTCTTTTTGGTATTGGCTGTACATTTGTGAATCTCCTCATCTCTAAAGAATGCCTTCTATATGACTCCAAAGGATATGTGTCCCCCTCTCCTCCCCGCACAGCGAGGGAAGCAGAGTGCTGGGGACATTACTGAAAGTGGCCAGTGAACTGGCTGCACAAGAAAGGTTTAGCAAACCTTTCCTCCTGGGTAGTAACTGAGGTCTCACCATCCGTGTCTTCTCCTATTCCAGTGATGTGGGATACCTCCTTCTGCTTAGGGTTGCATCTGACTGAAAGCATGTGTGGTGCCCATCTTCCCCCACGCTGCCCTCTCCCCAGACCACATGGGGTGTTTTGAAAAGTGGGTAGTAGAGCCTGGTGTTCCTCTGTGCAGGATAGGGGTGAGGGGCCTAAAACGAAGAAAGTCCATGGAAGAACAAGAAGCCCCTCCCAGCTTAGCATGGGAAGCAGATTGCTGCCCCAGATGGATGTGTGTCAGTGTCATTACTGTGATTGTTACTGTGCGTGCCGCCCTCTCCACTGGTTCCTGCTGCCTCAAGGTACCAGTGCTCTTGCTAGTAGATCAGCCAAAGCACTTTGAAAGTCAGATGCCCTGTGGTTCTGATACTGCTGAATGGTAGGAAAGGGCATCCCGCCAGGCAGAGAGGAGAATTAGGTGACGAGGTTCAGTGAAAGCTGCTCAGAGAGGCTCCCTAAAGAAAGATCTGGATTTGAAACCCATCATTTCCTTGAAAATCAAGTGCTGAGGCTTTGCCTGATGTTCATTTCCCTGCTAATTTCCTTTCTGGAAGGAGCTGCACCACTGGTGACATCGAAATGAGATTTGGGAATGGGGAGGTGGGGAGTGAATGGTAAGGTGTCCCTCTGGGTATTTCACATGTTGATTAGTGTCCCATGCTCCTTTTTCAGCATTGCCAATCGGAAGGCTCGAGCCGTGTATCCATGTGAGGCAGAGCACAGCTCGGAGTTATCTTTTGAAATAGGAGCAGTTTTTGAGGATGGTAAGTGTTCGTGGGGCTTTGTGTTCGTATATATTCTGTCACCCCAAAACATCTACAACACAGAGCAAGCAGTCTGTGGGTGTCATGTTGTCAGGGGACGTGTGCCACCCTGGACACGTGGCATGAGAGAGCTGACCCATTTGTCCCCAAGGAACTAAACACCACTGAGACTGTGTCCTAATGGCCAACGTACCACTCCTGCTTTCACCTTTGTTGTCCTCCAACCCCTTTTACTGTCGTGGGTCTTCGCTTAAGACATCTGTCTCCCACAGCATACGCAGCTTCGTGCCTCTTGGAATTAGGAACCATTTGATTTGCTTCCTTTGTTTTCCTCTTCCAAAATTCCCAACCCGGACTCCTAAATGCTTCATGTTTGCCAAATTCAGGTTACCAGAGAGGAGTACTATACCCAGAAAATTTTGCCATTTTTGCATGCTTGACATGATTTTTGCAGATTTGAACAGTGTGTGAATCTCCAGATATGGGAATTGACTTTGGATATGAAAACAGGGGTGTAGATTTTTATTCAAGTGTTTAATATTGACACACAAGCACTTAGGAATTGTACCTGGCTTCGTAGTTCACAAACTTCTTCTATGATTCAGCATATGTCTTTTTCCTTCCCTCTTGATTTCTTCCTTCCCCTGTCTTGTTCATTATAAAATTCATTGGTTGCTGTGGAAACAGTGATGTTGTGTGTGGGTGGAGCTCCCACCAAAAGTTCTGGGAAAGCAGTGAGAATCTTTGGTGCTTGGAATGGAATGGTTGATTTGCAGTGTGGTGGGATATGTGGAAGCCAGCCACACAGCGTGTGGTCATGTCTTGTCTGTAATGCGGCTCTTGCTGATGATGGTTTTTTAAAACCCAGAATGCCCCATTTTGAATAGACATTTATGTATTTGTGGTTACGTGTTGGAAAACAAACAACACAGAAACGTGTACGACAGAAGTACCCTTTGTAGAGTGCTTTTGCTCTTTGAGTACAAGCGAGATTGTTCTCTGCCAACATGACTTGGAGACACACTGTGTCTCAAGGAGAGTGTGGTCAAGTAAGCTTCTCGCTCCAGGCCCATTCCCTTTTGGCACATCATATGACAGCAGAGAAAGCTGAGATGTTGGCAGTGAAACTCTCCTGTTTGGAAAATGATGGTGAATTTTCAACATCCATATTATATTTTGTGTGATTAGACTTGCTTCCAAAAACCAAACCCACTGCTGTCGAGTTGGGTCCAACTCATAGTGGCCCTGGATGTCAGAGTAGAACTACTCCATAGTTTCCAAGGAGCTCGTGGTGGGTTTGAACCGCCAGGCTTGTGGTTAGCAGGTGTAGCACTTAACCACTATACCAGCAGGGTCTCCCAGGTTTGTTTGCCAAGTGCCAAGTGCCGTCGAGTCGGATCCGACTCATGGGAACCTCAAAAATCCTTTACATAGTATTGTTTGTGAGATAATTACCTTGGCAGAAGATGTATCTATTAGGATGTATTTGGGTACAAGTAACAAAATTCTGGCGTGACTGACTGTATCAGTCATGTAAATAAATTATCTCATAAAGTAATGAGTTTAGAGGTGGGGAGATCTGGTGAGGCAGTGTTTAAGTGCTTGATTACTAACCGAAAGGTTGGCATTTCAAAGCCACACAGCATCTTTGTGAGAGGGAGACCTGGTGATCTCCTTCCATAACATTTGGGCTAAGAAAACCCTATGGGGCAGTTCTCTTCTGCCACATGTGGTCTCTGTGAGCTGGAATCAACTTGATGGCACCCAGCACCAACAGCACAGAAGTCAGGAGCTCCAGGATTGGTGATTTCATCAAGCTCCAAAGTATTTCTGTCTCTCTGCTGAAACTGTTCTCAGCAGATATGCCTCTGGCTGGTTTCTCTGATGGGAACAAGATTGCTGCCACAGTTCCAGACTTCATGGCCATACTCCATTTCAGCAGAAGGAGATGCCTGATTTGTATGTTCTTTTTTTTTTTAAAGAGCAGGAAAACTTTTTTAGAAACTTCCTAATCTACCTCCTTTTACATCTCAGTAACCAGAACTACATTACATGTTCACCATAAACTCACTACAGGCAAAGATTTAGACCAATCAGAAGCATCCTGGGCCTGGGAACACCTCTTCTGGGGTCACAGCCACGTGAATGAGGGTTAGCATGTAAACCAAATTTGGCTGTGCTGGCAAGGATAAAAGGGGAATGGAGATTAAGCGTCTGACCCAGAAAACCTAAGTTCTCAAACTTGTAAGGCCCTAAATGACTTGTATACCAGTTGCCATCGAGTGGATTTCCAGTAATGACAACCACATGCGTGCAAAGTAGACCTTCTTTGTAGGATTTTCATGGCTGTGACCTTTGTAAGGAAATTGCCAGGCTTTTCTTTTGAGGTGCCTCTGGGTGGGTCCAGACTACCAACCTTGCAGTTAGTTGCCTAGTGCTGAACCATCTGTGCCACCTGTTGACTCTGAACATGAGTTATGGGAAATCACAGTAATGCACACACACAATCCAAGGAGCCTAAAATATAACAACAACATGTGTGTGTGTGTGTGTGTGTGTGTGTATTTTTCTCAAGTTGTTTCTTCATACACACACCAGCATACATTTCTTTATTACACACACCATCTCAGTGCATTTTGGGAGGACAGAGTGATGGATAGCGTGGTTGCTATGACTTATAAACCCTGCATTTATTTTGTGAGTCTGGATCTTGGCCTGTTCACTGCCTGTGTGACCCTAGGCAAGTTCTGTAAATACTCTGTGCAACATTGTTGTTGTCAAATCTTCAGAGATGTTCACAAGATCGATGGTGCATGAGGAGAGTATCTGGGTGACTAGAAGCCTGGCATCAGTGCCATAGACCTCAGTGGAGGATGTTACTGACCTTGAGGCCACACTTGGCACATTGTGGTATGTCATGGCTCTGGCTACATTTTGAGCCAAGTCATATCTCCACAGGTTAGGGTCTTGTATTGTTGGTTTCCGAGTCTCTCTGGGCTACTGCTGACTGGGGCACACGGTGTCTTGGCAGTTCCTTAGTCCCTCCTATAACGCAGCTGCCCCGCGAATGCTCCGTAGATGTTCGGAGCCCATCCCCGTACATAGTCGGCAAGTGGCTCCGTCCAGGTGGCCTCCTTGCCCTGCGGGTACGTGGTTCTCTTGTAGTGGTGCCAATAAGCAGAGAGCAGAGCATTCCGACTCCATCAGTTTGGCTGCTTCTGAGGGGCAGTTTGTGAGTAACACAGTCACGTGAAGGCCCTTAAAGCAAAACCAATTGCCATCTTGTCACCTTTAGCTTGTGGTGATCCATGTGTCAGAGCGGAACTGTGCACCATTAAGTGTCCAGTGGCTCAGTTTCAGAAGTAGATTACCTCGCCTCCCTGTGGAGGCGGCACTGGGTGTCCTTGAACCTCTAGCCGTTCCAGCCGAGCATGTTAACCATTTGTACCACCCAGAGACTCCTTGAAGGCCCTTCTCAGTGCATTTGTACCTTAACTTCTGTGAATAGCTCATATCTCAGTAGATTACTTATAAAAAGCTAAAAGTCTGTGCTTGCTCGGAACATATCCAGTAAAGCCCTGCCTCCGTTGGCTGTGGGGTCGCCCCTTCTGAAGACTTACCCACTACAGGACAGACGAGCAGGTCATACAGCCTTATTTCTGTCTAGATGGACACTGTTTCCAGTGGCTGCTGCTTACAACCCAGCCCTCACTCCAGGGACTCATCCTCTCTGCAGATAAGCGGTAGTTTATGTCCCTGAAGAGCCCAGGACGTCTTGTGTCCACTTACCCATTTGAAATCTTCCACATCATAAATGCTGTTGAAGTGCAGTCCCTTTTTGTGTGTCTTCCAGGCAACAAGGGAAATGGGTTTATGGCCTTCAGTGGCCTTTAGAGAAGACAAAATTGAGGTCAAAGTGGCCCTTGGGCTGCATTGTCTGTGGTTGTGTGGTTTGGAATATCCACAGGAGTGAGAAACCTGTAACTCAGTGTGGAAGTGAAGTGGATCTTTAGTAATTATGTAGCTCTGTAACTGTTCTTCCCTCTTTGCTTCCTGTGTGGGCCTGGGTTTAATCTATGAGTTCAAATTGTAGAACAAAGATCAGGTTCTATAGCAGACATGCTCGTGCTGAGCCTTGTTATGGGGAGACACCTTGTGAGTGAGGCTGGGAAGTTTCAGGGCAGCCTCTGCCCCTGTG
Organism: Heterohyrax brucei; assembly: GCA_028571685.1. Classification (NCBI taxonomy): domain Eukaryota; kingdom Metazoa; phylum Chordata; class Mammalia; order Hyracoidea; family Procaviidae; genus Heterohyrax; species Heterohyrax brucei. The sequence goes on from CM053143.1 coordinate 7,746,089, forward strand.
ACTGCCAGAGGGACCTTTCCCTTTTGTCTCGACCTCCAGGAGCACTTTCCACCGATTACCAGTCAGTGCTGCTCTCTGTCCAGATAAGAGTCCCCAGTCAGAGTGGGAACAACGCTGGGAAGGCTTCCTAGTTGGAGAGCTCGGAAGGCAGAACTCCCAGCAGCAATGACTTCAGCCCTTCCACGTCTTGTTGTTGCTACATGTAGACAAAGGAGCCCGGGTGGCACAGTGGTTAAGCACTCAGCTACCAAGCAGATGGTTGACAGTTCAAACCCACCAGTGGTCCCATGGGAGAAGAGACCTGGTAACCTGTTCCTGGAAAGGTACCAGGCCAGGGACCCCAGTGGGGCAGTTCTGTTCTGCTGTAGAGGGTTGCAGTGAGTCAGAGTCGGCTCGGTGATGGACCACAACAGATTGACATCATCTGTCCATTGCTTGGAGAGCTGGTGTAGCCTAGATAACCTTTAAACACCAGTGATGAGTGAACTTCACGTGCATGACATGTGGGGGAGACAATTTGGCATTGTCTTAGAAAGCGGATCATGCGTGTTACACACAACACAACTTATTCCTAAGTCTACTTCTCACCTTCAAGAATCTCAGGAAAACAAGTTACATGAAGAAAGTAAGTGCCAGTCAACTACATATGATACAGTTTCTGAATGAGCTCCGAAATAAACACAGTGTATTATTTAGGGACAAGTACATGTGTGGCAGGAGTCTGGCTGCACAGTGGTTAAGTCCTGGGCTGCTAACCGCATGGCTGGTGATTCAGACCCACGAGTCCTCCACGGGGCAGAGAGATGGCAGTGTGCTCTCACAGACGGTGATAGTCTGGAAACCCCATGAGGTAGTTCTGCCCCATCCTGTAGGGTTGCGATGAGTCAGAATTGTCTCAGTGCAGTAGGTTACGTGTATGATAAAACTGTGTTTTAATCATAGCTGGGGTGAGAAAGGAGTCCCACCAGTACCAAGGGTTAATTTACCAGGTGGCTGAAAGGTTGGAGATTCAAGGCCACCCAGACACAGTATCAGCAGAAAGTCCTGGCTGTCTGCATCTCACAGTTCTATGCCATGAATCAGAGTGTACTGTGCGGGGTGAGCAACAGAGTGAGCATCAACATTCCAGGGGACAGGAGAGGGGTGAGAAAGCACGGAGATGGCATTCCATTTCTTGAGTTGGGTGACTGGTTCCAAATATTCATTTTATTATTTGCTTCATTGATTTAAATATGTATTGCATGTTGCTTATGGTATGTTTAAAAAGCAAAATATAAAAATAAAACCCTGAATCCAAAGTCCGCTTGGGAGCTCTAACAGATGTGTTGTTGTCCTTGTCCTTGCTGCTGCCAGCCTGTAAATTGTTGTGACAGGGAGTGTCGGTGATCCTTGTCTGATGGGATCTATTACTGCTTGGGTGCTGAGGATGTTAGACTCGTGAAGGCCACACAGAGTGTTGGTGGCAGGATCGGGACTTGAGCCTTACTTACGCTTTGGGACAGGGTCTGTGGCTTCAGCACCTAGTTACTGCTGTCGGTGTTGTTACATGGTACTGGTATGTGTGCTGGCGTGACATGGGCGTGTCTAATGAGCACCTACCCTTCTTGGCCCTCGGTGTGAAGAGTTTGGTATGTGTTTGCCCCTTCATCTTCTGTGGCTAGTTGATCTCTTAGACTTTATGTAATAAAGTTAGAAGTGTGTGCTTGCTCAGAGCCTGTCCAGTAAAGCCCTGTCTCACATGGCTGTGGAGTCTCTCCTTCTGATGACTTAACCACAGCAGGACAGACGGCAGGTTATACAGTCTCACTTCTGTAGAGGGAGGCTCAGCCCACAGGACTGTCACCAGACACACATGTGGGTTGTCCCAGGGTGGCAGGCCTAGCACTGAAGAATGCAGGGTATCTTTAGTTGACTTCTGCTCTTCCCCTCCCACGCCCACTGCCTCTCAGAGCATTTGTGGAAGGCACCTACTGCTCTTCAGTGCTAGTTAGAGTCCTGACTCCATCTGCGTATTGCTACCCATGTGGTTTTCTTCCAGCCTGAGGATGGCCATGCTTCTGGCTGCATGGGGATCAGGAGTGGGACCACAGTCAGACCTGGGTGCTGAGACATCCCATGGAGAACAGAGCTCACATGGCAAGTGGGAAAACGGAGGCCATCACATCTCCTACCCATAACAATGGACCAGCGGCCCCACTGCACACACGCATTGCTCAGTGGAGGGGTCATTCTCTCTTGTCTTGGCCAGAGCGACACCCGACCTGAGCAGGTTATAGCACAGTGATTCCCATTGAGGAAAACTGAAAGTTTTCCTCTAACAGTATGTAAATAAAAGTAGCCCCTGTCTCCTGTGAGAGGAAAGATGCTGCCGTGCAGGTCCCGAGCCCTGGCGGCCCTCTGTCACCTGAGGCCTCCTGCAGAGACGTCTGGGTGCTCAGGGTGAGAGCCCGCATGCCGAGTGGGTGGAGGGTCAGCAGGAACACTAGCTGTGGTGGGGACTGTTACACAAGAACAAAGTCTGTGCTTATAAAATGTGAGCTGCAGTGCCCAGATTCCGTGCTGAGAGGTCTGGACCTTCAGAGACAGCTGGTCACAGAGACCACTTCTGGGTACAGCCAGCATCTGACATGAGCTGGGAACATGGGACCAGAAGAGCACCCAGTGCCTTGGCACCCTAATGACTCATCCGTTCTTGCCTGTACTGCCGATTCCCAGTTCAGCCATGAAAGTATGAATCGTGTTATTTTATCAGAGTTGGTTATTTAGAGTTATTTGTATTGGCTTGAGTGCTCATTAAATTTGTGTTTGTTATAACATTGTCGTATTCCACACAACTTTCCAGTAGAAAGTTACTGATGCCAGCTTGTTCTTGGCACCTCGGAACGTTCTTTCCTCAGGGTGGTGTACAGGCCCGGAAAGATAACGCAGAGCGTTGGCTTCCTAGGGGGGACAGTCCACCAGTCGATGGAGTGCCCTTGCTGAAGGGGGCGGAGAGGGGATTGTGAGTCGTGACATGGATTCATGCTCAGTAATTCAGGAGGAGTGATTGGCAGTACTTCTTTTTCTTTTGCTCTTGAACTGATACGGTTAGACAGAACTGATACACCTTAGACAGAACCTGGGAATGGTGTCTGCCTGGCATCACACTTGATGCGTAAATATAAATGCTCTCATTTTAATCTTTGCAGCAACTTCTAATGACCAGTTGTTGGCCCTCCTTTAGAAGTGAAAAAGACTGAAGCAAGACGGATCCTGTAACTCGTCCAGGGTGCTGCAGTCCTTAGGGAGCCAGAGCTCCCACCTGTATCTGGGAAGCTCTGAAACTGACCACAGTTCTATCCCACTTAGTACCTCTTGGCTTCACAGTCTTATTCCCCAAAGGGAAGGTCGTTTTAACTCCCCAGAGTGCTATTACACCCAGAGTGTTATCAAACTCACAGTTTGATAACAGTGAGTATAAGGAGGAGCCCAGCATGTGTCTTGGGGTTTGGTGTTCCCTAGAGAGTCTCAGAGAGGGCGAAGGTTCTCCCAGGCCTCCCCTGTAGCCTCTGAGCCTCCTTCGGCATGCTAGGGTGAGCCAGGGTCTGGTAGCCTAGCTGTCAGCATCCCGGATTCCTCTGTCCTCCGTCTACCCCATTGCCAGCCCTCGGCCACTCCTGGGCCCTCAGATACTGCAGCAGTCTCCTTGGTCCGCTCCCTAAGTCAAGGCCGTTTCTCCCCTCACTGGCTCCTGTTTTGAGGTAAGGTCTGAGGAAGGAGTGACAAAAGGAGTGTGGGCCAGTCTCTGGTGGGGGCCAGCAGTGGTGGGGATTGGGGGCATTGTAGGATTCTAGGCACGCTCATGGTTTCCCACATCCACCCAGCCTTTACCCCTGCCTTGTGGGAAGTCAGATATATATGACAGCCTACCACTCTGTGTGTGTGTGAGGGCAAGCCTGTGTGTGTACAGAGAAAGCAAGAGCTCATGTACAGGGTTTTACAGAAACGGCTTCATCAGCTCCTCAGAGTGCTGTGAGTGCCAGCTGCCCCATTTTGCAGGCAAAGGGACAGAGTGAGGCCCACGGGATTACGACACAGAGGGTGCGTGTAGTGGGGGTCCCTCCAGCCCCTCTGATTTGAACGCTGGGCTCCATTTCACTTGGGGTTTCTGCATCACACAGACTCACAGTGCCTTTCAGAGAGAGCCCGTCCTTTTGCATTGGCATGGGCTGCATTCTGGTTGGACTGAGGGTTTGGGCAATTTGGGGTAAGGGAGAAACCTTTAAAAATCCTGCCCTGAGGAACAATGTCAAAGTAAATGTCAGTGAGGGCGAGGAGAGAGTGACTTGTTGCCAGATCACCTCTGGAGCACACTTCTGAGGCATTCTTTTATTTATTCGTTGGACAAACTTGCGTGTCAGGTATGCTGTTAGGTGCTGAGGATTACAGAGTCTCAGCTTCTGTGTGACAGTTGAGACTCAAAGAGAGCATCCCATTGTCTGTGTCTGCTTCTTTCTGTTGGTCTGTCTCTCCCGCCCCCTCCGCATTACTAAGTGCCTCAGCAACAGCAAGTAGGGTGTATAACTGGCTCCCTGACCTTGTCTAGAGCAGCAGGAAGAGCCCTGCCAGGAAAGGCTGCTCAGCTGATGTGTCAGGGCTGAGTAGGCATCATCCAGGCACAGAGTGGGGAGAAGGGAAGAGCTGTGTAGAAGCTCTGAGGCCCAGGCTTGTTGAGCTGAAGGACAGAACAGAAGACCAAGGCAGTGCAGACAGCTGGAATGTATTCTTCTGATATCCAGGGGAGGGAGGAATGAACAGTGATCTTGTTGAAAAGGATAATTAGAATTGGGCACTTGGAGTCTTTTCTAAACTTTGCGTGGCTACTTGTCAGTGGGGACATGAGCTCAACTGGCAGAATTATAGTCCACATTGGACAAAAAGCAATGGAATAAAAAGGGTGCATTGCATATAGTGAGAGTAAGTATTGTTTTGTGAAACTTTTGCTTGTTATGCTGGTGTGTGGGGATATACTTGGTTTGTGATATAAAACATTTCTTACTATTGGCTGTGACCAGAAATATTTGGAAAACAGTGCTCTTAGCAGCATTTCAGGGCCAGCTGGACCTGGACCATACCACTCACTCCCTTTATGTACATGACTGCCCTCTGGGTTGGTAACTGCTTTTCTATTTGATCTCCAAACCCTAGTATGAGTGCTTAGTTCCTGTGCCCTCTGCTGTCCAGCCTGAAGTCATATTTTTCTCCTTTCCTCGTGTCTACCAGTACGTATTGATGCCCTCAAGAGCTCTCCACCTAGCAGAGAGAGAAGAGCATCTCAGTGACTGCCTGTGATACTTTCTCTCTCTCTCTCTCTCACACACACACACACATACTGAAACAGTTCCATGAGATCTCATTGGTGCTGAGTCCAGGTAGACTTCCTAGAGGAGGAGGCATCCAAACATCCAGATGGGTTTTAAAGATGAAGAGTTACCCATGACAAAGAGGGAGAAGGCATCCCAGGCAGAAGGCACTGCCTGTCCAAAGGCTTGGAGGGGCTCTGAGTGGGGGACTCTGGCATTATAATTCACTGCGTATGTGTTAGCTGGGATATAAAGGAGCCCCATGGTGAAATTAAGTGCAATTGAGCATCAGTTAACCTTGGCTGCTAACTGGCAGGACTGGTAGGTCAGAACCTACCAGCCACTCCACAGGAGAAAGATACGGTGGTCGGCTTCCGTGAAGATTACAGTGTTGGAAACCCTATGGGGGAGCTTTGCTCTGTCCTAATTCAACACTAGTGGGAATGGGGATGTGAGCAGGGCTGCTTAGAGGTGGGGGCAGGCTGGGGGCCCAGGACCTAACAGCAGGCGCATAGGAAGCTTGGGTTTGATCCTATAGGCAGTGGGGTTTAGCAGAGGAATAACATAATCCTCTTTGTGTTCTAGAAAGATCCCTCAGCTCCTTTGCACAGGGTGGATCACAAAGGGCCGGACTGGGAAGGTGGGCCACGAGTTAGGAGTTCGTTACTGGGTGACAGATGAGCAGTGTGATGGCAGCGGGATCAGATCCTGCACGGAACCCTCTGAGGCCCAGGTGGCTGGACTCCCCCCGAAATGAGCCCCTTGTCTAGTTTAAGACTCACAGTGGGATAGTGAATGCACAGGTGCCAGGAGCTTGGAAGCATCTCAATAAAAAGTGGTTTCTCTTCCTTTTCAGTGCAAACCTCCAGGGAACCCGGCTGGCTAGAGGGGACTCTGAATGGCAAGAGGGGCCTGATTCCACAAAACTATGTCAAGCTGCTCTAGCTCCTGGCCTCACAGTCCTGTACCCACCCTGGGACCTGAGGATCTGCCTGGGGTGACACCTGCCTTCCTTCTCACAGATGGCACTTGTACTCACCTGGCCACTTGGGAATTAAGACTACACATTTGAAGTCCAGGGGTGGGGTGGTGGGGCTGGACTGCATCTGGGGAGAGCATGAGAGGTGCCAAACGGAACCATGCAGTGTGGGAGAAGAATGGTGAGATTAACGGAGTGGACTCTTGTTCGCCAGGCATTGGGATGGCTGGTTTTTATTACTCAGCCTGCCGGATGGGAGAGTCGGCAGCCTACCACTGACCCACCTTCCCATCTGGCCATTATGCCACCAGGCTGGAGAAGGGACCTCACCCTCCCCTCATCCCTGTGCACCTGCTGCTGAGATTTGAGAGGGAACTGTACTTATGTCAGTGTTTTATTTCCGGGGTGCTCGATGGGCTCCAGTCACTCTGGCATGGCCAGTGCTTTCTAAAGGGGCCACTGCTGGGGCCAGGAGGTTGCCCAGTAAACCAGAGAGAGGCAAGGATGCACCCAGGGGTACACTTTTCTCACCTGCTGCCAATGGCACCCTCCTCCCTGGCCCTGCGCTCACTCCATCTAGAAAGTGCACACTGGCGTATTTATAACAGGCTTTTGGTTTGGTGCTTCTCACTTGTGTAGTGTTTTCCAAACACCGCCTCTCCGCCCTGAGGTCTCTGTAAATGGAATAAAATGTAATTTACTACTTAATTTGTCCGTCATGGTGTGGGGAAGAGGACATGGAATTTATCACCTCTGTAATGTTTTATGATGGGGCAGCCCCTTCAGGGAAATGTGTTGTCCCCTGATGCTGGTGCCTCCCAACAGATAGCACCTGCTAACTGGGCACCTTGTTTATTCTCAGCGGGCGTGTTTCTGGGGACAGTAGGGGGTGGAGGGTAGCTGCGATATGTGAAAATCACGGGAGGCCCTCTACAGCAGTTGGGCTGGCCTTCCCCCCAGGGGCCTGTGTGACCTGCGGGCTCGGCCCCCTGGCAGTTTGTGCATCAACTGCATTAATCCTGCGGTGGCCGGCTCTCCTGACTAGCTTCGTTGGAATACTCTCTCCCTACATCCAGTTTGTTCTCTGGGCCTACTGCTACTCTCTCCCCTGGGATTAAGCTGGGCTTCTGGGCTGAGTGTGGGTCAGACAGTGACAGCTCAGCATGCTCAGTCTGTCCCTGGAGATGGCCCTGCTCGCATCTCTGCCGAGGCTGATGGCTGCAGTCACGCTCCCTCGGGAACCAGCGTGCGCAACCAACTCCATGTTTCTCCACCCTCCCAGGCCTCCGCCTCCCAGGCCCAGGCCGAACCAACAACCGACTTGAGATGTATTGAAGTATTGAAGTATTGAAAATTAAAGATGTCACCTCGAATACTAAAGTGCACCTGACACAAGCCCTAGTACTCTCAAACACATACGCATGGGAAATCTGTAGCAGTCCTTCTGTAGCAGAATTACCACAAATGAGTGGCTTTACAGCCTCATGGTTCAGGAGGTGTTAAGCCTGAATTCAAGGCCTCAACTCTACGAAGTCTGTCAGCTCTGTGGAAAAATACCTGTTTCTCGGCTTCTGTGCATCCAGGAGTTCCTCAGTTCCTTGATAATTGCCATGTGACATCTACCTTCCCTCTATTTGTGCTCTTGTCTCTGTCTGGGCTGCGGTTTGCATCGCTAAGAAATAATTAGGTTTAGGACCCTCCATGCTAATAGGACCTCATTAACGTAACACAGCCCTATTCCCAAATGGGATCCCATCTACAGGTATGTTGTTGGTATTGTCATCAGCTGCCACTGAGTTGGTTCCAATTCATAGTGACTGCACAACAGAACGAAACACTGCTTGATCCTGTGCCATGCTTGCAAGCTTTTTTATGTTTAAGCCCATGGTTGCAGCCACTGTGTTAATCCATCTTGTTGAGGGTCTTTCTCTTTTTCACTGACCCTCCACTCTACCAAGCACGATGTCCTTCTCCAGAGACTGATCTCTCGTGACAACATGTCTAATGTATGTAAGACACAGTCTTGCCATCATGACTTCCAAGGAGCACTCTGGTTGTACTTCTTCCAGAACAGATCTGTTTGTTCACTTAGCGGTCTATGCTACATTCAACATTCCTCTCCAGCACCACAATTCAAAGGCATCAATTCTTCTGTCTTATTTGTTTATGGTCCAGATTTCCCATGCGTATGATGTGTTTGAGAATACTAGGGCTTGTGTCAGGTGCACTTTAGTATTCAAGATGACATCTTTACTTTTCAGTACTTTAAAGAGATCCTTTACAACAGATTTTCCCAATGCAGTGCAACTTTTGATTTCTTGACTGCTGTTCCCATGGGCCTTGATTGTGGACTCAAGTCAAATGAAATCCTTGACAACCTCGATCCTTTCTCCATTTATGATGATGTTGGTTACTGCTCCAGTTGTCAGGATTTTTGTTTTCTTGATGTTGAGGTGTAATCTATACTGAAGGCTGTGGTCCTTGCTCTTCTTCAGTGTTTCAAATCTTCACTTCCAGCAAGTGAAGTCATGTCGTCTGCATAACACAGGCTGTTAATGAGTCATCCTCCAGTCCTGTTTCCTTATTCTTCTTTGTATAATCCAGTTTCTCAGATTATTTGCTCAGCATACAGACTGAAAATGTATGATGAAAGGATACAACCCTGATGCATACCTTTCGTGACTCTAAACCATGCAGTGTCCCCTTGGTCTGTTCACACGACTGCTTCTTAATCCATATACAAATTCCTTAAGAGCACAATTATGTGTTCCAGAATTCCCATTTTGCATAATGTTAAGCCATAACTTATTATGATCCACATGCATGCCTTTGCAGACTCAGTGAAACATAGGTAAATGTCTTTCTGGTATTCTCTGCTTTCAGCCAAGATCATCTGGCATCAGCAATGATATCCCTGGTTCCACATCCTCTTCTGAATCCAGCTTGAATTTCTGGTAGTTTCTTGTCAATATACTGTTGCAGTCCCTTTTGAATGATCTTGAGCAAAATTTTACTTGTGTGTGGCATTAATGATATTGTTTGGTAATTTCCACTTTCGGTTGGATCTCCTGTCTTTGGAATGGGCATAAATGTCGATCGCTTTCAGTCCGTTGGCCAGGCAGCTGTCCTCCAAATTTCTTGGCATAGACAAATGAGCACTTCCAGCCTTGTATCTGTTTGTTGAAATCATTGATATTTCATCAATTCCTGGAGCCTTGTTTTTTGCCAGTGCCTTCAATGCTGTCTTCTTTCAGTACCATCGGTTCCTGATCACATGCTACCTCATTAAATGGCTGAATGTCGGCCAGTTCTTTCTGGTATAATGACTCTGTATATTCTTTCCACCTTCTTTGGATGCTCCCTGAGTCATTTCGTATTTTTCCTATAGAATCCTTCACTATGGCAACTTGAGGCTTGAATTTTTTTCTTCAGTTGTTTCAGCTTTGAGAAATGCAGAACATGTTCTTGCCTTCTGGTTTTACATTTCCAGCTCTTTGCCATGCTAAGATGAAGAGGTATTCCTAATTGGTATATCCCCATGAAGCATTAAAAATAAGCCACACCACAGGAGGGCTTGGCTTATTTGCTTGCTTGAGGAAGATTTCCATCATTCACAGTGTGGCACTCACAAACTGCCATTACCCACAAAGTGCTGTTACTACCCTTTGGTCAAGGAAATCACTACAAACCTGGCCACCTGTATGAGCTTGGGCAAGTTAAATAGCCTCTGGGATTCTGTGCTTCTCTTATAAAAAATAACACCCAGAGGATTTTGATTAAACTATGTAATGTACCTGTGGTGCAGTAGTTAAGAGCTTGATTGCTAACCAGAAGGTTGGCAGCTCGAATCCACCAGCCACTCCTTACAAACCCTGTGGCATCACCAAGGACAACAAAGACTTAAGAGAGCTCAGAGGACAGAAGGACCCACGTGTATGGATGACTGTATCAACATGTGATCAGAAGAACCAGATGGTGCCTGGCCACCACCAGGGACAGCTGTGATGGGGCACGCAATGTCAGGTCCCAGTGGCAACACACAAAAAGACAGCAGGGTACCTTAAGAACTACACTAGAAGACTGCAATTGATGGTCCGATGGCCCGGGACTTTCCCTGGGAGCATGACCCCTAGACCTGCTGCGGCCCGTCATCATTAGTCATTGCTGAGGTCAACTGTTCTGACAGGGATGGGTTGGACTCGGGGACATAAGGTGACCATATGGTGTGTCCACTTTATGGTTCTGTGTATCTACAGGATGCTGTATGACTGGCCTGTTACTAGAAGGGAGAGGAGATTGTTAGTAGGATATGACATGTATGGAATGGAAAGGAAGAGTGTGCTGTGTCACCGGGCAGAGAGACCAGAGGGAACTGCAGATAGGCGGGCATGCAGAGTTAACTTGGATTGTATACTGCTTTCACTCAGTCACAGTAAAAAAAAAAGAATCTTCAAGTGGAAAGAAAGAACCCTACAGGGCAGTTCTACACTGTTGTATAGGGTTGCTATGAACTAGGAATTGACTAGGCAACAATGGGTTTGGTACAGTGAAACCTGTGAAAGCTAGAATTTGATGGGACAGCCTTGTTTTCCCAGCTATCACAAGTTTCCATCTTGACAGGGTACATAGAGTCTTATCAATTTTCTGTCACTCATTTTAGTGGAAAATATTTTGAATGTTCCTTCTCTGACAGGTTTCCACCTTAACCAGGTTCTGGCTTTCACAAGTTTTACTGTATAACACGCTCATTTAATGGGAACTGCTCTTATTTTTATTTTTACTTCTCTGACTGTGGGTTTTTTCTTTTCCGTGTGGGCCATCTGAGTTCCAGAAGGTGACAGGGTGACATAGTAAAGCCCCCAAACAGTGCTGCTTGCAAGGGCTCCCGCATCTCCAAGAGCTGGATACTGTGGTTGTCTGAGAGAGAACATGGAGGTGACCAAGGGTGCCGGGGGGATCTCCTGAGAAGCTGGCCTAGGGGTACCAGTACAGCTGGCTTGCCAATGCCTCATAGCGTGGCCAAAAACATACTTGGTAATAGGATTGTAAGATGTGTTCTTACATTGGCAGATACAGGTGTATTTTTGCTGTTTTTGTAGGTGGGTGGGACTGATTGCCCAAGCATTTGCTGAGATAGGCCTGTGTCGTATGTAGTCCCCTGGGCCCTGCCACACTCAGCTCCCACAGCACCAGCGGCAGCTGCTTGGACCAGGGCTGCGGTCTGGTGTGTTTAGGAACAAGGTGCTTGCTTTGGGAAAATGAAGACACTCAGACTCTACGCTAGCAGTGGGGCTGCAGACTTACATTTGAGGATGTCACCCACGGGGCCTGGCAAGGAGATGCAGGTGAGCTTGCAGCCACTTGGCATGTGTGGGCCACAGGCCCAGCCCTGCCCTTTGCAGTGGAAGAGGGACCCACAGCTGTAGGTGGGGAAAGCAAAACTGTGTTTGCTAGAGATACTGACCTCAACTTTTCCCTACAGGAACCCTACAAGGTAGGAGACATTACCCCATTTTCTAAATAAGAAGATGAAGGCTCCAAGAGTAAAGAACTTTGGTTCAATAAGCAAGTCACGTGTTCCTTCCACTGCACCCTCTTGCCTCTCAGGGCTAGTAGAGGATCATGGCTAAAAGTGCATGCTTTGCGGTGAAAACCACCTGTTTGGAAACTCTATTTACGGTATTTTCTACCTTGGTAAGCTTGGGCAAGTCCCTTGGCTTCTATAGGCTTCAGTCTGTATCTTCTGTGAAAAGGGCGCAGTAGCACCAACCACACTGGGTCATGCCACTGTGGTGGTAACGCACGTGGCACACTTAGGGAGGTGCTGAGCTCTGGCTGTGCCGAGCAGAGCACCTCCGGAGTGGGACGGGCATGTCTTACACCCTGCTATGTTGTTAGCTGTCGTGGAGTCAGCCCTGACTCACTGACCTGCACACGGCAGACTCACTGTGATCCAGAGGGTTTGCATTAGCTGATTTTTTTGAAGTACATCGCCAGGCCTTTCTTTCTAGTCTGTCTTAGTCTGGAAACTCTGCTGAAACCTGTTCTGCATCATAGCAGCACTCAAGCTTTCACTGTTAGAGGGGTGGAGGCTGCATAGGAGATGTAACATCTGGGAGTCAAAGCTGGATCTCTCACATGGTAGATGAAAATTCCACCACTGAACCACCGTTGCCTCCCTAAAGCTCAGACAACCCCAAACCACCTGTGCTTGACTCGACTCTGACTCATGACAACTCCGTGTGTGTATGAGCGGGGCACCTCTGGGTGGACTCCAGCCTCCTCCAGCCTGTTGCCTGGGCATGGTAACTCTTTGCACCACCCACGGACTCCATATCTAGAAGGGTTTAGAAATGGGAGGTGCTGGAAGAAGAGATGAGCAGAGTGTTGGAGTGAACGGCCTGTCTGTGTCACCCTTCACATCTCTCAGCCACTGTTGCTTCCTTCTTGTGTCTCTCCTGCACTTGCCTTCTGCCTTTCTCCTCCTTCCCAAGGGCACTGTCCACCTGCTTAACCGGTGGCTTGCCTTTGACCCTCATGTACCTTAGCGCTGAACTCCTTGTCACCTTCGTGATAGTTGTCTCCTCCAAGTGTCTCAAAGCTTCCACTGGGCCAGGTTGCTCCTTCCTTGATCAGGTGTCTTCAGTGACTTCTTGAGTCTTCCTGAGCCACACAGTCTTTCTTTCTCCTCACTGAGGATACATATTATTCCTGGACAGTGTCCTCAGGCAGCTTTCCTCGTAGCTCCTACAAGCATCTTCTTAGGCGCTTGCCAAGGCTGTTTTTCCTTGGCTGACCTGGGTATTAATAACTATTGCTACTCTATTTGCATTTATGACTTCGAGGGTCACTATGAGTGGGCCCCGACTGGACGGCAGTGGGTTTATTCTCTTAATGCTTTAATGTCTTGATAAAAGTATTTCAATTTACTGGTTAGAAGCACACATTAGAGGATGTTGTCCTATCAGAGAAGCCCTGGTGGCATAGTGGTTAAGAGCTCAGCTGCTAACCGAAAGGTTGGCAGTTAGAATCCACCAGCTGCTTCTTAGAAACCCTATGGGAGCAGCTCTACTCTGTCCTAGAGGGTTGCTATCAATCAGAATCAAGTTGATAGTAATGAGTTTGGTTTTTTGGGGGTTGTCATATCAGAAGACTGATTTTGCTGGAAAGCTGACTTCTGGTTTTTGCCCAAGGAGAGACCTTCGCTTTGAACTTGGACAAGTGAATGCATAGGATTCCTTTGGGAGGCTGTCTGCCGTGGGCTGACGTCTCTTGGAGAGTTTAACAGGTGTGATGACACTGTGGAGGGGGCACCTCAGCAAGTAGACCAGGCACAGTCAGACCCTTCTTCAGCCAGTTTTCACAGGAGCCATGACCCTGCCTGACCCAGAGCATGAAGAGCCTCAAGAGATGGGCTTTTCAGACCATGCAGCTTGGAAACTACTTCCATGATGAGCCAAATTCAACAACAACAAAGTGACTGCTAGTGGTAGGCTGATTCTTTCACCTTCTCTGAATCTGAACCCTTTTATAAAGCCCTCCCACGCTGCCTCTGGCTTGGCCTTGTGAGTAGCTTTGGCCAGGGGGCCAGAGGCAAACGTTGCAGTCAGAGGCTTGAAAAGGTGTTATGCCTTCCCCCTGGCTTTCTTAGACCCTGGCTGTGCCATGAAGATAAGTCCAGGCTAGCCTGTTGGAGGATGAGGCCCACGTGGAACAGAGCCATCCGAGATCAGACAGCTGCTGACTGACTGCAGACATGTGAACCGGCTCACCTCATCTAAGCCTGGCTGGATCACCAGAACCCACCAGATGACTCATAAACTTGTGAGAAATTGTAAATAGTGGAATGTTCATTAATTTGGGGATGGTTTGTTATACAGCAATAGCTGTCTGCTACGCTGTCCTGTCATTCACCTTGCTCTGGACAGTCTTGGTCTGTGCCAAAAGGTCAGATAATGTTTGAACTTCCTTTTAGCTGGTGTTGTGCAGGAAGGCACTGTTTCATCTTTGAGAAAACTGCTGCACTAGCAACTGGATGACTTGAAATAAAAAGCCAGAAATACATGTAATCAACTCATTTTAATCTGTGTACATTTGCATCACTTATCAAAAAGCATGTTATAGCTGACTTTAACATAAAGGGACAATGTTTTCTATTTGTTTGAGGCACATTCAACACACAGAAGCAAACAAACCCCTAATTATATATGCATGACTATGCATAATTTTTACTGTTTGTGACATGCAGTATAGCTGGCCATCTCAATGGCAGAGGATTCATTCTTAACTAATGATTCTTAAGGGTGCAGCTGGATTCCTTGGGCCTGAGATCACTTTCAAGAATTCTTAGAAGTGAAGTCACAGTAATACCCTTCACCAAAGAATAAGCCTTACCTATTCAGAAAGGAAACCCTGGTGGCACAGTGGTTAAGTGCTACATCTACTAACCTAAAGGTCAGCAGTTCACATCCACTAGGCACTTGTTGGAAACTCTGTGGGACAGTTCTACTGTGACCTACGGGGTTCCTAAGGGTCCGAATTGACTTGGTGTCAGTGGTTTATTTTTTGTTTATTCGGAAAGGGGATCCACTTTAAGCAAGTAGGATCATTTGTAGGGATTACCAGCCAGCCTCAGGGGCTTTTGTTTCAAGTTAGGGACTGAGAAAAGGTCTCCTCCTTAATAGGTCAAATTTCTTAAATTTTTAACTATAAATTTATTTTCATTGATAGTATTTGACAAATAAATGTGTACACAACTTTCAAGTTTTTAAAATTAGAACTGCTGGGTTTTCTTGTGCTGCATTTAATGGCTGCTCTGTGTTCTGGAAATCCGTCTATTGCACTAAGGCGAAGTTGAACAAATTTAACTATCTAATAGTTTCTGAAAGCAAGTAATCCGAACAATCACCAGTTAAATGACACATTAAGATTTTACTGGAATTTATCTTGTGGAAAATAAATGTTCTCTATTTTTAAGTGAGCTGGTGATTGCTTACTGCTCTCTTTGTGGTTCTTATTAGTGAGTGAAGTAGACGGGGAGAGGCCAGGGGTGGGTGTCAAAAGCATCACACCAGTGCAGTGTTGAGTGAGTCTTCACTGCCCTGGTGATCCGGATGGTGAGAGTTCGAGACTTCCCCAGGGAAGAACTTTGGACTCAGACAGGTGAAGGAGCTGGATCTTTGGTCCAATTATGTGACCTTCAGAGTCAGTTTCCTCTCTGTAAAATTCCTAAGATTCATGGGGTTGTGAAGATAAATTAAGATGATGTACATATTGTTTCCAACAGTGACACATTAGCAATTATTATTAAACTGTTACAGGGTATTCAGTGAATAAGTACGGTTGTGGTGTGGTGTGATCAAGCCAATTTCCACACACAGCAACCCCAGGTGACACAGTAGAACTGCCCCATAGGGTTTTCCAGGCTTTAAACTTGACGGGATCAGATTGCTAGGTCTTTCTCCCATGGAGCCACTGGTGGGATTGAACCTTCAACTTTTGGTTCATAGCAGGGTGCTTAAAAACTGTGCCACCAGGGCTCCTTGATTAAGTGTGAGCTGTAAGAAACCAAGCATCTAGTAGGTCCCCAAAGAGGAGAACCAACATGTGGCCGACAGAGGGTTCTAAGAGGGGAAAGACAATTGTTATTCCATCTTCGATGTCAGCAGTAGGACACAGACTAGAGATGTGGAATGAAGGACACAAAATCCAGGTGTCCCTATTGACGGTCAAATGAACGGTTTCCCAAACAACAGATGATTAAAGTAAAGGATTTATTGTAATCTGCTTACAGTCCTTTGCAAAGACAGACATATGTTTTTGCATAAAGATATAAATTGCTTTATTTTAAACTAATTTAGTGTTTTTTTTTTTTTAATTATATGAAGAAGTTCTGGTGAATTGTGAATTGTACCAAACCATGATTTTTAAGAGCAATATGGTACAAAAATAAGAGCAGACAGACAATTTGGACTGGGACAGGCATTCAACAGTGAATTTAGAATATGGCTTTGCTATTTCATCAAGCAAAGTTACCCAGAGACATACAACGAGCCAGTAACTTTGTTAATATAAAAAGCTGATGCATACCATCTCCATCCCAAACCTGGTTTACTCAAGACTCTAATTCCATAAAAAGTGAGTTTCAGCTAAACGCTGCGTTTGGTAAGCCTTTCCCATTCCAGAAACTCCAGCCTGCACGCTGTCTTCATCCCCTTCTGCGTGTGGCTTTCCTATTGCTGTGCGTGTAAGTGGACTGCATTGAAAGATCTGCCTGTAAAAATTAAATTCCTGAAGCTGCAAATAATGTATGAAAAATTCCTCCGTCTAAGTAGAGCATTCCCAGGTTTCCCCTTGCATAAGGCAGGTGTCTTTGGAAAGACCAGGTAATGTTGCCTGCATGGTGAACCAGGGAGGGAAGGGTCCATCGCAGCGCTGCCCTCTCCCGGACCTGGGTTTCTGTGGCTACAGCTTTTAGATTTTGGAAAAGAATGTGATCTCACTGAGTGCTTGATGATTACCACCCCTTTTCAGAGATTAATTTGGCCTCTATTCAAAGTAGCTTATTTCGTGCAATCATCTTGTTAGCTCCCACAAAGATAGATGTGTGTCTGTGACTCGGGACAAGAGAAAAGCCATCAATTGCATCAATGCCAAACAGATTAGTGAATTAAAAATTTAGTGCCACTGTCTTGCTTGTATGATCTGTAGTGTTTTTTATTATTTTTTCTTTTTTCAAAACCGTTTATGTATAAAATTTCTCTTTTTAAAACCTACCTTTTAAAAATCTAAAAACCCTCAAATTGTCTTCTGGTCTCCACGCTGCTGACTGAACCTTGCCTACCGTGGGCCTCCCCAAGATGCAATCAGTGGTCTCTGTGTGGGTCTACCACCACTTCCAGGAGTGCAGAAACCCCTAAGATCAGAGGGGAAGATGGGATCTTTTACAGACAGAGAGAGTGCATGGCGTACTTTTTCCCAAAGGAGGGGGGAAAAAAACAGGATTATAATGCTCTCTGCCCCTCTGAGCCCCGAGCCCCCTCTCCTAGACCTGACTGCGGCTTCTGGAGGACGAACGGCGGCTCTCCTACAGCTGCGTGCAGCACTCCCAGGCCATTTCTCCCAAGCTCGCCCCCACGTGATTCCTCCCAGGAGCTGCAAACACTGCTGTGGCTGTGTGCTGCATCCTGATGGCAGTCAGATGGAGCAGAAGCCAAAAAACGTGCTCAAGTGCCACGGACATCCCAAGCGGGAGACCAAGAGAAAAAAAAAAGTACAGAAAAAGTAGAAAGGCTTCAAGACAACCAAAGAGGTTTACATGTGGTTATTTACAACAGAGACTGTAAAATGGGAAATTAGAAATGAAGCTAAAAAAGGCACAGCTTTCCCTTTCTTAAATACACTGTAAACGGTTCATTACGCATGCAGAACATTTCACTTTACAAAAAAAAAATTACCTTGTTTGTTTAGACAAAGATAGTACTTAAATAGTCTCCAGCAAAATAGAATTCTTTCAAAAATACTTTCCCATTCTTCCTATTAGCCATTAAAGACTTTTTTCCCCTATGTATGTGTCTCATTTACAAAAGTTCCTTACACCTTATTTCAGGTCATTCACAATTTATACATACAGTAATGTACAGCACAGCAAAAAGACTGCAAAAAATTATCTGTAAAGCCAACACAATAGATACTGGAAACTGAAACCAAGGCATTTGTTTTAACATCTTATCCATTCTAGTTAAATAATAAATGGACACTAAAGGGTGTCTATACCAGTGACGCAGGGAACGTGGGTGACCAGTGGCCCCAGGGGTTAGAAGGCCACGATCCACACCACATGTTCCATTATTACACAACAGGAATCTGTATATATATTTTTTTCTGGTTTTGTTTTTTTAAATAACAAAAGAATATTAATGCCCCATGTTGACTACACGTTTTATGTGCAAACCAAGGGTAAGCTTTAAAAAGTTCGTTAGTCCTTGAACCCTTTTAAAACAAGCAAACACCAGAAACTACATGGCATAGTTAAAACTTCCATCTGTTAAAATATCAAAATCAGAGAGTTATTGACTAGATATGGCTTTTCATCCAGAGGAACAGGAACATTTTTCTAAGCGCTGGGGTCAGAGAGGGAAGAATCCTTCAGAGTGCTCAGGTGTTGCCAAACACACGTCAGACTGTCTACTAGGTTTCCAACCCTTGGTGTGATTTTCAGCTTGGAGAAACTGCCGAACCAGTGTGAATCAATCATTGCGTGTGGAAACTGTGATTTCTAGGGTCCCTCAAGGGTGTGGAATAACACAGGGAAGCTTAAGGCAAAGTTCTTCCATGAAGGCGATTCTATCACTTCCTGTGAAAATAAAGGGGCTTGGCATTCCCGGATTCCACCTTTGGCAGCTGGTCACTGATGATCTCCACCAGCATGGCTGGGAACTCCACTTTCAGGGCCTGGGACTCGCGGAAGGTGTAGAAGCAAAATTCCAACAGGTCACTCACCAGCTGCAACACAGAGATGCCGAGAGTGAGGGGACACCACATCAGGGCCTCACTCTCACCCCCTTACCCAGGCCCTTCCACCTCCCAGCTCTGCTGTGACCTCAAACAGCAGCATTTAGAAACCTGGAGATTCTATCTGCTAGACTGCCTTATTCCGTTAGCCACAGCCTCTGTCCTGGAAGGGAGAAAGGTGCTTCTGCAGCCTCTCATGTAATAACCCTCCCACAAGACAAATGCTTCAGCAATTACCGTAATTACCGGGGACTGCGCTGCTCAGAGGGAACCGGGGCTGGGGCAGAGCTGATGGCTCCTGAGGCGCTGGCCTGCTCTCAGCAGAGTCTAATTTCCACGTGTGTTTGGTGGGTGCACAACAGCAGGCCCACGTGTGTACCCCTGCATGTGGCGGGGGGCCTTCACTGGGCGGTAAGGGGCTGCGGGGAGGCGGGGGCTGGCTCTGCTCCCCTGATGCTGCTCGGTGCCGTTCGCAGTGAGTGTCCAGACGGTGAGGAGCCTCACACTCTCTGCTCAGGTGACATAAGAAAGTGTGGCTGTGGTAAGTGGACGGTACAGTTTCAGGAATGGTGACCAGAGGGGACTGTCTGAAAGGTGACACTGGCACACACCTGCTGGAGGTGGGAATGCCAGTCTCTGGCCACCAAGGAAGAGACTTGGGCAGAGGGCCCGAAGGTGCAGGTGCTACTCAATGAGCCCGTGAGCGCCTGTTAGCCGGCTGCTGGTAGAAACGAGCTACCTGACAGAGCCAGCAAGGCCGGGGTCTCTACCTGTGAAGAGGCGACAGCAGTGGGCATTCCCACAAGCAATGAGGGCAAGAGCACTGAGCCCCGGGATTACTGAAGGTGGAGGCAGCACTGGTTACAAGGACACCGTCACAGGCCTTCCCTGGGCCTCTGTTCTTGTCAGTAAGACCTGCACTGTGTGTCCCCAGCCCAGAGCATCGCCTAGGAGATGAAAGCAGACCAGAACGGAGAGGGCTCGGCTGTCCTTCTTCACAGGTTTGTTGGGGACAGCCGTCTCAGACACTCACCTACCACGCATGTTCACCTGGATGTGCATTTCCCACCCACCGGGGTTCCGTGTGCCCTAACAGAGAGCACAGCACGTTTCCAGTGCTGAGTTGATGCCCAGTGCGTCCGTTTACAGTGGGGCCTCAGCCAGCTCTATGGGGATGGGGCCTCCCTGGGGCACATGGACTGGGTGTAAAGGCCAGCACAGCGGTTGGCTGCCCTCCAGGTGCCAGGCATCGACCCAGAGAGCATGATGTCCTGGGGAGAGGGGGTCCTGTTGACACCTCCCACCCTCAGGGAGGGCCCGCCTTTGCTAGCCAAGAGGCCATGGGGCTGGAGTCTCTGTGCTCTGCAGCTACCAGATGTGCTGGCTGCCACAGAAGCCTGCCTAGCCCACCCTGTGTCTGGACCTCTGCAGGCCCCACCCCAGCGTGTCCTGGGCTAGTGTCTGGATGGTGAGGTCAAGCATCATCTGTGAGAGTCTGAGCCAGGTAGCTGGGTGAAGAGAACAGGAACCAATCAGGTCGGAGCTGCAGCTCCTGCTCCCAGGTGCTCAAGAACAGGAAGGGCCCTCCCACGACCCCCTTACACGCCCTGGGCTGCAGCAGGGAGCTGGTGCACGGCCAAGGTCCAAGGCTAGCAGGGCTGAGGGGCATCGTTCCTGCTGGATACAAAGAGGCCCAGACGGTGGTGAGAGCACTGGAAGGAGGGGTGGAGCAGAGCCACGGGAGCTGGTGACACGCAAAGACTTTACACTAGGGCCACCAGGAACACTTACCCACCCCAATGGATATTGGTTCATAACCCCAACTGCCATATGACGGCAAAGCGTCACTGGAAACAGCATCCTGAGTGAAATAAGTCAGTCTCGCAAGGACACGCACTGTATGAGCCCCTCGGTACACAGTAATTTCTAGAACAGTGGCCAGCAGGGGCGGAGGAAGGGGGTAATGGGAGTTACCGCTGACAGGGTACGGAGCCGTCTGGAGTGACAAAACACTTTTGAGTACTGTGGTTAATGTCACTGAGGCAGACATTTAAAAATGATCAAAATGCCCGATTTCATGTTTTGTACGTGTATCTGTTTTGGTGCCCTGGTGGCACAGTGATACAGAGCTCTGCTGTTAACCCAAAGGTCAGCAGCTGGGATCCACCGGCTGATCCTTAGACACCCTAGGGGGCAGTTCTACTCTGTCCTATAGAGTCACTTGAGTTAGACTCAGCTTGATGGCAATGGGTTTATATATGTTGACCACAAAAACAAAGACATCAACACTTGAGGATGGCCGCATAACTAGCACTCTAGCAATTGTCTTGGATACTCACTCGGCAGCATCAAATAATTAAAAACTAAAGCAGTAAGCATCTGTCCCCTCTGCCTGTTTCTTGGGTTCCTCCTTCTCTTCTTCTCCCTCAGCCCCGCCGGCCACCCCCCAGCACCTTCTTCTTCAGGAGGCCTCCCTGGACCCTGGCCTGAAGGAATCTCACAATCACCAAACCCAGAGCAAATCTACTGCCATCAAATTATCTGACTTGCAGTGACCTACAGGTTTCCAAGGTTGTAAATCTGTACAGAAGCAGATGCCACATCTTTCTCCTACAAACCACTGACCTTTTGGTTAGCAACCGACTGCTTTAACTACTGTACCACCGGGGCTCCTTCAGAAGTCACAACTGGCGCTTTTTGTCTTTCTCATTTATTTGACAATTAGCCATGGACTCAGGCAACACCGCTTCCTCTGTTTAGCCTGCTGTTTACATCTTTGATTGTTTTAACTTTCCACATTTGCTGTAGCTCCCTGAGTGGCCTGCAAATTCCCAGAAGACAGATGCCATCCACCTTACGCTGGCCACACCCCAGAGCATCTAAAGGAGGGCCTGGCATGTCAGAGCCCCCTTCTCTCTATTAGTGTGCTGCTGGGGGAGGAGCCGTGGGTCCCTGGGTGGCACCAAGGGTTTGTGCTTGACTACAAACCTAAATTAAGTGCTACTCCTGCCAACCAAAATGTCAGCAGTTCGAATCTGCCAGGTGCTCCTTGTAAACTCTATGAGGCAGTTCTACTCCGTCCTGCAGGGTCACTATAAATCAGAATCTATTCAGTGGCAGTGAGTTTGGGCTTTTGGGTTACTAACCTAAGGGATGGCCTTCAAACACACCAGTAGCACTTTAAAATCAAGGCCTGGTGATCTACTTCTGGAAAGCCTGCAGCCAACAAAACTCTATGGAGCTGCAGTTCTACTCTGTAACACACAGAGTCAGAACTGACTTGACAGCAAAAGGCATTCTGTAGGGGGCAGGAGGGATTAAGGCGCTAAAGGGGTTCAAATATCCTACTGCTCAGGTTCTTGCTTCTGGGTTTTTGTTATTCCAAATTCTTAAGTGCTTGAGAATACACTATTTCAACAGTAGGTTTTAAAGCAGAATGTTGCTAGTTTTAGTAAATAAACCAAAGCAAAAAACTGGGCAAGTTACATGGAACATTTTCATTTTAGTAGCACTAAGTAAAAAATTGCAAAACTCACTGCATACAGGTCAGCCCTCTGACCTTTCCTGTACTTCAGATCACCTACAACATGCCTGTCCTGGGCTGGATGCCCTGCCATGATGCTAGGGGTCTAATCACTGCTTTTGTGGCTCAAGGGACATGGAAGTGGAGGCATGGTCACAGGGACAGAAATCAAAGTGCTACCATGTCAGCCCATCAGCATGAAAGCCTTAACTGCCAAGAGACAAATGGCCCAGACCAGTTCACTACCTTGGTTTTGATTCCTCAGGCCTTTCCTGGTAAATATCCAGCTGGACTGGAGAGGCAAAAACTAATTATAATCAGCAGTTAAGAGCTGCACATTATTAGGCATCAAAGAAGACACGCGTGTGGACTTTTCATTTTGTACAAAGTGCATCTGCTGGAATCAAAAAAGTTTCGTGGGATGTCAAGCAGGATCTATGCCCGACGCGCCACAGCTGTCAGGGTGTCAGAAGCTGGGGCAAGGTTCCAGGGAGGGTGGCTGCACTCTGCCTTCTCCCGCAGTGAGGCCGTCGGGCAGCTCAGGGCCTCCTCCCCACTTCCCCTCTGAGCATCATCACGCCATGGCCACGGCCAGTGCCCTCCGCCTGCCATCCCCCGGGGTCCTCCTTCTGCTACACACTTGGGGCCAGCGCTGCTGTTCTAAGGTCCCAACAGTCACTTCAGAGGTGACTCAGCACATGAACAGGAGCACCCTTATACAGGTTTTCACCAGCGAGCTTGCTTCTTCCAATTCATCGGTGGGCTCTAGGACTTCCACCCAGTTGAAATGGAGCTCTGGCCAGAAATGAGCACTAGAGGGAGGTTTGAAGTTTTATTGACTCTCCAAGGCCAGAATTTTAGTCAGCTGTACTGCTGAGAGGAAACCCAAGTGGCTAAGTGGTTAACAGCTTACAGCTGCCAACCAAAACGTTGGCAGTTTGAATCTACTAGGAGTTCTTGAGGAAGTGTGGAGCAGTTCTACTCTGTTCTTTGGGGTCGCTCTGAGTTGGAACTGACTTGATAGCAGTGGATTTGGTTTTGGTTTTTTAACACTGAAGTAGGAGACCTGATGGCACAGTGGTTAAGAGCATGGCTGGTAACCAAAAGGTCAGCAGCTTGAATCCACCAGTCGCTCCTTTGCAACCCTATGTGGGCAGTTCTACTCTGCCGTAGGGGGCCGCTATGAGTAGCAACTGACTGATGGGGTATGAGCATGTCACAGATTGAATTGTGTCCCCCCCAAAACAGGTGTAGCCAAGAGGCTTGGCCATGATTCCCCGTGTTTTATGACTGTCCTCCACTTTGTGATTTTGCTGTGCTGTGTGTTAAAGGATTAGGGTGGGCTGTAAATCCCTTTAGAAGATCACCTCCCGGCTCCATTGTAAAGCGAGTTTCCCTGGAGTATGGTTTGCACTACCCTTAATCCTTTTATCCTACAAGAAACAAAGGGAAGAAAAGCAAGCAGACAACTGGGAATCTCACACCACCAAGAAAGTTGCACCGGGAGAGGAGCGCGTCCTTCAGACCTGAGGTTCCTGCACCAAGACGCTCCCTGGACAAAGACTGATGCAACACCGGACTTTCCTCCAGAGCCGACAAGGGGAAAGCCTTCCCCTGGAGCAGACCCCCTGAATTTGGACTTGTAGCCTACTGTGTAAAATAAACTTTCCTTTGTTAAAGCCATCCACTCATGACATTTCTTTTAAAGCAGCACTGGCTGACCGAAAAAGAGCAAAAGATAGATTTCAGCTTTCCACATTGTAATGCTAATAGCCTGGGGAGGTTGGAAAATGACCCATAATGACTTATATATGCAGCCTGGCTCCCGACTTCCCCCAGCACAGGCTGGTGTGGGAGAAGTGGCGTGTGCACACATGGGCTCACTGCTTTCCTCTGGCTGATGACACCTCAGTCAAATGTGACCTGGTAGTAAGGGCTCTCCGAATTTAGCTGCAACTGTTTCTACATGCAGAAGTATGACAAAGTTACACAAGTTGCTGTCCAGCTGATTCTGACTCTCGGCCATTCATGGGTGTCTGAGAAGCGCTGTACTCCACGCGGTGTTCACAGGTGGCTTTTTGGGAAGCCGACCGCCAGGTGTTTCTTCCAAGGCGTCTCTAGTTGAACTCAAACTGCCAGCATTTCCACCAGTAGTGCAGCACTTTACTATTTAGTTGAATACCCAGGCCCCAAAGTATCACTCCAGAGTGCCCAGTTGGCTCTCCTACAGGTGGATTTTCAGAGTGGCCTTGAAAGTTTCCTACATCTGACCAAGAGATCATCTGGAAAAGCATCAAAAAAGCTTGGTTTTTAGAAACTCAATCAAAGGTTATTTTTCACCTAGACCACTAAGTTTGCCAGTAAGCACACTCATGCTGTGAACACGAGCGTGCTTGGGGACTCTGCGGGAAGCTTGGGGACTCTGAGATGCACAGGCCACACAGCTGTCGTCTGGAAGCGGTTCTTGTTGATATCCCCATTTTAAAAGCAAGCATTCCTCTGCTTCAGGCAGCAAACAGTGGCCAGCAGAGCATACGACACTAGTGTGTCTCTGTAGCAGGAGACGAGACTGCTTGTTCCACTAAGGCGGTCTGAGGTACACTCCTCGCACAAATTCAGGAAAGGAGGCCCTGTGGGGGTGGCCAGTGCTGCGGCTCAAGGCCAAATG
Organism: Heterohyrax brucei; assembly: GCA_028571685.1. Lineage (NCBI taxonomy): Eukaryota > Metazoa > Chordata > Mammalia > Hyracoidea > Procaviidae > Heterohyrax > Heterohyrax brucei. The sequence goes on from CM053143.1 coordinate 7,771,114, forward strand.
TGACACCTTTAGCACTGCCTGATGGGGTGAAGAAGGCAACATAGTCCCTTGAGGCCTCACAGGCCTGGGTCGAGTCTATGCTGGTTAGTGGATTTAAAAAAAAAAAAGAAACAAAAATTTGTTGCTATTAAGTTGATACTAGCTCATGGCAACTCCCTATGTTACAGAGAAGAACTGCTCCATGGGGTTTTCCTTGCTGTAACCTTTATGGAAGAAGATCACCAAGTCTTTCTTCTGCAGCACCACTGGGACGGTTCAAACCACCTGCCTTTCAGTAGCCAAGTATAATTAAGTGACATCCAAAAATCTCTAGGTGGACTAGGTGTCTGACAGATCACACTAAGAGGTCAGGGTGTGAAGCAGGTGCTGCTCAAGGCCTCATACAAAACCAAGGGCATTTCTGAAAACTACCGCTCCCTTAGCTACTGATTGCTATTTAAGGGTACAATTTCATGTGTTCTTCATCATCATTTTTATAATAAACGCAACAGCATCACTGATATCTGCTTAATGATGAATATTAAAATCTCCAAAATACATTGTTAGGATGCTGTGCTAAGCAAGACGGGTTCACTTTCTAATTTTTTTGTACTTAAATTTATTTAATTTCCACTCTGTTTAAGTTTCCTTGTCTTGCCAGCCTCGTTCTAGATTGCAGCTCCGCCTTCCCGTGAATGAGGTCTATTGTATATGTGAAAAACACAAAGAAAAATGACACAATGGGAAAGAAGAAAGCAGAGCTTAAAGATAAAGGGATTAATTAGAACACTGCTGAAGAAAGGAAATCTAATGACAGGGTTGTGTTTGAAATGCATTGGAATGTTACTGTATATAGAAGTATGAACTTTTCCTAATTTTGTTTTCGATATTTCCTAGGTGCTTCTTGCAAATGTACACTACACTTGGCAAAGTAAAAATCTAAGCCAATTCACGTTTATGTGTTACCAACTTTAATATCAGGCTAAATCTTAGACTGTTTTTTCGTAGTTGCTGCTGGGTCGGTTCTGACTCACAGTGATCCCACGTGTGTCAGAGTAGAACTGTGCTGCACAGGGTTTTCAGTATCTGATTTTTGGGGAGCAGATGACCAGGCCTTTCTTCTAAGGCACCTCTGACTGGGCTCAAACAGCCAACCTTTCATTACTAGTGGAGTGTGTTAACTGTATCATCCAGGGACTCCAAATATTCAATTAAGCAGTTAAATTTTTATAGCAATCTCTGAAAGAAAAAATCATAAAGGGACCCTAAGTTGTAAATCAGATCCACCAGCCAGGGGAGGCCTCCTAAGATCCAAGTAGGGACACTCTGATGCTATGATACCACCTGCCCCCCCACAAATTAACCCACTGCTGCCAAGTCAATTCCAACTGCTAGTGACCCTATGCGCTACCTCATAGAATAAACTGGGGCTGGCAAACTATGTCCTATAAACCAACTCTACTTACTGTTTTTTATATGATTTTTAAATTTATAAGCGGATAGAACGTGATTTTTTAAAAAAAGATAGGAAAAAATATGTCAGTGGAAAAAAATCCAAAAGAGTATTTTGTGACATATGAAAATTGTTTGAAATAGTTTTACTGGAACACAGCCATGTGCATTCACCTGCACATTATTTGTGCAGCCTTCGTGCTACGATGGCTGAGTTCAGTAGTTGTGGCAGGGACGCTGTAGCCGGTAAAGCCTAAAATATTTACTATCAGGACTTTTGCAGAAAAAGTTTGCTGACTGATGGGTTGGAAGGCACTTCAGGGATTTAGTAACGTTTTTGGGGGAGAAGCACTTTGTTTGTTAAAATACATAAACCAAGTAGAAGATGTCTCCTGGTTTCAGAAATACTAACATATGATAAAATAGATTTCTGAATTAAGCGATACAGTGGTAAAGCTAGATTTGGCTGTCCAAATACTACACAGATTCTTTCAACCTTGTTGGAAGGCTTTAGATGGAACCCATGTATATCAGAGGGCTAGCATAGACAATGGTGAACTCTCCTCAGATAAAGGTTCCAGAATTTGTCTTTCAAAAGGAGATTTTCCATCAGGCCGTCTCCCATTTTTGGCCTTTCTTAGAGGTGTCATCCCCCCCCGGGCCTGTCGGCTTGACGCATTTCTACACTTGAACCACATGTACTGCCCAGCCCCTTTGATCATGACCTTGACAAATAGAGATGGTCAACTGGCATCTCTTGCTGGCCTTTTTAACCTCTCGTTGAAAACAATCTAGTCTAAAATGCCACTGGTAACAAAATATTTCTTTTTTTGACAACAGTGGCTGCAAGAATGGGCTCTAGCACAGCTGCCATGGTAGGCGTGCTGCAGGACCAGGCAGCATCTTGTTCTCTTCTACACAGGGGTGCCATGAGTTGGAACTGATCTCACGGCACTGAACAACACTGCCTCACGAGGTCTCACTCTTTGTCCAACTCTCCTACAGTTTCCTTTTTGTGTCACGTTATGTCTTCAGTGTAATGATCTTTCTCAGCACACTGTTATGTCTCTTGTTGCCTTCCATTCTTCTGTCCTGCTTGGCTTAATCTTCACTGCCCAGCTACCTCCTTCGATGGGCACATTTGGAAGGTGCTCCGCAGGCTGCAAGCTGCCCTCCACACTCATCATCTCCTCTGACCAATGCAACCTTAAAGAGATAAGCTCTGCCCAGGCGGGCCAATGATTTGTGGGGCCCAGTGTCAAATGAAAATCTGGGGCTGCTTGTTCAAAACTTATGAAGAATTTGAAGACAGGGACCAAATCAGCTGCTGTTGAAATGTGGCCTACAGGACTCTCAGAGGAACTTCCTATCTGAAATTTTGGATTTTCCAGGAAGTGCTCCCAGTGGCATCAGATATTCAGGTGGGAATGGACTATGCAGTTCCTTTATACCTTCTAGAACAAACCAAGGCCCTAGTTTTTCCTCAGCATTGTTACAGAAACTTATTTGATTATGATTTTTCAAAACTAGTTATGAATACTGTCAATGGTTCTATAAGCATATGGTTTATAATACAAAAATCAACAATAAATTGAAAGAAATGACTGCCTTAAGCTCCCTGCCATGAACCAACTGAAACTTGAAATAAACTGGGATCAAGCACAACTTTTACTTTTGCCAGTTAAGCGTTAAAAGAAACAAGCTGTTGCCAGTTCTAAGTTCATGAGAAAGAAAATTCTCTTTATCACATGCATACACACACTCACACACGCATGGAAGGCCACACTTCCTATACTGAGCGTATTGTTCTCATCTCACTAAGGTCCTAGTACAGCTGCACCCTAGACTGCTTCCTGGCCACTGCCTATTTGTTTGTGAGGACTGTCTTATATTGCCTAAACATTAGCCACTGAAAACATTTAAATGTTTTCAATCAACCTTTTCCAAAAAGGTGAGGAAAATAACACAGATTTGGAGTTAAATCAACCACAGAAAACCACAGCCAACCAGGAAAAGCTAAGAGATAAAGGTTCTGTGTCTTCGAGTAGAAATGACCTGTTATTACAATTAAGATGTAATGTGGAAGTGACAGGTGAGACAGGGCTCAGGGTCATTGTCACAGAAAGCATAGTAAGTCATGACCTGAAGCTTAAGATCAGTTTTGAGGCCTCACGGCTACCGTTGATTCCAAACTTTGTATTACACATATATACATATACACATATGTATACATAGTATACACACATGCAAGTACACATATATGCATACACACACACACACAGACAAAGATATACAGGAGCCTTGGAAGGCCTGATAAATTGCTTCTGAAAAGTTACAGCCTTCAAAACCCTGCAAAGCAGGGTTCTACGCTGCATACATGGGGCCACAAATAGTCAGATTCCACTCCACGGCAACCAACAACAACATCAACATGTATGTTTAATTCCTACTACTGTGTGACTGTACACCATTTTGTCATCTGGTGGGATTTTCCTGTGTACTGTCTTTCCTACGTATTGTATTTCCTACGTATTCTATCACTATAATGTCAATGAGATGGATCATTGGTACTATACTGATAAAATCCGCAAGGTTAAACTTGATTTAAGCCAATCTCTTCTGAGATATGAAAGAAGCCAGCAGAGAGACATGTGGACCTCACAACACCAAGGAAATAGTGCCAGGGGCAGAGCATGTCCTCTGTACAGAGAAACTCCTAGACTAGGGGAAGATTCACGACCAGGACCTTCCTCCAGAGCTGAGAGCAACTCTTTTCCTGGTGCTTACACCCTGAATTCAGACTTCCAGCCTACTAGACTGTAAGAGAATAAGTTTCTCTTTGTTGAACTCATCCATTTGTGGTACTTGTTCTAGTAGCACTAGGTAACCAACACAATACCTCAGAGACACAGTGGGCAGTGGCGGGCCAGGGGTAGAATTCTCACCCTCCATGCTGGAGACCCAGGTGGACCCCTGACTGGCACACCTCAAGCAGAGCCTCCATCTGTCAGTGGCGGTCTGCACCTTGCTATGATGCCGAACAGGTTTCAGTGGAACTTTCAGACTAAGATGGACTATGAAGAAAGGCGCAGTGATCTACGTCCAAAAATCCACAAACGAAAAACTTTATGGATCCCAATGGCCTGATATATAACCAATGTTGGAGATGATACAGGGTTAGGTAACATTTTGTTCCATTGTAAATGGGGCCACATTTGGGGGCCAACTGGATGGCAGTAACAGCAGACACCTTAAAGGCATAATAAAACTGTCACTAATTCAAAATTACTTATCTATGGCTCAAAGTCTACAAGAAGCTGTTTTGGGGTTGTTTACAAGATAGTGTTTGCTAAGTTACTGTGATTTCTTTGCTGTCCTTAAATTTTTTTATGTAAACATAAAAATTTGGCATGTTCTCTCAATCGCAGTGAAATGATTACTTACACACATATCATCGCATAACAAAAGACCCTTCCTACTCTATTTATTAGAGCAATTTTACTAAGAAGCTTTAGTGGACAATATTTTTCCACGGCGGTGTTTTGGGTTGTTGTTCTAGCTGTTTGTTTTCTTTTGTTTTAATGACCTGCTGTTCTTGTTGGCTTTGTGGCTTCTGACAGAGTTACTGGAAACCCCGTGAGCATGGACAGTGTAGTCAGGCCACTGTGCTTTACATACCTCCTTGTTGCTCTGGCTACTGACCAGTGTTTAGACCACTGGCTAAGTGACCTTACCACAGCCTCTGCCTATTCCTCCCCCTACTCACCAGCGAGGACACACTCTTCTCTGGCTTGTCTTGTGTTCCTTTTCTTGCCTCTCACCTCAGTATGGCTGTCCCTTCTAGATCTTCCGTATGTGCACCCTTGTTTTTGGTTCACTAGGCATTGCTTTTCCGCAGTTCAGTTCTAGGCCCTCTCTTTGCTCCACCCCAACATGCTGGCAGTCCCATTCACTACAAGCTTTAGTGGCTGCCACTGCTGCGACCCATGAGTCTGCATCAGCAGCTCCCCTTCCTTATCTTTCTATCCACAGAGCCCAAGTTCCCCTGACATTTCTTCTGAAGGTCCTAAAGGCACCTTATATCCTCTTCGTCCACAGCAAGCTCTTCCTCTTCCCTCACAGAGCTCTTCCCCCAGGTCCTCTCCTCACAGCTATCTACCTCAGAATCCTGGGAGTCCCTCAGACCTGTCCTCCCTTCTCTCAACCTCCATGTCCTATTAATAATCCAGAATCATTAGTTCTATCACCTAAATATTCTCCTCAATCCTTCCTAAAGAATCCTCCATAATCTCTCACCTGGAATACTGCCTCGGCATCCAAGCTAGTCTCATTTTGTTCCCTCCTGGCCCTCTTTTCTGCTTCTGTAAACATTACAGCCTTGAAAACCACACGGGACAGTTCTACTCTGTCCTACCGGATTGCTGTAAGTCAGAATTGACTCCATAGCAACAGGCTTTTAAAAAACAAAACAAAGCACTGGGCTTTCTCTAACAGATTGTCTACATGAGTACCACCCAATAAAATTTTCTGCACCACCCAATATGGTAGCAACCAGCCACAGATGGCTCTTTCCTGAGCACTTGAAATGTGGCTGGTATGAGTAGGGAACTAAACTTTAAATTTTACTTAAATTTAAATAGAATAGATACCATATTGGACAGAGCAGCCCTAGATTCTCTACAAATGTGCTTCCAGCCCTTCACTGGCTCCCTTGGGGTGGCTTACCAATCCCTTCCTAATCTATGCCCTCATTTCTCTCCATTCCTCCCTGACTCTTCTGGATACAACGGAACTCTTCATTTTTCACAATTTCCATGCTCTCTCTTCACTGGAATATTAACTCCTTTAGCCTCTATCTCTCTAGCACATCCCTACTTTACCCTTGAGTCTCAGACTAAGCTATTTTTCCATGATGCCATTCCATGACCCCACCTCTGCTCCATCACTCTGCCTTCCACATACTCCCCCATGATCCTTACAGTCCTTTGTCACATTGCCTGTCATGCTGGGTTTCAGTCCTGTTTACTTCTCTGGGTTCCCAACAGACCGCAAGCTCTGTGTACCTGTATTCTTAGCACTAGTACAGTGCCTGGCCCAGAGAAAGCTATGCTGCAGAGGGCTCACAGATCCAGAAGGTCTTCCCTCACTCCCAAAGCATAGCCTCTCAGCTGCCCTGTGTTTGCACACTCCCTTAGAGGCTATTCAGAAAGACTATCTGTGACAGGAATGCCTCATTTCATAGACTGTAAGATAACTGGGCACCAGAAAAGTTTTTTTTGTAAGTAAAGTATCCTGGTTATCAAAATATTATTTTCAACAAGCTTAAGAACAATAATTTAGCTATTCTGCTGCCTGTAACAACAGCAACATATACAAACCCTAGGAGAGCTTGGACAGATAAAATGATGACCACTGATTGATGCTAGTTTAATAATACAGTGAGCACAGAAAGGATAACATAGAAACTGTCACATGGCCACAGTGAGTAACATCTTCATTGGACCTTGTGGCCCCGAAAACCCAGCTTCCAGAATATTAAGCACACCAACCCTTGACCCACACAAAGCTTTTCACATTGCACCCAAGATTGTCAAGTCCATGTTTATTCCACATACTGAAGTAACAGAACATTCTGACCTATTTTTTTCTAGTTTTATTTTTAAATATACTTTATGTATTTTTTTCCTCCCGAACACCAAAAAAAAAAAAAAAAAAAAAAATTAACAAGAAAGTAAGCACTCATTGGTACAATTCCCACAGGACAATGTATTCTGAACTAAGTCATACCCTTGAAATCAGAAATCTGTACATGGAAATGCCACATAATCTATTACAGGAATGCAGAAAGAGACACTAAAAAAAAAAAAAAAGAAAGAAAACAAATTCATTACCATTCCTATAGCAACCGTATAAGACTGCCTCACAGGGTTTAAAGTAGCATCTGGTGGATTTGAACTTCTAGCTTTTGGTTAGCAGCCACTCTTAAAATACTGTGGCCCTATGATGAACCATTCATAACTGTTCTGTGGATTTCACCAACCAGATAAAGAGTAGCCGCCCAGCCAAGTGCCGTCGAGTCCGGCTCTTCCCCATCTATTATGCATGTCACTTGAAATCCTTACCTATGAAGATTTCTTTTTGAAGAGGCCTGACTTTTAGCATCACTGGTGTCCTCACTCCAACCTGGTGCCTTGGAAGATAATACTCTGGGCACTTAGCAGAGTCTAGAATAAACACCTCTTCCTTTATTTAGAATCTTTCTTAGTACTGCTTTTGTCAAAGAAAAAAGTCGTGTAACACAGCTAACGAACAACATTAAATAGTTGCCTAACTCTGTGATACAATGTGGCTTTGAATCTTTATCTCTCTTACACACACATCCACAGAGAGAGAGAGTACTGCCAGCACTGGGTATTTGAGTTGTTGTTGTGTGTTGCCAAGTTAATTCCAACTCACAGCAACCCTGTAAGGGCAGAGTGGAGTTAATCAGCCCCTGTAGGGTTTTCCTAGGCTGTAACCTTTAGAGGCAGATTACCAGGTCTTCTCTCCCACTGACTTTCTAGTTAGTATCTGAGAGCTTTACCATTGTGCCAGCTGGACTCCTTGGATGCTTTAGATTAGAGATAAAGAATCAAATAATGTCATTTCAGTAACCTGAGAAACAGCAAATGAGGGAAATTTTGCTCCTCATAATGAAGCATCATCTTAGCCTTTATTTATTAGTTAATTGTGCAGCATTCTCATAAGCCTCACAGAAAAGGGTTTTCAGTTCACCAACATCAATCCTTCCGGATGGTTATCTCACAGCAATCTGCCACTGTCTCCATCATCAACGAGTCTCGAATCATTTCGGTGCACTAGAAGGTGGCTCAAGGTCACCCTGCGTCCTCTGCTGAACGTCTGACAGGAACCACAGTACGGTGACGCTGCGTGTGTGCTGGAACCTGAGGTCCTCGGAAAGGGTTTGTCTGGAACTGAGTCTCCGTTGTTCACTCTCATGCCCTACACTGTGAAATGGTCTTTATGGCCTATTTCTGTGCCTACTCTTGTCTGCTTGATGCTCCCTGCTTCCTGAGGGTACAGGCTAAAGCGCCTGTTAGGGTGTCTCTGTGCCTACAGAGTCACTTACAATCACCCAGTGGATGCTCTCGGTGCTGCAGAGACGCGTCTGTGGGGAACGGTAGAGGGCTCAGCCTTCAGTCAGTGCCTGTCGGCCGCACGATGCTTCAGCGCTAGCGTTACTCCCATCCGTTTCCACAATGCCCTCTACCCAAACCCCAACCCAGTGCCATCGAGCTGACTCCAACTCATAGAAACCCTACAGGCCACAGTAAAACTGCTACAGGGGCACCAGATGGATCTGAACTGCCCATGTTTTGGTTAGCAGCCATAGTACCGAGCTACTACAAACACTTAGCTGTCCAAGGTTACCAAGGAAAGACGGTGCAGCACTGCAGTTGGCGTTCTTTCTGCATCCCCAGTGGCCAGGCTTCCAAGGCAGCCTCTGATTTTGGCCTCGGAATTTTTTTCTGAGGAGAAACACCCTGACTGGAACAAAATGAAAGAGAATCCAGTGGGAGAATAAATGGGCACTGCCCCGGTCGTGTCATGAGCCCAACCTGGGGCTTGCTTTCTGCAATGTGAGGTAAGAAATGTTCCAAATAGGTTGGTGTCTATCTCACAAACCATCTGTAGCGTCACGACAGTAGAAATTACCACAGCCCGGATAGAAAAGCACCCACTAATTAAATGAGCAATGAGAAGCTCAGAAGAATCTGTTAATAGTCTTGGCTGCTTGCTGCAGCACCTCTTCTGTTAGCCGCTGTACTGGTGAAATGTCACACCCTTTTCATGGAAAGACAGAAGTCTCCCCTCCAGCACACGTAGCGGTTACTGGACCCCTGGCTGCTTGGCTGCTTCTGCCGCCAGCCCTTCTCCCTCAGAAAAGGGAGCTCTCAGAGGGTCGCAGGGCCTGGGTGTACAAGAGCCCCTTCAGCTCGCAAGCATGTCCTCTGGAACCACAGGAAGCGATTAGTCAGCAATCCTATCCTCAAAATACTTCCTTTTGCCATGCAGAAAGTGGCTCTGAGTGACACGCTGATGCCCAACCAAGGGGTACGTTTGTATCAGCCCTTAATGATCACATGCAGAAACAAATGCCCTCGGGAAGCAAGGCCTGTTCAGCATCAGTGATGTTGAAGCAGACTTAAAATTTTGTTTTGGGAACTGCTAGACAAGCATGACATTTTCATACAAAACCAGGCTGACGGCTTTCAAGATACAACCCAGCACCTCAAAAAAATTAGTGTTTCAGAAGATGCCAGAGAAGATTCACATAGAGTGTGTAGAGCTGGCAAGCAGGGCAGCTGTTTCTAATGTTCCTAAATGCATTCTAGCCTAAAAATGAGCAGGTGTTAATCAGTCGGCACCACTGCCATTATAATAACGGTGGGGTCTCGAGCACTTGACAGTGAGTCCAGAGGTTGTTTAGCTGCCACTTGCTACCTAGTGACTCTATGAGACTGTTTCTTCTTCCATTTAATGAGGACTCTTTGATACTCTCTTGGAAGCCTTCGTGGACCCCTGTAAAAAACAACCCAGATGATTCCTATACCTTCTTGACAACTTGGAATAAACTTCAATGAGCCCAGAACTTACAGTGAGACCACAAGACATGGCAAGGCCACAACTCACAGCCCTTGTCACACTGCCCTGTAACTTCCCAGGTGCCAGTGGCAGCACTGTCAGGCTGCAAGCTCCCAAGATCAGGCTTTGGGTCTCTTTTGCCCTGAGTACTACTTGGCATCTTTTGACACTCAGGTAGGTACCGAATGAGAATCTTCCTCCACCAGAAAAGGCTCCTGAGGATAGGGATTCTGTTCAGACTTGCCCCTGTGGTCCTGAACATGGTTATTGTTGTTAGCTGCCATGAAGTCGGCCCCCAACTTGTAGTGACCCCTTGCATAATGGGATAGGACCACTGTGATTCACTGGGTTTTCACTGGCTGATTTTCAGAAGTAGACTGCCAGGCCTTACTTACTACTTCACCTTAGTCTGGAAGCTCAGCTGAAACCTGTTTAGCATCACAGTAACACGAAAACCTCCACTAACAGAGGGTGGTTGCCGCACTGGAGGTGATATCTTACGTTGGGTTCTCTAGAGAAGCAAAACCACTAAAGCACATAAATAGAGAGAGAGAGGCTTGTGTCAAGGAAATGGGTCATGCTGTTGTAGAGGCTGACTGACATATTCCAAGTCTGTGGGTCAGGATAGAGGCTTCTCCTGAGTCATGTAGCCACCACCAAACCCAACCTACTGCTGTTGAGTGGGGTCTGACTCACATTAACCCTACAGGTCAGAGTAGAACTTTCCCATAGAGTTTCCAAGGAGCACCCGGCAGACTTGAACTGCCAACCTTTTGGTTAGCAGATGTAGCACTTAACCCACTATGCCACCAGGGTCTCCCCATGTAGCCATGGGGGCTGGCAAAACCAAGATCAACAGGTCAGAGAGCAGTGCTCTTTCTCACGGGCCATGAAGTTCAATAAATCCCAAGATCAGCAGGCAAGCCTGCAGATAAGCCGCTACCTGAAGTCCCAAAAATTGGAGGCCAGAAGAACAGGAGCCGGCTACAGGATCCAAAGTGAGCAGAAGCCCACGAACTTTGCCAGAATATCCACTTATATTCAATGCAAGCCATGTGTCCAAGGAAACTCCCTTTCAACTGACTGCCAACTCACAGCAGATCCCATCTTGAGGATGATTACGTATCAAATCTAAACAAAGAAGCGATCACATTATATGTCTGCCAAAACACTGAGAACCAGTGCTCAGCCAAGCTGACACACAATTTTAACTGTTGCAGATGCATTGACTAGAAGTTTAAAGTAAGTTTCCTGCATGGAAGGTGAGAATTCTACCACAGAAACACTACTGGAAGGATTCAATCAAAGATTCATTAACTAATGAAGGAACAAATGAACACATATGCTTTCTGAGGTCTGACTGTTCAGGCAACTGGTTCCAGCACCTGATTACCTTCTGCCTTGCATCTCTCTAGAAGCTAACCTATTTAAGCTCTGGGTCAATGCCATATGCTTATTTTGTACCCTCTGTAGCTGTCAATCCTGCTAGGCATAGGGTATGTTTTTGCTAAGTGTGTGTACTAATGTATAAAATCAATTATAATTGTGTGACCCTGAAACTGTTACTTAATAGAAGGGCAATTTTGCTTCAACAGGAACTACTAATGTTACCATTTAATACTAACTCTTCTACACACTGATCATAATATCAAAATAGTCCTTGATCTCCATGAATGGTCACCAGTAAGTGCACTAGAAATATGCTTCTCATACCTATAAGAACTGTCCACAGTAATAGTTAGCAAATGACTCCTGCTTCTGTTCTCACAGGCGAATAAGGCATCTGCCTGTTTTACACATAACATCCAATTATTTACAACGCAAAAGTAATTCCTAGAGCCTGCCCACAGACGCCCTCTTGAAAGTTTTCTTAGGGCAAGACTGATCTTCAGAAGGCTTAGGACTCATGGAAAGTGCTCCTTTCACCCACCTTGGCATCTTCCTACCAACACATACATGCACCATGTGGAAGAAAGCCTCTCTGCGTGAAGGTGTGCTGGGAGTTGGCACACTGGATACTATTAAGGAGAAGTTTGGTCTATATGCAAAGGGTTCTTATCTGTGTGACCTCTAGGAAGCAATGCTCTTTTTCCACAAGGTGGCCAGATCGAGGCTCAGAGTACAGTCTGTGCATTGTGTAGCTCTTTGTTCTCTTGAAGAAAATTCTACAAATGCTGATTCACCAATTTACACTAATGAAAAAGCTGTAGGCAGTCTCAAGCCTGAGTAAACAGGAGTGTTAGAAAGGTCCCTCTAGACTCACAAAGTGTTTTTCAACATTCTGTCTGGAGCAAGAATATAAATAGAACATTAAAAATGTTGACAGTATGCCACTTCAAAAATCAAACATACTTCTGATAATTTAAAATAAAATAAATATGCTAGAATTAAAACACCAACAAAGGTTTTCTCCGAGTCCTCCCTGATCAGAGTACTGAGTATTAAATTCACTGTTCCACCTGAACAACCAAAGACGTTCAGGAAAATATATGAAAAAATGATTTTCAGGGCACTAGATACAGGTGTCCAGGTGGCAAAGAGGTTCAGCGGCTGGCCAGTGAGACTCAACTTAGTGAGTTCCATCACGGCTGTCACTGGTGGTGGCCGGGCACCGTCTGGTTCTTCTGGTCCCCAGTAGATGTAGCCACCCACTCATGTGGGTCTCTCTATCTTCTAAGTTGTCTTTACCCCGTGTCACTTTGGTCCTTGGTGAGCATCCATTCCTGCTGAGTTGGGACCATTTGCTGTGCCCTTGGATGGCACCTTGGTAGCTTTTAAGACCTCAGACGCCACTCACCAATGTGGGGTGCAGAGAGCCCTCTTAGCAAAAGGCTAGTTGTGCCAATTGGCCTCGATTTCGCCTAAGAGCATGGTCCCCTGCCCCCTGCCCCCTGCCCCAGCTACTCTATCCTTGCCATATTGGGTTAAGATGGAAGGAGTACTCAAGTTATGATGAAGTCCACTTAATATTGTTCTTGTTTCTAATGTGTGCTATCACCTATTTCACCCAACCACTTTTCTAGCAACTATCTAATCTAAACCCTCCCCTCCCCACCCTCCGTTCCTCCCCTTCCTTGCAGCTATCAAAGAGTCTTTTCTTCTATACGTTATGAGTCTGCTTTTGAGATCTTATCGTAGGGGTCTCATACAATATTTGCCCTTTTGTCACTGACTACTTTCACTCAACATAATGCCTTCCAGTTGAAACCAGGTCATGAGATGTTTCCTGGAATCATCATTATTCTTTATCATTGTGTAGTGCTCCATTGAGTATATATATCATAGTTCACCTATCCATTCCTCTGTTGTTGGGCATCTGAGTTGATTCCATCTTTTTGCTATCGTGAGCTGTGCTGCGATAAACATTCTTGTGCATGTGGCTGCTGGTGTGGAAGGCCTTGGTTCTGTAGGATATATTCTAAGTAGTGGAATTACTGGGTCAAATGGTTTATCTATATCCATTTTTTTAAGGAAGGGCCAGATTGCTTTCCAAAGAGGCTGGACCATTGCACCCTGAGACCTCCACTAAAAGACCTCAATTGATGGTCCAGCAGTTTCGGGGCTCCCCTGGGAGCATGGCTAATGGCCCTGATGCTGCCCTTGCCCATAAATCATAATGAAGGTCTACTCTTCGGACACAAATGGATTGGACTTGGCAATGAAGAGTGACCATATATTGGATGCACTTTATGGTTCTATACATCTATAGGATATCCTGCTGACCTCTGGCTGGAGGAAAGAGAGTGGGTGCAGAGGAGGGGAAAGGAGACTGTTGGGAGGATGAGGCATGTATGGAGCAGAGAGGAATGGTGTGCTGTCACCCGGCAGGGAGAGCAGTGGAAGCTGCATATAGGTGGGCATGTAAATTTATACAGAATGTACATTTTCACTTAGTCATAATACAAAAAAATAAATAAATAAAATAAAATAAATATTTTAGAATTAAAACACCAACAAAGGTTTTCTCCGAGTCCTCCCTGATCAGAGTACTAGGTATTAAATTTACTGTTCCACCTGGAACAACCAAAGACGTTCAGGAAAATATATGAAAAAATGACTTTCAGGACACTAGATACAGGCGTCCAGGTGGCACAGAGGTTCAGCGGCTGGCTGCTAACCAAAAGGTCAGCAGTTTGAATCCACCAATCACTCCTTGGAAACCCTACGGATCAATTTTATTCTGTCCTATAGGGTCACTGTGAGTTGGAACTGACTCCATGGTGATTGGTTTGGAGATCAGTCAGGACTTTGAACTTGTGTAGGAATCTTGTTGAAATACTGATTCTGATTCAGAATATTTGGGAGTGAAAAGGCAAATTCTCAGCAGAGGATGTCAGTCAGTGAGGAACAGAGGCCTCAGAGAGATGAGGTGAGCCTGAAAGTTGCCCCAGCTGACTTCCTAAAGGCTTTCCAGGAGGCAGTGCGGAGGTGAGGTCACAGAAGGCCAGTGAACTCCCAGATTTGAGGAGACGTCATTGAGAACCAGCAGTGTCGAGGCGACGGAAGGTCACAGGGAGGCCCTGGGTGGTGGTGCACATGCTAACCAAAAGGTTAGAGGTTCAAGTCTACCCATAAGTGCCTCAGAAGAAATGGTTTGTCATCTACCTCCAAAACAGCAGCCACTCAAGACTTTTAGAGTACAACTCTATTCTAACACACACAAGGCCACCAGGAGTTGAAACTGACTCAATGGCAACTGGTCACAGAACAGAGTACTAAAGAGGGGAGAGAGGGAAGTCCATGAACAGTGAACTGCAGAGACCTGTAGAGGGTTTCCCTTGAGTATTCAGCAGTTATGATCAGCACATGTGTGAGAAAACTACAAAAGGCCAGGGAAAGAAATGCCTGCGAGAATTCAAGGAACCACTGCCCACACTTGTAGAAGGTTACAAACCGTGTTTGGCCCATCACCCAAACTCGAAGAACTCTTTAATGTACAGGGTCCTGTGTCGGGTACTTGGGAAGGTCCTGCCTCAGTAACAAAGCCTGCTGCCCTGGATTCCATCTCATAGTGACCCTACAGGGCAGAGTAGAACCGCTCCACAGTTTCCAAAGAGTGCCTGGTGCATCTGAACGGCTGATCCTTGGTTAGCAAGTGTAGCACTTAATCACTACACCCCCAGGGTTTCCCTTGCCTCAGTCGTGGACCACAATTATCCCAAGACCAAGCACTACTCCAGACCCACCTAACAAATAACAAACACAAAACCTGAAAGGATCAAAATGTTTTATACAACCACATATGAGGACTGCCAATTAAGTTCACAAACTCATCCTAGAAAAAGTGCTACATACATCGCTGCTGAGTATCACCGCAGTCACCTCTGCAGTACCCCCCGTGAGAAGCTACGCACTGATGCCAGGACCTAGTCCACCCTTCAAAGCAGCTTTGGAACTCTTTTTCTGGAATGGCTATCAGAGCTGCTGTCCTATGACCCTCAATGTCCTGAATGTCATCAAAATGTCTTCCTTTCAATATTTTCTTTATCTTTGGGTAAAGAAAAAAGTTACTAGGGGCCAGATCAGGTAAGTAGGGAAGGTGTTCCAATACAGTTATTTGCTGACTGGCTAAAAATTCCCTCATAAACAACTAGACAAGTTTGTGAACTTGCCACTGAGCAACTTTGTACAATGGCCATTCCAGAAAAAGTTCCAAAATTGCTCTGAGAGGTGGACTGGGTGGCTAGCACCTGTGCACTGCTTCCCAGGGGGAGTACTCAAAGATCACCATAGTGATATTCAGCAGTGAGGTATGTAGTGCTTAGAACAATTAAGTTTGTGGTCTTAATTTTCAGAGCTCATATAACCACAAATCAGAAAAAAAGCTTAAGGATATTTATAAGAATACAAAAAATACTTAGCACTCAACAAAGTAAAATTCACAATGTCTACCATCCATGCAGAGATTATGAGGCACATAAAGAAGAAGGACAAGTACAATGGGGGGAATAATCAAGCTGGAAACACCCCAAATTCCCATCAGTAAGCAACTGGACAAGTTGTAGACTATTCATACACTGCAACACTACTAATCTACAAAACGAGCAAGTTGCTGGTATATACATGAGCATCAATTAATCTCAAAATAATTGCACTATGAAAACCTGCCAAAAAAAAAAAAAAAAAGAGTACACACTGCATGATTCCACTTACATAAAACTCTATAAAACACACACTAATCAATATTGACAGAAAGCATTATCAAAAGTGCTGGCAGAGCAGCAGCAGGTAGGAGGGAATGGTTAAAAAGGGACATGAGGAAACTCTGGGGGTGACAGACAATGTGTATCTTGATTGTGGTGATGGTTTCATGGTCTAAGTATACGTCAAAACTTATCAAGTTGCATACTTTAAACACATTTACTTATTATCTATCAATCATATCTTGATTTAAAACACCAAAAAGACACTGCTTTGCTTTGAGAGTTTTGCAGAAAATCAGCATTTATGATACAGCCCCTTAACTATTCATTGAGCTCCTGTCTTGTACCAAGCTCTGTATTGATGTTAGAATCAAACTAGTAGAGGACAGTTTGACCACGGGGTGTGGTTTCTCAGTGTTTCTTCACGCACTCAGATTCTGAAAGCGCAATTTTCTGGATAGTTTCTGTTGTTGGTCTCATTATATGCATCTTGCTTTGATATAGATCACCTGTCATGGCATACTCTCTGACTATAGTCACACACTAGTTTTGCTGTTGTCCTTGTGCCTGCTCACACATTTGAACAAATAAGAGAATTCAGTGAGAACCACAAAACTGCTTTCTGAGCTCTTCTAAGAAGGGTTTCAAACAAAGCCAACAGAAGAAAGTAAATCAGCTAGAATCTCTTGCAGATACCTGTGGTTTAATACAAAGTGAGAAGACTTTGTTCCTTTTTCCTTTAGTTCCTTTTCTGTAAATCTCAGGGAACATCCCTTGCTGTTTCCTTGGAAGCTTTTTCTGTTTGGCATCAACTCTTACCCTAAGAATTCCCATTAAACTTTTAGGCCACTGATAATCAGCCAAACTATCTGTTATTGAACTTACCTTGCTGGAATTTAACTATTATATGAAAAGTTCAGAGAAAGCAAAGGTCAATGTAATAGGTACAGGGTCTTGACTGTAGCACACCAGAAAGTGACAGTCAGAGTTGATTATCAAGCCCATCCATCAGCATCATACAGATTCCACTCCACTGGCATAAACAAACTTCTAAACAAGGCACCATTATTTCACTGGTAATACTAGCAGTATTACTGGTCATCAAGCTTGAGACGATTTTGCGTAATAATAGAGAAACATTTCAAAAAGAAATTCTTAAACAAATCATATAGCTTGGACTTGGGCAAGAGATTCTCCCAAAGAAAGTATAGAAAACTGACAAGTATGAGAAACTAAACTGTGACTACAATTTTATTTAAGCCAGAAAGTATCAACTTCTTTCAGAGTGAAATAAGTTGACATAATAAAGCAAGCTAGCCACATCAATATTCTGTAAATGCAAACATCTCAACAATATCTATAATTGATGAAATCAGGAAGAAGTTCAAAATCTGTTTTCCCTACTTATGTAAGACAGAAAAGGAGAACCCTACAAAAAATAAAGAATATAGAATTCAAAATTTGGCAAAGATTGAGATGATCCGAGCTGGCCCTATACCATTAACAATATTTTTTAAAGATTGGGTTATTAGATTAACAGCTGTAGAAGATGGTCACTATTTATACAACGTGAAAGCAAACATTTTTGTTAACCAAACATTTCCTAAACTGCAAGGAAAAACCTGAAACCCAATCTGACACCTGTAGCAAACAAGAAGGCCCTCCCTGACATCAGGCACTCGGTTCTGTCTATCTGGCAAGTAGTTCTCAAATCCTGCTTGGAAGGGGAAGAGCCACACCTTTTGTTCTAAACAAGGTCTAGTCCTCCTTCACACGTTATCTGAGCAAAATTTCCTTCTCGGTCAGGTTTTAACTCTTGCTGTCTCCCACTGGAAGTGTCCCCAAACAGCCCTGTGAACTCTTTTTCAGATCTCTGGCTTCACAGGGTCCACAGTGTGTAGCTGCTGACCCTGCCTTTAACAGGCATCAAGGGACTCTCTACTTACGTCATGCATGGAATCCAGAAGCTTGGTCAGTTGGTAGAACCTCTGCCAGCTCTGCCCAGAGTTGTTGGGACACTTAGTTACCATCTTCCTCAGTTCCTTGATGTAACTTGCCCTCATTTCTTCAAAAGCAGCTTGGCTTTTGAGACCATCCTTTGGAACTGTGATTAAGGGATAAAGACATGTGAATCCTCAGAATGGCAAGCAGCTTTAGTGTCTCTAAAGTTAAATCTCCTAGAATACTGTAAGGTTGTTAGGCTCACATTTTTAGACTGATACTTAATCTTAATTGCATTGGTAAATAAATATGGCAGTTACCTATTGGTAACTATGTATGTATTCCCACCAAGTAGATTCCAATTTACAGTAACCTGGTAGGAAAGCAGCACTTCTTCACAGGGTTTCCCAGGCTGGAATTTTTACAGAAGCAGACTGCCATGTTCTTATCGCATGGAGCAGGTGGTGAGTCAGAACAGCCAGCCTCTCAGTCAGCAGCTGAGTGCTTCACCACTATGCAACCAGGGCTCTTAGAGATGTATATGTAAGTGTGTACACAAGGCCCAATAATTACGCCCAAGAACTTAACTGTTTTAAGAGCTACATATCTCACTGCTGAATATCACTAGTCACCTTCAAAGCACTCCCCTTGGGGAGCTATGCAATGATGCCAGTACCCAATCCACCCTTCAAAGCAATTTTAGAACTCTTTCTGGAATGGTCATTTCACACAGTGGCAAGGTTGCAAGTTCATGAACTTAATTGCACAGTTGTCTGTGAGAAAGTTTTGAGCCTGCAAACAAATGACTCTCTTGGAACACCCTCCTTGCTCATCTGATCTGGTCCCCAGTGTCTTTCGTCTTTACCTAAAGATAAAGGAAATACTGAAAAGAAGACATTTTGATGACACTCAGAACATCTAGGGTGATAGAATGACAGCTCTGATGGCCATTCCAGGTAATGAGTTCCAAAACTGCTTTGAAGGGTGGACTAGGTACTAGTGTTGGTGTATAGCTTCCCAAGCCAAGTCCTTCAAAAGTGACCGCACTGATAGTAATGAGGTATGTAGCACTTTTTCCAGAACAAGTTCATGAACTTACTTGTTAGATCTTGTACACACCAAATAACAGAAACTACCATTTATCAGACACATACACGTTTTCCTCACTTACCCTGTCAGTCAACATTTCACATTTATTTTTGCCATAGTAAAAATAAATTTTTACCATAGTAAAAATAAATTACCATAGTAAAAAAAATCTACTGCTCAACTGTTTTGTACATTAATGATGTATATCTGCTAGTAACAAACAGTAATGAATGCCCAGGTGTGAAGGGAGAGTAATACCGGTTTTGATGGTTAAGGTTATGTATCAACTTGGCCA
Source organism: Heterohyrax brucei (assembly GCA_028571685.1). Taxonomy (NCBI): domain Eukaryota; kingdom Metazoa; phylum Chordata; class Mammalia; order Hyracoidea; family Procaviidae; genus Heterohyrax; species Heterohyrax brucei. The sequence continues at coordinate 7,790,659 of CM053143.1, forward strand.
GGCCAGGATTCTCAGTGGTTTGGCAGTTATATTACGATGTAATCATTTTCCATTTTGCGATCTGATATAGTCATCCCCATTTTCACAAAACACTGATGTTGCATGATGATCTGGTCTTGGAATCTAACCATGTTAGCAAGTGAGGAAAAGGTATACCATAAAACACTTTGCACATATTAGCGCACTTAACCCTGACATTAATCTGATGTTATGACATAACCATTTTATTATTCTTATGCTATTGATGAGGAACCGGCTCAAGGACATGATAAATAAGTAGAAGACAAAGGCTATACCCCTAGGTCTGCGTGGCCTATCACCAAAGTGTTTTGTGAGTCCTATCTTGCCAATACCTCAGAGTTATGAAAACAGAATTCCATTTTCCAGGAGAAAGGGAGCCAGAGACCATCCAACCTGAGGCAAGAGTTAAAAAGTAAACAACTAATATTCATTTTTAAGTATCACGTTTTCAGAAAATTGCTGCTACCAAGACAAGGATGCTGCAAGCCAGAAGCACTTCCCACCCTCTCTGCTGCAGGATCGTGTGTCCACTAGGGCAGCTGTCACGCAGCCTCCTCCCAGAACCTTCTCATGGAGTTAACAGCAACAGTGGTTCTGTAAGTAGGGCAAAACTGAAAACTTTCAGGAAGAATAACTCATGTTCATGTTCCCCTTTGACAAGGTAGAAAATTAAAGACTGTTTCCTTCTTTCCTTTTAGTTCAAGTCTAGCCTTTGTATTAAAAAATTACAAATCCTACTTTAAAAGAATAGCTGGGGATTCATGACTTGGAAGCATATCAAGTACTACCTGCACCCTGCTAAGAGGGGACATTCTTTCCTGGGACACACTGAAAGCACTGCAAAGGGTACATCTGAACACACAGACCAGAGTATAAGCTAAAGGATTGCTTATGAAGAATCTACATATATATATATATATATATATATATATATATGCCAGCCAAGTACTGTCGAGTTGGATCCGATATAAGTGTATATATATATATAATTATATATATAAATATATATAATTATATATCTATAATATATGTATATTAACCAAAGCCAATACAAAGTTATGTTTATCCTTTAACACTGAAAAAATCACCCAGAACTTTATTTTTAGGAGTTGTTGTTAGTTGCTATTCAGTTGATTGTGACTCATAGCAACCCCATGTGTGCAAAACAGAGCTGCATTCCACAGGGTATTTGGGGCTATGATATTTTGAAGCAGATTTCTAGGCCTTCCTTCTCACATGCACCTGGATGGATCTGAAACTGTTAGCCTTTCAGCTAGTAGTTTAGCACTTAAGCATCTGTGCCACCCAGGGTGGCCTGTGATATTAAGATTCTGAGTTTTGACTGCTTTAACTTTTCACTTTTCCATTATGTAATCATATATGCTCATTTGCCATTATCTTACATAAATAATGGAAACTCTAGTGGCACAGTGGTTAAGAGCTATGGCTGCTAATGAAAAGGTCAGCAGTTCAAAGCTACAGGCACCCCTCTGAAACTCTATGGGGGCAATTCTACTCTGTCTTATACAGTTGCTATGAGTTGGAATTGACTTGATGGCAGCAAGTTTTTTTTTTTTAAATATCAATAAAACTTTACTTGGGTCATCATGAACTTTGTAATGGCTAAGTATATTTTTGAGTATTACATGTCACATAGGTAGCCAGAAATAATATTATTTCCAAATAAGCACTTTATCCTTTGAAACACCTAGGGGTGCTTAGGAAGAAAGGCCTGGTCAGAGTCTGACAACACGGGGTCACCATGAGCCAGAATCTACTTGAAGGCAACTTGTGACAGTGGTGGTTCTCTACAAAGACAAATTATCTTGCAAATTACCTTTTCTATTCTTTTAATAACCTTCGGATCCAACTTGACGGCACTTGGCTATTTTTATGGGGTTTTCCCTTGTTAACTCCTTTCAGAAGTAGACTGCCAGGTCCTTCACTACAAGACCAGGCAGTGCTGTGTTCTGTTGTCAAAAGGGTTGCTGTCAGCTGGAACCGACTCAAGAGCACCTAACAACAACATTTTTTTTTTAATTTTTATTTAACATAACTGAGTGAAAATGTACATTCCCGTATAAATTTACATGCCCCCCTATATGCAGCTTCCACTGCTCTCCCTGTCCGGTGACTGCACACTCTTCCTCTCTGCTCCATACATGTCTCATCCTCCCAACAGCCTCCTTTCCCCTCCTCTCCGTCCACTCCCCTTCCTCCAGCCAGAGGTCAGCAGGATGACATCCTATAGATGTATAGAACCATAAAGTGCTTCCAATATATGGTCACTCTGCCTTGCCAAGTCCAATCCATTCCCGTCCAAAGAGTGGGCCTTTGTTATAATTTATGGGAAAGGGCAGCATCAGGGCCGGGGGCCATGCTCTCAGAGGAACCCCCAAACCGCTGGACCATCAATTGAGGTCTTTTAGTGGAGATCTCATGATGCACCTCTTTTTATTCTTATGTTGCCAGTGAGACTCCTCTCTGTGAGCTCCGTCGTGGCTATCACTGGTGGTGGCCGGGCACCATCCAGTTCTTCCGGTCCCAAGTCGATGTAGGCACCCACTCTTGTGGGTCTCTCTGTCTTCTCGGTTGTCTTTACCGCATGTCATTTTGGTCCTCGGTGAGCATCCGTTCCTGTTGAGTTGGAACCATTTGCTGTGTCCTCGGATGGCAGCATGGCAGCTTTTCAGACCCCAGACGCCACTCACCAATGTGGGGTGCAGAGAGCTCTCTTAGCAAAACGCTAGTTGTGCCAATTGGCCTGGAATTCGCCTAAGAGCATGGTCCCCCGCCCCCTGCCCCAGCTACTCTATCCTTGCAGTACTGAGTCAAGATAGAAGGAGTACTCAAGTTATGCTGAAGTCCACTTAATTAACAACAACATTTTTATAGAAAAACATAAATCTCTAACAGCAACTACCCAAATTACTGAGGCAACCTCACTGCTCATTGTTGTTTGAAATATGTGACCTTCACATTAAGAGTTAAATGCCATGCACTAAGTAACAAGGGACTTTTTTGTTCTGAGAAATAAAACTCTTCTTTGAAAAGTATAAAACACATAAAGGATGGGAACAGCCAAGATTTTAACTACTAAAGCTAGAGATATTAACTATTAAAACTAAAGAGATTCACTTTCTGCAAAAATTTCAGTGTTAACCTAAAATTTCCAATTGTAATTCCTATCTATGGATGCACACTTGTTTAAGTTAGGTTATAAAATTACACAAAGTAAACCTCTAGTTCTTTTAGTTATTTATATGTATGTCATCCTAGATACTAAAATATTCCCTAACGTGAGAATACAATGAAGACATTTCACAACTACATTTAAATAATATTTGGCAGATCTATTCAAATTAACTTGGGGAGTCGTCATCCAAAGACTTTCCTATTTCTGACGGCTGTGTGATCAAAAAGCCTCAAGACCATCAACAGCTTGTGTCAGGTGTTATCCATTACATTTTCCTGCTATCACTGAAATGTACTGAACTAACTAAGCTAAGCTTTTAGAAGATGAAACACACCAACAAACAAAGGAAACTTAAGCAAGACCTCAAATTCTGGAAGTCTGCCCGGAATCTCTGAATTTACTTATGAAATGTAGCAGGCTTCTGGAGATCATCCAAAATCTAGGGGTGAGGGAAGAGCAAAGAAGTAACTGGGGTAGAAGTTCATTTGCTTCCTCCCATTGGCATACAAACACAAGGTCAGCTTGATGCCACTGCTACAAAACGTTCTTGACACATTAGACACCAGGCGTGCCATTTGACATTGCTACACAAGAGGAAGAAACCCAGGGCTGCAGTGGCTGTTTGCTTGGTTGGAGGTCTGGACCCACCCGCAGAACTGCAGGGGAAAGACGTAGCAGTCTGCTTCCCATAAAGACTGACAGCCTAGGAAACCTGTGGGACAGGTTTACGGTCCTATAGGGTCACTATGAGTCAGAGTTGACTCAATGTTAACAAGTTTTAAGAAAAAAATTTTTATGCATTTTACCACAGGACAGCAAAATAAACTCAGTAAAGTCAGAAATTCCTGTGACTTGTAAAATTCTTTACTTACATTCTTCTGCCTTTTCATTTTGCTTTTCCTCCATCTAGAAATACCAGAATTGAGTACTGATACTTAGAAGCTCCTCAGTTGATTCAGGTAGCTTCCAAATGATACCAGTATCAATTTTAGACTGAAATGAGTACAATGGATGGGAAAGGATAAGACACCACTTAAGACTGTGAGCCCAAACTGGTAAAAAATGACTATGAGAAGTAGATTTAGGAAAAAAAAGACTTCACTTAAGTTCTGTCATGCATAAAATATAAAAATATACGCGGAAACCTTTAAACAGCCCGAACTGGACAGGCATGCCTTCTTTTTCGGGCTCTCCGAGTCTTCCATCTTTGACAGAGCACAGCTAAGACCGCACTTGTTTTAGAGGGAAACATTTGAGTATTTCTTCTTTGAAAGGTTTCGGCTTTATGTGGATTCCGGCTTTCTCAGCTTTTACTGTATTCTCCCATTCTTCTAACTGGTAATGGTGAACAGTATAGCTTAGGAAGGGGAATACATTCACTTTCAATGACAGCACAGATTATAGTTTCAAAGTCAGACTCCAGAAAGTACTAACTGGGAACATCAGAAAGCTTGATGAGGAGGGAAGCAGGGAGAAGCCTGGCTCTGGGGACCCTAGAGACAACAGGAGGCCAACAGCCATGCGTCAGGAGCACAGGCTGGGTGCGATTAGTGAGGCGTGGCGGGGCCCCCGGCAAGTTGGGGAGAACATGCCAGCCCTGGGCAATCATATTCAATTAAAATAAAACAAAAGTCCAAAAACAACCCCCCAAAAACCTGTTCTGGCCAAACAAAACACAGCTGTGACCTCCTGGCCCCACCTCCCTGGCAGGGCCTGGGTTTGGCCCCTCTGCTAGCGAGTCTGCAGTTCTGCCTGCTCAGCACTCCAGCCTCAGCCTGCTTTCCAGCCTCTGCTCCCTGCTCCTGGAAGGGTAGAAACAGCACTGAACACGAAGTCCGAAGGCCTAGGTTTCAGCCCTAACTCACAGAAGATACTGAACAAGTAACACCACATGCGTCTGCTTCGCCAGCTTTAGAATGGGGAGACCTGGTTGGATTCTCAGCCAACACCTCTCAAGTGCAGCCACCGCTAATCACCAGAGGCTTGCGTGTTGCTGAAGACGTTTCAGTGGAGCTTCCCAAGAAAGCAGACCAGAGAGAAACGTCTGGTGATCTACTTCTGAAAACCTTGTAATCACAACCACTGGATCCATAACCGATCAACGAAGGTGCAGGACCAGGCAGCACTTCGTCCCATGAGTCAGGGGCTGAGTCAAAGGCAGCTAACGGCAACAACATCAATCTCACAGGGTGGTTTTAGCTATCAGGTAACATATGGAAAAACATGCTGTAAATAGTCAGGTCCTACATGCATATCTAGCAGGATTATTATCTGCAGCTGCTACCACATCTGCCCGTCCTGTTCTTCCACCTGATTCTGGCTCCCCCTTCCTCAGATCCAGTCCCTCTTTTGCGAGAAACCCCTCTTCCTATACCTGTTCTCATCCCATTGTCTAGCGACACCCCTTCCATTCTAAGAAGTCTATTAAAAATGATCTCCCACTCCCAAGCCCCTGATTTAGGCAAGAAGGGACTGGGCAGGGACTGGACATTCTTCCTTGTTTCCAGGTCATCACTCAACAACGTGTCCTCTAAAAGTCTGAGCCACTTGCCATGATACCTTGCTAGCTCTCAACATCTAGAGCGTTTCTCAGCTTCCTCAGTGGCCACAGCACTTGGCTTAGAGTGGTCCTCTCCGTTCTCTCTCCTGCCATCATTCCAGGTCTCACCCTCAGCTGTGTTAGCATCCTCTAATTCCTCTCTGTCTGAAAATTCCTGTCTTCTTGTTTGAAAAAGGAGTGCTCGACATCTTGAACAAGGCTAATCCCGTCCTCTTGTCTCCTCAGAAGCCTCATGTCATCAACTGTCACTCCCCTTTTGACACTTGGTTCCAGAAGCTGAAACCTAAAAAATCTTCCCATCCATCTGCAAGTCCCTGGCCATCTGGCACCTGTCTGATGCCTAATGGTCACTCCAGCAGGCTTCTCGGAGTGCTCTCAGCTTTCACTGTGGATGCTGCGCTGTTAGTCATGCCCCTTTTAGAAACCTCAACTCTTGGCTTCCGACAGTCTCCTCTCCCAGTTTCTCTCTCACTGACAGTTCTGTCTCCGCCCTTCAGCCTCTGCCATTCTTCTTTAACACAGACCAGCTGGCTCTTTCGTCGTCATTTTGAGCCATGAAAACCACATTCACCATTTCAGTTCCAATCATAATTTTTTTAAAAACAAGGATCATTTCAAATGTGTATCTTAGTATCTTGATTTTCCTCTGAGTTTCAGTCTTCAATTTTCCCCATCTTTTGGCCACCTCTATCAGTATAAAGGTAACACATGAAAATTAACCTATCCAAAACAGAACTGATTATTAATCTACAAAATCCACCCCATCTTCCAACACTGACCCATTTTTATTAATGGCATAGTATGTTAATCATTTCTCTGTGCTCAAAACCTGTGTAACTTCTGACCGACAGCATTTTTACCCCCTCCCAGTCAGCTGCCAAGGCCCACTCCACAGCTTCCTGCACCCATTGGCTCCTGTCCACCACGTTACCATCGACAGAGCCCAGTCCACGATTGCAACAGCCACATACCCTGTCTCCGCGCTGCCAGTCATGCTGAATTCTCCTTGTCTGTCTGCCTCTCTCCCACCTCTCTCCTCTCTAATCCATTCCATTGCCTGATACATCTTCAGGAGGCTATAAATACATAAATGTCATCCGACTGCTCAAAAGCCTTGAATGTTGCACCCCTCCCCCACTTCCTACATAATAAAGTTCAGATTTTGTTAACTAGTGTTTCAGGCTCCTTATGTTCTGGGCCAACCTACATCTCAATCTGATTTCTCAGTACTGCTTAAACCAACATAACCTGATGTTCATGATTATGCTCATATATTCTTTCATTTGTCCTTAAAATACATTAAAAAATTAAAACCTTAAACACATTTAAAAAAAAATTCAAAACTTAACTGAAAAAATCACCCCCTAGAAGTAAGTGTTACTGTCTGAAAATGCTTTCTCATGTATCGACATTCACTACGTGGTTTCCCGTCAGGAGTGTTGTTGCAATCCTAGCTTCTAATCCATAAACCTGGAAAACTCCCCCAAGATCCAGCTTCACTGGGAGTCCCTCCCTGGCCCCAGAACTGCATGTCCTCTTCCTGTTCTTTCAGCCTCCACGACACTCCTCACCTCTACTCTGACAGACGATGATCACTTTCCACCATGTAGTACACGATCTGTGAACTTGTCTTATGGCCTTAACTTCCTGAAGGTAACGACTATGCATTATTCACCCTTGTATTTCCTGAACTGCACAGTCCTACTGTGCAGGTAACAGACACTAACTATTCCACAGATGGATAGATGAAGGAAGGAAAGGTCATGTTCTTTCATTTGTTCAAAGCTTCATACTCTGCAAGTTACTTAGTTCATTGAAGACCAAAGCCCTCTTCCTACCTAATTATATATCTTGTTTAGAGTACCAGTGACCTGTATACTATAAACAGGCTATTCTCCTAAAGGGAGAATTATCTGACAATGTAGATTAAGTATCAGGTGGACACCAATTTACTTGTGCTTAGTAGCAGCAAGACTTTCATGATGGTGTACTCTTCAAATGTAAGCTGCAGTCGAACAAACTGAAGACTGATTTGGTGCATCCCCTGGCAGAGTTCATACATGGCCGACTGATGCATCTTCTCTCTGCAACGGACAAAAAGAAAATGTCTCAGAATGCAAGTTCATGCCAAAACTCAATCTGAAGGCTGAGGGAACAGCAGGCCAAGGTAGCTTCATAAGAGATCTGAGTCTGCTTTACTTTTGGCTTTATTATAGAACAAATGTATTTTTTAAAGACAAGTTAGATAGCTTTCACAGTGACTGGTAAATTGCTTCTAGACCAACACTGTCACACTACTTCTAAGTGCCCTGTAAGAAAGGTGTCAGAAGCACTGAAGCCAACCTTTTTCAAAGTGTTCCATTATTTCACTTTATGTCAGGTACAATACTGACTGATTATGGTATGTGTTACAGAGAGACCACAGAGCAGAGAAACTGCTATGATGTGAGGTGAAGCCCAAGACTTTTGTTCCTTTTAAGCCAGAGATAGTACGCATTTACTATTTGCAAAGGGCTGGGCTAGATGCCATGAATAGACGATGGCAAGCACTTTAACGAGCGGACGTGGCTGGCTTCAGGACCAGTCTCATTTCTTCGTGGTACTTTCTAATTCCTTCCTAGTGGAGGTCACAAAACAGTTTTGTGTAACTGTTACCAGCAGCATGTTCAAAAGGGGAAATTAAACAATAAAACCATAAAAAAAGATTAAGAATGTCAAAATGAATCTCTGACGAAGGGAGAAAGCAAGGTGCGAGCGTGGAACAATCCCTACACACATGTCCAGAAATACCCCCGTTACTGATAGGATGGGTCACTATTTTCTCTTGGCTTCACAAGGGAGACACTGCTTTGGTTCTCGGATGTGTGGACACGGCACCAGACCAGGCACTGTCTCGTTGTGTTGTGCACGGGGCACCAGGACACCAGAGTGACCTGACAGCAGCTAACAACAAGAGCAGGGTGACTACTGCTTTGTGATGACCAGACATGAAAACGGGAGAGGACTCGACGAAGGTGAAGAAAACCGAAGGCCGCTACGGCTCCTACGTTTCCAAGTGGGCCTGGAAGCAGGTAGGAACCCGGGAGAGAACGACACTGTGAACGCATTCTTGAATTTGGGGAATACCACTTCCCTGATGCGTTCCCGGGCCCCCTTCAGTGGGCAGAAATCTCTTGTAGCTGAACTCCAGAGGGCAGTTACCAAGGAACTATAATGGAACAAGGAACTTTTTGCTGTTCATTATCATTTTGTGTCTTTTCCATCCCACAAGCTGGAAGCTATTTTTTTTTTTTAACAGTAAACACACCTCTCCCCCTCCAAAGACTGTTTTCTTCTGTGTCTAACCCTTTCCCTGAGTCCTTCTAATAGTCGTCTCATACAATATTTGTCCTTTTACAACTGACTAATTTCACTCAGCATGCCTTCCAGATTCCTCCATGTGTGTGAGATGTTTTCCAAATTCATCACTGTTCTTTATCATTGCACAGTATTCCATTGTGTGAACATACCATAGTTTTTAAAAAATCTATTCATCTGTTGTTGCACACCTAGGTTGATGCCATCTTTTTTTGCCAATGAAGACAATGCTGGGCTGAACAGTGGTGTACAAGTCTCTATTTGGGTGGCAATGGAAGCTATTTTTAATTAAGAAATTATTCTGAACACATACACTCAGGCATAGAATAGTACCAGGAGCCCATAAATGCTGCTTAGATGCAAAAGAGGTGAGACACCGGCTGACTTACTTTGGACACTTCATCAGGAGAGACCGATCGCGGGAAAGATGCACCACATCTGAGTCAGCAAAAACGGGGGGACCCTCAGTGAGACAGACTGAGACAGCAGCCACAACAATGGGCTGAGGCACGGGAACACACACGGCGATGGCACAGCACCATCCAAAGCTCTGTTCAGCTCTACATAAGGTCACCATGAGTGCTAGCGACTTGGTGGTAACAACACGGATCTACCATAATCCTATCTAACGCTAAAATTGTGCCATATCAGCTTTACGTGTGTGTGTGTGTGCATTATTTACATACACACACACACACACACACTATGTGTGCACTTCACACACACACACACACACACACAGACACACACAATTCAAAACCAAAGCTGGGACCCTCCTGTCTCCCTTCCTGATCCCATCTACCTCCCTCACTCAAAAAGGTAACAATCTTGTCTGAGTGATTATCACCTCCTCTCAGATGTCCATATTTCACTAGCATGTGCGCACCTAGAAAAAAACAGCATACAGTATTGCTTTGTTTACGTAAATTTCAATTAGATATGCACATCTTTCTGCAACTTATTTTTATTCAGTCTCGTAGCTTCGGGATCTATCCATCTTAAGACAAGTAACTCAAGTTTATTCACTTTAACTGCTGCGAGTTTCATTTGTTTGACTATCGCACAATTCCTCTGCCCATTCCATGACTGACGGGCACCTGGGCTGCTTCCTATTTAATGCTATTACAGACGACGCTCCAAGATCACCCTTGTGCTGCTTTCATCCCACCAGATGGGAGTGAGAAGGCTCACTACTCCATGACCCTTCTAACACTTGGCATTTTCCTACTGAGATGTTTTGCCAATCTGATGTGAACTGAAAGGGTAACCTGTTACTACTTTTACTTGTTTTCCTGTGATCACCAGCAGGTGGGTGATTTTTTTCACAAATGTTTACTGGCCATTTGGATTTCCTTTTTGGTGAATTGCTTCTTCATATCTGTCACATCATTTTCTATTATAACATGTCTATCATTACTCTAATTGTATTCATCCATAGGGAACCATACAATCTAATTGTAATCTTCAGTAGCTTAGAAATTTTTATTTTTTATTTGATATCTCCAATTTTACTATGATGTTACTAGGTATAAACTGATTTTTATTTCTCCTGCTCAAGGCTCAATGTCGTCCTTTGATTGGAAGATTCAAGTATTTCTTCAGCTTTGCAATAGCTACTGTCTTTTCAAATATCACCCCTACACCAATCCTGTTTGTTTTCCTTTTTAAATTTCTGTTAGTGGTGTGTTGGATCTTCTCTTTATGTCTTCCACAGTTAAAACTTTCTTAGACTATGTCCTCTTTTTTTTTTTTTTTTTAATCTCTCTGTGCTATATTCTAAGTGATTTCTTCAGGTCTATTTTCCAATTAAATAACTTTCTTTTTTGTGTCTAATCTACTGTTGAGTGTTCACACTGTCTTAATAGAAAATTTTTTCTAGAGCTGTTTAAAATTGCTATTTTTCAAATATTTTGGTTCTTTTCCATAGATACTTGTTGCTTTATGATTATTTCACATGTCTTACATTTCTAAATACTTTAAACATGTTTATTTTGTAGCTTCTTTCAGATTTTTCTGTTCAATTTTTTGGGTGCTAATATGTACACCTAATATTTATTTTTGACAATATATTATTTTCTGGTTGAATCCCATGGACACTCACTTGTGTAAGGGATCTTACAAAATGTTTTAGCATTTACCACTGTCTGGGTACAGGCATTCTACTTGTTCCAAGCCATTTTTATGCCAATTTCTCTGTTTAAATGCTTTCTGCAAACCCATGCAGTTTAAATTTGTACTCACTCTTGATGTGGTAGTGGCTTATATTTCTTATTTCTTTCAGCCTTCTTGCCATGTCCCTGGCCTAATCAGCCTGTTCAGTTTATTGTCCTTGTTAGCAGGCAGGGCAATCTTGGAAGAGCAATCTTCAGGCAGGAGACCTTTTGCAGGTGGTAGTATAATGGTTAAGTGCTATGGCTGCTAACCAGAAGGTTAACAGTTCAAATCTGCCAGACGCTCCTTGGAAACTCTATGGGGCAGTTCTACTCTGTCTATAGGGTTGCTACAGGTTGGAAATGATTCGACGTCACTGAGTTTCGTTTTTGGTTTTCACTTCACTAGAGCCTAAGTTCTCCTGGTCCTGTTTATATTTTAATACCCACTCTCTAAAGCACTTGTCAGAGAGTTTAATCTACCAAGTGCACTGGGAAACATGTAGCAGTTCTACTCTGTCCTACAGAATTGCTACACGTCTGAATCAACTTGATGGCTAATGAGTTTGGAATTTTTTTTAAGCATTGTGTCCAATAGTTTGTAGGCCAGCTATAGTCAGTTCCCACTTCAATTACTCTGGCTGTGAGTTCCCTGTTCATCTCTTGCTCTTGGGGTTTTCTTCCTTTTTTTTTTTTTTTTTGAGTTTGGCTAAGTGTTTAAACCTTCTCTCTCCCTAGAATTGCTATGTATTTGGAGGAAAGAAAAAGGTGGAATTTAGTTCTAACATTCTGATTTCTGATGGTTAACTATTATCACCAAGACAGGATTCATATCTTGCTAACCTTTTTGAATGTCAAATAGAATACAAAAGGCAAATGCCATATTCCAGCCTTTGTTCAATAAATATTTCATGAATCAATGAAAGAGTGAAAGAAAGGGAATAAGTAGACACAACCACATGAAACGTAGATATAGAGATTTGCATATAATGTTTAGAGCAAGATCACGTTGCTAATTTACAGAAAGCAGACTAAAAAAATGAAAATAATAAAAACCAAACTAGCTGCTGTTGTGTCAATTCCAAATAACAGTAGACCTATGTTCTATAGGGTTTTCAACGGCTGTGATCTTTTGGAAGCAGACTGACAGGTCTTTCTGGGTGGATTTGAACTGCCAACATTTTGGTTAGTATTGAACATTAATTATCTAAGCCACCCAGGGACTAAAATGGGTAAGCCAGGCTGTGAATCAGGACGCCCAGGGAGCACAACAGACAAGCACATGACACTGTGCAGTTTTAAGAACACACTCACAGGCATCTGATTTTTTGAATAACTTTGTGCTGTAGGTAGGGAAGAGGTTATCACTGTGTCTGCCTGCAGCAGGGTCCTACAGACTGGGCCCATCAGCCTTGCAGTGTGCTGACTTTTACGTAGGATTACACAGGTGTGATTCTACATCCATGTCACTTCTGACAGTTGAGTTCATCACATGTAAAACTACGATACTAATTACTAATTCTAAGCTTGCAAGACTATGTTGAATGTATTGAAATTTTCATCAAATTATAAAGTACTGTGCACATACTCTGATACGGAAAAGAAAATGTTTCTTATAGAGGACCAGTGAACACTTTGGTTAAAACAAACCAACAAAAAATCAAACTTTTGAAATGGCTTGGCAGAAAAACAATCTTGGTTATCATTATTGTTAGTGCTATTATTTGTTTCTAAACCACTGCCATCAGGTCAATTCTGACTCATGGCACCCCAACAGACCCAAGAGAACTGACCCAGAATGTTTCCCAGGAACGCTTGGCTCATCACAAACATAAGGATAATTCCTAACAAAGTGCTGTAAGAAGGAAGAAGAAATTTAGCACTGGCATTTGGTAAAAATTCCATACCTGCCAATCTTCCGGTTAGCAGCCAGAGCACTTAACCACTATGCCACCAGGGTTCCTGGGTTCCCACTAGGGGGCAGTAATTCAATCCAGAAACCAGACAGAATGCAAGTTTTGGAGAAGGTCAAAGTGATCGGCCTAGTGGAGAGCTGGAGACCTAACACCTTAGCTCAACTCATTTCTGTCATCAGACAAGTTAACAGAACACCTACACAGATAAAAAATTACTTCAGGAGAGATCTCGGATTCTACCTGAAAACAGATTAGACCTTTAATGTGTGGCAACACATCTGAAGACTGTATTTTTGCCACCTCAGGATGCACAGCAGTTCTTCACATACATGTGAAGCTCTTAATTCTTAAACAGTGCTTTGTCAGGAATTATCCTTATGTTTGAGATAAGGAAATTTTGGTAAGTGCTACCCCCAGGATCCAAATCTAGGGTTTTTGTTTTGTTTTGTTTTTTGACTTCACAGCCTGTGCTTCTCCCTTGGGCTCCCAGCTGGAGTAATAGTTTCTCGCTCTTCTCTGCAGCCTCACACAGACACACAGACACAGCTGATACCTCCTGTGCTCTGTTACTATATATTCCCTCATTTGTTTATCCTTTGTTCTCCATTATATGGTGAGATTTTATATATTCAAATTCTGTTGTTTTCACTACCTGAAATTGAGTTCTTTAAATTAAGATTACTGTCTACTCAATAAAGACAGACTATTCGAAATTTCAAGAAAATAAGCCATCTTGAAATGACATTTTACATCACATCAATTTTGTACAATTAGATTAAATGTACAGACACGGGCACCCAAGGAAGCCGAAACAAAGAAAACTGTTTTGGAATGATGCTGGTATTAAACCTGGAACGTCATTTCACAGAAGTATTCTTTGCTGTGTCTGTTCATTCACTTTATAGTTTTATCTCACTCTGAGTAGAATAATCTAAAAGTATGCTAATTAACAAAGGAATAAAAGTTTGTGGAGTGCTTTCTGAAAAACAGTTAATGTGTGACTGTCACGGATTAAATTGTATCCCCCCCAAAAGTTGTCCATCAATTTGGCTAGACCATGATTTCCCAGTATTGTGTGACTGCACTCCATTTTGTGATTTTTCCTATGCTGTAAATCCTAATCTCTGCCTGCGGTTTATAGACTGGATTATGTTAAAAAGGATTAGGGTGGGACTGTAACACCTGTGGAAACTCAGGTGGTGTAGCAGTTAAGAGTTATGGCTGCTAACCAAAAGGTCAGCAGTTTGCGTCCACCAGGCCCTCCTTGGAAGCTCGATGAGACAGTTCTACTTTACCCCTAAAAGGTCACTGCAAGTCATAATTGACTCAACAGTGACGTGTTCGGTTTGGTTTGGCACTACATCCTTCCCAAGGGAGTTTCCCTGCAGTGTGGCTTATACTACCTTTTATCCTGTAAGAGATAAAAGCAAAGGGAAGCAAAAAGAGTTGGGGACCTCATATCATACAGAAAGCAGTGCTGGGAGAAGAGTGCATCCTTCAGACTTGAGATTTCTGTGCAGAGACGGCCCCAGACCTAGGAAAGATTGACGCAACACAAAGACCTTCCTCCAGAGCCAACAGAGAAAGAGCACACTTTCCTGGAGTCAGCGCCCTAAATTTGGACTTCTAGCCTATCTCACTGTGTAGGAATAAACTTTGTAATGTTGTTGTTAAAATCATCCTCTTGTGGTATTTCTGTTAGAGCAGAAATGTCTAAGACAATGACAAAAAGTCATCCTTGAGCTATACACTTACATAAAGCAGACAGGAATTACTGGGATACGAAACATCTGTATTCAAGTGACTACCAGATCCAAATAGGTATCCATGGGTGGCATAGATGTGAATGTGTTTGGCTGCTATCCGAAAGGTTGAAGGTTCAAATCTACCCAGGGACTCCTTAGAAGAAAGGTCTGGCAACCTACCTATAAAAATAGTCATTGAAAACTATGTGCAGTTCTGCTCTGGCATGCATGGGTTGCCATGAGTCAGAACTGACTGGACAGCAGCTGGGTTACCAGACCTGTGTAACTAGCATCTGCTAATCTCACTACGTAAACCCTGGTGGTGTAGTGGTTAAGTGCTTCGTCTACAACCCAAAATGCCAGCAGTCCAGATCCACCAGACATTCCTTAGAAATTCTGTAGAGCAGCTCTACCCTGTCCTATAGGGCTGCTATGATCAGAAATCGACTTGATGGCATTCGGTTTGGTTTTTTGGTTTTAACCTTACCATGAGATGGAGTCAACCAGATGGCAGTGGTTTCTTTTTTTTAAATCTCTACTTCTGGACATGTTATCCACTGTCACACATCTTGTTAACCGGAGGAACAGAACACAACAGCCAAAGAAGGCACAGAGACACTGTTGTAATTCTACACAACTGGTGTTAAGATTCAGAAAAACTACAGTGCTAAAATACCGCTTTTAGAGAAACACTTGAATATTTCTGTAAACTTGTCATCTCAAATTAGTTTCCTAAAATCACTAATACAACTAAATTTAAAAACTTTCCTCTGCTCCTCTCTTAAACCCAAACCAAGCCTGTTGCCATAGAGTCGATTCCAATTCATAAGTGGCCCTAGAGGACAGAGTAGAACTGCTGCATAGGAGTTCCAAGGGGTGGCTGGTAGATGTGAACCACTCATCTTCTGGTTAGCAGCCAGGCTCTTAACCACTGCACTACATCCATAACATTCAGCTATAATCCTACGATCATTTTAGAAAGCTTTAAGGCATGAAAATAATATAACTTACCTGACCCAGATCCACTTGGAACAAAAGCAAATAATCAAAATTCTAGATTTTTTTTCCTTCTTTCAGGAAACCTGGGAAGATTTTACCAGTGTTGCCCTATCTCCCACTAGGCAAAGAGTCTAGGGAATCTGTTAGCCAGTGGCTGTCACAGGACCAATGTATTTTCAGTGGCTGCTATGAGTTGATATCCACTCACTGGCAATGGTTGGTTGGTTGGTTTGTTTTACTTTTTTATACTGGCTTACAAGACATTACTCATTCAGATATCTGGTGGTCCCCAGGAAATCTGGGGTTGAGAACAGGGCTTACTCACATAAAAATAATAGTGTGGATTAGAAAAAGCCCCATAAAAGTCAGAGAGAGTGTGGTGTTTGAATCTAAATCATGTGCATGCCAGCTGCCTGCTTTTTAACTTAGTAATTGAGTTGAACAGCTTTTGCTTCTACTTCAAGCCCTCTTGCCATAACTGTATCTCTACCAGAGTTGCCATATTTCCCACCATGCAAAAAGTCCAGGGAATCTGTCAGCCAATGGCTGTCAGAGGACCACTGTGTTTTGGGTGGCTGCTATGAGTTGACATCTACTCACTGGCAATGGTTTTTTATTTTTCACTTTTGAATACTGGCTTACAAGACATTACAGAAAGAACCATTTGAAAGACTTACTCCTTCAGATATCTGGTGGTCCATTTAGTATAGCTGACTCAACTGGAAAATTAGTGCCCCAAAGTAAATGCCATCTTGGAATCAGACTCACATTCTGCCATGACATACGTAGCTCTTTGATAAACCCGGAATATAAAAAATATTGTAGGTACAGGGGAGTGAGTTTGGGTGCTCTAAGAATTAGCTGGAATGTCTACAGTGGGAACACAAGCCAGGCTTTGCCACCTTATAGCTTGTAAATTTATGGAACGGCTCCAGTTTCCCACCTGTCTGATCCAGGTTCTCCCTCTAAGCTTTCTTCCACTGGTCTTGTCAAGGGTTCATTTGAGTTCATCTTTAAGGTGGATATTTCTAGGAGTATCATGCTCTCCCCTGATACTAAGCGGGACTCCCAGAAAGTTACAGAAGCAAGCCTTTTAAGGCAGTGCATTTTACAGAGATAATATTTTGCTTCCACTGAAAGCTGTACCAAGAAAAAGACCTTTGTGGAACAATTCTGCATCTTTGTAAAATGGCTGTTGTGACTTCCTTCCATTTCTTGTTGCTAATTAACCTTACAAAAAGACTTATGTGATACATTTCTCTTGAAATTAGGGGCTGGAAAAAGTTTCTTTCTTCATGAACAGATAAGGCCAACTTTTATTAGATGAGAATGTCTGCAACCCATGTTTACGCCTCTGTTTTCACTACCTGCCTCTTTGTGTGCTGATGTGTTTTCAGTCTTCATCTGTGTTTTTATTGCAAAGCCACACTAACTGCTTTTTGAAAGTAGGATGGAAAAATTTCCCCCCTTTTTGGTATATAACCGTGGTTTTACTGTAAATAAACCATAATTTATAAAAAACTCACTCAGGACAGTTCCTCAAAAGCCTGCTTGTTACAGTTTTGGTACTGTAGGGAGCAGGGAAAAATAGGACTACTTTTATAACTTATTTCTGTTTCTAAGAACTCATATTCAATACATTTAATCCTCTCACACTGGCTGATCTTATAAATGCCGAAGCATAAGAGGTTCCCAACACTTCTGCCAGAGCCTGAGAAAAGTACAATGACATTTTTTACTTAAGATCTTGCAACAATATTGCACTAAACTGTCTCTTTGTCACCTCAGCACCTTTTAGGTGTGGAAGATACCACTTCATTTCATGAGGAATTTATAAAAATAAACTTTTGAAGTATCTCACTTTAACTCTTAGCTGAAACAACAGGCAACCCTCATTATTTTGAAAGTCTAAGTCCTTCTGGATAATAGTGCACGTGTCTTTTGATGACAGATTTCTGTATGGTACGTAGGTCCATGATTATGTGATCACTAAATAAATACCTGGTGGCAACCATTGTTGTTAGGTGCCGCTGAGTTGGTTCTAATTTATAGCGACCCTATGTACAACAGAATGAAACACTGCCTAGTCCTGTGCCTTTCTCACAATTGTACTTGAGCCCATTGTTGCAGCCACTGTGTCAACCCATTTCATAGAAGGTCTCCTGCTTTTATGCCTAGCAAACATGGTGCCCTTCTCCAGGGACTGATTCCTCCTGATAACACGCCCAAAGTGTGTGAGACGTAGTCTTCTCATCCTTGCTTATATGGAACACCTGGTTGTACTTCTTCCAATACAAATGTGTTCATTCTTCTGACAGTCCGTGGTGTATTTAACATTCTTAGCCAACACCACAACTCAAAGACATCAATTCTTCTTAGGACTTCCTTAATCATTGCCCAGCTTTCGCAAGCCTAAGAGGCCATTCTAAACACCATGGCTTGCGTCAGGTCCATCTTAGTCTTCAAGGTGACATCTTTGCTTTTCAACACTTTAAAGAGTTTTTTTGCAGGAGATTTGCCTAACGGAATGTGTCTTTAGATTTCTTGACTGCTGTTTCCACCAGTGCTGACTGTGAATTCAAGTAAAATAAAATCCTTGAAAACGTCAGTCGTTTCTCCATTTGCTTATTGGCCCAGTTGTGACAATTTCTGTCTTCTTTAAGTGGGTGTAATCCATTCTGAAGGCTGTGGTGTTTGATCTTCATCTGTCAGCGCTTCAAGTTGTATTCACTTTGAGCACGCAGAGCTGTGTCAGCGGCGTGGTGCAGTTGTGAATGAGTCTTCCTCCAGCCTTGCTCTCCTTCACCGAGTCCAGTCTCTCATTATTGACTCAGAACGCAGACTGAACAGATACGGGGAAAGGACACAACCTGACGCACAGCTTCTCTCATGTTAAACCGTACAATATCCCTGTTCGAACGACTGTCTCTTCATCTGTTTATAGGTTCCTCACAATTAACTGTTCTAGAATTCCTATTCTTCATTTTATCCACAATTTGTTATGATTCACACAGTTGAATTCAACTGCCTAAGCAATAAAACAAGTAAATATCTTTCTGGTATTTTCTGCGTTAGTATTCTGACAGTTTCTTGTTGATACAATGGTATAGCTGCTTTTGAATGATCTTCAGCAAAACTTTACTTGCATGTGATACTAATGATATTGCTTGGTAAATTCCACATTTGGTTGGATCACCTTTCTTGGGCATAAGTATAAATATAGACCTTTTCCAGTTGGTTGGCCAAGCAACTGTCTTCCAAATTTCTTAGCGTAAACCATGGAGCACGTCCCGCACTACATCTTTTTGTTGAAACCTCTCAATGGTACTCCATCAATTCTGACAGCTTTGTTTCTCACCAGTGTCATCAGTGCAGTTTGGACGTCTTCTTTCAGTACCACCAGTTCCTGATTATACACTATCTTTCGAAGTGGTTGAAATCACCCAATTCTCTCTGGTATAATGGCTCTATGTATTCCTTCCATCTTCTTTTGATGTTTCCTGCATCACTTAATATTTTCCTTGTAGAATCCTTTCATATTGCAACTCAAGGCTTGAATTTTTTCTTCAGTTCTTGCAGCTTGAAAAACACCAAGCACATTGATCCTTTTCTGTTTCCTATCTCCAGCTCATTGTACATGTCATTACAATAGTTTGTCCTGCATTTGAATACTAGTGGCATGGCTTCCAGCATCAAAGCAACAGGAAGCCTCCACAGTACAACTGGCTGACAGACACATGGGGGACTGGCAACCAAGAACAGGTAAATCCAATGGATTTCATGAATTCTAGATGCTTTGTAGGCCTGTGCAGATCTCTCTGAAGATATAAGTAAAATAAAATAAATTCAGGCTTGAAGTATCTCAAGTCCCTGGTATAACAGGAAGAGGCCTCTTAATAAGCATATTTGCTAACTAACATGCTATCATTTCACTAAGCTGTCTCTATGAACATATATGCATTTTACATGTTAGAATACATGTGGCAATAATGTCAATCTTACAAGAAAGAGTTAAAAGATAACTTGAATGGTGTGAGTACACATATCACCACATCAGATCTGAAAAGATCAGACCTTACATATGATACTACAAACTACATCACTGTGTCTTGTCATGGACTGAATCGTGTCCCCCCAAAACTATGGGTAGCTATTTGCTTGGGCCATGATTCCTGTATTCCATGACTGTTCTCCATTTTGTAATTTTGCTGTGCTGTATGTTAAAGGATTAGGGTGGGACTGTAAACCCCTTTATAAGATCACCTCCCTGCTCCACTGTAAAGGGAGTTTCCCTGGAATATGGCTTGCCCCCACCCTTAATCCTTTCCTCCTAGAAGAGATAACAAGAAAGGGAAGGAAGCAGAGAATTGGGAACCTCCAACCATCAAGAAAGTAGAACTGGGAGAAGAGCACATCCCTGAGACTTGAGGTTCCTGTGCCAAGATGCTCCCTGGACAAAGACTGATGCAATACCGGACTTCTCTGCAGAGCTGATGAGGGGGACAACCTTCCCTTGGGGCAGGCATCCTGAATTTGGGCTTGTAGTTTACCAGACTGTGTAAGAATAAAATTTCCTTTGTTAAAGCCATCCACTCTGGTATTTCTGTTAAAGCAGCCCTAGCTGACTAAAACAGATCTGAATCAAGCTAACATCTTCGTCAGTGTAACAGATGGTCCCTGTCTCTGGCTTATTATTTTCCTCAAGAACATCATGATAGAAACTGTTTTTCACCTCAAAGTTTAATTAGAATAAAAAGGACACCAATTTTGAGTGTCCATATTATCCCTGGTCACAGTTTTTATTTTGCTTTGTTTCACAGTCTTTCTCCCTTCACTGACAAACAAGATGCAGCCACAGGGCCCACTGCGCTTGTCAGTGCTGACATCGTTCACGTACAGCCAGGACAGAACTCGGCTGCTCTGGGCTGGGAAGTGCTTGAGAGTGCTGTTTGTGGCTTCCCCACTGCAGTGACACGCCAGAAAGGCTGCTGTTTCAGTGGTTTCTACGACATTCATCTATCTTCTATTTATTTTCTATAGTCAATTCTAGTAAGAGTTAAAAGCTGATTCAGTGTTCTGTCTGTCACCTTAACTGATGTTCCAAAAGGCATGTATTTTCATAGTACTGCCCTTGGACTTCAGCATCAAGATTTGTGCTGTCTTTAATGGGTCCTACACAGATCAAAATAACCCATGACAATAGGACAACTTAAAAAGGCCTGGTGATGTAACAAGCATAATTTACCACTGACAGTGCTAGAACTCTGTGTCCATGTTGTGGGCTTTTTTTTTTTTTTTTTGGCATAAATTCTTACATATAGGTTTTTGCAAAACATTCCTTTGTACTTTGGATATTTCACTATTTACATAGTCACCAAAGTTTCTTTTGGTTAGAAGGTGATATATTTGCGATATAGGAAAGAAAACATACATGTATACAACTCACTGTAAAAATTCAGATTTTAGAGACAGCTAAATTGGGCCTATCTATGACTAAAGATATTACAAAAATATTTTGGCTTAAACCTTTGGTCAGTGTTAATTGACTTGGAGGATTCTGAAAATTTCCTCAAGCCATTTTTAATACAGTACATTACAAAAAGTATTTCCAAAAAATTTCTCATGACTCAACATATCAGATCACACAGGGTCTTTATAAAACACCTCACATGAAAATATGAGAAAGAACACAGTGAACTACAGAAGACTAACAGAGAATAATAGTTTATGGTGATCTATATCAATATAGGTCTTCGGTACAAACAAATAAATACTACTGGTATTCTATTCCTAGTAGAAGCCACTAGTACCAATCTGCCTTCCAGTAAAGGGCATAGAGACTGGCCCAATTATTCTCTGGGTATTTTAAGACCCAGTAAACCAAGCATTTTGATTCTTGGCTTTGGTAAGGTGATTTATGCACATCTTCGACTGAGGGGAAGCTCCAGCACTTGATTAGATAAAGTGATTTACTTATCCCAGGAAATTTTCTGGCAAGAAAATCAAAACTCACTGAAAACCCTGCGACTGAAGTCTAAGTTTTGAACGCAGGCAGTCTGGTTGCTGAGTCTGTACTCTTAACCACTCTGTGAAGGTTCAGACACCCAACAGCCTGGTTAGAAGCTTGCAGAACTAATAAATGCCAACCACGCTATGACTTACTGACAGACGCATACACACAGGAAGGACAGAAAAGTACAATATTCTCCAGTAAAATCTATTTTTTAAGTTTTCCATCATTAAGTCTCTTATTTGTAGATGCGGTTAATATTAGAATTTTTGGAAATTTAGGGATATGCAGACCTCAGTGAGTTATTATTGCTTTCAACAGATATTTGGGTATAAACTCCAATGAACCAAAAAAACCAAACCCACTGCCACTGAGTTGATTCAGACTCACAGCAACCCTGTAGGCCAGAGGAGAACTGCCCCATAGAGTTTCTAAGGAGCACCTGGTAGATTCCAACTACCAACCTTTTGGTTAGCAGACGTAGCATAAACTTCAAGATGCTGCTTCATTTCAACACACTACTAGGATTTCCTCATTGTAAAAAAGGGTCATAAAAATGATTAATGATTGAATCACAATAATGTAAACAAAGCTAATTGTTAAATTGACAAGCGTTACCAGACTGTTACTCAGGGAAAAGTAGATTATATTACTCTGATATGATAAAAGACTTCTAGTAACATGTAACTTGTGGACTCATATTTCTCCTGACCAAAAGTCACATTATTACAGCAACTAGAATCGGGCACAGGTTATAAGGAAGGACAGTCACTCTGAAGAAACTGCGGTGTGTGACTGTACCTCATGGGCAACAAGACGGAGTGGCTCACCCTTCCCAGAGGTGACTTTAGTGCTGTGTTAACATGCAATGTATGTTGAGGAGGTTAGCAAGACACTGTGCTCACTTTTCAGGATCATTAGTTCCTTCTATGTTGAAAGTCTTGCTTTTGGAAGAAGAAAGAAGATAAATCTCCGGAGGCTTTATTATCACAGACACTTAAATTCATTCTATCACACTTGTTGTACTGTGGTGGCTGGTGGGTTGCTGTGATGCTGGAAGCTATGTCACCAGTATTTCAAATACCAGCAGGCTCACCCATGCTGGATAGGTTCTAGTACAACTTCTAGACTAACACAAACTAGGAACAAAGGCCTGATAATCTACTTCTAAAAAACCTGGCCAGTGAAAACTTGAGGAAGACAGCAGAACACTGTTGAACAGCAGAACAGTGCTGGAAGATAAGTCCCTTAGGCTGGGACTTACATTATAAGTCCCTTTAATAATGTGGACCTTAATGATGTGGATGGAGGAAAGATTTCCAGACCTTCATTTGCTGATGTGGCACAACTCAAAATGAGAAGAAACACCTGAAACCAGACATTAATAATTGGAACATAGAATGAATTCAGGAAAACTGGAAGTTGTCAAAAATGAAATGGAACACTTGAAGACAGACAGCCTAGGCATTAGCCAGATGAAATGGACTGCTATTGGTCATTATGAATCAGACAATCATACAGTCTACTGTGCCATAAATGACAAAGTGAAGACAAAGAGTGCTGCATTCATCATCAACAGCATGTTTCAAGATCCACTCCTGAAGTGCAATGATAGAAGACCAGTTAATATGGCTATTGTTCAAATTTACACACTAACCACTAAAGTCAAATTGAAGAAATTGAAGGTTTTTTTTACTAACTTCTGGAATTGATGAAACATGCAGTTCAGACGCACTGATAATTACTGGTGAATGCAAAAGCTGGAAGCGAAGAAGGATCAATAGTTCTATCTTGGTGATAGAAACAACACAGGTTATCACATGACAGAATTCTGTAAGACCAACAATCCAGTCACTGGAAATATCTTTTTCAACAAAATAAATGGCTACTATACATGTGGACCTCAGCAAATGAAATATACAGAAATTAAATCAACTACATCTTCAGAAAGAGACAATGAAGAAACTCAATACCATCAGTCAGAACAAGGCCAGATG
Source organism: Heterohyrax brucei (assembly GCA_028571685.1). Taxonomy (NCBI): domain Eukaryota; kingdom Metazoa; phylum Chordata; class Mammalia; order Hyracoidea; family Procaviidae; genus Heterohyrax; species Heterohyrax brucei. Next base: position 7,814,610 of record CM053143.1, read on the forward strand.
TCAATGGTATCATCAATTGTTCATACACAAGTTCAAGTTGAAGCTCAAGAAAATTAAAATAAGTCCATGAGAGCCAAAGTATGATCTTATATATTCCATCTGAATGTAGAGACCCTCTTAAATACAGATTTGATGCAATGAATACTAATGACTGAAGACCTGAAGAGCTGTGGGATGACATCAAGGTTATCACACAAGTAAAGCAAGAGGTCATTAAAAAAATAAAAAAGAAAGAAAAGACCAAAATGGGTATCAGAAGAGACTTTGGAACTTGAACTTGAACACAGAGTAGCTAAAGAGAAAGGAAATTAGGAAACAAAAGAGATGAACACAAATTTCAAAGTGTTGCTTGAGAGGATGAAGTAAAGTGTGATAATGAAATACACGAAGATATCGAGTTAGAAAACCTAAAAGCAAGAACATGCTCAGCATTTCTCAAGCTGAAAGAGCTGAAGGAAAAAAGCTCAAGACATGAGTTATAATCTTCAGGATTCTACGGCAAAATATTCAACAATGTAGGAAGCACCAAAGAGGGAAACAATATGCAGGGTCACTGTACCAAAAAGAATTGGTTGACATTTAATCATTTTAGAAGGTAGCTATCAGGAACCAATGATGCTACAGGAAGAAGTCCAAACTGAATGAAAGGCTTTGGAATTGATGGAATACCAAACGGAGATGATTCAACAAACAGATACAGTGCTGGAAGTGCTCATTTGTCTAAGCCAAAAAGCTTAAAAGACAGCTACCTTGTTAAATGACCACAAGAAATCTGTATCTGAGCCCATTCGAAAGAAAGATGATCCAACAGAGTCCGGAAAGTATTAAACAATATCACACAGAAGTAAAATTTTGCTGAGAATAGCTGAAAAATTGTTGCAACAGTACACCAACAAGGAACTGCTAGAAATTCAGGCCAGACTGGGAAAAGGACATGGAACGATGGCTATTATTGCTGATGTCATATGGATCTTGGAAGAAAGCTGAGAATGCCAGAAAAATAACTTGTGTTTTACTGACTACGTGAAGGTATTTGACCGTGTGGATCAGAAGTTACGGATCAACACCAAGAGCTGTCGAGTCAGATGACACTGCCAAAAATAGGAATTCTGGAATAGTTAATTGTGCTCATGAAGAATCTGTATATAGACCAAAAGGTAGTTGTTCAGACAGATAAAGGGGGTATTGCATGGTTTAACAGTCGGAAAGGTGGACGTCATACTTTCATCATACTTATCAGTCTGTATGCTGAGCAAATAATCCAAGAAGCTGGACTACATGAAAAAGAACGGCAGCACTGGGACTGGAGGAAGACTCCTAAACAACCTGAGACATGCAGATGACACATCCTTGCTTACTGAAAAGGATCTGAAGCATTTACTAAGATCCAAGACTGTGGCCTTCATTGTGGATTACAACTCAACAGAGAAAACAAAAACCCTCACAACTAATAACAACACCATAATAAATAGAGAAACTTGGCACTGTTGAGGATTTCATTTTACCTGAGTCTATGATCAATGCTCATAGAAGCAGTAGTCAAGAAATTAAAGGACATATTGTATTGGGTAAATTTTCTGTAAAGGGCTTCCTTAAAGCAAAGATAAAAATCACTTGGAGGACGTATCTGTACCTGACCCAAGCCATGGCATTTTTAATCACCACACGTGCTTGTGAAAGCTGGACAATGAATAAGAAAGGCTGAAGAAGAACTGATGCTTTTGAAGTTTGTTATTGGCAAAGAATACTGAATATACCACAGACCATCAGAAGAATGAATAAATCTGTTTTGGAGGAAGTATAGCCAGAATATTCCTTAGAAGTAAGGATGGCAGAACTGTATCGCAAGTACTTTGGAACGTTATCAGGAGGGACCAGCTCCTGGAGAAGGATGCCATTCTTGGTAAAGGAGAGGATGAGTGGAAAGGCCGCAGATCCTTAACAAAGTGGACGGACACTAACACTGGGCTCAAACACGACAATGATTGTGAAGACGGTGCAAGACTGGGCAGGTGTTTCATTCTGTTGTTCACGGGGTTGCTGTGAGTTGTCGCCAACTCAACAACATCTAACAACAATAACATTAGGTTTATTAGCCAAATGTTGTCATAGGAAACATTTTTAGGTGCCAGAATTCTGGGTGAAAAATAGTTTCTTTCGTTTGAATCATTCTAAAACCTGAGACACCATCCACCTGAATTAAAAAAAAAGATGTTCACCTCAATTAATTTGTTAGAGACTAGCCATATGTCCCATCTGATTACCAGTTCTGAACATCTGCCACAAAGCAGATTGTGTCCAGGACATCATGAACAACTGCATCATTGATTACTGGGTAAAATAAGTCTAACACCACTAGGACTCTATACTAGGAGTGACATCTATTTCCCATTAAAATGTCAACAAGACACATGTACTACACATGCATGTGAAATGTTCTGAACAGAATGCTTATTCAGATACAACCTGAAAGCTTATCTTTTTTTACCTGCTTGTATAAAACTAGCAGTCAAGCTAACTGGAGAATGCAGCTGACTATCTTCACCTTCATTTCCACTTTGAAATTCTGTTAACTTCCTCTCATCCAAGTGGCCTGATAGTTTCTCTTTAATGACTACAGTCTCTCTTTAACTAAAATGAATTCTTCTTTGGGTTCTGTGATCATTATGCAGATGCAATGAGCGTGAAGGCCACCACCTCAAAACATGTTATCTCCCTGTGGTCTCTCGAGCAGGCAGGACTCCAGCTCACAGCAAGTACTTGGTTCTCTGCAATCTTCCAAGAAAGAGAGGTACACCCGATCCAAGACCCTTCCTCATATTAATTTTTAGCACAGGGAACTGCGTATTGGAGGTGGGGCAGCATTAATACACAGTTAGTTACAATGATTTTTGTAACAAAGACAAAGAATAGCAGCCAGGAAAAACAAAGCTATTCCTTCAAAAAACTCGTGAAACAAATATTCCAGTGATTTTAAGGCCAAGACCAAGCCAGGTTGCACAAAAAGTTCGTCCATGTAGGATGACCACTCAAAGAAAAGAGCTGAAAAAGGCATATTTAAGTGAAAATGCAAATTTACTTAATCAGGTTTATTCCCTTGAAAAAGTCTATGAAAGCCTTGACAAATCTAATTGCAAAGCTAAGACAGTGGAATATAACATTTTTCTTCAATAAGTGCACTATTTGTTGATACCGCCATACCCTACAAGACAGACAGTGAGGGGCTGTGGTACAAAGGTGTCCCTGGGTGGTGCAAATGGTTAGAGTGCTGAACCGCTAACTGAAAGGTCGGAGGTTTGAGTCCACCCAAAGATGCCTCAGCAGAAAAAACACATGATCGGCTTCTGAAAACTCAGTCATGGAAAACCCTACAAAGAGTAATTCTACTCAGAAACACACGGGGTTGGGCATGTCTTGGAGTTGACTTGACAGCAACTGTTCTTTCCTTCTTTTCATAAGGTCACTATGATTCTGAGTTGACTCAACAGAATCAGGTTTTTTTTTTTTTTTAAATTTATGGGAAGAAAGAACCCAGGTGGTACAACAGTTAAATGCTCAGCTGCTGACTGAAAGGCTGGTTGTTCAAACCTACCTAGAGGCTGTGCAGGAGAAAAGACCCGGAGAGCTGCTTCCACAAAGACCACAGCCTAGAAAACCCTCTGGGGCAGTTCTCTGTTACGTGGGGTTGCTAGGAGTTAGAATGGACTTTGCAGGAACTAAAAGCTACAAGAACATGGAGAAAAATAAGAAAAATGAAAGCAAAAAAGGAGAAAGCCAGAAAATAGAGGGAAAAACAAAGAGTCTAGCAGAAGTGGAAAGATAAGAACAAAAGTCGGGGCCGGTTAGTGGGAAGGCCAGTCATGGAAGGCAGAGGGAAAGAGAAAACACAGCAAAGAAGGCAGAAATAGCAGGGAAGAAAGGGGAGTGGGGAGGAAACAACCCCCTGCATTTTGAGCTGTCAGCTCAGTACTCCGTGCCCCATGGTTTGGTCCTTCGACACTGGGATTCACAGTCGGATCCCCTTTCCCGTGCGGGTATAGATCTTGCCAGTTTCTCGTGCCTGGATTGTACCACCCTTTTCACCATACCTACTCAAATTCTAACCCTCCTTTAGAGGCCAACACAGCTTTAAAGCCAGTCAGCTTTCTTCTACCATTCTGTCCAGGGCAATCAGTTTCTCTTTACATTCGAGGAGCACTTACTGACAGAACTTCCTTGTCATTTGCACTGCGTCTAAAAAAATCTGTTCAGGTCTCTATGTCTTAACTCATCAAACACATTATAAAATACTGGAGGATGAAAACTTTGCACCTTCGGATCCCCAACAGTGGCTACCATGGTGCTTTGCAGGTTGTCAATATTTTCAGTATTTATTACTGACTCATGAAATGTTAACCATTCTTCATTAAGACTTTAGCTAGCCAGAAATAAAAACAAAGACTTTAATGTCAGTGATTAGTATCCTCATTTATAACACTGTCTTCAAATTTTTTAACTGACTCAGTCTTAAGCAAGCTCTCAAAGCTATAAACATAAGTTATCTTGTGATAAAAACTATCCGAGCCAAAAACTCCAGCCAAAGAGGCTGGAGGAAACCTTTGAGACTCTTCCACCTCTATCATTTGAAGTACGTAATGAAATACATAAAATTTGAAGTGTATAATGAAATCTGAAGTGGTATACTGACGACAGCTTGGATTTTGAGGGAAACCTAGGTTCAAACATGAGGTCCTCTTCTCAGTGGCTATGTGATCTTAGATAATTTACTAAGCCTCTCTTTTCCTGAAGCAACCACATCTTTTAAAAAATAGTGATAATAATATTTGCCTTAAAACATAACCAAGTGTAAGCAAGACTACTCATACTGTACAGTAAATGGCAAGTAGTTGGTTAAGTTGCTACTCTGTTAGTAGACTGAGACTCTTTTAAAGACAGGAAGTATGTTCTATTTCACTCTATTCTTTGGTATCCAAAACATCGCATATTCATTCTCTAGAATGAGGAAATGAATATCTAGGAAATGAATATCAAGGCCAAGAGCTAATTTGGTCACAGAATTAGACACACAGACTCTGGAGTCTGAAGTGAGTTTCAGAGATCGTCTACTTTACAAATTTACGAAGTGTGCTCTGAGGATTTCTGGACATCCCCAATACCCTTTCAAGGACCTGGGAAGTCTTCATGAGGCTATTTTTCAGTCATATACCTCAACCAAAAGTAGGCTGTTTTCTTCACATACTTCAAACAAAACAACGTATCATGATCAAATGAAGGTAAGACAGGGACATGAAACTGCAACTCTCTCTTATAAAAAGCCATTTCTAAAAATGTAAAACTGTGCACCTCTTCTAATATACATATATATGTTTGAGGTTTTGTGGGGGAAAAAAAGTTATCTTTCATAAAAGCATGTCAACTCAAAAACTGGACTGGACTGTGAGACATAAGGCTGTCAGAGCCATTCACCTGTAGAATTAAGATAGTAGGATGGAGAAGAGTGGACAGGAGCTGGCTGAATGAATACGGGAGGTACAGGGTGGAAAAGAGGACTGTGCAGTCACGGGGTGGGGAGGGCGAGAGCAGCGTGAGTTGCATAAAGGTGTATGTATGGGGTTTTATATGGAAAATTGAATTCAACTGTAAACTTTCACTTATTCACAATAAAATATCATTAAGAAATCCAAAAAAGTGTTAATTATGTTACTATATAATAGGTTTGTTATTGTTACTTTATAATAAACTGATAATTACTTTTTAAAATTATACTTGAAATTTCTAAGGTTAGATGTATCGATGGGCATAACTCACAGAAACACAAGCTTTTGATGTCCTCAATAGTTTTCCAGTGTGTTAAGGTGGGTAAGACGAACAAGAAGGTTGTGAACCACTGATGCAATCAATTCCCTCAGTCTGCAGAAGGGAAGCAAAGGCTAGTGGAGGTGACTCACTCAGGAGTGTCAGCAAACAGAGTGACCATATACTGGATACCCTTTATGGTTCTGTGCATCTACAGGATATCATCCTGCTGACCTTTGGCTGGAGGAAGGGGGGTGGGTGGAGAGAAGGGGAAAGGAGACTTTTGGGAGGATGCGACATGTATGGAGCAGAGAAGAACAGTGTGCTGTCACTGGAAGCTGCACTTAGGTGGGCATGCAAATTTATATGGGAATGTACATTTTCACTCAGTCATAATAATAAAAAAAGGAGTGTCAGCAAAACAAGAACTTGGTCTTAGCTTCAACAACTGAGCTCTTAACTACTGTCATGGTATCAGAAAGAAAGGAAAATAGGTTTGGTGAATTTATTCAGAATTTTCATCCTAAATTGAGCTCTAAATTGTCAAAGTAAACAGAAAAAAAGGAAAAATCAGACCTGAAGAAACAATTCAAACTCTGAACCAAAGTTCCAGTTTTTCTGAGAATGTTTTGTTTCTCAGGTGTATTTTTATACACTGAGCATATACTCTCTCATTTTAAAGTATACCAAAAAAAAAAAAAAAAATCCATTACTGTCGAGTCATCTCTGAGTCATAGTGACCCCATAGGGTTTCCAAGGCTGTAAATCTCTATGAAAGCAGATTGTCATATCTTTCTTCCACAGAGCTGCTGGCAGTTTTAAATAATGATCTTTTGGCTAGCTGTTGATCACTAACCAGGACTCCTTTTAAAGTACAACTCATAAGAAAGATGGTCAATGATTGGTCAGTAAAGGTTTCAAATATATATTGTATGTAAAACACCCTCATGAAACACCACAGTATGTGTAACTGAAAAACCAAGTTCCAGAGTCAATGTAGAAGTCTGAATGTAGTTGAAAAGGTCTGCACTTTGGACTGAGGTAGGTAGACATAGGTTCTAACTTTTGAGCCTTGGTCTCATCTTTAAAATCCTACTGCCGTCCAGTTGATTCTGACTCATAGCAATCCTATAGGACACAGTAGAACCGCCCCACAGAGTTTTCAAGGAAGACTTATGGATTTGAACGGCCAATCTTTTGGCAGAATTTGGACTTCTAGCCTCTTAGATTGTGAGAGAATCAATTTCTCTCTGTTAAAGCCATCCATTTGTGAGATTTCTGTTACAGAAGCACTAGATGATTAAGACAGAAACCCTGGTGGCACAGTGGTTAAGAGGCATGACTGCTAACCAAAAGGCTGGCTGTTTAAGTCTACCGGGCATTCCTTACAAACTCTATGGGTGGTTCTACTCTGTCCTATAGGGTCACGATGAGTCAGAATCGACTTGAGGGCACTGGGTTTTGTCTTTCTGGTGTTTGGTCTTGCAGCACTATGAGGACTCAGTGAGACAGTGCTGGAGATAGTGTCTCGTACGATGCCTTGCACACGCTTTCAGAACCTGCTCATAACCCTTCAAATCCCTCCTATGAACTTCTGCATTATGGCTTAGCTTCGGGCTGCACTGTCCACGGACACGAAAAGTAACGTAACTTTTGTAGCAAAAAAGGCAATTCTGAGTTTGTAAACTATCCATCTATCGAGGTGGGGTCAATTCCAAGGCAGAGGGGTACAGATGATGGGCTATGTTAGACAACAGTTGCCACATCTGTAAATAGAATACGCATGCTGGCTTGGGAAATGTTCCTACTGCTGCACCAATGACCCAGATACACAGTTGTGCTTTAAAATGCTGAATGTGCCCCCTGAAATGACCTTTTTCCCCCCTGTCTCCCCTCCGTCTTTTTCTTCCAGAAAAGTATCAATCCCAGGACCTGATGAAAACTAAATAACGTCTTAACCCCTACAGAGCTCTCCAACACAGAATTCTATTAAATTAGCTTAGGGTTTATGGGCAGAAGTGGGAGATAAAGTACCAAAGTAATTTCCCACATGTAATAAAGTAAAAATGGGTAGTCAGGTGTCTCAGTTATGGTTCTAGGAGTCCCTGTAGACAGAAGTTCTAAAAACCCTTTATATATTAAGACACATTTAAGTGTGTCACCTTTTTTCAGTTCAGACAGACAGCATCAGAAGCTACCACCTTGTATCTTGTATGTCACGGGAGAGTGCCTGAAACTCTTCTTAGTTCTGCAATTGACCGACCCATTCCTTGCCACTTACCCCAATCCTGCCACAGAATCACTATGTCAAAACTCATTTTTCTCTATCAAATTTTCAATAAGGAAATTGACTTTAGTGATTTGATTTTGTATTGAAAAGTATTTCTAACTGAAGAGACCACAGTCCTTGAGCACTCTAAGTAATAAGCAATATGCTACAAGTAGCCACACTAAGCCTTTTACATGTAACATATGATCTTATACTTTTTTTATTGGTATTATTATTATTTTACTTTTTTTATTAAATAAAAAAATGAAAGTGTACATATTCTGTGCTCACAATATTGGGTTGCCCATAATCAACCTACGTTTTTTAGTAACCTCTGAAATAGGATGGTTGGAAAGAGCAAACTCTCTGATAGGGGGCAAGAAAACGCCTTATAGAGGGCGTCCAAAAACAACTTAAACGGTGAAAAACTATTAACTATGGAAAGAAGGATTTTGCTCATGTTTCCTCAGGTTCAAAGATCAGCTTTAGGTGGACACCATAACGAAGAACTTCCCACAGATATGGAAATGGCGATAATGAAGACTCCGGCGGCCATCCCTCGCGCACACAAAGTCACCTACCAGCCTGAGAACAGAAGAGAAAGAACGACACGGAAGGCAAAGACTTTGCCTCCTAATGTGGACATTCCTTGTTTGTCTCTCTTCCCTGTAATATTGATTAGGATCATTATTTGACTCTGATGTACGGGTGTTGAGCTTCCACGTATTGTTTATTGCCTGTTATAATGAACCTCTATATGAAGGTTACTGATTCCGTTCTATAAGTTTAAGATTGTCCCCCTGAATTAGTGTTCTGGCCATATGAGGCTGTTTCCTCTAGGGAACTGATGTCATGCATTCAGTTAAGAAAAAAATGGGATTTTCCCTGAAACCCAGAATGGGCTACAAAAGAAATATAACACCTCTATAGCCTCGTGATCCCCAGTGCTCGGCTGGTCAGTCGGATGGGTAAGACCCCTCATGCAGAGGGGCGACCTAAGTTAGGCGCAGTCGCCAGGGATCACAGAGCAAGGGGCTGGTGAGCCAGAGACGGGTAAGACCCCCCAGAAGGGGGCGACCTAAGACAGGCCCAGTCACCGAGAGGCTATTTATTCTGCCCTGTAACTACAACTGGAAAATCAAATAACAGAAACACGACAAACAGTTGCCCTGGCCATGATTCCACCAAACACTTTAGCTTCATTTTTATTAAATAAAAAAGGGGGAAATGAAGGAAATCATGTTAAACACTCTTGACATAAGTGAAGCCATCTTGGATGCTGAACCGTTACTTCAACTCTGTGTAACCTCCTATGACGTTTGTGTACTGTAACCTAGAGACAGCCTGGGAATACTTCCAAGCCCTTGGCCCAAACATGTAGAACAATGTATGACCGAAACTGTGCCCATCTGACTTAGTTACCGTATGTTTCAGTTCCTTGTATGCCTAGCTACCAAAAGAGTATAAATGCTGTAATAAAACTTTGCGCCAGGGGTCTCGGCTGGGGATAGCCGTTAGCCCCCTGACTCCCAAACTGTCTCATGTCTATTCTTTCCTAAAGCGCTCGGCGTCAAACCTCCTCTACCCATGTTCGTCGGGGAACTCTCTGCTCCCCGACACAATATTGGGTTAAGAGAGAAGGAGTACACAAGTTGTGTCGAAGTCTCATTAACACTGATCTTCTTACTAATGTGAATTGTCACCAATTTCACCCTACCAAATTTCTAACAATTAACTAATCTAAACCCTCACCCCTTGCCTTCCCGTCGTCTCACCTTCCCCACACTTGTAGCCGTCAAAGAGTCTTTTCTGTTATGTATGAGTATGGTTTTAAGTTTTTATCTTAGGGGTCTCATATAATAATTGTTCTTCTGTCACTGACTGGTTTCACTCAATATAATGTCCTCCAGTTGAGACCAAACTGAGAGATGATTCCTGCTATCATCGTTGTTCTTTATCAGTGTGTAGTACTCCATGGAGTATATATGCCAAAGTTTACCTATCCACTCTTCTGTTGTTGGGCATTTGGGTTGATTCCAACTTTTTGCTATTGTGGACCGTGCTGCAAATGAATATTCGTGTGCATGTAGCAGTCGGTGTGAACGGCCTTGATTTTGTAGGATATATTCCGAGCAGAATATATTTTTAACTTTATTCAAAAATAAAAAATAGCTCCTTCTGGTTAGCCAGAGTAAAGCTTGGATGTATTTCTCACAGCCTTAAAGTTGGAACTGATCTCGATATAGTTTTACAGAGCTTCAACAGTTCACTGCATTTGTTGGCCCATGTCTGTTTTTGCTTTAATTTCATACTATCCTAGCCAACTGCATGGTGCCCGGCCACCACCAGTGATAGCCACTATGGAGCTCACAGAGAGGAGTCTCACTGGCAACATAAGAATAAAAAGGGGTGCATCCTGAGATCTCCACTAAAAGACCTCAATTGATGGTCGAGCAGTTTCCAGGTTCCCCTGAGAGCATGGCCCCTGGCCCCGATGCTGCCCTTGCCCATAAATTATAACGAAGGCCCACTCTTTGGACAGGAATGGATAGGCCTTGGCAATGCAGAGTGACCATATATTGGATGCACTTTATGGCTCTGTACATCTATAGGATATCATCCTGCTGACCTCTGGCTGGAGGAAGGAGAGTGGGTAGAGAGGAGGGGAAAGGAGGCTGTTGGGAGGATGAGACATGTATGGAGCAGAGAGGAATAGCGTGCTATCACCGGACAGGGAGAGCAGTGGAAGCTGCATATAGGTGGGCATGTAAATTTATACGGGAATGTACATTTTCACTCAGTCATGTTAAATAAAAAATAAAATAAAATAAAATAATTTTTAAAAAAAAGAGAAAAAAAAAGAAGTGAATCAGAATGTCTACCTACAGTTTTAGTCTTAAATTTACACACTCTCTGTAGTGTTTCAATCACTCTCCAGGAAAAGGCACTCCTTGTCTTCTGCATGCTCAGTTCATGAACTTCTGTCTAAGTGTGAGCACAGCAGTAACTCAGAAGCAGCAGCCACACCATGTCACCCCAGTCTTAAAAAAACTGACCTCCCCACAACTTGCCTAGCAGGGATGGCTGGGACTGACTTCTTATTCCAACCCTTCTATTTACCACCATGCTAGACTGCTGAAGGGGGAGAAATACTGTTTTAAAAAAGAGAGGAAAATGCCTCTTGTTTTGGGGTGTCATATCTACCTTTTCTCTGCCCCCACATATGACTGATGATTTTCTCTTCATAGTTCTTAACATTTCCTCAGTTCCCATTCCACCTTCCCCTAAACCAAAACCCACTGCTGTCAAGCTGATTTCAATCCATGGTGACCCTACTGGACAGAGTAGAACTGCCCCAGAGAGTTTCCAAGGGGCAGCTGGTGGATTCCAACTGATGACCATTGGGTTAGCAGCTGACTTCTTAACCACTGTATCCTCCATGTCTGACCTTGTGTAAAGGAACGAGAATTCCCTTCTAAAATACTTTCGCCTTGTACAGAGTAGGATTCATCACTGTGTACTTATGACATAGCTTTTCTTTATTCAAAGCACACCGGTTTTCAGGGGCCTGGCATGGGTGAAGAGGATCAGGTATGAAACAGCAGCAGTGATGGGAATTCTGGTGCAAAGGGCAGTGCATGTGCTCTCTAAAGCAAGTGCTGCTACTGGGGTCTTGCAAAGTGATCAGACCACTCTGCTATACACAGGGCCCTCTGCCGCCAGTACAGGACTCCAAACATCCATTTTCTAATGGAAAGGTAAGGCAAAGAAGGAGAATTTCCTGTCTTCTTAAATTTTATTCCCTTATATTGATCCAGGAATAAAAAAAAACACAATGGAAATCTCAGAGGGCTGCAATTTTTCATCAACAGGAAAAGAGGTGCGTGCTGTGTGGTCTGTGTGCCATGTGACAGAGTGACAGACAGAGGGAGATGGTAGAGAAAGAAAGGAGGAGGACAAAGGCAGTAAAGAGGAGGCGGGAGAGAGATCAGGGAAGGGAAACCATAGAAACTCAAAGGACAGTTTCCCAGCAAGCAAAGAGGAAATGAGAATCCTAATCTGAAAGAAATCAAAGTGGGAGCTACCTAGGTTGAGGACAAGAAAACCCAAAACTAAACCTACCACTGTCAAGTGGCTTTCTGACTCACAGCACCCTACAGAGCAGAGTTGCCCCATAAAGTTTCCAAGGAGTAAGTGATGGATTCAAACTGCTGATCTTTTGGTTAGTAGCTATAGCTCTTCACCACTTTGCCAGCAGGGTTTCCAGGTTGAGGACAGGGTAGGAAAAACAAGGAGCTAGTGAAGGGGAGAGTGAGCTGGGGACCACACTCATCTGTTTCACCAGGCTTCTGTCCATCATTCCCACTGGTCCCAGCCCTGACACAGCAAGAATCTAGACACACAAGTGTCCTCTAGAGGTTCAGTAATATTAACCATTTCACACGTGAGGAGAAGGTGGAGTCCATCAGATTATAACTCTAATGGTTTGTCACACTGCAGTTCTAACTGCCATTGGCCTCCACGAGGAGGGTATGATCTTGGCCCAAAGGATAACTGTTACAGGCTTCTGAAAACAGGAGCTCTCCATATGCCAGGCTGATTGGTCGTGGTGCTAACCTTTACACGCTTGGCTACTAATTCAAAGGGTGGAAGTTCCAGTCCACATAATATCCACTGCCCATTGCCGCTGAGTGGATTCTGACTCAGTGGCTCCATAAGCCACAGTAGATCTAGCCCCACAGAACTCCTAAGGAGCACCTGGTGCATCTCAACTGCTAGCAGCTGTGGCACTTAACCACTATACAACCAGGGTTTCCAGAATACCCACAGGTAGCTCATCAGAAAGGTCTGGTGATCTACTTTCAAAAAATTCAGCCACTGCAAACTCTACAGAGTACAGGGCTACTCTGACGCACATGAAGCTGCCGTGAGTCAAATCAGACTCAGTGGTAACCATCTTCTTACTTGGTTATAGAAGCTTTAGGAACGTTAGTTGCAGAGGGACCCTAAGAGGTGTGCTACTTAGCGTGGGCTGTGTGGCCCAGGAGAGCACTCACTAAGGACAACCGGACCACACCTGCCTACTAATATGCCAGTGGGATCAAAGAACTAGACAAGCAATACTCCATAAAAACAGGACATGACCTGACTGATAACTGGACTATATCCCGTCTACCGGTACAGCTACCATACAGCCAGTGCAGGCTGAACTCGCCCTCGTCATTTACTATCTAATATGTTGGGTCTCCTCAGAAATGTCTTGCTCTTGCTCTCTCTAACCAAAGTGCTCTCAACTAAGGAAACAAACAAAAAAAAAGATTCACAGCTATGAAGACAGTAAAACTTCACCCTCAATTTTTTTCCATTGGGTTACTACTTGAAACAATATAAAAATTCCTTTAAATGGACTTTTAATTTTAAAATATTTGCAAGACTTAAAAGACAGCATGACACTGAAACTTAATTTCAGAAAAAAAATCAGAAGAAATTTCATTACAGGCTTAAATGGGAGTTTTAATATGTGTACTGAATTGATAAGAAGTTTGAATACTTGCAGTGATCTGTAGCAATATATGATAAGCTGTTTCAAGGTAAAATTGAATAATTAATCATTTAATACATATTTGAAAAGTTTCGAGTTTATAATAAGAAAAGTTTTATAGTAATTTAAAGTATTAACTCATATCTTCACATTGAATGTTTAATAAAAAACTGAAAAGAATGTTTGCCTTGATTATTCCTACTTCCCACCTTTCTTCTGCCTCCAGAAAAGCTCATGTGTACATGAATAATGAGATCTCTGTGAAACTTCAGATCCATTCACAGTTGAAAGCAAAGACAGATGATCAACTATTAAAGTTTTGTTTCTCTTTCTCTCTTTTTTAATTGTGTTTGAGTGAAAGCATACAATCCAATTTAAATTTGCATGCCCGCCCACCTGCAGCTCCCTCTGCTCTCCTTGCCTGATGACAGCACACTCCCCCTTTCCATTCTATACATGTCATACCCTCTTAACAATCTCCTGTCACCTCTTCTCCACTCTTCCCAGTCCCCTGTAGCAAAAGGCCAGTAGTATGGTATCCTATAGATGCACAGAACCATAAAGGGCACACCCAATATGGTCACTCTATGTCCCCGAGTCCAATCCATTCCTGTCCGAAGAATTGACCTCAGTAATGAGTTATGATCAGGGGCTTTTTAAAAAAAAAAAATTAATGCCTTTGTCAGGATCTCTACAGATGCAAATGCTTAACATACTTGGCTGCTAACCACAAAGTTGCCATTTCAAGCCTATCCAGAGGTGCCTTGGAAGAAAGATCTGGCAATCTCCATCTGAAAACTCAGTTACTGAAACCCCTATGGAGCTAAGTTCTACTCTGACCCACATGGGGTCTCCATAAGTCACAGTGGACTTGACTGAAATTAGTTAATGACTTTGCTAATGAAAGCAATGCATTCCAACATTATACTTCTTTAACATAAGCTTCATCCCCATAATTGGAAACAGTAGTTTTTAAAGTCCCTTCAAGACTGATGGATTAATGGATTGTTTAGTTCATTTATTTAATAATTCATTTATTCAGCAAATTATTTATGCAGTCCTTACTATGCCTCAGGCATAATGTCAGGTGCTGGAAATTAAAAATGATGAAGTAGTTGGTGACTTCAGTCAGGAGGCCTAATGAAACAGGAAGGGACACAGACACATAAGAGAGCTGTCAAAGCAGTATCAGAGGGTTGTGAAATCATAGGGGGTTAGAGGGAGAGTGAGGGAGGATTCTATCAGTCACATGATCATGGACTGAGCAGCACACTTGACTCCCTTCCACAAAACGCCAGGTAGCTTCCCTGCCTCTGGTGGAAGGGAACGGAAGCACAGCTCAAGGGTGGTGCACGGCCGGGTTCAGATGACACAAATGTGCCAGGCATTTAAGGCAACAGGTGAGGTATGCTTCCTGGTTTGTATCTTCCTGGGGTTGTAACAACAGTTAACACTGGGGACTGTACCAAAATTCCTGAAATCCTCATTTTCCTTGTGTTCTGGGGCACATTTTCATTTTCCTGTCTTTCCTCCATAAATTACCGCCTCTGTAAAGGAGTTCAGAGCTATGGTAGCACACTGGTTAAGAGCTTGGCTGCTAACCAAAAGATCATCAGTCTGAAACCACCAGTTGTTCCTTGGAAACCCTATGGAGCAGTTCTACTCTGTCCTACAGGGTTGCTATGCATTGGAATCATCTCAACAGCAATGGGTATAAACATGTTTAAAATTTGTATCTTCATCCTGAACCTGCCTTTGAGGTTCTGATCTCTATAAACAACTGCTTCTTTAATATCTCCTATTAAGTGATACGGAAACCCCGGTGGTGTAGTAGTTAAGTGTTCTGTCCACCAACCAAAAGGTCAGCAGTTGGAACCTGCCAGGTACTCCTTTGGAAAATCCATGGGGGCAGTTCTACTCTGTTTTATAGAGTCTCCACGAATCACAATTGATGGCAGTGGGTTTGGTTTGCTTTTTTTTTTTTTCCTTTTTGAGTGATACGTAAAAGGCAATCAGGCTTAATGTGTTCAAAATTGTTCAAAATGGCCCTCATGCTTTGATTTCCCTTGCTCCCCTATCCTGCCACACACTACCTGGCACCTAAGTTCTGGAGTCATCCTTGACACCAACCTCCCCTCACCTGCAATCCTTACCAACACCTAACCATTAGTGACTGCTGCCAGTTTCCCCTCTTTATTGCCTTGGCATTTCTTTCTATTTCCACCACAACTACCCTAGCTCACCTGGAAATCTCTCACATGGATTTCCCTCTCCTGTCTGGTCTCTGCATCTGCTCTGACTCACTGCCAGGCTATTTTTCCATCCTGCGTTCAGAGGCATCTTTTTACAATATTAATTTGGAAATGTTATCCTGTTACAGATCGAAAAAGGGACGTTGAGGTCCCAACCCCTGTACCTGTGAATGTGACCTTGTTTGGAAACAGGGGTTTTCTTTTATTATCAGCTAAGTTAAATAAGCTCATGCTGGACTAGGGTTGGTCCTCATCCCTTCTGAATGGTGTTTTATAAAATGGGGGAAGAGACGTTGAAATAGAGTCAGACACACGGGTGACAACCTGTGAGGACCCATCTGTAAGCCAAAGAAACACACCCCACTGCTTAGAACACCTCAACAGCATTCCCACTGTTTTTAGGAAAAAGAATGTGGCTCCCGACTTGGCCTCTAAAGCCCAGAGGATCTGGTCCCTTGATCCTCTCCAGCCTCCCATGTTCCCTCCATAACCACTGCTCAGGCGGCACTGCCTGGCTCTGGACTGTGTGATGCGAAGGTGCCACAGTTCTTCCTAACACCAGGCCTTCATACATGCTGACCCTCGGCTTCAGTCAGCTTTCCTCTCCCAGTCTTTCCTTCGCCTGATGGCCCTTACTCACCCCCAGGGAACACTTTCCTGATTAGATCAATTCCTGCCATTAAATGCTCGCAAGCCACTATGCCTTTTAATATTTATTACAGTTATATTTTAACTTATAAGATGCTTTGATTAATTTCCTCTTCCATGAGACTGTATGTTCCAGGAGACAGGGACTGTATCCTATTTTCTTTCCTCTTCTCATTATTCTAAGACCACTGCCTAGAACACTGCCAGCAGTTAATAAATATTCATTGAATAGACGCAGGATGAAGCACACAGATGCATTCTAATTTCACATGCAGGTTATCTTCTGTAACTTGGTAGTTTCCTGAAAAAACACAGGGTTTCTCATAGCATCTCACAGTGAGCTCTATTTATTGATGTGGTTTGACCAAAAAGCTTTACTTCATTTCCAAACATTTTCTGGGTGTAGTCCACCCCTCTGAAAAATACAGCTCTGCCCTTTTCTGTCCTGTTGAGAGAAAACCTTAAAAGTCTACACTGAAGTTGAGGACAAAATTTTCAGAGCAGAGAACAAAATTTTTGCTCTAATTAGTAGTTAATAATTTAACTACTTAAGGCATTAGCAAGCAGTTTTTGTTGCTTCCATGTTGCCTCCAACACTATTTTCTGGAACAGACGAATGCCTAGAAAGATTTAAGCAGCCTTTTTTTTCCAGTTTCTTACCACTCTTGAGTTGGTTCTGACTCACAGTGGCCTCATGTACAATACGACAGAACATGCCTAGTCTGGCGTGAGCTTCAAAATCATTGTTATACGAGAGCCCACCGTTGCAGCCGCTCTGTCAACCCCTTTTGTGGCGTGTCTTCCTCTTTTTCTCTGTCTGTTGATCCAGTGTGACATCTTGCTCCACAGACTAGTCCCTCCTGATGACATGTCCACAGTATTTGAGTGTCACTGTCTCTGTTAGTTATCTAGAGCTGCTGCAACAGAAATGCCACCAGCGGACGGCTTTAACAGAAGCTGATTCCCTGACAGTCTGGGAGGCTAGAAGTCCAAATTCACAGACTGCCAGCTCTGGGGAAGCCTTTTTCTCTCTGTGGGCACTGAAGGAGGTCCTGGTCATCAATCTTCCCTAGCTGAGAAGTTTCTAAACATACAGACCTCAGGTCCAGAGGTCACACTATTCTCCTGGTGCTTGTTTCTTGGTAGGATGAGGTTCCCCTGTTTCTCTCCTTTATAAATAAAAGAGACTGACTTAAAATCCAACGAGTCTCGTCTTGCAGACTGAGTCCTGCCTCACTAGTATAGCTGCCTCCAATCCTGCCTCTGTAAGATCATAGAGGTAAGTTTATAGCATACAAGACAGTCACATCAGATGACAGAATGGTGGACATCACAAACCCTGGGAATCCTAGTCTAGCCATGTCAACACACATTTTTTATGGTGTACAATTCAATTCCTAATACCATCCTTGCTTTTAAGGAGCATTCTGGTTGAACTTCTTCCAAAACAGATCTGGTAGTTCTGATTTATTTTTCAGACTCTGAGCTGTTGTTATCACAGAGTGCCATGGAGCCTATTCCCACTAACTACAACCCCACACGACAGAGCAGAACTCTGCCATAGGGTCTTCCTGGTTGTCATCTGTAGAGAATCAGGTTGCCAGGTCTTTTTCCTATGGTGTCAGTAGGGGTCTGAACCACCAATCTTTTGGTTTGAAGCCCAGAACTTAACCATTTGTACCACAAGAGCACCTTCCAAAAATGCTACCACAAACATGAAATAAAAAGTGCTTTTCCATAAATTTTATTTTTAAAGAACTCTTTCAATTTTGCACTTTCTGGGAAAACGTGCATTCTGTTTAAACATAATTAGAAGTTAATGGACATATTCAATAAAATTACATATATTGCTCACATTTCTGTAATAACAAAATCAAATGAAGGTACCCTAAATGGCACTAATATTCTAATTTACTAAAAGCTGTTTTAAAACAAGGACTCTACTTAACTACTTTTTCTCTTGGTTTATAGAACTTATTTTAAAATAGACTTATTCTTCGATAATATCAGCTGATTATGGAGGAAAACAAAGCATGTGTATCAGTTGTTTGGATTTGCTTCACATTTTGGTGAAAAATGCATGCAGTACTATGATTCCTTTTGAAAAGTTTCCACAAAGAAGTCACTCCAAGAGCCAACAACCAAGGTTCCCAATTTCTCTCTGGGATAAAACTGTCTTTGTGGTGCACCACATTTCGGTGAGTTGGTATTCTTAGGTGAGTCACTACTGGTTACCACTTAGATGTCTTGACACTGCGTGTCTGCTTTTAATTTTTTGCAGTGCTTTTCTTCTTTCCATCATCCAGCTATTTCTCATCTGCACCCTTCCCTACTGAATCCCCTATTTTCATATCTCCAGAGAGCCATCTTGGCTTTAGAGAGCCATCTGCTAAAATATGGCTGCAGTCACTGTCATGATTCAATGTGCCTTCTAATCTTAAGCATTTCTTGACCCAACAATTATGAAGAAGCACCAGTGGAGATAAACATGAATGAAATCTGTGAATGGTGAATGCAAACACTTAAAACAGGAAGGAATTCAAGACCAGAAAACAAGCCATCTCAGTTCTTTCCATCTTTCTAAATGCATCATAAAACTAAAAATGTTTAACTACAGAATAACATTTTGGCTTCTTTATGATTGCAAAGAAGGGTAATTATGATTGTCATGAAAACACACTGAGCAGCCGTACACTGTTAACAAAAGAACCCTTATATGAATGCTCACAAAATCTGGCACTTTATACATTCGTGCTTCCTAGAAATTGGACAGTCTTCCCAACTGCAGCAGACACCAAAGGAGACTGCTTTCTATTAATTGTGGCTATGCAGCAGTTCAGCTGTCAGAGCCAGTTGGATCATCTTTCTGTTGGGACAATTTCCACATAATGATACACACACACACACACACACACACTGATTTCTAGATACAAATGTTCATTAAAAACTTTGTAAAAATTAATTTTCAATTTCCAAAACTACATATTTTTTACTATTAAAACAAAAACTGTCAGTACATTCTTTCACAAACTTGTACCTGTTTAAAACCAAAAAAAAAAAAAAGCAGAACATAAAGCATCTGTTTATTTTATGAACACTAATTAATAGTTACTTACTCATTAAAGACTAGGTCTGGTGCAAAATAGAGAAACTGGCTGTTTGTATGTTTGTATGATCTCCAACTCAAGGCAAATGAAGACAGACACATCCAAGAATACTGGATTAGGGTAATTTGGTCCTCAAGAGGCAGGTTTTTAAATCCTGAAGAAAACAAAACAATCACAGAAACATACTTACTGATTTAAATACAACACAGGAAGAAGCTACTCAACTCTAAACAGCCCCTTCCTCTAACAGACTATGGATTCAACAGTTACTTAAAGAGTACCCACCTTGGTGTGGCCTATTCCAAGTTTCACTTTAAAGTCACCCTAAATTCTCGAAGCAGAGTTGCCAGGGCAAACTAAAACTGGTGTTCAGTGACAGTGTCAGCGTGGATGACGGTCTTGAACCCTTGGTCACACTGACAGGATCTGTACAATCTTGTACAATCTACTTCACTAAAATAAAGTGTAATTTAATACCTGTCAACATGTGTATATCTGCAATCCTGGCTGAAGATTTTAGCTTCCAAGAGTTTGCGGTGGCTAAAAAAAATATTATTCCTGCACCCTAAGAACTCTACTAAAAGACCACAATTGATGGCTGAAGGCCTGAGAGGTCCCCTGGGAGCATGGCCCCTAGACCTGATGCTGCCCCAATCATAGATCATTACTGAGGTCAACTCTTCAGATAGGAATGGAATGCACTTGGGGACACAGAGTGACCATACCATGTGTGTACTTGTTGGTTCTGTGCATCTATAGGATGTCATCCTACTGGCCTCTTAGTAGAGAGGGGTGGAGAGGAGGGGACAGGAGACTATTATGAGGATATGACTTGCACGGAAAGGAAAGGAGGAGTGTGCTGTCACTGGGCAAGGAGAGCAGTGGGAGCTGCAGATAGGTGGTCATACAAATTCGAATTGTAAACTTTCACTCAATCACAATTAAAAAATAAAATGTTACTCTCTACTTCTCATACTCCAGGGTAACGGCAGACTCCAACAACATTTTAAAGTAGAATAAACATCCTCAACACCTGACTCTCACTCTTCTGAAAGTCCTCCTTTTGGAGCACTGAGCCCTCCATTTGTTCTTTTTCACACCCTTGATATTCCCAATAGCTGAGACCCGGTGGTACAGCGGTTAACAGCTTAGGTGCTAACCAAGAGGTAGGTAGTTTGAATCCACCAGTTGCCCCTTGGAAACCCTATGGAGCAATTCTACTTTGTCCTATAGGATCTCTATGAATCAAAACTGACTCGACTGCAGCAGGTTTGGTTTCTCTTCTCAGTGGCACTGTGTTATTGTCTCTGTAGAGTTTCACCTGGGTAAGCTCTTGGAGGAATCAGTCATTGGAGCCTTCGCCCATCTTTTTTCTTGTGGTTGATGATGGATCATAGGTAATCTCTGGAATTGCTTTGGATTAATGAATTTATGGGATAATGTGAGATTAATCCTAAATTGTAATGTTTACATTTCCGGTTCCAGCTGCTGTAGATTCTGACTTATGGCAACTCAGTGTGTATCAGATTAGATCAGTACTCCACAGGGTTTCAGTGGCTGATTTTTCAAAGCAGGTCTTGAGGCCTTTCTTCCAAGGCACTGCTGGGGGGACTTGAAATGTCAATCTTTGAGCTACAAGCTGAGCATGCTGACAGCTTGCACTACTCAGGGATACCCTCTGTAATCAACAGGGGTCTTATTTTTAAAAACAAACAAAAGACAACTCCATAGGTTAAAAAAATGATTAAAGTAGGAATTTTAGGGATGACTAAAATGGCTGGGGTGATGTCTTTTGACAGAATCACTTACATGGTTATGAGCTCAGCTGCTAACCAGAGAGACTGGCAGTTTGAATCCACTAGCCACTCCTTGGTAGCCCTACATAGGGCAGTACTACTCTGCTGTGGGGCCCCTATAAGTCTGAATTAACTGGCTGGCAATGGGTTTTGTTTTCCTACAAATTATTATTAAAAAAAATCATTGCTGTCGAGTCAATTCTGACTCATAGGGTCAATTCTGACCCTATAGGACAGAGTAAAACAGCCCTGCTGAGTTTCCAAGGAACAGCTGGTAGCTTCAAACTGCCGACCTTTCCACTAGCAGCCACACCACACGCTGCCAGCAGGTCTACCTACTCGACAGGCCTGGTATATTAGGCTTATGCTTACATTAGCTGTGATTATATGAGACGTTGTGAATGGGCTGAGCTTGTGCTTTCACAAATGTATGTTAGTTACTTTACTATTATTCTCAGAGAAACCGTGGTGGCATAGTGGTTAAGTGCTATGGCTGCTAACCAAAAGGTTGGCAGTTCAAACCCTCCAGGCACTCCTTAGAAACTATCAGGCAGTTCTACTTTGTCCTATAGGGTTGCCAAGAGTCAGAATCGACTCAACAGAAACAGATTTGGTTATTTTGGTTCAGCATTCTTGGGATGAAATTTTCTACTTCAGTTATCAGTGTAAGAGACACACGGATTACATCAACCACAGAACACTTTACTCTGTATTCTGAGAACTAATTAGCATATTTACCAGATTTATTCTACATAATCAATTTGGTTATCCGTTTAAAATTTTTGGTATCAAGTTTAATGGAAAGCAATTCCCAACAGTACTTTTGGATATGGGGTGAATCTACTGCCCTGCTCAGGATGCAGACCATGAAAGGAGAGGTAGTCCTACCTGGAAGTACCTTTGCCCACTTCACAACTTGAATCATCTGTTTGCCTGCTAAGCGGTTTAGCGTGGAGAGTAGATTTTCAGCCGTATCTGGTTGTGAGCTGTCATAGCCAGCATATACAATCTCAGGTTCGATGTTTTCAAGGATCATAGACGGGGAAGGCGTAAGTGCTCGTGAGATCGTGGAGAGCTGAGGAACCAGTGCTGTATTGACTGAGGGCTCTTTTGCAGGGGCAATGTACGTTGTCCCTTCCTCAGGACTCTGGGGCGGTGGGGGTGGGGGAGGTGGC
Source organism: Heterohyrax brucei (assembly GCA_028571685.1). Classification (NCBI taxonomy): domain Eukaryota; kingdom Metazoa; phylum Chordata; class Mammalia; order Hyracoidea; family Procaviidae; genus Heterohyrax; species Heterohyrax brucei. Next base: position 7,837,195 of record CM053143.1, read on the forward strand.
TGCTGCTGCTGCGGCTGGTCCTCATGAATCCCTTTTAACTTGCCCAACTTCTTTGACTTACGAGCTGTTAAAAAAAAAAGTTTATAAACGATAAGGGCAAATTAAAATGAAGTTTGGAATATATGAGTTAAATTTCAATCAAACATTGTCTTATATTCGATAAAGCATATGTCTAAAAAGGTCTTCTTATGCCAGTAGAAGCACTGCCTTTTCAATATTTTTCTAAAAGAAAATGTACACAGCCCAATTTTTATTCATCACATAACACAGGAGAGCAAATCCCTCTCTCCCTTAATTCATGCTGCAAGTCTTCACAAGGTGTCTGAAAGATACTCTATAAAGCTACACAGGATGTTAGCTAGCTTTATACTTTCCTCAACAAGTTTCAGCAGTGTCGGGGAGACAAGAAATGTATCACAAAACTGTCTTCTAGGGCAGACAGAGACAAGGTACCACAGTAAAAATGGTAACAGCTAAAATTTTCAGAAAGTATACTAATAACAAACACTTTGCTGAAGACTCTATACTAACAATTTACCAATTTTTATGGGAAGACTGTATCCCAGTTCTCACTTTATCATAAGGAACCATACATCAGGGAGGTTAAGAAATTTTTCCAAGATCACATAGGCAGTATATGTGAAATCCAGGGGAAGAGTTCAGAGAAAGGGCAAATTACTTCATATAGTAACAAACTACATAAGTCACAACTCAATATGGCATGAACTAAAATTTGCCGTACATTATGGACCAAAGAGCTGTCAACAAGGATGGCCTGATTGAGTTTATTTTCCTGGTGGTGTCTCTATTCCCTCTCATTATGTTTCCCTTGCCCCTTACCTGTACCTGTCGGGTGCCATCTACCACTCACTCTTCACATTGTGATCCATGAGCAGCTACTTGCTTACACATGGTACGTTACGCACATGTAACTAACCCTGCGCTCCCAGGTACATCATGAACTAGGTGTTCCTCCTCTTTCACAGGGCCACCAGGACCTTGGAAATACTATACTTAGAGAAAGTGATTCACAGATTCTGCTGAGTAAGTGGGAGAACAATGAAACTCAAAGTAATCCCTGCAACAAGAGGGAGGAATTAATTCCAAGTTGGAGAGTTAGTGAATCTCTAAGAATAGTAATCACATAAACAAAAAATCCAAGTCTAAGTTATAGATACTCTCTCTCCTAAAATCTGTCCCACTCTAGTTTTTAAAAAAAATAAAATCAAACAACTTAGCTATTATACAGTCTAGAACTCAAAAATATCAAAACGCTATACAAGAACTCTGATTTAGATTTTTTTTTTAGGAAGTCACATTATTTACACATGTTCTGATTAATCCAGCAGAGTCCTTGTTTATGCTTGGTTTCCTAGCATGGTTACTGCTCACTCCCAAAAATATCCTATTATGGACAATAAATAATGCAGTCATTTTAATTAACTCTTATTAACTTTTAATAGCAATTACTATATTGCCATATTCCACTCAAGGGCTCTTAAAATAGAAAATGGGTAAATGAAAGAAAACGTGGGGAAATGTAGGTTGATAGACACCTGGAAGATGGATAAACAAATGGACGGACAGAAAGACAAGAAAGCCTAGTGCCAAACTGAAATTAGGGCTGAGTTAATAACTTACCTGGCAATTGTACAGCATTTAATTTATTTTAAAATCTTAACCACACACATTCTGCTTCCCCCTAAAAATACAAGGGGGCCCTCAGAGGATACAAACTTAACCTAGATTCACGCCACATCATTTAATGTGATTATAAAATAACCATTCATGTTTACATGGCCACCAATATTTATCAAGAAAACTTGGGCACTTCAGATAAAAGATACCATATAATGTTATAAATATTCTACATACTTTAAAGCATGGAACTGAGCACAAGAGACAGAGAAAGCGTAATTCTTGACTTTAAAGAGTTCAAAATAAGCTAAATGATTTTAAAATTTCCATTGTTCCATGGATTCACAGACTCTTCTGCAACAGGAAACCCTGGTGGTATAGCAGTTGTGACAGGGCTGCTAACCAAAAGGTCAGCAGGCTGAATCTACCAGATCTCCTTGGAAACTCTGTGGGAAAGTTCTCCTCTGTCCCACAGGGTTGTTTTAAGTTGGAATTGGCTTGATGACAGTGGGTTCAGTATTGGTTTCTTCAATAAAAGACGGAGGCAGAAAAATAAGATTTTCAGAATTGTCTCAAAGAAAAGTCAGATGTGTCCTATTCTTGTGTACTAAAGGGAAGCTTTTGCCCAAATCCTGCCCAACAGTACTGAGCATACAGTAGGCAACCATGATGCTTCTGCTGAATGAATGAGTGAACAAAGGAAGAAAAACATCAGCAAAGTGCCCTCAAAACTAGGCAAAGTGGGGAAGAAAAGCAAACACTTAGATAATCCAAAGTGGCAGTCATTTGGTAGCTCACAGACAGTAGGAGAAAATCCTCAGTAGTATGAATTGGACACGAAAATCAGGTTTCTGGGCCAGCTTCTGCATCATACAAACTCACACCAAGCCTCAATGTCTTCATCTGATAAATTGGGGTGATGCTGCTCCCCTCTCCTATCTTACAGAAGACTAAATGCATATGAGAAATGAAAACATGTTGGCAATCAGTACCATCATCTGAAATAATATTTCAATAGTACCTTCATTCTTTGCCACAATTTTGTAAATAGTAAAAATATTCTAATTCATTAAAATGCTGTCTTCCTTTATAAGATGACAGTTGATATGAAGAGTCATAATTTGACTAGGAATGGCCAACTGTAATGTTTTAAAATTTTATTAAAAGTGATATTTGCTTGAAAATTAATTATAAAATTAATATTTATTTTAGGCCTCAGGTCTATAATGCTGTGTTTATTCTTACGCCTGATTTAAGGTCAGTGCTATAAAATATCATGAAGAGGAATGTTTAATATTTTCTCTAGCACTTTTATACAAGGCTGTGGCCTGTACCATAACCTATTGAGCAGATTATCAATATTACTTTTAGCGTTTCAGTTACATTTAGCTTTATGCTGTGATTCTGAAAATATATGCAGGGCATTTGGATAATAATCCATATTTATTTAAACATCTCAAGGTAATACATATCTTAGTGTACAGGTTCTTCATTCAAATACATTCTTTCCATATTTTTCTAACATAAACCCAGGGCTTCCAATTACATCATTAATTATATTACTTCAAACAGCCTTTCCAAAATGTTTGAAAATTTTATATTCTTCTACTACACACTGGATTCTGATTTTAAGCTCCTCAGTAATGATAAAAATGCCTCTGTATTCCTTCTTATTGGGGGCCCCAGTAATGCAATAGTTAGGTGCTCGGCTACCAACCAAAATGCTGGCGGCTCACATCCACCAACCACTCTGTGGGAGAAAAGACTAAGCAATCTGCCCCCTAGGAATCTCTGTGGGGCAGCAGTTCTGCTACGTCATTGATTAAAAAAATAAATAAACCACCATCACTGTCAAGTTGGACTCCAATTCAGAGCAAGTCTATAAACTCACTGTGGTTGAGTTGATTCTAATTCACAGTGACGCTATCAGACTGAGTAGAACTGCTCCATAGACTTTCCAAGGACTGCCTGACAGATTGCTGATCTTTGGGTTAGCAGACGTACCACATAACCATCACACCAACAGAGTTTCCTGATGACTCTAGGACACAGTAAACTGCTCCATAGGGTTTCCAGGGAGACGAACTGCTGGCCTTTCAGTTAGCAGCTGAGCTGTTAACCACTGTTCAACCAACACTCCATGAGTTTGTCACATAGGGAACTGAGTCAACAGCACACACAGCATTCCTTCCTAGAACACCGTCTCACTTCCCTGATGCTTATGGATCTCAATAAACATTTGTTGAATAAATTCAGTTGATTTTTAAAACTTACATAAATTTTAATCAGCTATCACATATATGAAGAACTAATTCACTTCCACATAGGAAACGTAGGTAAGCTTCTTAGATTTTATGATTAAACTTGTGAATTCTTAATTAAAAAACATGAAACACAGTTTTAGGTTGCAGAACCAGTAAATTTGAGGACTTAGATTTGAATCAAGCCATCTGGCACAGAGTCAGTGATGTTAACCTGTTTGTCACGTGGCCCGCCCCTCTTCTACCCGTTTTCTCTTTATCTAATTTACATTATTTTTATACTTTAAGAACAGCAGACTTCAAATGCAAATATGTAATTAAGATGTTTACTAATTACACAGGAACATTTTGCCCAAAGAGTCTTAATGAATGTGTTCCCATTATCCAAAGCATCAACGAGCTAAAATTCAGGGTCTTGGCATTAGTTAACACGCTACCAAATTAACATGTAGTAAGGGCCTTTGTGGTCTCCTGCTCCCAGGCGGGGCAGAGTCACATTCTGTTTCTCCACTGCCAGCAACGGTAGCCACGTGTGTGCTGTGCCTGTGTGCATATGCATGCATGTGCGCTTGCATACACGCATGCAGTGTGCATGCATGCATACATTTCTGTATGATTCATTATCATGTGACTGTAAACGGTTCCTAGTCCCACTTCCACCAGGAGGTGTTTCCTTCCCTCTCCCTAGATGTTACAGTATTTGCTTATTTGGCAGCTCTCAGGTGCTAAGTCCTTAATTACCAGCAGCATCTTGGCAGTCACTTCCTACTAGCACTGTCGGGAGACAGGGCTCTACAGATTATTTCTTTTCCATGTATTGGCCCCCAGAAGCTGTTTACTGGTTACTGTTTACTGTTTACTGTTTACTGTTTGCTTCCCATCCTGACCAATATGCAAAACAGCAAGCAGGGAGTTTCTTGGTAGGAACATATACCATTTTTGATAAAACTCAGGACTCACAAGGGTCTTCAGATATGGCACGGTGATATTTTCCTACTGGTTTGTCATACCTCCTAAGGTAGGTATGACCTGCTCTGTATCTGTCTGATAAACCATTGGCACGGTGCCTGATGGGCAAGTGAGGAATGTATCACTCCTGTATCCCACACTATGACAGGAGACAAACAGAATCCAAACAGTACACGTATCAGTGTCTTCCTCAAGTGGGCTCAATTAATGATCCTTTTGTCTTCAAAATGGGTAATCTAGACAGTTCCTCCCCATGTTAAAATATAACATAAAGTTGATACATGGAACTTTAAAAATTATAACATTTTACTAGAAAAACTTAAAGTAAAAATTCTGTCATTTTAGAATCTCTTCATGCCATATTTTAAAATTTTAGGCCTTGCTGGTAAGATTATACTAAAGTCAGGATATGTTGAGGTTATATCAGTGCATATGAATATGCACATATACACACATATATCCACAGAGATACACATATACATTTCTTTTCATAGGCCAAATGTAATTACTGGTTGCTTAACCCTACTGTGCAACAAGAGCAACTTCACTCTCTCTATCACCTTTCTTTAACACACTCTCTTTACCCTCAGACATTGATTTCAGTCAGGAAGGCCTGATTTCTTTTTTCACATTTTTCTAATCCTCTTTATCTGCATGACTTCTGGTTGTCTTTTCACTGCCAAAGGAGAAATGGTCTTACTGTTAGGAGGACAACCAAGTACTCTTGTGTCATGAAACTCAGGGAGGGAATGGCATCTTTTACAGGTTGAACTGGTGGCACAGTAAAACCTCCCAAATTGGTACTAATAGGAAAACTATGACCTCACTGGCCCTCAAGACCATGTATACTAGTAATGTTTCCTTTACACTGAGGTAAAGGTCCAGGGGCTAGTTACTCTCATGAATAAATCATCAGCTTCAAAACTGATCATTATTTCCTGAAAATTGGATCAATTTGTTTATAAATACTCCTCCAGTGGCTAAGGAACTTGAATGCATGATATTTTTTGATGCATCTCTAAATATTATCTGACTACATAATCAACTTAATGAATTAATCGGCATTATTGATTCTTTTTGCATGAAAAATATTCTAAGGCACACTTAAATCCAGCTTTTGATAGCATTAAAATACTGAAATAGTGGATCCCCATATATTAAATTTTAATATTTATATATATAGATATCCACAAGCTATAAACAGACACAGTCCTGGTGACGCAAAGGTTGAGCACCTGGGTGCTAACTGAAAGGTTAGAGAGTGGCTTCCGGGAGAAAAAAAACTGGCAATCTGCTTTTACAAAGGTTATAGTCCAGACAGTCCACTTCTGCTCTGTCACACAATGTCACTGTGAGTTGAAAATCAATTCAACGACACCTAGCAACAACACGGAGATGATTTCATTGCTATTGTTGTGGAATACATTTATCAATTACCCAACAGATAACTAATATCCACCTATTGTGTAGAAAGTACCCATTTTTGTGAGTCATGCAATACTGAGTAACAAGATCTGGGCTCTAACAGAGATGACAATCTCAGAGAGGTTGGTTCAGCACATAATAAACTACATTTCTAAGACAGGACATGGTAAGTGGTCACTGGTACTGACAATAAATTCAGAGAGTAAGACAACAGTAGGGAAAAGTAGGTTTCTCTTTATGGGGGCTCACATTTCTCTGTATGTCCTGTATGAATTCCTACCATACCCTGGCTTGCTTTTTATATAATGTGGATTATACTGAGGGCCCATGTGAACCAGCCGCCTCATGTATGGATCCACCCATCAACCTGCCTGAGACAACAATCCCTCAGAGCCCCCAAATAAATAATAAATAAACCAAACCTGCTGCAATTGAGTTGATTCTGACTCTTAGCAATCATACAGGACCGTGCAGAACCGCCCCATAGAGTTTTCAAGGAGCACCTGGTGGATTCTAACTGCTAACATTTTTGTGAGCAGCTGTAGCTCTGAACCACTATACCAGCAGGGTTTCCATCCCTTAGATCAGAAACTAGAATTGAGTAGAAGACTTGAAGAAGATGGAAGAGGGTGCTCTGACTTTACAGAGATACCAAGCTTCTGGAAGACAACACTGCCAAGAAGAAACAATGACACCCTTTTCTACTGGAGACACACAGGAAGTCAGAAAGAGACATGGTCTGCAAGGTACTTTTGGTGCTAAACAGATTATTGATTATTTTTATGGCACTTATCTTTTCTGTGAATTATGTATTTATATTTTTTTCTCCTGAAATAGTTAATAAAGAGCTCTGGCAGTGCTGCGGTTAAGAGCTCAGCTGTAAGCAAAAGGTCGGCTTGGACCCACCAGCAGCAACATGTGAGACAGATGTCGCAGCCTGCTTCCATAAAGGTCACAGCCTGGGAAACCCGATGGGTCAGCCTGATGTGGTCGCTCTGCGTCAGAATCCACTTGATGGCAATGAGTTTTTTTTTCATTCTCTTTTTTTTCTCTTTTTCTTTCAATGCCAGTCAGACTCAGGAACGTGTGTACCTGGGAATACCACTGCGTGTATGTCGGGAGGGGTTCCATCATGCACCAGACCACTGAGGTGAGCCAGGCTGGGGATTACATGAGGACAAGCCAGAAACTCAGGAGAAGAACATTAGAGAACTGATCTCTTGCTTCAGCGCTCCTTGATGGGTGATGGAGAAAGCTTCCAAAGCTTTCTTATGCTGAAATTTTGCCTAGTTTTGTACTAAAACAAGAGAGCACCCACTTGTCTAAGTGGCAGGGGGTTGAGCCTGCACTGCAATTCTAAAGCTCCCCTTGGCATCTGTTCCAAAGAACTACAAGCCTTGGTGAAGTGGCAAGGTAGGCAGCCAGCAACTCACAGCCAGGGTCTTGCTGATAAAAGATTTATTCTATATGAAAACTCCTACTTGGGGACTGCCATTGCTGTGCTGATAGATACTTTGGAGGAGTATCAGAAGGCAAAAACAAAATGACAAATCTTCTACCCACAAAGCCCTTAGGGGAAAATGTCTTATGAAAAAAACAAAAAAGATGAGGGGAGGGGAAGCAAGGGTGAACTTACCTTGGAGTTGAGGCACATGGGAAGCCTGATAGTACATTTGAAAAATCTAAGCATCTATTTCCACTGAGGTTAAGATAAGATATACAAAGCTGAAAGGGCAGAAAGGATTTAGATCAGGCATTAGGAGAATTTCCTCCAGCATTCCGGAATGTGTTATGTAGAGAGTCTGGAAAGCCTTACTAGCTAGAACACTTAATATATACTTTTTTCCCTAAAAACCTTAAAGTAATAGGTATGGAGGTATCCTGCTTGCCTGAGCACAATTCTACCCTTAGGTAGAAGAATATGATTAAATGTACTATCAAGGTAAGACACTATGATGGAAGCAAATAAAACCTTCCAACATAACATTTGTTTGAAGGGAAATTTTCTGGTTCTCATCCCCCTGTGTGACAATGACCAGGTGGCAGGCTATGTGACCTCCTCTGACTTCACAAGGGACAAGGAGAATCGAGAGCAACAGCTCCAGGCTGATTCCTATGAGGCAAAGGTCAGATATAATCTCCTTTCTCCCAACTTTTATCAACTCTGACATGATTTAGGCAATATTCTTGGAGTCACTATTCCCTGTCCTTGAACATAGAGAGTGTGACCCACGTGGTGCTGGGCTCACAAAGACACATCAGTTAGGTCATGAGGTATAAAGACAGCAGCTAAGATAATCCTGGAAAACACCTTTAATGAAGCTTTTACAGAAGTCAATTAAATAGAACACAAAAGACTTTCCACTCTTACCTTTTTCTATTAGCATTTACTGTATAGAATATTTGTTGGACCAGTGAGGAACCTCCTCAATGTCTTTACTGAAACCTGTACCAAAGACTGTCAAGAAAGACAGCTCAAAACGTAGGATCACAGTTTCCAGCTCATCTGCGAAAAGGTGAAGCTTTTAATGGTTTTTGCTACTGCTTGTAATGTTCATATATACTATGATTCTGTAATGTTTCTGGACTCAAACAGAGAAGGCTGTGGCAACATGCTCATTCATTTTCTTGTTCTTGTCTATTTTGTAATATTCCTTGGACACTGGCAGACATAACCATTATGACAGCATGCTTGGCCAATTTCCTACCTTTGCCCTTTGGAATATGCGCTGAATAAAACTTTCCTTTAGATTTACTATATCTTGTGATTTTTTTTTTAACCCTACAGTATTATTTATACTTTAAGGAACTAAAATTCCCCTATCTGTGGTAGTATTCTTTAAATTTATGCAAGTCTTAACTGTTTCCTTTTGTTTTCTGAGAGATTGCTTCTGGTTTATAGGATTGTGCCTAAGTTTCTGTCTTGGATCAGGTTAGTGGTTGTAGCTGAGAACTGGTGTGTGTGTGTTTGTTTGCTTTTTTTTTTTTTTTTTGGTGAGGCTGTTTTAGAACCTCAATTCTTTCCTTATCCAAAGAAAAACTGTCTTGTGTCTGCCTTACAATTTAGGCTTTTAGTAGCAACTTCGATAAACCCTGATACACACTGGTCTATTTGAAAATGTGCTAAAATTTTTATGCTCTGTATGTCAATCTTAAAAGCAAAACTTTTCTAGTAACTTAAGCTAGATATTATATTTAATGTGTTTTATTTGAGAAAAAGGATAGTTTTGTCTTAAAGTAAACGTAACAGTTCAAGACAGCAAAAGGGAAAGAAATTAGTTATCTTTTGACCTTTAGAATTTCTAGGTCAATTTAAACATGACAGCGTCTTCCAGGAGTTAAGACAGTGAAGGCAGGGCAGGACCTGGCTTCCCAGTTTCCAAGGTCATATAGCTCCGGAAGATTTTGAAAGATCCTACCCAACTAGGTTGAAATCCTTGTAAGACAAAAGAAAATTACTGTTTTGCTATAGTTACCAGAAACTGGGTGGATCTGAAGGGTAAAAGAACTGTAAACAAGTTCCTTCCATTGTAGGTGAACTTCAAAACAGTAAAAAACAGAAATCATGTGAGACATCCTTTACATGGCTTGAAAAATGTTTCTAGCAGTAGCCAGACTATTAAGGTTATATTCAAGTGCATGATTTAGTCAACTGAGCAGAGACTGTCATTTCCAAAGCCAGTTGATGAAGCCTTTAGGGGCTAAAACTAGACTGGAAAAAATATAAGAAATAGTAAAAGTTGAACAAAAACTTGGAATGCTGAAAAAACTTCATTTCAATTATAGTTCTCTTTTATGGTATACAGATTTAAAATAATTTCCAAGATCTTTTAGGTACCCTAAGACATTACACTGAGTTAGATATTTGCCATAATTTAAGTTTATACACTTTTGCTTTTTATGCCACAAGAGAAAGGAGGTATGTGAGGTATGACAATTAAGTCCATGAACTTAATTGTTCTCAGTGCTACACACTATGCTGAAACGAGGAAGGGCGCAGCAAAAATTTGAGGTATTAAAGAAAGCCCCAGGAAACAACTTAATAGCAGAATATACCACAGAATAATCTCACTTCTGTCTTACAAAACATCTGTCACAAGACAAGCCTGGGGGCAGCCTTGCAAGTGACCCCTAGACCTTGACCACATTTTACAACTAACAGGAATTCCAGGTGGCCTTAACCAATCAATGTAAAGGTCAGTTTCCCCTCCCTGCTTTGTAATCTCACGACTTAAATACTGGGTGCTGAGGATGCTCGTCGTCACCCCCTGCTCTGTGTAGTTTGGGGTGCATCCCTGATGCACCAGTATTTTTCCTATTGGGCATATTTTTTAAATAAAATTTAACCTTTAAAGTAACAGCGTCGCATCTTGAAAATCGTGGACCCTAACAACTTCATTGCTGAATATTACCACTGTCACCTTCAAAGCTTCAAAGTACCCCCCCTGGGAAGCTATGCACTGATGCTCATGCCTAGTCTACCTTTCAAAGCTATTTTGGAATCTTTTTCTGGAATGGCCATTAGATCTGTCATCAGGATTACCCTTGATATCCTGGTTGTCATCAAAATATCTCCCTTTCAACATTTCCTTTATCTTTGGGTAAAGAAAAAAGTCACTGGGGGCCAAATCAGGCATGTAGGGAGGATGTTCCAACATAGTTATTCATTTACTGGCTAAAAACTTCCTCCTGTACAATGCTACAATTAAGTTTGCAAACTTGCCACTGTGCCATCATGTACAATAGCCATTTTAGACATAGTCCAAAATTGCTTTGAAGGGTAGGCTAGGCACTGGTGTTGGTGCATAGCTTCCCAAGGCGAGTACTCTGAAGGTAATCCTAGCAATAGTCAGCAATGAGGTATATAGCACTTTTTTCTAGAATGAGTCCATAAACTTGTCAGTCCTCGTATGTGTGTATTTGGATCTGTTAACGAGCGAGTTCATTCTTGCCATTTACAGGGAGGTATACATTTATAGGAGGTATACAACCAAGACAACATTTAACTTAAAAAAAAAATGTCATATCAAAAGTTTTATTTGTCTGAGAGTTAATGGTTTAATTTATGAGATATTTTAAGAGTTTTAAATCCTGGTGGTGTAGTGGTTAAGTGCTAACCAAAAGGTTGCAGTTCAAATAAACCAGGTGCTCCTTGGAAACTCTGTGGAGCAGTTCTATTCTGCACCATGTGGTTGCTATGAGTCAGAACTGACTCGACGGCAGGGGATTAACATAAAACAAAGAATTTTTTTTTTTGCTGCTAAAATGACAAAATTTTCTCTGATTTCTTAGTTTTTTTTTACCTTATCCTGCGTCAATGACAAAATTTTCTCTGATTTCTTCGTTTTCTTACCTTGTCCTCTGTATAATCTATCTCAAAAGCAAAGGTTTGGCCTCTCATTGGAGTAAGATTCCTGAGTTGGAAACCAACCACATGGCTTTCAGAAGGGAAAAAAAGCTCAAGTTTTCACCTTTAAGATCTTTGGTTAACTGACTTATTTCTTCTCAGTCATATCTGATAAACTCCTGACAACTCTGAAAATTTATGGAAAGCCAAAAAATTTTTTTATAAAAGTGCTAAAAAGTTCATTTAATATGTTATAAATTATATGGGACGTGTTGTTAAAATGAAGTACCTGGTTCTCATTGTGTTAAAATTTGGTAGTACTTCCTCTTATGTGTTTAATATTAGACAGCAAACACATAATATTATGTTACAATTTTATTATTTATTATTAAGTTGGTCACAAATTTGTATTCTCTGAAGCAATTATTAAGGCCAACAGCTTAACTGGGGAATTCAAATTATTTACCTATAAAATTATTTCTGTTACTACAGAGTCTCTAAGAGTCAGAATCAACTTGATGGCAAAGGATTTGTTTGTTTGTTTGTTTTGTTTTTACTCATGTATTCAGAGATTTGATAATCTGGGTATATGCTTAGTATATCCTGACTGTATTATCCTTCAAGATTATGATGAATTATATCTGAAAAGCTTTGAAAATGAGGTTAATCATTGTACTTAGAAATATTTTTAGCTACAGTTTCTTTTAATTGATACTATTCGGCCTTAATGTTCCTTGTGTTCATACTTAATTTCTACCAGGTCTTTCAGTATTAAGAGTCTTAAGATGAGACTTGACTATAAAACGATAACTGCTGAAGAGTATGCCTCTTGACTCAAGTAGATACATGACATTAAATAGGCAGCTCCTTTATGAGAAGGCAGAGAGGGACAGGAGCTGGATAAACGGACACAAGAAATACAAAGTGGAAAGGAGAAGTGTACTGTCGCATCACAGGGAGGGTCACATAAATAATGTGTCATACAAAAACTCACTTGAATTGTAAACTTTCATTTAAAGCACAATTTAAAACAAAGAAAGCTAATGTTAAATTGCTACATATTATAAATGAAAGAACTCATTATTCCAGCACTCAGGTTATGGCTACTGGTTTTAATTCCTTCTTATAGCATACCTGAATTGGAGACATCTTTAGGAAATTCATCAATTACCATGAGACAAAAAGTACACAAAGTTGCTAATGAGACGGAAAAACAACAGTGATCTCTGATCTCATAAACCAAGTTGACATGAGATAACAGAATAGACTTAGATGTTTTATCAGCTCAAGAAAGCATAGTCTGGGCTACAGAGAAGAAACACGCAGTATTAGACTGCAAAGTACTCGGTTATACACGGTAACATCCTTAAAAACATGAGATCGTATTTGGTTGGTTACCATCACAAATAAGTACATGGGCTAGATCACTGCAAGGAATAGTAATATTCTCAGTCTGCATCCTGAGAGTATTAGGCATAATTAAATTTATCTTCTACTGTCTACACACTTAAAAGGCACAAGAAGGTCACAGGCTAAAATGTTGTACAAAGAATCTGCTCATTTTGATTTTGGTGATGTGATTAAGATCTGGTGAAGAACCAGACGGTAACCAGTGGAAAACCAACACGTGAGTTTAAAGATCCTGCCAAGGTCACCATCTAGGAGCTTGATTGAGTCCAGGTATTGATCACTGCTGTAGTATCTCCAATGTTTAATCAAAAGAAGGGAACGATTCAGGAAATACCACTGGCGTTATTACTGCCTGTCCTTGATCACACAGAATTTGACCCAGCTGAGCTGAGCTCAAAAGGACTCACAAGGACACATCAACTGGGCCCTGAAATATAGAGACAACAGCTAGGATAATCTCGAAAATATCTTTAGGGATTCTCTCACACGCCAGTCAAACAGAACACAAAAGACCTGCCACTCTCTTTTTCTGTTAGCATTTAGTGAATAGAAGGTTTGTTGGACCAAGGAAGACCCTCCTGACCGTCGTTACTGAAACCTGTACAGACGATCAATGATCACTAAGAAGCCAAGCCAAGCCAAGTGCTGTAGAGTCAGATCGTTAAGAAAGACAACTCAAAAAGTAAGGTAGCAGTTTCTAGCCAATCTGTGCAAAAGTGAAGTTTCAATGGGTTTGACCATTTTGTAATGTTAATATATACTGATGCTTATGCTGACATCCCTTGGACTTGGGCAGACATGGCTGTGGCAGCATGCTTGTCCTTCATCCCACTCTTGCCTAGTCTATAATATTGCCTGAACTCAGAAAGACACGGCTGTGGCAGCCTGCCTGTCTCTTTCCCATTCTGGCTTATTCTGTAATATTTCTTGGACTCAGCAGACACAGCTGTGGTAGCATGCTTGTCTGTTTTCCCATTCTCATCTATTCTTTAATATTCCTTGGACTCAGGCAAGACATAGTTACGGCAGCATGCTTGTCCATTTTCTCATTCTTGCTTATTCTGCAATATTTCTTGGACTTGGGTAGATACGGCTGCAGTAGCATGCTTGTCCACTTTTCTACTTGTCTATTCTGTTCATTTCCTTAGACTCGGGCAGATGTGGTTCTGGCAGCATGCTTGTGCACTTCCCACTTCTGACTTTTTGAATATATGCCAAACAAAACTTTCTTTCTGCTTTACTAAATTTTGTGGCGCTTTTACCCTATAACAGATACCAAGCGTCCCTGCTATGGCACTCTCTACCTCTATGCTGGGTTCAATAATTCATTGTAATGGCCACACAGAACTCACAGACTGTACTTTCAATTACAGTATTTATTTGGGAAGTAATGGATTACCATTTAGGATACAGTTCCTTGGTCAGGTCAGCCTCTCCTCAGCTGTGCCCAAAGGCAGGCCTCTCTCTGGCCCTTAGCCCTGGTTCTGCCTGTGTTACAAAGCTCCTTAGCTCCACCAATGCATGCCCAGAGACACCTCACTCTGCCAGTAATTCTTGGCCTGAAAGGCAGTGAGCTCTCTAACTCTGTGGGTTGGCATGTCTAGCTCCACTGAGAAGTGCCCAGAGGCAGCCTACTCTGCCAGCAAGTCTCTTGCCTAAAGGTGATCAGTTTTCTTGCTCTGTGGGCTAGGAAGACCACCACATTTTCTCTTGCCAGTCTCCTGGTTCTGTTGCCCCCATTTGTCTACTGCTGCTTCTTGTGGTCCCATGCTGTCTCTGGTGTTACAGTTTGCTGTCTCAGTTTCCTGGGTCTAGGAGGTTCTCAGCTCAGAGATCCTGGGTTCAAAGGATGTGCTTAGCTCCCACCTTTTCTTCTTGGTAATAGTCTGGTCTCCCTCTGCTCTTGGATTGGTGTCTTTTAGGCCTATCAGGATAGCAGAACTGACCATTCCCCTTGTTAGGGTCCCACATACCTTATTTGAATGGCCACACCCAATGTACCTATTTGCATTATTAGCAACTTAGCCACTCCCCTTGGTATATCATAAGCACCTAATTTTTGCATATTCCTATCCAGTCACTGCTAGGAGTTACAACCCATGGTGAGAAAGGCCTTATGAAAGCAATCCATCACACTGTAGTCTGGAAAACAGAAGTAAGTCCTTCATACTTTTGTGCAGTTATGATAGAATCTTAGAAATGTTTTCCCAAAATACGTTCAGAGTGCAAATACTACAATCTTCTTGGGATGCATGCTTGGGAGAACATACAGCTCCCTTCCTCACCCTACCCACCACCATACATATATTAGCTTCTACATTTAGAATGGAACTCTGGATTCCCCCAGCCCTGAGATTACATAGTTTAATTAGTCAGGAAAACAGCAATAGTAAATACATATCACTGAGAATCTATATCAGGTGCAGTTACTGGATGGTCCAGCAGTTAATGTGCCTGGCTGCTAACGAAAAGCTTCAAGGTGCAGGTCTATCCAGAGGTATCTTGAAAGAAAGATCTGGCAATCTACTTCTGAAACATTAGCTATTGAAAACTCTACAGAATATAGTCGCACTCTGACATACATGTGTCTCCATGGTTTAGAATCGACTTGATGGCAACTGGTCATTCCTGGATGGTATGAACAGTTAAGCACCCAACTACTAACTGAAAGAGGGTGGTTCAAATCCACCCAAAGTTGCCTAGGAAGACAGGCATGGGGATGCTTCCAAAAGATCCTGGCTTGAAAACCCTATAGAGTCGAATACTCTGCAACACGTGGGGTCCACATGAGTCAAAACTGACTTCATGGCCACTGGTCTAAGTTTTTGTTTTTTGGTTGCTGTGACAGATAATCCAAGCTTTTTGTTTCTGCTCCCTGTTATGATACCTTAATTCTGATGGGAGGAGAAATCAAAGGAGACAGACATCCAACTAGTCACTCTGTTTCTTTATAAACAACAGAATTTACTGAGGGAAGGACTTGTTACTTCTGATTAAAAATAAAGTTCTTAAGCTCCATAGCAACTGATAATTGAGTCCTTTGGCCAAACGTATTTCAGAAATCCAATTAGTGATCCTGAGAAAAGAGTTTCTTTTTTTTAACTTGCTTTGCAAATTCTTATTCTTTGGGACAAGCTATGCTCAAGACAGGCATGGGTGTGTGTGCTAAAGAAAAGACAAACAAACAAGCAAAAAGGAAAACCTCCACCTTGTTTTACAATGCTCCTAAAATAAGAAAACTGCATAACTGTGGCCACCCAGCAAAAGGCCCCTCCTCGGTTGCAAAGCTAATTCTTTAACAGCTGCGAGAGCTGACTTCTTGGCATATGCTTGAGCAGAAAATTTATTGCATGGCGCACGATCTCATTGGGTATGCAAGGTAAATAGACTCATTAAGAATGTTTCATGAAGAAACATTACTGTTCCAACAAGGTCGCAGAGGTGAACAAGGTACCAGAAAGAGGTTAAAGGCAGTGATCCGGAAACTGACAAGAGCCTCAGCTGAACTTTCTGTGCTTTCCCAATTTCTAGCAGGAGTCTCAATAAGCTCAAACTGATAAGAACCAGTCAGATGCCAGAATGCACACTGGCTAGAGGAAACCCTCCGGAAGACCCCGTGGCTGCACCACCGCACACAGGCAGGCTGACTCGAGCAGTGTCCACCTTAAACATGCATGATATATAAAAATAACAGTTTACAAAACAGATACATTAAGGGATTGTTAACTGTAGAAACACACATTTTTTTCTCTTCAAAAGTATTTAGTAGATGTGTTCAATAAAGCTCTCTATAATTTATAAAAAGTTGTTTGCAGACCATTGTGACTGGGAGCACAACAGATAGTCCCAGATAGAAAGGGAGAAAGACATAAAACAAACTTCATATTCCCAAAAAAGAACACGCTTATGAGACTGGTAGAAACTAAAGGAACTCCTGACAGTACTGTCTTGGGATATCCGTTAAGTCTAGAACTGAGGCCCGTGCTGAAGGTCACCTTTCAACCAAATAATAAATAAGCTTATGAAACGAGCGGTATCACCCACAAGCACCTGCTCCTTGGAATCATCATCTCTGAGACCAGCTGTCAATATTTACCCTAAAGCAAAGACGACAAGGCAAGGTGGGGCAGGGAGGCCCGATTAGTGTCAGTAGAATCACCAGAATGGAAATAATGAGGATGATGACATACTGTGAAAAATGTAACTGCAGTCACTGAACAATATATATAGTAATTTAGGTTAAATGGAAACCTAACTTGCTGTGTAAACTTTCACCAGAAATACAATAAAATAAAAATAATTTCTAACAAAGCTGTTTGCACGCTACTTTTAAGGCATACTTCAATTACTCCGCTTCTTTCTTTAACTCTTTGCTTTGACTTTACCTGAGTGGCACTGGTCCCTTGGGATTATATGCTATGATCTAACATTTTAGAAATATCCCGAGAATTCTAAGGCAACTAAGAAAGTCACCTAAATTTAATTTCAGAACATTTTATTATTATTTGTGCATATAAGAAATACACAGTATTAATAAAGAATGAAAAATACAGACTAGAGAAGTTTCATCTCTAATCAATTTTCTTCAAAATATTTCATATTCTTAGTTCAATATTTTATATAAAACAATGATAGCTCTATCACTATAGTTTTAATTTTTGAAAGATTACCACTTAACTGTATATTTTATACCAAGTCACCTTACTTTTAAAAAGTCTTAAGCACTGTTTTACATTATTTACATGAAAGGTAAACTACATTTTAGTTGAGACTGCCCATGTTCAGATTATAACTGAATGTTATTAAAATCTCATAGTGGGAAAAAGAACTGGTGAGCCAGACAATGGAAAAGGAAATAATAATCTCATGAATTCAAACAAAAAACGTATCTTTCACAATCGGGATAACATAAAAAATGTTCCGTATTTCTGAGGTACCACTGACTCCGTTAATAAGAACACTGCACAAATACAAAACAAACCCCCCCCAGCATATTACAAAAATCTTTATGTTGACAGTGTTATAAAAAACATGAGTATCACAAGTACATGTAAATGACTTAACAGGATGCTATTCAATTTCGGTAAAAAAATTAAACAGGCCTGAGGAAAGAGAAAACAAATGGCAATGTTCGTAGTGTTTATGCTTTTTAAATAAATATTACTCCACATTTTATTCCACTGACATTATCAGAATGAGTCTAAATTAAAACTTTATAGTAGCTAGTGATACATGTGCTTGACAAAAAAAAAAAAAAAAAAAAGGCATTATTTTTGTAGACTCTTTTCAGGATCCAGGCTGTAATGGTCTGCAAACTTCCAGATAAAAGTGAGCCAAACCAAATGGCCTTTATTGAATAAGTGATTTCTCTCGCATTTGCTTCTCATTTTTTAATTTTTTTTGTTTCAGCTTTTCTTTGCACACAGGATTGGGGCTGAAACATCTTGGGGCAGTTTTGATGATGTCTTGTGTTGGCAGTTTCCCCATCACTGCTGAGCAAGGACCTTCTTAATTAATGGTCTGGCAGTGACCAGAGCCGTGCCAGGCTGCAGACAAACATGCATGCCTGACCTGCTCAGCTCTGTTTATAATACTAACTGCTCTTTTTTCGTTTGGTATTCTGCCACAGTGTAAATTCCAGAGCTTTGGTGACTCTCTCAAAATCTAATTCAGCACAGCAGGCTGAACCAAAGCATCTTTAAAAAAACATGATTTCCATCTCAGTTTCAGAAGTATTCATATTTATATCATTCAGCCAATACCAAAGAAGAAAAAAAAATTCAAAAGAGAATTTAAGGACGTTCTTGGTAAAACAAACAAACAAACAAACAAAAAAACACTATTTTCAACAAATTTAGTATTAAATAGCTGTTATTTTAAGTTACTCCTTATACTCTGTATTTTCTCTTTTTTATATGAGATTGAATCACAGACTTACATGGAAACAAGTCAGTCCTTCCCCAAAGCCAGCATTTCCTTTGACCAACAGGTGGACATATAATTCTCATGCAGTGTTAACAATCAAATTGTAAATTTTGAGAATACGGTGAATGACATGGGCTTGACCATCAAAGCCTTGTGAATGTAATTCAATACTTGACACCACACGGGAGGTCAGAACATGAACTGAAGCTGTTTAAGGTAGTATCCACTGTAGGATGAACAAGCACCTTGTCTAAGTGTCAGGCGGCATTTGGAAGGACAACCCTTATCAACTACCACTAGTTATTCTTATCTCACTTCCTTCACGGACCAGCACAAAACATAAAGAAACCTTTCCGGTGAGTCAATATTTCCTAACACTTGTCATGCATTAGTTTTGTTAAGAAATCACTCACAGGAATCATTTTCAATATTGCTAGCTGTTAGAGTCCATGGTTTTTAAAGACATGGTTCATTTGTTTAAAAAATGCATAATTTTAAATTGGCAAAGAGCCGCTGTCAATCATCTTCTTATGGGTAAGACATATAGTACACTACAAAATAGGGAGGCAGCTACTAGGAATTTTGGTCAGAAAGTCTATCAGAAACACTACTCAGCTACTCTGGAAACCTAAAAAAAAACCATTACTCTAGCAACTTAGGAGGACCAAATACGATGATGCTTAACTTCAGTTTTGTCCAGAACTACATTTTAATTTTCTCTCCACCTCCTCTGACTCAACGGCACTTGGCTTTGGCTCCACCTCCTACCAAAAGCTAGGTATTAAAGGCTTAAAAGTAAAAGAATATAATTGAGGAGTTCAATTAAGGAAAGGCCTAAAAAATAAAGAAAAGCCAAAGGCTAGAAACTAGAAAACTGAGGTCATCAAACTGTTTCACAAATGTGGCCCACCCAGATGATTTTCTTAGAAGGGAGCTTATTTGAGGGGTTTAGTCGAAATGCAGAATCCTGAGCCACCCACATTGTACATGTTAAAACAGCTAAAGTGGAGTCTGGGAGTCTTTCTTTTTCACAAATTTCCCAAAAGATTTTTGTCCACTTGGAAACTGAGCATTACCAATGCAGAGAGTATGGATGAGATTAGAGAAAGAGGGAGAAACTGAGGATCTGGGAAAAGATTCTTTAAAAAAATGAAAGAAAGAAAATTAGAAAGAATGATGTGAGAAAAGGAAGAAAGAAGAGGAAAAACAAAGACAGAAAGAATAGCAAGTATAAAAATATGATCTACAGCAGCACAACTGACAAAGTGCACATAAATCTTAAGCGAAGTCTGTTAAAAAGGAAGACTCCTGGGCCCCCTTGTAGATGTTCTGACATGCAGAGCTTGAGAGGTCCAAGATTCTGCCCTCCTTGTAGCAGGGGGTTGTCCTATGCTCTTAAGGTGTTCAGCAGCATCCCTGGCCTTCACCCACTAGATGCCAGTAGCACCCCTTCCCAAGATGTGATAATGGAAAAATGTCTCCAGACTCTGCCAAGTATCTCCCAGGGAGAGGGAGAACTGCCCCTGGTGGAGAACCACTGGTCTAAGCTAAGAAAGTTGTTAAAAACAAGAACAGTCAGGGTGGAAAAATAATTAAATCATTTGACTGTTAAAAAAAGGTAAATCAAATGGGAATTTAATTTGCTGAAGTAAGAGACATGCTAACTAATCATGTTCCTACAGTGAGTTTCCTTTAGAGCTGAAAACCAACCCCCTACCATCAAGTGCATTCCAACTCACAGTGACCCTATATGACACCAAAGAACCATCCCATAAGGTTTCCAAGTCTGTAAATCTTCACGTAAGCAGGCTGTTAGATCTCTTCCCATGCAATTGCTGGAGGGTTTGAACTGTCAGCCTTTCTGTTAGCAGTTGAGATCTCAGCACTACATTGTCAGGGCTCCTTTCCTTCATAACAAAAGTCATAAACTGGGAAGTGGGATAAGCGTAATGAAATACGATGCAGTTCTCAAACTATGGCACATTTCACACAAAAATTGATTTGACATCTCTCTCCTCCACCCAAAAAACTCCTCAAACCTAACAGTACCTACCTGCTTTTGCCCATGGCGACAAATGGCTGCAACTGAGTGCTGGCTACTCCCTTTACAGAGAGCCCTGAAGTTTGTCAGCCATATAGATAGGTGAATTCTATACAAAATTCCTCAGTGTTATAAAAAGTTAGAACCTACCCATGTACTCGTTTAACTGCGGTGGCTTGTCTGCTGCTATGGTGCTGTAAACCAGGCCACCAGTATTTCACATACCAGTAGGATCACCCTTTATGGACAGGCTTCCATGGAGTCACCAGGGAAAGACAGACTAGGAAGTAGAGCCTGGTGATCTGCTTCTGGAAACTACTCAATGAAAACCCTAGGAATCCTGGCAGAACATTGTCCAAAATAGTGCTGGAATATGAACCCTTTAGGCTACATAATAGACTTAAACACACCAACGACTTTGGGGATGGCACAGAACTGACTCAAAGGCAACCGATGACAAGAAGTGTATACACTCAAAACTTATGTTCAGTTTCCTAGAAACACAAATCTTATAAACAATGCTGTAGTTTTAAACTACCAACAGAATTACAACCAACACAAAGCACACTGGAGAAACAGGCTGTAAACGCAGCGTCAGGTTGGTAACTCACAGAGCAGCCCACCACACCCACAGAGTGTACATACTGACTGACAGGTACGTATCCCATACTTTATTACACTCATGAAAAAAGAGCAATGACTGATGGGTTTCAACCTACCTTCTCACCTCAAAATTCAAGGTAGGCTTTACACAATGAAGTTCATTCCTAACCATCTACTAAAAAGAATATTTGTTCCTGTGATAAAACAGAGTCCCCCACACATCCCTTCAGCTGTGTTTGCTGGCAGTGCTCACCGTGGTCAACTTCCTGCTGCTACCACCTGGTCTACCACACCCCTAGGTTCACAGCTTATTTCTCGTCTTCGGAGTCCCACCTCTCTCCCTATCCTATGTATGGTCAGCCTGTGCCTGGCCCATTTAAATACACAATAAACCTGACTATGAGTGGAGGAATTTCCAGGCACAACCTGTACAGGGTTAGTTCAATCACAAATGGAGTTTTACACTGTTCAGCCAGTTTGGCACACATTTTTCTCATGGATTAAGGCTCCCTATGTTTTCCCTGGTAACATTCTCCTTTCTAAGCTGACAGGGTTCTGTCTCCCAGAAGTGAGACTGGAAGGCTGTCCTTGTGTGTACGGTGGCCATGAACATGGCATGGCTTTTTCCTGCTCTATTCACCTTGTTCCCCAAACATGAGCTGAGCACTTCTGTCAGTTTTGGTAAATTTGGGGGAAGATGAGTTCTTCTTTCCTAAATTCAGTACATACCTCCCACTCTGACCTGAGGTCATAGATGTTAAGGAAACCACAGATTCCACTGATACCGTTAATAATTCTTATGCTTTACTCCCCTAATCTCAACTGAAACTTCCTCTCAGCCTGTTCATCTGTGTTTTGCTTCACTGGTTTGCTTTTCTTTTCATTAGCTCTGACCCTTGCTTTTTTTTTTCCCCCCCATTTATTTTGGAAGCTTGTACCTCTAGCCCCTTCACTCTAGATCAATTTATCCTAATGTCTCTTGACCTTGAATTTAAGATTGCACTAGAGACCATTAGGTCAGGGCTAGAATCCCTACCTTAACAGAAGCAACAGGTATTCTAATATTCCATTCTCCCACACTAGTGACAAAACATGTAACTAAGTGTAATCAAGAAGCTCAAATATTACCAACAATTCCTCATCAAGAAACTAGATAGGGGAAACATTTTGTGCACAGATTGTCATTTAAGAAGTTGACAAATTATACTATGTAAACCAATATTAGGATCCAGATTAAGCATGCTTTGTGAAACTACCTTTCAGTAGGAAAGGAAAATACAATACACTAGAACTTTCTCAATATATCAGCCTTGTAACTATGTTATGGGCCTGATTTTAAAATAAAGTCTTTTACATGTTTAATAACTGTACAGATAAACTTAAGATTTTTGTTAACTTCAGCTCAGTAGTTGTCATGGACTAAACTGTATCCCCTCAAAAAACATATGTAGCCATTTGGATAGCCCATGATTCCTAATATTGCATGATGCTGTAAACTCTGCCTCTATGATGTTAATGAGACAGGATAGGCTACAGTTGTGCTGGTGGAGCAGGACTCAGAGTATAATATTATTAATGTGCCTTGAGGCAATCTCTTGGGATTTAAAAGAAAGGAGCGAGCAGAGAGTTGGTGATCTCAGACCACAAGGAAGGAAGCAGTGCTGGGAGCACATTGAGTCCTTTGGAATGGGGACGCCTATGGCTCAGAAGCTCCCAGTCCAAGGAAAGATTGAAGACAAGGACCTCCCTTCACAGTCAACAGAAAAAGACTTCCCCTGGAGCTGATACTCTGAATTTGAACTTGTAGGCTTCTGGACCATAATAAAATAAACTTCTCTTTTTAAAGCCATCCCTTTGTGATAATTTTGTTATAGCAGCTACATAACTAAGACAGTAGTGCTCTAACAAGGGTTAACTGCATGCTCACTCACTCATTCTTATATTCAACAGACATTAGTTTATTAAAAACATCTACTTGTGTGAGGTAGCCTGGATATGAAAACAATCCTGTCCCTAAGAAGTTCAAAGACTATTTAGTAACAAATACCTACACATAAATAATTATGTGATGAGAGCTATAATAAAGACTTTGGAAGCACAAAAAAGCACTAGTCAACCAATTCATCTAAGTCACAAAAAGATTAACATAAAAATCTTTACTAAATTATATATACATATAACATATTTACATCATCTAAAATGGTATAAAAAGACCTGCCTGTGAGGGTGTTTTAGTCAGCTAGGGCTGCTCTAACAGAAATACCACACAGTGGATCTCTCTAACAAAGGAAGGTTTATTGTTATACAGTCTGGTAGGCTACAAGTCCAAATTCAGGATGTCCACTCCAGGGGAAAGCTTTCCCCCTAGTCGGCTCTGGAGGAAAGTCTGGTATTGCATCAGTCTTTGTCCAGGGAGCGACTTGGTGCAGGAATCTCAGGTCTGAAGGACGTGCTCTTCTCCCGACGCACGCAGCTTTCTTGGTGGTGTGAGGTTTCCAATTCCCTGCCTGTCTCTCTTTCCTTTTATCTCTTCTAGGATGAAAGCATAAAGGGTGGGCAAGCCATACTCCAGGGAAACTCCCTTTACAGTGGAGCAGGGAGGTGATCTTATAAAGGGATTTACTGTCCCACCCTAATCCTTTAACAGACAGCATAGGAAAACTACAAAATGAAGGACAGTCGCAAGATACTGGGAATCACGGCCCAGCCATATGGCTACACATATTTTGGGGGAGTCACAATTCAATCCATGACAGAGGGGTATGCTTAATCCAGAAGTGATGAGTTTTTCGAGACAGACTGGAAATGAGTAACACTTACAGGGTCTGACAAGTCTGCAAACTTAACTGTTCTAAGTGCTCCAGACCTCACTGCTGAATATCACTATGGTCACCTTTGAAGTCCTCCCCTTGGGAAGCTATGTACTGATGCCAGTGCCTAGTCCACCTGCAGAGCAATTTGGGAACTCTTTCTCTAACGGCGATTGTGCACCATGGCACAGTGGCCAGTTGGAGGGAGTTTTTAGCCAGTAAACAAAGAACTCTATTGGAACACCCTTCTTACTCACCTGATCTGGCCCAAATGACTTTTTTCTTTACCCGAAGACAAATGAAATATAGAAAGGAAGACATGTTAACAACATTCAGGACATCAAGGGTAATACAAGGACACACGGCTGGCCATTCTAAAAAAAGAGTTCCACAACCGCTCTGAAGGATGGACTAGGCACTAGCTTCCTAAGGGGCGTTCTTCACAGATGACCCTGGTGATATTCAGCAATGAGGTACGCAGCCCATTTTCTAGGAGGAGTTTGTGAACCTAACTGCCAGTCCTGGCACTAGCATCGGGAAGGAAATGGTAGGCCATTTAAGAACTGAGTGAACCAAAGCACAACTAGAAGTCTGTAAGCAAGAAATCAGAGTGGTTTCAGGGAATGGTAGGGTAGTGTCAGGGGATACCCAGAAAGCGGCCTGAAGTGCGTGAGCACATGGTTGTCATTGTCAGTTGCTGCTAAGTCAATTCTGGCTCATGATGACCCTATGTGTACAAAGTAGAACAGTACTTGACACAGATGGCCAGAATCAGTGTACCAAACACAAACCAAATACACTACTACTGAGTCAATTCCGACTCATAGTGACCTTACAGGACAGAGTAGAAATGCCCCATAGAATTTTCCAAGAGGTGCCTGGAGGATTTCACACGCCAACCTTTTTAGTTAGCATCTATACGTAGCACTTAACCACTACACGAGCAGAATCAGTGTGGCAGCTAGAAATTAGAGAGACCATACATGTCACTGGACAAAGGTCATTTCATATCTAGTAGCAAAGTAATGCTCCCCCAAAGAAGTTCCTCTCCTAGTCCTCAGAACCCATGAATGTGTTGCCTTACATGGCAAGAGACTCTGTAAGATAAGGGTTTTTCAATCCTAGATTATCTGAACCACCCAAATCAAATCCACTGCCATCGAGTCAGGTCTGACTCATAGTGACCCTAGATATAACCAGAGACCCTTATAAGTAGGCAACAGAGAAAAGAGCATCAGTCAAAGAAGAATACATACAGCAAAAAGCAGAAGGGTGACTGCTGTGATTGTTGACTATAAATACGGAAGGGGACTGTATACCAAAGGATAGAGACCAACCTCTAGAAGCAAGGAGAGGCAAGGAAATGGACTGTCTCCCAGTGACTCCACAAAGCCTTGTTGAAATCTTGATTTTGGCCTAGTGAGGCCCATTTTGTACTCCTGACCTCTAGAAATGTTAGATAATAAGTGTGTTTTTTAAGCCGCTAACCTGGAGAAAATTTCCTACAGCAGCAATAGGAAACAAATACACAGAGAAATACAGGCACCTTCCTCTTGGCCTTCTGATATGTCTAGTGGAAATGGGAGGCCACTGCTGTGGCTAAAAGTATGGCCCTACCACTCCAACCAGCAAAGCTGATTTAGCAGAATCCTACAGTCCTGAGCCAGCAGAGAGCCCAGGCAGGGGAAGTTGCAGATGGTGTAGAGGGTGCAGTAGGGCAGATGGGAGAGTCATTCCTAGGAGTGGCCCAGGGCCTTTTCAGGGGCCATGATGTGAGGTCAGAATGAGAAAAGCTGTGTGTGCATGTGGTTTCAAAACAAACTAGCATTGTGGTGAATGCTTCATGGTCAGTCATGGCATCCTATTTACTTTCAATTTCAAATAACCTAAGAGGAAATTTTGTGCTTTTTTTTTAATTAAAAAAGAAAGTAAGTCAAACATTTTGAGAAAAAGGGAACTACTGGACAGCAAAGACTAGAGAAGGGATACCTAGAGTAAGCCTTACATTAAATAAAGCTAAATCCATTTAACTTTTCCCTTTGTTCTGAATCTATTTTCAGCTCCAGAATATTTCATGACATCACTTATGCACTATGTAAAAGCCAGAAAAAGGAGCCACGATGGCAGACTAGGCACACGTCTCCTCAATTCCCTCTGAGAACTAAGGCCTGGAATGATACGTGAATGGAGCAGCGTGGACATTCTTAGAGCCCTAGGATCTAGCATAGCATTGTCAGATTGGACTATGTGCCAGTAAACTGGAAACTACCTCTTTAGCACCAGGAAACACACAGTGAGTCAGCTTAGCTCAGCTGACTCACGTTTTGGAGGACTGCAGGTACTGATGCCTTCTTTGTTATTTGGAAGGAGGGGCTGGGCATGAGCCAGCCAATATGCTGAACTGCAGTGCTTAGCCAACGCCAACAGCATATATATATACCCAAGTAACCCAAGTGCCATGAGTCGGATGTGACTCAATATATATATATATATATATATAGCACAGCAGAGGCTGTGCTTGGGGTAGCCACATATTGAGAGCCCAGCTGTTGACTGAGGGCACCGCTGCCCCTCCACCCTCTCTTTCTGAGCTGCACCACAGCCTTTACTATTTCACAGTGGCAAGGGCAGCTCAAGCACAATGTCATCTTGCTCAGTAGGGAGGTGAGGTTACCCAACCAGAGGTCTTAGTGGGCGCTAATTCCCAAGCTGAGAAGGAGTACCTGACCAGGAAGTGCTTATCCAGCAGAAAAGCTGTGTTTAGGACAGTGGTATCTCATGGGCAGGGCCCAGCAAAGGATGGCAGCAAAGCTGTAATGGCCCTTCTACTTTGACCTACTTCATAGCATCTGTGGAGGGCTTATGAGGTGCTTTCATTGTTAGCCAGAAGCCTTGGGGTCTGCCACATCCGAGGGCCTCTGGCAGCTTCTGGAAAGCTCCTCCCTTAGCAGTAAAGTACCTGTTTAAATTAACACCACCTGGAGAACTGACTTTTGAGTGGCCCAGTGGCATCTCCTCTACCTTTCACTGATTCACATCACAGTGTCAAATGACCCCCCTTCAATGTGACTCTGTAAGTAGGGTGCTGTCTTTGCCATCCAGGAGGTGGAACTGGCCACCCAAGAGAGTCCACCTGGGGCCAGTCACTAGATTACACAGAGGTGGTAGGTGACCAACTCCTCTCTTAGAACTACAACTCAGCTTCTGTTGAAAAACTTTCTGCAGAAAAACTAAACAGCCTCTAGATGGGCACAGGCAATAATCAATTGCTAACCATTTAAAGAAACACTTCACCATGGTGTCGGAAAACTCCCAAAATAAAAAAATCAAAAAACTTACAAGATGAAGAAACCTTTCAGAAACTATCAAAGGTTAAATACAAAAGAGTGATATACAGAGCCTCCCTAGAGAATAAACAAAATGCAATGGAACAAAACAAAAAGTTAAGCAAGCTATTTGAACTGATGGAACATCAACCATCTGAAATCCAACAGATCAATAATAAAATTAGAGAACTGGACAATTCAATCCAAAGCTAAAAGAGCAGAATTGAAGAAATGGAAGTCAGAGTTAGTGAACTTAAGGACAGAGTAAATGACACTAGCATTTATGAGGACAAATCAGAGAAAAGAAATAAGAAAAATGAAGAAGCATTAAGAAACATGTGGGACTCCTAAAAGGAATAATCTATGAATAACTGGAGTTCCTAAACAGGGAGGGATATCTGAAAACACAGAGTATTGCTGTTGCGTTGCTGACAGAAAATGTCCCTGAAATTATGAAAGAAGAGACAACAGATTTCCAAGATGCATATTGAACACCACAAAAATTAGATCCCAAAAGAAGGACACCAAGACATAATCAAAATTAATAAAATGAAACACAAGCAGAGGCTCTTACAGACAGCGAAGCTCAAAGCAAAGTTAACATTCAGAGGGAAGGCCTGAAGGATTCTGTCTGTCTTCTCAGCAGAAACCATGTTGGCTAGGAGGCAGTGCGATGACACATTCAAAACCTTGAAGAAGAAAAACTTCCAACCAAGAATTATATATACTGCAAAACTGACTCTCAAATATGAAGATGAAATTAAGACATTCACAGAGAAACTGAAGCTTAGAGACTTTGTAAAAACCATACCCAAACCATAAGAAATACTGAAAGAAGCTCTTTGCTTAGAAAAACAAAAACATGCAGTGTTTACTTAAGGACGCAATGCAGGGCACAGAATCTAGAATCCTACTCATCAAGGGAAGCCACAAAGCTCAATTGAAGCTACAATACTAAAAGAAGTGGACTAACAATCATATTACAAAAATAACTATCACATCACTACACTAAAAATAGGGATATATTAAAGTAGTCATAGTTCTTTCAGATGGAAAAGAAACTAAAAAGACATGAAGTTAAAATCTGATTTAAACTCAGAATACTAAGGGTTACCATAGGGGTAGTCACAAAGCGTAATACCAAGGCAACATATCAAAACAAGAATACAAATCACCTACAGAAGTATAATACCAAGGCAACATATCAAAACATGAAACACAAAGCCAACACTGAAAAGATGAAAAGCCAACCCATAAAGAATGACCCAGAACAGAATATTAAGTGCAACACAGAAGAAGCAACACAAAAATAAATGCATCGAAAGGACAGCACTAAACACACAAGGACTTCCATCTGGAGCTGACAAGGTAGAGAACCTTCCCCTGGAGTGGACATCCCGAATCTGGACCTGTAGCCTACTGGACTGTGTAAGGATAAACGTTCCTTTCTTAAAGCCATCCACTGGTGGTACCTCTGTTAGAACAGCTCTAGCTAACTAAGGGACTGGAAAAATTGGATATCCATTTGCAAAAAAATGAAACAAGACCCATATCTCACATCTTACACAAAAACTTAACTGAAACTGGATCAGAGACATAAAAATTGAACCTAAAATGACAAAGATCATGCAAGAAAAATTAGGGTCAGCAATGGAAGTTTTACTATTGAGTTTTGACAGACTTCAAAATCTAACAAAGCACAATCAACAAAAGAGAAACGGGAACTACTACGAATCAAACACTTTTACTCATCCAAAGACTTTATCAAAAGAGTTAAAAGATCATCTACAGAATGGGAAAAAAAATACTTGGCAACTATATGTTGGACAAACATCTGGTCTCCATAATCTACAAGGTACTCCAAAATATCAATCAGAAAAAGGGAAATAAGCCAATTAAGTGATGGACACAAGAGATGGACACACACTTCACCAAAGAGGACATCCAGGCAGCCAAAAGACACTTGAGGAAATGCTCCCAATCATTAGCTATTAGAGAAATTCAAATCAAAACTACAATGGGATACCATCTCACCCCAGCAAGGTTAGCCATGATCCAAAAATCACAAAACAACAAATGCTGGAGAGGCTGTGGAGAGATCGGAACTCTCCTACACTGCTGGTAGAAGTACAAAATGGTACAACCTTTTTGGAAAGCAATTTCACACTTCCTTAAAAAGCTGGAAATAGATATACCATTTGATCCAGTACTCCCATGGCATGGAATTTATCCTACAGAAACAAAGGCTGCCACATGAACAGATACATGCACACAATGTTCACTGCAGCACTGTCCACAGTAGCAAAAAGATGGAATCAACCCAGATGCTGATCAACAGATGAATGGATATGATACATATACTCAATGGAACACTTCTCAATGATAAAGAGCAGTTATAATTTTAGGAAGTATCTCATAAGCTGGTTTCAATTGTAAGACATTATGCTGAGTGAAATCAGTCAGCAGCAAAAGGACTAAATATTTTATGAGACTCCTACTCTAAGGACTTAAAAATAGAGTTATGTACAGAAGAAAAGACTTTTTGACAGTTGCATAGGGGGGAGAGAGGGAGAAGCCTGGTCCTAAATTAGACAGTTGATAGAAATTTGGTTGGGTGAAAGCAGTGACTGCACACAGTAGAACATAGATAAACGTAACTGGACTTCAACATAAACTGAAAACTCTTCTAATTCTAATCCAATATTGCAAGGATAGAGTAGCAGGGGTGGGTGCTGGGGACTATGCCCTTGGGGGACATTGTGACCAATTGGCATAACTAGCCTACTGATAAGATAGTCTTCTGCACCCCATATTGATGAGTGGCATCTGGGGTCTTAAGAGCTAGCAAGCTGCCATCTGAGGTACACCAAATGCTCCCAACTCATCCAGAACAGATAATGACAGAGAACAACAAAGACACGAGGAAAAAAGCCCAGGAGACAGAAGGACCCATGTGAATGGGTGACTGTATCAGCATGTGACTAGAAGAACCAGATAGTGCCTGGTCACCACCAGAAACAGCTGTGATGGGACATACAATGTTGAGGCACACCTCAAGAACTCTACTCAAGGACCATAACTGATGGTCCAATGCCATGGGGGTTCCCTTGGGAGCATGGCCCCTAGACCTGCCGCTGCCCCTGACCAGAAAACACTACTGAAGTCAACTCTTTGGACAAAAATGGACTGGATTTGGTGACACAGTGTGACCATGTGATGTGTGTGCTTTATGGTTCTGTGCATTTATAGGATGGTATCCTAGTGGTCTCTTTCTGGATGAGAGAGGAGACGGTAGAGAGGAGGGGACAAGAGATTTTTAAGAGGATACAACATACACAGAATGAAAAAGGAGGTGTGTGCTGTCACCAGGTAAGAAAAGCAGAAGGAGCTGCAGACTGGTGGGCATGCAAATTTAATTTGGATTGTATACTTCCACTTAATCACAATGAAAAAATAAATTTTTATGAAAGCAAGATAAGAACTTTACCCATAAAACACTAGTAAACCAACAAGAGTGTCACCATAGCAATAGCTGAAAAAGTTTGATATGACCCAAGCTATCTCTACTGAGCAAGGATGGAGAAGTGGACCAAGAGGTGATTTCCTCTGCAGAACAAAGTATATACAGGGGAATGGAAAGGTTGAGGGTATGGAAGACACCACATACACAGACATTTCCTTTGAAATCTCAAGCTACTACAAGGCAGTAGAAATTTGGACTCAGGCATTCAGTATTATTATCTATTCAGTGTTATTTTGAAATCGATAATAAAATGAAAGTAATACTAAATAGACAGAAAACAAAACTAAACCAGTTGCTGTAGAGCTGATTTCGACTCACGGAAACACCACATGTTTGAGTAGAACTGTGCTCTCTAAAACGTTCAATGGTTGTGAATTTTGGAAGCAGATGCTAGCTTTGTTTTCTGAGTTGCCCTGGGGTACATTCAAACAGCCAACCTTTTAGTTAGTAGCTAAGTGCTTACGTGTTTTTGTGACCCTGGGAATAAAATGTAGGGGTTAAAAAGACAAGGGGGGGAAAAAAAACTAAAGGGATTTATTGCCCTAAGATAAAGTTGCCTGTGTTATAGCAACCCTTGGAACAGTGGTTCTCAGCTCCAGTGACTGATGTGCAGTATAGAGTCTTTCAAAGGTAAGACGTCACACCTCATTTGGATTTCCTGAACGAGAATATCTAGAAGCAGGACATGGGTGAGTGTGCTTCGAGTCTAGAGACATCACAGATGACTCTGATAGGCTGTGAGAACCGAGAATAACTCTCACAGAACATCACTTAGTTACACAGACCTCTTGGGTTTCCCATCACATCTCCATATAATCTTCTGAATTAGCCTTAAAATTTCTAATCCGACTCAACTTTACTTAATTTATCTAAAACCTGAGTATATATAAAACGGAAGTGTTTATATCTGACGGAATTTAAAAGGGTGACATAGTAACACTGTGAAAATACCACCAAGTACTGGATATTGTTTCTTTCATCTACTCTCTTATTTTTCTGTCGTGATACAGTTTATGCCTTCCCATGTAACCGGCAAATACAGATGAGGCTATGTTCAAATTTTCACTTGTGCATTAGTCTAATGTTAGAATCAGAATGGCTTAGTTTAACGGTTGTTGCCAAAGCCAGAAGCAATTTTATTCTGAAAGAAATCTTGAATAATCTAAGAAAATATTTAATTTCTCATTAATGCTTGTCTTTTAATGTCTCTGGTGGTTACAAAAGAGAAAAGGGGAGAAAAATGATGTGTTACAGTGGTTTAAGAATGGAAGGGAATGACGGAAGGTTGGCTTTTGGAAAGTGGGGGCCCTGCCTGGCCTTTATATCACAGCCACTTCCTAGAATCTGTTATAACAGCTACAAGAGAGATGACATATCTTGTGTTCCTAGGAGACCATCAGACTCATCTCATTTGTCCTTAGATGAGAGGGGACATAACAACAAAAAGTTTTTACAGTAAAAACCAAAAACCAAACTCAACGCCACTCAGTCAATTCTGACTCAAAGCAACCCTACAGGACAGAGCAGAACTGTACCACAGGGTTTCCAAGGAGCACCTGCTGGATTCCAATTGCCAACTTTTTGGTTAGCAGCCACCGCACTTAACCACTATGATACCAGGATCTCTAGTAAAAGTGGACATAATTTTTAGTAAGAATGTGAAAGGCTGATTTTTATAATTGGAGTTCAGGGAGGAACATCACGTGAAGGACTTGTGCTGATGTTGGACCAGAGATGGTTTGCACTTTGGAAGGAGCTGTGTACCATCTACAGGACTTCATGATGCAGGGCTGTTCCTTCTCACACAGCACCCTACACAAGCATCAGGAGGTGCCACAGGCCCTTCTGATGGCATCAGTGCACAAAGGGAACAAGTGAGAATCAAATGGCCAAAATATCAATGGACAGAGTCGCATGAAGCCATCCTCAGATGTCACCTTGTAGTCTCAAAAGATAAAAGTCATGAAGTTGCTGATCCTAGACTAAAGCCAACAACTGGAAATTTTAACTAAGAGTACTTTTCAACTGTCCTGCTGTAGCCAATAATACGAGTAATAGTAATAATAATAGAAAGATACCACTTTTGATAGAGAGCTAATGAAAGAAGGCAAATCTTCAATGAGATGGATTGACAGAATAATTGCAAAAATGGATTTAGTGTTTCGATGAACTCAGAGATGGTACAGGACTGGAAAACATCTCATTCTGTTGATTCAGGGATGACTCAATAGCAAACAACAATATAATAAAGTTTTTCATTCTTAAAAATAAATAAACTCCTGAAAGCAAGGCCAGTGCCTGTCTGTTCATTGCTGCACTTGCATCACTGAGTAGAACACCTGGTATCCCAGAGGCATTCACTAGATTTTCAATGAATGAATCAACTCATCAGATAACTTTTTGAACATTATGATTCCCTCCCTATACAAATTAATGTTAAAAATATAATTCAGTGACAGAATATTTGCTTATTTTGATTGCTATTTAAAATGCTTCACAGTATTATTTTTCAAAAAAAAACTCAAAATGAACACTAAGCAATTAAATTTTAGAGTTTTTCACTTTTCTGACCTAAATCAGCAACTGTCTTTATATAGTTACTTACAGGTCTTCTTTTCAAAGCAACAAAGCAGCATATTCTGATGAAAACATTTTTATTAGCTCTTCTAGGAAGGGCTGTTAGGAAGTAAATTGAATGTTTTTTCCGCATTCTGGAGGCACTGTTTTTCATCAATGCCTTCAACGCAGCTTTGACATTTTCCTCCAGTACCATCAGCTCCTGATCATATGCTACCTCTTCAAATGGCTGAACACAGACCAATTATTTCCGGTATACTGACTCTGTATACTTCCCATCTTCTTTTGATGCTTCCTGAGTCATTTAATATTTTCCCTGTAAAATCCTTCAATATTGCAACTCGAGGATTGACTTTTTTCTTCAGTTCTTTCAGCTTGAGAAACGCAGAGCACATTCTTTCTCTTTTGTTTTCTATTTCCAGCTCTTTGCTCATGTCATCGTAATACTTTGTCTTCTCCAGCTGCCTTTGAAATCTTCTGTTGAGTGCTTTTACTTCATCATTCCTTCCTTTTGATTTAGTTACTCGACATATACAAGCAAGTTTCAGAGTTTCTTCTAACACCCAATTTTGTCATTTCTCTTTTTTCCGGTCTTTTTAATGACTTCTCACTTTCTTTATGTATAATGCCCTTGTGCTCCTTGGAAGCAAAGACAGTGAGACTGCATCTCACATACTTCAGGTATGTTGTTAGGAGGAATCACTCCCTGGAGAAGGACCTCATGATTGGTACAGTGGAGGGTCCGTGAAAATATTTCCTATTGAATGAAGTCCTGATAAATGCTACAACATGGATAAGTCTTGAAAACACCATGCTGAGTGAAATAAGTCAATTTACAAAAGGAAAAATATTGTATAATCCCACTTATAAAAAACAGGCAAACAAACATAGACTAGAGCTTATTGGTGCTTACCAGGGTGGAAGAAAGGGGATAATGAAGAGTTACTGCTTAGCACTGAGTTTCTGTTAATGTTGGTAGAATAATTTGGACAAGGACAGTGGTTGTACAACATGAAGACTATAAGCAATGTCACTGGATTACACATGTAAATATTGATGAACTGAGAAATGTTTCATTCTATGTATATATTTTTACCACAATTAAGACAAAATAAACTCAAACTCCAGTATGCAAAAAAAAAAAAAAACAAATCCTGTCATAGATCTTCGTGTTTTATACCGCAGGGCTCTCTAACCTCACCAGACTAGCTTGTAAGTTAAGGGCAGCTCAGACAAAGGCAGCCATCTGTCTATATCCGCAGAGAAGGTCTTGTTGCTCTACTTGACCCAATGAGAAGCTCTATTATAGATAGTTATCAACCAGTAAGATTGAACCCTTTCTAAGAAAATTTATATGTTGGGCTTTCAGAGAGAAATAGAAGCAGTTAGACGACAACAAAGCTGCTGGACACATAAGAGAAGACAGTAAGTGGAAGCATGAATAATGAAAGCCATGAGTAAGCAAAAGAAACAAGGTACAAAGGGGAGAGCGCGGCAGGTGGAAATAGCGAGAAGAAGTAATAAGAGATAAAAATTTAAAGAGAAATAGTCTTAGAAACAAAAAGCCTGCTTATCCTAAATGTCATCCTAATTCTCCACAAGGATGAATTGTGAAATTGTTAATACTATTATAATAAAATTACAACATCTGAGGTAGAATAAAAGAGTGCAGCAGCAGGTTATTAATAACATTTTCAAAAATAACAGTAGTATGCAGTACCATAAGCAAATAATCATTACAGAAACCACTATCTTACTAGAAAGTTAGAAGTCACTTAGATATGACAGAAAACATCAAAGAACATATGAAACTACAAGGCTGTTGAAGGACTGGCCAAAAAAGAACTCTATATCCAGAAAGGCTTTCACTCAGGGTCTCTTAAAACTACCAAGGCTAGATGACCAGATATCCTGGATCCAAAAGGTTTGAAACGCTAAGCTCTCAAGGCCTTTGGCAAGGGCTGAGATAAAAATCTACCAGGACAGACTACAAAAGAAAAAGGTAAAGGAAAATTAAAAGCAACAAAAGGCAACTGCACACCCAAGGAGAATTTTTCCAACATCCCTGAGTTTTCTATTTTTAACAATACTCAGAATCGTAGCCCTCTTGAGTATGTTCAGCAAGCCATGAGTATATGCATCTAAAGGTATACATCTCTGAGAAAGGATGGAGCCGTGAATTTAATGGTTGTATTCTTCTGTTTAAGGAGCCCTGGTGGTACAGTGGTTACACTTTCAGTGGCTAACTGAGAGGCTAGTGGTACAAACCCACCAACTGTGCCATGGGAGAAAGACGTAACAGTCTGCTTTGGTCAAGATTCACAGCCGTGAAAAGCCTATGGGGAAGTTCTGCTCTGTCCAGCAGGGCTGCTGTGAGCTGGAAATGACTCAAGGGCAATCAGTTCAGGTTATTATTCTTCTCTTCTACGATGTCCCCAGTTATAACCTAAAACACTAATTTAACTAGGATTCTGAAGGAAAATAACAAAAATTCAATGCACATGTTGACTGCAAAATAGCATTTCGACAGTTAAAATTTAAAAGAAAAATAGTGTGTTAGAGTTGAAGAAATGCATTTTAAAAATTCTGTCTGTTTTGGGACAATCTCAGACTTTGCTCTACAACATTTTGAAGGGTAAAAACATTGTTTAATTTGGTGGTTATCTTATTATGACAATTAACATGGCTTAACTTAAATACGAAATTCAGAAAATATACTTTCACTAATTTGTAAAAAATGTGTTTTCCCCTTCTACTTCATAGTTTAACAATCCTATTGAAATTCTTACAGTTCATAAGCAAGACGAAACAAAAAACAAAAGTAAGGGATGATATTTTCATAAAACTTACTAACCTGGGCTTCCTAAACTTGCACAGTCTACTGCATATCCTGCCTCTGGAGACCCTTAAAGACACAAAAATTGTTTTTCTTATTGGATTTCAGACAGTAAACCTCCTCTTTCAGTGGATCCTGTAATTTCTCTCACCAGCCCTTCAGAGGGGGTGAGTTTTGAAGCAGACCATGGCAAGCAGTTGAAGGGAGCTGCTAGCAGAGAAAGCCAATTTTCCTCAAGTGAAAAAGATCACTCCGGGTTGGCTGCGTCACTCATGATTCTGTCTTTGGTTGGCTTCTGGATCCTTCATCTTTCAAACACTTCTTTTCAGTTTCTAACCGATTGCACAGAAGGCAATTTACTAATAATCTCTAGATCTTCTTTTCATTTCCTCACCCTTGATGGTGCCTGTTCCTCCCCCTCTGGCTATCTGCGTGTCTAACTGTCCCCACACACAACCTGGACCGTCACACTGGTTCTTCACCTCTCCCGTTCCAGAGCACTGCTTACTACTCTTACATTTCCCTTCTTTTTCGTTCAAAATTGTAAATTTTCTTTAAATTTTGTTATCATAATACATGTTCATACTATTAATAAAGAGGAGAAGTTAGAAGAAAACGACCTCTTATTTTACTTCACTAACACAACCATTTTTGGTACACTAACATGTCTTCCTAGTCTTTTGGCTCATTTGAATCTTTTCACACGCAGTTGTAATCACCAACTAAGTAGCCTAAATAATTCTGCAATTACTTTTTCATTCCTTACGTCTAACAGGAAATATTCCATATTGTTATGCAAACTTCCTAACAATAACTTTTCTAGATGATTGATATTGTGTCATGTGGGTGTATTCCAAGATAAATTTTTTTTTGCTTCTGATAATTTGTTAAAAAAAACAACTTTTGTGTGTGTGTGTGTGTGTGTGCACTATATTATATTTATTGTGAGGACATCTTTGTAAGTTCAGTTTCTATATTTTAAACTATTTCCTTAGGTATATTTCTAGTATTAGAATTACTCAGTCAATGAATCAACAATATCACGCCTGCAGCCGGCCCTAACAGTTACATGCACAATGATTTGCTGAAAGACTGGCTGTTCTAACCCACCTAGAGATGCCTCGGAAGAAAGGTCTCGGCAGTCTGCTTCCAACAGGTCATAGCCTTGAAAACCTTCTGAAGCACAGCTCTACTCTGCACACATCGACTCACCGTGAGTTAGAACTGATTTGACAGCAACTAACAACCACAGATAAGACTACCAAAATGTTTTCTACTGTCATCAGTTACGTGTAAGAATATGTTTCTTTGAACTAGTCCCAATATTAGCATTGTTTGGGCCTTCTTTTTCACCTAGCCACCTACACACTATACCTTCTGTCTTAGTCATCTGGTACTGTTCTAACAGAAAATACCACCAGTGGAAGGTTTCATGAAGAGAAGCTTCATTGACACAGTCCAGTACGCTGCAAATCCATTTATAAATTGTAAGTCCATTCAATATGAAAAATCATCACAGTCCGGTAGGCTGAGTCTAAATCCAGTGAGAGCATCTTGGCACAGGAACCTCAGGTCCAAAGGACGTGCTCTGCTCTCGGTGCTTCTCTCTTGGTGGTATGAGGTTCCCAGCTTCCTCAGCTCACTTCTCTCCCTTGTATTCCCCAAGCTTATAGCTTGGGTCCTGCCTCACTAACGCAACTGCAAACCATTTTCCATCATCAATATCACAGAGGCAGGATTCACAATACAAGGGAGGAAGGGTACCATATTGGAACTCCTAACCAAGTCCAATCAACTCATACATTTTTGGGGGGACACAATTCAATCCATGACACCCCTCAAAGCAATCATAGTGCCTGCTGCTGCTATTTGCTCTGTCAGAGATCCTTTTCTCCTTTCACATAACATAGTCTCATTCCAAAAGGAAAAGGTGGCCTCCATAGCGCCACCCTGACAGGACCCTGCTGAGACTAAGTGGTGCCTCAGATTGTGGGAAGTTGCAGATTTGCACTAGAAATGAAACTAGAACCAGAATTAGGAATATCCTGTGGCTTGTGAGGTAAGATTTTTCACATTTTAGAGACTTCATTAAAGAAATATGAAAGTGGACTTTCTAGCTTATCAGCTGAAAAACAAAATAAGGTGGCTGGTATGAAAGAAGAGAGGGAAGACTGAATAGGATGTCTATGTTGCACTTTCAGGTTTCTAACAATTTTCTTGAAACCCTGCTGGCATACTGGTTAAGTGTTACACCTGCTAACCCAAAGGTCTGCTGCAGTTCAAATCCGCCAGGCGCTCCTTGGAAACCCTACGGGGCAGTTCTACTCTGACGTACAGGGCCACTATAAGCTGGAATCAGCTTGGCAGCAGTGGCTTCATCTAATAATTTGCTCTCGGTTTCCAAGCTCCATACATCTGTAAAATGGGAGGGCTGAAATAGACAGCCTCTGAGATGCCCTCTATGGAGCATGGCTTGGGGGCACTCAAGCTGGAAAGACGGCCCAGGATTTCTCTTGATCTGAGGGCTGTCTGGCTTTACACATTTTAGGACAAGTTCTAAAAGACATACGTCGATTATCCTCTTCAGAACATGGGCACATAAAAATGAAGTGATTAATTCCTCTGGGGAAGACGACGTAATGCAGTAAAATCTCATGCACTAGAACCCTGACGTTTTAGATCCACTAGCAGGGGTTACGGAGTCCCGGCGGCACAGTGATTATCAGCCTGACTGCTAACCAAACGTTGTTGGTAGAGATTTTGGGATGCAATGGGTTTTGCTTAATTGAAAGTATGTAGAGGAAAAACCAGAGAGGAGGAGAAAGACAACGAAAAGTTTATTTGCGTCCCGGGTGGCTTTCCAGAGTTCTCGGATGGGCGTCTGCAGAACCGCCCGCTGGATCGGGGGTTGGGGGCTTATAAAGGGGGCGAGCTGACCTTGTTGAGGAAAACAGCGCCCATGACGCCGAGAACCCTGGCAAGTGGCCTACGGGGTTGTGGACCATTAGAGTCACTTAATTAACATAAGGGAGTTTCATTTCAGTGGAGTTGAGCCTCTGGGAAAGAAGTGATAGCTAGTTGGTCCGGGGGCAGCTACTCTGATTTGAATGGGCTTCCCGGAATAGCTGGCAGGTAAGACGTTTTGACTTGGGCCGCTCTGGGAATGGTTGTGGGGCGGGGGGGGGCTTGGGTTTCAGCCTAACAGTTGTCAACTCAAATCCACCAGCTGCTCCCTGAAAATGCAGTGAATCAGTTCTACTCTGTCCTATAGGATCACCATGAATCAGAAATGATTTCGATAGCAATGAGCTTTTGATTTGGTAGGAGCTACAGCAAGAGTGGCAGGCCCAGCTTGGGGCCAGAAAAGCTAGTATTTTCCTGTTTCTCTGTTGACATTCTCACATCTTCTACTGTATTTTCCTTCGCATGCAGCCTAAAGCCCAGCAGGATTTTAAAGAAAAGGAATTAGTACTTGTGGCAGGAGAGAAAAGGAAAGAGACATGTTTTATAGCTCCAATTTCTGAGAAATACAGTTTTACTCCCCTGCTTCTCTCCTTCCTCCTTTCAATTTTCCAAGAGGGAGGATGGTCTGGGGACACAGTTAGGACTGTATGCTAACCAGCCCATGCTGCTGTGTGTCACAAACTCAACTCCTACTGATCCTATAAGATAGAGCAGAACTGCCCTACAGGCAAACCCTGGTGGTGTAGTGATTAATTGCTACAGCTTCTAATCCACCAACCATTCCTTGGAAACTCTACAGGCAGTTGACTCTGTCCTACAGGGTCACTGTGAGTCAAAATTAACTCCCCAGCAGTGGGTTTGTTTGTTTCTTTCTGTACAGAGTCTACTAGGATGTCATCTTCAAGGGAGCAGATTACCACATCTTTCCTCTCACAGAGAGGTGGTGGGTTTTAATAGCAGACTTTTGGTTAGCAGCCAGGAGTTTATCACTCCATCACTAGGACTTCTTAACCAGCCCACAGAAAAAGATGTATCTGAAATTATTTTGGATTCCTGACATCTTTAAAAGAAATGTCTAATTTTGTTCCCAGAGTGATGATCACTCATGAACAAAAAAGGCCTTCCTAATATTATACTCAACTGCCACTTGCTTTATGTCCCAAGAGGGACAGTGGAGAAGAAAGTGCTTAAACAGACTTAAAAGCTCTGTTTTCCAGGAAAACAGAGGCAAAACCAGAACACATACAAAAAGACTTTAATTCACATTCTTCAATGAAAAAAAACACTTCATATTAAAAGGTTAAACTTCACATTAGATGTATATTTAAACATAATAAAATTGCTTGGCATTCATTTTGTACAGAATGAAACTAAAAATGACGGTTCAAAAGAAATTATAAAAGAGTATATATGAACATAATAGTAGCATCTGTCTCATGGTGTGGCTGTGACACTTGAATAGGATGACATGTATACAGGGTTTAGCAGAGTGCTTAGGACACAGAAAGTCTTCAAAAATAACAGCTATGCAGTTATTTATTCAACTAATAGATACCAAATACTTTATGTCAGTCACTGTTCTGGTGACTGAGAACACAGCAATGAACAGAAGAGGTCTTTCTCCCTGATGAAATACAATACTTAGTCTCATTATCTACCACTTAACTAGTGCTTAATATTATTATTATTGCTAAACCAGTGATTCTCAAGGAGGTTTGGGAGGATTACAATGCACAGGGCAGCCTCTTACAACAAATAATTGTTTGGGCCAAAATATCAGTAGTGTTGAGGTTGAAAGACCCTGTTGTAAGTGTTTTATGGATTAACTCAGTTAATCTTTAAAATAACCCTATGAGGTAGGAACTATCAGTATGGCTCTTTTGTTATTTTATAATAATAAGTAGTAATATATACCATGATGTAGTACTGATACTGCATATATATATATTCATATATATATTTTCCCTCTAAAATAAATATACAACTTGCAGCATGCCAAACATTCTACTTTGCAATCTTGGAGATCAGTTCATATTGTATTTATTTCCAGTTGCCAATGGGTCTACTTTGACAAGACTCCCGTTGTGTATCAGGGTGGAACTGGGCTCCAGATGGGTTTGAACAGCTGATTTTTCAGAGGTAAACATCAGGCTTTTCCTCCTAAGGGTGCCTAGGTGGACTCAAACCTCCAGCAGCCAAGCTTGTTAACCACTGACACTACCCAACGACTCCATTACTACCTACAGAGCCTCCCTTTATCCATATTAACATCTTCAGACTATTCCAAGTTTATTTAAACAATTCTGAATAGGCAAATATTTAATGTATTTCTGATATTTAAAAAAATTCTACAATGAATAACTTATGCACACACTTCTCACATTGCAAGAATATATTCAGGATGAATTCCTGTAAGCGGAACTGTTGAGTCACAGGGTATTTGCCTTTTAACATTTCATTGAAATAGCTCAATTGCTCTTCATAGAGTTATATCAACTTATACCTCCACTTTAAATGCCTGAGCTCACCAATGAGTGTAACTTTGTTTCTGTAAGGTCTTCAAACAACATGCAATAAAAAATGTTTTATCTTTGCCAATCTGTAAAAGATAATAATCTCATTATATTTTTAATTTTCATTTCTCTTTTTATAATTAGTGGTCAACTGCTATGTCTGCTGACCAAAAGGTTGGCAGTTCAAATCTGCCAGGTGTTTCCTGGAAACTTTATGGGGCAGTTCTACTCTGACCTATAGGGTTGCTGGGAGTTGGAATCAACTCAATGGCAGCAGGTTTGGTTCTTATTATGATTAGACAGATAATCGTTTCTTGTGTTTTAAAAAACAAACAAGTTACTTTTTTTCTGTGAATGTTCTGTCCATTCCCTTTCATCATTTTTCCAATGAGTTGGCTCCTTTTTTTTTTTTTAATGAACTTGTAGTAGCTCTTTACCTTTGTGGAAAATAAACCCTTCATCTACAAATTACAACTATCTCCCACTAGTTTCTTACTTTTCAGTTACTTTTTTGTAATATTTGATTTGTAATTAGTGTTGATTTTCTCAAAAAAGAAAATTTAAGTCTTTGGTTTATTTCATATGAGAACTGCCAGTGAAGCTGGTGAACTTATCATAAAAAAAGTGCTGTGTACCTCCCTGCTGAATATCACTACAGTCACCTTCAAAGTACTCCCCTTGGGGAGCCATGCACCAATGCCAGGGCCTACTCCACCCTTCCAAGCAACTCAGACTCTTTTTCTAGAATGATCATCAGAGCTGTCCTCAGACTACCTTTGATGTCCTGAATATCATCAAAACATCTTCCTTTAAATCTTTTCTTTATCTTTGGGTAAAGAAAAATTTATTGGGGGCCAGATCAGGTGAGTAGGGAGGGTGTTCCAATATAGTTATTTGTTTATGGGCTAAAAACTCCCTCATAGACAGCTACACAGTTCAGTTTGTGAACTTGCCACTGGGCCACT
Source organism: Heterohyrax brucei (assembly GCA_028571685.1). Taxonomy (NCBI): domain Eukaryota; kingdom Metazoa; phylum Chordata; class Mammalia; order Hyracoidea; family Procaviidae; genus Heterohyrax; species Heterohyrax brucei. The sequence continues at coordinate 7,880,328 of CM053143.1, forward strand.
GTGCACAATGGGCATTCCAGAAAGAGTTCCAAAACTGCTCTGAAGGGTGGACTAGGTGCTGGGATTGGTGTATAGCTTCCCAAGGGGTATACTTCAAGGTGACCTTAGTGATATTCAGCAATTAGTTATGTAACACTTAGAACAATGACGTTCAAGGACTTAATTGTCAGACCTTGCATTTAGCTCTTTTCCACTTGGCGAGCATAAAAACAGTCTCTGTTTTCTTTTAGTACTTCTGTGATTATTTTTGACACTGTAAAGCTCTTGAAACACCAGAAGTTACTGTGCCATACAGTAAGAGTTTGGATTTCACTTGTTTTCTAGATGGACACCTGGTTGTCACAACATTATCTACTGGTTCATCTATCCTTTCCCTACCGATAGGAAATGCCAGCTCTATCATATACAGACTTACAGTATTATTTCTATTTATTTTTGACTTTCCAGACTGTTCCACTGATCTGACAACCAATATACCAGTATCACTGTCATTTTAATTATTGTACCTGTATAAAAAGTCACAAATAACATGTTTTCATATATGGTATAAGTTATTTGCTCTTATTTTTTGTTATTTTTCAGAATTTTTCTAGCTGTTTGTCAGGAACTTTGAATCAATTGGAATTTTTATTAGGATTGTGATATATTTTTAAATTAGGAAAAAATGATGCCTTTAGGATACTGAATCTTTCCATCCATGGACATCATTTACTTTCTCATTTAGTTTAAGCATTCCTCCTCTTTAAAAGCCTCCACTTCTTTTGGTGAGGTTCTGTAACATTTTAAAGTTGTTTTTTCCCCATATGTATGTTTTTTTATTCTTATTACATTTACTCCAGAGTTAAGAATGTATTTCTTTCTGGTCAATGTTATCACACACAGGTCTTATTTATGAACAGGCATGGCAGTAAAAGCTGTTACCTATAGTTTTACATAAAAAGTACCCATTTTTGTTTTGTTTTTTGTTAAGTTACCAGTTCTTGAAAGTTTAGCAAATGCAGGTTTGAAAACATAATATACTCCTTTTTAAACTCCAGCTAAGAAATATTTTTCTCCTAAAATATGTTAGCACGAAAAATAGAACTTATTCGATTTTTAAGAAACTCTAGTTTCTTAAATTTTGGAGGTACACATATCTTAACAGTGTTGTATTGAATTATTAACAATTTGTATTCAACTAGGAGCACAAAACTCACCTCCTAAATTCATTCCAGCCTGAAGACATTTCTGAAGTCTGCAGGCAGGACAATTCTTCCGTCGAATCTTATCAATGATGCAATCATTTCTTCCTGCACATAAATAGTTGTGCTGCCCTGATTGAAATAAGAAAAAAAGCAGTTAAAATAAAGATGATTATAATAATATAAAGTACTAACATGCATAGCTAGAACGTGAAGTTTCTTCTTTCTGGCCATGAAATCATTTCGTCAAACACAACAGAAGAGGCACAGTTATGGATAACTTAGACAACAGGATAATTAGCACAGCTGAGATACTTTACTTATACCTGGACAAAACACATGCTTATAGAGAGGGTAAAAGCTACAGGCAAAACAGAAAATTGTAGCCTAGCTCTACTACTGATTTATTTATTCAAAAATATTTACTGAACAACTACTAGGTATCAGAAACCATTAGAAGCACTAAGGAATACAGCCACGAACACCACAGATCAGTCTTGGTGCTTGCTAAGTTTCATTCTAGTGAAGGAGCTACATAATACACAAGGTAAGAGTGTAAAATACATAAAATGTTAGTAACAAGTTGTAGATAGGAAAATGAAGGAGGGAAAGGACTTACTATTTGGTGGAGATGGGAGAGGATGTTGAAAGCTGAAAGAGAGTTGAGAGAGAAGGCCTCACTGAATGGGCCATTTTAAAATAAAGGTCTAATGGAAATGAGGATGCTAACTGGGTTTGTATCTGGGAGAGAAAACACACCATGCCGAGGCAGAGGGACAAGCGACTGCGGTAGGAGAAGGATGGGGGATGCCTGGCATATTCTAGAAGTGGCAAAAACACCCATGTCGATGAGTAGAGACAGTGAGTGACGAGGAACAGGAGATGAAGTCAAAGAGGCCACACAATCCTGATCATCTAGAGCCTTCTGGGCCATATTCAAGACTTGGAATTTCACTTCACGTGAGATGGGAGGCCGCCAGACTAGAGGCTTGGAGCAGACAAGTAATGTGATCTGATTTACACTTCACAGAATCACACTGGCTGCTGTATTGAAAACTGATGGAAGTGGATCAAAGACAAGAGTAGGGAGACCAGGGGTAGGAAGCTATCACTATAATCTAGCAGAGAGGTGATGGTGGGTTGAATCAATGTGGCAACAGTGAGGGCCATGGAAGTACTCAGGTTCTAGCCAGGATTTGCTGACAGATCAAATATGAGATATGAGGCGAAAAGGGAGTTAAAGAGTTCTCAAGATTCTTGGGCTCAACTAGGACAATGGAACTGTCAAGGACGAAGATGAGGCAGACTGTGGTTTGTGGGCCAATTTCAGCCACAGCAACAACAGTAATACTTCAGCTTAGACTTGGAGATGCTAAGCATTCGCTGTCTGATAGGCTTGTAAATGAAGGTGTGAGGTCCACAGTTAGATACCGGATCTTGACTTAGTAAGAAGCTTGTGCTGGAGATGTGGTCATGTTAATCCTCATTATTTTATGCCAGGGAGGTATAGATGAGGTCATATCAAGAGTGATCACAAACTGGAAAGAAAACTGGTCCACAGACTAAGTTATGGGTCACAGAAAGAGAAAGACTCTCAATGACTACTGGGAAACAGTGAACAGGCTTTAAACCACTTCCTTCCACCTAGTAGTAACCTACTTGAAAATTAACAAGTTACCTGGAATAGTGAGAAAACAGGACTTAAAGATCTGATTTTTTTTTTTCTGATTATCACTTTATTCTTCCATACCATCATCCTGAGAGACTCTATGCAATGGAAATCCTTTATGTGTACCACCAAAGAGCTGAAAAAGTCAAACTGCCATAACTCAGAAGATGTTTTACTCGCTGGGATTTCTCTTAGTTCATTCTGTAACTAGTGACTGTAAGAATGACTGGGTTATAATCAGAACACAAGAGGGAAGTTACTGTGGAGAAAAGAGTGGCTGTATTTTTTACACACCATTCATACTTCCACTGTTGGAAATTCCTGTACTTAGCTTAAGTCAACTTCCGTTAAGGATTCTCTGTTAACACCTGGCAACCAGACAAGCCATTAACAGCAAGAATTCCCTCATCAGCTTTAGGGATTCAAAATCATCTAACAAGAAAGGTACAGAGGGAATGAGACACTGGATAGTATGCTTCAACATTTGTATTAGAAAGAAGCACAGGCCTGGATGAAGGCCTTTGTAGGCCTTGACCAGCCAGCACAAGTCCTCAGGCCTCACAGATGGCCGGCAGACAGAGAAGGAGAGGAGAGGGAGACGGACAGAAGAGAAGAGGAGGGGGAGACAAGGCCAGAAGGAAAGCGGGAAAGGCAAGAAGGCCTGGAACACAATTTTGACCTAGCTGAAAGGACTTTAAAAATCATGACTTGCTAAAACCATGCTAGACACTGTCATCTGTACAATTCCTGATGTGGCCCCACAAGAAGCCTCCGAAGCATGTAATATGTACTTTGCTACTTTCTCAGTTGACAGGGCAACCCCTCAGCCCCAGCCAGAGCCAGGTAGTTAGAGGTCAGGAGCTTGGGTTCAAAGTAAACAGGCTCTGGCACTTACTACTCATGTGGCTTTGGGCAAGCAACTTAACCTTCTTGAGTCTCACTTCCCTAAAGGATAAGTGAGATGTATGTAAATTTTACATTAGCCTTAACCCTGAAACACAGTTAGTATTCAAAAAATGATAGCAATTATATCAATAGTCCTAGTAAACATTGTCCACCTGGAATTCTCTAATTAATGAAAATATTTTTCTAAATGAAGGTGAAATGGAGATATTTTTGGATAGACAAAAACTAAGATAATTTGTTTTAGCACCAAAAGTACATTACAAGAAATGCAAAAGCAAGTTCTTTAAGCTGAAGGGAAATGATACCAGATGGAAATCTGGATATACAGAAAAGAACTGGAAATGGTAAATACATGTGAAATTTTATTTTCTCAAATTCTTTAACAGTCAAACTGGATAGATACTAACCATTATACCACCATGTATTTCCATATATTCCCTAATACAGTTTTATTATTTTTATATGTATGCAAAATATTTTATAACATAGCACAAAGACAGGATGGGATATACATGAAACTCTACTGATGAAAATTTCTTACAGTTTACTTGAAATGGTACAATAGTTATTTATGGTAGCCTGAAATCCTGGTGATGTAGCAGTTAATTGTTATGGCCACTAATCAAAAAGGTCAGCAATTTGAACTCACCAGGTGCTCCTTGGAAACTCTGTGGGGCAGAGTAGACTGCCCTATAGGATTTTTATGAGTTGCAATCAATTCAATGGCAGTGGTTTGGTTTTGGTTTAGGTATAGGAAGCCCTGGAGACCTATTGGTTATGTGTTACAACTGTTAACCAAATGGTCGACAGCTCAGATTTGCCACTTTCTCCTTGGAGACTCTATGCGAGCAGTTATACTCTGTCCTATGAGTCGGAATCCACTCAATGGCAATAGGTTTGGTTTGGGGTTTATAGAAGCCTTGGTGACACAGTAGTTAAAGAATTTGGCTGTTAGTCAAAAGATGGGCAGTTCAAATCTATCAGCTGCCTCTTACAAACCTTATGGGGCAGTTTGACTCTGTCCTACAGGGTCACCAGGAGTTGGAATCAACTCAAAGGCAACTGGTGGCTTATGATAACAGTACATGCTGTATTCCCTAGGGTGGCAGTTTTCAAAGTATCCTCCCTAGACCAGAAGTATAACTATAAACTAGGAATTTGTTAGAAAATTAAACTCGCAGGCTCTACTCCAGACTTACTAACTCAGAAATTGGTGTATAAGGCCTAGAAGTCAGTGTTTTATATAAACCTTCAGGTGGTACTGATGCATTCTAAAGTTTGGAAAACACTGTCTTAGAGCACTCACTAAGATACCGGAACTAAGACATGCTGAAGAGAGACAACAGAGGTGTACAATATCACACCAGATCCAAAAAAGGCAGAAAAGGGACAACAAATAACAGAGGCTACAAACAGAAAAGAAATGCCAAGAAAAATGACATCAACACAAGCACAGCAATAATTAAAGGCAAACGGTCTCAATACTGAAACAAAAAGACAATGCAGTGGAGGAGATTTAAAAAGCAAGACCCATACATATCCTGATACATATTTTTAAATATAAAGGCACAGACAGGTTAAAGGATGAAAAGATACAGATCATAGAACAATAAGCATCAGAAAGCTGATGTGGCTACATTGAAATCAATGTAGAGTTGAAGACAGAGTAACACCAGAGGTAAAGCAAGTCATTTCATAAGGATCTTTTCAGAAATAACAATACTAAATGCTAAATGTGTATGTATGAAATTGTAGAGCTGTGAAATAAAACAGGCAGCAGTGACAGAAAAGGAAAAAAAAGATAAATTAAAAATCATAGTTGGGAATTTGAAAACCTCCTTTCAGCAACCGGTACAAAAATGACTGTACAGAAAATCACTAAGTATATAGAAGATTTGAACAATACTGGCAACCATGTTGACCTAATTAATATTTAGGTCAGGCAACAGCATAATGCACATGCTCTTCTCAAGTGCCTATAGAACATTCACTGAGATAGATGAATATGTCATATCCCAAACATTAACAAGTCTCAAATTTTATAAAGACTGAAATCACAGAGTATTTTCTGACCTCAAAAAACTTAAATAGAAATCAATAACAAACATATACAGAAAATCTCCACATATTAAAAAATGAAGCAGCACACTTCTAAATAATTTAGGGGCCACAGAATTTGCAAGGAATTTGATCAACCGCATAAATATCACAAAAGAACATTTAAAACTGAATGGTGAAGAAAAAACTACCAAAAATTTGTGGAATACAGCTAAAGCAGTTCTCAGAGGCAAATTTTTCGGTTTATATTCTTACAGCAGAAGAGAAGTTGAACACTGATGTCCCGCCTTAAAAAGCCAGGAAAAAAGCAATGAAAACCAAGGTAAATCAAACCACAATACAGGCATGTCTAGTTTTATTGCCCTTCTCTTTACTATTGTTCACAGATACTAAATTTTCTACAAATGGGTATGTGGCAACTTTGTGTCAAGCAACTCTATTCCAACAGCATGTGCTCACTTCATGTCTCTCTGTCATGTTTTGCTAACTCTCACAATACTTCCAACTTTCTCATTATTATTAATGAAAAATCATATTAATGATTAATTCATATTGGAGAATTAATCACCATAACTAGACCCAGCAATCGTGACCCACCATCAGTGATCTCTGATGCTGCTATTGTAATTGTTTGGGGGCACCATGAACTGCACCCATGTAAGATGGCAAACTGAACTGATAAATTTTGAGTATGTTCTGACTGCTCCATCTACCAGCTGTTCGCAATCTCTCTGTCTCTCTCTGTCTCTCTCTCTCTGGGCCTCCCTGTTCTCTGAGACATGACAGTACTGAAGTTATGCCAATTAATAACCCTACAATGTCCTGTAGGTATTCAAGTGAAAGGAAGAGTTGCATAGACATGCAACTAATTTAATTCAAAAACTAGAAATAATTAAGCTTAGTGAGGAAGGCATATCAAAAGCTGAGATAGGCTGAAACCTAGGCCTCTTGTGCCACATTAGGCCAAGTTGTGAATGCAAAGAAAGGTTCCTGAAGGAAGTTAAAAGTGCGACTCCACTGAACACGTGAATGGTAAGAAAGTGAAACAGCCTTATTGCTCACATGGGGCAAGTTTTAGGGGTCTGGAGAGAAGATCAAACCAGTCACAACATTCCCTTAAGCCAAAGCCCAATCCAGAGCAAGACAAACTCTCTCAATTCTCCAAAGGCTGAGAGCAGGGAGGAAGCTGCAGAAGAAAAGCTTGAAGCTAGCAGAGTCTGGTTCATGAGGTTTATGTAAAGAAGTCACTCCACAACATCAAAGTGTCAGATGAAGCAGCAATACTGATGTGGAAGTTGCAGCAAGTTATGCAGGAGATCTAGTTAACTGATGAAAGTAACTGTTGTAAACAATAGATTTTCAGTGCAGATGAAACAGCCTTGTATTGGAAGAAAACTGCCATCTAGGACTTCCACAGCTAGAGAGGAGTCAATGCCTGGCTTCCAAGCCTCAAAGGACATGCTGTCTCTCTTGTTAGATTCTAAGGCAGCTGGTGACCTGAAGTTGAAACCAATGATTATTTGCCATTCCAAAAATCCTAGGGCCCTTAAGAATTATGCTAAATTTATTCTGCCTGTGCTCTGTAAGTGGAACAACAAAGCCTAGATGACAGCACGTCTGTTTACAACATTGCTTTCTAAATATTTTAAGCCCACTGTTGAGACCTACTGCTCAAGGGGGCAAAAAAAAAAGATACCTTTCTAAATACTACTATGCACTGAGAATTCACCTAGTCAACCAACAGGTATGATGCAGATGTACAAGGAGATTAATATTGTTTTCACGCCCGCTAACACAACATCCATTCTGCAGCCCTATAGATCAAGGAATAATTTCTACTTTCAAGTCTTATTATTTAAGAAATAACATTTCATAAAGGCTATAGCTGCCATAGACATTGATTTCTCTGATGGATCTAGGGAAATTAAATTGAAAACCTTCTGGAAAGGTTTTCCTCACCATTCTAGACGCCATGAAGAACATTTGTCATTCATGGGAGGAAGTCAAATTGTCACCATTAACAGGAGTTGGGAAGAAGCTGACTCCCTCCGTCATTGATGAATACAGAAAATAACTGCAGATGTGACAGCAGTAGCTAGAGAACTAGCCTTAGAAGTGGAGTCTGAAGATGTGACTAAATTACTGAAATCTCATCATATAACTTGAATGGATGAGGTGTTGCTTCTTAGGAGCAAAGAAAGTAGTTCTTCAGATGGAATCTAACCCTGGTGAAGACGCGGTGAACACTGTTGAAATAACAACAAAAGACTTAGAACACTGCATAAACCTAGTTGATACAGCAGTGGGAGGGTTTGAGAAGATTGACTCCAATTTTGAAAGAAGTTGTACTGGGGTGTAAAATACCATCAAACGGTATTGTGTGCTACAGAGAAATCTTTCACGAAGTTAAGAGTCAACCGATGGGCAAGCTTCACTGTTTTGAGAAATTCCTACAGCCACCCCAAACTTCAGCAGCCACGATACTGGTCAGTCAGCTTCCATTAACATCAAGGCAAGATCCTCCATCAGCAAAAAGATTATGACTTGTCGAAGGCTCGGATGACGGTTGTATTTGTCAGCAATAAAGTATGTTTTACTTAAGGCATGCACATTGTGTTTTTAGACTTTGTTTTTAGCTACTGCACACTTAACAGACTACACCATACTATAAACATAAGTTTTATATACTCTGGGAAACCAAAATATTCACATGACTCACTTTACTGTGATACTTGCTTTATTGCCATGATCTGGGACTGAACCTGCATTACCTTGCAGGTACGCCTGTACACCAGTTCATGTAAGGTGGAGCTGACTCTATTGCAATTAACAATAAAAGGGCCTTTTAATATAAAAATGCTTAAGTCCAAACCACTAAGCACAATATTCCAAGTCACATTGAGCTACTAGGACATGGACTTAGCACAATTTACTGCCATTTCTAGAAAAACAATTCTAAGCTTGGATCAGAGGCACCTGTCCCAACAAGACTGAATCACTGCTTTTCATTATCTAATGTTACACTGTTATTATTCAGCAGTTCTGGGTACACAAATGGCTAAGAACTTGACTACTAAACAAAAGCTTGGTGGTTCAAACCCATGCAGAGGCATTTTGGAAGACAGGCCTGACAAACTGCTTCTGAAAAGTCACAGTCTTGAAAACCTGAAAGAGGGTAGCTCTACTCTGTAACACATGGGGTTTCCGCAAGTCAGAATCAAGTGGACCATAACTGGTATTGTTAGCATGATCATGGTATATAACATGTTGTGGCTTACTTTACAAAAATGAAAAACCTTAAAAGAATGGTCATTTTGTATAATCATACCTCTGCTGCCTGGCTGCACAGTGGTTAAGAACTAAGGTTGCTAACCAAAAAACAGTAGTTTGAATCCACTGGCCACTCCTTGGAAGTCCTATGGGGCAGTTCTACTCTGTTCTACAGGGTCGTTGTGAGTCAGAATCCACTCAACAGCAATGGTCTTTTTCCAGGCTTATTCACAAGGGCATACACGTAGGTAGGTCCCTGAATCAAAAAACACTTCACTTACAGATACCGAAAACTACAGAGGGATAGTGTAGCTTACAGTCAGCATTGCCCCTGCCCATCTGAACCTGGCTCAAATTTAGTCCATGACTGCGGCGATAACTTGTGGCACGTCTTCAGGTTACTTTCTTTCTCAATCTTGGGAATGAGCCCTACTTCTGATTTCCCTTGGCTCAGCTATATTTCCTGTTTGGTGACATTCACAGGCACACACAGATAGCAACAGGTTTCAACTTCCCATCAGAGTTCTGTTCCTCTTTAACTATACCTTGAAATATATTTTATCCTGTTCCACTCTATTTGGGAGCTAAGCAGTAACCATGGCTGCTAATAAGAGTAGTACCCTTTCATCAAACAAAATACTCAAGTTTTCAAGTACCAAAATATCAAATTTTATCAAATTTTTTAGTATTAAATAAAATACTGAAGTTAGAGCTGAAATGAAACCCTACAAGCACCTTTTAGAACCTTTAAAGAAAAGCAAAGGTGTCACCTTGAAAACTAAAGTGTGTCTGACCCAAGCCATGATATTTTCAATCATATCATACGTATGTGCAAGCTGGACAATGAATAAAGAAGAGAGAGGAACTGACGCCTTTGAACTGTGGTGTCGGAGAAAAATGTTGAATGCACCATGGACTGCCAAAAGAACAAACAGATCTCTTCTGGAGGTAGTACAACCAGAGTGCTCCGTAGAAGCAAAGATAGTGAGACTGTGCCTCACATACTTTGGATATGTTGTCAGGAGGAATCAGCCCCTGGAGAAAGACATCATGCCTGGCAGAGTGGAGGGTCAGCGAGAAAGAGGAAGGCCCTCAGTGAGACAGACTGACACAGTGTTCACAGCAATAGGCTTAAGCATAAAAATGACTGTGGGCAAAGCACAGGACTGTGCAGTGTTTCGTTCTGTTGTTCATAGGGTCGCCATGAGTCGGAATCAACTCAACAGCACCTAACAACAACAAACAGTCATGGACCTAAGTCTTTTGAGATGGCATCTGCTAACCAGGCACGGTATTAAAGAGGTTCTAGTCAGCAGAGACTGTTCCACGTTCTGACTTTTAACAAACTGACCTACCACCAAACTTTGGGTGCACAGCTCTTTTACAAATAGGAGACTGCTATTTACAGAAAATGAGACTGCATGGAACCAGACTTTGTCCCTGCCTCAGTTCCCCAGCCTTGGCCCTCCTTTCCCATCCCCTCAAAGGTGACATGCTGGAGGCTCAGAACGATCTGTTAAGCAGAAAGCTTCTACAACTCCTAGTGGAGGAAGCTGCAGAGATCCTACACCTATGGCTTCTCTATCCCTTTTCTTACTCTGTCTCTGATTAGCTAAGTCTGAGAAGAATACATCAGATTTGCATGTCTCAGTGAAGTCCCCTTCTTCTCGGGAGACTTCTTTAGGGAAGAGCAGCCTCCACCCTTGAAGGAAGCATGTCCTTATGAAACACTGTTTGTATCCATGTCTAATAATAGAGTCCAGGCAGCAGTTCCTTTCTGCCCTTATCACTACGTTATATTCTTCAACTTACCAATGCAGTAAGTACACTGATGGATTTTTATCTTCCATTTCTACCACTCCTTTGCTTTAATTTTCAGTGTGTTTAGAATCCAGGTAAGGAAATGCAATAGTGCTATTTCATGGGTACCACAGAGATGAAGAAGAGTTCCTGACAGAGTGTAAATAGTTAATACAGTAGAAAGCTGGAGGTTTGAACCCGCCCAGAGATCCCACAGAAGAAATGTCTGCCAGCGTACTTCCAAAAGCTCAACCACTGATGACTCTGTGGAGTGAGTTCTATCCTGCCACATGGGGGTCACTCTGAGTTGGAACTGATTCCAAGGCATCTGCTCATTGCTAAGAGATTAAGAGCTGCCCGATGCCAGAGTCCCCCAAATTCAGATCTCAACACTGGGGAAACAACACAGGGTGAGCTCCTGAGCTTGAATCCTGCAAGTAGGATCCCATGGTTCTCGACAATCCACTTCCCCATTCTGCTCCTCATTTTCTAGTTTTCTAGATCTGAAGCTCATTATTAGGCTAGGATCCCAAAGAATGTGGTTAATGAAAGAAGGAAAATGTTGGGGTACAAACCTCTTGATGATAGGTAAGGCATATTTGAAGTCTTTTTCTATTGTTACATTTGTTTTCCCTGTAAAAAACAATCTTGTAAAAAAAAAAAAAATTCACCACTGAGTGTTGTTTTCTTCTCAAATCTTATTTTCATGTCTATCATGTTATGTAAAATGTCTTTTTCTTTTTCATACCTTGAAGATATTAGAGAGTTTAAATAAAATGAACAGTAACTTAAAAAATAGTTTAATATTAATCACTATTGCAACAATATTTTGGTTAATAATTTGTTGCATGACCAAAGCCATTAGCAGACCCACCTGCAGGCTCTGTTGTTGCTCCTCATTAAACATGAACGGTATACTCCTCAGGAGGTAACTCAATTTTTTTTCAGAGGAAACGCTAGTGGCATTGTGGCTAAGTATTGTGGCTGCTAACCAAAAGTCGGCAGTTTATATCCACCAGGATCTCCTTGGAAACTCTATGGGTCAGTTCTACTCTGTTCTGAAGAGTCACTGTGAGTCAGAATCAACTCAGTGGTAGTGGGTTTGGGTGGCTTGGTTCTTTACTTAACTGCCCTAGTGGATATCCTAGAATAACCAGATGTTACGTGCAGTGTAAGCAGACCTTCAAACTCGTTCAAGGTCCTAGTGAGAATTTGCTTTTCCACCCCCAGATACACGGAATCCAAATTTATACTTGAACAAGATCTCCAAGTATATATAACAAAATTTGAGAACCACTGATCTACTAAAAAAGGAGCCCTGGTGGTCCAGTGGTTAATGCACTTGGCTGCTAACCAAAAGGTCTGCAGGTTGAATCCACCAACTACTCCACGGGAGAAGACTATGGCATCCTGCTTCCATAAAGGTTTACAGCCTTGGAAACCCTATGGTGCTCTGCTAGTGGTTCCCAGAAACTCTGGTGGCATACTGGTTAACTGCTGTGCCTGCTCAACAGAAGGTCGGCAGTTTGAATCCACCAGGCACTCCTTGGAAACTCTGTGGGGCAGACTCTGTCCTGTAGCGTCACTAGGAATTGGAACTGATGACAGTGGGTCTGGTGTGGCTCTACTGGTGGTTCCCAGAATTGGTCTCTAACCAGCGGCATTAGCATGGCAGGGAATTTGTTAGAAACGCAAATTCTCAGCAGGGTTTGAACCGGTTTGAAGCTCTGAATGTCAGTTTCTCTTTTTCAAAAGAATCATTCCTTTTTAGCATCAGAAAGCAATTTCCCAAATCTCCTTTGAAGCTTTCTGTTTGAATCTCTTTTTCATTTTTAAAGGTTCATTTGTTGTCCTGCTGGAGGAATTTTTTTTTTTTTTTTTTTAGCAGTTGACAACTGCCCAGCAACAGCAGCCTGTGTTTGCAGTTGCTATTTTGGGCTACATCACATGTCAGTTACATAACCTTGTTTAACTGCTCTTGAACTGGTTCTAACAACCTGGGAAACAGATTAGGGCAGTCCCAGTAAATTCCCACAGTGCAGGTTCTGATGGGTGATTTCCCACCCCCTGCCTCCTAAATCTTAGAATGTGGTGTGGTGAGCAAGACGGCGGTGTCCATCAAGACCTGGTTATTCATTGTCAGGGCCAACCAAAACATTTGATAATTAACTTCCTCTGCTCAGCTTAAACCAGTCCTGTCAGCCCATAATAAACCAACGGACAATAATCCCCACAGCTGAAGTCTACGGGTGAACTTGGATTAACATGCTTTACAGTGCCAGCAAAAAAAAAAAAAAAAGAAAATCCTCACAGGAGCAATGAATACGCGTTGGTTGCCTTTGGCCACCTTCAAACACAAATCTTTGGAAGCTATGTTTCGGGTATTCTAAGATTTTAGTTTTGAAGGCAGATTGGACTTACTATTTTTTTTTATTTTCTGCATGGTTACAAGAGTTCTTCCCACGTGGGTAAGCACAAAATTCCCTGATAAGCATTCTTCTCAGTGCGAAAGGTGTTAGTTTTTCATTTTTTGTTTAAAAAAAAAAAAAAAAACTTCTAATCATCATGACTTGCATTATGAACATAGTGCGTATTTTTTGTAAAAGAAAATCAAAGAAAAGATTACATGACAGAAGCCAAGTGCTACTAAGCTTGTAACACTGAGGGATGTTTACTATTCTGCGCTATTAAAAAAAAACAAAAAACACGCAAGTCATCAACAAGGAACAAGGAACATTTTTTGGAAGGAGTGACTTACATTTCACACACATGCAATAGCAGGAATTTAACATAGTTGTACTTTCACTAAGCAAAAACACTTGTTATCTAGATAAACTAGTAAGTTATTTAGGGCAGTGAGCAGGGAATTAACATTTGTTAAATTCCAGTTATTCCGACAGGTGCTTTGCCTAATCATATCATTTAATCCTTAAATAAAATCCTATGGGAGCACTCTTATGAGACTGGTAGTATTATTCCCATTTTATCAATAAGAGCATAATCAAAGAGGTTAAATCTTGTGGCTAGCTTAGATGGGATTCATATTTGAGGCTCTGATACAGCACTGACTCTCTCAATGATTCCATACTTAAGAAAAGTACCCTTAAGAAACTCAGACCTAGAAGACATAATGAAACAGAAACAGAATCTGTGTGGTGAAAAATAGGCTGAAGTGGCCTGTATTCAGGCTTCATAGCAGAAGTAGCATTAGACCTATGTCTTGAGGAACGTGGACTGGATAAAGTAATACATATTTTTTTTAACCAGAAAAACATATTAAAAAATAAATGTTATCAAATTACATCATATAATTACAGATGGGTGAGCTCTGTTTGACTGCAGCATGGGGTTGTGTATACGTGGAGGTACTAAGACAGCACACAGACTACAAAACATCATTAACCAGTTAGATGCCAGGGAAAAAACACTGTATGAGTGAAAGCACAACGGTAGTACAAGGGAGTCCTGGTGGTGCAGTGGTTAAGAGCTAGGCTGCTAACCAAAAGCTTGGAAGTGTCAAGCTACCTGGCAACCCCATGGGGGCAGTTACACTCTGTTCTACAGGGCTGCTATGGGTTAGAACTGATTTGATGGCAATCGGTATTTTTTTTTTCTTGGTGTGGGTATTTTTTTTTTTTCCTTGGTGGTGCAATAGTTAAGAGCTTGCTGCTAACCAAGAGGTTAGTGGTTCAAACCCACCCACAGGCTCCACTGGACAAAGACTTGGCAATCTGCTTCAGTAAAAGATTACAGCTTAGATAACCTTACAGGGCAGTTTTACTGTGTCACATGAGGTTGCCGTGAGTGGAGGGCACCTAACACCACCACCACTACCAATTAAGCCTCAATTTAAATATGCACAGGATGGCATATTTACTTATTAGCCAATCCTATTTTTCATCCTGATTTAAACAAACCTCTAAACCCTAGACCTCGAAACAGGCACAGGCATAGCCCTGTAGGAATGCGGAATCATCACATGTGCTGCTTCTCAGTGATCAGATTTCATTCTTTTTTGCCTATCCATCTAATCCCCAAGATCTCAAAAGTAGAAATGAGGCCTGGGGCAGACAGAAAGGAATCTCGCTTAGCTATTCTGACCACAAACTCTTTGTTCAGAGTTGGAGGACTCAACGCAGCTGAAACCAAACCAAACCCATTGCTGTCTAGCCAATTATGACTCATAGTGATCCTATAGGACAGAGTAGAACTGACCTATATGGTTTCCAAGGAGCGCCTGATGGATTCTAGCTTCTTATCTTTTTGGTTAGCACCTGTAGCGCTTAATAACTGTCCCACCAGGATTTCCAACTCAGCTCAGTAGGTTCTTTTATTGCTGTCTCAGGCATGGCCTGATTCCCAAACACTCATATAATTCTAGCCCCAAATGAAAACTGTATCAGAGCTGATACTGCTAACAGGAGGAAATCAAATCACAAACTTCTATCCACAATTTAAATTTTTGCTAAAAAAGAAACGGTTAAACCCTTTGATATGAGGCTGTTTTACATACACACATCCAAGCACATGTACATATCAAATTAGATTTATTTTGGATGTGCAATGATATAATGTATGCAACAGGGTACATAAGTTAAGAGGGCGATCAGACGTATGGCGGAAATGATTTCTCCCCTCTTTTTTTCTCCAACTACCCAGTTCTCTTCCCTAGAGGCAACCCCTATTATCAACCAACTTCTCTATTCTTCCAGTTTTTCTAGGACACGTTCTTGAACTACAGTAAATATGTTCTGTTTCTTAAGGTAATTCAGCATGTCTGCTTGCTCTTTTATTAATTAACTAAAGTAAAATTATTGGGTAGAGATCACATGCCTGCTATTGTGATCCGCACCAGGCAAAGAGATGAATAAGACACAATCCTTATCCTTGAGGGACATGGTTCCATGTGGGAAACAGGCACCTAAGCACATTAAAACCTGGGGCAAGAACAGCAATGAACAGAAAGCTATGAGAACATGAAAGAGGAAGCACTCTTCTTGCCTCAGAAGTCAGAAAAGCTTCAAAGAAGAAACAGCATTAGATCTGCTTCTTGAGAAGTGTTCATTGCATAGAAAGGGAAGAGCCTCAAGAGCTTTCTAGCCAGAGAAACACCATTTTAAAAACTTAATGTTGTCAAGGATCACATATATTTTAGCAATGGGTGAGCCCAGTGTGGCTGAAGCATAGGAAGGCATGAACATGGAGGTATTAAGAAATATGAGTGTGAAGTCTTGCTATGCTGGGAAATGTGTCCAGATGACAATTTTCAGGCAACAGAGAAGTCAGTCCAGGTCTGACTGGTGTTTTAAGAAGTTCACTTTGGTAACACAGTAGAAGATGTACTAGAGCCATGGCAATGAAAATGGTTGAGACCAGATGTGCGATTGCTCTTTGAGAAGAGGATAGTTAGAAGATACAATTCTCAGTTAAATTAATTGTTATCTATTTCTATTAACTGTAGCCCCAAACTTGCTATTCCATATCTTAACTGCCTGAACATTTTACTCATCATCCAAGTGTGAAAAGCTGAAAACATCCTTATTTCTTTCTGGTGCTCCAAGCAAATATTCCACACCTTCCTGATTTTGTAACTCAACCCTGTTCTCTCCTTCCTGGGTCCCATCATTGTCTCTAAGTGTATGCCTAAGATAAAAACGGTAGTCTTCAAGTTACCTACCTAGGCTTGCCAAGGCAGAGTAGGTATTTTCTTCATTTATCTTTCCAGCCTCACAGTTCCCTTTTTATCCAGTCATTCCCAGTAGAAATGATGCACAATTTTAGTACATCTGAACAAGAATTTAGAGCTTATGAGGGAAAAGTGGTACAAGAGGTAAGTCTGTATATATAAAAATTTTGTCTATGATTGTTTTTTCACTAGGAGTTGACAAATACAGATGGGAGAGGGTGGAAGGGAGAGGAAATGAGAAAGTGTGCCTACTGTATCTTTGTTCTGCGCAACAAGACAAGCTGTCTGACATGGGTGGGTGTGGATGAGGGACGAATGTGTGAAGCAGGCATAAGGCGGAAGAGTGAGGAGGACTAACATTTGTTGAGTATCTACTATGTTCCAAGCCACCAGGGTTGTTTTTGTTGTTCAATGCCTGCAAGTTGGTTCTGACTCATCTATAACAGAACCAAACACAGCCTGGTCCTGTGACATCCTCACAGTCATTGCTATGTGAGTCCACTGTTGCAGACACTGTGTCAGCGCACCTCGTTGAAGGTGTCACTATTTTTCAATGACCTTCTACTTTACCAAGTACGATAGCCTTCTGCAGGAACTAGTTCCTCCTGATAATACATCCAGAGTATAAGAGGTCTTGACATCCTTACTTCTAAAGAGCATTCTAACTGTACTGCTTCCATGACTGCCTAGCTACCAGGCTCCAGAAAAATAACCTGTTGCTGTGAATTCTGACTCATAGCAACCCTACAGAACACAGCAGAACGGCCACATGGTGTTTCCAAGGAGTGGCTAGTGAACTTGAACTGTAGAACTTTTGGTTAGCAGCCAAGTTCTTAACTATTGTGCCACCAGGGCTCCAGCTACCAGGCTAGGTAAGTTACATTCATATCATCAAAAGGTTTATGATAACCTCTCGATAGGTGATATTATCCTCGTGTCCCTGACACAGAACTGGGTAAAGTAGTTTTCCACGGTTCTTCATATGGCCAGTGGTGATGGCAGGTTTCAAATACAGGTCTGACAAAAAAGCCCATGCTTACCCAAAGGCTCTCCTGAAAAGCCACTTAGATTGGAGACCAAAATCGCAATGTAAACAAAAATACTTGGCCGTTGCTTTCTAAGGAGGCTTTGTATCTACACATTTAATCATTGGACTAAATTGCTTAAAATCAAAGAACTCTTACTTAGACAACAGCTTAACCTTTCTTTCACTCTACAGTTGAAACTCAGACAAAAGAGGTTCCTAAAGCAGTTCTTAAGGTAGCAATGGGGTCAGATGCAAGAGAGTAACATCTAGACTTTCTCAGTTATCAGCTCCATAATACTGAGCAAGTGATTTAACTTTATAGTTTCTTATCCATAAAGTTAGCATAACAAAATTTATCCCCCGGGAGTTACACAAATTAAACCCCAAAGTATGTTTTAAATGCCTAACACCATGCCTGGAACACAACAAGTGCTCAACAAACCTTTTACCCTACCCCAAGGGTGTACCCAGACGATCACAGAGCAAGTGCGATGGTAGAGCCTGTACCTGCAGTGGACTGCCTGGTGCTTACCTGGCTCTACCATGCACTATGAGATCTGGCAATACTCAGTCTCAAGAAGCTTTAGTATCTCCATCTATGACATAGGGATAGTAACAATACTCCAATACTCCTTCCTTAGGGAGTGTATTCAAATCTACCCCACAAATCCAAACTCTATTCCAATCCTGGGATCTCTGCACTAATCAACTGTTTTGCTGATTATGTTGTACACTGGGTTCAAATTTTGTTTACTAGGCTTCTGCCTCACTTCCCTGTATTCCACTCCCTGTTTTATAGTATGCACACCAAACCAAACCCACTGCCGTCAAGTCGATTCCGACTAATAGCGACTCTATAGGACACAGTAGTACTGCCTCACAGTTTCCCAGTAGAGCCTGGCTGATCTGAACTGCCAACGTCCAGTCTACAAAGTATCCTTATCAAAAAAAAAGAAAAAGAAAAACTGCTAACATCATGGCTCCCTCTAAAGTCTAGCTCCAATACAGGGGCTCTGATAGCTGCCTTTCGGAATCCTAAATATTGTCCTCTTCTGTACTCAAAAACCCTCACGGCCACTTGGGGCTCCCATGCTCTGCCCTCTGGACTGCATTTCCTTGTGGCATCCATATCCACCACAGTGAACTGTTCTGGTTTAGTATTCCAGACCTTTCCACTTTGCCCCATTACCTTCATTCATTTCCAAAGACTTGTTTTGTTTCTCAAAAGTCTAGTTACCATTTCTCTTACACAGAGAAAAACAAGTAATGACTTTTAGTTTATTTGCAATTGTACCATATTTTTTTCATCTCAGAAACAGCTTGTCTTGAGAAACATGCAAAAAATGTTTTTGCTGACCACTGAAGGAGTATATGGGTTTACAAACTGACTGTTCTACTTTCACTGCAGTCATTTGCAAATGAGAGACTCATTCATTCTAGCAGCCATATGACTGGAAACTGCCAGCTGATTTTGAGCTCACTGTTGTTAGCTGCCTTTCAGTCACCCCCAACTCATGGTGACATCATACGCAACTACCAAAGTGTTGCCCGGCCTTGCACCATCCTCATGATCAGATGTGGATCAGACCACTGTGATCCACAAAGTTTTTATTGATTGATTTTTGGAAATAAATCGGCATTTCTTCCATACGTGTCTCAGTCTGGAAAGTCCACTGAAACCTGTCC
Source organism: Heterohyrax brucei (assembly GCA_028571685.1). Classification (NCBI taxonomy): domain Eukaryota; kingdom Metazoa; phylum Chordata; class Mammalia; order Hyracoidea; family Procaviidae; genus Heterohyrax; species Heterohyrax brucei. The sequence goes on from CM053143.1 coordinate 7,899,611, forward strand.
AGCATCACAGCAGCATGCAAGTGGCAACTGACACGGAGGTGGTAACGGCGTACGTATGAACTGTACTGGCCGGGAATCAGACCTGGGTCTCCTGTATGGAAGGCAGGAATTCTATCAGTTGAGTCACCTCTGTCTTCTTTCAGGTCACTAGGAGAATCTAAATAGGCCTGGGATTGTTAGGGAGCTTCCAGGCCTTACCCGCCTCTGCCTTCTCCTCTCCTCCAAGTCTCCGATGTCCAGGTCTCATCCATTTAGGATCCGGGTTGCTGCTGCCTAAGGCTACATGTTCCTAGAATGTTCCAGGTCCTTCCCAGCTGCCACTCCCAAACTCAGAATGCTTGATCTGATGTGTATGTTTCGAGCTGCACCACTGCATTTCATCCACCCTGTAGCCTACCCTGGCTATGGTGCACTGCCCTCTTGCTATGTAAGAGTTTCCCAGTTTAAGTTCCCTTACTGGGCCTCAGGTTACACATCTTTCTGTTGCCTACTCTCTCCTTCTTGGAGGAAGGGGTGCATTGGTCAGATTCTACAAGACCATCTGTTTTTGCTAACAGAGAATGAACATGGGCAGAGGTCTGCTTTGGTGTGAAGCCTAACTCTGAGCTTCTGCTATCTTCTGCAGTGGGATTTAGTCTCAAGTGCCTTGAGTTATAACCAGGTCATTAACTTTCACATTTATGTACACACTTTCTCAGGATTTATAAAGGGCAGACTAGATCTTCCTCTTGGTCCCCATTTCTTATCCTTGTACTTCAGAATGTGGTTTAAGTCTCATAAACCATGAGTACAACTTCAACATGCTGTCTGTGTTATGAGGTGCCATCGTGTCAATTCTGACTCATAGCTACCCTATGAATGACAGAACAAAACACTGCCTGGTCTTGTGCCATGTCCATAATCATTTTTACGCTTAGGCCTATTGTTGAAGCCACTGTGTCTACCCATCTTGTTGAGGGTCTTCATCTTTTTCACTGACCTGCCATTCTACCAAGTATGCTGTCCTTCTCCAGGGACTGATCCTTCTTGTATAAAGTATGTAAGACACAGTCCCGCCATCTTTGCTTCCAGGGAGCACTCTGGTCGTACTTTTTCCTGAACACATCTGTTTGTTCTTTTGGTAGTCCATGGTACCTTCAGCATTCTTCTCCAACACCACAATTCAAAGGCATCAATTCTTCTTCTGACTTTGTTGTTCACTGTCCAGTTTTCACATGCATATGATGTGACTGAAAAAATATCATGGCGTCTTGGGTCAGTGGTATTTTAGTCTTCAAGGTGATGTCTTCACTTTGAATACTTTAAAGAGGTCCTTTGCAGCAGATTTTCCCAATGCAATGCATCTTTTGATTTCCTGACTGCTGATTCCATGGGCATTGATCGTGGAACCAAGTAAAACGAAATCCTTGACAACCTCAGTCTTTTCTCCATTTATGACAATGTTGCTTACTGGTCCAGTTCTGAGGATTTTTGTTTTCCTGACTTTGAAGTGCAATCCATATTGAAGGCTGTGGTCCCTGAGCTTCAACAGGAAGTATTTCAAATCCTCTTCATTTACAGCAAGTAACATGCTGCCGTCTGCATCAAACAGGTTGTTAATCAGTTATCCTCCAATCCTGATGCCTCATTCTCCTTCATATAATCCAGCTTCTTGGATTATTTGCTCATCATACAGATTAAAAAGGCATGGTGAAAGGATACCACCCTGACCCACACCTTTCCTGAGCTGAAACCATGCAGTGTCCCTGTTGTGTTCACACAACTGCCTCTTGATCCATATACAGATACCTTCAGAGCACAACTAGGTGTTCTGGAATTCCCATTCTCTGCAGTGTTAGCTGTAATTTAGTATGATCTACACAGTCGAATGCTTTTGCATAATCAATGAAACACAGGTAAACACCTTGCTGGTATTCTTTACTTTCAGCCAAGATCCATCTGACATCAACGATGATATCCCTGGTTCCACATCCTCTTCTGAATCCAGCTTGAATTTCTGGCCATTCTGTGTCAATATACTGTTGTAGTAGCTTTTGAATGATCTTCAGCAAAATTTTATTGCATGTGATATCAACGATAATGTTCACTAATTTCCACATTCGGTTGGATCACCTTTCTTTGGAAGGGGCATAAATATGGATCTCTTCCAGTCAGTTGGCCAGGTAGCTGTCCTCCAAGTTTCTTGGCATAGATGAATGAGCTCTTCCAGCACTGCATCTGCTTACTGAAATATCTCAATTGATAGTTCATCAATTCCTGGAGCCTTGTTTTTCGCCAATGCCTTCAATACAGCTTTGACTTCTTCCTTTAGCACCACTGGTTCCTGGTCATATGTTACCTCTTCAAATGGCTGAACATCAAGTAGTTCTTTCCGGTATAATGATTCTGTGTATTTCTTCCATCTTCTTCTGGTGCTCCCTGAGTCGTTTAATAGTTTCTACACTGTCTGTATAGATCCTTTTTATTATGCCCTGTCCATCTGCCAGGTGCTCCTTGGAAACTCTACAGGACAGTCCTATACTGTCCTAAAGGATCACTGAGAGTCAGAATTGACTCAATGGCATTGAGTGTGGTTTGGGTTTTGTCCATCTGCCACATTTTCTTTGAGTATTCATGCCAACCACATGTCTGAATTGCAGTTGGAGATAGCTATGCCCTTTCAGCTTCAGACCTTACTTCTATTTCCCCTAAGATTTGCTTTAAGTACATCACATTACAAGGCTAAAGAAATCCTGAGATACAGCAAGTACAAAGCAACCACAATGTGTTTTTAAAGTTTTCTCCATCTATAAGTACCAATAATTACTTTCCTATGTTAACATTTTTTCAAATGTAAGTTTCCCTGCAATCTTTGTAAATAACAAACTTGGTTCTCTCATCTGTGAAATATAGATAAGGGATTAGATGATCCCTGTTGTCTCTCTGGAGACAACATGGGTGATGCAGTTAACATGCTAACAGAAAGGCTGGAGGTCTCAGTCATCCAGAGGTCACTAGAAGACAGGCCTGGTGATCTACTCGTGAAGAACTAGTCACTGAAAGAAAACATGATGGAGAAGTTTTACCTGGACACACATGGGGTCACCATGAGTCAAAAAATCAACTGAACTGGTAAAATTTCTCGCTATTTCTCTGCTTGTACTGTCCCCCAAAGAGAGGAAAGGCTGAGATATGGACCCGAAGTCATCATAAGAATGAAAGGCACTAGACGAGGCACTGTGGCCTGTATAAACACTGTGGAACTGGTAAAACTAAATGAAGAGCCTGGTGAAAGAGCCAAATTAAGTGTGCAAATCATGGAAGACAGGAAAGCAATCTGTAATCACAGTCCTTATTAACATGTGTAAGAGTCTTAGAATTGCAAATGAGTCAAAAGAATTTAAAAGTAGTCACTATGGCTTTTGCTAAGAAAGTCAAAGTTAAGAAAAATTATTTTTTGGAAGTGTTTCTTAAAACATTATTAAGCATTTTCTAAAGAAAAAAATAAGTGGGTATATATATGTATAGATACCTATGAATAGTCGTATTTTAAATAGCTGCAATAGCACTGAAAGCTAAACAGTGATCAACACTAGAATCTTGAAGCAATCTTCTAAAAAAATAAAGACCTAGACTTTTTCCTCAGCTTTCTCAAATTAAGATAAAATGCAGCTAACTGGAAGCTCTTTTGTCTCTCTGTTTACTGCATGCGGTCCTAGATATTTCTAAGGCAGCTAGAATATGTGCTTATGTATTGACTTTCATGTTGGCAATTATAAAATTGATAAAATGTGACAGAAGGAACTGGAAAAGAGTAGTTTAAGTAAGACAAGGAAAAATTAGAAGAGATTATTCTACTTGATCAGCTCTGGCTTCACTGGAAGAATATTAACCAAAGAGGTTCTCTGTGGTTAACACCTTAGATCAAGTTACGTGAAATAATGTGCTTGTATGAAGCAGGACGGAGATAAACAAAATACAGCTTGTTGGCCAAAAATAGCCTAGTTTTTCCCAGCTCTGCATTCCATCTGTCAGAACAAGGTGGATGGCATTTATCAGATACCAGCAATGTGTATACAGCAGGACTGATTCTTCAACTATCTTCTGGTGGACTTAGTTTCATATATATATGATGTGTGTATATATACATATATGTAAAATCAATGATCAATTAATGGAACTCATAGAAATGTTCCTGTAATAGAAGACTTTGGCCATTATCACTGGCTCACTCTTCTTTCCCTTCTGGAGACTACAATCAGAATACTTTCATATCCTCTCTCTACATGTCTGATGTCCTGATTAAACCGTGACTTTCCATGAAACTTTCTCTGACCCTGGAGAGAAATATCTTTTTTTTTTCTGCAACATCAACATACTTTATCTGAACCTCAGGGATCCAGCTAACTCTAGCTGATTATTATGAATTGGGCCCCTGGGTTAAATGAAGCAGGCAACAACACACACTAGAAGGGAGACCAACATTGTTGAAATATACCAAGAGTTAAAAGATTTCCTATAGACAGCCTAGCATTTTGAAGGTGAAAGTAGCAGGAGTGAGGGTCTGGGGACCATGCTTTTGGGGGCCATCTACATCAACTGGCACAACTAAGCTTTTTCAAGAAAAGGGTCTATATCCTAAGCTGTTGAATGGCATCTGGGGTCTTAAAAGCTTGCAAGCTGCCATCTAAGGAGCATCAGTTGGATTCAATCAAGCAGGAACAGAGGAAAACAAATGATATCAAAGACAGGAAGACTATGTGAGCCCAGGATACACAGGGGCCAAATGAACCAGAGTCTACACCAGAATGAGACCAGAAGAACTAGAAGGTACCCAGCCACCTCCAATGTGTCTTTGTAACGTCAGATTCCCTGATGCAGGGGGAGAAAATACAAGTGCAAATCTAGAATTCTGTTAAAAGACCAGACTTAATGGTCTGACATCCTGGAGGGTCACTTGAGAGCACGGGCCCTGGTCTTGCTCCTACTCCAAAGACGAAACTAGCACCGAAGACAACTCTTTAGCCAAAAACTGTACTGGACTATAAGACAAGAGGCAGTCAGAACAGTACCCCAACAGTAATGAGAGGGGAGGGTGGAGAGAAGGCTACAGGACTAGGTTGAATGAATATGGGAAGTACAAAGTAGAAGGGGCAAGTGTGCTGGGGTGCACAGTGCTGGGACAGCAGATAGAGTCACATAGAGGTCTCTGTATGGACTTTGATACGGCAAATTGACTCTGTAAATTTTCACTTAACCATAATGCCAGCCAAGCCAAGTGCCGACCATAATAAAATATCAAAAAAAAAAATAAAAGAGAATTGGGCCCCATAGTACAGCATTGTCTTCCTAGGCTTTGAAAGAATACCACAGGCTATTACAATTATTTCTTTTTCACATTGTCCCTACGGCCCTGGTAAGTTCTTTCTGGCAAGTATCCATTTTCCCTGCCTAAGAATGGAAAGTGAAGTTTGTGTTTGAACGTCATCTCTTCTTATCTATATCAGAATGCTTTCACAGAAGGGATCACATATCACGTGCTAGTAGAGCCATGGGGTAACCAGTACACGATATGCACTCAGTGAACATGGCTGAAACAGTTATACCCTCATGTTCAGAATCCAGGGCTGAAGTAACCCCAGCAGCATGTAAGGTTCTTGTCTAACAATGGGGTACTGCCAGGGCAGAATACAGTGCCCTGTCCTTTCTTGACTGATGCCACCAGCCTAGTGCTGGGAAGCAGGAGATGGTCCCCAAGCCCCAGGACTAGCATAGATTACCTTTTAAAACTTTGCCCCAAAGCAGTTTATTCATCATACACTGTGTAAGGCAAATACACATAGGCTTCCTGAGAAAACACCTAAAAGTCAATGAGAGTTGACTGGAATGAAATGAAAATTTAAAGGAAACGCATATTCTGAAACTAATTTTAGTGGTCTGCAATACCCAAAGGGGGGAAAACTAATTTAATCAAAGCTTAATCTCATGATACATCTCTGATAAGAATAAAAATATTTTCCAACTGCATGTTTCAGCCTTTCCTCCTCTAATAAATACTCTGTGACAGTAGTTATGAGATCAGCTGCTATCCAAATGGTTGGCAGTTTAAAGCCACCAGCCACTCCTGGAAACCCTACAGGGCAGTTCTGCTCTGTCCTATGGGTCACTATGGGTTAGAATGGACTCAATAACAGCTAGCTTGGTGAGGCGCTATGTTTACTAAGGATACAAAGATGCAAAAGAAATCCGTTCTTTGGACCTCACAGAACTACACACAACTAAATACTCCAAAACATGCTACGTGCTACAAAAAGCTATTACATGTGCTATGAGGTCCGAGAAGAGGAAGAAATTAAACAGGGAAGGAAGAGGGGAATGAGAGTGGTGATATGAGAGGTTTCACAAAGAGGTCATCTTTCACCTGGACTTTAAGGGATAAATGTGATTTCTCCAACTAGAGACGGGAAAGAGGAAGACACCTACACTTTCTCTAAGGCAAAAGAATCCCTGCCTCAACAGGGTTCCAAAGCACATAGACACAGTACCTTCAAGACAGGACTTAGAACAAATTGGCCAAATAAGTGTACAGCAAAAGTCACTGAGCCAAGCTAAGTGCCGTCGAGTCGGATCCCAGTCATTGAAGTCATGGAACTCATTTCTTTTTTATTATGACTGAATGAAAATGTACATTCCCATATAAATTTGCATGATCACCTATATGCAGCTCCCACTGTTCTCCCTGCCTGGTGACAGCACACCCCTCTTCTCTGCTCCATACATGTCCTATCCTCCCAATAGTCTCCTATCCGTTCCTCTCCACCCACTCCCCTTCCTCCAGCAAGAGGTCAGCAGGATGACATCCTACAGATGTATAGAACCACACAATTCCCACAAGATATGGTCACTCTCCGTTGCCAAGTCCAATCCATTGCTGTCCAAAAAGTTGACCTTTATTATGATTTATGGACAGGGGCAGCATCAGGGCCAGGGGCCATGCTCCCCGGGGGAACCCCGAAGTCCCCGGACCATCAGTTGTGGTCTTTTAGTGGAGATCTCAGGGTTCACCCCTATTTATACTTGTGTTGCCAACGAGACTCAACTCTGTGAGCTCCATCGTGGCTATCACTGGTGGTGGCCTGGCACCATCCAGTTCTTCTCGTCATGAGTTGATGTAGAGATACAGTCACGTGGGTCTCTCTGTCTTCTGGGTTCTCTTTTCCCCATGTCGTTCTTGTCCTCAGTGATCATCTGTTCCTGTTGAGTTGGGACCATTTGCTGTACCCTTTGATGGCAGCTTGGCAGCTTTTAAGATCCCAGATGCCACTCACTGATGAGGGGTGCAGAGGGTTCTCATTAGCAAAATGCTAGCTGTGCCAGTTGGCCTCGATTTCAACTGAGAGCATGGTCCTCGGCCCCCCGCCGCACCTAATCTGTCCTTGCAATATTGGTTTAAGATGGGAGGAGTACTCAAGTTGTGTTGAAGTCTAGTTAATATTAATCTTCTTCCTAATATGTGCGGTCACAGATTTCACCCAAGCAAATTTCTATTAACTATCTAATCTAAACCTTCCACTCCTACCCTTCCTCCATCCCCACCCTTGCAGCCTCAAAGTGTCTTTTCTTTTATGCATGAGTCTGGTTTTAAGTTCTTATTGTAGGGGTCTCATACAATATTTGTCCTTTTGTCCCTGACTACTTTCACTCAGCATAATGTCCTCCAGTTGAAACCAGGTTAAGAGATGCTTCCTGCTATCATCGTCATTCATGGAATGAATTTTAAAATTAGCATTTAATAAAAACATTTTTTAAAAAACTTTAGTAGAGACAATAGTATTTTTGAACCCAAGGAAAAGTAGGAATTGTTAGAAATGTTGCTAAAATCCAAGGATCATCAAATGAAAGACATAAAATTAATCTTCAGTACTGATGGAATGCTTATGTGGGTTTGGAGTTACATGATAATTTACCAAAGAATCAGTTTTTCACTTTAATATTTATGGTATTCTGAAATGAATATATTTATCTGACATGAAATTATAGCTAAACATTATTATGCAGCAGTTCCAAAGGATATGGTCTTTCACGTGTACTCAACCTTTAAGTCAATACAATCTAATAGTTTAAGAAGACACTACATTTCAGACAGGCATTCTGCCTAAAACCACTCTAAATTATTTAAATTGAATTCTGATTAAAGTTAAAATAAAATCTTCTCCAATAGGGCAAGCAAGGTTCTTAAGAACTTTTGCAAATGAAATCTTTGTAATCTGATTCTGGTTCATCCAGTAAAGCCATGTAATGAATACAGTATGAAGCTCTAGCTACTATGGCTGTGTCTGGAATACTTTTTAACTTGCACAGCCCACTCGTTCTTGAATTCTACAAAGACAAGGGAAACTGGCATAAAAGCTTCTCCTTCAAGGTTGAACACTAGGTACTGTGTTGAATTATTAAATAGGAAGTCTTTTTTTTAAAAAAAATAGAGGAAAACAGTTTTTCTGTAGTTGTTTTGAATTTCAGAAAATTATTTAAGTTTAGTGTTGGAAGAAAGAAAACAGTTAATTCCAACCTAGGGCTTACCAAGGTCACAGTGATAATGGACTGATGGTGTAAGTCAGGAAACATGGATTTGAAACCAGACTGACTACTCACTAGTTCTGTGACTTAGTACAAGTTACCTTTATTTTTTTATGGAGATATATAACTAAAAAATATCATCTACCTTGCTTGATTACCATGAAATACAAAACCAAAATAAAACAAAAAACAATTCTGTATTTAAGGTGCCAAATATACTGGTTGGCAAGACAGGTACCTAAACAGCTTTGTTGTTGTTAGGTGCTGTTGAGTCAGTTCCGACTCACAGCTACCCTACGAACAACAGAATGAAACACTGCCTGGTCTTGCACCATGTCCACAATTGTTTTGATGTTTAAGCTCATTGTTGCCGCCACTGGGTTGATCCATCTCGTCGAGGGTCTTCCTCTTTTTCACTGACCCTCCACTCTACCAGGCATGATGTTCTTCTCCAGGGACCAATCTTTCCTGACAACATGTCTAAAGTATGTAAGATGCAGTCTCGCCATCTTTACTTCCAAGGAAGTACGACTTCCGGTTGTACTTCTTCCTGAGCAGATGTTTGTTCTTTTGGCAGTACATTCAACATTCTTCTCCCACCACAATTCAAAGGCATCAATTCTTCTTCTGTCTTCTTTGTTCATAGCCCAGCTTTCACATGCATATGATGTGACTGAAAATACCATGGCTTGAGTCAGGTGTGTTTTAGTCTTCAAGGTGACATCCTTCTGAACTTTGAAGAGGTCCTTCACAGAAGATTTTCCCAGTGCAATGTGTCTTTTGATTCCTCGACTGCTGTTTCCACATGCGCTGATTGTAGACCCAAGTAAAATGAAATCCTTGGCAGTCTTAATCCTTTCTCCATTTATGACAATATTGCTTACTGGTCCACTTGTGAGGATTTTTGTTTTCCTGATGTTGAGGTGCAATCCATACTGAAGGCTGTGGTCCTTGAGCTTCATCAGAAGTGTTTCAAATCTTTATTTCCAGCAAGTAAGGCGGTGTTGTCTGTATAATGCAGGTTGTTAATGAGTCATCTTCCAACCCTGATGCCTCGTTCTTCTTTGTTCAATCCAGCTTCTCATATTATTTGCTCGGCATACAGATTAAAATGGTATGGTGAAAGGATACAACCCTGATGTTCACCTTTCCTTACTTTAAATCTGGCAGTATCCCCTTGTTCTGTTTGCATGACTGCCTCTTGATCCATATACAGATTCCTTAAGAGCACAATTAGGTGTTCTGGAATTCTCATTCTCTGCAAAGTCAGCCATAGTTTTGTATGATCCACAAAGTCAAATGCTTTTGCGTAGTCGATGAAACACAAGTAAACATCTTGCTGGTATTCTTTGCTTTCAGCCAAGATCCATCAGACATCAGCAGTGAGATCCCTGGTTTCACACTCTCTTCTAAACCCAGCTTACATTTCCGGTAGTTCCTTGTCAATATATTGTTGTAGTCACTTTTGAATGATCTTAAGCAGAATTTTACTTGCGTGTGATATCAACAATATTGTTGGGTAATTTCCACATTCAGTTGGATCTCCTTTCTTTGGAATGGCATAAATATGGGTCTCTTCCAGACAGTTGGCCAGGTAGCTGTCCTCCAAATTTCTTCCATGCCAAGAAATTTGGAGGACAGCTACCCGAACAACCTAAACAGCTTAGCTATTAATATTAATTATAAAGTTGGGCCTTGAACCAAGCTAAGATCTGATCACTGCCAGTCTACCATATTGTCCGGGCTGTTTGTATTTTGCTTTGATTTTGAGATTTTCAAAGAAACTACAGAAAACTACAGAGTCATACAAAAACCATGTATCCACTTTCCAGAATTTTTTTTTTTTTTTTTCACCCATAAAAGCAAGAGAAGCAAGACAAAACAAGCACAAAGTTATTCCAAATTGTAGCCTACGTCGAAACGAATGTCTTTGGCCCTGGAACCATTTAGCACTTCAGATGGACAACTGGAAACTGTTAATAAGGAAGAGACTGGGGAAGAGCAGACTCCACTCTGAGGAGCTACCTGAGTCACATTCAGGTAAGCAAGAGCCCAGCAAACTGCCCACGAGGCTGGGGCCAGGAGATAATGTAATGAGGGAGGCAGCAGGCGACTGCAAGGCCTGGCTCAAGGAAAGAGCAGCTGCTGCAGCAGCTACACAGGGCCTGACAATACTGGCCTGCAGGGAGTGCTGCCAGATCTTCCACCACTTCCAGAGAACCGGGTCCAGATTTTATATGAAATCTCCTCATTTTTAAATGCTGGCTACCAAATCAAGAATTTTGTTTTTGAAAAAACGAAGTGCAGGATAAACATCCCAGCAGGCTGGAGAAACCCACTTACGATCCTTCAGAGGACAAGAGCATCCCTGGGCCAGAGTCTAAGACTACAAGCAACCTTCAGTTACTGACCAACAGCTTAGGGTAAGCAGTAAGCTTTTCTCCACTGAGGCACTGCTAGACAGAACTCTGGCCTTTTACTGACTTCCGTTTTCAGATTCTTAATTCCACATGTAGGAATTTAAACCAAGCCCTATTTGGGTTTTTGTTTTCATTCAGCATTAGAACAGATGATATAAGCCCTGTTCAGAGTATCATAAGGAAAGATAGCTGTATCTGAAATACTGACAGGTCTCTGAATGGTGTTGTCCTTATGTCCTTGGATTCAGTGGCATATGCCTCTGGTGTTTCATAGAGTATTGGGAAAAACATTCAAATCAAATCTGAGTTCTCTGGAAAACCATTCCAGTTCACTAAGCTGCAAATGTTATTAAATGCCCTTGAGACATTTTTCCACCTACTGCTGTATGCTGTCTGCTGGCTGCTCGGCAAATCTAACAAGCTGATTCAGGCCTTTCTTGTAAGGAAGCCAGTGCCACTGGTGAATGAAGGAGAAGGTGGCAGTAACTTACTAATTGTATAACTGTCAAGGACTGAATTGTGTCCCCCAGAGAATGTGTAGTAATTTGGCTAGACCATGATTCCTGGTATGGTTCCTACATGCTGTAAATCCTTCCTCTATTATGTTAACGAGGGAGGATGGGCAGCAGTTGTGTTGGTGGGTAGCACTTAACCTGCAAGATTTACTGTGCCTTGAGGCAATCTTTTGGGATATAAAGGAAAGGGAAGCAAGCATAGAGCTGGGGGCCTTGTACCATCAAGAAAAAAGCTGCACCAGGAGCAGAGTAATCCTTTGGAAAGGACCCAGGGTCCCCGTGCCTCAGAAGCTCTCAGTCCAGGGGAAGACTGATGACAAAGACTTTCCTCTGGAGCCCACCAAGAAAGACTTCCCCTGGAGCTGATTCCATGAATTTGGACTTGTAGTTTACTGGACTGTGACACTTGTGGTCTTTCTGTTACAGCGGCACTAGATTGACTAAGACAGTAACTAATTAAGCTGAATCACAACAACACCACATAAATGGCCGAAGACATACCTGAAACATCAGATTTAAAACAGCTTTTGAACTGCTGCTTCCTTCTGCAGATCTTGGCAAGCGGCACTGGGCATCAAAAAGGATGATACCAAGGCAGAAAGACTTCCTCAGTCTTTGGTCTATTTGAGACTGGGTACAATTAAATTCTAGGCTCAGAGCACTGCAAGAGTTACAAGCAGGGACTGAGAAACTTTCTGTAAAAGGGGCCAAACTATATTTTAGACTTTATGGAATACATAGTTTCTATTACAACTACTCAACTATGTAGCCATAGATGATTTGCAAATGAATGAACATTGTTGTAGTCCAGAAAAAATATACGAAAACCCAGTGCCATCGAGTTGATTCCAATTTGTAGTGACCCTATAGGGACACTGAAATATGAATTTCATATTCATGCTACAAAATATTTTTCTTTTGATTCTTTTCTTCACCATCCATTCTTAGCTTAAAAATGATCACCTGGCCAGATTTAGCCTGCAGTATACAGTAATGGCCAAAACAAGTACAAACAGCATCTTCTGGTCAATTTCCACAAATCGGCTGTACTATGCACTTAATTGGCTTAGTTCATTTAATTCTGATAACAACCCTATGAGATATTCTAATCTCTATTTTCAGCATGAGAATGGTGGTAAAGAACAGTCAACTAAATTATCTCTAAGTCTATAGGCGCAGTCTACTTAGTCTTGTAAGATCACTATGAATCAGAATTGACTGACAGCAATGGCTTTGGGTTTGGGTGATATAGCCAGTAAACAAAGCAGCCAGAATTTGAATCCAAGCAGGTTGGTTCTGGCCCCCTGCTACATGCCGAGGGTCATATACACACACAGGAAGGAGTTCTCAGTCCTGGTTGGTCTTTGAGACCTGACTCTGAGACACCAAATCACAGCACCTGGATACCCCTATTATACTAAGTCAAAGTATATTACAATCTCTAGGTAAAAATCAAAACAAGAAACTCACAGTGCTTCTGAAGTATGGTTGAGACCTACAGTATGTTTAGCCATCTGCTTGTGGTATCAAATAGTATAGCTCACAGTCCTATTACATAAAGAGCCTATTTATCTAGAATGTAGAACGCTCTACTGTTTGGATCTGATGTTTAGTTTATGTTCAGAGCCACAGGCAACTTTTTTAAAGGTATCAAATTACCCACAAGAAGCTAAATTCAGATGATGGCCAGAGTCTTCTTACCAAAGCTACATCTGTTCAACCCCCCTGAGACACCGGGTGAGGGTAAGCTAAAACTGAGATAAAATTGAATGCCTAAACCAGCAGGAACTGGGAAGACAAGCAGAAAAGGCAATACAAGTCAAAGAGAATTTTAAATAATGCATTTAAACAGAATAGGTATAAAAAAACCAACCTGATTTCTGGCAACGCATTCATTTGCATACCTACAATAGGTCCCAGAGGTCAGAATCCCCCTTATAGATTTAACTCAGTAGGACCCACAAGAGAAGGCCATCAGCTTAAGAGAATGGGCTTTTACCTCTGAACACAATACAAAAGGCAACCAGGACATGTATAGGAAAATCTCTTGAGCTCCACAGAGCCCAGCCTGGTACCTGATGCCTTGTAGAATTCCAGCCTAGGTATAGAACAATCTTGTCTCAATGAACTGCCCAAAGGAACAGACCTTAACCAGTGAAGATGCCTATTAGTGCAACAGACCATCTGAACTCATTTAAATCCTATGGCTACCTGCCTCCAGTTAAGTCCTCTCAGACCAGATCCACTCTACGACTATGATTGTACTCTACCACAGAACTCCTGCCTCCTTCCATTCTTCTTTGATGGCCAATGCTGATAGGCTTGTCTGTCTCTGCTGACACTAACCAATCTTTTCTACCTCTCTCCCACTTACATTTTTCTGATTGCATAAAGTCAATCCCGGCTCTGTGACCAGGAACAATCTAACATTTTCACTCCCTTGTGTAGGTTTGACGCTTGTTGCTAATCAAGCACCGAAGAAGCCTGGAGCTATCAACAAACAACATGGAAAATAACTACTTATCTGAAGGGTAGACAAAATCCATGTATGATGGGCTGAGGCCCATATAAAGAACGTCTATAGACACCAGCAAGAAATTTCAACACTGGAACCATTGAATAAAAATGACAATTCAAACCTCTAAAAACCAGGACAAATCTACTACAGCTACATATTTTTTTACTTGCTAGGAGGTTAACTCAGTTGGGTAAGTAACTCTGTTGTCTTGTTTTAATTATTAGAGGGGTAACAGGTGATTTTAGCAGAGTGGGAAAAAAAAAGTTACCAACATTTGATCTTAAGTTCTGAAAACACTAGGATCCCATTGCCTGAAGTATGTTCAAGATGTAATTTTCTATAAGCTAAAGTACAAAACCAAGGACAAACATAATAGCTACAGTTAATAGCTGTTGCATTAATGAGAGAAAATGGAAAATAGGGCAATATTTTAGTGATGACAATGTATGAACACCATTAGTGATACCAGAAAAAAAGAGAGTGGCAAAATATTTTTAAGTGTGGTCCAAAGAAAATCTTCCAGTAAAAAAACTGCATTGCTGTTGAATAGTCCACCATATAAACAATATGTGATTATCTCGGATCATGTGAAATGTTACTTCTTCTAAAGGATCTAAAAAACTACAAGACATAACCACATATACTCTCATAAATACTAAGAATTTGATAAACATCTGGTGTTTTTATTGGTTTGGTGTATTTCCTTTGCCTTAATTTTCAAGTATACAATTTTTAAAGACAAATTGTTTTATTCTCATTTGTATTAAGTATCCAATTCAGTGATTATTAGTCAATTTATAGAGTTATGCAACTGTGGTGGTCAGGATTATGTCAACTTAGCCAAGCCTTGGCTACTCCATATTTGGCTGCTGTATTAAGTGGCAAGGCGGGGTTTGTGGTGGCTCCCCACCCCTTGGCTCTCATCTCCTGCTCACCAAGGCTGACTTGGCTACAGCCACTGCTGAGTGCCCAATCTGCCAGCAGCAGAGACAAACACTGAGTCCTCGATATGGCACTGTTCCTCGAGGTGATCAGCCGGCAAGCTGGTGGCAAGTTGATTATATTGGACCGCTTCCACCATGGAAAGGAAAGCGTTTTGTCCTTACTAGGACAGATATTTACTCTGGATATGGATCTGCCTACCCGACACGACATGCTTCTGCCAAAACTACCATCTGTGGACTTACAGAATGCCTCATCCACCATCATGGAATCCCACACAGCATTGCCTCTGATCAAGGGACTCACTTCACAGCAAATGAAGTGCAGCAGTGGGCCCATGCTCATGAAATTCACTGGTCTTACCATGTTCCCCACGAAGCAGCTGGCTTGACAGAACAATGGAATGGTCTCCTGAGGACACAATTATGCTGCCAGCTAGGTGGCACTACCTTGCAGGGTTGGGGAAGTGTTCTCCAGGAGGCTGTGTATGCTCTAAACCAGCGTTCAATATACGGTGCTGTTTCTCCTATTGCCAGGATTCACGGGTCCAGGAATCAAGGGGTGGAAACGGGAGTTGGCACCACTCACTGCTACCCTTAGTGACCCACTTGCAAGATTTTTGCTTCCTGTCCCATGACCTTATGCTCTGCAGGGTTAAATGTCTTAATTCCAAAGGAAGGAATGCTGTCACCTGGAGACACATCAACGATTCCACTGAACTGGAAGCTAAAATTGCCACCAGGCCATTTTGGGCTCCTTGTACCTCTGGATTAACAGACAAAGAAGGGAGTTATAATACTGGCCGGTATGATTGATCCTGACTATGAAGATGAAATTGGATTGACATTACATAACGGAAGTAAAGAAGAGTGTGTTTGGAATGCAGGAGATCCCTTACGACGCCTCCTAGTACTACCATGTCCTGTGATTAAGGTCAACGGACAACTATAGCAACCCAACTCCAAAATGACCGATAATAGCCCAGACCCTTCAGGAATGAAGGTTTGGGTCACCTCACCAGGCAAGGAACCACGACCAGCTGAGGTGCTTGCTGAGGGCAAAGGAAATACAGAATGGGTTGTAGAAGAAGACAGTTCTAAATATCAGTTACGGCCACGTGACCAGTTTCAGAAACAAGGACTGTAATTGCTATGAGTATTCCTGCTTTGTATATGTGTACTGGATATTTTGTTTACTTATGAAACATAAGATGTAAATGGGCTAATGCATTTTCAGTTGTACATGTGTTAGCTATATCATGTTAGACATAAGTATAACTTTGTAACCGTACTCCTTCAGAGACTGTGGATGGTAAGGTGAGATGTGCGCAGATGCCAAGTTGACAAGGGGTGGACTGTGGTGGTCAGGATTATGTCAACTTGGCTACTCCATATTTGGCTGCTGTATTAAGTGGCAGGGCAGGGTTTGTAGTGGCTCCCTGTCCCTTGGCTCTCATCTCCCGACCTTCACTATGGCTGCTGGTCGCTCACGAAGCCAGGAGCTCCTGCTCTCTTCTTCCAGCACCTGGTTCCGGGAGTTGAACTAGCAGCTGTTGGACTCATCGGTCCTTACAGTCGGCACTTGAGAGTCTTGCTCCCTGACCTGCTGATCCTCGGTTCACCAGCCTCTGCCACTCGTGCTCCCTGACCTGCCGATCCTGGGTTCGCCAGCCTCTGCCGCTCCTGCTCCCTGACCTGCCGATCCTGCGTTTGCCAGCCTCTGTTGCTTCGTCTCACCACCAGCTTGGGATCCACTGACCTACACAACTGGTGATCTAGAATTCTGGTCTCTGACCCGCTGACTTCGGGTTCCTCAGCTTCCATGGCCACGTGAGGCTTGTGCCAGAACTTGGAACATTCAGCTTCTGTGATTACGTGAGCTGTTTCCTATATCTGTATCTATTTATCTATATTATAAATCTTTCCTTGTACCTACACGTGTTACTGGTTTTGCTTACCTAGAAAACCCAGCCTAAGACAGCAACCATCACCACAATCTAATTACAGAACATTTTTGTAATTCCAAAAAGAATCCATATGCCTATTTACAGTCAATCACTGTTTCCATGCCTCCCACCCCCCAATTTATTTGCTTTCTGTCTTTTCAGATTTGCCTTTTGATATTCTACGTAATCTTCTCCTGTTGATTTCCTTCACTTAAAAACCAAAACCAAACCCAAACACACTGCTATCAAGTTGACTCAGACTCACACTGACCCTGTGGGACAGAGCAGAATTGTCCCACAGAGTTTTCAGAGTGCCTGGTGGATCTGAACTGCTGATCTTTTGGTTAGCAGCCACAGCACTTAACAACTATGCCACCAGGAATTCCTTCACTTAGCATAATGCTTTTTGAGGTCTGTCCATGAGTCGGATCTGACTCTATGGGCACTTGGCTGGCTGGCCGGCCGGCCATGTTGTAGCACACATCACTAGTTTATTCCTTTTCATTGGTGAATCACATTCATTCACTAATTCACGGACATGTATATTCTACTTCTTTTTGTTATCATAAATAATACTTCTCTGGATATTTGCATATGAATTTTATGTAGGTGTGTATTTTCATTACTCTTGAGTGGAGTTACTAGATTCTGGTAGCACAATGGCTAAGCACTCAGCTGATAAGCCAAAGGGTTGGTGGCTCCAATCCACCAGCTACTCCATGGGAGAAAAGACTGGGTGATCTGCTCCCTAAAACCATAAACAGATGTTCTCTGTTCTATAGGGTCACCAGGAGTTAGACCAGTCTGTGTGGAACAAAACAACAACAAAATGGTAAGGTTAAAACCAGGTCATCATGAGTTGGAATCAACTCAACAGTGATGAACTTTTTGGGGGAGCCCGGGGATGGGCTATGGTAAGGCTGGAGGCCCTGGGTGGTGCAAATGGTTGAGTGCTAGGCTACTAATCGAAAGACTGACAGTCTGAATTGATCTGCAGGTTTTCAAAGAAAAACTTGGAGATCTACTTCTGAAAGATCATAGCCACTGGAAATCCCACTGCGTGGCTCTATTTTGCTCCACAAAAGGTTGAATGAGTTGGAAATGACTTGATGGCAATTGGGTTTCTTTTTTCTGATGTGTACAGTTAACTCACTGAAGTCACTGCCACTGTCAACTCTGACCCACGGCAGCCCTATAGGGCACAGCACAACTGTCCTATAGGGTTTCTAAGGAGTAACTGGTACATTCCAACTGCCAACTTTCTGCTTAGTAGCTGAAATTTTTGAACCACTGCACTACCAAGGCTCCAAGTTTAGGTTAGGTTTAATTTTTTAAGAAAGTGTTGAAGTATTTCCTCAAACACTTGAAAAAGTCCAAAACAATCTGTGCTATTTCACACACTTATCAGCAACATTACGAAGGTCCTAGTTTCACCATATCCTTGCTACCATCTGACACTGTCTGTCTTTTTTATTTTGCCATCCTAATGTGTATGATGTGATGTCTCATTGTTTTAATTTGTATTTCTTTAACGGGCAATTATGCTGAACATCTTTTCATGAGATTATTACCCATTTATGAATCTCCTTCAGTCTGCATCTATTCAAACCCTTTCTCTATTTTTAATAGGTTTACCATCTTATAATTGAGTAATAAGCATTCTTTATATATTCTGGATACAAGTCCCCCAAATAGCATTTTTCAATTTGTACTGAACACTATAAATTCAATGTTCATTTAATAAATTAAAATAGGGGTTCTCAACATGTGATCTAGGGTCTCAATTACTGTTTTAGGAGCTTCAAGCAGTTAAAA
Source organism: Heterohyrax brucei (assembly GCA_028571685.1). Taxonomy (NCBI): domain Eukaryota; kingdom Metazoa; phylum Chordata; class Mammalia; order Hyracoidea; family Procaviidae; genus Heterohyrax; species Heterohyrax brucei. The sequence continues at coordinate 7,918,322 of CM053143.1, forward strand.
CGATTTTCAGAATTATTCTAACATGTTGCTTGCCCTTTCACTCGCTTCCATCACTAGTAGACAGTGGGGTTTTCCAGAGGTTATATTAAGCATTCATGATTATCTGAAGATGCTCCTAAAACAGCCCCTCCCTTTTCCAACTATGTATTCATGTGAAACCGTATTTCTTTGTACACTTCAACAAAAAATAACATGACACTCCAGCTGTCTTGTTAAACCAGATATTAAATAGTTTTAAAAATGTAAAACAATGCTTAGTGTTGTAACTTTTTTGGAACATACAGTTATTTTTCATAAAAATATGTACTTTGTACTACATGTAATGGACTTCAATGTTATTTTAAAAGAAGTTAATATTTTTTAAATGTATGTTTCAATTTCTAATGTGAAAAATATAAATAAATAAAACTCATATAGACAAAAGCTCTTTGAGATCTTTAACAAGCTTTTGATTGTAAAGGAATCCTACAGTCCAAGGCTTGAGAACTACTGAGGCAGGAGATAACAAGGTGCCTTGTGTCTACAAAGACCACCAGAAAACTCAAGTAAATGATGCCTATAATCAAAAGGAAACTTACTCATGGAACTTAGACAGAGGTGCAACCATGACGCAAGTGGCACACATCGTAAGGAAAGGGTCTGGGGTCTCAAGGACAGGCTTCTAGTGAATGGTGATGGGGAGTCTGCTTCTCTTCTAGCGTGCACAAGAAGGGTGTGGGTATGTGTATAGGGGGAACATTTTGTTGATGTAGAAGGACTGACCAGGTGGACTCTAATTAATCCCAGGTGTTTAACATCTTTTCTACCTCAGATTCGACAAACGTTTTTGAAAGGCTGTGAGGCCTTTGCTATGTTATGCTGAGGAGAAAAATGAAGAAGTTAGCATACTAGAAAACACACACAAAGAATATCTAAAAGTGGAACCAAATTGTTTGTTGCTGAAAACGTGTTAACTCCATGCATGATACACGTCACACCTCACCTTCCCTCTACAATATTATGTTGTCAGTCTCCTGCTTGGTACACTGCCCTCAGAAGACAGCAGCTGAAGGGCTGGAAAGGTAAATCATAAGCCTTTATCATTACATGCACCTACCAGTAATTCTCTTCTAAATGTAATGACTAAAACTCAACTCAAGCAGTAGCATCCACTGCCATCAGACAGATACCAACTTACAGTGACCTTACACGAGGTCTAACAATTAAGTCCATGAACGTAATCATTCTAAGTGTTACATACCTTGTTGTTGAGTATCACTATGGTCACCTTCTAAGTACTCCTCTTGGGAAGCTATGCACCAACACCAGGGCCTGGTCCACCCTTCAGAGCAATTTTGGAACTTTTTCTGGAATGACCACTGGGCACGGTGGCAAGGTTGCAAGTTCTTGAACTTAATTGTACAGTTGTCTGTGAGGCAATTTTTAGCCAGTAAACAAATAACTGTGTTGGAACACCCTCCCTACTCACCTGATCTGGCTCCCAATAACTTCTTTCTTTACTCAAAGATAAAAGAAATATTGAAAACATTTTGATGGCATTCAGGACGTCAACGATAATACAATAACAGCTCTGATGGTCATTCCAGAAAAAGAGTTCCCAAATTGCTTGGAAGGGTGGACTAGGTGCTGGTATGGATACATAGCTCCCCAAGGGGAGTACTTTCAAGGTGATCACAGTGATATATTCAGCAATGTGGTATGTGGCATTTTTTCTAGGATAAGTTTGCGAACCTGTCAGTCTTTGTATGACAAAATAGAATTGTCCCATAGTGTTTCTAAGGCTGTACACCTTATGGCAGCAGACTGCCGTATCTCTCCTGAGAGGAGCCACTGGGGTTTGTACTGCTGACCTTTCAGTTTGCAGCCAAGAGCTTAACTGCTGCATGATTAGGGCTGCAAACACAGTAGTAGCACTGTAAAAACCAAACTGGTGGTGGCCATCAAGCTGAGTCCAACTCAAGGTAACCACATGTTTCAGGGTAGAACAATACTCTATAAGGTTTTCAGACCTTTCAGAAGCATATCATCAGGCCTTTTTTCCAAGGTGACTGTGGATGTGTGAACTGCCAATCTTTACACTCAGTAGTCAAGTGCTTAACCACTGGTGCCACCCAGGGACTTCAACTGCTCGTCATAGTATCTCATAAAGTATTACAAAAGTAAAAACAAGCTGGTGAACAAAATCAAAAGAATTACACAGTAAAATCAGATAAGCTTCTTTTGAATAAACTGATACTTTATCTTTGTTTCTATTAAATAACAGAAATGAACACAATGTCTCTACAAGATTCAAATCACAGATGAAACATCTGATCACACTGTAAAGTCAGTTTCAGAAAAAGCACTAAAAATTGTGATAGTCTAATATGAAATAATAATAGCAACCTAACATAGATTTGTGTGTGAATTAAATGAACTAGTACATGTAAAGAGTCATGTGTGAAACACAGTATGCAATCAGTAAGTATTATCTTACTGATAATAAAATCATTGATACCCAGTAGGATTTTGCCGATTGAATCCATGGAACACCATCATCACATTGCCTTGAAATTAAACGAAACCTCATTGGGATTAAACATAGCTATGGAAAGTTTCAAAATATTATCTAAAATGACTACTATTCTATTATTTACAATTATTGGGAATAAGGAGAATACAAATAATTAAAACTTCCCTAACAGATTCCTGTTCTTTAGGAAGGAGTTGAGTACGCAAAACTTCTATTGATTTAATAAATTAACCTAATGCCCCTTTTAGCCTATAATGTTTGTCTGAAAGAAATTCACCTGATTATCTGAAACTATTAAGAAGAATCTGGCACAAACTTGTATGTTCTTCTATGAGCTACTCTGCTCTCTGGTAAATGTAACAACAGTTCTGAAATTTTAAAAGATGATAGTTTAGGGAGAAGCAACATAGCTAGTAATGTATACATCAGTTTATGTTAAATACTAAATCATTGGAAATTAACAGCGTTATTTCATTTTAATTTATAAATAGTAGTATTTCAGAATTAACAAACCATAATAGAAACAATAGAATTTAAAATGCAGGTTTCACGTTCTTCTTGGTAGTGATTTCCTCTTTAATTCAGATACTTTTATAGTTTACTAGTTGAAACGTTGACTAGGAAGTAGCGGAAAAGGTGAAGTCTGTCATTTATTTTATTACAATTCCATTCCACAAGTGTTTATTCATCACATATTGTATGTCTATCAGCTTGTTAGTTAAGGAATACAAAAGTTTCAGACAACGTTATATACCCTTGGGATCTCATGGAGTAGACTGGACATGACAAGACTTGTATATATAGGGTTTTGTGTGTGTATTGTGGTGGGGGAGGAGGGACACAGGGAAAGAGGAAAGGAGAGGGCCTGTGTTAGGAAGGGTAAAAGTGTGAGGTAAAGAAAAAAAATGCAAGATTGAGTGAAAGAGAACCAATAATGTGAACTAAAATTCTTAAGGAAGACTTTAAGATGAACAGTTCAAAGGAAACAAATAGCTTGAGAAGCTAGCCAAGCCAAGTGCCATCAAAGACGCTTCCTTTTTCAACTTTATTGTCCAGTCTATCCCTTACCGACACTCTCCCCTTGTGCAACATACAACTACACATTAAGTTCCAAATATTTATGTCCCCTTGAAACGTCTGCTCTCAAATGCATTCCTACGTCCCTGCTACATAACTCTTGTTCTCCAAGACTCTACTTAAAACTCAATAAGAATCACTCAGAAGGAGCTCCCGTTGCCCAATGGTGAAGCGCTTGGCTTCCAACTGTGAAAATCAGTTGTTCATACCCAGCTGCTAAGCAACAGAAAGATGTGGCACTCTGCTTCTGTAAAGCTTAAAGAAAACAAACTAAACCCCACTGCCACGGAATCAATTCTGACTTATAGATACCCTATAGGACACAGTGGAACTGCCCCACAGAGCATCAAATGAGCGCCTGGTGGATTCCAACTGCTGACCTTTTGGTTAGCACACACAGAACTTAATCACTACATCACAAGAGGTTCCCTGTAAAGGCTGTGGCCTTGGATACCTTACGCAGCAGTTCTGCACTGTCCTGTGCGGTTGCCATAAGTTGGAATCAGCTCAACTGCACCAGGTTTTTTGTTTGTTTGTTTTATAGTAGTACCATTCATTGTTAAGTTTGCTTTCACACACTTGTTTTAATTCTCCAACCAGATCATAAACTGCTTGGGCACATGGACTGTGCATTATACTCTCACAATGCCCAGCAGATTTTCAATAAATATTTGGTAGTTGATTAAGGTGAAATCCAACTTAACAGCAAAGTCAAACTGTTAATGAGCTATGATGAGCTCTAAGTAAAAGAGTGCACATAGAAATAAGCACTGACGAAATACCAGCTGAGTGACAGTACAGTTAGTTTAGGGGAACAGCAGAGTCTGCCAAGTGAGAGAACTTAAAAACCTGAATAGAAAATTTGAAACAAAGAGGAGGGAGAGCACAGATATTTGAATGAAGCATTAATGAGACGTGGAGACTGATTTTCATAAAGAACAAAGGTGAGAGATGAATTGAAAATGGCTTTAAGGTAATAAAACCTACTGCCTGAAATAATGTTGCTCATCACTAATAGTAACACAGATGTTGGAAAGGGTTGCCAAGTTTGCAGGAGATTTGGAGGTTGAATTTTCATCTTACTAGTTTTCAGGCATCTGTAAAATAAATGCATTAACAAATTCCATAAGCAAATGAAGACTGAGATCTAGAGTTGGGGGAAAAAAGAGGTAACTTGGGAAACAATCACATATGTTGTATGAATGTTGTATGTTGCATGAATGTACCAAAGGGATTTAGTTAAAAAAGGAACAGATCACATAGTCATGAAACTCAGGTTGGTAGGCTATGAATCAGAGAAAGAATGTACCACCCTCACCCCCACCCCCACCCCCACAGAATCAGTGTTTGCACGATCAAGCAGTGTTTCGTTCTGTTGTACACAGGGACGCTATGAGTCAGAACCAACTTGACAACGCCTAACAGCAACAACAGAGCCAACACAGAGTTCTGGCGGTGCAGTAGTCGGTGCAGTAGTTGAGTGCTCACCCACCAACCAAAAGCTCAGTGGTTCAAATCACCAGTTGCACCACGGAAGAAAGATGCTGCAGCCTGCTTCTGTAAAGATTACAGCCAGAAACCCTATGGGGGGAGTTCCACTGAGTTTCATAGGGTTGCTGTGAGTTGGAATTGACTTGACAGCAATGAGGGTGTGGGGGGACACACAGAACACAGAATTTCCAATTCACAAAAACAAGTAGGCTATTGGGTAGTAAATCAAGTGAGTAGGATAGTCCAGACTTTTATAATTACAGAAAAAATCCAAGACTAACACACAAACATGTTAGCAGAAATAGAACTTACTGTACTATCTTATGATCTGACATTCAAAGCAGTGATTTTGTCAACTTGGTCTCTTTAGCCCTAACACACAGTAAAGCTCAAAGTACTCAACAAATATTTGCCAAATAATGTGAGAAGTGTTTCTATCTACATTAGAAGCAGTGAGGCAGCATCACATTGTGAATTACTCAAATAAAGAAAATGAAAGTCTTTCTTTTTACAGCAAATAGTGTATTTATATTCTATAGCTGGAGAACATGGAAAAATTCTTCACAATTTCTGTATTTCAAGATTCAGAGTTTAAAGAGACAGCACAGCATGCAGGAAAATATTTGGACTTTTGATTGAACGCTTACGGGGTAGAATAACAGCGCTAGCATTTATTTTAAAGCTGTGAGGCATCTGAAAGTAACAACCTCAATTTCCCCACTTAAAGAATGGGAATGAGGACATCTATCCTACAGGGTTGTAACAAGAGGTAAAAGAAACATTACAGGTGATGTGGCCTGACTTAAAGAAGGGCATTAAAAATGTTATTTTCCCTCTTACTTCTGGAAAGTTTCCTTTAGGGGGGGAAAAAAAAGACCTCAGAGCTTTCAGCATCTCATTTCCATTTTAATCAAGTATTTCCTCTTTCTGCTGAAGGAAGAAGACAAAACTGATGAACAAAGAACTTTTTACTCAGAATTAAGTAGAAGAAATGATAACCTATGTAAGGATGTCATGTATAAAACCAGAATCATAAATCTTTATTGGAGCAGACTAAAACCCTGAAGATGTTGATGAAACACCTTTATGTTTCTCTGTCTATCAAAGGCCTCCTCTCCAAAGCTAATTAACCAGTTGCCATGGAGTTCATTCTGACTCATGGCGAGTCCAAGTGTGTCAGAGTAGAAAGATGCGCTCCACAGAGTTTCGAAGGCTCGAATTTGTTTCTTCCACTGTTGCATCTGAGTGAAGTCAAACCTCCAAACTTTTGGTTAGCAGCTAAATTTGTTAACCATTTGTAGGACAGGGAGATTCCTCTCCCCAAGGAGCCTTCTGCTGAATGACAAAACAACAATGTTGTGTGAGTTTACAGAAAAGTTTACCTACGTATCAGAAGGTATTCATATTTGCCCATATAACTCACTACGAAACAACATAAAATCACGTCTCAAAAGATAGATATGAAAGGATAAATTCCTTTATCTCCAGAACTGTGTTTTTAAAAGTTTATACATAACAAACTTATGAATTCTATAGGAGCTTAACTTTTCTCTCTGCTGAAACTGACACAAATACTCATTGAGAAAACATTCACTCCTATTATCCCCTAGTGAATTACATATAATTTGTGAATATTAAAACTTGACTAATTTTGAAATAATTAGAGCTCTTGTAAAGAGAAAATTTCAGTATCTCTCTATACTGGTAATAAACTTACTCAGCTCAACTCCAGAAAAATAACACTAAATGAAACACACGAAAAAATTAATATTAACAAAAACCACCCTGAGAAAATGAAATGAGTGCAAGATACTAGCAGACTCACCTAGACTATAATCCTAATTTTTTTTATATTCTTATTAAAACTTTACCTAAGGAATCTCGGGGTGTTACAAATGGTTAATGCTTACCAAAGGTCTGGAGGGTCAAGTCGCCCATAGGGGCCTCAAAGGAAGACTGAACAACCTATTTCTGAAAAATCCATCACCAAAAACCATATGGAGTCTGACACACATTAGGTTGCCATGAGTTGGAGTCAAATCTCCTACAACTGGTTTTTGGCATAAACATCTGGTATTCTACTGTATGACATACCAGGTCATTTTGCTCCTTTTGACAAGGACTTTTATGATATACAAAGTACTCAGAAACCCTAGTGGCATAGTGGTTAAGAGCTACAGGTTCTAATCAAAAGGTTGGCAGTTGAAATCCACCTGGCTCACCTTGGATACTCTATCAGGCAGTTCTGCAGGGTTGCTATGAGTTGGAATTGACTTGACAGTAACAGATAATAAGTACTCTAGTTCACACAGAAGTCTGCTAAAGTAAGAACAGGTATTTTCAGGTATCTATAGTCCATACAGTAGTATGTTAATAAACTTTATATAAAATATGGGTCTTCATACTTTCCTAAGATATGTTTAATCAAAAATTAATACACAAAAAAATTTCCTTATAGCTGTACCACACAATAATTAATGAAACCTTTACCTAAAAATTAACATTTTTAACTTTTTACTAAGAGCTTATTCCATGCCAGGAAACCCTGGTGGTGTAGCTACACTTGCTAGCCAAAAGGCGGGAAGTTCAAATATGCCAGGTGCTCCTTAGAAACTCGAAGGGCAATTCTACTCTGTCCTATAGGCTCACTGAGTTGGAACTGACTTGATGGCAGTGGGTTTTGTTTTGTGTTTTTGATTATTCCATTCTAAGAACTCTGTGACATTTTAGGACTTGTTTACAACTGAGAAAAAAAAAAATCTACTATGTAATTTAGTAAGTTTTAATATATATATCCACTGAACCCAGACTACAGAATATTTCTATCTCCCCATAAGGTTTCTTTATACCCACCTGCCCCCCAAATCCCCACTGTTCACTGAGCAACCACTGTTCTGATTTTACTATTGTTTAGTTTTGCCTTTTCTTGAACTTGACATAAATTGCACCATATAGAAAGCACTATTTTATGTCTGACTTGTTTCACTCACTGTAATAAGGGTTTAAAACTCATCCATACTGCTGCCTTTTATCAGTAGTTCATTCTTTATTGTTGAGAACTATTTCTTTTTATCAATATACACAGGTTACCCCTATTATGAATATAGATGCTGTGAACATTCACATACATGTGTTTCGGTGGATGTGTGCTTTCATTTTCTTGGCCAAATACTTAGAAGCAAAATTTTGGGGTCACAAGATAGCTATATATATAACTTCGTAAGTATTGCTTTTTCACACAAATAACTTGTGCCCTCCTCCCGTGAGGCACGGTTATAAATGCATCATACTAAATGATGTTACAGCAGCATGTGGTGGAGGATTGGCATGGCAGTGCTTAGCAACAGTGTCTCACATGAGGGGGCTTGGCCACCAAACACATGCTGAAGGTGTACATTATCTGAATAAAAATATGGTAGCTTTTCCTATTTTACACTCCTATCAGCAAAGCATAACAGTGCTGGCTAATTTACATCTTTGTCAATATATGACATTGCCAGTCTATCATAAATTTCAGTGTCTCATCAAGGTTTTACTTTGCAGTTTCCACTTCTGTGATTATTGATGACGCTGCACATCTTTTCAGGTGCTCACTGGCTACTATCTTTGGTGAAGTCTTTTGTAAATATCTCTACCTTTTTTTAAGTTTGCAATAAATTTTAGACTTTCAAGAAGTGGAAAAAAGTACAACAAATTCCTAAATACCATTTATTCAACTTCTCCCAATGTTAGCAGCTCATGTAATGACAGAATAGTTGTCAGTGAATATGATACAGCGCTACATCCTAATTCACAGACCTTATCCATAGCTCATCAGTTTTCCTAATGTCCTTTTTTTCTGGTTCAGAATTGAAACTGAGATCCTACACTACATTTAGGTGTCATATCTGTTCAGACTCCTCCAACCTGGGATAGTCCTTCAGTTTTGCTCATTCATGACCTTGGTACTTAGGAAGAGGACTGGCCAGTTATTCTGTAGAATGTTTCTTAGTTGGTATTGTTTGATGTAGGACCATGTTAAAAGTCACTTTGGAAAGACTATCACAAAGTGATACACCTTTCTCAGTGCATCATAACAAGTGGCACAATATTCATATTTCTCATTACTGGGGATATTAACTGATCACCTGGTTAAGGTGGTATCATCCAGGTTTCTCTATTGAAGTGTTATTTTCTTTTGTTACTAGTAATTATCTTATGGGGAGATAATCAAGATATGCATATATTGTGTTTCTTATGCTTTCTTTCAATATTTTTAGCATTTATTTATTCCTTATGGACTCACAGATAATTTTTATCATGGGTTGTAATCCATTACTATGATTTATGTTTTCAGTTCAAGTTATCCAAGATTTGCTACTGGGAGCTCCTTCAATTTGGCTTTTGTGTTCTTTGTCATGCCCCCACCATTTTTTGAGAACTTCCTTAGTTTGGGGCACCACATGAGATTCCAGGCTCATCTTGCATTTTTTCTTATCCCAGCTCTGAATTCAGCTATTTGTCAAATAATCTCCTTTTATTACAGAATGATATTTAGAAATCAGAAGATGAGTGTAAATGCGTTCATTGCTATGGCTTATCATTACTCTGGGCCTTTTGAAAAGACAGAGCAACAAAATGCATGTATGTATACACATACATACATTTATACCTATATAGCCATACAGCTATTAAAAACCATGAGTTTGTACTGATAATGTCTATTCCAATTCAACACCACAAAGTTCATTCCTTACTCATAACCAGTCTCAACAGTTTCTGGTTTAGCTTTCCTGTATCTCTTTTGCATAAATATGAAGATAAAATACATTCTCTTATACCCTCTTCTTTCTCACATGAACAGTAGCATCATATAGATGGTCTTTTTGCACTTTGCTTTTTCCCACTTAAAATATATACTTTCGTTGTTGTTTTTGTCAGATACCATCAAGTAGGTGTTGACTCCTAGTGACAACAGGATGAAACGCTGCTTGGTCCACCACATCCTCACAATCATTATTATGTTTGAGCCCATTATTGCGGCCACCATGTCAATGCACTAGGCCACCAGGATCTCCAGTTTGTTCTTATTACCCTCTGAAGGATGCCTTAGATCCCATTAGCCAAAGAAACTTTCACCCCTTGGTGAGTATTCTCATTTCTGCGACAAATTTATCATTGCAAACCGTATTTTGTTAAAAGCATAGCACTCTAAACTGACGATTGGAAGCAACATTTTTGGAGAGATGTAATTACTCAGTGCCAGAAAGGTCCAGATCGATGACTAATCATTAAATTTTACACAACTGATGAAAACATTTTAGAATCAGCTCTTCATCCTTTTAATAGAACAGATAAAGAAGACTTGCCACAAGACTAACAAATTCTTGTTTATGTGAGGGCAAAATAAGATGTACTATGAATAATCTGAAATAAACGACCCACATTACTGAATAACGATGGGCTTAACCATTAACTACAAGCAACCCAGTCACCCAGTGGCGTCGAGTTGATAGCAACTCCTCGTGACCCTATAAGACAGAGCAGTACTGCCTCCATAGAGGTTCTAGGGAGCACCTGACAGATCCGAACTGCTGACCTTTTGACTAAGAGACGTAGGTAACCCCTACTCCACCAGTGTACCCGTCTACATACAAATTTTGTCTCTGTCACGGACCATTCACTTAAATCCTTCGGCCTACTGAATACAATGCAGAGGTATGTTCCGTTTCTCCCTACTATAACTAAATCCTGGTGGTGTAGCGGTTAAGCGCCGTGGTTGCTAACCAAAGGATTGGGAGTTCAGAACCACCAGCCTGCAGTTGGACCCCGTTCCGTACGGTCCATCTGAGTCAGAATCCATCGGTGAACAACAGGTTTGGGTTTTGATCTGCACAGGTTCTCCTCACTTACCGCTTTCCCCTAGCCGTGGGCCACAGCTGGTGCCCGCTGCCAGGGACAGACGGAGACCCGGCCCGACCTAGGCAGGCCTGGGGCGCTCCCGTCATGCGCGGTGCCCAGAGCCCCAGGACGGCGGGTTCTGAGGGACCCCAGGAGTGGGCGGGGTCATGGGAATTTCCCAGGAGGCCTCTCTCTATTTCCCAGGAGGCCTCTCTCTATTTCCCAGGAGGCCTCTCTCTATTTCCCAGGAGGCCTCTCTCTATTTCCCAGGAGGCCTCTATTTCCCAGGAGGCCTCTCTCTACCCGACGGCCCGCGCGGGCCGCGGGGCCTGGGCCGCGGGGCCCCAGCCGTGCAGGCGCCGCCCCGAGCGCCCGTCTCCAGGCCACGGCGCAGCGCGGAGGTGGACGGCCGCGGGACACGGCCAGGCGCACGGCCAGCTGACGACGGCGGGCTCCCCCTGCTCAGGAGACGGTGGGCAGTCCGCAGCCACCACTACCGCCACCGCCGCCATCTGCAAGCCGCTCTGGGCTGGGTGAGCGCAGAAGGCCGAGCGGAGCCTGCGAGGAGATGGGGTGCCGGACAGGACGCCACCCCGAAGACGGGCGCGGCCCAAGGCGTGGAGTGCCGATTGTTGTGTAATGACCGGGTCTTTGGGGCCCAGCCATGCTGGTTAGTGGGAAGTAGGCGTAGTTTTTAGGAACACAGAAATCCGTGATTTAAAAAATTAATAAGGTGGGCTGTATAGATCCGAGTCGACGGCACTTGGCGTATATAGCTAATTACATCTGCTGTTTCATATTACAGAAACATTTATAAAAGCTGTGGTGTAATCAGTCAATGACATTTAAAATGACAATTCCAGACATTAAGATCCTAGTCATATAGATGCTATTTAAGATGTTTGTGTTTCTGGAACTGACTTGCTTTCTGGAAGAACTGCAACAAAATATTTTATGATATATTAAGAAAATTTTCTTCAATTATTAACGGCACTTGGCTGGCGTAGTATTCTTTTATTATTTATTATGGTATTTTAATTTTCGTAAGTGAAAATTACACTTTAGTGTTTTTAAAATAAGAGTCCTTAATTCTTCAAGATCCATATTGATCTTTATGGATTTATGGATACCTGAAACCTGCTGTTAAAAAATCTAGTGAGGAAGAGGAAATGTTGGTATTGTTGAAGCTGACTGATGGGCATATAAAGGTTCATTATATTGTTTTATCTACATTTGTATATTTTAAAAATTGCCTACAATAAGATTTTTTTAAAAAATTTAAGTGTAAGGAATTGAACACTGGAATAGTTCAGTGGACTGTTTTCTTTAACAAAACAAATACTACACGAACATTCTGAAAGCTTAATTTTTTTTTAACTTTTAAACACTTGACTGAGGACTAATATACACACATAATTCACTCACCGTGGGCTTAAAGTTCATTAATATTTAGTAAGCTTATTGAGTTGTGCAGCCATGACAACAGTAATTTTAAATCAGGACACTGTTTTGGGTTCTGTGGAGCGTATTTATCTTGCTGTTGTTGTAAAACAAGGTACTATGTAAAATAATAGTGAGCATAACAGCTGGGCCCTACTTGGGAGCCATGTGTAGTTTTCTCCTGAAATACCAGTAACCCCGCAAAAAAAAAACAGTATTTATCAGCAACTAGATTTTGTGACTACAGTCTTTTCTGACATCTTTCTTCCTTGCCAACTTGCAAGGAAGAAGTGCACATTCTTCCCCCGTCTCCCGTGTAACTTCTCCCCTGGCTGACTGCCAGCGCCAACAGCAGTGCGCAAATGGGAGGCCTGAATTAGCTCTTGTGTTTCTCAGGCTAATAGGGTAACCCCGTGGAGGGCTCCACCCTGCCCCCTCCAGGCCTCCTTGGGAATGCCGGGGTATGATTTATCTCTTCCACTTTTGAGGAAATGGAAAAAAAAAAAGAAGAAGAATACACAGAAGTAGTCTGAATAGAACTGTACTTCCAGGTAAGCTGATTTTGTTGAGTTCCACCACCATTTCTAATCAGCTTTGAGAGAATTCGGATAAGTCATCACCAGTCTGACGCCTTCTCATAACCTGTTTCTATATGAATAGTTCTGAATGATTTCAGTGTCAGCTGGAGGAATTAGCATCTGTGCATTCAATATCAAATTTCCAGTTTTAATTAAAAAAAGTTGTTTTTTTAAATGAACTGTTATAACTTTTCATATGAGCCAAGCCAAGCCTGAGGAAAGAAAATATTAGAATAATTAGCTTTAGACTCATAATCATTAATATATGGAACTAAAATATGTAACTAATAATTGGCATCCCTTTACATTAAAGAAAAAAAACTCAGAAAATTCTTCTGTGAAGATTCAGGGATGCCATAAATGAAATGAAAACCGTTATGGTGTAGTGGTTAAGCATTTGGCTGCTAACTGAAAGATTGGCAGTTGGAATATATAAACTTTAAAATCATTTATACTGCTGTATTTCATTGTTTTGAAAATTTGAAAAAGTAAATGCTTTGGAGGAACTATAGTAATTTATAATGGGTTATACACAGAGTAGATAATTTATTATCTAAACACTTGTGACAGTGAAATGAGGAGCTATAAAAAAAATTACACAGGACAACAGTGGCAAACCAGAACTGTCCCTAGCAAACTGAGACACACGATCATTCCAGTTACAAGCAACTGAGTGAAAAAAAAAAAAAAAAAAACAAGATTATTGGGATTTAACCATATCTACCAATTCTTCAGGGGCCACAGTTAAGTTTCTGGTAGTTATTTTCAAGCATCTATCTTTCAGAACCTTTTGCCATTAGTAAGGAAGAAGCTGACAGGGATTTCTTTTATCTCATTTCTTAATATTTGATAAATATTTGACGTTTGTATCATTAATACCTTTATCTTTATATTTATTATACATATAATAGAATTATATTTTGAATATAATAAATAATTTTGAATATAATAAAATAGGTTATAATTTATTTAAAAAACTGCAATGATCCCCAAATTGGCAAATTATGAAAAAAAATACTTCTGTGGACGACACAGAGCCCTGGTGCCCCAGTGGTTAAGTGACACGGCTACTAACCAAAAGATGAACAGTTCAGGTCTGCCAGCCACTCCTGGAAAACCCTATGGAGCAGTTGTGTGGGTCAGAATCAGCTCAACAGCCACCAGGTTTTGTTTTTGCTTTGGAAGACATGCTTTCATTCCCATCTGGATAAGTGGATTGTTTAAGAAACACTGTCCAAACCCCTTATCACCACAAAATACTAACAACAATATTTAGACTCAGAGTTGGAAATCCAAACCAGAAAAAAAAGAGTAAACCTGGAGGGGGTCTCCATAACTGTTTATATCAGCCTGAGAATTTGAGTGATGTTCCATTTCCTTTAACGTCCTCCACTCTAAAAATACAATAATTAAAATTCTCAGTAATACAGGCATTCATGAACATTAAAACCCAAATCAAACTGAAAAATTAAAAGCAGTTGGAATTCATAAACCAAAAGATCTTCCACTTAAGATAAAGAGACTGTAATGAAATAGGGCACAAGTTTATCACCTTATCAGTCTAACTAAACAGAGTTACATTTTGTGGCATGTCAATAACTATATAAGTGGGAGCACTGCCCAAAAACAAAATGGGAAATTTTTCATTGCTTTATATGCAGAAGCCAAAATGACTGACATTTTAAAAATGAAATTACAGAATAAAAGACATGTCACTAAAAATCAAGTTAAGAACACTAATGCATAAAGTTGATACACTTTTAAACTTAAATAGTAGCAGTGAGAGTTTCCTTCTTAAGAAATACACAGTAAACATGCTAGAACTATTTCTGATTGAGATTCTAAGACTATTAGAATATTCATTTAAATACTCCAGTATTAAGGACATACCAGCTTAAATATCTATTCTGACTATTTTTGCTATTTCTGTCAGTCACAAGGAGAAATCTAGAAAAATTTCTGTAAGAACCCAAATGAAAAAATTAAACTTTTTTGTTAATATTTAGAACAAACTAAGGACATCATCAAATGGACTTTCCATTTCTGAACTGCTTGCTGCTTTTACTACTAATGTTATTTCATATTATTAATTAAAATTAGGAAGTCGGCTTGTAGAATTATCTACTTTCTGGCACCCTTCCTGAGCATGCTCGGTACATGAGTCTGGAAAAGGGAGGAGGATGTACTGTATGACCACTAAAGAATCACTCAGAAGAAAAGAACGTGCAGTTAGGGAGGAAATGATACTGCAGTTTATTGTTGTTTGTTTCCCAGGAGCCTTAATGAAGCTGTGGCTAAGAGCTTGACTGCTACCCAAAAAGCCTGGCAGTCTGAATCCACCAGCTGCTTCTTGGAAAGACAGTTGTGCTGTCTTACAGGGTCACTGTAAATCAGAATCAAGGGCAACAGGTTTAGTTTTCGTTTCCCAGAGTCCAAACAATATTGTCTGTCCCTCAGCTGAATGTGTCAAGAGGACTGATCCTGCAACCCCAAAATAACTTCATTTTCTTTGTATTATCTCTAAGAAGATGAGACACAATGACTAACAGCAACTGCAACCAAAAACGTCATTTTGCTAAAGTACATGAGAGGTCAGAGAGACCAATGAGAAATCGAATTTGAAGTGAGCTATCAACAGTGTGAGAACAATTTCAAAAGAGTAATAGATATAAATTACATCAAAAGGCTATTAAGTATTGAATTGCAGTACACTACAGAGACCCAATTCAGCAGATAATAAGCTCCCTCTTCCTCCTACAATTAATTTTTTAAATATTGTTTTTCTAAGATCTGATACAAGACAGCCACTTAACAGCTTTTCAGCATCGATTTATGACTTTAAGGAGGCTACACTACCTGGTTTTACAACTTATTCACCTACCATTAGGCACTATGTCACTCATAGGAATGAAATACTAAACAAGACCAGTTCCTGCTGTTGGCAGTCCAGTGGGAAGAAATAAACTGGCAACTGTAATAGGACAGGTCAAGTTCTGTGATGGGGCAAGTGTACGCAGCATATGACACACAACAACCAAGACAGCTTTGCAAAAAAGGCTACCTCCATGCTGAGAACTGAAGTCTTACTAGCAATTCGCATAGGTGAGAAGAGAAAGGATGAAGGAATGATCAATCAGTGGAAACTAAAGGCACTGGGGTAGTGGGACAGGCTGACACACACGAGGGATAGACTTTCCTTACAGCTGAAGAAGACGCATGCACACACGCACGCACGCGGGACGGACTTTATTCACAGCTGAAGAGGCTAGAGTGGAAGGTGATGAAGCTAGAGAGACAGGTGGGTTTCAGAACTCATAATACACCATACACCACCCAGCCATCACGGAACTGATTCTGACTCAGGGCAGCCCCAGGTATGTCAGAGTGGTACTGCTCATAGAGCTTTCAGGGCTAGTTTTCTAGAAGTGGATTGCCAGACCTCTCTAACAAGGCATCCTTGAACCCCACAACCTTTTGGTGTGCAGTCAAGTGTGTCACCTGTTGGCACCGCCCAGGGTCTCCATAGTTCATATATTAACAGAGACGAATTCTGAAAAACCTTGAAAAGTAAACCAGTGGATGTGTGAATCCTGGACAGGTTCATTTGTTCTGTGAGATCTAAACCCAGGGCCACATCACTGCTCTGGTTCAAAGCAGTACTTCTGCAACATTATTAAATGTGACAGATTTCTCAATTAAGGCTCAGGTCTCAGACTAGCCGTTCATAGGCAAGACAAGTTTGCTCGGCATGGTTTATAACATTTGGTCTCTGTAGATTTTATGCAAGGCATGGAGTCTTCAGTTCATGACTGGGTCTCACATGGTCTCTATTCTTGGTTGCTGCACACACTTTGATGCCATCCACTCTTATGGGGCTTCTGAGTTTGCCTCTGGTTTGGATAATCTGAGCGTCATCTCATTATTAAATCTGGGAATTCCAAGTCTTCTGCACTCTGCCAGTCTCTAACAGGTGAAGAGCACCAGGAAGACTACAGAGATGTAGAGGACGGGCAACTGGTTCAATGCCAGAGAATGCCATTATTTCCTAAACTGGTGAAAGGTCAGCTGGCCACCAGAAAGCACCATTCTTCAAACTTGGTAATGGGCTTAATGTGCCTGGCTACACAAAGCTACATGAGGCCCACAGTTTCTAAATATCCGAAGAGGTTTTTTTCTGGTGCACTGGGGGTATACAGAACATTATGTAAAAAGTAAAGTGTTATACGAGATACTTCATTGCTCAGGAGAGTGGGCCCTTTTCAGTTATGGTAGAACATTTGAAAGTTTTTCTCCAGAGGTCAAACCTTAGAAGCTCCTGAAAGGGCAGTTTAGGTGAGATCTAAAGGTCTCCCTTCTCTAGCTAGGATTGCATTTAGTCAGTGCACACAGCCAAGGCTGATGGAAACGTACAGCATGAGGGGTACGTGTGTGTGTGTGTACACACGTACATAAGAGGAGAGAAGACGGGTGACTAAAAGTACTCTTAAAAAGCAAATAAACAGTTAAAAGGGCACTGAGGTAACTATTTAAAACTTTCTGGTAACCACTTTAAGTAAAACTAAACAGAAGAAAATAATTTTAGTAACACAACGTTTGACAGTTAAGTCCATGAACTAACCCTAGAAAAAGTGCTATGCCACATTGCTGAGTATCAGTAGTCACCTTCAAAGTACTCCCACTGGGAAGCTGTGTGTTGACACCATCAGAGCTGTCATCGTATTACTCTTGATGATGTCCTGAACATCATCAAAATGTCTTCCTTTCAATATTTGCTTTATCTCTGGTTAGAGAAAAAAGTCTCTGGGGGCCAGATCAGGTGAGTAGGGAGGGTGTTCCAATACAGTTATTTGTTTACTGGCTAAAACCTCACAGACAGTGCCGTGTGAGCTGGTGCACTGCTGTGATGCAAGAGCCAGGAGTTGCTGGTGAAAAGATCAGGTGGTTTTCATCCAAATTTTTCATGCAACCTTTTCAGCATTTTCAAATAGTAAACTTGGTTAACTATTTGTCCAGTTGGTACAAATTCATAATAAATGATCCCTCTGACAGCAAAAAAGTCTGTATCATAGTTTTGACTCTTGATTTGGACTGACAGAAATTGTTTGGTTGTGAACTGACTGACTACCACTGTGCACTTTGACACTTTGTTTCAGGGCTGTATTGGTACACCTATGTTGGATCATCTTGCCTCTCCAGAAGGTCTTGGCAAACTTCAGCTCTCCTTGCTTTTGTTCGTTGGTGAGCTCCTTCGGGACCATTTTTGCACACACCTTTCTCATCCTGAGACTGCCGGTTAAGATTTCTTAACTATTTCTCTATTGGTGTTTACTGGGTCTGTTATGCTTCTCAGTCAGCCGATGATTTTCACGCACCATTTGATGACACTTTGCAATGTTTTCTTCAGTCTGCAGTGTCTTCTTCAGTTCTGCTTCTTACTACCCACGCTGATCTCTCTTCATCATTGACGCTTTCTTTCCCCTCAGTAACACGTTTAATCCACTTGTACACTGCCATTTTCTTCATAGAATTATCCTCATAAACTTGGACTAACATGTCCCTAATTTCATTTCCAGTCTAGCCAAGTTTAGCAAGAAATTTAGTGTTTGTTCATTGCTGTAATTCAAGCTCCAACACAGTTCTGGTACACAGAAGCACGCAACAATAATGAACACCACTCAACAAGACACCTCCACATGTTGACACAAACACAGCTGTAGTATCTAATATACCAAGGTTATAAAACCTTACTGAGTAGTTTGTATAGTGCTGCCAACATAAGCGCATGGTGGCAAAGTCACAAACTCATCAGACTTTGTATCTTTTACGAAGCCTGGTTTTGTCAAAATAGAATAGATTTAATGTGCAATCAGTATTATACTACTAGAGACATCTTTTTTCTTTTTTCATACTTAGTCATCAAAGTGTGGCATTTTACATTTATGGCACATCCCAGTCAGGAATAGGTATGTTTTAAGAGTTCAAAAGCCACGCATACCTACTGGCCCTATTGGACCATGCAGGTTTAGAGTATTCAGCTGGGCATCCCATATGCCTTAGACCACATAAAGCTTCCATGAATCTACAGACATCTTTCTCAGGGCACAGGCAGTCAGCCTAGCATTAGGGGGAGCTCCTGCTGTTAGGATGCATTTACTTCCTCAGGCTTATGCCACAAGGCCCAGGGAAAGCAGAGGAAATGGACAGGGGCCAAGGCTGGGGTAGGGGTAGGGGTATGGTAATGGACTTGGGCAACTTGAGACGTAAAATTCTGTTTTCCATTCATTCCTGTTATCTAAAACAGAAGGCTATTTCTGGAAAGAAAGGTTCCTACCTAGCTCATTTCTGTTGCAGCAAAGCAGTGGGAAGCACGTCTGATGCCTTAGTTACCTCACCTACAAAATGGGAAAAATGCAGCCCTGGTCCTGCTGTACCCAGCAGGGTGAGCTCTTCCTAAATGTTGCTTTTCTTATTTATTCCATCCCAGACTTGTGGTTAGGGTGAAATGGCATGATTTTCTGGAACTGTAAAAGGGGAAAACCATTTCATGGCTTTCAAATGCCCTTTATAAAAATAAAATCCAACTCTGCAATAGTCTTTGAGATGCCATGTAATCTAACCCCACCTACCTTGCCACCCTAACTCTTGATGCCACTCTCATTTCCCCCTAGTCCTACTCTCCAGCTACACAAGCTGCCTCCTATTCCCATTCCTCTACCACTCCAAAATCTACCTCTAGCTTTGGGGCCTTTGTACTGTGCCCAGAGCACATTTCCAGTGCTCTCTCTTATCCTTGAAGTCTCGATTACTTTTCTGAAGAGGTCTTTCCAGACCATGGTGTCTGAAGTATCCATTCTCCTTTTCCCCAGTTAATCTGTCACATCACTCATGTTCTTTTCCTTTCTTAATGTTTATCAGTAGTTGCTCTGAAATGATCCACTTTATTTATATGCTTATTTGTAAATTATTTCTCTTTTCCTTTAGAATGTATTCCCTAAGAGAGAAGTACCACTCCTTTCTCAGTGCCTGGAACCACATCTGGCACCAAGGAGCTACTCAAGAGAAATTTTACGGTTATGTAAAAGAATGTTCCTCAGAGTAGCCTATGCTGCTGCTGTAAAGTTGACTCTGACTCACAGTGACTCTGTAGGGCAGAGTAGAACTGCTCCATAGAGTTTCCAAGGAGCACCTGGCAGATTTGAACTGCTGACCTTCTGGTTAGCAGTCAACCAATATGCCACCAGGGTTTCCATAATGACTGTCAAAACTCGGGTGGTGTAGTGGTTAAGTGCTACGGCTACTAACCAAAAGGTTGGCAGGTCAAATCCTCCGGGTGCTCCCTAGAAATTTTCTGGAGGCAGTTCTACTCAGTCCGATAGGGTCTCTTATGAGTCAGAATACACTCAACGGCAGAGGGTTTGTGGGCACTGAATTCACTGGACGATAAAGACAATACCACAGTGCCAACTGGCTCTCATATAATTCTCTGCTCTGCTTAAAGGACAGTTTCTCTGTCTTCTTTACCAAAAATATTTTCTTAATATAAGCAGGGAAAAAGATTTAGGGAAAAAAAAATAACAGTTGTTAAATCAGTACACGTCTATCATCAGATTCACTGTGTTTTAGTGTCACAACTTTAAAAGTTTGGTGACAAAGTAAAGGAAGATAATTTTACACACTTAAAAGCTGTAGTATGAGAGAATTATTATTATATTAAGATTCAAATTTGCCCAAACATTTAGCCCAATCAAAAATGTTCTGTCTACTTACTATGCCTTTATGCCTAAAGTTAGCTTTATTATTAAAATGACTCTCATAAATATAGTAGCCTTATTGTAAGAAGATTGCTACTTTAGGTAGCAGCACTTTCTACATTTGTTTTTTTTTTTTTTCCCATTTTAATAAAACAGGTAGTGGCTTATAATGGCATAACTTCAACTCTGGAAAAGATGGTCCAGAGATAAATACGGTCTCCTTAAGTACCACTAATAGAAGCAATTACTATCATACAAAACTGAGAACAAAGTTTGTTTTACCTTGTTTGACTGCCTGAGTAATTCCTTTTGACAAGAATTTGCAGTACCCACTTAGTGTCATTTCTGAGTTCTGTCTGAGACAAAGCTGCTTTCCTGGATTTCAAAGGGCTGCATGGCACCTCCTCACACACTGGGGAACAACAGATACTACTTCAAGAATCACTTATGTAATTTCTCTTCCAACAATAGTGGGCATTCTTTAATTGGGGTACACTTGAATAGTTCCAAATAGTGCTCGTGACTGCTGGGTCCTTGGTGTTCTAAATACGTCAAAGAAAATCGACAATGACACTTTCATTAAATGAAAACATGAAGCGATTCTGATTGCTTAGGATGGTATAGTTCTTTAGAACTCTCAGAAAGTAAATCATCTGTTGATTTTAACAGTGTGTCATGTATGACTTTGGCATCACTTTATTGAATTAAAAGTGCTGGAGGATTACAACCATAATTTCTGCAATAGACATGTTTCGTGTGGTTACATCAGTGACAACTAGCACTGTGTACAAAGTTATTAAAATGGGTTGAGTTGAGGGAAGAACAGCCGTTTACGTAAGAGAATGAGTTTATATCATAGTAAACTCTGGCTAATGTGTACCCACAGAATCAGGTGCACGTATAGGTGGAGCTGGCAGTTAATTCTGACAAAAGTATGACCCTGACAGATAGTGCCTGTGGCCCTACCCCAAGACATTTACTCCCTGGATTTCAAATGCCAGTGACACAAAAACCATCATCAGCAAACACCACTTTCTCAATTCAAGTCTGCACATTTACTTCATAAAGGATGAGTGATGGGTTTTGGAATGACAGGGGTTTGAATCTCAAGATTTTCCTGGGAAAACCACTAGAAACTAAAAAACAAGCAGACAAAATGCATTTTGGACAATGTATACCAACTCCGATTTAAAATTTCTAACAAAGGGGCACTTTCTCCTTTTTACACTCAAAGATTTGAGGTGCCCTAGTAGTGTCATTATAAGAAACCCCAGTGGTGTCATCGTTAAGTGCTGTAGCTGCTAACCAGAAGGTTGGCAGTTTGAATCAGTTGAACAACAGGAAATACCTAGTCTATCATGGTGTTTGGGGATTGGAGATAACAGGTACCAAGTACCTGATACACTGTAGACATTAAATAAATGGGAACCGTTCACAGGGCTCTTAGGTCTTGACAGACTGGACATATACTATATGGAATGCAAAACTCTCTAAGTGTCTGATGGAATATTACATAAAATGTCAGGGGAACAATAATTTTATGTGTCAGGTTCCAACACCTCCACCACATGCACTAAATATAAAATTTGTCATGGTTAAGTGCTAAGTTCTGAATCCTTGGAAACCCTGTAGAACAGTTCTACTTTGTTGTATAGGGTCACTATGAGTCAGAATTGACTGTCAGCCGGTCCCAGAAAAGCACTGGCTTTGGAGTTAGATCTAGATTTGAGTCTAAACTTGACTGCTTGTTAGCTGTGGAATCTTGCCAAATCACTTCACTGTACATGTTTACTGGTATGAACTCTTATGTGAATATCATTAATGTACATAAAGAAATAAAGAAGAGCTTCAGTGCATATTTCTGCCTGGGAGTAAGTCCACACAGTCTTAATTTATATTACATCAGGCTGCCGTGCAATCAGCTTACTGTAGACACCAGAACTTGAAGAGAGAAACTTCCTAATATCTTTGTTAATTATTGCATTTTTTTTTTTTTTAGGTTTCTGGGAGTTATTATGAACAGATAGATGTTTAAAGTTATCAAGTATATTTTGCTGACAATTGAGTCAATCAGATGACTTATGCATTTAATGTATTTCACAAAGATTCATTTTAGAATAATATACTTCCATATTAGGGTACATGGGCAGAACTTGGGCAAAAAATTCTTTTCAAGTTAGAATTGAAATGATCCCTTTTAGAAAAATTACAGTTTAGGATTTTGATCTGGGCTCACACCTAATAGCATGCAATGAATCTCTTCAACAAAATAGTATTATAGCTTGTAATATCATCCATCATTCTAATTGATAATAAAACAGCTATTTTAATACTGGCAATGCTGTCTGCCCTAGGTCTATATCAAATTTCAGTGGTTTTTATTCTCACCAGGAATCAAAGCAACCCCTACTGGTTTCAAATATACATTTCATATTTAGTGCATGTGGTGGAGGTGCTGGAATCCCACACAGAACTATTGTTCCCCTGACATTTTATGTAATATTCCATCAAACAGACACTTAGAAGAGAGTTTTGCAGTCCATGTAGTATACTCCAGCCTGTCAAGCCCTAAGAGCCCTGTGAACCGTTGCCATTTATTTAATGTCTACAATGTATCAGGTACTTGATACACATTATCTCCAATCCCGAACACCATGATAAACTAGGTATTTCCTGTTCTTCACTTTATAGCTAGGAAGCAGAGAGAGGCCAGGTAACTTCCCCTAGGTCCCAGGGCTGGTAGTATAACATGGTGAAATGAAACAGGGGAGAATTTTGAGTCAGTAAAACAATCTGTAATTCCTTGCTCTGTCCCTCACTGAGAGTCCTTGGACAAATTGCTAAATTCTTCCAGTTAATTTCCTCATCAAAGTATCAGGATATTGTTTAGCTCCTAGAGACATTTTGGTGCCTGGCTCACAGCAGCATTTAAAAAGTTAAATTAGCTATGATGAATCCTGTAAGCAGTGATACCAAAATTTAAACACAGGCTCCTTATAGTTGTGATTCTGTCTATAGTTTGGTATATCTAAACGGAGCATGGAAAACAAGATAATACTATCTAGTCTCAGTTGGAGCCCTGGTGGTGCAGTGGTTAACGGTTCAGCTGCTAAACAAGAGACTGGCAGATGGAATCCACCAGCCACTTCTCAGAAACACTATTGGGCACTTCTCTTTTGTCCTATTGGGTCGCTCTAAGTCATAACCAACTGGAAGGCACCTACCAGGAAGTCGGTTATAATTAAAATTAAGAAAAAGTATGTGTTGTAAACAAAAACCATGAACATTGTTTGACTGAAGCAAATCTTGATATAAAGAAATGTTTTACGTACTCCCGCAAAAAAGAAAAAAAAAAAAAAAAAAAAACCCTGCTGCTGCCAAGTTGATTCCAATTCACAGTGACCCTATAGGACAGAGTACAGCTGCCCTATAGAGTTTCCAAGGAGCACCTTGTGGATTTGAACTCCCATCTTTTTGTTAGCAGTTGTAGCATTTAACCATTATGCCACCAGGGTTTCCCACATATGCTAGTAATTTTATTATATGATCTTAAAAGAATCTTAAGCAGTGGAAAGATTACCATATGATTTACCTGTGTGATATAAAACAGGTTATTTTGTGGAATTAATTTCCCACTGATTTTTTTTTTAATTAGCTGTCAAATTAGAATCAGTAGTTGCATGTAACATGTACTAGAAACCTGAGTGTAAGAAAAGGTTGGTATGTCCCATCAAATGACAGGAGAAAAGAACAGCACACTCTTTACGTGATTGCATATGCAGCAATTTCTGTTTGAAATGAAGACTGGTCTGCATTAAGCAGTGTGATCAGATCACAAGCACATATTTCTATTCATAATCAAATATATAATAACAGCATTCTGTAACATATTGTAGGTGATTTCAGTTTTTATATTGATTTTGGAAAAAATAATTACTAAAGGAAAAACTAAGTTGAAAAATATTTACTGATGTTTCAACTTAAAACTTACATACTTCAGTAATTGTGAAAAATACCTAACATAGAGTTCATGACATTAGAAAAATTCTTTACTGAAGTTTCTGTAGCCACAAGTATTTAAAATCACATTCTTCTTATAGTCCAATTTTTAAATAAGGCTCTTCAAATAAAAAGAAAAAAATTTAAGGGAAAGTTGTTTAAAGAAGTTTTGTATCTAAAATCTCTTAATAGTGGTATTTCTGTAAGTATTTCTCCATCTACTCACCTTTGAAAACATTTAATTTTACTTAGGATTTCTCTCTAATGGCTATTAATACTCTTTATTTTTAAGATGTAATTTTAGGTTTCCATTTCAGGTCATACTAAATAGTTTTAAAAAGGAGGGGGATGGTAGAGGAAGCCCAGTTAGTAACTACATGATGATAAATCATAGTAACGACAATACCAAAAGTCTACTCTGTTGTCTGACATAAATGAAGAAAACAGGCGTGGTCCAGCTGGCGGACTAAGCCCACGTCTCCTTCTATCCCTCTGGAAACCAAGACCTGAACTGACAATCAGACAGAGCCTTCTGAGCACCTAATCAGCCTCAGGACACGGCACAGAGCTGTTAATTGGGACTTTATATCATTCAGCGAAAAACCTCCTCTCTCTCGCTGACTCCCGCTCCTGGCTAGCCCCGGCTCTCACGGACGGAAGGTAAACGCACCATTTTGACTTTTTTTTCCTCGGTCTCGGCTGGCGGGTGGAGCTGGGCCTTGCCTGGCGGCTGGATTCAGACACACTGCTGGGGGGATAGGCAGGCGAAATTCCCATTTTCTGAGAGCCAGGCTCAGGACTCTGTTAATCTAGACACTTTGAGCCTTTCGTTTTGTAGCTGCCTCAGTGGGGTTTGTGCGGAGCTCCGCGGTCAGGGTGCGGGACGTCATGTTGGTACCGAGATTTTAGCGGGACCTCGTTCTTAGCCTGGGAGCCAGCGCCTGCAAACGGGACAGCGCTTCTCCATCAGAAAAGTAGTGATTTTGCACAGTGCTGCCTACATTGGGGGCCCTGCAACAGAAGCAGAGGAATCGCTGCCTCTGGGCACCTTTAGCCCCTCTGTCTGCTGCCTGTGTGGAGGACGCCATCTTTGGTATGGTGGCCGCAGCTGGACCTAATTCTTAGCTTGGGAGCCAGAGCCTGCCCACAGGAGAGCGCTTTTCTATCACAAAACCAGTACTCGACGCAGTGATGGCTAAGGCTAGGCCCTGTCAGCAGAGGCCACCAGGGCAGTAGCATTGCTGTATTCTGAACTAGTTTGTTATCATCTGGGGTTGGATACAGTGGTGCTTACTTTGTCAGATGAGAAGAGGGACCTCTACACCTGAAAACCTAACTGACTTGTGAACTGGTCAGATACCTTTTGCTTTACATTTGAAGACAGTCTAGAGAAACATTTGCAATCCATCCTGACAGTACCTCTTCCAGCCTCTATATACTCACATGGGACCCAAAAAGCAACAGACAGTTGTGGCAAATAAGCAATCACTCATGACTTCAGACGGCTCCCAAAAAAAGCAACCAAGGAGTTTTCCAGATGAAGAAACCTTTATGAAAGCATCAGGAAGTGAATACAAATTGATTATATACAGAGCCCTTCTAGACCTTATACAAAATGCAGCAGAACAAAATGAAAAATTAAGCAAGTTGTTTGATCTGATGGAACACCAGTACTCTGAAATCCAACAGATCAAGAAGAACATCAAAGACATAGAAACTTCCATGCAAAGCCAAGAAAACAGAATGGAACAAATGGAAAAAAGAATTTCTGACTTGGAAGACAGAGCTACTGATGCCAGCGTCTATGAGCAGGAATCAGAAAAAAGAAACAAGAAAAATGAAGAAACATTAAGAAGCATGTGGGACTCTATTAAGAGGAACAACCTTCGACTAATTGGAGTCCCTGAACAGGGTGAGACATCTGAGAACACAGAGAGTATTGTTGCTGAGATGCTGAAAGAAAACTTCCCAGAAATCATGAAGGAAGAGAATATAGACATCTCAGATGCATATCGTACGCCACCCAATATAGATCTCAAAAGAAAGACTCCAAGACATATTATAATCAAGCTTAACAAAATGAAACATAAGCAGCAACTCTTAAAGGCAGCAAGACTCAAGGCAAAGCTAACATTCAGAGGGAAACCGTGTCGGCTCTCGTCAGATTTCTCAGCAGAAACCATGCTGGCACGGAGACAGTGGCACGACACATTCAAAGTCTTGAAGGAGAAGAACTTCCAACCAAGAATTATATATCCTGCAAAACTATCTTTCAAATACGAAAATGAAATTAAGACATTCCCAGATAAACAGAAACTCAGAGCCTTTGTAAAAACCAAACCCAAACTACAAGAAATACTGAAAGAAGTTCTTGGCTTTGGCTTAGAAGAATGAAACCACTAACTTTATATTCTGGAACGACACACTACTCAATACTCATTTAGGGAAGGCTCCAAAGTAAATCACAGCTTTGACGTGGAAAGAAGCAATCCAGTGATCATCATGAAAACTATGGTGTCATCATAATAAAAAGAGGGATGTACTACAGTCATTATAGTCCTTCCAGATGGAGAGGAAGATGACAAGACTGGTAGTAATTAAAATTGGGTTTATAAATACTTTATTAAGGGAGTCCATAGGGGCAGCTGTAAAGCACAACAAAGATGTATCATACCGTTTCAAGAAATCTAGCACACGAGTCTCAACAACTACAAAAACAGCTCTGAAAAAGGTGAAAAATCAACTCACAAAAAAGAGTGTCCCAGAACAAACTAATAAGAACAACAGAGAAAACATCAACATAAAAATAAACATATCACAATGGCAGCAGTGAACACATACCTATCAGTAATTACACTGAATGTGAATGGACTGAATGCTCCAGTAAAGAGACACCGAGTGTCATCTTGGATCAAAAGACATGACCCATCCACATGTTGTCTACAAGAAACTCACTTGAGACCCAAAGACCGGAACAAACTGAAAATTAAAGGATGGAAGAATATATATCAAGCTAACAATGAACAAAGAAGAGCAGGGGTGGCAATTCTAATCTCAGACAAAATCAATTTTAATGTCAAGTCCACCATCGTGGACAAAGATGGATACTACTTATTGCTGAAAAGTTCAGTACACAAGCAAGACTTAACTATATTAAATATTTATGCACTTAATGTCAGAGCACCTAAATATGTCGAAGAAACACTGACTACACTCAAAAGAGAGTTAGATGACTCCACAATAATAGTGGGAGACTTTAACACTCCACTCTCATTACTAGACAGATCATCTAGAGAAAAGCTCAGATAGAAGACCTCATTGACACAATTAACCAACTAAACCTCATTGATATATACAGAAGTTTCCACCCATCAGCAGACAACTACACCTTCTTCTCCAGTGCACATGGAACATTCTCCAGAATGGACCATGTGCTAGGCCATAATGCAATGCTCAACAAAATCCATACCATTGACTTACTGCAAAACATCTTCTCAGATCATAAATGAAGAAACAGACTTCTGTGTTACATTTTGGATCTGAACCCTCACTATGGAAACACAGTTTGCTCTGATTTTTGAAGTAATTTTTTTTAAGCACTAATTTTCTAATTTGCTTTATAAAGAATGTATTGATGGCTTAATAGAGGTTAATCTTTGCTACTAAAATAATTTCTGTTGTATTCACATCCCTTCTCTGTGGGTCACCAGTGTAAATAACAATTTGGTCTAATAAAGAAAAGTCCACCAGTAACTGAAAACTCCTGTTTTCTGTCAAGTGAAATGAAGTCAACAGGAAGAAATTCTGTAAAAAGAAAAATCTATCTGATTTCATTCTGTTTTTGCACAATTTATACTCATTCACAGAAGACGATGAAGTTATTAATTCTAGGGTTCAATATGATTTATTTTGACTTATAAGTAACTGTGAAAACAGATGAAGGGAGGAAAAAGTACAGTGTTTAGTATGAAGTAAAAGGGGGCTTCTGGGATTCTCATGCCTTTTTGGTTGTGGCAGTGGACTGTAGCTCACTCCCAGTAAGGAGGTGTTTGCGCAGTTGAACAACTGGTGTGTGTGCTGCGTGGCTTTATGCTGTGGGCACCCATAGGGTGTCTTCATTTCTGCTTTCAGTGACTGATTTATTCTGGGTCAGCTCTGCCCCGCTAGTTCCTTACCTCCTGATTTGTCTCCTGAGTGCCTGCTTCTGGCCGATTTTCTAAGATCCGAACCTGGTTTTTCATGTTTCTCTGACATTTGACTTTAAGCACAATGACAGTGCTGTTCTGTGAGATGCTGGTCAAATTAACAAAGCTCAACAGTTTTAGTATTTGAGGATGCAACATAAATATTTTAAATTTTCAATATCTAGTAGACCAGCTGAGGCTCTTTTAATACATCTTTATCGGGTTTACTTGAAACCCTGGTCGCTTAGTGGTTAACTACTATAGCTGCTAACCAAAAGGTTAGCAGTTTGAATCCACCAGGGGCTCCTGGAAACTATGGGCATAGTTCTAGTTTGTCCTATAGGGTTGCTATGAGTTGGAATTGAGCCAACAGCAGTGGGTTGTGAGTTTTAAGCAGATTCATTAAAAATATATTTAATTTTAGAAATTGAAAGGAAAGTTGTTTAAATGAATGTTAGATTTAATCTTGATTAACAATAAGCAGAAACTGGTGGCAGAGCGGTTAAGTGCTGTGACTGCTAACCAAGAGGCTGGCAGCTCAAATCCTCCAGGTATTCCTTGGAAACTCCAGGTGGCAGTTCTACTCTGTCTTTAGGGTCTCTAGGAGTTGGAATTGACTCAATGGCAGTGGGTTTGATTTGGTTTTGGTTTTAATAACAAGCATTTCTATAATAACTTCTAAACTCTCCTTTTAAAAAATTATTTTTATTTACAATTACTAATTAATGGCTATCAGTACCCTTTTCATTCATATTCTTTTGAAAGCAATCTTAGGTCCTACTGGATAGTCAAACACTCAAGTGCACATACACAGACACAATTAGTACTTACATAATCCTAGTAGTACCAAATCGCTGCACCTGGTTCAACTGGAAAAATGCTATGGTACAGGCCAGATGAAGAACAATTAACCTGGACTGATTTTGCACTGGTTTTCCAATTAAATGGTTCAACCGGGAGGTGGGGGGTGGGGGAGAGGGTGGACAGAGAAAAAAAAGAAGGGAATAACAAGTAGTTGCCACCTTCTAAATTGTTTAAGATACAGAGACTGCAAACATCATTGTCCTCTGTCTGAATTTGAATACATGCAGACTAAACCCTAGCCTTAATTATAAAGCTCTTCCTGCTGTGGCCCTTCAGTGTAACAGCAGGATGGGTCTACCTAAGCCAGTGACAAAGGTCAGAATTCCAAATCTTGCCTACAGTAATGCTGCCCTTTACTTTTTACTTTTTACTTTCACCCTTTAAACCAGATCAAATATTTAACGTGTATTTAAAGTAATTAAAGTTGAGAGGGAGCTCTGGCGACACAGTGGTGAAGACTGCCGATGAGTTATGGCTGCGAATCAAAAGGTTGACAGTTCAAATCCAATAGTCGCTCCTTGGAAAACCTACAGCACAGTTCTACTCAGTCATATATATATGGTCTCTATAGGAGTCAGAATCAGCTTGATAGCAATTACTAATTAATAGCTATTAGTACCCTTTTTTGAAGTTTGAACATCCACATTTCATTGAGAACCAAGGCATACTGATTAAAATACTTCCTAAAAAGGGGATAACTTTTCTAAATGTACTGTTTATAACATAATACTTTATTGCTTTCTAAAACAACTTAAACATAAATAAACTAATTTTTACTCTCTAACTCTGAGAAAAGGGCTGGGCAGATATGTCTAAGATTTATTTGTTCATTTTTTGATTATAAAACAAGAAACTGATTCAATTATTGCTCCAAGTCTCAATTTAGTGTTACTCTGGACTGAATTCCATGTCGTGTGATTACCAACCCAGTTTTCTTTCTACTTGCACTCTATCTATACAGAGAAATGACTTTGGAATCTATGAAAGTAATGCCTTGTTATACAACCACTGTCTGGAAAAGTCTCATGTGAGAGTTTAAAAATGTTGAGTAATATCCAAGTAGCCTTCTGCTCAGAAATTGGGAAGTGGTCAGTAGGGATTCTATGGATTATAACTCAACATACATCAAAAATTCTCACAAGTGGAGACCAATAAGCAACATAATAAATTGAGAAAAGATCAAAGTTGTCAAGCATTTCATTTTATTTGGATCCACAATCAGCTCTCATGGAAGCAGCAGTCAAGAAATCAAATGACATAGTCCACTGGGCAAATCTGCTGTGAGACATTTTTAAAGTGTTAGAAAGCAAAAGTGTTACCTTGAAGGCTATGATGCACTTGACTCAAGCCCCATGGTATTTTCAGTGGCCTCATATGCATGTGACAACTTGACAGTAAATAAGGAAGACAACAAGAATTGATACCTTCGAGTTATGGTGTTGGTGAAGAATATGGAATATACTATAGACTGGGAGGATGGAAACTCTGGTGGCGTAGTGGGTTAAGTGCTATGTCTCCTAACCAAAAGTTGGCAATTCAGATCCACCAGGTGCTCCTTGGAAACTGTGGGGCAGTTCTGCTCTGACCTCTAGAGTCCCTATGAGTGAGACCCAACTTGACAGCACTGGGTTTTTTTTTTTGTTTGTTTTGGTGAGGACAAACCAACTTGTCTTACAAGAAGTAGAGCCAGAATGCTCCTTAGAAGTGAGGATGGTGAGACTTCTCTTCCTCACCTTGTACCTGCCATCAGAAGGAACCAGTCCCTAGAGAAGAACATCATATCTGGTAAAGTAGAGCATCATGCAAAAAAAGCAAGACCCTTCATGGGATGGATTGAGACCCTGTCTGCAAGAAGGAGCTCAAACACAGCAATGACTGTAAGGAGGATGCAGGCCAGACAGTATTTTGTTGTGTTGTATACAGAGTGACAGTGAGTTAGAACTGACTTGAAGTATCTAACAACAAAAAGGCTTCTAGGCAGTGACATGAATGTCTAAATAAACTCAAGTTTTGGTTCTTACTGCCAAATTAGATAAAGAAGATAAAAAGGAATTAAGAGGGAGGTTAAGGTTATTTGCTGTTTTTCTTTTTTCTTTTCAGATTCTGTAGTTTTAATTCCATTAAAATAAAAATAACTTAGTGAGCTATATTATATGTACAGTGCTGTACATATATCAGAATTCTTAAAAGCACCTACTTCTCAGCTAATTTGCTATAAATGCTTTTGATTTTGTTTGTAGATATAATGCCCTCCAGATTTATATTAATTTTTTGTTTTATTTCAGTTGCTTTATTTCTATTTTTACTGTGAAAAATGTAAACAAAATATTTTTATAAAGATACATTCAGCAGGCAAATGTCATGACTTTATGGAGGCTCTAATCTTTTACCTGCAGGGAGAAAATACCTTTTTCACCTTTCCTTGGAGAGCGTTCCTCCTTCTGAGGTACGAGAGTTCACTGTTAATTAGCAACACAGCACATACAGGAAAGTGACACTTTTGTAAATGTAATGTTATACTCTGTTATACTCCACAAATTCCAAGAGCTAGCATGTATAAGAGTTTCAAAAGAGGCCAACCTCAGGGCAATACAGACACAATCTGCACTGTTTTGTCAGTGTTACAGGCTTCATTCCTTGGTATAAATCTACTCTTGTATAGACTTGGATTTGCTCTATGGCATTCAAGGGATGTATGTGAGAGTAACAGAGAGAATGTGAGTATGTACACAGATAATTTTATGATAATTTCAAGTATTTTTGAAGTCTTCATGGTGACATTCAAAGTTTTTCTTATCTTTCATTTGTCCCAGGACAAAAATCTAACCCAGAGCTCTGGAAAGTGTGTATCTATGTGTGTTGTATGTTTTAAACTTACTCCTTGTCTCTAAAAAGACAGTTATCAGTGTCATGGATTGAACAGTGCCCCTCCCCCCACCAAATGTCTAGATCACAATTCCCCAATACTTGGTGAGTATCTTCCATTTTGTGATTTTCCTATGTTTAAATCCTAGTCTCTGCCTATGGTTGATAGATTGGATTGTGTTAAAGAAGACCAGGGAGGGCTGTAAAACCCTTCCTAAGGTTACCTCCCTACTCCAGTATAAAGGGGGCTTCCCTGGAGTGTGGCTTGCACCACCTTTTATTTTACAAGAGATAAAGGGAAAGAGAAGCAAGCGGAGAGTTGGGATTTCACACCACTAAGAAAACAGAGCTGGGAGCAAAGTATGTCCTTTAGAGCTATGGTTCCTGTGCCAAGAAGCTCCCTGACCAAAGAAAGACTGATGCTACACAAAGACCTTCCTCTAGAGCTGACAATGAAGGAAAGCCTTTCCCTGGAGCTGACATGTTGAATGTGAACTTGTAGCCTTCTGGACTATGTAAGAATAAACTTGTCTTTGTTAAAAGCATCTCTACATGTGGTATTTCTGTTAGAGCAGTACCAGATGACTAAGGCAGTCAGCCCTTTCCTGTTTCTTATCCAAGAGGCCGGGTTGGACAGTGAAGTGGGCACCAAGGAAGATGGTGAACAGAAAAAGGAAATTATTACCCATTAGATATGTACACCTTTAGAGAAATAGTACATGTAAAACAAATTGGGGTTGGTTCTGACACCAGCATCTTTCTTTGAGAGAGAATCTGCCTGCCTTCCTAGTCATTTGGAGGTTCCTACTGTAGTACCATTAAAGAACCCTTGGTGGCACAGTTGTTAAGCACTCATCTGTTAACCTAAGTGTTGGTGACTTTGAACCTGCCACCTGCTCTGCTGGAAAAAGATATGGCAGTTGGCTTCTGTAAAGGTTGACACCCTTGGAAATCCCATGAGGCAGTTTTAAACTGACCCTACGGCAGTGGGTTGAGTGTTTTGGGTTGGTTTTTGGTTTAGGCGCAAAGTGGCTGGATATCCAAGAGTTGAAAAGTCAGCACCTTTGAGCTTTGCATGAGGAAGCCCATTCTTCCAGTGGTCCTCTGAGCCTGTCAGGCTACATCTATTTTTATCACACACAGGAAATGAAATACAGGAAGATAAAAATTTTAAATAAACCTTATATTTCAAAATGTTAAAGAGGTGCTTCAGGATGGTAGTGATAACTTTTAAAATACATATACGAAATTCACACTTTATGGCAAAATAGAGACTACCCATTTTTTTCTCATTAGGGTAATAGGAATTCAAATTAGGATTTCAACTTAGAATGGTTGGGAGTTAATTATTTAGAGTATAGCAGGATAACTGTTAAATTATAATGTGCTCTTCCTAAGTATTCTGAAGCCAGGCATGTTGCCCTACTTTTGATTAAGTAAAAATAGTGGGGATCTGATATAAGTCTGTGAGAGGATGTATAGCTTGTGTATTGAGCACACAGACTCAGAATGCCTGGAATACGTGGGTTCAAAACCCAGTTCTGCCATTTCCTTCTATATGTGTGACTTGGGTGGGACAAGTTACATAACTCTTCTAAGCCCCAGCTGACTGATACCTAACATGAGGATAATAATTTTACCTATTTCACAGGATTATGAGGATTAAAAAAGACTATAAAGTTCTTAGCACAGTGAACACAAAATAAGTACTTAAATATTTGCTGTTATGTTTAAGATCTCAAGGATCACATTAAACTTTGTTTAAAAGTCAGTTTTCCCTGTCACAACAATTGCTTGGAAAGTTGAGATTCAAAGACCACTACATTTCAAAATGCAATGATATTTTCAACTGCATCATATTCATGCAAAAGTTGGACAATGAATACGGAAGACAAAAGAAGAACTGATGCCCTTGAATTGTAGTGTTGAGGAACAATACTGAAAATACCACGGACTGCCAAAAGAACAAACAGAGCTGTTCTGGAAGAAGTACAACCAGTGTGCTCCTTGGAAGTAAGGATGGCACTGCATCTTCCATATTTCGGACATGGCATCAGGACAGATCAAACCCTGGAAAATGACATCATGCTTGGTATAGCAGAGGGTCAGCAAAAAAGAGCAAGACCCTCAAGAAGGACTGACACAGTGGCTGCAACAAGGGACTGAAGTAGAACAACAGTTGTGTGCGAGGTGCAGGGCCAGGCAGTGTTTTATTCTCGTGTACGTAGGGTTGTGATGAGTCAGAAACAACTCAGTGGCACCTAACCACACCACAGCAGCCTTTCAAAATGCACAAAACCTTCAGCTGACGAAAGTTGTTACAGGAAATAAGATAAAATATGTAGTACTTTATACAGCATCATTTTTCAGCACTGCTGAAACCCAAGCCATCATTTCCTTTGGTGTCAATGAGAGAAGCTACTTTTTAAATCTCAGGTTACAATTTTCAGGAAATGAATAGGTATATTAAAAGTAACTCAAATTTTTTTTACATATAGGCAATCTCCTAGTTTTTTAAGAATACCAGGATTCAGGTGACTTGTCACTTTCTTTTGGGTTGGCTTCATGAAAAAACCCACTGCCATCAAGTAGGTTCCAATTTATAATGACACTATAGGGCAGAGCAGAACTGTTCCCCAGAGTTTCCAAGGAGAGCCTGGTGAATTCAAACTGCTAACCTCTTGGTTAACAGTAGTAACACCTGAACACCACCCCACATCACCACCACCACCACCAGGCCTTCCTAAAGCTCAGAACCAAAAGCATGGCCAGCTTCCACACAGGCTTCAGGGTACACATTTTATCCAGCATCCCTATTCCTGACTCTCTTTTCCTCTTTCCTGCTCTCATCTTTCCTTTCTGTTTTTTATTACTGCTGTCTTTAAACTTCATTTTAACTTACTGTGAATGTGTGTGCTGCCAGGCTTTCCCCTCACCCTCGAAATCTGATGGGTTATAAGCCAACAAAACATGGGGAGTAACTTCGAAAATTAATTACTATGTTCCTGATTTATCCTTTTCAAATCTACCACCTGAAATATACCTTAATTTAAAAATTTAAGCTATAAGCAGCTCTCGCTGGGTAATTCTAATTTATTTTTGGCCGACATGTTCTTACTTCAAATCACTTTCTAATAAATTCCTTATTCTGCATATTTTCTATTTCACAGAAACGAATAAATGGCATGGTGACAGAAACAAAGGTGAATACCACACATGCATTCAAACAGTTATCAAGCAATCAATCAATCAAACATTGCTTATGCACCCACTGCATATTTGGCATTGCTTCTATATTGATAAGCAAATCAAATCCTTTTGATAGTTTAGTTTTGGGCTTTGGACTGGCTAAAGTTCAGAAACGGTCAGAGCATAATGATGAACAAAAAGCCAAAACTGGGATTGCAAATTCCACAAATTATGTATGTCTCAAATTTGGCAAAATCTTGAATAACCAGAGGCCAAGTAACTAGAATTCTTCTGTATGCTACTTGGAAAAGGAAAGGTCTTCTGGGCTTATGATTCCTAAGGTTCTGACTTTGGCCTCTTCTGGTTCTCTACATGCCCAGATTTCTTAGGCAACTGCATCTGCTTTCATGGATGATATTTATAAGTAATCTCAATTTTCAATCTTGCCATGTTCTTCAGGCTTCAGAGTAACACTTATAACTTCCTGTTGCACATTAGACACACTTGGACGTCCCACAGGCATGTCAGACTTGTAGTCCTAAACCCAAACTCATCCCAATTCTTTTACTCTGATTCTATTTTTTAATTCCATGGCAACTATGAACTTTGCATACACTGGTGTAAATAACTCATGTATTATGTTTAACCTGTCTCCTAGCCCTCACTAGAATGTGAACTCCTCCGAGGTAGGGATCTTTGTCTAAGATGTGCCTAAATATGTCTAGAATGGTACCTGACATTTTGTAGGTGTTCAGTAAATGTTTACTGAATGAGTGAATTTTTCCTTTCATACTGTCAGACTGCTCCAGCTCCAGTATTGCCAGTCTCAGCAAATGCCGTAAGTGTGGGCAGTAATCCTTGCTGGTAGGCTCCTCACCTCCAACATAGAGCTGCCAGTATTACTTCCCAAACAGTGTTGGTATCCACCCCCTCCTCTCCATCCCTACCACCACTGGTCTGATTTTAACCCTGGTGACCCCTTGCCTAAATGATTTAGACAGCTACCAGAACTTCCTCCTCCCCCAAAATAAACACACTTGACTGCAGCCAAAATAGAGTGCAAAACTGAGCTTGCCAATTCCTGCTTAAAAACATCCAGAGGTTCTTTTATGCCTAAGGATAAATTCAGGCTCCTCTTTAGAATTCCTGAGTTGCAATTTGCTCTTTTATCCTCATGTAGTGGTTAAGTGCTACAGATGGGAACCAAAAGGTCAACAGTTCAAATGCACCAGGTCCTTCTTGGAAACTATGGGGTGGCTCTGCTCTGTCCTGTAGAGTCACTATGAGTCGGAATCAACTGTGCCGGCAGGTTTGGTTTTTGGTTTTCCCATCATATCACGCTTCAGCTTTTACCAAGTGGCAACATTAGATTGCTTCTGGTTCCCTGTGCAGACAGCCTGTCCTTGTTTCCAGATCCAGTATGAGGGGCCTACCTTCTTTGACCTTCTAGGTAGGCCCAAATGTCCCATGGGTCTGTGTGTGTTCCCATAGCAACCCACTGAAGGGCTATAGAAAATGTGGGCAAACATTTGGCATTAACAGTAAAGCCTTATGCTTATTCAACGAAAAAAGGAAAGTTTATAAAAATCTGCATGCAATCAACTGGGTAGGTGTTTGTTTAAGCTGTTAACACTAAATAATTATGAAGAATCAAGTTACATGCTTCTCATTTTCTGATAAAGCAAAAAATAAATAAGGAAATACAAATAAACAATTTGATCTTTGAAGTGTATCACGAGAAAAGTGTAGAAGACAGAGGCGTCCTTGGTTTCTTGTCTCGGCCACTGCAGGTACTGCAGTAGTGACAGTGGACTTGAATGCTCTCCTCTCCCTGTACGTGGCTCATAGAATGTCAAGGGCCATGTATCATACCGTGAACTGAAGACATATAAAATTATACATTAAATTATTCTCCAGCTTTATCATTTCCTTAATTTAAAAATTCCTTACAGTGTGTTTCCAGCTATAAGGGGGGAACTGTATTTCTATCATTATATATTAAAAAAAAATCATCACTGTCAAGTCAGTTCCTACTCATAGTGAGACCATAGGACAGAATAAAATTGCCCTGTAGGATTTCCAGTAAGTGGCTGGTGGATGCGAACTGCCAACCTTTTTGTTAGCAGCTGAGCCCTCAACCACTGAACCACTAGGACTCCAGTCATTATATAGCCATACTGATTTAGGTTATAGCCACTAAATTTAAGCTTTCCATTTTATAACACCATTCTTGTATTGGTAGTCCCTCCTTACACACACATACACACCCTTCCTGCTAGTTCACACTTCATACTCTTGATCTTCTTTTGCTCATAAGCTTGCACACAGCATTGGCAAGGATGCTAAAACCAAACCAAACCCATTACCATGGAGTCCTTCTAACTCACAGTGGCCCCATGTTTCACACAGGATTTTTTCTTGACTGTAATCTTTATGGAAGCAGATCACCAAGCCTTAGTTTCATGGCACCATTGGGTGGATTCAAGCCACTGAGCAGTGGAGTACAAGCCATTTGTACAATCCAGGCACTTTTGATAGGGATAGCTTGTGTATATACGCCATAGGGAAGACATACTTTCTCATAAAGATTACTCACTGATTTTTAGAAATTCAAAATTAAATAGTAGTCCACTATTACATTTCCTCAAAAATATTTTTGTCCATAGAATAACCAAAAAATGTGAAGATTTTGTTGGTTAACTACATTTGAAAGGAACAAGGTTTAACTTCACAGGCTTGGTTGTCTTAAAATACTGTATATTTAAGGAGTTCTAAGATTAATTTGCAGTTATATCTTTCAAAGCAATTTTCATTTCAGGAAACACATTCATAAGTCATTTACTTTGAGGGAAATGTCTGAGTGTAGAAACTGACATCACATCACTTGGCAGACCTTACCAAAATACATATACTTTAGCATAACAGGTCTGCTCACAGAAATACAAATCCAATTGACTTCACATAATAATGAGCTCTCTTCCTCTTTCACAGCCTTATCACTATTCAGTGATCTGTGGTAGCTGTGACTTCCAGACTCCGCTCGTATACTGAGCACCTGAAAAGATTAAGTGATAAAATAGTGTGTTGAATCTAGTAGTCAACCCTATTTATTAAGGAATCACACAAGAAACTACACATACGGGATAAAAGCCAGCCAAGTGCCATCGAGTTGGATCTGACTAAAGCACATGGTAATTTACAGTTAGAAAGAGAGTGGGATTGTAAAAAGTCAGGCTAGAATTAGAAGTCAAAAGGCTTATAGAAATTCTTGGGCCAGTTCCATTGTTAATTTACTAATGTTGGCAGTAGGGGAGGGAGGTCACTTAAACTGCTCCTAGGCAACACAGGAGCATTTATGTGTATGTATGTTCAAATATTTATTTGCCAGTTACTAAATATCTATAGTCATGCTTGGTACTAGAAATAAATGAGATACTGTCTGGCACTAAAGACTTGTCACAGAGGAGCTGAAGGTCTAGCTTGGTGTATACTTTTTCCTCTATCATACAACTCCCAAAGGTGAGACTAGACCAGTGGGTCACAGAGGCTGATCACACGAGCATACTTCAACAGTCCAGTCCACACTGGAAAAGACCTTCCAGGAAGTCTCAACCAGTGCTCTTTTTTCCCATTCCCATACACACCCTTTGAGAACTGCTAGTCTCAAAGAATTTTACTGCCTCAAAGGGCAGTTCTATGGACAAAATAACCTATTACCAAAAAAAAAAAAAAAAAAAAAAGAGGGAGAATGAAGGGCTGAAAAATGAAGACCTGACAATGCAATGTTATTATATCATGTAAATCATCTGTCTGCATAGACATACCAGAAAACTTTTGGCATTCGTTTTTAGAGAACGATAATATAGTCTTGTATTCTGACACCACTTTACAACTTATACAGCTTCTACAAAGAATCTTGTGAAATTTTTTAGAGCAATGCTAAGGTAGAGTGATACTACTTATTTATAGAGAGACTGAAACTGGGAAAAATCAAGTAACTTGCCTGAAACTCATAGGAGAGACTAGAATGGTCCCTCTAGGGTTTCTGAGGAGCAGCTGCTGGATCTGAATTGCCAGCCTTTTGGTTAGTAGCCATAGTTCTTAACCACTGTGCCACCAGAGTTCCAGTGAGAGACAGAGCCAGAAATTAAAACTATGTTTGCTAACTGTACTCAGTCCAATTTCTGCCACAAGGTATGTATGTGCAAGCTTACTCTTTTTCATTTTAAGATAGGAAAGTTCTAATAAAGCTTCATGGTAAATAACCTGATCTAATATAAAAATAAAAATAATTAAGTTCTATTTGTAAAGCATAAAGTATACTTTTTACGGTTCTTAGAAGATGTCACTGGCAAATAATGTATTCTGGCTGAGAATTCCTAAGTATTTTTGCATTAAATGTTTAAGAAGAAAAAAATTAAGCATATATATTCCATTAAGCAGAACACAATGGACATAGCTTAGACTTCCTAAAAGTGATTTATACTCTTCATACACAGTTACCATTATATTTAACTGTACAGTGAAGTGCTCTTGGGCACAGAGCCTTAGAGCAGTAAACTCAAAGCTCAGACAAACGCTGTTCCTTCCGTCTCTGCTCTAGTGTTCACCTCCAGAAAATGTTAGCTCCTTTCAGCTTTAATGGACTCCCCTGATCTCAGTTACTTCTACCCTCTGCAGGTCACAATTGTCTGTCTTGTAATCTAAGGAGGAGCTTACAGTTATCAAGGGAAACCAGACCACTAAACTTAGTAAATATTCAAGTATACACACATACTTATGAATATACAGACACAAGTACATACACACACATACACATTAAGGGTACTGTCATGGGTTGAATTGTGTTCCCCCAAAACTATGTGTAGCCACATGGCTGGGATATGGTTCCCAGTATCTTGGGACTGTCCTCCATTGTGCGGTTTTGCTAAACTGTATGTTGAAGGATTGGGGTGGGGCTGTGAATTCCTGCATGGGATTACTTCCTTGCTTTGCTGTAGGGGGAGTTTCCCTGGAGTATGGCTTGCCCCACCCTTAATGCTTTCAGCCTGCAAGAGATAGAAAGGGAAAAAGAAACAAGGAGAATTGAGAACCTCGCTACCATCAAGCAAGCAGCACCAGGAGAAGAGCGTGACCTTCAGACCAGAGGTTCTTGCACCAAGACGCTCCCCGGACAAAGACTGCTGCAATACCGGACTTTCCTCCAGAGCCGACAACGGGAAAGCCCTCCCCTGGAGCGGTCACCCTGAATATGGACTTGCAACCTACCGGACTGTGTAATTACCCTGAACATGGACTTGCAACCTACCGGACTGTGTAAGAATAAATCTTCCTTTGTTAAAGCCATCCACTCTGTGGTATTTCTGTTAGAGCAGCCTAGCTGACTAAAACAGGTACCAAATGATGTCTTTACTTCCTTCATATGATCAAGTAGGCATGAACAGACTGGCATCTAGGGTAGAATTTTTGGTGAGCTCTAGAACTTATATAAATAGAGAGGAGGGGAAAGAATACGAGATTTGGAGTCACAGAACTGAAGACTGGATATAGGATTCGGTCCACGTGCGTGTCAACAGGATTTTTTACAGTCTTGTTTCATGTAGTTGAGAATGTTAAAAGTCTAAATCTCAAATAGGAAATAACAATATTAGTAAAAATCTTAAAAGGTCCTTATTTTCTGTTACTCACTGATTGGTTGGGTTTCCAATGAAGTAAATATAAAAATTTAGGCTTTTCCATATTTAGTTATATTTCACTTAAAAAACAACTGTTTTCTTTGCTACTTCCAAAGAAACTATTTAAAACACAGCATGAACTTCCAAAAAATATTTTGTTGTTGTTTTACAAATAGAGAAGGGCAGACTGCAAACCACAGAACCTTTGGTTCTGATGTAAAGGCTAACCCTTAGGTGGGGTCCCACTGCTTATCCCATAATGTCCTTCTCCACAGTGGAAGGTACAGCATGGAGTTAGGAGGGTACTAGAGTTAAAATTTACCAATCCAGTTTGACTTTCTACAGAGTCAGTCAGTTAAGGAAAGAGAAAGAAACAGTCTTTTAAGAAACTCTCACTTTGGTAGTAGCCAAGTTTGTTTTTCCCGTTTCTCAGAACTCAGCCTTCTGATAAGAGAACTCATATTTGACTAAGGGAAACATTCTTCCCCACTGTAGGTCTGTGAGGTTCCAGCCAGGTCTAGCCAATGAGACCACTGCATTCTCAGACCACACTGACAGGTTAGG
The DNA here is from genome assembly GCA_028571685.1 of Heterohyrax brucei. Lineage (NCBI taxonomy): Eukaryota > Metazoa > Chordata > Mammalia > Hyracoidea > Procaviidae > Heterohyrax > Heterohyrax brucei. The sequence continues at coordinate 7,960,391 of CM053143.1, forward strand.
AGATGAGCATGTGATCCAAGTTCGGCCTAAGAAGATTCAATCCTGGGGCTTCATATGAATTGCTGGGAACAGAAAACCTATTTTTAATGGAGGCCTAGAGCTGCTGGTGGCCATCTTGCCACCGTGAGAGGATTTGCTTGAGAATGGAATCTGAGCCCAAACAAGTGACAGAGCAATCTTGCATTCTAATGCTCTGGCTGTGAAACCAAGCCTAATCTAGGTCTTTTCAGTTGTGCGGTCCAATGAAGGAATATTTGTGTTTCAGTCAGTTTGTGTAGGATTTTCTGACACCTGTAACCAAGAGTCCATATCCTATAATACAATGCTGAGTTTGGGGACTCTTAAATAATAATGTAAAACCATGCAACATGAGTTAAACAATGAAATATTTACTTGGCCAGCCTTTTCATCCCAGAAATAAAGACACTGTCTTATGGTCTCCAGCAAAACACAGATGAAGCACTCGGTGTACTTATGTTCAGATGCCAAAGCACCAATTCTGTGCTGATAAAACTCTGCAGTGAAATAGTGGGTTAAGTGCTACACCTGCTGACCAAAAGGCTGGCAGTTTAAATCCATCAGGCACTCCTTGGAAACTCAACAGGGCAGTTCTGCTCTGCCCTATGGGGTCACTATGAGTCAGAATCGACTCAACAGCAGTGGGTAGTGGTAATCCATAAGGGTCTTAATGGTGAGTTCTTTAATAAAAATGTCAATTACACAATGAATAGTTCTGCTAATAGCAAAAAGTCAACAGCAACAAAACCATCTGGCATGAGTCTCATGTTAATTGCTGTCAGTGGGGATGGTAAAAGGCAAAAGCAAAGCAAAAGATGTCTCCTTAAGAAGTACAATTACTTGGGCAGAACCAAAAACTAGCTTAAACACACAAAGTAAATCTAAGCCAAAATTTTCATTTAATTCACTCTTATAGCACTCTAGAGTAGGAATAAAGAACCTGAGATATAAATCACAGACTTGACCGTGTTATTACTGTTATAATTTGCCATCAACACACATATTTACCCAAAGGCACAGAGACAGCAGACAGGATGTATCTCATGTGTACATAGCAAAACATACCACACCGAATCATGCACATGAAATCCTTGGAGAAACAGAATTATTTTTTTAATTCTCAGTGAAAAACAGATGGGAGCAAATCAGGGGTAGGGGGAGCCTTCTCAACTGCTTGTTCTGAGCACACAATTTGAAATTTTTCCCATTAAATAGTGCTCTGCTTCAGCTGGTTTATACACAGGCATCATTATGTGTCACTGATAGATGCCACATCAAAAAGTATTTCTGAAGAATGTTCCAGTGATGTTGTAGTGACAACTTGCACATAAACTGCATACTAGAAAAACATGTAAGGGATACGCAAAAGACCATTTACCTTCCACAGCTCTTTTGAAGAAAACTTTGCAGCTGCCACAGGTTACTACCCCATAGTGACATCCTGAAGCCTCATCTCCACACACCAAACAGATTTTGGAAGGTCTTGAGGATCCAGTAGAAACACTTCGTAAAGTAGAGCTGGGGAAAGAAATTGAAATTTAAATAATTACACTGTGATGGCATGATTGACATGCTGTACAGTTGAGCTCAGAATTTCTCAGTAATCATGGCTGCATATTCAAATTCACTAACAGACCATATTATTTGACTTTGCAAAATGAAGATAAAATCTTATCATTTGGGTTATGCTATCAATAATTGTGTAAAGCAAAGCTGCTCTTCAGTATTGAGAAATACTAAATAATCACATAAATTTTACGCTCCTTATTCTGTTTTTGAGAGTGCACTGAACAATATTATTTACAACCTAGGTAGGCAGTGGAAAGAAGAAACTCAAGCTAAGCCATCATACAAGTATTTTCCATTCTTTTGTTTTGACATGAAGGAGCTCTTACAACAATTCTTAACAGTGCTCTCCTGGACTCAGAGTATATATTCCCATCATGTCTGATACAAAAATCTTCTCTTTTCAAAACCATGCACTAATTAAAAAACAAAAACAAACTATTTCTGCATCTGCTGTTGACAATTTTATGTCTCCAAACTCTTGAATTTTTATTCATGTTATCTTACATAGGTATGGTCAAATTACTACATTGTACTTATGAATTTTAGGGGAAACATATACACACATACTCACAAAAAAAGAAAAAAAAAAAAAAACTTGTTTTCAGCAGGACAAGACCCTACAGGACAGAGCAGAACTGCCCCCAGAGAATTTCCAAGGAGTACCTGGGTGGATTCAAACTGCTGACCCTTTGGTTAGCAGATGTAGGGCTTAACCGCTCTGCCATCAGCATTTCCTGATTGCATGTTCCCACCCCAATTTTGATAATCATTGTTCAGTGGCATTTGAGATGTGCAGAAAGCCAGCACAGAAGCTGTTTTTTTCATTCATGGTCCACATGCATTTATTGATTATTTACCCCTCGGTACTATGTGAGGTGCTGAGGAAATGAATATTAAAAAAATACTAATAACAAAAACAACAACCCACAGTCCACCCTCAGAATTATACACCCACTTCCACTGAGTCAATTCCAACTCATAGCAACCCTATGGGACCGAGAACAACTGCCCCAAAGGGTTTCCAAGGAGCAGGTGGTAGACTTAAATTGACAACGTTTCGGTTAGCAGCCAAATGCTTAATCACTGTGCCACAAGGGCTCTTCCCTCAAAGTAACGAGGATGTAAACTATTAGGGCGAATGCTATGACACAGGGTAACACGGCAGGACACTGCAGGTTCAGCCCTCCGTATTGGGGAGCGGGGGGGACATGCAATCAGAAAACAGTTTATTAAAAGGTGACAGGTGTACTGTTTTAAAACATGCCTAGGTCACAGTCAGACTAAGAAAGAGGGCAGAAGAAGTTAGAATGTGTAATGGCTCAAGAATTGTGGGCTAGATGTGTTCAGAAACTTACTGGGGTATTGTTGTATGTCACCTTGCTGTCATGACCTTTGCATCCATGTGCAACAGCAGGCTCAAGGGGGAAAAGATTGAAGAAAATGTACAAAAAGCCTAAAATGGCTACGTTATGGTGATGGTGTCCTTGTTTTTCAAATTCCTGTAATGTATAATATTGTATTAATTTTTTAAAACTTTAAAATGTTTTAACTACATTCTCATCAAAAACGGATAAATTTACAAAGTATTCAACTGCTTGGAGCACTGTGGCATGACTGACATTCTAGAAAATGACTTCTTAAGTCAAGGACTGAAACGGTGTTCTTCAGAGTTGCTTCTCCTGAGCTAAATGCTCTTTATTCATTTTATTAGTGCCCTTTGACTTCTTCATGGCATTCAAAAGATTCCATTTCAGCATCAGTAACTTCTTCAACATTTTAGCCAGTAAAACTCAATCCATACTCTTATCTGACTAGTCTCATACTTCATAGGGAAGGACTATGGCTTTGTAAACATTTAGAATATCACTTAAAAATCATCATTAAAATGTACATTTTTTTCCCCAATTCCCAGCATACCTGGACTATACATTCTGCATTTTGGTGGGCCTGGTTTCTGTTCCCAGTACTTAAAGGCCTCTTAGCTCTACTCTTTAGAACTCTTTTTCAATCCAAACTCACTCTTTTTCAATCCAAACTCACTATCAAGTTTCTTAGCCTTAAATATCCTCAATATGCCACAGACTCCCATGTTTATCACCAGTCCAGGCCTTTTCTTGAAATTTCAGACCCATTTTTCTAACCACCTTCTTGACATCTCCAGTCAGGTGTCTGGCATGCACCTCCAATGTAAAATGTGTCTGAAACTCACTGATCTTTCCCTGTCTTCAAACCTGCTCCTCCCTCACACTTCTTCATCTCAGTAAATGACACTTTCAGGTGCTCTAGCTGAAAACTCTGGACTCTCATCACTGAATGCTTTTATTCACACTCCACATCCAATCTGTTAAATTCTACTTCCTTTCTCTTTGGAATATATTCAGATCCTGGTCATGTCCCATCCCTCCTCTGGTACCACACTAGTTCAAACTATCAACATCTCCTACATGAGCGAATAAAGTAAAAACCTAACTGATCTTTTGGTTTCCTTTTGTCCCTTCTGGCCTCCCTACAGTCTAAATGATCTTTCTTTATTTCTTACAACTTCCCCTCTCAGTCAGCATAGAAACCAAAACCAGCTGTTGTTGAGCTGATTCCAACTCATGGGGTCCCACTATGTGTCAGAGTAGAAACATGCTCCACAGCGTTTTCCGTGGCTGAGTTTTTCAAGTAGATCTTGAAGTCTTTGTTCCAAGATGCCTCTGAACCTCCAAGTCTACCTTTTCAACTTTCAGGTTAGCAGCGAGCACAGTAATCATGTACATCATTGTGCCCATAGGGCCACAATCAGGCTCCCTATAATTATTTACTGTCTTTTCAGTTACTCCACATCAGCCACACTAGCCTCCTTGCTAATCCTCAAATACACAAAGAACACTCCCACTTCTGGCATTACTGTCCCTTCTGCCTAGAACGTTTCATCTAGGTATCTGATACCAGTATAGCTCTCCCTACCACCACATCTTACGAACTTCTGCAGTCTGAAATTGATTGAACATGCAATCAGGATGCATTAATAATTATTGGTGACTGGAATGCAAAAGCCAGAAACAAAGAAGGTTCAGTAGTTAGTAAATATGGCCTTGGTGATAGAAATAATACCAGAGATTGCATGATAGAATTTTGCAAGACTAATGACTTCTTCATTGCAAATACCTTCTTTAACCAACACAAACAGCAACTGTACACATGGACCCTACCAGATAAAATACACAGGAACCAAACTGACTACATCGATGGAAAAAGATGATGGAGAAGCCCCATAATATCAGTCAGAACAACACCACGTGCTGACTGTGGCACAGATCATCAGATCATCAAGTGCTCCTATGCAAATTCAAATGGAAACTGAAGAAAATTAGAACAAGTGCAGAAGAGCCAAAGTATGACCTTGAGTGAGTATATCCCTCCTGAGTTTAAAGACCATCTCAAGAACAGATTTGATGTGTTGACCACTGATGACCAAAGACCAGACAAATTGTGGAATGACATCAAAGACATTATCCATAAAGAGATTAACAGGTCATTAAAAAGACAGCAAAGAAAGAAAAGACCAAATAGAATGTCAGAAGAGACTCTGAAACTTGCTCTTGAGCATCGAGCAGCTAAAGCAAAAGGAATGGCAAAGTAAAAGACCTAAAGAGAAGACTTCAAAGAGCAGCTCGAGAAAACAAAAGAAAGTATTATAAATGACATGTCCAAAGAGGGGGGAAATGGAAAACCAGAAGGGAAGAACACGTTCTGCATTTCTCAAACTGAAACAACTGAAGAAAAAAATCAAGCCTCAAGTTGCAATAGTGAACGATTCTACAGGGAAACTATTAAACATATTAAACGACTTAGGGAGCATCAAAAGAAGGTGGAAAGAATACACAGAGTCATTATACCAGAAAGAACTGGTTGATACGCAGCCATCTGAAGAGGCAGCATATGATCTGGAACCCATGGGACTGAAGGGAAAAGTTGAAGCTGTATTGAAAGCACTGGCAAAAAATAAGGCTCCAGGAATTGATGGAATATCAATTAAGATATTTCAACAAACAGATGTAGCATTGCAAGTGCTCACTCATCTATGCCAAGAAATTTGAAGGATAGCTACCTGGCCAAACTGACTGAAGGAGATCCATATTTATGTCCATTCCAAAGGAAGGTGATCCAACCAAATGTGGAAATTACCGAACAGTATCGTTAATATCACACACAAATAAAATTTTGCTCAAGATCATTCAAAAGTGACTGCAACAGTATATTGACAAGGAACTGCCAAAAATTCAAGCTAGGTTCAGAAGAGGATGTGGAACCAGGGATATAATCACTGATGTCAGATGGATCTTGGCTGAAAGCAGAGAATACCAGAAGGATATCTACCTGTGTTTCACTGCCTATGCAAAGGCATTCAACTATGTGGATCATAATAAATTATGGCTAACATTACAAAGAATAGGAATTCCAGAACACCTAATTGTTCTCTTAAGAAATCTGTACATGGATCAAGAGGCAGTTGTGTGAACAGAACAAGGACACCACATGGTTTAAAGTCAGAAAAGGTGTGCTTCAGCGCTGTATCCTTTCACCATACTTTTTCAGTCTGTATGCCAAGCAAATAATCTGAGAAGCTGAACTGTACAAAGAATGAGGCATCAGGATTGGAGAATGACTCATAAGCAATATGTGCAGAAAATACCACCTTACTTGCTGGAAATGAAAAAGATTTGAAACACTGATAAAGATCAGGGACCACAGCCTTCAGTACGGATTGTCTCTCAACTTCAAGAAAGCAAAAATCATCACAACTAGACCAGTAAGCAACATTATCATAAAATGGAGAAAGGACTGAGGTTGTCAAGGATTTCATTTTACTTGGGTCCACAATCAATGCCCATGGAAGCAGCAGTCAAGAAATTAAAAGATGCATTGCATTGGGAAAATCTGCTACTAAGGACCTCTTTAAAGTATTAAGAAGTAAAGATGTCATGTTGAAGACTAAAGTGCACCTGACCCAAGCCATGGTATTTTCAATCACATCATATGCATGTGAAAGCCGGACAATGAACAAAGAAGACAGAAGAATAATTGATACCTTTGAACTGTGGTGCTGGAGAAGAATATTGAATATACCATAGACCACCAAATGAGCAAACAGATCTGTTCAGGAAGAAATACTACCAGAGTGCTGCTCCTTGGATGCAAAGATGGAAAGACTGTATCTTAACATACTTTGTGCAGAAAGTATCAGTCCCTGGAGAAGGACATCATGCTTGGCAGAGTGGAGGGTCAGTGAAAAAGAGTAAGACCCTCAACAATGGACTTAAGCATAAAAAGAATTATGAATATGGTACAAGACTGGACAGTGTTTTGTTCTGCTGTGCATAGGGTTGCTATGAGTCAGAACCAACTCAGTGGCACCTAACAACAGCAACAGCACATCTCCTTCAGGTCATTACTCATAAATTACTTTCTCAGTCAAGCCTTCACTAACCACTCTACTGAAAATGACAGATCCCCCTTCCTTATGTGTACATATTTTCATAGCATTTGACACATCTAACATGGTAACTGTTTTACTTACTTAGTTTTTGTTGTCGAGAATTTGACTTTACATGAATCCACAACCACTGTCCATGGAAGAGACAGTCATGATATATTCGATTACGCAACTCTATGCAGAACACTTTTTTCAAGTGTTCAAGAGCAAAGGAGTCACTTTGAGGATTAAGGTGCACCCAACCCACACCATGGTATTTTTGGTCACCTCTTGTGTGTGGGAAAGCTGGATAATGAATAAGAAATACCAGAGAAGAATTGATTAATTTGACTTACAGTGTTAGCTAAGCATACTGAATATCCCATAGACTGCTAGAAGGCTCAACTAATCTGTTTTGGAAGAAGTACAACCAGAATGTTCCCTGGAAGCAAGGATGGTGAGACTTAGTCTCATATACTTTGGACATGTTATCAGGAGGAACCAATAACTGGAGAAGCCCATCATGCTTGGTGAAGTAGCCAAGCCAAGCCAAGTGCTGTTGAGAAGGTAAACAAAAAAGAGGAGGATGGTCAACAAGACAGACTGACACAATAGTTGCAACAAGGCAGACTGACACAGTAGTTGCAACAACAGACTCAAACACAGCAGTTGTGAGGATGATACAAGACTCAGCAGTATTTTCTTCTGTCATACACAGGGTTACTATAAATTAGAACTGAGTCAACAGCACCTAACAACAGCAATCTGTTTGGGGTTTGTCTCATCCAGTCTAGTACATAAAATCAGATCAGGCTGGGCTTTTCATCTGTTCTGTGTAATTCCCTGCTGTGTCCCCGGTACATGGAAGAGCACCCTATGCAGCACAAACCCAGTCAACACCTGAAAAAATGAGTGACTTTCAGATAATGGGCATTTCCACAATAGTCCTCTTAATGCCCTCTATGCCACCAATTCTAGTGTCCTGCATCCTTTACATGAAGCAATGTAAATGTTTTGTCTTCAGGGTGAAAAGTCTGCATCTGAATCAAATGAAAACAAGTTGAGAAAGTTTAGCCTAAAAAAAGATGGGTGTGTGTGCATATATATACATATATATATGCACACACACGCACATGCACACACATGGTCCAACAAGTTCATGAACTCATCCTAGAAAACGTGCTACATACCTCATTGCTGAATATCAGTACTAGGGTCACCTTCAAAGTACTGCCCTTGGGATGCCAGGCACTGACACCAGTGCCTCATCCACCCTTCAAAGCGATTTTGGAACTTTTTATCTGGAATGGCCATCAGAGTTGTCATCGTATTACCCTTAATGTCCTGAATGTCATTAAAATGTCTTCCTTCAATATTTCTTTTATCTTTGGGTAAAGAGAAAAGTCACTGGAGGCCAGATCAAGTGAGTAGGGAGGGTGTTCCAATATGTGGCTAAAAACTCCCTCACAGACAACTATATGATTAAGTATAGAAACTTGCCATTGTGGCACCAAGTGCAATGGCCATTCCAGAAAGAGCTCCAAAAGTCCTTTGAAGGGTAGACTAGGCACTGGTGTCAGGACATACCTTTCCAAGGGGAGTACTTCAAAGGTGACCACTGTGATATTCAGCAATGAGGTATGTACCATTTACAAAAATTAAGTTCATGGAATTGTCAGACCTCATGGGTATATGTGCTTAATTACATAATTAATGCAAACACTAACTATTTTTCCTTCATATTCACAGGCATCAAAAATAAAACAGTTAACTTCCCTCTAACATGCCTTTCAGCACCTCTCTGCTTTGTTTTTTGGAACACTGCACTGAATCTGTTCTCTTTCTTGATCTCTGTGGTGGTCAGGATTATGTCAACTTGGCTACTACATATTTGGCTGCTGTATTAAGTGGCAGGGCGGGGTTTGTGGTGGCTCCCTGCCCCTCGGCTCTCATCTCGCGACCTTTTACTACGGCAGCTGGTTGCTTACATGGCCAGGAGCTTCTGCTCTCTTCATCCAGTGTCTGGTTCCAGGACTTGAATTAGCAGCTGTTGGACTCATCAGTCTTGACAGTCGGCACTTGAGAGTCCTGCTCCCTGACCTGCCGATCCTGGGTTTGCCAGCCTCTGCTGTCCATTACTGTAAGCACGCCCACCTCATCTTTGTCCAGGGAGCATCTTGGCGCAGGAACCTCAGGTCTGAAGGACACGCTCTTCTCCCAGTGCAGATTTCTTGATGGTGCAAGGTTCCCCCGGTGCTGCTTTCTTGATGGTCTTACCATGTTCCCCATCATCCTGACCACCACAATCTCTATGTCTGTTGTATTTTCCAGGCTCTTTCTCATCTTCTTGATCATTAATGTAGATTTTCTTCAGAATTCTACTTTTGGCCATCATTTGTCTTGTTTCTGAGTTCTTTATTGATGTCATCTACTCTCCCAGCTTCAAATAGCTTCCCTTGGAGAGTCACTTCCCAAATCTACATATCCCACTCCAACCTCTACCCCATCCTTCAGTTCCCTGTTTTTACTTCCTTTGCATGACCTGTCTCTACGTTCTATTAGTCCTTCAAGACGACTGTGTTCTAACTCTATGTATTCTCTTTATGTCCAGATGTTGACATTCTTTCTAGACGGGTACCACCATCTGCTTATCACTCCTCATTCTCCTTGATCATCAAATGCAGTCACTAACTTCGGTGTATATCACTATTGCTAACATTGCTTCATACCCTTATTACTTCCTGTGGATTCTTCTCCAGCTCCAGACTTCCTCGCTCCATCCCATCTTATAGAAAAAAAGCAAAACCAAACTCATGGCCATCAAGTCAGCTGCAACTCATAGCAATCCGATAGAGCAGAAATACCCCATAGGATTTCCAAGGAGCAGATGGTAGATTCAAACCGCTGATCTTTTGATTAGAAGTCAACCACTGTGCCAATACATCTAATGAAAACAACAAACAAAAAACTTACTGTCACAGAGTCAATTCTGACTCATAGCACTCTACAGGACACAGCACAACTGTTCCGTATTTTCCAGGGGGCAACTGGTGGATATGAACTGCAGATCTTTTGGTTAGTAGCTATAGGACTTAACCACTAAGCCACTAGGACTTTCAATGTATCTAATTGAAAAACAAAAACAAAAAACTAAGCTTATTACTGTCTGGTCAATTCTGATTCATGTTCACCCTATAGGGCAGAGAAGAACTCCCCCATAGAGTTTCTAAGGAGAGCCTGATGGACACAAATTGCCAACCTTCTGGCTAGCAGCCATAGCACTTAAGCACTATGCCATTAGAGTTTCCAGTCTCATTACAGAGGAACATAAATTTATAGAAAGGTGAATTTTACAGAAGTCAAATTAATGAGACCAAGATTACAGGTTCAGTTCCCATATGGTCCCTTTTAGCTTTGTACAGAACAGGGAAAAATCTAAGGTCATAGACTATGCTCAAATCTCAGCCAGCTATCTCACAAACATATGCATTATTAACATAGTTTTTACTGATGCCTTATTATTTGGTGGCTTGGCTGGCTATTATTTGGTTGTCTTTGGAACTGAAAGTAGTATGTAGCTGGTTTTAAGAAATGTATATGTACATTTGAAAAAGAGAGAGGGCAGATGTTAAACTCATTTCTTAGACACTGAGTGCTATCAAAATACAAAGCATACTCAGTGATTTCATATGTCACAATTCACCTTTATAGTATCATCTATTTATCAGGCATATACATGGAACATGAGACCTGTACTGCTAGGCAGCAGAACATCCAGGGGTCAAAGGCAGGAGTACAAGTTCAATCAGGAGGCATGGGCTCTAGTTCAGCCATTAACTTGGATACCTTAGCAAACCTACCTCAGCACTTTAGGTCACAATTCTCACCATAAAATCAAGAGACTAAATAGATGATCTCTGGGATCTTCCTGATCTACTCTCTAAAGACACAGACAAATTAATGTATGTTTTGCACAAAACATACATTCTGTATAAAAGATACATGGGGAAGAAAGCCAAGAATAAGTTTCATCCAAACTGAATTTCAAGCTCAAACTAAAGACAATATATTATAATACTATATATTATAATACTACAAATAAATATTGCTTGATCCAGGTTAAAAAATTTTTTTAAAGTCTGTCTGTAAAACTTTCTCTTCTTATTAGATCAACTAATTATATGGTACTTACATTTCCTTGCCCTGATACGGTATTTTCTCTGCTGATACTGTCTAAATTTATTCATTAAAACAGAATTCTAGCCCTCCAAAATAGTTTAATATTGGTGAGCTTAAAAAACTACTCAAATTAGTCTTTTTTGGATTGACTAGTAATTAAAGAACACAGTTCACAGAATTTTATCATCAACAGATAAAGTTAGGTCATAGGATTTTATACAAATGTCAAAATAGTATAAAGCAGGGAGGAGTCAACATTATAATACCTCCATTTTAAAGACAGTGTCTCTGAGGGGAATACAAGTAAGTCATAAGTAATTAATTTTCACTACCAAATGTAATATTTCTAATTATTCAGTTAGGAGATTGAAGAGATTAATCAAAGTTTCATGCTGACTTTGGTGACAATTAGGAGGGAACATACTAGTCAATCAGGAAACCCTGGTGATACAGTGATTAATTGCTACAGCTGCTAACCAGATCAGCAGTTCACATCTACCAAGTGCTCCCTGGAAACTCTGTGGGGCAGTTCTGTTCTGTCCTGTAGAGTCCTTATGAGTTGGCATTGATTCAGTGGCAGTGAGTGGTCACAGATATACTAGCCAATCATCAGAAACACTTGCTGTGTTATCTTTTTTCCTGGAAGGATTGGGTACTTAAAGAGAAGCTTTAAGAAGCTGTGCAAGAAAAGATGATTTTACTGACCAAAAAATTAATGAAAATATTGGCTCACTAATAATCTACAATGCACCATGTTATTGCAGAAATTACCATACATAAGCAACCATATGTAAACCACCTTTCTCATCCTTACAACAATTACATAACGAAACAGTAGTGACTGATCACTATTCAGTGACAAGAAAGTCATCTTCTAACAAATACTTTTGTCTCAGTTCTTAAACTCACTCAATTTTTTAAACTGTCTTTTGTACTGTCACGCCTCAGATACGTGCTTCTACCACCACCACCAGCTGCTGACAAGTTTTTCTCCATAACTAACCAATTCAAGTTTTATTCAGCTGTACAGAACAAATAAGAATCCGGAGGAATAGACAAAACAATATTTCAGTCGACATTCTTACATACCTAATACCTACCTTAACTTGTGCTAAATCATTAAACAGTAAAATACCACATTTAAATCAGTCATTAATTAACTAGGCTACTATAGTGAAAGACTAGTATGAGTACCCTGTTCTAGGTACTCAAATAAACAAGAAAAAGAAAAGCCCTATCTTCATGGAGTTTCAACTGTGGTGAGTACAGACATACAATACAGAAGTAATTACATAATTTCAGAGAGTTATAATAATACAAAGAAAATGAAAAAGATTGAATAGGAAGGCAGGGGACAGGATTCTTTAGATAAGGTAACATGAGAAGGCCTCTTGGGGACACTGAAATGACAGTGTAGCCTGTCATGTGGAACTGTCAAAGGGAAGAACAGGTCTCAGTGTGATGCATGCCAGGGGCAGAAATGCAGGTGATATGGCTGGAATGCAGTGAACAAGGAGGAAAGGGAAGTAGGGGCAAGAGAGGAGTGGTGGGGTAGAGGGGGTGCAAGGATGGGAAGTCCGCGAAGAAGGTTGGGCTAGATCACATGGGTCTTAAAGGCTATGGTGATGAGTTTGGATGGTATTCTAAGTGCAGTCAGGGATGATGTGGGAATTGCAATGCTTAAGCAGAAGAATCAGTGGGAGCTGATTTATATTTAGAAATATTACTGGAGCTGCTATGTGGAGAATGGACAGTAGGGTCAGGTAACTTGACAGTGAAAGACAGCCAAACAGGAGTTGACCAGGACAGAAGATGACAGTGGCTTAGATTCTGGTGAAAGTATTAAAGATGATGAGAAGTAGCTGGATCAAGAATTTTGTTTTTTAAGTTCTGATGGGAATTGCAGAAAGACTGGATGATGGCAGTGATGTATTTCAGTTATGATTTGCCACTGAGCTGACCCCAATTTATGGCGACTCCACGGGTGTGCGTCAGAGTACACCTGTGCTGTAGAGCGTTATCAATGGCTGGTTTCTTGGAGTAGACTGCAGGCCTTTCTTCCAAGGCATGTTTGGGCAGAGTCAAACCTCTATCCTTTAGCTTAGCAGCGAAGAGTATTAACAACTTTCAGATTGAGGGATTGAGGAAACAGGAGATTGGGAGTTGGGAGGAAATTGTTTTAGACCCGATAGTTATGGAGGAATATACATGGTATGGTGTCTTAGTTATCTTTGTAACAGAACTAGCACAAGTGGATGGCTTTAACAAAGAGAAGTGTATTCCCTCCCAGTAAAGCAGGCTAAAAGTCCAGCTCGACGGGGAAGGCATTCTCTGTAAGCTTTGGCATCCATGTTCCCCCAGTCTAAGAGCTTTTCCATACAGGAAACCTGGGTCCATATGTGCTCCACTCCTGCCTCTGATTTCTTAGAGGTATGATATCCTAGTCTCTCTCTGCTCACTTCTCCTACATTGCAAAGAGACTGCCTCAAAAGGCAATCCAATTTGTAGATTGAGTCCCACCTCAGTAACACAACTGCTGCCCATCCCCCCTTGTTAACATCACAGAGGTAGGATTTACAACATATAGGAAAATTACATCAGATGGCAAAATGAAAGACAGTCCTAAAATACCAGGAACCACAGCCCAGTCAAATTCATGTTTTGGGGTGGGACATAATCCATGACACACAGTATTTTTTTTAATAATAAATACAATATTTAATGATAGTATATACAAACAAGAAAACTGAGAGCAATATACACCCAATTTCCTAAACTTTTCTGGGTGCCACTGTTTTCTGGGTGTCTTACCTGTACAATAATGCTAACATAGGGCTTACCTTATAGATTTCCTGCAGATTAAATTTCTCAATATGTATAAAAGCACTGATACTGGGGGGAAATTCTGGTGGTGTAGTGGCTATGTGCTGTTGCGGCTAACCAAAAGGTCAGCAGTTCAGATTCACCAGGTGCTTCCTGGAACCTCTATGGGACAGTTCTCTGTCCTACAGGGTCACTTATGAGTCGGAACTAACTCAGTGGCAGATGGTTTGGTTGGCTGGTTTAGACTAGGGAGCCCTGGTGGTACAGTGGTTAAACAGCTTGGCTGCTAACTGAAAGTTGGGCTGTTTGAAACCACCAGCTGCTCCATGGAAACCCTAAGGGACAGTTCTACTGTATCCTGTAGGATTGCTATAAATTGGCATTAACTTAACAGCTTGGGTAACTCAGACTACTCTATGATATGTATTTACTGTTACATAAGTTCTAACTATTACTAATTAGTGCTACTATTGGAGCTGTTATTAACAATGGCCACCATAGTGGTGGAACTATAGAGAATTCTATTATATTTTTCTGTAATGCTTTTAATGCTACCTTTAGTTAGCAGAATAAAAGTTATTTAAAAATACATTTTAAAACACTAATACTACAATAGCCATATTGTTTATTTACTGCATAGGCAGCATTTTCAGAACATATGGGTTTGAGCACTTCTTAAGAATTCTGATTCCTCTGGTGTCTGCTGACTGTAGGCTGGGAACAGCCTCATTAGGATAAACAATTACTGAGTTTCAAATATTTACTCTTAAAGTGAATAACACTGAATCTAATAAACACAAGGATTTGGAGAATTCTCAGCATTATTAAGAAAAAACCTTTGCAAACAAGAATTACCTCTAACAAGTGGTTTACTAACATCTAAGCTTTTTGATGTCTATTTCCTTCTCTTTTGAAAGCTTATATTTTTAGTTACAACATTTAATCTAACATTTCTCATTCTGATGTTTCTATTATTTAAAGGGAAGATTTGGGGATGACTTTTGTGGTGTTTTCTTCTCTTATGGTGTTATATTTGATGCTAAACGAATGCTGGGGATCATTCATCACTAAACAGGGTTCATTCTCTGAAATCATGATTCATAATGAACTAGAAATAAGCAGTAAAGAGTCGGTATACATCTTACAGTCTCAGATGTGTGAATAAAGCTGCAATTAAAGTTACCTGACACAGAAAACTCAGAACATTAGTACCTGTTGTTATTGGGTGCCACCGAGTTGCTTCCAACTCATGGTGAACCTGTGCACAACAGAACAAAACCCTGCCCAGTCCTGCATCATCCTCACAATCACTGCCATGCTCGAGCTCACTGTTGCAGTCATCGGGTCAGTTCATCTCACTGAGGCTCTTTCTGTTTTATGCTGACCCTCTGCCAGGCATGGTATCTTTCTCCAGGCACTGGTCCTTCCTGATAATACGTCCAAAGTATGTGAGACGAAGTCTTTCCTTACTTCTAAGGAACATTATGGCTGTACTTTTTCTAAGTCAGAATTGTTGTTCTGACAGTCCACAGTATATTCAATATTCTTGGTAACCACCTTAACTCAAATACATCATTTCTTTTTCTTTTGTATTTGTTGTCCAGCTTTCACATATATATATGGCAAACCATGCCATGGTTTGGGCCAGGAGGACCTTAGTCCTCAAAGTGACATCTTTGTTATTTACTTACACTTTAAAGAGCTCTTTTGCCTGAGATTTGTCTAATGCAATACATGGTTTGATTTTTTGACTGCGGCTCTGTGAGTGTTGATTAAAGTTTTAAGTAAAACAAAATCCTTCACAACTTCAATCTTTATTTATTATGATGTTTTTTTATTGGTCCAGTAATGAGGATTTGTTTTCTTTATGTTGATATGGAATCCATACTGAAAGCTTTAGTATTTGCTCTTTATAAGTAAGTGCTTCAAGTGATCTTCCTTTTCAGCGAGCAAGACTGTATCAACTGCATACTGCAGGTTTTTAATGAGTCTCCCTAGTATCCTGATGCGGTGCTCTTCTTCATACAGCCTGGCTTCTCAGATTATTTGCTCAACATACACACTGAATAAGTATGGTGAAAGTAAATTCATATAACCTTGACTTTAAACCGTGGTGTATCTCCTTGTACAATCCTAATGACTGCCTCGTGGTCTAGGTACATGTTTTTCATGGGCACAATTAAGTGTTCTGAAATTACTATTCTTCACAATGTTATCCATAATTTGTGAAGATCAACCCAGTCCAATGCCTTTGTATAGTCAGTAAACTACAGGTAAACATCTTTCTGGTATTTTCTGCTTTTAGCCAAGATCTATCTATCATCATAATAATATCCCCCTTGTTTCATGCCCTTTTCTGAATCTGACTTGAATTTCTAGCTTACATTGCCTTCCTATGTACTGATGCAACCTTTCTGAGTCATCTTTGACATAATTTTACTTGCATGTGATACTAATGAGATTGTTTCATAATTTCCCCCATACCGTTAGCTCAGCTTTGTTTGGAAGAGTCGCATATATGGACCTCTTCCAGTTGATCGGCCAGATAGCTGTCTTCCAAATTTCATGGCACAGACAATGAGCACTTCTAGTATTATATTCATTTGTTAAAAACATATCAATCAGTATTCCATCATCTCCTGGAATTTTGTTATTTGACAATGCCTTCAGTGCCACTTATTATTCCTCCTTCAGTACCATTGGTTCTTGATCCTATGCTCCTTCCTGAAGTGGCTGAACACTGACAATTCTTTTTGGTACACTGACTGTGTGTTTCTTCCACCTTTTTTGATAGATCCTGTGTCATTCATTTGTTTTGCCCACAGTATCCTTACAATATTGCAACTTGAGGCTAAATTTTTTCTTTAGTTGTCTCAGCTTGAAAAATACCAAGCATGATCTTCTCTTTTCATTTTCTGACTCCAAGTCCTTGCATATTCATTACAATGCTTTAGTGTGTCTTCTCAAGCCAACCTTTGAAATCTTCTGTTTAGCTCTTTTACTTCACTATTTCCCCTGTTTGCGTCAGCTATTTTACATTCAAGAGCAAGGTTCAAAGTCTCTTCTGATAAGCATTTTGGTCTTGTCTTCATGTCTTTTTGGTAACCTTTTTGCTTTCTTCATGTATGATGTCCTTGATGGCATTCTGCAAGTCTTCTCGTTGTCAGCTCATTATTGTTCAATGCATCATCTATTCTTAAGGTGCTTCTAACCCCAGGCAGGACTTATTTAAGGTAGTACTTTGGATCTCATGGATTTCTTTTAATTAACTTGCTTCAACTTGAACTTGTGTAGGAGCAACTGATAGTCCATTCTGCAGTCTGCCCTGGCCTTGCTCTCACTGATGATAATGGAGCTCCTCCATTGTCTTTTCTCACAGATATAGTTGATCTGATTCCTGTGTATTCCATCTGGCAAGGCCTATATATACAGTCACCATTTATGGCATTATTGGAAAATAAAGGTATTTGCAATGAATAGGTCATATGTCTTGCAAAATTCTACAGTGACATGTGTTGTTTCTGTCATTAAGGCTGTATTTTCCAACTACTGATCCATCTTTGTTTCCAACTTGCACATTCTAATTACAGCAATTATATATATATTTTGATTACGTTTGATCAATTTCAGATGGTAGAAGTTGTTAAAAATGTTGAATTTCTTCATCTTTGGCATTCATGGTTAGTGGGTCAATTTGAATAATATTCATGTTAGCTAGTCTTCCATATAGGTGTATGGATGTTCTCCTGTCACTGACAGTATGGTATTTCAGGATCAGTGGAAGTCAACCCAAGCCATCTGTCTGCTTAGCCTACATCTCTCATCATCTGTTTAATATTGTGGTCCTGCCCATTTAAGCAACAGTGTGAAACCAAATCCACCTTCATAGAGCAATACAGGAAAGCTTTTCTGAAATCAGATTGTGTAAGTCTTCAGGGAAAGTGAGAAAGGATGCCCAGATTCCAAACATAGGAAAGCAGTTATATCAGCTATAAAAGCTATGCTCCCCTCTCCCATTTTTATGTCACTACTGACTCCTATACCTTTTATGTGAAAATAACTTAAAAAGAAATAAAAACACTTCAGTCAAAGGAAAGAGTTAGAACACAGATTTAACAAAAACAGAAATCCAGCCTTCTGTTTCCCTCTTTATAAGCTGATAGATACTGGAATTTATTGGAATTTGAATATGTATGTTAAAAAAAAGGAATATCCATTGAAAAACTCTTAATAACTGATCAGCTGTGATTCTCTATAAGTTACCTCAGTTAACCTGTTTATTTGTCCAAGCATAATATATATATGTAAAAGAAAATTTAAAGAAAAATTAATGACCTGACTGGAGCCCTGGTAGCACAGTAGTTAATCAGAAGATCAGCAGTCCGAATCCACCAGCTACTCCTTCAAAATCATATAGGGTAATTCTGCGCTGTCCTACAGGGTCACTATGAGTTGGACTCAATAGCAGTGGATTTGATTTTCCTGAAATGACTGATTAGTCTTTCCTAACTTATATTTTTTTCTATAATAGTTTTGAATATTTCTACCGTTAACAGTACTTATTACAGTGCCTTTGTTTAAAGAGATATATATTTTCTAGACTCTAAGTTCCACTTAAACTAAAGCAAGTTGCCCATAAACATACTTAAAATTATAATTTTGAAGCATAGCTTCAGAATAGCAGAAAAGAGTCTTGACAGATCTATAAGGGAAGAAAAAGAGTGTCCCAGAGTACAAGACACTGATGTCAACACTAGTGTGAGTAGAATTTCATTTGAAACAATAAAGAGCTATGCTGGGAGGGCATTCAAGGAATCTTTTCACCTAACATATAAACTGTGACTAGATAAATTAACGTCTGCTCAAAATATGCAGTCTACTTATGGGATAATGTAAACCCGATTTAAAACCTGCTTTTATAACAGAAAATAAATGTAATTGCTGACCACTATATTATTTAAGGATTATTTTAACCAAATAATTTATACTAGTGTGGTGTGATAGATCACTTTTGTATGGCCTTTCTAGCCATGGTCTTGTAACCCCTACCCAGTCGATAGCGCAGGACTGTGCAGATACGCTAATTGTGGCCCACCAAAGGACTGTTCAGTTTTGCCATCTCCCTGGACTTGATATGATCCATCCCAGACTCAGAAGAAAGAGTACTCTGTCACTGGCATGGAAGAAGAG
The DNA here is from genome assembly GCA_028571685.1 of Heterohyrax brucei. NCBI lineage: Eukaryota > Metazoa > Chordata > Mammalia > Hyracoidea > Procaviidae > Heterohyrax > Heterohyrax brucei. The sequence goes on from CM053143.1 coordinate 7,979,631, forward strand.
CTAGGAGCTAGTGAGTCCTTTGGACCTAGAATCTCTGTGCTAGGAAGCTCATGGAACCAGAAGCCAGTGCGAGAGGGATGTAACAGTGAAGGCAGAGACCTAGCAGCAAAGACGTGGTGGCAGTAGACTGCATGGTGGGCTTCTCAGCCTAGAGACAGACAATGCTGATTGCCTTTAGGCAGAGGCCTAGGGCCAGGAAGAGGCATGCAAGTGAGCATGGCTGGGAATAGGCTGTCCTGATGGAAGAACTGTATCCTTGAGTGTTCCTGAGCCTGAATCATAAACTGTTACTTCCCTAACAATCATGAGTATAGCTTGTGAGTTCTGTGTGGCCACTGCAATAATTTATCAAACCAAGTAGAGTGCTGTGGTTGATGTCTGAGTTGGTAAAAGTGGCTGAGAGAGGAGGCATAGCTGACCTCTGCTTCATAGGAATCAGCCTGGGGTTGTTGGTCTTCATTCTCCTTCCCCTTCAAGAGGAGAGAGATCAGACACTTGCTCCCCTGTCATTTTCACAACTAAACATAGGCTATCTAAAAGTGTTTCTGGGAATGCTATGATAAATAACAAACCCTTCCTTAAAGAATTTAGTCTTGTTGAATTACCGTGAAACAGCATAGTATGGTAGCAACTGGTCTTATCTTTTGAGCTAGGGTGGGTACGACCTATATTTTAACAAATATAACAGAAGTCATCAATGGCTTTAAAAAATCGGAATTCAGAGACAGTTTACTAAATTCCAACTAGGTTGAAGGGAAGCGTCACAAAAGAGTGAGACAAGGTGAAAATGGTGTTGGGCCAAGAAAAACGGTGAAACGACAAGACAGTGGAAAAACACGGGAGGATCTAGATCTCAAGGTGGTATACTGTAGAGGCAAACACAATAAGAGGCCTAAATCACAGAAAGTCTCTAACATCAGATAAAGCACAGATGATTCTAGAAGAAGCTGAAACATCTGACAGACAACAAACCATGGCACAGAAAATTAGAAGAGATGGGTACAAAAATATGCCCCATTAAAAGATTGGATCAGAGGAGCTGATGACTGTTTTTAATATGTACAATAGAAATGATGAAACAAAAGAGGCCCCATGAACTAGAAAAAATAAAAAAATACTACATAGGGACCACTAGACTGGGAAGCCACCAGACCACTAGACAGGCAAAGCATTAGAAATACATCCAGTAAAAAAAAGAGTGCGTTTCCCCTGGAGAGCAAGGAATAGATTTTATTCATGGAGCAATGCGTGAGTTCAGTTAGGGAAAAGAGCATCACAAATGGAAATCTGTGGAAAACCTATGTTTCTCATTGGGCAGAGAAAGAACTCACTAAAGAATTTACCGAAGAGGTAGGACGCCCTGAGGTTGACAGTTTAGCAATTACAGAGAGACCGAGTGGTCCACAGAGTAAAATGCCACCACAAGGACTAGACGTGAGGCTGGCCGTTAGATGTGGTAAGTTTAATTACTGACACCAATGGTCATAGCTATGTTAGTTTTTATGTCAATATACACCCATATAGGATGCATATATAAGCCATACTGAAGTGAAAAGCACTCTACATGTTTTCTATGAAGGAGCTTCTATATTCAGGGAGCCCTGGTGTCATAGTAGTTAAGTGCTGTGGCTGCTAAACACAAGGTGAGCAATTTTAATCCACCAGGCACTCCTTGGAAACCCAAGGGGGCAGTTCTCCTCTGGCATATAGGGTTGCTGTGAGTTTGGATTGACTCAACAGCAGTGAGTTTTTTGGTTTATATTCAGCGAATTTGTCATACACGGTAGTAAAATATACTTGAGCATATGCAAGGATTTTACAAAGATCTAAAACCAGTTCATCTCCAGAAACAGTTACTGAGCATGCTAATCAGCTGTTGATAATACAATGATGAATATATATACTAAAACAAACCAACAAACCAACAAAAAACACTTTACAGTGTAGTGGATCACTTTTGTGTGGCCTTTCTCAACATGGTCTTGTACCTCCAACCCAAGTAACTGGGTAGGGGTATGCAAATAAGGTCTCTAGGACCCTATCAAAGCGATTGGTCAATTTTGTGATCCCACTAGGCTTCAAATGAGCCGTCCCAGAGGTGGAAAGGAAAGGATGTCATCATCATCTCAAAGAAGAGCCAGTAGCAGAATATGTCCTCTGGACCAGGGATCCCTGGTTTTAAGAAGCTCCTGGAATGGGGGGGGGGGGTGGAGTGGAAGGGAAAGACAAGGAAAGGAAGGAAGAGACAGAATGAGAGACCTGTAACACTGAAAACAGGGAGAGGTGGTGACAGAGAAATGGTGAAGGACAGACTGGTAGGAGACAATGCACTGGGCTCCCCAACACATGGAGTGAGAAAGCTGAGTGCCTCTGGATAGGACTCTTGTTGGATGAGGAGGACACTTTCAGGCATTTGGTGAAGTTATGTGTGCAAACCCACTGAGCCACAGCTGAGCGCCTCCTGGCCAAGGCATACTGGTAGAATGGGGTACCTCTGGGTACTTAACTGGCAGAGCTAAAAGAGCTTGTGACATTTGCTGGAGCAGGGGTACAGGTTAAGGGGCCAGAGAAGCATGGCTGTGGGCACAGTTGAGAAGAACTGTATCCTGAGAATTCTGGAACTTGAACTGTAACCTGTTAATTCTTCAATAAACCTCATAATCATGAGTACAGACTGTGAGTTCTAGAAGGCCACTGCAGTCAATTATGGAACTCAGCAGGGAAGTAGAGAGTGCTGTGGAAGGGGTGGTTGATGTCAGAATTGGTAAAGTGGTGGAGACAGGAGGCATGACTGAGCTCTGCCTCATAGAAACCAGCCTTGGACTATTTATCCTCATTCTCCTTCCTCCTGAAGTGGGGTGAGATGCTGTCCTCATGCTATTTTTATGTGCTTCTGCATTTTATTTGCCACTGCAATCACTGGCATGTATGAATATATTTATATACATTGTAAGCTAATTATTTAGAATTCCCCGGGAAAAACTTAGGATTTTTTCAGATCTGTGGATCCGTGTTCTATAAAATATCTTATAAGGAGATTAATACCAAATGTTTTTGTTTTAATTGTGCTTTAGGTGAAAGTCTGCAGAGTAAATTAGCTCCCCATTCAAACTAATTTTGTAGGTACCATTCAGTAGTGTCTATTACATGAAGTATCCTGTGATACTGGTTGCATTCTCCACAATGTCTTAGCACTGTCTCCATTTCTGTTCTGAGTTCCCCATTTCTTTTCCTCTAGTTTTCATTTTTGCTTTTAGGAAAATGTCCGTTTGTTCTAAGAGACACATTCCTCTTGAGTGTTACTCTGTATTTTATGGGCTTGTCTACTGATTGGCTGAGAGGTGGTTTCTGAAAACGGCTTCAGTTCCAGGTCAGAAGGGTATCTTAGGGTCATAATTTCAACAGATTTTTCCAGTCTCTGTCACACCACTAAATGTCATCTTTTTTGTGTATTTGGCTTTTTATTCTACGTTTCTCCCACTCTGTGTGGAGCCGTCTGTTGTGTTCCCAGCCAGAGTGCTCACTAGTGGTAGCTGGGCACCAGCTAGTTCTTCTTATTCAGGTGCCAGGGAGCCTTGGCTCATGTGGTCTGTTAGTTCTCTGGACTAATTCCTCCCTTTCCTCCAGACAGGAAGAGACCAAGAGGTTTATCTCAGAGGGCTGCTCAGAAGCTTTTAAGATCCCCAATGCTACTCACTAAAGCAGGATGCAGAACACTGCTCTTTATGGACTTTGTTGTGCCACCTGACATAGAGTCCCCTGTCCTTCACCTTCCGACTCGACGGCACTTGGCTTTTGGCTGTCCTTCACCTTCATGCCTACGAAATTAGTCCTCTAAAATGTTTGGTTACATCTAAGAAGTTTCCATGAGTGTGCCATCTGTGTCTATATTAATATACATGCAGCATCAACAGTTATGTATATAGAAATAGCCACATTCAGACCTGTAACTGCAGATGGGTGTGCTCTCTTATGCCCTCCCGTACCTCTTCAGCACAGCTATTTACCTCTGTATCCATTACATATTGTTTGTTAATACTACTGTTGCAGGAGTGTCTGTGTTATAGTAATTACCGTAATGGCCCTTTATTCCTGAGCTTCACTTAGTGTCTTCCATTGCCTTGGTCATGTTGTACTGACTTCCCCCGTATTTGGATTGCCTTTCCCTTCACTAACATTAACACATCTTCTGTTAGTCAGTAGTTCACTAAGTGTTATCTTAAGCTTCAGTATAGCAATTCTGCTTCTGAAACATGCTGTAATAAACATTATTTGATTTTTTCTCCCTGGACATCAACCATCTTTATGTTATGATATACATTTAGATGCTGATACAGCTGACACGAGACACTGAAACCTAAAAGGTACTGAACCTAGCTGGGTACCATGACCCTGAGTTATTTAGAAGTTTGTGATTTCAGCATTTGTTTACCACTTTTGTTAAAAAATATGATATAAACATACTCCATCATGATCATTTTGAGCAACAGAGTATGGCTTCTTTATATAAATTTAACTAATGAGCCAAAGCTTCAAGCAGTTTTTTTCCAAGTGTTTTTTCTATTACTGTTTTCACTGTTATGGTTATTGGCCTTTGATTTACCAACTCAGTAAAAAGCATTATTTTTGTTAGGTTTTGCTTGTAGGTAAGATCACAATGCTTTTCTGTCAGTTCATACCAGCTCTTCTATCTCCAAGTAGCCCGGGTGGTGCAGTGGTTAAGTGCTTGCCTGCTAAAATGAAAGGTCTTCTATGTTTGAACCCACCAGCTGCTGTGAGGGAGAAAGATGTGGCAGTCTGCTTATGTAAAGATTTACAGCCTTGGAAACCCTGTGGGGCAGGTCTACTGTGTCCTATGGGATCTCTTTGAGTGGGAATCGACTTGATAGCAACATACCATTTATTATTTCAGGAATTTACATGTGATAGAGCTTATGACAAAAATTCATCCCCCCATTCCAGGGATTCTTCAAAGACATTAATGACATTTATATCACTGTATGTTTTTGACATGACAGTATGCCTATTCAACATCTGATTTAGAGCAAACTTACTACTCCTAAAATATTAAAAATGGCATCTTAATGTGACATCAGATACCTTAGATAGTAGCTATAAAATGGGATGAAAAAAATTATTCCTGAAGTTTTCAGTATCTGAGTAATTGATGAAATGTTTATTACTTGAGAGTTAGGAAAGAAAATTTTTAATGTTCTCAGACAATAAACAAACTTACTATGAAGTAGGAAGCCCTGGTGGTGTAGTGGTTAAATGCTACAACTGCTAATCCAAAGGCTGGCAGTTCCAATCTACCAGGCACTCCTTGGAAAATCTATGGGGTAGTTTTTCTCTGTCCTGTCGAGTGGCTGTGAGTCAGAGGCAGCAATGGGTTGGTTTGATATTATTAAGTAACTGTTTCAGGTCAGCTTAACGCTCTGAAATGATTTTCAGTAAAGACACAAAGAACATAAAAGAAGAATCTTATCCATTCGTACATTCGGTATGGTTATGTTTTGAAAACACAGTATGGTTATGTTTTTTCAGTCACCAAGGGCTTACTTTATGGGAGCCTACAGTGTAAGCACACATAAAAAAGGTACCAGTGTCTTTACTCTGCTGAAACACAGGATGACTTGGATCTGGCTCCTGTTAGCAGGCATCTCCAAAAAGAATGGCTTTGTTAGCACTGCAGAATGCTGCTCAGGGGACAGGCTGGTTTTACTGGCGTCTCTAAGGATAAAACACACATATCTTCTCTCTCTAAGAATGAAACACATCCCCAAACACACAAAAATCTTTTGCAGCCGTAATTTCTTGCTCTTCACGTATCTGAGTATAACTCTAGACCACTAAACCTACTGCCGTGGAGTTGGTTCTGACTCACAGTGACCCTACAGGACAGAGTAGAACTGCCCCTTGCAGTTCGCAAGAAGCACCTAGTGGATTCAAACTGCAGACCTTTGGGTTATAGGGTACTAGTCAGTAGCTTGGAAGCCCTGGTGGTGTAGCTGGTTAAGTACTATGTCTGCTAACCTAAAGGTCGACAGTGCAAATTCACCAGGCGCTCCTGGAAACGCTATGGAGTTGTTCTGCTCTGCCCTACAGGGTCACTGTCAGCCAGACGCGACTTGATGGCAGTGGTGAGTAGGCAGGAGATTTAGAAGCCGAGTCTGCAAAGCAGTTCAGTGCAGCACTTTCCACCCTACCTTCCACATCCTTCAGATGAATGGATCAGTGCTGGCTGTCCCATCAGCAGTTTTCTGTGCTCACCTCTAAGTTCCACACAGAACTCCCTTTTAAAATTCTCCCTCTCAAGTACAGTTTGCAGGATTGAACCAGATACACAATTGCCAGTTTGTAACTGCTTTTGACCCCCAAATCAAGAGTTTCATGTGGATCAATTAAATACATTTCTGGCCTCCAGCTTTACTGATGAAACCAGAGTCTGCCCTAAGACAGCATTAACAAATCAATAAAACGAGTGTTCACAATTATGTGGGCAGTGGCTCTCTGTGAGGCAGGACTGCCGTAGGCCTTCAAGGGTAACACAGGAAAGCGTTGAGGGAAAGCCAGAAGTTACTGAATTCCATCCCCATACACCTGATTTCTCTTCCATTACCAAATTCGCCACCAGTATTGGCTATTGCTTGTATTATTACTGTTACATACTTTTTCATTCTTTTCAGATCAGTTTCACTGTTTTCAGTTTTAAAATGAACGTGCTTTTTTTTTAAAAAAAAAAAAAAAAAACAGTGATTTTAGTAAGCCAGTCTTATGCTCATTTCCTGATGTGGTACAAACAGAACAATGACAAAGCACTGGGTATTTATACTGGCTCTTTTTCTTCCTTAAGGCTTGCAGTTTGGATTTATTTCATTGCTTTTCTCCCTCCCCAAACACATGAGGTGTAAGATTTCATGCATACATATAAGGTCTGATAATTAAGTCTTCAAACGTAATTGTTCTAAGTGCTACATACCTCATGCTGAACATCACTATGATCACTTTTGAGGTACTCCCTTTGGGAAGCGATGCACCAATACCAGTGCCTAGTCTATCCTTCAAAGAAGTTTTGGAATTCTTTCTGGAATGGCCACTGCGCACAGTTGCAGGGTGGCTAGTTCATGAACTTTATTGCATAGCTGTCTGTGAGGAATTTTTAGCAAGTAAACAAGTAACAGTATTGGGATACTCTCCCTACTCATCTGAGGTGGCCCCCAATGACGTTTTTCTTTACCCAAAGATAAAGGAAATATTGAAAGGAAGATATTTTGATGACATTCAAGACATCAAGGATAATCCAATGACAGCTCTGATGGCCATTCCAGAAAAAGAGTTCCAAAATTGCTTTGAAGGGTGGACTAGGCGCTGGCATTGGTGCATAGCTTCGCAAGGGGAGCATTTCACGGGTGACCACAGTGGTATTCAGCAATGAGGTATGTAGGACTTTTTCTAGGATGAGTTTCTGACTTTAATTGGCAGGCTTCACATGTCTTACCACAGAGACACTGAATTAGTGCCACTCCTTGTTGTCCATCAGAAGAGATACCAAAAAGTGTGACATTTATTTATATACTTAGCTACCACCTTTTCTAGATACCTTGTACTCTGTCGCAAATCAGGAGACAATATATATTCATCTACCTGACAGTCTGCCTCTTCCTCTTCTACCTGTCTCTCTTCCTCTCTCCATCCCCCTTCCTGCAGCCCCCGTGACCTCATTTGTATACATACTTTGGCTTTGTGACAAAAAAGCTATTATAATTATCAGAAGTGTGGGCATGTTTGGTCCTTATTAAGGCAGAAAATAACATTATTTAAATACTGAATTGAAAGGGACCAGCTAGATATTTGCTAGTGGTTGGAGTGGGAGAAGAAAGAACAAATCAGGATCTACTTTTTCCTGGCCAGTTCCTTACACCTCTTCTTTACCTTATATCTGCTGCTATCCTGGCACTAAAAGCTAGAGATGATTACCTCCGAATGTCTCTTCAAACCTGTGAGTTACATACTATGGGTAATAAAAAGGCATTGACAAAACTATCTCTTTTCTCTGTTCGTTTATTCAACACAATTACTAAGCTGCTAACCAAAAGTTTTGGAAGATCAAATTCGTCCACAGGTTCTTTGGAAGAAAGGCCACGCAATTCTATCATAGTTTTAGGCAGACTGTATATGCCTTGTGCCTTTGTTTGTTGGCCCTGCTCTTCCCTCATTGAGGCTCCCTCAAAAGTATTGATGTGGCAATCTTTTTCGACATGTCAATGGAAAAAAATTAGCAGATTGCTCTTATGAAATACGCAATGGGGGGAAAGAACTGCTTGCACACAAACAAAGATGCACATTATCTGAGTGAAAATACAGTTGAAAAATAAACCATTGAAAATCCTATGGAGCACAGTTCTACTCTTATACACATGGGTAAATGGTTTTGTTTTTTACCCTGTGCCAGGCACTGGTCTGAGGTCTTTGATACACATGACCTAGTAAAATATACTAAAACCCCTGATGTTTGCAGCTCACATTTGAGAGCTGCAAAGGTGAAGGTGACGGAAAGGGGTATGGAGAGAAATCTCTACTGGACAGAAAGGGATATAAGTCTTTGTCAATACACAGAATAACCTCTAGAACACTATTACATTATTTTTCTCTCGTAAAAACATCAAACCTGCTTAGAATAGTCTTCCTTCAAAGGGGGGAAAAAAGCAAGTTTTAAATTCGTCAACTCAGTGTAAGTTTTATTTTTAATAAATGAGAATCATAGCAACTAAAGGAAGTGTTCCCAAGAATGTTGCATCAGGATTTGAAAGTTCCCAAGAACACTGAAGCAGTTCTTTTACCGCGTAGGCCTGTGTGTGTGTGTGTGTGTGTGTGTGTGCGCGCGTGTGTGTGTGTGCGCGTGTGTGTGTGTGCGCGCGCGCGCGCGCGCGTGTGTGTGTGTGTGCGCGCGCGTGCGCGCACCCCTGGAATTTTAAGTACATGTGCTAGTCTTACTCTTAGTGAAACACGGTAGTTCTTCCAGCCAAAAGGCATTCATATTCTTACTACAGGCTTAATTATTCTATTTAATTATTTTTCGAGGTTTAGGAAATCTGTACTTAAAATAAATAATAATAAAATCTGTAAACTTATACCCACATATCTTTTTCTTTGTCCTAAAATTCTTAAAAGCAACCTTTAAAGTTTTAAAAAAATTATTCAGAGGTGTTTTTTTTCCCCCACAAATTATGTAAGGCATTTTCGCTTCACAGAATAAGTTGAGAAAAGATGAAGAGGGGTTCCAAAACAAGGCAAGTGGCAGAGATATACATCAAAGGCAATGTGGCATCATTTAATGGCCAGAAGTATCTCCACTACAATTTGTGAGAAGTGAAAAATATTTAAGTCTACCTATAAATAGTAATAAGATGATGACGAAGATAGGGTGTTCCTTCAGTTTTAACTGCAATAAAATAAGAAGTTACTTAGTTCCTCTCTGTCAAAAATATCTCCCTAGGATGAATTTCTGACAGGACAGTCATTTGATACCACCATAACAACCAACCACCAAAGATACAGTGGAGAATCACCATTTTATTACATAAAAGTACCTGAAATAACATTTACTAACCTCTCACATTTAATTTAAATGTCATCAGGTTAGGATTATCAGGCGTTTTGATTTCGAGGACATTGCATAACAATTTTAAAATCTATATCAACATTCTTCATCCAGCATTTGCGATAATGTATATATCATACATACTGTGTTAGAGATTGATATAAAATATCTTCAGCAGTGGAGCCCTGCTGATGTGGTAATACTTACCAAGAGGTCAGCAGTTCATCTCCACACTGCTCCTTGGAAAGTCTCTCTATATATTTAATTCTTACAAAACACAGTAAAATTGATGTTCATGAGAGGAAACTAGAAGGCATTATGATGAGTGAAATTAGTTGCAAAAGGAAAAATACTGTGTGAGAGCACTATTACAAGGATTCAAGAAAAAGTTTAAACACAAGAAAACAGTATTTGATGGTTAACAGTGTGGGGAGGGAGGGTGGTATTCAGTAATTAGCTAGTAAACCAAAAAAAAAAAAAAACCCACTACCATCAAGTTGATTTCAACTCACAGCGACTCTATCAGACAGACTAGACCTGCTCCATCAAGTTTCCAAGGAGTGCCTGGTGTATTTGAACTGCCAACCTTTTGGTTAGCAGATGTAACACGTAACCACTGAATCACCAGGGTTTTCAGATGATTTTAGGTGAAGGGAGAGGCACCATATGGTAGAGGAGAAATCAGCATATCTCAACTAAACCAAAAGGCAAAAAGTTTCCTAAATATAAGCAAACACTTCAAGAGAAAAAGTAATAGAGACATGGGTCTGCGGACCATAGTTTCAGGGAACATCTAGGTCAACTGGCATAAGAAAGCTATCAAAAACGTTCTGCATCCCACTTTGGTGAGTGGTATGTGGGGTCTTCAAAGCTAGCAAGCAGCCATCTAAGAAGCAACAATTGGTCCCAACCCACCTGCCCCCCAAAAGACCCACTTCCATCGAGTTGGATCCAACTCATAGCAACCCTAGAGGTCAAAGTAGAACTGACTCAAAGAGCTTCCAAGGAGCACCTGGCGGTTTTGAACTGCCGACCTTTCGGTTAGCATACATAGCACTTAACCCATTCTGCCACCAGTGTTTCCAAACCACCTGCAGCAAAGGAAAATGAAGGATATCAAAGACACAAGAGCCCACGAGACAGAAAGGGCCCTATAAACCAGAGACCACATTAGCATGAGGCTGGAAGAAGTAGATGGTACCTGACTACCACCAGTGACTGCCCTGACAGGGAACTCAACAAAGAGCCCCTGATGGAGTGGGAGAAATGTGGGGTACAGAACTTCAACTCTAGTAAAAAAGACGAGATTTAATGGTCTGACAAACTGGAGGGTGCCCAGAAGATGTGGCCCCCCAGACTTTCAGTTAGCCCAGAAGTGAAACCATTCTCCGAGCCAGCTCTTCAGACCAAAGTGAATGATCCATAAGACATAAAATCATGCTGGTGAAGAGTGTGCTTCTTGGCTTAAGTAGATATAGGACAGTACCTGGGCAGCCCTTCTGTGAAGGTGAGATGAGAAGACATGGGAACAGAAGCTGCTTGAAACAACATAGGAAATACAAGGTACATAGGAAAAGTGTGTTGTCACAGTGTGCCTACATCAGATAGGGTCATATAACAAAGTATAAATTTTTGTCTAAGAAACTGACTCCAATTGTAAACTTTCACTTAAAATGTAATTGAAAAAATGATCTTCATGAATCAGGAAGACATCCTGTCCTTTCCACTCCTAACCTGTTTACTGGTAAAATGTACCCTAACTATTATATGACAGTAAAATTTTAAGGAGGCACAAAAGAAGAGAAAGTCAGCTCCAAGGTGCTATGTTGCATTCACCTTAGTGACAGTTGGTGTCACAAAGACAGGAAACAAGTTAGAAAATCCACTGCAGATACTTGAGCATGAACACAGGGCTGGGAGGAGGAGAGAGCCAGGAGGTGGAAAGAAAAGAAAGTAAGAGGCAGAGAAGGCACCTGGTGAAGGTGAGGCAAGCAACTGTCAGCAGTGAGGGCAGAGACGCCAGAAGTTATGATGAAGGTAATCTGAAAGACCCTCAGAAAGTAGACTACAGAAGAGCGGCCATCAAGACAGCACAGTGGGCACAGAGTGGAGCTCCAGAGAGCTTTGAGACAGCTGGCTAAAGGGGGGTGGGGGGCAGGTGAAGATAACAATGTGGGGATGGGGAGAGCTCACCTCACATCAGGAGATCTCCTGGGACTTCCCAAGAGACTACAGCCCATCCTGGCTGGCAGGTCTCCTCATCCCAGGCCATGTTGCACTCAGCAAGGGAAGACAGTAAGTTAAACATAATAAATAGTAAGTAGATGGGGGGTGGGGGGAAGGATTAGAGAAGAAAGAAAAGACAAAGTAGTGCAGGTGAGAAAAGAAATGGCAAAAAAAATCTTTAAAAAGAAAACAAAGCAAAACAACAGAAGAGGTAGCCAGAAGAAACATAGGCGTGGATATGTCTTAAGTGTTTTCAGGGAAATTCTGTTAAGAACAGTGTTTAAAGAGACAAATGGTAAATTGTTGGAATTGTAGAAGGGTAGATAAGCATACGATTAGTCAGAAAAGTTACCTAAAAATTACAGGTATGTCCAAGGAAGAGACAGGAAAACAATATGACAAATCAACCTAAATAAAAGCTCAAAACCCAAACACACTGCTATTGAGTCCATTCTGACTCACAGCAACATTATAGGTCACAGTAGAGCTGCCCCATAGAGTTTTCACGGAGTGCCTGGTGGATTTGAACTGCTGACCTTTGGTTAGCAGATGCAGCACTTAATCACTTTGCCAACAGGATTTCTAAACTTAAGATGGAGAAAAGTGATTTTAAAGTCCCCTCTAGTTTCGCTATCTTCTAGGCAAAAGTGGCGTCTTATCAACTGAAACATTTGCATGCACACTACATGGAAAGCTCACTGGAAATCTGCTCATGAAAACGGTTGCAAAGAGTTCAATATCTTAAAGCTCATGTGTAAGTTGATCTATTTTTCTGGCAAGTGTACGAAACTCAAGGTAGGAAAAAAGGATCTGTTACGTTAAAAGAAAGAACTTTCTGTTGTAGATTTGTGTAGTAAGAAGATCACTGGTTGAGGTCTAAAATTAAGCTTGGTTTGGCAGGTCTGAGTCCATTGGATTCAAACATAACCCTGCCCACAAAGACAGGGCAGGACCCGGCAGTGCTCTGTGTAAGGCGGCCAGGAGCCAGGGACAGCACGGTGTCAACAGACAGCACAAATACAAATTAAAATACAAATTACAAAAGGGAAGTTTGAGAAGCTCAGTGTACTATACAGTAGATAAAGGTTATCTTATAAAACATGAAAAATGAAAATAATTTGTACAACTAATGGAAAAAAGCTGGAGACTCCAAGAGTCAACAAGCATCAAGGCAACTCCAGGAAAACCTCTATTTCAGTTTACCATTCCTCAAAATAGGAAAGAATATTTCAGCATAATGTAAAAACCAAACCCACTGCCGTGAAGTCGATTTCTTACTTGTAATGACCCTATAGAACAGCGTAGAACTGCCCTTTGGGTTCCAAGGAGTGCCTGGTAGATCACAACGGCTGACCTTTCGGTTAGCAACTATAAGGACTTAACCACTACACCACCAGGGTTTCCGACTTATTTAAATAAACATATAATGTATGAGTACCACAAAACATGACCATAACAAAAATGGGATGATTTACTTTATGAAACATCATAGTACTACGTATTGCTGATGGAGCCCTGGTGACAAAGGTTAAGTGCTTGAATGCTAATGAAAATGCTGACACTTGGAACCCACCAGTGGCTCCCCAGGAGAAAGACCTGGTGATGTGCTTTTGTAACGATTACAGTCTAGAGAACCCTATGGGCAGTTCCACTCTTGTCAGGTGGGGTCACTGTGAGTTGGACTTGAGCACCCAGTAACAACTTGTTTTTTAAAAAACTGTTAGTAAAACAATTCTAAAATACAGAGTACTGTGAAACCAATGTAAGAGTTCCACCTCAGATATTACAATACTTACTGTGAATATTTTATAAGAGCTTTAGTATGTTTAATAGAAGACCGTTTGTTGTATGTACGGTGGGGACACTAAAAGATTAAGATACCATTTTGTTGTGAATTTCCTATTAAATACTGTAATCCAACACACAAAATAGTAATCATACATTAATTCAGATATGTTTAACTGTGATTTTTATTTTTATTTTTGTTATTTAAATATTCACAACCTTGATGCATTAGACCTTAAGGTTTGCATGTACAGACCTTAAAGTCAATTCAGAATATAGCAACAAAAGACCAAAGACAGGAGAATTTATTCACTCACTTGAGTCCAAGACCTAATATAAAGACCTAATGTAAAGTCAAAGACCTAATATAAGGCTTAAACAAGTAGTGGTATTACAGAAACACAGGGACCCAGGTTTCCTCTTCCTCATGGTACGTTCAATCACAGAAAGTCTTACCCCAAATCTAGACAAGGTCTATCATCTGGTAACACCAGTTACATAATGGTATTTTGTTCAGCAAGTGGAATTCAGTGAAAACAGATATCCACAGGCAATGTCCTTTCCACTAAAAAGCTGTCCCCAAGAAACATTGTCAGTCATTCCAAAGTACGGCACAGTGTTGGTCAAGTAAACACTGGGATACCACTCCCAATAGGTATACAGGAATGTAATAGTTTCACTCTTTATCTTTTACAATGTGAAGTCATTTACTGTGTATTTACAACATTAATATCAGAACCCAGTAATATTTTTTTCTGCAAACTGTTTTAAGAATATTGACAGCTGTCCTTTACACTAGTTAAAATATTAGTTTGCATATTATTTTAAGCAAGGTTAAGACTGAACATAATTTACTGTGTGTTCAGAGACAATGCGTAACATTTAATAGCATTTATTGTGCTTGATTTTTAGGTGTACATTTTCAATCAACTATAGGGATCAAAATATTTATAAATAAAATCTTCATGTACTGTTCTTTAAAAATCAAACATTTTAGAGGAGTCAAATACCAGAGATCATTATCACTTGCTTTTTGTCAGTATTAACAGAAAGCCTACAAAACAGAATATTCTCATAAATGAATGCTTAAATTTTAGCTCTAGCAAGAGTTCAAGGCTATTACTTCACAATACTGTGCAAGAAAGTAAGTACCCAAAGAAGATATTTAAAGGCTATTAAAACTATACAAATCATCACTGTAGAGAAAATAAAATACCCTCCAATCCAGACTATGGGCCAGCCTCATAGTCTCACGAATTACTACATTACTTTAAATATCATATTGAGCTTTCTAAATAGCTAATGAATCACCCTATATCCAAATTATGTTCCTTTTTATTTGAGTTGTAAAACTCAAGTGAATAACAGGAAACAAGGAAATGAAAGTTTTACAAACGATGCCCAACTTGGCAGTAATCCACCCCTCAGATGGCTGCTTTCACTGGTGCTACCCTACCCCACCACTCATGCCAAAAACCCTGCTTGCTTTGCGGCAGCTGCTGTGATATTCGTCAACACCCAAAGCCAACTGCAGAGGCCAAGACTCTGCACCTCAAGGACCTCATGGAGGAATGCTCACAACTTCAGTCAGGCGACAAACTATCTTCCTGGGAGCCAACATGTGTTCTTTAGAGGAAAAGGAAATGTATTCCTAGCATTCCAGGATGGAACCCTATACTCTTGGTAACACTATTTCTTTAACAAAATAAATTTCAAAGTGCTTATACAATCAAGTTTCAAAATAAAACTTACTTGTAAATTGAAGACTATCTGCATTTAGATTTCATAAATGGTATATACAAAACCCATTGCTGTCAAATGGATTCTAACTCATAAAGACCCTACAGCACAAATTAGAACTGCCCCATAGAGTTTCCATGGAACACCTGGTGGATTCAAACTGCTGACCTCTTGGTTAGCAGCCTAATGTCTGACCACTGCACCACCAGGGCTTCCCTAAGGTGAAAAATCTTACATGGCTTTCACCACACTCTGTATATCTTAGGACTATTTTAACAACCATCTTTGAAAGGAGAGTTCTTCTATAACAGGTTGCTATTGGTTGCTGCCAGTTGCTACTAACAGCCACCACATGTGACAGCAAAGAACTGCCGGTAGGGTTTTCTAGACTAATCTTTATGGAAAAAGACCACCAGGTCTTTCTCCTGTGGAAGCACTGAGTAGGTTCAAGCAGCCATAAAAAGACTGTATTTTCGTCATGTCTGGGGTAATGCTTGGCTCTTCCCTCTACCTGACTCCAAGCCTGTAACCTCTCAGGATAGCTCTTATTTTTCTTATGACTGTGTCACAAAATACCTCTCTATTATGACTGTGTCACAAAATACCTCTCTAAGAAACTTTGTCTAGTAAGAAGAACACTGAATTTTTGTACTTATACACAAATACATACCATATGCATTAATTCCAGACTACTTAGAAAGAGACAACATACAACTTCTTTGACTAAAGTATGAACTAGTCACACTTTTTCTTTACTTTTTAACATTCTGGTTTTGAAAACCAATCTTAAAGTCTCACCCTAGGTACCTGTCAAAGGGGTAGTTGGGGAGTACAGACCAAGACTGAACTCTTGGCTTACAAAACAGCTAAATTTCACCCTAACATATTGCTGGGAAGTCCTCAGAAACTATTATTCTGAAACAATAATAAGTGATTAAATCCAACCAAAACCAAGTTGAGAGCAGAACTCTAAATGAACACAATCTTTAATTTATTTTTCTTCCTGTTACTAGCAGTGTTGTGACTATCAACAATATGCATTCTATGCCAGGCTTATGGAAAAAGGAAGCAACTCACTCTAAAAATTTATGACTAAGAATTCAAAAAAAAAAAGCAAAGCAAAACTCTAAGCCTTTTAGTTCAAAGAGGAGTTTGAAGTCTTTACAAAAAAAGCAGTGTGTATTTTGACAAAGTTTATGTAAGCATAAAAGTACACCTATTAGCTCTGACATAGGACAGACTAAGATTTTAACATTCATCAAATGAAGCATGGCACCCATTCCTTAATGTTACATTTTAAAGCAGTAATGTTAGCTGGCTTCAAACTGACAAAAGTATCTTACTGTTATCCTAAAATAATTTGTTTACAGCAGAGAAAATATAAACTTAATAATGATAGAAAAACTTAAGACTTCAACAGAATTTCACTGAGTTCCTATGGGAGAATAAATCTAATTTTCAACAACTGATCAAAGAAATTCTCTAGCTTAACATATTCTCAAAATTTTTCTGAAGTGTACTTTTGCTATTATCAGAGTGAGCATGATCCTATTTCCCTGGAGAAATAAAAATTCCTTGTTCTGCAATTTTTCAGTTCATAAAAGGGATCACCTGGAAAGAAAGTTATAAGCAATACCAAAAAGAATGCCAGTTACAGGGACAAAAGATACAATGGATTTAGAAATAACAGGGACAGGGCAAGGCTTTTACATTGCCTAGTACATCAAGGGAATCCTTGAGTGTTAGGCTGCTGACTGAAAGGTTGGTGATTCTAGTTCACCCAGAGGTGCCTTGGAAGAAAGGCCTGGTGATCTAATTCAGGAAACCCAGCCACAGAAAACTCCACAAACCACAGTTCTCTTCTGACACACAGGGTCACCATAGTGGGAGTTATGTCAATGACAACTGGCCAGTCACTCCCATGGGGGACAAAAGTGGATAAAAGATGAGACAAAACCTTTTTTTATCTTCCTTCACAAAACTGGGACTGCAGTTATATGCAAATATAGGAATAATTGTTTGAACTTTAGTGAATAATTACTTGAAATAGGTTTCATTTCATTCAAACATTGTTGAGTGTCTTATTTATCATTTATAAGGACTTCTAATAAAAAAATAACACTTCATGTGCATTTATTTTCAGTTATTACCAAGTATTTTACATACATTTTTCTCCTTTGCAAATAATAGATAAAATCCAATTTCAAAATATTAAGAAGAGACAGACACTCTTGGCATTACTCAAGCTGAAAGAACTGAAGAAAAACATCAAGCCTCAACTTACAATATTGACGTTTACTACAGACAAAATATTGAATGATGCAGAAAACATGAAAAGAACTTGAAGGAATTGACTGTCGTATCAGAAAGAACTGGCCAGTGTTCACCACCTTTGTGAGGTAATTGTATAACTGCAGAATCAAGGCCTGGTAATAGAGAAGGAAGAAGGCATGCTGCACTGAAGGCACTGGTGAAAAACAAGACTCCAGGAACTGATGGGATACAAACTGAGATGTTCAGCAAGCAAATGCAGTGCTGGAAGTTCTCACTCATCTATCCCAAGAAGTCTGGAAGACCACTCCATGGCCCACTGACTGAAAGAGATCCATATTTGTATGCATTGCAAAAACAGACGATCCAACAGAATAAGGAAATTATCAGTTTCATTAACATGACACTCAGGTAAAATTCTGCTGAAGATAATTTAAAAAATGGTTACAAGAAGGAAAATGGTTCAAGAAGGAAACAGCCGGAAATTCAAGCTGGATTCAGAAGATGTGGAAAGAGGGATATTACTGCTCATGTCAGATGGACTTGGACCAAAAGCACAAAGTACCAGAAGAATGTTTGTTTACCTGTATTTTATTGACTATGCAAAAGCATTCAACTGTGTGGATCATAACAAATTATGGATCATGCTGCAAAGAATGGGAATTCCAGAACACTTAATTGTGCTCATGTGGAACCTGTATATAGGTCAAGAGGTAGTCATTCAGACAGAACCAGGACAAACTGCGTGCTTTAAAATCTGGAAAAGTGTGTGTCAAGGTTGTATCCTTTCAACAATTTGTATTCAATTTCTATGCTGAAAATGGTCCCAACTCAGCAGGAACAGACGCTCACCAAGGACCAAAATGACATGGGGTAAAGACAACCCAGAAGACAGAGAGACCCATATGAGTAGGTGTCTACATTGACTTGGGACCAGAAGAACCGGATGGTGCCCGGCCACCACCAGTGATAGCCACGATGGAGCTCACTAAGTTGAGTCTCATTGGCAACACCACAATAAAAAGGGGTGCATTCTGAGATCTCCAATAAAAGACCTCAATTGATGGTCCACCAGTTTCGGGGTTCCCCTGGGCGCATGGCCTCTGGCCCTGATCCTGCCCTTGCCGATAAATCATAATGAAGGTCCACTCTTCGGACACGAATGGATTGGACTTGGCGATGCAGAGTGACCGTATACTGGATGCACTTTATGGTTCTATGCATCTATAGGATATCATCCTGCTGACGTCTGGCTGGAGGAAGGGGAGTGGGTGGAGAGGAGGGGAAAGGAGACTGTTGGGAGGATGAGACATGTATGGAGCAGAGAGGAATAGTGTGCTGTCACCGGGCAGGGAGAGCAGTGGAAGCTGCATCTAGGTGGGCATGTAAATTTATACGGGAATGTACATTTTCACTCAGTCATATTAATAAAAAAAATAATAATAATAATGCCAAGCCAAGTGCCATCGAAATTGCCATGAGTAATAATAATAATAGTAAAAAAAAAATTTCTGTGCTGAACAATTAATCTGAGAAGTTGGATGATCTGAAGAAGAATGGAGCATCACGACTGGAGGAACACTCAGTAGCAACCTGCAATATGCAGATGACACAACCTTGCTTGCTAAAAGTGAAAAGGAATTGATTACTGACGAAGATCCAAGACTGCAGCCATCAGTGTAGATTGTACCTCAGCCTAAAAGAAAAATCCTCATAACTGGATCAATAAGCAGCATCACGAAACATGGACAAAATGTTCAAGTTGCCAAGGATTTCATTCTACTTGGATCCACAAGCAGTATCCACGAAAGCAGCAGTGAAGAAATCAAATGATCTATTGTTGTTGCTCATCATGTGATTTCTTCACTGCTGCTGTTTTGGATTTTTTTTGTGGGTCTGTTGTTGCTGGAAACCCTGGTGGTGTACTGGTTAAGTCCTCTGACTGTTAACCAAGATGTTGGTGGCTCATATATGCCAGGCACACCTTGGAAACTCTATGGCAGTTCTGCTCTGTCTTCCAGTGAGCTGGAATCAACTTATTGATAATAGGTTTTTGGGGTTATTGTTGTTGCTGTTAGGTAGCTTCTGGTTGATTCCAACCCATAGAAACCCTATTGCATTGGTCAAATCTGTTGCAAAAGATCTCTTTAAAGTGTTACAAAACAAAGATATCATTTTGAAGACTAAGATGCACCTGATCCAAGCTCCGGTATTTTCCATCACCTCATATGTAGGTAAAAGCTGGAAAATGAATAAGGAAGACTGGAAAAGAATTGACACTTTTGAATTTTGGTATTGGAAAATACTGACTATATTGTGGGCTGTTAGAAGAACAAATCTCTTAGATGAAGTACAGCTACAACACTCCTGGGAAGTGAAGATGGCACAACTTTGTCTCACTTCTTTGTACGTGTTATCAGGACGGGTTGTTCCTAAAGAATGATTTCCTGCTTGGTAAAGGGTCAGGAAAAAGAGGGGACCCTCAATGAGATGGGCTGAGACAGTGTCTACAACAACGGGTTCAAGCATAACAATGATTGTGAGGATGGTACAGGACCAGGCAGGGTTTCATTCTGTTGTACACATGGTCACTATGCGCTGGAGCCAACTTGATGGAATATTAACAGTACAACTACTGTAGTCGGAGATGTACAAGCACATAAAGATAACCTTATACAATATTAATACTATAAAATATATCACGGTTCCATCATGGAAACAAAATGGGACAAGTCAGTTCATTTTAGATGCACTAGCATTTGAGCTGGGTCTTCAGTTCTGGTTGAGATTTAATACCTGTAGCTTTCGTTGATTTTTTTTTTAATATCTTTTACAGATTATTCATTTGCTACATGATAGCTCACCCCACCACAATTAAAAAATAGACCCACTTTATGTAGTAGAGAAATTAAGAATAAATTTGTTCAAGATAAACAGTATGGGCAAGTCTATTATACCTTTTAATACAGTGTACACAGGGATAAAAGTAGAAAATCAGGTAGGCATTACTTCAACAAATGTTTGGTGATATCAGCAGAATACAGAAAGGAGAATAACAAAGTCCTTGCTGGAATGGAACAAAGAAACAAAGAGGAATGTCTCAAATTAAGCACAGGGTATGCATGTGTAGTGTGGTAAAGGAATGGGGTGGGAGGTGTAGATTCAAAGAGAAATACCAGGAACATGCCTAAACCTCATTTGTCAAGAACAGCATAGACTTCTAAGGGTAGCGAATGATAAGGGAAGGAAAAGAAATGTCAAGGAAAGGCAAGAAGTGTAGGTGAAAAACAGGGTGACAAGGAAGGGACGCAAGATGAACATAGTGAAACATGTTAACGTATAGGAAAAACAAGACTGAGAAGAGACACAAAGGGTGTCATCCAGAAAGATGAAAGCTGAAGGGATCACAGGGGGATAGAAAACAACACAAGTTTAAGATGAAGTTAGAAGGAAAAGGAAAAAAAAAAATCAAATAGAATATGTGAGATATCTCGTGTATTACAAGTAGAAACACAGAGCACTTTAAAGAGGTAAAAAATCAAACTAATTATGACATTATAAATACAGAAAGTACCATGAAAAAGAAGATGACTTTAAGAAAAGCAAATGAAAACTGAAATAACCCTCGTGAAGAGCAGAGTGAGGCAAGTTAATTTTAGCCATCACACCCAACTGACAGGATCAGAAAAACAGAGTCACCAGAGGTCAGTCTTAGTCCTGTAGCATGTCCAACATTACATAATTGATGATGTTTTACAAAAGAGTAATTAAAAATTAAATAAACATTAGCAGGCTTATAACTGTAAAGATTTACAAAGTGTTCCCTTTATTGTAAGGGAGACTTGTAAAGAACCTTCTGACAAAGGGAAATAGAGAAGCAAAACTGACCCCAAAGACTCAAGTGTTTCTCATACTGTGATTCCTGTTGACAACTGTTTCAAGACTCTTGAGGACTGTCAGGAAACTCAGAATATTCAGAACCTGAGGTTCATTTGATTGTTTTCAGGTAAACTGCATTTAACAGTCATATATTACACACACTATCTACCTCTTGTTTTATTCACATGGCAAAATTTCTGTTCAGAAGATAGTAAGAAAAAAACTGCTAAAAATTATGTAATATACATAATTTAAAAACAGCAATTTAATATTCAGTTCTTGGTTAATTTGTAACTGTTGGCTGGACAACAAATAACTTAGTTCATTAATTCATCTTTGATTACATCAGTTTCTGGTAAATCATTATTTGATTTTTAACAGCAGCAACAATAGAAATTCAAAAGACTGGACAGAGTTCCATCCAATGTCAGGACATACATTTCCTAGAAGAGTGAGCCTGTAAAGAAACTCAGCTACATTCCAGTTACTTCTTCAGAGAATTTTGCAGCATTGAGCTGCTCAAATTTTGTATCCAGAAGGAAAGATGTGACCAGATCTAATTCTTTCTAAAGGTTCCAAGCCCCAAATACTAAGCTAGATTCAGGCCAGATATAAAGTCCAACATAAAATAACAGAGAGAGGGACGGGGAAAAATCCAGAGATTACTTGCTTCACCTCCTTCATTTTATAGATGAGGGGAAGAAGAAACACCACCAGCAACTCAAAAAGGTAAAGCAGTTTGCCCAAAGCTCTAAGCTGATTCCCTGATCCCTTGTTTTTTCACACTACAGTACACTATACTGATATGCCCCAATATAAACTTCACTTCTGCTTTATTACTGTTTAAAAACTCCCTTCTTGAGGTTGGGTAGGAGATAGCGTTTATGATATGGAGCAATAAATTCATCTGAACCATTATTATTTCATACTCCTTGTCTACGGCAGGGCAGAGAATATGTGGAGACAGCTGCAGGGGAGGGAGACCTCACTAATATTACTGAGCAGCAACCATGGGCTGGCCAGACATATGCTTTATATACATTATCTCACTGGACCTCTGAGGGAGGACAAAGGCATTAACCCATTTGTCAGATTCACAGACTGGCAGTGCAACTGACTTGCGCAATATTACACTGTAAATTGAGTCCTTGGGTGGTATATGCAGTTAGCAAGCTCAGCTACTAACTGAAAAGTTGGAGGTTCAAGTCCACCCAGAGGCATCTCAGAAGAAAGGCCTGGAGACCTGGTTCTGAAAAACGAACTGTTGAAAGCTCTGGGGCACACTTCTACTCTGATACACATGGAGGGGGTGGGTTGCCCCGCATCAGGAATTGGCGTCAACTCAGTGGCAACTGGTAATACAGCAAATGGAGTCTAGACATGCAGTGAGCACTTGCTTTGGAGCCTCCTCCCCAGAGCTACCTCATTCCAAGTAGAACAAATTCAGTCGGCAAGAATACTTACGGCAGTTGGAGACATCATCCCTTTCAGCAGTAACAATTACATCAAAGCAATACCTGACTAAAGGTAAATAGCATGGTGCTCATATCAAGCTGACTTTATACCTGAGTCGATGGCAGTGGGTTTTGGGGTTTAAGGATCTTAAAAGGGAACAGACATGCTAGGTCATCTGCATGAACCCTTTTGTGTCACATATGAGACAAGTCAGTCTGAGGACAGTTACTAGACCATCTCTACCCACGCAGGTAATTGCTCCTTCTGAGTTATTTCCATACCAATTAAATTCACTTCAGGAAATATATTTTATTGACGTGTAATATACCTTGTATCACAGGAGAGAAAAGGCTATAAAGATGAATGAAGAAATGCAGAGTGGAGGGATGGAACTAAATAGGAGCACTCGTCACTTAGGAGGGCTGAATTTGAATATACTACTAAACCAAACCTACTGCTGCTGAGTTGGTTGACTCACAGTGACCATACAGGACAAAGAAGAACTGCCCTACAGAGTTTCCAAGGAGTGCCTAGTGAATCTGAACTGCCTCTGGTTTGGTCAGCAGCTGTAGCTCTTAACCACTATGCTACCAAGGTTTTCATACTCCTTAACAGTAATATTTATTCCTCCAGGTTCTTCTTTCCATACATATGTATGCCCCATAAGTATATGAACTCCTTGAGAGTAGCGAGTTGGCTTTAAAAATCTTTTGGTCCCCAGCAAAGACTATGACATATATTAGTACTCAGTGGCATCTATGGGTGAATGGATGAACAAAAAAAGAGCACGAATGAACGGACAATAAAGGCTGAACGGGCATGCCTCCGCTTTCAGATGACAGTTCAGACAGAATCAAGTCTAGGTACAGACTCCACATTCAGTAACAAGCATCTGTATTCTTACTTCGCAGAGTAATAGATTTAAAAAAAAAATCAGATAAATGGTTAAATGCCTTTAGATTATTTATTTTAAGGATTCCTGATAGTCCGCTTTCTTATCAAGAGGCTCATTGTCACTGTCCTCTTACTTACAAGAAGGGTGAAAGGATCCACAACTTTGTATCTTGTGAACCCAGCTTTATCCTGATGTACAGAGCTCCAGTTAGTGCTTTCTGCCATCAGATGGCACACTGGCTCACAGGTCCATCTTCTTAGGCCACTGCCCAAACCTTCTGACCTTCAAGAGAAGGAGTGTTCCCTCTGAAGTGCTAAACCTAAAAAGTAAGGAGGGGCTGGGGTCTTTCTATAATTTATTATACCCTACAAACACGTCTTCCTGGTATATATTATCAGTGTCATTTTATAGGTGGGGAACTTGGGCCCTGAAAAACTAACTGCCCTATGGTTACAGAGTGGCTATCTGACAGAGGCAGCCATGAAGCCAGGTTTGTCTCTAAGGCCAGTTGTCTGTCTCTCTGGGTTAGACCAACCTGATTTCCAGAGCCCAGATCTCTTGGTGTGAGTTGCAGCAATTCTGAGGGTTCACTGTAGACCAAAGCCCTGGGACAGTGAAGAGCATCACAGGCAGGGCGGCACAGAGATGGTCACAGCTTTAGCTCTTACTGAAACAGCAAACTGACAGTGGAGGCAGAGCCTGGGTCCAAATGTTGTCTCCTCCTAGGGGAAGTTCTAGGTTTGGAGCTAGAAAGTTATTTTCCCTTTGTAGCCTTTGTTGTGGAAATGAATGTATTAAAAATGCTCAGGGCTTTCTCATCAGTAACTTGTTTTGTGGAAGACAAAGAAAAACTGGCTGTTTCCCTAAGCACAAATCTGGAAGCTGTGCAGATTTCATTGGCACCCACAAGAGAAGCATCAAGTTTAGTTTACATGAAAGCCAGGAAATGTTAGCATAATTCATTTTCAGAAATAAAAAAAAAAAATCTTATGTTAGCACATACTACAGTTGCTTCACTGCCCCATATATATGGGGACATGCCAAGGTACACTGTTCACAGCCAATGTACTCTTCTCTTAAGTAACTTTAGAACTGAAATATTCCTGAATCATTTCTATCAATGTGTGATTTCACATGTGTGAAATATTAACACGTTAGCTGACTTTACAAAGAATAACTTTATAACGTGTACTGAAAAGATGATAAAAACCCATGAAATTTTACACATCATTTATTTTGTAATTAACATGATTTAGAGAGCAAGGAGGCAATGCGTTAAACAGAAATAACTAGAAATATCTGCTTTGTCTGAAATGATGTAACAAGGCAGTCCTCTGTGTGTGACACAAATAATTCTGTGATTTGAATTTCTGCCAGTGGCATCCAACTCTGTAACAGACCACAAGAAAAGGGAGCAAGTTCTCTTGGGACATACTAAACTGTTAAAATATTATAAAATTATCAACTAGTTGATAGTAACAGCAAACTGAAGGAAACACAGATCCAGCAGCTGTGGTTGGCTTTGAAGTCATACTCTGCTGTCTCATAGAGTACTTTCCTATAAATACTCATAAAAGTATGTATCACTAAAAGTCAGACTGCAAGATGCTGAGGAAAATAATCTATACAAATCGACTGTTTAGATTCCATGGCAATCCAAATTCTCTGTGATTCACTTCTACAAATACTTAATTACATGGGTCTTCACAGTGGCCTTACGGTCACTGAAAAAAGTAAATTCATTCCAATATGTTATTTCATTAGCTAACATAGCCTGCACAGTCATTCCTGACTGATCCTGTGAAATCTGGAGGAAGGAGAGATGCATCTCTTACTTGTATAAATCCATGGTTTCCTAACCACAGTTGAACTGATGTGTGGTTGTCTACAATCAAGAATAAAGATCTTCTCTAAACAGTTATGTACAGAGTTTTGTAGGCCTGGGATGGAATATCTACACCCAATGACATAGAAGTATTTTAGTAAATTCAACCTTTTATTTTTAGATATTGACACATCAATTTAAATCCGTTTCTGCTCATTCTTACTTTACAATTCTGCACCGGGCGGGGATGTGGGGGGCTCACAATGTTTTTGCTGAATGAGAGAGTCTTTGGAGAGTCAAGCACTCTAAACTCTCCTGCCTCATCACACATTCTTCTTCTGCATCTGTATTTCCTGTTTCGCTTGTGGCAGAATACTAATTTCAACTAATTTAAATGAAAGCTTCACATAATGGAGCACTCTCATTTTGTTTAAACAAAATCGAGCGATACGGAGCAAGAGATGGCCTACAAGTCAGCTCAGCCAAGCTTTCCATTATTTAACAGAGAATTATTAGCTATGCATGGCAACCTTTTTTTTTTTTTTCCTCTAACATTTTTGAATTCTGATCAGAGCCATTACTACTGTTTCTAACTTTGTACCCTCTTTTTCAAGCTTTCACAAGCCCCTTATTAAAGCACTGGGAAAGCTTCCTATCTGATGCTCTGCCAGGCACTGTCCTTTTGGACACAATGCATTCAGGTTATTAGCTTGATGTACATCATTCAGCAAGCTGTCTTACAATGTCACTGATCATCATCTAGTAAGACTGAATTGCTGCCTTGCCCATGGCTTTTAGATTTATATAATTAACCAAAATTAGCATGATGTTTAAAACACAATGCCAGCCTACTCATTTATTTTTGGAAGAGCACTTTAGTGAACACAATGAGTGGGCTGATTTGGAACTGCCAACTTAAACTGTCAAAGTTTTCCTATAAAATTACTATACTTAAAAAAAATTCAATATCTATTAAGGCAAATACCATTAAAAGAAAATTGTGATGAAAGAAACAGGTACCATATTATCTTAATTTTAGTTCTGTGTTTTGTTCAACAAAGTTCTAGTCCAGTAAAGTATGTCATGCAGTTCCTTGGGGGTGTTACTATAAATATTATTTATACATACTAACTCCTGGAAATGTGTAGAATGGTTTCTGACTGCATCCAGAAATTTGTTAGCTGTTAGTTGCCGTGGAGTAGATTTCCACAGAGCCCTACAAAAATACAGGATGCACAAAATGACACGTGTAAACTCTATCATTAGAAACTTTTCATGGTAGACAAAAAGTGAAAATAAAATTCAAAAAAGAGGGGCAGCTAGATGCTAAGCGTCACAACCAAAAAAAAACCAAACCTGTTGCCATTGAGTTGATTATAACTCATAGCAATCCTACTAGGCAGAGAAGAGCTTCCCCATAGAGTTTTTAAGGAGGGCCTTGTGGATTCAAACTGCCAACCTTACGGTTAACAGCCACAGCAGTTCACCACTACAGCAAGAGGGTTTCCAAGCATTACAACAGATGTAATAAGGATATTGGGATAGAACTGAAGTTTTTTTTCTAGAACATTTGGTTGTACTATGTCAAATCTACCTGTACAGTGATCCATAAAGACACTTCTAACTACATTTTTCATAAGGAGTTTGAAGAACAGAAAACCAAAATGATTTCCATAAAATGATATAATCTGTAAGTACCATGTAGAAAAGCTGAATTTAAAATTTGGTACTCTTTACTCTTGGCTATTTCCAGGCAAAGTCTCTGGCCATGCAGAACTGTCATCACAATGTAAATAATCAGGAAGAGGCTGGCTTATAGCATGAATGCCGCCTGCCCCTCCATCAATTGTCCTCACCTGTCCATTTAACACATGCCTAGTGGGCACCAGCCAGTCACTTGGGAACCCATAAAAGGTTGTAAGATTTGAATCTGGCCCACCTGCTTTCCTTTTTTCACTCTCATTTACTCTGCCCACTTCTTTCTTTTCTTCCTATCCTGTCTTATGGTCAACCATATGTGGTCTCAAGAGTGTGCCCCATATTCTCGCAAATGTATGGGCTCAGCCAAAGTGCCTAGGACTAGCAATAACAGAGGTTTGGAGAGTCAGGTCTCTCAATTCTGCCTTGGTCAACAGCTGTCCTGCTTCATGTTTTATGTGCTCTACTTAATGCAGCAGACTTCCACAGCAAGAGTCTCAGATAAATACATAATATTCAGGGAGGAAAAAATCACCACCTAAAATACGTCCCATTTAATGAGTCAATACACAGAAAAAGAAATGTGACTGGAACAGGAGAGTGTGGTACATTAAAAGATACTTAAGATGTGTGAAATCAAACGGACAGGCTGTTCCTCATTAGACTCTGGCTTGGACATATCAGGATAAAAAGGCACTTTTGAGGCAACCAAAAATAATTTAAATATGAACTGGACATACAGTCACAATTAATTTTATTAAGGAGCCCTGGTGGCACAATGGTTAAAAGCAGTTGGCAGGTAACTCAAAGCTCAGAGGTTCAAACCTACCATCTGCTCTGAGAGAGAATGATGTGACAGTCTGCTTCTATAAAGACTTGCACCTTTAGAAACCCTATGGGGCAGTTCTACTCTGTTCTATAGGGTCACTGTGGGAGTTGGAATTGACTTGATGATAGTGGGCTGTATTACAGTAGTATATTGTGGCAAAATATGCTTTTTAGAAAACATGAGTACTAAAGTATTAAGACTTTAAAATCATTATGTGGATAATCTTGCTTTTAATACTTACAACCAAAAAACAATATAAAAATGGTAAAAAGTCAACAACTTTTCAACCTAGTTGATGAATGTACATTATACACTTCTCTTTATACTTTCTATAGTTTTTTTTTCCATAATAAAATATTAAAAAATATATACTATTCCCAATGCCAACTGGCATTTATAGGCCACGATATGTGTTAAACTTGCTTCAGATCCAGAAATTAAAACTATACACAGATTGTTAGATTTGCACTTAAGAAATCACATAATCCAATTATCACATTTAAAAAATATTAAAGTGACTCACTAAAATGCCATAAGGAAAACAGTTTACAAATCATATAGAATCATGACTACACTGTGTCTGTTTCCATGCTCTGATATTTTTCTATTATACAGGTAAGTTTAATGATGTCTACATCTTCATGATGACTCACAGTACCACGTGTGGGAGGCAGACTGCTAAGCTGCCCTCCAGCAAGCCCCATCTCCTGGCATTCACTTCCTCGTGGGATCTCCTCCCCTGGACCATAAGCTGCATCTGCAGAGTCACTTCCAACACGCAGTACACAGCAAAAGCAGCGGGACATCACTTCGGCAATCAGATCATAAAAGATTGAGAGTCCTTCCCGCCTTCGTTCCCTTCTTGCTTGCTTGCTCTTATAAAGCAAGCTGCCGTGCTGTGAGCAAGCTGCTCTGTGTGGGGAAGAAGAGCTCGTGAGAAACAGAGACCCTCTCAGTTCAACAGCCTGCGAGTAACGGACCGCTGCTGACAGCTGAGTTGGGATTGACTTGACGGCAACGGGTTTCTATTTCTTTATTTTATTTTACTTTGCTGACAACCACATGAATATGCTTGGAAGTGCGTGCTTCCCAAACTGAACCTTGAGATGACAACGGTCAGTCAGGGTCCCTAAAGCAACGGACCTCGCTAAGGTGTTTTAAGATTCCAGACCTACAGAAAGTGTGAAATAATATATGTTTCCAGCCACTAAGATTTAGTCTGTTATGCCACATCACACAACTAATAAACCAAGCAAAATAATCAATTACCATGCACCATCTGGGTCCAGTAAAAAACAATTGTCTTAAAATTTTTTACCTGAATTGAAACATCTCAAACTCAGTTTCTTATTTTCCTGGTTCTGAAAGTACCAAATGTGCTGTGCTCTTTGAATACAATCAATTGCTTCACAGCTATCATGTACGTACCTAAAGTATATCCTTTCTAACACCAATTCCAGATTTTAAATATCTAATAGGTTCAAGTTTGTCATTACTTACCATACTTTTTCTTGTACTTGCAATAAAAAAATGAAATATTTTTGAAAACTTTTTTGAGGTTTGTAAGTCTAAAAAGAGGACAGTCATTTTCTTTGCCCTATATCTGAAAACCTTTCATTTTTAGAGTTATAGCCATCTATTAGAAGGATGGAAAATACAGTGGCATAGTGGTTAAAGTGCTATGGCTGCTAACCAAAAGGCTGGCCGTTCACATCTACCAGGCATTCCTTGGAAACCATACGGGGCAGTTCTGCTCTGTCCTATAGTGTTGCTATGACTCAGCACTGACTTGATGGCAGCGAGTCTGGGTTTTTTGGGGGGAAGAGTATTAGAATGATAAATCTAATGAATTTCATCATCTCTATATTATCTATTACCATTCATCCTTGTATACAAGGTTGGACAACTAGGTCTGTGAACTTAATTGTTCTAAGTGCTACAAACCTCACTGCTGAGTATCACTATGGTCACCTTCAAAGTACTCCCCTTGGGAAGCTATGCACCAGTGCTAGTCAACCCTTCAAAGTGATTTTAGAACTCTTTCTGGAACGGCCATTGTGCACAGTGGCAAGTTCACAAACTTAATTGTATAGTATTCTGTGAGGGAGTTTTTAGCCAGAGAACAAATAACTGTATTGGAATACCCTCCCTACTCACGTGATCTGGCCCCCAGTGACTTTTTTCTCTACCTGAAGATAAGGGAAATATTGACAGGAAAACAATTTGATGACATTCAGGACATCAAGGGTAATATAATGACAGCTCTGATGACCATTTCAGAGACATTTTCAAAGTTACTTTGAAGGATGGGCTAGGCACTGGCATCAGTGCATTGCTTCCCAAGAGGAGAACTTCAAAGGTGACTATATGATACTCAGCAATGAGGTATGTAGCCCTTTTCCAGGATGAGAGCACAAACTTAATTGGCAGTTGTACAAACCTGTCTTCAGTACTTATTCAATTACAAACCATATCATGCAAATCATACTTCTAATTGCAAGACAATACACATAACTTTTTCTTTACACATCAGCTTCTAGATGCGCATCTATTGTTTATTCTTTTGTTATTTAAAATGAATGATCCTCATTTGTTTTTATTTTTTTGCTTCCACTACCTATAAATCTCTAAGGAGATAATGACTTAAAAGTTTTTTTTCATTAGCAATCCAAATAGGTCTTTACCATTTAAATCTTTGATTCAAGGATTTCTAGTTTGCTATTAAGAAAAATTATGGGTGATATCAAAATTAGCCTTTTAATATGCTACTTTCCAAAAATGCCTCTGTGCTTACATTTCAGAAGATGAAATCCTTCTTGCAGGACTGCTTTCTCAAATATTTTTAAAATATATTACGTTTATAAACCTTGCCTTTTGGATTTGACAAAGCTTTCATATCTTTTTAAACTGTTATTATCAGTATCTCAGAATACAACTGAAAATCTGTTGATGAAATTTAATTCTTGTCCACAAGTTAACTTTCAGTCATTTGCCAGTGGTATTTATCCAGAAGGATGAGATGCTGCATGCCTTCTTGTGTGTGTGTTTTTTTTTTTATGCATTCAGTATAAGTGAATAATATTACTGTTCCTTACATTTCCTACCATTTTCTAGTAAAGTACAAAACACTTCGTTTCCTGTGGAGCAAATGCTACACCAAAGTTTTACCACTCTATACTTTTGTAGGGTTTATTCCTATCAATGTATTTGCTTTCTTCCTATGAATTTATTCTCATTTCCTCCAATATAATTTCATATTGAAGCATGAAGCATTTTCTTTTTACTAGTTTAGATACAATTAATAGTGTAGAGAGAATAAACTACTTTATTTATGTAAAATCAGCTGTCATTCTGATAGTCACAGTAAGAAATTGCTATTCAGATTCTATGCGTATCTCATGGCTTTGTAAATACAATCATGTCTGGCATGTATTAAATGCCCACTAAATATCTGTTGCTTTATATAGGGTTGTTATGAGTCAGCACTGACTCTACAGCAGTATGTTTTATTTTATTTTGAATATAATCATATATTATATTAATATAACCATATATTTTAATATAATCATATATTAAAAATAAATAAAAAATTCACATTGTGCTTTATAAAACACTTTATGCTTTATAAAAATAAAATTGTCACAATTGTGACATATATCTTTAAAAGGAACCAGCCAAGCCAAGAAAGATAAAATTACTATATTCTAGACAACATTTTAGTTTAAAATTGGAATGTGAAACATAAAAACACTCTGGTATTCCCAGTGCCGATAATCTCATTCCTAAATTGGTGGCCAAGGTATGAAGTTTTGGACTGCGGTCTAAATGCAGTTAGTGATTAGAATGCCCTGGTGATGCAGTGATTAAGCACTCAGCTCCCAGCTGAGGGGCTGACAGTTTGAATCCACCAGCTACTCTGCAAGAGAAAGATGTGGCTGTCTACTTCCATAAGATGACAGCCATGGAAACTCTTTGGGGCAGTTCTATTCTGTCACACTGGGTCTCTGTGATTGACTTGATGACAACAGATTTGGTTGTGGTTTAGAATAAAGTCTTTTAAAAAGTTAAACAGCTGAGTGCTTGACTGTCTCGCAGAAGTCATTGGGCTACTCAGGACTAACGACAGTCAAGAAGCAATGGGACCAAGTCATAATTATCATGGGGTAGGGTATGGTAAGATTTCCTTTTAGAATGTCTCTTTCTGTACATCCTGTTACACAAGCAATTGAAAGTAGTCTCACTGCCTTTTATTTACCAGGGGTCTGACATGTAAAGAGAATACAGAGATGATATTGAATAACAGCTGTAGAGAACAATTAAAATATAAAATGATTTAGAGATTTTTGGAAAAATGTGTCATATGAAACAAAGGTAACAGCTTCACAGTTTGAAGCCCTTGAAAATTTCACAATAACAACATTTTAACTCACAGCAAACAGTTTTTGTTTTGTATTTAACTTAGGATAATAATGAGCAAAATATCACATCGCTTTCCAACAACCAGAAAATAATACACATCTACACATAATAACATCAAAATGTTGACTGCAGGGAAGAGTAAACTAAATATAAACAGAGAGAAAGAAAAGAAGAAAGAGAGAGAGAAAGAAAGAGGGAGGGAGAGAGGGAAGGAAGGAAAAAAAGGAAGGAAGGAAAAGAAAAAGAAAAAAAAATTAGTCATTATATAGCTATTCATTCAGAAGACCAAATTCCTTATTTAGGCATGTGCAGGGAAATGATTTTGCTCTGGTAGTCTTCAGACCAAACTTGGTATCTGAGCTAACTGGATAAAGAGCATCTAATCAGACAGCATGCTGCCTCCACCGTCCCACAGAGGAAGCCTGCCCCAGTTGCTGCATTGTGGAGTGTTGTCTCTTGTTACAATCCATTGTTGCTGTCAGCTGCTGTCCAGTTGCCTTGACTTTAGGCAACCCCATACACAACAGAACACTACCCAGTCCTTTACCCTCCCATGACTGATGCAGATTAGACCACCAGGATCCACAACGTTTTCACTGGATGATTTTCTGAAGTAGATCCACAGGCCTTTCTTCCTCATGCATCCTAGTCTGGAAGCTCTGCTGAGACCTGTTTAGCAATCATAGCAACACACCAACCTCCACGACCAGACGTGTGGTTGTTGTGCCTGACGTGTACTGGCTAGAAATGGGACCTACGTCTCCGCCAGAAACAAACAAAAACAAATACGCTGCTGCTGTGCCGATTCTGACTCAAAGCAACTCTACATGATCCAGCAGAGCAGCCCCATAGGGTTTCCAAGGAGCAGCTGGTGGATTCAAAAGCCAAGCCAAGCGCCGTCAAGTCGGATAAACTGCTGACTTTTTAGCTATCAGTTGAGTTCTTACCCACTGCACCACCAGGGTCTCCCACATGGAAGGCAAGGATTTTACCATGATCCACCTTGCCCCACTTGCATTTATTACTAACTACAAATGCCTTAAACAACAATATATTTTCAGCTAAACTGCTGACATTTTAAGTCATTATAGTCACAACTGCTCTTGCTCTTCACTGTGAGAAATTCCCATGCTATGAGAGTGCTTTCTAAGCCTGTCATAAAGCATTTAGGGTCTGGCCTCTACATTTAATAAATCTCAGTGGGAGAAAAGAGGAGCAGTGAGTAGTTGACACAGGACTTTGTCACTGCCTCCAACAGTGTAAGAGGCCAGCGTAGAGATTCACTTGTTAGACATCAGCATTTCAGATTATTTGCATGCAACGGTTCCAGTACCCTTCCTGGAAACAAAATGTTCTACCCACCAACCACCTACTCACACATGGCCCCAGTTCATTGATTCCCCTGACCTGGTTTCTCTGTCAGAGCCAAATTCTGTGCACGGCATCATGGCCAATCTTACATGCAAAATCATGAACCTTATCTTTGGTACCTGAAGCTACTATAAGTAGTTATCAGTTGTCTTGCTCCAACCTGCAAATTCTTTCTAAATTAGATATTGTCCAGTTACCAGTGGTTATAAGCACTGTGATCTAGAAGAAATACATACGCATGGCTTCAGTTTCCTTACCTGTAAATGGGGACAGTGTTAGTACCTGTTTCATAGCTGTTTTGAGGACCACCGAAGAGGAGTGCTTGGCACTGTGCCAGAACCATAATCTGTACTAAATATTAATCTCCAACTATATGTCATAAATGTGGACAATTCCTACATAGTAATTTCAGAATTTATTGGTTTTTTAGTAAATTGCAGGCAATTTCATCTAAATTATACATACATCATTTTTTGTGTCTGTAAGAAAATATGTGTGTTGCTATTTTGGGCCAGTATAGTATTTGGGGAAATTTTAAGCATATTTTACCAGCTACTTCCCTCACAAAACAACCTTTATTCTGTTCTGCTATAATTTTGGAGCCCAAATGATCAGGGCTTGGAATCTACCAGTAGCTCCTTGGAAACATTCTACTCTGTCCTGTATGGTTACTGTGAGTGGGAATCAAGTGGATAGCAGTGGGTTTGGTATTTGGTTTATTGTAATTTTACATAAGTACGTCAGCTGGTGAGACAGGCATGAATAACTCGACTACTAGTTTACCTTTCCTCTGCACTCTGCTCTCTCCAAAACAGAACAGAGTTCTACACAATTACTTACAGACAAGAAAGTTACTTAAATGCTCGTGTCTGAACTACCTCATAGAAAAAATAAAGAAATGAGCAACAGATTAGTTTTTTGTAAGTGGACGTATGCAATCCAAATCAATTTTGCTTGCTCACCTCTCTGCAACTCTCTTTTCTCCCCACCCTGTGACAGCACACTCCTCCTTTTCACTCTTTACTTCTAGTATCTTTCTTTTCTTTTTAATTTTTTTTTTATTTATTGTGATTGAGTGGAAGTCTACAATCTGGTTTAAATTTGCATGCCTACCTATGTATAGCTCCTTCTGCTCTCCTTTCCTGGTAACAGCACACTCCTCTTTTTCTGTTCTATATATGAGTCATAACCTCTTAACAATCCCCTGTCCCCTCTTCTCCACCCTCTCCACTCCTCTCTAGTAAGAGGCCAGTTGGGCAACATCCTATAGATACACAGAATCATACAGTGCACACATGATATGGTCACTCTGTGTCACCGAGTCCAATCCATTCCTGTCCAACGAGTTGACCTCAGTAATGATTTATGATTAGGGGCAGCTTCAGGTCTAGGGGCCATGCTCCCAGGGGAACCTCTAGGCTTTTGGTCAGTTGTGGTCTTTTAGTGGAATTCTCAGGGTGCACCCCTTCTTATACTTGTACTGCCACTGGGACTGAATTTTTTGAGTCCCATCATGGCTGTCACTGGAGGTGGCCAGGCACCATCTGGTTCTTCTGGTTGCATGTTGATGTAGTCACCTATTCACATGGGTCTTTCTGTCTTCTGGGTTCTCTTTCCCCTGTGTCATTTTTGTCCTTGGTGATCATCTGTTCCACATGAGTTGGAACCAGTTGGTGTACCTGAGACGGCAGCTTGCTAGCTTTTAAGACCCCAGACACCACTCACCAATATAGGGCAGGTAGGACTCTTAGCAATAGGCTAGTTATACCATTGCCCTCGATGTCCTCTGAGAGCATGGTTCCCGGATCCCCACCACTGCTACTCTGTCCTTACCTATTGGGTTACGATTGGAAGAGTTTTCAGATTACATTGAAGTCTAGTTAGATTGATCTTCTTTCTAATGTGTGCTGCTGCTGATTTCACCCAACCAAGTATCTATCAACTATCTAATGTATAAACAAGCTTTGCTCTTCCTCCCTCCCACCCCTCCTTTGCAGCCATCAGAGTCTTTTCTTCTGTACGAGTCCGTTTTCTAGTCTTTAAAGTAGGAGTCTCATACCATATTTGTCCTTGTGCCACTGACTAGTTGCACTCAACATGATGGATAGAAAGTTCTGTATATACTGATGAGGTCTAGTTGGTTAATTGCTGCAATAAGATCTCCTGTGTCTTTGTTGAGCCTTTTTTTTTTTAACAGTATAATCTATTTTATCTGAGATTAGTATTGCCACACCTCTCTTCTTCGTATATTGTTAGCTTGGTATATATTATTCCATCTTTTAATTTTCAGTTTGTTCATATCTTTAAGTCTAAGGTGAATTTCTTGTAAGCAGCATATAAACGGGTCATGTCTTTTGATCCAAGTTGTCACTCATTGTCTCTTTGCTAGAGCACTCAGTCCATTTACTTTCAGTGTAATTGTTGATAGGTATGTGTTTAGTGCTGTCATTTTGCTGTATTTATTTTTCTGTTGATGTTTTCTCTGTTGTTCTTACTATCCTGTTCTGGGACATTCTTCTTTATGGCTTGATGTTTCACCCCTTTCAGTGTTGGTTTTGTGTCTGTTGAGACTCCTGTATTGCATTTCTTGTTTTGATATGTTGCTTCTTTGTTGTGCTTTGTGCCAACCTGTATGATCTCCCTTAATAATGTATGTTTAAACCTGATTTTAACTTCTAAATATCTTATTAACTTTCTCTTCATCTGGACAGACTATAACTACTGTAGTACATCACTCTTCTTAAGGTGATGGCATCGTATTTTTCATTATATGATCACTGATTATATGATCATTATAATATTACTTCTTTTGTTATTATAGCTTTGGTTGGGGTTTTGTGCCTTCCCTAACTGAGTATGTTTCTGGATGATGTTTCCTGTATTGTCTCCTAAAACACAGAGTTAATGGTTTTGTTCTTCTAAGCCAAGAGCTTCTTTCAGTATTTCTTGTAGCTTTGGTTTGGTTTTTACAAAGTCTCTGAGTTTCTGTTTATCTGTGAATGTCTTTATTTCATTTTCATATTTGAAAGACAGCTTTGCAAGATATGTAATTCTTGGTTGGAAGTTTTTTCTCCTTCATGGCTTTGAATGTGCCACCCTACTACCTCTGTGCCAACATGGTTTCTGCTGAGAAGTCAGAAGAAAGCCTACAGGACTTCCCTCTGAATGTTAGCTTTGCTTTGAGTCTTACTGCCTCTAAGAGTTTCTGCTTATGTTTCATTTTGTTAACTTGATTATAATATGTCTTGGAGTCTTTCTTTAGGGGTCTATATTGTAGGGCAATCGATATGCATCTTGGATACCCATGTTCTCTTCTTTCATAATTTCGGGGAAGTTTTCTGTCAGCGAGTCAACAGCAATCCTCTCTGTGTTTTCAGGTGTACCTTCCTGTTCAGGAACTCCAATTAATCACAGATTGTTCCTCTTGATGAGAGTCCCACATGTTTCTTAATACTTCTTCATTTTTCTTGTGTCTTTTGTCTGATTTCTCTTCAGAAATGCTGGTGTCAGTATTTCCGTCTCTCAAGAAAGTCTGTTTTCTATTTTATCAATTCTGTTCTCTTGGTTTTGAATTGAGACGGCACTTGGCTTGGCTTGGCTTTCCGATTCTTTCATTTTGTTACTGATCTGTTGGATTTCAGAATGCTGGACTTCCAGCCATTCGAACAGCTTGCTTAATTTTTCATTTTGTTCTGCTAAATTTTGTATAATGTCTAGGAGGGCTCTCTATATCATTCTTTTGTACTCAACCTCCAAACATTTCAGAAAGGCTTCTTCATCTGGGAGCTTTCTAGAGCCATGGCTGGATTTTTCCTTAAGTGTCAAACCAAGGTCTGTTGCTTTTTGGGCATCTAGAGGTTGTTTAGTTGCCTTAATAGGAGCTGAAGTAGAAGTTGATCACCAGTTACCTCTATGTACTACAGCAACTGGGCCCAGTGGATTCTCTCTGAAAGCAGGCTCTACCTGCTGGTTGGCAAAGATAGGTCCCTACTTATGGAGTCACTGGAAGGCTGTCAACTGACCCTACGTTGTGGGTCAGTTAAGATTGGAAGAGATGCTGTCAGGCTGCACCCCAGTTATTTCTCTAGGTAGTCTTATTTTGAAAGGTAAGAGCTATCTGACAGCTTCCATAGACAGTCAGGCTGTCAGGTGTGCAAGCCCCTCTTTTCAGCTGGTAGTAGAGGCACCTCTATATCCATCCCTAGATGCTGCGATCTAGTTCAAAGAATGGACAGGCTACTGCCCTGCTGTCATCAGCTGCCGGACGCTACTCAAAGAGTAAACTGTGCTAAACACAGCTTTTCTTCTGGCACTGCCTCCTAGCCTGGGAATTAGCCCCTGCTGAGGCCTCCCTTTGGGTAGACCACAAGACAGCATCCCACAGAGGCTCTCCCACCAGCTTAGAAACAACCAAATCAATAGCAGAGGTTCAGAAAGAGGGCTAGAGGGGCCGTGGTGCTCAGAGTCAACAGCTAGACTCTCAAAGTGTGGGTATTCTACCCTCTAGTCACATCAGCAGTGTGGCAGAACTTTGCCGCCATTTAAGCCCAATCACTGCTATAGTCTATGTTTTAGTCAGCTAGTGCCACTCTAACAGAAATACCAGAGTGGATGGCTTCAACAAAGGAAGGTTTATTTGTACACAGTCCAATAGGTTACAAGTCCATATCCAGGGTGTCCGCTCCAGGGGAAGGCTTTCCCCTTGTCAGCTCTGGAGGAAAGTCCGGTATTGTATCAGTCTTTGTACAGGGAGCATCCTGACGCAAGAACCTCTGGTCTGAAGGACGCGCTCTGCTCCCGGTGCTGCTTGCTTCATGGTAGCGAGGTTCTCAAATTGTCCTTTGTTTCTTTTTCCTTTTATTCCTTGCAAGCTAAAAGCATTAAGGGTGGGGCAGGCCATACTCCAGGGAAACTCCCCCCACAGCAGGAATTCACAGCCCCACCCTAATCCTTTAACATACAGGTTAGCAAAACCACACAATGGAGGACAGTCCCAAGATACTGGGAACCATATCCCAGCCATGTGGCTGCACACATTTTTGGGGGGACACAATTCCAACCATGACAGGCTAACAAAAAGGAAAAAAGTTAAAGCCAGTAGTTTCCTTCAGTCTGTGAGAGCTGCCCATTCAACTAGGGCCGGAGGCGGGGGGGATCAGTGAAAGAGAATAAATTTCCCATTCAGTGGCATGTAGTCTGAAATGACAGCCCTATGCCATGTCGCAGAGCTCACTGGGTGTTCAGGAGGCTCCATTTAATTATCAATCCTGGCCTTAGTTTTTGGAGTGAGTTAAGCAGGTGTGTGTCTAGTCCACCACCTTGACTCCGCCCCCTACTTCTAGCATCTTTTAATGAATACCTGTCCCCTCCTCTCCACCCTCTCTTCCCCCTCAGAAAGAAACCAGTAAGATAGCCTCCTGTAAATGTATAAAACCATGAAGTACACACACCACATGCTCATTCTGTGTCCCCAAGTCCAGCCATTCTTTGTCTAAAGTGTTGCCCTCAGGATTAGTTTCAGGTCTGAGCCAGCAACAAGTCTAGGGGCCATGTTCTCAGGGGACCCTCCAGGTTGTTGGACCATCAATTCTGACCTCTTAGTAGAGTTCTTGAACCTATTTTCCTCTTGCTACATCAGGGACTCTACATGTGTCCCCTATAAAGGCTGCCTTTGGTGGTAGCCAGGCACCATCTGGTTCTTCTAGTCTCGTGCTCGTGTAGCCCCCCTCCCAGTCACATGGGCTCTTCTGTCTCCTGTGCTCATTCTTCCTCATGTCTCTGATGTTCTTAGTTGTCATCTGTTCCAGATGGATTGGGACCAATTGATGTTCCTCAGATGGCAGCTTTCTGGCTTTTAAGACCCCAGATGCCACTCACCAATAGTGAAGGCCTAGTTATGCCAGTTGACCTCGACGTCCCCTGAAAACATGGTCCCCAGTCCCCTGTCTGCTACTGTATCCTTTGAGATGTTAGGTTGAATATAGAAAACCTTTAGTTTATGGTCCAGTTATGGTGATCTGCCTTCTACTGAATGCTGAGCCTTATATAGCAGTGCTTAAACAATCTTCAGCCTTTTTTGATTTTTATATCACTAGCATTTATATAACTAATTATTCAAGATTATTCCTATATTCAGGATAAGTAACAAAATCAAGAACACTTTCCTTCAATTCAAATAATTCTTTTTCTGTATGCCATTAAAAAAAAAAGAGGTTGAAAGCTATGAATAAAAGCAATTTATTCAAACATTTGAAAAACTAAATGAAAGTGTAACCATTGTACAAAGTAGCTGTGTTAATTTGGGGAGACACTGTCTGAAATAGCACTGATTTGTTCTCCATACAATGCAGTTCCCTTTGAAAAAGTTGTAAGATTAATCAGTATTTCCCTTTAACATTTTATCTGGATAATCAAAAGTTTAATATTATAGTAACCTGTACCTTGCTTCTGCTCAAAAATTCTTTTTAGAGTTCCCTGTTGATACAAAAACACACTGCTTTGTAATGCTGTTAATCAGTTGCCAATCAAGTAAACATTCTCATCTTGTTTAAATGTTAAAAAAATGAAATATATAGAAATCTATTTAAATACATCTACAGTGATAAAAACTATGAAGAGAGAGAGAGATGACTATTCTTAAATTTTAACCTGACATTACAGAAAAATACGTTTCTCTTTAAAACAAAATATATTGTAAGATCAGCTTAACTGGAATTCAACGAATTTTTAAGACATGCCGATATAATAAAAGAAGAAAAAATTGTAGAAATATTAGCAAAAATGGAATGAATTGACAAGGACACTTAAATAAGACAAGAAGCAGAGCCTGAGTAAAGGCCAAATTTCACATGCCTGACTGCAAGTCCTCACAGATGTAACATATAGTTCCCAAAACCCTCATCCTAAATCTCTGTATGTACTCTACATTCCAGAGACTACGCACATAGACACTTCTTGTGCTTCTGGTCTCCGAGCCATTATCCATGTCAGTCTGCATCCAGAAAGCCTCCTCCTGGCATTTTCTTCCATTCAGAATCCCTGCACAACCTTTAAGGCCATGGAGTAAGTGCCGGCAACTTCCCACAACTTGCCTGCTCTTCCAAGACACAGAGGCTCTTTCTTCCCAGATCTTTGCTATCTGCACTATCCTGCACTACCTAATGCATGCCTATCCTCTTCTGCTACAAGCTAATGCTCAAAGACAGAGATTAGAATACTCATCTTCACTTTACTACATCTCCCGGTAAAGAGATGCATAAAGCACACTTAGACGTGTCCGGAGGGCATGTAAACAATGGTAGCTGATGGTGCCCACCTCCCCAGGCCAGCACCCCTCCCCATCTCAGTATTTCCATATACCCCAAGATACACATAGCTTGTGGCCCAATGGGAACTAGAAAAAGTTTTGTTCTTCTGAATCAACCCATTTCATCCAGAAACACAGCAAGTGTGGAAAACACTTGGAAATTTTGCTTCGCTTGGTACTCTGCTTGAAGCAGAGAGATTCAACATGAAAATCCTTAATATGAGTTGAATGAGGTAAAATGGAACAAAACAGAGCTGGACAGACCTATGATGAGCTTAATAAAGTCCACAGTACCTCACTGGACTCACATCCTTCTTAAATGAATTACCAAAATACTCACTTAGTTAAAATCTATTATTTTTTACTATACTAATTTACATTTTCATTTATATTAGGTTACTCTACATCTATTCTGTTAACAATTATTTTGAAGGATAAAAAGTAATATTTTTACTATCATCTTATCAGTGTTTCAGCATCACGTAAGATGTTACCACATTTCTGGGAAGTGACCCCCAAAAGTGTTATTCACAGTTATTCTTTAAAATCTATCAAAGATTCTAGACTGTAAAAAGCAGAAACAAGTAATATTGCATTTTGTCTCATTACCTGCAACAGTAAAAGAGAACAATATCTAATTAGAATCTCTTTATTTGTTTTCTGTCTATACACCAAGACATTATACCTTTCATAATCACATAATCATTGAAACCAAATGATGACGTTCTTAAGAAAACTGCATTGTTTTTAATGATTCATTTTCTTTATGACTTCAATCTGCTCAGTAACAATACAGCCAATTAAAAAAGCACATGTGCCTGTAACAGAAACAGAATGTGTGAGAAATGAAATTGAGTCAGCTGCCCATCTCATTTTATAGAGAGACACAACTGACCAGCAGAATGTTTTTATGAGTGGCTATTTTTCTAAATAAGCATATGATCAGCTACACATAAAATATAACTTCACAATACCGGGGATTTTGTGTTTTAAAATTCAAAATATAAAAAATTTAACTGATCCTAAAGGGACTCATTATAGTTGGGCATGCACTTTCCAGTGTGCAAATCCGAAAGGTATTTTCTTTGTTTTATAAGTCCAGATAACACCTGGATATATTTAACTTAGACCTGCACTATCTATCTAGTACAGTAGCCACTACCTACAATTACAAAATAACATTGAAAAGCCAACTGCTTAGTTGCTACCCATGTTTCATGTACTCAATAGCCACGTAGCTAGTGGCTACCACACTGGCTAGTAGAGAATGACCATTCCCTTCAATGCAGAGAGAGATACTGGATAATGCTACTAGGCAATCATAATGAAACTGTTTATGAATGAGTGAGTCATTGGATAAATGAGTTAATGAACAAGCAAATGTATTAAAATCATGAGTTTCAACACTGTGAAGCTCATAAACGCTTAGCTGTCTTTCATACAAGAAACTGGCAATGTCCTCAGCTCAAACCAGTTAATAAATATATCTGCATGAGTTTGAAAAGAGCTCCACACTTTATAATATT
Source organism: Heterohyrax brucei (assembly GCA_028571685.1). NCBI lineage: Eukaryota > Metazoa > Chordata > Mammalia > Hyracoidea > Procaviidae > Heterohyrax > Heterohyrax brucei. The sequence continues at coordinate 8,022,457 of CM053143.1, forward strand.
CTTATAAATATCAAAATATGTAGGTATAATTAGGATAATTCTTACCATTCAAATTAACCTTAGAATACTTTAAAATAGTGCTATAAATGATAAAGTTACATACTATGTATCCACTGGAATGGCTAAAATTAAAAAGACCAAACAGAAATTACAGAACATGCAAGGAAACAGAAAGCTGATACATTGTTAGTGGGAATGTAAAACGATACACCCACTTTGTAAAAATGACTGGCCGCTTCTTATAAAACTAAACTTGTCTACACCCTGATGCAGCCGTTCATGTGATAAAAAAGAATGACCAGTTTTCGCACAACATGAATAAATGTCAAACACATTATGATAGGTGAAAGAAAAATATACTTTTTCTATGGTATTTTGGAACACACAGAACTAATCTATGGTAAAAACAAAACTCAGAACAGTGATCACTTGTGGGCGAGCCTAGGGGGCAGCTGGCTGTGACTCAGGGCAAACTTCATCAGCAACAAGCATTGTCTGGTCCTGTGTCATCTTCACGATCACAGGTATGTTTGAGTCTGTTGTTGCCATCAGGGTGGCAACACAACATCTCTTGTGTCAAGGGTTCCCCTCTTTCTCGTTGACGTTCCACTTTACCAAACATGATTACCTTCCAGGAAGTAGCAAACATTATGGAAATGTGCTACAGCTTTATGGCTGTTTGTAGAAGTAATAGGTTTTGCTTTTCTACCAAAATAAAGAACTGGTATAAAATAAGAAATAGCTGATTTAGTTTCCTTTTTACTGGCAAAGGCACAGCTAATTTAAAAATCGATAATGGCAAGCTGAGACGCTGAAATGTGGCAAAATGATCAAACTGTTCTTGTAGATATCTTACAACTGATACCAGAGCAGTCATCCTAGCATACTTGCTGCAGAACTGCTACACCTTATTACGCTGCTCACCATCCACTGTTAATCAGCAGTTACACAGGTCAAGTTTAACAAGGAACATAAATTCTAGTCATGTTGTTGCACAGAATTTAAAATTGCAAATATGCGATATCTTATGCATGAGGTTATCTTGGTTAGAATTTGTCCTTAATGAATAGGAATCTGGGTACAGTGTTCTATATAATTTAGCATCTATTACAATTGTTAAGCAATCGATACAATGACAATAAAAATTTCTTAAATTTGCAAAATAATGAAAAGACTAAAGCAGTTTTTGCGTAAGTGGAATAAAGGAAAATTCAGGTATATGTACACATCCAAAAATAGCATGTTAACACATTCAGTTCTCATCTAATTAATTCAGATCCTTCCTTAACTTTTTTATCCCCCATCAATTTTTGTTCTACACCAAATAATCTTTTGGCTATAAGAAAGAAAGAAAAGACATTTCCATTTGCCTCAACATTAACACAGTCTTCTTTTAAAGCCAGAGAGAAAAGAAAGCAGCAACAGTCTAAAGTGCCTTTTGGAGGCCAAGGCAAATAAAAAATTCTAGGACCTAAGATCTTTGATTTCAGTAAACTCAAGAAAATATGAAGAAAAACAATTGAAAAGACCAAAAGCTGGTTTTTTGAAAAGATCAACAAAATTGATAAACCACTCGCTAAACTTACTAAAGAAAAGCAGGAAAGGAAACAAATAACCCAAATTAGAAATGAGAAGGGAGTTGTCACCACAGATGCAACAGAAATCAAAAATATCATAACAGAATACTATGAAAGACTGTACTCTAACAAATTTGAAAACGTAGGGGAAATGGACAAATTCCTTCACTCATACCACCTACCCACATTATCACAATGTGAAGCAGAACAACTTAATAAACCCATCACAAAGGACGAGATTGAAAAGGTCATCAAAACACTGCCAACCAAAAAAAGTCCAGGCCCAGATGGCTTCACGGCAGAATTCTACCAAGCATTTAGAGAAGAGTTATCCCCAATACTATTGAAACTATTTTACAGCATAGAAAGGGATGAAGTACTCCCAAACTCATTCTATGAAGCCAACATAACCGTGATACCTAAGCCAGGGAAAGATCCAACAAAGACAGAGAACTACAGACCGATATCACTCATGAACCTAGATGCAAAAATCTTCAACAAAATTCTCGCCAACAGAATACAACAACATATCAAGAAAATAATCCATCATGACCAAGTGGGATTCATACCAGGGATGCAAGGCTGGTTCAACATCAGGAAAACAATTAATGTGATTAACCACATAAATAACACAAAAGACAAAGATCACCTGATTTTGTCCATTGATGCCAAAAAGGCATTTGATAAAGTCCAACACCCATTCATGCTAAAAACTCTTAGCAAAATGGGCATAGACGGCAAATTCCTCAACACAATAAGGGCCATTTATACAAAGCCAATTGCCCACATCATCCTGAATGGAGAGAGACTGAAAGACTTTCCCCTGACATCAGGAACTAGACAAGGATGCCCACTGTCACCTCTCCTATTCAACATTGTGCTAGAAGTTCTAGCCAGAGCAATTCGACAAGACGAACAAATAAAGGGCATCTGCATCGGCAAAGAGGAAGTTAAAATCTCCCTGTTCGCAGATGATATGATTGTATATGCAGAGAACCCCAAGGAATCTATAAGTAAGCTACTCAAACTGATAGAAGAGTTCAGCAAAGTCTCAGGATACAAGATAAACATAAGTAAATCAGTAGATTTCCTTTATACCATCAACGAGACTGTTAAGGAGGAAATTATTAAATCAATACCATTTACGATAGCCCCTAAGAAGATAAAGTACCTAGGAATTAATCTAACCAGAGAAACAACAGACCTTTACAAAGATAACTACAAGTCCTTACTACAAGAAACTAAGAGAGACTTAGACAAATGGAAAAACCTACCCTGCTCATGGATAGGAAGACTTAACATTGTGAAAATGTCTATTTTACCCAAAGCAATTTATTTATATAATGCAATCCCAATATAGGTTCCAGCATCATTTTTTAATGAGATCGAGAAACAAATCACCAATTTTGTTTGGAAAGGGAAGAAGCCCCGGATAAGTAAGGTACTACTAAAGAAGAAGAACACACCGGGAGGCCTCTCATTACCCGACCTTAGAACATACTACACTGCCACGGTGGTCAAAACAGCCTGGTACTGGTACAAGAACAGACAGATCGATCAATGGAACAGAATTGAGACCCCAGAGATGACACCATCTGCTTACGATCAGTTGATATTTGACAAAGGCCCAAAGACATTAAACTGGGGTAAAAACAGTATCTTCAACAAATGGTGCTGGCAAAATTGGTTATCCATCTGCAATAAACTGAATCAAGATCCATATCTTACACCTTATACAAAAACCAACTCCAAGTGGATAAAAGACCTAAATATCAAACCTAAAACGATAAAGCTCATCCAAGAAAAGGTAGGAACAACAATGGAAGTTTTAATACACAATGAGGACAGACTGGAAAATCTGTCAAAGAAACCTCAATCAACAGAAGAGAAAATAGATAAATGGGAACTATTAAGAATCAAACACTTTTGCTCATCCAAAGACTTTATTAATAGAATTAAAAGAACACCCACAGAATGGGAAAAAATATTTCGCAACTCTATGTCAGACCGACGCCTGATCTCCATAATCTATAAGGTACTACAAAGTATCAAGAAGAAGAAGATAAACTATCCAATTAAGCGATGGGCAAAGGAGATGGACAGACACTTCACTAAAGAGGAGATCCAGGCAGCCAAAAAACACATGCGGACATGTTCACGATCTTTAGTTATTAAAGAAATTCAAATCAAGACAACAATGAGATACCATCTCACCCCAACAAGATTGGCCATGATCCAAAAAACACAAAACAACAAATGCTGGAGAGGCTGTGGAGAAAGTAGAACCCTCCTACACTGTTGGTGGGGTTGCAAAATGGTCCAGCCTCTTTGGAAGGCAATCTGGCGCTTCCTTAAAAAAATGGATATCGATATACCATTTGACCCAGTAATTCCACTACTTGGAATATATCCTACAGATTCAAGGCCTTTCACACCAACGGACACATGCACCAGAATGTTTATCACAGCACAGTCCACAATAGCAAAAAGATGGAATCAACCCAGATGCCCAACAATAGAAGAATGGATAGGTAAACTGTGGTACATATACTCAATGGAGCACTACACAATGATAAAGAATAACGATGATTCCAGGAAACATCTCCTAACCTAGTTTCAACTGGAAGACATTATGTTGAGTGAAAGTAGTCAGCGACAAAAGGACAAATACTGTATGAGACCTCTACGATAAGATCTCAAAAACAGACTTGTGTATAGAAGAAAAGACTCTTTGACAGCTGCAAGGGAGGGGAGGGTTTAGTTTAGAGAGTTACTAGAAATCTAGTTGGGAGAAAGCGGTGATAGCACACATTAGGAACAAGAACAACATTAAGTGGACTTCAGCATAACTTGAGTACTCCTTCCATCTTAACTCAATACTGCAAGGACAGAGTAGCTGGGGCGGGGGGCGGAGGACCATGCTCTTAGGCGAATTCCAGGCCAATTGGCACAACTAGCGTTTTGCCAAGAGAGCTCTCTGCACCCCACATTGGTGAGTGGCGTCTGGGGTCTTAAAAGCTGCCAAGCTGCCATCCGAGGACACAGCAAATGGTCCCAACTCAGCAGGAACGGATGCTCACCGAGGGCCAAAATGGCATGTGGTAAAGACAACCGAGAAGACAGAGAGACCCACAAGAGTGGGTGCCTACATCGACTTCGGACCGGAACAACCGGATGGTGCCCGGCCACCACCAGTGATAGCCACGACGGAGCTCACAGAGAGGAGTCTCACTGGCAACACAAGAATAAAAAGAGGTGCATCATGAGATCTTCACTAAAAGAACTCAATTGATGGTCCAGCGGTTTTGGGGTTCCTCTGAGAGCATGGCCCCCTTCCCTGATGCTGCCCTTTCCCATAAATTATAACAAAGGTCCACTGTTTGGACAGGAATGGATTGGACTTGGCAAAGCAGAGTAACCATATATTGGAAGCAGTTTATGGTTATATACATCTATAGGATATCATCTTGCTGACCTCTGGCTGAAGGAAGGGGAATGGACGGAGAGGAGGGGAAAGGAGACTGTTGGGAGGATGAGACATGTATGGAGCAGAGAGGAATAGTGTGCAGTCATGGGACAGGGAGAGCAGTGGAAGCTGCATATAGGTGGGCATGTAAATTTATATGTAAATGTACATTTTCACTCAGTTATGTTAAATAAAAATTAAAATTAAAAAAAAAGAAAATATGAATTTGCTCAGTTTTAAGAGGTACACTGGATATCTTCTGTCCCAGACATACCTGGCCATCTTTTTCTGTACAGCATTTCACATACATTTATGTTTTACTTACAATAATTTAAATTGACTTCAAATACATGTGTCAGTGTGACTTCTGAATCAGTGTCGTTCTTTGTCTCTGAACTTCCTTCTGCTGTTGGCAGTTTTACAACAGTGACAGTGGTAGCAGCAGCTATCTCGCCCTGTAAGTCCTCTCTGTTTGCTTTTAAACTCATTTTTTCACACTAGCAGTCTGATTTTACAAGTATATATGTGACATGGACTATTTTAAACAGACTTTTGTTTTTAGAGCACTTTTAGGCACACAGAAAGCTAAGCAGCTAGTGCAGAGCAAAAAAAAAAAAACTCTGTTTCTGTTAAGTCCATTCTGACTCAGAGGACAGACAAGACCTATCCCATAGGGTTTTCAAGGTGTGGCTGGTAGATTTGAACTGATTAGTAGCCAAACGATTCCCTCATCCTCTCCACCATGCTTCCACTATTACTGACATCTTGCATTGGTGGGTACATTTGCTACAACTGATGAGCCAATATTAGCGTATTACTACTAACTAAAGTTTTTATTTTATAATGGAGTTCACTCTCTGTGCTCTACAATAGTATGGGTTTTCACAGATACATAATGTCATGTATCCACCATTACAGTCTCATACAGAATAGTTTTACTGCCCTAAAAATGCCCTATGCTCCACATATTTACCCTCTCACCTCCACCCAAGTCACTGGAAACCACTGTTCTTTTCACATTCTCTACAGTTTTGCCTTTTCCACAGTGTCACACAGTTGGGGTCATATAGTATGTTGTTTTTTTCATACTAGCTTCTTTCATTAAGCACCGCACATAAAAGGTTTCTCCACGTCTTTTATCTGGCTTGATAACTTCTTTCTCTTTATCACTGAGTAATATTCCACAGTATGGTTATACCACCATTTCATTTATCAGTTTACCTTATGAAGGATATCTTGGGGGCATTTCTGAATAAAGCTCTTATTAACATTAATGTGCAGGTTTTTATGTAAACATAAAAGTTTTCACCTCACTGGAATAAATACCCAGGTGTGTGATTACTGGATTGTATGGTAAGATTATGTTTGGGTTTGTAAGAAACTGCCCAAGTGGCTGTATCATTTTGCACTCCCATCAGCAATGAATGGGAGTTCCTGTGGCTGCACATCCTCATGAGCACTTAGCATCATCACTGTTAGGTATCTTACCCACTCTAACAGGTAGGTAGTGGTATCTTTTTGTTGTTTGATTTTGCAATTCCCTGATGACAGAATGGAGCCCTGGTGGTATAGTGGTTAACACCTCTACTGGTAGCCAAAAGGTCAGCAGGTTCAGTTGAATCTACTAGTTACTTGGAAACCCTATGTAGCAGTCTGCAAGGGGTAATGACAGCATGCTGACTATCATTTTATATGCTTGTCAGCTCTGTACCTTCTATTGTAAGATATTTCTTCAAGTCTTTAGCCCATTTTGAAATTGAGTTGTGTTTTTTTTATTATGATTGAATGAAACTATAAATTCCCGTATAAATTTGCATGATCACCTATATGCAGCTCCCACTGCTCCCACTGCCCGATGACAGCACACTCTTCCTCTCTGCTCCACACATGTCTTCTCCCAATAAAATCCTATCCCCTCTTCTCCACCCACTCCCCTGCCTCCAGTAAGAGGTCAGCAGGACAACATCCTATAGATGCACAGAACCATAAAGCACACACATGTCCATAAAGTGTTGCTAAGTCCAATTTATTCCTGTCAGACAGTTGACCTCCATTATGATGCATGGACAGGGGCAGCATCAGGGCCAGGGGCCATGCTTCCAGGGGAACTCTGAGGCCCATGGACCATCAATTGTGTTCTTTTAATGGCAGTTGCAGGGTGCACCCCTTTTTATTCTTGTGTTGCCTGTGAGACTCAACTTTCTGAGCTCCATCACAGCTATCACCAGTGGTGGCCGGGCACCATCCAGTTCTTCCGGTCACAAGTCGATGTAGGCAATCACTCACGTCAGTCTCTCTGTCTTCTGGATTCTCTTTCCCCCATGTCGTTTTGGTTCTTGGCATCATCTGTTACTGCTAAATTGGGACCATTTGCTGTACTGTCAGATGGCAGCTTTTAAGACCCCAGACGCCACTCACCAATGTGGGGTGGAGAAGGCTCTCTTAGCAAAACGCTAGTTGTGCCAATTGGCCTCTGTTTCCCCTGAGAGCATGGTCTCCAGCCACCCGCCCCAGCTACTCTGCCCTTGTAATTTGGGATTAAGATGGGAGGAGTAACCATGTTATATTGAAGTCCACTTAATATTTTCTTTCTAATGTATGCTGTCACAGATTTCACCCAACCAAATTTCTATCAGCTATCTAATCTAAACCGTCCCCCCTCGCTCTCCCTTCCTCCCCACCCTTGCAGCCATCAAAGAGTGTTTTCTTCTATGCATAAGTCTATTTTTAAGTTCTTACTGTAGGGCTCTCATACAATATTTGTCCTTTTCTCGCTGACTATTTTTACTCAACATAATGTCCTCCAAGCAGGTTATGAGATGTTTCCTAAAATCACTGTTGTTCTTTATCATTGCATAGTGTTCCATTGAGTATATATACCATAGTTTACCTATCCATTTCACTATTATTGGGCATCTGGGTTGATTCCATCTTTTTGCTATTGTGGATTGTGCTGCAATAAAAATTCATGTGCATGTATCAGTTGGTGTGAATGGCCTTGATTCTGTAGGATATATTCCAAGCAGTGGAATTGCTGGATCAAATGGTATATCTAGATACAGCTTGTTAAGGAAATGCGAGATTGTTTTCCAAAGAGGTTGCACCAGTTTGCCATCCCACCAGCAGTGCAGGTGAGTTCCACTTTCTCCACAACCTCTCCAGCATTTGTTGTTTTGCGTTTTTTGGATCATGGCTGTCATGGATTGAATTGTGTCCCTCCAAAAATATGTGTAGCCATGTGGCTGGGCCAGGATTCCCAGTATCTTGTGACTATTCTCCATTTTGTGGTCTTTCTATGCTATGTTAAAGGATTAGAGAGAGACTGTAAATCCCTTTATAAGAGAACCCTGCTCCACTGTAAAGGGAGTTTCCCAGGAGTATGGCTTGCCTCACCCTTAATCCTTTCATCCTGCAAGAGATAAAAGGAAAGAGAAGCAAGCAGACATTTGGGAGCCTTGTACCATCAAGAAAGCAGGACCCGGAAAATAGCATGTCCTTCAGACCTGAGGTTCCTGCACCAAGATGCTCCCTGGACAGACTGATGCAATACCAGAAGTTCCTCCAGAGCCGACAAAGGGGAAAACCTTCCCCTGAAATGGACATCCTGAATTTAGACTCATAGCCTACTGGACTGCGTAAGAATAAACTTTCCTTTGTTAAAGCCATCCGCTCTGTGGTATTTCTGTTAGAGCAGCACTAGCTGACTAAAACAATGGCCTACCTTGTTGGGGTGAGATGGTATCTCATTGTAGTTTAGATTTCAATTTCTTTAATAGCTAATGATCATGAGCATGCCCACATGTGTTTTTTGGCTGCCTGGATCTCCTCTTTAGAGAAGTGTCTGTCCATCTCCTTTGTCCAATGCTTAATTGGATTATTTATCTTTTTCTTATTGATATTTTGTAGTACCTTATAGATTATGGAGATCAAGCGTCAGTCTGACAGTTACCAAATATTTTTTCCCATTCTGTAGGTGGCCTTTTAAATAAAGTCTTTGGATGAGCAAAAGTGTTCGATTCTTAATAGTTTCATTTATCTATTTTCTATTGTTTGTGGTTGGTTTGACAGATTTTGAAGTCTGTGTTGTGTATGAAAACTTCCATTGTTGTTCCTACTTTTCCTTGGATGAGCTTTACTGTTTTAGATTTGATACTTAGGTCTTTTATCCAGTTTGAGTTGGTTTTTGTATAAGGTGTAAGATATGGGCCTTGTTTCAATTTGTTGCAGATGGATATCCAATTTTGCCAGCACCATTTGTTGAAGAGACAGTTTTTTCCCAAGTTTAATGTCTTAGGGCCTTTGTTGAATATCAGCTGTTGATAGTAAGATGGTGTCATCTCTGGGGTCTCAATTCTGTTCCATTGATCTATCTGTCTCTTTTTGTACCAGTACCAGGCTGTTTTGACTACTGTGGCAGTGTAACAGGTTCTAAAGTTGGGTTTAAGAGGCCTCCCAGTGTGTTCTTCTTCTTTAGTAATGCTTTACTTATCCAAGGCTTCTTCCCTTTCCAGACAAAGTTGGTAATTTGTTTCTCCATCTCATTAAAAAATGTAACAGGAATTTGTATTGTGATTGCATTATATCAGTAGATTGCTTTGGGCAAAATACATTTTCACAATGTTAAGTCTCCCTATCCATGAGCAGAGTGGGTTTCTCCTACCATATCCACGAGCAGGGTAGGTTTATGTAAGTCTCTTAGTTTCTTGTAGTAAGCACTTGTAGTTCTCTTTGTAAAGGTGTGTTTTTTCTCTGGTTAGATTTAGTCCTATGTACTTTATCTTCTTAGCAGCTATAGTAAATGGTATTGATTTGATGATTTCTTCCTTAATAATCTCGTTGTTGGTAAAAAGGAATCCTACTGATTTACTTATGTTTATCTTGTATCCTGAGACATTGAGTTTGAGTAGTTTACTTATGGATTCTTTAGGATTCTCTGCTTATACAATCATATCATCTGCAAATAGGGAGATTTGATTTCTTTGCCGACGCAGATGCGAAAGAGAGGAGGTTTTGCATTCAGTGGTATAAAGTCCAAATTAACAGCCCTATGCTGCGTCGTAGGGCTCGCTAGGTGTCCAGAAGCCTCCGTTTAATTATCAGATCAGGTCTTGGTTTCCAGAGGGATTTAGGGAGATGTGTGTTTAGTGCACCGTCTTGACTCTGCCTCTGAGTTATTTGTTTTCTTACTGTTGAGCTTTAAGAGTTCTTTGTATATTTTGAATTCAAGTCCTTTATCAGATATGTGCTTTGCAAACATTTTCTCCTTATAATTCTTCAGGTAGGGGAGGAGGAGGAGGAGGTTGAAACAACAGAAATTTAGTCTCTCACAGCTCTGGAGGCTAGAAGTCTGAATTCAGGATGCTGGCTAGGCCATGCTCTCTGGAGGGTCTACAAAAGGGTCCTCTCTGTTCTAGGCTCTGCTGGTCCCAGGCAATCCTTGGCTTGCAGCAGCATAATTCCAAGTTTGACCTCAATCTCTACATGGTGCTCTTCTCTCTCTTAAAAAAAAATCTATTTCTGTTGCTGCTGATAATGTACACAGCAGTACCTATACCAATTCAACAGTTTTTACATGTACAATCCAGCGACACTGATTACATTCTTTGAGTTGTGCAACCATCTTCACTCTCCATTTTTGGTTTAAATTTAAGATTATCTTAGGACAATAGTTTTACGGTTTGATCTGGCCAACACAGCTTTGAAAGGCTGGTTTGACTAGTATTTTAAATTCTTTTCTGCATTTTCCCCTTTTGGTCAGGCTTTTTATATATGATCTTTGATCAGAATACTCTGCAGTGGTAGCTGGGCACCATCCATTTCTTCTGGTCTCAGGGCAAAGGAGGAAGTTGTTTAAGGAGGTAATTAGCCTCCTCCACATTCCACTTCCTCCAATCCTAACTATCCATCTCTCGCTGCACTGTTATTTTTTCACAGTGAGTTAATGAAATAGTGGAAATGTGTGTTTCAGTATTTAATGATACCTATAAATGTTTCTATAATTTAGGGGAGATTTAATACACACAAAAGAGTCTTGAGGGTACAGCATGTATTTAAATATATTGTATGTGTTTGGATGCCATCTGTTAGGATTTGCTGGAAAAAGGTAAATTCCTTGTTTAATATGTATTTGTTTAATATTATCTCTCCTAGTCCACAACTGAAAGAATAAGAAATATTACTGAAAATAAGTCCTGTTATGTTCCCATGGGGGACTTCAAATTTACCTGCCTTTCAGTGTCATATGAAGTCCAACAATTAAGTTTGTGGATTTAATTGTTCTCATTAAACTTGCTACTTGGGGGTCCTGAGCTGCTAACTGAAAGGTAAGTGCTCTGAACCTACCAGCTGCTCCATGGGAGAAAGGAGGGGCAGTCCTGCTTCCATAAAGATTTACAGCCTTGGAAGCCCTATGAGGCAATTCTACACTGTCTTGTAGGGTCACTGTGAGTCCGAATCGATTCTATGGCAGTGGGTTTGGGTTTTATTTTTTGTTTCTGTTGTTGTTTAATATACATTAAAAAGGTAAAACTTCTGAGATAATAGAAAAAAAACTGAGAGCAGAAGACAGCACAAGTCTGGTAATACTGGTTCATTTCTAAAGAGATAAGGTTCTAGGAGAATAGTGTACTTCTCTAGACCAGTCTTCTAAAAATTGATTACACTGAAACATACTGACTGATTTAAACAAAATCCTTGTACCCTGCTTTTGAAACTCATCATATCTCCCACTTGTAGATTATTATGCATATTTTACAGCTCCATTAATTTCCTTGAAGTGTGGGAGTCTGTTGTATTCACTTTCAAATCCATCTCCTCCCTCACTTGAGGGAGCAAATTTTCAAATAAAAACAAACATCCAGTGTACCAAATGACAAGTCTATCATCTTTATAATACATCCAACATATCCTAAAGTTCAAAAACTAAACTGTTATTAACTGGATTTTTTTCAACTAAGTAAATCATAAATTTCTGTTTTAGAAGACAAATATATTCTGATATATGAGGACTGCCAATTAAGTTCATGAACTCAGCCCAGAAAAAGTGCTGCATACCTCACTGCTGAATGTCATCACAGTCACCTGTGAAAGTACTCCCACTGGGAAGCTATGCACTGAAGCCAGTGCCTAGTCCACCCTTTAAAGCAATTTTGGAACTCTTTTTCTGGAATGGCCACTAGACATGTATTACCCCTCATGTCCTGAATGTCATCAAAATGTCTTCCTTTCAACATTTCCTTTCTCTTTGGGTAAAGAAAAAAAGTCACTGGGGGCCAGATTAGGTGTTCCAATACAGTTATTTGTTTACTGGCTAAAAAAATTCCTCACAGACAACTATACAATTAAGTTTGTGAACTTGCCACTGTTCTACCATGCACAGTGGCCATTCCAGAAAAGAGTCCCCAGATTATTCTGGAGGGTGGACTAGGCACTGGCATCAGTGCATAGCTTCCCAAGGGGAGAACTTCAAAGGTAACCATAGTGATATTCAGCAGTGAGGTATGTCACACTGAGAACAATTCACGGACTTAATTGTTGGACTTCATATGACACTACAAGGCAGGTAAGTTTGAAGTCCCCCATGGGAACATAACAGGACTTATTTTCAGCAATATTTCTCATTCTTTCAGTTGTGGACTAGGAAAGATAATATTAAACAAATACATATTAAATACATATTAAACAAGAAAGTTACCTTTTTCCAACAAATCCTAACAGATGGTATCCAAACACACATGATATATTTAAATACACAATTCCATCCTAAAAATACACTGCAAAACATTAAAACTAGGTTGTAGCTCACATGCCTTGTTGGGCAAATGAAAGAACAGGAGGATTATAGTGGATAAATTCATATTTAAGAGATAATACTTGTTTATAATTATGTGTCTTTCAATAGAACTAACAGATTAAATGAAGTAACTTTAGAAATAGCATTTAGGAGTATTTTCTTAATTTACATCTTAATATCCTAATACTGTATGACAAGAAACCCTTTTATCACAAATAATTTATGATACTTTAGGGTTTAATTTTAAAAGTGGCTTTTTTTTCCTTTCCTATTTCTGTCTTACTAATAAGATATCAAAAAAAGCCCTTGGTGACACAGTGATTAAAGCACTCAGCTACTAACTGAAAGGTAGGCAGTTGGAACCTACCAGCTGTTCTGTGGGAGAAAGATGTAGCAGTCTGCTTCCATACAGATTTACAGCATTGGGCACCATATGGGACAGTTCCACTCTGTCCTATAGAATTACTATGAGTCAGAATCAACTTGATGGCAGTGAGAATGATATATCACAATATATTTGAATACTAGAAAAGTTATGGTATTGCATTACATGAGGGAGAAAGTACAAAAACAATAAAAGTTGGCAAAGGCAAATGACACCTCTCTTTGAAGGATCTTTTCCACTGTAAGATGGCTTTTCTGTTGAATCCTCTCTTGGAATATTCACTTTCAAGGATGATTTCAAATCTTAGTCTAGCATTTAAATGTGTTAGAGTCTACTACAAGGTAAAAACAAATAGCGAGCTGAGGAAATCAGTTATTTTATATGCCTATTACATCCTTTATAATTTTTAAGATAACTAGCAAAAGTTTAATTCACAGGTCTTTATGAAGATAAAATGAGACTGCAGACTGAATGTGAGAAAATATGCATGACCCACAGCAACAGATCAGCCAAACCAAGTGCCTTTGCATCGGATCCCGGGTCACCATGAACAGAATCAGGTATCTTTTATATTAAAATCACACACAGGAAACCCTGTACTTCATGAATGCCACTGTACCCAGGGCACAAAGCCAAACCTAATTGGGTTTTCATTTCAGGAGCTCAGATTTATATTTAAATAATACGTAAATCATCTAAAAACATACTCTTTTAGTAGCTCATGCTAGCACTGTATTAGTGTTGTGAAAAGTGGAAGAAACATCATGGGGAAAGACTAAAGTCTGTTCTAAAGATGTCATCAAAGGTGTTTTCTAAGGAAAGTGGGTCCTACTGAAAGAGTCAAGCCATTTAATTTTAATGAAGTCTGTGCATGAGTGAAAGACATAGTGAAAAGCTAAGTTCTGTATCATGTAGAAAAAAGTGATTTGAAGAGCCTCTAAAAAATTATGTAGGAGGCCATGAGGCTGGTGCCTGCAAGGGGCTGAATGAGAAGAAACACAAGGCAGGGGGCCCAACAGGGAGTCTGGGAGAAGAGAATCATCTAACAGGATTTTTAAGTTGTCTGCTAACAAATACAGTATGAGATCATTTTATGAGGCTTTAGATGGACTAACCATGCAATAAAATAGTCTTTGTTGGTTACAGGGCAGTGGGGGAGACGGATAGTCAGAGATTAGATATTAGATATAGGAACTCAGTTAAAGGAATGAAGTGACAGCACACACTAGAAGGGAGACCAACACTGCCAGACTATACCAAGAGCTAAAAGATTTTCGATATACAACCTAATACTTCAAAGGTTAGAGTATAGGAGCAGGGTCTGGGTACCATACTGTTGGGGGACTTCTAGGTCAACTGGCACAACTAAGCCTTTACTTTTTAAGAAAACAGGCTGCATCCCAACTCACTGAGTAGTGTCTGGGGTCTTAAAAGCTAGCAAGCTGCCATCTAAGGATCATCAATTGTCCCAATCCAATTGGAAGAGAAGAGAACAAAAGACATCAAAGACAGGAGGAAATTTTGAGAGCAGGAGAGAGAAGGGGCCAAATGATCCAGAGTCTATACTAGCATGATACAGATGAATTAGATGGTGCCTGGCCACCTCCAATTCTGCCTTGAGTGGCCATACAATGTCAGACTCCCTGACTTAGAAGGAGAAAAACAGGGGTACAGATCTAGAAGTCTCTTAAGAAACCACGGTCCAACACCCTGGAGGTTCACCCAAGAGCACAGCCCCTGGTCTTGCTCCTGCCTTAGAGCTGAAACTAGCACTGAAGACAAGCTTTTAGACAAAAATTGGACTCTACTGTAAGACATGAGGCTGTCGGCGCAGCTCCCTAATAGTAATGAGAGGGGTGGGTGGAGAGGAGAGAACAACACTAGGTTGAATGAATATGGGAAACAGAGAGTGTAAGGGATGAGGGTGCTGTCACAGGGCTAGGATAACAGTCACACAGAGGTCTATGTATGGGGTTTGATATGGCAAGTTGACTTTGCAAATTTTCACTTAACTATAATAAAATGTTATTAAATGAATAATTTCAGTGTATTGTTGAACTTGTAAAAATAAAAAAAGTCAGCTAAGAGCATTCTGAGATACAACTTCCTTTTTTTCACCTAAAGGTAAAAAGAAAACTTTTTAGAAGGATCTAAGACATGCTGAGTTCTGTGTTCAGAAGAACTGGAGAAGCACGTGTGCTGACACATCGGACAAAACACCAGTCTTTTTCTTTTTAATGCCTAAAGCACTACAAGTGTACATGAACACATTTACAAAACCCATATTAAAATATATACTTTTATGTATCTGAGGGAAAATTTTCTAAAGAATAAACTCTCAAACATTTTGGATGTTAGAAAAATGTTAATTTATACATACATGTATTATTATACATGCATATATGAATTCCAAATATCCTAGTCTATTTCCTTAGTTGAGATCTATCCACATATCAAGTTGATATATTTAAACATAATGTGATCAGTATCACTTTACCAGCAATGTGCCATAATATAAAAGAAAGGAGACCATCCTTTATTGCTGTTATGTGCTGGGGGGAAAGTATGTTAAACAGAAAACAAAAGTGATGATGACTTTTCAATGCTCTGTTTAAAACTGAAGTTATTTAATTCATTAGCATGTGTTATGTAATTACTCTGTAGTCCCAGAGAATGCTGTGTTGTCCTCAAGGAACTCACAGGAGTGAGACATAACATGCCCATGGTTAAAAGATTTAGTGTTTTTATGAATAGGAGTAGACTTCAGAAGTTTTCGAATTACTTCTCTCATTTATACAGACCAGGACACTGAGGCCTTGAAAGATCATGGGGACTGTTCACATTCATGGGGCAGAAGTAGCAAGGTAGTACTTAGTTTAAATTATTCGCCTCCTTCTTGATCTTTTAAGGAACACTGGTGGCACAGTGATTAAGAGCACAGCTGCTAATTGAAAAGTCAGCAGTTGGAACCCACCAGCTACTCCACCAGAGAGAGATGTGGCAATTTGCTCTGGTAAAGATTACAGTCTTGGATACCGCATATGGCACTTCTACACTGTCCTACAGAGTTGGTGTGAGTCAGAATCGACTCACCAGCAACCAGTTTGATTTGGTTGTATCTTTTAAAAGGAGCCCTGGTTATAAGGATGAGGTTGTTAACCAAAACATCAGAGGTTTGAACCTACCTGCTGCTTCAACGGAGAAAGATGCAGCAGTCTGTTTCATAAGGATTTCATCCCTGGAAATGCCGTGGGATAGTTTTACTCTCATCAGGGTCACCAGTCACCTTCACACTGGCCAATTCTCAGGTCTCACCTTATTTTACCTGTACCATCTGATGTATTTGACTACTCTTGTTCTTGAAACATGGTCGTTACTTACTTGTGAATCAAACCATTTGACGGTAATGGGTTTGATTTGGTTTGCTTTTTTATCATAGTAACTACACCTGGCAGGATGTGTTAAATGGACAAGTAGATTGATAAGCAAAATATACCTAGGACGATAGCTGACACACCACAGTCATTTAATAAATACATGTTAGATGAGCAAAAAATGAACAAATTAACAAATTATGATTTTCCAGGGTGGGGACAGAGAATTAGAAAAGCCATCATAAGGCTTACAGAAACACTGTATTTGCTACTAGGAACTATAAAAGGGTATAATACATTTTTAAACCACAATTAATGGTTAGAATTATGTTTACAAGGAAGAATAACAGGAACGTTTTAGCCATCTCCTAAGACAGCTAAATACTTAGCTAGAATTTAGATTATTTCACGCACATAAACTTCAATCACTCCCCTTGCTGTACTCTCAAATTGTCAAGATCCACTCAGGCTACCTAGGGCTCAGTTCATCACAGTTGCCTAGCAAAAGCCCTACCCTGCTGAAACCCATTGGTCCTTCTACTCTGCACCTGTATCCAGCCAGTTGAACATGGCTAGATAAAACTTCACTATGATGATGGAGCTCATTTTAAATCCGTGATTGACACAAGCAAGTGAAGCTTTAATACTGCCAGCCATCACAGGGCACTGCCTTAGTCTGTTTACCCTCTCACATGAACCTAGACAACTTTTCATAGCTTGCACTTTAACTGAGAAACTAAGAAGAAGAGTACCTCTTACAAGTGGCTACCAGCACACTGCCTACCTGCACCTGGGTGCACATACTCTGCTTTCACTCTTGGTTCTGTGGATGTGTCAACGATGCTCCTCACTAATGCTAATTGTTCCCACTGTAGATCACATCTTCACATTGCATCTGTGTATGGTCAGGTATCTTCAAAATGCTTCTCTCTTTAGATTCATTTTCATTAGCATACAAGCATGCGATTATTTCTCATAAAGAAATTTTAAAAAAAGAAAATACAGTAGTTTGGCCCCCACTTTCCCAGGCAGTTGCCACCGAGTGTCACTGTTTTTCACAGCAGAACTAAGAAAGACTATTCTATGCATCCTGGTTCCAGTTTCTCTCCTCCCACACTTTCATAAACCCACTCTCTCACATCATCAGCCACTCCAAATCTGCTCTCATCAAGTCACCAATGACATTCATGTTGGCCAATTCTCAAGTCTCACCTTACTTGATTTACAACAACTGATGTATTCAGTCATGCTTTCCTTCTTGAAATGTGTTCGTCATTTATATTCCAGACACAGTATTCTTAGTTTTCTTTCTCGCTCACAAGCTGTACTTCTCAATCTCTTTGCCAGTTTCTCCTCATCTTCTCAACATGTTCGATTGTGTTTGAATGGTTTCTCTGCTCCCTTGGTGACTTGATCCACCCATATTCCTATTACTCCCAGATTATTATCTCTAAACCAAATGTCTCCCCACATGTTCTCAAACCCAGCTGTCCTCTCAACATATCTACTTACATATCTAACAGACATTTCAAACCAAACGTATCCAAAAAGCATACTTCTTCCTTCTAGAACTTCAGCAGTCTTTCTCTACCTCAGCTAGTGATAATTCCATTCTTCCAGCTGCTCAAGTCCAAGCCTTGATGTCATCTTTGACTCTTTCTCACTGACACCCACACCCACACCCAGTGCATCAGCAAATCCAATCATTTCTACCTTCACAATATTTCCAGAATCTGGACACTTTTCACCACCTCAATAAAACCTCTATCATACAAGTAAGCACCAAATGAATTAGTACAGTACTATTCTAACTGACTCCCATACCTCTGTCCTTGACAGAGTAATTCTGTGACACCTGAGTCTGTCATTTGTTCAGAAGTTGACAGTGGTTTCCCATCTTGCTCAAATAATAGCCAATGGTCCTGATAATGGCTTACAAGGGCCTACACAATAGCGCTCTCTGAATCAGTGACCTCAGCTTTATTAGCCTCTCTGATGATCCTGGAATAGGCAAGGCACTACTGCCCAGGGCTTTTGCATCAGCTATTCACTCTGCTGGACAGCTGTCTCTCCTGACATCTGTATCACTGTCTCCTTTGCCTCCTTCATCAAACCAAAACTGACTGCTGTCAAGTTCATTCTCACTTACAGTGACCCTACAGACAGAGGGGAACTGCCCCCTAGAGTTTCCCAGGAGCCTCTGGTGGGTTTGAACTGCCTACTTTCTGGTGAGCAACTGTAGCATTTAACCACTATGCCACCAGGGTTGCCTCCTTCACGAGGCTGCTCAAATGTCAACTCCTCAGTGAGGTCTCTACAAACCATTATTTCTAAAGCAACACTATGCACTTGCACACACATGCATGTACACGCACACGTTCATGCGCACAAAAAACTCACAGTCTTCAACTTGATACTGACTCATAGGGACCTTAGAGAAGATGTAGAGTTTCCAAGGATTGGCTGGTGGAATCAAACTGCCCACCTTTTGGTTAGTAGCCTGTTTTAGTCATCTAGCGCTGCTTTAACAGAAATACCACAAAGTGGATAGCTTTAACAAGCCAGCCAAAAAAAAAGGAAAGTTTATTTTTACACAGTCCAGTAAACCACAAATCCAAATTCAGGATGTCTGCTCCAGGGGAAGGCTTTCTGCCTTGTTGGCTCTGGAGGCAAGTCTTTGTGCAGATCCGTCTTTGTTCAGGGAGCATCTTGGCATAGCTACCCCAGATCTGAAGGACAAGCTCCCCTCCCAGGGTTGCTTTCTTGATGGTGTGAGGTTCCCAGTTCTCTGCTTGATTCTCTCTTTTTTCCTCTGATAGTGTGAAAGGAACAGGGTGGTACAAATCATAGTCCAGGGAAGCATCCTTAAAGGCAAGGGTGTTGCAGTCACAACCTAATTTTCTTTTAACATAATCATCCTATCTGTTAGTCACAGGCATAGATTAGGAGTATAACAGGAAAATCACAGAATATTGGGAATGATGTCTCAGCCAAATGTCTGCTCACATTTTTGGGTGGAGACAGTTCAATCTATATGACATTCCACCCTTTGGCTCCCCAAAAATCTCGTCTTTAAAACATGTAACACATTCATCCCATCATAGCAAGACATAGCAAATACATGTCCATCAATATGATAGAAGTCTTAAATCAGTTCCAAGTCCAAAATACCAAAACTCCTTTACATCTGTGAAATCGAGAATACAAGTTATCTGCCTCCAAAGTACGACAGTGGAACAGCAGGCACAAGCTACACATTTCCATTTACAAACGGCAGAAACTGCAGGGGAAAAAGGCATTAGCAGACAGCAAGCAAGTCAGCAGAACACGTCAGACCTCAAAAGCTTTCAAAGTAATCTTCCATTCTCTGAGATATTTCACACAGTAGCTTGGTCGTCCAGACACTAGGTACTGGCCACACTCTGGATTCTGATGGGGACCCCAGCCCCGTAGTACAACTCTACCTCCCAGGTTCATTGGGACACCAACTCTGCCTCTCTCCCCACCAGCTTTTGATGTACCCTAAGCCCAAATGAGTGGCAATTCCACCCTTACAAACACAGAAAGCCCTGGCTCCCTACTGTCAAACCCCTGAGGTAATGACCATACCTTTTGAGACAGGCAGCTCAGCTTTCTCATGTTCTCTGTCTCTTCGGCTTCTGCTTCCTATGGCCTCATAGCCCGTGTCTCAGGCCCACATTTGCCCTGCAGGTGCAAGAATTCCAAAGCTCTGTAGCTCCACCAATTCATATGCCTGGAGGCATCCCACTCTGCCAGGTAGCCACCTGCACAGAGGCACTCAGCTCTCTCATTCTGTGGATCAGCACGCTTAGCTCCACTGATTCAAGTACCTGCAGGCACCCTACTCTGACAGGAAACCCCTATGCACAGTCACTTAGCTCTCGCTCTGTGGGTCAGCAAGCCCAGCTTCAACAATTAAGTACCTGCAGGAACCTCACTCTGCCAGAAAACCCCTGTGCACAGGCTCCAGCACTGGGTCAGCTCTAGCACTGTCTCACATTGGTCTGGTGCTGTTGCTGCTACCGCCAGGCCTCTGCTGCTCATTTCTCACCACCTGCACCTTCATTGGTGTTAACATTTCTTCTTGGTTCCTTCTGACTCTTTTATCCACTCACAGTTTTAAAACCACCTCCACATTTTTGGTATTTGTTACAGCAGGACCTCACTCCCTTGGTATCAAATTCTGTTTTAGTCATTTAGTGCTGCTCTAACAGAAATACCACAAAGTGGATGGCTTTAACAAGGAAAGTTTATTCTTACACAGTCTGGTAGCCTACAAGTCCAAATTCAGGATCTCTGTTCCAGGAAAAGGCTTTCCCCCTTGTCAGCTCTGAAGGAAGGCCCTTATCTTGCATCAGTCTTCGTTCAGGGAACATCTTGGCACAGGAATCTCAGGTCTGAAGGATGCACTCTTGTCCCTGTGATGCTTTTTTGATAGCGTGAGGTTCCCATTTCTCTGCTTGCTTCTGTCTCTTTTTATCTCCCACAGGATGAAAGGATAATGTTTGGTGCAAACCACAGTCCAGGGAAACGTCCTTAGCAACGGTGTTACAATCCTACCCTAATCCTCCTTTAACTTAATCATCTTATCTAATAGCCACAGGCAGACATTAGGATATATGGCATAGGAAAATCACAAAATATTGGGCATGATGGCACAGCCAAATGGCTACTCACATCTTTGAGAGGACTCAGTTCAATCTATGATACAGCTGAACTCTTAATTCCTATTTCTCTTTTTTCTTTTAATAACGTTTTTCATCATTTAACATACTGTATATGTTTTTGTTGTGTCCTGGAAATAGCTTGTGTCCACTCATAAAGGCAACTGCTAAATTTTCAAAAATTCTTCAGATCAGATATTCAACTACAGGTATTATTAAAAAATGTACTGTATAACCTGACAATTAATTATATAAAACACTGAGGTAACACATACTAAAGATACATTACTTCCTAATCACTACATTTTACTTTATGCTCCAGATTATTTACATCTATTTTGGCCAGCATTTTAGAAATAATATATAGTGGTACACTCTAAGCACCTCTTCCCAGTTCTGTGTCCAGTGAAATCACACTGTAGCTTGAAACTGGCCGTGGTAGGAGTATTTATGCCAGGGAAATTGGCAAACACACTACAAATAATGGCCTTTGCTCTTCAAAAGGTAAGCTGTTACATGTTTACCGTTACTAACACGGACTTCCCCACTGTACTACAACACAGGTTCCCTAAGGACATGGATATTGGTCTGTACTGTGTAATGCCGTATCCCAGCACCCAGTACAGTGCCTGGCGCATAGAAAGCACGAAAAGAATGAATGAATGAATGAATGAATGAATGAATGAAATTCTTTTTACTAAGCCCCTTACAAAAATATAATGAGAAAAAATTGTAAGATATTATCATAGACAAGTTTATATAGTACTCACCCTATTAAATGACGCCACATTAATTCAACTTAAATCTCAAAAAATAATGATGGTTCAACTACAGCTGCCATTTGTCCACACACGTGACAATTTCTAAACTGATGTATTCTTGCTTCAGCATTATGTGTATTATGATATTTCAGCCAATAAAAATGCTTTTTTTAAAAGCCTATGTTCTTAGTTAAAGATCAATAGTATTAAATATTACTAAAGAATTTTTTTGTAACTTTTAGAATGACTCACCTTTGAACTACTGGAAACTGTAAGCATAGACAATACATGCATCATTAACTCACAATGAATAAAATCAACACTTTCCAGAGGCCAAAAGTAGTAAATGGACCTCGTCATTAGTTGTTTAAATAACCCAGGACTCTTATTTGTAATTAATAACTGCAGGGAATAAACCATATCAAAATGAGACAAAACATGATGGATAACTCACCAAAGAAATGTTTCAGTATTTATAAAACCCTTGGGCTACAGTCCAATAAGGTCTATCTTCTTGTATTAATCAGACCTACTGCAATCTATTAAAAAAGAAAAATCACAAAACTATACCACCTTTAATGGACTTAATCCTGAAAAACTTCACATTTTAAACAAGCCCATTTTACTTAATGCAAATTTTAATGTAGAAAAATATTTTCACAGCATCACATGCATTATGTTTGTGAGAAAATCTACATAGTAGATAACAATACACTTTGGTATGGTCCCCACTATGTCATGTAATAACTAAAACAATCTTGCGATCAACATTTTATCAACAGATCAAATAAAACAGTGTGCTTGCAAATTTACCACTAAAAAGAAATAAGAAAACAGTGTTAAATTTAAAATTGGTACAAACAGTGAAGCACTCAACTGTTAACTGAAAGGTTGGTATCTGAACCTACCTAGAGGCACCTCAAAAAAAAGTCCTGTTGATCTCCCCAAAGGGGACATTCATGAAAACACTACAGAACACAGTTCTACTTCAAAACACACAACTGTGAGTCAGAATCGACTCTGTGGTAACTGGTTACCACAAACCTAATAAAAGGCTAACATTCGTCTATGTTGGAGGACAGTCCTGTGAGGTAGGTATCACTGGTCTCATTTTTAAAACGAGAGAAAGCCAGACTTAAATGGCACACCCAGTGAGTAAAGTAGGAAACGGAACCCAGGTTTGGGCTCTGATTTCTCTGTTCTTTCCATTAGATGCAACTCACTGAGTGTTCACATATTCATCAGATAACAGCTGGAGAATTCTATTTGCTTAGAAGTTTGCTTCGATCTTACCTACTATGGATTAGCCTTCTCCTTCCTCCGTGTGTTCTGATCTTACCAAAAAGGGCAAACAGAACCAAGCAAAACAAGTCTCTTGCTAAATTCAACTTTAATTAGAAGAAACTTACAGATTCCCCTAATTGTTAGTTGCTATTATGGCAAACCTTTCTTGCTAGAGCAAACTTGTAGATTTTATGAAACTGGCTTATATAATCAGTGTTGTACATTTCTTTCTAGAAAGGAAGCAGCTGATGGAAAGGTCTCATTTAGAGAAGCAGCAAACATTGCAACCTCTACCTGAAAGCAATGGAATATTTTCTTTCTAGTGCTAATGCGTGGTACTACAATCTCATACACGTCTATGGAATCACAGACATAACTGGGAACAACAATAAATTCATTTCTAAAACGTCTTCAAAAGTAATGTGATCACATAGTTTGAGGCAGAAAGGGATGAGAAGAGTCTGCTGAACCTAAGGAAGCTGAAACAGCCACCTATCCACAATTCAATAAAAATCAGCAGTTTCGATGCAAGTACATTCTTTTTAGCAGACATACAATTGGGGCTTTTTTTTTTTTGTAAGTTCTGTGAAAAATATATATTCTGTCTCATATAGCCATGTTTAAAGTATGAGATCTCTTTACATTTAAGAGTTGCAGTCAGTATCAGTCATGAAAAGAGAGTTGTACATTTACTTCGCAGATAATTTTATAGATGTTTACATACTGAATGGTCTATTTGGTATGAAATACGTATTTGGCATGAAAATTTTCAAAATAATAATTGAGTACTTAAAACGTTTTAATACAGTATTTCAATGACATATTACAAAACTACATACATATTTGTCAATATTTTAAACATGGTTCTGATGTTATTAATCATCATTTGCAAATAGTTTTGTAATTTCTTAGAAAGAATAGCTCTATTTCGAGGTATGTGCTGTCTTCCCAGGGACCCTCATGCTGCAGTTCTTGATCACTTGAATGCTACCTGAAAAAAATGCAATTCAGACACAGCCAGTAGCTCCATGGGAAAAAATTCTGGCAATCTGTTTCCATAAAGATTGCAGCCCATAAAATTGTATGGGGCAGTTCTACCTTGTCATATCAGGCAGCTAAGAGTGAAAATCAACCTGACAGCAGGTAAAAACAACATCTACCCAGGTTTTGAGGTGAAAACTAAATATCTGATTTCCCAATAGTCTAGCAGCTCTTAAGAGAAAAACTGAAATCCAAAGTCTTCCATCACAACTCATATATCCCAAGTGCAAATTCTATACTATGTCTATTATCAAAGTAAGTAACCATACAATACTCTCATAACAAAGAAAACATAATTCCAAATGACTGTCCACATACTGTTAATTAACAGGGTAAACAACATATTTTATACCATGAGTAGAATGTAAAATCTACCATGTAGAACTCTTTTAATGCTGAAAATAATATTCCGCAGAGTCCAAAAAATGCTAATGATCTACTTTTAACACAAAATGTTTTTGATTTATCTATAATCCAGACACACAAATAACCAATGCTTTGACAGTATCAAAGTGGCTATGAAAAGTTGTTTTTAAAATGCAGCTTTTGCAGTACGTAGTGGGACCAGAACAGCGTGGGCCAGCACTCCCGTTCTGAGTCCATCAGTGTTCACCATCCAGTAGCTCTGATCCACTCACAAAGCCCATAGGCTGTTCCCAGGACTGTGAGGCCCAGCTGCTACTGAGACATTCCGTCTCATGGCAGACCATAGCAACTCTTGAGGGTCTGAGGCTGCCACTGGGACACACCCAGCTGTCACACAAAGTCATCTGCAGTGTTACCTCCCGGCTACCGTGTTTGCCTCTGTTTGTATTCCCCACTGTCCAACACTTAACATGGACTCATCTAGAAAACTCGGAGCTTCTTGCTCTCTTTATTATAAATAATTTTGTATCACAATGATGTGCTCAGGTTTCAAGATTCTAGAAGCTTTGAATAGTTTTCTTGATGTAGCTTCTAAGAATGTTTCTCTTCTGTTAACTCCGAAATTTATTTTTGTTACATTCTTCAATTAACTGAAACATTTCATTCAGCAGACGTTTTAAAGAAGTATTTAAGAATACTAGAATAAAATACTGTTAGCCTTAACCTGTTTTACACATCTCAGTCTAAAGCCTTCAGTATTCTCTCTGCAAATGGTCTTACAAGAAACCTTCAGCCACTACAGAAACCACCTTTAGAGACCCAACAGGTGCTAGAGTTTCGTATGTTAGTATGGACATGTCAGTGTAAATTTTACACAATAAAGAAATGCCTAAAATTCACAGAAAAATGAATGTTGATCGTTATGTAATCGATTTCTTATAATAGTTTTATAACATGTACCAAAAATCTTTCAAAAATTCTTACTCTTGAAATTCTTTTAGGAGTTCATCTTAAAAAGCTCAGACTTCAGACAATGATTTATATATAAAACATACATTACACTAGTTCCATGGAAACAGTGATGGCTTAGTGGTTAAGTGCTGCAGCTGCTAACCAAAAAGTCAGCAGGTTGAATCTACCAGGTGTTCCTTGGAAACTTTACGGGACAGTTCTGTTCTGTCTTACAGGGTCACTGTAAGTCAGAACTGACTCAGTGGCAATGGGTTTATAAATGTATACATACTAACTGAAAATGATGTCACTTACATACGGTATATTTATACCAGTGTACACACACACACACACACACACAAAAAAAAAAAAAAAAAACCTGGAATAAAATAATATAAAATAGCCACAGCGTTATCTTTGATGAGACTGAATAATTCGGGTTTGCTTATTCTACTTATGTATGTATAATCATTTTAAAAGTCAATGTATTTTTATATTTACAGTTAGCATGTATTATTCTGTCCCTCATGTACTTTTAAAGAAGAAAACAATTACAACTGACCTTAGGTTATTAACTTCTTTGAAAGCCAGAACCCATGCAAATGTATCTTTAATTTCAAATTTCTATAAGGCAATGATTTAATATAAGTTCCAAATCTTCTGAAATTTGGAAAGAAAAATATGATTCTAGACATTTTTACAGATGAGATGGGATAGAACTACTGGTATAAAGTGCTGTTTAGAAGTTTGAAAGATAAAAGTAAATAGTTATTTGTAAAATTTTGTGTTTTCAATTTGTTTTAAAAAGGAAATTCTTATAAGTCATCAAAATTATGCTTAGAATTACATAGGTTTTTGGTCTATTTACAGTACTGATTCCAACTGGACACTGCACACTGATACTTTCCATTACTTTAAGAAAACACACATTTTGGGTTCCCGTATTTCAGGTAAAAATTAAATGTTGTATATTAGCATTTTTAAAAGGAGAAGCAGTACCTTATTAATACTTAGGAATTTATTTACCTCTGACACCAGAAATTTAATCTATATATTGAAAAGACTCTGATAAGAGACAGAGTTATTAGGGGGAAAATATAAGTTTCAAATTTTCAGTTACAAAAATTAAGACAATAGTTTTTTATTAGTTTTCCTCATAACTGTACTACCATAAGGCAGGTTGTCTGTAACTATTTTTGTGCAACTCATAAAAAGATTAAAAACTCAGTGCCATCAAGTGGATTCTGACTCATAGCTACCCTGTAAGATAGAGTAGAACTGCCCTGTAGAGTTTCTAAAGAGTGGCTGGCAGATTTGAACTGCTGGTCTTTTGGGTTTTAGCAGATGCAACAGTTAACCACTGTACCACCAGAGTTTCTCTAAGAAGGTTAGATGCTACACTTAAAAAAAGAAAAACAAACAAACAACAACAAAAATGACATGGCCATAACGAAGACGGAGGAAGACAATCAGAGGATTTGACCATGGTAAACACAGAAACAAGCCAAAAACGACTTCTAAGAGAAAGGTATTTAGTTTTCATTTTCCTTGAAAAACACATCACAAATCATTTAGGCATTCTTTTAAACATGGACAAATGAAAGATAAGTGTTTTTGTAAAACATGAAAACATGATGTGTCTGTAGGGTAAGTTAAAAAATAATAACGAAATTAAGGCAACTCCTTTTTTAAGAAGCCTTCAATCCCAAGATTTCTTTAAACATTATGTAATTTTAAGATGTATGCATCTACTTCTGCTTCACAGATTTTTTTTTCACCTCTAACTTGTACACAGTTCTAACAAGAACAAATCTAAATCCTAGTGCAGAATCACCACCAGCCTATTAGACCATTACACACCGCCACCATATTATCTACCTATATGTTCCGTTATTTGCCAGGGAAAATAGCATAATCCTGAGAAAGACTAACCAGTAGACCGGTTGTCTTTGAGTTGATTCCAAATGTGGTGATCTCATGTGTGTTAGAGTAGAACTGTGCTCCACAGGGTTTCCAATGGCTGATTTTTAATAAGTAGTTCACCAGACCTTTCTTCCGGGGCACCTCTGGGTAGACTTAAACATCTCTAACCTTTCAGTTAGCAGTCAAATGTGTTAACCATTTGTACTATCCACATGCTCCTGTGAAAGATGAAAACCCACCAAACCTATTGCTAACCGGTTGATTCGAACTCATAGTGACCTTACAGAGCAGAGCAGGAGGAGAACTTCCCTGCAAGGTTTCCAAGCAGTGGCTGGGGGATTTGAATGTCAACCTATTGGTCAGCATCCAAGCTTTTAACTACTGCTTCACCAGGGCTACAGTTGCCATGATTTGGAATCAACTCAATGGTGACAAGATTGAGAAAGATTAGCCATTTTTACTTTGATTAAAAAAAAAAAAATCCTATCTGTCTTGGCTACTGCTATGTAGAAGTCTTTTTTTCCCTTCAACAAGCCAATAAATGAAAAACATGGCAGAATATTGTGAAAAGATGTCACAAAATCTTATGACAAAATTCAAATTCTGTCTTAACAATTACATGGACATGACACAGAAAACCACTATCACACTGCAGGGAGATCCAGGAGTTACTGCATCATTTGTATAAACATGTATTTCCCAAGACATACTCTCAAATACAATCACTAGGAGGTCTGCTTCTGCAACCAGGCAAGGAGTGGAGAGCTAGGCATGCACAAATGAGGAGAGGCTACAGTAATGAACACAAAATGTCACCACACAAAGGTCACACAGCTCTGCCATCAAATAGCTTTACAACCTTAAGTGAGACAGTGTCTCGAGTCTTGAGTCCTTATCTGTAAAGTGATGTCCTTCTTATATAACACAGCACATCATGATAATGGAGGTGGGAGATTAAGCTGACCAAATCACAGAAGTTATAAGAAAGCCTTTATGTGTGAATTTCAACTTTTCTTTAACTCTAGTTCCCTTATCCCTATTTTTTGTTTCCTCTCTATTAAGTAGATTCTTACCACACCCAAGTATACCATAGATCGGTGAAAAAGAAATATAGCTGGACTTTGGGCAAGTGTAAGGAAATGACATGTAATTTGCAGTAACTGCATGAAATTTGAATGTTCTCTAATGACAGGAGAGATGTATTGCACATGTGATTATCATCTGTCACATGTGCTACAGCATAAAAATGGCAAGATCAACACAGGTCTAAACAACAGACAAGAAAATCTAGATTTATATACTGTTACTGTTAAGAAAGCAAGCTAGTCTCAAATGGTAAAGGAAGTTCTTCCCAACTGCTGCTATGAAAACCACATGCCCACCTTACCCATCTAACTGCAAGATGAGAGCATGCAATTGCTTCTACTTTAATATAGTCAGACATGAATCCTAACAATAGTACATGGTATCTAAGATCTTGTTTTATTTTGTCCATTAAGTAGGAAACGGGTCATTTCTTTATTTGAATTTATCAAGATTCTTTAGGATATAGTTACACTTTATTTTGTTTAGTGAATCATACCACTGACAGTAAGTCTAATCCTCAAAAATAAACTTCATAGCTAATATATAATTCAGCTAGATGTGAACTCCACTCAGTAAGATCAGTAGACCCCCACTGTACTGTAAAATACAATGCTTGGCTTAAGCATCTGTGTTGGTTTAAAAAAAGTAGTATTTTCTTCAAAGTGTATTTTAAAAACTGTTTGTCAGAGTTCATATGCCCAAATAAAGATAGTTCTTCAAAAAAAAGAAGTCAGGAAGCTTGCAACAATTAGGTCTCCTCAGCAAATGTTCTGCTGTTAACCCATTATTTTCATTGTTTTAGTATGTCATCCATAAATCTATGAAAGACAGAGCTTCTTGGGTTTCTTTTTCCAGGGCTTAAGGTATTGACAGCAATTGTTTATATAACATACAGATTTCAACGGCACATTAAGGGCATGGCTTTTGTAACTACAAAGCTTCACCATTACTAACAGTATCTAGCTTTCAGAGTAATGCTGAGTAGCTCCATTACATACTGCTTAATATTAAATAAAAATATTGGTTTTTTCTAAAATGAAGGCCTGCTTTGAAAATTATTAGACAAGCAAGAATGATTAGAGAAGTTCAGTAACAGCAAATTACGATTTACTACATTTAGTGTTTAGTACATATTAAAAAACATTTATAAACATAAATGGATCTGCAATACTACTTTCAATGACTTTTTTAATAGATGCATCATCTAAAACAAGTCCCTGGCTGAATAAGAAATTTTTTTTTTGTTTGATTATTCATTTCTAGACCTAGATGTTCAGGTCTGCATAAGGAGAAGCTATGCAAAGGGAAGACATTAATCTTAGATTGGAAAAGACGTCAGTGGAGTTAGAATCATAATCTTCAAGAATCAGTGTAGCTCAACAGAAATATAAAAAACAAAATTACTTCTTCAGTCTAGTCATGGTCAATGATAAAGCACAGCAGTGATTTCTTAGGATAAAGAAACCTATTTACATGTTCTTATTGACTGAAAGAAATAGCTCCACGTTGGAAATTTTAAAAAATGGAGAAAAGAAAAACTGTACTTCAAAGTAAAAGATGTATGTAGCTAACTCTGGACACCATGGTGGTGTAGTAGTTAAATGGTATGGTTGCTAATGAAAAAAAAAGGTCAAAACTTTGAATCTGTCAGGTGCTTCCTGGAAACCATAGTTCTTCTTTGTCCCACAGGGTCACTGAGTTGGAATCACCTTGATAGCCACAGGTTTTTTGGTTTTAGGTAGCTAAATTCATTGAAGGATATGCTATTTCAAATCCAAATTCGACGTATTCAACCTGAATCTTAAACATGCCTTAATCAAGGACCTTCCTATATACTGTTCAAACCTACCATAGTAGTCGCAAGAACACAGGGGCCACATATTGACAATTGTGTGTTAATAACCTGGAGCACCTCCGATGTCCTACCCTAATGGTTTCTGGAAAGCTTGTTCTTCCCCACAGTTACCAGCTGACAACATCCGTGTACTGCATCTCCTAAAGTCCCTTCTGCAGTGCCAGTACGACATCCTCACGGCAATTTTACCTAAGAAGATGAGCAGTAGGAGAGTGATGAAGCAGAAGTGAATGTGCTAAGTGTAGGGTGCAGATACTCAAACGATTAGGTCTTTAAATAGAGTTTATTGTCCTGGCTACTCCTTGATTCAGTTTGCTAGCTTTTATCTACCTACCTACCTACCTACCTAATCTAGTCCATCTATCATTTATTTTGAGGGGTATTTCTTTTTTGTATCTGTATTTGGAAGGGATCTTAGTCTGCAGTTTTCTTAGGGTATCTTTGTCTCACTTTGGTAGCAGGGTATTCCTAGTTTGCTATTATTGGACATATTACTAATTACCTTATGGATATTAAATATAGTGCTCTCATCTATCAGCACAGGCTTAACTTCCTACACTTCACTTTATTCTGTTTCCTTTACATTTCTCCTTTCCCATAGACACACTTTCATTTACATTCAAAATTATCCAGATTAGCCACATAGCAGCATGAACCTACACGTTAATGGCAGTGTCTCCCCACTCATAGATCTAGAACCTCTATCTTCTGGGGGTGGGGGGAAGTTCCTTGATCTTTGTAATTGTCTCTTCCGGCCTTAACACCATGTCCCAGCTTGTCCATTTCCAAAGGCAGCAGTGGGTGCCAGCACCTATGGGTATTTATTTCCATACTGGTTTCCTGCCAGGGCTCTGTCAATTGTAGCCAGGGTGGCACTTGCTGTAGACACAACAAGAACAGAAAGGACAGAGGTGGCTGCAACTGTGGGTGGAATGAACTGTTCACCTTCCCTCTTTGTCTGTAGTAACACAAGCCCACTTGAGGTGGGAGCATTAAATGGCTACAGACAGAAGATTCTGTTTCCCATCATGTAAAAGAGGGAAGGAAGACGGAGGGAGAACCAGTACTGGGGAAGATGTATTTAAGGGATAGAGAAACATGTGTGTGGCAGGCCTGCTCCCCATCTGAACATTTCACAAATCTTTCTTTACACAGCAGGCATATTATGTTCCAAAGAGAGACAAGATCCAATGCTGAAGTCTTGCCTTTGAAGATGTCCCCGATATCTTTGTGTCCCTCTGTTAAAGAAACAAAGATGGTGACTAACTATGAACAGAGCTATGGACTGCACTGTGTCACCCCAAAAATGTGTGTAGCAATTTGGCTAGGCCACGATTCCCCGTACTGTCTGATATTTCTATATGTGGTAAATCCTACCTCTATCATGAGAGGATGGGCAGTGGTTGTACTGGTGAGGCAGGACTCATCCTATAAGACCGCATGGTGCCTTGAGGCAGCCTCACTGGATACAAAGGGAAGGGAAGCAAGCTCAGAGTTGGAGACCTCATACCACCAAGAGGCAGTGCCCTGAGCAGTCCACATCCTTGGAGCCAGGGTCCCTGTGCCTCAGAACCTCCCAACCCAGAAGAAGACTGACAACAAGGACCTTTCTCAGGGTCAACAGAGAAAGACCACCCCTGGAGCCGATGTCCTCAATTTAGACTTACACTTACTTTTCTATGAGAAAAGAAATTTCTCCTTGTTAAAGTCATCCAGTTGTGATATTTCTGTTTTAGCATCACTAGATGACTAAGACCTATGGTAATGGGGATGAAAGTAGACAAAAAGAAGAAGAAAGAAAAACCAGAAAATAAACAAAAAGCAGACTTCTGGTGGTTAGCCCTCCAGTAAATGAACAGCACTTGGTTTTCAGGCATTATCTACCTATACAATCCACATTCTTACATGTGTACCATCTTAGTTTCCTGTGTGCTGCTGTAACAGAAATTCCACAATTAGGTGGCTTTAGAGAACAAGAATTTGTTTCCTCATATTTCTTTTTGGAGGTTAAAACTCCAAAATAAAGCTTCAGCCATGCTGATTCATTCTTTGTGGGTGGTCCCGGGTGTTGTTGGTTCCTTGGCAATCAAGGCATCTGTCTGTCTCCAGTATGTGCTTGTGTCTGTCCTGTTCTTTATGTAACTCGGAAATGATTAGGCTTAGGAGCCACCCTACACTAGTATAACTTCAACTGAATGAAAGACTACATTAAATTGCATTGTGGAAAGTGATTACATTACACCATATTGCACTCACAGGTATATGGGTTAAGATTACAACAAATATTTTGGGGGAACACAAATTGAATTTGTAACAAGTACTCTTAGTCTGCACTGAGTAATAAAAGGATATTGTTAATGTGGAATTATGTTCAAGTCTCAATTATCCATGCATGGTTACAAAGAGGATAAAATGACAACGAATTGACTAGCACCAGCCAGTCAGGTACTGTTCTGGTATGAAGACCACACAGCTCTTGTCTTAGAGGGCAGTCATGAGTACATTACGATTCCCTGATGTGGAAACAGAGCCTCTAAAAACTTAAAGACTTTATCCAGTGCCTCACAGCCAATAAATGCTAAAGTACAAATGCTAGGCCCGGCTTTTCTAATTTCACATGAATTCCTTAATATTCCAAAGCCTTACTTTAGCATGCAGGCTCAATCACTCTTCTGCCAGGTTCAGTCGCACTTCAGCCAGAACTGCTGGTGAAAAATTAAGACGGATTTTGTCCTCTTCCATACTCTATACCAGAAACCCTGTGGCATAGTGGTTAAGTGCTATATCTGCCAACCAGAAAGGCTGGCTGGAAACTCTATTAAGCAGTTTTACTACGTTCTGTAGGGTCACTATGAGTCAGAATGAACTCAACAGCAGTGGTTTTTTTTTTTTTTTTTTTTTTTTTTGGCTTGGTTCTCTGTACCTAGAGAAATTTAAAATTTATTGAACACTAGAAAACAAGATGATGTAATGAAGGTCCATGAGAGGATACAACTGCACATCTTCACGGGCTTGGCTGGTCACAGAGACGAGGAAACTGGGCTTCAGTGGGTATCACCGGGTGCGTGGGACCCATGGCAAACCAAGGCACACCTGCCCTGTTCTCCCTCAAGATCCAAGAGCACAGGGTATAGAGACATTCCTTTTTTAAGAACTATAAACTAGTGAATATTTAGCCCTTTTTATGTGTTTTTTTTTTAATTTACACATTTGTTTCTTTTCTATTCTATCTCTTCCACTGATGTAATACAGTTCAACTGTAGAAGGTACCCACACTACAGAAGATGAACATGTGTACGCACACATATACCATGCATATAAATGAACACTACGCCGTTTTCATGTGTATCAGCTCTCTCACTTTATCTAACACACTTAAACACCTGGCTCCTCACTCATCTGAAACAGAACATCTTCATTTTCTATGTCATTCAAAGAACAATTAGGATTTCTTTCATTTTCCACTGCTTATAGACTCTATGCTTTTTGCTGTCATACCTCACTCTTTTCCTCCACAGTACCAGTTTTTTATTATAAGCGATTTCTGTGTCTTATCAAAATTATTTAAATCAAAAAAAAAGAAGACAAAAATCCTACTTTTTTTGTGTTTAGCATCTCGCACACTGACTTACACTCACTGGTCTCATGGAACTCCTACAAAAACTATAAAAATGGATGGGAATGTCCACATTTTATAGGTAAGGACACTGGCTTAGGAAAAAAAGCTTAAGTGGTGGAGGCTGGATTTGAATTCTAGTTTGACCAATTCTAAAGCCTATAACTGAATCAGACAAACATGTTAAGTGATTCTTTTAGTCATTTAGATTCTGAGATCAAGATTTATCTTTATCTGTCAACCTGAAAAGGTTTTATTTAACTCACTGGTTTCACCTAAATCATAAAGCAGTGATCAATTGTTTCTCGCTCTGTGATCACTTGGTACCTTTATATGCTTGGTCGCTGATTATCTTTTATCTTTTCCTGACTACAGATGAAGTGTGTGCCCCAACAATATAAACATGTCTGTAACTCTAATTCTGAAGCACGTTTAAAAATTGAGTGACTGTGTTGCCAGTTCAACTATGAGTTTACAAAGTGCATCTCTCATTATCTAGCTAGTATTTTGATGTTAACACAGGCAAATAACAATTAACATGCTTTTTAGCACCTACATGGGTTTCTCACCTTCCTTATACTCAGTGATTATTAACTATTTAAGCATTGTGAAAGGTCTACGATAAATATAAAGGCAGATTCATTCTCAGTAGGCATTTATAAACTAGGCAAGTCATGGTTTCATAATTTATGAGGCTCTCTGGATCACACACGTTATGAATTACAGGCTTAGACTCACAACTGGCCCTTCGAAAGTTCTGATGAAATAGGAAGTTGTTTCATCTATTTGATAACCCAGTGTTCCAGAGAGGCCCCATTTGTTATTCCCTTGCCCCCCAATTTGCAGCATCCCAGTAAACAACTTCCTCAATGTGACAATCAGGGGCAATTCAATTTAAAAGCCAGAGTGTAAACTTTTATTCCATGTAGACTTTTTATAGCTTGTTGATACTGTTTATTCTCTCTTGATCTGATTTTGGCAAATAAAGATGAAAGAATAAGTCTCGTGTTTTTCTTTAAAAAAAAATTTGAAGCTTTATGTGTTACACACTCGTGATATACCAAAAAACATTCCTATTGTCTTATTTGACTTTATATTCAAGAGTTCTTCACTGTATATAAATGAGATAATATCCATTCTCTACAACTGGTCAATAGAGAGTGTACCTAGCCTCCCCCGCGCCCCTCATTTTTCAAGAGCTTCATCAGAGAGAAGGAAGGAAAACAAAAGTCACTCTTGAAGTTCCAAACATTTTACTTCACAACTCCTTGAAATTTTCATCTTAAAAGGGAAGCAGCAGGTGAAAGACAAGAAAAACTAAAAATGCTGTGAAAAAAAAGATTACACAAAACAAGTTAAAATTAGTAGAATAAAGATTTAGGAAAAAGTTTACCCAGAGAACAGACATCCATCTACATAATGGGAGCACTAAGAATAGAGGACACTTTCAAGTGTAAGCACCACAATTTAAGGTCAAAGGGAATTCTCCTCATTGAAAAAAACAAAGGCTTGGCAATTAGAAAGCCTTTATATATCAGAGATATTTCCAGGATAAAATTTATATGAATGATACATGTAACAAGGCTGCAGGGTAACAGATTCAACCCAAGTTTTTCCTCCATGCTTACACAAAATTCTATGACTCCTATGATATGATTCTCCATTCCATAAATATATGTAGATCATTTTAATTTTCGATAAGGGAAGAAGGTAAGAATCTTTCCAGTATTTTGTGATTGTCCTGCATTTTGTGATTTTTCCAATGCTGTAAATCCTAATGTCATCCTGTAATTAATAGAGTGGATTAGGTTAAAGAGGATGAGGGTGGGACTGTAACACCCTTCCTAAAGTCACCTCCCTGCTCCCATATAAAGGGAGCTTCACTGGAGTGTGGCTTGCACCACCTTTTATCCCACAAGCGACGAAAGGGATGTAAGCCATGTTGGGGACCCTTACACCATCAAGAAAGCAGCACCAGCAAAGTGTGTCACCATCTGGATTTATGCTGAGATGCTGTGAAACCAAAGAAAGACTGATGCAACACAAGGACTTTTCTCGACAGCCAAGAAAGAGGGAAAGCTTTTCCCTAGAATGGACACCCTCAATTTGGACTTACAGCCTACTAGACTGTGCAAGAATAAACTTTTCTTTGTTAAAACCATCCACTGTGGTATTTCTTTTAGACCAGTAAAAGATGATGAGAACAAACCATATACGTATATACACACATATAGATATGTATGAGATACTCATCTGCAAAGTATTTAATGACAAAATAACAAATGAAGGAATGTATAACTAAGAGCTTTTCAAGGGTAATGACCAAATAAAAATGTGAGGCCGTTTGCACAGATGGAGCCACATCTAACAGAGAACCAGAGGAGGGACTGCCCACTGAAGGGCTATTCAGACTGAGGACACACCAGCAGCTGCTGAATTGCTGACGGCCCACATCATCTCCTCTCAGGTATCTCAGTGTGCTCCGTGAGCTTGGGTAAATCAAAAAAAACACTATGAAAAGAGGGCACTAAAACTTTTTGGATAGTTGTAGCTCTACAAAATCTGAAATGAAAAGGAGAATGACTTTGAAAGCCTGTTCGACTCACAACACAGTTGTACCCTGAGGGAATATTCTAGTCAGTTTTCAGATTCAGAGCTGGATGGAAAATATTTTGGCTAAGCATCTACAAATCCATTAAAAAACAAAAACAAAAACAAAAACTTTATAACCTATACTACTACTTCTAAGAACTTACCCTCAGTAAATGGTAAGTAGAGAAAAAAGGTTTATGCACAAAAATGTTTACTGCAGTGCTATTTATAATATTGAAAATATAATGATCAATAGGTATCTGAGAAAAAAGGGAGCCAAAGCCAAGCCAAGTGCTGTCGAGTCGGATCCGACTCATGGCGACCCTAGGGGCCAGAGTAGAACTGACCCCCAGAGTATTCAAGGAGCGCCTGAGCAAAATTCAGTATACCTAAAGTAACATTACACAGTTTGTGACAGAATAATGTGCGAGGTTACTGATCTATGTGTCCTTTTCCTCACTGCTCTGCTCCCTTCCCCTATGTCTTCAGGCAACAGGGTGTCAGATAGGCAGAGGCAGATATAACCTGGACTCCTGAAAAATTTTGGTAGTCTGCACTCTAAAGAAAATTGGGGCAAATGTTCCTGCGGTGGGGAAGGGAGACCGAAGCATGTCTTTGAGAGCTGGGGGATGACGGCAGCATAAAAAGGATCTTGCCAAGCCAAGAACAGGATGAATGTACGTGAATGGGTGGCCAGCCAAAAGAAATGGCTTTATGGGGTGAAGAGTAGTCCTAAGCAGGCAGAGGAGTCCTGGTAGCTCCTGGTAGCACAGAGGTTAAGAGCTGAGGCTGCTAACCAAAAGCTCAGTAGTTCAAATCCACCAGTCACTCCTTGTAAACTTGATAGGGCAGCATGTTATCTAGTTATCTGGTGCTGCTGTAAAAGAAATACCACAAGTGGGTGACTTGAACAAACAAAAGTTTATTTTCTCACAGTCCAGGAGGTTAGAAGTCCAAATTCATGACGCAGGCCCAAGTGAAGGCTTTGTCTTTCAGTTCTTGCAAAAGGTCTTTGTCAGAAATCTTTCTAGGAGTTTCTTACCACAGGGACACCAGGGACACCAGGGACACCAGGGACACCAGGTCCAGAGTATGTGCTGTACTCCCAGCTCTTTTTTCTTCATTCTCTACTCACTTCCAGCTTCTGTATCTCAAAAGAGACTGACTCAAGGTTCAACCCAATCCTGTAGACTTCTCCTGCCTCATTAACACAAGTGCCTCTAAACCTACCTCCGTAACATCACGGAGGTGACAACAGCACGGATGAATCAGATCACAAACTGGAAGACAGCCACGCAGCACTGGGAATCATGGCCTAGGCGAGTTGACACGTATTTTGAGAGGAACACAATTCAGTCCATGACAGGTAGCTCTACTCTGTCCTGTAGGGTTGCTAAGAGTGGGAAATGACTCAGTGCCAGCAGGTTTTTAGTAAGCAGGCAGAGTTCCAAGCTCCAGAGGTGTTAATGCTGAGGGGCCTTTATGCCCAATAGAGCACTAAAGCAGGAGGTTCACTGCATTTCTAAGGATCACAGTGGCTTCTATAATAGGCACCTTAGTGGTTGAGAACTGCAGGACCTCCACAGTTCTCCCTCCTCTGAGAGGATAAGGGGTCTTGGTGGTGCAAATGGCTAAGCATGAGGCTGCTACACAAAAAGCCGTCCATTCACACTCACTCAGCTGCTCAGCAGGAGGAAGACCTAACAATACACCACTATAAAGACTGAAGCCAAGGGAACCCTAGGGGGAAGTTTTCCTCCATCATGCGGAGCACTGTGACGTGGAATCAACTCCAGGGCACCTAATGGAACAGCAGAACCCTGACAGTACAGAGTGTCAGACTTAAAAGGAATAACATGGAAGTCTCTTACACACAGATGTGTTGTAGATTAAGAATCACACAAACAACTTAACCATTAAAATGGCATGAGTGCCATTTTATGTCAGGAGTGTCTATAACACAAGACTTTGGGAAAAAAGAACACAAACATATATGAAATTGTGGTATTATTTATGTATGTTGTTGTTTTAAGCACAAAGGAAAAACTGCCTATGAAGAAATGTATCAGAATGCCAACAGCTGCTGTTTTTTCTTTTTAAGGGACATAGGAAGATGAGATATTCTTTCTTTTTTTTCAAAATATAGTTATATTACTTTTAGAATGCAGAGAACTCAAACATGTTATTGAATATTCTTTCCTTTAAAGAAGAAGGATCAAGCCTCAATTTAGTTGCTTTTCAGTTCTGTGCACTTTAGCTGATTATTTCTATGATCCCTGAATTTCGTTCAATTTCTAGGTGATATGGAAATCCTGGTAGCATAGTGGTTAAGTGCTGTGACTGATAACCAAAATACTGGCAGTCTGAATCTCCCAGGCACTCCCTGGAAATGCTATGGGGGCAGTTCTGTTCTTTCCAATAAGGTTACTGTAAGTTAGAATTGACCAGTTGGCAGTGGGGGCTTGAGTTTTCATAGGAGTCATAGTTTAGGGATTGGTTTATTGGCTTTTAAGTAAGTACACTGAAATCAGAAGCATTAGGAGAAGAAAATCATTTTTTAGAAGTCTTATTTTAACTTTCAACTATACAAAACAACTAGGATTTGCTGCTAGTAACAAACCTAAATTTAATTTACCTTTTCTTAAAGAAATGAATTAACTGTCTGAATAACTGACTTGAATATTAGATACATATAACAACTGAAAGGAAAATCTCTGAAAACACCCCTTTAGACAAGCAGAAATGTATGGTATGTTTCCAAAATTAGCCTATCATTTTAGTCAAATCAGTGTTCTCATTAACACAGCTATAATGTGATGAATTCAGGAGATACAAGGAGTTTACTTTGTGTTACTGTCAGGAGAAAAGGAAAGTCAAGAAAAGGGTGTTTCTCCTTTTAATTTTGGAAAAGCAGCATAGCATGGTGGTTAAGTGTTTATAAAGACAGATAAGCTGGATTCCTGTCGTGGATTTCTCACCAGTTCTGTAAGCAGCTATAAATGCTCTACAGTTCTCAGACCTCATATTTTCCCTCCCTTCTGTAACATGGGGATAACAAGAATACTGCGAGGATTAAGTACTTTAGGTAAAGTACTCAGGCACAGAGTGCGCACCAGCATATGACTGCTATTATTGAACAGGAAAAGCTCCCCAAAAGGCAGTCTTTCCTTCATTATGTGAGAACAGCCATACTACAGGGTGACTCACTAAAAAAATCACTTTTCCTTTAGAAATTTCAGTTGTTTTCCTATAGGGTAAATGACTGCCTGAGAAGAAAAGACACTCAGTTATAAACTTGTTCCTCTCTTTTGGGCTACAATACTTAAGAATCCAGTGAATCAAGAAAAAAAACGTTAAATGACAAATTAAGCAGATCTAGGGTTCTATAACTTAAATCATCTAGTTAACCAAAGTTCAACAATGCATTCACAGACTAATAATCATTAAAAAAGATATCTAAGAGCTAAATTTAATGTGATTTCAAAAATTGTTATTTAAAAAAAAAAGAAAATTACCATATTGTTATTTTTGCATGAGTCAGATTTCGTCAGCTTCCTGTTTCAAGACCAAAAACCAAACCAAACTCATTGCCATGGAGTCAACACTGACTCACAGCAACCCTACAGGACAGAGCAGAACTGCCCATTAGAGTTTCCACGGAGAACCTGGCAGACTGAAACTGCTGACCTTTTGGTTAGCAGGTGGAGCACTGAAGCACTGTGCTACCAGGGTTTTTCAATAGTTAAATGATAAAATTTTGCCCCTGTATTTTACTTAAGCATTGTAGTAAATGTTTTCTTATGATTTATCTAGGATCAGTTTATTCATCCAAGTTAGGGGTTAAAATTGAAATGGTTATAAGGGGAAAGCAGATGAAACAGAAGCGCAAAGCCAGCAGGATGGGACAGGGTAAGCCTGCTGATGAGTGACAACCGACTCTTGGTCTCAGCATGAAGGAACACAAAGTGGTGGCAAAGGCACTGACTTGGAACCATGTGTCCCATCAAAAGAAGGAGGCATTCTAGACAAGCAAGAACTCAGATCCAGTAGCGCTGCCACCGCCATCGGCTGCCTTGGAGTCAGTTCCAATGCTTGGCAACCTCATATATGTCAGTGCAGAACAATGCCTCATACGGTTTCCAATGGCTGATTTTTTGTAAGTTGATCACCTGGCTTTTCCCCTGAGGTGCCACTGGCTGGACTCTTTGGGTTACCAGCCAAGCACCCAAACCACCTGCATCATTCAGGGTCTCTCAATAATGCCTGAGGGTCAGGTCCCCTCCATCTTCCTTGCAGGAACCGGAAATAAAGCCATTTTTAAGAGACTTATTTGTAATGTAATTAACTAATTCAATTAACAATGAAGCATGTAGGGGCCGAACATAAATACATAAAGTTAATAAAATAAAAACCCCACGCTGCTGAGTTTTTCCAGACTCACACGAACCTACAGGACAGAGTTTAGAACTGTTCCATAGAGTTTCCAAGGAGCACCTGGTGGACTGGAACTGCCAAATTTTTGGTTAACACACATAGCACTTAACCACCAGAGTTTTCTGAAACATTTATAGTAAGTTTATATAAACTAACCCTACGTTTTCGCCACTTAGTACTACATAGAGTTCCGTTGCATACTTTAAAGTTTTGTTTTGTTTTCACGCCAATGACTTAGATTTTGAATAAATTAAACATTAAGGTGAGATTAGCTTGCACTCCTTAGGTCATTTTGTACACATCCACCTTTGGGCCTTTGGGAGCTGAAGAACAGAGGCCACAGCACATGCCACCTAAAACTCCTCAAGACTTGGCTTCCTGACACAAGGGAGGAGCCACTAAGAGCAATCAAAAGAGTGTAGCTCAAATTAAGAAACAAAGGTGAGACGGCTGAGGAAGTGAGAGAGAGGAAAGGCATATGAGGAAACACATTATGCTTTTTCTTTATTATCATGGCTACCTAAAAGCACCATCTAGCAAGAGACTGAACCTTTAAAAGCATGGCAGAAACTTTTCCATTGCAGCACTGCATGCATGTGTTATGATATGTATCAAGCGGCACAAAGGGAAGCAGCTCTGAGACTACACCTGTGTTTCCTATCTGCTGCAGCCCTGGTTTGCCTATCCGTGATAAGCCCCTTATGAGCTAAGCTGTGCTTTTTACTCTAATCCTTTCCCACATATCTGAACCTGCTGTGGGATCTTTTTAAACTGCTATTAGCAGTGACTAAAACTTCTAATCCCCTGCTATGCCTTTATTATTAACACATACAATTATCATGCTGTAGCATTAAAGAACTGTGAAAAACTTTAGCTTATTTCTAAATCTCACCCTTTTAAAGACTAATAGTAAGATTTTCACAGAAATACTATTTAAATCATTTTTGTCTGTATTTTCACTGTAAATTGCTTTAGCTATAAGGTTAATTGACATCTCTTACAAGGTATGAAAAACTTCAAAGTACCTGGAATGAATTCATTACTAATGCAACTACTTCATATATGAAAATAATCTTTCTTTGGTTCATTAAAAATGAGGGCGGATTTTCATCCCATTCTTGTAAGAAAAATATAAACCATTATGACGATTAATATGATGGTTGGATACAGAATGGAGGTCATCTGACTCCATGGTAATTTTTAAATCAAATATCACAAGTATCTTTTCTCTAATCAAACTCAAGAAACAATACTGAATATTCCAAACACTGAAGACTATGAAGATACTCAAGTTCCCCACTATCAACATATAATGGATTCTGAGACGGAGACTGATGGTACTCTGTTGTTATTAGGTGTCTATCAAGTCAATTCAAATTCACAGCAACCACATGTGACACAGCAGAACTGCCCTCTATTAGGTATCCAGTGCTGCTACAAGAGCAATAACACAAAGTGGATGACTTCAACAAATAACAGTTTATTCTCTCACAGGCAGGCTTGCTGCCTAAATTCAGGGCATCAGCTCCAAGGAAAGGCTTTCTGTCTCTCAGTTCTGGAGGAAGGTCCTTGTCATAAATAATTCCCTTGGTCTAGGAGCTTCTTCACATAGGAACCCTGGGTCTAAAGAATGTACTGTGCTCCCAGCATTATGTCTCTCTGCTGGTTTCTTTTATGTCTCAAAAGAGATTGGCTCAAGACACAATTTAATCTTATAGACTGAGTCCTGCCTCACTGCTCTCATTTCATCAACATCATAAAGGCAGGATTTACAACACAAAGGAAAATCACATCAGGTGATAAAATGGTGAACTATCATACAATACGGCAAGTCATGACCTAGCCAAGTTGACAGATATTTTGAGGGGCACACATTT
The DNA here is from genome assembly GCA_028571685.1 of Heterohyrax brucei. Lineage (NCBI taxonomy): Eukaryota > Metazoa > Chordata > Mammalia > Hyracoidea > Procaviidae > Heterohyrax > Heterohyrax brucei. The sequence continues at coordinate 8,065,522 of CM053143.1, forward strand.
CAATGCATGACATGCCCTGCACAGTTTCCTTGATCATAATCTTCACAGAAGCAGATTGACAGGCCTTTTGCTCATCGAGTGGCTAAGCCAAGCCAAGTGCCGTCAAGTCTGATTCAAAAAACCAACCTGTGGTTAGGAGCCCAGCACTTAACTATTATGCCACTGAGGCTGGGGGACTGGTAAGCAGCAGATTGATGACACTTGACCATTTAACAATTACCCACCCAAACCACAAAACTCGCTGTTATCTAGTCAGTTCTGACTCGGTGGCTAAGAGCTACAACTGCTAACCAAAGAGGGTGGCAGTTCAAATCCACCAGCCACTCCTTGGGGCAGTTCTACTTTGTCCTACAGGGTCAACTAGGCACTGGAATCAACTTGATGACAACAGCATTTTACCAATCCCCTAGTCTCTATTACTTTATCTCAAGTTCAATTATTTTTCCTTAGTTTCTGTAACACTAAAAGGGAACTACTCAACAAAGAAAGAGCCTAAAACCTTTATTTCAGCTCAGACTCAGGCTCTCTCATTTATACAAGGACTCGGGTAGTAGGGGGTACCCCAGTTTCACCCAGTGGAATTATACTGGTTGCTGTGTTCCCCACTAACATCTACCCTGACTGGTATGCTTTTTGGTCACCAAGATTTTACTAGGTTGGTTCTTTTCAATCTTGTAAGTTTGAAGTGGGGTGGGGTAAAGCCCATATATCTCATGTTTGAAAACAATTTCAACCTAAAAATTCCTATAAATGAGAAACAATCGCTCCTCAAATTTCTTTAAAGATATATAAGAAAAGTTAAAGTCAGATTAGAGAGCAAAAGGCACTGGGTGACATACAGCATACCTACAGTTGATTACAACTTATGGCAATTCTGTAAGACAGAGTAGAACTGCCCATAGTTTTTAACACTGTGATCTTTATGGAAGCAAACTGCAAGCTCTTTTCTCCCATAGAGCAACTAATGAGGCTTAAACTTGGTTAGCTGTGGCATAACAACTGGGCCACCAGGGCTCCTTGACATAGACTCATGAACATATAAATACATACTCCTAAAAAAGAGCAAAGGAAAGAAAATTTGGAGGTTAAATTAGGCTGCTCTACAGAAAGACAGGTGGCAGGGTGACACTTGGTTCAGTGACAAAACCTTTAACAGGGTGGCTGAATTACTGTTTGCTGAGCCCCAAGGATGACAGGCAGTACTAAAGTTGACAATTCCTGATACAGCTCGAAATTAATTGCTGAATGCCAACTGAGACCTAAGAGATCTAGGGAAAGGATGACAGATCTCTGCTTTATTCAAAACCATGTGAAGAATAGTCTGAAACCTTATTTTTTTCCCCTAAGGCTGCCTGTGTTCCACAAGGAAAAAGAACTTTCCTGCAAATTCTTCCTTAAAGTAATAGAAATGCCTATCTGTAGGTTTATCTCTTCAAAAATACTAACAACTACAGTCTTTTTAAACTTCCTGGAAACACTCAAAATTTACTCTGCACAAATTATTATTAGAACTACTAAAAGACAAACCACCCAATCATAAAATGCTCAAAAGACCTGAACAGACAGCTTACCAAAGACAATACTGAAATGGCCAACACGTACACGAAAAGATGCTTAACATCAGCCAATACAGGGAAATGGAAATCAAACTATAGTTCAATATCATCTCACCCCAGTTAGAATGACAATAATTTAAAAAAAGAAAGAAAAGCAACAAGTACTGAAGTAGTTTTGGAGAAACTGGAAGCCTCATCCACTGCTTGTGGGAATGTAAAATGGTGCAGGCACCGTGGAAAACAGTCTGAAAGTTCCCAAAGTGCTTAACACAGAATTACCATATGACCCAGCAATCCCAATCCTAGGTACATACCGAGAAGAAATGAAGACAAATACATAAACAGAAACCTGTACACTGACATTCACTTTAGCACTCTTCACAATAGCCAAAAAGTAAAAACCACCAAAATGTCCAACAGATGAATGGATAAACACAATGTAGTATGTACACAGAATGAATTATTCTGCAGCCATAAAGAGAAATGAAGTTTGAAGGCGTACCATAACGTGGATGAACCTTGAAAGCTTTACGGTGAGTGAAGTAAGTTGGGTACAAAAGGACCAGCATTGTAGGACCTCACTTACACAGAATATACAATACACAGAAGATTATGAGTAGTAACCAGAGATGAGAGAGAGGAGACAAAGATGAGTTTTTGTTTTTTTGGGGGGGGGGTCACCCAGTTTACATTAACAATGGTAGAAGATTTTAGATGAGGAAAGCAATAAAGCGGTTAGAAAACAAAAAAGTCACCTAAGTCACTGAATTATAAAGTGAAAGTTGTGTAGCCCAATGTTTCCATCATAATAAAAAAAAAAAAAAAGAGGGAAAGAGAGAGTATTATTATAGAACTGCATCTAATAGAGTGAAATACTGGCATTGTAAGTAAGGGAAAAAAATCTAAACCATAAAACATAAAGACTGTATGGCTGGAAAAAGCATGAGTTTGAAGCCAGACACCTGGATTGGAGTTCATACTTCAGTGGGAGCTATGTAAACTACAGTGATTTACTCTGCGTAATTTATAAAATGGAGATGCCCCTGTTGTCCTCAAAGCTCAAGAGACAGCACCCACGGAGCGCCTAGCTCAGTGCTGGGCACCTCATCTCCACTCAGTGTTAGCTGCCGTCACCGTGAGCAGAAAGTGGCCAGCCAGGGTTTGAGTCCACATCTGTCTGTCTCCAAAGCCCATGTCTGTCTTGTGTTATTCCAAGTCAACACTACTACTGTTGCTCAACATGTTTATTAGTACGCAGAAGGTTTATAAATTCTAAAAGCTGGATTATAAAATTCACATTCTCTTGAGGAAGAGCTGGGATAGCACAGATGATCAAGTGATGTACATCCCTGCTAGCTTTGAACCTGACTATGATCGGATTCGACTCGACAGCACTTGGCTTGGCTGGCATGAAACATAAAGAGTGATGAACCCATTAAGCTATCTGGTTCCTTTTAGCATAATTCTAAAGCCATATGGATGGGTAATTCTGTTTACTTTCCACTGATTAGCAAACGATTAAAGACACACCAATTCAAATCAGTTTTCAAATGCACGAAATTTAAGGCTGAGGAAAACTTAGTGTTTTCAAAGCGTGCACCAATGAAGGCTTTTCTTTTCAGTTTTAATTGTTCTTTCCAAAACTTTTAAACATTCAGTAAAATAATCTCAATTTGCTTTGCTTTGTTCTTTGCCTTCAAATACTGTAAATGGCTGGATTCCAGACAGAGTAGTTATCCTCAAATGCCTTCCAATGAGCCCTGCCAGATTCTGTGGTTCAGAAGTAATTTAAAAGCAGAAATGTGTAGCAAATGAGACCTAATGGAAAACACTGAATGCTTTATAGTTAAAAAGATAACTTTTTTTTTCCTCAGACAGAAACAGACAATACACACACATGCACATGGGCATATGAATGCACAGACACACAAACTCATGTAAACAAAACAGAAAATGAATTGCTACGTGTTTCATTTGTCTCCACTATAGACACTAATTGGCAAAATTAAAAAATATATTTGGTAAGTTGTTTTCTTTTTCAATAGAATATGAAATTCATGATGCAACTATTAACCAAACTCAACAATGACACTAAGTCAAAACAGTATTTAGAAGAATTCTACCTTTATTTTACAATTCTGTTGGAAGGGTTTAATGTCCTCAAGTTCACAAAAGCAACTTTCTTATATTAGACAGATTCTATGTATAATGTAGCAGCTGTTTAATAGTAACTTATTAAAGAATAAATGCACATCTGGTTGGTGAAATTTTCATCACTAGTTATTCAAAGCACAGGCTGAGAGGTTCCAGAAGTGGCTCATATATTAGATAAAGGATAATTAGAACCAGGGCTTTCCATACCGGGCTCTCCCTGGATCTGTTGATTCATCCATCCTTCCACATATTCATGAAGTGCTGACTAAATGCCATGTAACTTACTAACCTGTACCTGTTGGCACTGAGTCATTTCCAATTCCTGGTGACCCTAAAAGGACAGAGCAGAACTGCCCCACAGGGTTTGCAAGGAGCACTGGTGGATTTGAACTGCTCACCTTTTGGTTAGCACCCATGCTCTTAACCATTGCGCCAGCAGGGCTCCATTTAATACATACTCACCACATGAATAGCAGAACAAAGGACAAAGTCAGTCCCTGCCTTCATGGAGCTTACGGTCCAGGTTGAAATTAATCAAGGGTTTAAAAACATGATAGGGACGACAAGGGAATGACCCAGTCCGGGCCACTGAAAGGCTGCTTCTCCATCACAACCACTTTAGGAATGACTGGAGTTAGCTACAAGGGAGGTGAGGAGAGTCCTCCAAGCAGAAAGGAATAAGAGCGAGTGCAGGAAAGCAAAAACAGAGCAGAGGGAAGAGAGAGTGAAGCCTACAGAGGGAGACAGCAAAGTAACCTTGATGGGCCCTCAAAGGAATGTCTAGATTTACTCTAACGGCAATGGAAACTATACAAAAGTCTTAAACTGTGCAGGCTCTACCAGCAGCATGCGGGAAGTAGGGGTGATGTGTCCTCACAACAAAGCAGGCTGCTAGGTCAGATAGAAAGCTGTCACCACAGCCCAGAAAAGAAGTGATGGTGGCATTACCTGGGGTACTGTCAATGACAGTGGAAAGTGAGCGGCCATCCCAAAGATACACGGGAGTTACACAGGACATAATGTGCGAGTGAGGGAGACAGAAGTCAAAGACACACAGGACTCTGGCATGGGCAACTCGATAAATGAAAGGATCTTCACTGGAGGCAGAGCACGATGGAAGGAGGAAGGAAAGATGATGTGTTGAGTTTCAGCAGCATGAGCCTAAGATGCTTGCTAGGCAACTGGATCACAAGTTTGGAGCCCTTTGAAAGCTGTGGGCTAGAGATATGGATTTGAGCACCCAGACCTCTGTGGTCCCATATGGCAGCCATTAGCCACATATGGCTGTGGAACACCTCAGATGTGGTTAATGCACACTGAGACGTGCTATAATGTAAAATACACGCTAAGTTTCAAAGACTCTGTGGAAAAGAATGCAAGATCTCACTAATCATTTTTATCCTGATTATAAGTGGAAATGTTATTATCATCTATGGGGTTAAAATAAAATATTAAAATCAGTTTCTTCTCCTTTTTATTTTTACAGTAGACCACTAGAAAATTTAAAGTAATTTATGCGGTTCAGAGTAACTCACGTTATATTTCTATCAGGACACAGCAATACGGACAGTGAGTGAAGTTTAGAAGCGTCAAGAAGAGCACTAATGAGAATCTCATCTCGGACAGAGACGGGGAGTTCAACACTTGGAATGGGTCTGACGAGAAGGGTCTAAAAACATGAGTAAGGTGCTGAAGCTGGATAACGTGGTGCAAGAGAAGGCATGACAAATGACAAATACAGGCCCTGATCAGCACGAAGTGGGAGGCAGAGTCAAAATCTCCGAGGAGGTCAAATAAGCAAAGGACAGAAAAGCACATTCACACAAGAAATTAGGTCAGACAAATAAATGGTCTTTAAAATACTCAGTTTTGAAAAGCTGTAATTATTAATCTTCCTGAATGTTATATTTTTACTACAAAGTTCCAATTCTTATTGCATTGCTTTTCAACCAGCAAATTATTTAAAATCAAAGTTTCTCATCTATGCTTCTTTTATTAACCCGTGTTTCTTACCACCACCCCAAATGGTCCTTCAGTATTATCGGAAATCCTTAGGGGCTACCAGGACTGGAAAAAAATCAAAGAAAAGAGAGGAAGAAGAAAGAGAAAAACAAACAAACAAAAAAAAAACCCCACCTTTGTTCACAAACTACTATTTCTTTCACAGTGATTCAGACACTGCTTCTATGTGATCATGCTTATACATTACTATCAGACTTGTGGCTTTAGGCAGTGTCTAAAATTTCTCAGATTCCATACATCTGTGCCTAACTACATACTGCCATCAAGTCAATTCTGACTCACAGTGACCCTACAGAAGAGCAGAACTGCCCCATAGAGTTTCCAAGGAGTGCCTGGCAGATTTGACCTGCTAACCTTTTGGTGAGCAGACGTAGCACTTAGCCACTACACTACCAGGGTTTCCATATATATATGGTTATATATATGTATACTGTATACATCGATGGTTAGTTTCTCCATAATTCTTTATTCTATTTTCAATAAAACGGTTTAGATGTGGAAGTCTCACCACATACACCAGATGCAAATATAGCTACTGTGAATAAATTAAACATCTGTCCACTGTTTCCCTACTAGTTTTCCCAAAGCATTTATTCCACAAATATTTACTGAGAACTCTAAGCTCCAATAAGGATACAGCTGTGAACAAAACAATCCCTGGCCTCAGTGAGCTTGAAAATGTAGTGGTAGAAAATACAAATAACACTGATTCAGAGGAATCATGATAAATACTAAGTGACCTCAGCGGCAGCAGTGGGCTGCAATGCTTCCAACCGCCAAGCACTGCATTATTAACCCCTTCACACGCATTACCTCATTTGACGCCCCAAACAAACTGTAGTTGACTTCAGTTAGGCCTATTTTTTAAAAAATGAAGGCACAGAAAGAGGAACACATCTCAGGTTACACAGTTTGTCAGTGCCTCAAAGCAGGAGCAGAAGTCCTCTCAGTACCATATACTTCTTTACATGATTTCCCACCCCTGCTGTTTCCAAGGAGCCCTGGTCATGCAACAGTTACGAGCTTAGCTGTGAATCAAAATGTTGGCAGTCCAAATCCACCAGCCACTCCTTGGAAACCGCACAGGGCAGTTCTACTCCGTCCTGTAGGGTCTGTAGGAGTTGTATCAACTCAGCTGGCAATGGGCTGGTATTTCCCAAGAGCAAAAGGCAGAAGACATTTGGGGCTCCTCTCCCCCTCTCCCTCTTCTCAGGGCCTCAGGATAGAATTTCAAAGTGAATGGGTAGGCAAGGCTCAGCTCCTCTCTACCCTCAGGGCAGCCTGCGCCTCAGCCACTCCCCCGGGGTGAATCTGAACAGTCATCGCAGAGTGGCATCTACCATAGTGGTAACCCACACTGTTTGATTTATATCTAATTCATTTTTTTTAGCTGTCAGAGACTTGACTCAGACTCATGGCAACCCTATGCATGTAGAGCAGAACTGTTCCACAGAGTTTTCAAGGCTGTGACCTCTCAGAATCAGATCACCAGGCCTGTCTTCCGACTTCCCCCACGGGTTCCAGCTGTCAGCCTTTTGTCTAGCAGTCAAGTGCTTAACCATTTGCCCCACGGCAGGGAAACAATTACGAGGGGAGGGACTGTAAGTTTATATCCCCTGCATCTGCAAAACTGCCTGGCACAAAGGAGGTGCCAGAAAACACTAGTTCGATGAATAAAAGTGAATTTCCAAATTGAAGAAGTTCATTGTTGTACATGCTATTTTATTTTTTTAGGGACAGGTGGGTTTTAATTCATTTAGCCAGTACATTTAATCACCAATATCAGTATTACAATCTTTTTTTTATTTTAAATTTTCTCTTTTTCTTTTTATTAATTTTTTTATTTAATACGACTGAGTGAAAAGGTACATCCCCATACAAATTTAGATGCCCACATCCATGCAGCCTCCACCGCTCTCCCTGTCCGGCAAATTTCTTATTCTCCCTTGCTTTCCAGTATAGAGCAGAATAAATGTAAACACACTTTCTCAGGGTCATCATTATAAACTCTAATGTTGGCAGATGGTTGTAAACGAAATGATGCCATCAGAGGCTAATGAGGTTAATAGGTCATTTGACTGGATAACAAATAGCTTCCTAATCATGGTGATAAGTGCTTATGTCTATTTGTGAGGGTTTTAATGTCCTATCCTACCACTTTGTGTTTGTCCTCATCCCCTAATTTCATGCTTCTAATATACAAAGATCCAAGAAGTCTCATCCTTGTTTACCGGCCCTACCTAAAGGGTGTAAGCTTGAGAGGCGAGATGCTGTTGTATCTATTTTAACTACTTGAGTGAAGTGACTTTCCATTCTTTCTGCTGTCTTCCGTTTTCAAGCTTTAGGGTTAATTTAAATATTACTCTAATTCTGCTGCATTCAAAGGCGAGCATGTAACAGGTACCAGCCACTAAGGCTGTATATCCCATGCCAAGGAGATTGGATTGGGGGGTTTGGGTGGTAAGAACTATCGATGTGAACAGGAGAGGCACATCTGTGTTGTGTGTTAGATGTTTTACTGTGGTTACTATATATTCAGCAATTTGACGGCATAAACTAAGAGACTATTTCAATATTCTGGGAAAATGTCATGGCCTGAACCAAGCTGTAATTTAGAAGTTGCAATTATAAGATCCGAAAACGTAATTTTATAGATGTTTCCAAACCTTTGAGCTCTTTCCCATTACTGTATTTAGTCTGGGAAACCCTGGTGGCATAGTGGTTAAGAGCTACACCTGCTAACTGAAAGGCTGGCAGTTTGAATCTATCAGGTATTTCTTGGAAACTCTGTGGCATACTTCTACTGTATCTTATCCAAAGTACATAAAAAAAATTAAGTACATAAGCAAGAGGTAAATAACTCCAGAAAGAAAACAGAATAGCTGAACATGTATTGAATTAATTTACTGATTTGTTTGACATAAATGGTAACAACTTCAAAAGGCCTGAAGAAGCCTCCTTACCATTAACCTGTAACCCAATACTAATAAAACAATGGCTCCAGAGTGCCTCACCTTTTGGTGTAGAAAATTTCAGTACACGCTATGCTAAATAAGCCCCCACATTTCTGGTATTAAAAATGTTTTCATTCACAATAGGCTCTTCTTTCTGGTGATCATTTTATTTGGCTGGCTCTCTTTTCCTTTTTTTCCTGGTTTCATGATGTCTCCCTCATACCAGAACCTCAGTTTGAGATACAGCAACTGTCCAGAGACAGTGACATGATTTTGCTTGTTGGAAATACTAGTTAGGTCGGCCAGAAAACAGGCATAAAAAAATAGAAACTGCACTTAGAGAAGAGCACATGGAGAACGTGTCATCGTCTTCAGGGTAAACCCCATAGCATTCCTACAAAAGTCATCCCCAAAGCCCACAGAGATGCTATCTGGCCTGAGAGCCCAGCAAGCCTTCCTAAAGAAAATGATCTTCTGAGAAGGCTCTCTTGGTTACTTGAGAGAAGACTTCATAATGACCACTTTCCTTAGTGCTTACAACCTATTTGATTTTTGTCATTGATGCTGATGCATGGTCTTAGGTAGTTTCAAGGCTTCTATTTCCCATGAGGCAATCTTTCATTATTTGTTAAACTTCTCTGAGTCTCCAGGAAAGTGTAAAATACATGTTTATGGCGTGTCTTGTTAGTATCAAATAAAGTTGTAGTGTGCTGTTCCCAAGGCAATGTTATGAGGCATAGGGAAAACATTTGGAGAAGAAAAGATATACAAACATTAAACTAAGGAAATGTGCAAGCAAGGGTCCTGTTATACAAGTGGCAAAATAAACCAAGAGGCCCCAAATTACAATACTGTTTTCTTTCCTGAAAGACAAGTGTCTTATTGTAAATAAAAACAATGTTTGCTTATTGCTTACAGTGTGAACTAGTATTGTCCTAGATACCTCAACACTCATTATTTCACTGATCCTATAGGCTGGAGTACCAGGTATGATCTATTTAAGGTGAGAATACTGAAGTTGTGAAATATTAAACTGCCCAAAATACAGAACTACAAAGTACAAAAGAATATCTGTTTGAGACTGAAGTAAGTGCCCCTGCCTACTCACTCACATAAAATCATCCATTACTGAATTATACATTACTCTGGATCTCTAGTTCTGAGATTAAAACTAACTAGAACATTCTCTGTAACACAGGAATAAAACTTTTAACTGATACGTATTTGGATAGGAAAGATCAATTATGTAATCTTCTCAAAAAACATAAAAACTAGTACAGTATAAACCCTACTACCATCAAGTGAATTCCAACTCATAGCAACCCCATAAGATACAGTAGAAGTATGCCACGGAGTTTCCAAGGAATGCCTGATAGATTCAAACTGCCAGCCTTTCAGTTAGCAGGTGTAGCTCTTAACCACTACGCCACCAGGGTTTCCCAGACTAATACAGTAATGGAAAAAAGCTCAAAGATTTGGAAACATCTATAAAATTATGTTTTTTGATCTTATAATTGCAACTTCTAAATTACAGCTTGGTTCAGGCCATGACATCTTCTCAGAATATTGAAATGGTCTCTTAGTTTATGCCCTCAAATTGCTGAATATATGGTAACCACAGTAAAACATCTAACACACAACACAGACGTGCCTCTCCTGCGCACACTGATGGTTCTTACCACCTATACCACACAATCCAGTCTCCTTGGCATGAGATATACAGCCTTAGTGGCTGGTACCTGTTACATGCTCGCCTTCAAAGCCTGTCAGCTCAAGGGCCAGAAATGAGGTTTATTAATTCAATAAATATTTGCCAAGAAAAATTAAATTAAGAGCCTTAAGCTTGGCACAAAATATCCCATTGTTCTCTGTATTTCATGTATTTTTTTCCCATCTTGAGAGGAAGAAACTGTATCGTACACATTTCTGAATGCAAAAGGCACCTAATGAGCTCATTTTGCTGCTGTTAAGGGCCATCAAGTTGGTTCAGACGCACAGTGATCCGATGGATAACAGAACAGAAACAATGCCTGGTCCTGCATCATCCTTACAATCCTTGCACCACCCTAACAATTATAGTTATGCTTGAACCCCCTGTTGCAGCCACCTTGTCTGTCTTGTTGAGGATCTTCCTCTTTTTACCTCCACTCAACAAGCATGATTTCCTTTCTCCAGTGACTGATCCCTCTTGATAGCACGTCTAAATTTACACTTCAGATGTACCACATGAAACAAATAATAGAAGGATGAAGTGAGGATATGTTACTCCAAATTAGCAATGCAAATTAAGATGTGAGTTGATGATGTTAGGCTGAGTTTATACTATTTTAAAAAAATTAAGTACATTTAAGCATCAAATAAATGCATATCATTAAACTATTTCAATGAAGAGCAACAATAAAATAATGATTTTTAATGGATGAACAACACTGAACTACCACCTAACTAATATTCAGAAGTTTAAAATAAGCTAATCTTATTGTCAGAAATACTCCAGGCATAAGGATTCTTCTTCCTAGTTTCTCCAGTAGGAGGTAATAATAGCATTCATACCGCACTCCTTAAAGATGAGGTCCGTATACCTCCTGGGCTAAGTAAGCAGTGCCAGGGAATTGAAATCCAAAAGAAAAAGTGCAGCATGTCACCGTAAGTTTACTTTAGGGAGTAGAATATATCAAAATAAAGTTTCTCACACAAAAGTATCAACATGCTTGTAGGCTCTGCACTTAAACATAATGACTATGTTTTTAAGTCTTTGTTTATGCTATCTTTTTTGTACAGAATGCTCTACAATCCAGCTCCATTTCTTTTCCAGATGAATTAACTGTAACTTCAATTCTTGTAGTTTCCAGAAGAAAGCTCTTCTGGGTTTTCTAGGCAACCAAAGTGAACAAACGAAAGCAAAACAGAACAAAAAACCCATTGCTATTGAGTCAATTCTGACTCACAGTGACCCTACAGGGCAGAGTAGAACTGCCCCATAATGTTTCCAAGAAGCACCTGGTGGATTCAAGCTGCCAAGTCTTTGGTCAGCGGCCATAGCTCTTACTATGCCACCAGGGTGTCCTCCCGGGCCACACCACCTCTGAAGTCCAGGGGCACCCGGGGTCAGTGATACCTGGGCACTTCCCTGCACCATCTGAAGTGCCCCTCCAGAAGAAGTGAAAGGAATTCCCCTTCATTTGTCTAAACATCCTCCACACATAATCAGCAAACAATAAGCCAACTGTCTCAAGTTTCAAGGTTCACCATGATAACCTTGGAAACTTACTGACAAACCTCAAAAACAGTATTAAGAACAACATTTGAAATAAAGAGACTTGTCAGAAATCTAAACAGGAAAAGTAAAGTTCAGGCTTTGCAGATCAAATCATGGCTCTACTACCCGACACTAAATTACATAACCTTTTGGAACCCATATTTCCCTGTCTCTAAAATGGGAACAGGGCTAGTACCTACCACACAGGGTTAGGGTAGGCATTAAACAAGTCACACAAGTGGTTACAGAATACCGCAAGTGGTTAGTGTTTGCCAAACTCCATCATTAGTCAATACAAGTAAATAGCACAAACGTGGTGAATTAAAACTTTTTATATATTGTACTTACCGAACACAGGAAGCCATTGTTTATGTGATGGTGAAAAGTATGCTTTTTATATATCTGAGATAATTTCAAAGCACTTCAAAATAATTTAATGGGCTTAAAGTGTGGTGAAAATGAAAATTGCTGTAAATTTAAAAATGATTCTCTCGATTCCACTATGTGTGTGTGTCGTATCTGTCTGTATTTGTATATATATACCTGTACACACACACACACCAATATATACACATATACACATAATTGGCAAACAACAACAAAACCCACTGCTGTGAAGTCAGTTCCCACTCACAGCAACTCTATAGACAGAGTAGAACCACCCCATAGGGTTTCCAAGGAGCACCTGGTGGATTTGAACTGCTGACCTTGTGGTTAGCAGCTGTAGCATTTCAACACTATGCCACCTAAGCATGATTTACAAAAAGACACTGTCCTGTCAGCACATGTATATATAAAAATAGACTTGTTATCAAAACAAAAATTTCACTTCTCCCACACCTACCTAATGGAGAATACTCTTGATTATTAGCCTGGTTATTAGCTTGGTGAATCAGCCTGGTTAACTAGCCTTTCCCACATACACTTATTTTCTCATATATGCATATTTTATATGCTGATAACTCTGGTGGTGTACTGGTTAAGAGCTGTGGCTGCAAACCGAAAGGTCAGCAGTTCAAATCCACCAGGTGCTCCTTGGAAGCCCTACGGACCAGTTCTACCCTGTCCTGTATGGCTGCTATGAGTCAGAATTGACTCAGCAGCAAAGGGGGGAGTCGGGGTATATAATCTGGGGGATGAGGAACTATCAATATCCTAATGGCAAATTCTCATCGGAAGATAGACATCAGTGAAGCAGATATCCAGGACAAAAAGAACATTTTTAAAGTAGGTCCCATAAAGACTATATGTCCATGCTCTAGCTTATTAAGCTATGGTGTGACTGATTACTTTTCTGTGGCCTTTCTACAGCCATGGTCTTGTAAATCCCAGCCAGGTTATGGGGCAGGACTGTGTGATAATGTAATTCAAGGAGACTGGGCAGTTTTGCCTTAAAACAGAGCCATTTCAGAGTGGAAAAGGAGCCCACCACCACCAAGGAATGAGAGACCAGCAGAAGAGACCCAGCAACACACAGTGGGCAGCAGGAGACAGGTCGGTACATTTCCCAGCCCACAGAGACAGGAAGCTGAGGGCCTGTGGACAGAGGCTGAGGACCAGGCAGAGGTGTGCCTGTGAGTACAGCTTGGGAGAGGCTGTCCTGATAGAAGAACTGTATCCTGAGTATTCCTGAGCCTCAACTGAAACTGCTTCTTCCCTTATAACACACCCCATTGTAGTGAATATGGTCTGTGACCTCTGTGTATCCACTGCAATGAATTATCTAACACAGGAGCCAGGTAGAGAGCACTGTGTGAGGGACACCTGGTGTCAGAACTAATAAAGATGGCCAAGAGAGGAGGTGTATCTGTCCTTTGCCTCATAGTAATCAACCTTGCACTGCTGATCTTGACCCTCCTTTCTCACATGCAGGGTTGGACAAGATCTGACACTGTCCCCAAGCTGTTTTTACAACCTTATGTACAGATGCTGAGAATGTAATATAAAGCTATCCATTAGAAATTGAAACTTACCAAATGATACTTAAGACTCACATAAAATCTGTGAACTTATTTCACCATCAAAATGACCATTTCTTAAAGCAGCCTTATGAATATGCACCTATCCTAAGGACAGGTAATTTACAAAAAGACACTGTCACGTCAGTGTACGTATATGTACGTATAAGTATACGTATATGTAAAAACTGTCTTGTTATCAAAACAAAAATTTTACTTGACCCACACCTACCTAACGCAAATTAGTCCAGTTAACAAGTCTTTCCCACATATGCTTATATTTTTACATAACAAAAGCACACAATAAACAAGATTGTATACATTTGTGGTGGTGAGAGAGAGAATTAATCCGGAAGGCACAGTACCATAAATTCGAAAACCCAATGCTATGGAGCCAATTCTGACTCACAGTGACCCTACAGGATAGAGCAGAACTGCCCCATAAAGTTTCCAAGGAACACCTGGTGGATTTGAACTGCTGATCTTTTGGTTAGAAGCCACAGCACTTAACCACTATGCCACTAGGGTTTCCACAGTGCAGCTGCTTGGTGGGTTTGAACTATCAGCATTCTGCTTAGCAGCTGGGCACTTAACTGTTGTGAAACTAAGGCTCCTTATTATCCACTACAGATTATGGATTTTTATAGTATTTATGGGTCGCCAAATACTTTGATTCAGAATGTTCAAGTTGCATTAAATTTTCATTCAATATCTTTCAAATACTCTCTTCTATTTAAAGGATATATATCTGTTTTAAAATGTCTAGAGTTTAGCTATTTAAAAGTACACTGAATGTATACTGAGAAACATCTACATGTAAAGGAATTTGAACCTGACAGAAACAAGATGACTGTGACATTATACCTTTTCAACAGAATAAATAGGCTTGTCTTATTTAGATTAACTTAACATCAACACATCATTCCCATGTGTTATGAATTTTAACACGACAAATAACTTAAAACATGGTAAATATAACATGGATGTAACAGCTGCTAACCAAAAGGGTGGTGGTTTGAACCTACCAAGCAGCTGCATGGGAAAGAACAGGCGATTTGCTTCCCTAAAAATTAAAGACTGGAAACCCTTCTGGGATAGTCCTATTCTGTGACATGGGGTAGCTGTGAGTTAAAGCCAACTCACTGGCATGTAACAACAACAGTAGATGATGAAGCAACAAGTGTGTGTGTCTTGCTTCCAAGGCTGATTCGGAATACAGAGGCAAACCCTCACGGAATAATTTTGAACTACATTTTTTTTTCTTTTCTTTTACAAAAATGGCTGTTAAGTATTCCCATATAAATCTTTAAAATTGGATCCATTCAATCCTTTATTGGTTCTACAGACAAGGGCTGCACTTTCGCTTCCTATCGTAAATGCCTTCTCTTTGAACTTCTGGTGTTTATTTTACCCATAGCAAGCCAGATTATTCTGGAAAATTTGTAACACATGTGAACACTGTGTTGACATTAAGTTAATCTAAATAGGACAAGCCCGTTTACTCTATTGAAAAGGTATAATGTCACAACCGTCTTGTTCCTCTGTAGTCAGAGGCTCTAACTCCTTCACATGGATCTGCTCCTCAGTATATACTCAGTGCGCTTTTAAACAGCCAAACTCCAGGCACTTTAAAACATGATACATATAACATGGCCATCTCTCCCAAGTCATAACTTTATCCAAGTTAAGCAAATATAATGTACACACATATTTTTTCCAAATATAAAATATTTCTGTGATACCTAAAAAAAAAAACTAAATTTCACGGAAGAATCTAGGAAAATCCCAACATGACAAGCCAAGCCAGCCAAGTGCCATCGAGTCGGAATGTTAAATACAACCAAGTCCCTTCAAAAGCTCTTATTTAACATCGGTTACTCTGACAAATTACTGGATGTTCATGGTTTTCTTTGTCAATCTCCATTATATGTTTTGGCTGTAAAATTATTTAAAAAGAAAATCTAGTAGGTCTAAGACACTTTAACATGTTAAAATTAAAAGCAAGGAAACGGCTGCATGGGTGAGGAAGAGGTCAAAGGCAGGATAAAGAATATTCCAAACAGAAGTTTCTACTTCTCTCTATATAAAATATTGTTATAAGAGAAAACAATAAAAAAAATCTTTAAGTTATGAAAATGCATTGAAAGTATCCTCTTTCAAAAGGACTATATTTATTCAGCTATTTGTTCCCAATACAAAATAAACCATTTATTAAAATGTCATTCCTCAGTTCTTTGTTTGCTAAATTTAAATTGTATGAAACTGCTTAATCACTGAGATTCTAAAAGCAGTAGGTCCTAGAGTCTCAAGAGTAAAAAAATGCTTCTGTTTTCAAGACACTCATAGCTATGCTTACAGTTGAACCATTTGAATACTTGGCTAATAAGTTAATATTTAATTTACAATGTGCTTAAAACACATTAACAGAACACCAATAAGAGTATCCCATGAGCTAAGTCTGATGCGAAAAATAATCTACAGAATATGGAATAATAATAAACTGAAATACAATTCACCAGAAAAAAACAGAGAGAGCGAGAAAGACAACCCAAAAGCTATTCTAAAATGCAAAATATGTGATTCATTGACTAGTTCATAGAAGATACTCATTTTTTTCAAGCATCATTCCTTTGGATCATCTTACCAGAAGAGAGTAGCAAAAAGAAAAAATTCATTCTACAATGAACTGATAAATGAATTGCTTCTGCTATATCTATAATTTTGGTTCAACTTCCTCACACAGTTCTCTTTATTTGTTTTCTTTCCTGGGCCATCTAACTTGTGTATCATCAGGGGAGATCATAAGCCAGTTCTCTTACAATTACTGTACCCAACGTTACATCAAATATGTTTAGTTTCTCAACACTGCCCTCACCGTGTGCGTGAGAGAGAGAGAGCGCTAATAATTTGAATTCCTCATAACATGGACACAATTCTTAGAATGCACTAGGTTATTTTTTTCTTATACTTTCCTAGCAGAAATCAGGATTTTTATCATCTGTAATAGCAAATTCTCACATCTACTTGGGTTATGCACAGGTACAGACCAAATAAAAAAGATTCTAGTTACCTTTGGTTTCACCAGTCATGACTGGCATGCACATCTATAAAACTGTAGGGGAGACAAATGAGTACCAATTAAATTTATACATGTCATTACTATATACTTCACTGCTGTTCAAGAATGAGTTGAAAGATATATCAGAAGGAAATTATCAAGGAAAAGAAGGAGGAAGGGTATACGGTGATATTTCGTGGATATGGAAGAATCACCTCCTACTTTTATCATATTTTGGGACTTCCAGACCCCTTTGAGAAACAGATGATAGCTGTGTACTCACTCCTTACCCACACGTACACACGAGGTCCACAAACTTAACTGTTGTAAGTGCTGCATACCTCACTGCTGAATATCACTAACATCACCTTTGATGTACTCCCCTTGGGAAGCTGTGCACTGATGCCAGTGCCTAGTCCACCCTTCAAAGCAATTTTGAACTCTTTCTGGAATGGCTATTGCCCACAGTGGGACAGTGGCAAGTTAATTGTATAGTTATCTGTGAGGGAGTCTTTAGCCAGTAAACAAATAACCATATTGGAACACCCTCCCTACCCACCTGATCTGGCCCCCAATGACATTTTCCTTTACCCAAAGATAAAAGAAATATTGAAAGGAAGATGTTTTGATGACATTCAGGACTCCAAGGGTAATACAACAACAGCTCTCACAGCCATTCCAGAAAAAGAGGTCCAAAATTGCTTTGAAGGGTGGACTAGGTGCTGGCATCGGTGCATGGTTTCCCAAGGTAATATATCGAAGGTGACTGTAGTGATGTTCAGCAATGAAGTGTATCATGCTTTTTTTAGGATGAGTTCATGAACTTAATTGGCAGTCCTCGTATACGCAAAATATTACATATAATTTCAAGAGACCCATAAAAGCCCCAGGTTAAGAATTTACGAACTTAATAATAGCACTGTCAGTATATACCAGCCACTCCAACTCGCAGTCACGTTATGTGTGTCCAGAGAAGAACTGTGCACCCCAAGACTTTCAATGGCTGATTTTTCAGGAGATCACCAGGCCTTTGTTCTAAGTCGTCAGTATATCCTATCCCACTGCTGTTGAGTCAATTCCAACTCACAGCAACCCTACAGGTCAAAGTAAAACTGCCCCATAGAGTTTCTAAGGAGCGCCTAGTAGATTTCAACTGCCAACCTTTCAGTTAGCAGCTATAGCCATTAACCACTATCCTACCAAGGTTTCCCAAGAATGTATGGCAGGGCTAAATTTTTATGTAAAAACAGTCAGCTTTCTTTTTTTTTTCCTGATGACAACTAGACTTAATATGGGGGCTTAAACCAGATGACAGCCAGGATAAGTGAATAGGGCAGGTAGGTATAAATGCAGAAATGGAACACAGTGGGGAGCAATGTCTGAGGTTTGCTCTGTTTACTTCTAAGCAGGGACAAGATGTAGCGAGATCACGTAGAAGAAAGTTCTTAGTGATGGTGACAGGGAAGACAGGGAATTTCCTAAGGTAGCACACTCGAATACACAAGTAGAGAGGAGAGATCATTTAGGAAAATCTTGGCAGTGTCATGGTGTTTTCCCCTCTCCCTATTTCAAAGTTTTTATCGTCTTGTTTATTTAGCACAAAACACTGTAGAGAAGACCTTTAGAAAAATAAAATTACACAATTTATACCATTAATTTATGCACACATATGCATACTGTCTGCGTGTGTGTGTGTGTTTTCCTACACAACAATCTGCATTTTCTTCTTTAAACACAACCTAAGCTTCACCTGAAACTGGATCACGGTAAGGTAGTTCAAGATTCATATATTGCATAACTACAGTAAGTATGCTCACTAATTTCTTGCTCTATGCCATGGACATCAGAAGTTCTTATGGTGAAGCTAAGTTGCTCAAAAGAAAAACAAAAAATTTGGCCAAAGGCATCACAGAAACTGTATAATCTATAATTAGAATTGTATTTTCTTCAGTAACAACCACATTTTCCCCTAAAGATTTTTTTAACTTTATAAGCATCTGGCATTTTAATTAAATATTAATTATCCCTGTTCAGATTTGGAATATATTTGGGTTATAAACAGAACTATACTTTGAATCACTGTTAGAACTCTTATCACGGTTTCAGTGTCCTCAGTGACTCTATTGCCATTACTGGACATTGGAGTCATTAATTTAACATACAGAAAGAATTTATCTGGAATTTCAACAAGACTATATTAATTACAATTATGAAAAAGTCATTATGTATACACATATGCAAGGCACAGCATCACTGATTGGAACTGAAATAATATATGAAGGAGATTTTCATAAAGAAACTGAGATTGTGAAGTCATTTGAGCCATTCATTATAAACCCTATTAAATCAAAGAACTCTATTAAAACCGTGGCGGCACAGTTGTTAAGTGGTACAAATGGAAGCCAAAAGGTTGGCAGTTTGAATCCACCAGGTGTTCCTTGGAAACTCTATGGGCCAGTTCTACTCTGTCTTCTAGGGTCGCTATGAGTGAGAATCAACCCAACGGCAATGAGACTGGTTTGGTTTATTACAGAAAAGTAGGCCATTATGTAGTTGTAGAAGGGAAATTCATACAGGTAAAAAAAGAATATTCTAAGTATGTCTTGTCCCTCTTGGCTCCATCCCTGGAAAGAGGTGGGACTGAAGACAAGGAGACAGCTTTAGAGAAGCAGTGGACTTCACTTTCTTACACTGGCCACGCTAGACATCCAACTAGTAAATGGCTGTGCTTCTTCTAAAAACTGTTATAAATGCCTATCCGAGGTTGTCAAACTGGAGCATACATTGTCTCCTTTGGCATATGGGCTATGCTAGTAGGGAGAATCCCAGAGTATCTGAAGAGATCCGAGGGTTAAATGAGAAAAGGCCAAAGATTATACTGCCCTTCTCATCACGGACTGAAAATAAGCGTTTAGTAAAATGGCCCAGGATTGAGAGAGAGAACACTGGAGACCATGCCAGGCATCTCTTTGTAAAGCTTACTTCTGAGACTGCTGTCTCCACCTAGAAGTGAGTTTCACGAGGGTAGGTATTTTTGTCTTATTACTTGTATAGTACTGTGTCCCCAGTATTTAGGACAATGCCTATCAAACAACAAGGGAGAATGAGAAGCAAAGATCATGGACAGACTAAAAACGAAATACTACTTTTCTCCTCTCTGGGTGAGAAGAACACCAAATGCTGCAGCAAGGTATTAAAGGAATCCAGGCGTTAAGTATCTGTTATTCCAAATAGACTGGCAAACTGTGGTCCACGGGCTGGGTGCCTGTTTCGTAAATAAAGTTTTATTGGAACACAGCTGTAACAGAGACCACAATATGGCCCACAATGCCTAACCTACTTATTATCCGACATTTTGCAGAAAAAAATTTGCCAATCCTAGGTGTCAATGACTAATAGGAAAAACCAACAATACAGCAAAGGAGGAAGAGGTACGTATTCGTGTCACTGTTCTAAATGTGTATATGTTCTACACTTATTAGACAGCAAATTTTGGATTTTGTAATATTCCAGTTAACACAGTAATTGATTAAGTTTATAAAAGAGAATAATTTAAAACTTTTTTAGTGTTATGTGCCAGATATTTTAATAGGTACTTATCCATACATAGTTTTCATCTTAAGATAATCATATAATGTTAATATCACTTGAAATGCAACACGAAGGATCCCTGGTGTTGTAACAGCTAAGCACTTAGCTGCTAATTGGAAGGTGAGTGCTTGGAACCTACCTGGTGGCACCACAGGAGAATAAAATCCAATGATGTGCTCCAGCCAAGATTACAGCCTAAGAAACTCTAGGGGACAGTTCTACCCTATCACACAGGATCACTATGAGTTGGAAAAGTCTCACTGGCGCCCAACAACAAACTGCAACATCAAGCATGCACTGACAAGTAATAGCAAATAGTTAAGTTACACTCCAAAGCCATAAATAACAAAAAGAGTGTCTGCTTCCCACCACCACTGTCACCCTCCAGGATAGCCTCCTTAGGATGCTGCCCAAGTTGCCTTACAGCATCAACACCTTGGATTTTAATTACCTATTTATATGTCTTTCTCCTTCACTGGGCTTAAGCTCCTTGAAGGCAAAAACCATACTTTAATTCCACTGTATCTGTATGCCTGATGATAAATCTTTGCTGAATTAATAAAGTGTTTGCTTACAGATGACCTAACAGAAGCTGGATGTTTAAAAATGAAAAGATAACACAATGGAAAACAAACTTCAAATAAAAATAACCTCTAAATTGATAGCTCACATCACTTGCCCGGGCTCAATATGAACACAAGACTCCTCAATGAAAGAATGAAACTGCTAAGCTTCTAATCACTTTGAATGAAAATTTCAAGACCATGGTATCCTTTCTTAAATGTACTGCAATTCACCATCCTGTCAATGATTTCATAATCATTATGAACACCGGTTATTACACTGGACTTCAGTGAGCCCTGTAACTATAGACGGCACAAGCCAAAGCATGAGCTAGCCAGGTTAAAACCTGACCTAGCAGTCACTTTGCAAGCTAATGCCTGTGCTACTGTTGGTGTTAGGTGCCATCAAGTCAGTTCTGACTCACAGTGACCTCACGGACAACAAAACAAAATACTGCCCAGTCCTGCACCACTCCCACAATCGTTCTGCTTGAGCCCACTGTTACAGCCACTTTGTCAGTCCATCTTGTGAAGTCTTACTCTTTTTTGCTGACCCTCTCCTTTAACCAGCACAATGTCCTTCTCCAGAGACCAAACCCTCCTGACAACATGTCCAAAGCATGTAAGACACAATCTCACCATCTTTGTTTCTAAGCAACACTCTGGTTGTACTTCATCCAAAGACAGATTTGTCTGTTCTTTTGGCAATCCATGGTATAGTCAATATTCTTCCCCAACACCATAGTTCAAAGGTATGAATTCTTCTTCTGTCTTCCTTATGCACTGTCCAGCTTTTGTATTTACATGATGTCACTGGAAAACCATGGCTTGGGTCAGGTGCATCTTAGACTTCAAGGTGGCATCTTTGCTTGTCATGTGAACACTTGAAAGAAGTCTTTTGCAACAGATTTTCCTAACACAATGCATCTTCTGACTTCTTGACTGCTGTTTCCACGGATGTTGATTGTGGATCCAGGTAGGGTGAAATCCTTGACAACCTCAACCTTTTCTTCATTTTTCATTATGTTGCACATTGGTCCAGGAGTGAGGATTTTTGTTTCCTTGATGTTGAGGCGTAATCCATACTAAAGGCTGAAGTCTTTGATCTTCATCAATGTTTCAAGTCCTCTTCCCTTTCAGCAAGCAAGGTTGTATAAACTGTATAACTCAGGTTGTTAAAAAATCTTCCTCCAATCCTGATGCACTGTTCTTCTTCACATAGTCTGGCTTCTTGGATTATCTGCTCAGCAAACAGATTGAGCAATCTTAACACTTTTTCTTTTACACTCTCCTGAAACATAGTGTGATTAATACAAGATTAATGTGTGATTAATACAAGATCATGGGATCTGGTTTTAATCTCAACTCTGACATCTTGTCATCTGAATCTTGAAGGAGCAAATTTGTCTGGTCCACCATGGATTCAATTATTAAAGTGGTGTTAATACTACCCACTACAGGACTGTTATAGAGGTAGACTAGATACTCAGTACCTTCAGTAGCCTACCTTCCCCTTCCATTCTTATAAGGCATATATTATCTTTAATGGTTACTGTAGTATCCAAAAAACCCAAACTCACTGCCATCAAGTCAGGTCCAACTCACAGAAACCCTAGAGGTCAGAGCAGAACTGCCTCATAGAGTTTCCAAGGAGCACCTGGTGGATTTGAACTGCCAGCCTTTTGGTTAGCACTATGACACCAGAGTTTTTTACTAAAGTATAGATGACCATATTTTCTGAACCAAAAAATGAGGTACATAGTGACACATGTATACTCATATTTGAAACATAGGTTTCCAGGAAAATTCAGGACCCATAGCATGGGCTGGTTTATACACTGTTTGCTCTATTTCTTGTATTAAAACTATGAGTCTTTACCTCTATGCTGTTTATTCTTTTATACAATCATATATATTCATTCCTCTTATCATTAATGCAAAATCTACAGAGTGCCTAGCATTATGCTCTGAGGCTCTAGCAGCAAAAATAAACACAATTCCTACTGCTAAGAAATTTACAATCCAGACTCTCGAGGGAGAGTGAGCCATTTAACAACATAAAAAGAGAAATCAATGACTACAAACTGAGGGAACTGCTGAGAAGTACAGGAGAGAGCATCATCACATCACAGGAAAACTGGGTTTGGCACAGGGGTAGGTGGAGCAGTGAAGAGGGATCGAGGGAAGGGTCTCTGAGAATAACACGTTTAAGCAGAGGTTTGAAGGAAGAAGATGACAGTCCCTGGCCCAAGGCTCTCAGGGTGCTCTGCTCACTGCATCTTTCTACATTCAGCTGTGCAGCCCGTCATTCTCTCCCCCATCTTCTCTCTCTCCACATGCTAAAGTGGTGGGATATGGTTTCTGAAGGGCTGCCGGGTGAATCAGAAGATGTAGATTTGAGTCTCTTCTGTAAAGGTGACAGGGTTGCTTCCTTTTCCCAAGCAATCTCTGTGAAATCAAAGGGGCATCTGCCTCAATCACCTAAATTAGCCCTCCTGCCGAGGGCTCACTGAAACAGTGCATGCCAAAGGTCTTGGCGACTACCCAATCCCGAAAACTGAACCTGTTGCCGTGAAGTGGATTCCGACTCATAGTGACCCTCTATAATAGAGCAGAACTGTCCCACAGGGAGTTTCTGAGGAACGCCTGGTGGATCAGAATTGACTACCTTAAGCAGCCACAGCCCTTAATCACTAGACCACCAGGGTTTATAAGGGCTGTTTAATAATGTAAACAGTCATTTTTCATTCTACAGTTTTCCTTTCTTCTTCTTATTTTTTTCTGTTTTCAATGGCCTCTTCAATGCTGTAAGTTTTATTTTAGATACTCCAAGTTAAAGGCCTAGTTTTCTTCCAGTCAGAAATCTGATCTAGCATAACATGCTTTCCCTTCATTTCTAACTCACTCACTCATTTAGTAAACTTAAAAAAAATATTTGTTTAGTATCAGGCAAATCACAGGTACTAGGAGACTGGATTTTTAAAGTGAAAGTATAGCTCTGACTCATAGTAACTGAAGTCTAGACTTCTGACATATCTCTAAGTCTAGTTCCACTACCATTTCAGAGGGAAGAAAATACTCTTCTGCCCTAAATGTTTTATGTACTCCACCTCAAACATCAGTGGAAAGATACGTTGTGCATTAAAGTCAGAAAATTCAAATCATTTCAAAATTAATGCCTGATTAATGTTATTAAGTAATTATATTTGAATCCAATAATAAACTAATATGGCTTTGAAATTAGTCATCTTGAATTTGAGTCTGAATTTTACAGCTTATGAGTAACATAACCATTTAGTCAGCTGCCTGACTCTTTCAGTTTTGGTGTTGTGGTTAGATGTCATTGAGTCAGCTCCCATCTCATGACAACCTTGTGCACAAACAAATAAAATGCAGCCAGATCCTGTGCCACAGCCGTGATTGGCTGGTGATTAGACTGTTGTGATCCACAGGGTTTTCACTGCCTGATTTTCAGAAGCCAATCACCAGGCCTTTCTTCCTAGTCTGTCTTAGCCTGGAAGCTCCACCTACCAGTTCAGCTTCATAGCAACAAACAAGCCCCTCCTGGCAGATGGGTGGTAGCTGCACATGAGATACACTGACCTGAGATTGAACCCAGGCCTCCACTGTGGAAGGCAAGACTGTACCACTGAACCACCAGTGCCTGCCCTCTGTGAGATGGAATAGCATTTATTTCATTGGAAGGAATCACAGAAGTTTGTTATAAAAACTGGAGCTTCTATAAAGTATCGAAAGCAATGCTCAATATATTTGTTTTTCTCGCCCCTCACGATTTACATTTCTTGATAAATAGTATTTAATGAATAGAAGAGTTTCACCATGCTGCTATAGTTTATTTTGCTGGAACAATGCATATACTTTTCTCCAGTGCTCTGTCTTCCTGACACATTATTTTGTGAGCACTGAGGCTATACCGCTAGATTAGAGGATTGGGAAATACAAGAGTCTTTTTTTTTTTTTTTTTTTAAATTTACAAGAAAACAATCATCTTTGTTTCCATGTATAGTAACATTTTGGGTGCTATACAGCACCCACATGTAGTGGTTTGCTGTAAAGTGTAATGACACTGAGCTGCACTCTAAAAACTGTAGAATAAAAGCAGAAATTTATACCCTATTTACACTCTGAACAATTATCAGTGATATGCATGATTGTCCAAACAATGTTACTTAATAACACTTACTTTGCATATGACACTAAAAATTATCAAACTCATTTCTCCCATTTTATCAGTAGCCCCTAAATTGATGAATGCTGTCATCACGTGGCATGGATGTGACCTGGGAGAACCTTCCCAGGTCACACAGCAAAGCACTGGTCAAACCAGATCTAGAATTTGCATCTCTTCAGTTCTCCTACTCAGGATTTCTTAACCTTTCTTGTGTCATGGAACCATTCAGCAATCTGGAAACGTCTTATGTGCTCCTTCTTAGAATGACATTAAGTATCTAACTAGATTACAGAGTCCTTAACCAGCTGAGAGTTACCAAAATATTTTCAAATAGGATAGGGCAATGTAATACTGCACTAATGCCTTCAACAGCAACATTTGGCAGTGGATCCAGTACATACTGTAATTTTAATGTAGTGAGCTTAAATATTTTGAGATTATCTGCAACAATTGTAATGTGATATAAAAAGGATCTGGGGGGGCGGAGTCAAGCTGGCGGACTAGGCCCCCGTCTCCTTCTATCCCTCTGGAAACCAAGACCCGAATTGACAATCAAACAGAGCCTTCTGATCACCTAATCAGCCTCAGGACACGGCACAGAGCTGTTAATGGGGACTTCATACCACTCAGCGAAAAATCTCTCTCTCGCTGACTCCCGCTCCTGGCTAGCCCCGGCTCTCACGGACGGAAGGTAAACGCACCAGTTTGACTTTTTTTTCCTCGGTCTCGGCTGGCGGGCGGAGCTGGGCCTTGCCTGGCGGCTGGACTCAGACGCGCTGCTGGGGGGATAGGCAGGTGAAATTCCCATATTCTGAGAGCCAGGCTCGGGACTGTGTTAATCTAGACACTTTGAGCCTTTCCTATTGTAGCTGCCTCAGCGGGGTTTGTGCGGAGCTCCGCGGTCAGGGTGCGGGACGTCATGTTGGCACCGAGATTTTAGCAGGACCTCGTTCTTAGCCTGGGAACCAGTGCCTGCAAACAGGACAGCGCTTCTCTGACAGAAAAGCAGCAATTTTGTACAGTGCTGCCTACGTTGGGGGCCCTGCAACAGAAGCAAAGGAATCCCTACCTCTCGGCACCTTTGGTCCTTCTGTCTGCTGCCTGTGGGGAGGACGCCATCTTGGGTACGGTGGCCGCAGCTGGACCTAATTCTTAGCTTGGGAGCCAGAGCCTGCCCACAAGAGAGTGCTTTTCTATCACAAAACCAGTACTTGACGCAGTGTTGGCTAAGGCGAGGCCCTGTCAGCAGAGGCCAACAGGGAAGTAGCATTGCTGTGTTCTGAACTAGTTTGTTATCATCTGGGGTTGGATACAGTGGTGCTTACTTTGTCAGAGGGGAAGAGGGACCTCTACACTTGAAAACCTAACTGACTTGTGAACTGGTCAGATACATTTTGCTTTACATTTGAAGACAGCCTAGAGAAACATTTGCAATCCATCTTCACAGTACCTCTTCCAGCCTCTATATACTCACATGGGACCAAAAAAGCAACAGACAATTGTGGCATACAAGCAATCACTCATGGCTTCAGAAGGCTCCCAAACAAAGCAACCAAGGAGTTTTCCAATTGAAGAAACTTTTATGAAAGCATCAGGAAGTGAATACAAATTGATCATATACAGAGCCCATCAAGATCTTACACAAAATGCAGCAGAACAAAATGAAAAATTAAGCAAGTTGTTCGATCTGATGGAACACCAGTACTCTGAAATCCAACAGATCAAGAACAAAATCAAAGACATAGAAACTTCCATGCAAAGCCAAGAAAACAGAATGGAACAAATGGAAAAAAGAATTTATGACTTGGAAGACAGAGCTACTGATGCCAGCGTCTATGGGCAGAAATCAGAAAAAAGAAACAAAAAAAAATGAAGAAACATTAAGAAGCATGTGGGACTCTATTAAGAGGAACAATCTTCGATTAACTGGAGTCCCTGAACAGGGTGAGACATCTGAGAACACAGAGAGTATTGTTGCTGAGCTGCTGAAAGAAAACTTCCCAGAAATCATGAAGGAAGAGAATATAGACATCTCAGATGCATATCGTACGCCACCCAATATAGATCTCAAAAGAAAGACTCCAAGACATATTATAATCAAGCTTAACAAAATGAAACATAAGCAGAAACTCTTACATGCAGCAAGACTCAAAGCAAAGCTAACATTCAGAGGGAAAACCTGTAGGGTCTCTTCAGATTTCTCAGCAGAAACCATGATAGCACAGAGACAGTGGCATGACACATTGAAAGTCTTGAAGGAGAAGAACTTCCAACCAAGAATTACATATCCTGCAAAACTATCTTTCAAATACGAAAATGAAATTAAGACATTCCCAGATAAACAGAAACTCAGAGACTTTGTAAAAACCAAACCCAAACTACAAGAAATACTGAAAGAAGTTCTTGCCTTTGGCTTAGAAGAACGAAACCACTAACTTTATATTTTAGAACGACACAATACTCAATACTCTACTCACTTAGGGAAGGCTCAAAGTAAATCACAGCTCTGATTTGGAAAGAAGCAATCCAGTGATCATCATGAAAACTATGGTGTCATCATAATAAAAAGAGGGATGTACTACAGTCATTATACTCCTTCCAGATGGAGAGGAAGATGACAAGACTGGTAGTAATTAAAATTGGGTTTATAAATACTTTATTAAGGGAGTCCATAGGGCAGCTGTAAAGCACAACAAAGATGTATCATACCATTTCAAGAAATCTAACGAATCTCAACAACTATAAAACCAGCTCTGAAAAAGGTGAAAAATCAACTCACAAAAAAGAGTCTCCCAGAACAGACTAATAAGAACAACACAGAAAACATCAACATAAAAATAAACATATCACAATGGCAGCAGTGAACACATACCTATCAATAATTACACTGAATGTGAATGGACTGAATGCTCCAGTAAAGAGACACCGAGTGTCATCTTGGATCAAAAGACACGACCCATCCATATGTTGTCTACATGAAACTCACTTGAGACCCAAAGGCAGGAACAAACTGAAAATTAAAGGATGGAAGAATATATATCAAGCTAACAATGAACAAAGAAGAGCAGGGGTGGCAATTCTAATCTCAGACAAAATCAATTTTAATGTCAAATCCACCATCGTGGAGAAAGATGGTCACTATTTATTGCTGAAAGTTTCAGTACACAAGAAAGACTTAAACTATATTAAATAGTTATGCACCTAATGTCAGAGCACCTAAATATGTCGAAGAAACACTGACTACGCTCAAAAGAGAGGTAGATGACTCCACAATAATAGTGGGAGACTTTAACATTCCACTCTCATTACTAGACAGATCATGTAGAAAAAAGCACAGTAAAGATACAGAAGACCTCATTGACACAATTAACCAACTAAATCTCATTGATATATTCAGAACTTTCGACCCATCAGCAGACAACTACACCTTCTTCTCCAGTGCACATGGAACATTCTCCAGAATTGACCACGTGATAGGCCATAATGCAATGCTCAACAAAATCCATACCACTGAATTACTGCAAAGCATCTTCTCAGATCATAAAGCCATAAAAGTTGAAATCAATAGCAGAAAAAACATAGATACAAAGTGGAACTCTTGGAAACTGAACAACATCTTGCTCAAAAAAACATGGGTTATAGAGGAAATCAAGGATGAATTAAAGAAATTCATGGATTCCAATGAGAACGAAAGCACTTCCTACCAGAACCTAAGGGATACAGACAAAGCAGTGCTCAGAGGTCTATTTATCTCCATAAATACACACATCTGGAAGGAAGAAAGAAACCAAATGAAGGAACTAACTCTACAGCTTGAACAAGCAGAAAGAGAACAACAGAGGAACCCCTCGGGCACCAGAAGAAATGAGATCATAAAGATTAGAGCAGAGCTAAATGAATTAGAGAATAGAAAAACAATTGAAAAAATTGAAAAGACTAAAAGCTGGTTTTTCGAAAAGATCAACAAAATTGATAAACCACTCGCTAAACTTACTAAAGAAAAGCAGGGAAGGAAACAAATAACCCAAATTAGAAATGAGAGGGGAGTTGTCATCACAGATGCAACAGAAATCAAAAATATCATAACAGAATACTATGAAAGACTGTACTCTAACAAATTTGAAAACCTAGGGGAAATGGACAAATTCCTTGACTCATACCACCTACCCAAATTATTATAAAGTGAAGCAGAACAACTTAATAAAACCATCACGAAGGAAGAGATTGAAAAGGTCATTAAAACACTGCCAACCAAAAAAAGTCCAGGCCCAGATGGCTTCACGGCAGAATTCTACCAAGCATTTAGAGAACAGTTATCCCCAATACTACTGAGACTATTTCACAGTATAGAAAGGGATGGAGTACTCCCAAACTCATTCTACAAAGCCAGCATAACCCTGATACCTAAGCCAGGGAAAGATCCAACAAAGACAGAGAACTACAGACCGATATCACTCATGAACCTAGATGCAAAAATCTTCAACAAAATTCTTGCCAACAGAATACAACAACATATCAAGAAAATAATCCATCAAGAAGTGGGATTCATACCAGGGATGCAAGGCTGGTTCAACATCAGGAAAACAATTAATATGATTAACCACATAAATAACACAAAAGACAAAGATCACCTGATTTTGTCCATTGATGCTGAAAAGGCATTTGATAAAGTCCAACACCCATTCATGCTAAAAACTCTTAGCAAAATGGGCACAGATGGCAAATTCGTCAACACAATAAGAGCCATTTATACAAAGCCAATTGCCCACCTCATCCTGAATGGAGAGAGACTGAAAGACTTTCCCCTGAGATCAGGAACTAGACAAGGATGCCCACTGTCACCTCTCCTATTCAACATTGTGCTAGAAGTTCTATCCAGAGCAATTAGACAAGATGAACAAATAAAGGGCATCTGCATCGGCAAAGAGGAAGTTAAAATCTTCCTGTTCGCAGTTGATATGATTGTATATGCAGAGAACCCCAAGGAATCTATAAGTAAGCTACTCAAACTGATAGAAGAGTTCAGCAAAGTCTCAGGATACAAGATAAACATAAGTAAATCAGTAGGTTTCATTTATACCATCAACGAGACTGTTAAGGAGGAAATTATTAAATCAATACCATTTACGATAGCCCCTAAGAAGATAAAGTACCTAGGAATTAATCTAACCAGAGAAACAATAGACCTTTACAAAGAGAACTACAAGCTCTTACTACAAGAAACTAAGAGAGACTTAATAAATGGAAAAACATACCCTGCTCATGGATAGGAAGACTTAACATTGTGAAAATGTCTGTTTTATCCAAAGCAATTTATTTATATAATGCAATCCCAATACAAGTTCCAGCATCCTTTTTTAATGAGATGGAGAAACAAATCACCCATTTTGTTTGGAAAGGGAAGAAGCCCCGGATAAGTAAGGTACTACACACTGGGAGGCCTCTCATTACCTGACCTTAGAACATACTACACTGCCACAGTGGTCAAAACAGCCTGGTACTGGTACAAGAACAGACAGATCGATCAATGGAACAGAATTGAGACCCCAGAGATGACACCATCTGCCTATGAACAGTTGATATTCGACAAAGGCCCTAAGACATTAAACTGGGGTAAAAACAGTATCTTCAACAAATGGTGCTGGCAAAATTGGTTATCCATCTGCAATAAACTGAAACAAGATCCATATCTTACACCTTATACAAAAACCAACTCCGACTGGATAAAAGACCTAAATATCAAACCTAAAACGATAAAGCTCATCCAAGAAAAGGTGGGAACAACAATGGAAGTTTTAATACACAATGAGGACAGACTCCAAAATCTGTCAAAGAAACCGCAATCAACAGAACAGAAAATAGATAAATGGGAACTATTAAGAATCAAACACTTTTGCTCATCCAAAGACTTTATTAATAGAATTAAAAGAACACCCACAGAATGGGAAAAAATATTTGGCAACTCTATGTCAGACCGACGCCTGATCTCCATAATCTATAAGATACTACAAAATATCAATAAGAAGAAGATAAACCATCCAATTAAGTGATGAGCAAAGGAGATGGACAGACTCTTTACTAAAGAGGAGATCCAGGCAGCCAAAAAACACATGCAGACATGTTCACGATCTTTAGTTATTAAAGAAATTCAAATCAAGACAACAATGAGATACCATCTCACCCCAAAAGGATTGGCCATGATCCAGAAAACACAAAACAACAAATGCTGGAGAGGCTGTGGAGAAAGTGGAACCCTCCTACACTGTTGGTGCGGTTGCAAAATGGTCCAGCCTCTTTGGAAGGCAATCTGGCGCTTCCTTAAAAAAATGGATATCGATATACCATTGGACCCAGTAATTCCACTGCTTGGAATATATCCTACAGATTCAAGGCCTTTCACACCAACGGACACATGCAACAGAAAGTTCATCGCAGCAAAGTCCACGATAGCAAAAAGATGGAATCAACCCAGATGCCCAACAATAGAAGAATGGATAGGTAAACTATGGTACATATACTCAATGGAGCACTACGCAATGATAAAGAATAGCAATGATTCCAGGAAACATCTCCTGACCTGGTTTCAACTGGAAGACATTATGTTGAGTGAAAGTAGTCAACGACAAAAGGACAAATACTGTATGAGACCTCTACGATAAGATCTCAAAAACAGACTTGTGTATAGAAGAAAAGACTCTTTGACAGCTGCAAGGGAGGGGAGTGAGGGAGGGTGACGGGGAGAGGGTTTAGTTTAGATAGTTACTAGAAATCTAGTTGGGAGAAAGCGGTGACAGCACACATTAGGAACAAGAACAACATTAAGTGGACTTCTAAAAAGGCTTCAGAAGCAATAAAATTTTTAAAACAAACCACTCTGTTGAAAATATCAAATGCTGGATAGACTGGCTTGGGTTTCTAACACTGACAGTAACAGCACAACAGGTGTTCTACACACAAGGATATTAAAAAGACAGTGTCAGATACATTTATTTCCACATTCCGAAGCCCTCTTCTGTGCCCTTCTCCTTACTGTCTGTACCTTTCTCCAAGAATTCTGTGTAGTCCTTGCTTGTGCTGTGCTTTCAGGAGAATCTAACGTGGATCTACCCAACACAGTGGTGGTACCCAGTGCAGGAAGATCACAAAGCAACACCAAATCCATTCTTGGTGCAACCCCAAATCTGCTCTTTGTGGACACAGAGACCTCAATTTCTGAATCCCAGATAAGGGAGATTCGTTTGAAAAATACTGAGTATACTTATGGGGAAAATTAGGCAGAATACCTGATATCAAAAGGTTCCTCAGAAATAGGAACAACTTATGTCCACACAAAAACTCTGGTGGCATCGTGGTTCAGAGCTGGGCTGCCAACCAAAGGTCAGCAGTTAAAATCCACCAGGTGTTTCTTGAAAACTCTATATAGGACAGATCTACTCTGGTCTACATGGTTGCTCTACGGCAAAATCGACTCAACAACGGGTTTGGGTTTTTCTGTTTGTCTGTTTGTCTTAATGTGTATATGGGCAAGTATTTTTTTTTTTCCCCATCAAGATAAAGCTCCCTTTATTACTGTGTTCCTGTACAACAACTAGTAAACATGCCAACTGCACACACTGCATACTTAAGGGAGAGTTAGTGGTCCTTCTATCAATTACATGAGCCAAGTGCCTAGAACTCGGAAGTAATTTCCCCTATTTATGTTTCAACAAATACACCTGTTAGAAATAATATGATACTTTAGAAGACAGAACAAAAGAGAAAAATCTATAACTTGAGGATTCATTTATAAATCTCAAGACACAAACTACTGAGTAAAGTGTAAGTTGATCAATTCAAACCACATTGTCACTGTATTATTAATTTGTAAATCTTCTGACATAAGAAAAGAAAGTCCTATCAAGTCATCAGAAAAAACTGCTTCCTTTTTTCTCCAACATACAGTGATTACACTCCATCTGAATATCAAAAACAAAATACAAACAAAAAGCCCTCTACAAGAACTGTTATTAGAAATGAATTTTCTAGAATCTCACATCATTAATGAAGAAGCTAAACCCATTGGCATCAAATCGATTCCACTCATAACAATCCTGTAGGACAGAGCAGAACTGCCTCACAGAGTTTCCAAGGAGTGCTTGGTGAATCCGAACTGCTGACCTTTTGATTAGCAGACATAACACGTAACTACTGTGCCACCAGAGTTTCCCATCAGTGAAAGGATCTTAGACTAACATTTTATTAGTTACTTGTGGATTTTGTTAATAAAACAGTAAAAACCAAACTCAAATTCATTGTCATCAAGTTGATTCTGACTCATAGCAACCCTACAGGACAGATGAGAATTGCCACATAGGGTTTCCCTGGCTATATATAATCTTTACAGAGGCAGACTGCTGTATCTTGGTCCCACAGGGTAGCTGATGTGTTTGAACAGCTGACCTTTTGGTTAGCAGCCCAGCACCTAGCCACTGGCCCATCAGGGCTCCTTTAATTAAAAATGAAAAAAAAAAATGTTAGACTGACACCTGATCTCCATAATCTATAAGGTACAACAAAATATCAATAAGAAGAAGATAAATCATCCAATTAAGTGATGGGCAAACGAGATGGATAGACATTTCTCTAAAGAGGAGATCCAGGCAGCCAAAAAACACATGCAGACATGTTCACAATCTTTAGTTGTTAAAGAAATGCATCAAAACTACAATGAGATACCATCTCACCCCAACAAGGTTGGCCATGATCCAAAAAACACAAAACAACAAATGCTGGAGAGGCTGTGGAGAAAGTGGAACCCTCCTACACTGTTGGTGGGGTTGCAAAATGGTCCAGCCTCTTTGGAAAGTAATCTGGCGCTTCCTTAAAAAAATGGATATAGATACACCATTTGACCCAGTAATTCCACTACTTGGAATATATCCTACAGAACCAAAGCCATTCACACCAACAGACACACGCACAAAAAAGTTTATCGCAGCACAGTCCATGACAGCAAAAAGATGGAATCAACCCAGATGCTCAACAACAGAGGAACGGATAGGTAAACTATGGTATATATACTCATTGGAGCACTATACAATGATAAAGAACAATGATGATTCCAGGAAACATCTCATAACCTGGTTTCAACTACAAGACATTATGTTGAGTGAAAGTAGTCAGAGACAAAAGGACAAATATTGTATAAGACTCCTACAAAAAGAACTCAAAAACAGACTTATGCATAGAAGAAAAGACTCTTTGACAGCTGCAAGGGAAGGGAGGGAAGGGGTGTGAGGTGGAGAGGGCTTAGATTAGACAGTTGGTAGAAATTTGGTTGGGTGAAATCAGAGACAGCACACATTAGAAACAAGAACAATATTAGGTGGACTTCAACATAACTTCAGTACTTCTCCCATCTTAACCCAATAATGCAAGGACAGAGCAGCTGGAGCGGGGGGCAGGGGACCATACTCTTAGGCAAAATCAAGGCCAATTGGCACAACTAGCGTTTTGCTAAGAGGGCTCTCTGCACCCCACATTGGTGAGTGGCGTACGGGGTCTTAACAGCTGCCAAGCTGCCATCTGAGGGCACAGCAAATGGTCCCAACTCAGCAGTAACAGATGCTCACCGAGGACCAAAATGACATAGGATAAAGACAACCCAGAAGATAGAGAGACCCACACGAGTTGTGCATCAACTTGGGACTGGAAGAACCGGATGGTGCCCGGCCACCACCAGTGATAGCCACGATGGAGCTCACTAAGTTGAGTCTCACTGGCAACACAAGAATAAAAAGGGGTGTACTCTGGGATCTCCACTAAAAGACCACAATTGATGGCCCAGAGGATTCGAGGTCCCCGGGAGCATGGACCCTGGCTCTGATGCTGCCCTTGCCCATAAATCATAATGAAGGCCCACTCTTTGGACACCAGTGGATTGGACTTGGTAATGCAGAGTGACCATATATTGGATGCACTTTATGGTTCTATGCATCTATAGGATATCATCCTGCTGACCTCCTGCTAGAGTAAGGGGAGTGGGTGGAGAGGAGGGGAAAGGGGACTGTTGGGAGGATGAGACATGTATGGAGCAGAGAGGAACAGTGTGCTGTCACCTGGCAGGGAGAGCAGTGGAAACTGCTTATAGGTGGGCATGTAAATTTCTATGGGAATGTACATTTTCACCCAGTCATAATAAAAAAAAAGCAATGTAAGTTCACTAACCACAAAAAAAAATTCCCTTATGATTTCTGTAAGGTTATGAGGAAGATGAATGAAAAAGAGGAAGACCCTCACCAAGAGGGACTGACACTGGCTGCAACAATGGGCTCAAGCAGAACAATGATTGTGAACATGGTGCTCGACTGGGCAATGTTTTGTTTGGCTGTACACAGGATCACAATCAACTGGAACCAACACTACGACACCTAAAAACATGTTAACACTATGTGACCTTTTAATAAGTAGAAAACAGCTCTTAAGTTTAGAAAGAAGTAAATTATACTCTGTAACTCCAGTCCAAATATTCCTGGTTTTAGTTTTGTCTCCTAGGTTACCCATCTAAACAAGAGTTCTTGTCAAGTAAGAAATATAAAAAGCCCCAGTACCTCTACATCTAAGAGTCGTTGTCCAAAATGCAAAATATTGGTATATAATAAAACAGATTTGGAATGAGGCTTGTGGGCTTCACACATTTCAAAAGCTGACTGAAAATTAAGAGTACTTTAAATGGATGGGATTATTTAAACTGATATAGCCCTGATATAGCAACCCAAATAGTATAAATAAACTTTCAGTGTACTATAATTGTTCTATTGGTCTATATCACATAGACATAATCATAATGTTAAGTCAACAATGCCATCATTGAGTTGCAAACTATGAAACAGTAACAAGCTTAAAGATACTTTCAAATATAATCTGCAAAAAAACTGTCTCACTATTAAAATTCAGCTTGAGTTTAATATGAAAAACGTTAGCATACCAAAAGAATTCTAGCTAAGCACTCATGTATGAACACTGATATTAGCCTGAAATTTAAGACAGGCTGCTGGATTGAATGATGAGACCATCGGCTTGAGTTCTTCAGTTCATTAGCTTAACCACAATCCCAACCTAATATCCATAAAGTCACAAAGGCAAATGTAATATACCTCTTAAGTTTAGAGAACTATGCAAATTTTTCATTATTCACATCAGGAAGGATTTATGCTCAGCATTATTTTAGTGACAGTGAAGTAAGAACTACAATAGTCTTTGAAGAAGTTTAACTTTTTTAAAAGCACTAAAAATCAGTTACTTTTTTTCTTACTTTCCCTGCAAATACGTTGAAAAACAGAAATATATCTCCCTCTCCTGAAATTAGCTATAGCCTCTCACCACCCAGAGATGCACCAAAGCCAAGACTCAGTCTTCCCCTACAAACATCACCTCCTGCTGTGCTTCCTCTACCAGGTGCCCAAACCATGCACCACCCTGAACTCTTTCCCCTCTCGACAGCAACCAGCTATCAATTAATCACCAGGTCCAAC
Source organism: Heterohyrax brucei (assembly GCA_028571685.1). Taxonomy (NCBI): domain Eukaryota; kingdom Metazoa; phylum Chordata; class Mammalia; order Hyracoidea; family Procaviidae; genus Heterohyrax; species Heterohyrax brucei. The sequence goes on from CM053143.1 coordinate 8,102,342, forward strand.
CAGGTCTCTCAGATCTATCACTTCTCCTAATGTCTAGCCGAGGGTGGTGGACCAACCTCTCTCCACACAATGCCAGATACCTGTCTTTCCAGCTTCTTTCTTTCCACATTTCCCCAAGATACCACCAACCACACTGAAGCTCTTGGCTGGGTCTCTCACCTCTAAACATTTGCACACTAGCTTTTGGCTTAAAAGTCACCTCCTGGGGAAGAAGAAAGAGTTCCAACAATAGTTGCTCAGCTTTTCTGGTGGCATGTACTTTCATATAAGAGCGTATGTATAATTCAAACACTGCCTCTTCAAACAAGAGTGTCAAGGGAATAGTCTCCCGAACTACGCAGTAAGCAGTGTTTTGTCCATCAGGGCTGATGTTTATTCTTGATTTTAGTCCCATCTCTGCTGTTGTTATTGCATCATCACCACTATTCACAGCAATAATAAATGATTGACAGTGGTATATTTTTACAATTAACATGGTAGTTTTACATACGCAGAAACCCTGGTTGCACAGTGGTTAAGTACTATGGCTGCTAACCAGAAGGTTCACTGTTGAAATCCACCAGATGCTCCTTGGAAACTCTATGGGGCAGTTTTTTTCCGTCTATAGAGTAGCAGTAAGTCAAAAACAACTCCATAGCAGTGGGTTTGGTTTTGTTTTTTTCATGTACACAAATCATGCTACTTAATCCCTCCCTGGCCCTTGGTCATTGTTATACCAAGCAGAGTAGGGATGCTGTCAGGTAGCATTCCCACACATGCCATCAGCATATAATTGTTCACTGAAGACCAAAGACCAGATGGGGAAGAAGTCCCAGGAAGATACCTAAAGGTTGGACTGACATATAAAATGGCACTGAGAAGAGGATGAGGAAAAGACAGAACAACACAGAAGGCAAAAATGAGTATTTAGGGAACGGCCACAGGGGGAGCCCCCCAAACGGTTAATCTCAACTCACAAGTCTCCAGCTCTCTTCCTCTTGTAGGATTTCTTAAAAGACACAGCCCTTTGGAGACAAAAACTGTTTACACAATTTCCCCTGGTCTTGGCTAACTTTTCTGAACTTGGTTACACTCAACTCCTTTCTAGTTTACACCCCTCTACTGCCCAGTCACCAATAGCCACATTTGGTACAAAAACAGAGTCTGTCCTTTAGGGAGGGGTCTTGGGGAATAATAGGGGTTGGTCACATCAGTCTCTCCATATGCCATGTACAATCAAATGGAACTGAAGGGCACTGAAGGGACACCATGAGTAGAAATCAACTTGACAGCAACAAGGTCGTTTTTCTGGGGGGTTGGAGAGGGAGGACTGGAACCAAACACCACCTTTTTAGAAGCAATAAGTTGCTAAATTAGTAATACTACATGCTTTCTCGTATACTAAGGTGACTCAGCCAGCCCACCAACAAGAAGGCATACACTTTGAAGTATTTTTCCAGCAGTGGTGATGGATGTTCAGATTGGCCCTGTGGGGATAGATGGCCAGTGGCAGGTGCAAAGCAACTGTCCCAAGTGGTCCATGCAATCTGACCACAGAACAAAGCGAGACTCTTGCTCCTTATGGGAAGAGGCCTGCACCTTGGGCCTCATGAATCCCATGTTTGAGCTGGTCAAATTTACTAAGGAAGGGGGGAAAAAAATTCAAGAATTTAGAAGGCAACTTTTCTGTCTACTGAATACTTACTTGGACCAAGATCTGAAGCCACCTCACTGCAACCCAATTAATGTAATTCAACCGTAAAAAAAACTAAGCAACAACAAGGTTGCTATTCAATTTTATTTTGCTCCAGTTTTTCCTGTGAATGTAGTCATGAAGGTGGTATAGTGAGAAGAAACATGTAATTAGTCTTCCTACATAACTTTCTTTCAAATACTGTATGTGTGTCTCAGTACATCTCCACGTAAAAGAAACAGATGTGCATTGTGTAGGGTAAAATTACATGGGATGCTGTCAAAATCAAGGTGTTTAGGTGGGAGTTTCCCTAGGTAGGTAGTTTATGAGATTTTTAAATGGATGAATGAGGGGTGCTGAAACTTATATCTGGAAAAAAACAAGATACTCCCACCATCTAGTTTACTTTAAAATAAAGGAAAAGAGCCTGTCTTTCCAATAAGTATTTATTTAGAGAATATAAATGTTAAGTTTTCTCCATCACTTTTAATTCTTACAAACATGTAGTAGGAAAGTTAGCAGATAAAATGTCTATGGACTTACCCTGCAGAAGGAACTAGATCAATGTCCAAGGACCCATCAGTGTGGTCATTTATAATTCTGTAACTCTGTGTCCAAACAGACAAAAAAAGATGCTCTGGGGGACACCATTACACCACAGAATTAAACAGCATATTTCATCTTTTAGACAGTAAAAAAAGTTTACATCTAATAACTCTGTACAGAGAGGGTCAGTGAGTCCTTTAGATGTAGACTTGAGTTTACCAGAAGGGAAAAATGGAGGGAAAGAATTCACAAGAATCAAGGATTTAGAGTAGACACCAAAAGAAAAATGTGTACTGTGTATTTTCCTTAAAATTTTGCTAAAATGAAAACATCTAATTTAATTCTCCAATAACTTACCAATACTGTGATGTGGATATTAGAGATGGAGAAACTACAGGTCAGAAAAGTTATGCAAGGTCACTGTTTAAATTCTTAAGCTAGTGAGTGACAGAGCCCAAACGGAATGAGATTAAAATGGGCAGGGGGAGAAACACAGCTTTTAAACTTTTTTCCACGAAAATGATTATTTTTATGCCCTTAATTTTTCATTCATTCATTCTGCAGACATCTGTTATGATTATGTACCCCATACCACTAGCCCTTGTCTGAAATAACTAGAGTCAATACTGTACAATATATGAAAAACACATCCTCTCAATATTATTAAAATATATCTACAGTAAGTAGTGGTAACACTTGCATGAGGTTCTCGACAACTGAGAGCAATCTTTCAACAATGTGTTTAAATTATGATCTATTCTTAAGTAAGAAATAATATTACATTTTACCCTGTGAATTTTCTCCAAAAAAAAAAGGTCTTTCCAATCTGTTTGGAACCCTGGTGGCACAGAGGCTGAAAGCTCAGCTGCTAACCAAAAAGTCAGCAGTTCATATCTACCAGCTGCTCCTTGGAAACCCCATAGGTCAGTTCTATTCTGTCTTAAAGGGTTGCTATGAGTTGGAATAGACTTGATGGCAAATTTCATCAATTGTTGCAGAAAAGGCATCTGACAAAGTTCAACACCCATTCATGTTTAAAACTTTCAGAAAAATAGGAATGGAGGGGAAATTCCTCAATGCAATCAGTAGCATCTATGCAAAGCGAACTGCCTTCATCATCCTGAATGGTGAAAGACTGAAAGAATTCCCTTTGAGAACAGGAACTAGACAAGGATGCCTACTCTCACCACTTCTATTCAACATTGTGCTAGAAGTTCTAACCAGAGCAATTAGACAAGACAAAGAAATAAAGGGCATCTGTATCAGCAATGAAGAAGTAAAAATCTCCCTCTTTGTAGATGATATGATTATTTATAGAGAGAAGCCAAAGAAATCCCTAAGTAAACTATTGGAACTAATAGAGGAGTACAGTAAAGTATCGGGATACAAGACTAACATAAGTAAGTCAGTGGGATTCCCTTATACCAACAATGAGATTATTAAAGAAGAAATCACCAAATCAATTCCACTTACTATAGCTCCCAAGAAGATAAAATAGGAATAAATCTAACTAGAGAAATAAGAGATCTTTACAAAGAGACCTGTAAGACGTTACTACAAGAAACTAAGAGAGACTTACATAAATGGAGTAAGCTACTCTGCTCATGGATAGGAAGACTCAACATTGTGAAAATGTCTATTTTGCCCAGAGCAATCTACTTATATAGTGCAATACCAATAAAAATTCCCACGACATTTTTTTTAATGAGATGGAGAAACAAATCATCATCTTTGTTTGGAAAGGGAAGAAACCTCAGATAAGTAAAGCACAACTAAAGAAGAAGAACATACCGGGAGGCCTCTCACTACCTGACTTTAAGCCAAACCAAGTGTTGTTAAGTCAGATCCAACTCATGGCGACCCTGACTTTAGAACTTATTATATTGCCACAGTTGTCAAAACAGCCTGGTACTGGTACAAAAAGAGACATGTTGACCAACGGAACAGAGTAGAGAACCCAGAGATGCCACCATCCTCCTATGAACAGTTGATATTTGACAAAGGCCCCAGAATTTTACACTGGGGTAAAAACGGTCTCTTTAACAAACGGTGCTGGCAAAATTGGATATCCATCTGCAAAAAAAATGAAGCAAGGCCCATATCTCATACCTTATACAAAAACGAACTCAAACTGGATAAAAGACCTAAATATAAAATCTAAAACGATAAAGCTCATCCAAGATAAAACAGGATCAACAATGGAAGTTTTAATAGACAATGCAGACAGACTTCGAAATCTGACAAACAAAGCACATTTAACAGACGAGAAAATAAATAAACAGGAATTACTAAGAATCAAATACTTTTGCTCATCCAAAGTCTTCATCAAAAGAATTAAAAGACCACCTACAGAATGGGAAAAAATATTTGGCAACTATATGTCAGAGCAATACCTGATCTCTCTAATCTATAAGGTACTACAAAATATCAACAAGAAAAGGATAAATAATCCAATTAAGCGATGGGCAAAGGAGAGACAGACATTTCTCTAAAGACGATATCCAGGCAGCTGAATGACACATGCAGAATTATTCACAATAATTAGCTATTAAAGAAATTCAAATCAAAACTACAATGACGTGGAGTCAAGGTGGCCAACTAAGCACACATCTCCTTATATTCCTCTGGAAACGAAGACCTGGATTGATACTCAAACGGAGCCTTCTGATCACCCAATCAGTCTCAGGACATGGCACAGGGCTGTTACTTTCGACTTCATACCACTGAGCGAAAAACCTCCTCTCTTTCACTGACTCCTGCGCCTGACTAGCCCTGGCTCTCACGGACTGAAGGTAAACACACCATATTGACGTTTTTTTTCTCTGTCTTGGCCAGCAGGCGGAGCTGGGTCTTGCCTAGCGGCTAGACTCAGATGCGCTGCTGGGGGGATGGACAGGCGAAATTCCCATTTTTTGAATGCCAGGCTTAGGACTCTGTTAATCTAGACACTTTGGGCCTGTCATTTTATCTCTGCCACAGTGGGGTTTGTACAAAATTTCACAGTGAGTGTGTAAGACACCACTTCAGGTACGGAGATTTTAGTGGGACCTAATTCTCAGCATGGGAGCCAGCGCCTGTAAACAGGACAGCGCTTCTCCGACGGAAAACCAGTAATTTACACAGTGCAACCTACGTTCGGAGCTCTGCAACATAAGCAGAGGAATCACTATCTCTCGGCACTTTACCCCCTCCATCTGCTGCCTGTGTGGAGGACGCCATCTTGGATATGGTGGCCACAGCTGGACCTAATTCTTAGCTTGGGAGCCAGAGCCTGCCCACAGGAGAGTGCTTTTCTACCAGAAAAGCTATACTTTCCACAGTGTCGCCTAAGGCTGGGCCCTGTCAGCAGAAGCCAACAGAGCAGTAGCATTGCTGTATTCTGAACTAGTTTGTATCATCTGGGGTAGGATATAGTGGTGCTTACTTTGCCGGTGGAGAAGAGGGACCTCTACACCTGAAAACCTGACTGACTTGGGAAGTGGTCAGATACCTTTTGCTTTACATTTTAAGACAGCCTAGAGGAACATCTGCAGTCCATCCTCACAGTATCTCCTCTAGCCTTTACTTACTCACATGGGACCAAAAAAGCAATAGACACTTGTGCCATACAAGAAATCACCCATGGCTTCAGAAGGCTCCCCAAAAAAGCAACCAAGGAGTTTTCCAGATGAAGAAACTTTTATGAAAGCATCAGGAAGTGAATACAAAATGGTTATATACAGAGCCCTTCTAGACCTTATACAAAATGAAGCAGAACATAATGAAAAGTTAAGCAAGCTGTTCAATCTGATGGAACACCAGTACTCTGAAATCCAACAGATCAAGAACAAAATTAAAGACATAGAAACTTACATTCAAAGCCAAGAAAACAGAAGGGAACAAATGGAAAAAAGAATTTCTGACTTGGAAGACAGAGCTATTGATGCCAGTGTCTATGAGCAGAAATGAGAAAAAAGAAACAAGAGAAATGAAGAAGCATTAAGAAGCATGTGGGACTCTATTAAGAGGAGCAACCTTTCAATTAATTCGAGTCCCTGAACAGGCTGAGACACCTGAGAACACAGAAAGTATCGCTGCTGAGCTGCTGACAGAAAACTTCCGAGAAATCATGAAGGAAGATAATATAGACATCTCAGATGCATATTGTATGCCACCCAATACAGATCTCAAAAGAAAGACTCCAAGACATATTATAACCAAACTTAACAAAATGAAACATAAGCAGAAACTCTTACATGCAGCAAGACTCAAAGCAAAGCTAACATTCAGGAGGAAAGAACACACTGGGAGGCCTCTCATTACCCGACCTTAGAACATACTACACTGCCACAGTGGTCAAAACAGCCTGGTACTGGTATAAAAACAGACAGATCGATCAATGGAACAGAATTGAGGCCCCAGAGATGACACCATCTGCCTAGGAACAGCTGGTATTCGACAAAGGCCCTTAAGACATTAAATTGGGGTAAAAACAGTATCTTCAACAAATGGTGCTGGCAAAATTAGATATCCATTTGCAATAAACTGAATCAAGATCCATATCTTACACCTTATACAAAAACCAACTCCAACTGGATAAAAGACCTTAATATCAAAGCTAAAATGATAAAGCTCATCCAAGAAAAGGTAGGAACAACATGGAAGTTTTAATACACAATGTGGACAGACTCCAAAATCTGTCAAACAAACCACAATCAACAGAAGAGAAAATAGATAAATGTGAACTATTAAGAATCAAACACTTTTGCTCATCCAAAGACTTTACTAATAGAATTAAAAGAACACCCACAGAACAGAAAAAAATATTTGGCAACTCTATGTCAGACGGACGCCTCATCTCCATAATCTATAAGATACTACAGAATATCCATAAGAAGAAGATAAACCATCCAATTAAGCGATGGGCAAATGAGATGGGCAGACATTTCTCTAAAGAGGAGATCCAGGCAGCCAAATAACACATGCGGACATGTTCAGAATCTTTAGTTACTAAAGAAATTCAAATCAAGACTACAGTGAGATACCATCTCTCCCCGACAGGATTGTCCATGATCCAAACTACACAAAACAACAAATGCTGGAGAGGCTGTGGAGAAAGTGGAACCCTCCTACACTGTTAGTGGGGTTGCAAAATGGTCCAGCCTCTTTGGAAAGCAATCTAGCCCTTCCTTAAAAAAATGGATATCGATATACCATTTGACCCAGTAATTCCAATACTTGGAATACATCCTACAGAATCAAAGGCTTTCACACCAACGGACACATGCACAAGAGTGTTTATCGCAGCACAGTCCACGACAGCAAAAAAATGGAATCAACCCAGATGCCCAACAACAGAACAATGGATAGGTAAACTATGGTACATACACTCAATGGAGCACTACGCAATGATAAAGAATAACGATGATTTCAGGAAACATCTCCTAACCTGGTTTCAACTGGAAGACATTATGTTGAGTGAAAGTAGTCAGCGACATGAGGACAAATATTGTATGAGACCTCTACGATAAGATCTCAATAACAGACTTGTGTATAGAAGAAAAGACTCTTTGACAGCTGCAGTGGAGGGGAGAGAGAGAGGGCGAAAAATCTGGTGGAAGAAATCAGTGATAGCACACATTAGAAACAAGAACAACATTAAGTGGACTTCACCATAACATGAGTACTTCTTCCATCTTAACTCAATATTGCAAGGATAGAGTAGCTGGGGCAGGGGGCAGGGGACTATGCTCTTAGGCAAAATCGAGGCCAATTGGTACTACTAGCGTTTTGCTAAGAGGGCTCTCTGCATCCCACATTGGTGTGTGGCATCTCAGGTCTTAAAAGCTGCCAAGCTGCCATCGGAGGACACAGCAAATGGTCCCAACTAAGCAGGAACGGATGCTCACCGAGGACCAAAATGACATGGGGTAAACACAACCCAGAAGACAGAGAGACCCACATGAGTTGGTGCCTACATTGACTTAGGAGTGGAAGAACCGGATGGTGCCCGGCCACCACCAGCCATAGCCACGATGGAGCTCACAGAGTTGAGTCTCACTGGTAACACAAGAATAAAAAGGGGTGCATCCTGAGATCTCCACTAAAAGACCTCAATTGATGGTCCAAGGGTTTCGAGGTTTCCCTGAGAGCATGGCCCCCGGCCATGATGCTGCCCTTGACGATAAATCATAATGAAGTTTCACTCTTTGAACATGAATGGATTGGACTTGGCTATGTAGAGCGACCATATATTGGATGCACTTTATAGTTCTATGCATCTATAGGATATCATCCTGCTGACCTCTGGCTGGAGGAATGAGAGTGGGTGGAGAGGAGCGGAAAGGAGACTGTCGGGAGGATAAGACACATATGGAGCAGAGAGGAATAGTGTGCTGTCACTGGACAGGGAGAGCAGTGGAAGCTGCATATAGGTGGGCATGTAAATTTATACGGGAATGTACATTTTCACTCAGTCTTATTAAATAAAAAAATTCAAAAAATAAAAATAATAAAAAAAAACTACAATGAGATATCATCTCACCCCAACAAGGTTGGCCATGATGCAAATAACACAAAACAACAAATCCTGGAGAGGCTGTGGAGAAACTGGAAGTCTTCTACAGTGCTGGTGGGATTGCAAAACGGTATAGCATCTTTGGAAAACTGTCTGACGCTTCCTTACAATGTTGGAGACAGATATACCATTTGATCCTGTAATTCCACTCTTTGGAATTTATCCTTCAGAAACAAAAGCTGTCACACGAACAGACACGTGTACACGAATGTTTGCTGCAGCACAGTCCACAATAGCAAAAAGTTGGAATCAACCCCAATGCCCATCAACAGATGAATGGATAAGCAAACTATGGTACATATACTCAGTGGAACACTATGCTATGATAAAACACAATGACAATTTTAGAAAACATCTCATAACATGGTCTCATTGGGAAAAGATCATGCTGAGTGAAATCAATCAGTGTCAAAGGAGCAAATTTTGTTAGAGATGCCTGTTGTAAGGACTTAACCAAGAGAATTATCCATAGAAGAAAATGACTGTGTTGGCTACATGGGTAGTGGTGCTGAGGATTTATTATAGATGAGATAATTGATAGATGTTAGAAATTTTATTCTTTTATTGTAACTATTAAAAAATTAAAAAGTTATAAATAAAAAAAGAAAAAAAAGTAAATTCAAATAGTGAGAAAATATTTACCCATTGGCAGCTGGAAATACAATGTGCGTACAAGAAATCCAATTCAGGGTAGCTTATCTTAAATTATACACAGTATTATCAAATACTGAAAATGGTCTGTTACTAAATGGATAGCCTAGAAAAGGGAAAAAGTGAGAAGTATTTTTATTCTTCAAAGTCATAAACACTTTAATACATATACTCATTGAATCTATTCCAAGGAACAGTTATTATGTAACAACATCAATTTAAGGGCTAATAAAGTAAGATTAAATACACCAGTCCTTCCACTAATTTCTGAGTAGCCTTCAGATAGTTTTAACCTCCTCTCATCTCGACTAGTTCTTAAACTAGGACTACATTACCCTTCTGCTGCCAGAAAGATTCATATACCACTTGTAGTTGAAAGACTTCAGCATATCTGTTTATATATATATATACATATGCCTCCTCTATGACTTGGAAAAAGTATTTCAAAAAGTTGGATGTAGTTGAATAACCAGCACTTTGCGCAAGTGGTACAAATTTAATCCCATTAAATCTAACGGGACTAAGCATTACTTCTTCTTGCATAAAGTAATACTATACTTTGATTTCTTCCTGAAATAATTACTATTTATCTTCCTTTTCAAGGGAAGCCAAGTTCCATCAACACATTAAGCCCTTCAAAACTAACTTCACTCTTCCTCCTGGCTGCAAGTCTCTCCTAGCAAGCTCTTCCTTATTCCTCTATTGATAAGATCCTACCTATACTTCAAGACCAACCTCAAATCATCTTCTTAAGAAGTCTTGCATGGTACACTCTCATTCACCTGGTTTACAACTAATATTCTGACATATGACACCTTCCATCTTCATCACCCAAGTATATATCTGCATCCCTAGCACAATGCCTTAGATGTCCCCCAAAGAGTAGCCCACTTGAATGGAAAACTTTGATTTTAAGAATTTAAAAACACCAAGTACAGTCACACACACCACCTAATTTAAACCCAGTTAATACTTAAGATCTCATGTTAGCAAAAAGGAAGCTCAGAATTAGACTGCCTTAATGAATTATCCTCCGGATCTGAATCTGTACACATCAGACCCAGGGTCACTAAGAGTCGGAATCTGCTCAACGGCAGTGGCTTAGGTTCGGGTTAGACCAGAGTCAAATCCAGGATCTGAGCTCCAAGTCCTGAGGCATGATGTTTTGCAGATGCCTCATCAGTTACCACAAGGTATCCTGGCCCTCCGAGGTTTTGACCTGCGCTGAAATATCTTCAAATTACCAAAGTGGCCGACTCTGTAGGCCATTTCTACCCGTATTCTGTGATGTCAATGACATCAAATAACAATAGCCTATCACAGATGAAAGAAAAACTCTACAGTCAGTAGGAACTAAGGAGGCAAAAATTTCTTCAATTTATGCAACATTATAAAATTATACACCTACATTTTATGAACATAAATTAAACATTCACTACTTTAGAATATCATGTTCTCATTATTCACAAATTTCACTCTATTATAAATAAAGTCAAAATAATTATAGAATTTGGTCTAGACTTTTCAATTTGGAAGGAACCTCTAAGATTATCAAGCTGTACTCATTACAGGTAGTCCCCATATTATGAAAGAAAATCTGTTCCTAAGAGTGTCTTTTTGAAGTCGAATTATGTAGGTAAGTCATAACAGGTGCATACAGTTCTTATTTAGCCTCACTTTAAAGCAAAAGAGGAGGCTTGAAGGCTTTGCAAGGATTTAAAAGCTGCATGTGGGGCAACTGAAGATGACTGTGATGAAGACTGTTGTGAGTAGGTGTTGGTTCAACTGTTTCAAAGTGAGGGCACAATTTGCATAACACTGAAGGGCAAACATTATCTCTCCATAAATTTTAAAAGTTCACAACCCAGGAACTTCCTGTATTTTACAGATAAGAAAACTGGGCATAGAATGATTCAGTAGCCTCAGGGTCAGGCTAAGAACCTGGTCTCCTCGCTCCCAGCCCAATCCTCCGCTCACTGTACTGACAGAATTATACAGGAAGTTGGTAGAAGAACACTGAACATAATTATCAGTGATGATGCCTTAAAAAATTTCATGAATTCTTAGGTCCTTGTCTAACAACCTGTTATTTTTTCATGAGGAAACTGAGGCAAAAATAGCTAGTGTATTTTGCCCAAATTTTAAAGTTATTTTCAACCACTCCAAGGGAAATCCTTCTACCAAACAATCAAAAATATATTAGCGTATACAGAAAAGTCATCTCAGTAACTGGCAGAGCATCTTTGTAAGAAGCAGGCTCCCTAACGTCTGTTATCATTTACAGTTTCTTAGGCATTCCACGTATCCTAAAAAGACTGGTATAAAACTCCTCTGGATATAAAAATAATTTCCTCTACCTTTAACTGTGTCTGTAAACAAGACCAATATCCCCTAATTACATCCCGATGAAGTTCTCTTTCTTCAAAGAAACTGAGATGAAGAAGTAAAACGAAAAACTAAGTATGTTGACATGTCTATTATATAAAATCATTTCAACGTCAGTGAGGCAGGCAAGGATAGTACATAAATCTTAATTTCTTGAAAAATAATCACAGCTTATATTTAATTTCCACTTGCATCTGAAAAGTTTCTGTATGTAAAATTAATCAATAAAATTAATAAAATTAATCAATAACCCATTACCCACTGCTGCCAACTGCTGTCAATTCCAACTCATGGTGACCCTATAAAGCTGCAGAATTTTAAAAACTGGACAAGACTTGTTTATATCAAGAAAAGTACTGCCAGTTTTCTGGTGTGTCTGTTTCGATGACCTAGCAAACAATCCCTTCAAAAATACAGAATTCCCAAGGCTTTTCTAATATTAGAATAAAGTTTCAAAAAGGGACACACCCAGTCGTTGAAAAGCAGAACTCCACCCCCTTTCTTTCCCTGAAACTCTTTTCAATTCAAATTCCAACACAAGGGGGAAGCTACTTAGTAATGCCAGAAATAAAGCAGGCACATTAAAACTGGAATCCCAAACCAGAAACATTCTGGAACAAGAAAAAAGTTGCAAGGCAGTAACATCTCTGAAATTAACATAAGAGACATGAAAACATCGAGACAGAATCGACTTTAAAAGTAGCATACTACTTAAGATGCATGGTCTGAATTCTACTCAGCTGACCCTCTTCTACTCAACATTTTCCCATCTGTCATCAGAGGACATAATTTCCTCAGAAGTTAAGAGTAATACATTTACTAAGTTTATTTCATAAGAAACCTACCCAAGGTAAGGTGTAAGGCGGGGAGGAAAGAAAGATGAACTCTTGGGGCCTTTTTCTTCCCTACCACAACTGTTTTTCCATCTCATGATAGATGAAACTATCTTCAGTGAGAAAGAGAAAGTAAATAAAAGGAAGAACTGTAATTCTTGAGCCTGTGCCAGTTTACAGTATTTAAAAAAAAGGATCTGCGCCACAGCTTGGCAGCCAGCCATATTTACAGTAAGCTATCTAGTGTTTTGCCCAACAGGAAGAACAAAGGCCTCACTGTAGTACTGCTGGTTTTGTGTATTTCAAATACTGTAAAAGAAGGAATGTAACCCAACATGCAGCCCTTTCCTTTTCCTTTTTACAGTTCTCTTTCTTCAGTGGCTCTCAAATTATGGTCCAACAAGTCTACACAAGGATAAGAGAGCTCACTGCTCTAAGAGTTTGTAGCTTCCACTTTAAATAGCCATTTGTTTTACTTACTAGAATGAAACCTACCTATCAATTTATGCTGGACTTTAAAAAAATTGAAAACCTAAAAGCACATGATGACCAGCAATAAAAGTCAATCTGTTTGACGAACAGCTAAACCTTAAAACATGACCCTTAGCTTCCATTTTTGTAGGTAAGATTTAAAATAGATTCCTTGCATTATGTTATTAGAAATCTCTAGCAAACGGATGGACTGGAAAAAGGAGAAGAATTATATTAGGGACTTTACTATTATAATGTAGTATTTCCTAGTTTACTTTCAGAAGTAAATTTTTTAAGTTAGTTTTATAAACAACATATAGAAATCAATAATAATAGTGACAACACTGTTTCCCTTCACAATTTTACTTCTTTTTGAAACTATGCTGGAATTTTTTTGAATTTTACTTTTTTTTGAAACTATAATGGGAATTGTGCTGAAATGTCTGTATTTTTACATATCTTGGGGTTGCATATTTGCCAAGTTACAAAATATTATCTTAAATATCAATACCAAGGACAATATGTCCCTGACTTAACTTTTAGTTTTCTCACTGAGATTTTTTCCTACTCTAGGAAGAATCCAAAAAAATAACTCAGTAAAACATATAGATTGTTTGATAGTGGAAACTGCTAGAGAGGGGAAAAAAGAGGGTGAGCCGTGGATAGGCAGGGCAGAAAGCACAGTGAGATTTTGCATGGAGTAGCCAGGGAAGTCCGCTACCAAAAAAGGTATACACGTTGTTCCTCTGCTCATTCTAACTCATACCAATCCCATGTGTTGCAGAGTGGAAGTGCTCCACAGTCTTGGCTGTGATCTTTACAGAAGCACAACACCAGGCCTGTCTTTCATCTACGACCTCGTTGGTTGGGTTCAAACTACAAATTGAATATAAACTGTCTATGCCACCCAGGGACCTTAGGGAAGGGCTCTAACAAGGTGGATATGGAGTGAAAACTCGCAGGACTTGGGAACTAGCCCTGTGGTTATCACGGGGAATTCCAGCCAGATGCTGGAGTTTGCAAAGGAACAAGTCAGCGTTCTGGATGACCACCAGGAAGCTCTTCCTCAAGTTGGGGGTGCGTAGAGGGACTGTTTTATTTAAGCATAGGTGTTATCAGCAAAGTGTGAAGATGGAGTTGGCTCAGTGACAGAAGGAACAGAAACAGAAAAGGGAGAGCAGCGGATGAATACAGAAGGCATGAAACAATAGCGGGGTAATGCTGTATAAAGAAGTGTTTTTGATTGTGTACTAAATAATAATAAGAGTAATTATAATAACTGGACATTATACATTTGTGAAGAGAGTTCATAAACTCTTGCAGCCTAGAAAAGCCTCATAAGAGTTCCAGCAGTTCAGCAGAGAAATCATCAAGGCAATATCAGACTTGGGGTACTTTACTGTAAATTTTGTTTTGTTCTCTTTCCATGTTTTTTTTTTCCCCTCCTCTTGCTCTGTGCAGATGCAGAAGATAACCTTCTCTAGTATACACAGAATGGAGCCTCTAGACGCCCCAGAGAGATTGCAGGATCTGAGGAAGAGTGAGTGTGTGGCATAAATAATGACTGCGAGAGCACAGCATGGCAATCTTAGTGCCACTTCAAGGGGTCACCCAGACCTGGGCAGCGGACATACTAGACATATATGTGCGGAGGGGGGATGGGGTGAGACTGACAAGAAGAAGAACTGTCTCCAATGCTGTAACCTGTCTAACCCCTTGGCCCTTCACTGGGCCACAAAAGTGGTTAGAAAAATAATAATGAGCATGAACTGGTAACATTCAATTTTCCTCTTATCTAGTTGCTTAGGAAGAATGAAGTAATTGAAAAATAACAAGAAAATGCTTCATACCCATCAGACTAGCAAAAAACTTAGTCATTAATACCAGTTTTGGCAAGACTGTGAGACAAATGAGGACTCTCGTACTCTACTGGCAGAACTACAGATCGGTCCAAACATTTGTAGAAAAATTTAACAATCAGAAAAAAACAAAGATATGCACATCACAGATGCCCTAACATTTTCATTTACAGAAATACAACCTAGACAAAAAGGAAACATGTGAAAGTATTCATTGTAGTATGTTGGGAATAAAGAAAAGAACAGAAACTGTTGTTCATACAATAGAGTATTATACAGTAATGAAATCGAATTCATCAAATCAAAGTGTACCAGGAAAAAAAAAAAGCTGAGTTTTATACAAAACAAGTTACAACAGAATATACACAGTGTGATACATTACATGGTAAGTGAAAGCTGGAAAATACCACTAGCAAGTGATTGTGCATCTAACAGAATAGGACTGGCAATTAAAACTTATTTTGCAATATTACAGTTCACCTAAGTTTTAACTCTGTGGAGTCCCTGAGTGGCACAAATGGTTAAGTGCTTGACTACTAACTGAAAGGCTGGTGGTTCGAATCCATCCAGACATGCCTCAGGAGACAGGTCTGGTGATCTGCTCCTGAAAGGGCCCAGCCTTAAACACCCCATCAAGCAGTTCTACTCTGCACACATGGCTTGCCATGAGTCAGAATGGATTTGGCAGCAATCAGAAATTTTAACCCTACAGATTTTTAATCTATGATTGCTCTGAGAGCATGCATATGATTATTTTAAGATAATTTTTATTTAAAGGCCCCATTTAAGGACACAAATATCCTCTTTAGCAGAAATTCTCAAGCCAAGGTAGTCAGGAAATCCTTGGTGAAGCCAGGAAAGAATAGAATCACTGTTCCCTGAGTCCTACAAGAGAGTAGAAGAGTCCAAATGGTGTGTGGTAAACAGGCACCATTACCGGCACAGCTTAACAGCAGCCTGCACAGCAAAGTTCACCCTCACTTCTGGAAATCAGGCTCTGCCCTGGGTTCTGACATTGGAGGTAAGGCATTTCCAATGATGAATTATCAAAGGGGTCTAAGAAACCAGTACTAGGTAATGAGCTGACAAGGGATGATGGGCCAGCTTTTAAACAATAGGAAAACAAAATTTTATAGTAGTCAACCATGTTATCTACTGAATAAGCAACTTTCCTTTTCTAATGATAACAATGATAAAGAAAAAGATGAGATGCAATAAGGGGTTCACATAACAAAAATTGATTTTAAAAAAAGGTATTGATAAGACAGTGTAACATTAAATCTGGCCTCAGCCCTTGTTACCTAGAGATCTCACTTATTAAAATAACTTCATATTTCAGTATATACTTTAATACCAACTTACTTTATGTTTTCTATTAGTTTTGAAAACCAATGAAGAATTGTATGAAAAAGATCATAAAACAGGGTTTAATGCTTCTTTCATCATTCAAAAAATGCACAAAGTTAGATATTTTTTTCAAATGTAGAGGTTTCAGATATAATGCCAGTGGCACTATATACATATACAAATTTTTTTTTAGTATGTTTACAAAATTGTGCAGCCACCAAACTATTGTGATTCCAGCATATTTTCAACATCCCTAAAGGAAACTTTGGACCAGTGGCAGTCACTCCCATTCTTCTCCTGTCCTTAGTCTCTGTCAATCACTAATCTACTTTGTCTGTCTTTACGGCCTTACCAATTCTGCACAGTTCGTATAAATGGAATCAGACAATATATGGCCTTCTGTGTGTGGCCCTTTTCACTCAGCATAAAGATTTCAAAGCCTAGCACTTTGTAGCATGTATCAGTGCTTCATTTCTCTTGGACTGAATAATATCCCGCTGCATAAATATACCACATTCTATTTATCCATTCATCAGCTGACAGGCACTGAATTGTTTCCACTGATTTTTGGCTGCTATGAATAATGCTGCTCGGAACATTCATGTACCGGTTTTTGTGTAAATATGAATTTTCAGCTGTCTTTGATTTTCCAGGTCATGCAATAATTCTATTTTTAAAGTTTTTGAGGAACTGACCAACTGCTTTCCAAAGTGGTTACATCATCCTAGATTCCTACCTGTGACAGGTGGAGCTTCCCATCTCATGCTACCCTCGCTCTTATTTATTACAGCCGTTTTAGCAGATGTGAAATGGTCACTCCCTGTAGTTTTGACGTGCACTGCCGTAGTGACTAACAAGGAGTCTTGGTGGTGCAGTCATTGGGTGTTACAGCTGCCGACCAAAAGGCTGGCAATCTGAATCCACCAGACACTCCTTGGAAACTCTATCGAGCAGTTCTACTCTGTCCTATATGGTCGCCGTAAGATGGAATCGACTTGATGGCAGTGGGTTTGACTTTTGGTTTAGCAGCTCCTGAAGCGGAGTATCTTTCTGGCAGACAATGGACATCTAGAATAGCAGATCAATCTAAACGATATGGAAAAACTAACAAGGACTGTAATGATAAAGGTGAATTATATTTTTAATTCTTTAATAATTTTTCCTTCCTTATGTAATGAAACCTGCTAACTTGTGTACAATTAATACTAATTTTAAGAATAAGAAAGTATTAGATCATAATCAAAGAGCAATAAAAACTACCTAACGGAGACAGGAAATTTAATGTTTATACACTTCCATCAAACACACACAATGACTCTGTCCTGCTTTGCCAAAATAAACAGTACAATAAGAATAAAGTTGAAGAAAAAAGTTCACTACCTTAAAAGCAAAGCAGTAATTAATGGTGAGTTGTCACAAGGCCATTTATAACATTATTCTAGAGAAATGCATGTACTAAGTCTAAATGATCACTGAAGTTTATTTTCTTATTGTGAGTAAGTATACAATGCAAATCAATTTTGCATGCCCACCTATCTGCAGCTCCTTCTGCTCTCCTTACCTGGTGACAATACACTCTTCATTTTATACTTGTTGTACCCACTAAGCAAGTTCCTGTCCCCTCCTCTCCACCCTCATCTCTCCCATTTAGAAAGAAACCAGTAGGACAGTCTCCTATAAATGCGTAGACCTATAAAGTACCCGCACTGTATGGTCACACTGCGTCCCCAAGTCCAGTCCGTCTTGTCCCAAGAGTTGACCTCAGCAGTGTTCTCTGGTCGGGGCAGCAGCAAGTCTAGGGGCCATGCTCCCACAGGATCCTCCAGGCCTCCAGACCATCACTTACAGTCTGTTAGTAGAGTTCTTCAGCTGCATCCCTCTTTTTCTCATACTGTCACAGGGACTCAACATTGTGTGCCCCATCATGACTGTCTTTGGTGGTGGCGAGGTGCCATCTGTTTCTTCTGGTCACATGTTTATGCAGTCTCCCATTCACATGGGTCCTTCTGTCTTCTGAGCTCTTTCTTTCCCCATGTCTTTGTTGTTCTCAGTCATCATCTGTTCCAGATGAGTTGGGACCATTTGGTGTACCTGAGCTGGAAGCTCGCTAGCTTCTAAGACCCCAGATGCCACTGACCAATATGAGGTTCAGAAGATCCTCTTAGCAACAGGCTAGTTATACCGATTGGCCTCAATGTCCCCCAAGAGCATGGTCCCCAGACCCCTGTCCCTGCTCTTCTATCCTTGCAATACTGGGTTGAGATTAGAAGAGCTTTCAGTTTACAAAATCCAGTTAAGTTGATCTCTTTCTACTGTGTGCTGTCACTGCTTTCACCTAACCAAATTTCTATCAATTATCTAATCTATGACCAACCCTCTCGCTCCCTTCCTACGCTTGTAGTCATCAGTCTTTTCTTCTGTACATGTCTATTTTTAAAGTCCTTATAGCGCAAGTCTCATACAATATTTGTCCTTTTGTTGCTGACTGATTTCACTCAGCATAATGTCTCCTAACTGAAACCGGATTATGAGATGCTTCTTAAAACCATCACTGTTGTTTATCATTGCAGAGTATTCTACACCATAGTTTGTTTATCCATTCATCTGTTGATGAGCATCTAGGTTGAGTCCATCTTTTTGCTATTGTGCACTGTGCTGCAACAAACATCTGTGTGCATGTATCTGTCAGTGCGACAGCCTTTGTTTCTGTAGGAACTCAAGTTTTCACATCTGTTAAAGTTTCTAAAATGCTTTAAAACTCACATTGTGCAACCTCTTTTGCTAAAGATGAACTTCAATTACCCTCAGAAACATCTCATTATTAAACTCAAGTACTAGAAAATATACTTTCCCACATGACATTCTCACAGGACATGTAAGGTGTCTTTACAAAAAAACACTAGTATGGAGAGTGAATATAACATGAACATTCAATCAAAGTATTCCTATTTTTTAAAACTTAAAATAAGGAATTATAAGCACAGAGTACTGCTGACCCAAAACAAAACAAAACACTGTTGTCACTGGGTCAATTTCAACTCACAGTGACCCTATACGGCAGAGCAGAACTGCCCCCACAGAGTTTCCAAGGAGCACCTGGTGGATTTGAACTAGCGACCTTTTCATTAGCAGCTGAGGTCTTAACCACTACATCACCAGGGTTTGTGTATTGCTGATAAGCAACTGTTAAGTTTGTCAGGCTATGATCACTCATTCAGGCCTTCACAATATGATTATTTACATTTAGTAAACGACATCAGATATTTTCCACCGAAAGCACCCTATTCTGTGAGCTCTAATAATATTTGTGTGAGTGTGTGAGTGTGTGAGTGTGTGTGTGTGTGTGTGTGTGTGTGTCCACAGTCTGGTCTAATTACTAACTCTCAAAACCACTTATGCTTCTAGCCTCTAAGCATTTGCTCATCCAAATCTCACTGCCTGGAATTTTCTTTTCACCTGTCTTCTTTATCCTCACCATCCATCTGCACAGAACCAACAAAAATTCCATCTTCTTATAAAGCTGACCCTGATTATTCCTTCCAGTGAACCACTACAGAAAATCTCACTGCTGCTTGGCAATCAGTCAACGCCCAACTTCTAGCTACCCAACATGACTGAGTAGAACTGTTCCATCGGGTTTCCTAGGCTGCAGTCTTCATGAGAAAAGATCACAAGTCTTTTCTTCTGCAGAGAAGCTGGAGGGTTCAAGCCTTGAACCTTTCAGTAGCAGCTGAGTGCTTAACCACAGTGACACCAAGGCTCTCCACACGCAGTTAACAGGTGAGTAGCGGCTGACTCTGAGGAATCAAACACGACTCCTAGGTTTCTAGCCTGGTTGACTATGCAGAAGGGCACACCATCTTCCACATAAGCCTTTTAAAAGCAAGGCTATGAGTCACATCAAAAACAACAATCCCCACATTAGAATGTTATTCTTTGATTAAAGGTGTTAAGGTAGCTATAATCCCTTTTAGGATTTCTAAATGAGTGGACTGATTGATTCATTCAAACTTTATTCTACCTCTTCCTAATTTCCGACGCCTGAGTTAGATGCTAAGGATAAAAATAAGAAGATAACCATGTTGTTAATAAATAACATTAAGTGCCTACTATGTAACCACTGCTCTCCTTCCACATTATTACTTTTATTCTTCCCAGTCAGACCCTACTATTATATTCACTTATGGAGAAAAGATAATCATAAGTTAAACAGCTTGCCCAAACACACAAAACCAGCCTGCAGTGAAGCCAAACGTAAAACAATTACACATGTGGGGAACCTGCATCACAGTTCAATCACATATGGGAGAGTAATGGCCACACCAGCCCAGAAGCAAAGACCAGAAGGCAGGAAGCAGCAGGAAAACTGGACAAACGAAAACAGGAAACCTGGGGTGGAGAAGGGCAGAGTGGTGACCCATTGTGGGGTGGTAACCAATGTCACAACACAACTTGTATATTAATTGCTTTGTGAGAAACTAATTTGCTCTGTAAACTTTTACCTAAAGCACACACACACAAAACAGATCTGTCCAACTCCAAAGCCACCAACTACATTGCCTCAAGTAGCTCACCTGGGTGAGGGCTGTAGGAAGGATTACGTTATTATATCTTTGAAAAACAAATCAATTGCCATCAATGTGATTTCAACTCACAGAGACTCATTCTACAAGACAAAGCAGAACTGACCCATGGAGTTTCTATGGAGCAGATGGTGGATTCGAACTGCTGACCTTTTGGTTTAGCAGCTGAGCTCTTAACCACTGTACCGCCAGGACTCCACATGTTGTACACGTGAAATAATTATGTATTAGTGACACATAAAAATAATATATGTAACTTCATATGATTTTCATGACATTATACACTAAATGGGCTAACTTGAATATTTAATTTTAATGCATATCATCTTTTCTGAAAAAACTGAGCTACGAATGGCACTGTTCAAATTAATACACACACACACACACACACACACACACACATCACAACATAACCCTGTTTATAGGTTACTAGCTTTCTATTAGAAACCCTGGTGGCGTGTTGGTTACGTGCTATGGCTGCTAACTAAAAGGTCAGTATTTCAAATCCACCAGGCGCTCCTTAGAAACTCTATGGGGCAGTTCTACCCTGTCCCTTAGGGTCACTATGATTGGAATCAACTCAACAGCACTGAGTTTGGTGTGCTTTTTAACTTCCTACTGCCAAGAGAGCTGTTTTGGAGGAAAACCAAAAAACCACACCAAACCCAGTGCCGTCAAGTCATAGCGACCCTACAGAAAAAGGGTCAAGTAAAATTCATAAGTAAAATCCAAAGAAAGAAATAGCTGAGATCTTATAAACAAAGTCAAATTGCATATAAAATACTATACCTTCAACAAAAACTTGCCTCCCATATACCAGAAAAAACAAAAATGTAAATAAATTACATCTCAACTTATTTCCTCCGAGACACTCTTTTCCAGTGCACTTTATAACCATCAAGATAATTTACTCAAAGTGTAAATAAGAAGACTCATAAATTGGACAAGCAAGGCAAACACTCAGAATATTCTCAGAATTAATCTATGACAAGAGCTAAAATGTTCACAACTTGATTATTTTAAAAATATAACAACACGTAGGACGGCATGAAACATCACCATAACGCACATGTCATTTTATTATATAAAAAGTGGCTATAATAATCAGAAATAGAGTGGCAAGTTTTTATACCTTCCATCATTTTCCTTTCTGAGCTAGAAATGCCAAGTCTCAGGCATTAAAAATAAAGACAAATCTGACTGTATTATATTAAGAGGTAACTTTTTACCTCTTTGTGGAAACCCTGCTGTCACAGTGGCTAAGTGCTACCTTTACTCATCAAAAGGTCAGGAGTTCAAACCCACCAGGTGCCCCTTGGAAACTCTATGGGACAGTTCCATTCTGCCATGTAGAGTCGCTATGAGTCAGAATAGACTCGACGGCAGTGGGTTTGGTCTGGGGTTTACCTCTAAGTTTCAAAGCAACTGAGTTGTATTTGTCTTATGCTTTAAGTTGTAGCATCCTAGATAGCCAGTTGAGCTGTTTCTTTCAGAATGCTTCCACACTGTCACTCTTGTTTAACAATTATGGTTTTTCTATCTTTTGAATGTATCTGAAATCAATCCTGACAGTTTTGCCACAATTTTATGAAGCTATATACATGGTGAACAGCAGCTGTTTGACTAGGGATTTACCGTACCAAAATGTACATTAGCATCACCAGAGCAAAGGCTCTAAGTTTACACTATCAACCAAGGAGACAGTTTGACTTCACAGTGCCCATAAATAAGCACCTTTGAAAGCTGAATGACAGCAATAAGGAACTATCAGGCATTTTTTGCTCTTGTTACTGAAGAATAAAACTTTACTGGCAATTTCCAGAAAGGAAAAACAATACATACTCTGAATGTTAAACTTGGCAACTATCCTATGTATTCAAAATAAAATTCAAATAATCATTTATAGTAAAAAAAAAAAAAAAAATGTTTTCTATTACCAAAAGCATTAAAAATGTAAAAATATATTTTTCTACTAGTAAAAACAGGAACTAAAATTTTTCATATCAACTTATAAATACTTGATGGTAATTATCATTATATGTGTTTTTTTATGTTATAAATTTTATATTTAAAGTTACACTGGATTTTTTTGTCAGAATGTAGTATGAGAAGTTTATTACTACTTTAATTTTCCCATGTTCCTGGGAAAAAAATAAAAATATTCAGGATAACATGGTACAATCAACCACCTTTTCTAATTCAAATTACATACATAAAACCTGTTGATATTATGCATATCAGTATCATGGGATTCTAAACATAATACACAAGTCTAAAACTCAGCACACATTGCAAACAAGCAACAAGAATCTATATTTGTTTAATTTAATTCCAAGCCAAATAAAACAGATTTCTTTGTCCTACTTGGTGAAAATGTACAGATTTTGCTATGCTTTTCATCACTTCTGTAGCCAAAAGGTTCAATTATCTGTTCTGTATAAAATATAATATGAACAGAAAACCATGATTTAATTTCTAACAAAAACTGCATTTACTGTGTTTCTTTTTAAAAGCAGTTGTAAAAATACCAGTCACTAAGTTTATTGCTAACCAATCCACAACTACAGGTCCTACAGTAATTGCAAAAGAACACACTGAAAAGAAGGCAAATCAGGGGCAAATCTGTTCAACTCTATTCATAAAGAATGAGTTCCCAGGACGCATTTCCTGAGGGCAGAATACAAGTTCTAGATTCTCCCATGTCCATTTTATCCAAACCAAGTGGAGGACTACCTTTTTGGTGTTCACTGGGTCACTAGGGGTTTGCAATCACTATATAAATACAAGTATGACATAGACTCGAGGACTGCATTATAGCCACACGGATAAACCTGAAGGCCAGCAACACTGAGATTGTCCAAGTCAGGGGTTGAGAAATAAGTTCCTACCTAAGGAGAGAACAAATTCCCAGGAAAACAGACTTATCGTATCACTATTATATAATAGGAAGACACTCTCTGCATCAAGCAGCTTGTAATGAAATGCTTAATGATCTCATTCTTAACCATAACAAATTATCTGCCAACAAAGACCTTCAAGGTCAACCCTGGCAACAATTAAAAAACAATGAAAAAATTCATCCTCAAAGTAGAGTTAGAAGGTTTTGGTTTACAGCATTGTGCTGCACTTTTTATTAGCTATAAGTTGTTTAATTATTCAACATGACTCTTACATTCCATGCAGAAACTTCAGGTTGCTCAGATTCCTATCTTATTCAAGGACGAATGCTTTAAGAGACCAAAATTTCAATCTACTGTTTTCAAGTGAACACAAAGGTATCTTTGCTTAGACTGAAACATTAAATTAAAGACAGAGAGGTGGCAGGGGAGAGAAGACATTTCCTCATCCCACGAGTCACGTAAACTTCTAACAAACCTTTTCAAAGGTATCTTCCTTCTACACTTCAGCTCCGTGAGTCCCTACTGATGCACCTGCATTCTACACCCTGTGCTGTCTCAGTGCCCAGGGCCCTCCTCAGACCCAAAGCTACACAAATGAAAGCGTAAATCCGACTTGGGCACTTTCCAAGAACCTCCACATTGCTTCCCACCACCACTCAGAATCATCTGAATGATGCCAGTGCTGCCTCCTTACGTTGCCTTCTGGCACGTGCAGCCCACAAAGACATAGCTATTGTTATTAGTTTAATCAGTCATCTGACTGTTTCAAACACATACACATGCCAAAGGTGCTCTCTCTGCTACAGGAGTAATCAGGTATGGCAGATTCCAATTTGGGAACACCATTCCTCCATGCATAGAGTTGTAGAGATGTTTGCCCTGGTGGCCTAGTGACACAGTCTTCATTACTTTTTAGTTTTCTTTTGACGTTATTACAGGACCAATAGTCATAGGTTGGTTGCCAATATACTAAGTCACTGGTATTTTTACAAATGATTTTGAAACATTGGTGTTTGCAAGTCTTAAACCACTATAAGCCACCCATCCCCTCCGGCAAAAGTTATTTTGAATACCAAAGCCAAAGACTACTCAAAAATGCCCTCCCCTCACTCACATCAAATTGAGGACTACCTTCCTCTTTTTCCACCTCTTTGCACATCAGTCTAAAAAAGAAAATCTGATTTTAATATTAAAATTAACAGGGCCACTCCCTGTGTTGTTACGTGTCCAAGCCACAGGTCATTCTCAAAGGAGGGACAGAAAGGCCTGGGAAACAGCACGTCTTAGCTTCCACACAGACAACAGGGCCTCAACAAGTAATCTGAAGGCATTTTTTCAGAAAAAGGACCACAGACACGAGGCTTAATCATCTTCATATGTGATGAAGGAAAAAGAGGGCGAGACAGAGTTAAATTGGAAGCAACCAACTGAGATGATCAAAAAGTCTTTTACCTTGAAGAGATCATCATGACTGATTCAATTCCCTCATTTTAGAGATGAACATGGAAACCTTCATGCCAAAAAGAAAGAGATGATTGCTGAGCATAACTGAGTTAGCCGTTGGCAGACCTAGGAGCAGACCCCATGGCCCCTAACTCCCGCTCTGTAATATTTTTACTACACCACAAATTGCTGACATTCAAGAACTCCCTGTGGTCAATTTCAGAAAAAAGGACTACAGAACGTTAACCTCTTTTTACTCCATGCTTCCTATGAACAGAGCTTTGTCTTGCTCCTGAATAGATGATAAAAAATGTAGCTATCTCACACATCCTCTTTTCCTAGGCTGCCTCTTGACCTCTGCACCATGTAATCGATGACACATACACATGGCTTGTTGGCCATCCTGCTGCCCAGTCCAGGCTACCCTGTTCTTATTGGCACAGCCCCTACTGTGTGCAAAGCAGCAGCTCCCAATTAAGAAACTTTATATCCCAACCTTTCTGGTAGTCCTGGAGCTTCCAGGAAGGCTCTGTAAAGGGGAGCTCTGACGGGTTTGTGCCTTTTGTTCTTTGCATTTTCTCCTTTTCCTTCTACGAAGGTCATGGAGATACAGCAGCCACCCTACCACCAGGAGGCCACAAGCCTGAGGATGAATGTTGGATAACCATACAGATGACTGAGCAGAAAGTCAGAAAAAGCCTCAGAGCCAGATGGCACCGAGAATTTGCCATAGCGGCTTAAGGCTGCCTCTCTCTAGTCTAGGGAAACAGAGATCGTCTTTGATTAAGCTACTGTGACTTCTATTTTTATGATATGCAGCGAAGCCTACTGCAGACTCATAACATCAGATATCAACGGATGTCACCACGTCTTAGGCTGGGTTCTCTAGGGAAACAAAACCAGTAAAATATATAAATACATGTATACTTATGGAGACTCTAGTGGTGTAGTGGTTAAGGGCTAACCAAAACGTCAGCAGTTCGAGTCCACCAGATGTTCCCTGGGAACTCTATGGAGCAGTTCTACTCTGTCCTATAGAATTGCCAGGAGTCAGAATCAACTTGACAGCAGTGGATTGTTTTATATTTACATTAAGGAAACAGGTCGCATGATTTTACAGGCTGAAGTGTCCCAAGCCCTGAATCAGGACACAGGCTTCATGGAGCTGTGCAGTCTGCTGAACCCAAGGTTGGCAGGTCATAGAGTAGGGTTCCTGCCGGTAGGCTGTGAAGGTCAATTAATCCCAAGACGGCAGGCAAGACTACAAGGTTTCTTCTGGTTGCATAGCTTCAGGGGCTGCTGAAGCTGACATCAGCACATCATGGAACAGGACTCTTACTCACAGGCTATGAAATGAATCAATTCCAAAACTAACAGGTAAACTGCTACTTCAAGTTCCAGGAATCAGAGGTCAGAAAACAAGAGAGGCAGCTGCTGCATCCACAGCAAGCTGAAAACCTTGGCAAGGTGAGCAGGAAGGAAGCAGGTGGCAGAAGGTGGAGAGATGAAGGCTGGGGGGTGGTGAACCACCACATGCTCCGCCCCCGCTGGGACCACTCAGAAGATGCCATCGTTGCAGTGACCACATTATACACCTGCCAAAACACTAAGAATCACTGACGTACAATCCTAACCATCATATACCATGAACAAGAAAAAGGAAATCACAATTGCACACCCTCAGTTAAGGGGTCCTGTCGGTGCAGTAGCTAACTGCTCAGCTGTTAACCAAAAGGATGGAGGTTTAAACCCACAGTGACTCTGCAAAAGAAAAGACCTGGCAATCCGCTGCTATAATGATTACTGTCTAAGAACCCCTATAGGGCAGTTCTACTCTGTCAGTGTGTCAGTATGAGTTGGAGTTGGCCCAACAGCACACAGCAACGACACACCATCAATTGCACACTTCATTTTTAAAGTTGTATGCTTAGACCTCTCCCTGACTGAATGCTATTTAAAGTAACACATGAAAACATGCTCGGGTGGAATGGTACCAGGTGATGATACCACTGGCCATCACCGTGAAAGGACAGTCATCTCACTCTATACATACTAAAAATGGTTATATCCTGAGAAAAGATGAAGCGGCTCCACAACTGTCGCAATCCCTAAGAATTTAGGAATGACAGCAACACACCCTGGGTGAACTGGGCGCACTGCTTTCTCAGAACCACGCTTTTATGCTACACAGCTGACACCACTATGCCTTAACGCTGAAATTTAGAGTAAGCCATGTTTTGTGGGTAATACAAAGAACACCGAGGCAATCTGTTACCCATTTACCATCAAACACTTTGCGGCCCGAAACACAGTATCTCCGCACACCACTGAAAGACTGACCACCTCCACTTTACTCGGAATATTTCATTATCTAGGCTCAGATTCTCCGGGAGACTACCCAGATCTTCCAAACTGCTCCTGCCTATCTCTCCCAGACACGTTAGTTTTTATTCTTGTCTCACTGGCAAATTCTGAGTAAATATGTTGAAGTGAGAAAATGACTTCAGAAAATAACTTACATGCTACAGGAGTTTTCTTTATCATTTCTCTGAATATTAGACAAGTAACTATAAGACCAATATGTTAGGCCAAAACAATAAAGGTCTGACAGCCTGCAGCCAAGTTATACTTTCTTCTAAAATGTAAGTTATACAAATTTTATACTCTTCCAAATGAAGGCATATCTCATCACATAAAAAACGTATCATCTATCAACACCAATTCCAAAACATAAAATTAGATAGAAAATGACACCACGTTAATTCTAAGTTGAAGAGAACATTAACATCCATTTTCCCCTCCTCAGTTAGCCACTCTTCCTAAAAGCTAACCCAGACAGGAGGGGAAGGGGAGTCAGTAAGAAGCAGCAGGAAGGCCTGACAACAGAAAGGCACTCCTGGGCTACAGGGCCAGTAGAAGACCCAAGTGGAGAAGCTGGCGTTTCCTTGGCTCCTTCTTAGCAGACAAGCCAACCTCAGACAGAGGACTTGGGTGGCTCAGATCCATGGCAAGTGGGTTGGGAAGCTGCACGTGGACTTACAGGGAACACCTCTGGAAGCCACCCTACGGCATCTGGCCGATGAGGGAAGGCTTTGCATGGCTTAGAGATCAAAACAAAGCTGTACCGTATCTCAAGTGTTTTAAAGACATATGGTGTACACCTCAATTGATTCAGTGATCAAGTGAGAGGGCTACCTTTTATCTCAGCATTCCCACTATCAACTACCAAAGTGTTACACGTGGCTCTTTCTCAGAGTAAAGACAGCCTCTCCCAGTCATACCCCAGTCTTGGATGCAACCCAACTAGCACTTCACAGTAGCGAGGGGCCTGCCCAGATCCTGCAGAAAGCAAAGTACCATGTTAAAAAAGAAAAAAAGGGTTCACTGCAAAGAGAACTTGGTGTACCTGGACACAAAAAGAACTTCGCCACGATTCTACATGTGCATGGATTTGGAGGGTGGTCTGGCTGTACAATTCAACAAATAAGAGTTTGAAATATAAATGCTCACCCACCAGAAGGCTGGCAGTTCAAATCCTTGGAAACTCTATGGGGTAGTTCTACTCTGTCCTTCAGGGTCGTGATTCAAAGTGACAACAGTGGGTTTGGGTTTTTTTGGTTTTAGAATCTTAATTTGGTAACTTGTCCCTCTTTTCATTAGATTTTAAAAATAAGTTGTTCTGTAGTTTTAAAAGTCTTCTTACCTTTCTACTTTGATTTCCTCATTAATTTCTTAGTACTACTTCTGTGAAGTCATATGGGGCATTCTTCTCCACCTAATTCTAAAAACAAGATCGTCCCCTCATTTAAAGAGGGCATCAGCTTAACTCTGAATCTGTATACAATGTAATTAACAACCAAGATGTATTGGATTGATGGAAAATACGCCTTGTATTTCCTATGCATTTTAAAGGTAATTGCACTGAAATAATCACATCATACTTGTACATTATTTCAGTTAAATAGACAGAAGACATCCTATCAGTTACTGTCTGCCAAAGACCATTATGGACAAAAACACTAAACAGACAGAGGACATTGTTGAGACTAAAAATCTGTATTCAAAAACTTCTTCTGCATATCAAAAACTGAACTATGAAATTAAAAGTATAAAGAATATAATCATATTGGTGAAAAAATTTCACCTGACATACCATGTCTTCATTTTCGAAGTCACCAGCTTTTAAATACACAGAACATATAAAATAATCTATCTTATTACTTATGGGTAGATAGGTTGGTGAGAGAGCATAAAAACTGGACTGGAAAGAGCAAGTCCAGGAAAGCATAATAGTTGGGGAAGGGAGGAAGGAAATGTGAGCGGGAGACCCTCGGTCATGTATGCAACACTGTCACAGTGGTTAAAAGCTGGGCTGCTAACTCAAAGGTCAGAAGTTAGAGTCTACCAGCTGCTCCTCAGAATCCCTGTGGCACAGCTCTGCTCCCCTAAGAGGATCACTGGGAATTGGAATCACTTCAGTGGCAATGGGTCTGGGTTTCTGGTTGGTATTCTTTTCAGTTTTTTATTGTTTTTATTTTTTTAAAGTTCTGCAATACATGCACAAATTATACCTGCAATTAAATCCAAGAGAGAAATGCATGAAGGCTTGTTAGCTTATTCCATTGTTTTTGAAGACTTGTGTATGGAGGTGGGGAACCTTGTGCGTACAATTATAACATTCTCAGGTGAAAATCTACCCCATGGGATCTGGAATCAGGTAAGAAGTACCGGACTGCAGGAAGAAGTCAGATGTTTTGGAAAGTAGCCGTGAGGGCACCAAGAAGGGCCGAAGAGGACAGCCAGGATCACCTGAAAAGAGGACAACGCGAGACTGTCCAGGGACACAGGACACTACAGGCACTGTGTGAATGGGAAACACAACAAGCTCTTATTCAAGTAGATACTGCTTACTTTCTGATGTGTGACCCCACAATTCAGCTCTGTATATATCAGCTTACTATGAACTAAATAGACCGTAGGATGCCCCAGTGGTTGTTTAAAACCAATCTTTAATTCTAAATGAACGAGAAACCACTAAAACAATGTTAGGAACTACTGTCTTAGACTAGGATTTTGACAGCAAAACAAAAGGAAAAAAAAAACGGCTACAAAACACATGCTTATCTATAAAAGTAAAAAATTATGCCTACTCACAATACAACTTTTAAGAGTGAAGTCAGAAATTTATTTTATGTGGTACATAACAGTAATTTGCTATAAAGCTTTATGAAACAGCTAAAATAATGTTACAGCCAGAAACCAAGTGTTGCTAAAATGCATTCAGTTAAGATGGAAAATACAGGGGAATAAAACACTGTAATTGTCTCTCAACCCACATTGTATATTATGCTGCTAAATTATATATTATTATATTTTCTCCATTTTAATATGCTTTCCCATGGAGGAATTGATAATATAAGGAAATGATTCTCTGCTTTTATTTCTGAAGACCTAAATAATATCCCACACATATTTATAAACCAAACAGGGCCTCAAACTCTTATTAGATCCCAAGGCTTATGAAAACTATTTCACAAAACCACAACATGTAACAATGCATGAAATAGCTAACACAAATGGTTTTCTGTTCTATTTTCTTACTTGATTCACAATTGGGATTATATATTTAAACTGAGCTATTCTAACAAGTGAAAAAAAAAATCAAGGATTTTTTGATTTTAGAAAATCTTTTAATAGGGTATTGTATAATCCCTACAAACACAAGTGCATGTAAAGCAAAGTTCTCTCTGCCACCCCAAAGAAATGAAGAGCATTCCCCGGGACTGATCCAAATTTAGCAAGATGTTGGCAAACCACATACTAATAAGCAATTTGTGTAGTACTTAAATAAAAGGTCAAATGCCTCCTTTGTTACAGACATTATGAAATTTTTTTTATAGAACAAACTCATGACAATAAAATGGCAAAAACAACCTTTGGTAAAGGTAAGAAATTTACGTATTTTAAGACAGTGAACAATTTTCTAAACACAAAATTAATTATTACCAGGTGCTGAGTTTAAACACAGAGTACTATATCTGAAGTTTGGGGTAATATTTTGAAGGCCTGAAACTAATCAATTCAGCTAAACATATGAATACACATAGCTTCAAAAATGTATGGAAGAAAATGTGACAAGGCAAACAAGATGCATTTACCAAATATTAACAGAGAAACCTGAACTGGGAGAGACAGATCTCGAGTAGAAATTTTAAAGAAAATCACTTCATAGCTCTTCTCAGGTCATCTCATCAATTTAAATGACTTTATATGAATACCTTAAAGTATTAAATGGGAAAGAAAATAACGTGCCCTGTTTAAGGTTCAGATGTCACAAAATTCACCATGGGGAACCAATGTGTTTCTAAACTGTTTGCTGTAAGCAACGTTTAAACTGTGTCTTTCCTGTTGCCCTGTAGAACAGTTACCAAGATCTCCCTCTCACAGCCTTTATAGTGTACCCTAACTTGTCTTCTTCTGACTCCCCTTGTGCTCTCTGAGGGCAGCTCTGCTTTATGGCATCGCCTCTACGTAGCTTAGCACTCACCAACTGTTGTACCAATGCATACCACACCAAAGAGAAAACTGGGCACCAAGAGACCTAGAGAAGGCAGGTCAAGAAAGACAAAGGCTGACTTGAAACCACAGTTTCAAAAATAAAGAATCTCAAAGAAAAATGAACCACATCTTAAAAATACACATATTATACATGATATATATATATATGTAATTTTGATACGGTAAAGTGAAAGCATTCTTGTAAAATAAAATAGTGCAACAGAAGCTGCTTCCTGAGACACAGGAACAGTAAGATACGTTCTATGTACTTCCTTGTTTCTTAAAGCAATTTAAAGTTTTACCTTAATTTCAAAGTTATTGTACTATGTATCAGCAGCTCCCAATGTCCACATCTTCTTATATCTTTATAAAGATATTTTTTAATAGGAGAGAGTAGAACTGGCCATAAGGTTTCCAAGGAGTGCCTGGTAAGTTTGAACTGCCAACCTTTTGTTAAATAGCCATAGCTCTTAGCCACTATAACACCAGGATTTCTAGAAAATAATCATTACTAAAATTTATTGTTTCTACATGAGTTTCTTATAATGCAGCATCTTGCTGTAATTAATGCCTAAGTTTTTTTTTTTAATTTGGAGAAGAAAGAGTTTCAGGAGACAAAATTAAATTTCCTAGCAGTTCACCAATTAATTTCCCCGTCTTACGTTTATCACATATTCTATCAGACAGAAATGAAAGTGACAAAAACATGACATTTTCTAGTAAAGAAAAAAGTGAATTCAAAGCATATCATTTATCAACTATTCACCCTGGTACATGAGGACATTATCTTAAATCAGTGGTTCTTGATGACGAGTGTATATTAGGATCACATGTGAGGCTTTGTGAAAATGCATAGACTCAGGCTGTGCTTCCCAATGAATCCAAGCAGGCCAGACAGATGCTGAGAGTTGACAATTCTAAGATTAAGGAATCTAGGAAGACTCTAGACAGAATGAATGGTGAAAACACCATGTGGTTACTTCTAGTGGTCTATGATAAACAGGTGAACTGCAATTAGCTAAATACAAAGCTGTTTGGTTTCAGTAAGAATGTAGAAGGAAAATTTTTCAAAATAGGCTGAAATAAATTTGTCTTTCATCTTCCTCAGTTTCCCAACTGGCAAAACCTGGGCAAAAACAATAGATGATGATGATGTGCATGTGTGTATGTAGGGGAAGTAGAGTGAGGTGACAGGATGAGATGGGAAGCTTGAGAAAAACAGGATACATGCTTCAATAATGTGCGTGTGTATGTACACAGAGATACAGAGAACTAGTGTTTTTGTATGAATTATTTAAATACTAATTTATTAAAAAAGAATGTAGCTTTGTACAGAGTAGAAATTCATATAAATTTGGAAGATATAAGATTTCAAAGGAATTTTACTCTTGGGGGGTGGTTTGGGTCCATACCCCCAAATTCTCTGTGATAGGCCTTTATTCTCTTCCACCACTAGGGATAATTGGTGGAAAAGATCTAGTAACAGTGAAATAACCCACCAAGGTGAATCTTCATACGTTGTAGAAAACTGCCATTAGTTAAAATTCCCCAAGTAGGGAGCAGGGCAACAAACAGTCATGGAATTACAACTCTATCACAAGGATTATTCCAACCTTAACATCTATCTACTGCTCAGAGGAAAGGACTAAAGCCAAAGAGGAAAACAGATCTCTGTAACTGAAATTGTAATTGAAATTGAAACTGTAATTGAAATATCAAACCTATGGGCTGCAAGTGCTCAGATACAGACACAGTCAGTGTCAGATCCTTACAGCTTATTTGCCATCACTGTGTGTGTGTGTGCATCTATGTTATTGTTGTTATTGCTGTTGTCAGGTGCCGTCAAGTCAGGGCCGACTCACAGCAACCACACAGGTCAGCGTAGAACTGCCCTGCAGAGTTTTCAAGGAGGGCCTGGTGGATCCGAACGGCGGACCTCCTGGTTTGCAGCCACAGCACTTCACCACTACACCACCAGGGTTTCCACATATACATATATATAAAACCCAGTACTGTTGAGTCGATTATGATTCAGAGCAACGCTATAGCACAGAGCAGAACTGCCCACAGAGTTTCTGAAGGAGTGCCTGGGATTGACTGACCTTTTGGTTAGCAGACACAGCACTATGGCACCAGAGTTTACTATACATATATATATGTATGCACACACACACACACACACACACACACACACACACACACACACACACACACACACACACACACACACACACAGGACTGACAATTAAGTTCGTGAACTCATCCTAGAAAAAGTGTGACATATCTCATGGCTGAGTATCACTACAGTCACCTTTGAAGTATGTCCTTTGTGAAGCTATGCACCAATGCCAGCACGTAGTCTACCCTTCAAAGCAATTTTGGACCTCTTCTTTCTAGAATGGCCATCAAAGCTGTCATCATATTATCCTTGATGTCCTGAATGTCATCAAAATGTCTTCCTTGCAATATCTGCTTTATCTTCAGGTAAAGAAAAAATTCACTGGGGGCCAGATCAGCTGAGTAACAAGGGTGTCCCATTACAGTTTTTGGTTTACTGGGTAAAAACTCCCTTACAGACAACTATACAATGAAGTTCGTTAACTTGTCACTGTGCCACCGCGCACAATGGCCGTTCCAGAAGGAGCTCCAAAATTCTTTGAAAGATGGACTAGGTGCTGGCATCAGTGTATAGCTTCCCAAGCAGAGTACTTTGAAGGTGTGTAGTGATATTCAGCAGTGAGGTATGTAGCACTTAGAGCAATTAAGCTCACAGAGTTCATTGTTGGACCACGTGCACGTGTGTGTGTATGTGTGTGTGTGTGTGTGTGTGTGTGTGTGTCTGTGTGTGTGTTCAACCACACTCAATTAAACTTCCCAAACTCATGACAGAAGGGAGGGAGAGAGGAAGATCATCTAGAATGAACTATAAGAGCTATAGGAAGATCATCTAGAATGAACTATAAGAGCTATACAAGACTGCAGCCAAAAGTTGGCAGCAGCAACAATAACCTCAGGTCATTTATTATGATGGCATCACCACAACCACCAGTTGTCCCTGAGTCAATTCCAACTCAATGCAACTCCATGCAACTCCATGTGTGTCAGAGTAGAGTTGCGCTCCTCAGGTTTTTCAGTGGCTATGTCCTATTCAGTAGCAAACTGTCAGGCTTTTCTTCTGAGCTGCCTCTGGATGGACCTGAGCCTCCAACCTTCTGATTAGAAGCCAAGTGTATTATTACCTATCTGAACTACTCAGAGACATTATGATGGCCAGGCACACTGAATATACCAGGTGACCCTAAAGGTAGGATACTTTGGGTCAATTGTTTCACTCACTCAGTCAACTCAAATGACTGCTACGCTACTGCTTAATGAATGCTGTGCCAGTGTCATGAGTTACAAATCTTAATCCGACTCTTGTACTTGCAAACCAGAGAGGTGGTAATCACACCAGTGATAGGCATTCTACCAGGCTCATTACAAAAACAACTAAGCCCAAACGATCTTTAAAGTGAACTGTAGTTTGATCATTCACCAAGGAGAAGATTTTGCTCACTACAATCTATTTAAGGCAGGAAAACAGGCTATTTAGCTAAGGCAAATTTTTATTCCGAGTGTCTAAAATAAAAGTCCTGAATTTTAAGCAAACTGTCAGCTATCTGGAACAATCCCAATGCCCAATTTTTGCTGAGTATATCATATGCAGTATTTCATGATACATCATATAAATATAGAGTAACACATAAAATAAATTACATATACAAATAAAATTTCATATGTTAGTACTTACGAGTAGCAAAACTTGAAACAGTTTTGTTTTCATTGGGGCAAAGTTTCATTTTATCCATTACAAGTTCAAATTTAGTTGAGAAAAATGTATATCTAACTATTCTGTATACATTTAAAATATTCTTGGTATTGTATAACTAAGCATCTCTTACTAAGAGATTTCAAAAAAGTTAATGAAGCCTAACTTGATCAGATTTTTTAACTACAAAAAAAAACATTATTTTCTCTCCATAATCAAGTAAGTTGTGGAAAGTGATTTCATTAAAGTATGAAAAATAAACATAGCTTTAATACCAGAAATTTGATACTTTTCAACTTAAATGACAGTACAGAGAGAAACTCATGTAAGTCCCTGGAAACAGGTTCCCATAAAACTACATCCTTGAAAACACTGCAGGCACCTAAAAATATTTTTAATTCACTTATAAATCACATAATAGCTCATTTTCAATGTACTCTATAAAGAAAAATTTATTCTTGATTAGCTGAAAACATAATATACTCTGAATAATAAACTTTCTGTAATTCTAAAGTAATTTGAATCTTTTCATTAACTTTCTAAACTTCTTCCTAACAAAGTACTACATTACAAAAAGAACATGGTTTTCTCCAAATCCTTACTTCTGTATATAAAGGACAATTCAACCTAAGGAAACTGACATTTTCCACATTTCTTCCCTTTTAAAAATCTCAATGCCTTTCTTTTTGATGGATTTGGAAACATTAATTATTGAATATAAACTAATTTTTCCAAATGTCCTCTAGAAATGACAATAGCAAAATTTGTGTCACGAGCCTATGGATATTTCCAGTTTGAACAGCTACTTGGGCGTCTCCCCTCACGGATTATGTGTCCTGTTATAAAACAACGGCCGCCCTGAACCACCCCTGTAGGCCCCACCCACTCCTATGCCCTGCTCTGTGACCTGCCATCCTGACCAGCTGGCTGGGCCGGCACACCCCGAGGGGCCGAAGGGCCTCACTCCTGACCTAGCCTTCTGCCGGTCACAGCCCAGCACACCATTTATGTGAGCCTAAGGCATGCTGCCTGGTGTGGCAGAAACAGGAAAGCTTGTGGAGCTAGAGAGTGCCACCTCCTAATTCTAGTTCTACCACCAAAAGACTGTGTGGTCTTGGGCCAGTCAGATAATGTCTGTAAGGCGGACATACAGTGTTAGAAAACTCTCAGCTAGATATGCCACCAAAATGCATCCTTACTATCTAACCAGAAACATAAAGGGAGGCAGGGACTCTGCCTTTCCCTTTTAAGAGTTACTCTTGTTTTACAGTATTGTCATAATTTACTGACAATTCTTAACAGGAAAACCTCTCATCCCCTGCAAGCCCCCAAGCACTTTATTTTAAGGATAGTTTTAATGTTTAATTTTTTAACTGAAGGAATTCTCATAGATGCAAGTATATCCTTCTATGTTAAAGGGAGAGTGAATGGATCACCATATAGACAGATAGATCTCAAGAATGAAAACCATCACCTAAACTTCCTTTTGATTTTCACTAAACCCAATAATGAACCCTGATTAACAGTGGTTAAGAGCTTGGCTGCTAACCAAAAAGATCAGCAGTTCAACTCTACCAGCTGGCCCCTGGAAACCCTATCTGCAGTTCTGCTCTCCTCTACAGGGTTGCTACGAGTCAGAATCACTGGTAGGCAATGGGCTTGGGTTTTTTTTTTTTTTTTTTTATAAGCCCAATATATCCTGGGTATTGATCCAAAAACCTGCAAAATTAATTCAATTCTTTAAATAAGTAAATAAATACAAGTCACCTTAGAATGTTTTTACTCTAGGTCAGCTTCTAAAAATCAAAGAAGTATAATTAATGGCCAGGTACCACTTCTTTGAAATGAGAGGTATATGCATGCAATTTATTTGCATTGTATTAAGTATATACGTATTTCTGTATAATGTACCCTGAATGTACATAATATTACCTTAACTCACATAATTTAATCCTTAAAACAACTCGCTGAGATAGGCAACCAAGTCTAAGTATCTGAAATACATAAATGGGAAAAAGAGGCTCAAAAGTTCAATGCTTTGCCCAAGGCCACACAGTTGACAAGGAGTGGTGCCAGGGGCACTGTTCAAACTTCTAATTCATTCATTCAAAAAATATATACTGAATACTCCATATGTAACCAGCACAAACCTGCAAACATGGCAATCTCTGCCCTTGTGAAGCTTACATTCGAGAAATGTTTACCACGGGATAACCACCAATCTACCACAAGCTAAGAAAGAAATACAGAGTGACAGGACAGAAAGTACTATGTGTGTTTCTTAATCTTCTTGCTCTCTGAAATTGTTTCCTATCCTTAAAGATTAAGGAGACTTAATCCTAGATTTAATGTGAATCTCAAATACA
Organism: Heterohyrax brucei; assembly: GCA_028571685.1. Classification (NCBI taxonomy): domain Eukaryota; kingdom Metazoa; phylum Chordata; class Mammalia; order Hyracoidea; family Procaviidae; genus Heterohyrax; species Heterohyrax brucei. The sequence goes on from CM053143.1 coordinate 8,140,320, forward strand.
ACATTTTATTACCATTATCCAAGTATTTACTGTGCTCCTACTAACAGCACCACTGGTTACCATGTGCACTTACTGTACGTCACACACTGGCCAGATGTTTTACACATTCTTCTATTCCATTCTCACAACCACTTCACCAAGTAGGCGTTGTAACTGTCGTGATGGCAACACACTGGTGAGACTAACAGCGTGCCCGCCACGTGAACTGCAAGCTGAAAAGACGTAGTAATGCTGCGAAGGAGAGATACAGGAGAAACCACATCACGTGCAGCTTAGCATCTGCCGGGAAGTATAGCAGAAACTGCTAGAAGAAAACTCATGTTCCTTTCTCCCTAACCACGACAACCTCAGTTTTGTTTAGGGTGACAATACGCTTGAAATACTACATCTCCCAGCTTCCTTTGGTGTTATAGAGGGACTTGTGACACTGGCTTATAGGACATAGTAGAAGACACCACTAAAGATTTCTAAGAAAAGTTATCTTTCTTAAAACAAGCATCTATCCGTCTCTCCGCTACTCCCTTTCCTCATTTCTAATGCTTGTGACCAAGAGGGTCACAAGGACCTCTGTCTTGATGTTCCTGGGCTTCTAAACCAATGCCAGCAACCACCTCTCACTTCAGTGAGCTTCTTGGTAAGCAAGAACCAAAACATCCTAAATCATTTCGGCCACTGTCGTTGAGGCTTCATACTCACACTCCGCTACAGGGCCTAAGTGCTATGGGGCAGCTACAGCTACTTTAAGTTACTAAAATAAGCAGTAGGAAAGTACAGAAAAATTGTGTTTGATCCTAACTGAAGTGGCCCTGGTGGCACAATAGTGAAGCACTCTGCTGATGACTGAAAGGTCAACAGTTCAAACCTGCCAGGGACTCCGTGGACAATTTGTTCCTATAAAGACAGCCTCAAAAAAAAAAAAAAAAAAAAAAAACCCTATGGGGCAGTTCTGCTCTGCCATAAAAGGTCACTGTGAGTCAGAATTGACCTGACAGAATGCAACAACAACAAAAGTATGAAATTTCCCAGACTTCAGGTTCTTATACAGGGCACCAGTATCAGGCAATGTATAGATAATTAGCTCAGTGTTATACACACACTAATAAGCCTCATGGATATGAGGCAGATGTAACAGCTACTTTCTGTCTTTGAATTCTGGACAAGAAATTTCCAGGCCAAAGTTATCTTTTAGTAAGAATTCTGGCCTAGGAATAACTGGCTGGAGGAAGAGGAGGAGCTCATCAAGGGGGAAACAATTAATAACAATGCCACCCAATATTTAGTAAGGGAAACATTATCAGTAACTATATTATAGCAAATGGTGGATTAACAAGAAATAATCTGATCAAGATACACTTTATTATACTCAGAACAGTCAACTGGTATTTACTGAATTTCATGTTTTATGGTAGACATTAGATTCAGATAAGTTTCTAGGAGTGAACTGTCTCAGAGATTGACATAGAGAGCCTGAAGTTAATAGATTCCTCTCTAGTAGGACTTCTTAAATTTACAGCTAGAATCTTCAGTATCTATTTTGACAGTTTCGCATGCACACATCCCTAAATATAGGTCCCTGAGGTCAGGAAACTTTATCTTCATCTTAAAACCCCTAGTACTTACTTGGCAAATGATGGGTATTCAATAAATATGTATTAACACAAGGGTAGAAATACTTCAAATGTATTTCTTTATTAAAACATACACATACAATGGTAAACAAAACAAGTTTAAGTGGCATTCCTGCCTGACATGGAAATAAGTCCCACATTTATTATTAAAGATAATAGACTGCAGACAAATTACAAACAACTGGAGAATACACAGAAAAATCTCTTGAGGGGATATGCAAGAGCTAGCAGTTATCTTTGGTTCTGAGACGTTTTCTTTTGTGGCAATGGGGAGCAATAGGGAACTTTTTACTCTATACAATTTTGTAGTATTTCATATGCATATGTATGAGTGTCTATATACATGTGTATATATACACATATGTACACATGTATTTTTAAAGCATACATACCACAATAATAAAGTACTTAAAATTATTTTTAAAATAAACTGAGGAATCTTAAAACGAATGGTATCACTCAAATACTCTAATTCACAAAACTGAAATCACACACACAGAAAAGTAGACAACACAAAATCCAAACATTTCCACTTTCACATTACATAAAGTTTCAGTTACATGTTTCAATAAATCACTGGTACTATTTGAAACCCAAATCTCATACTAGATGCTGAAAACAGGGGAAAAAAAATCTTCTATTTCCACCAATCCCTAATTTTTTAACACACTGTTATGGTCTGCTTTCCATGTACTTACTGGCTAATACACCTCTTTATCACAGACTAAATCCATCTTGCTTCAAAAGGGAATCTCCCATTAGAAAGTATTCAAGTGTTGAAAGTGATGAAACCCAAAGGAAAATATTTAAGGAGGATGTTCTATTTTCTAATGACAGGAGGAGAAGTATCCACTTCCAGAAGGTTTTAATGTCTGCCTGCTCTACATAATACTATTCAACCATATTTCTAAATATTCGTTATAGTTTACTCACATGTGTCAGGAAATTCATTTTTATACAGAACCATACATTAAAAACTGAGGCAATAAAATTATTACGGCAAACTTTTCACTGTACTATATTTTGGAACTCCTAGTGGTATAGTGGTTAAGTGCTATGGCTACTAACCAAAAGGTCAGCAGTTCAAATTCATTGAGTACTCTTTGGAAACTCTATGGGGCAGTTCTACTCTGTCCTATAGGGTCTCTATCAGTCACAATCAACTAAATGCCAACCGGGGTGCATTTCGGGGGGGTTTATATTTTGTCAAATTAAAATGTTCCAACTAATACAGAGAAGAAAATTTAAGTACCAAGGTAGAAATTCAAAAATCTAAAACTTCTGAGCATCTTTTTGTACTTCTTCCCTCTGAATCTTAGTTTATCTTCTTTATAGTTAAATGAAGACATATTTTTTTAAACTTCCCAAATGCTGAAAATTTTCAAATTCTCTTGCAAATGTATCAGGAAAACAGTTTACCTAGAAGAGCCAGTATCAGGGTAAGGTAAGGAAATAGTGCTTTTTAAATATGTAAAGTTTCAGCATTCTACTGCAAATTTTACATACTATTTGGGAGGCTTTATCCCTACTTCTCAGAAGGAGAAAACCAAGAATGAGAAGTCACATGTTGTTCATGGCTCAGAGAATTGGGTCAGATTTTGAATTCAGATATGTTTCATTTCAAAATCCTTGCTTCTGATAGTTTGTCTCTGAAATTCTTCTGTAAACATTCATGTCCAATTTCTTTTCATTTTGTGGAATAGGCTTAAGGTCTGGAATACTTGTTTATAAAAATCAATGTTTTGATATACATCAATCCTTCATTGATTATTTGTATTACATGATATTTTCTTTAGGACAGAATTCATTTAAAACAATAGTTCCTCCACATAAACTTTAAGTATAACTTAATTACTTACAAGGAACCTAAGTGTACAATAAATAAATAAGAACACATTTCATTAAATGAGGAACATATACTTAATTATTAAAATGTTATTGTTAATGGACAAACACTATTTCAAGGCTCCCAGAGCCTTCATGATAACAAAGAAAATAAAACTAAGTAAAACAGAGAAATTTCTGTGCACAAAAACAAATAAAATATTTCTGAGCTTCTGCCATAAGCATAATGCTGGTGTAATGCTCTGTTAATTCCAGGCAGTCATTTTCCAACACTCATAATATGCCATCTCATCTAGAAATCCAAATTCAAACTAATATACAGAGATCTTGATGAATTTTTGAAAGGAAAATGACAAAATGATTTTAAAACATAATATCAAAGCACAAGAAAATATAATAAAAAAAGCAGGAAATGTACTTAGGGGCATACTTTCAGCAATGATGGAAGTCTATGTAATGGTTTTTCATTTACATTCACAATTTATTTGTGATATTTGCTTCTCAGAATGTTACCTGAAGGAAAAAAACTATAATCAAATTTAACTGACTTAAAATAACCGTGAATAAAAGCATGGATTTAGGAGAACGTTCTAAACTAAAATGCAAGTGGGGAATTAGATTGTTCCAAATTTATTCATTGGAGTTTTAGCAGATTATTTCAGTCTTACAATGCCACTGGGCTGTTATATTTAAAATATTTTACATCCTCAAAAATGAACATTTTCTAAAATAGTATTGTTTTAGAAATCGTCTTCTGCTCATGTAACCCCCAAACTCCAGAAAGAATTATCTCACTTAAAGACAACTCAGATGATGGAAATAACAAATTGTATCACTAATGCAACTAATTTAACATGTAATATGCCTCTGTATAAAAAGACGCACTATTCTCACCACAAAAAGTTAGCAAAAAGCACAGATATAGTCATCATCTTTCTCCTCTAAATCTGAAGGGTGAAAATATCTTATAAATCTTTCATCAACAACACACATACATGCATGTGTGAATGAACACACACACATCCTTTTCTCACATAATCCCAAACTGGAATTAGGAAAGAGACAGCAGATTCAAAATATTCCTGTCAAGCATCAACATTTATTTTCCTACATGTGCATTCAGAACAGAAAGGCAAAGACTTGACTTCTTCCTCATAGGGGACTTCTCTTTTTGGGCGTTAGGAAGTTCAACACAATTCCACTAACAAAATACTGACAAGTTCTTGAACTAGTCATAATTGATTTTTTAACTATACTAAGACCAATCAAACTAAACCCACTGTCATCAAGTCAATTCCAACCCATAGAGGAAGTCGCCAATTTCCAGCAAAATTTAAATGCTTTGTGTTGAAAAAAATTATAAAACACTTTACAACTGTAGGGTCTCTAAGGAGACATCAAATGGATACCTGCTTCATTTCTAGAAGGCTAGGGGTGAATAATGTATGTGCACACCTGCCCACACAGTGGCTATAAAGGGGGCACAGAGCTCCCCAGATGGCTCTTGCTGGACTTGCCACCATTCTCGAACTCAATAAGAAAACAAGAGTGAACACTGGCCTCATGGGACACTGATTCTACAAAGGAGGGCAGCTAAACACGCAATAAATAAATAAATAATAAAACAGTGTTATTAATAATGACAGTGTACGTGTTTTGATAGACAGCTATGAAAAGCAGTCAGTATATCCAGAAGAGGAATGTGAGGTCACAGGGTTTGAGATGTCTCCCTGATGGAGAGATGCTGATGTTAAGTCGTGAAGTACCAGCATGCAGGACACAGATGTGAGACAAGGGAGTTGTCGTAGTTGGGAGTGTGGAGAGAACTGAACCCCCAGGTAGAAAAAAGTAACCCACAGATAAAAATATATGCAGCTTAAAAATCTGGAAGAAATGTAGTCTAGCTAGAGCTGAATTCCGAGAGAGGTGTTAAGAAATGAGACAGAGCTAGTCTGGCCAGGGCCTTGGCCACAATTTCCGAGTCTGGACTTCTGAGCCTAATGGCAGCGGGAGGCCACCAAAAGTTCAGCTAAGGATCTGGACTAACAGGATCCTAAACTGTGACATCTGAGAGTATTTAAATTACAAACCCTAAGAATGTGAAAAATATTTCATCATTATACAAAATAATTGTTAAGAAGAACTTATTTTCAATTACTTGATCATCAGGATGCTCCAGTCTGGAAAACAAAAAACAGATGCATATCTCGGTGTTGAAATCTGACAGCTGACAGTTTCAAGGAGATTTGAATTTAAGTTGTGTAATTACCGGACATATCTTTTAGTCTTAAAAAATGTAATACCAAATAATCAAAACTGTGTGTGTGTGTGTGTGTGTGTGTGTGTGTGTGTGTGTGTTAATTACATAACGGCACTTGCTTGCATAGTTAACCTTTAGCGTCAGGCATGGGGCCAAGGGCTCTTGGGTGCTACCTCATTAGCCTTCGCAACTGTCTACTGAATTAAGTAATTAATGTCAGAGAAACTGAGGCCTGTAAGAAATATTAACATTCTCAAAGTCACAACAACAGCTGCCCAGAGTCTGAATTCAAATCTATTTCCTTGTTGTAATTCTAATTCTAGCCACTACACAATTAAAGTCATAGATGTCTGCTGTTAGGAAATAGCCGTAACACGTCAGAAATGAAAAAAAAAAGGAAGTTACACATAGACTTCACCTGATTATAATTTATTCAACCAGAGAAAGACTTTAAATTAGTCTGCGGCCATAAACTACTTAAAAATAGTACAAATGTATCCCTCTTCTCACTTTGAGTTGGAATGGACTTGATGACAGTCAGTTCACTTTGACTGCCAAGAGCCACTGCTCTTGAGTTGATTCTGACTCATAGTCGGACCCATCAGACAAAGCACTTAGATACTATGACACCAGGGCAGGAGTGGGTAAAGCTGCGCATGGGGCTTCTTTATGGAAGCAAGCAGGCAGGCACATCTGTCTCTGCTGAAACAGCTGCTGCGATCAAACTGCTGACCTTTCAATTAGCAGCTTAGAGCAGCTTAACCACTGCGCCACCAGGGTTCCTTCTGTTTTCACATAGTTTCCCATATTAAAATGATTTTATCATGCCTCCCAAACATATAATTAATTTTGATTGAATGGTTTACTTTTGTTAAATTTTATCGATCCATTCATTAAACAGCTTATTCTTCAGATAAAACAGTATCAAAGTCTGCATACATTACCATTGATAGACAGGATTTCACCAGACTTCCAAGTATGCCAGCTATATTTTTATAAAGTTCTAGAATATGATTTGCAAGCATATGCACATAATGAATCTAAATGAGTGTGTAAAAAAAAAAAGCAAAACCAGACTCACAGTCCGCCTGTCAATTTCAACTTACAGCAACCCCCAAAAGGCAGAGGAGAAGTGTCCTCTGTGTTGTCAAGGCTGTAATTTTTACAAAATCAGGCTGTCATACCCTTCTCCCACATAGTGGCTGGTGGGTTTGAACTGCTGACTTTTCGGTTAGCAGCCAAGTGATTTAACCACTGCACCACCAAGAGTTCTTGATGTATGTAAATCACTCAAATCTATCAGTGGCCCTACTTTTTGGCAATATGTCCTTCTCGAGAACTGAGTTTACTGTCCCATTTTCACATCAGTTAGCAGCACTTCTAATGATTTTAGTTTCATGACAGTATTACAAAATGCCATTCTTATTCCTATAAAAAATTAACCATCTCACACCACCGCTATGTACTCCTTTAGAAGGGGGTTCAATCTTGAATTTCAACAATGGTATTATAGTACTTCTCACTAGCTATTTATATTAGCAAGGTAATGTAAAGAAGGTTCCGATAAGCTGGTGATGGGCCTAGAGTTAGAACTTGCTAAAAGCTTAAAATAATCAGATCGCTATCCTTAAAAATCTTATAAGGTGAATATATACATTTTTTAATCTTAGGTAGCATTCTTGCTTAGAAACAGCAACAGTTGTAACTACATAAAAGAGGCTAATTGTAGCAAATTTAGAAAATAAAGCACAAATTAAAAAAAAATTAAATCACCCAGAATGCCACCACCCAGAGAACTAAATTCACACTTTATGAATAGTCCTAGAAATGCCTATTTTCACACATATGGATACATGAAAAGTTTTGAGATCATGCTGTATATAGTGTTTTATACCCCTACTTCATTCATTATTATAACAGCGTTGTCCCATGTCATTGAAAGTTATTAGAAAATGCTTAAAATAGCTATATGATCCGAACTACACAAATGTACCAAATTTCATTCACTTATTACCCTGCTAGCTGTTTTCAAGGACTGGCAAATAATGTAGTGAGTCTACAAATGTCTGTTCACATTTCTACATTATCACCTTATGATACTTTCCCAGAAGTGAGGATATTGGGTCAAAAGGTAAAGAGACAAGGCTCCTAACATACAAAGGCCATGGGGGTTTATACTCTTAGTTGGAGAACATGTGTACATCTCACGGAAGGAAGTAATATTTGAAACTTTTAGTCAATATGGAATGTAAACAAATATCTATTGTTTATAAATCTTTGACATTAAGTGAGGTAAAACACTTTTTCATATATTTATTGAGCTGTTTACATTTTCCTTTACAGAAATTCTGTTTTCCTGTACCACAATGAGCCATAAACTATTCAGTACCTAATTTCAATAATCCATGAGTCACCTTCTTAAAGAGTCACACATTCTCGAATCTGTATCCACCCAATCCATTATACTCTTACATTTCATTTGTCTGGCTACAGTTTTTTGTCGAAAATCATATAAAGCTAAGTATTATCACAGACACCCTGGTGGCATAATAGTTAAGAGCTACAGCTGTTAATCAAAAGGCTGGCAGTTTGAATCCACCAGGAGCTCCTTAAAAACTTTATGAGACAGTTCTACTGTGTCCTATAGGGTCACTATGAGTTAGAATTCTTGACAGTAACAGGCTTCGATTTCTTCAGGTTTTGTCATCGCATCTGATGGACTTTCTTACTATACACAGTTAGTGTATTTTAAATGTCACTCTTATTTTCCAGAGAATTGGTTACCTAACAGCAACTTAGCAAATGTGCTATCTGTATTTCATATCAATAAAAAAAATCAGGAAAATTGTCCCTAAAAACACTAAGTCAATTTTTAATTTATGTTTTGAAAAATGAGATCAAATCATATTGAAAAGTAAAAATATATTATGCATTAAAGTAGAAACGTATTCATATTTATATTTTAAGTTTGCTGTCTGGCTAGTCTTTTTAACTATAGTACCTTTAATAAGTTCCTGACAAGATGTCCAAGGGAAGTCATTTACTTAGTCTTAAATTGTTTTTACCAGTGATTTTCCTTAAAAACCAAAACCAAACCCACTACTGTCACTTTGATTCCAACTCATAGAGACCCTATAGGACATAGTAGAATAGCTCCATAGAGTTTCCAAGGAGCATCTAGTGGATTTAAACTGTCAATCTTTGGAGTGATTTTCCTTAAAGACTTAAAAATATATATATGCATACATATATTACTGTACTCTAAGTGAAAGTTTACTGTGCACATTAGTTTCTCATTCAAAATTTTACACATAAATTGCTTTGTGACACTGGTTGCAGTCCCAGCACTCTCCCCTTTCCACTCCGGATTCACCAAGTCCATTCATTCAGCTTCTGCTTTCTTCCTTCTCCTTTCACTTTTGGGCAGGTGTTGCCCATTGGGTGTCACACACTTGACTGAACTAAGAGGCATATGTGTCATTGTTGTTTTACATACCTGTCTAATCTTTGGCTGAAAGGTGGATTTCAGGAGTGGCTTCAGCTCGGAGTTAGCAGGCTGCCTGGAGCCAGAGCCTTGGGGTAGAGTCCTTCCCAAATCCGGTCTTTCTTTGTGAATCTGAATTCTGTTCTGCATTTTTCTCCTGCTCTGTCTGGGACACTCCACTGTTATCCCTGTAACAGCCATTGGTGGTGGTAGCCGGATACCCTCTAGTTCTTCCGGGCTCCGGCTGCTGGCGGCCATGGCTCATGTGGTCCATTAGTCCTTTGCACTAACATTTTCCTTATTTCTTTGGTTTTCTTCATTCTCGTTTGATCCAGACAGGATGCAGCCAGTAGATCTATCTGAAGTGGCTGCTCACAAGCTTTTAAGAGCCCGTGTGCTACTTACCAAAGTAGGATGTAGAACTTTTTCTTTATGAATTATTTTTGCCAATTGACCTAGCTGTTCCACAAGACCGTGCTTCCTAGCCCTCAGCTCCAGTCCCCCAAAGTATCTTTAGGACTTTAAGGAAAATTTGCTTTATATCTCTCTATTAAAAATTCCCCTACACACAACAGGGAGTCTGAAAATTTTCTTAGTCATTTGAGAGGGATGTTATGAGTCCAAATGCTGTTGAAAAAAAAAAACATTCAAACCCACTGCTGTGGAGTCAATTATAATTCATAGTGACCCTACAGGACAGGACAGAACTGCCCTATGGGGTTTCCAACGAACACCTAGTGGATTCAAACTGCCAGTTTTTTGGTTAGCAGCCAAACTCTCAACCACCAAGCCACCAGGATTTCCTCTAACTGCTTTACTATCTATATAAAACTTAAGCTATGCTCCTAAAATCTTATAAAGAAGAAACCTCTTTATAACTTCAAAAAAAAAAAAAAAAAGCAATATACATGATGCTTCCACAAAAACCATAAAGTACACACCTCATTAAAAAAAAAGTAAGTATTTTTTAAATGACTTAGTTTTTTAAGGTGCCCTGGTGGTACAGCAGATAAGCACTTGGTGGCTGACAGAAAGGTTAGCAGTTCCAACCCACCCAGTGACTCTGTGGGAAAAAGACCTGGTAATCTGCTTCTGTAAAAATTACAGCCCTGAAATACTGCAGAGCAGTTCTAGTCTGTCCTAGAGGGTCACTATGAATCAAAATCAACTCATCAGTAACAGGTTTTTTGGGGCGGCACAATGCTTTAAGTGCTGGGCTGCTAACCAAAATGTTGGTGGTTTAAATTCATACTGCAGTTACCCTGGAGAAAAGACCTGCTGATCTACTCGCATAAAGGTTTGCTGTGTATCACTGAGTTGATTCCAACATACAGTAACCTCAGGTAACAGAATAGAAGTGCCCCATAGAATTCCCTATCCCACATGGGTTCACTATGTCATGAGGTCTATTCTGTAACATGTTCAAACTGTAATCATATCCAAGCTTTAGGAAATACACTAATAATACCTACATAAATGTCCTATTATCACGAAATACAAGCTCTAATTGAATGTTCTTTAAAGTAGGCTTAGGGTCATCATAAACAAGGTGACAGCTTCTCACTCCCTCCAGTTCTACCATTCAGGTCACATGTCTTTCTAAGACAGATTCAAAACCAAAATGAAACCCAAACCCAAACCTGTTGTCATCAAATGGATTCTGGCTCATAGCAACCCTATAGGACAGAGTAGAATTGTCCTATAGGATTTCCAAGGAGCAGCTGTTAGATCTGAGCTGCTGGTCTTTTTGGTTAGCAGCCAAGCTCTTAACCACTAGGCAACCAGGGTCCATGAAACAGTGCTTACATTATCAAATAATTAATAATGTTGTAAATACAAATCCATTTTTAAAATGAAGCAATGAACCAAGAAGTCTCCAAGAAACTTGACCATTCACCCTCCCAAACATAAAACAGATTCTCCTAAATTCTCAGTTCACAGCATATTGCACTTTAAAAAAAAAAAATAGAAACCTGGACTTCAGACGAAGGTTTACAGAATAGACTAGTTTCTCATCAAACAGTCAGTAGACACATTGTTTTGTGACACTGGTAACTAACTCCACAATATGTCAACGCTCTCCGTTCTCAACCTTAGGTTTCCTATTAACTCTTCTCCTGTACCCTCTCCTGCTTTCTAGTCCTTGCCCCTGGGCTGGTGTGCCCCTTTAGTCTCGCTTTGTTTTATGGGCCTGCCCAATCTTTGGCTGAAGAGTCAACCTCAGGAATGATTTCACTATTGAGAGCATATTCTACTTTAATTGAGCAGTAACCGCAGTTTATGAGCTTCAAATGTATAAAGACAATTCAGGGAACAGCTAATACCACAATCTAGTTTAATTGCAGAAACTTAAATAAAAGTTTAAGATAAGGAAATAAAATTAAAATACAAGCTAGTTCCATCACCTGCCTTCATGGTGTGGCACATTTTACAATGACTGAAAGAAGTAGGGCCTCTTAAAAAGAGACCTTTCTGTGGTCTAACCTATCTGTGAGCTAACTGAACATCTTTGCCTCTAAAGGGAAAAAGCAAGGGTCACTCCAGCAGTGTGTACCCATAGACTGGCTATCCAGATTTCTTCCTTCCCTAAAACAGCTGAGGTTGTACTTCCCTAAGGTATGTACAACAGCAATGCCAAGGAAAAAAAAAGAAAGTTCTCCTTTTCAATGGCTCAAACAAAGAATCCAATAAATGATTTTGTTCTAGAGTCCAAAATGTTTTGTTAAGCAACACAACAATTGGTAGAACATCATCATGATGATGGTCACTTTTTTGCTGTTATCTGGGGAAAAAATTCAAATACACAGAAGTAGAGGCAAGACTATACATCATGGAACAAAACACCCCGATATCTACCAGCTAGATTTTTAAAAAATCTTAATATTTTATTGAAGGCATTTCAGATGATTTTTCAAATATAAAATTAAAATGTTTCAGGTAAAGCTGGTATCTCCTTTGTCCCTTTTGCCCCTCCTTCCACAGGTACAGACACTTGTTAAATTTTGAGTGTTATCTTTGTTCCATATTTTCACCCTGGTGGCACAGTAGTTAAGTCCTACAGCTGCCAACCCAAAGGTCAGCAGTTCAAATCCACCAGTTGCTCCCTGGAAACCCTATGAGGCAGTTCTACTCTGCCCAATAGTGTTGGCTATAAGTCAGAACAGACTCACAACAATGAAATGTGTTTCTATATGTACACATATAAAAACAAAATATTTTATGGATTTTCAAATTTCTATACCAATGGCATCACACGAACAATCATATATTGTTCCATAGCTTGTTTTTATTTCCTTTAACTTAACGTAATGCTAATGAGACTCACCACTGAATGTTCTGGAGAGCACGACCCTACTCATGTGATCTTCAGACAGGGTCATGTCATGACATCTACATATACATCGAGGACAAGCTCTAACATTAACTGCAAAGTGGGCAAACTTTAGGGTCCAGCATTGCTGGGGCAACACTCTTACTTCTTCTTATTCCTACTATAGGCACACACAGAGAGGTACCCCATGCTTCTACCCCTACCCAACCTCTTCCCAGATAAAAATATGAAACTCCACTGACACCAAGGCACAAAGCCATAAAATTACAAAGCAGTATCAACATAGCCAGTCAGAGGTGGGCTGTAACCCTAGTACCAGCATCTATGAACTATGTAATCTTGGGCAGGCTACTCAGTCTCTCAAAAGCACCAGTTTCTCCATCAGTAAATGTGAGCCGTCACAGCTGTTTACTAGGGTCAGCACACAGACTGCTGCATAGAAAACACCTAAAAATTGTGCCTGGCTTTGGTGAACACTCAAGGCAATGTGGATTACTGTTGTTAAGGAAGCCCTCAGTACTTATTTGATGGATCAGTGAGGGCACTGTGCAGTACCTTCAGGACACACTTTAATAGGTTATTTTCATTCTTCTTTGTGGAGAAGGGAGTTGGTGGGTGGCACAAACAGTTAATGAACTAGAGCTGCCAGGTGAAAGGTCAGAGGTTGTGGTTAACACAGATATGCCACAGAAGAAAGGCCTGGTGGTATACTTCCAGGAAAACCAGTCACTGAAAACTCTATGGAGAACAATTCTCCTGTGGCGCACACAGGCTCTCCACAACTCAGGGCTGACTCCATGGCAACTAGTTTTAGGGGGAAGGGATGGGTGGAGCATTGCCATTCTCACTGTTAGAAAAGCAATGAATCCCTTATATTTAATCCCTTATTTTCTAGGGACTGAATTGTTCCTAAAAGTGTAGTTTCAAATTAATTAAATTTCAGAAGACTGAAATTGTTTTAGAATATATAAGTGAAATAAAAAAAGATCAAGCTGGAATTCTAACTAGTTTCTTAGCTAAATGTTCACAGTTTGGGGATTCAGATTTAGCTCTTCAATGATAAAATGTAGGCAATGTCTATTGGTAATTTAAGAAGAGGGAGGCAGCAGTGAGAAAAGTAGAAAAAGACACTGAAAAAAATAATGCTTCTTCCTTTCTTAGGGAACAACAAATAGCTTTGTTTGCTAGTCTTATAATGGCAACACCAACTGCATCCAAAACCTCAACTACCAGCACCCTTCAGATTTTCAACATTCACTTACTTACTTGTATTTAAAAAAAGAAGAAGAAAACCAAACTGTGCCCTTTTTATCTGTTTCTCTGTGACTTTCCCTCTGACCCAGGCCGTAGCACTGCCTTATTTAAGGTCCACCCCGGAAAAACTGCTGAGTGTCCCTGTCACGATTCAGGTGAGTAGACAGCACAAACACATACCATGTGAACTTCCCCAGTCTGTGTGGCCTTGTATTTATAAAGCAGTTTAAGATGATAATCTAAACCTAAACGGAATAACTGTGATTATCATATCTAGAAGCTTCCTGTATGTCATCTTCCCACACCAGTATATTATTTTCACAAATAACTGAAACTCAAAACCAAACAAGAAGTAAGTGCGACCGTGACTTCTGTAGTTTAGTGTTTACTAAAAGCTTCTAAATAGCTATGTAGCAGTCACTCTTGGTAAGTCACAGTATGTAATGGTTTTCTTAGAGAAATTGCTGCTATTGCTGTGAAGATTATCTTAGAGGAGGGTAGCAGCAGTGGATCATTTCCTAATGGATCATTTCCTAAAGTAGCTATATCACTGAAAAATATTTTCTCAACTACTACATGCAAAGCTTTGAGACTTAAAGGAAGACAGACATACTGTTGCAAGAACAGACTGGAAAACATCTTCATGATCTCAACTTAGAGGAGGATATCTTGGACCAGGCACAGAAAGCACAAACTTTGAAGAAAAACTTAAAAACTTGACCGCATCAAAATTTAAAGCATCTATATAAAAACAGTATTATGAGCAAGGCTCAAAGACAAGGCCCTAGACTAGGAGAACGTATTTTCAACTCACAGAATCCAAAGTTTAATATATACACTAAAACATTTAACAAATCAATAAATATAAGTAATCCAAAATATGAGTAAACAGGATGTGAAGAGCAATTTAGAGAAGTTTGATAAACCTACGAAAACACGTCCAGTTTCACTAGGAATGGGTACATTTGAATTTAAACTACAAATGATACACATTTACTGACTACAATACAGAATGTCTGTAAAGAATTGGGGAAATCAGTATTTCACATGCTGCTGTTGAGAATGTAAATCAGTACAGTTTTTCCGGTAGGCATTACTGAAAAATGTATAGAACTCAAGACATGTACATTCTCCTTTATCCAGAAATTTGACTGCCAACTATACATTCTTGCATACATGGAGACATTTACAAAATTGGTCTCTGCAGTACAATATTTTTTAGTAAGAAAACTGTGAACAACTTAAATGTCCACTACTAGGGTGCTAACTGTAAGGTCTCTATGAGTCAGAATCAGATCAATGGCAACAGGTTTCTTTTTCTTTTGGCTTAGCAAGCTAAAGGGGGCAGTGGTGAGTCAGGGGCAGAAGTCTCTCCTTCCGTGGGGGAGACAAGGTTCAATTCCAGGCCATTGGGTCACATTCACAGTCACCATCTGTCTGTCAGTGGAAGCCTGGGCATTCCTGTGACACTGAACAGGTTTCAGGGGAGCTTCTAGACTAGTACAAACTAAGAAGAATGGCCTGGCAATCTACCTCCAAAAACTCAGTTGATGAAAACTCTATGATTACCGTAGTCTAACCCACAACCCACTTGGGACTGGGGCAGAACCTTGCAGCATTTCATTCCTTTGGGCACAGATTTGCCGTGAATCTTCAGCTGACTTGACGGCACCTAACAACAGCAGCTACAGGACTTTTACCAGCTGCCATCAAGCCGATTTCAGCAAGCCCATATGTGTCACAGTAGAGCTGTGCACCATAGTCTTCAATGACTGGTTTTTTGGAAGTAGATAATCAGGCCCTTTTTCCAAGGGGCATCTAGGCAGACTACAACTTCCAGGCTTTCAGCTAGTAGCCAGGTGCATTAACTGTTCGTACCACCCAGGGACTTCTCATCCTCCTCTTCCTCCAGATTACTATAAAGTAATTAAAATGGAATGAACTAGAGCTAAATGTATCATCATGGAGAGAGCTCAAAATTGTTGGATGTTTTGCAAGGGTAAGATTCCATTTCTGTAAAATTGTTAAATATATGCATATACATATATACATGTAGGATAAAAATATGGGCAGAGAATACACATCACATTCTTAAAAGAGGCTGCCTTTGCAAAGACAGGCAGGGGAAGGAGAAGGGATACAAATACGACTTGAATGTCATCTGCAATATTCTCTGTTATTTAAAAAAAATAAAAAAGCACTGACAAACTAACACTTGTTAACTCTGGGTGGGAAAGCATACAGATATTCACTATTGTCTTTGCTCCTCAATATGTGACTTAAAAAAAATAAATCACGGACAGGACATAAATGAGATAGCAGGTGAAAGTTCCTAACCCCTCTCTAGATGAGATGGCCTCTGTTTAGTTCCACTGATTCAGCTTCCGGGGAGTTAAAGGTGGTTGTTGTTGCTAGGCGCTATCAGGCCAATTCTACATATCAACAGTGACCATATATGACAGAGTAGAACTGCTCCATAGGATGTTCCAGGCTGTAATCTTTATCAGATGAGCTGTTGCCACGATGGTTAAGGGCTTGGCTGCAAACCAAAAAGTCAACTGTCTGAACCCACCAACTGCTCTGCAGGAGAAAAGACCTGGAAATCTACTCTCCAAAAAGATTACAGCCTAGGAGACCCTCTGGTGCGCCTTCACATTGTTATATATATTATCACCAAGAGTCACAGCGACTCCGTGACACAAAACAACAACAGTCTTTACAGAACACTAGGTCTTTCTCCCAGGGAGCAACTGGTGGGTTCTTACTTCTGGTTAGTAACCCAGAGTTTAACTATGGCACCACCAGCCTCCTTAGGAGACAAGAGAGACTGTCTTAAACAATTTCATTCTGAACTTGATATCACTTCCAAAAAAAATACACTAAAACATTACTACCAAAACAATACCAATATATATTCGTGTCTGTTAGAAAATACTATCATATATGTTGACACTAAACATGAGAATTTTTGAAAGGAAAAAGTACAAATAAATTATTTTCCTTAAATTTGCCTTACGAAAAATTTCGCTGTTACCATAAAGTAATGCTATTGAGCAAAAACAGATAAATCATAAGTGTAATTCTAGAAGATTTCCACAGTTATCAGACCCTCACTAAACCTAATACTGAGCCAACAGACCAATTTAAAGCCATCAAGTTATTGCCAGTATTAAATTTACTGCCATTGAGTCAATTCTGACTCACAGGAATCCGAGAAGGCAGAGAAGAACGGCCCCTACAGTTTCCAAGGTGAGGTGCTGGTGGATGTGAACCATCTACCTTTTTGGTTAGCAGCCAAACATTTAACCATTGAACCACGAGAGCTCACAGAAAATATTCACTTAAAATAAAACAAAACCTGTTGCTGTTGAGTCAAAGTCAGTTCAAACTCACAGCAACCCTACAGAACAGAGCAGAACTGCCCCAAAGAGTTTCCAAGGAGCACCTGGTGGATTTGAACTGCTGACCTCTTGGATACTGGCTGTAACACTTAAGCACTATTCCACGAGAGTTAAACCCAAATCAAACCAAACCAAACCCATCGCCATCCAATAGATACTGACTGACAGCAAGTAGAATTGCCCCACAGAGCTTCCAAAGAGCACCTGATGAACTGAACTGCTGACCTCTTGGTTAGCAGCTGTAGCCCTTAACCACTGTGCCACCAGGCTTTTCCCACCAAGGTTAGGGGTTCTTAAAGTAGTATTTTATGATATACATAAAGGAAAATCTTTAAAATATTTCACAATATAAAAATCAATTAGGTTCACAAAACTTTCAATGCTTCCCCTAATACTGATTAATAATAAAACACTGTTTACTCCCACCAACTTTTTTCATATCATTATGCCACAGAATCATTAAATGAAATAGCACAACTTCAAAAAAAAAAAGCCAGGAGCCATAAATCTAACGTAAGCACCTGACAGACCCATGCTTAGAGGATCACAGGAATTGAAGACGTCAGATTTTAGGCATGATACATCTGAAGCCCCTTGGTAGAACCCAGGAAAGATCCTTAAGGTAGAGGAAGATTAATGATGAGAATGGAGTGCCATACAAAATACTGTTATTCTGCAAAATAGCTCATAAATTATGTAATTGGCTTAGAAAAGAAACTATATTACAAAAACCTTTCTTTCTTCATCATGCTTACATATTTGAGTAATTATAAACAGAATTTAATTTACCATTCAAGTAGTTTTAAAAGATGTTACAACAAATGGCCCTATAGCTTTGATCAATCTAGAAGCAGGCACAAACTTGAGTGTAAGAAAAAGCGCTGAGTTCTGTTGGGCACTGTGTGGTACCAACCAGCCTCGCTTTCTGCACTGTCTCCCTCCCACCCACACCCACCCAGGTCTTCCAGAGCAGGTAGGGAAAGCAGACAAACATCGCCATTAAGCTCAAGAACACAGCTGAACAAAATGTCCATCAGCACAGAAGTCTTGACTTCTCTCTGAAAATGGTAGTGCCACCTGGAGGGCAAAGATTATCTCATTCTTGTATTTGAGAGATTTACTGTACTCTCAAATGAAATCATTACTGGTACTCTTTTTTATAAGCAAGGTATTTTATTGTGCCTTAAGTGAAAGTTTACAATTCAATTCCTTGTACAACAACTTATGCACACTGCTATGTACCTCTAGCTGCGCTCCCCACCCTGTGACAGAACCCTCCTCTCCACCCTCTATTACCTGAGTCCATTCAACCCACTCCGACTCCCCTGCCCTCTCATCTCACCTCTGGACAGGAGCTGCCCAGTTAGTCTCCTGTATCTACTTAAGCCAAGAAGCACACTCTTCATCAGTATCATTTTATGTCTTATAGTCTTATATGTCCTATAATCTTTGAAGAGTTGGCTTTAGAAATGATTTCAGTTCTGGACCAACAGAGTCTGGGGGCCATGTCTTGGTGCTCTTCTTCCCCCCCCAAACAAAGAATACATTCTCTCCGTAGACAAATGTGGTAATACAGCAACACGGATAGGCTGAGAAAATATGCTGACTAAAATACGTCGTAACAGGAGAAATACACGATCTCACACTTGAAATAGGCAAGTACACAAAAACTATGACTTGACAGCAAATAACAAGCTTACAAGTGGTTTTACTAGAGGTCAAGGGAGGTGGAAGGTAGAGTTACTGCTTACGGGGCACTGAGTTCCTGTTAGTGATGGGAGAATAATTCAGACAAGGACAGTGATGTGATAACAGCTGCGTAACACGATGAATGCAATCAGTGCCACAGAATTGTACGTGTAAATATTGTTAAAGCACCAAACGTCTCGTTATGCCTTTTTGGAACTCAACCAAATAAACTGTGGTACGACAGTGTTGCCATGAACTGCAGCTGACTTCACGGCGAGGGGTTTGCTGGTACTACAAGAAAGAAATACAACAAAACAATAAATAAAATTCATAAGTCAGTAATCCTATCACTCAGAGATAACAAGTAGTATTTCTTACACGTTTCCTTTCTTACATTCTGAGAATAAAATAGAAACATGCAAGCACTCAGAAACGTGTTTATTACATACATACATAATTGTGCACACAAAACCCTATATATACATTTCCACATCATGTTAAATGAAAAATATTACACTTTAATGATGTCCCATGTTATTCAAATTTCTCCACAGAAAAGGCTGCACATGTTAGACAGTAATAATAAAAGCAAATTCACCGTAATTTGGCTAATTCCCTATTCATTCAAAAACTGCTGTGTTTTTATAGGTCATACTACAATGGACACAATTCCATGAAACTTGGAGCACATGCATAATCATTTCTTGATGATATAATCTTAGAAATTAGACCTTCTGAGGTACATTAACAACCAATAATTAATGATAACAACAAAAAGGCAAATACATTTACATAGCGTTTACAATGGACCAAGCACTTTTACAAGTACTTTACATATCCTAACTCAATGAGCCATGACAATAATTCCATGTGGCAAATTCTATCATGACCTCTAAATTGTACAGACAGAACCGAGGCACTAAGAGTTTCAGTAACTTGCCCAAAATCATACAGCTAGTAAATGGTGAAGCTGAGATTCAAACGAGGACATCTGGCTGGAGGGTCCAAACCCTGGAATCACCACATGACACTGCTTCTCATGGCTCATGCCACCAAATCACTTGCCTTTTTTCCTGCTTGCCATCCATCCCCCATCCCTCCCACATCAGTTACATCCCAGAGTGATGGTCTCAACACACCCTGACCACCACTTGTTCCCTCTGAAAATCTGATGGATAAAAAATGGTATTTGCTTTTTTTTTTTATCACTTCTACTTCTCTTTTTAAGAGCATGACTAAACAGTTTAGAAGTTCATATGCTCCATCTGTATTTGCTTTTCTAAGAGCTGTCTGTTCATATCCTCTGCCCGTGTTTCCCCTCCCCTACTGAAAATCTTCATGATTTTCTTATCAATTTGTATCAGCTTTTAATACAGAGATACATTAACCAAATCACCATATCCCACCGTTTATCTTAATTCTGTCTGGCATATTAGGCATTTCTAGGTAATAAAAATTCTCAGCTTGTAGGTATGTGCTTCCTCCCACTGCTCGATTTGAATCAGGTACTTTTCTATCCTGGAGCAAGATATGCGTGCAACTGTTTTTCTCGGTTGAGTTTCTCTTTAAACCACCTGGAAATTATATGGTATGCAGTACTGACACCAAATCTTAAGCACAGGGAAACTGTAAATACTCGATACTATAGATGGTTTCATTTAATATATTTTTATCCTCTCCTCGTTTCAACATATGCTGACCTATTAAAGCAAAATTACTCAGAGAAATTCATAATCTAAGATACTTCTAGTCTTATTAAAAGCATCTCAAGTATGCAAGTGATTCTTACCTTTATAAACTGCAGAGTCAAATTTCACATGGGCCTTCCCCAGACAGTAATTCTAGCTCAATATTTAATAAGTTATAAGATTATAACTAATAACAGCCAGTAAGTTTTTCACAGCTGATCTAAATCCCTAACAGGCTTTTATTCTCGTTTTGTTCTGCTGGGCCAAAGAAGATAACAACTATGTATTTTTCCATCATCTGTTTAATAGTTCTTATATTTAGACAGCATTATGGTTACAACCTCAGGCTGCTAACCAAATGGTCGGCAATGTAAACCCACCAGCCACTCCTTGGAAACCCTACAGGGCGGTAGGGTTACTCTAAGTCAGAATCTACTCAGCAGCAACTGATTTGGTTAGGGTTTTGTGTTAACCGTTAATGATTATAATTGCTAAGAGATGTGGGGGATTTGGGGGCACTTTTTCCTGACTCCTCAGGCTTTTCTCTAAAACAGTTTCCCATAATCACAGCATGACAAATAGCAATGATCAGTAAGCTGTGTGCCAAGCAATTTGTTAATAATAATAATGCTGTTGTTTGTGAATGATGTACTTTTAAAATAGAAACACAGAATGGATTCAAGATTCTTCCTAAAACAAAGCCACTCACTCATTTGCACTTGAATGCTTTTGGAAGTAGAAGGGGTGGAGATTAGAAGCAGCCTGTTTCATCACCACCACGCAGTCTGTCTTACCTATGATGCAGCCCCAAAGAAGCAATTCTCACTGAGTATTTTTATGCTGAGCATTGATTTTCATGAACACCATAAAAACAAAACGCGTTGGTGTTATCTGCTTTACTGCCCACAAATGCAGATCCAGACAACTGTTTTTAAGTCAAATCTGCTATCAAGCATGTGATACATGTGAATACTAATCTTCATTTGTATTACTCTAAAAGAGTTGGTAACTGTGAGGCTAAACTATCGTCATGACAGTCTCTTTTTTTAAAATTCAGAGAGAAATCCGGATCGCAATTATGGATCTCATGGGGGCACAAAGAACTAGAAGGATTTCCTATTTCTAAAATAATGTTAGTGTTATGTTTGAATTTATTAAATCTACACTGCTAATTCTCTCCATGATAGAAATCTCCCAAATCACACTGCCACATGAAAAATTTATCTCTTGCAGTTCCTATCTTCTCCAAGTCTATTTTCGTTCTAATTGAAACTAGTAATAAAAGTCAGTATTTATGATAACAGTTTTTATTGCGCACTCACTACATGCCACTACTTGATACTGATTAGCTCAGATAAATCTTACAATAACCACACAGGACATAAGGACTATCACTGCCACCGTTTCACAGATGTGAACAATCACGTTCTACATCCTACTTAGACAAGTCACGTCTGCTGTCTTTAAGGCTTGTGAGCAGCCGTCTAACATACAAGCAACTGGTTTTTGTACGTCTGGAGCAAAAGACAAAAAGGAAAACCACAGACTCAAAGAAGAAACTAGTCTACAAGCCTGAAAGTCTACACAAATCACAGCCACACCTATCTTCAGAGCAGCAAATGAGCCATTACTACGGACGGACACAAGAGACACCCACAGACAGAAATGAAAGATGGAGACAAAACTCCAATTCCGAAAAAAGCCCAGACTCACAGGAGGGGTGCAGACTAAAGGAAACCCTGAGACAATCACCCAGGGAGAAAAGAAAGAAAGAGGCTGCTCCATTTTTTTCCAAGAGCAGTAACTTGAAGGAAAACATAAACCCAGAGCTTTATGTTGGCTGGAGTCTCTAAAAGGGAACTTGAGAGAAAAGTACTAAGTTTCAAAAGGTGGAAAGCCAAAGCAATTTATGACATCATCATATTTACTAATGGAATAAAAATAACGAGCCTTCTAGACTTATATGGAAACCCTGGTGGTGTAGCGGTTAGTGCTATGGCTGCTAACCAAAAGGCTAACGGTTTGAATCCATCAGGTACTCCTTGAAGACTCTATGGGGCAGATCTACTTTGTCCTGTTGGGTTGCTATGAGTTGGAACTGACTCTCCGGCGAGTGGGTTTGGTTTTTGTGTATTCTAGACTTACAGTGATGCCAATTTTCCTTATGATATTCAAAACTCCAGATCTAGTCAAATCTAAGGTTTATTTCATTGAATTTCTCCATGTGAACCATGTGCTACATGGAAACATGAGAATTTCATCTAAATGCATTAAATTCACTTACAATCATCATGTAGTTTTGTAAGTGCAATTAATATTTCATTTCTAAGTGTTCTCTCCCCATGTTCTCAAAACAGGATTAAATATTTCTAGAAGAGAACCTACCACCATCTACTTTGAAACGGGAATGGGATGTTGGGTATGTCTAGATTTGGTGTTCTGGGAAAAAAAAAAAATCTCTCTTTTTTTTTTTTGACTCTGATCACACACCCAGGACTTAGATTGGGCAGAATCAATTGCTTCATAGATACTTATGGAATGAAAACAGTACTGAACACACCACACGCATGACACTGTGCTGACTAGGCAGTGAAAAGTCAAAGGTAAGTATGGCATGGTCCCTGCTTAACTGCTCCTTAGAGGGACTTACACATTGGGATTTCAATATACCTTGGTATCTTTTATGGTGTACCAAATTTCATCAAGGCTGGTACACCCACTTGAAAGTCAAACTAAAACAGCAAAAGCCTCACCACATATCGTCTAACTATAATATACCCAGGAAACTTTCATTCTTCTACATTAATATAAAGCTTTGATATAACTCGGAGTTAGCAGTATCAGTTTTTTTTCTAGAAGAGACTGTATACTAGAGTGACTCCTGCAAGGTTATGGAAATTTAATTATTTTCCCCCATTAAATAAAACATTGGTGTCATTTCTTTAACTTGTTTTATGCCTACCTTTCCTAAAGCCTTCAGAGTATTAGATTTGGTTATTCCTGCTACAGTAGAGTGGGCAAGAACTACTTTTTCAAGAAAAAAAAAAAGCAAAATTTCACCAGTATTATGAAATCACAAAACCTTGGCTATATTCACAATTGATTTCTTAATTTATTCCATTCACATGTAATTGGCAATAAACCCATCCTTCAAAAACTGCAGAGATCACACAATTGTAAGCTGTTAATAAAATATTTTGTATTTTAGATGAGCATTAGTTCAAAAATTGGGGGTACCAGGACTGGATGATATCAGGCTACCATTACTGACCATTTTGATAAAATGTATAAGAATCTTTGACCAAAAGGGGGAAAGCCCAGAACAGAATTTCAAATTCTCATTAATTCTAGACTTACTGGTGCCTTAGAGGGTACAAGAACTTCTGAAACCACAGTTCTAAGATAATCTTTAAACCTGAAACCAAAAATATCCCCTGAAGTCTTCTCAAAGCCAAAAAAATATATAGCTTAACTAGTAAAGGATGCTTGCCTTCAGTATTGTGCTCTTCCAATGGGCTCGAACTAACAGCAGCAACCTATGGAAAGACTAGACAGGAATCATGGGAGCAGTGAATTTACACTAAGGAGAGAGGAACTACTAGGGAAAGCAGCATGGCAGTGGCTGTACAAGAGGAAGGATGTAATCGGTGTCACTGAATTGCATATGTTGAATCGGGGTATGTTTTGCTGTGTATATTCTTAACACCAACAAAAATAGGCTATATAAAAAAAATAGGAGGTACCTGCTGACAGGTATCTGAACACCACCAGGGCACTAAACGTTACAAAAATCACATAAATGTAAGCTCTCGGCTTTGGCTTTTCACAATGAAAGGTTGCTGTGCTTGTAACAACTCCTCCTTTCCCAAACCCCAGGCATCTGTCAATTTCTTTCCTTCCTAAAATCACAGGGCTCAGGAAAGGGGGAAAAAGTGCCATTTTCACCTGAATCATAGCAACCAAGTCCAAAATACAAAGTACATGTCAACAAAATTATCATATTTCTACCACATACAGAAAATCCAAAATGCCTTCAGAAGTCCCAAAGGAACACCTCACAAATACACTGGCTTCAGTTGGGTCTGAACATGATCACAAAGATGAAAACAAACAAGTAAAAAACTCTGTATGATACAACCATGAATTCTTCATTTGTACTTTAAAGTTTCCAAGCCAAAAAACGCCTCTTGAAATATAAATTCTGTTAAAAAAAAAAAAAGAGACTCCAAATTGGAGTAAATCAAAGAATATCTATTTTCATTTCATTTCTACACTCCCAAACACTGCACCGAAAATCTCTTTTAAAATATATCACGAAAGCATTTTTAAATAAATACAAGCTCTACCACATGATGGAAAAGCAGCACGTTTTCCCTTTTCCAAAGAGTGCTCGGTATTTGATGCCTATGAATTCAAACATCAGTTACTTCAGGGCACAATCAACAGACTTCCTGAAACACTGAAATTTTGTTCCTAGATACCTTTATATGCATATCAGAATTCCACATTACTACTGCTAATTCATTTACATAATCTTTTACCAGTCTGCTTCCCAACCTTGTCAAACCAGAAGTTGGCTCTTCCTGTTTCCATTTCCCCAGGGTTATTTTTTCTGTAGCCTAATACAAAGTATTCTATTTTAGTATTAAAATTATTGAGCTCCTTTCCTCTTGTAAGGGAGTCACAGCAGTGCTTAAATTCTCCCCTTAGTCCCATAAACCTCTGAGGTTTTCTTTCCTACTCTTGGAAATTTAATTTCTGTGGTCCTGTTAATGCATGTGGGATAGTGGTGGAAAGAGCAGGCTCTGGCTGAAACATTTTGGCATTCAATTATTTCTTCCTTAAGCTGTCCATACTGTGCCTCTCTTGCCCACCATTTCTGCCACTCAAGTCCTCATCCCACTGCCTGAATTACCAATATAATTACTGGTCTCTTAGCTGCTTCTGTGGTCCTTTTGTTACAGTGGTTAAGAGGTTGGCTGCTGACCAAAATGTTGCCAGTTCGAATCCACCAGGCACTCCATGGAAACCTTATGGGGCAATACTGCTGTGTCCTGTAGGGTCACTATGAGTCGTAGCAACAGGTGTGTGTGTGTGTGTGTGTGTGTGTGTGTGTGTGCGCGTGTGTGTGTTTGGTTTCAACAGCTTTTGTGCAAGTGTTTGGGGTCACTGGTCCTTTTTCTCTTAGGGGTTTAATCTTTCTACCCTTTCATTTCATTCCTAGGTTACACACTTAATAGCCAATAGCCAACTACCACACTTGAGCATGTGCATGCTGCTTTAGTTCAGTTTTCCCCAACCACCACTAAACTCCTACAAGCAGGCTCTCTTGCTTCTGTCTACAGCCCTTGACCTGTGGTATTAGTTATTCCTACAAGAGCCTCTCCAATCCTCACCAAACACCACCAATTTTCAAAGGCCAAATGAAAACTCACCTCCTACAGGCAGATTCCTTTGATTATTCTAGCCTTTAAATAATGATTTTTCTCTTAGTTTTAGGTCTTCTATCAAAAAACACAGAGAAAAAAACAGACTTCAAAGATAAGAAAACAAGCATTCCAATAAAAATAGGCCCGGAAGTTAACCAGGCATTTAAAGAAGGGCATATCCACAGCAAAACAGCACAGAAAAAGATGTTCTGTGTCATTGGTCCTTAGGAAAATGTCAATTTAAAGTAAAATGATGTCATCCTTACATGCCTACTAGAATACCTAAAATTAAAAATATTATCTCAAGTGTTGGCAAGGATATCACAGAAATGGAACTCTCATACACCGCTAGTGATAATATAAAATGTTACACTTTGGAAAATATATCCATAGTTTCTTAAAAACTAAACATGTACCTATCACATATTCTAGCCAATCCACTCCTAGGTATTTAGTGAAGGAGGAAAAAAAGGGCAGGGGCACATGCCCATTCAGGAATTTGTATGCATTTAAAGCAGCTTTATTTGTAGCAGCGAAACAGAAATAATTTCAGTGTCCATAAGCATGTGAATGGAAAAAACAGACAGCAGGACAGCCGTACATTGAAGCCAGAATCCAAAGATACGTAAGGTATGATTCCATTTAACCTACGAAAAACAAAACTAAAGGGATAGGAAATACTCTAGGGTTGGGAATGAGGGGAAGAGTTGACTGTGAGGGGGCAACATGGAGGTGTTCCGGTGGGTGACAGACAGGCTCTACGTGTCTCTGAATAGTGGTTATAAGACTATGCATTTATGGTTCTATACATCTATAGGATATCATCCTGCTGACCTCTGGCTGGAGGAAGGGGAGTGGACGGAGAGGAGGGGAAAGGAGGCTGTTGGGAGGATGAGAGATGTATGGAGCAGAGAGGAATAGTGTGCTGTCACCGGACAGGGAGAGCAGCGGAAGCTGCATATAGGGGGGCATGTAAATTTACGTGTGAATGTACATTTTCACTCAGTTATGTTAAATAAAAATAAAAATAAAAAAAGACTATGCATTTGGCAAAGCTGGTGGAGCTTCCCATCAAAGAAGAGTGAATTTAACTCTTTTTAAATTAAAAGTAAATAAACAACCTGATAATAAATACTAAGCATGTAAAACATCAACTAGCTTGGAATAAATCACTATCAACTATTTTGTCAGGCTGAGATTAGAAAAAGAAGTGTAGTACTTGTCCATTAACGACTTTGTGAAAATCCTCCATATGCACTGGCAGAGATCACTATAGATTTTTGCTACACTCAGTAGAACTGTCACTGTTATTTAGCCATAGCTGATCAATCTCATCATCAATACTTTTCTCGTCACCTCAGATATATAACTCAGCGCCCACTCCAGCACTTCTGTCTGAACAAATTCATTCATTTGCTTAGTATTTACCAACATCAGCAGCATATCTGGTACTGTGCGAGGAATAGCAAACGCACTGGTGAACAGGATAGGTCACAGAGCCTAAGACATTTACATTCTAAATGTTGTCAGCTGCCATCCAGTTGGCCCGACTCAAGGCAGCCCTACGCTGAAATGCCACTCAGTCGCGAACCACGCCCACGATCTGATGGGAATTATACCACTGAGATCCACAGAAGGTTGTCACTGGCTGCTTTTCAGAAGCGCAGATTTCTGGGCCTTTCTTCCTACTTTCTCTTAATCTGGGAGCTCTGCTGAAACATGTTTAGCATCGTAGCAACCCACAAGCCTCCAGTGACTGATGGGTGGTGGCTGAGCAGGAGGTACAGTGGCTGGGAATTTAAACCGGGGTCTGCTGCATGGAAACTGAGAATTCTGCCACAGAACTGCGGCCCGCTGACACTCTACTTAGGGGAAGAGAAGTACACAAAGATAATTTTGGACAGGTATGTGCTATAAAGGCGGGATGGGGGAGGATATGCCACTTTAAACATGGAGGCAGAGCTTCTTTAAATACAGAGGCCATCGGAAGGAAAGGGGGAAAGGAAAGGGGGAAAGGAAAGGGGGAAAGGAAAGGGGGAAAGGAAAGGGGGAAAGGAAAGGGGGAAAGGAAAGGGGCTTGGTTCATCTGAGCAACAGAGAGGTCAGTGTGGAGAAGGAGCGAGGAGGAAACATAATAAATGACACAGTCAGGGCCCTGACAATTTAGTGTCATTTGTAAATTAAATTATTTCACTTTATGTCGCTTGCAATAAGGAGCCACCAGAGGGCTTTATATCACCCACATGATCTGATTTATATTTTTCCAAGATCCCTCTGGCTGCCTATTTTATCAGGGCATGCAGCTTTCTCCTCTGTTTCAAATATCTGTTTCTTCATTTACCTGAGCTATATGGCCTTTGGCAAATCTCACATGCTCTCTGAGCCTTAGTTTCTGTATCCTAAAAACAAAGACACTGGTTGCCAGCAATTACTTAAACAATCTGAGTCTACCCGGAAGTTACCTTCCTGCCTTGGAAGCGAAGTGCAGTTCTATTCCCGCCTTTCCTTCCCCCATCAGTTACCTTCCTTCCCTCCTACATTTACAATTTCATTATCTGTACAGGTTCCTTCTCTTTTCATTAATCACCTGTCGAACAAAATCCTCCCCTTGTGCTTGCTTTTGGGGGAGGGGAGGGGGGTGGAATTCTCTCGTTCCTCTACCTCTTCCTTCTCTTTGTCACCAGAAAGGATGCCTCCAGAGTCTAACAGCCTCACCCCTATCCTCAGTTCCTTTTCTTCTTTGCTCTCTTACTCTGTAGTCAATCCTAACCTGATTTTTATTCCCACCACTCTATGTACTTCCTTCTCAAAACGGCCAGCACTCATCGGTCACCAACAATTCTGTTTCTTTCCTAGTCTTCCCAGACCTGCTGCAGGGTTTGGACCCTTGTTTCCTGCCTTAAGGGACGGAACAACAAAGTGCCAGGATTCCATCTCCAGCTCTACAACTAACCACTTTGTGAGAGCCTGGAAAAGCCATGTCATCCCGCTGGGCTTTAGTTTCAGTATCCATACCCATACAGAGTTGAATTTATAGATAGCTTCAGAGCCCTTCTAATTTGGAAATTCTAAGACTACATGAGTTTCCCCTTTTATATCCAAGGCTTGGTACTATCTTGAATTTCTCAACAACGTTCTGCCTCCTCTAGTAGATGTGTTAACTTTTTCTCCTAAAAGGTTCTGGTCATCCAAGAACTCAGTAAACCGCACTTCTCTACTCTATTTGAATCACTGTATCCACGTTCTCCTGGGCAACAGCCCCCACACTGTAACCCTCTCAACTGTCTCTTCTACAAAGTTGCCATCCATACCTCCAGACCAACATTCTCACCTAGATGCTGAATGTTTCCAACCAGATGTAGATTATGGCATTTAAAACACATGTAACCAAGGTAACTCATCACTTTCCCTCCAAGCTTTTTCACTGACTTCTCCATTGCTCTTAAATGCTTACCATTATTCATGACAGCCAACTTGTTACATGTGAGTTTTCTGATTTTCCTTATCTTTGACTTTCTGTTTCTGCTCAAAATCAACCCAACCTCCTTTTCAACAGCTTAGTCCCACAGACATTAGGTAACACATTGCAAAGTCAGTCTTTGTAGTGGGCAGGTGGCAGGGAGAAGGAGACAGCTTTGATGGCCCACAGTGGGGTATCAAGCCCCAGGAAGGCTCTGACACCCAATGACTAAAATCTAAGCAGAGTAAAGAGGGCATCCATGCATTGTGCACGGTCTGCAAGAGGGCATCCCCCATGCAGGGTGAGAAAGGCATCCACTGGCAGGAGTCACGGCCTGTGGCCCAGAAAGTGCAGCCAGACAAAACTCAGGGAGAAGTGCCCACAGGTGTAGGGTAACTCTTTGAAGAAGTGGCAGAGTCCAAGATTAGGGCAAGGAAAGTACAAGATGGGCCTAAAGCAATAAAGTGTTCAAAGAACCATGGTGATATGGAAAAAAGACACAAAAATCAGCTTCAGTGAGCTGTTACTGGCCAAATCAGGACAATCGGAACATCAAAATAAAGATGGTACCAGATTGTAACTCACTGCATAAAACAGAAACCATGAGGCCAGCTATAAATAAATGAATGAATGAACAAAGTTGGATAAAGAGCAGAATGTTTACACAATTTCAAAGCACCTCTCCACAAACTCTTAATTGCAAAGAAAAAACAGTAACAGCACAGTGGAAAAGCCTGCAGACAGTACCTTAATCAAGGGATCAAAGTAAACAGAAATGGCACAAACTGAAACTGTGTGCCACACAATAGGTTGCAACGAGAAGGAGGCCACATCAGTTTTGTGATATTCCTGCCAGAGGCATAACCCGAATCTAATCATGAGGAAACATCTGATAGACGCAAACTCAGGGACTTTCTACAAAATAACTAACTAGCCTTTAATCTTCAAAAATGTCAAGTTACGAGAATCTAGAGAAGACTGAGGAACTGCTCCATCCAATTCCGCCCTGGGGTTTTTTGTTACAAAAGGCCATTTTGGGACAACTTGGCAAAGCCAGAACAAAGTTTAATGATGAGATGCTACCAACCTATCAACGTTAATTTATTTTTTGTGGTTGTATTATGTTTATGTACAAGACCATCCCTGTTTAAAGAAGCTGCTTGTACTGGACTTTCAATTTTTCAGTAGGTTTGTGATTATTTCAAAGTAAAACTATACTAAAAAAGTCAACTCCTACAAAGGTTACTCTGTAATATCTCAACACTATCTCCTTCTTTCCAGTACCCCTGATACCCTTTGTCCAGAGACACTACACAGTCCCATCTTCCTGGACTGTTTCAGTACCTTCTTAACCAGGCACCAACCCACCCAACAGCACTGCCCAAGTAAGGTTTCTCCAGGTGAATTTCAGCTCATATCACTTCCCTGCTCCAACATTTCAGTAGCTCCTCAGTAACAACCAAGATAAGGACAAACTTCTTAGTATGACCTTCATGTTCAATCCCCTTCTAGCCCCAACTAACCTCTTCCAGACTGCCTTCCCACAAAACCCGACAGAGAGCAGCACTGGACCACACTGACTGTTTGCCCACCTATCTCAAGACTTTTGCTTACACAGCTCCTTCCACCAGGAAGTATCTATTCACCTCACAACAGTTCCACAGGACCAAGCACAAGTACCAACTCTGATACTCCCCACTTCTCCATTTCCCCAGAATTTCCCAGATAACCTTACCCTGTCATAGCATCCCAAATCAATTCTGCCTATCACAAACCTTCCTTCATTGTGTTTTATACTGCCATTTTTCTGCATTGCACTCAGCAACTCTTAATACATAAGATAAAGGTTACACACTAATGAAGTAATAAGTGACCAGTAATAAAATTCAGTCACAGTCACATTTACAAGTCCAGATGGCTAGTTATTATCTCCTACTCTGCCCTTAGGGTAAAAACTTTATAAGTATTCAAATTACTTTTTGTTTGTTCTGTTTCCTTCCTTAGACCACAGTTTTCTGTTTCTAGCATAAAATAAAATTTTCACTTCTTTTCTATATAGGACTTCTGGCCTCAGCCATATATTACCAATCATAAATTGAGAAACTTCCGGAATATCAATTAAGCAGCCTGTGCTTAAATGTGATCACATTTTAACTTCACTGTTACCCTCTTATGTTGTTGTTGGTAAGTGTCATTGAGTCAGTCTGACTCGTAGTGACCCTACGTACCACACAACGCAACCCCGGCTGGTCCTGCTCCATCCTGACAATCGTGGGTCTGTTTGAACCCACTGTTGCAGCCACTGGGACAACCCATCTCATTCAGGTGCTTCCTCTTTTGGGCTGACCCTGTATTTTACCAAGCATATTGTCCTTCTCCAGGGTCTGGTTGCTCTTGATAGCATGTTCAAACTATTTGAGATAAAGTCTCTTACTTCTAAGCAATATTCTGGCTGTAATTTTTGTGAAAAATATAAGATAAAACACTTAAAACTAAAAACAAAGCCTATAATTCGCAAGTTTAAAGCAAGAAGTCCTAGAATTTAATGTGAAGACACTATCCATTTAGCATACTTATATTTCCAGGGTTTTCACCAATAAATTATGGAATGCAGATAACAGAAATATACAATTTGTGCTACACTGAAATGTAATCAAGAAACCAGTATTTTTATCTTCATTTGAATTTAGTAAATGAAAGAAAACAATAAATTATTCAGTAGCAGACCTGAATTGTAGATTACAAATATAAAGTTAAAGCAAGAACTGAAAGCCTAGGGGAGAAAAGTTACTGTTTTTGGAGGAAAAACAAATAATGACATTAAAGCAGCAGAAGAAGCCAAATGCTGCTCCAGAACTACTGGTGACCAACAGAACACCTACTAGTATTCTGACAGAAGCCCTGGGGGTCAAGTGTTAAGTGCCTAGCTGCTAAGCAAAAAGCCGAGGGTTCAAACCCAACAGCAACTCCACAGCAGAAAAACCCTGACAGGCTGCTTCTGTGAGAATCACAGGCTCAGAACCCCTATGGGGGTAATTCTACTATGTCCTGTAGGGTCGCTAAGAGTTGGAATTGACGGGAGAGCACCTGACAACAATGGTACTCCAACATTAGTACAGGAAGGGGGAGCACACTTAGAATTTTAATTCTGCAAAGGGCACAGATTCCATAAATGATAAATGCACATCCAGGTCCTAGTTTCAGCATTACAGTAGTAACAGAAATCACCTCAAATTGAATGATTTTAGTTTATCTAACTGAAACCATGGCTTTTATCTCAACTTTATTTAAGTAAATAGTTTTAAGTATACTAATACTTAACATGATAAGAAGTGGGCATGCTGACATATATGCCTAAGACACTAGTACTGCTAAGAGCAACATTTATTTTTAAAAGTACAATGTACATAGTGATTTGTATATTTTCAACTGCCAAGTTTGTGTTTTTTCAGTAAAATTATTGCCAGAAATACCGTATATGAACGAAAATGAATGAATCATCAGGAGAAGCCAGCCTCACTTTAAAATCGTTTCTAAAAACATTATTTAAAATACTAACTTGGAGACAGTCTAGGTATGTTAGCAATTTCAAAATCAAAATATTAGGAAGGGGGAAAAAAGACATCTATGTTTTCATTTCCTCTGACCTGAGCAATGCTGTAATGATTTATTTATCATAGTCAGCACCAATTCTCAAACATACACACACACTCCCACAAAACCCACATTCTTTCACACTTTGCATTACATAGAAGTATTTACACTTCAATGGTTTATTTAGAAAGCTTCCTAAAAGACAGGGCAAACTCTGTAACATAAAATTAAATTCTGAAGCTTTTAGTTCATTACACAAGGTGAGGTAAACGAACTTCAGGGACAACCTAAAAATAAACAATAACTATGGATGATTTATTAAATTGTTTTACTCACAAAAAAGAAATGCAGAACATAGTAGAAGAAAGACCTAACTACTTGTCTTGAAATCTACCTGAATGTGGCTTTTAAAACTGTGAACTTTACGCTCAAAGGTCCAAGTCAACTCTGGCACCACATTAGAATGCTATCAAAATGTTTCATCTCCACAAACACCCAATGTTACACCAATAGAAATATTGTTTCCATGAGGAATAGTGTAAACACAAAAACAAGGAATTCACACTGTCAGATTTTTTTTAAAGAAAATTTTTGATTAAAAAAATAAATAAATCCTCAGCTTTTCAAAGTAACACCCTTTTAAGTTGTAGTGATGTTTTCCTCTCAACACTACCCTGAAAACTACAAAGCGAGATTTGTGCCAAAAATCGACTTGCAACCATGTTCAGAGACACTTTGGGACTCTTAACATACATGGCTCATGGCTGCCCAAGTGTCACTGACAGCTCTCAGGAAGCATTTAGCTCAACTTACTTTAATAATGAAGAAACAGAGCCAAAGAGAAACTGTGACTCATTTAAGGTCACGGTTTGTTTGTGTCCAGGCTGACAGGGGAACTGCCATCTAACTGACCCAGCGAGGTCAGGTGTCCATCCTAAGAACTCTACATCTAGCTCTGCCATAATCTACTTTACAATCTAACACTTGGACAGTCCACTCCCTGGAAATTATTAACTGACAGATGACTTTTGTCACTCTTCTCACAGAACGCCCATAGACTCAAAGGGAGATGATACTCATTTCTATTGGCTTGGAAATTAGTCCAGATGAGAATGAGAACCATTTTTCTTATGTGAATAGAGTACTCTTTCCTCAGCACAATACTCACTAGGGTGGAAAAATCAAAGTTAGCCCTTGAGTCCATTCCAACTTACACGTGTCAAAGTAAAACTGTGCTCCCTGTGGTTTTCAATGGCATCAACTTTTCAGAGATAAATCACCAAGCCTTTCCTCTGAGTCACCTCTAAGTAGACTCAAATTGCCAACGTTTTGGTTAGCAATCTAGTCAAGTGCTTAGCAGTCTGTACCACCTAGGGACTCCCAGTTATTCACGAAAGCCACAAAAGCAACTAGTAATACTCATGAGGGCTAATATAAATAGTGCAATACACTCATTTTCCATTAAAGTCAAGTCTATTGAACTCAAGTATTCTTCAACTTTTTGGTCTGATGATGCCTTCTGCCACCCAAAACATTAAGGATCCTGTTTTAGTCAGCTAGGGCTGCCCTAACAGAAATACCACACAGTGGATGGCTTTAATAAAGGAAAGTTTATTCTTACACAGGCTGGTAGGCTGCAAGTCCATATTCAGGGTGTCTGCTCCAGGAGAAGGCTTTCCCCTTGTCAGCTCTGGAGGAAGGTCCAGTATTGCATCAGTCTTTGTCCAGGGAGCATCTTGGCGCAGGAACCTCAGGTCTGAAGGACGTGCTCTTCTCCCAGTGCTACTTTCTTGATGGTAGGAGGTTCCCAATTCTCAGCCTGCTTCTCTTTTCTTTTATCTCTTGCAGGTTGAAAGGATTAAGGGTGGGGCAAGCCATACTCCAGGGAAACTCCCTTTACAGTGGAGCTGGGAGGTGATCTTATAAAGGGATTTACAGTCCCACTCTAATCCTTTAACATACAGCACAGGAAAACCACAAAATGGAGGACAGTCACAAGACACTGGGAATCATGGCCCAGCCACACGGCTACACATATTTTTGGGGGGACACAATTCAATCCATGACAGATCCCAAAAAACTTTTTGTGTGTAAGTTACATCTACTGATATTTACCATATTGGAAATGAAAACTGAAAGCTATTATTTATTTTAAATAGTGTAGAGAATAGACTATTACATCTTAACCTAAATATACACTTACAGAAAAAACAACACTATCTTGCAAAACAAACAAAAAAAACTCCTAGAAGAAGGGTATGTTTTTATATTTTTGCAATCCCATTTTATCTCACTTAACATAAGAGTCTCATTATCTACATCTGCATTTGAAGTGTGCTGATATTCTGGTTCAAGTCTATGAAGAAAATCTGGCGTCATGAAAGGAAGAAGTATTTGCATGACCTTTTCAAATAACTGTCCATATGTTTGCTTGATAGTACACCAAAAACTAACAGGGAGTAATTTCTTCAAGGTGACTTACAATGTGAGTTATGAAACTACGCGCAATTGCATGAACATCCATTGATCCACCTAGCATTTAGGACAATCTTTCACACATGCATAATTTTTTTCAATTTATTGTGCTTTAGGTGAAAGTTTACAGAGAAAACTAGTGCCCTATTCCAGGGTCTGTATGTAAAGTGGTCCATGACACTGATTCAACTCTCTACAACTCATTAATGCTCTCCTTATCTCTGTACCGGGTTCCCTGTTTCCTTTCCTCTGGGGTTTCTGCCCTTTCCTGCCTTCTCATCTTTACTTTGGGGCAAATGATGTCCTTTTGATCTTTTATAATTGATTGTTCTAAAGAACACCATCCTCTCGGGTGTTACTGTTTATTTTATGGGCCTGTCTATTGTTTGGTTGGAAGGTGGTCTCCCGGAATGGCGTCAGTTCCAGGTCAGAAGGGTGTGTCTTAGGGACAGCTTTGGGAGTTCCTCCAGTTTCTGTCAGAATAGCTAAGTCTCACCTTTTTTGTGAATTTTATTATTTGTTCTACATTTTTCTCCCACTCTGTCTGGGACCGTCTGTTTTCATCTCATTCAGAGTGATGAGTAGTGGTAGCTAGGCACCATCTAGTTCTTGTCTTGGGGCCATAGAGGCTGTGGTTCCTGTGGTCCGTTAGTCCTCTAGACTAACTGTTCCTTTGAGTCTTTGTTTTTTGTCACTCTCCTTTGCTCTGGGTGGGAAGAGACTAATGACTGTGTCTTAGATGGTCATTTGTACTCTTTAAAGACCTCAGATGCCATTTACCCATGCCCTTACGAACTATGTTGTGCCAACTGATGTAGCTATCCCCAAAGTCTATGGCTCTTTACCTTCAAGCCTTGGAACTAAGTCCTGCACAGCTCTGATTGTGCCTCTTTTATGCTCTATTATCTGTATTAATATACAGGCAGCACCTACAATTATGCATGTAGAAACAGCCACAACCAAACCTGTATTTGCAGGGGAGTGTACTCCCTCCCACCATCCCACACCTCTTGAGCACATCTATCTATCAATGTATCCATTTGTAAATTATTACTTGTTAATACCATTATACCACAGTTACCCTTTATTCTTGTATTCATCTCCGTGTCTTCCTTCGCCATGGTCATGTTGTGCTGACCTCCCCCATACTGTATATAGCCTTTCCCTTCACCAGTGTTAACGTGTGTCTTCTATCTAGTCAGTACTTTTCCCTCCTTCTCTCTCACTCATGCATGCTCTGACTTCATGCACCTCCTTGAAGAGGCCTCAGAACTCCCATCGGACACTCTAAGAGCTATTAGAAAACAGCTTTGAGTTCAATCTAACGTTTATTAAACTTGCAAGCCATTACACAATGCCTTGATCTTGCACTATCTTTAATTCATTAATTTATTCACCACTTCCTGAAGGGGACCATCACCATCATAAATTAAGAAGCAGGCCAAAAACTTGCATTTGGGTCCAAAAGACACAAAATAGGCAATGAGTGATGAAGTTTGCAAAGTCTACATTGAATGTTACAACACATACACTGAAGCCTAGAGGGAAAAAATCAAAATATTCTCTGATACTTGAGCCTTTATTCTGAGAATGATCAAAACAGACAGGTTTGGATAAGGTTTCCCAGGAAGAGTTTAACAAATTATAAATCTACAAGATATTTCAAATAATACTATTCTTTTTGTAAAACTTACTTGGCACAAAATCCATAGGTATGTAAATATAATGAGTCCCCTCCAACAATATTATCAAAGATGTAAAGAATTTCGGAATACTCAAAAGAAGACACAAGGCAAACTACACATCTAATACCTAGGAATGTAGAGTATACTCAGGGTACTAATCCATATAATAAGCATGTCTCATGTTACAGGTCACAGACCTTCAGGATGGGCTTTATGAGTTGAGTGTGAAAAACACATTTCAAACAGTAGAAATACGATACAGAATAAACATTTAAAGGGAAATTAATGTTTTAGCTACTGTATCTCTAATATTTTAGCCAGAAATAGTGTTACCCAAGGCAACCATCTTCAAAACCAAAAAGGCATACGCAAATTGTGATAGCAAATTCACGCTGCCTGTGGTGATGTAGTGGTTAAGTGCTATGCCTGCCAACAGAAAGGTCAGCAGTTCAAATCCACCAGGTGTTCCTTGGAAACTACAGAACAGTTTTACTGTGACCTATATGGTTGCTGTGAGTCGCAACTGACTCGATAGCAATGTTGTCAGAGCACAATCATAAGAAATTATCAATGATAATTTAAAAAAATCTCTCTCTATAATATTCCTTTAAATGATTCTGTAGAACTTCACATAACAAAGACAAAAGAAAACTAAAAGAAATATAAACTAAACGTTACAAAAACACCTAGCAGCAATAGCTAAAAATATGTAATGCATACTATGTGCCAAATGACAAAGTTCTCCTCATAAATTAACTTATTCAACTGTCTTTAACTACCTTTGAGATCAGTACTGTTTAATGCCCTTTTTACAAATGAGAAAAAGGAAAGCTCAGAGAAGAGATGTCACAGAAACACAAAACAATTAAATAGCAGAACAGGGATCTGAACCAGCCTGGCTCGACTAACTCACTACAAACACTGCTTACAAAAAAATCCACATCATCTGCAAAGATTTTCCTTCTCTAAAAGTAAAACAAAGCAACAGCAGTAAACCATGTGTTGAGTTTGGTTCTGAAGTAAACCATGAGACCTCACGACTTCTGTTAGCCTTTAGAACTTCAGGAGCTAGAGGCAGCATTAGAGTAGAATTGAATAGTTCATATTCTGAAGCACTGTAAGAATGTATCCTTTATGAGGTATTTGCTTCCATAAAAGTAGGTGGAGCAAGATTTTAGACAATGACAAGGAAAAGGAATAATGTAGAGATTAAATTTTCATTTTCTGTTTGGGAAGAAAAAAAATTAGGAGAAAGATACAGGAATGAGCTTTATATTCTGTTAAGGGGATAGGCATTTTCCAGAAAACAAATTCACGGAGAAATGAAGTAAAATATTAACATATTCCTAAATCCCAAATGAATGAATTATATCTGGGAAATCCATTTTTTACATATTCAGTAAAAGGATCATTTATCACAACCATGTAATAAAAATAGTACTGAAGCAAAGTCCAAAGGAACAATTCCTTGCATAACTCAGAACCACCCTGTACAGTCATATCTAAAACCTCTTCCTTGTTTTTTCCTAAATATATACACTATGCTATCTGCAACAAGCAAAGCTAAGAGATACTTTACAGTAAAGTATGTCTTCTTGTAGAAATGAAAAATTATAAATATATCAATTCAAAACTTCACTGACATATTTCACTTTCAATATGACTACGAAACCAAGATTGTCCAGTCAGTGCATTTAGGTGCACTGAGTCTTTAAAAGCCTTCAACAGTTAAGGAAGTGATTTATTTGTACTGAAAACCACAACTTGCATACAATGACTTACCCCTGCGAAGGCACTGGGAAGGGTGGGGAGCTTATAGGGAACAGATTTGAGATTTTAGTTTATTTTTTCATGAACAATGAAGCGCTCAAGTCGAGGAAAAAAAAGCTAAAATCATGAAGACTCCAGTATAAAGCCACTATAGTGAACCAGTAGACTGCTAAAGAAAAAATAATCTAGCACTAGGCAATTAACAGACAACTGAAATAAACATTTTTCAAATAAAAATAAATTTTAAGGGGAAAATATTTATATATATCGCTTCAAAATCAACACAAATAATTTCTAAGAAGTTTTTTAAAAAACTTGTTCCTCTACTTCAAGTAAACATAATGTCACACTAACAAGGAAGGAGGAGAGGGGGTTGCACTAAATAATCATACTAAAAACAAAACGGTACTCATCAAGTGAAAAGATAATGTTAAGCTCCAACATTTTTTTTTTTAAGGAATCACACTTAAACAAAGCCACGATTTTCAAGAAAGGAGAAGAGGCCAACCTACCTTGATACGTTTTCTGGAATGTATTCTAGGACTGGATATCCATCACTTCTTCTTGATGGCAAGTCACCATGGGATTTCCATGACTCCACTAAAGTCCCAACTGGAGGAAACGAACTCAGGTGCTGGAAAGATTGGTCTCTTGCAGATCGTGATAAAGATATTGTACCTTGAGCGCCAATCCTGTAGTGAAAGGATTGCCCACCTGAATTCACACCCACAATGGCAGATGAAGGGATGCTGGTCTCTGGGTAATAGCTCCCATCATCCGGTTCTTGTTTGATCCCCATTGAGAATCCGCCACCTTCACAGTTACCGTCAAAGCCTGGCACAGGTGGCCCTAAAATTCCTGACAGAGAATAGTAGTCTTTATCATCCATAAAGGAAAAATATGAGCCGTCCATAAATGGAAATGGATTTACTGTTGGATTCCCTTTGAAAGAGGTACCTGAACATGAATGCTTGGTGGATTCTTGCTTTACTGGTACTGAAAATGGAGAACTCGGGTTTATTTTGCTATTTCCTCCTAGACACGAGCTGCTGAAAGCTCCATCTGGTTCTGGTTTTATGTACTGGACAAGGCTGAGCTGACCAGTCACACCATTTGAGATGGCATTCTCTACTTCCTCAGTCTTAGGAAAAGAGACCTCGGGAGCACCTTTCTCTCGTATGTCTGGACTCGGAACCATATCCCGGGTTGCACTGGATCCAACGGGGGTGCCTGAAGCAGTGTAGCTGAAGGCGCTGCTTACAGGGCTACAGATCGATCCCACAGTACTGGCTGCAGGGCTGGAAAGTGTGGATCTGTTATTTGTGATGGAAGGGCTGGAAACAGAGCACCGTGAGCTGTTGATATTTGCAGGGCTAGACACAGACGATCGCAGGATGATGTTATTAGGGCTGGCTACTGGAGATTTTGCACTGCAGTGACTCGGAGGGCTGGAAATTGGGGACTTCATGCTACTTAACGGACTTGAGAGGGGAGAACCCACGTTGCTAGCATGTGTGGGGCTGTGCGACCTGGAGCCTCGGGTTTCTATATTAGGAGAGCATGTCAAAGGAGTCCCCTGGGTGATTGGGCTATGCACTGCAAAACTTCCGAAGTTGGCCGTGGTGGAGGACACGGAATTGATTGCAGCAGGGCTACAAACTGCCGATGTCATGTTCAGAGGGCTACAGATTGATGGGCTCTTCTCACGACAGGCAACAGGGCTCTTCACAATGGTGCGCATGACCCCACTGTTCACACAGCTTCCAGGTTCAGACAGAAATGACCTTAAGGGCCTGCTCACACTGCTCAGTGTAGAAGGACGGTGGCCGTTTTCTTTGTAAAATTTCACTAGCTGTTCAACGTTTTGATATATCTTTGCTGGACTCAGGCTGCCTTGTTGGTTCTGCTGATCATACGTGTAGTCAGCATCTCGTATGGAATCCATGTATAAACCCATAGACTCAGCAACAGTTGCTGAGAGTTCCTTAGATTCCAACTCTGTTTTAATATCAGATGTTAAAATCCCAGACCGATTACTGTCTTGCTGAAGGCAAGGGAGGAGTTCGTGTTTTTCTTTGCTGTTTCCTTGAGCACTGTTGTTTGGAATAGCACCGGAAATACAGCTTACATTGACAATTTCCATATATTTATTCTCATCGGTCCTCTCTGTAGATCCCAGGGAAGAATGCTCCACAGTCTGAGAAACTTGACCCCACTGTCTTTCCATATCGACACCTTCAGAGCGATTGTGATATCCTTTGGTCTCCATAGCTAATAAATAGATTTATATTTAAAAAAAAAAAATCAAATCCAAGTCAGTTATAATAGTACCACTTAAAAAGACATCCTAAAATTATATTTACTGAGCTAAAAAGTATATACTCTACATATTATAAACAGTTCTTCTGGTTACATTAAAAACTATTACCTTCTAGGGTACTAATATAACAGTACTACGACTTGTCAGGAAGCTAACATAACAGGAATCAATCATAGTTTATAAAACAATTTTCCTTTTGAATACAAGTAATATGTTTATTATAATAGAGCCTTTAGTGTTTCCAAAGGATATTTACAAACTTTAGCTCATGTACTATTCATGGTAACCCTGGGTTTTGATTAAGAGGGCAAAGAGGAAACTGAGGACTTGGTGTAGTATACCGGTGATTTCCCACTGTCAAAGACATAGTAAGGAACAAAGTCAGGTTTCACCCTAAGTCTTCTGATGCCAAAGCCTTTGGAGTCTCTGGATCAAATGGATGCTGCCTTCCACATTTAATGCATGACTTTATTAGAAACTTCTATCTTATTCCACACAGAAATGCCATTATGTTACCATTTCCAAATACAAACTTTCGAAGGGAATAATCATAGAAATAATAATCTAAGAATTATCTTTAAAATAAGAATTCCTTATACTAGATTAGTAGTGATTATAATTTATCATCAATTATGAGATACTATCCATGCAGATGTCCCGATTGATAGCAATGGTTCACAGCTCAGAGAGGCAACAGGTCAATGAAGAAGGTCAGGACTCCTCACCTCTGCATTTCAGTACCAGCAAGGGCAGTGGCATGCATCCTGACCTAGGGATAGCCCTCCAGGAGGATTCCCAGTGCCAGCCAGCCAAGTGCTGGATTCCTAATAGTCAGACATTTTTACTATCAACAGTGAAAATACGGAGGAAGGTTAGGATGGGTCCCGAGGATTTCAGCGTTGGTTCATTCAACAGTTACCAAACATTTATCATTTTCTGATCTATGAGTAGTCACTGAGTCCACAGTGATAAATGAAATAAAAATGGTCCTCATCCTCAGGGTGCCCATGGGACTCATTCAGAAATATAGCCATATTCATTGGCCCTATGTATAAATTTATTTCCTGAACAGCCTAATTATAATCAGCCTGTATCTACATAGTTATTATACAGCATGTAACTCAATGCTGTCTTACAAGCATTTTAGATACACTAACTTATTTGATCCTTATAAACAACCTTATCAGCTTCAGAAAGGTAGAATACAAATGACACAACTGGAGAAACTGATGCACGGGTCCAACAGCTAATGACTG
Source organism: Heterohyrax brucei (assembly GCA_028571685.1). Taxonomy (NCBI): domain Eukaryota; kingdom Metazoa; phylum Chordata; class Mammalia; order Hyracoidea; family Procaviidae; genus Heterohyrax; species Heterohyrax brucei. Next base: position 8,182,889 of record CM053143.1, read on the forward strand.
GCAGAGCTAGAATTTGATCCCAAGTCTCTCTCTAGACCATGGTTTCTCAATTTCAGTACTACTGACACCTTGCAGGGGGGTGTGGGCGGTTGTTCTATACATTGTAGGATTTTAGTGTTTCCCCTGGCCCCTGCTTACCATATAGAAACACACCCTCCTTATTTGTGATAAACCAGAATGTCTGGAGGTATCAGTAAATGCTTCTGGGGTGGGGGACAAAATCACTCGTGAGAATTACTACTCGAAAAAAAATCTTAAAGAAAATTAACTCGATTCCTGTAAAATTTCATTTGTATACTTTAACATATGCCAAACACAACCCAAATCCACTGCTGTTGAGTCGATTCTGACTCATAGAGACCCTACAGATCAGAAAAGAACTGCCCCATAGAGTTTCCAAGGAGTGCCTGGCAGATTCCAACTGCCGATCTTTTAGGTAGCAGGTGTAGCACTTAACCACCATGCTACCAGGGTTTCCACTTTAATATGTAAACGCCCTAAAATCAATATATGTGCATTTTTCAAATCTTTTCTGGTCTGTAAACAAGCTATGAACCCTAAAATATTAATATCTTGATCTAAAAGATGCAATTTTCTGCACTTCTGCAAACAAACATTGCTTTAGGCCTCTCTCTTTTCCCCTCTGCCATCCACTGCCTTCATCCTCCCCACCTCCCTTCACTCAAGAGACACCAGCAAGTCCTTCTGCTAAGGAACTTACACTAATTAATGAACAAAAATAATATAATGGCTCTAACAAATAAACTGGCAGTCAATATCACAAGGCTCTATGGAGAAAGCTGATGCCCAAATTGAGTCTTGTAACCATCTCTGACTTTTGCATATTCTACACTAGACTTTTAAGTTCTGAAAAGGTAGAAACTCAATCAATTTTACCACTGTATCCCAAGCCAATAAGATACCACAAATTAAAAAAAAGAATGATTATATCAATACTGAATAATTTGTGAATATTAAACCTACTGACCAAATAGCATTCTTTTACTTAAAAAATATTGTCCTATGAATTCTTAATTAAAATTAATCACAAAAGAGTGGAAAATAAATCCAATTAGAAAGGGTGAATTGGTTTTCTGGTAATTCCAGCCAAAAAAAATTGATCTGGAGGAAAGCCAAATAAAAGTTGACAAAAAGGGAACTGGAAACTATGTACCTAATACTGACCTTCTCTACTTGACTATAAAAATCGTTTAATTATAGACATGAATTAAACAAATACCTTCTACTTCATGGTATTCTGTTCTCCCCACCAAATCTGAACAGATGGACACACACACACACGATACAGCTGTTTCAGATCAAAGTCATTCAACAATGTAAGAAACACGTACATTTCTATTCTATACTGGTTTATCATCCTCTCCCTATTCCTGTTCCTAAGCTCCCATTCTCCATTTTGGTGAACTGTATCACTTCCTAATCAAATGCCTGGGTGTATACCTGCCAGATAACCTTCCTCAAGATCTTCAGTGTGCACATTTTTCCCCACCTGCACAGCCGCTGGTTCATTCTTTCTTCCTTGGTTCAAGGCAACAGGTCTCTCTGACTCAGGTCCTAAGGGGGTAGCCCCACCTAGACTTCCTTCCAAAATGAATTCTCCAAAGTGTCATTCCAGAAAGATGATCACCTTACTGCTTTTTTGAAGTATCAGGGTGCAAATCCACATATTAACTTCCCCGAGAAGTTCTACTGTGCAGAACCTGTTTACTTTCTAATTCAGTAGTCCCTAAACAAATTAACCATGCACCTTTTTTTCACAGAATTCATAGTAATATCTTGAAAGACACTTTCTATCCCTCTTGCCCCAAAGCATTAGCCACACCCTAGAGATACGGGAGACGATATGCAGAGTTGAAGAGAGCCGAAATCAGAGATGGCAATGCCAAGGACAGGCTTAAAGCCTTCTACAAGGAAGCACCTTATCCGGTAACAAGAGGCAACAAATCACAACTTTCCAAATCCTGTTTGGCTATCCCTGAGCTCTCAACTATAACATAATACAGGCTGTAACTTACCAATTTGACAAACATCTACCATTAAGAGAATTTGTAAAAAGCTTTGCTGAAATCTAAAGCAGTTTTGTTTACAATAGTCTCCTGATCTACCAACCTAGGGTCACCATGAGTCGGATCCGACTCGACGGCTCTCGGCTTGGCTGATCTACCAACCTAGTCTATCTCTCAACAAAGGAAATAAAAGTTGGGAACAAACACAACAGAATGGGGACATCTAGCATCTGCAGGGCTGCCACTGCAAACATTTTTTAAGATCACATTGTCTCAGAGATTACTGAAAATATTTTCCGTCGAACTCTATCACTTTAATCCATCTTCTCTTCAAAATTTTAAAAGATCAGATTCAGAGCTTATTTCCTATTTTGTCTAAGAAACCCAGGTTGCCTATCTGGAATTGTCATAATGACTATGCTTGGAGCAGAATCAGTCATCCCAAACTTCCTAATGAATGCTGAAATTACTAGGTGATGAGTATGATCCTCACAGAACAGAATATGCAAAGAGTCAAGGGAAAGTATTTGTTGCTAAAGTGTATCTCACTTATATAAAATAAAGCTTGTCTCTCTCACAGTGGGTATTATAGAGACTCTCTTGGTTGATAAAAGCAAAAGCTAACCCTTTAACTGACATGCAACTATGTCACCCCTCCCCCTATATACAAGCAAGTTTCACTTAAGAAAAGCAAGAATTACTGATGAAGTTTCCACTTTAAGCTATTTTTACCAAGGAAAATCTAACTAATATTGTATCTTGTAAGTTGCCCTTTTGCAAAAGACAGCAGTTTTTCTCAGGAATACTAGCCAAGTCCTTTTCAGTTTATATTTTACCTGAAAGTACTTTCACTTTTAATATCCCCTCTAACATACAGCTGTTTTAAACATCATTTTCTATGTTTCACTATGATCTAGCATCTTAAAGACTGACCATTAGGAATTTCACAATTATCACTAGATTGCATACCTGTAAAAGTTCCCTGTAAGTAACAACTATTTTTCTACTATCGGCACTACAGAACTATTATTATGTTTCCCTCTTCTAGAGATGAAGTAAAGGATAGAAACCTACCCAAGGTCATCCAAGGGAGCAGGAGAACCAGTTAGAACCAAGCACACCTCAGTTCTGTTCACTTACCTAATTCACTGAGCACCTGATCTTTCCAATATTCCCAGACAAAACGATTTCTACCTAAAGGAAAAAGCTCCCCTTCAGATTAACAAAACAACAACAGCAAAAAAAAAACTCTCCTCAAGCATTTCTATACCATGCCAAGATGTCAAACATAAAATCAAAACTCTCCAGCAGGACTTCAAAGTCGGAGTCTTCAATAAGAGCACCTAGAAAAACAGCAACACAAAGTGCTGAAAAGCAATTTGGTGCATTCGATATTCAGCAGTCTCAAAATTTATCTGCCACCAAATAAAAGTTCCCCTAACTACGTTACAAAAAAATGCTTAACACTGATGGTGACACAAAAAATCCAATCTAAATTGGGTATTTTTATATTAAACAGAAGTCAGGCACCTAATCTGCTAAGGGTGCCAGCAAAAGAAGCTTCATCCTCTTCTTCCCTGCCCTCAGAATTCCAAGTGATGCCACAGAAATCATAATCTTTCTCAAGAGTTTTGTGAATACTAGGGAACAAGAAAGCACGAATTTCCAGAGCCGCCTTCCCACAGATTATCAGAATCTGTATCTCCTTCAGCTGCCCTTATTCAGCTACACCTCTGGCTGAGATTTGGGAGCTTCCGCAATTAACAGAGCAAAGAAATATTATTCAAACGTCCTTTAAAAAACTGTACAAGGAAAATGATCCGAAATTCATCTTTGGGGGACGGGAAGGGTGGGAGACCTCCCACTGCCAAAGGCGTTTCAAAACTGCTGGTTAGGAGGCATTTATCCGAAGTGGTCAAACTTTCCCAAAATAGTCCTCTGGCGGCCAAAGGGGGGAAAAAGTAGAAAAGCAAAACAAAACAACAAGCACACAGCACCACACCGACTGTGCCTCCGGATTACGCAGCCACTTCTGCCTGCAAAGTGCACGCTCCCGTGCCGCGGCCGCACGCTGCGCCGGACAAGCGGCGCCCCGCCGCGCGCCCCAACACACCTGCCTCGGCCGGGGTCCGTCTCTGGGCGACTACCTGTTGCAGAGCTTGTCACCGCCACGACACCCCTGCTGTGCAGCCCACCTAAATCCAACCACATCCAGGCCAGCAAGTGCCGCTCTCCCTGCAGCGGGAGAGCCCAAGGCAGCAACGCTCGGGCACCCAGGTGACTGCACGGGCTTCCTCCGAGCAGCCTGAAGTTGGCTCGCTTCTCCCCTACCCAATGACACCCCGGGCACGAAGGGGCGGAGGAGGGGGCAGGGCCACGGCGGGCGACAGAGGGAGGGAGGGCACAAACCCGGAGGGGGAGTGTGGGTCACATGTCCAGATAAAGTTCAGGTTGCTAGCCCGCCCCCCTGGGCCCTTCCCATTGGCCTGGAGGGAAGAAAGGCTCCACGCTGCCGGGGCCAGACGAGCTTCTTATTGGACAGCCCGAGTTGTCAGTCAGCGAGCGGGCGACATGACTGCTACAAAGTTGCTGCGACACAGCCTGGACTCGGCAGCTCCCCTTAAAGCCGCAGAAGCGGCGGTCGCTTGGGGTGCCGGGCAGTGGCGACGACACCGGGTAGTGGCCAAATGCGCCTCGCCGCTCGGCCGCCCCCAAACTCACTCACGGCCACCTCCGTGACCCGGGCATTTCGGGAGAGACGTGTAGTGCGGTGAGGCGGAAGAACGCGACCTTTTTCCGCCAGCAGTCCAAGTGTTGTCCCCTTACGCTTTCCACCTGCAGCGCCAGGTGAGCGGTAGCCCCGGCCCCGGCGCCGCGCACAGTGTCCGCGCCAAGGAGAGTGCTCCGGGTGGGTGTCACTGACCACCAAAGCGCCTCTCCTCGCCCTTTCTCTGTCTATCAAGTTACCTTTCAGCGGAGCAGCCTCATCCTCCCCTTACAGCAAGCAAGATGATCAGATCACGTTCCCACTCGGATTTGAATTTCCTCGTTTTAACCATGCAGGAAAAGCGGGTGATTGCAGTGCAGCTAAAGCTCTTTAAATAGCCCTCCCCCCACACCCCCCCAAAAGTGCAGGGTCAAGAGCTGCCTCTCTCTTTCCTTGTAATTGTGTTGCTGTCCTTACTACTATTTAGTATTGGATTTTTCCATTAGTTCTATTTAAAAGAAAACTTACCATCGAAGATTTTTCACTTCTTTAAAACGGGGGCCGGGTGCACATATTTGGGAGAAACATACAAGAGAAGAGAAGGATCCAAATTGTTTTCCAAGTGTCGAGTGTCTGCAGGAAGAAATTTCGGTTTCCCTCCAACCGCCCCCACCTCGACTCGATTCCTGCCCACCCTAACGCTGCAGTTACTAAGCAAAAGGATGGGATTCTTAACTTTTCATTTCTAAAGACTTTCAGCATCGCGTATTAGGCTTCGTTTTAGGCTCCTGGCTGGCCTGGAGTCAGGACCAGTGACGTACACACCTAAATCTGGTCCCTCGGCCCTCGGCGACCCGCAGCTTCGCGGCGGAAGCCGTGCAGCCTCCCTCTGCGCCCACCACAGCCGGGGAGGGGGGACCCCCAGCGCCCAAAGGCCCCTCCTCTCCTTACAATGAATTGAGCTTCGGGATTCCCGACCCCTAACCCAAGGAGACTCGAACTCCTGGCCGCTCCAGGTCAGAACTCCCTGGCGGCGACGGCGACGGCGACGGTGGCTACGCCTGCGAAATGGTCCCAATCACGGGCCCCGGTGCCCAGCAGTCCCCGCCGAGTGTCCCAACTTTCCCCTGGGGCCCGTCGTCATGCACGCTCTCCCGACGAGGCAAGCAATAGGGCACTGATCGCACCTCGGCGACAGGGGCCAAGAGGAGTCCCAGACCAAGCGCCGGGGCATGAAAGGCAGCGACGGCGGCTCCGAGGGTGCCGCCGAATTATTCGTGATTAAAGGAACAGACGTGTCTCTTTTACTAAGTTTTTACCTCCTTGGGAGAGGGCCGGTCTTGTCCTGGATCTCAGCTCCTTGCAAAATCTGGGTTAGAACCGTGCAGTGGTAGCCGCCACGACCGGTCACCCGCCGCCCAGCACCCTGCTCGGAGGCGGGCACCGCACCTCTTTCCCGCAGACCACCTCCACTAGCCATCCCGCGCCCTCTGCAGGGACCCTGCCTTCCCCAGAGCCGCCCCCGCGCTCTCCGGGCCCCTCGCACCACCTCCCGCCGCTGTCAACGCAAAGTAACTGTCGCTGCACTCACCTTTTCTAGGACATGGTGGGGAGGTTGGCGGGGGGGGGGTGGCTGGCAGCGAGACTCCCGCCGCCGCCGCCGCCGCCACCACTGTCACCAGCAAGCCCAATATTAGCAGAAGAGCGGTGAGGATGGAGAGGACGAGAATCCCAGCAGTCGCCCTACTGACGGTGGGTAGAGCAACAGAGCTGTGGTGTCGTTACCCGCTAGAGGCAGCGAGGCTGCGGCGCCAAATCGCGCCTAGGGGGCCGCGGGGGCCCGCTCACCCCCAGCGGCGGCCGCCGAGCACAGGCGGGGTCCCGTCTCCGGGCTGCGTGTGCGCCCAGCTCTGGCGACCGCAGCCTTGGGAGCCGGGAAGCCCCGCGGGACGATCCCGCTCCGGCGGCTCTCCGCGACCCTTCCCCGGGCCTGGGATGGCAGATGACAGCTCGGGCGGCGGAGCGTGTGTGTGCGTGTGGATGTGGATGTGTGTCTATGAGGGGGTGGCCGAAAAGGAGCCTGCGGCGCCGCCGTCCCCTCCACGGGGGTCACACCCTTACTGGCGGGAGGGGGCGACACAGCGGCCGGCCACCGGCTTGTGGAAAAGGGGGTGGGGGTGCCAGTGGCCGTCCGCTCACCCCCGTCACTGGAAGCAGGGAGGCAGAGAAAAAGGAACCCCAATGCAAGCGGGTCCCCTTTGCCCCTCCTCGCGGCTCCCCAAAGTCCAGCCCTATCCTGGCGTCCGGGCCTCAGGTGCAGCTCCCACCCGCGGGGAAAGGCGTGGGCTGGCGAGCACGCGCCGGGGGCGGAAGGGAAAAGTTTCTTTTCCTCCTCCCACCTCTCCTCCCCGCTGCCCACCCGCCGGGGCTGCTCCTCTCCCCGCCACCTCGCTCGCCGGCCTTTGCCCCACCCCCACCGTGGCGCGGGGGGGGGGGGCACCGAGGCAGGACTGGGTGTCTGCGCGCGGGAGCGCGTGGGGACAGTGGGGACGCCCGCGGCCACGGCGGGCCCTGCTCTCCGACAGCGGCGCGGCAGCCGGCGGCCGCGGCTCGGCGGAGCCCGCGGGGAGGGGGCCGTGCGCCAGACCCCTCCCCCTCCGCTCCCCGAGGGCTGCGCGTCCCCGAGCCGTGCCGCGCGCGCCCCCGCGCCCTGGCGCCAGCCAGTCAAGCTGGGCAGACCCCTACGCAGACGCCAAAGTGAAACGGGGGGCCAAGGAGCCGGTAGGGGGTCCTGTGGCGCTCAGGCACCACGAGGAGGAGGGAGGGGTGGCAGGGGATCCCGGCATTCTCCAGCCGCCGCCGCCTGTTCGCGGAGCTGCGGGCCCCTCCTCGTTCGGAAGCCTCCCCAAAGTCCCGTGCCCTCCACCGCTCTGCCACAGGGACCCCCCCAGCAAGGGATCGGAGTGCACGTGTGAGTGCCAGGTCGCGACTTCTTGGGCATCAACGTGCGTCTCGTGTACACTTCAGCCCCAGACTCCCCCACCGCGCTGTTACAGAGCCCGTCAGCTGTCAAAGGGGGGTGGAAGCACACCGTGGTTGGCACTGCCACTCACTGATCCCCGGAGAAACTGACCACACACAGCCCTTTCCTGGCCCAACACTCCGGGACTATCGGGTGTGTCGGCCTCCTGCGCTGGGTTCTTCCCCGTTTTCTTCCTAAATAGCTGTGAAAGTTGCTAATCCCTTGCCGCACAAGACCATGTTAAACACGGAGCTGTCCTGTTGAAACCATCACTGCGGCGTTTCTTCAACACCTTCCCACTGATTGTTGTGTTTCCTGTAGCCTCCATCACCCACAGCGTTGGCATCATGCAGTTTTTATGTGACTCCCTAAGGCGTTTTGGCCTCTGACAACGATCTTTTGCCTCTGTTTGCCCATTTGTAAAATAAGTATGGCTTCTAGGTTTATGAAGTTCTTAAATTGTTACCTGTTATGTGAAACCAAGAAAAGAATATTTAAATGTCATTTTGATAACATGTTAATATATGTTCATTTGACTGTTAAAAGAACCTCTGCTTAAAAGTTCTGCAAAAACTGAACAAGATGGATTTACGTGAATAAATTGATAAAATGGACAGAGAGGTCAGTGATAAAGCATGCTACGTTACAATATTAATGGTAGAATCTAGGTGGTAGGTCTCTAAGGGTTTACTGTAAAATTCCTTCAACTTTCTTGTGTAATTGAACATTTTTATGATAAAATGTTGAGCAGAAAGAGCCCCCACGTACACATAACTTAGTTTACATATCTAAGTAAATTCTATTTACAAATTTGATAAATTAGGTATTGATTATTGGTGATTTATCGTAAGAAGTCTACCTTGTTAGACCACTACTATTTTATTTAACTTAAAATTTTCAACTACAGACAACTTGTCAGGGACCCAACTATCATGTAGAGGAGAATTATCAAAACTGAACTTAGATGTCTTCCTGTGTTTCTTCTTGTCTATTTCCCCAATAACTATTCTCCGATTTTTAATCTTTTCTGTCTCCAAAATAGTTTGGCATTACAGGATTAAGATCGAGGTTTTTAAGCATAAATAGTTGTTGTTGCTGTTGTTTTAAACGTTTTTCACACTGAACTATCTTGAGGTAGGTTCTTACACCCATAAATAGCTGATTACTTTATCCCCTAGGAGAGATGTTATTAGGAGATTTTGCAGTTGACTTTATTTATCTCCTGGACATCTGAATGTTTAGATATTTACCCAAATGCGAACAATTAAATTTCCATTAGGGAAACTCCTCTTTTTTGTAGTTTCTTCAGCTCTGCCTGCCTGCTGCTAAACAGAGGTGGTTTATAGCACCCTAAAGGAAAGGAGCTCTGGGATAAAATCCACAACACCCTCATTTGAAGAGAGAGGATGCTGATTTTTGTCTGGAATTGCCCCATAAGTGATGCCTCTGAGAGACTCCATCACAGATGACATTGCAGGGTTTTCTGGCTGTTCAGAATACTTTTCATTCCAATGCTCACTAACAAAGAGCCCTATCTACATAAAGTGGGTGCCTAATAATGTCATGGCTAGATTATCTTTCTAAGCTTCTTTTAACAAAGTTTGTTCTTTTCATCCTTTTAGATAAGTATGTATTTTCTCTGCAAAAAGATGGACATTTGTTTTTAAGAATGAAAAGTGTTAGGACCTCAACCTCGTGTTCTGTACAGCTGCCAAATAATCCTAAATCTTGAAGCAGCATCCGACGTCTCCCCTTTTGACAACTGTTCACCCTCCATTCACAGTTGCTGAATCTTAGGACACCTCCCTCCCTCATCCCATTAGTGTCAAACTCCCTGAGGTTTGCCAAGGTAAAGTGCACGACTCAGCATTTGCAATTTACATGTGTGACATTACATCCTCTATTATATAACTTCAGATACAAAGCCTAATATCATCTAAGTTTGTGTTGGAAAAAAATCCTCCCTTGCTTTTTATTTCAGCTTTAGCAGAATCCAGCCTTAGTTCCCTGTTCCTAATCCTATTTCACCAACAGCTGACACTGAGATGGGACTGGGGTAAAGGGTGGGGGAAGACATGAAGTAGTTTAAACTGGAGAAGCATAAGCCTCCAAAATAAATAAATAGATTGAAAATATTTTGAAATATGACAGGTATCTTCTGTGTTTATTTACTGACAAGAAAATACAGACCATTAGCTATCCTATGATTTGATTGTATTTCATAATTTTTAAAAAATTGAAGATTAAGCGTTTGGTCATAATTAGCTTACATTAATATGCCAAGGCATGCTAGCTTTTATTATTATTATTATTTCTAAAAGGCTAGGTTTTTTTCTTACCAGCTGTTGGAAAGAGTTGGGAAAGACAGGGAATGTCAGAGAAAGAAAGGAGGAGACTGCTGGAGAGAGAATGTGAATAGAGGAATAATATAAGATAGATCTTCTTTATTTACTGCAAAACACACATGTTACAGTTTATAAATGCTGTAAGCAAAGAAGAAATTGTGGACTAGAAGATAAATACAAAACATAGCAGGGTTTTGTTAATACTGAAAATAGCCTAAGCTGAATTTGCTAGACTACTTGGAATATTTTTATTAGCTTTGGTTATTCATTAATTTCTGAATTTGTTTACCTAACTCTGTATTCATCTGTCTACTTTAATTCCATTTGTAGCCATTTTAAATAGAAAATACACAAACCTAATGCATGTCTATGGCCAGATTTTGAGATGACGGCACACCAAACAGCATATGCATCACAATTAGTATGCCATATTATTAGAAGCAAATCAGATTTCACTGTGCCTACACTGGTGTTCTAAATTTAGAAATAATGTACAGTAGTTGCAAAGGGGGGTGGGGTGGAGAAACTCAGAGCAGTGTATTTTAATAAAATAAAGACATTTTCAGTTTCTCCTCTTTCTCTCATATATTCTTGGTTTAGTACAGGAAATTCATCACCTTGAAATAACTGCTAATCTTACATAAATAACTCCCTGGTTTGTGTGCTCATTAAGATTAGGCATGGGGCCTGTGTCTCTGATATTATGCACAGTAACAACCACAAAAAGTGAAATAATCTTGTGGGTCAGGTGTGGAAAACCTGAGAGTCTCTATCGAACTTGATGAAAAAACTCATTTAGCATTTCTCATCAGGACTTCACAGGAGCAGTTATCGTTTCAGTAGCTGGCACTATATTTTTAGCAGCATTTTAACAGCTGTCAGTAACAACATTTTGATCAACACTATTTTTTTCTTTTTTATTCTAACAAAGATGATTGCAAAGAAACAATGCTTTAAGGCTTAAATTTTTAGCAGAAGGAAACACTTTAAGATGTAATTTTGTTGTGTAAAATATTAATATTGCATTGGGGCAGGAAAGAAGTGATCCACTGAAAATGAGGCCAAGCAGGTTTTTAAATTTTAGTTTCCTAATGCCTATGTACACAAAAAGATGATTTTATTTTTAAAAGGTATTCAAAGTCAGAAGCAGAAAAGTCAGAGGATGCGTAGTGGATCATGTCATATATTCACAAGGAAGTCAAAAATAGCCATGTAGGCATCTGAAATGAATAAAATCTTTCCCCCAACTTTAGAGTTTGTAAAGGAAGGTTATCACATGACAGATATATGACACTAGGAACAGCAGACAGAAAAATGTAAGAAGCTTCATGACAGATGTCATCTTTTATTCCTAAGGATAGAGGTAAATTTGCTAGGGGTAATGCATTACAAAGCAAACCAAAACTAAATCTCTCCAAGTGTCAAATTTCCCTTCCACCTGTAGTCTCCCCAAATTGAGTGATTTTTGTTCCAGGGGAAGTAGAGGTACTGATCCATCATTAAAGATGCCTCCTGAACTGTCCTACTCAGGGGTTCTCTGCCTCATTCAGAGAACATAATCTAAGTTTTGGAAACCCTGGTGGTGTAATGTTTAAGAGTTATGGCTGATAATCGAAAGGCTGGCAGTTCAAATCCACCAGGCCCTCCTTGGAAACCCTATGGAGTAGTTCTACTCTGTCCTATATGGTCGCTGTGAGGCAGAATAAACTCTATAGCAATGAGTTTTTACAGGTTTAATCCAAGTTTCAAGAGGACTCTTGGTGACACAGTAGTTAAGTGCTCACTGCTAACCAAAATGTCAGTGGTTTTCTAACCAGCCCTCCCTGGGAAAAAGATGTGACAGTTGGCTTCTGTAAAAGTTACAGCCTTGGAAACCCTATGGGGCAGTTCTGCTCTGTTCTGCAGGGTTGCTATGAGTCAGGAGTGACTCCGTGTCAATGGATTTAGTTTGGGTTTTATTTGTTCGATCTAAAGTTTGAATCTGTCCCAGCTGCGATAGCTGAGTATTTCCCATTTCATCTAAGTGGTACCAAAACCCCAAACCCAAGCTCATTGCCAGTGAGTCAGTTCTGACTCACAGCAACCCTATAAGCAACTCATTGTATACAAAATTTTATTGTTGTTGCATTCACTTTAATCCTTTAGGGAGTACCTATTTGTTAGCTCTTTCAATATGAAGAACTGGTAATTGCTTCACAGGACTTTTTTCAAAAGACATAAGCAGTTTCATTAAAAATTGAGGTTAAATTTCTTTCTCTCCTAGCACAAACCCCCTGCCAGGTACAAATCTCTAGGTGCTGATTTTCAGAGAGCCTTATATCATTTTATTAATGCATCAATTTTTAACATTAAAATATCTCCACATGTAAAAATGAAGTATGTGTAAACACTTTCTACACGGAATATATCACATCAATTATTAATGTTTAAACCACAATCTATTTTGATATACATAGTGCTAATTATAGCTAGACTTTAATATTTTATCAAAGCAAGAAAACAAGTAGATATGTTTTATAGTCTAGTTTGTTACTTAAAAAAAAAAGAACAAAAAACAACAACTCTTTAATGGCCTTCACGCGAATGTGGTGGAATCATGTCTTCTCAGTGATGCTGAGCAGACTTACGTTGCTAATGCATTATGACAGTAGAGACTGCTTGCTTGCAGAAAGGATTACAGTAAATGCACATTAAGTCCTGGGCTTTTTTTTTTCATAAAGCACTTATAAATGTAACCTTTGTTGTTTTTATTTAACACAAAAATGTATTTTTACAACAAATAATATATCTCACCGATGACAATTTTCCAGAAAGACATTAGTTTTCATACCTATGTTGTTTCAATATATACTGTTACCTTATTAATTTATGAAGCCCTCAGAGGTTGTCTGCTAATTATAAGACTGACAATTCAAATCCACCAGCTGCTCTTTGAAAACCCTATGGGTGAGTTCTACTCTGTTCTGTAGGGTCTCTGTGAGTCAGAATCAACTCAGTGGCAGTAGATTTGGTTGGTATTCATTTATAAATTTTTTAAAATTTATAAATTTTAAAAAATATTTTTAAATTAAACTGTAAGGGAAGGATTATAGAACAAACTAGTTTCCCCTTAAATAGTACACATACTGGTTAACAACCCCACAACATGTCAGTGCTGTCCCTTCTTAACCTTGGGTTCCCTATTACCAGCTTTCCTGTACCCATCTGACTTCCAGTCTGTGCTCGCAGGCTGGTGTGCCTCTTTACTCTTGTTTTGTTTTATGGGCCTGTCTCATCTTTGGTTGAAGGGTAAACCTGAGGAGAGACTTCTTTACTGAGACTGCAAGCATGTCTGGGGACCACAGTTTGAGCTAATTTTTGTCTTGTACTTTAGCTTTCTTCATTCTTCCCTCCTTCCAAAATAGTGAGACCAGTGGAGTATCTTATTAGACGGCCACTCATAGGCTTTTAAAACCCCAGACACTACACACCAAAGTAAAATGTAGCGCATTGTCTTTATGAACTATGGTATGCCAGTTAAATTATGCTGTCTTAATTTCCAATTTTGGTATCACCTGACTTTTTTGTGATTTAAATGGAAGTTTACAATTCAAGTCAGTTTGTCATACAGAAACGTGAACACACATTGTCATATGATATTGGTTGCTCTCCCTACAATGTGACTGTATTATTCAGTAGTCCTCTGCCTCATTCAGAGAATCTAATCCAAATTTTGGAAACCTTGGTGGTACAGTGGGTACCCTCTATTTCCCATGTCCACTCAGCCAGCTCCTGTCACCTTTCACCTTCTCGTCTTCTCTCTAGACAGGAGCTGCTGCGTCTACTTGAGCCAAGAAGCAAACTCTTCACCAGTATCATTTTATGTCTAAAAAAAGCAGACCAGACTATTGCTATTGAGTTGATTCCCACTCGTAGTGACCTTACAAGAGACAGAGCTTCGAGGGAGCACCTGGTAGATTTGATTTGGTTAGCAGCCATAGCTCTTAACCACTGAACCACCAGAGTTTCTTTATGTCTCATAGTCCAGTTCAATCTGTGTCTGAAAAGTTGGCTTCAGGGGTGGTTTTAGTTCTGGAGTCCAAGGCCATGTCTTTTGGGGGCCATCCAGTCTGTCAGACCAAGTCTGGTCTTTCTAGATGATTTTCTTTGAAAGTATAATCAGCAATTTTTAAATTACCTTTATAATAAAATTGTATGTTGTTGCTATAATTTAGTGACAGTTCCCAAGGAACAAAATATAAAATGTCATATATACTTAACTTTTTGTTACTGAGTGTTACTTTGTAACATCATGAAATTACAATACTAGAATGCAACTCACGGTACATTAACAAATGGTGGTGGGCCCAGTAGCTAGACCAAGATAATGAATCGGAGCAGTAATTCATTGAGAAATTAAAGCAACACTGACTTTTGCAGAAAATTCCCCAAAAGCCCAGGTATAAGGAGTTGCAATGTCCAGTAGCCTTAAAGAAGAGTCTAAGCAGAGACTTTCATCCTACAACTGTATTTCACGACCCGTTTTCATAGCACAGGGAACACTGGTTTCACAGTGGTTAAATGTTGAACTGCTAACTGAAAGGTTGAAGGTTCGAATCCACCAGACTTTCCATGGGAGAAAGATGTGGCAGTTTGCTTCTGTAAAGACTGCAGCCTTGGAAACTCTATAGGCCAGCTCTGTTCTGTCCTATAGAGTCACTATGACGCAAAATCAACTAGACAGCAATGAGTTTGGTTTTCTTTTTTCACAGGACCCAAAAAACCCTGAGTGACATAGATGGTTAAGTGTACAACTACTAAGCAAAACTTTGAGCCTGTCCGGATGCACCTTGGAAAAAAAGACCTGGTGATTTGTCTCCAAAACCTCAAAACCTATGAAAATCCTATAGAGAAGTTCTGCTCTGATACACGTGATATCACCATAATTAGCAATCAGCTAGACAGCAACAGGTTTTGTTTTGTTTTTTCCTCCTGGTTTCACAAGACCACCACAACAGAGAATAGAGTGGAGTCAGCATGCAAGGGCTTTGATCCTGGCTCCATCACCTACTAACCTTGTGAAGATTAATTTTTCTAAATTGAGATGTTGTGATTTGGAAAATGTGGTTACACACTAACACAGTACCTGGATCTGGTAAGCACTCTAAAAACATAGTAGCTATCTACTTCCCAAGTTTAGCCATAGAAAATCAGGATCGAATTTCTCTGGGAAAGACTTATTTTGGGGATTGGAGTAAAGATTGCATTGCCAACTCAAATGGTTTTTGAGGTTCCTGGAGAATCTAAGCTTCAGCGGGAATTCTCAAATGTTTCATATTTCTAGGAATTCTCTTTCCTAGAATAGTGATTGTGACATTGGGAGTCACCTGGTGGTTGTTGGGTACTGTGACCTCACATGACAGAATAAAACTGACCCACAGGGCTTCTAGCTGTAATCTTCATGGAACCAGATCTGCAGCTTTTTCTCAGCCTTTCAGGTAGCAGCCCAGCTCTTAACCCTTTAGCTACCAGGGTTCTTTACAGTCATTTTGGGGACAAACTAAAATAGATTGCTAGGACCCCCTAGAATCTCTCATTCAATAAATCTGGGATAGGGCACAAAAATTGGCATTTCCAGCGAGTTCCCTGATTGATGTTGATGTTGCTGATCTGACCCCTACCTTTGGAGAACCTCTGCTCCAGGGTGAGGAGTTCTGGTGGCTAACAGAAAGGTCAGCAGTTTAAAGCCATCGGTTGCTCCACAAGAGAAAGATGGGCAATCTGCTTATGTAAGGATTGTCATTGTTAGGTGACATTAAGCCAGTTCCAAATCATAGCAACCCTGGGTAGAACAAAACAACACACTGCCCAGTCCTGCATCATCTTCACAATCGTTGCTATGTCTGAAGCCTTGTAGTCACTGTGGCAATCTGTTTCACTGAAGATTTTTTTTTTTTTTTTGCTGGCCTTCTCGTCTACCAAGAATGATGTCTTTCTGCAAGGACCAATCTTTCTGATATCGCTTCCACAGTATGTGAGACAAAGTGTCACCATCCTCACTTCTAAGAGGCAGTCTGGGTCTGCTTCTTCCATGACAGATTTGCGTGTTCCTCTGGCAGTCACGACATAGACAGTATTCTTCAACCACAGCATCATTCAACAGCATAAACTCTTCTTCTGTGTTATTCATTGTTCAGCTTTCACATGCGTGTGAGACAACTGAAAATACCGTATTTGGGGTCAGACACAGTCCTCAAAGTGTCATCTTTGCTTTTCAACACTTTAAAGAGGTCATTTGCAGCAGATTTCATTAATGTGATACCATCCTTTCATTTTCTGACTGCAGCTTCCATGAGTGTTGGTTTTGTATCCAAGCAAAATGAAATCCTTGGAAACATCAATCTTTTCCCCATTTGTCGTGATGTTTATTGTCCAGTTGTGAGGATTTTTGTTTTGTTTATGTTTGCGGCGTAATCCATGATGTAGTATTGCAACTTCATCAGCAAGTGCTTCAAGTCCTCTTCACTTCTAGCAAGCAAGGTGTGTTGTCTGCATATTGGAAGTTTTTAATGAGTCTTCCTCCAATACTGATTCTGTGCCTTCTTCGTATAGTCTGGTGTCTAAGATTATTTGCTAAGAATATAGATTGAATAGGTATGGTGAAAGGAGACACACCTGACACACACTGATTTTTAAACCATGCAGTCTTCCTTTGTTATGTAATGGTGACTGTCTTTTGGTCTATGCATAGGTTCCACATGAACAAAATCAAGTGTTCGGGAATTCCCTTTCTTTGTAATGTTATCCATAATTTATTTTGATTCATATGGTTCTATGTCTTACTATAGTCAATGAAACAAACATCTTTCTGGTATTCTCTGCTTTCAGCTAGGATTCATCTGACATTAGCAATGATGTCCCTGGTTCCACATCCTTTTCGGAATCTGGCTTGAATTTTTGGCAGTTCTCTGTCAGTGATATTGTTTGATAATTTCTGTATTCTTTTGGATCGTCTTTCTTTGGAGTAGGTATAAATATGGATCTCACCCAGTTAGTAGGCCAGGTCTTTAAAATTTCTTCACCTAGATGAGTGAGTACTTTCAGCACTGCCTCTATTTTTTGAAACATTGTTCGGTCAATTCCTGAAGCCTTGTTTTGCACCAGGGCCTTCCGTGGAACTCTGATTACGCCCTTCAGTATCATTGGTTCTGATCACATGCTTCTCCCTGAAATGACTGAACACTGACCAAAACTTTGGGGTGTATTGACTCTATATTTCTTCCATCTTCTTTTGATGTTTCCTGTGTCAGTCAATATTTTGTCCACAGAATCCTTCAGTGTTGCAACAGGAGGCTTGAGATTTTTCCTCTGTTTTTTCATCTTGAGAAGTGCTAAGAGTTTTCTTGTTTCGGTTTTCCAGCTCTAGGTCTTTGCATCTTTCAATATAATACTTTTACTTTGTCTTCCTGTGAGCAGTCCTTGAAAATCTTCCATTCAGCTCTTTGATATCACCATTTCACCCTTTTGCTTGAAGTATTCTGAGTTTAGGAGCAAGTTGCAGAGTCTCTTCTGATATCCATTTTCTTTCTTTCCTGTTTTTTTAAAGTAATGTTTTCCTTTCTTCATGTATGAGGTCCTTGATGTCACCCCCCAACCTGTCTTATCTTTGGTTCTTAGTGTTCAGTGTGTCAAGTCTTTTCTTGAGATGGTCTCTCAGTTTTGCTGGGATATACTCAAGGTTGTACTATGAGCAATCCATCATATATCCCACAGGTGGACCTGGCCTTATTCTGACCAATGACACTGAGCTTCTCCATTATCTCTTTCCACAGCTATATTTGATTTAATATCTGTGTATTCCATCTGGTGAGGTCCAGGTGTACAGTTAGCCATTCATGTTGTTGAAAAAAGATATTTTGAGGAAATAGATCATTGGTTTGGGAAAATTCTATTATGAAATACCCATTGTCATTTTTATCACCAAGATCATGATTCCCAAATACCGATGCTTCTTTGTTTCCAACTTTTAAATTGCAATGACTAGTATTTATACATCTGGCTTGCATGTTTGATCAACTTCAGACTGCAGAAGTTGGTAAAAAAAACCCTTGGTTTCCTTATACATGGCATTAATAGCTGGTGGGTAAATGTGAATAATAGTTATATTAACTAGTAGGTGTATGAATATCATTATATCACTGACAGTACCGTTTTTAATTTCCTTTAAGAATTTTTTTCTTTGTAGTCACAGCTTGGTTTACGGTTTTGTGGTAGAGGCCTAGCTTTTGGCCTCTGTTGGCTTTTGACATGCCTTCCTCACTAAGCTTAATTGTTTCTAGATTTTGGTTTAAAGTGAGGGACTTGTGACTCTTCCTTTCTCTTGAATACTTAGGAGCCATCGTAGGGTTATTAGTTGGCCTTATTTCAGTAATGTTATGTCTCAGGAACCAGGGGGGCCTGAGAAGAGGGAGATACGTAGGGGAACAGCTGGTTGGTAGAGCTGTAAGAACACACACGACATTTATCAGTTAAGTTTGTCATCTCATATATGTGTCATTTGTGATGCCGGAACTGAAATAATAATAATGAAAACATTTGAAATACCATGAGAATTACCAAAATGTGACATAGAAACCTGAAGTGAACATATGCTTTTGGAAAAATAGTACCAACAGAGTCACTTGATGCTGAGTTGCCACAAACCTTCAGTTTGTAAAAAATACAACTGGTAAATCAAAATAGTGAAGCACAATAAAATGAGGTATGCCTCACAACAAGTGACAGAATAGTGGCAGCTGTAAGGATTAGTTTTATAAACCTTATGAGGCATTTCTACTCTGCCCTATAAGGTCACCATGAGTGAGAATTGACTTGACAGGCAATGGGTTTTCAGTTTGGGTCCTAGGGTATACCAAATAAAGCAGTTGCTTTCAGGCTGCTCAGTGTGTAGAGTGTAAGGTGCTGTTGGCACCTGCTACTAGGATGAGCTGGGGATGGAATGAGAAGCAGAAAATAGAGGATGAAAGAAAGAAGATGTCATGTAGTGATAAACAGGAGACTTCACAGTCACAAAGTCATTGGATTACGTGTAATAGGGTTGAGTAGCTTGTATAAAGCATTTCCTTCTCTTGCAATATACAGCTCTCAGACTGTTGATCATTCATAACCTGTTGTTCTTCCATTTATTAGTATTTGGGAAGAAACTTACAAGCTCATTCAGGCTCTAAAAGAACCTATTAGCTTATTATGATGTTACTTTAAAACAGTAACTTTAGTTTATTTTGGGGAGTGGAACATGGATAGACCACATTCCTTCAACTCCTTGCATGTGCTTCATCACGGTCAAGCCCAGATTACATTTTCTCTCTTTATCCTGAGTTGGTCATGAAATATAGCTCATTATTTTTGAAATAAATTTTAACTGAAGGCACTTTGTTTTTTGCTTTCCTCCTGTCAAAAGGGAAGATAAGATCAATTGGACACGGTGAGCTTTTGACAAAGTCATAGTGACCACTCCTAGTTTTTTACCAATTATTATATCAGAGAGTTCCCAATATTGTCCCAAGGTAGCCAAGCTTCCTGTTTATTTCTTAACAATTTCATCTCTTTGTTAGAAATGATGTTGACATTCTAAGATTTCACTTCCTTAAGAGTTAAAACATGAAATTCAGTCAAGATAAATGAAACGCCTGTGTGTAAAGACACACTTGAAGAAGAATCAAGGAAAAGCCAACAAAAATAAAAATCAAACTATTTTCCCAGTGTTAGTTAAACTCAGACTTGACCTGGAGGAAGCAAGAGTTTAAAAAAAAAATGGGGGAGTTGACGGTGGTGATATATACAGTACATAATTTACAAGGAGACTCGATGTTATACTTAGCGGTAGATTGAACGAAGCATTGTGTCCATCCACAGAGTGTGCGCACAGTTTAGAAAGAAGAAGTATCGTCAGCAGTTTTGAAAGTGAGACTTAAATAAAAAATCAAAATAGTTAGATTTCCTTAACCCTGGTAGATAGCGACATCATAGCAAACTAATCTTAATGAGTCACGTAACTCATTGAGCTCATTTTATTTTTTTGCTATTGTGAAAATCACTTAGAATTTTTGACTACTTCTTTTATAGTATTGTTGTATTAATATTTGATAGTAGACACTATAAAAATAAAACTGTCATAAATATTCTATGGCACAAAATGTTTTGAGCATACAGAAAAATCACAGGCTCCAATGGAGTCACTGTCACCACCACCTTCGTGTTGGCAGGTATGTGCATCTTGTTATATTTGCTACAGAAGTATGAAAACTTTCATGGGAGGCTTACATTCCAGTTTCTTAGTGGGGCTTACTGTTAGAGAGAGAGGGAGCCTGCAAATGTAAGAAGTAGGGCTTCTATCACCTGGGGCTATTACTTGCATTGTTATAAGCTCTGGTTATTATAGTCACTCTTCGCCCCAGAGCTTGTGGAGAGGAAATCTTAATACATCTAATGGCCAAGTGCCATCGAGTATTCTTAAGTCCATTCAAAACTTGAATGGCCTCAGAGAACCCAGGTCTGAACAATATTCAAGGAGGGTGGGTAGATAATTGCACTTCATGGTTTGCAGCGAATGGTATGGATTTTAAAGATCACACTGTTCTTTCTGAAATCTTCAAGAATGAAAAAAATTTCAGGGCAATGAGTGTAGCCTACCTAGAGGACTACAGATCCTCGGAACAGGGCGATTCAAATTCAGTTTATTCCAATGGTACTGTCTATTGGATAACTTTCCAATCTTCTTCTTTCTTAGCCTAATTAACTCTAATCATCTTTTATCATCCGGGGGCAGGGCTCATCTAAATCACTGTTAGTGAAAGACTAGCTCATCTTCAGTAGGCTATTTAATTTGAGTGTCATGATTCATTGCAAAAGGTGGCCTCCTTGATTAGGAGAGTGTAAATCCAAATCCCAACATCTGCATCCTGGCCATTGGCCTCCCACCATTTGTGTATATTATTTCTCACACCCTTCTTTAGCTATGTGGGTTTTAAGTCATTACTTGCGTTGTACGAATCGTTAAACACTTTGACTCTCCTTCAGAAGAAAACTGTTTAGTTCAAATTGGGCAAAGGTTAGATATTCAACAACTTTAACCATTAATCCACTCAATTATTTGCCAGTATGTTGGTATTTAACCTACAAATAATCTTCAGGTACTTCATACACACGTGGTATATTAATTAGGTACAGATGAAGCTTTTGTACAGATGCCCAAAATACAACAGCTCAAATAGGAAACAAGTTTAATTATCTCACATAAAACTGAAAACCTCAACTAGGCAATTCTACACACCACCCTTGCTTCCATCCCATTAGCCAGAGCAAGCTTCAAGGAAGGCTGAGTGGCCCTATGCCCAGCTAGAATGGAGTTGGGCTACTAAAAGACGGAAGGGGAAAATTAGCACCCAGCAGGCCAGAAAGTTAACTCCTTTGCCATCAATGATTATCAGCTCCATTGAGCAGAGAAGAAGAAGAGATGGACTTAAACTATGGCACAGAGATCAAAGGTTACAGCTGAAGAAGGGTGTGAGAAATAATATACAAAAGGGGTGGGAGGCCAATGGCCAGGATGCAGATGTTGGGATCTGGATTTACACTCTCCTAATCAAGGAAGCCATCTTTTGCAATGAATCGTGACACTAGAATTAAATAGCCTAGTGAAGAAAAGCTAGTCTTTCACTAAGCCCTGTGGTGAATTTGCAGACTTGGATAGATTCAATTAAATTTTTTTTTTCTTTTTTTGTGATTAAGTGAAAGTATACAATCCAAATTAATTTTGCAGGCCCACCTGCTTGCAGCTCCTTCTGCTTTCCTTGCCCCGTGACAGCACACTCCTCCTTTTCATTCTAGACTTGTTGAATTAAGTTTTTAAGTGAGAAGCACACTCAATACAAACCACTCTTAAATAATAATTTTCAAAATACAGTCAGAATGCCAGCTATGTGAGATAAATTAGTAGGATCTGAAATGCAAGTAATGTTATTCCATAGAAAACCCAACATGCACAAATTTTAATCTATACCTGATATAGGGAGAGAGTTCTTACGTGGCTCTCCGCTTGTGTGTTAGCAGACAAATGAATATACAGGAGATTATAATCTTTAGCATCCCTACCAGAACACCACTGCACAAAGTTATGACTGAGCTGATATACAGCAGACCAGTGCCAGGACAGCTGTTCTGCTTGGTTACAGCCAGTGTCAGCCCTGGTTGGCTAATTCCCATACCTGATTAATAGTGCAACCATGCAGGGCATTAAACATTATGAGTGGTGCCCCACTGTTAGAAGCTATTCAGAATTCTCTCTAGAGAGATTCAGACTACAAAAGGCCAAGAAGGGAGGACTTCTAGGGAAAAAGCAATAGTTTCTTATGCTCCACTCTACAAAAACCCTGATTTGGGGTTAGATAAAATTAGAGTCAACAGCTGGGATTATTTGTCAACCTCTTTTTGAGATATGTGATAAGGGTCCATAGAAGGCAAATGCTTGCCATTCTTGGTTCGTAAACTACCCAGAACTTACTGGTCTTCTTGGAATTTTTATAAAGAATTCCAGATATCCCATATATTTCAGAATCCATACATCTATTCTATGGCCTATATGAGTTCAAATCCTTCTCATTCTTTTCTCTGTTCAATGGAGTTTGCTAGATGTTGAGACACACAGATGCCAAAGGATGTTATTGCCTTCCCAGTCTGGATAAATTTAGAAATGTATTTCCTCTAATCTGGAGTGGAAAAGGTAAGGATCCACAAGCAGGGTGATGGAGTAAGTTACCAGTTTGTTTTAACTTTTTAAATAATTGTTTTGCAAAGAAGAAATGACATCAGGAAGAAAGGCCCTGCACATCAATGGGTAGGAAAGCACATTGGAATGTTGACATCTAGGCTTTTACAGGTTTTCAAAAAAGTGTCTTTGTGTAGTATGCCAGCTATCACATAAAGCAGTACTGTTCTTTTCCAGTGGCAGTAAACTGAAAGGTTAAAAACATTAGACTCTGGAGCAAGACTTAGCCTGGGTTTGCATCCTAGATCTGCCACTGAGCAGCTGTGGGACTGTGGGTAAGCTATTCCAAGTTTGTACCTCAGTTTTCTCATCTATAAAACAATTTGCCTCAGAGGTTGTTGAGAAGATTAACAACCTGTTAACAATACTGACTTAGAATCAGTAGTAAGTGTTAGCTATGTTTTTATGTTGGCAAAGAATATTGAATATACCATAGGCTGACAGAAGAATGTGCAAATCAGTCTTAAAAGAAACAGAAGCAGTTCTTAGAAGCAGGGATTGCAAGACTTCAACTTGCTTAGTTTGGACACATCATTGGGAAAGAACAACCACTGGAAAAGGACAACCTATTTAGCAGATGGTCATCAAAACCAAGATGTTATGGATTGAATTAAGTCCACCCAAGACACATCTTATACATTCTAATCTCTATGCTTGTGGACAAATAAGCAACATTATGATAAACGGAGAGAACATTGAAGTTATAAAGGATTTCATTTGACCTGGATCCACCATTAACACCTATGCAAGTACAAAATCAAACAACACAGAGCATTGGGTAAATCTGCTGCAAAATCCCTTTTTAAAGTATTAAAAAGCAAAGATATCACTTTGAGGATTAAGGTGCACCTGACCCAAGCAATCATGTTTTCAATTGCCTCATATGCATGCAAACACTGGACAATGACTAAAGAAACAGATGAAGATAGAATTGATGCCTTTGAACTATTGTGTTGGCAAACAATACTGAATATATTATAGACTTCCAGAAGAACAAACAAATCTACTTTGGAAGAGGTACAGCCAGAATGCTCCTTAGAAGCAAGGATAAGGAGCCTTTGTCTCATGTACTTTGAACATGTTATCAGGAGGGACTAGTCACTGGAGAAGAATGTACTGCTTGGTAAAGTAGACAGTCAGTGAACAATACGAAGACCCTCAGGGAAGTGCATTGACACAGTGGCTGTAAGAATGGGCCTCAGTATAGCAATAATTGTAAGGATGGTACAGAACAAGGCGGTGTTCATTCTGTTGCATATAGGGTTGCTGTGAGTTCAAAGTGACTCACCTCACACCTAACACCTAACAAAACTAACACCTAACAAACTAACAAAAACATGCCTGTGATGATAATCCTGTTTGGGAATGCACTGTGTTTGTTATGTTGGTAAGATTAAACAAGCAAAAGAAGAGCAATGATGGAGGAAGATAGATGCCAAGCCACATAGAGGTCTTCAAGGAACCAGGAAGCAGAAGCTAAAGAGACAACAGAGAGATACAGCCTTCCCCAGGAGCTGGCACTCTGGATTCCAACGTTTAGCCTCCTAAACTGTGAGAAAATAAATTTGTTACAGCCACCCTTTGTAATATTTCTGTTATAGAAGCGCAAGATAATTAAGACATAAGGGAAACTCTCACTTAGATATATTAACAAAATAGCTACAATAGTGGATTCAAAAATACCGACAGCAATCATGAAATGGTACAGGAACAGGAAATTTTTCATTCAGTTACACCTCAGTTCGCAGTGATGATTAAGATTGTGTGTGGACTTAGCTGGGTCACGATGCTCAATGTTTTGGCAGTTGTGTAATGTGATCACTCCCATGATGGAATCTGCTGAATGATTCTAGTGAAATCGGGGCCTGTGGTGGCTCACTGCTCCTTCTGCCTGTGTCTCTTAGCCTTTTGCTGCTTACTTTCTTCCTGTTCACCTTGCCCAAGTTTGGGATTTCTTGTGGATCCAGCAGCTACCTCGCTCTTGTCTTCTGTCATCTGGTTCTTGGAACTCGAGCTAGCAGCTTACCTGTTGATCTTGGCATTCACTGATCTTCACAGCCTGTGAGTAAGGGTCCTGTTTCCTGACCTGCCAATTCTGTGTTTGCCAGCCCCTGGAGCTGCATAAATGAGGAGAAAGCACACAGTCTTGCTCACCGTCTTGGGAGTCCTCAATTTTCACAGCCTATGAGCAGGAACCCTGCTCCCTGACCTGCCAACCTTGGGTTTGCCAGCTTCCACAGCTGCATGAGGCCTCTGTCCTGATTCAAGACTCAGGACATTTCAGCCCTTCCAACTGCGTGAGCAGCTTCCTTGGTATAAATCTCTCCCCATAAATGTTTATAGGTTTCACTGGTTTTTCCTTCTCTAGAGAATCCAGCATAACACAGTTGCTATGAGTCCGAGCCACCTTGACAACAACTGACAGCAACAACTCTAAACCCTTGTCTTTTTCATGCACTCTTCTGCCTATATTCTTTCTAGTCTCCATGCACTTGATATCTGACTTTATTGATAATTTCTCCTTTTATAAAAATTTTCATCTTCCTTCCTAGTTTATCCAGCACAATCTCTCTAGCTTCCTCTCATTAAAATTCAGATATTCTCTCTTTGGATGTGTCAAGCCACCCTTTGTGAAACTTTCTGCTATTGTGGCACAGTTCTGTCCCTGCTATTGTAAACTAGTGCTCCACATCATGAAGATGAGTTTGGATTTAAGTAATATTTAGATTATATTTACAGAGGCCTTATGCTACTTGAGGAAGCAATTCTTAGATATTATGGAAGAGATAATGCTACAGGTTTGTCACATTCAAATTTCATTTTCTTCTTTTGGAGCATGTAAGATGCCTGCATAGCTCAGCCTCTCTTGCATTTAGTTGGGTCTATATGACTGGATTTGGACTTTGTTTCCTGATCTATTAGTGAAGTAATATACTCCATTTCCAGGACTGGTGATAAACTCACTTGGGTGATTGTTCAAGCTTTTGCTTTCTTTTCCACGAATGCCTGGGGGCCTTGCGTTCAGGATGTCAGAATCTCTGGCTTCCTCAGTCACTTCTTAAAGGAAAGCTTCCAAAGAGAATTGCCTAACCTGCACTGGACTGTGATGTGAGTGAGAAATAAATCCTGATTGAATTAAAAATACAAGATTTGGAAATTTGTGTGCTACTGTCTGGTGGCATAATGTTTATGCACTCTTTTACCAACAGAAAGGTTGGTGATTTGAACCTACCATCCACTCTGAAAAACATGACAGTTTGCTTCTTTAAAGATTCCCCTAAAAAGAAAACAAATGTATTACCATCAAGTCTATTTTGACTCATAGAGACCCTACTGGACAGAGTAGTACTGCTCTGTAGAGTTTCCAAGGAGTGGCTGGTAGATTCAAACTGCTGACTTTCTGGTTACCAGGTGAGCTCCTAGCCACCGCACTGTAAAGATTATAGCCTTGGAAACCTTATGTGATAGTTCTGTCCTGTCCTATAGGGTTGCTATGAATCAAAATTGACTCAGTGGCAGTGAATTTTATTTTGTTTGGCTTGCCTTGTCCTGGCTAACTGAGATGATACAAAAAAGGTATATTCAAACAGAGTATGTTTATAGTGAATAGTATTAGATTAGTGTTTCCACGTATTTATACTAGGAAATAGTATCACTGAATGTGTTATTAAATAAGGTAGTTGAGCAACTATGTTGTCAAAAGAAGGATGTAGATTATAGAATCTCACAGAACCTGGTTCAAATTCTGCTTCAAACATTAAGTTTTGACTTTAATATACTGTGTCTGAAATCAAAATGATGATTTTTTTTTCCTTAATAGTGTTACTGGATAAATCTGCTAAAAACTATTTGGTAACTCTCTCCCATTCCTGGTGGCGTAGTGGTTAAATGCTGTGACTACTAACCAAAAAGTCAGCTGTTCGAATCCACCATGCACTCCTTGGAAATTCTCTGGGTCAGTTCTACTCTGCCCTATAAGGTCACTAAGAATGGGAAGTGACTTGATGGTAGTGGAGTTTCTCCCTTTCCTATATGCTTTCCAATACTTAATTTATATGATTTCACATTCTAAATTGTTTTTCAGAAATTTGACTTCATAAGAGGGTTGGACTAAAGGACTGATGTTCTTACATCTTGACTACAAAGGGTAACAGTTTGGTCCAGAGTAAAGAAATCATATACTCAATTTGTACACAAATGAAAAGAAATCGTTACAAAATTTTATGTGCTGAAAATAGTCCTTAGTGGAGAACAATTTTCCCTTTATTTAGAGCATTATTCAGAAAGTTCCCAAGTTAGAAAGCCTATGCCATGTACCAGAGCACGCTTTTGAAAATATTGTATTTAATTAAAATGGGAATTTCTGAAATGATTACTGTAGAATTTATCTTTTGAAACCTCCTATAAAATTTTTGACCCATGCAATATTTATGAGTTAATTTTCCTTTTCCCCATCTCCTCTTAACAATCAGAAGAATAGTCTCCATTTCGAATTACTGGCCACCTGAACGATGGACAACAGCAAAGCCAGACCCAGTGACCACCCATTGCAACCATTCTGTTCATATGCAAAGCTACTTGCACATGCAATGTAAACATGGACCTCAAAGGCATACTTTCAAGACCTGCTGTTGTCATTTGCTGTTTAATATTTAAGCAAGTTGCTTAGAATTTAAGATATATACTTGCTGGCTTTTTAAATAAACAAAAATCAAGCCAGCATATTGCTTATTAAACTAAAAGACAAATATGATTAGCTGGCAAAAACTGCACAATACACACTGTCATGGGTTCAGTTGTGTCCCCTCAAAATGTATAGAGCCATTTGGCTACGCTGTAATTCCTTATATTGTGTGATAGTTCTATATACTATAAACTCTGCCTCAATGAGATTCATGAGGGAGGATGGGTGGCAGTTGTGTCGAAGGGACAGGACTCTATTGTGCCTTGAGGCAATCTCTTTAGCTGTAAGAGAGAGAAGCTAGAAGAGTGATTCAGGGAGTTCATCCTATCAAGAAGCAGTGCTAGAAGCAGAGTCTATCCTTTGGAAAAGACGTAGGGACCCTGCACCTCAGAAGCACCCAGTCTAGGGGAAGACTGAAGGCAAGTACCTTCCTCCAGAGCTAACAGAGGACTCTCCCTAGTGCTGATGCCCTGAACTGGGACTTTCCACCTGCTTTTCTGTGAGAAAACAAATTGTTCTTTGTTAAAGTTGTCTGCTTGTGCTTATTTCTGTTACTGCACCACTAGATAACTAAGACACACATGCAAGAGAAGAGACTTTACAATACAGAAGGAATTATTATACTGTAAGTTTATAGACATTTATCCAGTATTGTACCGTAATGTCTTTGAAACATCAGTATTGCAGTCAACTAAACTCTATGTGGCACAGCTTCCCTTTTATAGCAGATAAAGATGAATTGTCAAATAGATGTCTCTGAAGACTGGGAAAGTATATGTGTGCTTTTTTGATCCTCTTGGCCTTCTCTTTTCTCTTCCTTCTCATCATCCTAATCTCTAATATCCATGAAGGCTGTAGCCTAAGATTTTGACCTTCATACCTGGGTGGCACAAATGGTTACCTGCTCAGCTACATCCCAAAAGTCAGGGGTGTGAACTCATGCAGAGGCACCTTGTAAGCTAGGCATGGTGAGCTGCTTCTGAATGAGTGGTCACAGCCTTGAAAACCCTGGGAAATGGTTCTACTCTGTGCACACAGGGTGGCTGTGAAGCAGAATTCACTCATGAGTGACTAACGACAACAATGTGCTATTCGATTTTACGTGGAGCTTAGGTATGAGGACAGTGTGTAAGGTGAAAAACCATATAAAGTCAGAAGTGCTCTTGAAAGAAAAAAATTGAAATCACCCGTAGAGTACAGCGCACATGGCCATTTTTAGGCACCACGTCTGAGGATGATATGCTATCCAGCTCAGCCAGTTTTTCTTCCTGCGTTGGAACAGATTGTTGTTTGCTTCAGTTAAACACCTGATGAAGTAGTTGGCTTGCATTTAGGGTCCATGTTGTGCAAAAAAAAAAAAAAGTATCTTTAAACACTTGAATCACACTCAGCGTGGTGAGATGCTCATACTATGAGTGCATTTTGGGAACTGAGACCAACTGAAGGAACACTGGATTCACATCTCTCACGTTCCTCTGGGGCATATGCTCTTGCGAAACGTAGGGCAGCATCACCCACACTATTTACAGTTTTCACTTTCTCTCTCTTTCTGGCAGAGTCGAGTTGGAGTATAGATGAGAACTTTATTCTATATGGATTGAGGCAACATGCTATTTAAAACCACAACTTTTTCTGAGAGGAGCAGATCGTTTGTTAAAGGGAATTCCAGGGTCTGCTGGTCTTGTGTGCTGTGGCAGCAACTGGCAGCCCCTTCTGTTGAACTGGGTGAGCACCCCATCATTTGTGAGCATACGAAGATGGGGAGACATCGAGCCTGAGTTTAGGAGGGCTAGCGAGAGAGAATTTGCTCTAGATCGGGGTTTCTCAACCTCTGCACTGTTGTTTGTCAGATAGTTGTTTGTCTGTTGTGGGCTGTCCTGTGAATTACAAGTTATAGCAACATCCCTGGCCCATAGCATTCCCACACAAAGTTGTAACAATTAAAAATGTTTCTAGACATTGTCAAATGTCTCATGGTGGGGAAGTGTCACTCCTGGCTGAGAGACACTGCTCTGTAAAATAGGCTTGGAAGAGTTTGAAATTGCTGCGGTGATACCCTGACTTGGAGAATTGAAAGGGGACATAGGCTGAACAGAGGGGGAGACATCGTCGGCTAGACAGGTGCAAGAATGACCACCAGGAGGGGTAAAGCATTTTATGAAAAATCTTTGCAGTGGCATAGTTCAAGAGTTTCAGAAAAATGCTACCAGTTGCCATGGAGTTGATTCTGACTCACGGAAATCCCATGCATGTCAGAGTAGAACTGTGCTCCACAGAGTTTTCAATAGGTGATTTTTCCCAAGTAGATCACTGTCTTCTGAGGAACCTCCTGGTAGATGGACCTCCAAGCTTTTGGTTAGTAGCTCAGGGCCTTAACCACATATACCACCCTGGAACTTCTTTTAAAGTACAGGTATACCTACACCTCATTTGAAACTCTTTTCTGTTATAAACACTTCCCGAGACCTTCAGTAAGGTCTATTGTACTCTTCAGCAACATGCCTGAGTAGTTAACTTATTGTCTATCAAAGAAAGGACTGAGTTCCTTATCTGATATGGTGTGGTATAGGGACAGCCCAAATGGAAAGGTTTTTAATTCAGAGGAACTGCATCTTGAAAGCAAGGTAATTACTGAAGTGTAACTCCCTCACCACTTTCAACATGGATTTTAATGAAAATCTTTTCATTTTCACTAAGAATGTATTATGGACTTGAAGAACACTGATCTAGATTTTAAGTGATGGGGAACTTTCAGTGTCACCACAATGAGTACCCTAATGCTTTTCAACCCATTGGCTGTACAGGTTATACAAAAGCACCACCATCCCTGGCCAGTGCTAGTGTGAGAGGAGATAAAGATACTCTTCTCTTTTCCCCACCATCCTGCGGAATTAAGTTTGGAATTTAGAGTATTCACAAATGAGAGTTGATCACTTCTTATTAGGACAATGGTCTTGACTAGGTATTGTAAACCTGCTCCTGGACACTACAGATTTCTCTGCTCTTATCCTCTAAATCTTGCTGTCTCTTTTGCTTCTCCACCTTAGCTCTTCTGTTACCCTGCCACAATTGTTGATCTGCATTGCCAGAGTGGGTTCCAACTCATAGAGACCCCATGTATAATAGCACAAAGTATTGCCTGATCCTGCACTACCCTTGCAAAGTTTGTTGTTGCAGCTGCTGTAGCAATTCATCTCACTGAGAATCTTCTCTTTTTTGTTGACCCTCTACTTTACCAAGCATGATGTCCTTCTCCAGGGATTAGTCTCTGCTGATTACATGTCCACAGTACGTGAGATGAAGTGTCACCATCCTCGCTTCCAAGGAGTAGTCTGGCTGTACTTATTTCAAGTCAGATTTCTTCTGGCAGTCCACAGGATGTTCAATATTCTTCACCAGCACTGTAATTCAAAGGCATCAATTCTTTTTTGGTTTTATTTATTGTCCAGCTTTCTCATGGATATGAAATGATGGAAAACATCATAGCTTGCGCCTTAGTCCTCAAAGTCACATCTTTGCTTATCAACACTTTAAGGAGGTCTTTTGCAGCGGATTTGCCCAGTGCAGTGTGATGTTTGATTTCTTGATAGCTGCTTCTGTGGGCATTGAGAGTGGACCCAAGAAAAAAAAAATCTTCTACAATTTCAGCGTTTTCTCCATTTATCATGATGTTGCTTATTGGTCCAGTTATGCCACAACGTCCCGTAATTTTCCCATACACTGTACTTTCAATGTATGTCTTTGCTGCTTTCCCAAGGCTACCTTAATGCCTGGGCACACATTTAGAAAGTTTTACGTTTTTCTTGACCTCTTTTGCCCTAGATGCACGGTTTCTAATGTAAACTGTATCCTGCTCAGTGTTACTTGCATGCTGTTGGCTCATATTGTTCCTTCCTAGAGAATATCTTTCAGTGCCATGTCTTCAGGTCTCAGTTTGATCTATTCTATTCTCATCTATTCTCTCTGTTCTAAAATACCAGTTCAATGATGCCGTTTTCACATAACAAGACAAACTGAACTCTTACAACATTTTATCTACATTTCTTTAATGGCATTTGTCATCTTTTATCAGTCATTAATGGTTATTCATGGTATCTATGTTTCTTAAGAATATGAACTATTTAGTAAAGGAGCAAAATAATCTGTTCATAATAGATATTAATTAATAGATTTTAACTTTTTATATTTTCTCCCCAAAGTTCTTAAGATGACTTTGTTTTTTTATTTTTATTAAGAAGACTCTTAAGGACACAAAAAAATACTGCCTAAAGATTTAAATCAGAAGAAAGTGAGCAAAAATAAGGAGGGGAAGTATAATAGAACTTCAGAATAAATGCTTATTGAATATTAAATAAATGATCCTTACAGAAGAATTATGTGTTGGTCCAATAGTAGAAACAAACTGTAGTTGTTTCCTAACAGTCATGGATTGAATGTGTTCCCTAAAAAAATCTGTGACAGTTTGGCTGTGCCATAATTCCTGGTGTTGTCTGCTGTTCCTCCACGTTGGAATGCCTGCCTCTATGATTTTAATAAGCGTGGATGGGCAGCAGTTTTGTTGGTGGAGCAAGATTCAATGTGTAATTTTGTTTTGTGCCTTTAGGTGGTCTTTTGAGCTAGAAATGAAAAAATCTGGCAGAGAGATTTGGGAACCTCACACCATCATGAAAGCAGCACCCAGAGAAGAGAGTTTTCCAGACCTGAGGTTTCTGAGCTAAGATGCTCCCTGAACAAAGGCTGATGCAACAAAAGCACTATCCTCCAGAGCCCACAGGGGGCAAAACTTTCTCCTGGAGTAGACATCCTTGAATCTGGACTTGTAACCTACTGGACTGTATAAGAACAAACTTTCCTTTGTTAAAGCCATCCACTTGTGGTATTTCTGCTAGAGCAGCACTACCTGACTAAAACACCAGCTTACTGTAGCTGTCCCCCAATGGGGAGGTCCATGTCTCACCCTTCTTTCCCTCCCTATTTTTTCCCTTCTCTGTTCTATTATGTGGGCCACTAGAAACTACCATCTTGTCCCACAGCCCTGGTTCCTGACCACAGTATTTATCCCAGGAGTGGACATCTGACTCACCCCAAGCCAAAAAGGACACTTGTCTTGAATTTTAGAAGTGGAAGAGAAGTGAGATCCTCTTACCCATGGATCGTGAGTCAGGATGCTGCTGAATCACCACGATCCGTGAGTGGAGAAAAGTGATTTTCAGGAGGAGAAATTGAAGCCAAGCTATAGAAAGAAGCAGAGATCAGAAACAGAAAGAGAATTCTGGTAGCAATTGGATCTCCAGTTCCTGACTCTGAGCTGTCCTGGTCCCTGTTTTCTAAAGCATGTTTGTTACAGCTTATTTTAATTCTTATTGGATAAAGTCCCAAATCTTGAGTCTGACAGGCCAGCATTTCTAGCACACAGTCAGCCTAATCTTGCTTCTAAATCCTCAAATGAGGGCTGCCTTTTCCCAGAGGCCAGGCTCAGTTTTTCCTTAGAGGTTTTCTTAAAGTTATTTCCTTACCTTAAATGACCTCTTGCTGCCTTACTCTGCAGTAATAATTCAAGACTTTCTTCGGAGCCCAGTTCAAGATCTATCTCCTCCGTTAAAACTCGTCTTGATTGATGTTTTCCTTCTGTGGACTGCTAGAACCATTATATCCCAAGCTTTTACCACAGTGCCTCAAACAGATTTATTTTTCTGTTTTGGTTTGTTTTCTCATGTGCTTTCTGTGTGAGGACAGCCTTTATTGTTGTTGTTGATTACTTATAGCTTACAAATTTAACTGCTTTTAAGGAACTGCATCTCTCTCTTTATTTTGGTTTGCTTCAGTATGACAGTTTGGGCAAGGACTGGAGAAGCATTGAATTGGTCTACATTAAAAAAATAAATAAATAAAAGAGAGCAGCATATGAGACTTGTCATGGATTGAAATGTGTCTCCCTCCAAATGTGTGTAGCCATTTGGCTGGACCATGATTCCTACTATTTTATGATTTTCCCCCACTTTGTGATTTTCCTATGTTGTATGTTAAAGAGGATTAGGGTGGGACTGTAAATCCCTTCCTAAGGTTCCATTCCTGCTCCATTGTAAAGGGAGTTTCCCTGGAGTGTGGCTTGCACCACCTCTTATCCTTTCACCCTGAGAGAGATAAAGGGAGCAAGCAGAGAGTAGGGAACCTCACACCATCAAGAAAGCAGCACCTGGACAAGAGTGTGTCTTTCAGACCTGAAGCTCCTCTGCCAAGATGCTCCTTGAACAAAGACTGATGCAACACAAGGGCTTTCCTCCACAGCTGACAAGGGGGAAAGCCTTCCGCTGGAGCAGACATCCTGAATATGGACTTGCAGCCTACAAGACTGTGTAAGAATAAACGTTTCTCTTTTTAAAGCCATCCACTTTGTGGTATTTCTATTAGAGCATCACTAGCTGACTAAAACAAGACTGTTGCAAGCAATCCAATAAGAATAAATAAACAGTAAGGATGGGAGGCTAGGAGGTGAAAAGAAGGGAGAGAACAGAGCAATGAAGCTGAGAAAGGCTGTACATAGCCAAAGGTGGTCATTCTTAGTGATCTCCAATTGTTTAGGAAATGAAAATGAACTCATAAAATGCTTGGAGAGCATCTACATATTTTATGTTTTTTTTTTTTTTAATGGAAATTGGTGGAGGAATACAATTTTAAGTTTAAATTGTTAATGGGGGAAAACAGGCTACCTGCATGGATGCGGGTGCTGCAGGCAGAGGTGACTATGAGGACATACCCTCCTGGGAGTTTTCGGAAAGCATGGGGAGGACATTTTCACTGAAATAGGTCTGGATTTGGGGTTTCAACCCACGGAATAGGAGGTCCCAGCAAACGTCTGTTATAAATGTTTATTTGTTTAGTATTAGATGCATTAGTCCTGTCAAGTTGATTTTAAGTTTCATCAAGTAGGGATGAAATTGTCTTCCACCGCAGAGGCTCCCACACTGTCAGCTCAAAGTAACTGTTTCTATCCTTTGTCTATTTATTTTGCAATGGTTTCTATTAAAGTTTCTGCTTCTATGATGTCAGTTCCCTGTTGTACACGAGAAGGAAGGAGAAGGGGATAGAGAAAGAAGGACAGCTTGTAATTACTTTTTGCAGCCATGCTAAATACCTTTGCCTGCAGGCCAACCCAACTCATGGTGACCCCATATATGCCAGAGAAGTGGGCTCCATAGGGTTTTTGATAGCTGATATGTTTGGGAAGTAGATCACTAGGCCTTTCTTCCAAAGTGCCTGGGAGTGGTCTCCACATCCAGCCTTTTGGGCAGCAGCCAAGTGTATTAACCTTTGGCAGTGCCTAGGGACTCTGCCTGTCTGTCAGACCTCTCTATTTTCTGCCCTCATCCCATCTAGGCAGCCTTATCTTGTCTTCCCCAACATAATTTTCATTCCCAGGAATGTTGAGTTTTTGTCTGTCTCCTCACAGAGTCTCCTGAAGTATACCCGTGGCCATTCTCAGTTCAAGGTTTTTATTGATGCTGTCTTCCTTACCTAAGGAAGACTCACCAGTCTTCTCTCTACCCACTCGAACCCTGCTGCCCTCAGATTCCAGCACAAGACACAGTTTCTCCAGGGAACGTATTTCAACTTTCCAGGAATCTCCAATTATCTTTTTTTCTCATCGTTTTAATTGCATTTAAAGTTTGTACCATGCCACATACGCATAGCACTTAATTATTGCTCTCTGAGTGATGTAATGATGGTTAAACTTATAAGCACCCTGAAGGCTGAAATAGTGATTTGTAGTTTTCATACAGTGAATCTTCAAGGACTTATTAAGTCTTGGTCCTGAGTGACTCTTTCCCCAGTGCCAGGACATTTCTTGGAAATCCGGGGGGTACTCCATGACTGTTTGTTGAAAGCATGAATGAATGAATATGTAAGTAGTGATCTGTCAGTCTTTATGACTCCTAATGGTGAAGACCAATTTTTGTTTTCTTTATCTTTCCCACCTCATGCTTAAGGCTTTTCATAACTCTCTTAAATCTGATAACAATATGCTCTTTGATGAATTTCTCAGCCCTTCAGATAATTTCAGGCACTACTCTCCAGCACCTTCTGTGTTGCATCAGTTATTTTTAAAGTACTGCATCTACTTGAAATCATCTTTGTACCAAATTCTGTATATTTTAACTGTAAGAGAGAACAGGGGGGCAATGTATAGCCTACTTCTTCACAACTGTGCTTCCTTGGGCGTGTATATGATTAAAAAAATTCTCTAAGTATATACTATCTTCAATAATGGAAATAGCCAATGTCATACAGACACAAATTACCTTCAAATTAAATATACAATAATGCAATTCCCATCAAAATCTCAACAGAGAATTTTATTTCATTGAATTTAGCAAGCTGACTCTAAAATTCTTTTGATATAAATGGTTGAAGAGAAACAAGATAATTTTAAAGAATAAGA
The DNA here is from genome assembly GCA_028571685.1 of Heterohyrax brucei. Classification (NCBI taxonomy): domain Eukaryota; kingdom Metazoa; phylum Chordata; class Mammalia; order Hyracoidea; family Procaviidae; genus Heterohyrax; species Heterohyrax brucei. The sequence goes on from CM053143.1 coordinate 8,218,919, forward strand.
GAAAGGGACTTTATTTTTCAGATGTCAAGGTTTATTGTAAAGACATAGAAATTAAATCAATATGATACTGGAATAGGTATTGACAAACAAAACAGAGGGCACAAACATACATTTAGACATGTAAATTAAATTAGACAGACATGGCATTACAGTTTATTGGGTTAAAAACTCATGCTGGGACAATTAGCTAAACATATGAAGAAAAGTATAGCCATTAGATTGTATAGAAAAAATAAATAAATCCCTAGATTGATTAAAGGCTCAAATGTAAAAATAAAAACTACAACACATTCAAAAAAAACACAAAAGAATACTTTCATGATTTAGGGTTAAAAAGGTTTCCTAAACAAGACAGAAAAGGGGTAGGCTGTTCAGGAAAACAATGGATAATTTTACTACATTAAAACTTAAAGTTTGTATATAAAAACATAAATAAAACTAAAAGATGTCACAGACTGGGTAAAGAGCTTTCCAACCATACATCTGACAAAAGATTGGTACTGGGAACATATATTGTTTAAACTCAGTGAGAAAAAGACTTAGAACACAGTAAGAAAAAATTGAGGAGGGAGGGGATGAGGATACAGTGTCAGTTTCCCTTGGCTACTGTAACCGAGTACCACAAACTGGGAGGCTTAATGTAACAGAAGTTTGTTCTTTCATGGTTATGGAGGGCAGAAGTCTGAAATCAAGTTGTTGGCGTGGCAGCACTGTCTCCAGAGTTCCTGAGGAGCCCCCTTTTGTGCCTCTTCCAGCCTCTGGTGGCTTCATGTATCCCTTGGCTCGTGGCTGCAGAACTCCTGTATCCTCTGCCATCTTCACATGACCGTCCCCTCCCTGTGTCTTAAAAGGACACTGAGCATTAGATGTAGGGTAATCTAGGATGCTTTTATCTCAAGATCTTTTACTGAAATACATCTGCTGAGACCCTTTTGCAAATGAGGTCACAGTCACAGATTCTGAGGGTTAGGATATGGATCTATCTCTTGGGGGAGAGCACCATTTAGCCTACTACACAGTTATGAATTGACAGGTCACAGAAAAGGAAAAATAAATGACCAGTAACACTCAGTTCTGTTGTATTCAGAGACATACATCATCTAGTAAAACTGACCCATACGAATGCACAGTGACCCTATCAGATGAGGTAGAACAGCACCCACAGGATTCCCAAGGAGCAGCTAGTGGATTTGAACTGCTGACTCTTTTGTTTGCAGCCACTAAGCTCTTAACCACTGCACAAGGGCTCCTGTAAGTTGGAATCGACTTGACAACAACAGGTTTTTTCAAGTAAAATTGAAGATATATATGCTGCATTTTGTTGCAATTCTGTTAGGTATCTGAACTAAGGTAGCTTTTATTTGCATGACTTAGGAGATGTGTACACGAAATCACAACTCAGTTGTAACTGTGAAAAATTGGGAGAAAAGCAAGTTTTTCATTAATGGCAGAATGCTTGAGTAAATTTTGGTATGTATATTAAAACAGAATACCAAAAATCAGTTAGAATACACAAATTAAAGTTGTATGAATCGACATGAATAAATCTCAGAAACATAATTTGAAGGGAAAAAGCAAATTGTAATATATGTACAATGTGGTATCATTTGTACAAAGCTTAGAAACACGGACACTATTTTATATTATTTGAAGATGTACATTTGTGTAGCATAGCAGGCCAGTTCTCTAAGAAGCACATTTGGCACCAACATCTGTGGAAGGGATGTGAACTGGGAGATGGGAGAGGGAGTGGCTGGTGGTTGGTCTGTGATGTGGTGTTAACTGTGGCTCCATCAACCCCAGGGAGGTCTGAAACCAGGATTGCCCTGAGAGTTGTTGTGCGTTGAGATGACTAAGTGTTGTCTTAGTTGTCTAGGGTGGCTATCACAGAAACACAGACAAATGGATAGCTTCAACACACAGAAGTTGATTCTCTCCCAGTTTAGTAAGTTCCAAATTCAGGTTATCAGCTCTAGGGCCTGGTGTTCTCTCTGTGTAGCCTCTGAAATAAAGCTCCTGTCGTCAATTGCCCCTTGGTCTACGAGTTTCTGAGCACAGACTCTGCTCCTGGTATTGCTTTCTTGGTGGTATGAAGCCTTTCATGTTTCAAAAAAGATTGGTTTAAGACAAAAATCAAATCTGACAGATTGAATCCTGCCTCGTTAATAACTGCCACTTATCTCATTAACATCAGAGTCAAGGTTTACGACACATAGGAAAATCACATCAGATGATAAAATTGTGAACAATCACACAATACTGGCAATCATCGCCCAGCTAAATTCATGCACATATTTTTGAGCAGACACAGTTCAACTCATAATAAGATCTCTGGCCTTTATACCCCTGGAGTGATGAATCCTTGGCTATGGCTGCCTTGGGAAGGTGTGTGATCTTGAGGGGGGCATTTCTGATCAACCTATGTATAGCCATTAGGGGTACACACCGATGTTGTATTTTTTCTCCTCCTGAACTTATGATAGGGTTACACTGCGCCATGCCTGTTTGTCATGGTTGTGCATTGTGCTTTGATGAACAAAATGTAAGCAAAAGTTGCTTGAATTGCTTCTGGGTAGAAACTGTTAATAGCCCAAGTATGACTCTCCAGTTTAGTTTCCTTCCCACTGTCGTGGTAAACTGTGACATTCTAGTTGGAGGAGTCTCTTTAGCTGTGTCTCTAAAATAAGACAACATAGAGCAGTGCCTCAGTCATCTTGTGGTCCACATCATGTGTAAACATTTTCTGTTTTAAGTTCCCAATCATGGTAACATAACCTAAGTTTCCTAATTAATACTGTCTTTTGATTCCAAACATCATTTTTACCATCTTTGATCTCTCTTCTAGCTTCTTGCCATGTAACTTAGTTAATAATCTCTCTTGCATTTTCTCCAAATCACGGTTACTTCACAAAGTGTGTTCGGGAGAAAATAAGATGTGTGATCTGCTGTACCAAGTCATGGTATTTATGGTCAACTAAGTAGAGAAATCATATATTTTTATTACTTCTCTGGGATTTATAGTTGCTTATTAACATATTAATTTTTCAGAACAATTTTTCCATAGAGATACCTATTTTAACTAATGTTAATCTTCCACTCCACAGACTCATTCATAGAACCTTAAAAATAACATCTTTTAACACCTGGCAGAGGAAGGTATTTTTGGAAACTATGCCCTAAGCAATCTTCCTCTTTCCATTTCAAATTAAACACATACAGCAGGTCTACTTGGAAGTGAAGAAAATAGGACTGGGGCTTGTTTACAATGGGCCCAAGAACTGAAAGCCTTTTTATAAGAATACAGTTTCCGTAGAAATTAACTTTTTTTAACCCTTTCATTTGGCTGTAAAATCAACCTACATACCTATAGGATTTCTAGATTAGGAAATAAAAAATGTGTTGAATGTGGGTTGCTTAGTGACTTAAGGTTGGCAACTTGTTTACAAAGTTACACACACCGTAAAAGTATGTAATCACTGACAAAGAAAGAAGAGTAGAAGAATCTTGAAGTTCTTTAAGAGCACACAATTAAGACAGGGTTAGAATTCGGAACTACAATTTCCAGATTATTGAATCTGAGAATCATAGGATACACTGTTTGTTGTAGGGTACAGTAGAGCTGATTCTGACTCAGAGCAACCCCATGTGAAGGAGTAGAACTGCCTCATAGTATTTTCTTGGCTGTAATCTTTACAGAAGCAGATCGCTAGGTCTTTCCCCCCTAAAGCTGCTGGGTGTCTTCAAAGTGCCAACCTTTGGTTAGCAGCCAAATGCTTAATCAGGGTTCACTGAGCCATGTGAAAATGCACTCTCACGTTATTCTAAATCTGTCACCTGAAGTGTGAGGAATAAGATTTTAAATCTTAAGCGTATCTACTAGGCTGGTTAGTGTGTCTGTAAATTTCCAAAAGGAAACAGGTTGGATTCCCAATTTGGCAAAGTCCAAAAACCATCTATCTGTTTATCTTGCCATGTAGCAAATGACACAGCACCATTGGCTGGATGAGAGAACAGCTCAGTCAGAATGAGGAGGCAGCTCAGAGAGCTGCTTGTGCCTTTATAAAAGCTTTTTTCTTTTCCTTAGAGAACTAAGATAAGAACTGGAGAATTCCTTCTTTTGAATGAAAACTCCATATTTTAATAAATTAGAGTGGTTGATAACCTGGAATACAGAGAGCAGAATATTGCAGTACCCCTAATATGCTCCTCTTATTTCTGTGCTTTCTTAATGAAGAGAGAACGATTTTAGCTGACAAGAAGTGGAAGACCAAAACTTGAAAAAACACAAAACTCCTAGTATCTTACCTCTGCTTACATGTGTATGAGTTTGAGATAGGAATGGAATTCATAGCGTAGTATAATAGAGACTCAGAATCCAGATATTTTGGGAGTAGATGGCTCAGCAAAATCACAAATTACTTTTAGACCCAATCTATTATTTATTATTTCAGTTTATAAAAAATGCACCCAATGCGTCTTTGAGATGACGAGTTCAAAGTCACGGCGATTGTTCAGTTGGCTTACCTCTGGTGTGTAGAAATCTGCGTATTTCAGGTTGACTTGAAGTTATGCTCTAAATGAGGGTGTGAGGCCAGAAAAGCAAAACATAATTTTAAAGAACAAAATTCAGAATGTCATCGTAAATATATTGCTTGCTTTTAGGTTACATATCAAATGATAATATCATGTCTGTATTAAGTTTTAATTAAATTATGAGGAAAGGCTATTGAGATTTGGAGTAGGCATTGTTTTCATCACGGCACTTAATCATCCCTATTGGCTTTAAGCTGGAAACCCCGTTGGCATAGTGGGTTAAGTGCTGTGCCTGCTAACCAAACTGTCAGCAGTTCAAATCTGCCAGGAACTCCTTGAAAACTCTATTCGGCAGTTCTCCTCTGACCTGCAGGGTCGCTAAGAGTCGGAGTAGACTCGATGGCACTGGGTTTTTGGTTTCATTGCCTTTAAGTCGGAAAGAAAATCCCACCGCAGAGTTAAAAGTGTGAATCCTGTTAGTTGTGAATTGAAATAATTAGTTTCTTTAGTTGGCTTATCTTTGTTTACATAAAATTATGGTCTCTAACACCCCATTGTCCTTTCCCCACCATACTTCCCCCACCTTCTAAGTGTTTCTGGTCTGTTAAGGAGAGCTTGAGTCTCTGTTTGGTGCAAATAGTTACTTGTAAGTTGCTTAGTTCCTAAGAATGGACCCAGAGGCACGTTGGAAGAAAAGGTTGACCAGTTTCCAAAAACTCAACATTTGAGAACCTTCTGGAGTACAGTTCTACTGTGAAAAACTTGCCATCTTCGTGAGTCAGAGATGGTGTTAACGGGCAGCTAGCTGATTCGGAAGCTTTTCAAACTGAAAAAAAAAAAAAGAGTGTGGTTATCCTCAAGACATATGTCACTTTTGTGTGAAATTGGTAGCCATTTTTACTAAGTTTTAATTTTGACTTTTAGGGTCTTCTTCCTAAAACAGATTTATAGTCGTGAAAAATGGTGTTTCTTACATTAAAAATTAAGTTTAAGTGATACATTTAATTGGAAAAGTATTTCTTTGAAATCAGTTTCCTTGGTTTTCATTTAAAAAATACTGCATAGAAGCAGATAAAGAAACTAAACTGTTTCTAAAGAGGAATTGTAGGTATCTTTATGCATAAATATTCAAATTTTGAGCTTCAGTTTTGTTTTCTACTTGATTTCTTATTGTTTCTTTCTTGTGTAGTATTACACTTCTGCTGAGATGTAACTATTTGCAAATACAGTAAAAGTAACCAAAGTTCAGTTATGTAATATAGACAGTTTGTTGCTTTGTTTATTACAGGTGAAATTGTTTAATATATTCATAACTCAGCAGCCAGTTGGGCAAACTTCTTATATTAAATTAGATGGCACTTAATTATTAAGACAACTAGATGAATGAATGAGATGCTAATTGGAGCCCAAGCAAGCAGCTACTCCCGACTCTTGATTTATAAGTCAGTGTCTGTCAAAAAAGTCAAATAAAGGTCACCATAGCTCCTCATGGATGAACATTTAGGGAAGGAACCTGGCTTTTGAATCCAACATCATTAGATTTAAACCTAGATGTAAAAAATGAGGGCACAAAGCAAACAAACCAGAAAAATTCTACAGTGAGATTTCAGATACAACAAACATACGAGACAAGCCACTTAGAAAAGTACATTTTACATTCTTGTGCAGAAAAAGTTAAAGCAATTTGGCATTTTCAAATAGCAAGTAAATAGATGTCTGCAGGGTTGCATCACCAGTTCAACGCTGCTGTGAGGTATAAATACAAATAGTAAATCTATGTGATGCAGAAAGAGATTCCTAAAAATTGAAGGCAAGTTTTATCTTGCTCATCATGTGAATGTGAATGAAAATCATTTAGATATTTAATCAGAACAAACTACTTATTATAGAACACTTAATAAAATTCTGATTTCAAAACAGTGTTTAGGATATAAACTACAGAATGAAGACCCAGGGATTCTATTACTTGTGTACATAAAAATATGGTCTCTAACACCTCGTTCTCTATTGCTAGCTATTGTAAATTCTTTTCACTTCTTGTTGATAAAGATGATTGGGCTACCTTTCAGGAGAAGATTGGATGAGTTCCTATGAGGTGGTCTGCCTAGATGTTTCTAGGGACAATCAAATCACATCAAATATTGCTTCTACTTCTCTGCACTGTCATTACGAAAGTACAAGACAACCCTACAGACTATTGTGAAATGCCTAACTGCTCGAAGTCTAAGGAAATTGAGAACTTAAAGGACGTGTGTGTTTTTTTCAAGGAGTCCTGGTTGGCGCTGTGGTTAAGAGCTTGTCTGCTAATTTGAAAGACTGGTGGTTTGAACTCAGCAGCTACAATGAGGAGACGATGTGGCAGTCTGCTGATGACAGCCTTGGAAACCCTATGGTGCAGTTCTACTCTGCCCTGTAGTCACTATGAGTCAGAATTTACTCCACAGCAATGGATTTGGTATGAGCTTTGAAACATTTTCTTTAAGTTTTCAGCTATTATTGTGTTTGTAAAATAAAATTTAATAGGAGTAAACAATTCGTGTGGTCTCATTCACCTGATTCATTACGATAACCCTAAGGTAGGAGACCATCTAAATTTATTCATTTAATTAGCTAATTGTCTCAGTCATCTAATGCTGCTATAACAGAAATACCAAATGGATGGCCTTAACCAAGAGAGATTTATTTTCTCACAGTTTATTAGGCTAGAAGTCCAAATTCAGATGTCAGCTCCAGAGGAAGGAATTCTCTCTCTGTTGGATCTGGAGGGAAGTCCTTGCTGTCAGTCTGGGTAAAAACTCCTAGATCCAAAGGATGCACTTTGCTCCCAGCACTGCCTTCTTGATGAGGAGCTCCTTTGTCTCTCTGCTTGCCTTTTTCTGTAATATCTCAAAGGAGATTAGCTTAAGACACTGCCTAGTCTTGTAGATCTCATTAACACAACTGTTACTAAACTGTCTCATTTCTTCATAGTGACACGATTTACAATACATAGGGAAATAACCGTCAGATGACAAAACAGTAGAGAATCATATAATACTGGGAATCATGACTTAGTCAAGCTGATACATATTTTGGGAGAACAGAATTCAATCCATGACACTAATCGGTTAAACATTTTCCAACAAAAACCAAGCACTGTTCTAAGCAGTTGTGGTGGTTGTGATTGTTCACACCTCCCGGTACCCATGACCATAGGAATGATATTTTGTAGATCTGTTGCTCAAGAGGTGGAGCCCATGTCATTGTTTCTTTGTGATTGACTTTGTCACTTGTAACCAACAGAACATGGCGGAAGTTATGATGTTCTAGTGCTCAGCTTAGGCCTTAAGAAACTGCAGAAGTTTTCTCTCTTAACATCCCTTCTTCCATCAAGTAAACAAGCCCTGGCTCTAGTGAGAAGATGAAAGCATGAATATCAGAATTAAGTCATCCCACTTATCCCAACAGAGACCCTGGAGAGGTGAGAGAGCCTAGCCAAGATCAACAACTCTGACTTGAAGCTAATCTACACAGCTGACCACAGGTACAAGAAGGCGCCCAGCTGAGATCAGAACTGCCCAGCTGAGCTCAGCCCACAGTGCTGTGAGCTAACTAAGTAGCTAACTGATTGTTCACTGTCTTGCATTAACAGTGTGGCACCTGAGAGTAGAATCCAGACATCCAGGAACTGAATACATAAATACACTAAACTGCATCACTATATGAATCACCATGTGTTGAACGAATGGTATTTTGCAAAGCTGTTACAAGTCAGTTTGACAGTCACTGCCTTTCAGTAACTTAAAAATAATTATTTGTCATATAGAGCATATTTACGTTTCTGTATGGGATTGTACAAAAAGCAGCTTCTGATTGGTTCATTGGCATGTTTTATGTATTACATTGTTTAAAGCTGCAAAAAAAAAAAAAAAGTCAACCTAACAATCTCAGAAAACCACTGAAAACCAAATAATAAATCAGGTTTTTATGCAATTAGTCATAGATATTCACATAAAATTCTGACAGGATGAATTCTTACTTGTTTATGGACATTTTAGATTGATTAAGGATGATTTCATCAACGTATGAGGTCTCCTCTTTACATGTACCTTTCATTTATTATTATAATTTCATTTACCAGACCCACTGCCACTGAACCAGTTCTGACTCCTACTGACCCTTTAGGTCATAGCAGACCTGCTCCATAGAGTTTCCAAGGAACATTTGGCAGATTTGAACTGGTGACCTTTTGGTTAGCAGACATAGCACTGAACCACTATGCTACCAGTGTTTCCATAATTTCATTTAGGCCATTAATTACCAATGCCCAATTCATCTTGAGCCACAGAGCCAGCAAATGGCAGAATTTTAGAGTTGGAAGGAGCTTTAGAGATTACTGAACGTGATGGTGAATAAAGCAATAGTAGACTAAGAACTCTGGTCTCTTCCTGCGGAAGGAAGATCCAGTTATCTCTTTCCAAAATAAATAAATCGGCCAACAAAAGCCCTATGGATCAAACTAGTTAACCTCCTTTGTAGTAGCCATGAGTTAGGGTACAACTCAGTGGCAGCTACCAACAACAGACTATTCCCAGCTATGTCATAGATACCTTCTTTTGTCCATAGTTTACAATTTGCTAAAAATAGAGCTTTGATATAAATGATTCCTTTGTGTAAGAAGCAATTAAAAAATTAAATCATCTTTATCTTCTAAAGGTTGGTGGGGGAAGAGCTGAGTTGCTGAGGACAATAGAGAGGGGTTTTGAGAGAAAAAGAGACAGGGGAAGATTTCATTAGATAAAGACATCTAATGGGAGAGTTTGGGGGGTTTCTTTGGTATGGTGGAGAGTTTTGCCACAAACCTAGCAAATACTTTTGGAGTTAGAATATTGCTGAAGATTGAGAAGGAGTCAGAGGACAGAATGAGGATTGTGATATGTGCCTCCAGGAGTGCTAATGTGGCTCAGTAGTGAGAAGAGAAGCTGTCCGAAAAAGATCACTCATATTTGAATTACGTAAGATTCCTTGTACATCTAAAATCTTGGAGTGTGTAGGCTGGCCTGCTTCACTGCATTTATATCGAGTTACACTTCTCTTTATTCTAAAGTCTTTAACTCAGAATTTTTGATGAGCCATTTTGGACCTGGATGACGTCTGTAACTCTGCACTATGTATAAAGAAAGGGTTTGTTAAGAAAATAAATGTCATAAACAAAATCATAAACGTGACACTCAAAATACTTGAAAAAGTGGTTTTCAAATACTTTAAATACTTATGGGGCATTTCTCCACTGTCCTATGAGATTGTTTTGGGTCAGAATTGACTTGACAGCAACAGTTTTTGTTTTTTTTTAAATAAATACTTTAGAAACACAATTTAATCAATTATCCTCCATAAAATACATTAAATATCATAACTGATAGCCTAATAGGATATTCTATGTATTTTCTCTATTTTTGAAGAAAGATAATCAGAAGAAATTCCTTTTTTAGTGGGAGAATTATAGTAAGATTTAGAGAAATTGGCTAATAATATGGCAAGTTGATTAGATGAATTAGGAAATTAACCCAAGCTTTTACTGTATATACATGTACATCCTCTAAGATGGGAATTTTTAATTGATTCCTCCAGGGTGCTTGTTAAAATGGCAAGATGGTTGGTTATTCAACTGTTCAAGTACTTAAAAAACGAAATCCAACATAAAAAAATAAAAAGCTGTCAGTTAATCTCCTTACTAAATGGGAATTGACTTCTTATAGATGTCACAACTTTTACATCAAAATGAACATCAAATTTCCAGAGGAAATTCAAGGCTAGTTCATTTCCTGTGCTCTCTTCCTATCTACTTCCCTCCCACCAGCTCCTGACTTCCCCAGTCCCAGGGATCAGTAATGGCAGAGCCCTTTTGTCATCTACCGTTGCCTATGCTCTCATGGTTGTCCCAGCTTGGCTTTTCTCACCTTTTGCTTCTGTCTTCAACTACTTCTAAGACTAAACTATGTGACTGTCTTAAGTCGTCAATTTCTCCTTTAAAGCACTGAATACAGCAAAGTTTAATGCAATGTAGTGGAAGGAGAACGGGATTTACTCTGCTGGAAATGGAATCAAATCTTAACTGCCCTGTTTAATAGCTATGCAGCCTTGGGAAAGTTACTTAACCAGAGTTTATTCCTCCTCATGTGTAAACTGAAGACAATATTTCCTACCTTGCATGACTGCTGAGGGAATTCAAGATGCTATAGATAAAGTTCCTTGGGACTGGCACATAGTTACTTAGCTAAAGTAAATTTTCTTTATTTCCTTTTAGTGAAAACCAGCTTCACCCTTATTGATGCTGTTTTCTCCACAGCACCCTCAGGTGCTTCTTGGGACATTTAGACTTCTTACAGAGGGTCGTGCATTATCCTGGATCACCACAACTTTCTTCAGACAACTTTATGTCATTTCATTTATGTAGTTTCCATCGATCCCTTCTTTGATGGACATGCTATCCACTTATATCTCTTACCAACAGAAACAACTGTTTTTTTTATTTGATCGGCATAAGAAACCTAGGGGGTAGGGAGGGCAGATGTTGTTACCTCTGAGTCGTTTCTTCTTAATCCTCAAGAACTTGGCTGACAGATCCTCTTTTTTCACTCCACCATATGCTCTCATCTTACGTGACTTCCTGATACATTCTGATAAGCCATCTAACAGCGTGGACTTACAGGAACATTTACCTCTTCCACTTTGTCACCCACAGTGATAGGAGCAAGTTTTCTCTCTTTCTCTCCCCCACCCCCAGCCTTTTAATCACTTGGAACTGCTCCTCTGGAAATTGGAATTTTGAAATGACTGTGTCTCCCCACAACCTTTCTGTTCTCAGACTCTTTCATTCCCACAGAACCTGTTCTTCTACCTCATCACATACTTCAGCTTCTGGAAACCTTCCTAGACTTTTGGGCTGTCAATGTCCCCTGAGTTCATTATCCCCCAACCACTTTGAATTTCGAGGGTGCATTCATTAATTAGCTCTACTTTATTGTAAGATTTTTTTTTTTAATGCATTCAATGTTGTGGTAGAGCTGGGACAGAACATGGAGCTAGCTAGCGCTGGCACAGCTCAAGGTCTTTTGGTCTGACCTTTGCTTCACACCCTTATCGAGACTTTTAGATCCCTCATACCCCGTTCTTTCTTTCGACCTTACCCATCAAAATACCTGTTTCACATTTTTCCCCCTTGTTCTAAAACTTCTTGTCTGCAATCACTGTGAGAGAACATTTTCTCTTCTCGTGACTGCCTGCTTGAGTTGTGCTTCAGTCCAAATCCGTCAGTTACAGGGCGCAGACAGCCCTCTTTGGCTCCTGCTGCCATTCTAAACCCTCACTCCATCCTCCAGCCTCTCTCTCCTCCGCATGCTACGTTCTCAGTGGATGGCCCAAACTGGGCTTACCAACAAAGGCCATCAGTCACGAACTACCTTCATGTTCCTCACCTTTCACCTATGCTTTTACCCATAGTTTCCTCCCATTTCAAAAAAAAGAAGGTCAGACAAGATACTGTTTCTGTGGCTAGTTACCCACAGGTACTTGGGCACCGTCTCTTCTGGGTTCCCCTTTGATTTCTTAAATTAGGGATTCTTTCTATTTTCCTTTTCTCCTTCTTCAAGAAATTCTTACTCTAAGCCTACAAACATCTCCAAAACAGCCTTTTCTTCACTCTTCCTAATGCTCAAGCTTCCGTCACAAAATGCTACTAATGCTCAACAGTGTTGACAACGAGCTCTTGACTCCTAGCCTTTACTTACCAACTTTTCCCTCACAGCAGTGCAATGTAGCAACTGCCTCCCAAACCCACAAAACTACTTGGGAGCCCTAATTGCCAATCTCCACTGGTCCTTTGGGCTGTTTCTTTCCTGAAACCGGTAACTGCGTCTTGACTTTCATCTGTCCCTGTTTACCCTCTGAACAGACGTAAGGAGTAGGAGCTCTGGCAAAAGTCCTGGCCCTTTTCTGTGCCCCTCCAGTCTAATCCTGTCTCCCTGGGTCTACATATACTTAATGTTTGAGCTCTTGCTCTATCTCTAATTTCCAGCCTGAACTTGTCACTTGAGTCTGATGACAGCTTTGCATTCTCTGGCTTAATACCTGGAACATGCTCACAGTGTGTGACATACTTCAGGCTCTGTAACACCACTCTAAGGCTAGTTCACACATCTGGTTTGTCTGCTGGGTCTAGTCTGACCTCCTCTGTGTAGGTGAAGTCTTAAAGCCTCTCTTTCCTTGATTTTCGTGATACTCTTTCTCTCCTGATTATTTTTAACAGCTACTTGAGCATTATGTTTTCATGGTATTTCTGAATGGCCTCTTGTATCTTTTTTTTGTATTGCTTTACGGCACTTGGCTTTTGGCTTCTTCTAATACTGCTTGGACCAGCCCTTTCATTGTCTTTTCTTAGACTTTTTCAGTTGTGTCATAATCAGAACCATCATATCGGTGTCACTTTCAAAGTTATTCTCCACGCTGTACTGTGCTTTACTTGCTAACTGAGATCGGTTCATGTCAGTTCTCTGCTTAAAAACCATCCCTGGATTCTACTGTCCATGAGATAAAATCTAGACTCTTTTATTTAAAAGCAATGTGTATTTTATTGTGCTTTAAGTGAAAGTTTACAATCCAAATCAATTTGTAGTATGAAAACCTGCATACACAGTGCTACACAGCTCTAACTTCTCTCTCCCCCACCCCAGTATAATCCTTCCTTCCACCCTGTACTTCCTGTATCTGCTCAACCAACTCCTGTCCCCCTCCACCCTCTCATCTCAACTCTGGACAAGGGCTGCTCAGATAGTCTCATGTATATATTTAAATGAAGACGCACATTCTTTGTCAGCATCATTTTATGTGTCATAGTCCAGTCCAATCTTTGTCTAAAGAGATGGCTTTGGTACTGGTTTCAGCTCTAGCTTAGCAGAGTCCAGAGTTCGTGTCCTCAGGGAACCCTCCAGTCTGACAGACCATGAAGACTCTTTTAATAGAGTTCTAGTTCTACATAGTCATTTTTCTTGCACTGTATCAGGGATTTTATTCTGTGTTCCCTGTCAGGGCAGTCACTGTGGTAGACAGGCACTATCAAGTTCTTCTGGTCCCATGCTGATGTCATCTGTGGATCATATGGAACCTTCTGGTTGCTGGGCTTATATTTTCCACATGTCTTTCATGGATTTCACTTTCCTCTGCTCCAGGAGGCTTCAGACTGACTGATGCTACTTAGATTGTAACTTCCTAACTTTTAAGAACCTGGATGCTGCTCACCAAAGTGCTATGCATTTCTTAAAAAAAAAAAAAAAAAATTCTAGCAGTGAACCTCGATGTCCCCTGAAACCAGGAACCCCAGATCCCTGTCCCTAATACTCTGTTCTTCAAAATGCTGGGTTGATTTAGGAAAGCTTTTAGCTTTTTGTGTAGTCTTGTAATGCTAACCTCCCTTCTACTGCATGCTGTCACTCCCTTCACCTAACCCAATTCCTAGTAACTACCTAATCTGTGTACACCCTTCTCACTCCCACCCTTCCAACCATCAAAGATTGTTTTCTTCTGTGCGTAAAGTTCTTCTTAAGTCCTTGTGATAATGATCTCATCCAACAGTTGTCCTTTTACAGCTGATTGATTTCACTCAGCGTAATGTCGTCTAGATGACTCCGTGTTATGAGATCTTTTCTTTTTTAATTAAGTTTTATTGTGTTTTAATTGAAAAGCTTACAATCCATATCAATTTACCATATAACAACCAGAACTCACACTGTTAGTCTACTCTAAGTGCTCTCCCCTCTCTTCCTCACTATTCCAGGTGACAGCACATTCCCCTTTCCACCTTGAACTTCCTGTGTTCATTTGACCAAGTCCTGTCCTCCCTTACCCTATCATCTCACCTCCAGTGATGAGCTTATCTGACAGCCCTGTCTGATATGTTTAAGCCTACAAGGATGTTTGTCACCAGCTTTACTCTTTGTCTTATCTAGTCCAGTTTGGTCTTTGTCTGCAGAGCTGTTTTGGGTGCTGGATGCAGTTTGGGGCTGATAGAGTCCCGGGCCATGTCCTCAGGGGATCTTTCAGACTGATTGACCATCAGGTGTGGTCATTTGGTAGAGTTCTAGTTCTGCACACTTATGCAGAGCACCATCTAGTTCTTCTGGTCCTTGCTGAAGTAGTATCTGGATCATACAGCACCTTACATCAGCTGGGCTTGTATTTTCCTCCTGTTCTGGATGTCCTCTATTTACCTCTGTTCTAGATAGATTGGGACCAATTGATGCTACTGAGATGGCAGCTTCCTACCTTTTAAAACTCTCGATGTCACTCACTCAGGTGGTACGCAGAGCATTTTCTTAACTGGTATGCCAGTTAGTCTGGATGTTCCTTGAAAGCGTAGTCCCCTGACCCTGGACACTGTTACTCTGTTTTCCCAAAAAGGAGGGCCATATTTAGGGAACACTTTAGCCTTGGCTTGGCTTGGCTTTAGTTTTGAAGTAGAGAAGTTCTGGGTACCTCTCCGTTTAGTATGTGCTGTCATATGCTACACCCAACTCGAACCCTACGTGCTATGCAGTTTGTAAATCCCTTTCCTTCCCTCATCACCCTTGTAACCATCAATGATTGATTTTTTCTGTGCTTAAAGATTTGTTGCATCCTTGTAATAATGGTCTCAGATAATATTTATCATTTTGTTTCTGGCTAATTTCACTCTGCATAGTGTCCTCCAGATGATCCCACGTTATCAGCTATCATTGCATAGTATTCCATTGTGTGAATATACCATAGTTTGTTTCACCTTTCATCTGTTGATGGTCATCTAGATTGTTTCAATCTTTTTGCCATTGTGGAGAGAGGTGTAATAAACGTTAGGGTGCATGTATCTATTGGAGTGGTGGCCCTTATTTCTCTGGGACATATTCCAAGGAGTAGGATTGTTCAATCATATGGTAGTTCTATATCTAGTTTTCTAAGAAAGTGCCAAATCAATTTCCACAGTGGTTGTACCGTTTTATATTCCTGCCAATAATGCAGAATGGTTCTAGTCTTTCTACATCCTCTCCAGCATTTATTATTTTGTGTTGTTTTCATTATTTCCAGTCTTGTTGGGGTGAGATGGTATCTTAGGGTAGTTTTGATATGGATTTCTCTGATGACTAGTAGTTGTGAGCATTTCTTCATGTATCCGCTAGCATCTTGTGTGTCTTCTTTGGGGAAGTGCCTGTTTGTGTTCTTTGCACATTTTTTATTTGGGTTATTTGTCTTTGTCTTGGTTGATGTTTTGCAGTGTCTTGTAGATTAGACAGATAGATGCCAATCAGAACTGTGGTAGCTGAAAATTCTCCCCAACTCTGTAGGTATTTTTTTTAACTCTTTCGATGAAGGCTTTGAATGAGCGAAAGTGTTTGATTTCTAAGAGTTTCCAGTTGTCTAGCATCATTTCTGGTGCTTGTGAGTTGTTGGTGATTTTTTGTAGACTGTTAATGTCATGAATTATGGCTTCCAGTGTCATCCCATTTTCTTCTTCCATGATCTTTATTGTCTTAGCTTTTATATTCAGGACTTTGATTCATTTTGTGTTAGTTTTTGTGCATGGTGTGAGATATGGGTCTTGTTTCATTTGTTTGCAGATAAATATCGAGTTATATCAACACTGTTTGTTGAAGAAACTGTCTTTTCCCCAGTTCATAGCCTTAGGGCCTTTAACAAAAATCAGTGGCTCACAGGTGGATGATGTTACACCTGAATTCTCTGTTCGGGTCCGTATATCTGTGTGTCTGCTTTTGTGCCAGTACCAGGCTGTCTTGACTATTGGGGCAATGTAACAGGTTTTAAGGTCAGGTAAAGTAAGGCCTCCCACTTGGGTTTTCTTCTTTAGTAATGTTTTACTTATCAAAGGCTTCCTCCCATTCCATGTGGAGTTGGTAACTTGTTTCTCCATCTCATTAAGGAGTGCCATTGGAATTTGTATTGGCATAGCCTTGTATGTGTAGATCACTTTGGACAGAATAGACATTTCACAACATTGTCTTCCTATCTAGGCGCAAGGTAGGTTTCTCCACTTATTATGTACGTCTCTTTCTGGCAGTAGGATCTTGTAGTTTTCTTTGTATAAGCCGTTTACACTTCTGGTTAGATTTATTCCTAGGTGTTTTATCATCTTGGGGGCTATAGTAATTGGCAATGATTTTGAGATTTCCTCTTTGACTGTAAATGAATCCAACTGATTTATGTATGTTTATGGTGTATCCTGATACTTTGCTGAAGTTTTCTATTAGATTCAATAGTTTTTTTTGTAGATTCTTTGGGGTTTTCTTTTGTGTATGATCACATCATCCACAAATTGGATGTTAGACTTTATCAAATGCCTTTTTTTCATCAATTGATAAAATCAAGTGGTTCTTGTCTTTTGTTTTACTTATGTGGTTGATTACATTAATTGTTTTTCTAATATGGAACCATCCCCACAACCCTGATATGAATCCTGCTTGGTCATGGTGAGCTATTTTTTTGATGTGTTGTTGAATTCTATTAGCTAGGATTTTTTGAGGATTTTTGTATCTAAGTTCATGAGAGATTTTGGTTTGTAATTTTCCTTTTTTTGTGCTGTCTTTATCTAGTTTTGGTGTCAGGGATATACTGGCTTCATATAATGAATTTGGAAGTATTCATTCCCTTTTTATATTCTGGAATGCCTTTAACAATGGTGTTAACTCTTCTCTAAAAGTTTGGTAGAATTCTCCAGTGAAGCCATCAAGGCCAGGGCTTTTTTCAGTTGGGTGTTTTTAAATTACCTTTTTGATTTTTTTCTGTTGTGATAGGCGTATCTAGTTGTTCTAGTTCTGTTTGTGCTCGTTTTGGTAGGTGATGTATTTTTAGAAATTTGTATCTTCTAGGTTTTTTGAATTTAATAGAGTACAATTTTTTGTAGTATTCTTCTATGATTCTTTTAATTTCAGTTGGGTCTGTTGTGATAGCACCCATCTCATTTCTTATTTGAGTTACTTGCTTCGTTTCCTGTTGTTCTTTTGTCAGTTTGGCCAATGGTTTATCAATTTTGTTGATCTTTCAGAAAACCAGCTTTTGGTCTTGTTAACTCTTTCAATTGTTTTTCTATTCTCTAATTCACTTAGATTTGCTCTAATTTTTATTATTTGCTTTCTTCTGGCACCCCAGGGGTTCCTTTGCTGCTGTCTTTCCATTTGTTTGAGTTGTAGGATTGATTCTTTGATTCAGGTCCTTTGTTCTTTTTGGATGTATGCATTTATTGAGATAAACTGACCTCTGAGCACTGCTTTTGTTGTGTCCTATAGATCCTGGCCGGATGTGTTTTCATTCTCGTTTGATTCTATGGTGTCTTTATTCCATCCTTGATTTCTTCTATAACCCTGTCACCTTTGAGTAAGATGTTGTTCAGTTTCCAAGTTTAATCTTTTTTTCCTTCCTTTTTTTTCTTTTAGTGATTTCTACTTTTATGGCTTTGTGGTCTGAAAAAGATGCTTTGTAATAGTTCAATACTTTGGATTTTGTTAAGGACTGCTTTGTGACCTAATATTTGGTCTATTCTAGAGAATGTTCCATGTGCATTGGAAAAGACAGTATACTTGATGGAGTGTTCTATATATATCTGTGAGGTCAAGCTGGTTGATTGTGGCATTTAGATTTTCCATGTCTCTTTTGAGCCTTTTTCTAGATGTTCTGTCCTACCCTGAGAATGGTGTGTTGAAACCTCCTCCCATTATTTTGGAGCTGTCTGTTTCTGTTGTCAATGCAAGTAGTTTTATATATTTTGGGGCCCTGTCATTAGGTGAGTAGTTATTTAATAGGGTCATGTCCTCCTGCAGTATTGATCCTTTAATCATTGTATAATGTCCTTCCTTATCCAATGTGGTGGATTTTACTTTAAATTCAATTTTATTAGGGATTAAAATTGCCACTCCTGCTCTTTTTTGAATGTTGGTTGGCTTGATATATATATATATATATTTCTATCTTTTGAGTTTTAGTTTGTTTGTGTATGAGTCTAAGGTGTGACTGCTGTAGGGAGCATTTACATGGGTCATTTTTTTTTTTTTAAAAATCCAATTTGCCACTCTTCATCTTTTTATTGATGCATTAGGCCCACTTACATTTAGTGTGATTACTGATAAGTGTGAGGTTAGTGCTATTATTCTGATGACTTTCTGTGTGCCATTTAAGTTTCTGTTTTGAGTCTTTTTCCTTTACAGGATTTCTTTTCATCTCTTTCAATGTTGGTGGTTTTGCATTTGGTGAAACTTCTCTTTTTTGGTGCATAGAACTGACATTTCCTTTGTGGTAACCTTAATATTTACCTCTGTTTTTCTAGATTTGAACCAGTCTTTAATTTCTTTATATTGCCATGACTTTCTCTCCATATGAAAGAAATATGACTACATTTTCTTTTGGGTTCTTCTTCTTTGTTATGATGTTTACATAACAACATTTCTGTTACTCTATTTTCAGTGTTTTGCCTATAATTTAGGGTTGAAATTTAGTTGCTGTGTTCTGTGTTCTGGTCTTGGGTTGTTACCTGGAGTTACTGATATCCTAACTGAAGGACTCCCTTTAGTATTTCTTGTAATTTTGGTTTGTTTGTTTTCAAATTCCCTAAATTTCTTTCTATCTGGAAATGTCCCAATTTTACTATCATATTTGAGAGGCAATTTGCTGGATATACAATCCTTGGCTGGCAATAAGTTTCCCTCACATCTTTGTAGATGTCATCCCATTGCTTTCTTGCCTGCATAGTTTCTAGTGAGTAGTCTGAGTTTAGTTATATTGATTTTCTTTTGTACATTATTTCTTGTTATAGTGATAGCTAGTGATAGCTACTTTTGAAAATATCTCCTTATCTTTAAGTTTTGGCAAATTTGATTACAGTATGCCTTGGTGTCTTTCTTTTGGAACCTACAGTTTGGAATTTGGTGAGCATTTTGGATAGGTGTCTTCTCATATTTCATGATGTCAGGGAAATTTTCTGTCTGCGACTCTTCAGTAATTCTCTCTATATTTTCTGTTACATCCTCCCTCCCACCTGCACTCTGGTACTCCAGTCGTTTGTAGATTATTCCTCTTCATAGTCTCACATAATTCCTGTGTCTCCTGATTTTTTTAAAAAATTCATTTATCTGACTTTTACTCAGCTGTGTTCATGTCATGTGCTTTATCTTCAGTCTCACTAATTTGGCCTTCCATTGCCTCAGTTCTGCTCCTTTGACTTTCTTTTGAGTTGTTTAATTTCTGTAATTTTATTATTAATTTTCTGAATTTCTAATTCTTGATGCTCAATGCTTTCTTGCAGCTTATTTGATTTGTCATTATGCTTTGCTGCATTTTGCCTCATTTCCCTCCTCATCTCTTGAAGAGTTACAAATATTAATCTTTTGTATTCCACTTCTGATAACTTTAGGAAGCTCTTTTCTTCTGGAAAATTTGATTCGTTGTTTTGGGAGTTTTTGAAGAGATCCTGGTCTGCCCCTGTAAGTGCTTTGATAGGGACTGCTGTTTCTGAGTTATCAGTAAACTATATTTATCTATTTTATATTTGTCTACTGTCTTCTAGCTCCTTGTTTTGAACTGTACGGTTTACTTACTATGGATTCAGCCCACTTGTTGAGGTAGTCAGTCACCAGGTGTGTGGTGCAAGGTCTCACTTACTGTCCTAGATGGGAGAGGTGATTTGTCTAGGCATAGATGTCTGAAAAAAGCCGCTGAGAAAGGCAGGGGGCTCTAACATTTGTTGTTGAGTGTCTGTAAGGATGGCATATCCCCTTATGTTTGAATCTAGGTTAAGGAACAGTTTCTTCCCTGATTTTCAGGCTTATGGAATCAGCAATTTTTTTTTTTCCTTTTCTTCCCTGAATTTGAAAAATTGTTACCCCTTTGAACCTTTGAGAATGGCTCACGCTGGGCTTGAGGAATCCTATTCTGACTCAGTTAATGACATCAGACTTTACAGCCTGCCTCAGTGCAGAGAATAGAAGGGGAGAGTGCTGGGAAAAACAAGATAGGCCCATACTGCAAAAAGATTCAGATCCATGCACAGCAGGTGACCTTCAAAGATTTAGCTTTTGATTATCTGGTGCTATATGTCCCTCTTTCTAGAGGTGCAAGTGGATTGTACAGACAGTTACTCCTACTGAGGAAGGTACTCACCAACTTGTTCCAATATGCAGTGGCTGTGGCCATTTCCTGGTAGGTCAGGTCTGTGGAATCCTGTGTGCTTGTGGTGTGACTCTCCCTTCCCAGTTGCTTAGTCCAGTTTCTCAGCTTTCCCTTTGATGTCCAGGGCTCTTGGCCGTCATATGCCCTAGATTCATTTGTTCTTTTGGGTCTTTGTTGTTAGAGGGTTCATGGGAAAGGTCTGTCTACTCTGTCATCTTGATCCCACCCTAAAGTGTAAACTCTTTGGGGTGGTATACATGGCTCTTTGTGATCTGACTCCACCTCAATTTTTGTCTCAAGACTAAGTTTTGCCTGTGTTCTGTTGTTTACTCCAGCCAGATGAGATGATTTTATGGAGCTTAAGCATGAACACTGTTTTTTTGTTTGTTTGTTTTGGTTTTAGAGTGTAACCTAAGCTTTTTATATCTGAATCTTTGCATATGTTTCTTCTTCTGCCTAAGATACATTTGCTTTCTTTTCTTTCCATTAAAGACTTAATTCAAAGTCCATCTTTGGTACAACTTCTGAAGAGCCATTCTTAAGATTTTCTGTTGTATTCTCATAGCACTCCAATGACTTCCTCGAAAGAGTGACTCAGAAATTCAGGCTCCTTCTATCCGACTCGACGGCACTTGGCTTTGGCTCTATCTTGTGGCTCTGCCATCTTTTGGATGCAGAGGATTCCATTAGGTCCTCTTAATCTAATCACAAGTTGAGGGAAACAAATGGGGGGTAACATGTGGAGGATTTTATGAGAAACATTGCTACTGCTGATGGTGTGGTGACCAGAAGTCAGTCACAAGGTGCTGCTAACTGCAGTGGAGGCAACAGAGTGCTCTAGCTGTGGCTAAGGGGAAAAAGGAGATGGTTTGGCAAACAGCTCGTCACTGTCTCCCATATTCGCCCATGGTAGGTGGTTAGCAAATGTGTTTGTAAAGTGAATTATTTAACTTAATCATTTTAATAGAGGCACTGGCCGAAGTAATGCTATATCAGTGTTACTGCCTTTCATATTCTTTATTGGCTTCCAACACTGTGATTCAAGAATGATAAACATTGTAACATTAGGTTTGGCCAGAAAACTGGTTATACTGCTTAACCAAATATTTTCATTATTAACATTATATGGAATCTATGATCCAAAGTATACTAAAAGTGTAATGAACATAATTAACATATATTTCCCAAAATGGTTCACAAGTCATTGAAAATTCCTTTGTGATGTTGCCATGCTTCAAGGCCATTAATTTTAGAATCTATCCATTTAAAAAAATTCACTTGAGACCTGTGATACGGCAGATCCTGTGCAAAACACGATCTTACTGTGTGTAGTAGAAAGAGTTTGGGGGATTTAAGGTCTGACTCTGCATTGCTTGCTAGCTAGGTGTGATTAAAAATATGCTTTAACCTAAATGTCATCACTTTTGAAATAACAAGCTTTAAATGGGTGCTCTTTTAGATCTCTTGTATTTTAACATTCATTTCTAGGCTTTGTTTTTTGAAGTTTTGATTTATAAAGGATTCAGACTGTCTTCAGAAAGACAGCCAATGGAAACTTTTGTATTTTCTTAGTGAGTGATGTTAGTCAAAATCATGTTTAGGATTTTAAATGTGATAATAATCCTTAAAGGTAAAAGGAAAGTACTTGTTATCATCAAGTTGATTTAGAATCATAAAAGACAGGCTAGAACTGCCCCCACAGGGTTCCTGCATCTGTAATCTTTACAGAAGTGCATTGCCACGTCTTTCTCCCACAGGGTGGCTGTTGGGTTCAAACCAAAGACTTTTTCACTTAGCAGCTGGACATTTAACCACTGTGCTGCCAGGGTTCCTAAGGGGAAAATTGCTCACTGAAATTGTGTAAGATCTTCTTTACGGCTATATTTATAATCATACTGAAGCACTGTTTTCCAAAAGGCTATTCCTTCTCTAATGCTCATGTGTTATCACATACCTGTCATGCTGCTAGTTGACCACTAAACATAGCCAGTGTCTTTTCTTATTTTAATAGCATAGTCTCTCAAGATCCTATCACTGTCTCAGAAAGGACCATTTTCTTATTGGTGATGCTTTGGAATGTTATGCAAAGGGCTTGTTCAAAGATCGCGGAAGATTGACATCCAAAGTGACATGCATCACTCCCCATGGTGCAGATTCCTCTCCCCATGGTGCAGATTCCTCTGCTGAAGCCAAAGATCAGAGGCTTTTATAGCATCCTACTCAACATCAGGAAACTTTGATGGCACTATGGAGAAGTGCTGCAGCTGTGAACCAAGAGGTCAGCGGTTCAGATCCACCAAGGGCTCCTTGGAAACTCTATGGGGCAGTTCTAGTCTGACCTAAAGGATCACCATGAGTCAGAATGGACTCAACAGCACCTAACAATAACAACTCAGTATTAGTAAATGTAGCCTGCTGTAATTGTGTTGTCTGCTCCAGATGACACTCATAGAAGACTAAAAGAAGATTCTAAATCTCAGGAGGTTCCTGTAATTATTTTCAGTAAGGGCGATATTGCGTATTCAGTCAGCACAACTTTTCTGTGATGGTCATGGAAACATGAGGGGACTTAGAGTTAACAATTGTGGTCTAGAATCTAATCTGCCACGCATTTGATGCACAGTGTTGGTAAGATCCCTTCAGCCTGTTCTTTCCGTCTGGTTATTCATAGAATTGGAATAATATAGTCATTTATTTGTTTGTTCTTCGTTTTCTATATGGATTGGAAAATAGTAGTAAGAAAAAAGTTAAATACATTGTCCATTCACATGGAGCTTATATTCAAGTAGTGAAAGATAAAAAAGAAAAGAAACAAACAAAAAAACACATTTTATCGATGGCAGAATGCACTAGAAAGCATATTAAAGCAGGGTAGGGGGATAAACCAATACCTGTCTATTAGATTATTATACTGTGGTGGCTTACATGTTACAGTGACATGGGAAGCTGTGTCACTGGCATTTCAAATACCAGGAGAGTCACTCGTGGTGCAAGCTTCTAGAATAAGACAGAGGAAAAGCCTGAGTATGAGTTTCTCAACTAGAAAGAAAGACCTGGTGATCTATTTCTGAAAATTAGCCAGTGAAAAACTCATGGCTCCCGACAGAATATAGTGCTGCAAGATGAGCCCTCTAGGTTGAAAGGCACTCAGAACACCCAGCAACTACAACAGTGGACTCGAGTAATAGTGACCGTGGTGAAGATGGTGCGGGACTGGCAAGGTTTTGTTCTGTTGTACATGGAGCTGGTGTGAGTCAGAACTGACTTTACAGCAACTAACAACAGGATAGATAAGGCTGGAGGCAGGAGATGGGCTAGTATTTTATTTGGGAGCCAGGAGGTGGCCTAGTATTTTATTTGGGTGGTAAAAGAAGTGCTTTGATAAGGTAGCATTTGGACAAAAACTTGAAAGAAGTAAGGGGGAAAGCCCTGTTGATGTCCAGAGAAAGGGTGTTTCAGAAAGAAGGAAGGGCAAGTATAAAACCTGGATTAGAAGCAGAAGCTCTTTTCTACCTGCATTATAGGGTGCCATGAGAATCAAGCGAAACAATATATGCAATGTGCGTATAGTTAAGTGTTACAGTCATTTTAACTGCATTGTAGTTACTATTTTTATAGCTCACTATTGCAAAGTGAACTATTTTGTGTCTCATTTAAAGAAATTCTCTGACAGAGAATTTAAGGGCGTGTAGCAACTGCCATAATCTTGAGGTTCACTGGTTAAAATATGCATCATGTCTACCTCCAAAGAATCTGTAAACATCTGGCAGAACTCCATTTAAAGAAAGAGGAATGTAAGAGAAAATAATAAAAAGCAAATGTTAGGTTGATGGTAAGTTCTGAATTTGACAATTCAGTGATTCAGTGAGATGGATTTCTCTATATAGGAATACTTCTTTATACTGCAGTTTTCTCCTTTCCCTCTGTCTTCTTGTGTTCTTCCCTTCTCCTGCCTCCCCCAACTTTTACAAACAAATTTTGAGGAGGCTTGCAAGAATAACAAAAACAATAAATAATGCCAAGAAGAACCTAAATAACAATGTCAATAATAGCATAAATAATAAATGATGTCAACAAGAACTTAAAATATTCAGAGAAACTAGCTAAGAACATATTAAATTCAAATAATGGTTATAAAGAACTTAAAATTCCACACAAATATAGCTAAGAACATATTAAATTTAAACATTATCAGATAGTTTCATGACAAGTTTAACAGCTAAATTTCACAATTTTCTCAAATAAACATGGGTGGAGAAAAGATGGCTCCTTGTTTCTGTTTTTCTAGTATCAGGTATCATAGTCATCTAGTGCCGCTGTAACCTAAATAGAGCAAGTAGATAGCTTTTAACAAAGAGAAGTTTATTCTCTTTCAGTCCAGTAGGTTACAAGTCCAAATCCAGGGCATGAGCTGCAGGGGAATTCACTCTCTATTGGCTCTGGAGGAAGCTCATTGTCATCAGTCCTTCCAAGGACCAGAAGTTCCTGAGTTACAGGGATCCTGGGTCCAGTGGATGTACTCTGCTCCTGGCACTGCTTCTTTCCTGATGCCACAAGGTCCCCCGACTCTCCGCTTGCTCCCCTTTATATCCCAAAGGACTACCTCAAGGCACAATAAGATTATATAGATGCAGTCCTGCCTCACTAACATGACATCACCCATCCTTCCTCATTAACATCATAGAGGCAGAATTTAGGAAAATCACACAATATCATGGCATCATGGCCTAGTCAAAGTGCTATACAAATTTTTTGGGGGGGACACAATTCAACCCATGACATTGGGACAAGTTTGGGTTGAGTATGGAAATGCTCTTGTCACCTATTTGTATTTCCTTCTATACATGGAAACCAATCAGGTTGCTGTTGAGTCATTCCTGACTCATGGCATCTCCTTGTGTATTAGAGTAAAATACGCCCTACAGAGTTGTCAAGGGCTGATTTTCTCCAGAAGAAGATTTTCTTGCTCAGCATCTCTGGGAAGACTCACACCTTCAACCTTTCAGTTAGCCGTCAAGCACACTATCCATTTGCACTATCTATTCTGAATATGCATGCAACAAATAATCAAAACACTTTGTGAAGCAGCAAGACAGGATTTGTGTGGTTTATATATTGTATGTTTGTGTGTGTATATATGTATAACCTACTTTTAGAAACAGAAAAGCAAAACTTGAAGAATGTTTATAAGGTATACAATAAGAGAGAAATTCCATAGAGAGGATATTTAGCCTCAGCTGGAATCCTTATTTGGGGGTAAGTTACATAATATTTAGTCACCCATGTTTGTGTGCATAACATTATGTATTCAAAATATTTTTGAAAATTATATATTCCAGAACACCAATACTAACCCAAACCATGATCTGAAAATCAGAATCTCTTCTGTACTTGTTTGTAGACGATAAGTTCTATACTCTTTCATTTAGTCATTTATGTAGTCATCTTAAATTTAAAACTTTCTATGCTTTTTTGAGCCTCTGTTGTAGAACTTTGGGGTCATGGCTTTAGAATGCCTGGGAAAAGAAACAGGACCAGGGTTGCAGAATGTTGGGGATTTTGATTGCTTTAGTTGGCAAAGAGAAAGGGATTTTTCTCAGGTCTCCCAGGTCTCTTAAGTCTACGCCCAGTGCTGTCCTATCCCCTACCAAAACCTTTCCCAGGAGATTCATGAGGGTTAAAATTTAGTGTGCTTAGAGCCACCTGCGGTGTTTGCTATAAAAGTTGAAAACCTGAGTCAGCATGTCTCAGGTTCTGGCCAGAATCTGTATTTTAAACAAGGACCCACGGGATTCTTGTACAGGTGGTTTGTGGTCCACACTGTCAGAAATGCTGTCAGACAAACTGGCTCAAAGGCAAAGAAGGCTTTAAGAAGCTGGGATGTTGTAATGAAAGACAAACGGGTGGCAGGTGGTGAGCAAGAGGCCTACAATACTGTGAAATTTTCTAGGGCAGGAAGAAAAGGTTTCAATAAAGAATTTTTATAAAATATTAATAAAGAATTATGAGTTGACTTGGTTAGAAGATGTTGTGGTGGATATCAGAACTAAGGACATTAATTGATCACCAATAAAATAGCCCTTCAAAGTAAGAGGAGGATTTTCCTAGGCAGATACAGGGACCAGTGGAATGATAATTCCTGAAGAGATTGTTTAGTTACTGTATCTGTACAACAAAATACATTCAGCCTCAATACTGTGGGTCTCACATATGTGGATTCAGATTTCAGTTTTTCAGAAAAAAATTCAGAAAGTTCCCCAAACAAAGAAGCAATTATGAAAATGTTGCAAATGTTCTGAATGCCAACTCTGCTCTGAGGCTGGGCTCCCGCCCCCTTCGTGCTCAGGTGTCCCTCTGTGGGCAGGATGTATGCCAGAGTCCCCATACTCTTTGCCATTTCCAGGCACAAGAAAGGGGTGTCCAGAAAAAATGAAGCCCTTTTCTCTCTCTAATCCCCTGGGGAAATCAGGATCTGCCACAGTGGGGGCACATGCTCAGTGGGCATCTCACAGTCCCTACAACCATGCAAATCTTATGCCATCTTATGTAAGGGATTTGGGCATCTTTGAGTTTTGACATCAGTAGGGCTCATGGACACTGAGAGACAACTGTGCCCTAAAACTTAGTTGCATAAACAGCAACCATTTTATTTTTATGCTCATAAGTTTTATGGGTTAGAAATTTGGACAGAGGCCACACAGTTTCTGCTCCAACTTACCAGAAAAAACTCAAAAGCTAAGGATAGATAAGTGGATGCAATCTGGAATTCTCCATAGCACTGAATTAAGACTAGGACTGCCAGCTGGAGTGCCTTCACAGTGCTTCCTCACAGTATGGTGGCCCCAGGGTGATCAGACTTTTGTGGCAGCTCAGAGTTCTAAGCATGATTGATCCAGTAAACATAGTGGCATCATCACAGGACCTGTGACCCAGCCTCACCAAGCACACATCGTCACTTCTGTCATGCTGGATTGACTTAAGTAGAGTCTCGACTCCACCCAGATTCGATGACAGGACAATTAAACTGCATCTTCTAATACGGTACAGGCAAAAAAACCACACTGTAGAAGAGCAAGTGGTATTAATAATAAATATTATACCATTTCTGGAGAATAAAATCTATTTCAGAGATTATGGACTGGAAGATAGGAAACAAAATAGATCAGTCATGGGCCTACTCAGTGTAATGCCATAGAGCAATGAAAATTATTGAAGTACAAGTGTGTGCATTAACATAATGAAGCTTACAAATCTTTAGCTTGACTTGTTTCTTGAAGGCTCCAGTACTGTATTCCCAGTGGGTTGTTAAACATTCCTACCAGGTGCTCCTTGGAAACTCACTCCATCAAGTGAAACCTAACATGAATAAAAACCAACCAAGTGATGTTTTCATTCTCTTCCTTAGCCAGGCCTCTTCCCTCTTCCCTCTTCACAATTCCCGTGTAACACATACAGCTCTGTAAGTTGCTGTGAGGCCTCTGCATCTGTCCTTGTGGTTTTATCCCTATCAGAAAATAGATTCAGGGTTGGGGAGCCCTGTTTTAGAAGAAAAAAATTACTAACACAAAATTAGAAATCAAAGTGAATTTTTGTTTAGTTTTGGAAAAAAGAATCGTGGCTGACAAATACTGCAACCATTACAAAATATGGAAAAGTAACAATCACGTAAAATTTTTGTTAATTCACTGATTGATATATTTCAGTATAAAATTCCCCCTTTCTAAGACTGCATGCTTGTTTATATGTCTTTCTAAGCCAAGCCAAGCCAAGTGCCGTCTAGTCGGATCCAACCCTTAGCTTAGAAAGACATCATAAGATGTCTTTCTAAGCTAAGGATTACATACTATGTTCTACGGTAATAGGAATGTGTAGGCAATTCAGTCTTTCCTCCAACTTGGTAGGTTGAAATTGAAAAAAAAATTTAAATTAGTTTCTTTCAGTATCACAGCTCATTGCTGATAGTGTCATGTAAATTTTTATAATTTTTTTCATATTTGTGAAAAATAACAATCTTCTTTCATAAATGAACTGCTTTAGGCTTACTATCGGATGTGGCTAGAAGTTTGTATTTTAAAGCTAGGAATTCTGATAAAATTCTATTTTTTATAACTCCTATCTAAAATTAAAGAAACTTATGATGCGTTTATAATTATAATGTAGTTATACAATTACAAAGTACGTGTTAAAACCCCTGTGGCACAGTGGTGGTTAAGAGTTAGACTGACAACCAAAAGCCTGACAGTTAGAATCTACCAGGTGCTTCTTGGAAACCTCATAGAGCAGTTCTACTCTGTCTTGTTGGACAGCTGTAAGTCAAAACAGTGCACAGTGGGTTTGTTTTTCTTTAAATATATATGCTGAATCATCAAATATACTCCTGAAAGTATAGAATATCTATTTTGGCTAGTTATCACTGAGAACCAAACCCTTCACTTCCATTTTCATACATATGATGGCTGGGAGAATTTTCCACAGGCTTGCTTGAGGCTTCATACATTTAAAAAAAAACTTGGTTCTCCTCTCCTGCCTACGTCCTTTGGGGGCTAAGGCCTTAGGGCTTATTATATTGCAGTACAACCTGTGACCAAGCACCTTCGTGCTAAGACTTCAGGTGAGTTAGCTGTGGGAAGAGGAGTATTTCTGAAACCACTGCTGCATCAGAAAGGCCTGTAATAACCTAACTAGACAAGGAGGTGGCTGAAAACTACATAAACATTCCCCACTAAATTCAAAGTAAGTCTCTCTTCTACTCAAATTTCCCCTAATCTGATTCCGGAAATGCCCACACCACTTCGGAGATAGCCAACAGGAAGCAGATGATATAGAAAGAAAGGAATGAAAAGAGACAGAGGCCTTAATATCTTGTTTTTGCAAATTTGACAAAACTGCATGATTATGGGAGGGTTTTTCTAGAATTCTTTCTAGGATCTTGAAAGGGAACCATGCAAATGTGAGACCAAAAATTAAGCTGCATTAGCTTCGTGGTAAATTCATCTGGGGCCTCAACCCTGGCTTAAGCCCTTAATACTTTGTGCTCAGTCCATTGTGTTCACATCCTAATTAATTTTTCGAGATCAAGTCTTACCACTCAACTAGGTCGAATAGACACTGTCATGATTTTCACCAAATACTGTTTTCACTGTAACACTTTTCAGCTAAAGCCATTGGACATTGATAGAAACAAAGAACTAATCCCTTAGTCTCATATTCAAGGACTGCACAATCCGGCTGTGATCTGTCTTCAAAAATTTTTAATCTGCAGCATCCTGCACAAAGGAAAATAAGTGACCTGTTAGGCTAAAGTCATTCCCCTAAATGTTAATGTTTTTGAATCCTACAAAATGTGGCAAGATTTGCAAAGCTCAGAGATAACAGCGGTAAGTGGAAGGCTGATCTGTCTGACCCCAGGTCTCCTGCTCCACCTACTGAACTGTGTGTTTCTACCTCAGCACATGACTCTGTGAATATGGAACGGTAATCATCACAATCCCAAACTTTTAATGACGACTTTCCAAGTTACTCCACTGACTCTAGGCTCTGTCCTCCTCTGAACTTCCATACATTTGATTTGTGTATTATTCAGTGTACAGAGCTTACATTGCTTGGTATTTTAAACTTACTTCATCCTGATGCGCAACTGTCATTTGGTTGTAAGCCCTTTAGAGGAAGATAAAGTGGCTGAGTGGAGCGTTGTAAGGTGGTCCCTCACAAGCTTTTAGACCCCAGACATTACTCAACAGAGTAGCATACAGGACGTTTTCTTTATAAACGATGTTATGCCAGTTGAGCTATATGTTTCCTGAAATCACAGTCCCCATCCCTCAACCCAGTAATTCACTTCCTCGGGAAATTTGGCTGTGTCTACAGAGGTGACCATGACCTTGCCTTCCTCAGTCAAGTTGTGCTGGCTTCTCCAGCTTTGTGTCGGCTTCTCCAGCCTCGTGTCTGTCTTACCTTTCACCAAAGCTACCACTCACCTACTGGCACTTCAGTGTTTTACCTTTCCCACCCCTCTCTTCCATTATAACCATCAAAGATGGCCTGTAAACCTATTCATGAGTTTCTATAACGGTTGTCTTGTGCAGTATTTGTCCTTTTGTCGTTTCATTCAGCATAATGCCCTCCAGATTGAGCGATGTTGTTTCCTTTGCAACCCCTGGCAAAGCTTCCTACACCATTTAATAGATAATTCTAGAATAAGTCTATTTGTATGGCAGTGAAACCTGGATGCCCAAAGTTAAGGTCAGAGGAGGTGTAATAACCAGCCTATCTTCCTCTTGCTATGTCTATAGCCTATTCCTAGATGGGGTGGAAAGAGGTCATGTCAGTGGGTTTAGTTTTAAATTCCCAGAACTGCACCTGCTGATTGACAAGACTTTAGAGAACACTAAAACAGCATGAGCACCAGCTGGCACTAGCTGACTTAGTGACGTTATTCCTCAAAGCACCACTCTCAGGGGTGACTGACATACCCATGAGCTCCCACAGTGGTGACAGGAGGCCACAAAAGATCTCACTTTCCTGGGGGTTCTGGGCATTTTGACTGGGAAAGAACTTGAAATATTCTGGATATCCCTGACAGTTGTCCAACGTTCTCTAGCAAAATTACAAGTTTACCTATCTGTCATAAGTATTGCTGTTCTTTATCTTAGCGAGTACTAAATGCACCTTCCAAAGTTTCACTTCTTTACAATTTTATGTTGTAAAACACTGGAATACCTACAAAAGTGGAGAGAGAACAATATGACAAGTCTTCAAGTATTCATCAGATATCTTCAGAATGAGTATCTCATAACCAGGCTTGTTTCAGATGTCCCCCATCATCACTGAGTTCAAACTTCAGCAGTTTCTAGATATCATATTACTTCATCGTTTACTTCTTTTTAAAATTTGACAACAAAGTTACAGCAAAAGAAACATAATGAAGGAAAATATAGTGTTAATATTTTCACCGTGCCGATTTTAACAAAAGTTATAACGTGACTTTTATTTTATTTTTTGTCGTTATTATTAGGCATCTTCTAGTCAGTTTCAACTTATAGTGACGCTAGGTACCACAGAATGGAACACTGCGCCGTCCTCACAATTGTTTGCTATATTTGAGAACGTTGTTATAGCCATTTGTCAGATCCTTTCGTTCAGGGTCCTCCTCCTTTTCTCTGACCTTCTTCTTCACCAAGTGTGATGATGTTCTTCTCCAGTGACTGGTCCCTCCTCCCACCAAGTCTGAAGCATGTGAGATGAATTCCTGCTATCCTTGCTTCTACTTATTTAATTATGAAAAAATAGAATGCAGAGTATCTCTTCATTGTAAAAATCTTGCATGTCCATATCCTAAGTAATAGCGAAGGAAAGAAAAATTAATCTCATTCATCTTTCACAAATATTGGGAGCTAGTTGGCAGGAATAAGTAAAATATCCAAAGAGTAAAAATGGTTCCCAGGTGTCTCAGCTGGAAAATATTTTCAACTTTTTTTTATATATATTTGTTTTCTTCCAATACAATTTATTATCAACAAGTTTATAGAATGTGACTTTAGTTGGCCATTGAGTTATCAAGATTTCCCCAAGTGGGTAGTTTTCCAGACCTTTGGATCAGGTTAGAAGAGTAGACTCAGATGAAATGGGAATGAATGCGTTGGTGGCAAAAGGCACATCTCGTCAACTCCCTCTTGCCATCTGTCTTCTCCTGCTACCAAAGAGGCTGAAGGCTCATTTTGACACTCATAGCGAACTCAGAACTCAGCGTAGGCGAGGAAAGGAAAACATCAACAATTTAAAAGATGTTTAAAAAGCCTGTACTGAAGCTAAGAAACCCTGATGGAACGGTGATTAAGCATGTGACTGCTAATCGAAAGGCTGGTCAAATTAGACCCCAACAACCTTTCCACAGGAGAAAGATGTGGCACTCTGCTCCCACCAGATTACACTGGAAATCCTATGAGGCAGTTCTATTCTGTCCTCTAGGTCACTAGGAGTCACAATTGACTCGACAGCAACAGTATTCTGTGTTTTGAATTTTTTTAAATAAGGAAACACAATCAATTTTTTTGTCTTTCCTTTTGATGAAGCCTCTCATTGTCTCTGAGATGGTATTCATGTCTCCTCCTGGCTGCTATGAGACAGATGTGAAATTTTTTATTTCCATACATTGTATAAATTTCAGCTGTCATCTCTACTGAATAAGTCAGCCTACAAAAGAGCTCAGTTCAGGACTTTTATTATTTTTTTGTTAGTGGGGGGAAAAAAACACAAAGAGTAGAAGAAGACTGATGTAAGGAGAATTTTGCATTACTAAATCCCACTAAGGAGAGAGTCTCCACAAAGGGCTAAATGATGGGGAAGCAGAGTGGCTAGGCTGGTGGAGAGTCCCTGAGTGGTGCAAACAATAATGTGTTTGGCTGCTAGCCAAAAGGTTGGATGTTCAAGTCCATCCACAGTCACCTCAAAAGAAATGCCTGGTGATTTACTTCTGTGAAACCAAGTATTGAAAACCCTCTGGGGTACAGTTCTGTTCTGACACATGTGAGATCACCATAAGTGGGGGCATTGGTTTACTGGAAACTGAGTTTTTTAGACATGAGGAAGGTATAGAGGGCTTTCCTAATCTGAGAAATGCATGGAAGTGAATGGTTTTTGGGGTTGTAAACCCCAAACCAAACCCAGTGTGATTAAGCTGATTCTGACTCACAGTGACACTATGGGCTGGAGTTGAACTGCCCCGTAGAGTTTCCAAGCAGCGCCTGGAAGATGTGAACTGCCCAGGTTTTGGTTAGCAGAGGTAGCACTTAACCATTATGGCACCAGAGTTTCCTTCTGTGGTTGTGAGAGTATAAAATAACCCTTGCTTTGTTCTCCCTTCTTATGCTCCTGAGAAGGTGGGCACAGCCTCGGAAGACTTCCACCTGTACCTTGGCTGTGGAAACCCTGGTGGCATAGTGTTTAAGTGCTAAATGCTGCCAACCAAAAGGCTGAAGGTTTGAGCCCACCAGGGGCTCATTGGAAACTTTATAGGGGCAGCTCTTCTCCTTATAGGGTTGCTGTGTTGGAATTGACTCACTGGCAATGGATTAGGTTTTTAGTTTGGTTTACCTTAGCTGTGGAATCATGTGGTTTGGACAAGGAATAACCTAGCAGCAATAGCTGATATGGATGGAAGACCATAGAAAATAAACAGATTCCATATAACAAACCCAAACCTGTTGCCATTGAGTCAACAGGTTAGACTTTCAAGATCTACATTAGACACCAGGGGGCAGAGGATGGATAGTGAAGCTGAAATAATAACCAAAATTGATTTTACATAAGCCTGTTGGTCAGATTAAGTCTAATTGAGAGAAATAACAAATGCTGTATTTCTCACATCTGATATGTGGAATAGATTGATGACAGCTGTATTTTATACCTTTCCTAGCATACTTTCTTGGAAGTTTAAAAAGAATCTTCAGAAATATTAAGGGGCATTTCTCACAAGATTGTGTACATTAATAGATTTTGAAATTATTATTATTATTTTGCTGTATTTAAAAATTTTGTATACATAGGAAGTCTAGAATATTCTATTCTAGAGGAAATTTGCTTGCTGTGTGGACAGTGGAAATGCTGGTGGCATAGTGGTTAAGTGCTATGGCTACTAATCAAAAAGTCAGCAGTTCAAATCTACCTGGTGCAGCTTGGAAACTCTATGGGGCAGTTCTCCTCTGTCTGCAGGGTCATTATGGGTCAGAATTGACTTGATGGCAAGGTTTGTGTTTCTTACGTGAAATCTATTTACTATTTACTTTCTGTGGGTAAATGCTTGTTTTTAAAATTGCGCTTTGGATGCAGACTTACAGAATATATTGGTTTTTCATTAAACAATTAATACACATATTATGTGTCAGTATTCTCCCCTTCTTGACCTTGGGATCCCCATTTCCATTTGTCAAGCTTTACTGTCTCCTCCTGCTTCTCATCCTTGCCCTTGCTGTGTCCATTTATTCCTATATGCATGACTGAGCCATGTGTATCATTGTTTGTTTTATGGGAATGTCTGCTCTTTGTCTGAAGAGTGAGCCTCAGGAGTAACTTCAACAGAGTCAAGAGAATGTCTAGAGGCCATGCTCTTGAGTTTCTCCAGTCTCTCTCAGGCCAGTAAGCTAGTCTTTTCTGTGTGAGCTTTAACTGTATTCTACATTTTTCTTCACCTCTGTCCAGGACCCTCTATTGTAATCCCAGTTAGAATAGTCTGAGGTTGTAGCCTGGTATCATCTTGTGACTCTGTACTCAGTCTTGTGGAGGCTGTGGTAGTTGTGGTCCACTAGTTCTTTGCACTAATATTTCTCTGTGTCTTTGGTTTTCTTCAACCTTCATTGCTCCAGAGGAGGTGGCGCCAGTGGAATACCTTAGATGGCTGCTTACAAGCTTTTAAGATCCCAGATGCTACTCATCAAAGTAGAATGTAGAATATATAAATGAATCACTTCTGAAACAGTGTTGCTAAGGGTCACAGAACATGTTGGGATTCCACAGACCGAACCCACTGCAGAAAAGGAGTACAGCTCAAACAGTGACTAAAAATAATACAGGAGTGTGCATATACTCGTATATGGTATAGGAGTGGGAAGGGGGCTCAACAACTGTGAGTCATTAAAGTAACAGACACCTTGGTAATGCAAGCATACCAACTTCTGTTAACATGAAACTAACTAGAAACTAATGTCTTAACATGAAACTAACAAGAATGCATATTAGTTGACCAAGGAGATGATCTTAAAGAACAAAAGTTACTGTCTCACTCCTCTATTTGCCTGTATACTGCTATTCTAATCCTGCTTAAAAATCTTTAAAGATTTAGAATCAGCATGCCTCAGATTTATAGGCCTTTAAAAATTGCTAGTTAAATTTCCTATGTTCTGTCAAAACAAAAGAAAAAGACAGGAAAAATACAAAGACAAGAAATTCATATAACTAAACTATAAAACCAGTTGCTGTAGAAGCGATTACAACTCTCAAGTATGTGTCCTGTGTGTGTTCTAGTGGAACTGTGTTCCATAGAGTTTTAAATGGTTGATTGTTTTTAGAAGTAGATGGCAAGGTCTTTCTTCCAAGTTACTTCTGGATGGATTTGAACTTCTGCCCTTTCAGTTACCAAGCAAGTGTGTTAACAACTTGTATCACCCTTGGAATCCTTTACTAAACTGTAATTTCCTAGAAATCGAGAACAGATCATTGTATCCTTGAGATCTTCAAGTACAGAGCCTTGCACATAATTAGCACTTACTGTTGGTGTAACGCATTGCAACTCTGAAGCAAGAACAATACATAAGTAATGTGATCTAAATTTTGTATATGATTTGTAGACTAAGCTTTACTACTTAAAAATTATATGCTGTTCAAACTGAAAACCGACTACCGTCAAGTTGGGTCCAACTCATAAAGACCCTAGAGGTCAGAGTAGAACTGCCCCACAGAGTTTTCAAGGAGTGCCTGGTGCATTTGAACCCCTGACCTTTTGATTAGTAGACTTATCACTTAACCCTCTATGCCACCAGGGTTCCCTATGTGCTATACACAAGAAAAAATACATGAGCAGGTTTTAGTTTATAACCGTGCTAATAATAAACAAACAAAAAACAAAGATGTTGCTGTTAAGTGCATTTTGACTCATAGCAATCTTACAAGACAGAGTAGAAATGCTCCATGCATAGGAGTCGCTGGTGCATTTCAACTGCCAACTTCTTGGTTAGCAACTGAAATGTTAACCACTGTGCCACCAGAACTAGTATTTCCAAATATTTAGATAGTTCCAACTGTCTATGGAAATTAATATTGTGAAAAATAGGCAAATTGATCAGTCAGTTTTTGCCTGCTTTTTGCAGAAATATTTTATATGAAAAGCTTTCTCCTTGTTTAACAACAAGAAATAGCAGATGTGGAAATGGTGGCTAAGTTTCCTAAATATATTGACCATTGCAGTAGGGTCATTTGATGTTCAATTTATCACATATTAGCAGTTAAAACAGAAAGAAAACCTTTATGTCTACATCTCAGATAAACGTGTGATTCTAACAGAAGTCGGTGAACTGAACTATTCAGTTCTATGTCGAGGGAACGTCTGTTATCACCAAGTGCATGGAAGTTTCCCTTTGTTAATCTATCAAATCACTCTACCTCTCTGACACACACCACAAATTACCCATTGTAAATTAAGGTAGAGTCAGAACACAGGGGAAGGAGTGAAGAAACTGCGTGACTGAGAAAAGCTGTGGTGATGTGCCACTGGTGCCGTATAAGTCCAGCATGTCTGTATTGTCTGAATTATAGTTATGTTGTCTGTGGGCAAGTACAACCTAATCATAACAACAACAATAACACCAGAAAGCATTTATATACTACAGGCAAGACATATAATCTTGTGCTAGGTGGTTTAATTCATTATGTTTAATCCCATCAAAAATTCCAGGGAAAAGTAAGATCTAGCTTGGTTTCAGCTCATAAGGAAATATCTAGCAATGAACAATGGGAATTTTTTAAATCAAATGACATAGGACATGCTAGAACTGTCCACACAGCAAATGTCATGAGTCATTTTAAGCTGTGTGTAAGATAGCTTTCGGAAGGGTAACCCTGGAACTGGACCTTAAATGATGATTCTGTTTTCCAGGAAAAGAAGAGCGTGCAGGGTACTCAATGTAGAAGGAACTGACTTTGAAAAGCTGGTAGGCTTGATACAGCACAACACATTCTAGAAGAAACTCAAAAGAGTCTCAGAGTTCATCAGGGCCCCTGGACCTTTCTCTTTATCTCTGAAAAAACAAAAAATGGGAAAATATATTTGGCAACTCTGTGTCAGACCTACGCCTGATCTCCATAATGTATAAGGTTCTACAAAGTATCAATAAGAAAAAAACAAATCATCCAATTAAGCAATGGGCAAAGGAGATGGACAGACACTCCTCTAAAGAGGAGATCCAGGCAGCCAAAAAACACATGTGGACATGTTCATGATTATTAATTATTAAAGAAATTCAAATCAAAATGACAATGAGATAACATCTCACCCCAACAAGATTGGCCATGATCCAAAAAATGCAAAACAATAAATGTTGGAGAGGCTATGAAGAGACTGGAACTCTCCTTCACTGTTGGTGGGATTGCAGAATGGTGCAACCTCTTTGGAAAGCAATTTGGCATTACCTTGAAAGAATGGATATAGATATACCATTTGGCCCAGTAATTCCTCTGCTCGGAATATATCCTACAGAATCAAGGCCATTCACACCAACTGATACATACACACGAATGTTCACTGT
Organism: Heterohyrax brucei; assembly: GCA_028571685.1. Lineage (NCBI taxonomy): Eukaryota > Metazoa > Chordata > Mammalia > Hyracoidea > Procaviidae > Heterohyrax > Heterohyrax brucei. Next base: position 8,256,925 of record CM053143.1, read on the forward strand.
AGCACAGTCCACAATAGCAAAAAGATGGAATCAACTCAGATGCCCAACAACAGAAGAATGGATGGGTAAACTTTGGTATATATTCTCCATGGAGTACTGTACACTGATAAAGAACAACGATGATAGCAGGAAACATCTCTCAATTTGATCTCAACTGGAAGACATTATGTTGAGCGAAACTAGTCAGCGACAGAAGGACAATTATTATATGAGACCCCTAAGATAAAAACTTGAAAGCATACTCACACATAATAGAAAAGACTCTTTGATGGCTACAAGGGTGGGGAGGGTGGGAGGGCGGGAGGGCAAGGGGTGAAGGTTTAGATTAGATAGTTGTTAGAAACTTGGTTGGGTGAAATTGGTGACAATACACATTAGTAAGAAGATCAGTATTAATGGGACTTCCACACAACTTGTGTGCTCCTCCTCTGTTAACCCAGTATTGTAAGCACAGAGTATGTACACTTTCACTTTTTTATTTAATTAAAAAAACAAAAACCCATAAACACTTCCCAAACAAAGTGCTTGTTTCTACTGAACACTTACTCTCAGCTATTTGACTTGGTATTATTAGATGCCCCACATGATAGTCTGGTTTATAGAACTATTTTTTGGGCTTAACTTTTATGTTCTGTCCTGGAAAACTCTGCTTCAGGTTTTTATAAACGGGGTAAGTTTACTTAAAAGTCTAATGCATCTTACACCTTCAAAATCAATATTTATACTTACAAAGAAACTGGATTAGAGGTACTTACTACATTTACATAAATTTCTTTTCATTCTGTAATTTGCACAGTCTCTAAAGGACTGTAAACCTTGTTCCCAAGTCAGCTTTTTCATTTCTAAAATTAAAATTTGACTTCAAAGGAAGAAAGATAACCTTTGTAATGGTCATATCTATGAATTCCTGGGTTTCTTTGCTAAATCCATCATATAGTAGTATCTAACTTCAAACTGTAATTTAATAATACTAGAAGTGTGCCCTAAATAATGAAGTAAAATTAAGAGAGAATGTGATCTATGACTCATCATAAACCAAAAAAACCCCAAAACTCATTGCTGTTACTGGGTTGATTCTGACTCATAGCAACCCCGTGTGACAGAGAAAAACTGCCATATAAAGTTTCCAAGGAGTGGCTAGTAGATTCAAACTGCCTACCTTTGGTTAGCAGCCATGCACTTTAACCACTACACTGCCAGGGCTCATCATTGAAACCAGTAATTTTAATATTCTCCATTAGAGAAAAGTCTACCTTCCTCTCAACTTCCAAGCTGAACAACACAAACCTGATCAAGTCTGCATTTTTTGTGTGTCTTTACCATCCCCAAAGGAAGCGTGGATGGGAAAAGATTGAAGTGAGAAGCAGTGGAGAATTTTTGTTCCTTCTCTTGGGCAATGTGAGTGTAACTACTTGTCCTAGACTCTGTGTGTCACTTTCAATATCTGACGGCCTCTTGGAAGAGTAAGGTGTTTAAGGCACATTGTCCTTTAGGAGATACCTGGGTGGCTCGAAAGATTTGAGCTGTATTACTAATCTACAGGTTGACAGTATAAAATTACCCGGAAGTAAGATTACCACAGAAGAAAGGCCTGGCAATCTGCTTCTGTAAAGATTATTGCCAAGAAAACTCTCTGAGAGTAATTTTACTCTGTACCACATAGGGTCCAGGTTGTTGTGAATAGATGTTGGCTTGATGACAAGTGGGTTGGTTTTTTTGTTTTGGTCTGTTAAGAGAGTTTTAGTTCAGGTTCGGTCAATTGCAAGGGTGTGATTTTGCCCATAGACGTGGCTGTGTTTTTGAATTCTTCTTCTAAGACCCTCAGTGTCCTTTTAACCTTGGGAAGACTTTGCCTGGAAAGAAGGGTATTCTACGAACTACAGCAGCCTGTATTTTCACAGCTCTGTTTCAGATAGCAGGTTCAAGGTCATTTTCCATCTGTAATATGCATGCTCTGACCTCCAAGCCAAGGGAAAGTACCGTGAAACTCTAGTCTTAATATTTTAAAGCCATGTAATAACATTTTAAATAACAGCTAGGTCAATGAGTATATTCTGTGGTAGCTACTTTGCGTGTTTTTACAATGGAATGTACTTTAGAAATCACTGGATCAATGGAAAGAAAAGATAAGAATCATTTCTGTAAAATCTCTTATTGCGTCTCAGAATTCAAAAGTGATTTTGGCCAACAGTGTAAGGTGAACCAGGCACATATGCCCTGGTTAGCTTAATAAAGTCTTAAACCTGTAACAGGACTGTTAGGTTAAACAAACTTTCACACACATACGATTACTTAGGATTGCTGGAAGGATTGGTGTTCAGTCTGACTGCCTCCGCCATTTATTTGCTGCTTCAGCTGTACAAGCTGAAGAAAGTGTAAAATACGCTATGGGTTCGTGTGTTTGTTTTTGATGGGGAAATTGAGTTATTTCCAAGTCACAGTGTTGTCCAAATGATGTGGCATTAGTAGTTATGAGCTTGCGCCCACTGTAGCAGCCACTGGGTCGGTCTATCTTGTTGAAGGTCAATGGGCTCAAGCATTGCAATGATTGTGGATGCCTTGCGGGACCATGCAGTGTCCGGTTCTGTTGTACATGGAATCTCTATCAGTTGAAATTGACTCAGTGGTGCCTGACATTAACAACAAGAACAAGAAGTTATGAGCTACAAAGTACTTTCTTAGATACATATAGCTGTGTGGGTGGTTCATTTACTGAAGAACTTCCAGAACACTTTGGTAATGGCACCCAGAAAACTGTCCTATTGGCATAACATACTGGGATATATGAAAGAAGGTACTCAGAATAGTAGGACAAGGGGCTCCAGTTTCCCCAAGCCCTTCCCTACAATCCTGAGGGAAAAGAACATCAGCATCTTGGCACATTTATAATGTATTCATAGGTATATAGGTTGATTTATTTAGGGCTACTTTAGCTGCTCTAGAAGAAATGCAACCACAGTGCTCCTTAAAAGACAGGCTAGTGAGACTCTGGCTTGCAGATTTTTAACATTTTTTCAGGGAAGACCAAAACTAGAAAAGGAAATTTAGTTTGTAGAATAGAAGGTTGTTGAAAAGGAAGGTGACTTTCAGTGAAATGGATTGAACACAGTAGCCACAACAGTAGACTCAAACATACCGATCGCCATGAAGATGACACAGGACCTGGCAAAGTTTAGCTCTGTCATATGCAATATAGCTATGAGTTGGAGGCTACCGACAGCTTTAATGATTTGTCTGAGTAGTCTGTTAATTGACCCAAATATTTATCACCTACACTCAGTGATCAAGTTTTAGAGTTTAAGGGACCTAGGTAATTGTTTGGAGTGATAATTCAATTCCCAACCAAGGCAAAAAGCAACAGCATGATACAGTATAGAGAAGGGGAACAACTTTGAAGAAAGAAGTAGGGTAGAACCTTGAGTCTAGGTGTGTAACCTTAGGCAAGTTACTTAACCATTTAAAGTCTCAAGGTCATCATCTACAAAACAGCTGAAGCTTTTTAGGATTAGGGCCAATATGTAAGAAGGACATACTTAGCTAAGCCCAGTGAGTGACGCTTACATAAATGCTAGTTTGTTAAATGAGTTCCATGGCTCATAGAGCTAGCTGTAGAGCCTGAATTAAAAGTCAGCATCCTAACTCCCAGTTCAATAAATTGTGCATACATCATAATACCTCAGATATTTAAAAATAGTTTGACCCCTTACTACTATATACTAGAACCCACCAATGTTTTTCCTAATCAGATAGTGGCTATCAAACATGAGAGGAATGAGAAGTCTTCTAGTAATAATCGTAACAGCAACGAACACTTGTAGATTGCTTAGAGTTTTTAGTCTTTGGGTGGTGGAAACAGTTAATGTAGTTGGCTGCCAACTGAAAGGTTGGAGATTTTAGCTCATCCAGAGGTGCTTTGGAAGAAAGACCTGAAGATCTACTTCTAAGAAATCAATCATTGAGAATCCTATGTAGCACTGGTCTACTCTGACACATATGGTATTGTCATGGGTCTGAGTAGACTGGACGGCATCAGGGTTTTTGTTGTTTTGGACTCTACTCATAAACATGAAGCCTCTGTATAACCTTGAGGAATTGCTGTGCAATCCTTGAGGAATTAATATTTTCACCACTGTCAAGTCTAGATGAGGCAATGTCAAAGAATTAAGCGAAACCAGGGCTTATTGTCTTCAAGAGACAGAGCCAGGACTTAAGCAGTCATTATCTATACCTGATCTTTGTACCTTCTCTATGCTTCAGTTATCCACTGCTGGATTTTACAGTTGAATATAGACAAAGACCCTGGTGATACAAACCCGTCGCCATGTACACTGGATGATGATGGAAATGATTAAAAAGGATACAATCGTGGTGGAGGAGGCGGTCAAGACAGGGGGATGTTGGAAGCAGACGTGGGAGGAAATTGTAGTGCTGGGAGCTAAGAAGTGGAGGAGCTGAAGGCTTCTCCAGATGTTTCCCAGACATACAAAGCGATTTTAATCTGTTAAAAAGAATTCTGTGTTTTGAGGTCTCTGCAAAGTGACAGGGTGCCATGTAATGTCGTATCCTACTTTGCCTTAGGCACCAAGTTTTTCTAATGTTTTGATAAGGTGAAGGGCTATTTAAGCAAGCTTTATTTCGCTCTTAGTTAAAATCTAAAAAGTTGAAGTGCTACATAAAAGAAAAAAAAGAAAGAAAGAAAAATTGAAATGATCTAGTTCAACCAACGTAGGTAACAATCTAAATTAATACATGATACACTTATCTGGAGAATTCATTTACTGTGTTTCAAAGGTAGAGAAACTGTTTATAAAATATGTAAATTGTTAAGATTAATATTAAGAAACGCATACTTAGTTTAGTGAGACCTAAGACAATATATGCTGAATTGTACCAAGATAGGTGCTAAATTAACAATAGAGATTGATTTGGAGAAATCTGCCTTCAAATATTTTGGCAGGAATTGGTACAGACTCCTTCTTGCCTGGTAAGCACTAATTTTGATTCGTCAGGCAAATCACTTGTTGTATCTAAGCTAGTTTTCCTCATTTGTCCCACAAATATTAGCTGAGCTTCTAACATGTTTCCAGTATTACGATAAAAGCTGAGTCTAAACTGATGAAAAAACCCCACAAGGAATCTCTACTTTTACAGAGTTTTACTGTCTTGTGGGGGAGTTCAATGATTAACTATTTTCATATGGAGAAAAATATAGATGTTTGCTTTTGATAAGTGCTATTTTAAGTTCCTAAATGCTTACATTAACAAAAGAAAAAATATTTATGAAAAATAAGAATTAAATGCAGTAATTTTGATTCTTGCAATTTGCCTTTGAAGATTGCAAAGATATTTCTTATGGAAAGACTCAATCTTTTTGAAAGTCAGAGACACAATCATTCCTCTCCAGGTAAATTTATATTCTGAAGACTCACCATAGATTGTCTCCCTACAAATCAACTATATCTAGAATCAGAATTGTTATGATTATTTCCATCTTTGCAAAGAAACCACTTAAAAAATACCAGTATCGTGAGAGGCACACTGTCTCCAGGGATTGAATTTTTCTGCATACCATTTCTAACACTGTTGTTAGTCAATACAGGAACCTCATCTCTGCGTGTTTATTTACTTTGGGAAATGTGAATTAATTAAGAGTAACATTTATGTGTCTAATTAATAATTAAAATTTGTTATCCCTTCCCAGGATATGTTTTCTTTCATTTCAAATATAATGTAACAGTCTTTACTATTTATTATCCTAGGGACCAACTAATGAGATTTGTGGTATTTAATTTACCCTTGATCTCATGTCTTTGTCAGCCTCTCTGTCTTATTCATGCTAAATTTATTCATATCTTGAATCTAATAGTTGTTACAAGTTCTCCACTCATTACTAACCTCAACCTAGCTTTGATGCACCTGTTCCTATTGTAAAATGAATCTCAAAGTAAGAAATAATAATATTCAATTCCCACTCTTTCTGATCGTCAAAATCTTTTTGTCAAGTGGTGAATTCCACTGTGGAGTTTTCACTTTCCTTTAAACTGGTCTTCATGTAATTAGACACACCCAGATGTGCCTGAGAAAGAGTGTCAAACGGAAAAGATCAAAATAAAGGCACTAATGAAGCCAAGAATAGTTTTCTGTTGCTTTCAACTCTTAGAACCTTTTTGAAAATTAAACAACTGATTGACAAGGATTCAAGTGCTTGCCTTTATTGACAATGTGTTGATATAACTGTGCAAAAGTGCCTTACTGTAGGGCCAAATAAAACAAAACGTAGGTCCCAATAGGTGTTACATTAACAAATTCAATTCAGTCTCTCTTAATATTTTTCAGCTATCAAAATCTGTCCCTAAGAAGAGACAGGGCCAAGATGGTAGTCAGACTACTCTTATGGCTCTTCCTCAACAAACACCTGAAAAACAGACGAGTTGACTATCCATGAAAATTTAAGAGCCCTAAACATCAAAGGTAAAGCTAAGGAATAATACTGAGTGGTGAGGGGAAGGACAGATGGTTCGGAAACAGTGAGGAGATGCCAGACCAGAACCAAAGGGAACTGGCATGCTGAAGGCTTCATCAGCTGATGTGCACCAGGAGGCAAGCAGTGGTACTCAGGATGTTTTGGCGTCAGAAGAGATCGAGCAGTGGAGAGTCTGTTCCAGCCTCCAGAACCAGCAAAAGTGGTACTGGCTGGCAAAAGATAAGTATATGAGTGTAACCCACCCCATGGATCGAAACAAAATTTAATTTGGGAAGAACCTCTTTCCTGTTTACCTGCCTCCTCCCCACTCCACCCTGGGTCCCAGGCTGGTGTCAGTGATCGCCATGTCCCCTGTGCAAGAAATAGGACCCATCATGCACTCCAAACCCTTCTTCTGGCCTTGGAGAGGGAACAAATTAAAAAATGGGAAAAAATTAACTGCTAGCTTCTGTAAGCCAGGAACTCAGGGTAGACATAACTCCTTTGCCTAGACACAGGAATGAAGGATCCAGACTTTGAATGTCTTTCACGCCTGTCTAGACCTGCGTGGCCCCATTTCAACAGTGTAGTCCCTCATTAGCACAGTACAATAGAGTGTACACCTGAAGCGTAACTTCAGCTGTATCAACTGTAGGGTGGAGGGACATGCTTGTGACATTTGACACCATATTGCCCATTAAGCTGGCTCCTCACCTACCCACATCAGGGACCTAAGGATGAGTAGCTTCATCCACCACTTAACTACCTGTGACAGGGTTTAAGAATAAGTGGTGCCTCTCAGTCATTAAAGCTAACAGCACTGGGTATCCATAGTTACACTGCAAAACTAACCCATCTACTAACTCTAAGCAAGAGGGGTACACTTTCCTCTTAGATACTTAGAGGCAGCCTTCAGTCCTTTGCCTTGCTCATCTCATGGCACCCTACTTCAGTCACTTATCTGAGCCTATTTTAGTAATCCTGCCCACATGTGACTGCAGGTGAGAGCCTGCACCACACACTTGGTGACTGACTACCTGGGTACCCAAACTAAATCCATACAGAAAAGTAAATGGCTCCTGAGATCACACAGCTAGTAACAGATCTAACCTGGTGACAGGATGTTAGAGCTTCAAAGACTCCAGTAATCAAATTAGTTCACACAAACAGCCTATTTGAGCACATCAAAACAAAACAAAACAAGAAACTAACATAAAAGAAAACATAAAATAATTGTAATAATTTATTGATGGCTCAGAGGCAACAGTCAATATCACATCACAAAGGGGCAAAGCATGATGGCTTCAGCAAACTCCTAAAACAAAGAATTAAGAAATCTTGTGAAGCAAGAGAAATTTCTGGAATTAACAGAGGTAGAATGCAAAGGATTAATATACAGAACTCTTCAAGAGATCAGGCAAAATGCAGAACAAGCCAAGGAACACACCAGAAGAATAGACAAATTTAAGATTATAGAAGAGCGTAAAGACAAATTTAATAGGCTTCAAGAATTCATAGAGACACAACAAATACAAATCCAGAAGATTAACCATAAAATTTCAGAATTATGCAACTGAAGAGAAAATCATCAGAGCAGAACTGAGGCAATAGAAGTCAGAATTAGTAAGATTGAAGATAAAGCTCTTGACACTAACATGTTTGAGGGAAAATCAGAAAATTAAAAAAATAAAAGAAGAAACTCTAAGAATTATGTGGGACTCCATCAAGGGGAATAACCTACTTGTGATTGCAGTACCAAAACAGAGAGAAATTAACAGAAAATGCAGAGCATTGTCAAAGATTTGTAAGCAGAAAACTTCCCTGATACGGTGAAATATGAGACAATATCTATCCAAGAAGCTCATCAAACTCCACTAAGGTAAGTTCTAAAGGAACGTTACCAAGTTATGTTATAACGCAGCTTGCCAAAATCAAAGGTAAGAAGAGAATTTTAAGAGTATCTTGGTCATGTACCAAGGAGAGCTCGTAAGACTGAGCTCTGACTACTCAGCAGAAATCTTGCAGACAAGAAGGCAATGGGATGACACATACAAAACCTTGAGGGAAAAAGTTGCTAGTCAAGAATATATATCTAGTGAAACTGTCTCTCAAATATGGCAAATTAGAGCTTTTCCAGATAAACAGAACTTTAGTGAATTTGGAAAAAAACAAACTAAAATTACAAGAGTACTAAAAGGAGTCTTCTGGTTAGAAAATCAGTAGCATTAGATAAGAACCCAAGTCTAGAACACAGGACAGAACACCAAATACCAATCCATATAGGGAAGTCACAAAAATAAATCAAAGCTAAAACACTGAAAACAGGGAAACAGACATGTCCATATGTAAAAGATCACAACATTAAAACAAAAAGAGGGACTAAAGATTGTAGTCATAGTCTGTCATATGAAGAGGAAGTCAAGGCAATATAAAGAAATGAAAGGTTGTTTTAAACTTAAAAAAATAGGGGTAAATATTAAGGTAACCACAAAGAAACTAACAGCCTTGCATATCAAAATAAAAAACAAGAAAAACACAAAGACTCGGCAAATACAAAATCAACAACAATGAAAAAGATGAAAAGAAAATAAAGAAAAACAAGCTAGCACAGAAAATTAGGTGGAATAGAGAAACCATCAACAATGCGCACAAAAAAGACATCAAAATGACAGCACTAAACTGAAAATTACCAATAACAATTCTGAATATAAATGAGTACAGACACTGGCAGAATGGATTAAAAAACACGATCCGTCTCTATATGTGCTGCCTAAAAGACTTAAAGACACAAGTAAATTAAACTCAAAGGAACCTCTGGCTGGAAGAAGGGGAGTGGGTGGAGAGGAGGGGAAAGGAGACTGTTGGGAGGATGAGACATGCATGGAGCAGAGAAGAATAGTGTGCTGTCACCGGGCAGGGAGAGCAGTGGAAGCTGCATATAGGTGGGCATGTAAATTTATACGGGAATGTACATTTTCACTCAGTCATAAGAAAAAAAGAGCATAATGCTCAAGGCAGACATTCTTAAAAAAAAAAAACAACTCAAAGGATGGAAACTAATAAGCAAACAGATTAAAAAAACTAACAGGAATGGCAGTATTAATTTCTAACAAAATAAACTTTAAAGTAAAATCCACCACAAAGGATAAAGAAGGACATTATATTATGTTTAAAAGGTCAATGCTTCGGGAGGACATAACCACAATAAACGTTAATACACCCCAAGACCAGGCTCCAAAATATGTATAAAGAACTCTAATGGCATCGTGAAGAGAGGTAGACAGTTCCACAATAATAGGAGACTTCAACAAACCATTTTCACTGAAAGACAGAAAATTCAGAAAGAAGCTCAGTAAAGACACGGAATATTTCAGTGCCACAATCAACCACCTTGACCTCATAGACTTATAGAGCATTCTGTACAACAGAAGCCGAGTACAGTTTCTTTCCCAAAGCACATGAAACATTCTCTAGAACAGACCACATATTAGGATATAAAGCAAGTCTTAAAGAATCCAAAGCACTGAAATATGACAAAGCATTTTTTTTTCTGGTCATAAAGCTACAAAGTAGAAATCTGTAACAGAAAAAGCAGGGAAAAACAGACCAACATAAAACTGAACAACACCCTGCTCACAAACTACTGAAGCTATAGAAGAAAGTAAGTATAGAATAAAGAAATTCACAGACCCAAATGATAATGAAAACACATCCTACTAGTACTTTTGGGACACAGCAAAAGCATTGTTCAAAGATCAATTTATAGCAATAAATGCACACATCCAAAAAGGAGGACCTCCCAAAAACAGCAACAAAGACAAACAACTCCCACTCCTGAAAATACCCCAAACCATTAGCTCTAAAACTTGAACAAATAGAAACAGAGTAGTTAAAGCAACCATCAGGCATCAGAAGACAACAAATAATAAAACTTAGAGGAAATAGGAAAACATTTGGAAGAGTTCACAAAACCAAAAGCTGTTTCTTTGAAAAGATCAATAAAATCAACAAACCACTGGCCAAAGTGACCAACACACACACACACACACACACACACACACACACACACACACACACACACACACACACACACACACACACACACACACACACAAAAGAAAAACCCAAACAAACACAGGAGAGGAAGCAAATAATTCAAATAAATAATGAGATGGGCTGTCATTGAATTGTATCCCCCCCCCCAAAAATGTGTGTAGGTCGTTGTTCCCTGTATTGTTGGGTTGCTTGTCATTTTATTATTTTCCTGTGTTGTAAATCCTAATCTGTGCCAGTGCTTAATAAGGCAAGATTGGACTATGTTGAAGAGGATTTGGATGGGACTGCAATATCCTTACTAAGGGAGTTACCCTAGAAGGTAAGGTAGCTTGTACCACCTTTTGTCCTATGAGAGAAAAAAGGAAAGAAGCAAAGAGAGATTTGGGGATCTCATAGCACCAGGAAAGCAGCGCCAGGAGCAGAGCGCATCTTCCAGACCTGATATTCCTGGGCCAAGATACGCCTAGATCAAAGAAAGACTGATGCAATACAAGGACCTTCCTCCAGAGTGGACAGAGTTCACTCCCTTGGAGCTAGCATGCTGAATTTGGACTTCTAGCATACTGGAGTGCACAACAATAAGTTTTTCTTTGTTAAAGCCATTCACTGGTGGTGCTTAAAGTTAGAGCAGTACTAGATGACTAAGACAGGTGATATCACAACAGACCCAACTGACATTAAAAGAATTGTAATGCAATACTACAAAAAATTGTACTGTAGCAAAATTGAAGACCTAGAGGAAATGGACAAATTTCTGGAAATATACTGTCTACCTAAACCAGCACAAACAGAGGTAGACAACTAAATAAAAGTCTAACAAAAGAAGGATTGAAAAATTAGTCTAAAAACTCCCAGGAAAAAAAAAGCCATAGTTCTATGACTTCACTGGAGAATTCTTCCAAACTTTCACGGAAGAGTTAATACCACCACTGCTAGAAGTATTTCAGAGCATAGAAAAGGATGGAATACTCCCAAATTTATTATATGAAGCCAGCATATACCTGATACCAAAAACAAGACACCACAAAAAAAAAAACAAGAAAATTACAGACTAACATCCTTCATGATCACAGATGCAAAAACTCTCAGCAAAATACTCCCTAACAGAGTTCAGCAACATATCAAAAAAATAATTCACTGTGACCAAGTGGTATTCATACTAGGGATGCAGAGAGGGTTCAGTATTAGAAAAACAATTGATGTAATCCACCACATAAATAAAACAAAAGACAAGAACCACATGATCTTATGGATGGATGCAGAAAAGGTATTTGACAAAGCTCATCGACCTAGGAGCAACTGATAATTGAAAAAGGCCCGAAGTCCATTAAACGAAGAAGGTAGTCTCTTTAACAAATGGTGTTGGCTAATTGGGCACAAACAAAACAGGATCTGTATTTCACATTATGCACAAAAACCAACTCAAAATGGATCAAAGACCTAATAGCAAAATCAAAAAAGGTGAAGATCATGAAAGACAAAAATAGGGAAAACTCTGGGAGCACTAACATGGCATAAACAGAACAAAAACCATTGCTAGCCATGCACAAACACTTAGGTGAGACACCAGACAGCTGGGATCTCCTAATAATCAAGCACTTATAGTCATCAGAAAACTTCAGGAGAAGAGTAAAAAGGCAACCTATAAACTGAGATAAAACTTTTGGATGCGACAAATTCAATCAGCATCCAATCTCCAAGATCTGTAAGATACTGCAAAACCTTAACAATAAAAAAAACAATTAACCAATTAAAGAATGAATACATAGTATAAACAGGCAATCCACCAAAAAAGACATTCACACAGCTAATAGATATGTGAAGAAGTGTTCATGGTCTTTAGCCGAGAAATGAAAATAAAAACCACAGCAAAATATCACCTAACCTCAATAAAGCTGGCATTAATCCAAAAAACAATGAATAATAAATAGAGAGGCTGAGGAAAGACTGCAATACATATTCTGCTGGTGGGAGTATAAAATGGTTCAGCCACTTTGGAAAACGTTTTTGTTCTTCCTTAAAAAGCTAGAAATAGAAATACCATATGACAGGAGCTGGTTGAATGGACACAGGAAATCCAGACCGGAAGGGAGGAGTGTGCTGTCGTATTACAGGTAAAGCAACTATGGTCACATAACAATGTGTATGTAAATTTTTGTATGAGAAACTAACTTGAACTGTAAACTTTCACTTAAAGCACACTTTAAAAATATAAAAAGAATACTATCTGGGATCAACTTGACAACAGCAACTCAACAGATAAGATGGGAAGGTTAAGATGCAGTGAGTTTATCTTAACGCAGGAGGAACAACTGAGAAAAGGAGAGTGAGAGTAGTTGTACAAATCTAAGAATAGAATTCAGTGTCACGGAATTGTACATGGAGAAACTACTGGTATATATTTTGCCATGTATATTCTCAACAGCAATAACAACAAAATGAATGCAACTTTTTAAAAAAATGCAAAAAAAAACCCCTGAGAGACTTAGAAATTTAAATCAGCTGACTCAAATTTTCCTTCCTTTCACTTGAAATTTACATTTTACACTCAACTTTTTTGAACATCATCTGTTATCTTTTTTTTAAAAAATTTTATTTAACGTAACAGTGAAAATGTACATTCACATGTAAATTTACATGCCCCCCTATATGCAGCTTCCACTGCTCTCCCTGTCCCGTGACTGCACACTATTCCTCTCTGCTCCATACATGTCTCATCCTCCCAACAGTCTCCTTTCCCCTCCTCTCCGTCCACTCCCCTTCCTCCAGCCAGAGGTCAGCAGGATGATATCCTATAGATGTATAGAACCATAAAGTGCTTCCAATATGTGGTTACTCTGCATTGTGAAGTTCAATCCATTCCTGTCCAAACAGTGGACCTTTGTTATAATTTATGGGAAAGGGCAGCATCAGGGCAGGGGGCCATGCTCTCAGAGGAACCCCAAAACCGCTGGACCATCAATTGAGGTCTTTTAGTGGAGATCTCATGATGTACCTCTTTTTATTCTTGTGTTGCCAGTGAGGCTCCTCTCTGTGAGCTCCGTCGTGGCTATCACTGGTGGTGACCGGGCACCATCCGGTTCTTCCAGTCCCAAGTCGATGTAGGCACCCGCTCTTGTGGGTCTCTCTGTCTTCTCGGTTGTCTTTACCGCATGCCATTTTGGCCCTCGGTGAGCATCCGTTCCTGCTGAGTTGGGACCATTTGCTGTGTCCTCGGATGGCAGCTTGGCAGCTTTTAAGACCCCAGACGCCACTCACCAATGTAGGGTGCAGAGAGCTCTCTTAGCAAAACGCTAGTTGTGCCAGTTGGCCTGGAATTCGCCTAAGAGCATGGTCCCCCACCCCCCGCCCCAGCTACTCTATCCTTGCAGTATCAAGATGGAAGGAGTACTCAAGTTATGCTGAAGTCCACTTAATGTTGTTCTTGTTCCTAATGTGTGCTGTCACCACTTTCTCCCAACTAGATTTCTAGTAACTATCTAAACTAAACCTTCTCCCCCTCACCCTCCCTCCCTCCCCTCCGTTGCAGCTGTCAAAGAGTCTTTTCTTCTATACACAAGTCTGTTTTTGAGATCTTATGATAGAGGTCTCATGCAGTATTTGTCCTTTTGTTGCTGACTACTTTCACTCAACATAATGTTTTCCAGTTGAAACCAGGTTAGGAGATGTTTCCTGGAATCATCGTTATTCTTTATCATTGCGTAGTGCTCCACTGAGTATATGTACCACAGTTTACCTATCCATTCTTCTATTGTTGGGCATCTGGGTTGATTCCATCGTTTTGCTATCGTGGACTGTGCTGCGATAAACATTCTGGTGCATGTGTCCGTTGGTGTGAAAGGCCTTGAATCTGTAGGATATATTCCAAGTAGTGGAATTACTGGGTCAAATGGTATATCAATATCCATTTTTTTAAGGAAGCGCCAGATTGCCTTCCAAAGAGGCTGGACCATTTTGCAACCCCACCAACAGTGTAGGAGGGTTCCACTTTCTCCACAGCCTCTCCAGCATTTGTTGTTTTGTGTTTTCTGGATCATGGCCAATCTTTTTGGGGTGAGATGGTATCTCATTGTTGTCTTGATTTGAATTTCTTTAATAACTAAAGATCGTGAACATGTCTGCATGTGTTTTTTGGCTGCCTGGATCTCCTCTTTAGTGAAGTGTCTGTCCATCTCCTTTGCCCATCGCTTAATTGGATGGTTTATCTTCTTCTTCTTGATATTTTGCAGTATCTTATAGATTGTGGAGGTCAGGCGTTGGTCTGACATAGAGTTGCCAAATATTTTTTCCCATTCTGTGGGTGTTCTTTTAATTCTATTAATAAAGTCTTTGGATGAGCAAAAGTGTTTAATTCTTAATAGTTCCCATTTATCTATTTTCTCTTCTGTTGATTGAGGTTTCTTTGACAGATTTTGGAGTCTGTCCTCATTGTGTATTAAAACTTTCATTGTTGTTCCTACCTTTTCTTGGATGAGCTTTATCGTTTTAGGTTTGATATTTAGGTCTTTTATCCAGTTGGAGTTGGTTTTTGTATAAGGTGTAAGATATGGATCTTGATTCAGTTTATTGCAGATGGATAACCAATTTTGCCAGCACCATTTGTTGAAGACACTGTTTTTACCCCAGTTTAACGTCTTAGGGCCTTTGTCGAATATCAGCTGTTCCTAGGCAGATAGTGTCATCTCTGGGGTCGCAATTCTGTTCCATTGATCGATCTGTCTGTTCTTGTACCAGTACCAGGCTGTTTTGACCACTGTGGCAGTGTAGTATGTCCTAAGGTCGGGTAATGAGAGGCCTCCCAGTGTGTTCTTCTTCTTTAGTAGTACCTTACTTATCCGAGGCTTCTTCCCTTTTCATCTGTTATCTTTTATTTCTATTATTTAAAACTATTCAGTTCCCTATGACTCATGAGGACCCCATGAGTGTCAGAGTAGAACTGTCCTCCATGGGGTTTCCAACAGCTGATTTTTTGAAACAAAATTGCCAGGTCTTTTTCTCAAGGTATCACTGGGTGAACCCAAATCTGCAATCTTTTGGGGATACAACCTAGTGCTGTAATCAGTTGCACTGCACAGGGACTACTTCTATATTATTTACTCAATTCTTGTTGGCGTTTTTATTTCTCTGTTGACCCTTTTCACTTGGAGCCCAAGACCTGCAGAATCAGAAGAAATTTTCATATTCAGGTATTTCTAAAAGGAAAACTATTTAAATAAAACTTTCAATTGCTAAAATTTTTGACTTGTAGGTTGGAAGTTATTCTGATATTTTTCTTCAAGTATAAAAACTGACTTCAGAGTCATAGAGACCATTAAAGTAGAGGAGTCACATTTCATGTATTTCCAGGATAGAAAGTCATTCCTTTTTACATTTCTTCCCATGTAGGGGACATGGTACCTTATCTTTCTGTTCATACTGTCACTTCAAAGGAAATTCTATATCTTTGCCCGTTGCTGCAAACTCTGGTGGTGTAGTACTCAAGTTCTATGGCTGCTAACCAAAAGCCTGGCAGTTTCAATCCACCAGGTGCTTCTTGGAAACTCTATGAGGCATTCCTACTTCATCCTCTAGGGTTACTCTGAACCAGAAACAGCTCCACGCAATGGGTTTGGGTTTTGTTTTTTCTCTTTTCCTAATGTTGGGTTAACTATAGAATTAAATACAGGCCGAGAAGTTTTCTTCTTTCTTGTTGTTAGGTGCCATCAAGTCAGTTCTGACTAGATTGCATGTGTGCACAACAGAAGGAAACATTGACCAGTCCTGCACCATCCTCACAGTGGTTGCTGTGCTTGAGCCCACGCTTACAGCCGCTATGTCAATCCATCTCATCAAGGGACTTCCTCTTTTTTGCTGACTCTCCACCCTACCAAGCATGATGTTCTCCAAGGACTGAAGTCTCCTGATAAATGTCAGAAGAATATGAAATGTATGCTTGCCATCCTTGTTTTTAAGGAGCATTCTGGTTGTACCTCTCCCCAAACAGATTTGTTGGTTCTTTTGGCAGTCCATATTCTTCACCAACATTGTGATTCAAAGGTGCCGATTCTTCTTCTCCCTTGTTCACTGTCCAGCTTTCTCATGCATATGATGTGATTTAAAATACCATGGCCTGGGTAAGGTGCACCTTAGTCTTCAAGGTGACATCTTTGTTTACAATACTTTAAAGAGGTCTTTTGCAGCCTATTTACCCAATGCAAGGCATCTTTTAATTTCTTGACTGCTGCTTCCGTGAATGTTGGTTGTAGATTCAAGTAAACTGAAATTCTTCACAACCTCAGTCTTTTCTTCATTTATCATGATGTTGCTTATTGGTCCCGCTGTGAGGATTTTTTTGGGGTGAAACCCACATTGTAGGTTGTAGTCTTTGATCTTTGTCAGTAAGTACCTCAAGTCTTCTTCACCGTCAGCGAGCAAGGTTGTGTTATCTGTATAACATAGGTTGTTAATGAGTCTTCATCCAATCCTGATGCCCCATTCTTCTTTATGTATGCCAGCTTCTTGGGTGATTTGTTCAGCATATGAAGTATGAATCTTCTTTCTAGAAACTTAACATATATGTGAATATATACATACACACATGTGTATAAAAAGCTTCAAATGAGATTATATGTATCCCACTTGAATATTTGAAAAAAATGTGGCAGTAACTCAATTTACACTGGAGGAGAAAGAACCCTGAACTCAAAATTAGGAAATGTGGACCCTACTCCCAGTTCCTCTACGAACTAGGCACAGGGTCTTGTAGAACACATGGAACACCTTTAAACGCAACTGAGTTTACTTATTGGTACAATAATGATAACTCCTCCCATACTTACTTGGTTATTGTGAAGATGAAATAATGTAATGTATGTGAAAGTGATTTAAAAACTATGAAGTCTTATGTAGCAGTTAAGTATATTATTGAATATGACATCTTTTATTTGCTTGCAGTTACCAACTTATGAGACTTAAAGATCTTATCTACCAATATTACTGGAAGCCAAAAGATGTGATTAATACACAAAAATATTTTTATTGCCCCTAAGGTTAAACAATAGTTAAAGCAATTTAAAAAAATGCATTTGTGTGAAAAATATGAGCAAAATTATGTTTATAAGTGTAGTTAAAAAAAAAAGGAGAAGCATCTTACTCTAGTCCACTGGAAACCCTGGTGGCTTAGTGGTTAAGAGCTACAGCTGATAACCAAAAGATCGGCAGTTCTAATCTGCCAGGCACTCCTTGGAAACTCTATGGAGTAGTTCTATTCTGTCACGTGGTCACTACAAGTTGGAATTGACTCTATGGCAGTGGGTTTAGTGTGTTAAGGAATAATTGTACATTTCAGGCTGAAAGATGAGTCATAGGTGATCCCAGTCCAATAGTATCTCTACAGCTTTGCATTTAATCTTAGCAGACCAGTCAATTTCGATTCTGCTATTATTGGAGTCATGGGTGATTCAAATGGTTAATGCACTCAGCTAGAAACTAAAAGGTTGGTGGTTCAAGTCCTTCCAGACAAAACTTGAAAGAAAAGGCTGGTGATCCACGTTCAAAAAAGTCAGCCATTGAATTGAAGAAGAACAAAGTAAGAGGACTCATACTACTCAACTTCAGAAACTATTACTGCTACAGTAGTCAAAAGAGCCTGGTACTGGTTCAGCAACAGATAGATAGACCAATAGACCAGAATTGAGAATCCAGACATAAAATCCATTTATACACAGCTGATATTTGACAAAGGTCCAAATCCTGTACACTGAAGAAAAGATGGTCTCTTTAATAAATGGTGACGGCATAACTGGATATTCACCTGTCAAAAAGTTGAACAAGACCCTTATCTCACATCATATGCAGAAACCAATTCAAAAATGGATCAGAGGCCTAAATATCAAATCTAAAATGATAAAGATTAGGAAAGGAAAAATAGGGACATAATGGGAGCCCTAATACATAGTATCAGTGGATCACAAAATACACAAACACCAGAAGAGAAAATAGATAACTGAAAACTCCTAAAAAGCAAACATTTATCCTCATCCAAAGAGTTCACCAAAAAAGTAAAAAGACAATATGTAGACTCGGAAAAAAATGTTGCTACCACAAATATAACCAGCATCTAATCTCTATAATCTACAAGATACTGTAAAACTTCAACAATAAAGACAAACAATCCAACTAGAAAATGGGCAAAGATATGAACAGTCATTTCGCCAAAAAAGACATTTAGACGGCTAACGGATACGTGACAAAATGCCATCAATCATTAGCCATCAGAGAAACACAAATCAAAATTAAAATGAGATACCACTTCATCCCAACAAGGCTGGCATTAATCCAAAAAGCATAAAATAATAGATGCTGGAGAGGCTGTGGAGAGACTACAACATTTCTACAGTGTTTGTGGGATGTAAAATGGTACAACTATTTTGGAAACTGCTCTGGGGCTTCTGTAGAAAGCTAGAAACCTACTTCTTAGAATATATCCTAGAGAAATAAGAGCTGCCGCACATATAGATATATGCACATCAATGTTTATTGCAGGACTCCTCACAACAGCAAAAAGATGGAATCAACCTGGGTGCCCCAGCAATAGATAGATGAGCACACGACATGTAGTATATTCATGCAATGGAATACTATGCAACAGTAAAGAACAACAATGAATTTGGGAAACATCTCATGAAGTGAAAGTATCTGGAGGACATTACGCTGAGCAAAATTAGTCAACTGCAAAAGGACCGGTACCATAAGAGACCACTATTATAAGGACCCAACAATTGACTTAAACACAGAAGAAAATATTCTTTGATGATTATGGGGCAGTTGCGGGGTGGGTAAGGTTATTCACTAATAAGATAATGAAGAACTGTTTTAGGTGAAGGCAGAGACAACAAACATCAAAGGAGAAGTTAGCACAAATTGACTACATCCAAATCTTAGAAGTATTCTAAATAAAACCAAACACTTCCAGGATCAGAGTATTGGGTCCAGTGGTCTGTGGATCATGGCTCCAAGGGACATTCAGGTCAAATGGCATAACAGTTTTTTAAACAAGAGTTCTGCATCCCATTTGGTGAGTGTCATCTGGGGTCTTAACACCTAGCAAGCAGCCATCTAGGAAACATTCACCCGTCTCAGTTCACCAGGAGCCGAGGAGAAAGAAGATCAATGACAAGAAGAAAAGTTCGAGCCCAAAACACAGAAAGGGTAACATAGAACAAAGACAATGTCAGCATGAGACCGGAAGAACTGGACGGTGCCAAGCCACTACCAATGACTGCCCTTATAGAGAACTCAGCAAAGAATCCCTGAAGGAATGGGCAAAATGTGGGATGCAGAATTTAAAATACAGTAAGAAGACAAGACTTGGTGGTCTGATGAGCTGGAGGGTCCCCAGAAAACATGGCCCCCGAAGTTGCAGTTAGCAGAGAAATGAAACTATTCTGGAAGCCAACTTTTCGAAGATTGAACTGATATATAAGCCACAAAGTGATACTGGTGGAGACTGTCCTTCTTGGCTTGGGCACATGTGGGAGACGAACTGGATAGCTGCTGCTCTGAGATGAGAAGGAATGTCGGACGGGTAGAGGAGCTTGTCAAATGGACATAAGAAATACGGGCTGGAGGCAAGAGTGTGTTTTCACAGCGTGGGATAGTAGCTAGAGTCACATGGTAGACTATGCGTAAGTTTTTGTGGGAGAAACTGATTGTAATTGCAAACTTTCACTTAGACACGATAAAAAACATCAGCCATTGAACAGTCTATAGCACAATTCTACTCTGAAACACATGGGGTCACTGTAAATCTAAATTGACATAATGGCAACTGTTATTTATTTTTGTGCTGTTACTAATAATCACCTTTTCCTCCCCCTGCTGTCCTGTGAAAGTCTTAGACATGATCTGGACGTTTATGGATATTTTCCTGTCAGTATATTAGCAATCTGAAATGAATCCAATGAGATAGAGCATGGAAGCAAAGTAATATATACCTGAACTGATTTGGACTCATCCTGTAGACCTCTGTATTGGCATCTATTTTCATGCCTGTGACGGTATATGCTACCTACACTTGGTTTACAAGAAAGCATCCAAAGCTATGTCTTGAAACACTCAGCATATCAAATGTGTTTAGTTTTGCTCTGTGTGGTTGCGTTCAGCGTTTTTTCTTTTCCCTGACTCAGAATTTTATTTTCTGTTACATTTGTTCTTTACCCAGGAATCTGGGCACCATGGTTTCAGCGGACATCTAGGACAATTGGCATGACAAAGTTTATTAAGAAAATGTTCTGCATTCCACTTTGGTGAATGGCATCTGGGTCATAAAAGCTAGCAAGCAACTGTATAAGAAGCATTGAGTGGTCTCAGCCCACTTGGAGCACAGGAGAGTGAAGAACATCAAAGACACAGGGAAAATATGAGCCCAAGGGACATAAAAGGCCACATACACCAGAGACTACATTAGCATGAGACCAAAAGAACTAGGTGATGTCTAGCCACCACCAGTGACTGCCCTGACAGAGAACACAATAAAGAGTCCTTGACATAGCAGAAGCAAAACGAGGTGCAGAACTCAAACTCTACTAGAAAGACGAGACGGTCTGACAGACTGGAGGCTCCCTGGAAGGCATGGCCTGTGGACACTCTGTTAACCCACAACTGAAACTATTCCTGTAACCAATCCTCAGACAAAGATTGGACTGGACTATAAGATGTTGCATGCATGCAAAAGATGGACAATTAATAAGGAAGACAGGAGAAGAATCAATGCCTTTTGAATTGTGGTGTTGGAGGAGAATATTGAATATACCATGGACTGCCAAAAGAACAAACAGATCTTTTCTGAAATAAGTACAACCAGAGTGCTCTTTGGAAGCAAGGATGGTGAGACTGCGTCTCACATACTTTGGACATGTTGTCAGGAGATATCAGTCCCTGGAGAAGGACATCATGCTTGGTAGAGTGGACGGTCAGCGAAAAAGGGGAAGACTCTCAACAGAATGAATTGACACAGTGGTTGCACTGATAGCCTTAACCATAAAAATGAATGTGGGCATGTAGCAAGACTGGGCAGTGTTTCATTCTGTTGTGCATAAAGTTGCTAATAAGCTGGAACTGATTCTAAAGCACCTAACAACAGGAAAAATAATATAAGGCATAAAATGGAGAGTGTACCTCTTGGCTTAGTTAGATACAGGAGACCAACTGGGTAGCTCCTGTCCAGAGGTGAGACTAGAGGCCAGAGTGGAACATGGGAAATGCAGGGTGGACAGGAAGAAAGTGCTGTTAGAGTGGTGAGAGCAACAATAGTTACATAGCAGTGTGTCTTTTTTTTTTGTATGATACATGGACTTGAATTGTAAATTTTTGCTTACACTGCAATAAAATGTTTTTTAAAAATTATTGTTTTCTGTGAACTAAAGTTTTTAACAAAACTCTTGCTCATGATAGTTCTGAGCAAAACATATTATGTCAGTTGCTGTTGATTGGCTCTGACTCATGGCTAACTTAACGTAAAACAGAACAAAATGATGCCTAGTCCCGCACCATCTTCAAGACTAGTAGAAGTTTTGTGTCCGTTTTTGTGTGGCTGTTGGATTGTGCCTTCCAAACTAGAGGACTCATCCTTCAGCACTATGATGGATAATGCTTATGATTCATAAGATTTTCAGTGGCTAATTTTTGAAAGTTGATCACCAGACCTTTCTTTTTAGTCTGTTTTAGTCTGGAGGCTCTGCGGAAACCTGCCCACCATGGGTGACCTTTGCTTAAGATTTCTTTCTTTGTCCAAAGAGGCCCAAGTGTGTTTGCTGACACTTCTACATTTCTATAATTATCCTGAAAACGTGTGCAGCCTGCAAGCAACATTCACACATCTGATGCTTCCCGGATACACTCAGATATCACCCAGGAAGGTAAGTTACATGTCTAGTACAGGAAGACCAAGGGCCGTTTGCCTCTTCGTTTCTCTTAGGCGAACATAGCAGCTTGTCAGGTGTGATGTATAGTTCTAGCAAGACTTTGTCTCACCTACTTTTGACATGTTATCAGGAGGGATCAGTACCTGGAGAAGGTCATCATGCTTGGTAAAATAGAGGGTCAGTGAAAAACAACACCTTCAATGGGATGGATTAACGCAGTGTCTGTAATAATGGGCTCAAACATAGCGAACACCATGAAGGGCAGGGCCATGTTTCGTTCTGTTGTACGGGTGGTTGCGAGCAGTCAGAGCTGACTAAATGGCACCCAATAGCAATGGTTCTGAAGAAGTACTTTCAAAATCGAACTGCAAATTAATACGACTGGGTTACTAGCCTGTGGCATTCTTTGTTCGAAATATTTTGACATCACTATTTTTGAAAGCCGGTCGTTAAAGCACTTCTGTAAGTAAATGTACAGAGAAGATCAGAATAAATTTGTGATACTTTCCTTGGTGAAAACAAGACCAAGATAACGGCATATTAAAAACCTTCTGAGATTGAGTGAGGCAATTTTAAAATTACCAGAACAACAGGGACTAATGAAATTATGAGAGTGCTTTGGCACACATTCTGGTATTCGTATGTTTACAATTCTATCTTTCCTTTGCTGAAATGGCAAATAATGACTATGTCTGTGATATATTAACCATATTTATCACTCTAGAACCACAAATTCAGGTCTAATTAGGATTAGCAAAAACTTACATCACTTTAAATAAATAATTTATATTAAAAAAATCTCAAGTCAAATTTTTTTCATAATTTGAAAAAAGGATCTCTTTTCTAATATTAAAGTGCAGTGGAAATTTTCAGAAAAATTGTATTCCACCTTGATGTTCATGGGTAGAATTTCTGGAATGCTGCTAAATACCTTAAGTATTTCTTACAAACTTTTTTAACATGAATTAATTTACAAGAATTTTGTTGCAGTATTAAATATTAGGATGATGAATATTTATAGCTGTAAAAGACGTACTCCCAGACATATCTTCCTTTACATAACAGTTACATTCTAAAATTCTATGTTATTCCCTTAATGACAACTTTAGAAATCTTTTCACATAGGCTTATCTTTCAAATATCATGGAAATCATTCTTCAGAATTCAGTCACTGTTCTTTTCTTATTTGTGTATTTCTCTTCCAGAAGTCTACAGTGAATATGGATTGTTTTTATTATGAGGAAATTTATTTCATTATATTATTTATAAATTCCAAGCAATCTAAGTATCCAATACAAAATCCGTTGATTAAACTATTGTATCTCCATGCAATGATTTAATAGCCAGTCATTAAAACTCATACTGTAGAAGAACATTTAATAACAGGAAGAAATAGAAATAATGTATTACAAGAAAAAAAGCTTGTTGCAAAATGGTAAAAATCAAACGTTGGAAAGAAAATTTTGCATATGCACATGGTTAGAAAAATATTAACTATCCTTGCCACTAAGAATGTGCTTGCTTTTGTTCTTTATGGTATATGTTCCAAAATTCTAAGTAAAATTTAGGAAATATATGTATGTATATATATTTTGAAATGAAAGTATATGGTACCTGTATACATCCTTTAAGATTTGATGACTAGCAGGCATCACAAAAAGGGTAAAAAAAAAAAACAGGTATAGGAGCTAAACAGGCACATTTATGGAGGTGTAAACCAGAATGTCACGTTTGGTGAATGTGAAGTAGTCTACAGAGCAAAAGAGACAGATAGATGATGTAAGAACTCGTAAGTTTAGGCAATAGGTAAGGAGACCAGATGCACTGGTTCACCTGAGACAATCCTATTTACCCTTATTGTAACAGTGTTTGTTACTGTTATTGTTGTTAGTAGCTGCTGTTGAGTTGTCTCTGACTAATGGTGGCCTTATGTACAACAGTAGAAAATGTTCCTTGTTCTTGCGTCATCCTGACAATCACCAGCTTGTCTGAGTCCAGCTTTGTAACTATAGTGCCAGAACGTTTTGCCTAGGGTCTGGTTCACAAAACACGATGTTGTCCTCTAGCAATTGATCCCTCCTGATGTTTTGTCCAAAGCGAATTAGGTAAAGTTCTCTTGTGATTCATAAGGTTTTCTTTCGTTGGTTCATTTTTGGAAGTAGGTCACACTAGTGTGAGGAACATTTTCTTCTGGTGTCTGAGGGATTCTTCTATTGCTTTCTTTCTGCTTGTTCAAGTTGTAGGGTTAATTCTTTGGTTTGGGCCCTTCCTTCATTCCAGATGTGAGCATTTATAGAGATAAATTGACTTCTGAGCACAGCTTATGCTGTATCCCATAGGTTCTGGTAGGATGTGTTTTCATTCTCAATTGATTCTATAAATTTCTTTATTGTATCTTTGATTTCTTCTATAACCCATGGATTTTTGAGCAAGGTGTTGTTCACTTTCCATAAGTTCAAATTTCTACCTATTTTTTTCTACCGTTGATTTCAACATTTACAGCTTTATTATCTGAGAAGATGCTTTGCAATAATTTAATGGTTTGGATTTTGTTGAGATTTGTTTTATGACCTAGTATATGGTCTGTTCTGGAAAATGTTACACGTGCATTAAAAAAGAAGGCATGCTTGTCTGTTGTTGGGTCAAAAGGTTCTGTAAATGTCCATTAGATCTAGTTGGTTGATTGTTGCGGTAAGATCTTCTGTGTCTTTGTGAAGCTTTTTTTCTGGAGGATCTGTCCATTATTACTATTGTGGAGTGATTTATCTCATTTTTGAATACTGTTAGCATTTGTTGAATGTATTTAGATGCTTTAGTGTCAGGTGCATAAGTATGTAATATTGTTATATCCTGCCTATGTGTTGAAACTTTAATAATGACCATCTTTGTCTACAGTGGTGGATTTTGGTTTATAATCAATTTTATCTGAGATTGGTATTGTCACTCCTTCTCTTCTTTGTATGTTATTAGCTTGGTATATATATATTTTTGTCCTTTTCAGTTTGTTCATGTCTTTAAACCTAAAGTGTGTTTCTTGTGAGCAACATATAGACAGATCATATTTTTTTGATCTAAGCTGTTATTCTCTGCCTCTTCAATGGAGCTTTCAAACCATTTGTGTTCAGTGTAATTATTGATAGATGTGTGTTTAGTGCTGTCATGATGGTGCTTTTATTTTTATGTTGCTGATGTTTTCTTTGTTCCTTTTAATATTTTGTTCAGGGTAGTTTTTTTAATGGGTTTACTTTTCATGTTTTTCAGTGTTGGCTTTGCATTTGTTGAGACTCCTGTATTATGCTTCTTGTTTTGATATGTTGCATTGTTAGTTTGCTTTGCGGTTGCACATTTACCTCCCTTGATGTTCTAGACTTAAATCAATCTTTAACTTCTGTATATCTCCTTAATTTCCTCTTCATTTGAAAGAGTTGTATCTGTTGTAATATATCCCTCTTTGTAGTGTGATGATGTCATAATTTTTGTGTTATGATCACTGGTTCCCTACTTTTAATATTTTAGCCTTGGTTAAGCTTAGTGACTTCTCAAGCAGAGTAGGCCTCTGGATGCTGTGTCCTGCATTGTATCCTTAAGTGTACATTTCACAGTATTGTTTTTCTAAACATAGAGCTTCTTTCAGTATTTCCTGTAGTTTTGGTTTCCTTTTTGCAAAGTCTCTAAGCTTCTGTTAATGTGCAAATACCTTAATTTCACCATCATATTTGGAGACAATTTTGGTGGAGATATATTTCTTCGCTGGAAGTTTTTCTCCTTCAAGGCTTCGTATGTGTCATCCCACTGTCTTCTAGTCAACATGATTTCAGCCAAGAAGCCAGATGAAAGCCTGTAGGGCTTCCCTTTGTACATTAGTTTTGCTTTAAGCCTCACTGCTTTTAAGTGCCTCTCTTTATGTTTCATTTTATTAAGCTTGATTGTAATATGGCTTGATGTCTTTCTTTTGGGGTCTAGTTTTTCTGGTGTTCTAGAAGCATCTTGAATATCTATTTTCTCATCTTTCATAATTTCAGGCAAGTTTTCTATCAGCAATTCTTCAACAATTCTGTCTGTATTTTCAGCTGTCCCTCCCTGTTCAGGAACTCCAGTTATTCGTAGAATATTTCTCTTGACAGAATCCCACATGCTTCTTACTGCTGCTTCATTTTTCTTGTTTCTTTTATGTGATTTCTCCTCATAAATGCTGGTGTCAGTTGTGTTATCTTCAAGCTCACTGATTCTGCATTCTGTCTCCTCCATCCTGCTCTTTTGGCTTTGTGTTGAATTGTCTATCCTGTAATTTTATTATTGAGCTGCTTGATTTCAGATCATTGACATTCTAGCAGTTCATATAGCTTATTTATTTTTTCATTTTGTTCTGTTGCATTTTGTTTAAACTCTAGAGGATCTCTCTATACAATTCTTTTGTATTCTACCTCCGATAATTTCAGAAAGTCTTCTTCATCTGGGAAGTTTTTTGATTATTTTGGGAGTATTCTGAAATTGTGGTGTTCTGCTTCTTTAAATGGTTAGATATTGATTGTTGTCTTTGCACCATCCAGAAGCTGTTCAGTTTCTCCAGTGTTACACTAACAGGAGCTGTGGTAGAGTTCTAAGAAGGGAATGAGTAAGCGCACTGCTAGGTTTGGTGGCCAGCTGCTGCTGCATTCTCTAGGTGCAGCTGACTTATGTATAGCTTCTCTGGAAATATAGACTCTGTCAA
The DNA here is from genome assembly GCA_028571685.1 of Heterohyrax brucei. Taxonomy (NCBI): domain Eukaryota; kingdom Metazoa; phylum Chordata; class Mammalia; order Hyracoidea; family Procaviidae; genus Heterohyrax; species Heterohyrax brucei. Next base: position 8,284,058 of record CM053143.1, read on the forward strand.
TCTCTGCGATGCTGCTCTGCTTAGTGGCTGGCCCAAGATGAGCCCTAAAGGGTGGCAAGCCCCACCTCCTGGCTGCTGAAGGTGGTGAACTACTTGTGCCAACTCTCCATCCTCAGGCAAGTTGAGACTATAGTGTAGCTCGGGGAATTGAGGAGGAGAGGAAGCCACCATGCTCAGTTGCTAAGGACTGCTATGTACTCTAGAAGTGTTTGTCTTAAAAACTGCTTTTCTGCTGAGGGGCTGCTGTCCAGCAGCTGTGAAATGCATCCAGACCCTCAGGGGTGGCAGGCCCCATCTCCTTGCTGGCAAAGATGGTGCCCTACTTGTGGAGTCCCCAGGGGGGCCATCAGTTGATGCTATGATGTGGCTCAGTGAAGGGTGATGGAAATGGCACCACCACAGTCAGGTGCCAGTAACCATCGCTTTCTCTAGCTGCTCTTAACATAAATGCTGTCTTTCCTCAGAGAGAGGTGTTTGACCAGCAATAGAGGAAAGCAGCTGGGCCCTCAAGGGTGGCAGGCAGTGCTTCCTGGCTGACAGAGACAGCACCTCTCTAGGCTATCCCCAGAGTATACGACCTGGCTCCAGGAGGGAGGGAGCTACATGCTTCACCTGGTGGCCTGCCCCCACTGTGATCCCTCGGTACCATTGTTATAAATCAGCTTTTCTGCTGGGAGAAGCACTATCCAGACAGGCACTGTTGCTCAGCATGGGAATTAGCCCCAGGTGAGACCTCAGATGCAGCTACCTCCACCTCTCAGCTGACCAGGATGGCATCCCATTTGAGCTGCCTTTCCTGCAGTGAGTCAGCAGTATCTATGGCACAGCTCAGAGAAAAAGGGTGGATGGTGCACTGGCACCCTCAGTCAGCAGTTGCAGCTAGGTTCTCTAGATGTGGCTGTCTCAAGCACAGTCTCTCTATTGTTGGATATGCTGTTAACTCAAGCACTGCAGTTCAGCATAGTAGCCTGCTTGTGCCAGTCTCACAGGCTTGGCAATCCCAATCTCAGTCTCCTGGTTAACAAAGAATGTGTCTGTACCTGTAATCCTCTCTAAGGATGTACTAGCAGAAACTGGACTCAGTGCACCACTGCCTCACCTCATACAGAGTTTTTCTGCCCCATCCTGTCTCCCAGTCCAATCTCACAAACCTACACCAGATCTTGGGATTTCCAGAATGTCCACACTCCTCTGTTTAATTATTTTTCCAGGCTTTAGTTTTTGGATGGAATTGAGGAGACTTGTGTCTAGTCCACCATCTTGGTCCTGCCTCCAGAACGTTTTGTTAATAAATTTTGTTAAGCCAGTTGAACTAGATGTCCCCTGAAACCATAGTCCCCAAACCCCTCCTCCTGTTACTCTGTCCCTCAAAGGGTTTGATTGTGTTTGAAGAGTTTGGTTGTATTCAGGAGACTTCTTAGCCTTTGGTTTAGGCCAGTTGTGCTGGCTCCTCCTGTATTATGTTGTCCCTCTCTTCACCTAAAGTAATTCTTGTCTACTGACTAGTAAAGAGCTATGGCTGCTAACCAAATGATTGGCAGTACAAATACACCAGGTACTCCTTGGAAACCCTGTGGGGCAGTCCTGTAGGGTTGCTATGAGTTGGAGTCAACTCAACAGCAGAGGGCTGATTTAGTTAACAATTACCTCTCTTCCTCTATCCCTACCCTTGTAACCATCAAAGAATGTATTCTGTGTTTAAACCTTTTCCTGTGTGTTTACAATAGTGATCTCATACAATATTTATTCTTTTGGGACTGACAAATTTCACTCAACATAATGCCTCTCAGGTTCATCCATGTTATGAGATGTTTCACAAATTCATCACTGTTCTTTATCATTGTATAATTCTATTTATTGTGTGAATATACCATAATTTGTTTATCCATTCATCTGTTGATGGCATCTAGGTTGATTCTATAAGATGAAGACATTCTGAAGGATTGAAATGAAGAGATTACATAGGTAAGGAGATATTTGGAAGTCATTGGAAGAATCTAGATCTCAGAGAAATGATTAGCATCTGAATTAGGACAATGTTATGAATGTAAGAAAGGGTAATGATTAGGGAGAATGGTTAGAAATAAAAGTAATCAGACTAGACACCCGATTCAGTGTTCTGACAGTCAAATGAACAAGATTCAGAGTTGACTTCAAGGGGGTGTTTTTTATGAAGTGATAAAATTTATGGTCTTCCTCTGAGAATGAAGCTATACAAACTGTATAAAATTGAAACATGAAAACTCAGCCTCATTCTGCTTTACTACTAAAAATTCATAAGGAATTATAGAGCGGACTTCTTGATGCAAGAAAATTGATGGTTTGCACCAGCTAAGAAGAAAACCTGTTTCATAATATCAGACAATAATTAGGAGGTTTGTTTGTCACTTCAGCCAGTCAACCACAGCAAAAGCTCAAAGAATGAAAGAAAGGTGAAACCCAAGATAGAAAGACAGAATGGAGATGTTTCCTGCCCTCCCTATCACCCACATAAAAGATTATTGGATCAAACTGAGAGCCAAAAGTTTATTTTAGGAATTGGAAAGATACAAATACTTGTGTGATCATCTGTATTCTTTGTTTTTTAGAGACAGTACAATGTCATGAAATCAGTAACTGAAATGGTGATCTACCCATTGAGTTTTTCTGCTTGTGCTATTGTTAATTAACTGGACGGCCTTGTAAAACTAGATTAATGCTCAAGTTTGTGTTTTCAACTTTAAAATTCTATTAAAGATCAGATTAAAGATACACCCAGTGTGCTAAAATAAATGCAGACTCATGAACTCTCACAAACTGTTTTTGACCAGCATCAGAAAATGTCACTCAGTGCTTCGATGAATGCATTTTAAATGATGTTAATGGCTGATTTGATCATCTCTGTGTCAGAAACAAACATTAAAATAGCACAGAGATAAGTCAAATTTTTCTAAGTTTTAAAAAATTTAAAATGCACAGGAATTATTTTCAAATTGTGAAAGGAAAAAAAAAGAACTTACAACAAGGTTGTGTCTAAACTAAGAAACTATGTGACAAGTTTCAGCTCAAACTGCTGAAAACTTCTGAATGGTGCCTGGAGAGTAGACAGTATGGTGGGAAAAATGTGTAATACTTTTAATCTTGGGTTCCAGTTCTTTTATTTTTATTATTAGTATTTTTTTATTTTATTGTTGTTGAGAGTATATACAACAAAACCTGCAACAATGCACCAGTTTCTACGTGTCCAATTTAGTGACACTAATTACATTGTTCAAACTGTACAACTGTTCCCACTTCTGTTTCCTAGGTTGTTCCTCCATTAACATAAACTAACTCCTCCCTAAGGTTCCTATCTAATATTTCAAGCTGCTGTTGTCAACATGATTGTACATATTGTATTTTTTTATGCGGATAACCCATACCTTCTACATTTGTTTGCCGGCTGCTCCCTACCCCAGAACATACTTCATAAGCACTACTATATCACTTTTTTTTCATATGTCATCGTAAAAAATTAACATAGCATGCTTATAAAATATCTCTTTGAGGAAGGGGGAGGAGTGGTCTACAAATAAACATAGAAGGCATGCGTCATTTGTGTAAAAATACGGTAGATATTTCTTAACTGGTAGCATAGCACTTAAGTGCTATTGCTGCCAACTGGAAGGTCAGCAATTCAAATTCACCAAGTGCTCCTTGGAAACTCTATGGGGTAGTTCTACCCTATCTATAGGGTCACTTTGTGTTGGGATCGACTTGATGGCAGTGCGTTTGGGTAATTCTTAAAAGCAAAAATCTCAAGGCAGACTTTTTTCTTTTTTTACTAGTTGAGCTAAATTCTTGTTTGGTTTCAAGAAGATTTCAAAGTATATTTTTGGTTAAAGCTTAAAACAGTATCTCAGGATAATAATTTCAGGGATTCATCCAGTTTCCATGGCTCCAAAATTCCTTAAGTTGGTGAGAATTTGAAATTCTGTTCTGCATTTTCCTCCTTTTCATTAGAATTTCTCTATAGAAACATTGATCAAAATTATTAGTGATGGTAGCTGGGTGTCATCCAGTTCTTTTGGTCTTGTGGCAAAGGTGGAAGTTGTTCATGGAGGCAGTTAGGCATACATCGCATACCCCCTTCTGTTACTAACTCTTTTTCTTCCTCTGTTGCTTCATGCAAATAGAGACCAACAGTGACTTGGGTGCCTAACTGCAAACTTTTAAGAATCCAGGCACTGTGCAATGAACTAGGAGATACAACAGAAGCACTAAAATTGTTATCAGGGCAATGAACTGGAATGTCCCATGAAACCATGACCCTAGACTCCCAAACCAAGGATCCAAATTCCATGAGGTTTTTGGTTGTACATAATTACCCTTGTGGTTCTCATTATTTTTAATTTTTTACATTTAATTTATTTATTTTTATTATGATTGAATGAAAATGTACGTTCCCATATAAATTAACATGCCCACCTATATGCTGCTTCTACTGCTCTCCCTGCCTGGTGACAGCACATTATTCCTCTCTGTTCTACACATGTCACACACAAACAGTCCTTGATAGCAAAAAGATGGAATCAACCCAGATGCCGAACAACAGAGGAATGGATAGGTAAACTATGGTATATATACTCAATGGAGCACTATGCAATGATAAAGAACAATGATGATTCCAGGAAACATCTCATAACCTGGTTTTAACTGGAAGACATTATGTTGACTGAAAGTAGTCAGAGACAAAAGGACAAATGTTGTATGAGACCTCTATGATAAAAACTCAAAAACAGACATACATAGAAAAAAACTCTTTGGTGGTTCTCATTTTTATTCAACCAAAATAATATATATTTTTTAATGCTACAATAAAATTTTGATGCAGTAGAGTATTTTTAGTCATTAATCTGCAGTGATTGGATGACCTTGAGCATGCTGTTATACATCTTTAGATGTGTAAAATGAAGAGTTTGGGCCAAAACTTTTAAAAAGTTCTTTCCAACTTTACGGTGTTACAGAGTTCAGCTGGTAACTAATACGGCCCAGTGCAACTGGTTTGTGTTGTTCAGCAAATAGGCAGAGTATTTGGAAAATGTCACCCATTCATATTTTGTTCTAACCATGGATATGAATAGTTAGGCGGAAGCTTTTCAGCTACACTGATGTGATCAAAAAAGCAGTCTCACCAGTTTACCTTTCACTATTCTAGTTCAGGAAACCCCAGTGATGTAGCGGTTAAGCGCTATAGCTGCTAACCAAAAGGTCAACAGTTCAAATCTATCAGCTGCTCCTTGGAAGCCATCTGGAGCCGTTATATTCTGTACTGTAGGGTCACTATGAGTCAGAATTGACTATATGGCAATGAGTTTTATTTCTGTTTTTTTTTTTATTCCAGCTCACTGCTAAACAAAGGTCAGTGGTTTGAGTCTACCTAGAGGTACCTCAGATGAAAGACCTGGTGATCTACTTCAAAAATTCAGCCACTGACAGTTATACAAAGCCAACAGCTGACATCATCCTAAATAGAATCTAAAAGCATTCCCCTTGCGATCAAGAACCAGACAAGGACACCCCTTGTTACCACTTTTATTCATCATCTTGCTGAAAGTTCTAGTCAGAGAAATCAGGCAAGGTAAATAAGGGCATCCAAATTGGTAAGCAAAAGGTAAACACATCTCTATTTGCAGATGATATGATCTTATACACAGAAAACCTTAAAGAATCTACAAAAAAATACTGGGAATAATAAAAGAGTTCAGCAGATTATCAGGATACAAGATGAACATACAAAAATCAGTTGGATTCTTCCACACCAACAAAGAGAACACCAAAGGGGAAAGCACCAAGTCAACATCATTTACAATAGCCCACAAGAAGATAATGTACTTAGGAGTAAATCTAACCAGACACATAAAAGACAAATACAAAGAAAATTACAAAACATTCCTCCAAAGAACCAAAAGAAAAATACATACGTGGGGATAGGAAGACTCAACATTGTGAAAATGTTTATTTTACCCAAAGTGATCTCTAGATATGGTGTAATCCCAATACAAATTCTGTGGGTATTTTTCAATGAGATGGAAAAACAAACCACCAAATTCTTATGGAAAAGAAAGAAGCTCCAGATAAGTAAAATATTAGTGAAGAAGAACAAAGTGGGAGGCCACACGCTATCTGGCTTTAGAATGTATCGTACTACCATGGTGGTACCAGCCAGGTACTAGCATAAACACAGATATGTAGATCAATGGAACAGAACTGAGAATCCAAATATAACATTATACACCTGTGAGCAGCTTATATTTGACAAAGGCCCAAAGTTTGTAAACTGGGAAGAACATTAGTCTCTGTAATGAATGCTTTTGCCGTTCATAACTGAATATCTGCACGATTATGGATATTCATAACTGAATATCCATCTGCAAAAAAATGAAGCAAGACCTACCTCTCACTCTGTGCACAAAAACTGAAATGGATCAAAGACTTGAATATCAAATTTAAAGAGACAGAGATCATGGAAGAAAAAAATAGGGACAATGCTGGGAACCCTATTACGTGACGTAGACAGAATACAAAACATTATTAACAACACGTGAACACCAGAAGGGAAAATAGATTTTTTAAAAAAAGTCATCCAAAGACTTTATCAAAAGAGTAAAAAGACTGCCTACAGAATGGACAAAAAAATTGTGTATGACAAATCAGATCAGTGTTTAGTCTCCATAATCTACAAGGTACTATGAAATCTCAACAAATAAAAAACAAATAATCCAATTAAAAAGTGGGCAAAAGATATATAACAGGCACTTCACCAAAGAATACATTCAGGTGGCTAACAGATACATGAGGAAATGCATATGATTATTAGCCATTAGAGAAAGCCAAATGAGAACAACAGTGAGATACTATGTACCTCAATAAGGCTGGCATTAATCCAAAAAACAGAAAATATTAAATGTTGGAGAGGTTACAGAGAGACTGGAACACTTCTACACTGCTGGTGGGAATATAAAGCGGTACAATCACTTTGGAAATCAATTTGGTGTTTCCTTAAGAAGCTAAAAATAGAACTGTCATACAATCCAGCAATCCCACTTCTTGGAATACAGCCTAGAAAAATAAGGTCTGTCACACAAATAAATACACACATGCACACCAATCTTTATTGCAGACCTGTCCACAATAGCAAAGAAATGGAATCAACCTAGGTGCCCATTGATGGATGAATGGATAAACAAATGATGATATTTTAACATAACGGAATACTATGCAATGATAAAGAACAGCAACAATCTTAGGAAATATCTCATACCATGGAAGAATCTGAAAGGCATTAAGCTGTGTGAAATTAGTGACAAAAGGACAAGTGTTGTATGCATCCACTATTATAAGGACTCAAGAAAAGGTTTAAACACAGAAGAAAATAGTCTTTAAAAGTTACAAGGTTGCGGAGGGAGGGAGAAGCGTATTCATCGATTATATCCAAATCTAAATCCAAATCCACTGCTGTCGAGTCAATTTTAACTCATAGCCACTTGCTATACATCAAAGTGGAACTACCCCATACGATTTCCAAGGAGCACCTGGGAGATTTAAACTGCTGACCCTTAGCACTTAACCACTATGCCACCAGTATCAGGTACTGGGTTAGCTGAAGGAAGGGATGGCATACAGCAGAAGAGAAGTCAGCACAACTGGACTAAACCAAACTAGGTGGTTTCCTAATATACCCCAAACACTTTGAAAGACAGAGAAGTAGGGTCAGGATCCTGGGGACCACGGTTTCAAGCAACATCTAGGTCAATTGACATAACAAAGTTTTTTAGGAAGATGTTCATCATACCACTTTGGTGAGTGGCATCTGGGGGCTTAAACACTAGCAAGCAGCAATCTAAGTAGCATCAATTGGAACCAATCCACCTAGATGAGAGGAGAAGAAAAGACCTCAAAGACATAAGCCTATGAGCCTAAGAAACTACATCAGCATGAGACCGGAGGAACTAAATGATGCCTGGCTACCACCAGTGCCTGCACTGACAAGGAATAGAGCACAGACTCCCTGATGTAATGGGAGGAGAATGAAGTGTGAGCTTGAACTCTGAAAAAGATCAGATTTGATGGGCTGACAGATTGGAGGGTCCCTGAAAGACATAGGCCCTGGACTCTTGGTTAGCCCACAGCTTAAAACATTCCAGAAGCCAGCTTCTCAGACAAAGATTAGACTAGATTAGAAGACATAAAATGATACTGGCAAACAGTGTGCTTCTTGGCTTAAATAAATACAATAGGCTAACTGGGCACCTCCTGTCCAGGGCGAGAGGAGAGGATGGAGTGGGACAGGAGCTGGTTGAATGGACACAGGAAATACAGGGTGGAAAGGAGGAGCATGCTCTCATAGAGTGGGAAGAGCAGCTAGAGTTACACAGCAGTATGTCTGCACAAGATTTTGTACAACAAACTGAGTTGGACTGTAAAGTTTCACTAAAAGCCCAGTAAAATATTAAGAAAAAAATATCAGCCATTGAAAATGCTATGGAGTACAGTTCTTCTGTGATTCATGTGGGGTCACCATGAGTCCAAATCAACTCTTCGGTAACTGGTGTTCCAGCCAAGATGGAAGTCCCCAGAATTGCTAAGATGGCCAGGGTCCAAGTCCCGAGTACTCACAAATTCCGTTCCCTCTGCCATGGCCTCCCTGTTCATGGATGTTGCAGTGGGCAAAAGAAAGCCTCTTTTTCACAGACGGAAGACAAGGAAAAGCTAAGCAATATCCTGAAACACTGAACCAGTTGCAATTAGCAGGTGTTTAAGAAAGATTTCTGGTAAATCATTAGCCCTTTAGCACTCAGGTAGCTTAGTTACTCTTTTCAAGCACTGAGATTACTCTGCAATGATATGTGGAATACTTTTGTTGAAGAGATGGCTTGCCCTGGTTTTTATGTGCCAACTATAGCTCCTTCATTATAGCAAAAAAAAGAAAAAACAAAAAAAAAAAAAGAAAGAAAAGAAAATCCAGATGTTGCAAGTTCCCAAGAAATAAATTTTTTTTTGTGAAAGCAAGGGGTCTATTAAAAATAAACTTTTTTTTTTTCCTCATGAGAGTGGACAATAATTTTACTGTTGGAACCTTTAGACTTATCAAAGTACTACCCAACATTCTGGAATTAGGATAGACCTGCATTCTTCACATTTCCAAAAGTCACTTAAGTTTAGATTGTCCTTAAATGCGGTGTGAGAGTAGCAGGAGTTCACTCTGCTCGGTTTCCCTGGGTGCCCATTACATCTTAGCTTCATGTAAACATAGCTAAAATGATAGACTGTGATGATTCCTCTAAGAATTGTTGTATTTTCCCCTGTTTTATTACAGACACTGATAAAAACATTTTAAAATGGTACAAGGGGCCAAAAGAAGAGCAATATTTTTGTTTAAAATAAAGCTTCTTGGGACTATAAATACCAGGCTTAGGGAAGAAGGAGCTGTTGTTGAGTTGTAATGCCCTTGACCTTTGGGTGTTTGAACTGGCTCACTTGTGACTGTTTAAATTGTTTATCCTCCTTGCATCTTGATTGGTAAGTTTATAGCATAGAATTTTCTATCTTTTTTACACAGGAGTAGGAATATTTCGAAATCTCTTGACTAGTTGGCACCACAGCTATTCAGGATGAATATTTTTTTGAAACCAATGAAACAATTTATTGTCAACATTTTCTAACAAGTTTTTTCCTCACTAACATCTACTGTTTTGTGGAAGGCATTCTTGTAAATGACACCGTTAATGGTTTCTCTAAAACCAACATTTCTCACCAGTCTTCTTTCTCGAAGACCACTGCTAAAAATTGCCAACTCTTCCCTCTTCAAACTCTCCTCCTTTCACATGTCCATCACCATCGCTTTGGCTTTGTTCTCTGTCTGTTCACCTTTCCTATTTGGCTTTGGTGCATGCTTCACCACTCTTTCCTCCTTCTTCAAACGTGGCACCTTTTTCTCTACACATTCCCCGCCCCCAAAGCTCATGTCTTTTCTTGTGACTTCATCTGAATTTCTTGCTCTCATTGGATTTCAGACTGCTGTCTTGAATATCCAGTTTCTTCCTAAATATTTACAACTTTTATAAGGTGAAGGTTAATTTTATTCCTGTGAGTGAACTGCATTAAAAAGTTACAAGTTGTATATAGTTATGGAGGTAGAGATGTACTTTGGAGCGGACCTTTGCTTTCTTAAATTGTGCAAATACAAGGCTAATGTTTGATCTGGGGTTGGTTCTGAAAGATAGGGAAGTTTTCTATTCCAGATATGTCATATGTTCTGTTTAAGGAGGTAAAACTATTGTCTTTCACTGACATGGATGGTACAGATAAAATTTTGTGCCAATAAATTAGAAAATCCCTATGAAATAAACAAGTATCTTTAAAGCTTATAACTCATTAAAACTTTAAACAAAAAAAGAAAATTTGAGTGCTTCTATTTAAAACGTGAAATCTCGAATCAAAAACCTTCCCAGAAATAAATACCCAAGCCCAGTGAATGATTCCAAACCTTTAAGGAAGAGATACTATCAATGGCTAATTATTGGACTATTACAAGAAAAGATCAACAGGCCAATCTCACTCACAAACATAAAAGTAAAATCCCTAAACAAAACATTAGCCCCAAAGGTCACAGAATATATTAAAAGGGCAATATTTCACCAGTGTAGCAGAAGTGGTCTTTACCTTTCAGTATCTTTACCTCTTGCCTTGGAACTTTCCCTAAACAAAGACACTCTGTACTCATGCATGGAGGTTAGAGGTGCCAGGTAGCATTTCCATGAATAGCCCTGGACAAAGGATAGATGGAGGTGGGAGTTGATGTACACATATCCCAGTTTCCTCATCTCTCAGGTTGGATTGCCCTGACACATGTTCCTATACTATTTGCCAGAGTTTCCTGTGTAATTAAGTCTCTTACCATGGCCTCTGTCTTGATTCTTCACCCTTTGTTGACTTTCTTCCCTTACCCATCTCACGTTTCCACTTTTCCTGTCAGTTTCTTTCAACTCGATGATAAACTTCGTGAAACAAAATCCTTGTCCCAAGGCCTGCTGTAAGTTGAACCCAACCCAGGACAATAACCAAATCACATTATCTCAAGAATGGCAAGTTGTGGTAGCATTAATAATTAATCAATTTTATTCATGACATTTATGTAAGTAAGGGAAAAAAATTCATGATCTCAATAGATATGATGAAAATGTCTTCTGAAATTCAATAGTTCTTTCTGGTAAAATTTCTCAGCCTGACAAATAACATGTACAGAAACATTCTTTAGAAAACATCACACTTAGTGGTAAAATACTGAAATTTATTGCCATGAGATAGCAAAAAGAAATGTTGGCATCATCATTTTTAATCATCATTTTATTAGCCAGTGTAATAACTCATGAAAAAACCGTAGGACTGGAAAGAAACAGAACTGTGGTTACTTACATATAAAATTGTTGTGTACATAGAAAATCCAAAATAATTTGCACATAAAATATTAGAAATTATAACTGCATTTAGTAAAATCACTGGAAATTAAATTAGCATAAAACCAATTTTATTTCTATAGGCTATTGTTGTTGGGTGCCAATGAATTGGTTCCAGCTAGTAGCAGCAGCATGTATAACAGAAAAAAATGTCACCCAATCCTGCACCATCCTTATAAACATTGTTTGAACACATTATATCAGTCTATCTGATTGACGGTCTTCCTTTTTTTCACTGACCCTCTACTTTACCAAGCATGATATCCTTCTGCAGGGACTGGTGTCTGCTAATAGCATGTTGTCTTAGTTTGTTATAACATGTGGACTTAGTCCAGTAATTAGCTGCTATAATAGAAATACCCAAAGTGAATGGCTTTAACAAAGGGAAGTTTATTGTCTCATAGTGTAGTAGGCTATTAGCTCAAATTCAGGGCATCAGCTTCAGGAGAATGCTTTCTCTTTTTATCAGCTCTGAAGGAACGCCCTTGTCCCTGATCAAGGAGCTTCTCAGCACAGGGATCTCAGGTTCAAAAGACACACTATGTTCTTGATGCTTCTTGCTTGGTGGTATGGGATCCTCCTGTCTTTCTGCTCACTCTCTTTTTTATATCTCAAGAGAGTGACTTAAAACACAATTTAATCTTGTAGATCTCACCACCATATCAACCACTAATCCCATCTCATTAACACCACGACAAGAGAATTCACAACACATAGGAATATCACATCAGATGACAAAATGGTGCACAATTACACAACACTGGGAATCATGGCCTAGCCAAATTGGTACACATATTTTTGGAAAACACAATTCAATCCATGATACATGTCCAAAATACACGAGATGAAGTCTCACCATCCTTACTTCTAAAGAGCATTCTGACTATATCTTTTCCAAGGAGGTTTGTTCATTTTTCTGGCAATCGTGATACATTCAGTACTCTTCAACAAGAGCATAATTCAAAGACATAAATTATGCTTTCTTTGGTCTTATTCATCATCTAGCTTTTGAATGCATATGTGAAGGCAATTGAAAATATCATGGGTTGGAATAGGGCACCTTAGACCTCAAAGTGTCATATTCGCTTTTTAACACTTCAAAGAGGTCTTTTACAGTGGTTTTGCCCAATGTGATGCATCTTTTGGTTCCTTGGGTGCTGCTTCCATGAGAGTTGAGTGGGTATCCAAGTAAAATGAAATTCTTAACAACTTCAATATATTATTTTTAGTACAATCTATATGATAGTGACAAATAATTAGAATACCAAATTTTAAAAATATCATGAACAAACGTCAAAAGCATCAAATACCTAGGAATAAAAGTTAAGACGAGAAAAATCTCTACAGAGAAAACTATGAAACAAGACTGAGGTAAATTAAAGGCCAACTCAATAAGAGATTTTTCTATAACTGTGAATCACAAGACTATATGTATTAAAGATACCAATCTTCTGAAAATTCTCTGTAGACATCACACAATTTGAATGAAACGAGATAAAGAAAAATTTTAAAAAGTTTTTTTTTTTTGTGTGTGTGTGGTTTGTTTGTTCGGCCTGGGAAATTTATAAGTTAGCTTCTATTCACAGAGAAATGCAAAAGGCCAAAAACAGACAAAAGAATCTGAAAAGAGGAACAAAGACATAGATTCACATGATCAGATATTAAGACTTACTCTAAAATCTAAAAATGACATTAATTGAAATAGTGAAATATTGGTACAAGGATAGATAAATAAGTAAAGAATAGGTCAGAAAGTCTAAAAACTAACCCACAAATATAAGGTCTCCTGATTTATATCACAGAGAATGTGACAGAAGCTGAGGTACATGGTTAAGTTGGGCTTCAGTCCACCAGATCTCACAGAGAGGGATCCAAGGGAATAGACTTCTCTGACCTCGCATCTTCCCTCAGTGACGGTCCTCAGTGGCAGAACTCAGCTGGCAGAACTCAGTGGCAGAACTCAGTGAGGCAAGCCCAAAGACAGAGAGGAAAATTCAGCCTTGCAAGATACAGAGGAGGCAGAGCAAATGTCAAATATATAACACTAAAGATAGTGGTGTTCCATATTAGAAAAAAATACATTAAAATTATCATTAGATACACACACACATATCCATGTTACAGATACGTGTGAAGAAATGATGAAGTAAAACAGCTGAAGAGTGATTTCAAAATGCAGCTTGAGATACAAAGTAAAGAATAATAAAATGTGAAATTGCCAGGCATTTCATTTTACCTCGATCCACAGTCAATGCCCATGGAAGCAGCAGTTAAGGAATCGAACGATGTGTTATATTGGGCAGATTTTCTGAACAAGACCGCCTTTAAAGTATTAAAAAAGTAAAGATGTCACTTTGAAGACTAAGGTATACCTGATCCAAGCCATGGTGTTTTCAGTCACCTCATGTGTATGTGGAACTTGACAATGAGTCAAGAAGACTAAAGAAGGATCCAAGCCTTTGAATTATGGTGTTGGTGAAGAGCATCGAATATTCCATGATTCCAGAAGAACAAACAACTCTGTCTTGCAAGAAGTATAGCCAGAATGCTCCTTACATGTGAGGACGATGAGACTTTGTCTCATGGACCTTGAACATGTTATTAGGAGGGTGCAGTCCCTGGAGAAGGACACTCTGCTTGGTAAGGAAGAGAGTCAGCTAAAAAGAAGAACTTTAGTGAGATGAATTGACACAGTGGTTACAACAAAGGGCTGAAACATAGCAATGATTATGAGCCTCGTGCGGGACCAGACAGTGTTTTGTTCTGTTGTACACGAGGTTCTCTATGAGTTGGAACAGACTCAACAGCACCTAACAACAATAACAGACATATACACACATATTAATGTGCGTGAGCATGTATACGTATACATATATATCCTTTTATTACTTACCTTCCCTCCTAGTTTTTCATAGTTTGTTCTGAGCTTAGTAATCTTCGCTTTTCTAATATACATTTTTCTCTCTTGTTCCTGGACAAATACTGCACATTCTGATCTAGTCAGGCTGGTCTCTGTTAAGGTTTATAGTCATTCAGAAGAGAGTCCCTTCTTACTATTTTTGGTAGAATAAGGGACACTTTGTGAAATCTGAGATGGCCAGAGAATCAAGCTTGTTAGTTCTTGCAGCCAGGGACAATTTCCAAGTTTCAGTGTTGCACTGTCCCACTGGCCAACTTGATGCTGGGTATGGGTGTTTATGTTTGCAAGGGATGCTAGTGCTAAGACCGTTGTTGCTATGGTCTATGAAGGCTGACTGTTACTCTTGCCGGCAGCAGTTCAACACCGCATCCCTAAATGACTCCATTCTCCTCCACATTCATATCTTGCATGGTGTACATGAGCAAGTTATGTGCCATATTCTAGCTTCACGGGAGGCCAGAAGAGAGAATTTCTAGTTTCTAGCCTGTGGAGGCACGTGTTATCATATTATCATGCATCAATTCTTGAATGTGTAAGAAGTATGTTCAAATACTGCCAGACCGTTAAGGAAGTGTGAAAGATGTCCACCCCACCTCCCCCTGGCTACCACTTCCATGATAGTTCCTACCTCATTGCCTCGTATTGTCATACCTAGTCACTGGCCCTGGACTCTTTGTGTAATAATTGTGTAAGTACCATTCCTTTTCTCAGAGTACTTACTTTTGAGTGAAACTCCTGGACCACTCATTACGCTATTGTCTCTGAACTTCGTTAGTGCTAACTAGTGATTCCATTCAATTAGCACTTGATTTTGCCTTTTTAATTTATTTGTGATTTTGCTAAAAAAAGTATGAAACATCATTTTGTTATTAACCATGCATTTTATTATTTGACCTTATCTATTAAAACTTTAGGAATCTTTGTAGGGAGTAATAATATTTTTCCAGTCGCTTTTGTTGTTAGTTGTTGTTAAGTCTGGTCCTGCACTATTCCCACAATTGACTGAGAATCAGAATATTGTGTTCTATAGAGTTTTCACTGGCTGATTTTTGGAAATAGTTTGTCAGGCCTTTCTTCCTAGTCCATCCTAATCTGGAAGTTTCCTTGAAACCTGGTCAGCATCACAGCAACTGCAAGCCTTCACCGATAGATGGATGGTGACTATGCATGAGCTACATTGCCAGGAATTGAACACAGTCTCCCAAACAGATAGCAGTAATTCTATCATTGAACCACCACAGCCTGTTTTTTCATCATAAGAAATAGCGTATTCATACGAACACAAGAGAAACAGTATTGATACTTGCTTTTGATTATACGGTGGTTTGATCTTGGAGGGGTAGAGATCATGGTCAAGTGTTTTTAATGAATATATTCATGTACAAGCTGCTGTTCAGGCCATTTTGCAATGTAATTCACACCATCCAAATTGCTAGGTCTTCAGGAATGCATTTATTAGTATATTTTAGAGTTTCATTTCCTACTGTACCCCGAAATTTGTCTTTGATTGGATAGATGGTAAAACCTGGGAATATCTGTTGAAATGCAAAGGGAAATTAAATCAAGTAGGTTATTAAATGTTTAATGTACCTCAACCCAAATTTAGGAATATAACTTATAAGAGAGCATTAGGAGAATTTATATTGACTAAGAAATATGAAGTTTGGTCTGTAGAATTTGACAAAGAACTTTTGTAACAGTCATGTATCAGTAGCTCTCTTTAGGACTCCTAAACTATAGTCTTGGAAATAAATATCCAAATGAACATGAAACCTCTAAGGTATTTTGGCCAGTAGGTCACGGAAAGCAGGTAAATAAATGATTTGCTTGTGTTTTTGTTTAGACTTATTTGTGTCCTGCCTCCAGCTTAGGTGGGCTTGCAGATGAATATTGGTGTTGAGAAGCAGTCATGGAGAGAAGGGGAGGCAGGATGTTAAGCCCCACGAAGCCCCCTAAAATCCATGCTATGAAACAGTACTTCCACACCTAGAATACATTCGGGGAAGTCAACAAAATACTAATAAAGCATGAAAAAATAGGTCTGAAATAAGTCTGAGAAGAACAAAGCCATGTCCTGGCTTGCAGAAAGAAAACAAAGTAGACAGTTAATCATTTTAAAGGGCAGTGTTGTTGTTATGTGGTGTTGAGTTAATTCTGACTTACAGAGACTGTACAGGATAGAGCAGAACTACCCCATGGGGTTTCCTAGGCTGTTGTCTTTATGGAAGAAGGCCAGGAGGTACAGTGGTTAAGCACTCTGCTGCTGGTTGAAATGTCGGTGTGTTGAAACAACTCTGAATCAGCCAAAGAAAAGACATGGTTATCTGCTCCTGTACAGACTCCATGCGGACAGATCTACTCTGTTCTATGGGGTTGCTATGAGTCAGAATTAAGTAGATGACACAAAACAACAACAATAATCTTTGCAGAAGCAGATTATCAGGTCTTTTCTCCTGAAGAGTAGCTGCAGCCTACCTTTTGGTTAGCAGCGAAGCATTTAACCACTGCTCCCTGAGGTTGCTCCTTTTAACTGGCAACAGAGAGCTAAATGCTGTCATGATTTTTGCTACTTAGGAGTACAAAATGGGAGTGGACAATGAAATTAATCAGAAATACAACGTATGCCAGGGTTCACTGGTGGATATATATATCATATCCCATCATATACTGAAGTTTTCTAGAATAGTAGCCTGTCTTCTACCAGTATTAATTAAACGTTTATTAAGTACAGAACCACAACCCATCTGTTAATTTGCTGTGCTCCGGAGGCTGATGTATTGCTGTGATGCTGGAAACTGTATCACCAGTATTTCAAATAACAAAAGGATCACTCATGGTGGACAGCTTTCAGCAGTGCTTCTGGATAAAAGCAGACTAGGAAGAAAGGCATGGTGATCTACTTCTGAAAATGAACCAATGAAAATTCTGTGAATTGCAACAGAATAGCATATGATACACTGTTGGAAGATGAATCCTCTAGATTAGAATCAAAACCTGTTGCTTTCAAGTTGATTCCAACTCATGTTGACCCTGTAGAACAGAGAGGAACTGATCTGTAGGGTTTCCAGGAGTAGCTGGTGGATTAAAACTGCCACCTTTTCGATTAGCAGCCAAGCCTTTAACTGCTGCACCACCAGGTCTCCTCTAGTAGTTCAAAATTCACAGTGGCTACAATAGTGGGCTCAGGTTCACCACGGATCATGAGATGCTGCAAGACAGGGCTTGCTCCAGTGTACAGGGCTTGCCATGAGCCAGAGTTACTGGACAACAACTAACAATGGCAACAAAAGTGCACAATAGTCGGCTAAAAACACCACAGAAGAGATACCAGCTCTGCTCTAAAGTAGGAAGAGAGATGTGTGTTAGCACAATAGTAGCTCCACTGTGGCAGGAACTCCTGTTTATTGCTTTGTCTCCAGTGCCTAGAACAGTGCCTGGTGCTTCAACAAACAAGCGGTAAGTGGATGAGCAAATGAAAGACTTCTTGAATAATTTCATTAAATGTCTGTGAGTGATACTTAACTTCAAATAGGCAAGTCAAACAGTGAAGACTTAAGCTTAGCTAAAACAGTAACCAGCTGCCTTGGGTTTGCTTCCAATTTATTGCAACTTAATGTGTGTCAGAGTAGAACTACATTCCATGAAGTTTTCGATGGCTAGTTTTTTTGGAATTAGATCATCAGGCCTCTAGAGACAACGCGAATCTCTAACTTTTTTGTTTAGCAATTCGAGGAGTGTGTTAGCCATTGGCACATTCAGGACTCCCAAGCAGACCTAGCGTTCTTTTATTTTTACTGAAGCATGAGGCTCCGAGACTGGACAGATCTGAAGAATGTACGGCAATAGGAGGCTCACATAGATCCTGTTCAGTAAGTGGAAAGACGGCAAGCAAAAGCATAGGGAACAGAAGACAACTATGGAAGTCCCACAAAGGAAAACTTCAGATGATTCAGTGTAATTCAGGAATCCCATGTAATAATAGGTAGAACAACTTTACTTTCATCTATCAGAAAAATTGTTTCTGCATAATGGTAATGGGCAGAGTCTGAGTCTAAATGGTAGTGTCACAAATAGCTGCAGGCTTTGCAAATAGGGCCACTGCTGCTCATAATAGAACAGCCTATGTGTATGGCTTGGAGAGTATAGCCCCAGGCAAGGAGGGTAACATCAGGTAAAGAAGGTGACATCATCAGGTCAGTCGGGTAACAGCCTGAGGTTAGCAGGGTAACAGCATCGGGTAAGGAGGGTAATGATAGAGGGGGCAGCCCCCACTTGTCTATCAGTGGAGGCTTGCTTGTTGCAGTGATGCAGGAAGCTATGCCACTGGTATTTAGACACTAGCAAGGTCAACCATGGTAGACAAGTTTCAGCTGAGCTTTGAGATTAAGACAGACTAGGAAGAAGGACCCGGTAGTCTACTTCTGAAAGGAATTATTGTTGTTTTTGCTGGGTACCATCGAGTCAGTTCCAACTCGTAACAACCGTATGAACAACAGAACGAAACACTGCCCAGTCCTGTGCCATGCCCACAATCGTTTTCATGCTTAAGCCCATTGTTGCGGCCGCTGTGTCAATCCATTTCATCAAGGGTCTTCCTCTTTTTCATTGACCCTCCACTCTACCAAGCATGATGTCCTGCTCCAGGGATTGATCCTTCCCGAAAACATGTCCAAAGCTTGTAAGACACTGTCTTGCTATCCTTGCTTCCAAGGAGCACTCTGGTTGTACTCCTTCTAGAATGTTTGTTCTTTTGGCGGTCCATGGTATATTCAACATTCTTCTCTAACACCATGATTCAAAGCTATCAGTTCTTCATCTGTCTTCTTTGTTCACTGTCCAGCTTTGATGTGCATGTTATGCAACTGAAAACACCATGGCTTGGGTTGGGTGCATTTTAGTCTTCAAGGTGACATCTTTACTTTTGAATACCTTTGTCATGGATTGATTGTGTCCCCCCCAAAATATGTATAGTCCTGTGGCTAGGCCGTGATTCCCAGTATCTTGTGACTGTCCTCCATTCTGTGATTTTGCTGTGCTGTACGTTAAAGGATTAGGGTGAGCCTGTAATTTCCTTCATAGGATCACCTCCCTGCTCCACTTTAAAGGGAGTTTCCCTGGAGCATGGCTTGCCCCTACCCTTAATCCTTTCATCCTACAAGAGATAAAAGGAAAGAGAAGCAGGCAGAGAATTGGGAACCTTGTACCACCAAGAAAGCAGCAGTGGGAGAAAAGCACATCCGTCAGACCTCAGGTTCCTGTGCCAAGATGCTCTGTGGACAAAGACTGATGACGCAATACTGGCCTTTTCCTCTAGAGCTGACAAGCGGAAAGCCTTCCCCAGGAGTGGACATCCTGAATGTGGACTTAAGCCTACCAGACTGTGTAAGAACAAACTTTCCTTTGTTAAAGCCATCCACTTTGTCGTATTTCTGTTACAGCCACCCTAGCTGACTAAAACAACTTTAAAGGGGTTCTTTGCAGTAGATTTTCCCAGTGTAATGCATCTTTTGATTTCTTGACAGCGGCTTCCATGGGTGTTGATTGTGGACCCAAGGAAAATGAAACCCTTGGAAGGAGTTAGCCAGGGAAAACCTTATAAATAGCAGCCAAATGTTGTCAGATACGATGAGCCCCTAGGTTGGAAGGTACCCTGAAGATAACTGGGGGAAGAGCTAGCTCCTCAAATTAGAGTTGATATGTTGCCATGAGTCGGATCCGACTCGACGGTACTTGGCTTTGGCTTAATGATATGGATAGAATAAGGCCTTTGGAATCTTTGTTCACTGATGTGACATGACTCAAAATGAGACGAAACAGCTACAAATGTCGACTAACAAATGGGACATGGAATACATGAAGTATGAATCTGAGAAAATTGGAAATTGTCAAAAATGAAACAACACACAAATATCGACATCCTAGGCATTACTGAGCTGAAATGGACTGGTCTGGGCCATTTTGAATCTGATAGTCTACTATCCTGGGAACAAAACTTCAGGAAGAATGGTGTTATGTTTATCATCAACAAGAACATTTCTAGACCTGTTCTGAAGTGCAATGCTGTCAGTGATAGGATAATATCCATACACCTACAAGGAAGGCCAGTTAATATGACTATAAATCAAATTTACATACCAGCCACTAAGGCCAAAGATGAAGAAGTTGAAGATTTCTACCAGCTTCTGCAGTCTGAAATTGATCAAACATGTAATCAGGATGCACTGATAATTGCTGGTGACCGGAATGCGGAAGTTGGAAACACAGAAGGATCGGAAGTTGGAAGATACTGACTTCATGATAGAAATAATGCTGGAGATCTCATGATGGAATTTTACAACACTAACGACTTTTTCATTGAAAATGCCTTTTTTAACCGACACAAATGGTGACTGTACACAGGGACCTCACCAGGGGGGGAAAGAAAGGAACCAAACTGACTACATCTGTGGAAAAAGACAATGGAAAAGCTCCATATCAGCAGTCGGAAAAAGACCACGTGCTGACTGTGGCACAGATCATCAATTACTCATGTGCAAATTCAAATTGAAACTGAAGAAAATTAGAACAAGGTTATGAGAGCCAAAGTATGATCTTGAGTATATCCCTCCTGAGTTCAAAGAGCATCTCAGGAACAGATTTGATGTGTTGACCACTAATGACTGAAGACCAGATGAATTGTGAAATAACATCAGAGACATCATTCATGAAGAGAGCAAGAGGCCATTAAAAAGACAAGAAAAAAAGAAAAGACCAAATTGAATGTCAGAAGAAACTGTGAAACTTGCTTTCAAATGTTGAGCCACGAAAGCAAAAGGAAAGACTGGTGAAGTAAAAGACCTATACAGAAGATTTCAAAGAGCAGCTCGAGAAAACAAAATAAAGCATTGTAATGACATGCACTATGAGCTGGAAATGGAAAACCAGAAGGAAGGAACACATTCTGCATTTCTCAAGCTGAAAGCACTGAAGAAAAAATCCAAGTCCTGAGTTACAATAGTGAAGGAGTCTACAGCGAAACTATTAAATGATTCAGGGAGCAGCAAAACAATATGGAAGGAATACACAGAGTCATTATACCAGAAAGAGCTAGTCGATGTTCGGCCATCTGAAGAGGCAGCATATGATGAGGAACCGATGGTACTGAAAGAAGAAGTCAAAGCTGCATTGAAGGCAATGCAAAAAAACAAGGTTCCAGGTATTGATGAAATATCGACTAAGGTATTTCAAACAGATACGGCACTGAAAGTGCTCCCTCATCTATGCCAGGAAATTTGGAAGACAGCTACCTGGACAACTGACTGGAAGAATGTCAGAAGAAAATTCATACTTATGCCCCTTCCAAAGAAAGGTGATCCAACCAAATGTGAAAATTACCAAACAATATCGCTGATATCACATACAATTTTACTTAAGCTCTTTCAAAAGTGACTGCAACAGTATATTGACAAGGAATTGCCAGAAATTCAAGCTGGGTTCAGAAGAGGACATGGGACCAGGGATATCATCGCTGATGTCAGATGGATCTTGGCTGAAAGCAAAGAATACCAGAAAAATGATTACTTGTGTTTCATTGACTATGTAAAGCATTCAACTGTGTGGATCATACTAAATTGTGGCTGAAGTTGCAGACAATGGGAATTCCAGAACAAGTAATTGTGCTCTTAAGGAATCTGTATAGGGATCGAGAGACAGTTGTGTGAATAAAACAGAGGGACACTGCATGGTTTAAAGTCAGGAAAAGTGTGCATCCGGATTGTATCCTTTCACCATACCATTTTAATCTGTATGCTGAGCAAATAATCCGAGAAGCTGGATTATATGAAGAAGAACGAGGCATCAAGATTGGAGGACAACTCATTAACAACCTGTGTTATGCAGATGACACAACTTTTCTTGCTGGAAATGAAGAAGATTTGAGACACTTACTGACAAAGATCAAGGACCACAGCCTTTAGTATGGATTGAACCTCACCATCAGGAAAACAGAATCCTCACAACTGGACCACTAAGCAACACTGTCATAAATGGAGAAAAGATTGAGATTGTCAAGGATTTCATTTTCCTTGGGTCCACCATCAATACCCATGGAAGCTGCAGTCAAGAAATCAAAAGACACATTGTACTGAGAAAATCTGCTGCAAAGAATCCCTTCAAAGTATTCAAAAGTAATGATGTCACCTTGAAGACTAAGATGTACCTGACTCAAGCCATGATATTTTCAACCACATCACATGCATGTGAAAGCTGGACAGTGAACAAAGAAGACAGATGAAGAACTGATACCTTTGAATTGTGGTGTTGGAGGGGAATGTTGAATGTACCATGGGCTGCCAAAAGAACGAACACATCTGTTCTAGAAGGAGTACAACCAAAGTGTTCCTTGGAAGCAAGGATGGCAAGAGAGTGTCTTACATATGTTGGATACATTGTCAGGAAGGATCAGTCTTTGGAGCAGGACATCACGCTTGGTAGAGTCAGCGAAAAAGGGGAAGACCCTCGATGAGATAGAGTGACGCGGTGGCCGCAACAATAGGCTTAAGCATAAAAACGATTGTGGGCATGGCACAAGACTGGACAGTGTTTCGTTCTGTTGTTCATAGGGTTGTTATGATTTGGAACCGACTTGACGGCACCTAACAACAATAATGGTGTAGAAAGAATAGTCGTCAGGCAAAGGTATTTTCAGCCATACTGTTCATTTAAATAAGATTCACCACCAGTAGTGTTATCTTAAATGCAAGGAAAATATATGCCTTCAATATCTATGTCTATAACTACACTCATAAATTAGGTGAGATTTAGATTGCTTGATTTTGTTCTTTTGAAAGAAAAATATAACCAATTCCAAGTAGTGTGTAGAAACAAGCTTGTCTAACTTGTACAGTGGAATCTTAGTTGAGATAGTTCTTTCAGAGTCATTAGCATTGTTTCATTGATGGGTACAATACTGGTGGAACCTTGCTATGAAATGACTCATTAAATATATCAAGTCAATTATATCATGGGTCACATCACATCTCCTAAAGTACAACAACCACATAGTGTAAAACCTGAGAAAATGCAATTGGTGCATTAATCACTCACTCACTCAATCATTCATTCATTCACTCATTCAGCTAATACATATCAAATGCCACCTAAACCAGAGGGATTATGTGTGATACAAAGGTGAATAACTTATAAACTTTGTCCATCATCATGCTAAAAAACTAATTTATCTTGTCAGATTTGCATTCTAAAAAAATCCTATGGAATTGGGGAAAGGTAATATTAATGTCTATGGTGAAACAATTTCATCATAAAGTTTTGGAGAAATTTCCATGGCATCCTACCCAATATAGTTTTTCATAGGACATATATTAGATTTTAAATAAAAATAAAGTACAAGTCAGTAATAAGTAACAAAGTGCTCGTTGGATAAGAAATGTAGTTTTGTGTCTTCATTACAATTATGAAGTTTAAAAAAGTGTAGCTACAGGGTAAATATTTGTCAGAGCATCTAGTCTTTTAGCTCAAGCTTAATCCAGGCTATTTACTGCAATTAAAAGTCAAGATACTTAATTGTCATGGTTAAAGAAAAGCCCAGTGGCATAGTGTTTAACTGCTGTGGCTGCTAACAAAAAGATCAGTAGTTCAAATCCACTAGGTGCTCCTTGGAAAACCTGTGGGACAGTTTTACTCTGTCCAATAGGGTTGCTATGAGTCAGAATAGACTCAACAGTGTTTTTTTTTTTAAATAGGATCACTATGGGTTGGAATCGACTTGACAGCAGTGGTTTGGTGTCTACTCTAAGCATGCTTAAGCATACTGTTCCCAGGTTTTCTCTTAGAGTTATAAAGCAGGTATACAGTTTGTTGTCAGGTTCTCTTCTATACCAAAAATTCAAATTTAGAAATAATTTAAAACATAGTATGTTATTTGAACCCTGTTGTTTGCTGCCACTGAGTTTGCTCAGACTCATGGCAACCTCATGTACAAGAAAACAAAATGTTGCTCTGCCCTGGGCCGAGTTCATAATCTTGGGGATACTTGAATTTATTTTTGTGGCCAGTATGTATTTTGACTGCTTTTCCACCTGATGGGATTATGTCCAAGCACTATACCAGACTATATTCTGTAGTAATTCATAGAGTTTATACTAGCTAATTTTTGGAAATAAAGCACTAGGACTTTCTTCCTTATTCAACTCAGAAGGTAGGATAACACTGCTGAATAACAAACCCTCCTAACTCTTTCACAGTTAGCATTATATCTGTTTACAGTTTTCTGAGTCATTTGGGTGACTTTTCTGTTCTTAGTCTGGTTCATCTCCATAGAGGCTGGAGGGTCTACAATGATTTTGCTACCTGTCTGCCAGCTAGAAGACTGACTGGTCTAGGACCCTCCAGCTGGGATGGCTCTACTCCAGAGGATCTCATTCTCCAGTAGCCTAGACTGGTGTTAAGTATTGCATTGTGTACCCTTGAAAAGTGTGTCAGCGTGGCTACGCGGTGATTCTCCACCACTTGGCTAGGTATGGTTATCCACCGTTTTACCATCTGGTGTGATTTTCCTGTGTGTTGTGAATCCTACTTCTATGATATTAATGAGGCCGGATTAAAAGCAGTTATGTTAATGAGTCAAGACTCAGTTTACAAGACTAGGTCCTATCTTGAGTCACTCTCTTTTGAGGTATAAAAGAGAAGCTACAGAGAGAGAGAGACTTCCTACCCCAAAGAATAAAGAAAAGGAAGAGTGCACATCCTTTGGATCCGGGGTCTTTGCATTGAAAAAAATCCTAGATTAGGGAAAGATTATGACAAACACCTTAATTCGGAATCAGTGAAGTGAGAGGGCCTTCCCCTGGAGCTGGTGCCCTGAATTCAGACTTCTAGCCTCCGGAAGTTCTGTTGTACATGGGTCACTATGAGTTGGAACCCACTTGACAGCACTTGACAATAAGAACAACACCTATGAGAGAATAGGTTTCTGTTTGTTAAAGCTACCTACTTGTGTTATTTCTGTTATAGAAACACTAGATAACTAAGACACCTGGCTCTTCATGTGATGATAAAAAGGGTTTTCCAGAAGCAAGCAATCCTCAATATAATGTGCTTTTCAAGTCCTGCTTCCATCATGTTTACCATTGTCCCTTTCACCAAAGCAGTAAAAGCTTACACTAGAAACAAAGGGGGAAGAAAACAATTCTCTCTTGTTGAGAACAACAGAAAAGTGACATCGCATAGGAGTATATTTACAGAAATAGGAGGAATTTTTAGCCATGTATTCTACAATATTAAGTTTTGCTGTCCTTTGCCAATAAAGCCAATAAACTTAATAACATGCAAATGTTAAAAAAACTAAGTAAATGTTATCAATATACTTCTCTTAATTTGGGAGACTTCTTGAAAAAGGAAGATTTAATTACAATTAGAAATTAAGAAAAATACTTCATTAAGGAAAATATAATAAAAAATTAAAAACTATTTTGAGTGCGATAGCTAGAGTTGATCAAAACACAGACTGACCTTTACCTAAGCCTTAACCCCTTCAGCCCACTGAACAAAAACTGCCTTTTAAATGGTAGAATGTTTCAAGGTGTTTGTTTTTATTATGTTACTTTCTTATTTCTCTTTATTTCACTTTCGAGGACTGTATTTTCATCTACAATCGTCTACATTATGACTCCCAGTCTACATTTCCAGCTTTTCTTGTCTCCTGAGTAACAGGTTTATTTCACTAATTGACTCCCTGATTATGTCTACAAGGATATTCTCACAGGTGTTCCAAACTCAGTATGTCAGAATCTGAACTCAGTACTTTCTGCCCAAATCTTTTTTTCCTCCTGCAGTCTCTAATTCAGTGAGTGATAATGCCCATGGTCCTTTCTTATCCAAATCAGAAACTTAAGGTTTGGCTCTTCCCTCTATCCATCATTGCTCCCTTGTAGTCACTGAGTCTTTGATTGTATCCTTTTGATGTTTCTTGATTTTAGCTCCTCCCTTTCTGTCTGAGTCAAAAGTCTCAGCTCACCTACCTACCTGAAGTCTTCCCAAACACCTTCCAATCCATTTAGAGCACTTGTTCCTAAACATGTATCTTGTTATCCCCAAACTTCCACTAATTCATAAATCTCGCTAACTTTTAGGATATAATCCACTTCCTTACCTTGGCATACAAGTCTGTATGGGATCTAACCCCTGTGTGCCAGTCAGAAAAAATTACTTTCTTGAATAACCATGATATTTCTCACCTCTATGTCCATAAAAATTCCCTGTCTTCAATTATACTTCCTGATTTCCCTCCTCTGGCAGCTTCCTACCCATTTTTTGAAGAATTAACTCAAAGGACAACCTTGTTGAGAAGTAGTTATAGGTTATATGAGACTGAGATGGATAAACTCATTGTCATCGGTGTGATGGCAGCTAATGTACATCCCATATGTTGAAGAATAGAATTGCTCCCTAGGGCTTTCTTAGTTTTAATTTTCTGGAATCAAACCACTGGTCCTTATTTCTGTGGTGTCGTTAGGAGAGTTTGAAGTGCCAACCTCTAAATCAGTAGCCAGTTATAAACTATTTGTGCCTTCAAGGGTCCTTACCTCCACTGTCCCTTATAGTAAACAGTTACCGTAAACCATATCCCATAGTTTTTAACTGGTTATTTACTCAGATTCTCTCTGTTGTTCATCTGTGTAATTGCTGTAGTTAACCTTCAAGAACACCAAACCCACTGCTGTGGAGTCGATGCCAACTCATAGTGACCCTACAGATCAGAGCAGAACTGGCCCAAAGAGTTTCCAAGGAGCACCTGGTGGATTTGACCTCCCAACCTTTTAGATAGCAGGTGCAGTGCTTAAC
The DNA here is from genome assembly GCA_028571685.1 of Heterohyrax brucei. NCBI lineage: Eukaryota > Metazoa > Chordata > Mammalia > Hyracoidea > Procaviidae > Heterohyrax > Heterohyrax brucei. The sequence continues at coordinate 8,311,295 of CM053143.1, forward strand.
CACTAGGCAACCCAGCTCCTGACAGATAGTAAGCTTTCAGTATTCGGAGGATTACTGAGACTGAATGAACCGATGGAATGAATGAGTTGATGAAAGATGTGAGGGGACCGTATTTAAATGAGATTTGGTCTCCAGTTCTGGATATTGCATGCATGTGGTGAAACTATTGTTGCTGTTGTTATGTGCTGTCGAGTGGTTCTAACTCACAGCAACCCTATGTACAATGTAACAAAATACTACCTGGTTCTGCACCATCCTCACAATCTTTCTTATGCTTGAGCTCGTTATTGCAGCTGCTGTGTCAATTCATCTTGTTGAAGGTCGTCTTCTTTTTTGCTGACCACCTGCTAAGCACGATATTCTTCTTCAGGGACTGGCTCTTCCTGATAAAATTCCAAAGTATGTGAGACACTGTCTAACCATCCATGCTTCTTAGAATTCTGGCTGTACTTTTTCCAAGACAGATTTGTTCACTCTTCTGGCAGTCCATGGTTTATTCAGCATTCTTTACCAACAACATAATTCAAAGGCATTGATTCTTCTTTGGTCTTCTTATTCATTTTCCAGCTTTTGATGCATATGAGGTGATTTAAAATATTAAGACGTGGGTCAGCTGTACCTTAGTCTTCAAAGTGATATTTTTGCTTTTGAACACTTTAAAGAGGGCTTTTGCAGCAGATTTACCCAATACAATGAGTTATCTGATTTCTTGACTGTTATCTCCACATGTGTTGATTGTGGATCCAAACAAAATGAAATCCTTGACAATAGCAATATTACCTAAATTACTGTAATTTAGGTAAACCTGCATGTTGAAAGGATACGCCTGGAGTTCCAGTCAAGATTCAGCTCAAAGTAAGAGTGAGATTGGCTTGAAAATGGGAACAGCTCTAGTTCTTAAAATTTAGGGATGTTTGGAAATTATTTACTTATCCATTATTTTGTAATTATAAAGAATTCTATTGGAAATTTTTGTCAATACAATTGAAAGGATTCATTTTCTTTATTATCTGTTTCTGCTAATCTTGGTTTGCATTCTTTCTAAACTTGAATCATCTTCAAACCCTTGATATCACTGAATGTTTTCCAAGAGAAATTGAGTAATTGTGATGTTTGCCTAAGGGAGACAAATTAGGGATGCAAATTTAATGTAAATAATTACATTTTTCAAAACCTAATTTAAATAATTTTGAAATATGTGTTGTTATAGATTATTCAGATCAATGCTTCTAGCATCTGGCCATGGAGACTGTAATTGTAGATAACTAATCAATTGAACCTAATTATATGCATTTATAATAAGCAGTTGGGTGGCAACAACTTATTTTCCTGGACTCTCATTCTGGAGTATTCTGCTTTGAAGGAGAGATTATTCCTCTGTACATGGATTTCTTTTCATTTGAATCTTTATAGTACATCCAAAGTGACACTAATGTTCTACATTCTAGTTTGGTGAGTTGTTTCTGGGACTTTAAAACCTTTCAGATGGCCATCTATGACACAGATATTGGTCTGTACTCACATGGAGCAAAAGAAAATGAAGAGAATCAAAAGCTCAAAGAAGAAACTAATTCACAGGACTAATGTTGTTAGGTGCCATTAAGGTGGTCCCAATTCACTAACTCTGTGTACAACAGAACAAAACAGTGCCTGATCCTTTACCATTCTCACAGTGATTCTTTTCCCTCAGCCCATTGTTGCAGCAACTGTGTTATTACATCTTATTGAGGTTCTTCCTTTTGTTTTTTTGCTGACACTCTGCTTTATCAAGCATGATGTCCCTTTACAGGGACTGGTCCCTCCTGATAACATTCCCAAAACATGTGAGATGAAGTCTTGCCATCCCTGCTTCTAAGGAGACTTCTGATTATACTAATTTCAAGACAAATTTGTTCCTTCTTCTGGAAGGTCATGGTATAGTCAATATTCTTTGCCAACACCATAATTAAAAGGCATCAATTCTTCTTCTTTGGTCTTCTTTATTCATTGCTTACCTTTCATGTAAGAATGATAGCTCACATAAACTACAATTGCTTTTAACTTGAGACCAGAAAACCTAGATGGTGCCTGGCTACCACTACCAACAGTTCTGACCAGAAATACAATAGAAGGTCACAAACAGATGGAAGAAAAATGAAAAATAAAATTCAAAGTTCTAAAAGAGGACAGACAGACCTACTGGACAGATACACAGGGGAGGAATCCCAACACTGTCATCTAACACACCCTTTGAACATGGAACTAAAGCTAGTTCTGGAGGTCATCTTTCAGCCAAGTAGTAGATTGGCTTATACAGTAAACAATACCACCTGTAAGTTATGTGCTTCCTTAAACAATCAACTGTATCAGGCCAAATGGTTCACATGATCTAAAGTAAAGATGACACTGCAAGGAAGGAAAGCTAGATCAATGGAAGCAGAACAAACAAATGGAAATAATGAGAATGTTGACACACTGTGAGAATCGTAGCTAATGGTATGAAGCAACTTGTATAAAAATTATTAAACGGGAACCTAATTTGCTGTGTAAACTTTCACCAAAACCACAATAAAATATTATTAAAAAAAGGTGGAGAAAAGTGATGTTAAGAAGATATTTCTATTTTTGAAGTATATGCATGTATAACCTCCATTGCCCTCAGGTTGGTTCTGACTCATTCTGACTCTGGTTCTGACTGGTCCTGACTCTGACCTGATAAGACAGAGAGCTGCCGCATAGGATTTCCAAGGCTGTAATGTTTATGAGAGCAGACTGACACATCTTTATTCCACAGAGCAGCTGGTAGGTTGGAATGATCATCTTTTGGTAACCACTTGCACCACCAGAGCTCCCCTTGTTATGTATCAAAGTGGTTTTATATAACTACTAAGAATACCTATTACGGGAACAATCAAGAAGGCAAACTAAGCACACGTCTCCATAAATCCATCTGGAAACCAAGACCTGAACTGATAATTAAATGGATCCTTCTGGTCACCTAGTGAGCCCTAGGACACAGCATACAGCTGTTAATTTGGACTTACCGCTGAACAGAAAACCTCCTCTCTTTAGCTGACTCCTGCTCCTGGGCAGTCCTGGCTGTCACAGACCAAAGGTAACTCACCATTTTGACTTTTTTTTTCTCTATCTTGGCCAGCCAATAGAGCTGGGTCTTGACTAGGAGCCAGTCTCAGCCACAGTGCTGGTGGGATCAGCAGGTGAATTTGCCATATTTTGAGAGCCTGGCTTAGGACTCTGTGCATCTTATCACCTTTGGCCTCTCTTTCCGCCTCTGCCATAGTGCAGTTTGTACAGAGGTGCCAGGCGGTGAGCTTGTGTGAGATGCCATCTTGGATACAGAGGCCTCAGCAAGACCTAATTCCTAGGATTGGAAGCAGTGCTTGTCTGCAGGAAAGCACTTTGCTGCCCAAAAAGCAGTATTTTGCACAGTGTTGCCTATGGCTGGGGGGGTGTCAGCACAGGCCAATGAGGCAGTAGCCTTGCTGCTTTTTGAACTAGTTCATAACTTCTGGGATGCTTACATTGACATTTGGGAAGAGGGACCTCTACCTCTGAAAACCTGACTGACCTTGGAAGTGGTCAGATACCTTTTAACTTTCATTTCAAGATGACTTAGAGAAACAACTACAGTCCATCCTCACAGCATCTCTCCCAGCCTTTATGACTCACATGAAGCCTCCAAAGCAACAGACTCTGGGGAAAGCAGTAACCAGAAAATCACACATGGCTTCAGAAGGCCCCAAAATGAAATAACCAAAGAGCTTTCTGGATGAAGAAACTTTTCTGAAATTATCAGAAGATTAATACAAAAGGATTATATATAGAGCCCTCCTAGACCTTATACAAAATGCAGCAGAGAAAAATGAATAATTAAGCAAGCTGTTTGATATGATGGAACACGAGTACTCTGAAATCCAACCAATCAAGAACAAAATCAAAGACATAGAAACTTCAATTCAAAGCCAAGAAAATAGAATGGAACAAATGGAAAACAGACTTTCTGACTTGGGAGACAGAGCTACTGACTCCAGCCTCTATGAAGAAAAATCGGAAAAAAGAAGCAAGAAAAATGAAGAAGCATTAACAAGTATGTGGGACTCTATCAAGAGGAACAACCTGCAATTAATGAGAGTCCCTGAACAGGGTGAGACACCTGAGTGCACAGAGTACTGCTGCTGATAGAAAACTTCCCAGAAATTATGGAGGAAGACAATATAGATATCCAAGAAGCATATTGAACTCCACTCAACATAGATCTCAAAAGAAAGACTCCAAGACATATTATATTCAAGCTTAACGAAATGAAACCTCAGCAGAAACTCTTAAAGGCAGCAAGACTCAAAGCATAGCTAACATTCAGAGGGAAAGCCCATAGGCTTTTGTTGGATTTCTCAGTAGAAACAATGCTGGCATGAAGACAGTGGCATGACACATTCGAAGCCTTGAAGGAGAACTTCCAACCAAGAATTGTATATCCTGCCCCTATATATATATATATATATATAGTGTATATATATATATGTATATATATATAAATATATATATATATACATATACATATACATATATATATACACTATATATATATATACATATATATATATGTATGTATAATCCACCATCATGGGCAAGGATGGACACTATTGCTGAAAGGTTCAACACACAAGCATGACTTAACAATATTAAATACTTATATCCTGAAATATTTATATATATCCTGAAATATATCCTGCCCCTAAATATATCCTGAAATATTTATATCCTGAAAAACTGTCTTTCAAATATGAAAATGAAATTAAGACATTCGCAGATAAACAGAAACTTAAAGACTTTGCAAAAACCAAACCAAAGCTACAAGAAATACTCTTGGTTTTGGCTTAGAAGAACAAAACCACTAACTTTATATTGTAGAAGGACACATCATCTAGAATCTTTCTCAGTTAGGGGAGGCTCCAAACTCAATCAAAGCTTTAATACTGAAAGAAACAATCCAGTGATCATATCATGAAAATTATGATGTCATCATATTGAAAAGAGATGTACTACAGTTTTTACAGTCCTTCCAGATGGACAGGAAGTTGAAAAGACTGGTAGTAATTAAAATTGAGTTTATATATAGTTTATTAAGCAAGACCATAGGGGCAGCCGTAAAGTACAATAAAGATGCAATATACCATGTTAAGAAATGTAATACAAGAGTCTCAACAATCACAAAACCAACTCTGAAAAAGGTCAAAACTCAACTCACAAAGAAGAATGTCTTAGAACATGATTAATAACAACAGAGAAAACATAAACACAAAAATATGCATATCACAATGGCAGCACTGAACACATACCTATCAATAATTACATTGAATGTGAATGGACTGAATGTTCCAGTAAAGAGACATCGAGCAAAATCTTGGATCAAAAGTCATGACCCATCCATATGTTGTCTACAAGAAACTCACCTTAGACTTAAAGATATGAACAAACTGAAAATTAAAGGATGGAAGAATATATATCAAGCTAACAATGAACAAAGACGAGCAGGTGTGGCAATTCTAATCTCAGATAAAATAGATTTTAGTGTATAATCCACCATCATGGGCAAGGATGGACACTATTGCTGAAAGGTTCAACACACAAGCACGACTTAACAATATTAAATATTTATGCATCTAATATTAGAGCACCTAAATATGTCAAAGAAACACTGACTACACTCAAAAAAGAGATAGATCACTCCACAATAAGAGGACACTTCAACACTTCACTCTCAATATTGGACAAATAATCTAGAAAAAAGCTCAATAACGGCACGGAAGAACTTATTGTCACAATTAACCAACTAGACCCCATCGACATATACAGAACTTTCTGTCCATCAGTGGACAACTATACCTTTCTCTCCAATGCACAGGGAACATTCTCCAGAATAGATCATGTGTTAGGACATAAAGCAAGTCTCAACATAATCCGTACCATTTGATTAATGCAAAGCACCTTCTCAGATCATAAATCCATATAAGTTGAAATCAAAGCACAAAAAAAATAGAAAGTGGAACTCATGGAAACTGAACAACATCTTGTTTAAAAAGCCAAGGGTTATAAAAGAAATCAAGGATGAAATAAAGAAATTTATGGATTCCAATGAGAACAAAAACACTTCCTACCAGAACCTATGAGATAGAGCCAAAGCAGTGCTCAGAGGTCAGTTTATCTCCATAAATGCACACATCTGGAAGGAAGAAAGAAACCAGGTCAAAGAACTAACCCTACAGCTTGACCAAGTAGAGACAGAACAACAGAGGAACCCCTCAGGCACCAGAAGAAAACAGATCATAAGAATTAGAGCAGAACTAAAGGAATTAGAGAATAGAAGAACAGTTGAAAAAATTGAAAAGACCAAAAGCTGTTTTTTTGAAAAAAATCAACAAAATTTACAAACCGTTGTCTAAACTTACTAGAGAAAAACAGAAAAGTAAACAAATAGCCCAAATAAGAAATGAGAGGGGAGTTGTCACAACAGATCCAACAGAAATAGGAAATATCATAACAGAATACTATAAAAGGCTGCACTCTAACACACTTGAAATTCTAGAGGAAATGGACAAACTTCTTGATTCATATCACCTACCAAAATTATCACAAGGTGAAGCAGAACAACTTAACAAAGGAAGAGACTGAAAAAGTCATCCAAAAACTGAAACCCAGATGGCTTCACCACAGAATTCTACCAAGCTTTAAGAGCAGAGTTATCTCCAGTAGTACTAAGACTATTTCACAGTATAGAAAAGGATGAAATACTCCCAAATTCATTGTATGAAGCTAGCATAACCCTGATAACAAAGTGAGTGAAAGACCCAAGAAAAAAGGAGAACTACAGACTGATATCACTCATGAATCTAGATGCAAAAATCCTCAACAAAATTCTTGCCATCAGAATACAACAACATATGAAAAAAATAATCTATCATGACCAAGTTGGGTTCACACCGAGGATTCAAGGCTAATTCAACATAGGAATAACAGTTAATGTGATCAACCACAAAAATACTACAAAAGACAAGAATCACCTGATCTTGTCTATTGATGAGGGAAAGGCATTTGATAAAGTCCAACACGCATTCATGCTGAAAACTCTCAGGGACATAGCAATAGATGGCAAATTCCTTAATGCAATAAGGGCCATTTACACAAAGTCAACTGCCTACATCATCCTGAATGGAGAGAGACTGAAACAGTTTCCCTGGAGAACAGGAACTAGACAAGCATACTCACTCTCACCTCTCCTATTCAACATTGTACTAGAAGTTCTAGCCAGAACAATTAGACAAGACCAAGGAATAAAGGGCATCTGCATTGGCAAAGAAATCAAAATGTCCCTATTTGCAGATTATATGATTGTATATGCAGAGAATCCCAAAGAATTCATAAGTAAACTACTCAAACTGATAGAAGAGTTCAGCAAAGTCTCAGGATACAAGATAAGTATAAGTAAACCAGTAGGATTCCTTTATACCAACAATGACATTACTAAGGAAGAAACCACCAAGTCAATACCATTTATTATAGCCCCTAAGAAGATAAAGTACCTAGGACTAAATCTAACCAGAGAAATAACAGACCTTTACAAAGAGAACTAAAAACCCTTACTACAAGAAACTAAGAGAAAGCTACATAAATGGAGAAACCTACCCTGCTCATGGATAGGAAGAATTAACATTATGAAAATGTCTATTTTACCCAAATCCCAATACAAGTTCCAGTGATATTTTTAAATGAGATGGAGGAACAAATTACCAACTTTGTCTGGAAAGGGAAGAAGCCTCGGATAAGTAAAGCATTACTAAAGAAGCAGAACACACTGGGAGGCCTCTCATTACCCAACTTTACAAGCTGTTACACTGCTACAGTAGTTGAAACAGCCTGGTACAGGTACAAAAAGAGACAGATAGATCAATGGAACAGAATGGAGATCTCAGGGATCACGCCATCTACCTATGAACAGTTGATATTCGACAAAGGCCCTAAGACATTAAACTGGAGTAAAAACCATATCTTCAACAAATGGTGCTGGCAAAATTGGATATCCATCTGTAATAAGTTGAAACAAGACCCATGTCTTATACCTCATACAAAAACCAACTCAAACTGGATGCCAAGCCAAGTGCTGTGAAACTGCATAAAAGATCTAAATATCAAACCTAAAATGATAAAACTCGTCCAAGAAAAAGTAGGAACAACAATGGAAGTTGTAATACATAGCACAGACTTCAAAATCTGTCAAACAAATGACAATCAACAGAAGAGAAAATAGAGAAATGAGAACTATAACAAATCAAACACTTTTGCTCATCCAAAGACTTTATGAACAGAATTAAAAGGCCACCTACAGAATGGGAAAAAATATTTGGCAACTATACATCAGAACGACCCCTGATCTCCATAATCTATAAGCCAAGTGCCGTCTATAAGGTATTACAAAATATCAATAAGAAAAAGATAAATCATCCAGTTCAGTGATGGGCCAAGGAGACGGACAGATACTTCTCTAAAGAGGAGATCCAGGTAGCCAAAAAACACATGTGGACATGCTCACGATAATTAACTATTAAAGAAATTCAAATGAAAACTGCAATGAGATACCATCTCACCCCAACAAGGTAGGCCATGATCCAAAAAATGCAAAACAACAAATACTGGAGAGGCTGTGGAGAAACTGTAACTCTTCTACCCTGTTGGTGGGATGGCAAAATGGTGCAACCTCCTTGGAAAACAATCTAGTGATTCCTTGAAAAGCTGGATCTAGATATACAATTTGACCCAGCAATTCCACTGCTTGGAATATATCCTACAGAATCAAGGCCATTCACAACAACTAATACACGCACACGAATGTTCATTGCAGCACAGTCCATGATAGCAAAAAGATGGAATCAACCCAGATGCCCAACAACAGAGTATAGATAGGTAAACTATGATATATATACTCAATGGAACACTATGCAATGATAAAGAACAATGATGGTTTCAGGAAACATCTCATAACCTGGTTTCAATTGGAAGACATTATACTGAGTGAAAGTAGTCAGTGATGAAAGGACAAATATTGTATGAGACCCCTACGATAAGAACTTAAAATTAGACTCGTGCATAGAAGACTCTTTGACAGCTGCAACGTGGGGAGGGTTTAGATTAGATGGTTATTAGAAATTTGGTTGGCTGAAATCGATGACAGCACACATCAGTAAGAAGATCAATATTAACTGGACGACTTGGGTACTCCTCCCATCTTAACCCAATATTGCAAGGACTGAGTAGCTGGGGGCCACATTCGATGCTTTCAGCCCAAATCGAGGCAATACGCACAACTAGTGTTTTGCTAATGAGGACTCTCTGCACCCCACGTTGTTGAGTTGTGTATGGGTTCTTAAAACCTGCCAAGCTGTCATCTGAGGGTACAGTAAATGGTCCCAACTCAGCAGGAACGGTTGATGACGGAGGTCCATAATGACATGGAGGATAGAGAACCCAGAAGACAGAGAGACCCACGACTCGTGACCGGAAGAACCAGATGGTGCCCCACTACCACCAATGGTAGCTGCGATGGAGCTCACAAGGTTGAGTCTCACTGGCAACACAAGAATAAATAGGGGTGCACCCTGAGATGTCCACTAAAAGACCACAGTTGATGGTCCAGGGGCTTTGGGATTCCCCTGGGAGCATGGTCCCTGGCCCTGATACTGCTCCTGTCCGTAAATCGTAATGAAGGTCAACTCTTTGGACAGCAATGGATTGGACTTGGTGATGCAGAGTGACCATATTTTGTGGTCACTTTATGCATCTATAGGATATTATCCTGCTCACCTCTTACTGGAGGAAGGGGAGTGGGAGGAGAGGAGGGGATAGGAGACTGTTGGGAGGACAGGACTTGTATGGAGCAGAGAGGAAGAGTGTACTGTCACCAGGCAGGGAGAGCAGTGGGAGCTGCATATAAGGAGCATGCAAATTTACATGGAAGTGTACATTTTCATTCAACTGTCATCATCATCATAGTAAAAACAATATCTACTCAATGAAAAGAACTTTATCACTAATTTTTTCCTAGGTCTCTTTTTTTTTTGTCCCCAGCCACAGTGGCTTCCTATTCAACTTCCTTCTGCCCATTCAGTCTCTTTACTGTTTGCCGTGAACCCCTGATTGCTTCATTTTTATCCCTCATGCTCAGTCAATTATTTTTCCTCCTATTGCACAAGAAAGTAAAGTCATTAGACCAAACATCTCCAATTTCCTGTCAGAAAATTGGTAAGCCTATTGGTGGCTACAGCTTCTCTTATCCTTCTTTCTCTCTCAAGGCAGGAGTCATTCATTCTATCTGAGATGAACCTAGTATCCTTCTCTGGAAGCCTTTTCTTTCTTTCCACAGACCTTGGTACCTCACATCAGCATCCAAAAACCCTGTTAACCTTACACTCCAGCTCAGACTTTGCACTACCTCTCCTTCACCCTGGAGCCAAATTTCTTTAACCAGTGGGCCCTTTTGCAGTTCATATGTTACTGTCTTTTTGGTAACATTCACTACTGCTAGCCGTCACCTCCCAGGAAAGTGAGATTATCCAGCAGGTAATCAAGCACTAAGCATGTGACTGAGGCTCTTCCAAAATAACGGAAAAAAGAATTGAAGTTTAAGTTCAATGAATTTACTTAAATTCTTCAATCAAAAGTTTAATGAAATCTTTTTTAATATGTTCTAAATTTGTGCTTTGTGGATAAATATTATACACATATGTGTGGGCGTGTATATATGTATGTGTATATATAAACAAAACCAATAAACACACTGTAGTTGAGTCCAGCCAATTAGCAAATTCCAACTCACAACAACCACAGAGGCTGGATAGAGTATAACTGCCTTATAGGGTTTTGAAGACTGTAATCTTTACAGAACCAACTGCCACATCTTTCTCCACAGAGTGGCTAGTGGGTTGGATCCGCTGATGTTTTTTTTAGTAGCCAAGCACTTTAATCAATGTGCAACCAGGGCTTCTTACATTTATTTATACATATGTAACTTAACTTTTAAACTATTTTAATATATTTTAATTTTAGTATGCTTATATACAACATACATCTAAATTTCAATTCCTTATTGAGCAAGAATATCACAATCTTTTAATGTCTCTCAAAGTTTTAATCCAACGCCTACCTCCTGAAAGTCTCTTCTATTTTGTGATACCATCAGCTCCTAGTTTCTCATGAACATTTCTGATGGCTGTAATTTCCTTGGCCTGCACTTTAAATGTTGGGGTGTTAGAGGCTTCTGTCCTAACCTCTTTCTCCTTCTAAATGAGCTCATCTGCTTCTGAAATTCAATTCCCTCCTCTGGAATAATGAGTCCCAAATCTACCTGAAGAGTCAGACCTCTTTCATGAGTTCACCATAAGTATCTTCAACTGCTTGCTGAAGTTACTGCTCGGGAAACTTGGAGATGCCCCAAGTTCAGTGTGTCAAAAAAAAAAGGACCTTGTTGTCTTTCCCCACACCTCTCTTCTCTCTCCTCCGCACTATTTCAGTGCACCACAGTTCAAACCAGAAACCTGGAATTCTGCCTCAACTTCTACTCCTTCATGGTCCTATCAGTAGTCACCAAAGTCTGGGGTTCTGCTTTCTTCTTTTACTTGGAATATGAATACTTCTCTTTATATCCACTACTGCGCTCTTTTGGACCACCCTTAGGGCTCTTCCCTATTACTGCAATAATCTTGTAAGTAGTCTCCCTCCAACTTTTCTCCAGTTTAGAGTGACTTATTTATTTATATAACAGTGTAATCAAGCTTCTTCTCTGTTTATAGTCAGTGCTTTGAAGATGACTTGCAAATCCTCTGTGGTCTGATTTCTGTATGCCTCCTTAAAACTATTATTTCTGCTTTACTTTTTCATATCAACACTGTTTCCTTGAATTAGTCATATTCCTGCTCACCTCTGAGCCTTTACTCACGACTTCCTTCTGCCGGGAATTCCCTGACTCTCTCTCTTCACTTGCTGGTTTCATTCATCTTCCAGCCTTTGCTATACTTCATTATTGTTACCTTTCCCACTTGTTTGTCTTCTTTACCAGACTCTAAGCTTTTAGTGGTTCTTGCTCACTGTGGCATTTGTAGTATTTTGGGGCATAGATAAAGCACTGAATAAATAAATGGATTTATACCGGGCACAAAACAATTTCTCCTGTTCTCACCTAGACAATCTGTGGTTTTATTTTCACCTGCTCTGAGCTCTTTGTAAGAAAGCTCCACGTATCTAAACAAAATAAATAATGAATTGTAGGCCAGTTGCCAGATTTAATAATGAAAATACACAAAACCCAGGTAACTTTGAAATTTAGACAAACAACGAGATTTGTGTGCGTGTGTGTGTGTGTGTGTGTGTGTGTGTGTGTGTGTGTGTGTGTGTGTGTGTTTCCTTCAACTTCTTCTCAATGCAGTATTTGGGACATACGTTAAAAAACATTCATTGTTTGTCTGAAATTTAAATCTAACCGAGCATTTTGCATTTTACCTGAAAAGCTATTCAGAGTCCAAAAACTGTTTTCTAGCTATTAGAATCATTTGTTTAAACACAGATAATAGAATCATATAACTACCTCCATCCTGAAGCCTCTCAAGTAAATTCATGCTAAGAATCCTGTTTTTCCTTGGAAATGTTTCTTTTCTGTGTCTGCAACAGAACATCTCCATCAGAAGTTTTGGCCATTTACTGAGGAAAAAGATTTGCCTTTGAATTATTGCCTTTTTCTTTAAATGGCATTGTTGATATTTAAGTCATTTATTAAGCAAATTTACCCATGTAAAGTGCAACGATTCAGTGATTTTAGTAGAATCGCAGAACTGTGTGATTGCTATGACAATTTAATTTTACAAACTTTTCATCACGCAAAAAAGAAATCTCATACTCAACCAGTAGTCATCTCCCGTCTACCGTCTATTCGCAGCACGCCTTGTTGTTGCCCTTAGTTGCCCCTGAGTTGATTCTGACTCATAGAGACTTAATGTGTAATAGAGCGAAGTGCTGGTTGGAGCTGCCGTCTTCATGATCACTGATTGGCTTGAGTCTGTTGTTGCTTTTGTGTCATTCCATCTCACTGAGGCTTTTCTTCATTTCTGCTGAGCCTATGCTTTATCAAACATGATGTTCTTTCCTAGTGATTGGTCTTTTCTGATGAACTCATCCAGAGTCAGTCAGGTAAGGCTCAATGTTCTCATTTCTAAAAGCATTCTGAATGTATTTCTTCTAAGACTGATTTGTTAGTTCTCCTGGCGGTCCATGTTATGTTCAATTTTCTTCACCAACACCACAATCAGATATATCAGTTCTTCTGTCTTCCTTTTTCATTGTCTAGCTTTCTCATGCATATAAAGAAATTGAAAAGACAATGTCTTTTGGGTCAGGTGTACTTTAGCCAATCAAGTGACATCTTTATTTTTTAAAATTTTGAAGAGATCTTTTGCAGCATATTTTCCCAATCCAACCAGTCGCTGATATCTCGACTGTTGCTTTCGTGGACATGATTGTTATCCAGGTAGAATAAATGTGACTTCAATGTCTCCTTCATTTATTCTGATGTTGTTTATTGGTCCAGTTGTACAGATTTTCATTTTCTTCATATTCCGGTTTAGTCCATACTAAAATTGTAGTCTTTCACATAGATTAGTCAAATTTTTATTTTCAGTAAGCAAAATTGTATCATCTGCATGTTATAGACTATTGAGTATAAGCAGTCATTTATCTGTTTTCTGTCTCTACAGATTTGTCTATTATTGACATTTCATATAAACAAGATCGTATGGGGCTTTCATGACTAAATCCTTTCCTCAACATAATATTTTCAAGGTTCATCCATGTTGTAGCATGTATCTGTATTTAATCACTCTTTGCTGCTGAGTGATATTCCACTGTATATACACTGTTTTTTAAGTATTCATTCATCAATTCATGTGCATTTGTGTTATTCTCACTATTTTTTTAAGATTAGCATTCTAAAACCTATTTTTTCAGTTTTGTATTTCTTCTCTATGGTCAAAGTTAAAGGAAAATGAGAAGGCAGTGGTTTGCTTGTTTTGATAGTTGTAGGATTTTGTTTTGCTTCTGAAATTTCTTTAAACCCCTTGATATGTCCCTTTGTATTTGTCAAAGTCCTTTTCTTGCAAGTAGGAAGTTTTCAAGTCCTCACAGGAATCATATTGGATGCTATGATAGATACTTACAGCACCCAATTCAGTGTACAATTAAGAGATGTCTCAGAAACACTAACTTTGAGAATCTGTGGTATAACAAGTCTGATCAATTTGGTATTTTTTACAAATTCTGGAAATGTTGTAGATGTGAGGCATCTGGAATTGATTATAGTCTTTGGCTGGTACAGATGTGTGAAACACTGGTGGGATGCTGGAATTATTGTGCTTTGTATACGTACATGTTTTATGTTACATATATATATATATTGGAAACCCTTGTGGCATAGTGATTAAGGATTAAGAGCTATGGCTGCTAACCCAAAGGTTGGCAGTTCAAATCCACCAGGAACTCCTTGGAAACTCTATTCTGTCCACAGGGTTGCTATGAGTCAGAACTGGTTCAATGGAAGTGAGTTTTCTATTGTTTTTACATTATATATTCTCATCCAGTCTGTGGATGAATACACCCAGCATGGTAAATCAAAACTACAAAACCAAAATATATCAAGGCAATAAGGATGTTTAAGTCTTTATAGACACAGGAATATCGTGTTAAAAGCAGACAATTGCTTAGAGAAAGTGAATGAATGAAAATCAATACTGATTTTATATTATAGAAGACCATTAATTAGTCTGTGGGGAGTCACACGTCTATGTTTGCATTAATCTCAGATAATGGATGATTTGTTAAGTGAAATGCAAACTTCCTGTGCAGATGTTTTAATGCATGGACTCTTTTCTTAAAAAAAAAAAAATTGGTTTCCCTCAAATCATTTGGGTAGAACAGTTTGGATATTACTTAAAGGAGTCATAGAACTTTGGGCATTTTTATGTAAATATTGATTAGAATAGGGCTGAAATTTTCAAACCCAGACTTTTGATGAGCTAAACAATATATAATTCTTTCAAAAAGTGTGAGGAAAATTTCAAAATAAATGAATACACTTTCACTTTAATTTTTGAAAGTCTGTGGCTTAATTATTGATTAACAACAGAAATGTAAAACAAGATAGGATGCCAACTGTCCCTGAAGTTTGAATCCTTTCTCAATTGACTAGTATATAGTTAGAAGCTGTGCAGTAAGCAGTCTTGAAGTATACTCCTTTTAATATATGTATCTTGTTTACATCTTTTTTTTTAAGCTGGTGTTCAGAGCCAACATGCCTAAGAAGCAAACTAGATCAATCTGGTCCACCAAAGTGTCTAATGACTGTCTGACTTCTGAGCACGACTTGCTGAATATTCACTGTCTGAAGTTATACTTATTACATTTCAGCAAGGCTAAGATTCCAATGATTATGTACCACCAAGAAAGAGGAAAGACGTTAATTAATTATAATATATATTCTGAATTTATGGCTACAAATATGAGGAAAAATGTACATTTTAGAACTACTGAGAAGTGGTAGCAGTCCTGGAAGTACCCAGATATACTCAGAGGTCAATTCTACACTAAAATAAATGACAGTGGTCAATTTCATTCAATTAAAAATTTATGAATCATTTAATATATGCTTAGCTCTAGGCTAAACTCTAGTCCCATAATCCAGTTGGAATCATTTGATTATCTAACAGCTTCACTGTCTTAATCATTTTCTACATTCAGATTATACTATAGGTGGAACTGGTAGAATGGGAGGCTGCCTGTGAGGGTGTGTTGTGGTTTTTGGAAGAGTCTTTGTTCTCATTACACTCACATTGATGTTTGAAAGTCTTCTTTATGTTTTTTCTTTCTTTGGATTTATGTCCTCTGAAAATGCGAGCATTTCTGCAAGGACTCACTGACTATTGTAATTATTAAGCTTCTAGTGTGAATTTACTGGTAACATTTTTCTGATATGATAGCAAGTAGAGCTTTTTATAAAAACATATTCTCATAACTGATAGGGAATAGAGCTTCAGAGAGGTCACGTAACTTGCCTAGGACTGCACAGCAGGCAGCTGGTTGAACTGGGCTTTTGATTCTGTGCTATTTAGATCATACTGCCTTTCACGAATGTCTCCAATACACAGAAATTAAATCCCTAATCTGTGCTTTTGAAAGATAAAAGGATGAAGAGACAAGTTGAGAGTTTCAGGTATTTCCTGAGAGTGTAAGCTGTAAGTGAGACATGATGCGGGGAGATTTGGGAAAGAAAGGAAAATTTCTGAAAGGTGAAGTACAAAAATGACAGAAGTAAACTTAGTTCACAGTTTTTCCTCTTTACTTTCATAAGAATGATGGACTCTTAGAACCAAACTTGTCTCATTTGACCATTGTTAGATTTGCATCAGCTTAATGTTTTACTGTGATTCTTCAGGAAGGCTCTTTTAGGAACTCTGGCAAAATTTTTGTCTTGCTGTTAGAGCTGAAGCATCGCTTTGAACTTTATATTGGATGCAATTTTTTTCGAACGAGAGCTGAACAATTTGGAGGCTCTTTTTCATTACTTTTTCTGTGACTGAGACAGGAAGGCAATGGAGAAACTGTACTAAGTACAGTGTACAAATGCACAAGAACATACTCTTTATCTGCATAGCTGAGTCCTAGGGCAGTTAAAGCTTAAAAAAGCCACGAAACAGTAATGCATTTTCTTAAATGGATAATATTTGTGTCTCTTTCTGAATACGAGTGAATAGTAAACCATAGCTTTTGATATAAGCACAAGAACGAAGTCTATGACTGTTTGTCAAGCAGATCCTTGGACTGCATGAATGATACTGCTCCAAATCCTCAAGTTTGCCAAGTCAAGTGCCTTCAAGTCGGATCCGACTCTTGGTGATCCTAGGGGCCAGGGTAGAACCCTCAAGTTTAATCCTTCAATTAAATTAACCAGAGTTCCTGGGTGAAAGCTATAGGTGGGAAATAACAGAGCTGTGTTGTAATTCATTCATTCCACAAATGTGTATTTATGGATCTCTTCTCTATACCACTGAATACATACCTTTGTAGGAGCTGGATACCTAGCAGTGCATTAATTAGAGAAATCATCTGCCCTTGTTCTAGTATAGGATAGACAAGAAACAAATAAACAAATGTATAATATGATGATAAGGAGTCTGGTGGCATTAACCAAAGTGTTGGCTGTTAGAATCCACCCAGCAGTTCTGAAGGAGAGAGACATGGTGATCTGCTTCCTATACCTTACAGCCAACAAAGCCTTATATAAGGGGCAGTTCTTCTCTGTCTTATGGGGTTGCTATATTGGCTTGATGGCACCCAACAACAGCAATATAATGAGTACAGTGAAAACAATTGAGCCTTTATGGCCTATTGTAAATATATCAAATCAAACAAACAAACAAAAAAACAAACCCATTGCCATCGAGTCAATGCTGACTCAGAAATGCTGGGAGTCAGAGTGGAAGCACCCCGTGGAATTTCCAAGGTGTGCTTGATAGATCTGAAGAGCCAACTGTTTGGTTAGCAGTTCTAGCCCTTAACCACTATGCTGCCAGAATTTCCAGTCTTCGTATATGCTATTCCTTTTGCTTAGAAAACACCTAACCCAGACTTTCATATGGACTAATTCCTACTCACCTTGTAAGTCTCTGTTTAGATAGTTTATCCTTGGAAGACTGTCCCTTATCCCAGAAATTCAATGTATTTTTCATTCCCATGTGCTCTCATGAAACTTTATATTAGTCATTTTTTTTTTAATCTATTATGCTTCCTTGTATTTCTTTCTTAGTATGTTTTCTTCATTGGTTTATAAACTCTAAGTCAGTAAAAACCATAACTCTTTTGTTTGTCTCTAACTTGAGCTCATTGAACTGGCTTGGAACAAAAGCCAAAGCCAAGTGCCGTCGAGATCGGAACAAAAGAAGATCAACATTTATTTTCTCAATCAGTTAATGACTTCATGAAGTGCTTTTGTTCTCACACATCAGTCACTTACAAAGTATGACTCAAATTCATGCTTCATCAGTGTTCCCAGTTATTCAGTGGAACAGGCCCTTGAGGTGATTTCAGAAGAGTAAAAGGAGAGATGTTAGATCCCTGGCTACCAAGGACCTACTGCATTGGGTTCTCAGTCATTGTTTAGGTGTAGTAAAGAGGCTGCCAAGATTCTAAAACCCTCTTGGCTGACAGATGTATCTGTGTGTGTGTGTGTGTGTGTGTGTGTGTGTATTTGGGTGTGTGTACTTGAGGATATAAGCCTTGATTTTAAAACCTCAACGTGTACTTCACGTCTCAACACCCTCAAACATGTAGTATCAGAGCACTCAGCAAGGATGGAGCATAAAAATCAATAAATGGGAAGATACACAGTGGCCACCATTCCAACAGTAAAAGAAACAGCAACATATATTTATTTAGTCTTACTGGGTGACAGGAAGCATTGTAAGCACATTATATATGGTTACTCCTTTGAAATCATCACAACACTGTGTGGAGACGAGGCCCATGGAGGTCAACCAAAAAACTATTGACTGCCATCGAGTAGATTCTGACTTTAGGCGATATAAAGAGAGTGGGCCAGCTTTTTAAGGTTCTTAAGGAAATTCTGGCAGCACAGTGGTTAACTGCTGTATCGGTCAACCAAAAGGTTGGCAGTTCAAATTTTCCAGCTGCTCCTTGGAAACTCTGTAGGGCAGTTACTCTGTCCTATAGGGTCACTATGCGTCCCAGGGAGGTTAAGTAACTTAAACACTAGTGAACAGATGATGGAGAGAGGCTATGAACTCCATAGTTTCACTTTCCTTTTAATTACCACACTGCACAACTCTGACTTGAAAAAAACAAAAGAAAAAGAAAAAAAAAACAAACCTAGTTGAATGAGTAAATGAGTATGAGTACTTCTTGAATCAGACCAAGTCATTTGCCTGCTATGATATTAAAAACTGGAGTTGTGAAAGACTACAAGTAATGCTTCTGTCTCTGTTTCTTTTTTTGTGTCAAGGGAATTAATTGCTTATGACAGACGGAAGGCTTCAGTTGAGGAGGGAGATAGCTAAAGAATGTAGCCTATGTGAGAGAAAGGGCAAGCTTGGAGAACAGTGATGTGCCAAAAATACTAGCAAAAATATGTCAGACAGATAGCAGCCAAGTGACTAGCAACACAAAGTCCACATGACTGAAACCAACGTGGAAAAGAGAAAGCAATGAAAAGAAAAGTGATAGGTGATTGAAAACTCTTTATCTTTTAAAAGATGCCTTGTGTACTGAAATGGAAGAGCTAAGTCATCGTACTGTAGTTAGATAGGTAGAACATTGTAAATCACAAATTATTGGTGGCATAAAAAACTTTAATGACTTAAACCATTAAAATCAAAT
The DNA here is from genome assembly GCA_028571685.1 of Heterohyrax brucei. Taxonomy (NCBI): domain Eukaryota; kingdom Metazoa; phylum Chordata; class Mammalia; order Hyracoidea; family Procaviidae; genus Heterohyrax; species Heterohyrax brucei. The sequence continues at coordinate 8,330,774 of CM053143.1, forward strand.
AATATTTTTTGTAAAAAGTAATTTTCAATGAGTGCCTTTATGCAGGAGCCTTGTGCCTTTATGCAGGAGCCTTGTTGGCATAATGGCTCAGATGTCCACAGTTTGAATCCACCAGCTGCTCCTTGGAAACACTATGGGGAAGTTTTACTCTGTTCTGCGGGGTCACTACAAGTCAGAATATATTTGAAAACAACAGTTTTTACCTTCATGTAGATTTATTAATAACATAATTACATTTTGAAGGTTTTCTGCAATTCAGGACTGGATGAGGTTCAGAGGAAAAAGGAGATAAATTTTTGAAAACCTTAAGAAGATGTTAGAAACAAATATGTATGAGGAATTAAGACTTGAACATAGACAATACAGTATCTAGTGTAAGGATGAAAAATTTTATTGAGAGTTCCCAAATAGAATGGAAGCATTTTTTCCTCCTGTTGTGGTGTGATTTTTATGCGAAAACAAAAACAAAACTCATAACAAATAATGAATTAAAGAAAAAAGAATTGAGGCAGGCAACATCAAACCTGTACAACTTTATAAATAGTGCATAACCAAAAATAGCAACCCTAGTGAAAATGCTCAGTTAAAAAGACATACAACATTCTTACAAAAATAAACTTACAGTTATTTTAAAAATTTACACTTAAAAAAAGGTGAATTCACCTTGATGAAAGTGTATATAAAAATATTTTCAGCAATTTTTGCTTAGCAGTGTAAAATATTAAGGACCTAGAAAAAGTCATGTATGAGCCAAGGTGACTTTTATGTGAGTAGCCACACTGTAACTGTAGAAATTGTAATGATTGTAATTTTGTTTCTCTATCTCTCCTTTCCGTTTGTCTAACATCTGTCACCTATCTGTATCCATCTGTGCATCCATCCATTGTCTAGCCACCTACCAACCTGTCCATCCATGCAGTCTCCTATCTATCCATCCATCCATCCGTCCATCCATCCACTTACCTATCCCACCCACTCAGCTCTTTATCTGTCTGTCCATGTGTCTTACTAGTATGAGGGGCTGAAGATGTTCTTGGAGATAGTTTATCCCTCCAAATGTCCGGAAAAACATGAATCACTCTTCTCACTGTAGCTCCTTGGAAAGCTTCCATGTGTGTCTTTACTACTTGAAGCTGTTCCTTGTGTCTGTAATTATTTGCCTCTGTTACTGACTTCGGAGATTAGAAGTCATATTGGTATTATTGGCTGCTGTGGGTCCTCTCAATGCAAGAATGAAAAAGCTGTCCAAGTACTGTTGGTTACAATAAAATTAATCTCTAAAACTCCAAACCACTGTTTTAAAAACATAGACTATTTGAAATATATATTTATATGATGAAATTAAAGTAACCAGGCAAATTTTTACTTTGTATTGAACTAAATTACTGTGAATGCTTTTTCAGTTCTATTTTTGTACTAAAAGCCTAGGTTATATGAATTTTTATTGCATGCTGCTTCTTTTGCAGTGGTAAAAATCATCTTGAGTAGAGAATTACTTCTCTCAGTTACAGGTTAATTATTTTTGAGAGGTTGGCAGATAAAAAAATGATGGGAATATTATTGTTTGTGTTTAGCTTTTAGCATATTTAACATGTGTGGCTGAGATAATTAGAGTGAAAAGAGTGCTCTTTTTATTTAATGAATTAGTGGAATGCCATCCAGAAGTTGCACCACAAAAGTTCAGTGGAAGACTTTTAGACTTTCTTCCATAAGTTAAGTGGATTGGTTCAGTAATTTCATAGCCAGTGAGATAATAATGTCTTACTTTGCCTTGCTTTTACATTCTGCATCCAAGTTACATGTGCAAACACATTTTATATACAACTTTACTTTTTAAGTTTTAATGAAAGAGCCAACATAATTTTATTCTAAATATGCACTTGACAATATGGATTCAAATTTGGTGCACTGATGTGCAACCTTGTGTGTGATATCTGAAAGTAGAAATTGTCAAATGGTATATCAAAAAGGTAAATTAGCATTTGCTCATTGCAACCTGATATGACAGATGGATAGGAGGAGGGCTGTCATCTCCAAAAAAGACACTAAAAGTATTAAAATTTAGATGCATACATAAACGGGATAAAGATTTTCATGGAGTAATTTTCAATGGAAAATCTATTTTCCAAACTCATAATAATTAGTTAAGTTCCCCATCATTCCCTTCTTTCTAGGTTTCTATAAATAGCCTTGAAAATCATCTATACACGAACATTTCTTTATGCGCTCACTCCGGCAGCACATAGGCTAAAATTGGAACAATTCAGAGACAATAGCATGGCTCCTGCACAATTATAGGAGATATAACATGTGTATATTGAGTGCACATTGATTTCAAGACACTGCAAGAGTCAGTGGATCATTTTCATTATAATAACCTTCCCCAAGCCAGACCAGAACCATTGCCACTGAGCTGATTCCAACTTATAATGGCCCTAAAGTACGGCATAGAACTGCCCCATGAGGTTTCCAGGGAGCACCTGGTGGATTCAAGTTGCTGATCTTTTTGGTTAGCAGCCTAATTCTTAACTACCATGCCACCAGAATTTCTTTAATAACCTTAGTAGTACTAATAATTAGAATAACCACATGAGTAATAACTCATTGTTACTGAGTATATGTGCCAGGAACAATTTTCAGTGCTTTGCATGTATTCGTTCTATCTCTGTCTCAGAGACAGAGACTACACATAAATACACCACACATAAGGGGAACTAATAATAAACACCAAGTGAGTGAATGGATGCTATCTTTTTTTGAAGACCAGAAGAGGCTTGCCACATGAAGCACCCATGGAGAAGGTGGAATTGAGCAAGGAATTGAAATGTGCATGAACTGGATGACAACATGATGAGCAGAAGGCATTCTTGGATGGCTTGAGAGAAGCTGTGCAAGCAACAGCTCACAGGTACAAAACTGCAGTCCAGGTGGAGAAACAGCATTTGTGTTCAGAAGGACTGGTGGAGAAGGTGGAATTAACGTTTATGATAAAGTCCTAGATTGCCAAGTCATGGAGTTTGGTTTTGGTACTCTTAGGTAATGCAGATCCAGGGAAGATTTGGGGTAAAGGGAGTGACTTGAAAATAATGATTTTGGAAGATTTATGTGATGAAAGTGCTAGCAGGGTCGAAGGGAGGGAAAGTAAAGTTAGAGAGACTAAACAGTCCTAGGAGTCCTCCTGCATTTGTTTAGAAACTGAGCAAACAATGATGATAGAACAGAATAGAGGATTTGGTTATTTTCTTTATTATTGGAAGCAAGACAGGATGACTCTGATTTCCCGGATCTAGGTGCCCAGTAATTTGAGGATCTGTTTGTGGAAGGCAGATGATGAGTTGGGCTCTAGAGACGACAGACGGAGGTAGCAGTGAGCTGTCCATATGCAGAAGGTTATAGATCATGATTTGAAATTTACAGGAGGGGCTAGATACTGAGAATCTTCGGCCAGAACTGACCACTAAATTGGAGAGGATGGACAAATTCTGCTTCCGTGAATTGAAGACTGAGAAGCATAGAAGGCTAAGAAGAAGACACAGGTAACGGTGGAGGCGGAGCCAAAAGAGCAGGCTAAGGAAGAGTCAGGGAGTGAGGACTGCAACAAAAATACCACAAGCTATGGAAAAGTAGGGGAGGCAAGAGGTTTCTGAAGAAAGTTGTCTTTAATAATATCTGGTGTTGCAGATACTGTGAAGAGAAAAGGGGCTGAGTAAAGATGATTGAATTGCAATTACAAAGTCACTTGATATCTGAAATTACAGCTTTAGTGCACCAGTGGGGATTAAGGTTTTATTGTAGCCTGTATATTTTTATTGGCCACATCACATTGCTTGATGTTGTCAGTTGTCTGCATTCTGATGGCTTATAAGCAGGTTAGATTGTCTAGGGAAGAAAAGAAATCGTCAACGTTTTCAGGCTTTCCACAATGATACAAGTGATAATGGAACAAGACATGGCACTATTGGGGTCTCTTTGTATTACCAAATTAAAGAAACAAGATAATGTTAGAAGCCTAGATTTTACAAAACCACTTAAAACTGTTCTTTATAAGGAAGGCAGAGACTATATGGAAGCTAGCAGTGAACTATACATTCAGTTTTTAAGGAAAGCCTTCCTGTTCGAGAGGCCTTTTATCTGTTTGCTTAAATTCTTAAAACTTTTTGAAAGAATATATCATTTTGATTATTCCTGGCATGTTGGTAAACTTATAGCCAAGAAAGGGATTCTATATATAATAATTACACTCAAAAGCATTGAAATTCAAGTACTGATGTTCCCTGGAGAAATCTAAATCTGGTAATCCCAACCAAAAAATAAAACTGAACAAGCCAAGCCAGCAACAACAACAAAAGTCTTCTTAGGAGAGTCAAGTTTACTTTCTGTGATAACTGGTAATAAAAGTACAAGACCAAGCTGTCAGATACAGATGATTGGAGTCAAATGTGGCAATTTAAGTTTAAATTAATTAAATTAGATAACCCCCAAGTTCTGTTCCTCTGTTACACTAGCCACATTCCACAGGATCTATGGCTAGCACAGAGAGAGAAAATTTCCATTAGCAAAGCAAGTTCTGTTAGACAGCACTGGTGTAAGCTATAAAACTATCTAAAAAGCACAACCTAGTATCATGATCAGTTGTGGAAAACAGCATCTAAATAATTTCATTTAAAAAAATACATGAGTATTTCAAGACCGCTTTTGTGTTTTTTAAATTTTGTCACAGTGAGGCTTACTCATGACACTGTCAAGGGTTAGACTTTCTCTTAAAGTGTAAGTACTTTTTTGCCAATAATTACAAACTGATTTCCAAATATCTGTGAAGGAAACAGATAGAATAGAGGAAAGAGAAAAAGAGAATGTTTCAAAACTGTTAAAACTCTCATGCCTTGACAATGAACAAGTATTACAATATCCGTGTTTATACCTTCAACCATTCATGCTTGGGTGCTCCTTATATTCCTATTTTGTCTTGATAGTCTGGATAGCTCACTTCCTGCAGATGCCGAAGGTACATCTGTAGGAGTCTATTGGTTTGCCTCAGATCATTTTATAGAGTGGCTGAGTGACGGAAATGATACTGTGGCTGGAGAGGAACTGGGTATAGAAGGGGACCCAGCAGGGCTTGACAATGGAGGAAAGGGGTACCCCACACGGATTTTCTATTGGGCACAAAGAAAGGAGGAGCTCAGAGTGAAACATGATTGTGGCAGAAAGCCATAGACAGCATATTAATGCTTGCATTTGTAAGTTCTTTAAGACTTTGGGAGATTGCTGGGTAATGGGGTCCAGTAGGAACAGGAGCTCAGCAACTTACAAATCCCAGCATAAATAGTAGTTGCTGGAGAGGAGCATGTATGGTTGGGGGTATGAGGAAGAGCATTTTATTAAGTTGTTGCATCATAATTTAAATCAATTATTTCTTGTAACAGCTATTGTATTGATTTGGGTTTTTCTTAAAGGAGAACCTGAAATGAGGACTCAGGATGGATAGCTTGTTTGAGGAGTGAGATCAGGAAACTGAAGAAAGGGAGAAAGGACTCTGTGACTGAGAAACAATATTAGGGAAGACAACATTAGGATGTATTATTGTGGTTACAGTTGTGAGCAAGGCGCTTCTATTCTGCAACAACCTCCACAATTCTTCTGTAGGAGACGTAGTTAGTTGCTCACCATCATTTGTTGAGGACTGCTGCTCAGGGCTCTTAACTCCCCTACATTACTGGCCTATACTTTCAGCTTGTGTCAGGAAATTGGAGAAGGCCCAATAAGTTTCAGAGGCATGTGCTTGAGACAGGATGCTGTCTGTGTGAGCTGAGTCTGAGACTCACAAAACTGTTGACCCTATCTGTAGCTGAAATCTCTATACTTTGCCCTCTGTTTTTCTGCTGCCTTTTTGTAATACATCCTTAACATTTTATTTTATTTTGTCTAATTTACTTTTCATAGTACAGAGTTCTACAAGTTTTGGCAAACACATATAGCCACCACAATCAATGTATACAGCAGCTTTATCACCCCCCAATTCAAACATGATCCTTGCTGTCAGTTCCTTTCCCTATTCTCAGCCTCTCTCAACCACTGCTTTCTAGTCTTTTCCTATAGTTTTGCCCTTGTTGCAAGAATGTCATCAAAATGGTCTTTCCGGTCTGAGTTTTATTGCTTAACATAATGCATCTGAGAATCATCAAGTTGTTAGGTATATGGGTAGTTCATTTCTTTTAAGTGATGAGTAGTATTGCATTGTATGAGAGTACCATAGTTCATTTATCCATTCCATAGCTGAGGGGCAATTAGATGGCTTCTAATTTTTTATGATAAAGAAAAAGTTGCTTAACTACTTGCATAGTGATATTTACTGTGAATGCGGGTTTTCATTGCACTTGGGAAAGTACTCAGGAGTAGGTTATTGACTCTTACTGTAAGTGTGTGTTTAGCACTTTAAACTATTTTCTACAGTGGAACTACCATTTTGCTTTCTTATCACCCGTGTAAGAGTTCTGGTTGCTCTGTAACTTCATCAGCATTTATTTGCTATTGTTTAATTTTAGTCGTTATACTACTTGTTTTCTTTCACATGTCTGTCAGTTTGTTGTGCTGTGGGAGCTTCTGTGTTCCTGTGATGCTGGAAGCTATGCTACTGGTATTGAAATATCAACAGAGTCATCCATGGAAGACAAGTTTCAACTGAGTTTCCAGACTAAGACAGACTAGAAAGAAAGACCTAGCAGTCTACTTATGAAAAAAATTAGCCAGTGAAATCTTATGAATAGCAGTGGAACATTGTCTGATACAGTGCCAGAAGATGAGCCCCCCACCTCCAAGCTGGGAAGAACTCAAAAGACAACTGGGGAAGAGCTGCTTTCTCAAAGTAGAATAGACCTTAACAACACAGATGGAGTAAAGCATCTGGGACATTCATTTGCTGGCATGACTCAAAATAAGAAGCAGCAGCTACAAACATCCATTAATAATCAGAATATGGAATGTATAAAGTATGAATCTAGGAGAGTTGGAAATCATCAAAAATGAGGCGAAAAGCATAAACGTCAATATTCTAGGCTTTGCTGAGCTGAAATGGACTGGTGTTAGCCATTTTGCACTGGACAGTCACATGGTCTACTACAGAGGAATGATAAAAGGGAATGGGGTTGCATTGATTGTCAAAAAGAATATTTCAAGATCTATCTTGAAGTGCAAAGATGTCAGTGAAAGGATAATATCTACATGCCTACAAGGAAGTCCAGTTAATATAACTATTATTCAAATTTACACACTAATTGCTAAGGCAAAGATGAAGAAATTGAAGATTTTTACCATCTTCTGCAGTCTGAAATTGATCAAACATGCTATCAGGATACACTGCCAACTACTGGTGATGGGAATGCAAAATTCAGAAACAAAACAGTAGTTGGAAAATATGTTGGTGATAGAAATCATGCCAGATAGCATGATAGAATTTTGCAAGACCAATGACTTCATTGTACATACCTTTTTTTTTTTTTTACCAGCATAAATGGTCACTGTACACGTGGCCCTCCCCAGATGAAATACACAGGAATCATATCAACTACATCTGTGGAAAAAGACAATAGAAAATCTCAATATTGTCAGTCAGACAAGGCAAGCAGCTAACTGAAACAGACCATCAATTGCTTATATGCAAATTAAAGTTAACTCAGACAAAAATTAGAACAAGGCCATGAGAGCCTAAGTACAACCTTGATTATATCCCATCTGATTTTAGAGACCACCTCAAGAGCAGATTTGATATATAGAACACTAATGACCAAAGACTAGATGAGTTGAGGAATGACGTCAAGAAGATTATGTGTGAAGAAGTCAAGGAGTCATTAAAAAGACAGGATAGAAAGGAAAGACCAAAAAGCATGTCAGAAGAGATTCTGAAATGTTCTTTCAGATGTTGAGTAGCTAATGCTAGTGGAAGAAATGGTAAAGTAAAAGAGCTGAACAGAAAATTTCAAAGGGTGGTTGGAGAAAACAAGGAAAAGTATTACAATCATACTCACGAAGAGCTGGAGGTAGAAAACCAAAAGAGAAGAACACACTGCATTTCTCTGAAAGAACTGAAATTGTGAAGGATTCTATATGGAAAATATTACAAAATGAAGGTAGCATAAAAAGAGATGGAAGGAATACACAGTCACTATACCAAAAAAGAACTGGTCTACGTTCAACCATCTTAAGAAGTAGTATATAATCAAGAACTGATGGTACTCAAAGAAGAATTCCAAGATACACTGTCAACATTTGTGAAAAAACAAGGCTGCAGTCACTAACAGAGAATATCAATTAAGGTGATATCAATCATCAATCAGATGCAGTGCTGGAAGTGCTCACTTTTCTATGCCAAGAAATTTGGAAGACACCTACCTGGTCAACTAACTAAAAAGACCCACATGTATGTGTATTTCGAAGAAAGGTAATCCAACTGAATGTGGATATCATTGAACCATGTCTTTAATATATACAAGTAAAATTTTACTGAAGATCACTCAAAAGCAGCTGTAGCAGTACCTTGACAGGCAACTGTCAGAAATTCAGGTCAGATTCAGGAAAGGACGCAGAATGGATCGCATTGCTGATGCAAGCTAGATCCCAGCTGGAAGCAGAGAATACCATAAAAGTGTTTACCTGAGTTTTACTGAGTATACAAAGGCATTTGACTGTGTGGATCATAACAAATCGTAAATAACATTGAAAGAATGGGAATTCCGGGACATGTAATTGTGCTCAGGAGGATCCTGTCATAGATCAAGAGGCAGTCATTAGAATTGTATCTATGCATGGCTTAGTCGGGAAAGTTGTACATAAGGGTTGTATCCTCTTACCATACTTATTTGTCCTATGCATAGGGTCACTGTGAGTCAGAACTGGCTCAATGGCAGCTAACAGCAACAATGATGTTGACCATCATTTCATATACTAACTTCCCTTTGTTGTGTCTTCTTCCATGAAATGTCTACTCAAGTCTTTTGCCCACTTGTTTCATTGCCATGAGCTTTCTTATTATTGAATTTTGAGAAATTAAGTATACGTTTCTTTTTTTAGTCGGATACATATATCGCAAATACTTTCTTCTAGAGTATGGCTAGTCTTTTCATTCTCTTATTGTGTCTTTTGAAGAATAGTTCTTAATTTTCATGGAATCAATTTTTTTTTCTTTTATGGTTTATGGTTTTGGTATTATGTCTAAAAACCTCTTGGCTTATGCCCAAATCATGAAGATTTTCTCTTGTGTTATCCCTAAAAGATTTATGGTTTTGTTTCACATGTATATACATGATCCACTTTGAGGTGATTTTCATAGGGACTACAAAGCATGGATCAAAATTCTCTTTTCAAAATGTGAATATCTCTGTTCTAACACCACTTGTTGAAAACAATATCCTTTTTCTATTGAATTGCTTTTGCACTGTTATTGAAAATCAGTTGATCATATGTGTGGGGATATGTGGTTAAGAGTTCAGCTGTTAAACAGAACATCAGCAGTTCAAATCTACTAGCTGCTTCATGGAAACCCTATGAGGCAGTTTTGCCCTGTCCTGTAGCGTCATTATGAGTCACAATTAACTCAACAGCAATGAGTTTGGTTTAGTATTTCTGCACTGTATATCCAGTTACATTGATCTACGTAAGTATTGTTTTTCCAGCACTACACTTTACTAACTACAACAGACTTATAAAGAACAAAGAAGCCCAAACTTGTTGCTGTTGAGTTCACTCTGACTCATAGCCACTCTATAGGACAGAGTAGAATTGCCTGTATAAGATTTGCAAAGGGGGCCTGGTAACCTTTGGTTAGCAACCATAGGACTTAACGACACCACCATCACTACCATAGATTTATAGTAGGTGTGATAACATAGTGTTGCTTCTTCAATAATTATTATTTTTATTCAAAATTGTCGGATCCAACTTGACGGCACTTGTCTTTGGCTGCATTCAAAATTATTTCATTATGTTAGTATCTTTTCACTTCCATGTACATTTTAGAATAAGCTGATGATTTAAAATATATATGTATATATCCTACTGAATTTTGGTTGGCATTCTAGTGAATTTATACATCACGTTAAGGAAAATTGACTTCCTAGCAATATTTTCCTTACTTTATTACTAATAATAGTTGAATAGAAAGACTGAAAATAAGCAATATAATGAAAAAAGACATTTATTAAAATGTGACTGCTAAATGGTGAGGAAATTGAACTCTCCCAAATTTTCATAGAATTTAAATATTGTCAAAATACTCCTACTTCGTGTTGCTGGCTAGAAGAGGGGATTACTATGCACTGATCTGGAAAGAATTGTGATATTCAATTATTTTTGTAGCCTCCTCTTGTTTTGCTCTGCTCTCCTCCAGTGTGTATATACTGACTGTAATTTGCATATCATTTGTAAGTCTTTAAGGATTTCTTTAAGTAGTTAAAAATCATCACTTATTTGAATATGTTGAACAGATGAAATAGCCCATAATCCTAAAACTGAACATTAGAGTTCCTATAGGAAACAAATCTATTTAAGTGTTGTTATTTTTTAAGACATGAAATAGGAAGCAGAGAGGGATCTGTAATGCAATTCTACAGCATTGAATATTTCAGTATTCCTTGAATCTCTATTTTTTTTAGTGGCAACTCTACTTACTGGAGTATTCTGAGTATTTACACATAGCTTTTAATTGGTGATTAACAGAACCATAAGACTTATTGGATTGAGAAGTGGCTTCCCTCATCTCTGCTAACTTAGGATTTTCTTCACCTCCCTTTTGAGCTTCAGTTTTCCTTTCTGCTCCAGATCCAACTTTTCAGAACTCTATTACTTGCCAGCTCAGTTTTTTAACCTTCCATAGCCTGTTATTGGTATCTTGGCAGAATGTCAAACCTGTCCAGGCAGGATGTCAGACCAGTCCAGATTAAACTAGCTTGATCTAAGAAATAAGCCAGTGCAAAACAGCAAGACCCTCGTTAATTTTAATTAACAGTTCCAAACAGAGTTGCACAACAAGGTCATTTTCCCTAAATGAATTATTAGAGCTACTATGAGAAGTAGACTTCTCTAAGAAACAATTTTAAACCCTAGGACTTGGCAAGACGGTCTCTCAAAATCTGCCTTTTCAAGTCAGTCCACTCTCAAGAATTAAGGTGAATGTTCCAAGGAACGTTGAAGTCACGGCCTGTAACTGTTATCGTATAACCTTTACTCTCCTAAAATTCAAATTGTAGTTCAAAATCTTTCAGAGATTGATATGCAGTGATATTTCATCATCTGGCAAAAAAAAAAAAAAAAAAAAATCAAACCAAAACAAAAAATAAGGCCATACAATGTTTAGAAAAATATAAACAGATTAGAAAAAAATTTTTCTTAAAAATTGAAAGTAGCCATATCTTCCAGATAATGGTAAATGGTCGCCTCTGTAGTGGACACTTGCTCATCACTTTTGTTATCAGTAGAGTCTTTGATTTTATTACTTAGGTTGTCTTTGTTTACTTGTGTGTTGTATTTTTTTTCCTTAAAAGGTAAACAATACCATTTCTATGGCAAGGCTTCAGTTTACAATAAAATATATAGACAGGATAGTCTTTTTCTATGCATTTGGGACCTCAGTTTTATTGAAATATTATCTGCATATCCAAATAATATTATTATAAAAAAAATGCTAAAACATTTAACATGGACATAAATATCACATAAGATTGAAGTTCTCTTAACTTCTATAAGTTGTCAGACAGTATTTCTAAATCCTAATTATACAGCACAATAAATATAAATATGCGTGAACATTTTTGGCATCTCTGGCAGTTTGGTAGCCAAACGAACAGATAAAAGTATTTAGCTTAAAAGTTTATCTAAGAACTCAGTTAGATCTGGAGTTACTGTAACAATTCTTGTGAAAAATTAAAACACTGCCAAAAGCAGCTAAAGCTGCTGACCTAGCAGCCTGAGTCTGCAAGAGGTGCTGGGAACTGTAGGGGCTGAACTAAACATATGGTATTGGATTACCGTTAATCTAGAGAAACAGGCCATCAGCAAACCAAGAAAAGAATCTCTCAGTGATTCATCAAAACTTTAAACTTTCATTTTCACTCTTCTTCTTCTGATTTTACTTCTAATGTTTGCCATCCTGCAGTGTAGGAATACTTGTTTTGCACATTGAGTGACTCCATATGCAAATATTTGTACACAGGTTCCCACCAATAAATCTTCAAATTTCAAATAAATACACATAGGACAGCCACAAGTAGATATTTTAAATATATTGTTGTACTTATGTACCATCCAGACAGTTCTGACTCATTAGCAGCCCTAAGTACAACAGAACACTGCCCAGTCCTGTATAATCTTCACAATCGTTGCCGTGTTTGAGCTCATTGTTGCAACCACGCTGTCAGTTCATCCCATTGAGAGTCTTATTTGCTGACCTTCTACTTTACCAAGTGTAATGTCCTTCTCCAGGGACTGATTCCTCCTGATAACACGTCTGAAGTATGTAAGATGAAGTCTCAATGGTCACTTCCAAAGAGCATTCTGGCTGTACCGCTTCTGAGACAAATTTGTTCATTTTTCTGGCAGGCCAGTGTTCAGTATTCTTTGCCAGCACCACAGTTCTCCATTCGTCTTCCTTATTCGTTATCCAGCTTTCATATGCCAATGAGGCAATTGAAAGTACCATGGCTTGGGTTAGGCCCTCAGTGTTTATTCATAATAATCTGACTATTCTTTACTTTTTTTCTTTATGGGTTTACTTTTAATCTTTTTCGGTATTGGTTCTGTGTTTGTTGAGACTCCTGTACTATGTTTCTCGTTTTGATATGTCACATTGTTAGTTTGCTTTGTGGCTATCCCTTTGATCCTACTTAATGTTCTAAGTTTAAGCCAATCTTTAACTTCCGTACGTCTTCTTAATTTCCTCTCTCTCAGAAAGGGTTATATCTACTGTAAAATATCCCTCTTTATAGTGTGATGATGTCATAGTTTTCATGTTAAGATCACTGGTTCCCTAGTTTAAATATTTTAGCTTTGATTAAGCCTAGTGACTTCCCTGAGTAGGACTCTGGGTGCTGTGTCCTGCACCACATCCTTAAGTATACATTTAATGCTGTTGTTTTCCTTAACATAGAGCTTCTTTCAGTGTTTCTTGTAGTTTTGGTTTGGTTTTTGCAAAGTCTCTGGGCTTCTGTTTACCTGTGAATGTCTTAATGTCACCATCATATCTGCGAGACAATTTTGCAGGATGTGTAATTCTTGGTTGGAAAATTTTCTCCTTCAAGGCTTCGTCTGTGTCACCCCATTGTCTTCTTGCTAACATGGTTTCTGCTGAGAAGTTAGACAAAAGCCTACATGGCTTTCCTTTGTATGTTACTTTTGCCTTAAGCCTCGCTGCCTTTGAGCACATCTCTTTATGTTTCATTTTATTAAGCCTGATTATAATGTGTCTTGGTGTCTTTCTTTTGGGGTCTAGTCTTTCTGGTGTTCAACAAGCATCTTGGACATCTATGTTCTCTTCTTTCATGATTTCAGGGAAGTTTTCTGTCAGCCACTCTTCAGCAATTCTCTCTGTATTTTCAGCTATCTTTCCCTGTCCAAATACTCCAATTATTCATAGAATTTTCCTCTTGACAGAGTCCCATATGCTTCTTAATGCTGCTTCATTTTTTCTTGTTTCTTTTATCTGATTTCTCCCCATAAATGCTTTATCTTCAAGCTCACTAATTCTGCATTCCATATCCTCCATCCTACTCTTTTGGCTTTGCCTTGAACTATTCTATAATTTTGTTATTGATCTGCTAGATTTCAGATTGTTAATATTCTAGCAGTTCATACAGCTTATTTACTTTTTCATTTTGTTGTGTTGCATTTTGTTTAAACTCTAGAAGGGCTCTATACATAATTCTTTTGTATTCTACCTCCAATAATCTGAGAAAGTCTTCTTCATCTGGCAAATTTTTTGATTCTTCAGTTTGGGAGTATTCTGGAATTGTGGTGTTCTACTTCTTTAAATGGTTAGATATTGATTGTTGTCTTTGCACCATCCAGAAGCTGTTCAGTTTCTCCAGTGTTACACTAACAGGAGCTGTGGTAGAGTTCTAAGAAGGGAATGAGTAAGCACACTGCTAGGTTTGGTGGCCAGCAGCTGCTGTATTCTCTAGGTGGGGCTGACCTATGTATAGTTTCTCTGGCAATATAGACTCTGTCAATCTCTGTGATGCTGCTCTGCTTAGTGGCTGGCCCTAGATGGGCCCTCAAAAGTGGCAGGCCTTGCATCCTGGCTGCCGGAAGTGGCGAGCTACTTCTGCAGCTGTCCATCATCTTGCCAGCTGAGACTATGGTGTAGCTCAGAGAAGGGAAGAGAGAAGGATGTCACCACACTTGGCTGCCAGGGACCACTGCATTCTCTAGATGCATTTGTTTTAAAAACTGATTTTCTGCTGAAAGAGCTGCTGTCCAGCAGCTGTGAAATCAGCCAAACCCTCAGGGGTGGCAGGCCCCACCTGGCAGGCAAAGACAGTGCTCTACTTATGGAGTTTCTGAGGGGCCCTCAGCTGATGATATGATGTGGCTCAGTGAAGAGTGGTGAGAATGGTACTACCACACTCAGACACCAGTCACCACTGTGTTCTCTAGCTGCTTTTGTCATAAAAGCTGCTATTCTGCTGAGGAAAGTGTTGACCAACCACAGTTAAGAGCAGCTGGACCCTCAGGAGCAGTGGGCCCTGCCTCCTGGCCGACAGAGTCCATGTCTTGTAGGCCATCCCCACATCCCCAGATGGTATGATGTGATTCAAGAAATGGAGGAGTTAGGGTACTGCCACACTTCGCCATCAGCCCCACTATGTTCTGTAGGTATAATCATCTCAAAAACAGTTTTTCTGATGGGAGAAGCACTATCCAGACAGACACTGTTGCTCAGCATGGGAATTAGTCCCAGGTGAGACCTCAGGCATGGCTAACTCCACCTCTCGATTAACCAAGATGGCATTGTACCTGAGCTACCTTTCCTGCACTGAGTCAGCAATGTCTATGGCACAGCTCAGAGAAGAGAGAGAGGAGGAGCACTGTCTCCCCTGGTCAGCAGCCATACCTGTGTTCTGTAGATGTGGCTGTCCCTAGTGCAGCCTCTCTGCTACAGGATAAGCTGTTTACTCTAGCATTGCAGTTCAGTGTAGTAGCTGGCTCATGCCAGGCTCACAGGCTTGGCAGTCCCAGTCCCAGCGTCCTGGTTAACTAAAAGTTGTCTGTACCTGTAATCCTCTTAAATGATGCACCAGCAGAAGCAGGAATCAGTAAGCCACGGCCTCACTTACGACAGAGGTAGTTTCCCTCTTCCTGCTACCCAGTCTAATCTCACAACTCTACTCCAGATCTTGAGTCTCCCAGAATGTCCACACTGCTCTGTTCAATTATTTTTCAAGCCTTAGTTTTCAGAGGGTATCAAGGAGACGTGTGGCTAGTTGATCTAGTTCAAAAAAATCCACTATTGAAATCTCTGTTATGCACAGCTTTAAACTGACACACCATAAGTCAGAATTTACTCCTTGGCAATTGATATGCAAGCTGTAAGGAGATGGAGTATTTTCTTATATTCACTTTTATCATCCTGCTTGTCTTGTTGTGTAAGTTGTTTTTCCAGGAGAAAAAGCTGGTTGTTTTGCCTCTGACTTTCTGATTTCACATGATGCAGATTTTAGCTGGACTTTTGAGACAGAAAGCATCTGTCAGGATATAGGGAAAAAGTTTGTTAGTTCGACTTTAGCACAGGATGATATAGAGAGTAAAAAAAGAAAATTAAATTGAATTAAGAATGTAATAACCTGACAGTGGTTAACAAAAAGAAAAGAAACCAAAAACTAAACTAAATAAGCACGTAAGTTTATCTTATCACATTTAAACATCAGTTCAGTCAAAATGGATTCAACTAGTAGCTTTACAGAAATAGTTCCATTTATGTTTATATTACCACTAATATATTGGTTTTCTAAAGTGTCATAGTATCCAATGTTAGCATATCATGTCCTTACCATATTTTTTGTGTTTGTATTTGTCATTAGAGCCATGAGATGAAGTCTATTTCTCCTGTGTCTTCAGAGATGAACACATTACTAGAAGATTGTGCCTGATCAGCTAGTAATGAAGGTGGCAAGCAGAATGGGCAGTAAATTGCTGGAAGTGGCTGAAATAGGACCAGTTTCTGACAGCAGCAGCTAGCTGCAACCGTTGCAGGATTAAGGCCTCACTTGTAGCAATGAAATGAAGTTCTTTACTGCAATTGTCTGTATGACTCTCATTCGTTCCTTAACTTTCTCTTATGAGTTCAGAACTTACAGTGCAAATTTACTATGCATCTAATTTCCCCTTATTCTTTCTTTCTTCTGCCTTAAAGTTTGGTCTTTAAGATGTAGAGCGTTTAGGCAGGGACACATGCAAATTCTAACAGTCTTCTATTTGATGATAAGTCCCTACTGAGCAAGTATAAACATCCCTCTGGAGGATAGGCAAACAAATAAACAAACAAAAACGTCAGGCTTATGGTAAACATTTTTATGTCCACAGTGAGAGATACAAAGAGAGAGTAAGACAGAGAGAGTGAGAGTGCAGAAGCCATTATGTTCAAATAATGCAACAAACAATCTATCATCTGGAAGTATTGCATGCATATAGAAAATGAAAGTGTTTAATAAATAGCTTAGATGGATGAATTAAATATTAGATAACCATCTGCTAAGCACTAAATTGGTACAGGAAAAGATAAATTAAACTTGTTTTCCCAAAATTCAGAGATTTTTGAGAGATGTAGATGACATATTCATGGGCTCAACCTATATAAACTCTGAATCTTATAAACAGAAAATAGAAAAGATCAGTAAAGAGCAATGTTCAAAAAAAAGGAATACACCACCGTGGCAAAAGGATGATCTCAGCCTTAAAAGTCAGAATGCACATTGAAGTATGGATCAAAATGATGAAAATAGAACCAACCATACCTAGACGTACTCTTATGTAATTCCTAAAAAAAAAAAAACAAAAACAACAAAACCAGGGTTGTATAAACATCAGAAAGAACAAACAAAAATATTAATATAGTTTCTTCAAATTCCCTACAAAAACACTGATTGGCTTTTAAATTTTTGGCTATTAAATGCTAATAAATACCAAGGCAACAGAGGTTATTGGTCAAGGTCATGGGGAGACTGGTGCAAGACTTCCTGTTGTCACAGCCTAGCTTCACTGAGTATTAGCTACACAAGCATAGGCAACCTACCTCATTTTCAACAAGATGGCATGAATGTACTCTCACGCAGTTGTTGTTAGAATGAAAGGAATTAATGTATTTAAAGTATGTAGAAGAGTGCCTGAAACATAGTAAGCATAAGTGGTTCTTCTAGTATTTCCTTGAGATAAGGTAGAATTTAAGGCAAAAACATTAAATGCTATCAATCAAAAGGTGGTGCCATTTTTAATGAACGTAAGAAATTCCAAAATCGTCATGTACAGAATAATATATACTCACTAACATATTATCTTGTGCATGAGGATTTTGGAATTTCTTGTCTTGTGAAACCCTTTGTAAATTTAAAGACAATTTAGAAAAAATTTGCTATTCAGCTATTGTGAGAGATTTTTAACTGCGGTGATAGTTCAGAAAAAGAAATTATTAAGAACATGAATAGTTGGTTTCAGCGTCATCAGAAACTCAAGAAAATAAAACTAAAGTAGGTTACTTTTTCTATCCCTCAAGTAAGCAAAACATTTTTGAAAGTACAATAACCAGTGCTAACAGTGATATCCTGCAACAGACTTTTTTCATGGCTGGTGGATATATAAATACGTACTATACTTTTACTTCCCAAAGGCAGAGACTGGACAAAACTTTGTATTTGATTGTGGAATACTTTGAATAGAAAAACGCTGAAATAATACATCAGTTAGTAGAGAAATGGTTAAATAAAAGCTTACTAATCATGGTTTAATATATGGCATAGTCCTATTATTGGTACCAAAGTGGATTTACTTAGAGAAATGCTTAAAAAGAAATATGGCGAAATGTTATTGTTGTTAGGTGTTATTGAGTCCACTCTTACTTGTAGCGACCCTGTGTACAACAGAAAGAAACACTGCCCAGTTCTGTGCCATCCTCACAAACTGTTGTTACATTTAAGCCTATTTTTGTGGACGCTGTGTCAATCCATCTTAATGCGGTCTTCCTCTTTTCCACTGATTCTCCACACAGAGTTGGAACCTACTGGATGGCACCTAACAACAATGACTATTTTACCAAGTAGGATGTGTTTCTTCAAGGACTGATCCCTATGGATAACATGATCAAAGTAAGTGGGATGAAGTCTTGTCATCCTCTATTCTAAGAAAACACTCTGACTGTACTTTTTCTAAGCCAAATTTGTCTGTTCTTCTGGCAGCCCATGGTATATTAATATTCTTCTCCAACATCAAAATTCAAATGCATTAATTCTTTGGTCTTCCTTATTCACTGTCCAGCTTTCACATGCATATGAAGTGATGTACATATGGCTGTTAACAGCGCTGTGTCTGGGTGGTGTTGCAAATAATTTTTCATGGTCTCTCTCTTATTTTTGTTTTGCTGATTTTCTAGCTTTCTCATTAAAGAAATATCACTCATAATGAAAAAAACAGCTTTAGAAAAGGAAGGAGAGAACTTTCAAGCAGATGTGCAAAGCAGAAATGTTTGAAAAGCATATTTTTTAAAATTCACTTTTGTGTTCTTTCTTTTATAGAAATAGTATTTTAAACAGGGCTACTTTTTTGTTGTCTTCTTTCCTAAACATCTACCAATACTGATTACGACTGAAAATCTGGGACATCATCCAAATGATCACAAGTTTCTCTATCATGTTAATAAGTCAGTATTTAGAGCACTCTATGGTTTCAGGTCACCACAGGGTTGCTAAGAGTCAGAATCAACTTGATGAAAGTGTTTTTTATTTTCTATAGCTTGGAAACCAGTTTCACAATCACAGCCTTGTTTAATCTTCACAATTTTGTGAAGATGTTACCATTATCCTCAGATGAGGAAACTAAGACTTAGTAAAAATAAACATACTTGTCTTAGGACAGATAACTGAGCTCATTCCAGCACTCCCCAGGTACTGTTTATGCAGACTGGTATTTGAAACAGCCTATGGGGCTTCCTTCTTAGTTTCTTCCCTTGAGTTTTTGTTAAGATTCTTTTGTCAAATGGTCCCTAAAAAAGATGGAAAAAAAAACAAAACCCACCAAACTTTCTTTCTAAAAGTAGCTATCTTATAATACGTTTGATACAATGCATGTGGTAATTGTGATGGCTACGGTTTTGTGTGTGTGTGTGTCAACTTAGCTGGGCAGTGATTCTCAGTGTTTTGGCAGTTAAGATGTAGCTTTAGCAGTTATATATTATATATCACATCCAAGATGAATATTATAATCACATCCAAGATATCTGATACAATGTAATCTCATCTACAATATAAGGATGAGTTTTCTCAAGTCTAGTAGTGTTAAAGATATGGATAGCTTTGTTTCTACTAGTAGAGGACACTGCTAATCTATGGTATAAAGTGGCAATAGAAATGTGTGAAATATCACCACCATCAGATCAAGTATTGTTGAGAGGTGATTTGTGTTGACACTTTTCTACAATTTTGTCAGAATGAGAAGTGCAAGGAAGCTGATTGCTTAGTTTTACTTTTGCTTGATAAGGTGGTGAAAGACAGAGATGGATTCAAGGCTTCAGGGTCAAAGCGCAAGTGCCACAAAAACAACCTCAATTCTGCCACTGTTCCTTGAAAAGAAATCTCTTTTCTTGTAGTAAGAGAGCTGATACCACCAAAAACTAAACCCAGAGTCTTATTGTAAAAGTGGCTGAATTGCAATGTCAATTGATTTGAACCTCAAATGCTTTCTGAATTTAAAGTGATGATACTGACTGGGAAAAAATGGGATTCTGAAAGTTGGGGTTGGAACATACGGGTGGATAATCAGGAAGCTGGAGATACTGAACCCCTAAATTCTGTTGAATTGCTCCAAACGACAAAGTCGTTAATGCTTTCCCCCATCTGATTAGATTAAGATAACTGCTTAACTTTTCTGTTACATACAAACAAACTTAGAGGAAATGTATGGAAATGACTTAAGGCTGTGGGATAATAGTTCAAGGAACATAAAGTTGGATTAATCTGAGTTTATTGATAGAGGCTACTAAGCACAGATTCGTCATTCGCCAGTTTAGCTTGAAAAGTTAGGAAAGGATCTAATGGTTTATTTTGTTGGTTCACTGAAGCATGGATTATGAATTTGTGAGGGGAACTCCAGCACCCTTGAAGACTGCTGTAATTGCTATTTTCTGTAAGTCAGGTTTTTGACAGCAGGAGTTGTCCTAACTGAATTAAGATGCTTAATTACAACGTGATTGGATCTAATGGTTGTAGGGATGAAGTGATGACATTTAATTGACAAAGACAGTGTGGACATGATTACCGTATGGACAGTGGAGTTAAAGCAGTAACCAGAATAGTGTGACTCATATGGACTTATGGTGTTGGCTACTTTGTCATGGTGTCCCTAGGAGAGAAATAGATAAGAGATCTGGTATTTGCTTTATCTTACAAGCAAAAGAATTCTACATCAAGTGAGCGGTAGTCTAACTCAAATTACCTGAATAGAGAGTCACGGCTACTCAGTCAGTTCCCAGGCTTGAGTGAGTTTACAGATCTGCTCCCCTTTGAATGGAGGGGTTGCAGACCCTGAAAGGACCCTACTACACTGCCAAAAATTTATTCTGTTAACATTTCTCCCAGCCTTCCCCAAAGAGATATACAACCTTTCCTAGGAATCACTGCTCATTGGAGAAAAAGAAATAATCAGACTTTTGGGTGATTACTGAACAGTGGCTTTGAAACAACACTAATACCAGAAACCCAAAATGTCACTATGGACCACCAGTTCCGAGTGAGTGTGTGTAGAGGTTAGATTATTAATGGAGTGTTAGTTTATGTCTGTCTCACAGTGGGTCCACTGGGTCCTTGAACCTATCCTGTTGTGATTTCCCCGGTTTCAGAATATAGAATGTGTAACTGGAATAGATATATTCAGCAACCAGCGAAACCTATACATATGATCTCTGACATGTGGAGTAAGAGCTCTTATGTTAGTAAAGGGTAAGTGGAAGCCATTTAGTACTCCTATGTATGAAAATAGTAAACCAAAATCAATACTTTATTTCTGTAGGTATTGCAAAATTTACTGCCACAATCAAAGACTTGAAGGAGGCAGGAATGGTGATTCTCACCAAATCCCCATTCAAATTGTCTATTATGTGCAGAAAACAGATTTTGGAGAATGACAATGGATTAATGAAAACTTAATCAGGTGGTATCTCTAATTGCGGTTGAATTGCTGGAGCAAATTGGTATATCTTGTGGTACCTGGTATGCAACTGTTGATCTGGCTAGTGCCTTTTCCTCCAAACCTGTTTCAAAGGACTGCAGGAAGTCTGCCTTCATTTATGATAAGCTCTGCTATGAGCAACAAATCAGTTGACAGGGAGTTTCCTTCGAGATATGGCCTTCACCCAATACATGTAGACTTTTTGGCACAACTCACTGGCTTTTACTTTGCTCTGGATCCTGCATTGGTCTTGTTGTCATCTGAACTCTAGTTCTTGAGACTTGAGTCAATCACCTGTTATCTGACCAGTTGATTTTGGGTTTATGAGTCTCTTCAGCTATGTGAATCAGGAGAAGAAGCCAGCTTGACTTGGGGCTTTCCAGCCTCTATCACCATGTGGGCAATTTCCTTGATACAAGGGAGACCCTTTTGTGTTTATCTCTGTGCGTACATACACACTTCACTGATTCTCTTGAGAACCCAATATAATGTAAAATGATACATAATATGATATGCTAAGATTATTAACATAGTATGATCTGACTCGATGGCACTTGGCTTGGCTATAGATGGAAAACACTTTATTAACTTATAATCAGTAATATATAAATGTGTTATACTATAATATATAAATGTAATGCCAAGCCAAGTGCCATTGAGTTGGATCATAAATTTAATACTATATATTAATATTGTACTGTAAAATATGTTGATATGATATAATTAAATATATATCAATAGAATGTAATACAATATAATTGATAGAATATATTGTGAAGTACATTAAGATATGTGTTGTTATATATTATAATATTATTAATATATTGTTACTAGGGATAAAATTCTTTTCCATCTGTCTTGGGAAACATTTGATATGATTTCCTAGAAAAACTCAAGGGTAGGAACTAGAAAGTAAAGGCACTGGGGTGTTGAAAATATCAGTATGAATTAACAGTGTGTGAGTGCTGGAAACAGCTCAGTTATGTGTGTATATGATATGTTATTATGTATTATATAACATAATAATATATTGATATATTATTTTTATAAACAAAGTTGTTGTTGTTAGATGCTGTCATGTTGCTTCTTACTCAATGACACTATGCATAACAGAATGAAACACTGGCCAGTCCTGCACCATGCCAGCCATTGTTTTTATGCTTAAGCCTAATGTTAAAGGCACTGAGTCAATCCATCTTGTTGAGGGTATTCCTCTTTTTCACTTACATTTTACTATGCTAAGCAACATGTCCTTCTCCAGGAATTGATCTCTCCTGCCAACATGTCCAAAGTATGTAAGATGCAGTCTTGCCATTCTTGTTTCCAAAGAGCACTCTGGCTATACTTCCAGAATGTTTGTTCTTTTAGCAGTCCTTGGTATATTCAATATTCTCCTCCAACACCACAATTCAAAGGCATGAATTCTTCTTCTACCTTTCTTACTGTTGTCCATCTTTCACATGCGTATGATGCAGCTGTAAATACAATGGTTTGGGTCAGGCGAACTTCATTCTTCGAAGTGACATCTTTACTTTTCAGGACTTTAAAGAGGTCCTTCGTGGAAGATTTTCCCAATGCAATGCGTCTTTTGATTTCTTGGCTGCTGCTTCCATCGGCATTGGTTGTGAAACCAAGTAAAATGAAATCCTTGACAACCTCAGTCCTTTCTCTATTTATTATGATGTTTACTGGTCCAGTTGTGAAGATTTTTATTTTGTTGATGTTGAGGTGCAATTCATTAGTAAAGCTGTGATCTTTGATCTTTATCATTGTTTCAGTTCCTCTTCAGTTCCAGCAAAGAAAGGATGTGTCATCTGTGTAATGCGCGTTGTTAATGAGTCTTTCTCCAATCCTGATGCCTCATTCTTCTTCATATAATCCAGCTTCTTGGGTTATTTGCTTGGCATACAGACTGAAAAAGTATGGTGAAAGTATACAACCTTGATGCACACCTTTCTTGACTTTAAACCATGCAGTGTGCCCTTGCACAGATGCCTCTTAATTAGTGTACAGATTTCTCATGAGCACAATGAAGTGTTCTGGAATTCCTATTCTCCATGACGTTATCCATGACTTGTTATGATCCACACCATCAAGTGGATCACATCACAAATTGTGTCTTTGCACAGTCAGTGAATCACCAGTGAACATCTTCCCAGTATTCTCTGCTTTCAGCTGAAGTCCATCTGACATCAACAGTGATATCCCTGGTTGCACATCTTCTGAATCTGGCTTGAATTTCTCACAGTTACCTGTTAATATACTGTTGCAGTCACTTTTGAATGATCTTTGAAAAAAAACCAAAACTGCTATCGAGTAGATTCTGACTCATAGTGACCCTATAGGTCAGAGTAGAATTGCCTTATAGAATTTCCAAGGGGTACCTGATGGAGTTGAACTATCAACACTTTCGTTAGCAGTTAGATGTAGCACTTAACCACTAAGATTTCACTTGCATGTGGTATCATGATATTGTTCAACAATCTCTGCATTCAGCTGAACTACCTTTCTTGGAAATAGGCATAAATATGGATCTCTTCTAGTAGGTTGGCTAGGCAACTGTCCTCCAAATTTCTTGGAACACATGAGTCTGTTCTTCTAGTGCTGCACCCATCTGTTGAAACATCTTGATTGATATTCCACTAATTCCTGGAGCCTTGTTTTTTGCCAGTCCTTCAGTGCAGCTTTGATTTCTTCCTTCACTGACCATTAGTTCCTGATCACATGCTACCTCTTCAAATAGTTGAACACTGATCAGTTCTTCCTGGTATAATGACTCTGTGTATTCCTTTCATCTTCTTGAGATGCTTTGTGAGTCATTTAGTATTTTCCCTGTAGAATCCTTCACTATTGCAACTCTAGGTTTGAATTTTTCCTCCAGTTCTTTCAACTTGAGAAATGAAGAACAAGTTCTTACCTTTGGGTTTTCTATTTCCAGTTCTTTGCACATGTCATTATAATACTTCACTTTGTCTTCTTGAGTTTTCCTTTGAAATCTTCTGTTCAGTTCTCTTACTATGTCAGTCCTTCTTTTTTCTTTATTTACTTAATGTTCAAGAGCAAATTTCAGTCTCTTCTGACATCCATCCGTCTTTTTAATAACCTGTTGCTTTGGTAATGGATGCTGTTTTTGATGTCACTCCAGAACTCATCTGGTCATCTGTCATTAGTGTTTAGTACGTCAAGTCTGTTCTTGAGATGGTCCCTAAACTCAGGTGGGATATACTCAAGGTCATGCTTTGGCTCTTGTGGATTTATTCTATTATTTCTTCAGTTTCAGTTTGAACTTGCTTATGAGCTGTGCTGCAGTCAGCATCTGGTCTTGTTGTCACTGCTGATAGTGAGCTTTTTCATTGTCTTTTTCCACAGATGCAGTCAGTTTGACTCTTGTGCATTCTGTCTGGCCAGGTCAATGCGTATAGTCATTGTGTTGGTGAAAAAGATAATTTATTTGTAACAAAGAAGTCATTAGTCTTGAAAAATTCTATCATGTGATCTCTGGCATCATTTCTATCACCAAAGCTCTGTTTTCCAATGGCTGATCCCTCTTCTTTGTTTCCAGCTGATTGAGTGTTTGACCAATTTTGGACTACAGAAGCTGGTCAAAATACTTGAATTTCTTCATCTTTGGCCTTAGTGGCTGGTGTGTAAATTTAAGTAATAGTCTTGCTAACTGGATTACCTTGTAGGTATGTGCATATTATCCTATTACTGACAGCATTGTGCTTAAGGACAGATGTTGAAATGTTCTTTTTAACACTGAAAGCAATACCATTCCTCTTCAAGATTTCATTCCTGGCGTACTAGCCTATACGACTGTTTGATCCAAAGTGGCCAATACCATCCATTTCAGCTCATTAAAGCCTAGGATACTGATGTTTATGCATTCCTTTTCATTTTTGACATTTTCTAATTTTTCTAGATTCATACTTTGTACATTTCACTCTCCAGTTATTAAAATGGATGTTTGCAGCTGCTGCTTCTCGTTTTTAGTCATGCCACATCAGCAAAAGAAGGTCCTGGATGCTTTACGCCATCCATGTCATTAAGGTTGACTCTACTCTGAGGAGTCACCTCTTCCCAGTCGTCTTCTGAGTGCCTTCCAACCTGGGAGGCTTATTTTTCAGCACTATATCTGACAGTGTTCTGTTGCTTTTTGAGGTTTTCACTGACTCATTCTTTTCAGAGGTAGACTGCCAAGTCTTTCTTCCTAGTCTGCTTGAGTCTGGAAGCTCAACTGAAACCCGTCTGCCGTGAGTGACCCTGCTGGTGTCTGAATACCTGTGGCACAGTATCATGACAGCGTGTAAGCCCCCTCAGTAGGACAAATTGACAAATGAAATAATACCCTAAAAATATCTTAAATATAGCTTTACTTAAAAACTAAATTAATATGCAAAATTGTGTTTGCCAGGAAAAAAGAATCACATTCATTTTCCTTTACCTTTCATTGGGCTACCAGTTTTGAGACACACAGAGGAAACCTAGCATGACAAATTTATACCTATTACCTTGATGTCTATCTATATGCCACATTGCTTAGCTTGTACCCTTACAACTGGATCTAACCATTGAATTGATTTGAGACTTTGGTCTGTGTGTCAAATTTGCTCAGGCATTAATGGAAGAACCACTGGCTGTTGAAACTGAGGGTATTCAGCATTTTGCCTGGTCTAAAGTCAATCAGAATTCAATCATTCATTGAGACTTCTGCAAGCAATAATCACTGTGCTGTGCCAACACTCACCAAGCTAAGGGCCAGACAATGTGAATGCCCAGGGCAGATGTCACAAAGGGAGTAGAAAAGTCATCTCATCTCAGTTACAGCCTGGTAACGGTAACGGCCTTTTTCCTCAGAGCCACACTCTTGAATGGGAATCTGAGAAACAATTCAGAGAATTTGCACTGGGTTCTTAACAGGAATACCGTGTAAGAAACAAACTGGGATACTTATTTCCTTTTTATTTTTATTTTTTTTTAATTTTCACAAAAATACTTGGAATATAATGTCTGTGTCTTGCAGAAGGAATCAAAAACGTAAGAATTAGGAGAAGTATATCATGGTTACATGGTGTTGTGTGATACAATATTGGAGTGAGAATACTCAAATCTTTTTAAGAAGACAGTTAAAATCTTAGCTTTGCCTTTTGCTAACTATGCAGCCCTAGGCAACTTCCAAAACTTGTCAGATTCTTAGTATCCTTATCTGTAAATTACCTACCTCATAGAGTTGTTGTAAAAGTTAAATATTATATGGTAAAATATCTAGAAAATATACACAGTAAGTATAACATTGTAATAAATGAAAATATAACCAAGATTAGAATATTCCTTTTCATTTGCAAGTTCGATGTGGACAGCTATGTTTTTAATAGATAAAGAGTTAAACTGCAGAAGCGAATGATAGTTATTAAGAACATAAAAGATGTCCTAAGACCTAAGAACTCCTTAAAGAATCTTCCTTTCTTTTTATGAAATAAGAACAATGTATGCTCCTTGTATAAACCTGCAGAGTTGTCTGAAGTTCACCTGTGAGCGAGGAGACACCCAGAATTGCCGCCGCAAATGAGTGGTGCTTTTACAAGTTCAGGATATTTTGACAGAGAAGAGAATGAGTAGAAGCAGACTTGATTTTTCACAGCATTCATTCATCTTCATAGTTTCATTTTGTGTGTGTGTGATGAAGAAGCTGATTTACAAAAATTCAGCCCTCTTTTTAAATTTTCTTGTGGATTTTAATGTGATGACATTTCTTATACATTAAAACTATTTAAATATAACGTCCAAGTGAATGTGATTGTCAACATATTGATGTAATTTGTATCTCCTTTCACCAGGATTGACCACGTATTAGCAAATGACAAATGACCTGGCATCATCCCTTCAATAGTCACGTTGGAGTAAGAATTTTAGTCGAGTTCATTGCCTGTTCCTACCACTGTGTGTGAGGAACCCCCCCCCAGTTCTATTCACCATCGGAGTTTCCTCTTTCACTCAGAAGCCTATGGCATGCAAGCCTGTAATTCTGGTATGCATGACTCCACAGAGGAGGAATCGGTGTCTTGCTTCAAGGGCTGGGCTTGGTGTTACTGTACAGCTCACACCACAGTGTTACCGAGCAACAGAATTTGTTTACCCGTTGCTGGGATTCCAGCATCTGCTTTCATAGACATGTGTTACATAGTTTATCTGTGTGGTGTGTTCTAATTCTAAGTAGGGATGCTGCCAAGCAAGCAGGCTTAAGTTGGCAGCGTGGAGCTGTTGTTGTATAACATCTGTCTCTTTTGTTAAAAAGTTAAGGAATAATATAAATAGTCCATTATAAAAGGTGAACTTCAGTGAGGTTGGTACCACACACCCTTGCTTCCTACCTCCCATTCACAAGTCTTCAACCACTGGCTTCTGTTCCACTATTTTGCTGGCGTACTGAATTTTAATCTGTGTCGAATCTGCGTAAAAGCAGCTGAAAAGATATAAAGGGATGATGTATGAGCCAGCAATGATAGCTTTGACTGGACACACATTTCAAACTGTTCTGACAGAGAATATTGCTTTGTGGTTGAAGGTGGATATGATAACCTTCTTTAGAACACCGGTTATTTCTGTCTAATCATACACAAACCTAGAACTGCTTCCCAACAATCCTTATGCAATCCTTGGAAGAACTGGGGTGATTTCTCTGTGATGGAGTTTGGGATAGTTGTGACTAGAAAAGAAATATTGCAGAAATAGAAAATTACTGTAA
The DNA here is from genome assembly GCA_028571685.1 of Heterohyrax brucei. NCBI lineage: Eukaryota > Metazoa > Chordata > Mammalia > Hyracoidea > Procaviidae > Heterohyrax > Heterohyrax brucei. The sequence continues at coordinate 8,358,933 of CM053143.1, forward strand.
TTGTCTATTCCTGTTGCTTTGAAAGCACCACCAGTGTTTTGTTCCATTCTCATTTCTCCACTTGTACAACACCACCAGGAAGTAACTTTCAATTTCTTTTACTCTTTCAAACTTTCCCAACTTTCTTCCGAGTGTGGGCTCTTCCAAAAATATTTATTAATATGCTAAGATCCAAACCCATTACTGCTGAGTTGATTCCAACTCATAACAACCCTCTAGAGCAGACTGGGAGTACCCCAAAGAGTTTCTAAGGATTCAAACTGCTGACCTATCAACCCAAAGCCAAGCTCTTAATTACGGCTCCATAAGGGCTCCTTTGGTGTGATAGCAGCAGTAAAACTTTGATTTACTAATGGATTGTAAGTAAAAAACGTAACAACTTCAGAAATTACTGAAGACCATCAGCTTCACTTAAAAGAAGTAACATAAAGCAGAATTTACCTGTGTCCTATGAGGTGTTGGGTTTGCTAGATGTGCTAGAAAATGTTTAACAACAACTTGCTGGCAATCGGTGTTGTCTTGACCTGCAGTGTTGATTTCTATAGGACATTGTTGTTGCGTGTTGACCAGATGATTCTGACTCATAGTCACCTTATATGGCAGAGTTGAACTACCCTGTAGGGTTTCCTAGGCAGTACTCTTGATGGAAGCAGGTTGCCAGGTCTTTTCTTCCACAGAGTGGCTGGTGGATTCACATTGCTGACTTTTCAGTTAGCAGCAGAGTGCTCGATGATTGTACCACCCGGGCTCCTTTGCCTAGTGTGTGTATTCATATTACTGTTCATCTCAAGCTACCAGCCTCATGTACAGAATAAGGAAAGGACTTGTGCAATTGGAATTCCCAAATCTGAGATGCCACCACACGACTGCTTTTAGGTGATAATAGCAATTCTTTGAAGACAGTGATCATAATTAAAAAAAAAACAAAGACAGAACTAGAGGACACTTGGCTGAGATTAAACACATGTAGGAATTCTTACAACATTAAAAATGCTAATTTACATTTAAAATTCTGAGATTTTGTACATTTATTTGACTATTAAACATTTTAATTGGAACATCTATTAACATCATCAGTGTTTCAGGGAATACAATTAAGAAAAATCTTATGGCAAAGTCTTAGTTTTTAATATTCTTTAATCTTTTAAACTGGACAATTCTTTTAAATTATGAAAAAAATATTCATCTCAAATTAATAAATCAGTAATAGAAAGAAATTTAAAGAAGTTAAATTCTACCTTTTAATTCTACTTCGCTAAGTTAATGAATTCTAAGGATTTAGTGTATGTCATATAACATACAAAACTTATGTCTACATGTGTACTTTTGAGATTCACTGCTGTTCTTGAAAAAAATCAGTCATTTGTTCCTTTTTCTTTATTAAGAAATACTCCATTGTATTGACTGATTACAATTTGTTAATTCATCCACCAGCTGATGGATATTTGAGTTGCTTCCAGTTTTTGCCGATTTTCATAATGACTGTGAGAAATATTAGAGTACAAGTCTTTATGTCTCCTGTGACTTTTTGAGGGGGTAAATAAGGGTGAAATGATTGCATCAGATGCTAAGTGAAACATTGTAAGAAATTGTCATAATATTTCTTGAAGTGGCTGTACTATTTTGCATACTCACCAACAATGTATGGAAGTGACAGTGGCTCTGTAACATTTAAGACACTTGGCAAGTCTACTTAGTATGCAGTATTATTTTGGCTTTAATTTCTACTTTTTATGACTAATGATGCTGAGTTTTTTAAAATTGTGCTTTAAGTGAAAGTGTACAATTCAAGTCAGTTTGTCTTACAGAAGCTTATTTACAGATTTTTTATGTGATCCTAGCTGCCCTCCCCACACTGTAACAGTACACTCCTCCTCTCCACACTGTATTTTCCCCACCCATTCAAACAGCTCCTGTCCCCTTCTGCCTTCTCATCTAAGTGCCAGATAGGAGCTGCCCATTTATTCTTATGTATCTTCTAGAGCCAAGAAGCACACTCTTCACCAGTATCATTTCATGTCTTCTACATGCCAGTTTAATCTTTGAACAGATGGCTTCAGGAATAGTTTCATCTCTAGAATAACAAAGAGTCTGGGGGCCATAAATTCTGGGGTCGCTCCAGTCTCAGCAAGACCATCAAGTCTGATCTTTTAACTAAAATTTGAGATCTGCGCTCTACTCTTCCCTGCCTCCAACAGAGATTATCTATTGTTTTCCCTGTCAGGGCAGTCATTGGTGGTAGCGAGGCGCCATCTAATTCTTCCAGTCTCAGGCTAATGGTGTCTCTGGCTTATGTGGCCCTTCCTGTCTCTTAGGCTCAAATTTTCCTGATGTCTTTGGTGTTATAATTTTCCTTTGCCCCACGTAGGTTTGGGACCAATAGATTAATCTTAGATGGTTGCGTGCTAGCTTTTAAGACCCTAGACCCACTCACCCAAGAGGGATGCAGAACACTAATTTTTTCCATTTTATTTATTGTGATTAAGAGAAAGTGTACAATCTAGTATAAATCTGCATGCCTGCCTATGTGTAGCTCCCGCTGCTCTCCCTGCCCGGTGACAGTTTTATGACATGTATCTATTATATATGTGTCATATCCTTCTAACAATCTCCTGTCCCCTCCTCTCCACCCTCTTTCCCGCTCTGGTGCATCCTATAGATGCATAAAACCATAAAGTGCACACACAATGTGGTCAGTCTGTGTCATCAAATCCAATCCACGCCTGTCCAAAGAGTTGACCTCAGTAATGATTTATGGACAGGGGCCACACTTCCAGGGGAACCCTGAGGCCCGTGGACCATCACTTGCAGTTTTTTAGTGGAGTTCTCAGGGTGCACCCCTTTTTATTCTCAAGAACACTTCTTAATAAACTTTATCATGCCAGTTGACCTAGATATTCCCTGAAACCGTAGTCCCAGACCCCCACCCCTGCTACTACATCCCTCGAAACGTTTGGTTGTATTCAGGAGACTTCTTGGATTTGGTTTAGTCCAACTGTGTAGATTTCTTGTGCATTTTGTGTTGTCTTTCCTTTCAACTCAGGTAGTTCTTATCTGCTTTCCAGTCAGTCAATACTTCTCTCCATCCCTTCCCCACTCATAATCACCAAAGAATATTTTTTTCTGTGTTTAAAACTTTTCTTGAGTTTTTTTTTATAATAGTAGTCTTACAATATTTGTCCTTTGGGGACTGACTAATGTCACTCAGCATAATGCCTTCCAGATTCATCCACGATATGAGGATATTTCATAGTCGTTGTTCTTTATGGCTACATAGTATTCTATTGTGTGAATATACTATAATCTGTTTATCCATTCATCCATTGATGGGCACCTACGCTGTTTCCATCTTTTTGCTATTGTTAAGAGTGTTATAATGAACATGGATGTGCTTATATCTATTAGTGTGACAGCTATTATCTCTCTAGGATATATTCCAAGGAGTGAGATTGCTAGATTCTGTGGTAATTCTATTTCTACCTTTTTAAGGAAGCACCAAATCAACTTCCAAAATGGTTGTATCATTTTACATTCTTGCTAACAATGTATAAGTAAGTGCTCCAGCCTTCCACAAGCTCTCCAGCATTTATTATTTTGTATTTTTTGGGTAAATGCTAGCATTGTTGAGGTGAGATGGTGTCTCATTATAGTTTTGATTTGTGTTTCTCTAATGGCTAATGATTGTGAGCATTTCCTTATGTATCTGTTCACCACCTGGATGCTTTCTTTGGTGAAGTTCCTGTTCATACCCCTTGCCCTCCCTTTTTTTTTGATTGAGTTATTTGTGTTTTTATTGTTGAGTTTTGCAATAGCTTGTAGGTTTTAAAGATTAGATGCTGATCGGATTTGTCACAGCCAAGTATTTTTTTTTCCCAGTCATTAGGTCATCTTTTGATTGTTTTGGTGAAATCTTTTGATAAGCATGTTTGATTTTTAAAAGTTTTTTTTTTTTTCACTATGACTGAGTGAAAATGTACATTCCCATGTAAATTTACATCCACCTATATGCAGCTTCCACTGCTCTCTCTGCCCGGTGACAGCTCACTATTCCTCTCTGCTCCACACATGTTTCATCCTCCCAACAGTCTCCTTTTCCCTCCTCTCCACCCACCTTCCTTCCTCCAGCCAGAGGTCAGCAGGATAATATCCTATAGATGCATAGAACCATAAAGTACATCAAATATATGATCACTCTGCATCGCCAAGTCCAATCCACTTGTGTCCGAAGAATGGATCACTATGATTTATTATCTCTTTTCTCTTCTGGTGTTTGTGCATTGTTACAAGTTTTGTATTCTGTTTATGCCATGTAAATAGAGCTCCTAGTGTTGTTTTTATTTTTTTTCCACGGTCTTTATTTATTTAGGTCTTTGCTCCATTTTAAGTTAGTTTTTGTGCATTGTATAAGGTATAGATATTATTTAATTATTTTGCAGATGAATATCCAGATACGTCAACACATTTGTTAAAGAAACTGTCTTTTCCCCAGTTAACAGACTTCAGGCCTTTGTCAAATATTAGCTGTTCAGAGGTGGGTGATTTTTTGGTCTGCATTCTCTATTTTGTTCCATTAGACTTTGTACCAGGCAGTTTTGACTACCGTGGTAGTAAAATAGATTCTACAGTCAAGTAGTGTGAGGCCTCCCACTGTGTTCCTCTTCTTCAGTAACGCTTTACTTATCTGGAGCTTATTCCCTTTCCATATGAAGTTGGTAATTTGTTTTTCCATCTCATTAAAAAAATGTCATTGGAATTTGAATTGGAATTGTATTGTATCTGTAGATCATTTTGGGTAGAATAGACATCTTCACAATGTCTTCCTATCCATGAGCAAAGTATGTTTCTCCAATTATGTATGTCTCTTTTAATTTCCTGCAGTAACATCTTTAGTTTTCTTTGTATAGGCCTTTTTATGTCTTTGGTTAGATTTTTTCTTCTTGGGGGCTATTATAAACAGTATCAATTTGGTGATTTCTTCTTTCAAGTTCTCTTTCCTGGTGTAGTGGAATCCAATTGAGTTTTGCATGTCAGTCTTGTAGTTTGATACTTTGTTGAACTCTCCTATTATTTCCAATAGTTTTCTTCTCAATTCTTTATGGTTTTCTGTGTTTAGGGTCATATCATCTGTAAATAGAAGTTCTTTTACTTCTTCCTTAACAATTTGGATGCCCTTCATTTCTTTATCTTGCTTAATTGTTCTGATTAGAATTTCCAGGCAATGCTGAATGAAAGTGGTTACAAAAGACATTCTTGTCTGGCTCCTGTCCTCAAGGTGAATGCTTTCAAACTCTGCATCTATGATGATGTTGGCTGTTGGTTTCATATAAATGTTGTTTATTATGTTGAAGAATTTCTCTTCTATTTCTATTTTGCTGAGAGTTTTCATCATGAATGGTGTTGGACTTTTTTGTATGTCTTTTCTGTATCACTTAATAAGTTCATGTAGTTCTTATCTTTAGTTTTACATATATGATAGATTACAATGATTGTTTTTCAGACTTTAAACCATCCCTGTATTCCTGGTATGAATCTCCCTTGGTTATATGAAATCATTCTTTTTTGATGTGTTGTTGAATTCTATTGGCTAGAATTTTATTGAGGCTTTTGGGTATCTATATCTGTAAGAAATATTGGTCTGTAATTTTCATTTTTGTGGTGTCTTTACCTGGTTTGGGTATCAGTTTTATGCTGGCTTCATAGAATGAGTCTGGGAGCATTATATCCTTTCCTATGCTTTGAAATATCTTTAGTAACAACAATGTTAATTCTTCCCTGAAAGTAAGGTAGACTTCTCTAGTAAAACCACCAGAGCTAAGGCTTTTTTTTTGTCGTTGTTGTTGGAAGTTTTTAAATTACCTTTGCAAATTCTTCTTTTGGTATGAGTTTATTTAGTTATTTAGTTGGTCTACCTCTGTTTGTATTAATTTAGCTAGATAGTGTGTTTTTAGAAATTTGTCCTTTTCCTACAGCTTTTCAAATTTGTTGGTGTACAATTCTTCATAGTATTCCACTATGATTCTTTTAATTTCAGTTTGGTTTGTTGTGGTATAACCTATTTTGCTTCTTATTTGGGTTATTTGTTTCCTCTTCTGTTGGTCTTTTGTCAGTTTGGCCAATAGTTTATTGATTATGCTCATCTTTTTGAAAAACCACCCTTTGGTCCTATTAACTGTTTCAAAGTTTTTTTATTCTTTATTTCATGTAATTCTGATACAATTTATTTTTAATTTGCTTTCTTCCAGTGTCCAAGGACTTCTTTTGCTGCTGTTTGGGTTGTAGGGTTAATGCTTTGATTTGGGCCTGTCCCTCTTTTTTGGATGCATACGCTTATTTTTATAAACTAACATCTGAGCACTGCTTTTCTTTTATCCATAAGATTCTGGTAAGATATGTTTTCATTCTCACTTAATTCTGTTGATTTCTTTATTCCATTCTTAATTTCCTCTATAATACAGTAGTTTTTGAGCAAGGTGTTGTTCAATTTCCATGTGTTTGATATTTTTTCTTTTTTTTTTCTGTTGATTTCTACTTTTGTTGTTTTATGGTCTATAAAGATGCTTTGTAATGTTTTGATGCTTTGGATTCTGCTAAGACTTGCTTTATGGCCTAATATATGGTCCATTCTGGAGAATTTTCTGTGTGCATTGAAAAAGAAGGTCTACTTGGCTGCTGTTGGGTGGAGTGTTCTGTGTATATCTATGAGATCAAGTTGGTTGGTTGTGGTATTTAGATCTTCCATGTCTTGACTGATCTTCTTTCTAGATGTTCTCTCCTTGACCAAAAGTGTGTGTTGAAGTCTCCTACTATTGTTGTGGAGTCATGTATCTCACTTTTCAGTGCTGTTAGAGTTTGTTTTATATATTTTGGAGATCTGTCACTGGATACTTAAATATTTATAATGGCTACATCTTCCTTTTTTATTCTCTTTAATCATTAAATAGTGTTCTTCCTTACCCTTTGTGGTAGACTGTATTTTAAAGTCTATTTTGTCAGAAATTAGTATTGCTACTCCACTGGGGTTTGGTTGTCATTTGTTTAATACATTTTTTCCACCCTTTGATTTTTAGTTTGTGTCTTTAAGTATAACGTATGTCTCTCATAAGTAGCATATAAACAGATTGTGTTTTTTTGTTTGTTTGTTTTTTTTAAACCCATTCTGCCACTCTCTGTTTCTCTATTAGTGCGTTTAGTTCAGTTACGTTCTGCATAATTATTGATGGATATGGCTTTAGTGCTGTTGTTTTGGTGTCTTTGTGTGCATATGTGTGTGTGTTTTTGAGATTCTTTATTCCACTTAATTTTCTGTGCTGAGTTGTTTTTATTCGTACATTTTCTTTTCATTTTTTTTTTGGTTTTGTATTTGTTGAGACCTTATTTTTTTTGTTTTGATGCGTGGGATTATTAGTTTCCTTTCTGGTTATCATTTTTATTCCTATTTTTCTAAGTTGAAACTAATGTTTTATCTCTTTTTATCACTTTGATTTTTCTCTCCATCTGAAAGATCTTTGACTACACTTTTTATTCCCTCATTTTTGTTCACTGTTGTCATATTTTATGTGGGACATTCCTGTTTCCCTATTTTGAGTGCTTTGGCTTTGATTTATTTTTGTTATTTCCTTAGCTGTCTTGGTAACTGTTTTGCCTGCCCTGTGTTCTAGTCTTGGGCTGTTACCTGATGTTGTTGTTTCTTATAACCGGAGGACTAACTATGGCATTTCTTGTAACTTTGTGTTCATTTTTGCAAATTTCCTAGACTTCTGTTTATGTCAAAATGTCCTAAATTCACCTCTTATTTGAGAGATAGTTTTTCTGGATATGTAATTCTTGATTGGCAATTTTTTCTCTCAAGGCTTTGTATACGTTATCTTATTGTCTGTTTGCCTGCGCGGTTTCTGCTGAGTAGTCTGAGCTTAGACTTGTTTGACTCCTCTATAGATGACTTTTTGTTTATTTCAAGCCACTCTTAAAATTCTGTCTTTATGTTTGTTTTTAACAAGTTTGATTATAATGTGTCTTGGTGACTCTATTTGGGTTCTAACTTGTGTGGAGTTCAATAAGCATCTTTGGTAGGTATCTTCTCATTTTTCATGACATCAGGGAAATTTTATGTCAACAAATCTTCAACATTTTTTTCTGTTATCCCCTCCCATTCTGGTACTCCAATTGCTCATGGGCTATTCTTGATAGATTGCCATGTAAGTCTTAGGGTTTCTTCAGTTTTCAAAATTCCTGTATCTGATTTTTCCTCAAATATGCTGGTGTCAAGAACTTTATTTCTAATTTCACTAATCTCACCTTCCATTATGTCAATTTTGTTCATATTTCTAGAGTTGCCTAATTCTGAAATTTTATTATTACGCTTCTGAATTTATGTTTACTGCATCTCTGTGGATTCTTGCAACCTGTTAAATGTGCCATTATGCTCTTGGGTAACTGTCTTAAGTTCCTCTTTTGCTTTATCTTTGCCTTTCTTGGCTTCTTTCTTTTGTTTAACCTACTTCCTGATCTCTTGAAGTGTTCTGTGTATTAATATTTTGTATTCTACATCCAGTAATTCCAGAAAGTTCTCTGAATCTGGAAGATTTTTGATAGTTTCTTTTGGGAGCTTTCTGAAGTCATCATGGTCTCCCTCTTTATGTTATTTGATATTGATTGTTGTTTCCAAACCATCAATAGGTTATTATATTTATTTATTTTGTGTTTATTTACTGTGGCCTAGCTTTTGACTTTGTTTGTTTGTTTGTTTTGATATGCCAAATAGGCTGATAGCATTAGCTTGTTTGATTATTAGGCTATCTGAAGCTCCAAGATCTTGTTACCAGATGGGTAGAGGTGTTACTAGGTATGTGAGCCCAGAAGTCCATTTACTTTTCTTGTGTGGACTCAGTTCATTTGTCTAGGAATTTGATCACCAAATGTGTGAAGCAGGCCCTTATCTACAGCCCTGGTTGTGCAGGCATGGGTGCTTTAGGGGATATATGTGAGCAAGACAAGGGCATGACAGACACCCCTGAGTGTTTGTGAAGAAAGAGTGTCTCTGTTCCCTAGAGTGTGTAGGTGGGTGGGTTTTGCAGAGGAACTATGGGCACCCAGTAGTGTTGGCTATAAGGACTGGAAGGCATCACTTGTTCCTGGACCGCTGACATTAGTGGCTATGTCATGTGGGTGGAATCACCTAGCTCTCAGGCCCTTGATGTGGGTAGATGAGGTCCCTGCTTAACAGGCAGAGTAGTGTCCAATATCGCAAACTGTCTCTCCACCATAGAGCTGAAACAGTTAAGGTTAGACTTCAGGTATGTGCCGTGTTGTGCTATGCTGATGAAGGCCTGTGATGTTGAAATGAGCCCACATGGGTCTATGCATGGGTGAAGGGTTTTCAAAGTCAGTGACCTCTTACATCTGTGTTTAGTTAAAGAAATATTGCTACTGTGAGTTCTAGACTTAGAAGAGAGAACTGGCAGATTAACTTTTCCTGTTTGTTAATTTTTTCCCCTCCATGGCCAAGAGAATGGCTTAGGGCATGTGACTGGTCCTACTTCTGGCCCATGGGTCTTATCAGTTTCTGAAGCTATCTCAGACCCAGTGCAAAGCAGGCAGGGGTAAGGAATATGGGAGAGATGTTTCTCCTTAAAGGGATAGTTGTTGATTCACATGGTAAGCTATACACAGGTAATTATCTTTTGCCAATTGAGTGCCATATTTCCCTGACTCTGGAAACATGAATGGACTCTGCTGCTTGGTCTCTCTTGATGTGTAAAATGGGTCCCATACATCACAATTGCCTCATTGTGCTCACAATGACAGATCTGGCCTGAGCGGTGCCAGTTTCAACTGGATCAGGTCTGGCAATTTCTCATTGCTTCTCAATTGTCACCCTCTGCCTGCTGCTCAGTCTGACACCAAAACTTTGCCTTTGATGTTCAGGGTTCCTAGATTGTCACATAGAAGCAATTCGTTTGATATATTTTTTTAATTTTGCTTAGGTGAAAGTATACAATCCAAATCAATTTTGCATTCCTGCATCTCTGTAACTTCATTTGCCCTCCTCACCCTGTGACAGCACACTCCTCCTTTTCATTCTTTACTTCTAGTATCCTTTTGATGAACACCTGTGCCCTCTTACCCACCATCTCCTGTCCCATCTAGAAAGAAACCAGTAGGACAGCCTCCTAAAATGTGTAAAACCATAAAGTACACACACCACATGCTCACACTGTGTCCCTGAGTCTACTCTATTCTTGTCTGAAGAGTTAACCTCAGTACTGTTTTCAGGTCAGGGCCAGCAGCGAGTCTAGGGGCCATGTTGCCAGGGGACAATGCACGCAATCAGACCATCAGTTCTGGTCTTTTAGTAGAGGTCTTGAACTGAGCACTTATTTTTCTTGTGCTACACCAGGAACTCCACATTGTGTCCTCCATCACGGCTGCCTTTGGTGGTGGTTGGATACCATCTAGTACTTCTGGTTTCATGGTGATGCAGTCTCCCATTCATATGGGTCTTTCTACCTTCTGAGCTCATTTTAACTCGTGTTTTTCATGTTCACAGTTGTCATTTGTTTCAGATTGGTTAGGACCAATTGGTGTTCCTCAGATGGCAGCCTGCTAGCTTTTAAGACCCCAGACACCATGCAGCAATATGGAATGCAGAAGACTCTTAGCAGAAGACTAGTTATGCCAACTGACCTCAATGTCCCCTGAAAACTCGGTCCCCAGACCCTTGTCCCTGATACTCTATCCTTTGAAATGTTGGCTTGAGTTTAGAAAATGTTTCAGTTTATGGTGTAGTCTGGTTATGCTGATCTGCTCTCTACTGCATGCTGTCACTTCGTTCACCTAACTGAATTCCTATCAACTAATCTATGAACAATCCTCTCCCTCTCTCCCAACCCTTGTAGTCATCAAAGAGTCTTTTCTTCTATACATAGTCCATTTTTAAGTCCTTATAGCAGAGGTCTCATACAATATTTGTCCTTTGCTGGTGACCAGTTTCGCTCATCCTAGTGTCTTCTGGTTGAAATCAAATTATGAGATGCTCCCTAAAATCATCGTCATTCTTTATCATGGCATAGAGTTCCACTGAGTACATGTACCATAGTTTGTTTATCCATTGATCTGTTGATGGGCACCTACGTTGATTCCATCTTTTCTCTGTTGTAGACAGTGTTGCAATAAATGTGTGCATGTGTCTGTTCATCTGACTGCCCTTATTTCTGCAGAATATATTCCAAGTAATGAGATTGCTGGATCATATGGTATTTCTATTTCTAGCATTTTATGGAAGGGCCAATTGCTTTCCTGATGTTGTACCATTTTGCATTCCCAGTAGCAGTGTAGGATAGTTCCAGTCTCTCCAGAGCCTCTCCAGCTTTTGCTGTTTTGTATTTTCTTGATTATTACCAACCTCACTGGGGTGAGATCTTATCTCATTGTAGTTTTGATTTGGATTTCTCCAATAGCTAATGATCATGAATATTTCCTCATGTATCTTTGGCTGCCTGGATGTCTTCTTTGGGGAAATGTCTTTTGTTCTCCTTTGTCCACTGTTTATTTGTGTTATTTATCTTTTCCTTGTTGATATTTTGCAGTACCTTGTAGATTATGGAAAGCAGAAGTCAATCCACCACATAGTTTCCCAATATTTTTTCCCATTCTGTAAGTAGTCTTTTTACTCTTTTTGTAGTCTTTGGATGAGCATAAGTGTTTGATTTTTAGTAGGTCCCATTTGTCTATTTTCTCTTCTGTTGTTTGTGCATTGTCGGGCAGATTTTGTAGTCTGTCTAAGCCATATATTAGAACTTCCGTTGTTGTCCCTAGTTTTTCTTGCATGATCTTATCATTTTAGGTTTGCTGTTTAGGTCTTTGATCCATTTTGAGTCAGTTTTTATGTAAGGTGTGAGATATAGGTCTTGTTTCAACTTTTTGCAGATGGATATCCAATTTTGCCAACACTGTTTGTTAAAGAGACTTATTTCTACCCTGGTTTAAAAACTTCTGTCCTTTGCTGAGTATCAACTGTTCATAGGTGGATGGCAGTACTTCTGGGTTCTCTTTTCTGTTCCATTGGTCTATATGTCTGTTTTTGTACCAGTACCAGGCTGTTGAGACTATCATGGCAGTGTAACAAGTTCTAAGGCCAGTAGTGTGAGGCCTCCTACTGTGTGCCTCTTCTTCAGAAGTGCTTTACTTATCCAGAGTTTCTCCTCTTTCCAAAAAAAATGGTGATTTGTTTCCCCATCTCATTAAGAAATGACACTAGAATTTGAATTGGGATTGCATTGTATATGTAGATTTCTCTAGGTAAAATAGACGTTTTCCTAATGTTAAGTCCTCCTATCTGTGAGCAAGGTAAGTTTCTCCACTTATGTAAGTCTCTTTCGTTTCTTGAAGTAGGGTCTTGTCACTTTCTCTGTATAGTTGTCTTCTCTGGTTAGACGTATTCCTAGAGATTTTATCTTTTTGGTAGCTATAGTAAGTGGTATTGGTCTGGCGATTTCCTCTTTGATGATCTCTTTGTTGGTGTAAAGGAATTCTACTAATTTACTTATGTTTATCTTGTATCCTGATACTTTGCTGAACTCTTCTGCTCCTACTTATGTTTATCTTGTATCCTGATATTTTGCTGAACTCTTCTGCTCCAGTAGTTTATTTATGGATTCTTTAGGGTTCTCTGTGTATAAGATCATATCATCTGCAAATAGAGATACTTTTATTTCTTCTTTACCAATGTGGATGCCCTTTACTTCTTTGTCTTTTCTGATTGCTCTGGCCAGTACCACTAGTGCAATGTTGAGCAGAAGTGGTGACAGTGGGAATACTTGTGTGGTTCCTGTTCTAGGGGGGAATTCTTTCAGTCTTTTTCCGTGCAGGATGATGTTGATTTTGCATAGGTACCACCTATTAGGTTGAAGAATTTCTCTTCTATTTCTATTATGCTGAGAGTTTTTCACGTCAATGGGTGTTGGACTTTGTCAAATGTCTTTTCTGCATCAGTTGGTGAAATCAATTGCTTCTTGTCTTTTGTTTTATTTATGTGGTGATCACATTAATTGTATTTCTGGTGTTGAACCAACCTCGCATCACTGGTATGAAACCAACTTGGTCATGGTGAATTATTTTTTTGATATGTTGTTGAATTCTGTTGGCAAGGATTTTGTTGAAGACTTTTGCATCAAGGTTCATGAGTGTTATTGGTGTGTAATTTTTATTTTTCTTTTTGTGAGATCTTTCTCTGGCTTTAGTATCAGAGTTATGCTGACTTCATAGAATGAATTTGGGAATTTTCAGTCCTTTTCTATCTTGTGATATAGCTTCTTAGTATTGGAATTAATTCTTCTCTAAAGGCTTGGTGGAATTCTCTAGTGAAGCCATCTAGACCAGGACATTTTTTGTTTTTTTTTTTTTTTTTTTTTGATACTTTTTAAATCTCTTCCATTTGTTTACTGAGATGTTCTACTTCTCCTTGTGGTAATTTTAGTAGGTAATGTGAATCTAGAAATTTGTCCATTTCCTCTACATTTTCAAATCTGTTAGAGTACAATTTTTGATAGTAGTCTGTTATGATACTTTTAATTTCAGTTGGCTCTGCTGTGACATCTCCCCTCCTATTTCTTATTCAGGTTGTTTCCTTTTTTGTTTCTCTTTTGTAATGTTAGCCAATGGTTTATCAATTTTGTTGCTTTTCTCAAAAAAAACAACTTTTAGTTTTGTTAATTCTTTCAATTGTTTTTCTATTTTCTAATTCATTTAGTTCTGCTCTAATTTTTGTATTGCTCTTCCTCTGGTACCCAAGGGATTCATTTGTTTTTCTCTTTCTACTTTTTCAAGTTGTAGGGTTAATTCTTTGATTTGGGACTTTTCTTCTTTTCACATTTGTGCATTTATATAGATAAATTGACCTCTGAGCACTGCTTTTGCTGTATCCCATGGGTTCTGTTTTCATCCTCTTTTAATTCCATGAATTTCTTTACTACATCCTTGATTCCTTCCATAACCCAGCCATTTTTTAACAAGGTGTTGTTCAGTTTCCATGAGTTCAAATATCTATCCTTAATTTTTCTGCTGCTGATTTCAACTTTTATCGCTTTACAATCTGAGAAGATGCTTCGCAATAATTCAGTGGTTTGGATTTTGTTGGGACTTGCTTTATGACCTAATATGTGGTCTATTCTGGAGAATGTCCCATGTACATTGCAAAAGGTGGCGTACTTATCTGTTGTTGAATGGAAAATTCTGTATGTGTCTATGAGGTTGAGTTGGTTGGTTTTCACAACAAGATCTTCCATATCTTTATTGTGCTTTTTCTGGGTGATCTGTCCATTACTGAAAGTGGAGTGTTGAAGTCTATTATTATTGCGGAGGTGATCTATCACATTTTTCAGTGATGTCAGTGTTTGTTTGATGTGTTTAGATGTGCTGGTATATTGAGTGCATAAATATTTAGTATTGTAATAACCCCCTTATGTATCAAAACTTTAAGCAATAAATGGTGACTGGCCTTGTCCATGATGGTGGATTTTGCTTTAAAATCTATTTTATCTGAGAATCCTATTGCCACTGCTGCTCTTCTTTGCATGTTGTTAGCCTGGTATATATTTTCACATCCTTTGATTTTTCAGTTTGTTCGTATCTTCTAGTTTAAGGTGTATTTCTTGTAAACAGCATATATATGTATTATTTTTGTTGATCCAGCCTGTTACTCTCTGTCTCTTATTAGAGCATTCAGTCCATTTTCATTTAGTGTAATTATTGATAGATATGTACTTAATGTTTTCATTTTGGTGCTTTTATTTTTGTGTTGTTAACATTTTCTTTGTTTCACCTAATATTCTGTTCTGGGTTGTTTTTCTTTATGGGTTTTCTTTTCATCCTTTTCAATGTTGATTTTTGTTGTCTGTTGAGACTCCTGTATTATGTTTCTTGTTTTGATATGTAGTATTGTTAGTTTGTTTTGTGGCTATCCCTTCGTTCCCCCTAGTGTTCTGAGTTTAAACCAATCTTTAACTTCTGTATACCTCCCTAACTTCCTCTCTATCTGAAAAGGCTATAAATACTGTAATATATCCCTTTTTATAGTGTGATGATGTCAAAGTTTACATGTTAAGAT
This sequence comes from Heterohyrax brucei, assembly GCA_028571685.1. Taxonomy (NCBI): domain Eukaryota; kingdom Metazoa; phylum Chordata; class Mammalia; order Hyracoidea; family Procaviidae; genus Heterohyrax; species Heterohyrax brucei. The sequence goes on from CM053143.1 coordinate 8,374,036, forward strand.
TTCTGTTTCCCTAATTATAGTATTTTAGCTTTGGTTTAGCTTTGTGACTTCCCTGTGTAGGACTCTGGATGCTGTGTCCTACATTACATCTTTGGCTATACATCTAATGTTATTGATTTTCTAAATGAAGAACTGCTTTCAGTATTTCTTGTAACTTTGGTTTGGTTTTTGCAAATTCTCTATGCTTCTGTTTATCTGAGAATGTCTTAACTTTGCCATCATATTTGAGAGACAATTTGCAGGATGTACAGTTCTTGGTTGGAAGTTTTTGTCCTTCAAGACTTTGTATGTGTCATCCCACAGCCTTCTTTCTGACATGATTTCTGCCAATAAGTCAGAGGACAGCCTACAAGGTTTTCCTTTGTACATTAGTTTTGGTTTACGCCTAGCTGCCATTAAAAACCTCTCGTTATGTTTGCCTATTAAAGCTTGATTATACTACGTCTCGGTGCCTTTCTTTACAAGTCTACCTTTTGTGGAGTTCAATAACCATCTTGAATATCTATGTTCCCTTCTTTCTTGATGTCTTGAAGTTTTCTGTCAGTACCTCTTCAACAATTCTCTTTGTAGTTTTGCTGTCCCTCCCTGTTCAGGAACTCCAATAACTCGTAGGCTGTTCCTCTTTATAGAGTCCCACATGCATCTTCATGCTTCTTCATTTATGTTAATTCTTTTATCTGACTTCTCTTCATAAATAGTGGTGTCAGTTGTTTATGTTCAACCTAGCTAATTCTGCATTCCCTTTCCTCTACCCTGCTCTTTTGGCTTTGAATTGAATTGTCTAACTCTGTAATTTTATTATAGATGTGCTGAATTTCAGATCATTGATGTTCTAGCAGTTCACATGCTTTGCTTAATTTTTCATTTTGTTCTGCAACACTTTGTTTAATTTCTAGAAGGGCTCTATACACAATTCTTTTGTATTCTACCTTTCTGAATTTCAGGAAGATTCTTCACCTGGGAAGTTTTTTGATTCTTTATTTTGGAAGTTTTCCAGAGCTGTGGTGATCTGCTTCTTTAAATGGTTAGATATTAATTGTTGCCTTTGTCCCATCAAAAAGGTATTCAGCTTCTCCTATGTTGTACCTACAGAACCTGTAGAATAGCTCTGAGAAGTGAGTTACTAAGGGTATTGCTAGACTTGACTTCTGGGAGTTGCTGCATTCTCCAGGTGCAGCTGGCTTAAGTATACCTTCTCTGGTGAGAGAGACTCTGTCTAGGCCAGCTGGGCCCCCAGAGGTGGCTGCCTCCACCTCATAGACTGCAAACTTGTTCCAAATATCTGGAGTCGTGTCATCAGACATTATGTCACAGCTCAGAGAAGGGAGGAGAGAAATGTGCCACCACATTTGGCTGCCAGCCACCACTGCATTCTCTAAATGCCAGCCAAATGCCATCAAGTCTTTAAATGCACTTATATTAAAAACTACTTTTCTATTGGAAGAGGCCCTGTCCAGTGGCAGTTGTTAGCAGCCAGGCCCTTGGGTGTGGCAGGCCCTGCCTCCTAGATGACAAATATGGCATCCTACTTATTGTAGTCTCTCAGGGGCCTGTCAGCAGATACTATAGTGTGGCTCGGTGAAAGGAGTGGGAAATGGTGCTGCCACACTTGGCCGCCAGCCACTGCTGTGTTCTCGAGCTGCAATTTTCTTGAGAACTGCTCTTCTGCTGGCAGAGGCACTCTCCAGCAGCAGCAGGTACCAACCAGGCCCTCAAGGGTAGAAGGCCTGCCTTCTAAGTGACAAAGATGGCAACCTACCTGTGAAGTCTCTCAGGGGCAGATTCTATCAGGTGGCTCAAAGAAGAGAGGGATAAGAGTGCTGTCATACTCAGCTGCCAGCCACCACTGCTTTCTCTAGGTATGATTGTCTTAAAAATAGCTTTTCTGCTGGGAGAGGCACTGTCCAGGCAGGACCTGTTGATCAGTGTGGCAGCCAGCCCCTGCCAGGTCCTCAGGTGTGGCTGACTCATCCTCTCAGTTGAATCAGATGGCATCCTGCCTGAGCCACCTGTGCTGTGCCAAGCCAGCAGAATCTATGGAGCAGCTCAGAGAAGAGAAGGAGGAAGGGAACTGATACCCTCGCCAGCCAGCCATTGCTGGATTGTTGAATTCTGTAGATGTGACTGTCTTAAGCACAGCTTCTATGCTACAAAAGACCCTGTCTGCTTAGGTACTGCAGTTCAGCATGGCATCTAGCCTCTGTCAGTTTCTCAGGCTGGCAGTCCCAGTCCTACTCTCCCAGTTAACAAAGATGATGTCCATACCTGTAAGCCTCTCAGCTGCCACACCAGCAGAAGAGTGGGACTCTTTGTGCTGCTGTCTTGTCTTCAAAAAAGTAGTTTTCCCTTTCCTGTTGCTCTGTCCAATCTCACAACCCTATGCCAGATATTTTGTCTCCCAGAATGCCCACTGTGCTCCATTCAATTGTTTTTCTAGGCCTTAGTTCTCAGAGGGAATAAAGGAGACATGTGACTAGTCCACCGTCTTGGTCCTGACTCTCAAAATATTTCTTACTAAACACTGTTGTGTTCATCTGATACGACTGATAAATTGTATCTATTGATACAGAGAAAAACATAGGAAAGGAAAGAAAGAACTAACATTTTTCAGCCTACAGTACTAGACGAGGAGCCCTGGTGGTGCAGTGGTTAAGAGCTGTGACTGCTAACCAAAAGACTGACTGTTTGAATCCACCAGCCACTCCTTGGTAACTCTATATGGCAGTTCTACTCTATGCTTTAGGGTTGCTATGAGTTGAAATTAACTAAATGGCAACAGGTTTGGTTTTACGTTAGATTTGTTTCATCCCTTCTAGGTTAATTTTCACGTAAGTAATGTTTCTATGTTCCAGAGAACATTAAGCATTTGCAGGAGATTACATAGCTGGTAGTGGTGTAATTGAAATTCATTTCAGGTTAATAAGACACTAAAAGCAATGCTCTTTAAAGTATACCAGTACCAGCTGCTGTTGATTTACCCATGGTGACCCCTATGTGTCAGAGCAGACTATGTTCCACAGGATTTTCAATGGATAATTTTTTTTTTGGAAGGAGATGTTCTTGTCTGTATCCTGAGATGCCTCTGAGTGGTTTCAAACCCTCAACTATTCAGTTAGCAGCTGAGTATATTGACTGTTTGCATTAGTTAGGGACTTCTCTTTCAAATAGCCATCTTTGTAGTACTAAATTCTACTGGATGAAACATCAAGTGATCTCATGAATTACATAAATGCTCTACTGTCCTCAATACTTTTATTTTTGATCCTCCCTACCCCCCCACAAACAAAAACAGAAACCAGGAAAACCAGGAGGCTTTAACAAAACAACCATAAATTCAAACAGAATCCTTGAAAACTCTGCATCAGGAGGTGGCCTAAGACAGTCTCATGATCATTTTTCTCATTAGCTTCTCCCAAGAGTGTGCATGCAATGTTGTTGCTAAAATTAACCTTTAAGATTTGTAAAAAGCAGTATTTACAAAGTCATTAACAGATTCTCCTTTAAAGTAGAAGATATATAGATCTGGTTATCCTGTGTTCTCAGGCATGCATTAGAAAGGGATATATCTTGGTAGTTAAATGTGAATTTAGGGACTCTAATTCCAATCCAGGAGCAGCTTATTCTCTTAACTAGAATACTTGTTCTTGTCCCAATGGCATAATAAATACTCTGCATGGCCAAATTGTTTTATATAAGCTGAAACCAACAATATGTGCAAAACATTATGTTGCAGACAGGATGTTTGGTGGCCTTTTGAACTTGTACATGATAGCCAAGCCAAAAGCCAAGTGCCGTCGAGTCTCATCCGACTCATGGCAACCCTAGAGGCCAGAGTAGAACTGCCCTAAAAGCTAAGTGTAAATTGTTTCCCTGGTTCTTCTGTCTTTATTTGGAATCATAGAATCAGAAACACAAGATTAGAATGGTTAAGAAATCACTTTGTCTAATTCTCTTGGTTCTGGAAAATTGTTTTTTATTAAAATAGTTTTCTTTTGTAAAAAACTCAACATTCCTTAAACGCTTATGATGTACTGGGTGTTGTGCTCAATATGTATCATTACTCAATTTTCGCAACAGTACTCAGAGGTAGGTATTGTTATTCACAATTTACAGATGATAAAATTGAAGCCAGTAACTTGTGTTAGGTCACACATTCAATAATTGATTGATTGAAGACTAAACAGAAGTTTGTGATTTCATCACATTATTCTGGTTTTCTGAATATAATATTCCTAATCTCTCTAAGTAACTAATTATTAATAAGTACTAAGCAGAATTGTGAATTAGGTGAGATTTGCTTTACTATCTTCCTAGTTATCATCTTAAGTCTTTGACATGTCCGACTCATATATCTTGGCCCATGTTTTGAAGATCTGGTTTCATTATTTACTGCTCTCATTTTCTCAGATCCAAAGGTGTCACCTAAATAGTCAAATAAATCTTTGTAAATGTGAAAATGTGAAATAACCAGATGAGTATCTATCAGAGAACATATGTGTCACCACCCCCCACCCCAGTGAAACAGTACTAGTAAGAATGTCCTACTCACTGAGGTGTGATCACCGGAGGCTGTCCCCTAGAGAGTCATAAGAAAAAAGTATATCTATACAGATGGAAATAAAAGCGGTATATCATGGAATGTGTATAAAGCCTGTTCTGTAGAACCAAAAAAATAGACTATTATTATGAAACTGGCATGGAGAAGTTTAAAAAGACTTTTATTGTCTTCCAGCACTAAGATCTGTGCAGAATGTAGAATGTAGCAGAAATACTAGTCTGAATAAAGAAATTCTGATCACTTCAGTTGTATGTTGGGATCAACTAGTAATCTCTGAACTCACAGCATTTCATCTCACAGAAGATCTTCAGCAGACTAAAGAGTTTTCTAAGGTCCTTACTATATAAATGCAAATATAGAAAAGTTTTTATTTCAATTAGGGTACCTAAAGATTATTGGGTGTCAAAGGAAAATCCACACCTGAGCTCCACGTACTCAACATCTTCAGAATAAGAAGAAAAAAATTTGGCCAATTCACTAGCCAGTTTTGGAGTCAATTAGTCTGTCTGTCTAACATGGAAACCGATGAAATATGAAATCATTGTTATCGAAGGCATTTTATGGTATTTTCAAAGAAAAATTATGTCTCATGTAAATATGCAGATGCCACATTTTTTCTATTCTCTATCACCAAATTAGCTGATAAAATATGATAAACAGCGGGAGACACAACTAGCTACAACGCAGGGCAGCGAAGGTAAACTGCTGCTCTTGCAAAGAGAAAGCAAACTTCTGTTGATCCTCCATACTTAGGGAATTGAAAGGAAATTTTGTTAATTAATTGCTGTTTGCTAAATGTCAGGAGTGGCACTGATCTGATCAACAAAGAGATATCAGCACGGTAATTGTGATTGGAGCTATTACCCGGCTAAGCAAGTTCACATTTATCTGCAAAGATCCATCTTGTATTGTTGGAGACCTAGTTGAATCGACAAAGATACGCTACCAGAGTGTCCTGCTGGTCTTTGGTGGTGGATATCTTTGCAGTTGCTTATGAGGTATGGTATTTCTTCTGATTTACTTACTTGGATTACTTCTGATTACTTACTTGGGCACAGGATGCCAATTTCCCGAACTTCCTAGCAGTTCCCACTCCTTGAGGCAGAAGACCAACGTGAGCTGCTACATATGTCTATATCAGTTATACATCTAAAACTTGAAGAAATGTCTACAGAGTGGGTCTAAAGGCTTATTGAACCTTGTATCAGATGAACCTGTGCTAAAACTTCATTGTTTATTTAGTTTCCATAGCCTTCCCTCAAAGTGGAGAATCAAGATGGGACTTTGGGTTTCTGGTACCACTTACTATATCTAACTGTCTGCAGAAGGTCTGGTATTACAAGTACCCCAGTGGCTTTTACTCTGGTAAATGGCATCAAGACTAGAAAGGAAAAATATTTGCTATATATACCTGTGGTGTCATTGCAGGGTCATTCTTGAAAGGGATCTTGCCTCTGTTTCAAACCGTGTTGACATATGGAGATCTGAAAACTAATACAGGTGATTTTCTGTTATAGTACCTGACATCAGCCTTCTAGGTCTTACTTTCCTTTTTTACACAAATCAAACAAACTCCTTAGTGAGCTATTTTTCAGCCTCAGCTCTACAGACATGATAATCTATTAGGCATCTCCGGAGATCCTTGTGGGTCAAGCACACTGAATACCACCTCTGATCTTGATGCCCATTTTGGTTAATTATATCCACCTGGCTTCTGATGGTTACGTGTTTCCAACAGGCTTCTGCCATTCTGAAGCTCATTTCTGTGGCAGAGGAGACTCACCACTGAGCATTTTAAAAAATTCTATTCCCCCTATTGCAAAATGGTACAGACTCTTTGGAAAGCAATCTGGTGCTTCCTTAAAAAGCTGGAAATAGATATACCACTTGATCCAATAATCTCACTTCTCAGAATATATCCTACAGAACCAAGGGCAGTCACAGAAATAGATACATGCTTGTGGATGTTTATTGCATCACAGTCCACAATAGCAAAAGATGGAACCAACCCAAATGCCCAACAACAGATGAATGGATAAACAAACTGTGGTATATATACTCAGTGGAACACTATATAATGATAAAGAACAATGATGATTTTAGGAAGCGTCTCATAACCTGGTTTTAATTGGAAGACATTATGTTGAGTGAAATCAGTCAGCAGCGCAAGGACAAATATTGTATGAGACCTCCTACTATAAGGACTTAAAGACAGACTCACGTACAGAAGAGAAAACTCTTTGATGGCCACAAGGGAGGGGAGGGAGGGAGAGGGATAGTCACAGATTAGATAGTTGAAAGAAACTTGATTGGGTGAAATCAGTGACAACACACAGTAGTAAGAAGATCAGTTTAACTGGACTTCAACATAAACTGAAAAGACTTCTAATCTTAATCCAATATTGCAAGGATAGAGTAGCAGGGGTGGCAGTCTAGGGGCCATGCTTTCAGAGGACATTGAGGCCAATTGGCATAAATAGCCTATTGCTAAGAGAGTCTTCTGCACCCTGTATTGGTGAGTGGCGTCTGGAGTCTTAAAAGCTAGCAAGCTGCCATCTGAGGCATACCAAATGGTCCCAACTCATCCATAGGAGATGATCACCAAGAACAACACAAAGACATGAGGGAAAAAGAGCCCAGGAGACAGAAGGACCCACGTGAGTGGATGACTGCATTAACATGTGACCAGAAGAACAAGATAGTGTCTAGTGACCAACAAAGACAGCTATGATGGGGCACACAATGTTGAGTCCCAGTGACAACATGAGAAAAAGAGGGGTACATCCCAAGAATTCCACTAAAAGACTGCAGTTGATGGGCCAGCAGCCTGCGGGTTCCATTGGAAGCATGGCCCCTAGGCCTGCTGTTGCCACTGACCAGAAAACACTACTGAGGTCAGGTCTTCGGACAGGACGGGACTGGACTCAGGGTCACATTGTGACATACAGTATGTGTACTTTAAGCTTCTATAGGAAGTTGTCCTACTGGCCTTTTACTAGAAGGGAGAGGAGAGGGTGGAGAGGATGGAGATTGTTAAGAGGATATGACACCTATAGAACAAAAAGGAGGAGTGTGCTGTCATCTGGCAAGGAGAGCAGAAGGAGCTGCAGACATGTGGGCATACAAATTTAATGTAGATTCCATACTTTCACTTACTCATTAAAAAAAGCAAACAAAAAATTCTACTACCCTAAGAATACATTGATCTCTGAGCACTTCTGAAAATATAAACAAGAAAACTCCACTCCTGTTGTGTCAATTCCAAATCATTAATGACTATACAGTTCATAGTAGAACTGCCATATAGAGTTTCCAAGGAGTGCCGGGTGGATTTGAACTGCTGACATTTTGGTTAGCAGCCAAAGCACTTAACCACTATACTACAAGGGTTTACCCCTTGTAGTGGGTTTAACCCACTGCCGTGGAGTCGATTCTGACTCATAATGACCATATGGTCATAGTAGAACTGACCCATAGTATTTCCGAGGAATGCCTGTGGATTTGAACTGCCGACCTTTTGGTTAGCAGATGTAGCACTTAATCTCTACAACACCAAGGTTTCCCCAGGGTTTAGGCAGGTGGTAAGTCCCATCTTACATTTTAATTTTTCTTAATTTCCGATCCTTTGCTCAACGCTGTGACAAGGAATTTCCAGCATGTATACCTTGTTTATTTTAGGCCATAACTGTGTCCAGGTTTCATGGAGTCATCCAAGAAATTATTCAGGTCCACCTCTGGATGTCCACTTTGTTAGGAGAGATTGTTCTCCATGGGCCTATGGATCTTGTGCATCTTGCTGTGTATGCAAAAGATTCAAGACCAATGTATTCCAGAGTCATTGTTCAGAGTTGTGTTTGCACTGAGAAACCTTGAAATATGAGGCAATGTCTCTCTCCAGGGAGAAAAGTGGGCTTGCTTACTTCTTGCTATAGAAACTGAAATTCCCATCCACGGCATTTCTCAACTGCAATATACCCACCGGGATATATCACATCATGCTATGAGACTTGGAGGCTAGGGAAACAGACACATTCTGGTCAGGCTGCTTGCTGTGATGTGACTAATAAACTCCTTTGTCTTTGACTCAGAATGCTTATGTTTTTGCCAGCCAAAGCCAAGTGCCGTCGAGTCGGATCCGACTCATGGCGACCCTAAGGACCAGGGTAGAACCGATCCCCAGACTATTCAAGGAGTGCCTGGTGGACTTGTACTGCTGACCTTGTGGTTAGCAGTGGACATACTGGAAAACTAACAAGTTAACTTATTAGTTCATAAGTCAAAACCAAACTCACTGCTGTCAATTCCGACTCGTAGCGACCCTATAGCACAGGATTTCCAGGAGAGCCTGGTGGATTGGAACTACTAACCTGTTGACTAGTAACCATAGTAGCACTTAACCACTGTACCACCAGGGTTTCTAGTAAATTCACTGTCCAGAACATTGACTACTGAGTCATGGGTTTGTCTATGTAGATGAATTTTTCCAAATCTAACCTACAGTTTGCCTTCTCCTTATCTAGCATCCTCAAGATTCACACACTGATACACATACCTGTGGTTCCTTATAGAAGATATTAGCCATGGGTTCCAATGCTTTTGGCATATATGCTACTTCTTTCTTTAGTAGGTCTTATGCTTCTCTATTCAGGTTATTCTGAGACCTGACTCTGCTTATTACTTTGGACGAAATGAGCAGTAGTGGAGCGAGATCTTGAGGAAACCAAGCAGCATCTTGCAAGGCATGTTTTTCCAGGCAGGGTCACTGCTTAGGCTCCAGAAAATGGATGACCTGTCTCTTATGACAAGGGGAGATAGGCTGCCTCTGCCAGCCAGATGAATCCAGGGACATTTGTTGAGTGATAATGCAGGATCATCTACTCAAGCATCTTCATTTCATTTTTCAGGATCCTGATGGTTTTCTATTAGGGTTCTGACTCTGACATGCTAGAACTCTTAACATCAGCAGATTTAACCTGCCATCATTTTTAGTTAACCTTGGATCTTGTTTTCAACACAGCCTACTCCTGCAGAAGCAGAGTGCGTACTGTGAAGTTGCTATAGGGGTTCCCTTGCTTTCACAGAGAGCCTTAAGCAGAAATTAGCTGCCCTGAGACCATTGTTTTCTTATTTACAAGAGTGTCAACACTCCTCAAAGAAGTCATTCTTCATTATAGCCCCTGTAACTATCATCACTTTCATGTTAAGAATAAGCAGCAGCCACTGTAGCATCCATGATTTTGTCTTCTATCTCTATATCATTCTAAATATCCCAGGTGAATGCTCTAGTAATTGCTGTAGGATGCCAGTAATTATCAACACCACACTCATCACCAGGGAAAAAAAAAGTCCTTATTAGCTTCAAAACAGAGGTAATCCAATTTTAAAATCTCCAGCGAAAGTCAACTTCCTGTGGTAATTCCGGGTACAAATTCTCTTTGTTTAGATTCCCTAGAAAACAAACCATGAGGTTTATTAAAGTTCTGGTTTCTAAAGGATGCTTGAGACAGGGCAAGAGGAAAATGAAGCAGCCAAAGAAAAAAGCAAAAGCAAAGTATTGCACCATTGAGCTGATCATAGGCTTCATAAAATGGTTATTCAGAAATACTTGCTTCTGGAGAGAGCAGAACTTCTGTCATTTGGAACATCATGGGATGATGAGTCTTCCTGAACTCTCTCTCTAACTGTTAAAAGATTTCCCCCTCCTTAGGTTTTACTTCCCTGAACTTGCAGATTGCGTTACCTGGCTCTTCCGCTTGTCTACTGGGGAAGCCACATTTTCCGATAGTCCAAATGTATTCAACTTGGACATTGTAGCTGCTGCAGCTCCTGCAGTGGAAGGCATGACGGAGGCCCTGACTCTGTGGGAGGCTGATGTTAGGGATGATCTCAGGAGATACAATGACAGAGGGATGTCTTCCCTCAGAGACGTGGATGCTGCAGTCCTAGGTAGTCTAGTGACTAGTTCTCCTAAGACACGCCACCTATGAGTGTTGAGATGGCCTGATGAAACCTGAAGAAAGTCCGTGGCTGTAGACGGTAGCTCTGAAAATAGACCTGCGAAAACATGGTTGAGAGAATCTGAAGAGGCGTGTAAACCAGGTCCCATACACTTATGAATATATCTAAAATTCAATATATATGGAGATGTAAATTATTTCCAAATATGTCTCTTAATTCTCTATAATTTTAGTAAAACTTCCGCAGGAATTTTTGCCATACTTATAAAGTTGATCCTAGCATCTATATGGCAGAAAAAGCATATATAAATAGACCAAAATTTTGAAAAAGAATAGCAAGATAGAAGATTAATTCTTTTCGTACCAGGTAGTAAACTGCTATAAAGTAATAATTTTCTTAAACAATGTAGCGCTCACTCAGGGATGGACAACAGGTGAGAGAGCTCAGAAATAGACCCAAGTGGCATAAAACAGAGATGCCATTACCAACCAACTGTGAATTGATGGAGAATTGATTCAATTAGTAGAACTGTAAAACTGGACTTACTTAAGGGATAAAATAATGACATACTGTATTCTTTAAGATATGTTCGTTTTTATAAGTCCTTTGTCACCACTTTGACATTGTGCTGGAGGTTCTAACCAGAGAAATTAGGCTTGAATAAGAAAGGGCACTGGCAAGGAAGATGTAAAAGCATCACTTTTGAAGATGTTTTGACCTTATATGGAAACCCTGGTGGTGTAAAAGAATCCGTAAGAAAGCTACTAAAACTAATAGAAAAAGTTTAGCAATGTATCAGGATACAAGAGTAACATACAAAAATCCACTGGATGACTCGACAACAACAGAAAGAACACTGAAGAAGAAATCACCAAATCAATACTATTACAATAGCCCCCCAAAGATAAGATATTTAGGAATGAATGTCACCAGAGATGTAAAAGATCTATACAAGTGAAGCTACTAAATACTATTGCAATAAACTAAAGGGAACTTACATAAGCAGAGAAATGTATCTTGTTCATGGTTAGGAAGATTCAAATTGTGAAAATGTGTACCCTGTCCAAAGTCACCTATAGATATAAACAATCCTGATCTGAATTCTAATGGCATTCTTTCCTGATATGAAGAAACAAATCACCAACTTCATATGGAAAGAGTATGGCCTTGGATAAGTTAATGCTTTAATAAAGAAGAAGAACACAATGGGAGTCCCCATACCACCTGACTTTAGAAATTAACATACTGCCACAATATTTAAAATAGCTTGGCAGTGGTACAGCAACAGACATATAGACTAATGGACAGAGGTGAGAATTCACACATAAAATCATCCACCCATGAACAGCTGATATTTGACAAAGCCCCAAAATCTGTTAATTAGGGAAAAGACAATCTCTTTAACAAATAGTGTTGATGCAACTGAATATTTATCCACAAAAAAATGAAACAAGACCCATATCTCACACCATGCACAAAAACTAACTCAAATGGATCAAAGATCTAAATACAAAATCTAAAATAATTAAGATCATTGAAGAAAAGACAGGAACAATGCTAGGAGCCCTAATATATAACATAAGCAGAATGCAAAACATTACTAAAAATGTACAAACACCAGAAGACAAAGCAGATAACTAGGAATTCCTAAAAGCAAAACATTGATGCTCATCCAAAGACTTCACCAAAAAAATAAAAAGGCAAAGTAGAGAATGGGAAAAGCTTTTGAATAAAACAAATCTAATCAGTGTTTAGTCTCAAAATTAATCAAGTTTAATAAAATGAAACATAAAGAGAAACTCTTAGAGGCAGCTAGGCTTAAAACAAAACTAAGCTACTAAGTAGAGTCTGTTAGACTGAGCTGCAGTTATTCCGTTGATAACACACTGGCATGAAGAAAAGATAGGAACCTGTGTGAAGGCAATGGGACGACGCATACAAAGCCTCGAAGGAAAAAAAAAAAACTTAACCAAGAATTATGCAGCTTACAAAATTGTACCTCAGATATGTTGATGAAATCAGGACATTCTCAGATAAACAGAAGCTTAGAGACTTTACAAAAACCAAACAAAAATTTCAAGAATTATTGAAGAAATTTCTTCAATTAGAAAATCAGTAACAACAGGTATGTACTCAATGATGCAATGCTGGACACAGCATCCAGACTGCTACCTAGTTAGGCAGTCACAAAACTCAAACAAAGCTACAATATTAAAATTAGGGAAATGGAAATCTCAACATGTAAACTATGACAACATTACACTATAAAGAAGGACATATTAATATATTCATAGATCTTTCAGATGTTGAGAAAGTTAAGGAGATTCAAAGGAGCTAAAGACTGGTCTAAACTTGGAACATTAGGGTGGACTAGCAGGGTAGCCACAAAGCAAACTAACAATACTAGGCATTCAAACAAGAAACACAACATATAAATTTCAACAGATACAAAACCTACATAGAAAAAGGTGAAAAGAAAACCCATAAAGAAAAATGTCTCTGAACTGCATATTAAGTGGAACAAAGAAACTATTGACAACACAAAAATAAAGACCATGAAATGACAGCACTAAATTCGTATCAGTAATTACACTGAATGAACATGGACTAAATTCTCCAATAAAGTGACAGAGAGTAACAGGTTGGATCAAAAAACACAATCTGTCTATATGTTGCTTACTAGGAACACATCTTATACTCAAAGATATGAACAAACTGAAAATCAAAGGATGGGAAAATATACACCAAGCTAACAACATGCAAAGAAGCATAGGAGTGGCAATATGAATCTCAGATACAATAGATTTTAAAGTAAAATCCACCATCATGGACAAGGATGGTAGCTATTTATTGCTTAAATGTTCATTACATTAAGAAGGGTATCACCATATTAAATATTTGTGTACCCAATATCAGAGCATCTAAATGCATCAAACAGACACTGACAACATTGAAAAAGGAGATAGACCACTCCACAATAACAGTAGGAGACTTCAACAATCCACTTTCAGTAATGGGCAGATCATCCAGAAAAAAAGCTCAGTAAAGATACAGAAGATCTTATTGAGACAGTCAGCTAACTCAGTCTCATAGACATATATAGAACTTTCCACTCAATAACAGACAGGTACACTTACTTGGAACATTCTCCAGAATAGACTACATATTAGATCATAAAGCAAGTCTCAGCAAAATCCAAACCATTGAATTATTGCAAAGCTTGTTCTCAGACCATAAAGCCATAAAAGTTGAAATCAAGAGCAGAAAAATTATGGATAGATAGTTGAACTGATGGAAACTGAACAACACCTTGTTAAAAAGTGATGGTTACAGAAGAAATCAAGGATGCAGTAAAGACAGTCATGAAATCAAAGAGGATGAAAATGCATCCTACCAGAACTCATGGGATACAGCAAAAGCAGTACTCAGAGGTCAATTTATGTCTATAAATGCACTCATCTAAAATGAACAAATGGCCCAAACCAAAGAACAAACCTTACAACTCTAAAAAGTAGAAGGAGAACAACAAAAGAACACCTCAGTTACCAGAAGAAAATGGAAAATAAAAATTATAGCAGAACTAAATGAATTAGAGAATAGAAAAACAATGGAAAGAATTAACAAAATCAGAAGCTGTTTTTTTTTAAAGATCAACAAAATTGTTAAACCACTGGCTGAACTCATGAAAGAAAAACAGGAGAGGAAACAAATAATCCAAATCAGAAATGAGACGGGATGTGTCACAACAGACCCAACCAAAATTAAAAGTATCATGACAGATTACTATGAAAAATTGTACTCTAACAGATTTCCTAGAGGAAATGAACAAATTTCTGGATTCACATCACCTACCAAAATGATCACAAAGAGAAGTAGACAAACTTACTAAACCAATCATAACAGAAGAGATTTAAAACGTAATAAAAAAACTACCAATCAAAAAAGTCCTGGCCTACATGGCTTCACTGGAGACTTCTACCAAGCCTTTAGAGAAGAGTTACTTCCAATACTATGAAGCTGTTTCACAACACGGAAAAGGACTGAATATTTCCAAGTTCACTTTATGAAGCCAGAATAACCCTGATACCAAAGGCAGGTACAGAACATTACAGAACAGTATCACTTATGAATGTAAATACAAAAATCTTCAACAAAATCCTGAGACTAGAATTCAATAACATATCCAAAAACTAATTCACTGTGACCAAGTAGGATTCATAGCAGTGACACAAGGTTAGTTCAGTATCAGGAAAACAATTAATGTGATCAGCCACATAAATAGAACAAAGGTAAGAATCACTTGATTTTATCAATTGATGTAGAAAAGGCGTTTGAAAAAGTCCAACTCCCATTCATCGTAAAAACTCTCAGCAGAATAGGACTAGAAGGGAAATTCTTCAATGGAATCAGGAGCATCTATGCAAAGCCAACCACCAACATCACCCTCAATGGCGTGAGACTGAAAGAACTGTGCCTCAGAGTGGGAACCAGACAATGATGCCCACTGTCACCACTTCACTCAACATTGTGCTGGAAGTTCTAGCCAGAGCAACTAGAGAAGATAAAAAAAATAAAGGGCATCTGCATTGGTAAAGAAGAAATAAAAGTATCCCTATTTGCATATGATATTATCTTATACAGAGAAAACTCTAAAGAATCCAAAAATAAACTACTGGAACTAACAGAAAAGTTCAGCAAAATATCAGGATATAAGATAAACACAAATAAATCAGTAGGATACCTTTATACCAACAAAGAGACCATCAAAGAAGAAATCATCAAATAAATACCATTTATGGTAGCCCCCAAGAAGATAAGATACCTAAGAATAAATCTAAACAGAGATATAAGAGATCTATACTAATTAAATTGCAAGATTCTATTCTAAGAAACCAAAAGAGACTTAAATAAGTGGAGAAACCTACCTTGCTCATGATGGGAAGATTTAACATTTTGAAATGTCTATTCTACCAAAACCAATCTATATGTACAATGCAATCCAAATACAAATTTTGGTGTCATTTTTTTAATGAAATGGAGAATCAAATCACCAACTTTGTTTGGAAAGGGAGGAAATCCTGGATAAAGAAAGCACTACTGTAGAAGAGAAACACTGTGGAAGGCCTCATACTACCCAACCTTAGCACCTGTTACACTGCTATGGTAGTCAAAACAGCTTGGTACGGGTACAGAAACAGATATATAGACAAATGGAACAGAACTGAGAATCCAGAAATAAGAACAACCACCTACGAACTGCTGATATTTGACAAAGGCCCAAAGATCATAAACTTGGAGAAAAACAGTCTCTTTAACAAATGGCATTGGCAAAATTGGATATACATCTGCAAAAAACTGAAACAAGACCAATATCTCACACCTTACATGAGAACTAACACAAAATGGATCAAACACCTAAATATCAAACCTGAAACAATAAAGGGTATGGAAGAAAAATAAGGACAATGCTGAAAGTGCTAATAGATGGTTTAAACAGACTACAAAATTTTACTAAGAATGCATAAAGTGCAGAAGAGAAAATAGACAAGAGGGAAGTACTAAGAATCAAACATGCTCATCCAAAGACTTTTCTAGAGAATGAAAAAACTGCCCACAGAATGGGAAAAAATATTTGGCAACTACATATCAGATCCATGCCTGCATTCTACAATCTACAAGGTATTGCAAAATATCAACAAGAAAAAAGACAAATAATCAGCTAAGCAATGGGCAAAAGAGATGGACAGACACTTCACCAAAGAAGACATCCAGGCAGCCAAAAAACAGATGAGCAATGCTCATGATCATTAGCTAGTGGAGAAATCAGGATCAAAACTACAATAAGATACAATCTTACCCCTTAAAGTTTGGAAATAGTCCAAAAAACACAAAACTATGAATGCTGGAAAGGCTGTGGAGAAATTGGAACTCTTCTGCACTGCTGGTGGGAATGCAAAACGGCACAACCTCTTTGGAAAGCAATTTGGAGCTTTCTTAAAAAGCCAGAAATAGAAATACCATAGTACTCAGTAATCCCACTGCTTGGAATATACCCTACAGAAACAAAGTCTCTCAAATGAATAGATACATGAATGTGAATGTTTATTGCAGCACTGTCCACAACAACCAAAAAATGGAATCAACCTAGGTACCCATCAACAGATGAATGAATCAACAAACTATGGTATATATATAAAATGGAATACTACTCAATGATAAAGAACAATGATGATTTTAGGAAACATCTGATAACCTGAACTCAGCTGGAAGACATTATGCTGAGTAAAGTCAGGCAGCTGCAAAAGGAGAAACATTGTAATAGACCACTATTACAAGGACTTAACAGCTTAGGCACAGAAGACGACTCTTCGATGGCTAAAAGAGTGGAGAAGGAGGCAGAGAGTCATTCATAGACATAGGAATTTGGTTATGTGAAGTGTGTAACAGCATGCAGTAGAAGCTGGGTCGGCATAACTGGCCTGCATCATAAGCTAAAAGATTTTCTAAATTCAACCCAACATTTCAAAGGACATAGTGGCAGGGACAGGGGTCTGGGAACTATGTTTCCAAGAGCTGCTGAGGTCAACTGTTATAATTAGTCTTTTTCTATGAGAATCTTCTGCATCCCATACTGAGGAGTGGTGTCTGGGGTCTTAAAAGTCAGCAAACTGCCATCTGAGAAACATCAACTGATCCCAACCTACCTGGAACAGATGATGAGTGAGAGCCTCAAAGACACAAGGGAAAATGAACCCAGGAGACAGAAGGACATGCATGATTGGGAGATTACATCAGCAGGAGACCAGAAGAATGAAACATGTGCCTGGCCACCACCAAAGACAGCCGTGACAGGGAGCACAACTTGAGGTCCCTGATGCAGTGTGAGAGAGAAAAAGAGGTGTTCCAATGAAGAACTCTGTGGAAAGACTGGAAGTGATGGTCTGACAGCCTGGAGGGTCCCCTAAGAATATGGTCCCTAGACTTGCTGATAGCCCAGACTTGAAACCAGTACTGAGGCCAACATTTCCGACAAAGAACGGACTGGACTCAGGAGCACAGAGTGATGCATGTGGTGTGTGTGTACTTTAGAGTTACACACACACACACACACATACACACACACACACACACACACACATTTATGTGTGTGTATGTATGGCTGTCCTACTGGTTTCTTTTTAGTGGAGAGGAGGAGACAAGTGTTGGTTGAGAGGATACTGGGAGTAAAGAATGAAAAAGAAGTGTTTATTCTCAAAGGGTGAGGAGAGCAGATTCAGTTGCAGAGAGGCAGCTTGACTTAGATTGTAAACTTGACAATCTTGACAATTGCAAAATTGACTTAGATTGTAAACTTTCGCTTAATCACAACAACAAAAAATTTGCAAGATACTGCCAAACTGCACCAACAATAAGACAACCCAATTAAAAAGTAGGCAAAGGATATGAATAGACCCTTCACCAAGTAAGACAGTCAGGTGGCTAATAGATACACGAGGAAATGCTCAGGAATGCAAAGTGAAACTAACTGAAAAGCCATCTCACCCCACCAAGGCTGGTATTAGTTCAAAAAACACAAAATAACAAATGTTGGTAAGGTTAAAGAAAAACTGTAACACTAATACACTACTGGTGGAAAGTCAAATGGTATAACCATTTTGGAAATTGATTTGGCACTTCCTTAAAAGGCTAGAAATAGAAATGCCATACAAACCAGCAACCCCATTCCTTGGAATATATCCAAATGGAGGAAGAGCTGTCTCACAAATGGGTATATACACACCCATGTTATTACAGCACTGCCCACAATTGCAAAAAATGGAATTAAACTTGGTATCCGTTGATGGATGAATGGATAAACAAATTATGGTATATTCACACAAGGAAACACCATGCAATGATAAGGAATAACACACAATCTGTGAAACATAACAGAATGCACACGGGAGGCATTATGCTGCGTGAAATTAGTTGCAAAAGGGAAAATATTGTATGAGATCACTATTTTAAGAACGTAAGAGAAGGTTTAAATACAGAATACACTCTTTGATGGGTATGAGAGTGGGGAGGAAGGAAGAGGAGTATTCACTAGATAGTAGACAGGAATTATTTTAGGTAACGGGAAGGACAATGCACAATGCAGGAGAAGTCAGCACGATGGGCTTAAACCAAAAGCTAATACTTTTCTTGAATATAATCAACACTTTGAGGGACAGAGTAGTAGGAGCAGTGATCTGGGGACCGTGTTTTCAGGGGACATCTAAGTTAATTGGCGTAACAAGGTTTAGTAAGAAAATGTTCTGCATCCTACTTTGGCGGACGGCATCTGTAGTCTTGAAAGCTAGCAAGCAGCTGACTAGGAAGCTTCAGCTTCTCTCTGTCTACCTGTAGCAAAGGAGACTAAAGAACATCAAAAACATAATGAAAATATTAGTCCAAGAGACAAAAAGGGCCATGTAAACCAAAGACTACATCAGCACGAAACCAGGAGAACTAGATGATCCCTGGATACCACTCAGTGACTGCCTAAAAAGGGAAAGCGACAAAGAGTCCCTGATGGAGTGGGAGAAAAGTGGGATGCAGAACTTCAACTGTATTAAAAAGACCAGACTTGATGTTCTGAGAGACTGGAGGGCTCCCAGAAGACATGGTCCATGGACTGTCTGTTACTTCAGAACAGAAACCATTCCCAAAGTCAATTTTTCAAACAAATTAGACTGGACTATAAGACATAAATGATATTGATAAAGAGTATGCTTCTTGGCTTAAGTAGTTACATGAGACTAACTAGGCACCTTCTGTCTGGTGGTGAGATGGCAAGGCAGAGGGAGACAGGAGCTGGCTGAATGGACATGGGAAATACAGGGTGCAGAGGAGGAACATGCTGTCACAGTGTGGGAAGAGCAACTAAGGTCACACTGCAATGTGCAATTATGTTTTGCATCACAAATTGACTTGAATTGCAAAATTTCACTTAAAGCACAATAATAATAATAATAATAAAACATGAGCATTCATGTAACAAAAACAGGGATTAAACACCCAATCAAACTAAACCCACTGTTGTCAAGTCTATTCCAACTGATAGTGACAGAGTAGAACTTCCCCATAGAGCATAGAGTTTCTAAGGCATACCTGGTGGATCTGAACCATTGGCCTTCTGGTTAGTAGCCACAGCACTTAACCACTATGTCACAAATAATAGTAATGAAAATTAAAACCACAAGTAATTAACATTTTATACCTATCAGACTTGCAAGACTTTTCAGTATTTTGCAATATTAAGTGCTGCAGAGAGTGTGGAGTTTTATACATGGTTAATGGTAAAATGACTGGTAACAATATAGTAAATTCGAATGTGCTCATAAACTATAGTGCAGCAATTTCTTTTCTAGGTATATTTCCTAGGGAAATGTAGCAAATAGACTCAAGAAGACAAGGAAAAAAAAAAAACAAAAACAAAAACAAATGAAACCCATTGCAGTAGATCCATTTCCAACTCATAAATACCCTATTATATCCCAAGAGGTAATATTTATACAACCCTTGAAAACATGTTAAAATAACAGGTATCATTTGCTATCATACACAACTGTGATAAAAGCATGAAGCATAAACTCAAAGAGTATCCCATATAATAAAATTTTGTTTGCAGAGGGAGAGACAGATATGGAATTGGACAAGATGGTGAATTTTCAAGTGTTTGTCCAACATTTTACCTTCTAAAAAAATAAGAGAAGTTCTCAAATATGGAAATATGTGACACTATTAAATTTGGGTTGTGGGTTAGTCTCTGTAAACTTTGTGTGTGATATTTTATAATTAAAGAAAAAGTGCTTACTAATACCGCAAACATATGTTAAAACATTATGTTTAAAAGTTGAACTGAAATTTGGGATATCATGTACTTTTTTTCAGGTTCAGTCAAGGATTCCAGTCATCAACTTATTTGTCTTTGGTATATTTAATTTCCTTTAGATATGTACTGAGAGAGTAGGGAAGTTATATGTCTGATAGTAGAATACTTTCCATGTTCCTTGGAGTCTTGCCTATTGTACCTCGAGAAATATATAAAGATCCCGAGAATATTTGGAGATGAGTAACTAAAGAGAGGGGTTACATAGTTAAGATGAAATACAATGTTTTGGATTTTAGCCCTAGTGATGAGGTGGTTAAGAGACTGGCTGCTAGCCACTGTTGAAAGCCCTTTGCTCTGTCCAGTAAGGTTGCTGTGAGTTGAAACTGATTCAACAGCAAAGGAGAAAACACGTTCTACCAAATATTAAATTAAAGAAGCACTTGCAATTCTTCTGAGGGCTTAAACACACACACACACATTTTCTCTTTTTATTGTGATTAAGTGAAAGTACACCATTCAAATTAAATTTGCATGTCTGCCTATCTGCAGCTTCTTCTGTTCTCCTTGCCAGATGACAGCACGCTCCTCCTGTTCATTCTATTTATGTCATACCCTCTTAACAATCTCCTGTCCCCTCCTCTCCCACCACTGCTCTCCCTTCTACTAAGAGGCCAATAGGACAGCAACCTATAAATGCATGGAACCATAAAGTACTCACGCATACTATATGGTCACATTGTGACCCTGAGTCCAGTCCATCTTATCCAAAGAAATGACCTCAGTAATGTTTTCTGGTCAGGGGCAACAGCAGCTCTAGCGACCATGCTCCCAGAGGAACCACCAGGCCACTGGACCATCAATTGTGGTCTTTTGGTAGGGTTCTTGAGGTGCACCCCTCTTTTTCTCATGTTGCCACTGGGACTTGACACTGTGTGCCCCATCATGGCTGCCTTTGGTCATGGCTGGGCATGATCTGATTTTTCTGGTCACATGTTGATACAGTCATCCATTCACATGGGTCTTTCTGTCTCCTGGGCTCTTTTTCCCACGTGTCTTTGTTGTTCTTGGTGATTGTCTGTTCCAGATGTGTTGGGACTATTTGGTGTATCTCAGATAGCCGCTTGCTAGCTTTTACGACCCAAGACACCATTCACTAATATGGGTGCAGAAGACTCTGTTAACAATAGGCTATTTATGCCAATTGGCTTCGATGTACTCGGAAAGCATAGTCCCCAATCACCTGCCTGAGCTACTCTATCCTTGCAATACTGGGTTAAGATTCAGCTTGGATTCAGTACTGGACCAAGACTGAGTTTATATCAAAGTCCAGTTAAGCCAATCTTTCTACTGTGTGCTGTCACTGATTTCACCCAGCCAAATTTCCATCAGCTATCTAATCTATGACCAGCCCTCTCCCTCCCTCTCCTCTCTTGCAGCCATCAAATAGTCTTTTCTCCTGTACTTGAGTCTATTTTTAAGTCCTTATAGTAGGGTCTCATACAATATTTGTCCTTGTGCCGCTGACTGATTTCACTCACATAATGTCCTCCAATTGAAAGTAGGTTATGAGATGCTTCCTAAAATCATCATTGTTCTTTATCGTTGCATGATGTTCGACTGAGTACATGTACAATAGATTTTTTATCCATTCACCTGTTGTTAGGCATCTGGGTTGATTTAATCTTTTAGCTATTGTGGACTGTGCTTCAACAAACATTTGTGTGCATGTATCTGTTCGTGTGACTGCCCTTGATTCTGTAGGATATATTCAGAACAGTGGGATTACTGGATCCAATGGTGTATCTATTTCCAGCTTTTTAAGGAAGTGCCAGATCATTTTCCAAAGAGGTTATACCATTTTGCAATCCCACCAGCAGTGTAGGAGAGTTCCAATCTCTTCATAGCCTCTCGAGCATTTGTTGTTTTGTGTGTTTTGGATCATGGCCAACCTTGTTGGGGTGAGACGGTATCTCACTGTAGTTTTGATTTGGATTTCTCTAGTAGCTAATGATCATGAAATTTCCTCATCTGTTTTGGCTCCCTGGATGTCCTCTTTGGTAAAGTGTCTGTCCATCTCCTTTGTCTGTTGCTTAATTATTTACCTTTTTCTTGCAGATATTTTGCAGTACCTTGTAGATTGTGGAGATCAGAAGTCAGTTTGACATGTAGTTACCAAATACTTCTTTTCATTCTGTAAGTAGCCTTTTAATTCTTTTGATGAAGTCTGTGGATGAGCAAAAGTGTTTGATTCTTAGTAGTTCCCGTTTATCTATTTTCTCTTCCATTGTTCGTGTTTTGTCAGATTTTTGAAGTCTGTCTAAGCTGTGTATTAAAGTTTACAACATTTTCCTTTTCTTTTTTTTTTTTTTTAAATTGCAGGCAATTTTCTTTATAAATTTTGTAATATAAGAGTAAGTAAGGATAACACATTATTTTTTCATTCATAGGAGGGCAGGCATTCCTTTCTATAAATGACCTTGTTTATTCATGTGCCTGAAACAAAAAGCTCTTCTCATTGACCTGGTAGACTGATTCAACACAACATTTACCTTCTGAGGTTTGTTTTATCCTTTATCATAATTGCAGATGCAGGAATATGACATCAATGTCTATAAGAGTAAACAGACAAAAAAAAGCTTTGATTGAATTACTGATTCTTCTTCTTTTGCCAAAAATAGTCAACGTACTCCAAATTACGTGACAAGTACCCAAATCGTTTAGAGTCTCAGCTCTATATTCTCTGAAAATATTTCTTAAGTAAATATCATAAGTGCTACTGGTATTCTTTTCTTAAGCTTTTGTCTTAGCTCTTTTGCAATCTTAGGCAATTACTTTTTTGGGTGCTGGCAGAAAGAAGCATCACAAATTATTACATGTAAGATTGCTCTGTTAGATTGCTTTGGTGCATTTCTATTATTACATAAGTCTTCCCTTTGATTACAGAACCTTAAAGAAGTTGAATAACATTGGGACCCTATGAGAAGAATAAGATGACTATAATGGTAGTCAGATAGAAATTGTCTTTCTCACTAGCTTGTCATAGTATTTAAAAGTCTTGCAAACAAATACATGCATTTAAATTGTTATTTTAAAAAAGTTGTGGTTGTAATGGAAGTGTCTTGGAAGAATAACTAATCAACAATATGGATTATTTTGTGAACTTTGCTTTTAGTTCATAGAGAGGAGTACTGAATGAAGCCTCATGAAAAGTGAAAAATAAACATTTTAACATTTAAAATTAGTATTGAAAGAACATTCAAGGAAATGGGAATAGGTAAATTGTCACCTTTTCCTTCTTATCCATCTAATCTAGCTGCATTATCTCTACAGAGGCTTATATGTTCCTGCATTCAAGTGAGGCCTCTGTTCCTTCAGAAGAATTTGTAGAGAAAACTGGTGAGGGGCATCACCCTCATTAAACTCCATGAGCACCTCGATATCTGAAGGTGGACACTGAGATTGTAGAGTAAGCTATCTTGGAAAACAGTTTGGCTTATATAACATTATGAATCAGGATTATGGGTGAGGGTATTTTTGGCTATATATCATAAATGTGACTGATTTCCATGGCCTCCAAGGGAGAACTGGCTAAGTCATTCAGTCTTGAACGTAAGACAGTATGAGGGCGGCTTCATTCAGATTTCTCAGAAAGAGTCTTGAGGCCATGGTAAGGGGCACTGCTTAACTGCCAGTCATAATGGGGATGTTGCCTCTGAGTGTAATACAGCAACCATGGGCCCCAGTGAACTTTCAAAAGCAAAAGCAAAAGCAAAAGCAAAACACAAAAAATACCAAAGCATGCAAAATACTATTACTACTACTACTAATGACTTAGCAAGTTCAAATGTCTAAGCAAGTAGGTATGAGAAATAGACCATGTGCCCAGTGAATTAGAACTACTAAATGAAAGATGACAACGTGAATAAAATCATAATCACATCTGATAAAATTGAGCTGTGTGTGCGTATGCACGCACATACACACACACGCGCGCACGCACACACACACACACACACACACACACACACACATCCTAACTGTGGTTCATTACCTAAAACCATGGATTTACAATGAAATAAATCAGTGGAGCGAAGGGGGAGAATATCTGCTGCCAGTCATAATGTAGTAACTGGGACTTGGCTTCCTCTCTGAGAGTAAACAACTGGAGAAGTGGAAAAAAAAAAAAGTGAAATGACAGTTTTCTGAAAGTGGAAAAGCCAGCATAGGACAGTGACCTCTGCTAGAAGATAAACAGAAGAGCTGAGTCCAGCAATCAAGTTTTCCAACTGCAGATATTTTTCAGTCTGCAGTGAAGGCAGGGGTTCCAAACACAGCACAAAAGTTTTGTCAAGTTGAACAAATATTAGAATTTGATGGCATTGGCGTAGCTAAAAATGTGAAGCATAGTACCCAAGAGGAGTGAACTATTCCGAAAAGAGCTTCATAAATTGACACAGGCATCTCCTTGAATATGTTGCTGAATAACAAACTGGACATGAGTAGGGTAAAACTCCACAAGTCTGGAGCAAAAAATAAAAAGAAACAGGGAAACTGCTGAGCAACTCTCAACGTTCACATAGATTTGAAAAACATTTGTGTTCTGACTAATCATTGCGAGGTGCCTGGGATTTCCCAGAGAACTCCATGGAAACTACTTTCATGTTAGTGTGAATAAAACCATAGTGTAAAGGTCACAGCAGATCCATCCTGAAAAGACCAAAAAAAAAAAAAAAATCCATTGGCTTTGAGTTGATTCTGATGTATAGCAACCTTATCCATCCCAAGAAAGTTTAAAAACAGGACTCAAAACCATTAAGCTTGGCAGTATTATCGAAATTTGTGCGCATGCTTCTACTCTGGCCCCTAGAGTCGCCATGAGTCTCACTCAATGGCACTTGGCTTTGGCTGGAACAGAGTCCGATACCCACTGAAAAAAAAAAAAAAAGGAACCTACTATTTCACAATTTCTAGCATCAGTAAAAACTACTGGGCATCGAAGAAAAATCAGAAAAGTGTTACTTATTACAATCAGAAAAATTGATTAAAAAAAGACTCAAAAATGACAAGGATGATAGGAAATTAGAAATAGAGTTTAAAACAGATCTGACTCGACAGCACTTGGCTGGCATTATATACATATGTCAAAGAATTTAAAGGAAAATATAAACATAAGGAGAGAAACTGAAGATACAAAATAGAACAAGTGGCACTTCTAGAAGTGAAAATTACAATGTATGAAATAAAAAGTTCACAGGATGGGATTAACAGTGTATTAGACACTGTAGAAGAAAAAATCAGTGAACTGGAAGATCTGACAATATTAATAATTCAGACTAAAGTGGAAAGGGGAAGAAAAGGTTATGAAAAAGTGATGAGTAGAGCATAACCCAGTTAAACAAAAAGTGAGCAAATGTTAAAGAAAATAATTGAAATAAACAGCTTGATCTTTGAAATCAGTAATAGTAATAAACTTCAGTTGGGACAATTAAGTGAAAAGTAGAAAAGACACAAATTATCAATATCAGGAATGAAAGAGGGAAATAACTACAGATTCTGCAGACATTAAAAGAGTGACAAGGGATTAGTATAAACTTTAGACTGAGTTGAAACGAAATTCAAAACCTGACTATTCCTCTTTAAATACATTGAATTCAATCTTTATTTGGATTTGTTCTTTAATTGCATTAAATTGTTCATTACCGCAGTGGAAAACTCTAGGCACAGGTGGTTTCACTGCTTAATTCAATCAAGTAGCTGAGTAAGAAATAATACCAATGCTATACAAACTCCTTAATAGAGAGGAAGGAATAATTTTCAACTGATTTTATGAGGCCAGAATTTCCATGATATCAAAAGTAGACGAGGCATTACAAGAAGGGAAACCTACAGATCAATATTCATCATGAACATAAATGCAAATATCATTAACAAAATATTACCAAGTAAAACCATCAACATATTAAAAAAGTTCATATGGCATTATCGAATATTTTATTCCCAGAAATGCAAAGTTGATGTAAGATTTGAAAGTAAGTATATTTTCTAATATTAGCAGAATAGAAAAAAGCCAGCCAAGTGCGAAGCCATATAATCATAACAAGACATGAAGAGAAAAAATCAAAATGTTCATCACTCACAGAAAATAGAAGGAGCTGTTTCAACCTGATGAAGACTGTCTGTAAATCAGTAATAATATGAAGGATAACATGGCCACTGTCCAGATGAAACTGAAGTCATGGGAGTTTAATAGGATGAAATATTTCAAACTTCAGAGCAAAAATATGAAAAGTTTGAAATAACAAGGAAATAGGATTGAGAATTTATATAATATTTTCAGAATATCTAACATGAAAATAAGGCATTTTAGAAGGGCATGCAACAGGTGGGGAGAACCAATAAGTGAACAAATCATAGAATATTTTTTCCTTAAGCTGAAGAAAGACTTGAATACAGATTTTTATCAGCTTGTTGTTTTCCATGAAATATTGAGGTCTGTTACTCAAAAACAAACAAATAATCAAACAAAAACAAGACCTGGCCTGGACACTTCAATGGAAAATTCTACCAAATACTCAGAGAGCTCACACCAGTACCATTCGAACTATCTCAGAGCATAAGAAAGAAAGGAATACTCCCAAATTCCGTCTATGAAGCCAGCATAATTCCGATATCAAAGCTAGGTAAAGACACTTCAAAAAAATAAAGTTAGAGAACAATTTCTCTCATGAATATAGATGCAAAAATTCTAGCCAATAGAATTTAGCATCATATAAAAAAATATGTAATGAATAATTGGGATTCATAGCAGGTATGAACTGACAGTTCAACTTTAGAAAATCAGTTGAAGTAGTGTAGCACATATATGGAAAAACAAAACAAAACAAAAAATCATGTGATTTTGTCAACTGATGCAGAAAGGGCATTTGATAAAGTCCAACAGCCATTTCTGAGAAAAACTCTCAATAAAATAGGAATGAAAGGGAAATTCCTTAACATACTAAAGGGCATTTACAGCATATCAACAGCCAATAGTATTCTCTGCGCAGAGAGGCTGAAAAGCATTTCCCTGAGAATAGAAAAAGAAAAAGATGCATTTTATCACCATTCCTCTATAACACTGTGCTGGAAGTCTTAGCTAGAGCAATAATGCAAGATAGAGAAATAAGGGGCTTCTCAATTGGAAAGGAAAAAGTAAAACTATCCCTATTTACAGACGATATGATCCTGTGGAAAGAGAATCACTAAGATGCTACAAGAAAACTACTGGAACTGATAGATTCAGCAGAAGCAGCTAGATACAAGACCAGCATGCTAGAATCAGTGATTCCTTTACGTCAACAATGAGAACTTTGAAAAGGAAATCAGAAAAACAATGCCATTTATAATTAGCCCTTGCAAAGATAGAATTCTTAGAAATTAATAGAAACACAGACTTAAAGACCCATACAAAGAAAACTGCAAAGCACCACAGGAAGAAACTAAAAGAGACCTACATAAATGGAAACACATGTTACATTAATGGATATGAAAACTTAATACCATGAAAATGTTGCTGTTTTAGTCAGCTAGGGCTGCTCTAACAGAAATACCACAGAGTGGATGGCTTTAACAAAGAAAGATTTATTCTTACGCAGTCTGGTAGGTTGCAAGTCCATATTCAGGGTGACCGCTCCAGGGGAAGGCTTTCCCCTTGTCGGCTTCAGAGGCAAGTCCGGTATTGCATCAGTCTTTGTCCAGGGAGCATCCCGGCACAGGAACCTCAGGTCTGAAAGACGTGCTCTACTCCCGGTGCTGCTCTCTTGATGGTAAAGAGGCTCCCAAATTGTCCTTTGTTTCTCTCTCCTTTTTATCTGAAAGCATTAAGGGTGGGGCAAGCCACACTCTGGGGAAACTCCCCCCACAGCCGGGCAGAGAAGTAATACAATGCAGGAATTTACCGCTCCACCCTAATCCTTTAACATACAGTTTAGCAAAACCACACAATGGAGGACAGTCCCAAGATACTGGGAACCATATCCCAGCCACGTGCTTGCACACATTTTTGGGGGGACACAATTCAAACCATGACAGTCGCTTTTACCCGAAGAGATCTATAGATATAATACAATCCTTATCCAAATACCAGCCTTCACCTAGACGAAAAAGCTAATCATCAACTTTATATGGCAAGGAAAGAAGACTTGGATAAGCAAAGCATTACTGAAGAAAAGGAACAAATTTGTGGCTTCACAGTAGCAGATCTCAGAACCTGCTATATGACCATGGTAGTCAAAACAAGCTGATACTAGTACAATGACAAAGATGTAGACCAGTGGAACAGAATCAAGAAACCAGGTGTAAATCCATCCAACTATGGTCAGCTGGTCTTTGATAAAGGATCAAAGCCCGTGAAAAGGAAGAAAAGACTGTCTTTTTAACAAATGGTGCCAATAAAGCTGCATGTCCATTTGTAAAAAGTGAAATAGGATCGTTACTTCACACAATACCCAAAAGATAACTCAAAATGGATCACAGAAGAAAAAATAGAGACAATGCTAAGACCCCCATACACAGCATAAATAAAACAGAAATGATAACTAACAAATGAACAAGTCTCAGATGATAAACCAGGTAACCAAGAGCTCCTAAAAAGTCAAACAATTATGTACATCAAGGAAATCTTGGTGGTATAGTGGTTAAATGCCATGTTTGCTAATCAAAGCGTTGGTGGTTCAAATCTGCCAGGTGCTCCTTGGAAACTCTAAGAGGTAGTTCTATCTTAGTGTCACTGTGAGCTGGTGTCAACCCAACAGCAGTGGGTTTGGTTTTGGTTTTTATGCTCATCAAAAGACTGCACCAAAAAAGAAGAAAGAGAACATACAGATCTGGGGGGAAAAAGAGAATAATTGGCCATGACATACCCAACGAAAGATAAATAATCCAATCATCAAATGAGCAAAGAATATGAACAGACCACCAAAGAAGACATCCAGATAGCTAGCAGACGCATGAGGAAATGCTCATGATCAACAACCATTAACCCAAATTCAAACCAAACCAATTGCTGTTGAGTTGATTGTGACTCATAGCTCCCCTATTGGACAGGGTATAACTGCCCCATAGAGTATCCAAGGAACGCCTGGTGAATTTGAACTGCCAACCTTTGGATTAGCAGCTGTAGCAATTAATTTCTACAACACCAGGGTTTCATTAGTCATTAGAGAAATGTAAGTAAAAACTACAATGAGATGGCATGTTGTAGTTTTTACTTAAAAAAAGAAAGAAAGAAAGAAGAAAATAACAAATGTTGTAGGGAGATTGGAACTCATCAGTACTGCTGGCGGGGATATAAAATGTTACAACCCTGATGGGAAACGATATGGCACCTCCTTAAAAAGCTAGAAATAGAAATACTGTATGATCCAGCAATCCCACTTTTAGGATTACATCCTAGAGAAATAAGAAGTGTCACATAAATAGACATATGCACACCCCTGTTCACTGCAGTATTATTCGAAGCAGCAAAAATAAGGAAACAACCTAAGTGTCCATCACCAGATGTGAGGATTAACAAATTATGCTACACGTATACGATGGAATGCTATGCACTGATAAAGAACAATGATGAATCCATGAAACATCTCACAATATGAATGAATCTAGAGGATACTTTGTTGAGTGACAAATAGGGACAGATATCATATGAGACCATTATTATAAAAAATCCAAGAAAAGGTTAGTCATAGAGAAAAACAGTCTTTGATGGTTATGAGAGAAGGGAAGAATGGGCAGTCAAAATTACTAAATAGATACTGCCAAGTGCCGTCGAGTCGGATCCGACTCAGACAAGTGTTAATTTTGGTGCGGCAGAAGACAACCCACAATATAGAAGATGTCAGCATAACTTGACTAAGGCAGAGTCGGAAATGCTTCCTAGACACATTCACACACCTTGAGGAACCAAGTTACTGGGGCTGTGGACTGGGGAGCATGATCTCAACAAAAAGCTCTACATCTTGCTTTGGTGAGTAGCATCTGAAGTCTTAAAGACTGAGAGTGACTGTTTAAGATACACCTACTGGATGCATCCCAATTGGAGCAAAGGAGAATGAAGAAAACCAAAGAGACAAAAGAAAATTTTACTCCCAAAGAAATAGGTGGTGCCCAGCTACTATCACAAATGACTCTCACAGGGATCCCAATAAAAGATCCTGAACAGAGTGAGAGAAAAATGTAGAACAAAATTGAATTCACAGAAAGAAAAGAAAACAAAAATAACCAAATGGGTTTACTGGTCTGATAGAAACTGAAGCAACTCTTCTAACTACAGCCCCTGGACACCCTGCTTTCTCTGAGCTTAGGTCACACCTAAAATCCACTTTTCAGCCAAAATTTAGGCAGGTCTATGAAACAAAAGTTATTAACACATGTGAGGAACATGCTTCTCGGTTTAATAAAGTATATGAGATCGAATGCCAAATGGCCCATACTGCCTAAAAGTAAAGACAAGATGGCAGGGAGGGACAGGAAAAACTGGATGAACAGACATGGGAACCCATGATATCAAAGAAAACGTGGAGAGTGCTGACACACTGCAGGAACTACAGCTAATATCAGAAAATAATTAGTGTATACAGTTTTGAGTGAGAAACTAACAGGCATTGTAAATTTTTGCCTAAAGCATAATAAAATTTAAAACAAAACTGAAGAACAAAAAAACCCCCAACAAACACACAAAGAAGAAAAATAAAGCAGTGATAGGTGAGTTTGCTTTACCAGGTATAAGAATATATAAAGTACTCAAATTAATATGGTATTGACACATGAATATACCTATAGATCAGAAGAACAGATTCAGATATGTTAAATTATATTTCAGGTGTCAATATGTAACAAAGGTGACAGTTTAAATTCATGAGAAGTAGATGAATTGCTTAATAAAGGGCAGTAGTGCCATGGCTTGTTATCTGGTGAAAAAAATATCTTCAATTTAAATAAAGCTAAATACCAGATGGACTGAGGTATTAGCAGTAAACAGCAGCCCTAAGAGAAAATCTAGACATGTAAAGAGGCAGAAAGGTAGACTTAAAATTAAGAGAAGAAACAGACAATATAATCCAAATACAGCTGATTCACATAAAAGAGCTCACTGACAATAATTGAAAAATCCTATTTTGAGTATGTGAAAAAATATCAATGAAAAAACGAAAAGTACAGAATTGCAACAAAGAACTGGAAATAAAGTATAAAAAGAATTAAATGGGATATTCTAGATTTGAAAATATAATAGTATCTGAAATTAAGAACTCACTGGGTTGTGTAATGGGTTGAATTGTGTTCCCCTAAAACATGCATTGTTAATACTCACCCTGTTGTTGTGATCATAATCCCATTTGATAACAGAATTTTCAGTGTTATGTCAACAGGGCCATACCAGTGTAGGACGTGTCTTAAGCCAATCACTCTTGAGAAAATTGTAGCAAATGGACACAGAGAAGCAAAGAGAAATAGGGAAAGATAGAAGCTGTGTGACATGAAGACTGAGAAAGAACCTAGAAACAACAACTGAAGAGTCAAGAACTTTTCAGAGAGCCCACTGAAAGAAGAAGACTTTCTCTAGAGCTGGTACCCTGAATTTGAACATTTTGCCTCCTGAACTGTGACAAAATAAAACTCTATTTATAAAAGAAACCAACTCGTGGTATTTCTACTACAACATAAGTAACACAGGTTGGATTAACCACTGTCTGGGCACAGCAGATTCAGAAAGGTGAAAATTAAGTGTAGAAAAACAGTGAATGGAAAGAAATAGAATGGAGTGTAAGAGACACGTGAGGTCCATTGAAATCATTGAACAGTCGTGTAAATGGAGCCTTGGATAGAAGAAAGAGGATGGAACAGGACTAACATTTAAGACCTACCACTGAAGAATTTTTCAGTACTGCCAAAACCTTTAGTATGAAAATCCATGTAATTCCGTGAGCCCTAAGCAGAATACAGAGAGAAGAAGGAAACCAAAAACCAAAACCAAAAAACCCGCAAATATGAACACCACATTCAAAAATGTTAAAAACTAAAGATTATGGGATTTGTTTTCAAATACAGCTAGAGTGAGAAGAAAGGACAATTTTCTTTCAAAAGAGAAGAAATGAAATTATGACTGCATTGTCGTTAGAAGCCACAATGTAGATTTCTTCTGCTCTCTAAAAGTAGTCGGGTCTGACTCGATGGCACTGGGTTTCTAAAAGTAGAGTGTTCCTACAAAAACTTTTCATAAGTGGAAATGGGCACAAAGCAAAGAAGCAATTGCCATTAATTTGTATGGGAAAATTGCTCGAGTGTTCCCAAACCCCCAAATTAACTTATCAGTTAATACCAATTAACACGCAATACCTACAGTAACATTGCCCAGGACAGAAGCATCCCTTAACTGGAATATGGACACTGAGGACCAACCCCTTCCTGTGTTAGGGCTGCCACCTCCCTATGGTCACCTGCTCCCCATCTCTATAGTGTCTAGCATCTTGGCCTTCCTAAGAAGACTTGAAACTGCCCCCCAGAGCCCAAGGATGGCAAGAAGTAGGCAGATACAGGTCAAAGCAGGGACAGAGGCTGTGAAGCACCTGGGAAGAAGTCAGGAGGAAGGGACCAAATCAGCCACTCTCCCTCCCCCTCAGCAGCTCCTGGTTTTGAGGCCCTTGTAGAAAGGCTGACAGGTAGCAGATGGTACATGCTGTGCAGGGGTACATTGGCCTTGGCTCTGGGGTGCCCTGGCAATGGACTCCCTCTCCTAGTGAAAGAGGGCAGAGACTAAGCCTCAACATATTATGAAAAACTTAATTGAAATAAAGTCAACATTTTATATTAAATGGAAATGTATGTTGAAAAACACTACTTACCAAAACTGATACAAAACTTAATTGAAAAAATATGAATAGTTCTTTATCTATCAAAAAATTGAATCCTCAAAAGAAAAACTTCCCATAAAATAAATTTTAAAAACTGATGGTGTTGCTGATAAATCTTTCAGATATTTAAGAAAGAAAACATTTCAATCTTTCACAAACTCTCTCAAAAATTAGAGAAAAAATGAACGTTCCTTATTCTATGAGCTTATCATAATCCTGACACCAAAACCTAAAAAGAACATTACAAGAAGGGAAAATTAAATGCTTACATCTCTTGTGAAAATTGATGTAAATTCTTAAGCGTGTGATTAGCAAATCAAATCCAGTAATATGTGAAAAGCAAAATATATCATGAGCAAGTGAGGCTAATCAAAGGAATGCAAGGTTGGTCTAATGTTAAAAAAAAAAAAGAAACACACCAGTGTAATTCATCACATTAATTAACAAAATAAATGAGAAAAATAAATACATACATAATCATCTCAATAGATGCAGAAAAAAATTGGAAAAAGATCAACACACATTTATGATCAGAACTCTCAGGAAACTGAAAATACAAGGACGCTTTCTTAACTTGATAAAGAACGCAGATCAAAAACCTACAGCTAGCATCGTACTTCCTCATTTCTCAGTTTGGGAAGAAGATGGGAAGGTCTATTATTGGTATTTATATTCTGGAAGCCATATTTAGGGCAAAAAAAGGAAAATAAAGAAATTCAATGTATAAAAGTAGAAAAAAGAAAAAGAAGCAAAACTGTCATTTTTGCAGATTACATGCATGTAGGAAATCTGAAAAAAAAATCCATAAATAGATTTACTATGCAAATTTAGGAATTTTTAAATGAAAAATCAATGTATAATTTAAATGCATTTGTATTTCTGACAACCAAAATTCGAACAAAAAAATCACAACAGCCAAAAAATCATGAAGATTCTTAGGAATAATCAAAAATTGGAAAGATTTCTGATGATTCTACATGAGAACTGCGAAACATTGTTAAAAGAAATTAAGGAAGATTTAAATAAATGGAGTTATTCATGTTTGCACAGATTGGAACCCTTTAACGTCTTTAAGATGTCTTCTGTCCCCAAAGTCAGTTCACAGAAATCTCCATCAAAATCCCAGCGTCTGTAGGATGTTGGCCTACTGGCCTCTTACTAGAGGGGAGTGGAGAGGGTAAGGAGGAGGGGACAGAAGGTTATGACATGTATGGAATGGAAAGAAGGAGTGTGCTGCCACCGGGCAAGAAGAGCAGAGGAAACTGCAGGTAGGTATTGTGAACTTCCGCTCAGTCACACACACATGCAAAATTCCAGCAGTGTGTTAGTGTCTTTTATGTTAGTCAAGGAAATTTTGAAGAAAAAGAACAAAGTTTGAAAGTATACATACTACCGGATTCTCTTCTTATAAAATGTGGAAATCAAGACTTAGTAAAAAAAAATAACAGTAATTAAAATAGTATGAGATAGGCTTAAGGATAACAAAATGTCCATTTGAACAGAATAAGAATGCAGAAACAATTCTACCCATAAATGGCTACCTGACTTACTACAAGGGTGTCACTTTTCAGGTAAAAAGAATTTTTCCCGACAATTCACTGGAATAACTGAATACTTATACGGGAAAAATAAATTTGATCTCTTACAAAATATTAGTTGAGATGGTGCCTGGCTACCACCAGTGATAGCCACAATGGAGCTCACAAATTTGAGTCTCACTGGCAACACAAGTATAAATAGGGGTGCACCCTGAGATCTCCCCTAAAAGACCACAGTTGATGGTCCAGGGGCCTCAAAGTTCTCCTGGGAGCGGGGCCCCTGGCCCTGATGCTGCCCCTGTTCATAAATCATATTAAAGGTCAACTTTTCAGACAGCAATGGATTGGTCTTGGTGACACAGAGGGATCATATTGTGTGGGCACTTTATGGTTCTAGGCATCTATAGGAGGTCGTCCTGTTGACCTCATACTGGAAGAAGGAGACTGGGTGGAGAGGAGAAGATAGGAGACTGTTGGGAAAATAAGACATATATGGAGCAGAGAGGAAGAGTGTGCTGTCACCGAGCAGGGACAGCAGTGGAGGCTGCATGTAGGCCAGCATGCAAATTTATATGGGAATGTACATTTTCATTCAATCATAATTAAAAAAAAAAAAAAAAGGAAAAAATATTAGTTGAAGATGCAGCAAAAGTCTAAAATAAAACACAGGTAAATAAATAAATAAATCTTCTAGAAGAAAGTAGGCAAATGCCTTTATTACTTCAGGGCATGCACAGCTTTATTAAATACTTTAACATAATCATAAAATAAAAATTCAAAAAATTAATAATAAAACAGTTATTGTTTCATAAAACTTATAAAATGAAAAATTAAACTTCATGAAAATTAAGAATTTTTGTGCTTCAAAAATACTACTGAGAAATCTATAGACTGTGAGAAGATAGTCACAATATATACTTCTAACAAAGATTTCAATCTAGAATATATAATCTTACAAATAAAAAAAGCAGAAGTCAAGGAGAAAACAAAAGATTTGAATAGGCATTTAGCAAAATTAATTTCATAATAGCTAATGAGGGCATGAAAAATACTAACAAGACTATTCACCGAAGAAATGCAAATTAAACCCAAACAATATAACCATTTCACACCTATCAGAGTGGCTAAATTCTGAAAAGACTGATAATCAGAATCATGCATGGGCTAGGATCCTTATCAGCTGTAATTTCTATACATTCCTAGTGTCAAAAAAGTCAAACTCTCTGCTGTCAATTCCAACTCACAGTGACCCCACAGGGCAGAGTAGAACTACTCCATAGAGTTCCCGAGGCTTGTCTCGTGGATTCAAACTGCTAACCTTTTGGTTGACAGATGCAGCGTGTAACCACTATGTCACCAGTGTTGGGTGTGAAATTGGTACAACGTTTTTGGAAGCTGTTTTGCATTATCTAAATATATGCCTACTCTGTTTTCCTGCAATTTTTGTCAAATTATCTACCCAGAAATCTCAGCAGTTTGAATCTACCAGCCACTCCATGAGAGAAAGACGTGGCAGTCACCACATGAAGCTGTTTTACTGTCCTACAGGGTCTCTGGAAACTCTAATGGCTAGTGGATAAGAGCTACCTCTGCTAGGCGAATCGTCAGCAGTTTGCATCGCACTGGCACTCCTTGGAAACTCTGTCTATAGGATCGCTGTAAGTCAGAATCAACTTGACTGCAATGGTATGTACTCAAAAGAAGTTATTATATATGTTTACAAAAAGACATAAAACAAGGATTGGAAGACTACAACAGCACTAGAACAGAACTGGATGGTGCCTGGCCACCACCAGAGACAGAGCTGACACAGCACACAATGTACAGTCCCTGAGGTAGCATGAGAGAAGGGGGTGTGCAGATGTAGAACTGTATTAAAAGACCAGAGTTTGAGATCCAGCAACCTCAAAGGTCCCCAGAGAACATAGCCCCTAGACTTGCTAGTAGCCCAGAACAGAAACCAGTACAGAAGCCAAGACTTCAGACAAAGAATGCACTGGATGTGTACTTTCTGGTTTAATAAATACAAGAGGCTGTCCTACTGATTTCTTTCTAGAGGGGAGAGGACAGGTATTGGTTGAGTGGATACTGAAAGTAAAGAGTGGAAAAGAAGAGGGCACTGTCACAGTCACCCTGAGGGAGCAGACAGAGTTGCAGAGAACAGGTGTTCTGGGTTTTCTATGGAAAATTCACTTGGATTGTAAACTTTCACTTAATCATAATACAATCTTTTTTAAAGAGACACATAAAATAATATTTTAGCAGCTTTATTCATAATACCCTCAAATTTAAAAAAATAAAATAACTTCTAAGTGAATTGGAAAACACAAATTCAAATAAAGAAAACAAAAATTCTCACAAATGGACTCATTAGCAACGTCATGATAAATAGAGAAAAGATTGAAGTTGTCGAGGATTTCATTTGACTCGGATCTACAATCAATGCCCATGGAAGCAGCAGTCAAGAAATCAGATGTCATTGCTTGGGGCAAGTTGGCTGCAAAGGACCTCTTTAAAGTGTTAGAAAGTGATGACATCACTTTGAGCACTAAGCTGTGCCAGAGTCAAGCCATAGTATTTTCAGTTGCTGATACGCATGCAAAAGCTGGACAATGAATATTGAAGACCAGAGATGAACCGACGCATTTGAATTACAGAGCTGGTGAAGAATATTGAATATATCACGGACTGCCAGAAGACTGAACAGATCTGCCTTGAAAGAAATATGATTACAGTATTCCTTAGGGGCGACGATGACAAGACATTCTCTTACATTCTTTGGACATGTTACCAAGAAGGAAGACCTCGGAGAAAGACATCATTCTTCTTACAGTAGCCTAAAAGCCAAAGCCAAAGAAAGCCACAGCTGTCCAGTCAACTTAGACTCATAGTGACCCTATAGGTCAGAGTAGTGCTGCCCAATAAAGCTTCCAAAGTTAAAGTAGAGGGTCGGTGGAAAAGCAGAAGACCCGCAAAGAGGTGAACTGACAGTGGCCACAACAATGGGCTCACACAGCAGTGACCACGAGGGTGGCAGAGGACCAGGCAGTGCTTTGTTTTGTTGTATAGACCCTTGTCGTAAGTCAGAACCAACTTGATGGAACTTAGAAACCACAAGAAAAACATTTGTAAAAAATCAATGAAGACGTTGACTCAATCTCACTGACAAAACTTTGACCCATAAAGGTAGGCAATAGTGATCTTACTATAGCAAATGCTTTCGTGAAGTCTAAGAACCCACAACTTAAGTGTTAAAAACTAGTAAACAGGAAATTCACAGAATCACCAATCCAAATGGCTAACAAAGAACATACATCCAAGTCCACAAATACATGCATGTTAAAGTAACAGTGAAACATTCTTTTACACTTACGAAACTGCCAAAAAATTAAAAAGCAGATGTTATGGATTGAATTTTATCCAAGGTATGTTTTAAATTCTAACCCCTAAACATGTGAGAACAAGGTTTTCTTTTTTATATCAATAAGATTGTAACAGTGCTTTAAGCCAGTCACTTCTGCGATAGAAGAGGAACAGAAACAAGCATAGAGGCAGGCAAAGACAAACCCGGACAATGGATGCTGTAGATGAGAAGAATTGAGGACCAGAAGCTGAAAAAGACAAAGATCTTCCAGAGCCGACAGAGAGCTTCCCCTAGCTAGTGCAGCATGGATTTGGCCTTATAGCCTCCAGAATTGTAAGAAAATAAGTTTCTGTTCGTTAAAGCCATCCGCTTGTAGTATTTCTGTTATAGGTGCGCTAAGAAACTAGGACAGCAGGTAACACATTGCTGGTAGAAACGTGAATGATTAGTTTGGAGTGCAATCTGGCAACATTAATTAAAAGTAAGAACATAAAATTTGGAACAAAATATCCTGTCTAAAAATGTCTGTCATAGAAATAGAAGCTCTTCTACTTAATTATAGATAAATCAAAACATATATATTAAAATATGCTCCCCCACACACATAAGCCAGTCACTGTTAAGTAATTCTGACTCATGGCAACTCCAAGTGGGTCAGAAAACACTTGCGCTTTGTAGAGTTTAATGGCTGATTTTCTAGAAGCAGACCGCCAGTGCTTTCTTCTGAGACACCTATGTACGGGCTCGGACCTTCAACTTTCTGATTAGTAGCTTAGCATGTTAGCTGTTTGCACTCCCCAGAGGTTATATCTATGTATGTACTTATGTTTTACAGCCTAGAAAACCCTGTGGGGAAGCTCTATCCTGTCACATGGGACTGCTATCAGTTACAGTCCACTTGATGGCAGCTAACAGGCAACACTGAAGTATGTGTGTGTGTGTGTGTGTGTGTGTGTGTGTATGTGTCTATATATGTATATGTGTATATATGTATGCAAAATAACAATTTTGGTAAAACAATGAGAAAAGTCATTAATAAGTGTATGTATGTATGAAATTACATGTCTATGCATGCTAATTTTCTAAAGCAGACCACCAGTCCTCTCCAGTTAATCTCCTTGTATTCTGAGAGCCACCATCAGGCTATATGTATATTTCCTCAATTTTCTCCATACAGCTATGCACGCACACACACACATACACACACACACCACATTTGTGTATAAATAATACGTCCCATCTGTATTTGTTTGCCAGTTGCGTCCTCTTCCATGAAGTATTTTACAATGGGCATGGCTGCCCGTGAATATACCTCCAAGGGAAGAAGGAGCAGCTGGTAAACAACTGCAAAAATGGTGCATTATTTGCATGAAAATATGGTATTTACAGTTGCCAGCTCCGACTCACGGAGAACCCCTGAACAACGGAGCAAAAGGTTGCTTGGTTCCACGCCACTTTCACCATCCTCGATATGCTCTAGTCCATTGTTGCAGCCACTGTATTTTGAGTGTCTTCCAACCTAGTGAACTCATCTTTTAGCACTGCATTGCACCATATTCTGTTACGACACAGAATTTTTTTTTTTTTTGGCTAATTTTTGAAAGTAGATTACCAGACCTGTCTTTCAAATTTATCTAAGTTTGGAAGCCACGACCAGTCTGTCAATTTGTTGCACTGTGGTGACTTTTGACTGGCTGTGCTGCAGGAAGGCATTCATCCGGTGTTTCAATGCCAGTGGGGCTGTTTGTGTGTGAAACTTATTTATTGTGACATTGTGTGCAGAAAAGAAAGCGAATGCATGAATAGAGTTTTTTGACTTGATAAAATTTGGTGCACATACGTCATGCCATAATATACAACTATAAAAGAGAGTGATTAGAGCCATATAAGTTCATTTGGAGAGGTTTCTAGGAAGCACTTTCCTCACTTAAGGTACAATGAGAAAGTGTATATGATTTTGGAAAAACAATGAGAAACAATACATTAATATATGCATGAAATTGTGTCTGTTTATAACAGTGTGTGGTCTTAAGAATGTGGAGAAAAAGAAGCAATCTGTAACTGGTTTTTAAGCACAGGTAGCACTGTAAGATTGGTGACCAGAAGAGACAGAGACGGGAGATGGTGACAAGGGAGCCAGTGAAATGGGAAAACCAAGGTTGTGCAAAAAAGTTTCTTTCACAGTGAAACATGTGAGAGTCAGAACTTTATAAGATTGCCTTGTCTTTATGGATGTCCCAAGTTTTCTGCCTGTGACAGAATTTAGTCTAATCACTTTCCTGCTGCTTTTTTTACTGGACAGTATTTTAAGTTTCCAGCTCTGACAGGAGTCCATCTTATACAGGTTTCAGCTGTAGCAGGTTTTTCTGTATATGTTAGCACTGCATTTGGGCATTTGTGTCAAATTATATAGATACGCATACGTTAAAAGTTTAAAATGGCATCTATTTATGAAAACTATTACCAAAAAAATCATATAATTATTTTGCCAGATACAGAATAAATATTTTTATATACTTAGGCATCCATTGCTGTCACAGTTATGTTCTGATGGTTACAAATTTACTTTTTTCTTTGGTCTTGTTTATGGATACTGATTTGTACTTTTTCAACCTTCATGTTCCTGTGTTTAAATGGCCTTTTACTGAACTCTAATTAATATGTCATAATTTACTCAACTTTCTGAATTTTCGATCATTTACATTATTACATTAACGTTTTTGCTATAAACATCTTTGCCCATGTAATATTTTTCTCTTTGATTATTTCATTAGGATAAATTCCAGGGAATATTATTGAGTCAAAA
Source organism: Heterohyrax brucei (assembly GCA_028571685.1). Lineage (NCBI taxonomy): Eukaryota > Metazoa > Chordata > Mammalia > Hyracoidea > Procaviidae > Heterohyrax > Heterohyrax brucei. Next base: position 8,415,003 of record CM053143.1, read on the forward strand.
GTCATGACTATTTTTCACTCTTGGGACCCCTGACAGATTTTAGCCCAAAGAAGAAACTATGCACACTGATGCCAGAAATGCATGCCCTTGTTTTTCAAATTTTAAGTATTTTTATTTTTGCTAATTCAGTTGACGAGAAAGACATAATTTGTTGCTTTGGAGGCAAAACTTTACAATGGAACTTCATGCTTTTTTTTTAATACTGTTTTTTTTTTTTTCCCACCACTGAGCTAACTTTGTTATTGCATCTCCTTGATGGAATTCACTTTTTATTTGTACTTAAAATCTACCTTGAACTCTAGCATGGTTCTTTAAAAACTGATATTTCAAATGTATTGTAAACATTTACTATTTCAAAAGCATGTGAGATTTTTTGAGGGATGAAGAGTTTGGGATTTGTGGGAATGGAGTCTTGCTACCACAGCCATAGTAAGAGACATACTGGGTACATCAGACAAAAATCTGCAAGAGGAGTCAAATGTGAAACAGCTGAGTAGTTCTGTTTAAATACTACTGTTACATAATGTGTTACCCTTTGCCTAGCTTGTGCTTATTCATCTTTTTGGTCTTGATTTTGATGTTATTCCCCAAGACCTCTTCTTCCTCACTACTTCCATACCCACCCTGGGTTAAGGACCCCTCCTTCATGTTTACATAGCACCCAGGAATTCCTGTCACCTTCATCTTACCTCCTGCTTTATAATATTTTGACTACTTGTCTCTGTATTGAAGTGAGATCTATAAAGACTGATATTATCACCCAGTAGAGTAGCTTGCCCATCTTTGTTGCTGCTAACTGCTATGGAGTTGGTCCCCATCTCATAGTGACTCCATCCACAACTAAGTAAAAAGCTGCTGAGTCCTGGGACATCCCAGAGATTGACTGCAAATTGGGCTGTTGTGATACATAGGATTTTCACCGGCTGAGATTCAGAAGTCGATCACCTGGCCTTTTTTCCTACTTTGTTGGAAACTGCTGCTGAAACCTAACTCCGTGTCACAGCAGCACACAAGCCTCCAGTGACAGACAGTTATGTATGAGGTGCCCTGGCTAGGAATCAAACCCAGAGCTCCCACATGAGAGACCAGTAAACCACCATTGCTCTCTTTGCACATATAGGCAGTCAATAAATAATGAGTGTAGTATTTTATTGCAAGTAGAAGCTATCTTATTTAGTATTGTTGGTTACTAAGGGCTCTATAATCATGATGAAAATTCTGTTAGCAGAGATGAACATGCTTGCTTAGTATTGAAGAGGATTACAGATTTGGAAAGAATCTCAAGTGAACATCCATGGAGTTTCTGTAATTTCCTGTAATAGTCCATTCTAACACGTAACCTGTGAAAAGTCTGAGTGCTTTCTGAAAGGGTCTATTACAATTGATCAGCTCCAATTCTATGGTAAAAATATGTATAGAAGGTAATTAATATATCATTTTATAAAGTTACGTATGTTACCAAATAGTTTGTGCTTGATATTTTTGGGACTTTCAGTCTTTTATCAACTGTGGCTACCTATCTGACACCTGGGCTCTAATAAGAACAATAAAAAGTTATGAATGGAATATTTTTAACAAGAGACAGTAGGTGGCCTCCATCAATTCTATCACAGCAGAAGGGGTAACCTGAAAGGCATCGCCACTGAGTCGACTCCAACTCATAGAGACCCTATAGGACAGAGTGGAACTTCCCTACGTGGTTTCCAAGGAGCACCTGTTGGATGTGAACTGCCGATCTTTTGGTTAGCAGCAGCAGCACGATCACTGTGCCATCAGGGTTTCCACAGAAGGGATACTGAATGCTAGTATACATGACAAGTAACAAAAGCACTAACAGTTAACACATCTACAGTATATACTCACTATATGCTGTCCTAACTGCCTTATTTTTAAATACATTTCATTTTTTCCCACAAGTCTATGAGGTATTAAAATCACAACAGGTCGGTACTCTAACAGATACTTGTGTTAACTTAGTGCGGCAAAGAAACACAGCCATACAAACATCAGAGTTGGACTGATTACAGTCGCATAGCCAGTGTCACAGGGGGCCGATACTTGGTCATGGATTTGCTGAGTATCCTCCCAGGTCTGTTTTCCCTTCACTGGTTTTGAGCCCTGGTGGTACAATGGTTAAAGTGATTAACTGTTGATGGAAGGGTCTGTGGTTCGGAACCACCTGCAACTGAGGGAGAAAGATGCGGCAGTTGGCTTCCCCTAGAGGTTTATAACCTTGGAAACCCCATGGGGTTCTTATGAGCTGGAATCATCTCAAGGGCAGTGGGCTTGGTTTTTATTGTTAGTTGTTTCCAGAAGTTGAATTTTATGAACTGGTAGAAATTAAACAGAAAAGGAAGAGCTTACAAAACACTGCAAGCTTTTTTTTTTTTTAGTTCCAAAAATCAGTGTGTTTATTTGGAAAACAACAGCAACATAGATGCAAAACCAATGAGAAGTCAGGAAAATTAGCACCAATAATAAGGATCACACCTAACATCTACTGATCATTTACCATGCGCCAAGCAGTGTGGCCAAATTTACATGGAGTATCTTGTTTACTGTTCACACAAGCACTATTATTACTTACATTTTGCTATTATCATTTCAGAATGGAAAGTATATTTTAACCAAAAAAATAAGAAAGCATAAACTTGAAGGAAGTTTAGTCTTCAAAATTGAATCAATTTAGTTTTTTAAAGAACACAGTATTGCGTATGTGCGTGTGTACGTGTGTACCTGTGTAGTTTTAGTTGGTTTGCTTGTTTTTCTGTAAAGAGTTAAAACTTTTAATGATGGCCCAGCATTTTCTAACTCTGCCTGATACTATGTTGCTTCCCTACCAAAAGACAGAAAAACTTTAGCAGCTGGGTGGAAAACTGAAGCAGGAGAGGACTGTAGGTTCTAGAAGGAAAAAAAAAGTTAACTTGACATTCTGAAATACAGTTTAAAGCTGTGTTATACCGTTAAGATATTCTGGGTGCAGCAGCAGCCAAAAGACCCACTTGGCAGTGAGTAAGTCCATGTAGCTCTTTTAAAACAAAAACGCCAGTAACCCATTGAGCTAAGAGAATCATGAGAAATGATTTGTTCTAAAATGGTCTTCAGAGCTACAAAAATAGGACATTCCTCCCCTGTGCCTGCCCATGTGGAGACTCTTGGTTCCCCTCTGAGATTTTTAATCTCACCCATGTACATTGTGAATGACTCCATTAGTACTGTTATCTGTGAACGCAAATAACAACAATGCATTCTAGATGTGGACTAACATATTTGTTGAATTTTAAAGTATGCAGCCAGGAGAAAGTTGGAGTGAGGCTCTTGTTTATAATGTATATCATGAAATGAGGAACAGATGATCTAAGAACGAACATTTGTTGGAATGATCTCTCTGGGCTTAAATATTTATTTTACTTCCTCTGCCCCCTCCCTTTTTGACAAAGTGCTATGTTTTCCAAAATCTACAGTATGAAACCATGGAAAGTTTATGACAAAATCACCGCAAATTGCTGTCATAAATTATTACCTCCTACATAGTCTTTTGCCTGCAATGTGCAATTAATCAAGGAAACAACTTATTCTTTCTAATTAAGGAGTTGGCTCTAAGAGTTTCATAGTAGGTGTGAGAGGGGTGTTGATTTCTGGGGGGAACATACATGGCTGCCCCGTAAAAAGTACTGTAGTTTCATGTCAGTCTCTAAGCCTTTGTATATGATCCGAAGGAAAAGAAGTTCTTTGTCCTATTTCTCAGGGCAAATGAAAATCCATAGCTGAAAAATTTCGAGATTTTGAGGACAATCTTGGAAGAAGCTGTATTTCAGTGGGTAGTTCACATGACATGCTTAAAGTAGTCCAGGAGCAAATGGAGAGCTCGCTAGAGAGGATAAGGAAGATTTTTAACCTGTTATTTCTACAGTGCGTCATGAGGGTCCCTAGGTTTTTTACTTACTCCGATCAATTATTTCATCCCAAACACATTTATCCTGTGGTGCAATGATTCATATGTCCATCCATCCATATATACATTTCTCACATCCAATTATCCACCCAACCAATAAATATTTATTGAATACCTGTCAAATGTACACAGTGGCAGGTCCTGAAAATTTAAATATTAAACAGATATGATCTCCACCTTTGTAAAGCTCATGGTGTAGTTGTTATATGCCAGTGAATCCTACAGAAATGCAACAGAACATTTGCACCATTCCTTGAATTTTTCTAAAAATGGATCATGTCAGGAACCTTAGAGAGGCCTGCATTTCTATCAGAACAATCTAGTCAGCATGCATTCTGAGGTCTGGGTGTGGTACTCAATTATGCTTCAGGCTTCATCGTGTACCATGTTCCTTCTTAAGGTCCACTCTTGGGCCCATCATCTGCTTTATGTTCTTTATGTATTTGGCTCTTGTATTTTCCTGTCTTCTTAACTTCATTCATGTTGTTCCATCAGTCTCAGACAGCCTTTCTTCAAGTCTAGAGCTCAATGGAGATGCTGCCTCTGTCATGGGTTGAATTACGTCCTTCCAAAGATCTTAAAAGCTGCCAAGCTGCCATCTCAGGGCCCAGCAAAGGGTCCCAACTCAGCAGGAACAGATGCTCACCGAGGACCAAAACGACATGGGGTAAAGACAACCCGGAAGATAGAGAGACCCATAAGAGTGGGTGCCTACATCGACTTGGGACCGGAAGAACCGGATGGTGCCCGGCCACCACCAGTGATAGCCACGATGGAGCTTACTAGGTTGAGTCTCACCGGCAACACAAGAATAGAAAGGGGTGCACCCTGAGATCTCCACTAAAAGATCACAGTTGATTGTCCAGTGGTTTTGGGGCTCCCCTGGGAGCATGGCCCCTGGCCCTGATGCTGCCCTTGCCCATAAATCATAACGAAGTTCCACTCTTTGGACACGAATGGATTGGACTTGGTGATGCAGAGTGACCATATATTGGAGGCACTTTATGATTCTGTGCATCTATAAGATATCACCCTGCTGACCTCTGGCTGGAGGAAGGAGAATGGGTGGAGAGGAGGGGAAAGGAGGCTGTCGGGAGGATGAGACATGTATGGAGCAGAGAGGAATAGTGTGCTGTCACTAGACAGGGAGAGCAGTGGAAGCTGCATATAGGTGGGCATGTAAATTTATACGGGAATATACATTTTCACTCAATAATAATAATAATAATAAAAAGATATGCTGAAATTCTAATCACTGTACCTGTGAGTATCTGTTTGGAAACAGGGTCTGTGAAGATATTATCAGATTAACATGAGGTCATACTGTAGTAGGATGGGCTCTAATCCTGTAGACTGACATCTTTATAAGAGAAGAGAAGATACGCAGAGCCAGGGAGACAGACGCAGTAGATCTTGTGATCCTGCAGCTGCTAGCCAAGGAACACTGGAGCTCCAGGAAGCTAGGAGACAGACATGGATGAGATGCTCTAGCAGAGCCTCAGAAGGAGTCAACATAGTCAATACCCTGCTCTCTGATTCCCAGCCTCTAGGCTGTGAGATGATAAATTTCCATTCTTCTAAGCTGCCCAGTTTGTGCTATTTTGTTATGGCAGTATGAATATTTCCTTGTGAGAAGTTTTAGATACTCTCATAGAGGATTAATTCTTCTGTTCCATACAATCCAGCAGTACATTGTGCTTCTGTTAGGGACTCCTGCTTCATTCTTCTACCATCTGTCTTCAGAATTACCTGTCTAAAGCAAAAACTTAATAATGTCTTTTGTTTAATTCAGTTAACGACTTTTTTTGGCTTACAATTGTATTTCAGTTCTTCATCATGGTTTTTAAAATCCTTTAGGACCCGGCTTCAACTTACCTCTTTAGTGGGATCTCGTTGCTCTGGAGCCTCAGCCATACAGAACTGTGTCAGAAGCTCTGAGCACAGCACATCCTCCTGTATGCATTATCTATCGTGTACTTTATTTTCCAGAAATGCAACCATTTTCTTTTCTTTTTTTTTTAACCCTACAAGTTCCTGATCTTACAGGTCTCAATTTTGGTGTCACTTCTTCCAGGAAATCTAACTAGGAGTGAGTCAGCTGTAACCCGTATGTTTCCACAGTGTCTTGTATTTGCACTAGCAGAGCGCAGCAGTACCGTGCCATGCACACCTGTGGTAGTTTCTTGTAGTAGCTATATAATACATGACCGCTTGGTCAAGAATATTGAATTAAGCCACTATAATTTTCCTCAGGAAAAATACAAGCTGTACACAGTAATGGGATATCATGTGGTCAAACAGTATATGGGAATTGGAGGAAAGCAGGTGGGCACTGAAACTAGCAAATATCCCTGGTGCAGTATGCATAGCCCAAATTTCCTTACGTAAATTGGTTTGAAGCATAATTTTACTGGAGAAAGAATAACAAATTGCCTGTAAATGCAATTGGTATGACTCCAAAGAACAAATTCAGTAAGAGCTGTACCACCAATCTATGCTTGAGGCCTCAGGAGTTCCTTTTTGATGTAGGTTATGCTTTTGTTTTGAGGGAAGGGATATGTCTTTTATATCTCAGGAAACCACTGTTTTTAGTTGTCATGGAGAAGATTCCAGCTCATGATGACACCGTGTGTGCACAGTGAAACTGCTCCCCAGGGTTTTCAAGGCTGTGACTTTTGAAAAGCAGATTGCCAGGCCTGTTTTCTGAGGCATCGCTGGGTGGGTTCTCAGTGCCAGTCTTTTAGGTAGTAGCCATTTGTTTAACCATTCATACCACCCAGGGACTTCAAGAAATCACTAAACTTTAGGTTCAGCAATAGCTGCGTAAGCATGGTCTGGGGACGGGGCCATTTCCACAGTGCATTCAGATTTTGCAGTTACAGTTAAAGGAACCCAAGGTCGGGGTTAGGCTCTCCACAAGTCAGCAGCTGTGGAGCTCTCCTTAGAAAGTGTCTGATTCACAGAGGAGAGTAAACAAACTTGAAATTTCTTCATTATGTGTGTATGTGTGGGGGAAGGGGAGTGAGGGAACTATTACTCTGCTGGGAAGGTGGAAACTGGGGTTATTGTTCATTTGATTTTAAAGGGAGTGCAACTAAATTCTGTAATCATAATTTGACAAGGTGTGAGGATTTCTGAGTTGTATCTTGCTTACTAAGCCATGTCAATTTTTTCCATGCCCATTAAAAAAAAATTGACTTAGTATGCAACTATACAGATTAAAATGAATAAATAAACAAATTGCCATTGAGTCGATTCCTACTCATGGAAACCCTATATGGCAGAGCAGAACTGCCTTTGTAGGATTTCCAAGGAGCAGCTGGTGGGTTTGAACAATTAACCTTTGGTTAGCAGCTGAACTCTTGACCACTATGCCGTCAGGGCTCCAGGACCTTGAGAAACTGTAATTTCTCTTTCTATAAATGGCTCATCTTAGAACATTTTCTTAAAAATCTTCAGAGGAGTAGATTCCATAACCTTTTTCGGTAGCCACTTCTTTAGTCTTCCTTGCAGCCATTTAGTTTATTTCCGTAATATTCCTCCTGTAATAATTTAATATCCTGTTTTTTTTTTTTTTTTGTCTTAACTTAAAATGATAGAATTTCTTAGTGGGCTATGGTGAATGAAGCAAACTTTCAATTATTTCTGCTACTGAGGTGAGGAAGTGGGGAAGACTATGAATAAATGAAATCTAGCTGATATTCTCCAAATCTCATTTTGGCCTTGGCTTTTTCGCTAACACACCTTCCTAAGGGTCTACTAAAAAGCAACAAGTTGATCTGAATGTCATGCCTTCTCTTTTGCACATGCTTATTCTCTGGTGGAGGTGGTAATGATCGCTGAGGTTCCCAACGCAGAGGGAGATGGGAGATGGAGACATCAGGGATGTAGATAAACTGGAGGCTGCATTCACACACTTATAAAAGCCCTAGGTTTTTGGCTTAGAAATGTGCTTTCTACAACTCCTCTATAATTTCATTTAGCATCGTAAGTCATGAAATCACTGTGCACGCATGTTGTTTGGGATGTGCAAAACACACACCCTTTATAACAGCATTCCGCATTGAGCAATGGTAATTTAGTCAATTTGAACTCAGAATCTAAGAACGACATGACAATTAGGTGCTACAAAGGAAACTGAACTTGCTGTTTTGTAAAAACGGGACAATAAGATAACGATTGCTCCTTAGTAATTAAAAATGCAGCCAATTAAAGGCAAGCAAATTAACATAAATGGAAGAACTTTAAATTTTTGCATTTCCTGACTGATAGGATTAAACTTCCAAAGAAAGTGTGAATTAATGCAAATGTTAACATTGCATCTCCTAAATCCTTTTCTACTTTTACTACCAAGAACAGAATATAGAAAAGTAAAAATACATAATGATAGGCCACTCTCTGCTTGCTTTGTCATTTATCCAAGGAATAACAAGCGTGCTTAGAAACTGTGGAAAATTTCACAAGATTTCAGGTAGCAAACATAAGGTCCCAAGAAAGGTCCTTGTCTCTTAACCAAATAGTCCTTTGCTGAGAATGTGATTAGAGTCAAATATTGATAAGTCCATAGCCTACAAGCTTTGTTCTCAAAGACGTGTTACATGAACCTGAGTTCTAAGTATTCAGTATATGTATGCCAGCCAAAGCCAAGTGCGTATATATATATATATATATGCGTGTGTGTGTGTGTGTGTGTGTGTGTGTGTGCATATCACATAACTTAGAGTCCTGAGAGGCACAAATGATTAATGCACTTGGTTGAAGTACCCAGAGGTACTTCAGAAGAAAGGCCTGGCCATCTACTTCCAAGAAAAGAACGAATGAAAACTCTGATACACAGGAGGTTGCCATAAAACTAGATCTAACTGACAGCCAAGTGCATGTTTCATAATGTTAATACATGTATATACATGCATAAGTTGTAGTTAGCTGCAGCTGAGTTGGCTTCTAATTCCTTGCAACACCATGAACAATGACATTCGTATATGCATACATATATATGTGTTTATATATATCATAATTCATACACATATAGCCATGTACATACATGTGTGTATGTAAATGTGTGTATGCACACACACACACATACATATATGTGTGTGGCACATCTACCTCCCCATTGCCATCGAGTCGATTCTGACTCATAGCAACCCTATAGAACAGAGAAATACCCCATAGAGTTTCCAAGAAGCATCTGGTGGATTCAAACTGCTGACCTTTTAGCTGGCAGCTGCAGCACTTAACCACTATACCATCAGAGTTGCCAAATTGAATATGAGATTATATTTTATATATATGTATGTATTATATACCAAACCCCAAACCCACTGCCATGTAGTCATTTCTGACTCATAGCAACCCCATATTATAGACCTATACATACATACATAAATATATAAATATGTATGTATTTGTAAATATATAATATTATATACTTATGTATGTATATTATATGTATGTACTTATATTATGTCTATAATATAGGGTCACTGTGTGTTGGAATCAACTTGCATGGAAATCCTGGTGGCGTAGTGGTTAAGTCATTATGGGTTAGAATTAACTGGATGGCAATAGGTTAAATCTAATTTCGTGTGAAATATAGTCACCTCTTGGTGTCTGAGGGTGTAGTGGTTAAGCGCTGGTAGCATAGTGGTTAAGTGCTATGACTGCTAACCCTAAAGGTCAGCACTTCAAATCCGCCAGGAGCTCCTTGGAAACTCTACGGGGCAGTTCTCATCTGGCCTATAGGGTTACTATGAGTCAGAATCGACTCTACAGCAGTGGGGTTTTTGGTTTTGGTCTCCAAGAGGGATTAGTTCCAGGATTTCCAATGGTACCCAAATCCAAGGATTCTCAAGTTTCTTACAAGAAGTTGTATAGCATTTTGTGTAACCTAAGGACATCTTTTGTATATTCTAGATTACGTATGATAGCTAATACAGTATAAATGCTATGCAAATAGTTGTTATACTGTATTGTTTAGAGTAGAATGACAAAATATATATATATATATATATTTTCAATCAGTGGCTGGCTGAACCTGGATGTAGAACCTACAGATGCAGAGTGCCAACTCACAAATTTCAGACTCTCTGATAAGAAATTTCTGACTGTCCTGTTTTCAGAGGCTGTCATAACATTTAGTGGCCCCATTCCTTCCTTTCTCTGACAGCTGCCTGCTCCCCAGTCTTTTCTCATTGTACATTTCTTTGTTTCTGTCTTGTTTCTCATTTTTTATTTTCTAGTGGGACCCAGGGCTGTGATGGCGGTTTATCTGCTTTAGACATCTCTTCTTTATGACTTGACTCCTACTCTCATTGTCGTTGACTGGGAATATTGCTTTTGTGTCCTACAAAACTGTAAGGCAGGCATGTTGAAAGAAACAAACAAAAGACATCTCAATTGGATCTTGAGATCTCTAGTGCTAGATTTATAGCTGCAACAATGTCTGTGTTGACTGTAAACTACTTAGGATATTGGACTTAGTGTTCTAGATTGATGCTTATTTAACAGATATTCTTTGGGATGGATATAAACATCAGAAGATTATTGCTTTCCACTGCTTTGCTAGCTTGACATTGCTTAACAAATGTTCATGTGTTATTTTCTCTCATCTTTACCTGTTCATTTATTGAATAACTCACTGGCATTAAGTATTTTCTAGCTGCAAATGCAAAAGCTGGTGTTTATTTTTATGAAGATTCATTTAAGAAACAACTTCCAGAAGTGCTCTGCATTATAAAAACTGGAATCATCTGTCAAAAATAATGTCTATCAGCTAAAACAAAAACATAGAAAAGCAGTGTTTGAAAAATGAGTTTCCATGAGAACACAAACTATAATAACACATAAAACACAGTTCTTTGCACACTGTCATGTGCAAACTCTATTCAGTTTCAAATAACTTTTGAATAGTGTCTGCAGTCCACCCTCTCCTGACAATAAATGCATTCCCATTTTTATTTCTCACAGATGAAAATCACTTGTGAAATTTTGAAGGTTGCTGTTCAGCTATGTTGGGATGAGTCACTGCTGAGCCCTGATTCATGGCCTATTTCTCCTGAAAGGTGCTGAGACCTGAGGCTGAGCTCCTGGGTGACTGAAGTCACCATCAGAGTTTCTGAATCTACAGCTGATCAGAGCAAACAAAATTATCTGTAGATAATCCTTTTTTAAGTCCTTATAATAGGGGTATCATACAATATTCGTCCTTCTGACACTGACTGATTTCACTCAACATAATATCTTTAAGTTGAAACCATGTTACGAGATGTCTTCTAAAATCTACATTTTTTTTTTTTTTTAAATCATAGCATAGTGTTCCATTGAGTATACGTGCCATAGTTTGTTTATTCATTCATCTGTTGATGGGCACCTGCCTTGATTCCATCTTTTAGCTATTGTGGACTGTGCTGCAATTAACATTCATGTACATTGTTCATGTGACAGCCTTTGTTTCTGAGGGGTAAACTGTAAGCAGTGGAATTACTGGCTCAAATGGTGTATCTATTTCCAGCTTTTTAAGGAAGTACCAGATTGCTTTCCAAAGAGGTTTCACCAACTTGCAATCCCACCAGTAGTGCAGGAGAGTTCCAGTCTCTCCACAGCCTCTCCAGTATTTGTTGTTTTGTGTCTTTCAGGGTGAGATGATATCTCATTGCAGTTTTGATTTAGATTTCTCTGATAGCTGATTATCGTGAGCATATTCTCATATGTCTTCTGGCCACCTAGATGTCCGCTCTAGTGAAGTGCCTGCCCATCTCTTCTCCCATTACTTAATTGGGTCATTTACCTTTTTCTTGCTGATGCTTTGCAGAACCTTGGAGATTATGGAGATCAGATGATGGTCCAACCTGAGTTGCCAAATTTTTTTTCCCATTCTGTAGGCAGTCTTTTAACTTTTGATGAAGTCTTTGAATGAGCAAAAGTGTTTGATTCTTAGTGGTTCCCACTTATTTATTTTCTCTTCTGTTAATTGTGCTTTGTTTGTTAGATTGTGAAGGCTAAGCTGTATATTAGAACACCCATCGTTGATCCTTTTTTTTTTTATTTTTGGCTTGATTTTTATCCTTTTTCATACTTAGGTCTTTGATACATTTGGAGCTAGTTTTTGTATAAGGTGTGAGATATGGGTCTTGTTTCAGTTTTTTTTGCAGATGGGTATCCGATTTTGTCAGCACCATTTGCTAAAGAGACTGTTTTTATCCCAGTTTAAAATCTTAGAGCCTTTGTTAAGTATCAACTGTTCATAACAGTATGGTGGCATCTCCGGGGTCTCTACTCTATTGCATTGGTCAATATGTTTCTTTTTGTATTAGCACCAGGCTGTTTTGACTACTGTGGCAGTGTAATAGGTTCTAAGATTGGGTAGTGTGAGACCTCCCATTGTGTTCCTCTTCTTCAGTAGTGCTTTATTAAACTGGGGTTTCTTCCCTTTCCAAAGTTGGTAATATGTTTCTTCATCTCATTAAAAATGACACTGGAATTTGTATTGCTATTTCATTGTATAAGTAGATTGTTTTAGGTAAAATAGACATCTTCACAATGTTACAATCTTCCTATCCATAAGCATGGTAGGTTTCTCCAATATTGTAAGTCTTTTTTGGTTTCTTGCAGTAAGGTCTTGTAGTTCTCTCTGTATAAGTCTCTTATTTCCCTACTTAGATTTATTCCTAGATATTTTGTCTTCTTGGAGGCTATTGTAAGTGGTTATGATTTGGTGATTTCTTCTTTGATGAACTCTTTGTTGGTATAAAGGAATCCTACTGACTTACTTACGTTTTTCTTGTACCCCGATACTTTGCTGAATTCCTCTATTAGTTACAGTAGTTTACTTATGGATTCCTTAGGATTCTCTGTATATACAGTTATAGCATCTTCGCTGCTGCTTCCACAGGCATTGATTATGGAACCAAGTAAAATGAAATCTTTGACAACTTCAATTCTTTCTCTGTTTATCATGATGTTGCTTACTGGTCCAGTTGTGAGGATTTTTGTTTTCTTAATGTTGAGACGGAATGCATCTTGAAGGCTATCATTCTTGATCTTCATCAGTGTTTCAAATCCTCTTCACTTCGAGCAAGCAGCGTTGTGTTATCTGCATAACGCAGGTTGTTGATGAGTCTTTCTCCAAACTCAGTGCCTCATTCTTCTTCATATAGTCCAGCTTCTCGGATTATTTGCTTGCCACATAGATAGAAAAGGCATGGTAAAAGAATACAACCCTGACACACACCTTTTCTGATTTTAAACCATGCAGTGTCTTCTTGTTCTGTTTGCACAGCTAATCTCTTGGTTCACATACGGATTCCTCACGGACACAATTAAACGACCTGGAGTTCCCATTCCCTGAAATGTTATCCATAATTTGTTATGATCCACACAGTTGAATGCCTCTACACAGTCAACAAAACACAATAAACACTTTTCAGGCAATCCCTGTTTTCAGCCAAGGTCTACCTGCCATCAGCAATGACATGCCAGGTTCCACATCCTCTTCTGAATCTTCCTCGAGTTTCTGGCAGTTTCCTGTCAATATACCTTTGTAATCACTTTTGAATGATGTTCTGCAAAATTTTACTTGTGTGTGATATTAATGATAATGTTTGATAATTTCTGCATTTGATTGGATCATCTTTCTTGGGAATAGGCGCAAATATGGATCTTCTCCAGTCAATTGGCCAGGTAGCTGTCCTCCAAATTTCTTGGCATAGATGAGTGAGCACTTCCGCCACTGCACCTTTTTACTGAAATATCTCAGTTGATATTCTATAAATTCCTGGAGCCTTGTTTTTTGCCAGTTTCTTCAGTGCAGCTTTGACTTCCTCCTTCACTACCTTCATTCACCACCACTGACCACATGCTACCTCTTGAAGTGGTTGAACATTGATCAGTTCTTTCTGGTATAATGACTGTGTATTCCTTGCATCTTCTTGTGATGCTTCCTGAATCATTTAATATTTTCCATGTAGAATCCTTCACTAATACAGCTCGGGGCTTGAATTTTTTATTCAGTTCTTTCAGCTTGAGAAATGCACAGTGTGTTCTTCCCTTTTGGTTTTCTATTTCCATTTCTTTGCATATGTCATTATATTACTTTGTCTTTTCAAACCGCCCTTTGAAATCTTCCGCTTACCTCTTTTACTTCATCCTTGTTTCCTTTTGCTTTAGCTGTTCAACATTCAAGAACAAGTTTCAGAGTCTTTTCTGACATTCAATTTAGTATGTGTAGAGACTTTCATTTCTTCTGCAAGAAAGGAGACAGTTGAGAGTCAGCTCACGAAGAAGCTGTCTGAAAAACACGGTGCAGTAACGAGGGTTTTTATGTGCTCAGAAGGGGTAGTTATACATATTCACGTAAGGGGAGATCTTAAGGGCATATAGCATAATCAGATTTGGGCTGGGCTGATGGTGGTCTTAAGAAAGTTTTTGTCTGCACAGTAGTAGTACTCTCAAGATAGAGGATTGCTCACTACTGGCACCCCAGGAAGATCTTGTAATGGTCAAATGTCCCTCTTCTGTGCAGACTTGGACCCTGAAAAATAACTTGTAGTGAAAATTATTGCAAACCCATACACAACAGCCAATCACAAGTTGGCTACAAGTACTGAAAGAACTTGTAGCAACCTCAGATTGTTCCCAATCAGTCACCAGTCAGCAGTGGTTACTTTGTTTGTTATGGTCTGTAGTTATTAACTACCTGAGGATGAACAAGGGATCTCAGGTGGAGAGATGAGGAAGGCAGGCCTCAGGGTGCTGGGATTACTACCTCCTTTTTAGTTCAACTCCTGTGTTTTCATTTTAACTGATGCTGCAACACTTTTGTTTCTTAAATTTCACAATTTATTCCAGAACGTTTTATGTCTTAGCTCCTTAGTGCTGCTGTCATAGAAACAAGGCAAACGGGTAGCTTAACAAAAAGAAGTTTGTATTCTCACTGTTTGGGAGGCTAGAAGTCTGAATTCAAGATGTGGGGTCTAAGGAAGTCTTTGTCTTTCAGGTCTGGAGGGAAAGTCCTTGTTTCTTTTCAGCTTCCGGTACTTGGCAGTCTTCCTGTGGTACGTATCTTCCCCCTGTGCTTCCTTCTCTGCGCCTCATCTGTCCTTTTTATATTTCAAAGGTCGTTGTCCTAAAACATGACCTACACTAAGCCAGCCTTATCAACATCACTAAGAAATGCCTTTTTTCAAATGGAATTACATCCACAGTTACACAGGTCTAGGATTTGCAAGCATTTTGGAGGACACAACTCAATCCGTAATAAAGTCTTTTGTCAATTTTCAGGAGGTTTTTTTTTTAACCATATACCTCTTTTCAGTTTTGACAGATAATTTTCAACATCACAGGAGTGATTCTAACATGACAGTAGAACTCAGTTCTCCATATTTTATGATGGAGTCTACATTCACTCATTTCCTCTCTCAGTGTCCTTTCTAAATGGCTCTGTGGGCTCCATGTTCCCCTTCTGGTTATTTCCTAAGTGCAGTGTTACAGAAACATATTTCATCTCCTTCAAATACTTTTCTCAGTGGCTTGTCATCCAAGGAAGTCTCATCCCAGACTATGTTCTCCAGAAGCATCTGCTAAGCCAGAGGTTGGAGTGCAGGATCCATCTCATAGGTCAGCACCTGTAGAGGAAAGCAGGATCGGACAGAAGGAGAAGTCAAATTGCAGTGCTGGCCAGCTTTCCCAAGAGCACTTCGCAGTGTGTATGATCTACCAGAGTTGTCTCATGGTAGACCAAAGTGGCCAGGTCTTTTATACCCTTGATGTAATCAGTTATTGGAAGGGCATGGCCTTGGCTGAGGAGGGTCTCTGCAGCTGAGGCAAAAACAAAACAAAACAAAAAACAAAAAATACCTGGCAGCTGGAGGCTGTTTGCTGATGGCTCCACCAGCAAACCAGTTTATCCCTTGCAGGAAGATCTGGGTGTCATATCTCCACATGCATAAATTAAAAAAAAAATCTAGGTTCAAAAATAGGAACTAGAATAACAGGCCCAGTAATTTTAGGGCAAATGGAGGAAGAGGCTGTCATGTGTTTTGTACACTAGTTAGCAGTATCCCTGGCCTCAGCCCACTAGATGCCAGTAGTGCTGAACTGCCTATTCCCCAAAATGCCTCCTCCAGAAATTGCCATGTATCCCCTGGGGACAAAATCATCCTTGGTGGAGAATCACCACATGACAAGTATAAAATTATGCTTTCATAATGCAAATTAGCTGATATAAGTTAGCAGAAAGAAAAAAAAACAGTTTGATAATATGAAGACTCATACATAATTATAATGCTGAAGTAATAAGGAAAAAAATTTCTGTGCTTCAGGTTGGAGATTCCTGGGTATAAAATAAACTTACTTGTCAACAGAATGCTACTTTTTCTTGTGTCTTCAGTGTTCTGCAAGTATGCTATGGTGGTCTGTTTTTTCTGTCTTTGTCTTTTGATTATGGAGGTAGGTTGCAGATTTTATGTTTTCTGTTGCTTCTCTGACCTGACTTTGGGATAATACATCATGAAACCCACACAGATAATATTAGGAGAAAGGAAATTGTATGGAGGTGAATTCTAACCACAACCAAACTAAAAAGAAGGGGGGCAAAACCCTCAAGAAATATAAATGAAACAGTTTTATTTTCAATATTTCCTCATTTTCTGATGGAGATGACTTCCAATATATATGTAGATATCATTTTAACAACTGATCTGAAGCCAACGTTGATTTCTTACCTATGTCGTCCGAGGTTGCTGTGTCAGCAGCTGATGTTCTCTTATGGGTAGAATGTAGAAGAATGACGTGTGAGCAAACAGAGCCTCAGACACATCTACACACGGGACATTAAGTTTCCATGACTATTTTCTTCACAACTGTTGCAGAATTCATGATTAACACTACAGATTATTTTGGGTGCATTTCAGTAATGGTGTGAGCTGGATGCCAAGATACTCTCCCCAAGGGGTAGCAGAGGCTTTTCTCGGACTGGAAAATTCATTTTTGAAATCTCTGTGTGAAATATAAGTTATAATGTTTTCATTTTGGACTAGGGAAAAGATTAGGGAAAAGAAAAAGGAAATAAACAAAATACTATAAAGAATTTTTATTTAATAGAGAAAAAAATAAATGTTCACTTCAGTAGGACCCCTCTGCCTCTCTGTCACTTCTGCCGTTGTTGTTAGGTACCATCAGGTCAGTTCCAACTCACAGCATCCTGTGTACAGCAGAACAAAACACTGCCCATTCTCACAACTGTTGTTGTATTTGAGTCAATGTTGAAGCCACTGTGTCAGTTCATGTTATTGAGAGCCTTCTTTTTGGTTGACTCTGTACTTTACCAAGCATGTTGTCCTTTTCCAGGGACTGATCCCTTCTGATAAAATACTCAAGGTACATGAGACAGAATCTTGCCATTCTTGCTTCTAAGTAAGGAGCATTATGTTTGTACTTCTTCCGAGTTAGATTTGTTTGTTCCTTTAGCAGCCTACATCATATTTAGTGTTCTTCACCAACACCACAATGCAAAGGTGTCGGTTCTTGTTTAGTCTTCCTTATTCATTGACTAACTTTTGCATGCATGTGAGGCAGATGAAAAAAAAACATTGCTTAGGTCAGGCATATCTTAGTTTTCAAGGTGGCATCTTAGCCTTTCAACACTTTAAAGAGGGGTTTTTTTTTTTTTGAAGATGATTGGCTGAATGCAATGTGTCTTTTGATTTCATGAATGCTGCTTTCATGGGTGTTGATTTTGTGGAACCAAGTAAAATGAAATCCCTGACAACTTCAATCTTTTCTCCACTTATCATAATGTTGTTTGTTGGTACAGTTCAGAGGAGTTTTGTTTTCTTCATGTTGAGGTATAATCTGCACTGAAGGTTGTGGTCTTTGATCTTCATCAGTAAGTGTTTCAAGTCTTCTTTAAGCAAGTAGTGTTATGTCAATTGCATAATGCAGGCTGTTAATGAGTGAGCCCTTTTCCAATCCTGATGCCCCATTCTTCTTCATATAGCCCAGTTTCTCAGGCTTTTGGCTCAGGATACAGATTAATTAAGTATGATGAAAGGATAATCCTGATGTACACCTTTCCTGACTTTACAAAGTTTTAGAAAACATAAAAGAAGTTAATTGTGAATTTTGAAACTTGAAGTATTTATAAAATTTAAAATGCTTTTGCAGTATTTGTCCCTATACAGTTGTTGGCCAGTATCTCTTTCCTTTAGTAATTTGTGATTCTTGGTATTATCAAATCCCATGAAATTGGTAGGTATTGTGATGGGTGTCCAGTGAGCTGGCTGTGAGATTAATACAAAACACCTGCTTCAATTCTTGAGTTTAGTGTTCTCCTGCCAAAATAGGGACTGCTCAAGATACTTGAAGTTTATAACAAGTCCTTTTTAAGACTTCTTGGAGATTGACACTAAGTCCATTGTGATATAAATATCAGAATATTTCTTGCCTTAGTACAACTCAGCTGATTGTAGTTGGCACATGGTAGAAAGCCTGGGCATCGCTTTCAAGGATCAAGCAGGTGATTGCTCACAGACTCTGAGTTTTCATAGAATGAGTGTAGATAAACAGACCCAGTCTACCTAGTATATTCGGCAGTGAGATGGGAAGTGACGTGTCCCAATGACTTGTTAGAGATACTTTTCCCGAGGGATTAGCTTGTGTCTCAGTCTGTAGGCCACAGACCTCTTGCAGAATTATTGCAAAAATTGTTCCTAAACAAGTGAAAGCACTGTAACTGTTATTGGGAGTATGATAAGCTTTCTTAAGTTAGAAAGGGTTCTCATTCTGGAAAAGGGTGGAACTTGACAGATTTGTGTAAGTCTCGAATGTTATTAAACTAGAAAAATAAACATAATTTCTCTTCTGTGTGGAGAGCTTGGTAAGCATGGGAATCTGCACAAAGGGGAGGGTTTTGGGGTTATCCAATTAAAAAATTGCCTCAAGCTCTGATGGCTTAGTTCAGCAAATCTTGCCTTCTTCTCTGGAGAGTGCCACAGGCTGTATCCAATTCTTTTCCTACAGAAACCTTGCAGACTTAAGACACTGAAAGCCAATTTGGCATGAGGAAAAAAGAAATTTAATGTTCCTCAGTAAGGATAGACTTGGTAAATATATTTACCTGGGATTTGCATTGATAGTATTGTCTGATGCCCTCGCTCAGTGGGCTCTAGTAACTTGTATCAGCTGCTTGCTGTACTGCCACCCTCTCTCCAGACCATCCCTTTCAACAATATCTTCTTTTTTAAATATGGAGAGCACATTCTACTGTTCCACTGAAATATGTTTTTCTTACAATATCCAAGTTACGTTGATTAAGTTTCGAGTTCCTCTGAAATTCTTCACCCTCTTGAGTTTTACATCAGTATTTCCTTGATGTATAATACACATACAGAAAAATGCGTATATCATAAGTGTGGTGGGTTTTTGAAATCTGGTAACACCCATAGAAAAAGCACTGGATCAGGAAACAAAAGACTACTAGTACTCAGAAGCTCACCACACTAACTTCTAATCACTAATGGCCATCCATATGGGATCACTATTCCAGCTTCTCCCAGCATAGAATAATTTTATTAATGCTATAATAGTTTGAAAGTTCTGGTGGAGCAACTTTAAGTGTTTGGCTGATAACCAAAAGGTTGGTGGTTCAGACTCACCTAGTCGCTTCACAGGAGAAAGATCTGGTAATCTGCATCCATACAGATTACAGCCAAGAAAGGCAGTAGGCAATACTAGGGATGCCAGCACATCTTGTCCAAGACAAGGCAATAGAAACTCCATAGACACATTCAAACTCCCTCAGGGACCGAATTACGAGGCTGAGGGCTGGAAACTACAGTTTTGTAAAACGTCTAGGTCTGATGACGTAGCATAGTTTATAAAGAAATTGTTCTATGTTCTACTTTTGTGAGTAGCATCTGGAGTCTTAAAAGGCTGTGAATACCATCTAAGATATTCCACCAGTCTCACCCCATCTGGAGGAATGGAGAATGAAGAAAACTAGAGACATAAGGGAAAGATTAATTCAAAGGACTAATGGACAACAACTATCACAGCATCTACCAGACCAACTCCAGAACAACCGGATAGTGTCCAGCTATGAACCAACTGTCTTGGCTGAGATCGCAAGAGAGGGTCCTGGACAGAGATGGAGGAAAATGTAAAACAAAGTTCTCACTCACAAGCAAAAAAACAAAAAACAAAAAATGGACCAGATACACTGCTGTGATAGACAGATACTGGAGAAACCCAGAGCGTATGACCCTCAAGCACCCTTGTAGTTCAGTACTGAAGTTATTCCTGAGGTTTACTCTTCAATAAAAAATTAGACAGGTCCATAAAACAAAGACTAAAAGGGGCACACCAGCCCAGGGACAAGGAGGAGAAAGCAGGAGGGTTCAGGCAGCTGGCCACAGATAACAGAAAGTCAAGACAGGGAGAGTGTTGAGACGTCATGAGGTTGGCAACCAGTGTGCCACAACAATATGTGTATTAACTGGTTAAAGAGAAACTTGCTCTGTAAGCCTTCATCTGAAGTAAAAAAAAAGATTGCAACCAGCCAAACCAAGCCTAGTGCCGTTGAGTCAGATCTGACTCATGGTGACCCTAGGATTGCAACCAAGGAAACCTTATGTGGAAATTCTACTCTGTCATATGTATTGCTATAAGCAGGAGTCAACCAGATTGTACCTAATGACAACATAAATGGTTTGATTCTTCAACATTTTGTTTCTGAATGGTGCTGTTGATTTTGACCTTGCTCTTGTCCTATGTAGTGCTTGTAAGCAGGGCACTGCCTAAGGAAGGTCCAGCTTGAGTGAAATGATCCAATAGAAAGAGTGTACTCTGGGCCAACAAGATGCAGTAGAAGGACGGAACATGGGGGAAGGTAGAAGTCACAGGGGAGGGCTGAGAGAAAGACTCCAAAGAAGTGAGATGTGTAGAGGCCAAAGAAGAAACTTTTCTGTTTTTGAAACTTTGCTTAGGAAAAGCCCTGGGGAAAAGAGTTTTCCTTTCTTTCTGCAACTTCCGCTGGAGATCTCTCAACGGTTCTTATTGTTGACTTTGCCACTTGTGCTTGTTGAGGAAGATCAAGTGTTGCTTTCAGTACAAAACATCTTGGTGAGTATTGAAGACATAAATACTGAGATTTGTAAGAACATTGTGCTTACATGAGTATTTTATTTTAGTCCGTTTCTAGGGCATGACATTTTCTGGGTTGGACAAAGCCCATATATTCGATTCCCCAACAGATCATTATTCACTATCAAGAGGTACAAAGATCAGTCAAAGACTAGAATTGTGTCATTAATGAGAGGATGGAAGGTGAGTAGAAACCAATGTCCACAGATGTGGATTCCTACTGATCTGTAAAAATTGCTGAAAACGAGACAAAAAGACAAACAAACAAACAAAATAGAACACTGAATACTTTATGGGAAAACCCACCACCTCTGACTTTTTAAGGACTGAAATAATTTTGTTTTTCTTTCTTTCAAAAACACCAGTCTAGAAAGCTTCCTGAAGGTGGTAATGTATCCAGCTTATGGAAAAGTGGAGGACAGAACCTTCTTTTCTTATCCCCAGTACAGTTCTTGGAAGGTCTACTTCACAGAAAAGCCTGAAGGAAATGCTGCAAAAGCTCCAAATGCTTCCTGTTTGATTTTAGACAGCCTGCTATGTAGTGGCAAAGCACCAACCAAAAGGTTAGTAGCTCAAATCCTCGTTATCTACTCCCAAAACTCATTGAATGAGAACTCTATGGATCACAATGGTTTTATCAACAATCAGTCATGAAGATAGAATAGGCAGCATCTCAATGCATTGTACATGAGCCCACTAACAACAATAACATTGATTGAACTGTATTCCTTTAAAGACTATGTTGAAGTTCCAACCTCTGGTATCTATGAATGTGAATTCACTTGAAAATATGGTCTTTGAAGGTGTTATCAGTTAACACGAGGTTATGGTGGAGTAGAATGTCTTCTAATCCAATGTAAGTAGTGTCCTCATAAAAGACAAGGAGAGATAGAGGCTAAGATGGCTAAAATCTGTATGCCAAGGAGTGCCCGGGACTACTGGAACTGAATTAGATGAGAAATAGTCTTCCCTAGAGCATTCCAAAGAATATGGACCCAGTGACACCCTGAATTTACACTTCTGGCCCCAGAACTATGAGACAATACATTTCTGTTGTTCAAAGCCACTCACTTTGTGGTTGTTTAATACAGCAGTACTGGGAGACCAATATAGGGAGCTATTGTCTCTTCTACCTTCCTGTGACACTGTGAATTCTTTCCAGTAAGGCTTGGACCTAGTCTGGAACCAGGTGAAATGGACAGCTATGCATCTGTCTGAAGTGGGTTTGGATAGCTTATTGATGCCACGGTTGTCCACGGGCTGGCAAAGTTAAAGTGCTCTACTACCAACCAAAAGTGTGGCAGTTCAAACCCACATAGAGGTGCTTAGGAAGACAGTCCGGTGACCTGCTTCTGAAAGGTCTTAGCCTTGGAAACTCTGTGGAGAGGCTCTATTTGCACAAATAAAGTTGCTGTGAGTAGGGACGGACTTAATGGCAATGAACAACAAACAATAGCAACAATAATAGCAAAGTGTTAGGTCTGAGCTTCTCACTCTAGGACCCCTTGCAACCCCTGGAAGTCTCACTGGGACCCCCATAAAAAGAATTCTCTATAGGACATCCACAATTACAGTTTTCTGACGTCATGCTTTCTTCTCTTGTACCTCAGTTCTCTCTGCGTTCTCATTTTTGATCCATGGGTATTTTTTTGCTCCTACTGACAGTCTTCTGACTCTTACTTCCAGATAGGTTTCTTTTGACTTCTAATTTGACTCTGTTCACCTGGTATTCATTTTCACTTCCAGTTTGTGAAGTGACATCTACCAAAGCTAAGCTCATTCTTTGGGAAATCCTTCTTTCTATACCTTGTTTATTCTCCAAAGGGATAATTCAAGCTTTGCTTTAGTACTGAGCAACTTTTCTCCCTCCTCCACTTTTCCTCACCTCTTTCTCCTCTCATCAGTGCCAGTTTATTAATTTATACTGCAACATAGGAAGGTCAAGTTTACCTGAGTGCTTATTTTGTTAGGTTCCCTGTAGGTAAAAGAAAATTTCCTTAGTGAACGTGAAAACAGACGTAGAGGAATTGATTATTATCTAATTGTTTGATAGCAGAAGGCTAAGATAAATAAGCTATGCATTTCAGAAACAAGAAAGTTCTTTCTTCCTTGATCATATTGCCTCTAATTCCTTCTATCATCTTGGATGGCCCTGATGTTTTATGTTCTGTGGAGCCTGGAGGGCTTCTTTCTGGCAAACACAGGTAGTTCATATGGCTAAAACTGTGGCTTTAAAAGTTCTTTATCCTGCTTCCAAAGTCTACTTGTTTCTCTGCCTTTTCTCCCTCTTGCTCTGTTGATGCACTTCTGCACTTTTCTCCTTCTTCGTCATCTATCTCTTGTTTCTTCCCCTGGACTCACTCTTGCGTTATTTCTTATTCTGTTCACTCTTGGAACTGTACTTTCTCTCTGTCCTATTTTCTGCTTGTTTTCCTACAATAGAAGGAAACCAGATGCAGGAAGCCAGACCACTTGCCACAGGAAACCAGACCATTATTGGTGAATGAAGGCTGGTATCCTGCAGAAGTTTTTAATTTTTTTTCCTTAAACTTTTCTGGAAGCAGGAACGTATTGTCTTACCTTGAATCCAAATTGACTTGTCAGTGGCAGCTTTGGCTTTTTCAGCTTTGTCTCACCACTATTTCTTGATATCTGTGGCTTCACCACTGTGGTGGAACCCTAGTGGTGCAGTGGTTATGAGTTTAGCTGCTAACCAAAAAGGTTCGCTGTTAGAATCCATTAGTTGCTCCCTGAAAACCCTCAGAAATAGTTCTACTCTGTCATATAGGCTCACTATGAGTTGAGACTGGCTTGATCACTATGGATTTGGCAACAGGTTTCAGCAATGTGGGGACCAAGATATACTAGAGGCCTTTGGACGATCTTAGCTAGTGTAGATCATAGAAATGACCCATACAGATTTTGCTTCAGAGATTTTATTGCATCATTACTTACAGAAAGTGTTATACAACAACATTTACTATATAAAATCAAATACGTTTATTTGTCTAACCACAGTAGGGAGTAGGGTATGGTGGAAGCTGGGACATCCTTCTGTGATCCATTCTTAGTTAGTTTCCTTAGAACCTGTTCTCAGCAGCATCACTCTGTTTTCATGAGTAAATGAGTCAGAGATGGAGAGATCTCAAATGTGGTGGGAAAAACCAATCCACTAAGAATTAAACATGGATAATGATATTGTTGTCTTTGCTTTCAGTTATCCAGATGTCACATGATCATCAACTAAAATGAAGGCGATTAACATGAATGAACCTAGAATGAAAAATTGGCAAGGTATATATTTTAAAAGAAAACCTCTGTTTTCCTTTTTTAACAATGTGAATCAACTCCAGCTAGCTGTTTAAAACATGCTGTCAAGTATAACTCCTACTATAACTGCTTTAACAAACAACAAAGACGCATGTAAGTAGTCCCTGTTATCCTGAAGGGGAAGGTGAGAGTGTGTTTATGGCTGGCTTATCATTCCCCTTGTAATCTAGTTCATGCTGATTTCCTCAGATCATTGCTTTTCCAAGTATGTTTGTAGGTCAGAAGCATTAAGTGTCACCAGGGAGTTTGGTGGAAATGCAGACTTTGAGGTCCCACCCCAGGCCTAGAGAATCAGCATCTGTGTTTTAACAACATCACCAGGTAATTCCTACGAACATTAAAGTTTGAGAAATACTGGCCGAGAAGGTAAACTTTAGTCTATCTTCCCTGAGGTTATCTCCAATTCTGAATTTTGGGGGATCAAAATTAGTAAGCTTCTCTCAATTCATTCCTGTTTGAAGATTACTTTTTACTATTTTGTTTTTATTTCACATTTCTATCATCTGGTATCCTATTTCATAGGCTTGAGTTAGAGAAAAACATCAATTTTAAAAGCTGGAGTCATATGCAAATCCTTTTGCAAGACACACTGTATGGCAGGAGTTTATCCACAGGATTCTGCTGAGGCAGGCTTTGACATCCTGACATTTCCTTTTATCTGGAATATTGTATCCTTTCCTCTAATTGTTTGCTGGATAATTTTCTCCAGTTCTCAGTAAAAAAATATGTATCATGATTTGGTTGCCTCAAATTAAAGAAGTTCCAACAGAGTTAAATTCAGAGAAGTCTCTTAATATATGTTCAGTTGACAATATTCGGGACCTATTTGATGAAGTAGAAATATCTTAATTATTGTAAAACATACTTACAGACCAATT
Organism: Heterohyrax brucei; assembly: GCA_028571685.1. Taxonomy (NCBI): domain Eukaryota; kingdom Metazoa; phylum Chordata; class Mammalia; order Hyracoidea; family Procaviidae; genus Heterohyrax; species Heterohyrax brucei. The sequence continues at coordinate 8,440,305 of CM053143.1, forward strand.
TCAGTTTTCAAGTACGTGAATTTGAAGAACAGTAACAGGGGGCAAACCAAAAACCAAACCCACTGACGTGGAGTGTGCCTCGTAACCACCCTACAGGTCAGAGTAGAACTGCCCCATAGAGTTTCCAAGGAGAGCCTGTTAGATTTGAACTGCTGACCTTTTGGTTAGCAGACTTAGCACTTAACCCTCTACACCACCAGGATTTCCAGTAGGGGTGGGAAACCCTGGTAGAGTAGTGATTAAGAACTACAGCTGCTAATCAAAAGATGGGTGGTGTATATTCGTCAGATGCTCCTTGGAAACCCAATAGGGTAGTTCTGTTCTGTCCTTTACGGTCACTGTGAGTTGGAATTGACTTGACGGCATTGGGGTAGAAGGATAAAAGAAAACTTTGCTTACTATGGTACACATGGTGGGGTTTCTATATAGACTATTTGTCTTACATCTATGTGTTCTGAACAACTCAGGTTCAAATACGTAGCAGCCCCAAACTATCAGGCAAAATAAAAACAGTGCAGGTCACGTTTGCCTGGCATTCCTTTAAAAGAGCCACTATTTGATCAGTGTGGGAATCCATGTTTTTTCTTTAAAGATCTCTAATATTGTAACTCAGGAAATCCTGGTGGTGTAGTGGGTTAAGTGCTACGTCTACTAACCAAAAAGATCAGCAGTTCAAATGCGCCACGTGCTCCTTGGAAATTCTGTGGGACAGTTCTAGTCTGACCTCTACGATTGCTATGAATCAGAGACGACTTGATGGCGGTAATATTGTAACTATCTGGAAGACATTTGCAATCCTACTTATTTATAAATATTCCTTAAAGTAGAATGAGTCAGGAGTTTTATAAAAAGAAACTTTGGAAGCATTCATGTATTTGTAAATGAGCCTCAAATTATTGTAAAGTTATAGTATAAATTCTTTGAAGGCATACACTTTTATCTGTTCTGTTCATTGCTATATTATCTAGCTCCTGGAACAGTGCCTGGTGCAGAGTTGATGTGTGATAAATAATTGTTGAATGAATGATGAGATGAGTGCACTTAAAACAGTCAAGTTTCCTCTGAACTAATTCAAACAGTTAAGGTTTACTTCTTTTTTAAAAAAATAATTAATTTTTTGGTATTTCTGAGAATACACACAGCAGAACTGGCCAACTGAACAATTTCTACACGTACAATTCAGTGACACTGATCACATTCTTCAAGTTATACAACCATTCTCACTGTCCCTTTCCGAACTGCTCCGTCTCTGTTAACTTGAACTTACGGCCCCTAGGTTCCCTATCAAATCTTTTGAGTTGCTGTTGTCAATTTGAAGCCATATAGGTAGTTCTTAATACAGCACAATTTTCAGGGTGGCCACTGTTTACTAGTTATTTTATTAATTTTTCATTTATTATTATTAATTATTAAATTACTAGAATTACTTCATATAGGTAACACTTTGCTAACAAAGCATCTTTAAGGAATAAGATTCTTTCTGGACATGAGATTCATTTAAATTCACATTTAAAATGACTAAATAATAGACAACAGAGATGGTGCAATTACTGGAAGTGATTAAGGATTAAACAATAATGCGTGTAGGAATAGCCTCAGTAGAATGCCCAGTGATATGCCTATATCTCATTTATTACATAATTTTTGGTTGTCTTTTTTTTTTTTGTCTGTGTGACAGCTGAAGCGTATCTTTCCTAAAGTAGCCTTTTCTTCCTCTTGTTGATCTCAGCCTCACTATGTTGACTTCTGGTAATAGAGTTACTGCACAGAGAGATATTTCCACATCTCCTCTCTCCTCTTCCTGGCTCTGAACAAGAACCAGAACTGCTTGAAGCTGAATCAGTTCTGACTCATGGCAACCACATGTTTCTCAGGCTAGAATTGTGCTCCATAAGGTTTTCAGTGGTGGATTTTTTCAGAAACAGATTGCCAGGTCTTTATTTTGAGGCACCTCTGGGTGGGCTTGTACTTATAACTTTTTGGTTACCTGCTATATACCTTAACAACTTGCACCTCCCAAAGAGTCCATTCTTGACCTGAGAGGAGGCTTATCCTTTTTAACTTTGACTCTGGTGCCCTTCTCTCAAACTGGTTGGCTGATAATACGGCTAAAATTACTTGATAGGCCCACAACTTCAAGTATTTTCTCTTCTTTTTCTTCTAGGAGAGAATGCACTCTCTGGTGATACTGCTTGTGTAGAAAGCAGCAAAAAACACTGGAGTGATCTTTTTCCTTTTGGGCAAGCTTTGTGTTCCATGTAACTTCTCCTTATTTCCCTTCTGTGTTCCAATGACCCACAAACAAACCTGACCTTCTCATACTGTACCGAGTTCCGCTCCACACCTTTTAAAAACAGCTCATTATTTTTACAGTTTATTTTATAATCTTAAAAGAAAAAGGTAACTTTTCTATGCCATTTTACTTCAAAACTATAGTATCTTGGATATGTGATAATCAACTCCACATTTTTTTTTCAGCTCCACATTTTGGTGGAATGACCTAGGAACCTTAGCAAAATGTCGAAATTAATCTCTACAAAAAAGTACATTGCTAGTGTATTACAAGACTTCCTAATGAACTTACATAAGTTCATAAGTTTGGGACTGTAATACATAGAAAAGTGTATTCATAATCTAAAATCATAAAATATATTAAAAGTATTGGAGCAAAAGACAATCATACCTAAAATCATTGTGAGAACATCTACTCTGTTGGCAAAACAAGTTACTAGTAGCCTTTAACATAAGACACACACTCATAAGGAAAGTATATATGTAGAAGCATCCTATCAGAATGGCAAATAGGTGTGAGCTCTGTAGTCAGAATCCCAATTCTGCCACTTATGAGGTTCATGATATGAGTTTAACCCGTTGACATTTCTGTTTTCTCATATGTGGTATGGTAAGTAATATTGTAACTCATTTTATAGAACTATTACGTGAAATGAAATAATGGACATAAAATGTTAGCATGGTGATTACTATGTATTAAGTGCTGTATAAACATACATTCCTATTTTCTTGTCCATATCCATATTTTATATCTATTTTAAAATAAAGTGGCTTTTGAATGAAGCTGAAAATCAATAATATGCAAAGCTATGTTTACAGAGAGTTTTCCATCTTGTGTCTGGTGAAATCACTGTAGGAGCTAGGGTTGCTGAGCTGGAGAGGCACCTTAACTCACCTTGGCATCCACATTTTACTGAAATTTGTCCTTTTCTATTTGATGTCAGGTGCAACAAATGACCCTGGGAAGGAAGATAAGTGCTTATGTAGGCGGTAAATGAAAATCCAGACCAATTGTCATCAAGTCAATTCCAACTCATGGAGATCCTATAGGCTGGAGTAGAACTTCCCCATGGGGTTTTGAAAAAGTAGCTGGTGGATTTGAACTGCTGACTTTTTTGTTAGTAGCCAATCTTTGAGTTACCATCTGCAGCTCTTAACTACTATGCCACCAGGGCTCCATGTAGGTGACAGTACTGGTAAGTTTGAAGATGCATAATCACATTCCTTACGGAAACTTGGAGTCTACTGGTTATACACATTTGTTATAACACTTGTAAGACAGTAAGCTGCTAGTATCTTCCTTATTTTGCAAATAAATACTATTCAAATGAAATAGATTGTAACTTGTGGCTACATTATATCAGTTGTGGATCATATGTTACAACTCCAGTATTTTAATTCCTGGTTACAGAGGCAGATTCCAGTAGGGAGAGCTAAGAGGTTCGAGGCACAGAATTCACTGAGACACACTCCAGGCAAACCTTGATGCTATCTATGATAGTGGTCAGGACACAGCTAGGAGAAGGAACCAAAACAATTATTACAGTGGTGAAAATTTACTGCCAAGAATTGTTTTCTATAACTAACACACTGAAAACAAACAGAACATACCAAGTATCGCCAAGATAACAACTATAGATAAAAGCTATCATCCTCCTTGCCTACGTGGGGCTAAAGGAACAGAGAGAAAAAGTAATTAAGACTTAAACACTGATTTTTTTTTTTTTTTTAAAGTACACTACCAGGCTTTTCTTTTGAGGTAGCATGAGGTGGACTTGAACCTCCAACCTTTCGGTTAGCAATCAAAAGCAATTATTATTGGCACCATTCAGGACCTCCATGCCACACTTGGCCTGCCATATTTTCCAGTTCAAGTCAGCTGTATTAAAGCTTCAGTCATTTACTCTGTACCTGGCATCATTCTGGGTAATCATTCTAGATACTGGAAACATAACAAATAAGACAAGATAAGTATCTTAAGTTTCTGTAGAAGACATTATGACATAGGCTTGGGTGATTCAGTCTGGTAAGTACCATGAAATGGATAACTATCTAGTGAGATGGAGGGAAATTATTTCTATCTGGATGTGTCTGAGAAGAGATGGGAAACCTTCACAGAGCACTTGAAACACGCATCTAGGGTGCAGAAATTAGTCCAGATCAAGTTGAATCCTGAAAGATAAATAGGATTTTAACAAAGAGAGCAAAGCATGAAAAAGCATGAGATGTGCAGTCATGAGGAATAGTTTGCATGACTAGAAAACTGCAGGAATTGCATGAAAGGCTAGAAATGAGACAGAAAAAGAAAATGTGAGTTACATTTTAAACGGTCTGCAGTTCAACATTAGTGGAGCATTCACTAGAGTCCAAGCACAAAATTATCTTCTGAAGGCACAAAAATGAATAAAATTCAGTATCTACTTTGAAGACAACTGGAATTACAGGAATGAGGCAGATTCAAGGTAGACAGGAAAGCACTGCAGAAGAAAGAATTCAGGAACAAAACCACAGAAGCATAGAATGCCTGATGGTTTCAACGAATAATGTGAACCAGGACAGATGGTTGTGCAATAGGGACGAGAGGAGAAAAGTTTTGAAAGGCACGTGGAGACGAGTTTAGAGGGCATTCTATGTCATATTTGGAGGCTTGGATTTTATGCTATATTTAGCAGAGGCCTATGATGATTTCTCACCACCTGTCTTGGAAACCCTGGTGGCATAGTTGCTAAGTGCTACGGCTGCTAAGCAAAAGGTTGGGAGTTTGAACCCACCAGGTGCTTCTTGGAAACTGTACGTGGGCAGTGCTACTCTGTCCTATAGGGTGGCTATGAGTCTGAAACAACTCGATAGCAATGGGTTTAGTTTTCTTTTTGGGGGGGGGTCTTTCAGTTTGTCATAATGCCACGGCTCATGTATACAATGATGCTTGAAGCTACACCATCAGTATTTCAAATACCAGCAGGGTCACTCATAGTCAGCAGGTTCCAGTAGAGCTTTCAGGCTAAGACAGAGCAGGGAGACATGGAAATCCACTTCTAAAAAATTAGCCAACAAAAATCACGTGAATCACAACAGAATATTGTCTGATACAATGCTGAGACATGAACGCTCTAGGTTATCAGGCACTACTCAATAGCTACAACAAAGGACTCAAATATATCAATAATCATGAAGATGACAGAGGACTGAGCAATTTTCATTCTGTTCTACATGGGTTGCCATAACCTGGAGCTGACTCAGCAGCAACTATCATCAACAACATGGCAATTTGAAGTGGGGATTTAAAAGGTTCATATCTTATTTATAACTGATAACTTTGGTAATTTGGTGGAAAAGTGGGAAGACAGATTAAAACACAAAAGACACATAAAAGGTACTGAAATATTCCAAAAAACAGGTTTTCTGATCTAAGGCATGTGTTGTGAGTAGTACAAATGGTTAATGCATATGACTGCTAAAGGATAGGCTGATGGATTGAGTCCACTCAGAGGCACCTCAGAAGAAAGGTTTTGTGGTTTACCTTAAAAAAAAAAATCAGACATTAAAAAACCCTTTGGGGCACAGGTCTACTTTATAACACATGGGGTTGTCATGAATCAGTATCAGCTTGACAACAGTGGGGTTTGGCTTTATTTCATTTTGACCTTAGAGAGAAGATAATTTCAGGAGGGATGAATAGGTCAACAGTATCAAATACTGCAAAGAAGATAAAAAACCAAACACTTGTAAATTAAGTTCTGAGAGGTCATGGATCATCTATATGTTTGCTACATATTAGAGGCTGAATAAATACTTGTGGAATGAATGAATGGATAAACCTTCCGAGTTTGACTAATGGACACTTATTGCCTCTCTGTTCCAGTTTATTCTTCCTTGTTTACAGGACTACTTATTATTCAAATTGGGATCCATTTTAGATATGAATATTCCTTTGCTTTTCAAAGAATAGAGATAAAGTTAACCTAAAAAGGACATGATAATAATTTCCTATTTAAAAATGAGCTTGAAAAATTTTTCCCCTTCATAATTTTAAAACAAATGATATATTATGCCTTAGACAATGGAAGATGAAACAGCACATACTTAATTTCCTATGTCATCAGAAGTATGTTCCTTTTGACCTTTACAAGTTAAATTCAAAAGTTAATTCAATTTTCCCACTAAAGGCTATTAAGCTTCTGAGACAAAATTCAGGTTGGCTTCAGTAAGATTTTAATGAGTTGGAAATGGGTCAAAAAAACATTTACAACTGATTTTAAAAATGCTCCTGATAACAGCATGGCTTTCTCTATAACAATTTTGTAGTCTGTTTTCTATCAAAGCTGATCAACCACTGTATTAATTTGAAAGCAACCAAATCTTTTTCAAGCTAATTGTAGAAATGATTTCTAGATAATTAAAAAAATTATTTGAAAGGAATTTAACCTTTTTTTATAAACAAGTCTTCAAAACTGCTACAAACCTAAGTCTGATTTTTTAGTCTCACATTTTTACTCTTTGAATTCTCACTTCAATATTCACATGCAAAATGATGATGTTTTACATTTCTTTGTTTTACATTTTCTTTGAAGGAGAGGCATGTGAAGATAATAGACTGCATAAGTTGGTTTATAGAAATTAATTCAGAAAAAATATGTTTTGGAATATTATGTACATATACTTATATATGTAAAATTAGAACACATTTACAACTGCCAAAGCATGACTTTGAGTGTGTTCCACCTGACTTTAAAGATCACCTAGTGAATATATTTGACACACTGAGCAATAGTGACTGGAAACCGTATGAGCTGTGGGATGACGTCAGGGGCAACGTGCATGAAGAAAGCAAAAGGGCATTAAAGGGACAGGAAAGAAAGAAAACAAAAACAAAATAGATGTCAGAAGAGGCTCTGAAACCTGCTCTTCAATTCTGAGTGGCCAAAGCAAATGGAAGAAATGTGAAATAAAAAAGCTGAACAGACGATTTCAAAGAGCAGCTTAAGAAGACAACATACTGTAACAATACATGCAAAGGCCCGAAAGAAAAAACTGAAAGGGAAGATTATGCTCAGCAATTCTCAAGCCGAAAGAACTGAAGAAAACATTCAAGCCTCAAGTTGTAATACTGAATAATTCTGAGTACAATATTAAAAAAATGCAAGAAACTTCAAAAGAAGATGGAAGAGCACACAGTTACCGTCCCAGAAAGAATTGGTCAATGTTCAGCCATTTCAAGAGGTGGCATATGAGCAAGAACCAAAGATACTGAAAGAAGCTCAAAGCTGCTCTGAAAGCATTGGTATAAAACAAGTCTTCAGGTAGTGACAGAATACCAACTGAGAGGTTTCAACAAATGGATGCAGTGCTGGAGGTGCTCATTTATCTGCTCCAAAAAATTTAGAAGAAAACTACCTGGACAAGTGAATTAAAGAGATGAATATTTGCACTCATTCTAGAGAAAGGTGATCTAACAGAATGTAGAAATTGACCAATATCACTAATGCCACATATGAGTAAAATTTTGCCAAAGATCACTCAAATGCAGCTGCAGGAGGACATCCACAGAGAACTGCCAAAAATTCAAGCCATATTCAGAAGGTGATGTAAAACAAGGAATATCACTGCTGACGTCAGACGGACCCTGGTTGAAAACAGAGAATACCAGAAAGATGTTTTCTTGTGTTTTATTGACCATACAATGACACTGACTGTGTTGATCATAACAAATTATGGGTAACGTTGTGAAGGGGAATTCTAGAACACTTAATTGTGCTCGTGAGGAAAATGTACATAGACCAAAAGGCAGTTATTGCAACAGACTGGTGGAATACTGCATGCTTTAAAATCTTGAAGAAAGGCATGCCAGAGTTATATGTTTTCACCATACTTATTCAGTCTGTATGCAAAGCAAATAGTCTGAGAAAGTGGACTATAAAAAGAAAACTGTGGCATCCAGACTGGAGGAAGGCTCATTAAACAACCTGTGACATACAGGTGACACAGCCCTGCTTGCTGAAAGTGATGAAGACTTGAAGCACTTACTGATGAAGATCAAACTTTCAGTCTTTAGTATGGATCGCACTTCAACTGAGAAAACAAAAATCATCACAACTGGATCAATAGGCAACGTGATGATAAATGGAGAAAAAAAATGAAGTTTTCAGGGATTTCATTTTACTTGGCTCCACAATCAATGCCTATGGAAGTTGTTGTTCTTTGTTGTTCAGTGTTGTCAAGTTGATTTCTTCTAATAGTGTCCCTGTGAACACCAGAATGAAACACTACCCAGCGGTGTGCCATGCCCACATTGTTTTTATGCTTAAGCCGGTTGTTACAGTCACTGTGGCAATCCAGGATGGCAATCCAGGATGGATGACTCTTTTGCTGACTCTCCACTCTACAAAAAATGATGTCCTTCTCCAGAGACCCACCTTTCCTGACATGTGCAAAGTATGTAAGATGCAGTCTTGCCATCTTTGCTTCTAAGGAGTGCTCTGGTTGTACTTCTACCAGAACAGATTTGTTTCTTGTTTTCGCGGTCTATGGTACATTCAACACTTTTCTCCGACATCACAATTCAAAGGCATCAATTATTCTGTCTTCTTTGTTCATTTCCCAGCTTTAGCATGCATATAATGTGATTGAAAATACCATGGCTGGTCTCAGGTCCATACCAACAATCATGAAGCTGGTACAAGACAAAGCAACAATTTGTTTTATCATACTTAAGACTGCCATTAGTTGGAGTAGATTCAGTAGCAGCTAACAACAATAACACTGCCAGGAGAAGCTGGTAAGGAAATAAGGAAAGCTAGGAGGAAGAGGAGGAGGCCAAGCAAAGGTGAGATTACAGGGAAGTACTGAGATGAAATTTATACTTCAGTGTTTGGATTCTAGTCAAGGAGGTTGGACCCACCTGGTCCAGTAACACCCATTTGTTTACTAAGGACTGGGGTAAGGTTGGGGGAAGGAGAGAATGAAGGAAATACATTTCCAGAAACCTTCTGCTGTATGTGGGCAAGCCAGTGCTTCCAGTAGCCTGAGGGCAGAGCTACCGGAGAGTTTCAGGCGCTGGTCTTTGGACACAGGAGAGGTAAACACGGGGAAAAAAGGTGTGGTGACACAGAAATAATAAAAGGGATTTGAGATGATCTGGGTAGAGCAACAACAATAAGTTACAGGTAGTTTAGGTAGTTGAAACTCAATTTCCCTAAAAATACTATGATTTCCAGTTTTCACTCATTTCAAATCTAAATATTCAAAAGAATGAGACTTACGTCACTACTTACAGTACCTTTATTGCTTAGTTGGTAAGTTAAAAGTGTCCTCTTTTCTTTATAGAGAAAACCAGGTAGAAATGCAATTAGAGATGCTAACCAGTTAGAAGGAAATGTTCTTCACTGCTCCATTTTTAGAGACTCTCTTCCTGTCCTAGTACAAACTATTCCATGTGACGTATTTCCGTAGCAAAAATAGGAATGTGATTCACCAAAATAACTTCCATGTTACAATTGACAAGTGATCATTTTTCTCATTCAAAAGTTTTTTTTTTCTTTTTAATATGCTCCTACTTTTCTTATCTTTGACTTGCTAAGATAGCTGCTAATGCAAAGATAAAGACACCATGTAAATGGATATGGTGATGTTTTAAGTCAAACATACTTCACAGAAATTTCTAAATCACATCTGTCTGGAAACCCTGTCAGCATAGTAGTTAAGTGCTATTATGGCTGCTAACCATGAGGTCAGCAGTTCAAAATCCCCAGACACTCCTTGGAAACTCTATGAGGAAGCGGTACTTTGTCTATAGGGTCACTCTGAGTCAGAATGGAATCAATGGCAGTGAGGCAATTTCTCTCTATCAGGTGTATGAGAAGTTAATTGGTGCAAGAGCTCTTTCATGGTTTGGAGTAATTGATGGGAAGTTTCTGACAAGTAGTTTAAAATGATGCATTAGCTTTACTTTCATGTCAAGAGTGATAGTTGAAGCTCCATATGAAAAATTCAAATTTGATTAAAGAAAATATCAAGTCAGAGATCTTAAGGTAATATTATTTGTCACCCGAGAGGGTGCATGTGTTTTCTAGCATTTCACTATTGTGCTGCCAAGCCATGATCAACAGCACACTGTACTGGAAAGCGATAGACATTTCTGTAACAAAAAGTAAAGATAATTTTCTCCTGCCTAAATAAACCTAAAATGCAAATGGACCTGCCCTTCAGGGCAACTGAAAATTTGTCTTCTAAACATATTATGGTTTTTTCCACCTTGGTGCTGTTAGTGGTTAAATGCTGCAGCTACTAACCAAAAAGTCAGCAGTTTGAATCTACTGGGCTCTCTTTAGAAATCCTATGGGCAATTCTATTCTGTCCTATGAACCAGAATTGACTTCACAGCAATGGGTTCAGTTTTTTGTTTTGTTTTGTTTTCTTCCTCTCAAGTTTACCTTTTGCTACTCTTTATCATGCATGAGTGAAAGAGGGAAAGAAGTAAAATGAACTGAATTTTCTTGGAAACACAACCTTGTCTCATCTACCAACAGAACTGATCTAATTTGTTTTGGGAAGGTGGTTTAAACACTTACTTGAAACAATACACTTTTTCTTTTTTAATCTGTAACAATTTTTTCTCACTTAATGATTTTAAAATGCATCAAAAGTCATAAGCCTGTTACTGTCAACAATAAAAAAGATTAGATACAAAGAAAGATAGTTAGGGATAAGGCAGAATGGATACGATTGTAAAGTGGGAGAGGAAGTAGACAGAAAAATTGGTACCACATACTAAAATTGAGTGGCACCTGGACAATTAATTTAAGTTTGCTGGCATTTAAGGCAAAAGAAAAACACAGTGTATGGTTCTCTTCTAATTAGCCTTCAATATCAACTCACTTTGACCGAGAGGAGTGACCTACAATCTAGAAGAAAACTGGCCCAGTTTATTCCCACTAATTCTGCCCTTTTCTTTTTAAATCCCAATTTTAGACCCCATGGATATGAACCAAACCCACCAACTCAAAGGAATATTTATACTTCAAATATATATTATTTTAATACTTGAAGAACAATCCCCTAAAGTTATATGACTGCTAAAGACTGAGTGTAATAATTGCAATGGACTTAGACTGCATTCTCCTCCCTCACTTTGCCAACTTCTGAATTTCGTCAACCAAACCAAATTCAGATCCACACTGTTGATTGATGATTGATGATACAGCCTAGAACTGCCATTCTCAGGTTTTTCTTGGCTATAATCTTTTGGAAGTGGGTCACTGGGCTTCTGTGGTGCCTCTGGATGGGTTTCAACTAAAACTATTCAGTTAGTAGTTGAATGCTTTATCATTTGCGTCAGCCGTGGAGTCCTTTTATTCTCGTAATTTAGAAAGGACAGTGGTCACACCATGCTCTGAAGCTGCAGTGGGAGAGTACTGAAGGGAGGCGGAGGGGAAAGTTAGGCTGAGGAGACCATTGTTTTTGCTCTCCTCCCTGGCCTCACACCTCATTGATTTTGAGCTCAGTGCCTTTCCTAGTTCTTATTTCCTTGTGGCATTTTATGGGCCTCTAAAGAGCGTGATACTTGGATTACCTCAGCATCAACTTCTGTGGCCAAACTGCAGTTTGACAAAAGACAAATCATTGTCTACTTTGAGCATCAGTTTCTATAACTGTAAAGCAAGGAAGCCAGTCATTGTCTTCTTATTGCTGCATAAGATTTGAACAAGAGGAAGGAGAATGTGTGCATAAAATGTTGACACTTTCAGAGATCAGGCACTATATACCAAAGTTATCCACCTATCTCAGGAGGTTGTCATGAACTAATTAATAAGTGAAATATTTTGAGTTCATGAAATGCAAGCAGCATATGCATTTGACCTATTATGATATATTTTATATGTAGCTATAATTGCATTTACTTACTAACATATTTATTTACTTGTTGATTAACTTGTGTAGAAGACTCCATGTGGGCAGTGAATTAGAAGCCAAAAGAAAAAAAAGTGTTTAAAAAATTTTCCGAAAGACATATACAGTCATCCGATAAATATCATGCATTCTTTCTACATACTGGAAACTCTGGTGGTATAGTTATTAAGAGCTAAGGCTGCTAACCAAAATGTCAGCAGTTTGAATCCACCAGATGGTCCTTGAAAAACCTGTGGGGCAGTTCTACTCTGTTCTTTAGGTTGCTGTGTCGGTATCAAGTTGCCTGCAATGGGCTTGGTTTTTCCTGGGGGGGTTTCTATGTATTGTAAGCAGACTGCCTATTGTGATTTATATTTTCCTTTGTGTAAGGTCTAGGAGGGCTCTATGTATAATCTTTTTGCATTCACCTTCCAATAGTTTCAGAAAAGTTTCTTCGTCTGGGAAGTTCTGAGGTGGTTTCTTTTGGGAGCCTTTTGAAGCCATGGGTGATTTTCTGGCCAGGGATTTCTCCAGAGTTTGTTGCTTTTGGGGCTTCATGTGGGTCAGCAGAGGCTGGGAGAGATGCTGTGAGGGTGGACTGCAGTTGTTTCTCTAGGCCATCTTAAAATGAGAAGTAAAAAGTATCTGACAACTTCCAAAGTTAGTTAGGCTTTCAGGTGTATAAGTCCCTCTTCCCAGCTGGTAAAGTAAGCACCTCTATATCAACCCCCTGATGTTATAAACTAGCTCAAAATACAGAAAGGCTACTGCCCTGCTTGCCTCTGCTGTTGGGTCTCAGCTGTAGGCGATACTGTGTAGAATTCTGCTTTTCAGAAAAGCACTCTTTTCTGGGTACACACTGCTTACCAGCCCAGGAATTAGGTCCAGCTAAAGCTTCCATATGGGTATTCCTGCCTCCCAGTGGAACAAGAAGGCGACCCACACAAACTCGCCACCCAGCTGGGACCAGGTTACTGGCAGAAAGAGAGGCCAAAGGTGCCGAGATGCCCAGAGTCCACAGCCTTCATTGCCGGGTCCCAGCCCCAGGCAACACTGTGCAAAACACCACCTCTCTGTCAAAAAAAACACTCTCTCCACTGCAGGTGCCACCTCCTGGCCTAGGAACCAAGTCCAGCCAGGGCTTTTGCCTGGTTGTCTCTGTCTCCTGGTGGATCAAGATGGTGTCCTGCACAAGCTCACCACCACATCCGTACGGCTACCACGTGGCGGAGCTAGAAATATAGGCCAAAGGAGCTGAGATGCACAGAGTCCAAAGCCAGGCTCTCAGAACATCGCAATTGTGCTTGCTGATCCCACCAGCAGTGAATCCAAGACCAGCAGCTAGTCAAGTCCCAGCCCCTCCTGCTAGCCAATACAGAGGAAAAAAAATCAAAATGGTGAGTTACCTTTGGTCTGTGTAAGCCTGTGCTCGTTGAGAGTGGGGTCAGAGAAAGAGACGAGATTTTGTGTTCAGTGGTATGAAGTCCAAATGAACAGTCCTATGCTGTGTGCTAGGGCTCACTAGTTGCCCAGAAGACTTCATTTAATGATCAGTTCTGGTGTTGGTTTCCAGAGTGATTTAGTGATATATGTGTTTAGTTTACCATCTTGACTGCGTGCCCCTTATATTTTCCTTTGGATGAGGAAGGAGTCAAGAGAGGTGGTAGAGGAGGGAGAAAGCAAAGAAAGAAAGATGTCAGAGAGGTTTTTATTCAAGCAATTCCTGGTCTCCTAACACTCAACAAGCAGCATGAGCCCCCAAACATTAATATAATGAAATGTTTGTTTTTGAAATGACTGATCAATGAAACAGATTGGAATTTTTGTTTGCTGCAGAATAAATAGCCACTTATTTGTACTTTCATGGAAACATCTTTTAAGAAAAATGAGCCTCCTAGACAAATCCATTCGAGTCCATCCTCATTCCAAAGTGCCATGACAAATGGCTATTTATGAAATATGTAAAGTTTATGGTTATTAGCGTGTTACTTTTAGCCAGGCTAAAGTAAAACAACACAGACTAACCTAATCAACAGAAATATTTTTGGGGTAGTGGATAGCCCACACAATTAAGAAAAAGCTGAACTAGTAAGCTTTGAGGAAGACAAACATCTATTTCAACTATCTGAAGAACAGGACTAGAGGTCACATTAATTTACATTAGTTTCTAGATGCTGCTCAAGATTTCAATTTCTTGGAAAAGGATACAATTGGATCAGCTGACTCAAGTGCTCTTTTTGATACTGGTGGTGGTGATAATGGTGGTGTGAAGAGGGTCCTGGGATTGACAGTTGCATTAGAGACATATGGATTTGGAGAGGGGCAATCCCACAAAATCTCAGCTATAGTTAAGTTGACTTCTTAAAACATGTGACAGGTACATTTTATAGCACATTGAACTCCCTGGAAACTTTATAATATGGTTACATTCATTGCTGAAAGCTTATGAAAAGGAAGTAATATGGTGAAGTGTCTGCACGTCCATGTTCGAACCTTGCTGTCCCACTAATTAGCAACATGACCTGGGCAGGAAGCTTAATCTCAACATGTCTGTTCCTAGAGTTCAGAAGAGGTGATTGCTAGTGCTACCATTCTATATTTTTGTTGGTTCTTGAGTTTGTTGTAGATGGGAGCTACAAAATTAATTATACAGAGCATGATAAACCATCATATTCTTTGATGGCTTTTTCTTATTTTACTTCATTTTCCCCTTCGTCTCTAATCTTCTTCATCTTTCATCCTTAATCTCCACTCCCATTCTTTTTACCATATTAGACAAAAAATCTAACATTTGTTCTTATGTATGCAAATATATACTTAAAAAAAATCTATCCATATATACATAGAAGGGTCCCTGGTGGTACAATGGTTAAACACTAGCCTGCCAACTGAAAGGTTGGTGGTTTGAACCTACTGGCTGCTCTGAGGGAGAAGTAGATGGTTATCTGTTTCCATAAAGACCACATACAGCCTGGGAAACTATTAAACGGTTATACAGGGTCGCTAGGAGTCAGAATCTACTCGATGGTAATGGGTTTGGTTTTGGGGTTTTATAAACATATACATTTTAAATGTTTATAACTGATATTATGCTACTGATTGCATTCTGTTTTTATATTAAAACAGTTTTCATGTCTTGTTATGTTTTTAAGGGCTGTCCACATTAGATCTAGTACAATGTTTCTAACCTCCTTATAGAATTTCACAGCAATTATCTATCTGATAATTTCATCAATTATCTATCTGATATCATTAATATCACCTGCAAGTAACATTTTGATCAAAATAATAAAAAAACTGTTGCAGCAGTACATTCACAGGGAGCTGCCAGTAATTCAAGCTGGATTCAGAAGAGAATGTGGATGGAGGGATATTATTTCTGATCTCAAATGAATCTTGGGTGGATGCAGAGACTACCAGAAAGTCTTTTACTCATATTTTATTGTCCATGCAAAGAAATTCGACTCTGTAGATCATAACAAATTATGGAGAATGTTGCAAAGAGTGGGAACTCTAAAACAGTTATATGCACAGACCAAGACATGGTTGCTTGAATAGAACAAGATAATACTGTGGGATTTAAAATCAGAAAGACATACATCAGGACTGCATTGTCTCATGATACTCATTCAATCTGCATTCTGAGCAAATAATCTGAGAAGCTGGACAGTGTAAAGAAGAACAGGCATCATGACTGGAGGAAAACTCATTAACAACCTTCAGTCTGCAGATGACACAGCTTGCTTGGTAAAAGTGAAGAGGGTTTGAAGCACTTACTGATGAACATCGAAGACTCAATCTTCAGTATCAATTACACTTCAACATAAAACAAAATCTCTCAAAACTGGACCAACAGGCAACATCACAACAAATGTAGAAAATAGTGAGGATGTCAAGGATTTCATTTTACTTGGATCCAAAATCAATGCCTACGGAAGCAGGAGTCAAGAAATCAAACAACTCGTTGTCTTGGGCTAATATGTTGCAAAAGATCTCTTTAAAGTATTAAAAACCACATATGTCACTTTAAGGACTAATGTGCATCTGACCCAAGTCATGATTTTTCAATCACCCCAAATGCATGAAAAAGCTAGACAATGAATAAGGAAAACTGAAGAAGAATTGATGTACTTGAATTCTGGTGTTAGCAAAGAATATGTAATATACTATGGACTGCCAGAAACTACAAACAAATCTGTGTTGGAAGAAGCATAGCCAGAATGCTCCTGATAAACAAAGATGGAAAATCTTCATTACCTGTTCTTTGGACATGTTATCAGGAGGAAGCAGCTGCTTGAAGAGGACATCATGATCAGTAAAGTAGAAGATCTTAAAAAATGAAGGAGACTCACAATGAGATGAATTGACACAGTGGCTGTAACAATGGGCTCAAAAACATCAATGCTTGTGAGGCTCAGGATGGGGTAGCTGTTTTGTTTTGTTTCGTGTTGTGGTACCTGGGGTCATCTTGATTTGGCACTAATTCACTGGAACCTAACAACAAAATTCATTTATTCCTCTAGTGACAAAATAGCTCCAAATTCCTATGCCACAGCAAATTATCTGCTTATAAATTTACATGTTTCTTTTAGAACTTTCAAGAGTTCCTGTAGAATATTTTTCTGTATTGGGATTGTTAGTGTTGTCATGTGCGTTAAGTGGATTCCAACTTGCAACTACCCTACGTGGTAGGATGGTGCCACCACATAGCATTTCCTAGGCTATAATATTTCCATAAACAGATCACAAAGCCTTTTCTGGTGGATTCAAACCATAGATCTATCAATTAGCAGCCCAGCCCTTAACCACTGAGCAACCAGAGTTTCTGATACAATGACTAACCCATAAGCTGTTTCCACTGAGTTGATTCCAACTCATAGTGACCCTATAAGATGGAGTAAAACTGCCCCTAAGGTTTTCCAAGGAGCACCTGGTGAATTCGAACTGTTGATCTTTTGGTTAGCAGCCCTAGCTCTTGATTACTACACTACTACGGTTTCCATCTAATACTGGGACTAAAATACAAAGAGTCATAATTTCACTAGATGCTGTCAGATTGTTTTCTAGAAAGATCTTAATCATTTTCAATTCCAATCCGGTCTTCATGGCAGCTCTTGTTAGCCTATATTGTCTATATTCTCATCGGGGATTGGTTTTATCAAATTTTCTATTTTTTTCTACCAATCTAAAGCATAAATAGTATCTTGCTCTCACTTCATTTTGCATTTAATTCCTACTGTGTTTGAAAATGCTTGTTATCTGTTTAATCCCTCCTGTGTGAATTGTGTGTTGATATTCCTTGTTTTTCTACTGAGTTACCTGCATTTATCTAGTTGATTTGTGAGAGTTGTTTGGTATTCTCTAGATATTAATTGGAGCCCTGGTGGCACAGAAGTTAAGAACTTGGCTGCCAAACAAGAAGTTGGCAGTTTGAATCCATCTGTTTCTTGGAAACCCTATGAGGCAGTTCTACTCTATCTTATAGGGACTCATGGCTACCCAAAAGGACAGAATAAAACTGCCCCACAGGCTTCCCAAGGAGCCGCTGGTGAATTTGAACTGCCGACTTTCTGTTTAGCACTCTGAGGTCTTAATCACTGTGCCACCACGGCTCGTCTATCTCTCTGTCTATAATATACGTACACTCACAGAAACATGTGTGTTTTGCCGCATAGTTTGTTCAGTCCTCATCTCAGGGTCATCATCATAGTCCTCTACATTTTCTTTTATTTGCTATAGTTTTACAGCTCATATTTAAGCTGTTAATTTTTCTGAAATTGACTTTTGTTATTACTTTATCTTTTTTCATGGAGACTAAGTTCTTCAAAGCCGTCAACTAAACAGGTCTTGTTTCATTTTTTCTCACTTGTTTGTGTTGTCAAATTTATAATAGAGAAGGCCACACACAAATATTAGGCTATTCTGTGATTTTTGTTCTGTTCCATTGATATGTCTGTTTTTATACCTATCCCATGCTACTTTAAGTTATAGTAGCTTGTGGTATGTCTTAATTTATCCAGGAGGGTAAGTCTCAAGTCTTTGCTTTACTTTTGTTAAATTTGAACTAATTGCCAGTTATTTATATGAAAACAAATTAAAAGGTGGCTCTGTATATTGTTCTCTTTCTTTAAAAAAAAATGAACACGTTTTATTAACATAAAAAAAGCAGTAAGTGTGTTTTCAATGTAGAAATACAAAAATATTCCTCAAAAAAAGAAAATATAAAACAAAAATGGATTATTGATTAACCTTGATTGTTCTGTTTTAATACTACGGAGAGTTTGTCAAGTTTACCAAAACAAACAAACAACAACAACAAAAAAAACGTAGTTGACTAATTATTAGCATTGCACTGAATTCAAGGAAAATTTCACACAGATTTGATACATTTATAATTATACACGGTACTGCAGGGGAACTTGTAAATGTTAAAACTCGATGGGACTGTTTTTCCTAGTCTCTTAAGTTTTATGCCTTCCCACTTTGTCTTTCTTTTTAGTGGAAAAATTTGAGCCCATCTTTGACAGGTTTCTACTTTATACAGTTTCTGGCTTTCATAGTTTTTACTATCCATATTAATTTAGTTCTGCTCATTTTCAGTCCTTAAAGATGTTTAAATATTTGAGACACAAAGCTCTGGCTCATTCTCTTTTAGGATGATTTGTAAATATTTTATTGTTTCTTTTCTTACTATGGAAATTGTTGTGGCGTAGTGGTTAAGGGCTTTGGCTGTTAACCAAAAGGTCAGCAGTTTGAATCCACCAAGTGCTCTTTGGAAGCTTTTTGTGACACTTCTACATTGTTCTGTAGGGTCATTATGTGTCAGAATAGACTCAACAGCAACCAGTTTAGTTTTTACTGTTACTGTGAATCATATTTTATTTTCTAGTTTAGGGGTATAGAAGAACTGTTTTCATTTTTGTAAAGGGATCTTTAGCTTGTAATTCTGCTGAATTGTTAATTAGTTCATGTGGTATTTTTATTAATTTGAATGTTTCTTTTTAGTGTATATTATATCATTTAAAAACCATTGTTTTGTTTTTATTCTTTTAATTCTTTTCACTCTTTTTCCTTTTCTTATTGCAATGGCCATGGCTACCAGGTATCATAATGAGGAGAGGCAAAGTGAACATCTTTATCTTGTTCCCAAACTTAAACAAAATCAAAACCAAACCCAGTGCCATTGACTTGATTCCAACTCATGGTGACCCTATAGGACATGGCAGAACTGCTCTATAGAATTTCCAAGGAGCACCTGGATGATTTGAACTGCTGACCTTTTAGTTAGTAGCCATAGCACTAATGGCTACTATCATGCCACCAGGGATGTGTCTAAATTGCTTTGTTTAAAAAAAGAGACTTATAGAAGTCGTTTGGATTATTGTCTTTATCAAATTAAAGAAATTCTTAACATATGAAATATTAAAAAGGCATGTTTAACTCGATCAAATTATCTTTTCCTGTGACTGCTGAAATAACCTAATATTTCTATTTTACTCCATCATTTATTTAAGATTTTTATATTATTCACTAAGTACTTTTCTTCCTGGTGCATGGGAAAGTTTCTGAGACGGGTATGTTAAAATTTCCAGATATGGATGTTGATTTATATTTTTTTCCTAGTAGTTCTATCAGTTTTTGCTTCATAAATGTGAAACTATGTTGTTTACTTCATTTATGTTCTTCATCTACTTTTTTTTAAAAGTCAGCATGTTTTCTCTCTTTTCCTCTTATGATAATTTTTAGTCCTGAGTTCTGTTTTGTCTGATATTAAATCTTTATACCAGCCGGCCAGCCTTGAATACTCTGGGGGTCAGTTCTACTCTGGCCCCTAGGGTCGCCATGAGTTTATACCAGGTAACATCTATATTTTTAAATAAACTTTTAATTTTAGAGTATCTTTAAATTTCTACACTTAGTAGAAAAATAACACACAGTACTGATATACCCTACATCCAATTTCCCATTATTAACATTTGTCAAAATTAATGAATTGACATTGATACATTTTTTTATCAACTAAACTTTATACTTTATTCAAATTTCCTCAGTCTGTCCCTAATGTCCTCTTTCCATTCCAGGATCCCATCCAAGAATTATTAGTTGTCTCCATAGTGACAGTTTCATAGTAGTGACAATTTCTTCGACTTTCCTTCTTTTTGATGCCCTTGACAGTTTTGAAGATTCCTGAACAAATATTTTGTAGCATGTTCTTCAGCTGAAATTTTTGTGATGTTTTATCATGACTAGACAGAGATAATGTACTTTTAAGAAAAAGATCACAGAAGTTAATTTCCATTCTCATCATGCAATATCAAGGGCAATATTTTTTCTTCTTCCTTTTTATTATTATACTTTAGATGACGGTTTGCATAACAAACTTAATTTTCATCAAAAAATTAATGCACATATCACTTTGTGACATTGGTTATCAACTCCACAACATGTCAACCCTCTTTGCATCTTGACTCTGGGTTCCCTATTACCAGCTTTCCTCTTCTCCTCCTGCCTTCTAGTCCTTGCCTCTGGGCTGCAGTGCCCCTTAGTCTCTTTTAGTTTTATGGGCCTGTCTAATCTTTGAGCCTCAGGAGTGACTTCATTACTGAGCTAAAAGGGTGTCTGGGGGCCATATAAGGTATGATAATTAAGTCTATAAACTTAGTTGTTCTAAGAGCTGCATACCTCATTGCTGAATATCACTATGGTCACCTTTGGAATACTCCCCTTGGGAAGCTATACACCAGTGCCTACGCTGTCCTTCAAAGCAATTTTGGAACTCTTTTGGGAATGGCCATTGCACATAGTGACACAGTGGCATGCTTGCAAACTTGATTATATAGTTGTACATGAGGGAATTTTTAGCCAGTAGACAAATAACCGTATTGGAACACCCTTCCTACTCACCTGATCTGGCCCTCAATGACTTTTTCTTTACCTGAAGATAAAGGAAATATTGAAAGGAAGACATTTTGATGACATTCAAGATGTCAAGGTTAATATGACAACAACTCTGATGGCCATTTCAGAAAAAGAGTACCAAAACTGCTTTGAAGGGTGGATTAGGTGCAGTCATCGGTGCATCGCTTCCCAAGGGGAGTCCTTCAAATGTGACCATAGGGATATTCAGCAATGAGGTCTGTAGCACTTTTTCTGGGATGAGTTTACAGACTTAGGTGGTAGTCCTGATATTCTCAGTGTTTCTCTAGTCTCTGTCAGGCCAGTGAGTCTGATGTTTTCTGTATTAGAATCTTGTTCCACATTTTTATCTACTTCTGTCTGGGGCCCTCTATTGGGATCCCTGTCAGAGCACTTTTGGGTGGTAGACTGGCACCATCCGTTTGTGCTAGACTCAGGCTGGTGGAGTCTGTGGTATTGTGGTTCATTAGTCCTTTTTATCATACCTTATATGGCCCCCAGACACCCTTTTAGCTCAGTAATGAAGTCACTCCTGAGGCTCAAAGATTAGACAGGCCCATAAAACTAAAAGAGACTAAGGGGCACTGCAGCCCAGAGGCAAGGACTAGAAGGCAGGAGGAGACAGGAAATTTGTTTCAGGGGCAAATTTTGTCAAAATAACTTACCAGAGTTGACGTTAACCTTGATCACCTGTCTACTTTAGGTAGTGTTTGTCAAGTCTGTCTACTAGAAAGTTTTTTTATTTTTTTAATCTCTGTTTGTATAATATTGTACTTATTCTTTGGAGGAAAGTTACTATATACAGGCTGTACTTAAGGAGCAAAGAGTTATGGTCCATACGCTAAGAATGGAGTATCTACATAATTTAATTGAAATTCTGCACCGATTTGTCTATTCTCCCCTATTTGTTCAATTATTTATTTATATTAGTATGAATTCATGGATATTTATTTTATATTTTGAGTTATTAATACAGAAACTTGCCCATTTTTTCTAAATTATTAAATGTCTGGGCATAGAGTTATTTGTAGTGTCCCTTTACTATGCTTTTAACATTCAAGGGGTCAGTGATGACTACTTGTATTTCTGATAACTGGTTATTTGTGTCTTTTCCCTTTGTTTCTTGGTTAGCTTTTCTATTAGTTTCTTAGGGTGGCCATACCAAGTTGGAAACCCTGGTGGTGTAGTGGTTAAGTGCTATGGCTACTAAACTAAGGTCAGCAGTTTGAATCCACCAGCTGCTCCTTGAAACTCTATGAGGCAGTTCTACTCTGTCCTACACAGTTGTTATTAGTTGACATCAACTTGACAGCACTGGGTTTCCTTTGGTTTGGTATACCAAGCTATCACAAATTGGGTAACAAATTTATTGTCTTATAGTGCCGAAGGCTAAAGTGAAAATACTCAGTGGTAACAGGACCATACTCTGTCCAAAGGCTCTAGATGAAGAATCTTTCTTCACTCTCCAGCTTCTGTTGCCCTAGCTAATTGTTGGCTTGTGGTAACGTAACTTCAGTTTCTGTCTCCACGTCCATATGGCTGTTTTTCCTAAATACCTGCCTGTCTCTCTGTTTATTCTGCCTTTATGAGGTCCTCAGTTACAAGGAATTAGGCCACCCTTTCTCCCATATGACCTCATATTAACTGAACTAATTATACCTACAAGGGTGCTGTTTCTATTTAGGATTATATTCGTGGGACTGGAGGTTAGGACTTGAACCTAACTTGTTGGGGGAATACAAATCAACCCACAAGAGTCTGACTAGTGGTTTATCAATTTCATCCATCTTTTCAAAGAACTAGTTTTGTTCTCACTGGTTTTCTCCTTTGTCTTCTTGTTCAGGAAACTCTAGTGGTGGATTTGTTCAGTGCTATGGCTTCTAAGTTTGGCAGTTCAAATCCACCAGGCACTCCTTGTAAACTCTATGGGCCAGTTCTACTGTGTCCTATAGGATCTCTATGAGTTGGAATTGACTTGATGGCAGTGACTTCGGTTTTTTCTTTTTCATAAAATTCTACTTTTTCTAAAAAAAATTCTGTTCTGCTTGCTTTAGGCTTAAATCCTTCTTTCCCCAATTTCCAAGGTTAAAATTTATATTAGTGATTTCAGAGCTTTCTTTGTCACACACACACACACAGAGAGAGAGAGAGAGAGAGAGAGGGAGAGAGAGAGGGAGAGAGAGAGTCTCTCTGACACACACACACACACACATACAGTGCTATAAATTTTTCTCAAAATACTTCTTTTGCTGCATCCTACAAATTTTGGTAAGTTGTACTTTTACTTTGGTTTTAGATATAAAAAATTTTCAGTTTATGACTTCTTTGATCCATGTCCTACTAAGAAGTGTGTTACTCAATTTCCAAATTCTTTGGAATTTTCCAGCTATTCCTTTTATTGATTTCTAGTTTAATTACAGTGTAGTCCAAGATCATAAGTTATATAATTTATCTTCCTTTGAATTTGCTAAGTTACATTGTATGTTCTAGGATGTGGTTTATTTTGATGGATATTTCACATGACTTTGAGAAGGTTTTATATTCTGCTGTTGTTGGATGGAGTAGTCTATAAACATCAGTTAGATTAAGTTAATTGACAGTGCTTTTGGGGCTAATTATACCTTTATTGATTTTCTATCAGTTTGATTTACTGATGGGGTGTTGTTAAAGTCTCCAATTATACAAGTCCATTTGTCTATTTACCTTTTCAGTTCAATCAGATTTGTTTTATGCCCGTTGCTTATTTCGATGCATTGCTGTGAGGTACCTACATGATTAGAAGTGTTGTATCCTTAAAAACAAATTAACACGATTTTCCTGTGAAGCACAACTCTCCGGATAAACTTCCTATTTTGGAGTCTGCTTTCCTGAAATTAATATGGTATCTCCAGAGGTCTTCTGATTAGTTTTAGCGTGATATATCTTTCTTTTCTTTATTTTTTTGCCATTATGAAACAAAATGTTTCCTGGAGCTTACTACTCTTGCCATCCTTCCATATTTCTCCCATTCATTTATTTTTAAGTTGCCTATGTCGGATCCGACTCGACGGCACTTGGCTTGGCATGTCTTCATATTACAAGTGAGTTTCTAATAGGTAATATATAATTGCATCTTGCTTATTGTCCACTGTAAAAATATCTGTCTTCTAAATAGTGTATTTAAGCAGATTATATTTGAAAAGATTACTCATGTATTTGGAACAATATCAAATATGTTTGTAAATGTTTGCCAGAAATGTTGCTCGGAGCTTTTCTTACTGCCTTCGCTGGATTAATTGGGTATTTTATGTCATTCCATTTTTATTTCTGCTCTTAGGGTATATATTTCTTTAAAAAAATTAGTAGTTGCTTAGAATTTACAATATATATTTTTTAACTAATCTAAGTCCATCTTTAAATAACAGTGTTTTGCTTCACATGTAGTATTTTCAGTTCCTTCCTGTTGTCCTTTATGACCTTGCTGTCATTTATTTCAGTCCCTTATCGTGAAATACATTATGATTGTTACTTTAAACAATTATATTTAGATAAAATAAGAATAAGAACAATATAAAAAGATTTCCTTTTATCTTCATTTGTCTCTTCTTTAGTGTTCTTCATTTCTTCACGCAGGTCCAAATTTCTGACTGATATTATTCTCCTTCTGCTTGAGGAATATATTTTTTAAAAATTTTTTTATTATAAGTGAAAGTATAGACTCCAAGTCAGTTTTTGCATGCCCACCTGTTTACAACTCTGTCTGCCCTACTCACCCTGTGAAAGCATACTCCTTCTTTTCTAGAGTCCTTCTGACGAACAACCGTCTTCTCCTTTCCAGAAAGAATACAGTAGGACAGTCTCCTATAAAGGTATGAAACGCTAAAGTGCCTACATCACATGCTCCCTCTGTGTCCAGGTGCAGTCCATTATTTGAAGTGTTGACCTCCGTACTAGTTTGAGATCTGGGTCAGCAGCAAGTCTAGGGGTCATGTTTCCAGGGGACTCTTCCAAGTTGTTAGACCATCAGTTCTGGTCTTTTAGTAGAGTTCTTGATCTGCACACCAGTTTTTCTCATGCTATCTCAGGGACTCTACATTGTGTCCCCTGTCAAGGCACCATGTGGTTCTTCTAGTCTAATGCTGATGTAGTCTCCCAGTCATATGGGTCCTTCTGTCTCCTGTGCTCTTTTTCCCTCATGTCTTTGATGTTTTCAGTCATCATCTGTTCCAAGTGGGCTGAGAGCAACTGATATTCCTCAGATAGTAGCTTGTTGGCTTTTAAGACCCCAGACACCATTTGCCAATACAGGGTCTAGAACACTTTCTTAGGAAAAAGCTGGTTATGTTAATTGACCTCAATGTCCCCTGAAAACAGGGCTCAGATCTCTGTGTCTGCTATTCTGTCCTTTGAAATGTTGAGTTTAATTTAGAAAACCTTTTAGTTTATGGTATAGTCCAGTTATGCTGACCTACATTTTAACAAATGCTGGCACACACTTCACATAACCAAATTCTTATCAACTGTGTAATCTATGAAAAACCATCTCTCTCCATCCCCACCCTTGTAACCATCAAAGATTTTTTTCTTCTTTACGTAAGTCCTTATTTAAGTCTTTGTAACACTGGTCTCGTACAATACTTGACCTTTTGCATCTGACTAATTTCACTCAGCGTAAAGTCTTTTAGTTGATAACAGATTATGAGATGTTTCTTAAAATCATTGTGTTCTTTATCATTACATAGTGTCCCATTGTGTATATATTCCATAGTTGGTTTATCCATTCATCTGTTGATGGGCATGTAGGTGGATTCCATCTTTTTGCTATCGTGGACTGTGCTGCAATAAACATTCATGTACATGGGTCTGTTTGTGTGACAGTCCTTATTTCTGCAGGATATAGTCCAAGCAGTGGGATTGTTGGATCATATGGTATTTCTATTTCTAACTTTTTTTTGAGCAAGATGTTGTTCAATTTCCAAGAGTTGCAATTTATATCTATGTTTTTTCTGCTATTAATTTCAACTTTGATGGCTTTATGATCTGAGAAGATGTTTTGCAGTAATTCAATGGTATGGATTCTGTCCAGCATTGCATTATGGCCTATCACATGGTCAATTCCGGAGAATGTTCCATGTGCACTGGAGAAGAAGGTGTAGTTGTCTGCTGATGGGTGGAAAGTTCTGTATATATCAATGAGGTTTAGTTGGTTAATAGTAATGACAGTGGAGTGTTAAAGTCTCCCACTATTATTGTGGAGTCGTCTAACTCTCTTTTGAGTGTAGTCAGTGTTTCTTTGATGTATTTAGGTGCTCTGATATTAGGTGCATAAATATTTAATATAGTTAAGTCTTGCTTGTGTACTGAACCTTTCAGCAATAAATAGTGTCCATCTTTGTCCATGATGGTGGATTTGACATTAAAATTGATTTTGTCTGAGATTAGAATTGCTACCCCAGCTCTTCTTTGTTCATTCTTTGCTTAATATATATTCTTCCATCCTTTAATTTTCAGTTTGTTCCTGTCTTTAGGTCTCAAGTGAGTTTCTTGTAGACAACATATGGATGGGTCATGTCTTTTGATCCAAGATGACACTCGGTGTCTCTTTACTGGAGCATTCAGTCCATTCACATTCAATGTAATTATTGATAGGTATGTGTTCACTGCTGCCATTGCAATATGTTTATTTTTATGTTGATATTTTCTCTGTTGTTTTTATTAGTCTGTTCTGGGACATTCTTTTCTGTGAGTTGGTTTTTCACCTTTTTCAGAGCTGGTTTTATAGTTGTTGAGACTCCTGTGTTACATTTCTTGAAATGGTATGATATATCTTTGTTGTGCTTTACAGCTGCCCCTATGAACTCCCTTAATAAACTATTTATAAACCCAATTTTAATTGCTACCAGTCTTGTCATCTTCCTCTCCATCTGGAAGGACTGTAACGACTGTAGTACATCCCTCTTTTTATTATGATGACACCATAGTTTTCATGATGATCACTGGATTGCTTCTTTCCATATCAAAGCTGTGACTGACTTTGGAGCCTTCCCTAAATGAGTAGAGTATTGAGTAGTATGTTGTTCTAAAATATAAAGTTAGTGGTTTCGTTCTTCTAAGCCAGAGCCAAGAACTTCTTTCAGTATTTCTTGTAGTTTGGGTGTGGTTTTTACAAAGTCTCTGAGTTTCTGTTTATCTGGGAATGTCTTAATTTCATTTTCGTATTTGAAAGATAGTTTTGCAGGATATATAATTCTTGTCTGGAAGTTCTTCTCCTTCAAGGCTTTGAATGTGTCATGCCACTGTCTCCATGCCAGCATGGTTTCTGCTGAGAAATCTGAAGAGAGCCTACAGGGTTTCCCTCTGAATGTTAGCTTTGCCTTGAGTCTTGCTGCCTTTAAGTGTTGCTGCTTATGTTTCATTTTGTTAAGCTTGATTATAATATGTCTTGGAGTCTTTTGAGATCTATATTGGGTGGTGTATGATATGCATCTGAGATGTCTATATTCTCTTCCTTCATGATTTCTGGAAAGTTTTCTTTCAGCAGCTCAGCAACGATACTCTCTGTGTTCTCAGATGTCTCACCCTGTTCAGGGACTCCAATTAATCAAAGGTTGTTCCTCTTAATAGAGTCCCACATGCTTCTTAATGTTTCTTCATTTTTCTTGTTTCTTTTTTCTGATTTCTGCTCATAGATGCTGGCATCAGTAGTTCTGTCTTTCAAGTCAGAAATTCTTTTTTCCATTTGTTCCATTCTGTTTTCTTGGCTTTGCATGGAAGTTTCTATGTCTTTGATTTTGTTCTTGATCTGTTGGATTTCAGAGTACTGGTGTTCCAGCAGATCAAACAACTTGCTTAATTCTTCATTTTGTTCTGCTGCATTTTGTATAAGGTCTAGAAGGGCTCTGTATATAATCATTTTTTATTCACTTCCTGATGCTTTCATAAAGGTTTCTTCATCTGGAAAACTCCTTGGTTGCTTTTTTTTGAGAGCCTTCTGAAGCCATGGGTGATTTCTTGTATGCTACAATTGTCTGTTGTTTTTTGGGTCCCATGTGAGTATGTAGAGGCTGGAAGAGGTACTGTGAGGATGGATTGCAAATGTTTCTCTAGGCTGTCTTCAAATGTAAAGCAAAAGGTATCTGACCACTTCACAAGTCAGTTAGGTTCTCAGGTGTAGAGGTCCCTCTTCTCAACTCACAAAGTAAGTGCCACTATATCCAACCTCAGATGATAACAAACTAGTTCAGAATACAGTAATGCTACTGCCCTGTTGGCCTCTGCTGACAGGGCCTAGCCTTAGGCGACACTGCGTCGAGTACTGCTTTTGTGATAGAAAAGCACTCTCTTGTGGGCAGGGTCTGGCTCCCAAGCTAAGAATTAGGTCCAGCTGTGGCCACTGTATCCAAGATGGTGTCCTCCACACAGGCAGCAGGTAGAAGGGCTAAAGATGCTGAGAGGTAGTGATTCCTCTGCTTCTGTTGCAGGGCCCCCAACGTAGGTGGCCTTTGATAAATTATTGCTTCTCTGTCAGAGAAACGCTGTCCTGTTTGCAGGAGCTGGCTCCCAGGCTAAGAATTAAGTCCTGCTAAAATCTTGGTACCAACATTGTGTCCCGCACACTGACTGTGAAATTCCGTACAAACCCCGCTGAGGCAGACATAAAACAACAGGCTCAAAGTGGCTAGAATAACACACTCCTAAGCCTGGCTCTCAAAATATGGGAATTTCGCCTGCCTATCCCCCCAGCAGCGCATCTGAGTCTAGCCGCTAGGCAAGACCCAGCTCTGCCCACCGGCCAAGACAGAGAAAAAAAAAAAGTCAAAATGGTGCATTTACCTTCAGTTCGTGAGAGCCAGGGCTAGCCAGGAGTGGGAGTGAGCGAAAGAGAGGAGGTTTTTTGCTCAGTGGTATGAAGTCCCAATTAACAGCCCTGTGCCGTGTCCTGAGGCTGATTAGGTGATCAGAAGGCTCTGTTTGATTGTCAGTTCAGGTCTTGGTTTCCAGAGGGATAGAAGGAGACATATGCTTAGTCCGCCATCTTGAGTCTGCCCCCCTCTATTTCTAACTTTTTAAGGAAGTGTCAAATTGCTTTCCAAAGAGGTTGTACCATTTTGCACTCCCACCAGCAGTGTAGGAGAGTTCCAGTCAATCTCTCCACAGCCTCTCCAGCATTTGTTGTTTTGTGCTTTTTGGAGTATTGTCAACATCATTGAGGTGAGATAGTATCTCAATTTAGTTTTGTTTTTAATTTATCTAAAAGCTAATGATGGTAAGCATTTCCTCATGTGTCTTTTGGATGCTTGAATGTCTTCTCTGGTGAAGTGTCTGTCCATGTCCTGTACCCATTGTTTAACTGGGTCATTTGTCTTTTTCTTGTTGATATTTTTCAGTACCTTGTAGGTTATGGGAATCAGATGTAGTTGCCAAATATTTTTTTCCATTCTGTGGGCAGTCTTAACTTTCTTGATAAAGTCTTTGGATGAGCACAGCTGTTTGATTTTTAGTAGTTTCCATTTATCTACTTTCTCTTCTGTTGTTTGTGCATTGTTGGTAGGATTTTGTAGTCTGTATAAGCCATGTATTAGAATTTCCATTTTTGTCCCTATTTTTTCTTCCATAATCTTTACCTTTTTAGGTTTGGTATTTCAGTCTTTGATCCATTTTGAGTTAGTTTTTGTGTAAGGTGTGAGACATAGGTCTTGTTTCAGTTTTCTGCAGATGGATATCCAATTTTGCCAGCACCATATGTTAAAGAGACTGTTTTTATCCCAGTTTACAACCTTTGGGCCTTTGTTCAGTATCCACTGTTCATAGGACAATGGTGTTATTTCTGCATTCTCTATTTTATTCCTTTGGTCTATATATCTGTTTTTGTACTAGTACCAGGCTGTTTTGAGTACTGTGGCAGTATAATACGTTCTAAGGTCAGGTAGCATGAGGCCTCTCACTGTGTTCCTCTTCTTCAGTAGGGTTTTGATTATTCAGGGTTTCATCCCTTTCCAAACAAAGTTGGTGATTTGTTTCTCCATCTCATTGAGAAAAGACACTAGAATTTGTATTGGGATTACATTGCATATGTGGATCACTTGTAGAGCAGACATTTTCACAATGTTAAGTCTTCCTATCCATGAGTAAGGTAGTTTCTCCACTTGTGTAAGTCTCTTTTGGTTTCTTCCAGTAGAGTCCTGTAATTTTCCCTCTATAGGTCTCCTACAATTCTAGTTAGATTTATTCCTAGGTATTTTATCTTCTTCGGGGCTACTGTAAATGGTATTGATTTGGTGATTTCCTCTTTGATGATCTCTTTGTTGGTGTAGAGGAATGCTACTGATTTAGTTATGTTTATTTCACATCCTGATTCTTTGCTGAACTCTTCTGTTAGTTCTAGCTGTTTACTTTTGGATTCTTTAGGATTTTCTGTGTATATGATCAGATCATCTGCCAGTAGAGATAGTTTTATCTCCTTCTTCTTTACCCATTTGGATGCCCTCTATTTGTTTATCTTGTCTGATAGCTCTGGCCAGAATTTCTAGCACAATGTTGAATAAAAGTGGTGACAGCGGGCATCCTTGTCTAGTTCCTGTTCTCAGGGAGAATTCTTTCTGACTTTCTCCGTTCAAGTTGATGTTGGTGTTCAGCTTTGCATAGATGCCCCTTATTCGATTGAGAATTTCCCTTCTATTACTATTTTACTGAGAGTTTTTAACAAGAATGGATGCTGAACTTTGTCTAAAGCCCTTTCTGCATCAATTCATAGAATCAACTGATTCTTATCCTTTGTGTTATCTGGTTTATCATATTAATTGTTTTTCTTATGTTGAACAAACTGCATCCCTGGTATGAATCATAATTGGTCATGATGAATTATTTTTTTGATACATTGGTGAATATTGCTGGCTAAAATTTTATTGAAGATTTTTGCACCTAAGTTCATGAGAAATACTGACCTGTAGCTTTCTTTTTTTGTGGGATCTTTCCCTGGCTTTGGTATCAGGATTATGCAGGCTTCATAGAATGAATTTAGGAATGTTCTGTCTTTTTCTATACTGTGAAATAGCTTCAGTAATGTCAGAATTAACTCGTCTCTGAAAGTTTGGTAGAATTCACCAGTGAAGCTATCTGGGCTAGGACTTTTTTTTGGTTGGTATTTTTTTGAACATTTCTTCAATCCCTTCTTGTGTGATAGGTTTACTAAGTTGTTCTACTTCTCTTTGTGACAATTTTAGTAGGTGATGTAAATCTAGAAATTTGTTCATTTCCTCTAAGTTTTCAAATCTGTTAGAGTACAATTTTTTTGTAGTATTCTGTTATGATACTTTTAATTTTTATTGGCTCTGTAGTCATGACGCCCATCTCATTTCTTATTCAGGTTGTTTCCTCTCCTGCTTTTCTTTTGTGAGTTAATCCAATTATTTATTAATTTTGTTGATCTTTCAGTTTCGTTAATTCCTTCAATTGTTTTTCAATTCTCTAAATCATTCATTTCTGCTCTAGTTTTTATTATGTGTTTACTGCTGGTGCCTGAGGGATCTTTTTGTTCTTTTCTTACTTGTTCAAGTTATAAGGTTAATTCTTTGGTTTGAGCCCTTTATTCATTCAAAATGTGTGGATTTATGGAGATAAACTGACTTCTGACTGTTGCTTTTGCTGTATTCCACAGGTTCTGATAGGATGTTTTTTCCTTCTCAGTTGGTTACATAATTTTTTTTCTTTTTTCTTTTTTATTGTGATTAAGTGAAACTGCAATCCAAATCAATTTTGCACGCCTACCTATCTGCAGTTCTGTCTGCTCTCCTTGCCCGGTGACAGCACATTCTTCCTTTTCATTCTATACTCCCTGTATCCTCCCAACAATCTCTTATCCCTTCCTCTCTACCCTCTTCTCTCTCATCTAGAAAGAGACCAGTAGGACATCCTCCTATAAATGCATCAACCCGTAAAGAGTACCCACACTATATGGTCACATTGTGTCCCCAAGTCCAGTCCAGTTTTGTCTGCAGAGTTGGGCAAGAGCAGCAGCAGATCTAGGGGCCATGCTCCCAAGGGATCCCCCATGCTGCTGGACCATCAGTTGTGGCTTTTCACTACAGTTCTTGAGCTGCACCCCTCTTTCACTTCTGTTGTCACAAGGACTCAACATTGTGTGCCCTACCACTGCTATCTTTGGTGCTAGCTGAGCACCATCTTGTTTTTCTGGTCACATGTTGATACAGTCTCCCATTTACATGGTTCCTTCTGTCTCCTGGGCTCTTGTTTCCTCATGTCTTTTTTTTTTTAATATGACTGAGTGAAAATGTACATTCCCGCATAAATTTACATGCCCACCTATACGCAGCTTCCACTGCTCTCCCTGTCTGGTGACAGCACACTATTCCTCTGCTCCATACATTTCTCATCCTCCTAACAGTCTCCTTTCCCCTCCTCTCCACCCAGTCTCCTTCCTTATGGTTCTATACATCTACAGGATATCATCCTGCTGACCTCATGTCTTTTTTGATCTCCATGATCATGTGTGCTAGAGGAGTTGGGATCATTCCATGTACCTCAGATGGCATCCTGCTAGCTTTTAAAACCCCAGAAGCCACTCACCAATATGGGGTACAGAAGACTCCATTAGCAATAGGCTATTTATGCCAATTGGCCTTGATGTCCCCTAAGAGCATGGCCCCCAGACCCCACATCTGCTACTCTATCCTTGCAATATTTAGTTTAGATTAGAAGAGCTTTCAGTTTGTGGTGAAGTCCATTTAATTTGACCTACTATCTATTGTGTGCTGTCACTGCTTTCACCTAACTAAATATCTAGCAAGTGTCTAATCTATGACCAATCCTGTCCCTCCCTAACTACCCTCATGGCATCAAAGAGTCTCTTTTTCTGTACATAAGTCTATTTTTACATCCTTATAGTAGGGGTCACATAAATCATCATTTAATTTTTTTTATTATTGCATAGTGTTCCATTGAGTATATGAACTATAGTTTGTTTATCCATTCATCTGTTGATAGGCATCTAGGTTGATTTCATTTTTTTGCTATTGTGGACTGTGCTGCAACAAACATTTATGTGCATGTATCTGTTTGCATGACAGCCTTTGCTTCTGTAGGATATAACCTGAGCAGTGGCATTTCTGGATCAAATGGTATATCTATGCCCAGCTTTTTAAGGAAGGATCAAATTGCTTTCTGAAGAGGTTGTACCATTTGGCAATCCCACCAGCAGTGAAGGAAAGTTCTGATGTCTCCACAGCCTCTCCAGCATTTGTTGTTTTGTGTTTTTTGGATCATGGCCAACCTTGTTGGGTTGATATGGTATCTCATTGAAGTTTTGGTTTGGATTTCTCTAATAGCTAATGATTGTGAACATTTCTTCATTTGTCTTTTGGCTGTCTTGATGTCCTCTTTGGTGAAGTGTCTGTCTGTCTCCTTTGCCCATTGCTTAATTGTATTACTTACCTTTTTTTTCCTGATGTTTTGCAGTACCTTGTAAATTATGGAGATCAGATGTCAGTCTGACATGTTGCCAAATATTTTTTCTCACTCTTTAGGTTTTCTTTTTATTCTTTTTTTTTATTATGACTGAGTGAAAATGTACATTCCCATATACATGCCCACCTATATGCAGCTTCCACTGCTCTCCCTGCCTGGTGACAGCACACTATTCCTCTCTGCTCCATATATGTCTCATCTTCTCAACAGTCTCTTTTCCCCTTTTCTCCACCCACTCTCCCTCCTCCAGCCAGAGGTCAGCAGGATGATGTTCTTTTGATGAAGTCTTTGGATGAGAAAAAGTGTTTGATTCTTAGTAGTTTCTATTTTTCTATTTTCTTTTTTGTCGACGGTGCTTTGTTTGTCAAATTTTGAAGTCTGTCTAAACTGTGTATTACAACTTCCATTGTTGACCCTGTTTTCTCTTGCATGGTCTTTATTGTTTTAAGTTTGCTACTTAGGTCTTTGGTCCAGTTTGAATTAGTTTTTGTGTAAAGTGTGAGATATGGGTCTTTTTTCAGTTTTTTTCTAATATCCTTTTTTAAAGAGACTGTTTTTATCCCAGTTCACAATCTTATGGCCTTTGTAGGATATCAACTCTTTGTAAGAGAATAGTGTCTTCTCTGGCTTCTCGATTTGATTCAGTTGGTCTATATTTCTCTTTTTGTACCACTACCAGACTATTTTGACTACTGTGGCAGTGTTATAGGTTCTAAGGTGGGTAGTGTGAGTCCTCCAACTGTGTTCCTCTTCTTTAGTAGTGCTTTACTTATCTGGGGTTTCTTCCCTTTCCAAACTAGGTTGGTAATATGTTTCTCCA
Organism: Heterohyrax brucei; assembly: GCA_028571685.1. NCBI lineage: Eukaryota > Metazoa > Chordata > Mammalia > Hyracoidea > Procaviidae > Heterohyrax > Heterohyrax brucei. The sequence goes on from CM053143.1 coordinate 8,474,680, forward strand.
TCTCATTAAAAAATGACCCTGGAATTTGTTTGGGATTGCACTGTACATGTAGATCACTTTGGGTAAAATAGCCATTTTCACAATGTTAAGTCTTCCTATCCACGAACAGGGTAGATTTCTCCATTCACGTAATTCTCTCTCTCTCTCTTTTTTATTTAATATAACTGAGTGAAAATGTACATTCCCATATAAATCTACAAGCCCATCTATATGCAGCTTCCACTGCTCTCCCTTTCCGGTGACAGCACATTATTCCTCTCAGCTCCATTCTTGTAGGTCTCTCTGTATTGGTCTCTTATTTCTCTAGTTAGATTTATGCTTAAGTATTTTATCTTCTTGGGGGCTGTGGTAAATGGTATTGATTAGGTGATTTCTTCTTTGATAATCTCTCTGTTGATATCAAGGAATCCTACCAATTTACTTACATTTATCTTATATCCTGAGACTTTGCTGAACTCCTCTATTAGTTCTAGCACTTTACGTATGGATTCTTTAGGATTCTTTGCATATATGATAATATCATCTGCAAATAGGGAAGTTTTTACGTCATCTTTGCCAATGCAGATGCCCTTTAATTCTTTGTGTTGTCTAATTGCTCTGGCCAGAACTTCCAGTGCAATGTTGAATGGAAGTGGTGAAAGTGGTCATCTTTGTCTAGTTTCCATTCCCAAGAGGAGTTCTGTCAGTCTCTCTCGATTCAGGATGATGCAGGTGATTGGCTTTGTGTAGATGCCTCTCACTGGTCTGACGAATTTCCCTGCTATTCCTATTTTGCTGAGAGTTTTTAGCATGAATGGGTGTTAAACACGGCATTGTCAAGTGCCTTTTCTGGATCAATTGACAGAATCAGGTATTTCTTAACCTTTGTGCTATTTATGTATTTGATGACATTAATTGTTTTTCTGATGTTGAACAATCCTTGCATCCCTGGTATGAATACAACTTGGTAGAGAGATTAATTATTTTTTGATATGTTGTTGAATTCTATTGGGAAGGATTTTGTTGAAGATTTTTGTATCTAGATTCATGAGTGACATTGGTCTGCAATTTTCTTTTTTTTTGTGGGATCTTTCCTTGGCTTTGCTATCAGGGTTATTCTGGTTTCATAAAATGAATTTGGGAGTATTCCATCCATTTCTATGCTGTGAAATAGTCTCGGTAGTATCACAGTTAACTCCTCTCTAAAAGTTTGGTAGAATTCTCTGGTAAAGCCATCTGGGCCAGGACTTTTTTGAGGTGTGGGTGTGTGGGTGTTATTATTACTTTTTCAATCTCTTCCTTTTGAAGGGTTTATTAAGTTGTTCTGCTTCTCCTTGGTTAATTTTGGTAGAAGATATGAATCTAGAAATCTGCCCATTTCCTCTAGGCTTTCCAACCTGTTAGAGTACAGTCTTTTGTAGTATTCTGCTGTGATACTTTTGATTTCAGTTGGGTCTGTAGTGACATCTCCCATTTCATTTCTTATTCAGGTTATTTCTTTCTTCTCCTGTTTTTCTTTTGTGAGTTAAGCCAAAGGCTTAAGAATTTTGATGACCTTTTCAAAGAACCACTTTTTGACTTTGTTAATTTTTTTCATTTGTTCTTCTGTTCTCTAATTCAATTAGTTCTGCTCTAACCTTTGTTATTTGTTTTCTTCTGGTGCCTGAGGGGTTCCTCTATTGCTCTCTTTCTACTTGTTCAAGTGGTAGAGTTAATTCTTTGGTTTGGATACTTTCTTCACTCTGAATGTGTGGATTTATGGAGACAAACTGACCTCTGAGCACTGCTTTTGCTGTATGTGTGTGGTAGGTTCTGGTCAGATGTGTTTTTCATTCTTATTCGATTCCATAAATTTCTTTATTTCATCCTTGATTTCTTCTGTAACCCATAGTTTTCCGAACAAGGTGTTGTTCAGTTTCTATGAGTTTCAATTCCTACCTATGATTTTTCTGCTATTGATTTCAACTTTTATGGCTCTATGGTTCAACAAGATGATTTGCAACAATTCAGTAGTTTGGATTTTGTTGAGACTTGGCTTAACACATGTTATATTCTGGAAAATGTTCCATGTGCATTGGAGAAGAAGGTGTACTTACTTGTTGTTGGTAAAAAGATTCTGTATATGTTGATGAGATCTAGTCGGTTAAATGTCACAATAAGACATTCTGTATCTTTACTGAGGTTTTTTCTGGATGATCTGTCCATTTCTGAAAGTGGAGTATTAAAGTTTCCCACTATTATTGTGGAGTGACCTACCTCATTTTTCAGTGTTGTCAGTGTTTGTTTGATGTATTTAGGTGCTCTGGTATTGGATGCATAAATATTTAATATTGTTATGTTCTGCTTATGTATTGAACCTTTCAGCAATAGGTAGTGACCATCCTTGTCCATGATGGTAAATTTTACATTAAAGTCTGTTTTATCTGGGATCAATATTGCCACTCCTTCTTGAGTCGGATCCAACTCTACGTCACTTGGCTTGGCTTGGCTCTCTTTTTTGTATGTTATTAGCTTGATATGTATATTTTTATCCTTTAATTTTCAGTTTGTTCATATCTTTGAGTCTAAAGCGTGTTTCTTGTAAGCTACATATAGACACATCTTGTCTTTTCATCCACGATGTCTCACTCACTGTTTCTTTCATGGAGTATTCAGTCCATTTACATCCAGTGACATTATTGATAGGTGTGTGTTTAGTGCTGTCATTGTGATACTTTTATTTTTGTGTTGTTGATGTCTTCTGTGTTGTTCTTAATATTCTGTTCTGGGTCATTCTTCTTTGTGGGTTGATTTTTCATCTTTTTCAGTGTTGGAATTGTGTTTGTTTGGGTTCCTGTATTGTTTCTTGTTTTGATATGGTACATTGTTATTTTCCCTTGTAGCTCCCCTTTTGATCCCCCTTAATATTCTAAGTTTAAACCAGACTTTAATTTTTACATATCTCTTTAGTTTCCTCTCCATCTGAAAGTGTTATGCCTAGAGTAATAACTCTTTTTTTGTATGCTGATGTCATATTTTTTGTATTAAGATCACTAGATCCTGTCTTTTAATGTTGTAGCTTTGTTTGAGCTTCCTGAATTCCCTGAGTAGGATGCTGGATGCTGTGCCCTGCATTGCCTCATTGCCTCCATAAATATACACTTGATGTTTTTGTTTTTCTAAACAAGAGACTTTTTCAGTATTTCTTGTAGTTTTGGTTTGTTTTTTGCAAAGTCTCTAAGCTTCTGTTTATCTGTGAACACCTTTATTTCATCTTTATATTTAAGAGACAGTTTTTCAGGAGATTCAGTTCTTGGTTGGAGGCATGTCTCCTTCAAGGGTTTCAATGTGTCATCCCACTGCCTTCTTGCCAACATTGTTTTTCGGCCAACAAGTCAGATCAAAGCCAATAGGGCTTCCCTTTGTATGTTAGCTTTGCTTTAAAACTTGCTGCATTTAAGAGCCCCTCTTTATTATTCATTTTATTAAGCTTGATTATGATATGTCTTGGTGTCTTTCTTTTGGGGTCTAGTTTTGTGGTGTTCAATAAGCATCTTGGATATCTATGTCCTCTTCTTTCATAATCTCAAGGAAATTTTCTGTCAGCAACTCTAAAAAAATACTCTGTATTTTCAGCTATTGTTCTCTGTTCAGGAACTCCAATTATGCATAAATTATTCCTCTTAATAGAGTCTCACTTGTTTCTTAGTACTTCTTCATTTTTCTTATTTTTTTTCTCTGATTTCTCCACATAAATGGTGGTGTCAGTTGCTCTATCCTCAAGCTCACCAACTCTGGCTTTCATCTCCTCAATTCTGCTCTTTTGGCTGTGGATTAAATTGTCTGATTGTGTAATTTTATTATTGATCTGATGAATTTCAGATCATTAATGTTCCATCAGTTTAAATAGCTTACTTAATTTTTCATTTTGTTCTCCTCCATTTTGCTTCATCTCTAGGGAGGGCTCTATATGTAATTCCTATGTACTTGACCTCTGATAATTTCAGAAAGGCATCTTCACCTAGGACTTTTTTGCTTCTTTATTTTAGGAGTTTTCTGGAGTCATGGTGGATTGCATCTTCAGTTGTTTAGCTATTGATTGTTGCCTTCACACCATCTAGATGCTGTTTGGCTTCTCTGGTGTTACCTCAAGAGGAACTGAGGCATAGTCCTAAGACAGGAGTAAAGGCAATACTAGATTTGGTCACCAGCAACCGCTATGTACTCTAGTGACTGGACCCAGGTGGACTCTCTGTGGTTGGAGGCTCTGCCTCCTCTCTGGCAAAGATGGCACCCTTCCTATGGAGTCACTGGGCAGCCATCAGCCACTGCTATGAGGTTTACCAGTGAAGGCTGATGGAGATGCTGCTGTGGCTCTCAGTAGTCAGTTCTCCAGGTGGTCTTATTTTAAAAAGGTTCTTTACTGCTGAGCAAGGAGTGATTCAACAGCTGATGAAATGAGTCAGGCCCTTAGGTGTGGCAGGCTCTACCTTCTGGCTGACCACAAAAGGCCATCCCCAGACACTGTGAAGTGATTCTAAAAAGGGAGGGGCTAGGGCCTTGCTGCCATCCTCTGACAGACCCCGCTTATAATGCTAGGCATCACTGTTCTATTCTTCTTTAGAAGCAATATCCAGACAGGGACTGCTGCTTAGTGTGTGAATTAGCTCCAGCTGAGATCTCCAGGTGGCTGGCTCAACTTCCCAAGTGATCAAGATGGTGGCCCCCCAGCTGCCTTTCCTGCTTTGAAATAGCAGAATGTATGGTACAGCTCATAAAAGAGAGAGTGGATGGGCAGTGATGCCCCCAGTCAGTATCTGGGCTCTCCATAGTGTTCATCTCAAGCACAGTCTGTCTGCTGTACTGTAAGCTACTTAAGCACTGCAGTTCAGTGTATTAGCTGGCTCCTGGATAACAAAGATGGCATCAGTACCTGTAGTCCTCCCAAATGATGAGTCAGCAGAAGCAGGACGTAGTGTGCTGCTGCCCCATCTTTGAGAGAGGTTGTTTCCCCTTACTGGTGTATAGTTTAATCTGACAACTCTACGCCAGATCCTAGGGCTCTCAGGATATCCATGCTGCTCCATTCCCTTATCATTCCAGGCCTTAGTTTGCAGAGAGAATTGAGGAAATGTCTGTCTAGTCTAACATCCTGGCCACACCATTGATCTTCTGTATCTTTATTGAGATTTTTCTGGATGTTCTGTCCATTACTGAAAATAGAGTGTTGAAGTCTCCTACTATTATTGTGGAGAGTGATCTATCTCATTTTTCAGTAATGTCAGCATTTGTTCAATGTATTTAGATGCTCTGATATTGGGTGCCTAACTATTTAATATTGTTATATCCTGCTTATGTATGGAACCTTTAAACAATACATAATGACCATCCCTGTCCATGATGTTTTACTTTACTTTAAATCTATTTTATCTGAGATTAATTTTGCCACTCCTGCTCTTCTTTGCACACTGCCAGCTTCTTGTAGGCTTTCCCATCCTTTAACTTTCAGTTTGTTTGTATGTTTGAGACTCATTTGTGTTTCTCGTACGCTGCATATGCACAGATCTTGTTTTTTGATCTCTTTACTGGAGACATTCAGTCTATTTACATTCAGTGAAGTTATTTATAGATACGTATTTAGTGCTGTAATTTTGTTGCCTTTATTTTTGTGTTGTTGACATTTTCTTTGTTCCACTTAATATCCTGTTCTCTGTGATTTGTTTGTTATGGGTTATCTTTTCATTCTTTCCAGTGTTGGTTTTGTGTCTGTTTCTCATTTTGATGTGTCTTATTATTAGCTGGCTTTGCAACTACCCTTTGTTCCTCCATAAAGATGTAAGTTTAAACTAGTCTTTAACTTCTTTATTTATCCTTAGCTTCTTTTCCATCTGAAAGGTCTGTCAATACTGTAACGTATCCCTCTTTATAGTGTGATGATGTACTTGTTTACATGTTGAGATCTCTGTTTCCCTACTGTTAGCACTTTAGCGTTGATCAAGTTTTGTGAATATCCTAACTAAATAGGACTCTGGATACTTGTCCTTCACTGCATCCTTGAGTATATATTTGGTGTTACTGATTTTCTAACTGAAGAACTTCCTTCAGTATTTCTTGTAATTTTGGTTTGGTTTTTGCAGTCTCTAAGCTTCTATTTATCTGAGAACGTTCTAATTTTACTGACATAGATGAGAGACAGTTTTTCAGGATATATAATTCTTGGTTGGAAGATTTTTTCCTTCAAGGCTTTGTATGTGTCGTCCCATTGCTTACTTGCCAACATAGTTTTGGCTGAAACATTGTAGGACAGTGTAAAAGACTTCCATTTGTATGTCAGTTTTGTTTTAAGTCTAGCTACCTTTAAGAACCTCTCCATATGTTTCATTTTATGAAGCTTGATTGTAATATGTCTTGGTGTCTTACTTTTAAGGTCTGCCTTTTGTGGAGTTTGATGATCATCTTGTATGGCTATCTTCTCTTTTTTTGTGATGTCAGGGAAGTTTTCTGTGAGAAACTCTTCAACAATTCTCCCAGTATTTTCTGCTATCCCTTCCTGCTCTTGAACTCCAATTACTTGTAAATTGTTCCTCTTGAAATGCACTGCCATACTTGGCCATCAGCCACTGCTGTGTTCTCTTGATGTGGCCATCTTAACAATAGCCTCTCTGCTGACACTGTCCAGTGACAGTTACACCTCCCAGTTGACAAGAATCATATTTCTTAATGATTCTTCATTTTTTAAAATTCCTTTATCAGATTTCTCCTCGTAAATGCAAGTGTCAGTTGCTTTATCTTCACTCTTGTTAATTCTGCATTCCACTTCCTCAATCCAGCTCTCATGGCTTTCAGTTGAATTGTCTAACTCCGCAGTTTTATACATGATCTGCTGAATTTTAGAGCATAGTTGTTCTAGCAGTTCATATAGCTTGTTTAGTTTTCCATTTTGTTCTTCTGAGGTTTTGTCTAATCTGCATCCCGAGATCCAGAAGGGCTCCATACATAATTCTTTTGTATTCTACCTCCAAAAATTTCAGGAAGGCTTCTTCATGTGGGAGGTGTTTTGATTCTTTATTTTGGGAGTTTTCCAGAGCCATGTTGGTCTGCTTCTTTAAATTGTTAGATAGTGGTTGCTGTCTTTGAGTCATCAAAAAGCTGTTCAGCTTCTCTAGTGTTGTGCAAGCAGAAGCTATGGTGTAGCTCAAAGAAGGGAATGGGGAAGTCATTGCTTTATTTGGCCACCAGCCACTGCTGTGCTCTCTAGGTGTGGCTGTCTTAAGTACAGCTTCTCTACTGAGAGAGATGCTATACAGACAGGCAGTACTGCTCAGCTTGATGGCCAGCTCCAGCTGGGTGCTCAGGGATTGCATGCCCTGCCTCCTGGCTGACAAAGATGGTTACCTACTTATGCAGACTCTTCTAAGTAATGCCAGCAGACATTACAGTGTACCACAGAGAAGGGAGGAGGAAAGGGCACTACCACACTTGGCCACCAGCCACTGCTGTGTTCTCTAGGTGCAACTGTCTTAACAACAGCCTTTCTCCTGAGAGAGACACTGTCCATTGGCAGCTGCTCCCAGGAAGCCGTCAGGCTCAGCAGCCTCCACTCCTAGTTGACAAAGATAGTGACCTGCTTATGCCTCTCTGGAGCCACATCAGCAGACCCCATGGCATGGCTCAGAGACAGGAGGGGTGATGGGAATCACCATACTTGGCTGTCTGTTCCCTAGGTACAGTCATCTTAAAAACAGCTTTTCTCCTGAGAGAGGTGCTGTCCAGACAGGTGCTGCTGCTCACTGTGGTAGCCAGCCCCTGATAGGACCTCAGGCGTGGCTGACTCTGCTTCTCAGTTGACTAAGATAGCGTCCTATCTATGCCTCCTCTCTTGTGCTATGCCAGCAGAATATACGGTGTAGCTTAGAGAAGAGAAGGGGGAAGGGCATTTCTGGAATTGGCTGCCAGCCACTGCTGGGTTGTCTAGACATGACTGTCTTAAGTACAGCCTCTATGTTGTGAAACATGCTGTCCACTCAGGTGCTGCTGCCCAGCATGGCAGCTGGCGCCAGTTAGGCTTTCAGGTACAGAATCCCCTAGTCCCAGTTTCCAAATAGCCATGTAAGATGATCATCAAACTCCACAAAAGGCAACTTTTACTCCTAAAAGTAAGACACCAAGACATATTATAATCAAGCTTAATAAAATGAAACATCTGGAGAGGTTCTTAAAGGCAGCTAGGCTTAAAACAAAACTAACATACAAATGGAAGTCTTTTACACTGTCCTACAAAGTTGGTAGGATGACAAAGATGGTATCTGTACCTATAAACCTCTCCATCTCCATATCAGCCAAAGCAGGACCCTTTGCCCTGCTGTCTCACTTCCAACAAAGGTAGTTTTCCCCTTCCTTTCACCCCATCTGATTTCACAACTTTCTGCCTGATCTTGGGGCTCCTAAAATGTCTACTCTGCTCTGTTCTGTTGTTTTTCTAGGCCTTATCTCATAGCGAAGTGAGGAAATGTGTCACTAGTCAGCCATCTTGGCCCCATCCCTCAGAAAATCTTCTAATATTCTTACAGGGCAGGTCTGCTAGCAATGAATTTCTTCAGTTGCTATTTGACTCAAGAGTCTTTATTTCTTCTTCATGTGCTAAGTATAGAATTCTATGTTAGCTTTCTTTTTTTTTTTAACTGGTAAAAATATGAGGAACATAGATGCCAAATTGCCAAATGCTTTCCCCCTTTGATCAATGCATATAAAAGTAGAAATATTTGTGAATATTATCAGATGACCTTTGAAGCTAGTGATTTCCTTTGGTATTTCCTGCTTTCTAGCTACCTATATTCAGTTGCCTAGATGTGAATTCCTAGGAAAAGGCAGTTTGAACACAACATTCATTGGAGCTTATGTCCCAAATGGGATATAAGAAATAACTCAAAAAATGAAAATAAAACCCATTGTCATCAAATGGACTCTGAATGACAGTCAACCTATAAAACAGTGCAGAATTGCCCTGTAGGGCTTCCAAGAAGTGGCTGGTGGATTCAGACTGCTCTTAACTACTGCACAATCAGGGTTCCATGGCAAATAAATGAAGACAAAAAAAAAAAAAAAAAAGCCTTGCCCCAAACATTCTGTGCCTCCAAGAGCACAGAGTTTCAAGGGTTTTAGGACATGTGGAGTGATATAGCAAGACACCAAGCTCCTTCTGGAGTGGGGGAAGGAAGGTTCTAATTATGGAGCAGTGATGATTAAGGCCTAGTCTCTCTGCTCTACAGTTCTTGCAGTCTGCCTAATTAACTAGGTGGTTCACTAGCAAATCTTAACACTATGATTTCAAAAACTCCATTTTCATGCCCATTTTGTGTTTATGGGACCATTCCTAGTACTTGTAAATTTTCTACAGTTTCAGTGAGTCTAGCTTGAGCACAATTCTGTAGATAGAAGAGTCACTGTGATACGATAGAAGAACTCTGGAACAGATAAGAAAGCATCAGAATTTGGACACGTTCTAATGAGCTATTTGAACAGCAACAACAACAACAAAAAACCCACAAAACAAAACAGAATGGACTTCATGATTCTAGTTTCTTTGTTTTTATAATACAGGGTCTTTGATTGTTTGCTTTAAACAGTAGGATTTCTCCCTCCTGTTTTCCTCCAATTGAAATTGTAAATGTAAACGTCATACAAACAAGATTTCGGGCTGATTTGAGATGTCAGTTAAACTACCTCTTCATCTCTACGGCAGTCTGGCAGTCCGTACCACCCCTATAGAACCCTAGGACTCAGAAAACAGTCTGAAAATGACTAGACTATCTCCATGGTTCCTGGGCTCTGTTCTCAGAGGATCTGATTCAGAGGAGTTGGGACAGTGCCCAGGAATCTGAATTTTAAACATCTCCTCCCTCATCAACTGATTCTGTTATGTGCCTAGATGTTTGAATCTTTTCTGAAATGCTAAATTACTTTAGCTTTCTGACATTCAGTTTGCTCATCTGCAAGCACGAAGATTAAAATATCATCCTACTTCAAAGGGCTTTTGTGAAAATCAAAGGAGATAATGTATACAAAATTATGACTTTTAAAATGACATCTGTTGAAAGATGATTTAAATACCTGACAGGGTATAGAATATACTGCACTATTCTAAAAATAACTTGATGTTAAAATGCAGTCCAGATAGTGTTAAGAAGTCTTTAACTCCAAAACTTCCATATTAAGGTCTTTCAGATAATTTGAGTATTTTCCTTCTGTTGACAAGATGAAAATGATAAACATGTAATCTAGTTGATTAAAGTGATACAGCTCTTAAGAGAATCATACTTTTTTTTTTTTTTGCAAGTGTTCCTTTAGGAATTTTATATGTAACAGGGAGGTTAAAAGCAGACTTTGTCTATTAAATATATGATTATTTCACATCACATCTGTAATTGGTAGGAGGTAGAGAATCCATCACTAATTTTCATTAGAATATTTCCTTCCTTTGGATGAAAGATAGACTTGTGCATTTTGAAGAAGTTTGGTGCAAGCTTAAGATAAGCTAACGTGCCTAATTTGATACTCAAAAGGTTAGTTTCTTTCAGAAGTCTCTGACAACTTTGCTGCTTCCTCTATAAAATGAACAGCCAGACAATCCCTAGGTCTCTCATCCTAAGGAGAAGATTCTGTATTTTGTAAATAGTATCTAGACTAGATCAACAAACAAACAAAAACTGAAACCTGTTGCTGTCCAGTCAATTCCAACTGCCACTGAGTCAGGTACAATTTATAGCGACCCTACTAGGTCAGAATGGAACTGTCCCATAGAGTTTCCAAGGAGCATGTGGTAGATTTGAACTGCCAACCTTTTGGTTAGCGGATGTAACACTTAACCCACTATGCCACCAAGGTTTCTTTAGAGACCCTTGAAAACATTCGTGCAATCAGCAAGAGGGTGAGACTATTGTTTGACTCAGAATCATGTTAGCATTTATTTCTGCAGCAGCCAAAATTTTCTGATATACTGTGTAGGATTTTCTGGTTCACCATAGTTACTATTAATGAACTTACAAATGGAAAATATATTAAACCATAAGTTCCACACCAGGCCCTCCCAACCTCCTTAAGAGTAGTTCTGATGATTAGGTTTGGAAATCATTGCATAAGAGAGCCATTGGTTGAAAACAGTGATGTAGGGTAATTCTAATCAGCTACTAAAAGTAACTGTGGATAACTAAAAAAACCAAGCCTAATGATGTTGAATTCATTCTGAGTCATAGCAACCCTGTGAGACAGAGTAAAACTGCCTGATAGAGTTTCTAAGAAGCTCCTGGTGAATTTGAACTGCCCACCTTTTGGTTAGTAGCTGTAGCTGCTGACCACTATGCAACCAGGTTTTCTAGCTATGGATACAAAAACAAACCCATTGGTGCTGAGTTGATTCTAGCTCATAGTAACCCTATAGGACAGAGTACAACTGCCCTATAGAGTTTCCAAAGAGCACCTCATGGATTCAAACTGCTGATCTTTTGGTTAGCAAGATAGCTGTTAACCACTACACCACCAGGGTTTCTAGCTATGTGTGAAGCCAAGTAAGCCAAGTGCCATCGAGTCGGATCCGACTCCTGGTGACTCTAAATATGTGCTACATCTATTTCATATGTGTGTATGTGTTTTGTTAATGGTACACCCATTATCTTTAATAATTCTAATAACTGTTCATATTGGGGAGTTTAAAAGAAAATACAGTGTATCTATACTGCTTGCTGCTACTGAAATTTGAACTTTCATCACAAAGTCATGCCAATTTTTTTTTCCCCTAATGAGAATTTTCTTGTGATTTAAACCTCACAAAACAAAGCCTTTCTTTCACGGAAATCTTAGAGTATATTGGTTAAGAGCTAAGTCAGCTAAGCAAATGGTGGGCTGTGTGCATCCACCAGAAGTGCATTGGAAACTCTATGAGGCAGTTCTACTCCACTCATATAGAGTTGCTGCGAGTCAGAATCCACTCAGTAGTGTGTGTGTGTGTGTGTGTGTGTGTGTGTGTGTGTGTATACAGTCTGTGTCTCTGAAGAATTCATTTTAAATAGCAGTAAACAAATGAGTAGGGGTCTATTCTATTCCAAGATAGAATCAAATGATAATGCTTTCAGAGTTAAGCTAGTGTGCCAAAGTTCTTGAGCCTCTTCTGATTTACATTAAATTTGCGATGCATAGGCATGTTTCTACACAACTCCCTGTTGATGTCACATGATAAATCATAGGGGCCTGTTGTTTCACCTCAGTTTTGTAATTTCTTTTGCAGGTAAAGGGGAAGAAAACTTTAGGGGAAATAAAATAGAAAAATGAAAAGAATAAAAAGTTGCTGTTGAAAGAATTTATTGAAGTGTAAATCACAAAGCTTTTTTAAGCCCTCACAGGTTGAAAAAAGACTGGTAAAGTGTTTTTCAATGGGCATTTGAAAGAGTAAATTAACTTTGGATATCTTTAACTTTTCTTCTATAGCCTGGACATCTTCCTTGCACCTGAGTTTTTTCTTGTCTCTTTTAACTGGCTCCTAAAGTATTTTGTTGGTTAAGAGAGAGCTGGTCCTCTTAACTTTTACCTCATCATATTCTTCTGAGTTCACTGTTTTGATTGTAAACAATGTCTGAGCTCCCTCATTCTAAACCCCAAGGAAGTTATGTATCATGGGTCCTCAGGTAATTTTTTTTTGGTTGGCACAGATGTTTAAGCATGTGACTGTGAACAAAAGGCTGGTAGTTCAATTCATCTAGAGGCCCCTTGGAAGAAAGGCCCAGCAATCTGTTTCCCAAAGGTCATAGCCTTTACAAAAACAAAAACATATGGAGTGCAATTCTACCTTGCAACCAGTGGCATTACCAGGAGTCAGAATTGATTTGACGGAAACTGTTATGGTTTGGGCTGTAGTAATTAACACCAAATCATAAGGTGTCCTCCTCAGGTGGTGCAGTGGCTAAGTGCTGCAGCTGCTAACCAGAAGGACAGCTGTTTGAATCTGCCAGATGCTCCTTGGAAACTCCATAGGGGCAGTTCTACTCTGTCTCTAGAGTCTCTGTGAGTCAGAAGAGACTTCACAGCAGTGGGTTTGGGTTGGGTTTCAAATGCCCAATATGTGTTGTTACAGGATTCATAAAGGAAAAGCTTTAATCTCAAAATTTCAAATACATGTAGCACTTTCCATAGCTCATTATCTTAGGTATGACGTTACCATGAAACAGAAAACCACTTCTGATAGCTTAAGTAAAGGGAGTGCCTCTCCTGGTCTTTCACTGGGAACTAGAAAGCCCAACTTTTCCTCTCTTCCTCTGCTGACATCATTGTAAATCTGATGTGTTCAGCTAAGGTTGGATTCCCAGAGGAGGAAGCTGATTAGCTAAGGTGTCCTGTAATCATGTGACCAAGTCATCCTTCCTAGGGTTAGGGGCCAGTCGGGAGTAAATCATACAAGAAATGCTGCGCAGAGTGGGCAAAAGTGACTGCCGTTTCTAGGAAGTAACTCTTGCTACTTTTTGAATTTATGGCCTTTATATCTATTGCATATCTTTATTTTTTATTCTAATGTACTTTCAGGGTTAAAACATTTTTAAAAGCAGCTTAGCTCACCTTGCTAGCATCTTTTTTAAATTATTCATTCTATTTTTTCTACTGTGAGGATATTCTAGTCTTGGATGAAATTGCCCCAAATGCTTTCCTTCCTTTTCTCTGATCTGTATGGGACAGCACTGACCTCTGCTGCTACACTGGCCAGCCTCCCGTGAACTGCAAATAAGCAGCAAGCACAAGAGAGCGAAGAATGGGTGAGGGAGAGAAGTGTCGGTCCTCCTCTGCCTGTCTTGGTTCCTTAGATATCAGATACCTGGGTCTATTCTTTCTTTGTGGACCTGGCTCCCACAGGCTGTTATGGTTGCAGCTTCCTTAGTACCTGCTGCTCCTGGCTTTTAAAACACCTCTTTCTCCTTTTCTATTTTCAGCTTAAGGGTAGCAGCATCTTCCTGCTGTTGCCAAGCCCCTAGCTGGTCTCCCTGTTTCCACCTCCCTCATCGCCCCGGTAACCTATGTAACCCTTTCCTGATACATTAACTTAAATTCCCACTGGTTTAAACACTTAGAGTGGTTTCTGTTTTCCTTTCAGATCAACACTACTATAGATTGATTTCTATCAGTTTAGGGCAGTGTTCAGAACTGGTTGAGACATAGTAGCCCAGAACTAATTCTGCTTGTCTCTCCTATTTTTAAAGTTCTTGTGTTGTAGCTTCTGACGATACCCCAAACATTATTTTCCTTCAGTTCTAGCGGTGAAAATACTGAGGCAGTGGCTATATCTTGATTATTTGCAAGCATGTTTTGTTAATTATTACTAGTTAGTAAGCCTTATCTGTTTCAAAAACCTTGCTTTCCATTTGTTTTTTTGGTTCTCCGTGTTTTTTTTTTTTTTTTGGGGGAGGGGGTTGTATTTTACTTCTCCAGTTTCAGTAAAACCAGGAATCAAGGGTGATGTGTGTGGGTGTATGCAGTGTACACCTAAGCATGCACACACACAAAAGATGTTCTATGTATTTTCTGTAAGCACTAATCATCTCCCTGTTTTATTTGTTTCCTTTGCTTGGTATGTGGGTCAGTAAGCCTAAATCAATACTTACCTTGACAGTCTGCAACTCAGAGAAGAGAAACAGTGTTGTGGCCTCCACTATCATTTCAGACAGTGTTGCAGGCTTTAACCCACTTTTACAAGGTCTTCCACATCCATTTCCAGTGCTATGAACCCAGACTGAGACTTTGTGTCTTACCTGGTTTACCCAGTCACATGCTGACTTGCATTCCTACCCGAAAGCTTGCATTCATTTACTCACACCATCAATACAATAGCACAGAGGACCTACTAGGTGAGAACGGAGCACTTACCTGCAGGGATACATACACCTGTGTGATACGGTGCCTGCCATCAGTTAGTTTATAATTTAAAAGAAGAAACTAGGCAAAGACATGATAACAACAGAGTTTGGTAAAGTAATAATAGAGACATAATACTATAAAACCTGTAATTATTCATGATTACCTCCAGGTAGTTAGTTGTGGGTCAATAAGTGGTTACCATGCCAATAATTCTAAAAAAAGATGAAGAGAAGCTTAGCCGATTCATAGGCAGTGTCTTTAAGATTAAGCTTTATAAAACACGGCTGACATCAATACCCTTCATTGGCTTTGCCGTTATGACTAAACTAAGCTGAAAAATTATCCTGGTAGTACAAGTGGTTAAGTGCTTACCTGCCAAACAAAAGGTGGGCTATTTGAACTCACGCAGAAACTCTGTAGGAGAAAGACCTGGTAGTCTTGTCTTATAAAAATTTATAGCCTAAGAAGCCCTATGTGGAAGTTCTACTCTGTCCAATGGGTAACTATGAGTTGGAATAGACTCTAAAGTGCTTAACAACATAAAATGGAAACCAAATTCCTTACCTTGGAAACTGAGGCCATTCATGTCTCGAATTCCACCTCCCTCTCCAGTTTTGTCTCATTATTCCTGTAAGCATATTGCAGAACTTAGACCAAGGCTATTCACTGGCCGCCACGTCCCTTTTCCTCTTAAGCCATTCTGACTGTGAAGCCTCCTGCCAGTCACTACATGCTGAAAATCTCTTCACATGCAATCTCCTGCTTGGCCCTGTCCTTATAGCACCATACACTTCTCTGTTGATATTTTATCAGAATGTTCTTGTTTGCATACCTCACATATATATCTGGTCTTTATTAGAAGAAAAAGAAAAAACAGACCAAATCCATGGCCATCGAGTCAATTCCGACTCATAACAACCCTATAGGATAGAGTAGAACTGCCCCACAGAGTTTCCAAGGAGTAGCCAGTGGATTCGAACTGTTGACCATTTGGTTAGCAGCCATAGCATTTAACCACTATGCCACCAGGGTTTTCTCACTAAAAGAAGCATGACTTCAATAAATACA
The DNA here is from genome assembly GCA_028571685.1 of Heterohyrax brucei. NCBI lineage: Eukaryota > Metazoa > Chordata > Mammalia > Hyracoidea > Procaviidae > Heterohyrax > Heterohyrax brucei. Next base: position 8,490,598 of record CM053143.1, read on the forward strand.
TTTATTGAGTGAATGAAAGGATAAATTCTCCCTCTCTGTGAGTGCAAACTGGGTTTTGAGATTTGTTGCTGAAGAGAAATAACTGTTAGGGAAGCATAAATCTCTCTGTCCTTCCAACTGAAAGGCTCAGGTTTAGCCATGCAATCAAAAGCATGTACTCCCTGTTGTACGGTAAGAAACAAGTCATCATTTACAATATTACTTATTCTCTCTTAGGTTTCTTCTATGGTCGTGCATGACTCTTCAAAACTATCTTGCATCCTGAGCAAAAACTGTGTAGTAGTTGTTTTTCCTTTCTGGCTGTTAAGAGTTTTAGCCTGTATCTAGATATTCTGCACCTTTCGGCTCTGGAGTGTCGAGTCAGAAATTTTCCTACATAAAGAAGAGCTACAAGGCCCCATCTCTGGGTCCTCTGAATGAAGGAAGCAGGGAAATGTGGAGCCACCATTTGAAAATGGCAAACAGACATACACCTATACAGTCTTTATGGAGCCTAAAATTCCAGTGGGGCTGCTACAGGAGTTGCTCTAACGTTCATTGTATGCTTGGTCCTACCAGTGTAGAGCCTAATCACTTTGGAAGTATGGGGAGGAGCACAGACATGAAGACAAGACAGCACAAATGGGGGAATAGACATGCCATGTGAGAATCTCCCAGGAATCATGAAACACCGTGACTACAGAACCTGAGAGAGACAAGGATCTTACCCTAGAGTCAACAGAGAGAGATAGACAGCTTTCTTCTATAGCCCGTGTCCTGAATTCAGACGTGTAGCCACCCGAACTGTAAGAATATAAATTTATGTTCTGTAAAGTCACCCATTTGTGGTCCTTATGTTACAGCAGCACTAGGAAACTATGACAGTAGATGTGCAATGACGATGAACTGACAGAAGTGAGGTGAAAAAGAGCAGATCATTGGATTGGGTGATAGTATAGTCATTGCTACCTCCTGAAGTTGGATTGTAAAGAAATTCCCTGTAACCACAGTTTGGATTACTAGTCTCTCTCCCAGGTGGTCTGTAGGCACCTCCATTTGTGCTAAGCTGACTGTTCCAAGAACCATTGTTTAGCAACCCATGGCTATAACTGTTGAGTGTAATGTTCAATATCTACCAGAGTTTTTGAGTCACTTAGCCTTTAGTGTTTCCTGAGCATACAATCTGGTCATGTAACCGAGGTTTCATTTTTACAGTTTTCTATATACCATGTGGGTCAGTCTTGGTCAAAAGGATCTCAAGGAATATCAACTGAATTGATTTTTCTCATTCTGAGAATGTAATTTTTGATTTTCCCTCCCTTTTATATGAAAAAGAGACTATTTAGACTAAAGAGAAATAGAGTGCAGAACTTCGGATCTTCAGATAAATACAGTATGCAAGAGATTAAAATTGTCAACCAGGTACACAGACACTCCCGTGCAAACAAGACAGATTGGATTTTTATTGAAGTAAGAGAATGTTTGAGGATATTTAAAATATGGCTGGTGAATAGCCTTTTTATTGAAAAGAACAAAAAATAAAGGAGTATGTACCATAGACGTTTAGAATTTGAATGGACCACAGGGATCATCAGATTCACATCACTCTTCACAGACAAGGAAGCCGAGATTCACCAAATGGCCTTAAGATCACACAGTTAAGGTGGGGAGCAGAGGTTAAAATCACTCCAGCTAGATTCTCTTCTTATCCTATTCTTTGGTTGCCATAGCAAACTACCTCCTACCTACTCACCACACCCCTCCCATCTCCCCTGAAGCAAAATATTGAACTTTTCAATTGTTTCTAATCTTGGTTCTATGAAATTTATTTTCAGATATTAATACCAGTGCCAGTGTTTTGACACATTGATAATAGACTGATTGGATGGACTAAGAACCTGATTTTGGGGGCTAGATTGACTCTCTTAGCTCCTGTTACATAGCAGGTATGAAAGTATAGCCCAGGTATGCTGTGATGAATAAGGCACATAGCCTGTACTCCAAGGGTTATGAAATTGGCATCCCAGGTAGGAGTTTAACTTGAGTTAATCTTGGCTTAGCTACCTAACTTCTTGGAGCCTCAAGCTAGTCATGTATAAAATGAGTATAATAATATCTCATAGAGTTATCTGTCAAAAGTTATATCAGAAGTCCTAACACATTGCCCAGAAGAGAACAGGAGCTTGATTTTATGTTCAAGGGAACTGTAGCCCAGAAAGATTCAGCAATGTGCTGAAGATCATACAAGTGGTAGCAATCTGATTCATCCGTAAGTCCTTACTTACATGGCTGGCCCTTCATGAGCACACTATGGGATGTACCCTTTACTTCAATTTTGTTGAATACTATCTTGTGCAATAGTTGTTTTCTGTGACTTTTTTTTTACATTGCAGTCTCTTGGACTATGGAAGCAGATAAATGAATACAAAAGATGATTTAGCAGGTGCTAAAGGGAAATCTTGGTACAGTGGTTAAGTGCTACATCTGCTAACCAAAAGTTGGCAGTTCAAATCTACTAGGGGCTCTTTTGGAAACTCTATGGGACAGTTCTACACTGACCTATAGAGTCGCTATGGGTCAGAATCTACCTATTGGCAGTGAAAAGAGAAAAATAAAAATTTTCAGGTTATTCATCTTTTGTAAAGAAAAGAACTCCAGAAGTTGTTTAATGCAAGCTTGCCAAATGATCACTCAAAATGTTTGTATTGGCTATCTTAAAAGTTATCTGGTGTTAATTTTGTAGGTTTCCCACTAAGTAATGCATTATGTTAAAGCACATTTGTAGAGCTTACCATTCTAAATTTCCTTTTTCATTAAGAACCTATTCAGTGATGTGTACCCTTCATACTGGCATGGTGGGTTTGCTACTTTATAAAGGAAAGTGAAGAGATAATGGGTTCTAATTCAATAGTATTCAAATGCTTTCAAAAGACTTACAGTTTAGGGAAATTTTGGTAAGTACTCATATTTTCTGTTATCCTAGTCCAAACCTCATTCTAAGAGAAAAAAGATAAAATCTGTTACCTGTTTCAAGACTGAGATTTAATGCACTCACTGTGGCCAAGACTAGGAGAATTATCCTCATCACTACTGTTCCACCTCTCTTCTTCTCCTTCCTCCTCATTAGCCTTTTCTTCCTCTGGGTTTCGCCACCTCAGGATCACAGGAGAGCTTGTTACGAATGTAGACTCCTAAGGCTCATCCAGACCAATTGAATATGATCTTCTGGGGGTGGGATGAGTGGGTTTGGGAGAACACGCAATTTAAACAAATTCTCCAGGTGATTTTTCCCCATAATAAAGCTTTGAGAACAACTACAGGTGTGTCTGTTTGTTGTCTCCCTTTGGGTTTTTGTTTTAAGACAGTGGCTGCATGTAAAAAGTGCTGGGGAGAGTTTTGAACAAATACTGATGCTAGAGCCCCACCTCTGGCAATCCAGAAATAACTGGTCTTCCCGGAAGCCCAGGCATCGCTATTTTCCCCAACTGATTTTCATTTGAAGCCAAAGTAATCCTAGGATTCCAAACTGATGCTCACACACATCCTTTCCCTCTCCCTCCGTTCTCCACTGTTCCCGTGACTTTCCCTTCTCCTACTTCCTGTACTTGTACATTCTAATTGTAATTGGTTTATATTGTACACCACTAATTTCTGACAGCTGGGTTTCACAGGCCGTTTGGCATGTGAAAAGGGATACTGTAAAGCATAAAGAGCAGGAAGTAACTCAGTACTTAATGTACTCATTCCTTGCTTGTAACTTTCGGGAGGGTTGTATTCCAGTCGCCATCCTATAATTCAAATGACGCCCTTTGTACCTGGCTCTGTGATTCTGATTATGGAGTAGACACACCTTGGACATAAAACAACAGAAAAAGAGCTGACCCCAACGCTGCTCATGCTTCAATTTACTGTTACGACGTGGGATTGGAGGAGGATGTTTCATAAGACACATGTGATCTGACCATTTCCTTGTATCTCCTGTAACCTTAGGGAACTCAGGAGGACTGTTGCAGTTGGTCCCTTTTCTTGGTCTCACAATCTCTGAAGGCTTATTTCCTCTCTTAGGTTTTAATGTTTATGGTTTCATTCATCATTTTCATGTAACAAATATTCATGGGGTACTACTAGAATGAGAATAAGTGATTTATGACTGTGTGCTTCAATATGGATGAATCTCAGTAATGACAGTGAACACTGTGAGATTTATTTACGTAAAATCAGGTACCCAATTACCTTATGCTTTTTTAAACCAGGACTGTAATTACTCTGAAGGGTATATTGACTGGATGGGACTTAATGGTGAGGAGAGGAGGACTTCTGGGGTGCTAGAAGTTTTCCCTCTTCTGTTTTTTAGTGTGGGTGCTAGAGAGTGTCTTTGGTTTGTGAACATACATTGATTATGATTTGGACGTATTTTTATAGTGTTATATTCTAATAATTTTTTTTAAAACCATAGTTATTTTTTATTATTTTTTATTTTTTGCTATGTAGAGTAAAAGATTTACTCAGCACTGCAAACCACTAAGTCTTCAGTGGTAAAGAAGTCATATACGTATCCTGCTATTACAGCATGAACAGTCAGGTAGGAGACACTGGCATATTAGAAAAAATACAATATTATAAGAAAAAGACATCTAAGGTGAGGTTTGAAGCATCAACAGGAATAGCCTAGTCTAAGGGGTGAGGAAAAGCCGAGTGTTCTTGGTAGCGGGAATAGGATGGAGAAGGCTCAGCGGATGCAAGAGCGAGGTGTGACAGAGTGACTGGAAGAGCTGGCATGGTTGGACAGAGCAGGGAAGGGAGCAAGTAGTTCAAGATGAGACCAGATAGGTAAGCAAAAGCCAGATCAAAAAGAGTTTAACACGCCATTGGAGAGGTTGGGCCTTCTACTGAGGTCATTGAGAAACAATTAAAAGAAACATAGCAGAATTCAGTCTTGGTCAGAGGTGGTTTTGGGAAAATTACTGTCACTGCAGGGAAGAGAATAGATAGAAGAGGACAAGACTGAAGGCCAGCACTCCATTTAGGAGGCTGCTGTAATTCAGTCAAGAGGTAATGAAAGTCTAGGTATGAGGAAATGAGTTCCAGTGGTCCAATGTCTGAGTACTCAGGTGCTGACTGAAAGGTTGGATTGATGGTTAGAACCTTGATGTCTTCGACTGAAAAATCAAATGGCTGCCTATAGATTGTATGCTCCTCTCTCTCAAATGAAGACAATTTTGATGTCTGTTTATGATTATTCCCGAATTTTAGTAGTTGTGTGTTAATGAAAATCTTTCTTTTATCATTTATGTTTAAAAATTGCTCCAGTATAAAAGACCAGGCTTTGTTTAATCATCCGACTCGACGGCAGTTGGCTTGGCTTGTTTAATCATGTATCATTCACAAAATAGACTACATATCAGAAGTTAGAAATTACTTTTATGATTATTTAAGTTTCTAAGTTATATTCATTGTATGTTATTTTGGGGGGTATGTGTCTGCGGAGGGTGTGCGGAGAGACAACGTACTCTCTCCTGATTCTGAAATAATTTGTATCATTAGTCATCATTATGAAGTTTCTTTATTTTTTAATGTTAGACAAAATATTGGTAACTTCATAGAAATATTAGTTATTGGAATCAGTTAAATCAGTTCAAGATACAGTAAATAACTTATTAGAAAAGAAGCCAACCTGACTATGAAATTTACATATTTAGTTTACTACCAACATCTCTGTGGATCCAAGTGCTTCCTAAGTGTTAAACTGGTGCAGCGATCCTTATGCCCAGTATTTCAGGCCATCTAGTTTCTCACATCCATTTTAGAACTCATGGATTCTTTCTTTACCTACCCCCAGACTATTTTTGAATGCATTCACCAAATTTTTTATTTCACTAATTATACTTTCCATTTCTATGATTGATCTGCTGTTATCTTATGTTATTTCCTTTAATTCCCTGCACATTTAGAATAATCTCAGATTGTTACCTGAAACTGTTGCATTGTGAATTTGTTGTTGAAACAGCTGATCCTCTTTTGTAATAGTTCATTCTTTTCAATCATTTGCAGTTTTTGACTACAAACTCATTTTCTATGCAGACTGCCCCACGTGCCCTGGCCATTTGGTGACACCCAGTTTTGCCAAGAGAGACACCCTCTTGGATCCTCCTCTTTTCAAACCTGCTGTCTCTTCTCTTTCCAGAAGTACCTAGTACCACTGACTTCTGAGCTGGTATACTCTCAAGCTCTGCCTTATGTTTTCACTTTACCTATATAGCTATAGATAAGAAACAGCTATACTTGAAATCTTTAATTGAGCACATTTTAATCCTTGATTGTTGAAAACAGAGATGACTTGCAACACTAGTGAAGATCAAAGACTTCAGCTTTCGGTTTCAATTACACCTCAACATAAGGTAAACCAAAATTCTCACAACTGAGTCAATAAACAACATCATGCTAGATGGAGAAAAGACTGATGTTGTCAAGGATTTCCTTCTACTTGGATCCACAATCAACACTCGTGGAAGCAACAGTTGAGTAATCAATGACATATTGTATTGGGGAAATCTGCTGCAAAAGAATTTTTGAAAGTGTTAAAAAGCAGTGATGTCAGTCTGAACACTAAAGTAAACCTGAATCAAGCCATGGTGTCTTTAATTACCTCACATGCATGAGAAAGTTAGAGTATGAATAAGGAAGACCAAAGAAGAAGTGATATCTTTGCAGTACCATATTGGTGAAGAATATTGACTATGCCTTAGGTTATAAGAAGAATGAACAAATCTACTGTGGGAGAAGTACAGCCAGACTTCTGGCTTTGCTTTATCATATATACCTTGGACATAGCATCAGAAGGGATCAGTCCCTGGAGAAGGACACCAAGCTTAATAAAGTACAGGGTCAGTGAAAAAGAGGAAGACCTTCAATGGGATGAATTGACACAGTGGCTCAAACACAGTACTGTTTGTGAGTATGGTGCAGGACCAGGCAGTGTTTTGTTCTACATAGGATCATCATCAAATCAGAACCAACTCAGTGCCACCTTACTGCAAAACCAATACAAAATGCATTGTTTATGACTGTTGGATGGCTGATTGCTTTATTGTTCACACATTATTTAAGGATACATGTTTTGACTGCGTACTATATGCCAGGCCCTTCTGGTCATTGAAGATGCAAAGATTAACAGAGGTAATCTGGTTGAGGAGATTGACAGAGGTAAACAACTAACTATAAATTCTGACAAACCCTCCTATAGAATTACAGTCAAAGTATTCCAGAAAGAAAAACAAAAATAACACAAAGACAAACCCGTTGCCACTGAGTCGATTTCAACTTATTGCAATCCCATAGGACAGGGTAGAACTGCCCCATAAGATTTCTAAAGACTGACTGGTAATTGAAACTGCCAGTGTTTTGGTTAGCAGCCAGGCTCTTAACCATGACATCACCACGGCTCCATTTGGAAGAACAAGTGACAATAACTACAGTAGAAGCTTATGGATGCTTACTTTGTATCAGATACTGTGACAAACATTTAATTCTTAACAAAAACACTGAGTGGTAACTACCAGAGGAAGGCAGAGATGCTAATACTCTAATTTTAGAAATGCGAAAGAGTTTATCTCATGAACAGGAGTTAACACTCCTAGTTTGTGGCTATGATGATTAAGTTTGTGCGTCAACTTGACTGGGCCATGATTTTCAGTGGTTTGGCAGTTCTGTGATATTGTGATCACTTCTGTGATGAAATTTGATATACTGTGATCAATTCCATGAGGAATTTGCCAAGCGTAGTCAATCATTTGAAAGGAAGTTTCCTTGGTTGTGTAGCCTGCATCAAATATAGGTGGACATTTTGGCAAGGCTCGTGGGCTTTTTGCTCTAGCTGGCTCATGTTTGTCTGACTTCTGGTTCTTGGGACTTGAGTTAGTAGCTTACTTGAGGTCTTGGCTGCTGATCTTGCGATTTGTTGATGTTCTTCACAGCCCATGAGCAATAGCCCTACTCTCTGACCTGCCAATCTTGGATTTCCTACCCCCCCCCCCATGGCTACATGAATCCAAGAAGCATCTAACCTATCCCACAGATTTAGTGTATCCCAGTCTCCACAACTGCATGAGTTGTTGCCTTGACATAAATCTCTCTGTATGGAGGGTCTTACAATAAGGGACCCCACCTTTGAACTTGAATAAAAGAAGTTGTATAAATGACGCAGTTTTAATTGTTTTATAATTTTGAAGTATGTTTGATGGCATCATGTGTGGAAAAGAACTTCAGATAAAGAGACTCCACAGTGCCTTGGGGCCAAAAAATTCAGTTATCATAGACTGATCTTTTTCGTTGTTGACAATCACAGCCTCTCTTTCTTCATCTTGGAAAAAAAAAAGGTCAATGATTCTACAGGACCAAAATCCACACCAAATGGTAACTCCACTGAATTCTCTTTGCTCCAAATGTGATAGTTTTGTTTGTTAACAAAATCATTCCTCCAAAAATAGCCCTCATTGCTGAAGATGAGTTTTTGGCCCAAAGCGGGGTCAATTTCCAGTTTCTCCAGAGCCCAGTCAGCAAAACTGCAGCACAATCCATGCTCATTGGACTTCAGTGCTCGAGTTAAAACAGTTTTGTAAGGGTAAAGCTTCAAGTCCAGATGCAAAATCTGCCAAATTATTGTCGATGAAAGGCTCAGTTCTTGTGTTCTGTGAGAAACTGAGATGGATTCTCTAGTGCACCCTGACGAACAGTGGTGATGTTTTCATTGGAACGTGTGGTTCGTTGACTCACAGGCTCTTTCTGATTGGCAATAGACCCAGCTGTCTCAACTTTTTTGATTAAATGTCTAATTTCTCTCTAGATAGGACAATTACATGCATTGTTAACTTTCATGTAATGCATGAGATGTTTGGAAAAAGGAACACCCATTTTGATAATAAACTAATAATGTCTATGTGTTGCGGAATCATGCAACTTTTCTTGGCTATTTGTCAAGACTAATTAAAAAACAGATATGATAAATATGGCCACCATAGCTTCACAAATATTGCTGCTGTGAGCTATCAAAAGCAGGACATCCTTATTGCAAAATCCTTTATATTTATATGTTTTACCAGCCTAAGACCTTGGTAGAGCTAGGTTTTTTTTCAGTAAGTCTCTCTTGACTCTAAACCATTAACTGAGTCTAGGATTTGTAGATGTTAGCCAGTCAGAGACATTTTAGGAAAACAGAGAAAGCAGGGAGGCATGTGTATAACAGTGTGCCACTTAGGAATGAAGGGCAGCTTGCTGCAGTAGGGGCATAGGAGACACAACTGCATGGAAGTAAGGGTGAAAAATGATCCTGGAAAGGGAGACTGGGGCCAGGTCCTTAAGACCTCATAGCTACCCTAGGCTCTGATACGATACCCTTGGGACTGGTAAAGAGGAAAGGCGTTGGATTAAGGTTAGTTGTATACTGTTGACTTACATTTAAATGAGAATGGAAAGTTAAGATATTGCCACTGTGTCATGGAAATCTGCCATATATAATAATAGCATAGAGCTACTGACAAAGGTACAGGGTGTGTACCATCCTGGTGTTGTATTCACCCTGCCAACCCTTCTTGCTTCACTGCACTGTCTTTCACTCACTGCAAAGCATCTGCTCCAGTTTAGTACTGAAATCCATCAAAAAGTTTCAATCAGCAACTCTTTATAAAACAATAATAAGAAAGAAAGCAAGCCTGTATTCTGCAAAGTATATTCGTTATTTAATGACTTCAGGCTCCCAAATTAACATGAAATTAATAGTTTGTGATAACATGCAGAGTAGCACCAGTGCTCTACGGCATTTTATCATTTTCTTACCATACGTGTATTTGGTTATTCTACAGGTAGAAACACTTCCTCAAGATACATGATGCCATGTCACTCAGATAACGTGCTGTATAACGGAGCTTTTCCATTATAGGGATGGCAGTTTTCCTAGTTGAACCAGTGATATTTTGAGGCATTTTTCTGTATTCACAGAGAGATTCCTCCATTTCACTAGTGTGTAATTAGAAAAAGTGAAGGGATGTAAAGACTTGTTGCTCACTGTGGCCCTTTGTTAGCACATGTGTTCCCCTATCAAGTATGTGTGCACAGTGATTAAACAGAGACCACTTGAACATATTATTTTGTTTGAAATTCAGACTGAAGTGTCTTGTAATGATCACAGATTTCTTGGATTTGTGTTCTTGGATTGTGCTTCCTGTTAGCTGTCCCTTTGATTTCAGAGTGGGATAGTCACTAAATTCTTGTATTTGTTTCTATTTTGCCAATTAGCTTAAGTTGTTAGAGCAAATTTATATGTCCTGGTTCTTCTAAGTCCTTGCCAATTACTTTGGAACATTGAACACTTAACTGTGCTTGCTCTGGGGTACTAGCAATGAAATAGTAATTAACTGAGATAGTTGCCTCTTTTCCTTCAAAGCTAGAGAATCAGATTATACTCCTTCAATAAATAGTCTTAAAGCAACATAATGATATCTCTTTTGAGAGTACTTTTAAAATCATATTTTACATGTAATTGCTATTTTCTTTTTAGTTAAGTACCACTTAAATGAAAACAAACCAAATTATGATCTGTCAGATATAATAATACACTAACAGATCAAATCTGGCTTAGCTCAGTGTGCACTGCAATTAACATGATATTTTAAATGAATCATAAAATGTCAATCAAGCAGAAATCTTGACCAAATACATGTAATCTGATTCAGTTCGGCTATAGCTATGAAATCAATGGAATTTTCTAATCACAATTTTTTAAATCTTTCAAAAAAATCCATCTGTGTTTACTAAAGAACAGACTTCAGAGGTAATTTTGCAATGCTTTAAAAATTAACATCATTTATCATCTTCACTATTTTGGTCATTTTCTTATCTCAAATGTAATCCTAATAGTCAAAGTTAACTTAGGGGCAATCAGTGATCAACATTTGCTGAGTCTGCACTAATACTTCTAGATGAGAACGCTAAACCTGTTGCTGTCCGGTAGATTCCCACTCATAGAGATCCTCCAGGATGGAGTAGAACTGCCACATAAAGTTTCTATGCAGTGGCTGGTGGATTCCAGTTGCCAACCTTTTGGTTAGCGGTGCAACCAGGGCTTCAATACTACCAAGGAATTAAAAAACAAACAAACAAACAACAACAACAAAATCCCATTGCCCTCAGCTGAATTCTGTTTCATAGTGATCCCACAGGACAGGTAGAACTGCTCTGTAGGATTTTCAAGGAGAAGCTGGTGGATTTGAACTACTGACCTTTTGGTTAGCAGCTAAGCTCTTAAACATTATACTGTCAGGAGCCCTACAGACAGATATGTGCATGTGCACAAACATACATACATGCAGACGCTCACACATGTGCTCATGCGTGCACGTGCGTGCACACACACACACACAGTCTGCAATACTTTATGTTTAAGGTGTTTAGTACGGAGCTACTTTTAAAAAAATCCATGGATAATATGACAGCATTTTTGGGGTTGTGTGAATTTCAGATACTTGGCTTTGGTTAAAGACTACTAGGACAGGGATGAAGGAGACTCCCACAGTGACACAGAGAAAGATCCTAATCTGCCTGAAGATATTTTGCCATTTAATGGAAGCAGAAGCTGTTACTTCTTTTCTTCTTAGAAGTTTTTCAATTCTGTTTATTGGAAAATGTTTTTTAGTGTCAATGTATTGTTACTTGAACTGTATAAATATAAGAGAAGAATTTTTAAAAAGATCATATCATCATTTTCTTTATTTTTGAGCTTTTATCTGTGCTTCATAAAATTGGGAATTATTACAAGGTATCTTCAATTACTATGTCCTCCCAAATCCAGTGGCAATTGTTCTTCAGCAGAAGGTGCTATCCACTGCCGGTATTTCTTTAGGTATACTATACTTTAGATTCTGGATCTCTAGAAAATGGGAATTTCTACAGCTGCAGTAGGAAAAGTGGCTCTGTTAGTTTTACATAGTACCAAGAAGCTTATTTCTTCTCTTTGTGAAACATTCCACATGGTTTAGAGTTTACCCCTTGCTCCTTCAGGAATCAAGTGTCTTTTCAACGAAGTTTCTTCCATTTCTGAAGGTAAAGCCCACTGTAACTCTTAGATGAATGCATCAATACTAGATACAAATATTTTAATTTCACACATATCAAAAACTAACATTTGTAGATTTTTTTATTAGAAAGCTAATGATTCATTTAGACATCTGTTTCTTCATTTTTTGTTTGCCAAGTGCCGTCGAGTCGGACCCGATTCATGGCGACCCTAGGGGCCAGGGTAGATGTTTCCAGTTTCCTCCTTACGTGCTGACTCACTCACTCTCTTGTTCCATCTTAATATAAATGTTAGATATTAATTTTTAATAAACATCTCCAATTCAGCATATCCAAAACTAAACTCTTGATCTCTACCCAGAGCCCTCATGTCCCACTTCACAACTTACTCTTCTTACCACCTTCCCTGTATCAGTTGATAGTGGCATCATCCTTCAGTCACTAAGCATAACCATACTGGGGCAACCCTATTTCCATGCTCATCTACCTCATCCTGGTCTGCCCCATCCCTGTTGGCTTGCTGGTCTATGTGTTTTTTCTATAGCTTTTATTATCAGCTAATATACTACAGGGAGCCCTGTTGGCACAGTGATTCGAACTGTGGCTACTATCCAAAAGATCGATGTTTAAATTCACCAGCAGCTCCTTGGAAACCGTGTGGAGCAGTTGTACTCTGACCTGTAGAGTTGCTATGAGGTAGAATCAACTCAATGGCAACAATTTTTTTTTTCAGTTTAATATACTATGAGTCAGAATTGACTCATTGAGTTGGTGGCATTAGGTTTGGTTTCAGTTTAATGCATCGTATGATCTACTCATTTGTAATGTATGTTATTGTCTATCTTTTCTTATTGGAATGTAAAGTTTACGAAGAGAAAAGATCAACGATCTTTGACCCAACAACATAAGGCTCTCAATAAATATTTGTGAATAAATGACATAATAAGCTATGAATAAATTCCATAACAGGTTTTTGAGCTGGTTATTTTTATTGCCTAGAAGCAGCTAAAAGTATCAAAAGTCAATGGATCTCTTGCTGACAAACTAATTTAGCATAGTCCTGGAATTGCTGTGGTGTGTCTTCCAAAGTAAGAGTGCACAGGATTGGGTTACATTCCAGAGACATTCTGCAAGTGAAATAAACAGTAAATACCAGAATGATGGTTATTTATTTGCATCTTATTGTTGTTACATGCTATTCAGTGGGCCTCTGACACACAGCAAATCTACGCATGCCAAAGCCAAGTCGAATGCTGTACGCACAGCAGAAGGAAATCCTGGCTGTTCCTGTGTCGTCCCCATGATTAGCTGGAGGTCAGATTTTGTTGTGATACTTAGAGTTTTCACTGGATGATTTTTCAGAAGTCTATCTCTAGGCCTTTCTTTCTAGCACTCCACTGATGCATGTTTAGCAGGAGAATAACACTGCAAACCTCCAGTGACAGATGGCTGGTGGCTACAGATGAGGTGCACTGTATAAGAAACGGGTCCCGGCCTCAGGCATGGAAGGAGAGAATTCTCTCACTGAACCACCAGTACCCATACCTTTCTAATCTTACTGTAATGTTTTTGAGAATAAGTACAGGTAGGGAAAGATGCTCACTATATCCTTCAGAAGAATAGTCTGTATTTTGCTGTAGTATAGTCTAATTCAGAGAGCTCTTATTGAAAGAGCTCAACTCTGATCCTAACAATTCTATCAGCATATTTGGATAATTAAGTGATCTCCACTTATCTTGTTAGTGGCACATGTCACATACTTATATCATCCTTGATACCTTGCAAGTGGAGCCACAGAGTCTGGCATTCAAATTAACACTGTCTTTCTTGTTTTTCTTAAAAACCCATTGCTGTCAAGTCAATTCCAGCTCATAGCTACCCTATAGGACAGGGCTGAATTGCGTCATAGAGCTTCCAAGGAGTGCCTGGTGGATTTGAACTGTGTGCTTATGGTTTAGTAGCCAGAGGACTCAGCCAGTACACCCCTGAAGCCGTGGTGGCATAGTGGTTAATGTTATAACTCCTAACCAAAAATTGGCGGCTCAGATCCTTGGAAACTCTATGCGGCAGTTCTACTCCGTCCTGTAGGGTAGCTATGAATCAGAATTGACTTGATGGCAGTGAGTTTTGTTTTGTGTTTTCTTGTTTTTCCTGTCAATTGGGAGCAAATGCAGTGGGCACTGGCATGAAAAGAGAGAGAAAAGCAGAAACAACAGAAGGAAAAACGGATAGTTTGGAATTAACCAAAATGAAAAATTTTGTGCATCAGAGGATTTTATCAAGTAAGTAGAGACACATTGCAGAATGGCACCTGGGGACCTATTGTAGGCTGTGATCTGGAGACTGAAACATGACTATGAGCTGATATCTTCAAAAAGGCCTGAAATTTTCCTCAGTGTCTTAGGTTAGAAGTCTTTGGTCTCGTTGCCTGTCCCTATGCCAATGTACTATGGCATGGAACAAATCACTTTTATTGTCAATGTCAGTAACAGGGGAGTAATGTTTTATTTGTTTCACAAAGTTTTTGAAGCTAACCCTATAAAAAAAGCAAACCAAACCCATTGCCACTGAGTCAATCTGGACTCATAACAACCCTGTGAGACAGAGTAGAACTGCCCCACGAGATTTTCAAGGACAGCCTGGTAGATTTGAACTGACAACCTTGTGACCAGCAGCCAAACTCTTAACCATTACACCGCTAGGGTTTCCAATCTTGTATAAGACATATAAAAATACTTCAAAAACTTTGAGATGCTACACATCCACAACATGATTATTATTAATAAAGCTTTTATTTGTTTACTATATCCTCTCTGACAACATATCCCTATGCAAGTCAAAATTTTAAGGGCATAATATGTCATTTCTTTAGCTAATACTATTTGCTTGATGCATCTGAAATAATTCCTGGTTTATAGAATCTCAATCATTTTTGCAAATCATTTAAATCTCATTTGACTATGAACATAGGAAAGCTTGGTAGCCTAGTGGCTAAGTGCTACAGCTGCTAACCAAAAGGTTGGAAGTTCAAATCCACCAGTCACTCCTAGGAAACTCTATGGGGCAGTTCTATGCTATCCTATAAGGTCACTGTGAGTTGGAATTGGCTTGATTGCAATGTGTATTTTTTTTTTTTTTACTTTTACTTTTTGTTTATGTAAACACAGTTACTCTGTTGGCAATCAGAATATTAAGTTTGACTGTTTCTGATCACCTTTTCTGGCAGAAAAAACTGGATTCTAAGAGAGGAGACCGATGAAGACTGCATGGAGGATCTGGAAGACCTAGAGAGTGAGGCCTGACAAGGAATGAATGTCTCAGGAACTAGCCCATCAGGTGGACGGCCATAAAATGAGGCCATGAGGACACGGTGTTCCTGATGACAGTAGTAAATCTGCTTCACATAAAGTGAACTGTTTGTTTAAACTCTCTTATGTTCTGTCAGAGCTATGGTGCTGAGACCAATTCAATATAGAAATCAGCTCAGCTGCAGACTGTGGGACAGAAAGATTCAAAGAACAGATTGTTGCATTAAAATTGTATTTAGTAACACAAAGCCATAAGGAAATATTTTGTCTATTGCTTTTGGAAACTCTCTAGAAGGAACAGAATTGCCCCTTCTTATATCGCTTGTCCATTGTATTTTATCGGTTATGTTCTTTTAACATAACATTTGGAATAAACTACTTGGCTGATGAATTGCATCTGCGTTCAGCTCTCTGACAAATCTATAATCTTTTTTTGTTAAAATTGCACCTAGAAAATTGCTTAGCATCACATGGAAGGGTTGATTGTACTTATTCTTATGGATATTTCATGTTTTATTTTTATTTCTACATGGAATCTTTTCTGCTACCTTTTGTCCAGCAAAGCTTGTTTCAAATAAAGCTGGCTGATCTAGGAAGATGTGGTTGCTAGGTAGCCAGTCATGATGGCTGATGTTACCAGGGAGGATAAAGAGATGAGTCCCTGATTACAGAAGAAAACTGTTTTTCACTCTTCTTGAAAATGAGTCTTCTTCATATACAGATGACAAATTCACCAGCTCAGTAGGAATATGACTTCAAAAAGAAATATGAAATTTTAATATGTTTTCTACAAGGAATATAAACCTAAAGACATTTCCTCAGAGTAAATAATTGGAATTTATGTCCATCTGTATCTTAATCTGTGGAGAAAATTCTTTTGGATAAATCAAAATGATACAAATTGTTTGGTTTACAAAGCTGATCTTGTCATCTAGATGAGACTAAAAATCTTGTCTAAGATTTCTTCTGTATTCAAACTTGGTTAAATAGATGTCAATAAACACTTATTGAGATCTACTGTGTACTAAGAATCTTACTATGGACTTCTAAAACATTTTCTCATTTAATCCTATAGCCCTAATGAAAGGTGTTGATATTTCAATAAATACGAGAAATTTTCTAGTAGGTGAAGAAGCTGGAATTTGAATCCTGTTAATATCACCTATGTTCTCACTATTAAAGGAGGTTCTGTAATCAGATAGTTAATGAAAAATGAACATAAAATATGACATAAAATACAACACAATATATACATAAAATATGACAGTCTCATAAGCAATGCCATGAGCACTTTTTCTTTTAGTTTTAACAGTACCATTGGGGAATCCAATACTGGTAAATTTTAACAAACGCTTAAAAAAGAAAAAATTCACCTTTAAGTGAAAGTTTTAATCCAAAACAATTTGCCATGTGAAATCCCACACTGATACCACTCTGCAACTCTAAATGCTCTCCACTTGCACACCACCTCCCCCCACAGTACATTCCTCCTTTCCACACTGTAACTTCCTGTATCTGTTCAACCAGCTCCTGTCCCCCTCCACCTTCTCATCTCTCCTCTAGAGAGTAGCTGCTCAGACAGCCTCAAATATAGGCAAGACGCACATTCTTTGCCAACACAACTCCATGTCCCACAGTTCAGTCCAATCTTTGTCTGAAGAATTGGCTTCGGTACTGGTTTCAGCTCTGTGCAAACAGAAAATCTGGGGGCTATATCCTCAGGAGACTCTCCAGTCTGGAGGACCATCATCTTTTAATAGAGTCCAGTTCTGCAAACCCATTTTCTACCGCTGCATCAGGGATGTTACACTGCATTTCCTGTCAGGGCAGTCATTGCTGGTGGCTGGGCACTATCTAGTTCTTTTGGTTTCATGCCGAGGTAGTCTCTGGATAATACGGGACCTTTGGTCCTCTGGGCTCATATTTACCCAGTGTCTTTGACATTCTTCATTCTCCTATGATCCAGGTGGATTGGGACCAATCAATGCTACTTAGACTGCCACTTAACAGCATTTAAGACCCCCCAGATGCCACTCACCAAAGTGGTAAGCAGAATACTTTCTTAAAAAAAAATTAGTTATGCCAGTTAGCCAAGATGTCATCTGAAGCTGATCCCAAGACGGCTGTTCCTGCTACTCTGTCCTTTAGAATGTTGGGTTGTATTTAGAAAATCTTTTAGCTTTTGGCGCAGTCCATTTTTGCTAGCCTCTCTTCTAGTGTGTACTGTTACTCCCTTCACCTAACCCAATTCCTTTAGATACTACCTAGTCTATGAATATCTTTCTCCTTCCCTCCCAACACTTGTAACCATCAAAGATTATTTTCTTCTGTGCTTAAACCTTTTCTGAAGTTCTCATACTAGTGGTCTTATACAATATTTGTCTTTCTGCAACTGACTGATTTCATTCAGCATGTCTTCCAGATGACTTTGTGTTACAAAATGTTTCCCAAGATTGTCAATGTTCTTTATTATTTCATAGTACATATACCATAGTTTGTTTATCCATTCGTCTGCTGATGGGCACCTAGATTGATTCCATCATTTTGCTGTTGTGGACTGTGCTGCAGTAGACATTGGTGTGCATGTATCTGTTCTTGTGACAGCCTTTATTAATCTAGGATATATTCCAGGAAGCGGGATTTCTGGATCATGTGGTATTTATGTTTGTAGCATTCTAAGAAATCACACAATAGATTTCCAAAGTGGTTGTACCATTTTATATTCCTTTTAAGAGTGTAGAATAGTTCCAGTCTCTCTACAACCTGTCAAATATTTATTGTTTTCTGTTCTTTGGATTAATGCAGCCTTGTTGGGGTGAGATGGTATCTCATTGTAATTTTGATTTAGATTTCTCTAACAGCTAATGATCAAGAGCATACTTCTTCATGTATCTGTTAGCTGCCTGGATGCTTTCTTTGGTGAAGGGCCTGTTCACATTCTTTACCTGTTTTTCAATTGGATTATTTGTCTTTTTCTTGTTGAGGTTTTGAAGTACCTTGTAGATTATGGAGTTTAGATGCTGATTGGATTTATGGTAGCCAGAAATTCTTTTTCAGTTTGTAGGTAATCTTTTTAACCTTTTGATGAAGTCTTTGAATGAGCGTAGGTGCCTTACTTTTAGGAGTTCCTAGTTATCTATTTTCTCTTCTGGTGTTTGTGCATTGCTAGTAATATTTTGTACTCTGTTTATGCCATGTATTAGGGCTCCCAGCATTTTCCCTAATTTTCCTTCCATGATCTTCCTTGTTTTAGATTTTATATTTAGGTCTTGATTCTATTTTGAGTTAGTACTTGTGCATGGTGTGGGATATGGGTCTTATTTCATTTTTTTGCAGATGAATATTAAGTTATGCTAACACTACTTGTTAAAGAGACTATCTTTTCCCCAGTTTATGGACTTTGGGCTTTTGTCAAATATCAGTGGCTTGTAGATCGATGTTGTATCTGTATTCTCTATGCTGTTCCACTGATCTATGCATCTGTTTTTGTACCAGTACCAGGCTGTTTTGACTACTGTGGCAGTGTAATAGGTTTTAATGTCAGGTAGAGTGAGGCCTCCCACTTTGTTCTTCTTCTTCAGTCCTGCTTTGCTTATCTGAGGATTGTTGCCTTTCCATATGGAGTTGGAGATTCATTTTTCTACCTTATTAAAAAAAATGCCTTTGGACACAGTAGAAAGCAGGTCAGTAGAGCTGGACTACACCATAAAAAGGTTTTCTAGATTCAACCCAACATTGCAAAGGACAGATTAGCAGGGACAGGGGTCTGGGGACCACGTTTTCAGGGGACAATGAGGTTAATTGGCATAACTAACATTTTTTCAAAGAGAGTCTTCTGCACCCCATTTTGGTGAGAGGTGTCTGTGGTCTTCAAAGCCAGAACGCTGCCAAATGAGGAACACCAATTTCTCCCAATCCACCTGAAACAGATTACAGCTGAGAACATCAAAAACATCAGGAAAAATGAGCCCAGGAGACAGAAGAACTCATGTGATTGGGGGGTTACATCAGCATGACACCAGAAGATGTGGATGGTTCCTGGTGCCCACCAAAGACAGCCTTGATAGGGAACACAGTGTCGAGCCCCTGATGTAGCTCAAGAAAAACAGGTGTACAGATCAAGAACTCTATTAAAAGACCAGAACTGATGGTCTGACAACCTGGATGGTCCCCCTGAGAAAGTGGTTTCTAGCTTTGTTGCTAGCCCAGAGCTGAAACCAGTACTGAAGTCAGCACTTTGGACAAAGAGTGAACTGTACATGGGGATTCAAAATGATGCATGTAGTGTGTGTACTTTATGGTTGAATCTATACGTGAGGCTATCCTACTGGTTTCTTTTTAGCGGGAAGAGGAGAGGGTAGACAGGAGGGGACAAGTTTTGGTTGATTGTATACTGGAAGAGTGAAAAAGAAGTGTGTGCTGTCACAAGGTTGAGGAGAGTAAATAGAATTGCAGAGGGGTGGGTACTTGAGGTTTTGTATGGAAAATTCATGTGGATTTTAAACTTTCTCTTAATTACATAAAAAAAACTAACAAAAAGAAAGCCATTGGAACTTGTACTGGGATTGTGTTGTATCTATAGATCACTTTGGGTAGTGTTGACATTTTCATGATGTTAAGTCTCCATGTCCATGAGCAGGGTAGATTTCTCCCTGTTTGTAAGTCTCTTGGTTTCTTAGTCTTGTAACTTGCTTTGTGTAGGTATTTTAGGTCTCTGGTTAGATTTGTTTCTTAGGTATTTTATCTTCTTGGGAGCTACTGTAAATGGTAATGATTTGATGATTTCAATTTTCACGGTCTCTCTGTTAGTATAAAGGAATATAGTGGATTTATATATGTTTATACTGTAGCCTGATTCTTTGGTGAACTCTTCTGCTAGTTGCAGTAGTTTTTTTTGTGTGGATTGTTTAAGGTTTTCTGTGTATAACATCATATCATCAGCAAATAGAGATACTTTTATTTCTTCCTTAGTAATGTGTATCTACTCTATTTATTTTGCCTGCTTGTTCTGGCTAGAACTTTTGGTGCAATGTTGAATAAAAGTGGTGACAATCAACATCTTTATCTGGTTCCTGTTCTCAAGAGGGTGGTGTTACCTTTTGGCTTTGCACGTATGCCCCTTAACATGTTCAGAAACTTCCCTTCTGTTCCTATTTTGCTGTTTTTGTTTTGTTGTTGTTGCTGTTATTGTTTCGTTTTAACACAAGTGGCTATTGGACTTTGTCAAATGCCTTTTCTACATCAATTGATAAAATCTAGTGGTTCTTGCCCTTTATTTTATTTATGTGGCTGATTGCCTTAATTGTTTTTCTAATGTTGAATCATCCATGAATCCCTAGTGTGACTATCACTTAGTCATGGTGAATTATTTTTTGATATGTTGTTGAATTCTAGTGGCTAGAATTTTGTTGAGAGTTTTTGTGTTTAAGTTCACGAGAGCCATTAATCTGTAATTTTCCTTTATTTGTGTTCTGTTTACCTGGTTTTGGTGTCATGGTTATACTGGCTTCACAGAGTGAATTTGGGAGTATTCCGTGCTTTTTTATGCTCTGGTATACTTTAATAATAGTGGTGTTAACTCTTCTCTGAAAGTTTTGTAGAATTTTCCAGCGAAGCCATCAGCACCAGGGCTTTTAGCATTTGGGAGTTTTTAAATTGCCTTTTCAATCTCTTTTTTTGTGATGGATTTATTTTGTTGTTCTAGGTTTTGGTAAGTAATGTGTTTCTAGGAATTTGTCCATTTCCTCTAGGTTTTTGAATTTATTAGAGTGTATTTTTTCATAATATTCCATTTATAATTCTTTTAATTTCAGTTGAATCTGTTGTGCATTTCATTTCTTATTTGAGTTATTTCCTCCCTCTCCTGTTTTTCTTTTGTCAGCTTGGCCATAGGTTTATCAATTTTCTTATCTTTTCAGAAAACCAGCTTTTGGTCTTGCTAACTCACTCATTTTTCTGTTCTCTAGCTCATTTAGCTCTGCTCTGATTTTTGCTATTTGCTTTGTTCTGGTGCCTGAGGGGGTTATTCGGCTGTTTTCTTTCTATTTGTTTAGTAGTAAAATTAGTTCTTTGATTTGGACCCTTTCTTCTTTGGATATGTGCATTTCTGCGGTAAACTGACTCCTGAGCTGTATTCCATAGATTCTGTCAAGTCATATTTTCACTCTCAATTGATTCTTTGAATTTCTTTATTCCATCCTTGATTTCTTCTATAACCCAGCTGTTTCTGAGCAATGTGTTATTCAGTTTTCATGTGATTTTTTTTCTTCTGTTATTGATTTCTATTTTTATGGCTTTATGATCTGAGAAGGTTTTTTGTAACATTTCTGTGTGTTGAATTGTTTATGGATTGCTTTGTGTCCCAGTATGTGGTGTATTATGGAGAATGTTCCAATTGCATTGGAAAAGAAAGTATACATGCCTGTTGTTGGCTGGAATGTTCTGTACGTGTCTATGAGATCAAGTTGGTTGATTGTGGCATTTAGCTCTTATATGTGTTTACTGAGCTTTTTGCTAGATGTTCTGCCCTTCATTGAAAATGGTATGTTGAACTTCCCTACAATTATTGTGGAGCTGTGTATTTCTGCTGGCAGAGTGGTTAAGTGCTGCATCTACTAACCACAAGGTTGGCAGCTGTAATCCACCAGGTACTCTTTAGATACTCTGTGGAGCAGTTCTACTCTATGGTATAGGGTTGCTATGAGTTGTAATCAACTCAACGGTAGTGGGGGTTTTTGATTGGCTTGTTTCTGTTTTCATTGAAATTAATATTTGTTTCCTGTATTTTGAGGCTCTGTCATTGAGTCAAAAGATACTTAAACTGATTGTGTCCTCCTGGAATACAGATCCTTTAATCATTGTATAATGTCCTTCCTTATTCAAGATGGTGGGTTTCACTTTAAAGTCTATTTTATCAGAGATTACTGTTGCCACTCCTGCTATTTTTAGAATGTTGTTAGGCTGATATATTTTTTCCATCCTTTGAGTTGTTGTTGATTTGTGTCTTTGAATCTAAGATGTGTCTCCTGTCGGCAGCATATAGATGGGATATATTTTTTCTTTATCGAGTCTGCCACTCTCTCTCTCTCTATAAGAGCATATAGTCCATTTACATTCAGTAAGAATATAGATAGTTATGAACTTAGTGCTGTCATTTTGATGTCTTTGTGTGTGTGTATTATAGACAATTCCTTTGTTTCGTCTAATTGTCTTTGCTAATTTTTTTCTTTGTACATTTTCTTTTCACCTTTTTCAGTGTTGGTGGTTTTGTTTTTGCTGAGAGTTCATTTTTATTTTTATTTTTTATTTTGATGCAT
This sequence comes from Heterohyrax brucei, assembly GCA_028571685.1. Lineage (NCBI taxonomy): Eukaryota > Metazoa > Chordata > Mammalia > Hyracoidea > Procaviidae > Heterohyrax > Heterohyrax brucei. The sequence continues at coordinate 8,513,267 of CM053143.1, forward strand.
AAAACTCAAAAAAAACACATTGCCTTCAAGTCAGATCCAACTCATGGTGACCCTAGAGATCAGAATAGAACTGCCCCCTAGATTTTCCAAGGAGTGTCTGGCAGATTTGAACTGCTGACCTTTTGGTTAGCAGAGGTAGCACTTAATCTACTACGTTACCAGGGTTTCCTATTTTAATGTACAGGATTGATAATTTCCTTTGTGGTTACCTTAATATTCACCCCTTTTTTTCCTTTAAATTAATTTAAACCAGTCTTTAATTACTGTATGTTACCTTGACTTCTTTTCCATATGAAAGATCTGTGAGTACATTTTCTTTTGGATCTCTCTTTTTTGTTATAGCATTTATGTAATGACATTTCCGTTTCCCTATTTTCAGTGCTTTGGCTATGATTTATTTTTATGATTCCCATACTTCAGTTGATATCTAGTTTCTCTTTCCATATTCTGTTCTTGGGTTGTTATGGGTTTTCTACCAATGGATTGGATTCCTTTTAGTAATTCTTGTAATTTGGGTTTGGCTTTTGCAAATTCCCTAAATTTCTGTGTATCTGGAAATGTCCTAGTTTCACCATCGTATTTTAGAGACAATGTTGCTGGGTATATAATTCTTGGTTGGCAATTATTTTTCTTCAAGCCTTTGTATATATGTATGTCATGTCATCAACTTCTTGCTGCGTGGTGTCTGCTGAGTAGTCCAAGCTTAGTCTTATATTTCCTCTGTAGGAGGCACTTGGCTTTAGGTGATTTTTTGTTTGTCCCTAGCCACTTATAACAATATTTCTTTATCTTTAATTTTGGCAACTTTGATTATAATATGTCTTGATGTCTTTCTTTTGGGATCTTCCTAATGCCATGTTTGACTAGCATCTTGGATAGGTATCGTCTCATGTTCCATATATCAGGGAAATTTTCTGTCAACAAATTGACAATTCTCTCTGCATTTTCTGTTATTCCCTCCCCTGTTCTAGTACTCCATATCAGCTGTAGATTATTTCTCTTGGTAGAGTCCCACATAATTCTTAGTGTTTCTTGCTTTTTAAAAAATTGCTTTATCTGATTTTTCCTCAGATAAGTTGATATCAAGTGCTTTATCTTCAGTCTCACTAATTTGGGCCTCCATTGCCTCAGTTCTGCTCTATTGACTTTCTACTGAGTTGTCTAATTTTGTAATTTTATTATTAGTTTTCCAAATTTCTAATTATTGCCATTGTTTTAATTATCTAGTGCTGCTCTAACAGAAATGCCACGAGTGGATGGCTTTAACAAAGGAAAATTTGTTCTTACACAGTCCAGTAGGCTACAAGTCTGAATTCAGGATGTCTGCTCCAGGGATATATGTTCCCTCTGTTGGCTCTGGATTTTGTATCAGCCTTTGATCAAAGAGCATCTTGGCACAGGAACCTCAGGTCTGAAGGACGTGCTTTTCTCCCAATGCTGCTTTCTTGATGATATGAGGTTCCCAAGTCTCTGCTTGCTTCCCTTTCCTTTAATTCCTTGTAGGATAAAAGGTGGTACAAGCCATACTCCAGGGAAACTCCTTTTACAATGGAGCAGGGAGGTGACCTTAGAAAGAGGTTTACAGTCTCATCCTAATCCTTTATAACATACAGAACTGGAAAATCACAGAATGGAGGACAATCACACTATACCTAGCCAAATTTCTGTGCATATTTTGGAGGGACAAAATTCTATCCATGATACCACTCAGTGCTTTCTTGTAGCTTGTTCAATTTGTCATTATGCTCTGCTACAATTTGGCTCATGTTCTTGCTCATCTCTTGAATAGTTTTAACTTAATCTTTTGTATTCTACCATTGATAATTCTAGTTTTCTTCCTCTGGAAAATTTAATTTGTTTTGGGAGCTTTCTGAAGAGATCATGGTCTGCCCCTTTAAGTTCTTTGTTATGGCTGCTGTTTATGAGCAATCAATAAATTGTGGTTATTTATTTTATGTTTTCCAACTATGTTCTAGCCTCTTATTTTGAAATGTACAGTTTACTTTTCCTGTATGGATTCAGCTTAGGTGTCCAGGTAGTTAGACACCAAGTGTGTGGTACAGGCTCTTACCTACCGTTGTAGATGGGACAGAGTGATTAGTATGCTCTCAGATGTCTGGCTGCAGCCACTGAGAAACACAGCGGGCTAGTAGCTGTCCCTTGGTGTCTGTGAGGTTGGTGTATCCCTTCATGTCTGAATCTAGGTGAAGAAACAGTTTCTGCCTTTTGATGGCTTAGGGGAGTTGACAGAAACAAAGTATGTATTTTTTCTGTTTTCTTCCTCTGGATATGCTAAATTGTTCCCAGTCTGAGTCTTGGAAAATGGCTCAAGATAGGCTTAAGGGGTCTTACTTCTTGCTGATTTAATGGTGTCATATTCCAGAGGTGATTGTGTTGCACAAAAGGGTGGGGGAGAATCGCTCAGGGTAGCTCAAAGAGTCCTACTTCTGGCTCAGCAAATAGTGTCAAACTCTAGCTCTAAGTGCACTTCAGAGAGGGGAAGGGGCGTGCTGGAGAAAGGAAGATAGGCCCACAAAGAAAGAAAGCTACAGATGTATGTACAGCAGGTTACATGCAAACATTTAGCTTTTGATGATCTAGGACTGTGTCTTACTGGCTGTGGAGGCACAAGTGGATTTTCCAGATAATCACCTTCACTGGGGGGAACACCCAACAACCTCCTTGCTGGGCCCACCATGCTGTGGCTGCCGCTGCTTCCCAGAAGGTCAGGTCTGTGGAATCCTACAGACTTATGGCACTATTCTCTCTTCATCTTTGCTCAGTTCAATTTCTCAGCTTTTCCTTCAACGTGCAGGTTTCCTAGGATGTCACATGTACTAGATTCGTTTGTTCTTTGGTATTAGAGGAGTCACAAGAAGTATCCATGTACTTCATAATTTTGGCACCACCAGCTGGTTTTAACAAAATGCTTTTAAGAGATCTGGTTTTTGAAAAACAAAGTGTGCTAACCGTTGTTTAGGTTTTGCTACCAGAAAGTTTCACTGGTGGCTTGTTGTTTGGGTTCCCTTTAGGATATTTTTAGAAGTCACTGGTAATTTAATTTAACTCTATTGAGTAAAACCTGTTGCAAAGATTTTATATATATTATGCCAGGATAGGTAGACTGTCATTAGGAAACATTCTACATAAAGCAGTGAGATTTCTCAGACAGGGGAAAAATTCTAAATAGAAACCTTAAATGGTCTTTTGATAGCTGAAGTTGGCAAAGAGTGAATTATGCAACCATGCATTACCTTTCAACTTTAGACAACTTCAGTCTCCAGTATCTCAGGACACTTTAACAAAACTCCAAGGTAAAAGTCAAAGAGTATCTACACAACTGCTTCTGAGATGATAGCATTTTCAAACAATGTCATCTGTACTCACTAATGGAATATGAACAAAGACAGATGTAATTGACCAATACTCTTCTTAAAAAGTCTGTTAATGATTTGCTTCATATGTGAAGAAGGCACGTACCCAAAATGATTCACAAATAGGTCCTTTACTAGCTTGAGAAGCCATATCTTGTAGCCCTGAATATCTTTTAGAAAGCAGAAGTGGATTAAAAAAGAGAAAGAAATGTTCTTAGACAGCAAGCTGTACGACCTGAGTGAGATTTATTCAGGCAATTATTGTGTCTGGGTTTTCAAAAGCACTGGATAATTTTATGACCAGTACTAGCCACTTTAAGCCTGGTCAGGCGAGACATAAGAGAAAGATTATTTAATTTTTTCCTGAATATGGATTTATTGCCCAAAGGGATTAGTATTGAGAGCCTTTTGATGCTGTGCTTTTCTCTATGCTATTATTTTTTTTAAGAATTAAATATATTTAAGTTAGTCTTTTTTTACTGGATCACTCTAAGGGTCACTATGAGATAGAATTGACTTGATAGCAGTGGGTTTGGATTTATTTTGGCTTGGGTATAAAGCCAAACCATTCCCATTGCCAGTGAGTTGATTCTGACTTATAGTGACCCCACAAGACAGAGTAAAACTGCCTCACAGGATTTCCAAGGCTGTAAATCTTTATGGAAGCAGACAATCACATCTTTTTCCTGTGGAGTGGCTGATGGGTTTCAAATCACTAATCTTTTGGATACCAGCCAAGTGCTTAACCACTGCCCTACCAGGGCTCCTCAGGCTTTGCTTATTGCTGGAGGTATCCTCCAGTTGTTCTGATTCATAGTGACTCCTTTTTTTTTTCTTAACATAATGGAATGATGCCCAGTCCTGTGCCATCCTCAGCTCATTGTTATGCTTGAGCTTATTGTTGCAACCACAGAGTCAATCCATCTCATTGAGGGTCTTCCTCTTGCCACTGAACTGCTGCTTTATCTAAAGCACAGTATCCTTTTCCTAGGGATGTTCCCTTCTGATGACATGTCCAAAGTATGTAAGACAAAGTCTTACCATCCTCCCTTCTAAAGGGCGTTCTGTCTGTACTTTTTCCAAGACAGATTTGTTCCTTCTTGTCACAGTCCATGGTATGTTCACTATTCTTCACCAACATCCTACTTCGGAAGCATCAATTCTTCCTCAGTCTTCCTTGTTCATTGTCCAGCTTTTGCATAAGTATAAAGTGGTTGAAGGTGTCATGGCTTGGGGTTTGTATACCTTAGTCCTCAAAGGAATGTCTTCGCTTTTTAACACTTTAAAGACCTCTTTAGTCTTTTGCAGAAGATTTGCCCACTGAAGGACTCTTGATTAGGTAGACTAGCCCAAGTATAGCAAATGCCACTCTTCTTTAATAGAGTTTCCTTAGAAAAATGTTTTGAGATTACCACTTTCATTATTATTTACAATTTTAATACTGCCAACCTCACAGAGCCTGTGGGCTGACCTCTAAATGATTCCAAGTTAGAGACTGAACAAATTTGAGTATTTTGATGCGATTAGTTGACGTTGTTAGCTAAAATAGTAAAGTATTTGTGTAAGTTATGTATGCTGATAGAATCTAGGTATAATATTTTTTTAAAAAAACCTCATTGCTGTTGAGTTGATTCTAACTCACAGTGACCCTGAGGACAATGTAGAACTGCCCCATAGAGTATCCTAGGCTATAATCTTTATGGAAACAAACCACCACGTCTTTCTGTTGTAAAGTAGCTGGTGGGTTCAAACTGCCAATGTTTTGGTTAGCGGTTGAGCACTTAACCACTATATCACCAGGACTCCTTAGTTACTATAGGATATGTATAATTTACAAACCATCTGAAAACTAGTAGTCCATGATTGAAATACCTGGGTAGTACAAATGGTTAGTGTGTTTGGCTGTTAAAACAAGGGTTGAAAGTTAATTCATCCAGAGGCACCTCAGAAGAAACGCCTGGACCAAATGATCATACACAACAGATTCCACCAGCCTGAGACCAGGAGCAGACAGTGCCCGGCTACCATCAGCCACTGTTCTGACAGGGGTGACCGCAGACAGTCCCAGAGCTAGAAAAATGTATACAACAGAATTGAAATTCAAGAAATAAAAAGTCTAGCAGAGACTAGGGGAACCCTTGAGTCTATGGCTCCCAGACGCTTCGCTAACCTAGAACTGAAACCATTTCTGAAGCCCACTTTTCAGACAAAGATTTGACAAGCTTACAAAACAAAAAATAACACACACGGGCAATGTGCTGCTTAATTCAAGCAGGTATGCCGGACCAAATAGGTAACTGCTGTCCAAAAGTAAGATGAGAATGTAGAAAAGGAGAGGAGCTGAACAAACGGACACGAGGAACCTGGAATGCAAAGGGAGAGTATGCAGTCACACCATGGGGATTCCAATCAATGTCACAAAACAATACATATGCAAATTTTTGAAAGAGAAATTAACTAGAACTATGAACTTTCAGCTGAAGCACAATAAAATTAAAAACAAACAAACAAACAAAACAGTAAGACCTGAAAGGTCAGCCATATTGTAAACAAACCCTATGCATTGAAAGAATGTAAAATGTCTTATTAATAATTTTATCTTTATTACATTGAAAATGATACTATTTGGGGTATGTTGAACAAAATAAATTATATTATGAAAAGTTAAAAAGAAACAAAAAACTACAGAACATAGTTATGCTCTGACATACGTGGGATCATCACAAGTTGGGAATGACTTGATAGCAACTGTTTTTTTCTATCTGATTTAATGGATAGAACAGTAAAGGATATACTCAACTGATTCTCAATACATCTACTGAATACTTTATATAAAGCGTTTCAGATGTCACTATAGATTAGGTACTGGAGAAAATTCTACTAAACTATATATATAGTATATATACTATATTTATGCATATAATTTGTAAATGTACATATTTACAAACAAAATTACTATTGAGGTAAACCAATAAAAACCAAATAGAATGATTTGAACTTGGTTGCCACGTCAAATCATTTGTCTGTTATAGAGAAATAGAATATTGATCCATCACAAAATCAAGACTCCTGTGTATTTTTAGGTTATAAATCATAAGAAATTAGAAAACTATTCCATGAGTATTTAAAATCTTTGTTCTTCAGACACACTCATGGTTGTTGTTGCTACTTTTTATTTTTTCTATTTTAACAGGCAGTGGATACAGAATAAGTAAAGATCTATTTGCCTTGCATGATGTTAAATTAAATCTGTCTAAGAGATAAACAACTTAAATTTTAATGCTTCACATTCAAGAGTGCATCTGTGCTAATATTTAAATAACACAGTACATCTATCTTTCATTCTCTTATTTAATGTTTTGATTTTCTCTGGTTTTAGACTGTTGTAAGCCTTAATGTAATCCTCCTTTTTGTCCAAAAAAAGGTGAATATGTTGATCTAAACTTTGCTCAACCATTAAAAACAAAATAAAACAAACAAAAACCCCAAAAACTAACAAAAAAAACTGTGCAAAACTTACTTCAGATTTATCTTTTATTTATTTGGCCAGTTTAGATCAAAACTTTCTCACAAAGGCAAATAATACAAAGTGAAGTTACTCATAATGTTCTTTTCTTCTATCCGATAGAATAAGACTGCAGCCAGCAGCATCAAATATATGCCCACAAAGAAATTTGTCTCACGTTTTCCTTACCTATTTCAATTACTCTCATCTTGAAAAACACTGAAGGTGAGACAATTGTTTTAGGATTTCTGGACAAATACATTGGATCTGATGAACCAGTGGAATGTGACTAGAATACGTTTTCCTTTTCATATTGCTGAATATTCTTGCTGGAATATCTCCTTTCCTCTGGAGAGTTTGCTATATGCATGTATATACATGCCTACATATTCACTTTGCCTTATGAGACAAGATAATGTAAGAAAAAGAGAAGACCCTTAAATTTCTTAACAACTAAAGTCTCCAAGATGTAGTGAATTTGATGTAGTGGAAAGAGACAACGCAAAACCTAATCATCGTCAGTCAGAACAAGGCCAAGAGCTGATTGTGGGACAGACCATCAACTGCTCATCAGTTAGTTCAAACTGAAACCAAAAAGAAAAATTAGAACAAGTCCATGAGAGCCAAACTGTGATCCTAAGTATATTCCTCCTGAGTCTAGAAACTGTCTCAAGAACAGATCTAATGTGTTGCACACTAATTACCGAAGACCAGAGGAGTTGCAGAATGGCATCAAGGACATGCAGAAAGAAAGCAAAATGTCATTAAAAAGACAAGAAAGAAAGAAAAGACCAAAATGGATGTTAGAAGAGACTCTAAATCTTGCTCTTGCATGTCTAGTAGCTAAAGCGAAAAGAAGACATGATAAAGCAAAAGAACTGAAGAGAAGATTTCAAAGGGTGGCTTGAGAAGACAAAATAAAGCATTATAATAACACATGCAAAGTGCTGGAGATAGAAAACCAAAAGGGAAGAACATGGTCAGTGTTTCTCAAGCTGAGAGAACTGAAAAAAACATTCAAGCCTTGAGATGCAATAGTGAAGGATTCTACGGGGAGAATATTACACAATGAAGGAAGCATCAGGAGAAGGTGGAGTCATTATACCAGTCATTACAACAAAAGGAACTGGTCCACGTTCAACCACTTCAAGAGGTAGCATGTGGTCAGGAACTGGTGGTACCGAAGGAAGAAGTCCAAGCTGCACTGAAGGTACTGGTAAAAAACAAGGCTCAAAGAATGTTCAAACAAATGCATGCAATGCTGGAGGTGCTTACTCGTCTATGCCAAGAAATTTGGAAGACAGCTACTTAGTCAACCACCTATTAGAGATCTTCATTTATGCCTATATCCATGAAAGGTGATTCAACTGAATGTGGAAATTATCTGACAATATCATTATTATCACACTTAAGTTAAATTTTGATGAAGATCATTCAAAAGTGCCTGCAGTGGTATATTGACAGGAAACTACCAGAAATTCAGGCTGGATTTAGAAGAGCATGTGGAACCAGGGATATCATTGCTGATGTCAGACGAACCTTGTCTGAAAGCAAGGAATACCAGCAAGATGTTTATCTGTGTTTTATTAACTATGCAAGGGCAGTTGACTGTGTGGATCCAAACAAGTTTTGGATAGTATTGTGGAGATTGAAAATTTCGTAATGTTTAATTGTGCTCATGAGGAATTTATACATGAATCAAGAAGAAGGTGTTTGAACTGACTGAAAAGTTTAAAGTTAGGACAAGTGTGTCTCAGGGTTGTGTCCTTTCACCACATCTATTCAGTCTGTATTCCAAGCAGTTAATCTGACAAGCTAGACTATGTGAAGAAAAATGAGGCATCAGAATTGGAAGAAAACTCATTAACAACCCAAGTTATGTAAATGACACAACGTTGTTTGTTGAAAATGAGGAGGACTTGACACGCTTACCGATGAAGATCAAACACTTCACCCTTCAGTATGGACTACATCTCAACATAAAGAAAACCAAAAGTCTCACAGCTGCACAGAAAGAAACATTATGATAAATGGAGATAAGACTGAGGTTGTCAAAGATTTCATTTTATTTGGATCCACAATCATTGTACACGGAAAAATCAAAAGATGTTTTGCATTGGGTAAATCTGCTGCCAAAGATCTTAATAAAAAAGTTGAAAAGCGAAGATGTCATCCTGAAGTTTAAGGTGTGTCTGACCCAAGCCATGGTATTTTCAACTGCATAGCATGCATGTGAAAACTAGACACTGAATAGCAAAGACAGATAAAGAACTGATACCTTTGAAATGTGGTGTTGGAGAAGAATACTGAGAATACCATGGACTGCCAAAAGAATGAGCAGATCTGTTTTGGAAGAAGTATAGCAAGAGTGCTCCTAGAGGCATGAATGGTGAGACTGTGTCTTACATACTTTGGACACGTTGTCAGGAGGCATCAGTCATGGAGAGGTACCTTGTGTTTGGTAAAGTGGAGGGTCGGTGAATAATAATAAAACTTCCAACTAGATGGATTGACACAGTGGCTGCCACAATAGACTCAAGCATATTGATGATTATGGGCATGGCACAGGACCTGGTAGTCTTTTGTTCTGTTGTACCGAGGGTCACTATGAGTCAGAATTGATTCAAAGACACTTGACAACAACCACAAAATCATCAGTTTATTCGCAAAAACGAACCAATCATATCTGGTTTGCTTGGATCTTATGAAGACTAAATTAATACACAAGACAAATAGATTCTGAAAAACTGTAGGTGACTGTCTTGGTCATCTGTTACTGCTATAGTAGAGATATCATAGATAACAAAGATCAGTTTATTCTCTCACAGTCACTAGGTTAGAAGTCTGAATTTAGGATGCTTGCTTCAGGAGAAGACATTCTTTCTCTATCAGCTCTAGAAAGAAAGTCCTGGCTCTGGGAGCATCTCAGTGCAGGAACCTCAGGTCTGGAGGACAAGCTCTGCTCTTGGCATTGTTTTCTTGGCAGTATGAGATCCACTTGTCTTTCTGCTTACTTCCCTCTTTTATGTCTCAAAAGAGATGGGCTTGAGACACAATCTAAGCTGATAGATCTCATCAAATACAACTTCCTAATCCATCTCACTTGCATGATAGTGAGAGGATTTACAACATGTAGGGAAATCACATCAGACAACAAAATGACAGACAATCATACAATACTAGGAATCAAGAACCGGCCAAGCTGACAGATGTTTTAGGGGAGGGGAACACAATTCAATCCAAGGTAGTAACAAAACTGTTGGTCCTTTTCCCCTTGTGAATTGTTGAATACATTAGCTTGTTTGTTGTTGTTACTAGTGGCCATTGAACTGACTCTGACACATGGCAAATATATGTACAAAAGCAGGTGATATTTTCTGGTCTTGTGCCTTTTCATGATCACTGATGCATTTAAGTCCTTTGTTGAGGCTATTGTGTATAGTCTTCTAACATCTGGGTTCATCTTTCATCATTATTTTAAACAATATTCTGTTGTTATCCATAAGGCTTTCACTGGATAATTGTTGTATGCAGAATGCAAGATTTTCTTTCTAGTCTATCTTAGTTTGTAAGCAATTGTATTTAAAATATTAGTGGCATAGTTTCCAATATCGACGCAACAAGCAGGCCACCAAGTACAGCACACTGACTGATGGCTGAAAGGAATGAGTTAACAGAACAAAGCAAATATTCTTTATTGTTTTCTACTAAGGTCTGGGGAAAGTGGTAGGACTGTGTTCTACTTTTTATAATGTATAGGATTGTCAGCCAGAATAGGTGGAATTTAGTACTAGATCATCATGGTTTTGTTGTACGTGTTTAACTTTAAAGTACTAAATTATACTTATTTGAAACTTTATTAATTATGGAAATTATAGTTTGATGAATTATTTCAATGAATGGAGTTAGTTCAGAATTTTGTTCTGTTCTTCTGGAAAGTCTTGCATGTATCTCAAATATTTTTTTTTTGCCATGCAAATATTTAGTTCAGTATTACCCAGAAGGACTTCACGATGAGCTTTAACACAGCACAACTCTCAGATATAGCAGTACATGAGTAATCTATTAAATATTCAGTGAGTGGTAAGCACTTATAGCAGACAGTCTCCAGTGTTGGTAACTATCAATTTCTTCCTTTCTTATGCATGTACACTGTCCTTGACCCAAAGAAGTAGAGTGCCCTCTTGCATCTGAGTTGGCCTTAGCAACTAGTGTGACTAATAAAATGTGGCAGAAGCGATACTTTGGAGTCCCTGAGGCTAGGTTATGAGAAGTTTCATGTTTCTATCCTGAGTTTTTTGGAAGTTTCCTCTTGGAATTCAGCCCAAGATACTTGGAGAAGGCATATGCAGGAACAAACTCCAGTGGGCAGTGCCAGATGCACTCCGGAGAAATCATTCCCAACTGCCAGCCATCAGAATAAGCCGTCTTACATATCCAGCCTAGCCAAAGCTTCGTGATCCTGCCCCTGCAGCCGTCTGACTGCAATTATAGGGGAATCCCGACTTAGAACGAGTCAACCTGCAGAGCCATAAAAGATTATGGTAATAATCATTACTTTAAGCCACTAAATTCTGGGGGTAGTTGGATAACTAGAACCACTTTATAAGCAAATTACATGGTGACCTAAAGAAATATGTTCACGTAAAGGTGCGATATCTCTTAAATTATCCTCAAAATATTAAGCAGTTTATCTTATAGACCCATATTCTACATTTGATTTGAATGTGATCAATTTCAAGAAATTTATGGTCTTTCTTTTTTCAATTATGACTGAGTGAAAATGTACATTCACATATAAATTTACATGCCCACCTATATGCAGCTTCCACTGCTCTCCCTGTCCGGTGACAGCACATTATTCTTCTCTGCTCCATACATGTCTCATCCTCCCAGCAGTCTCCTTTCCCCTCCTCTCCACCCACTCTCCTTCCTCCAGCCAGAGGTCTTAAATTTGAGGAGGAGAATTAAAATACAGCATTTTAGAACTCTAAGTTTCATATGCGTTCATCCATTCATTTAAATATTGATTATGTACATATGCAATGCAATATGCCAGGTGCTGTGGGGGAAAAGGGATGAGTCAGAAAGCAGTACTAATGTTAACATTTAGAAGACCCTCCCATCTTCCTCTAAGACAACAAAACGTAGTATTCGTGTTTGCTGCTGGGCTTTCATTTGGTGTTCTCTTTAGTTTTCTATCTTCCATTCTTTAGACACTTTTTGAGATTATTATTTCCTTGGACTGCTTGAAAAGCGGAAACAGAAAACAAATATCCTAATTTGGAGCAATACAGAATTTTGACAAAGATTTTGATTTGGGGGGAGGAAGCGATCAAAGTTGCTGTAATATTGCTGCTTTCTCAGTGAGATTAATGTTTATGATCTGGTGTAAATGACAGAATGGATAACAAGTTTTTATAAAGTCCACATTTTTCAGTTCAGTTTGGTTTTCCAGAATTGTGACTTTGTTAAGATGATGAGCTTTTAAGAGAAATATGCTGGGCTTTACTTCTGACTGACAATGACTATCTGCACCTTGGATAATTTTGAAAACACATTAAACCTACATTTCATTGTCTATAAGCCCCAAACCAAACCCACTGCCGTTGAGTCTATTCCGACTCATAGTGACCCTATGAGTAGGTCAGAGTAGAACTGCTCCATAGAGTTTCGAAGGAGCACCTAACAGATTTGAACTACCAACATTTGGTTAGCAGACATAGCACTTAACTAATATACCACTAGGGTTTTGTATCTATAAAGTGAATATTATAATAGTGTTGCTGGCCAAAGGCTATTGTGAGTATTGGTTGTGATTATGCATGCATAGTACTTGCAAACACTAGCACATAGTATTTTTCTGAAGTTCTAGTCATAGGAGATTACATTTTCTATTGCATAAAAGGAAATGAAGAGGCTGAGTTCCATGAAATTTTGTTTAAATTATGTAGTGAATCAGTGGAGCAATTTTAAAATCATCTAGACCTGTTTACTCATCGGAGCCCCAGTTGCACAATGGTTAAAGAGCTTGGCTGCTAACCAACAAGTTGGTGGTTCAAATCCAGCAGCTAGGGCAGTTCTACTCTATCTTATAGACTCACTGTGGTCAGAATCCACTTGACGGCAGTTGGTTTGGGTTTTGGCTTATTTCTTCTTTATAAAGAATTTTAATATATGTAACAATTCTTTTGAAAAGTAGTGCATGCTTTCTTTAAATGAAATCTCAAGCAGGTGGAGCAATGTCTAGCTATAATGGGTGTGGGCAGTAGTCTCATCCTGTGTGGTGTTTCTCCTGTGGCTCAGCAAAGCCCAGTCTGAAAACTACTGCACTAAGTTACTGCTTGTATGTGTACAACTCTGTTGCTTTCTAGTTCTGCTTTTCAATGTGTTTTTAAATACTCAAAACCATACATTATTCTAAATGTCTCATGCCTTTTTTTTTTTTTTTTTTACCTCCAGGTTAGGATTCATGTTACTCTTAGGCTTTTTAGAGAGAAATATCATTACTCCAACTTGGAGGTAAAAGATGTTAAGGAAAATTTGTTTTAAAGGAAAAAAAAAATGCAGTATTGGAAACCTTTTATCTCAGTTACAAAATGAAATCAAACATGTTCCACCTTAAATCCTTAAGCTGACTAAGCTGCATTTTTATGCCACAGTTTTAGATTTCATACTTCGAAGTTTCCCCAGGTACCTTCCAGGGGACTTAGCGAAGGCACGACCAGCTAGTGAGCATGTTTAGCCAAATCTTAAGAATCCTAGTTTAAAGTTTCTTCAACGAGGCATTCCAATCTTTTTGAGTTCTTTTTCCCAAAGACTTCCAGAAATCCCCAAGGATTTGACACATAATTCATAAAAGTTGCCTTGATGTCAGTATTACTCCAGGAAGTAGAATGCAAATTCCGCAGACTTTAGAGTTGCTTCTGTTTCTTGTGCCCCTCAGTGGTTTGTCACTGCTGTCACTGGGAAGGCTGGGCATGCTTTCTGTTTGATGTAGGACACTTTAGATCCTCCTCCTGAACCAGAGAAGTACAAATGAAAACATCGCCTACTGTGCTGTGCTCTCTTAAAAGAGGGGGCACAGAGTTTGTTTGTAGACCCAAGTGTCAGAGTACTTGGTTAAACAGCACTTCTAGTTTTTTTAAAAAAAGTTCAAATTATAAGACTGAAATATATTTATTTAAAAAAAAAGAAATCAAACAAGAGTTATGTCTGCTAACCAAAATGTCAGCAATTCAAATCCCCAGGCACTCTTTAGAAACTCTATGAAGCAGTTCTGCTCTGTCCTATAGGGTGACTCTGAGTCAGAATTGACTTGATGGCAGTGGGTTTGGTGTTTTAGTTTCATTTATAGGGAATATTTGTTGGTCCAGCTTGTTCAAACCTATGTATTCCTACTTTTTGCATGCCTTCTTCTCAGTTGCTAAGAAAGAGGTGTTGTGATTTTTGTCTGCTTTTCTTCAGGTACTGTCAATACCACATTATATAATTTGAAACCATATAAATAAATGCATAAAATGTACAATTGTTACATGGTCTTGGTGAGTTGAATGTTTTATTATTATAAAGAGATCATCTGTGATTCTGTTAATGCTGTTTTCCCTAAAATCTTTTTTCCCAAATACTGACATAGTAATATCAATTTTGTTTTGTTTAGAATTTTATATGTTTACCCACACTTCTATTTTCAAGCTTAGCATTTTACCTTTTAAATTGTTTCTCTTTTAACTAATATTCAGTTGAAAATTTTAAAATGTAGTCTAAGAGCTTCTGTGTTTTAACTGGAACATTTAGAGCATTAGAATTAATGTTGTAACTAACATATTTAGTATAATCATTAACATCTCAAATCCTTCTGCCTTTTCTCTATGTCCTTCTTTTATGATTGTTTTTCAAATTATGATTTCATTATTTTACCCCTACTACTTTGGAAGGAGCCCCCGGATGGGGCAGATGGTTAAGAGCTAGACTGAGATGTTGGTGATTCAAACCTCCCCAGAGGCACCTTGGAAGACAAGCCTGGCAATTTGCTTCTGACAAGTTACAGCCTTGAAATTCCTGTGGAGCAGTTGTACTTTACATACACAAGGCTGCAGTTCTGCTTTGCATACACAGGGCTGCCGTGTGTTGGAATCAACTGTGAGGCCACTAACAACAACTACTGCTTTGGAAGTTGCACAGTATGTTTCTGTTACATTGATAGTTTCTCTAGAAAGCACGACATAAATAATTAACACATCAAAGTCTAACGTTAAACAATACATGTACCTCTATGATGTATAATGAAAAATATACAAAATACAAAGTATTTAATACAAAATATTAAAATGTACAAAAATGCTTTACTTCTATTTGTTGTTTGCTACGTGCTATAGAGCTGATTCCAACTCCTAGGACAGAAGAGAACCCCATTAGGTTTCTAAGGCTGTAATCTTTATTGAAGCAGATCACCAGGTCTTTTCTCCTGTGAAGTGGGTAGTGGGTTCTAACTGACATGCCAGCCTTTCAGTTCACAGCTGAGTTCTCAACCCTTGTACCATCAGGGCTCCTTCTAATTTCAAATACTTTCCTCTCAATTTGTGTGTTATACTTCTACGTATTTTATTCTATCTTTTTCTGCACTGTACAACATGTAATTATGAATCTATGTGGTCAAAATTCATCTAAATTTACTCAAACATTTACCAACTCTTGCTCTTTATTCTTGTTTGCATCTCTGACTTTCCATTTGGGATCAGATCTGACTTGACAGCACTTGAATGGCTGGCTTCCTTATGATTGAAGAATATCTTATATAATTTTGCTAGCGAGAATTTACTGGTGGCAAACCTTGTCAGCTTTGCACATAAGAAAATACTTTCATTTTTCTCTCATTAAATTTTTTTTTACATTGTGCATTAGGTGAGAGTTTATGTAGTAAATAAGTTTTACATTTGATAGTCTGTATATAAAATGTTCAGTGACATTATTTGTATTTCACCCAATGTGTCAGCACTCTCTGCATTTCTACCCTGTGCTCCCTGTTTTATTTTGTCTGGATTTTCTACCCCTTCCTGCCTCCTCATCTTTGTTTTTGAGCAAATGCTGTCCTTTTAATCTTGGACAACTGATTGTTTTAAAGAAATATTCTTCTTGGGTATTGTCCATTTTATGGGCCTGTCTGTTGTTGGAAGACCTTGCTGGCATAGTGGTTAAGTGCTATATCTGCTAACCAGAAGACTGGCAGTTAGAATCTGACAGGTGCTCCATGAAAACTGTGTGGAGTAGTTGTACTCTGCCCTATGGTGTCACTATGAGTGAGAATCAACTTGAAGGTAGTGGCTTTTTATTTGGGTTTACTGTTTGCCAGAAGGATGGTCTCTGGGAATGGCATCAGTCTGAGGCCAGAAATGTGTCTTAGGACCAGTCTTAGGGGTTCCTCTAGTCTCTGTAGGAACAGTAAGTCTGGTCTTTCATGTGAATTTGATTTTTTGTTCTACATTTATTCTACATCTGTTATGAGCCTAGTTAGAGTGATTGGTAGTGGTATCACTATCTAATTCTTCAGGTCTCTGAGTTGGTGTAGGCTGTGGTTCATGTGGTCCATTAGTCCTTTGGACTGACTGCTCTTTTGAGCTCTTTGTTTTCTTTACTTTGCTCCACACAGGGAAAGGCCAATAGCTGTATCTTCGATGGCTGCTTACAAGCTTTTGAGACCCCAGATACTACCCACTAAAGTAGGATGAAACGGTGAATTACGTTGCGCCAATTGATGTAGATATCCCCAGAGTCTGTGGTCCTTCACCTTCAAGCTAGGAACTTATGCCTAAAAGGTTTTCTTGACTGGGACTCTTGTGTGCTGTAGAGTTTATATCAATGTACGTGTAACATCTAGACTTATGCATATAGAAATAGCCACAATTAATCCTGTATCTGCAAGTAGGTGTGTTCTCTTACACCCTTTTGTGCCTTTTCAGCATAGCCTTTTACCTCTTTATCCAGTCACAGGTAATTCTTTGTTAATACTATTGTTGCAGGATTGTCTTATGTTGTGGAATTACTGTAGTTTCCCTTTATTATTGTGTTCTTCTCAGAATCTTCCTTTGCCTTGATCATCTTGTGCTGACTTCCCATTTTATGTATTGCCCTTACTTTCGCCAATATTGGGACTTCTATCTCGTTTGTAATTTTTCCTCTTATTCCAGATAATCATCAAAGAAGTTTTCTTCTGTGTGTAAACATTTTCTTGTATAGATATATTTCTAAACAGTAATATAATATGGTATTTGTCCTTTTGTGATTGACTTATTTCACTCAGCATAATTCACTTACTAATGAAGATCAAAGATTATAGGCTTCAGTATGGATTGCACCTCAACACCAAGAAAACAAAAATCCTCACAGCTAGACCTGTAAGCAACATCATCATAAGTGGAGAAAGGATTGAGGTTGTCAAGGATTTCATTTTACTTGTTCCACAATTAATGACTACGGAAGCAGCAGGAAAAAAATAAAAAAGCACATTTCATTGTGAAAATCTGCTGCCAAGGACCTCTTTGAAGTATTGAAAAGTAAAGATGTCACCTTGAAGACTAAAGTACACCTGCACTAAGCCACAGTATTTTCAGTTGCATCATATGCATGCAAAAGCTGGACAATGAACAAAGAAGACAGAAGAAGAATTGATGCCTTTGAATTGTGGTGCTGGAGAGGAATGTTGAATGTATCTTGGCCAGCCAAAAGATCAAACAGATCTATTCTGGAAGAACAACCAGAGTGCTCTTTGGAAGCAAAGATGGTTAGAACTGCATCTTACATACTTTGCACATGTTGTCAGGAAAAATCAGTCTTTGGAGAAGGACATCATGCTTGGAAGAGTGGAGGGTCAGTGAAAAAGAGGAGGAGATGGATTGACACTGGCTGCAACAGTGGGTTTAAGCATAAAAATGATTGTGGACATGACACAAGACCAGTCTGTGTTTCCTTCTGTTGTTCATAGGGTCACTATGAGTCGGAACTGACTCAACGACACTTAGCAATAACAATTCATCCATGTTGTGAGATATCTCATGGATTTGTCATTATTTATTGCTGAGTAGTATTCCATTGTGTTATGTACCTTAGTTTATTTACCCTTCCTTCTGTTGAGACGCACTTAGATTGTTTCCATCTCTTTTCTTCTTGTCAATAATGTTGCAGTGACATGAGCATGCATGTGTCTATTTGTTTACATCTCTTATTTCTTAATGATACATATCTACGAGTGGGATTGCTGGGTCATATGGTATTTCTCTTCTGACATCCAATGTAGTCTTTTCTTTCTTTTTAATGACCACTTGCTCTCTTCATGTATGATGTCTTTGATGTCATTCCACAATTTGTCTGGTCTTTTGTCATTAGTGCTTAGCATATCAAATTTATTCTTGAGATGGTCTTGAAGCTCTTGAAGGATATATTCAAGGTCATGCTTTGGCTCTTGTGGACTTGTTCTAATTTTATTCAGTTTCAATTAGGATTTGCATATGAGCATTTGTGAAACAGTCAGCACCTGGTCTTGTTCTGACTGCTGATATGGAGCTTTTCCATTGTGTTTTTCGACAAATGTGGTCGATTTGGTATATCAGTCTGTCGTCAGATGGACCTTGGCTGAAAGCAGCAAATACCAGAAAGATGTTTATATCTGTGTTTCATTGACTACACAAAGGCATTTGACTGTGTGGATTAT
Organism: Heterohyrax brucei; assembly: GCA_028571685.1. NCBI lineage: Eukaryota > Metazoa > Chordata > Mammalia > Hyracoidea > Procaviidae > Heterohyrax > Heterohyrax brucei. The sequence goes on from CM053143.1 coordinate 8,531,853, forward strand.
AACAAATTATGGCTAGCATTGTGAAGAACGGGAATTCTAGAACACTTAATTGTGCTCTTAAGGAATCTGTATATGGAGTTGTGTGAACAGAACGAGGGGACACCGCATGGTTTAAAGTCAGGAAAAATATGCATCAGGGTTGTATTCTTTCACTACGCCTTTTCAATCTGTATGCTGAGCAAATAATCCAAGAAGCTAGATTATAACAAGAAGAATGAGGCATCAGGATTGGAGGACAGCTCATTAACAATTTGCATTATGCAGACGACATCACCTTACTTGCTGGAAGTGAAGAAGATTTGAAACACTTGCTGTTGAAGATCAAGAACCACAGCCTTCAGTATGGATTGCACCTCAACATCAAGAAAGCAAAAATCCTTTACAACTGGACCAGTAAGCAACATTGTCATAAATGGAGAAATGATTGAGGTCATCAAGGACTTCATTTTACTCGAGTCAATCAACAACACCCATGGAAGTATCAGTTCAGAAATCAGAAGACATATTACATTGGGAAGATCTGCTACAAAGGATATCTTTAAAGTAGTGAAAAGTAAAGATGTTACCTTGAAGACTAAAGTGTGCCTGACCCAACCCATGGTATTTTCAATCTCGTCATATACATGCAAAAGCTGGACAACGAATAAAGAAAACAGAAGAAGAATTGATGCCTTTGAATTCTGATGCTGGAGAAGAATTTTGAGTGTATCATGGACAGCCTAAAGATCAAACAGATCTGTTCTGGAAGAAGAACAACCAGAGTGCTCCTTGGAAGCAAAGATGGTAAGACTGCATTTTACATACTTTGGACACTGTGTCAGGTAGGGTCAGTCTCTGGAGAAGGACATCATGCTTGGTAGAGTGGAGGGTCAGTGATAAATGTGATGACCCTTGACGAGATGAATTGACACTGTGTCCACAACAATGGGTTTAAGCATAAAAGCAATTGCAGACATGGTATGAGACCAGACAGTGTTTCGTTCTGCTGTTCATAGGGTCACTATGAGTCAGAACTGACTTGATGACACCTAACAGCAGCAAGATATTTCTGTTTATACTGCTTTCCATATTAGTGCCATTTTACATTTCTATCTACAGTGCATAAGAGTTCCAATCTACCCACATTATTTAGGGATGTGATATCTCACTGTAATTTTGATTTGCATCTCTCTAATGGTTAATGATGGCGTGCATTTCTTCATGTGTTTGTCAGCCGCCTGAATGTCTTCTTTGATGAAGTGTCTGTTAGTAGCCTTCACCCATTTCTTAAATTGGATTATTTGACTCTTTGTTGCTGAGGCATTGATGTTTTCTGTGAATTTTAGAGATTGCACACTCATCAGATATAGTGTAGCCTCCCCCCATCCCAAATTTTCCTGGTATGTAGATTCTCTGTACTCTTTAGAAGTCTTTTGATGAATGTTCAGTGTTCAGTATTTAGGAGATTTCATTTGTCTAGTTCATTTCTCTTCCATTTCTGTTTTACTCAGCAGTGGGTGTCGAACATTTTAATTTATATTTGGTATTCTATTTATGTCATTTATTAGGACCCTGGTGGTATAGTGGTTAAAAGCTGTGGCTGATAACCAAAAGGTTGGCAGTCTGAATCCACCAAATATTTCTTGGAAATCATATGGGGCAGTTCTACTCTGAATGCATGGTTGCTATGAGTTGAAACCGACAGCAGCTTTGATTTTCTTTGGTTAATTTCTCTATTTTGTCTTCCATGATCCTTATACTCCTAGGTTTTATATTTAGGACTCTGATATATTTTGAGTTATAATGATCATGATGTGTTATTTTTGGATATGCTGTTGAATTTTATCAGTAAAATTTAGTTAAGATTTTTTGCTTCTATGTTCATGAGTAATTAATTTGCAATTTTCTTTTTTTGTGTGTCTTGGCTTCGGTATCAGGGTTATACTGTATTCATAGAACAAATTCAAGAGTAATTATTCCTTTTAAGTGCTCTAAAATACTTTGTGTAGTATTGGCATGTGTGCTTTTCTGAATGTCTGTTAGAATTCTCCATTGAAGCTGTCTGGGTCATGGCTTTTTTTTGTTTCTGTTGGAAGTTTTTTCTTTTTAATTACCTCTTCCATCTCTTGTTTTGTTATGTGTCCATTAAATTTTACAATTCAGTTTGCATTAGTTTTAGATAGGTACCATGTTTTTAGAAATTTGACCATTTCCTCTAGGTTTTGAAATTTGTTACAGTGTTTCTTAATATTCTGTTGTGATCTTTTAATTTCAGTAGAGACTGTTGTACCATCACCCATATATTCCTTATTTGGATTATTTTCTTTTGTCAGGCCAGTGATTTGCTGATATTATTGATCTTTTCAAAGAACAAATTTCTGGTCTTGTTGATTCTATGTTTTTTTTTTCTCTTTTATTAAAAAAATATTTCTGTGCTAATCTGCATTATTTCCTTTCTTCTTGTGACTGTGGGCTGTTTTGCTGCTCTTTCTATTTGTTTTTGTTGTAAAGCTGGTGTTTTGATTTTGGCCCTTCTTTTTCTTTGTGTGCATTTATTGCTATAAACTGACATCTGAGTACTGTTTTTTCTGTGTCCCAAGAGTTCTGGAATGGCATATTTTCATACTGGTATCATTCTAGAAATTTTCAAATTTCATCTTGATTTCTTCTATTATACAGTGGTTTTGAAATAAGGTGTTATTCAGCTTCCATGTATTTGGTTCTTTTCTTGTTCTCTCTGTTACTGATTTCTACTTTTGTAGAAAATGCTTTGTATTATTTAAATGTTTTGGGCTTTATTGAGGCTTGCTTTGTGGACTAAAATTTAGTCTATTCTGGAGAATGTTCCACATGCAGTGGGAAAAAAATGTGTATTTTGCTGTTGTTGGGTAGAGTGCTGTGTATACGTCTATGAAGTTTTGTTTGTTGAATGTGGTATTTAGGTCTTCTGTAACGTTGCTGAGCTTCTTTCTGGTTGCTCTCTTCTTCACTGAAAGTGGTATGTTGAAGTCTTGTACTGTTATCCTGGAACTGTTTATTTCTCTCCTTAATGCTATTGGAGTTAGTTTTGGAACCACAGTAGTGTAGTGGTTATAAGTGTGGCTGCTGCTGACTAACCAAAAGGTCAGCAGTCAAATCCACAAGCTGCTCCTTGGAAACTCTAAGGGACAGTTCTACCCTGTCCTATAGGGTCACTGTCTCAGTCACCTAGTGCTGCTGTAACAAAAATACCAAGAGGAAATTTATTCTATCACAGTCCAGTGGGCTACAAGTCCAAATTCAGGGTGTTAGCTTCAGGAGAAGGCTTTCCGTGTTGGCTCGGGAGGAAGATCTTTGTCATCAATCTTCCCCTTTACTGAGAGATTCAGAGGCACAAAGACCCCAGGTCCTTTCCAAAGAACACACTCTACACATTCTTGGTGTGGGTTTCTTTCATTGCTGTTGATTTTGTGTTTACTGAGACTTTTTCCTCTTTTTTATTTTTGTCAGTAGGTTTGTTAATTATTTTTGTGGTTACCTTGAAATTTACCTTTATCTCCCTAACTTTAAAGCAATTTTGTATTTCATGATACAGCCATGACTTCCTTTCTATATGAAATTTTTATAAATACATCATTTACTCCTCCTTTTTATTTTGACTTTGTCGTCGTTTACAGCTTGCGTCTCTATTGTTGTTGTTGGGTGCCCTCAACCAGTTCTGACTCACAGCGATCCTGTGCACAGCAGACAAAACACTTCCTGGTCCTGCACCATGGCCACAGTCGTTTTGATGCTTCATACCACTGTTGCAGTCGTCAAGTGACCCTCCACTCTACCAAGTAGGACATCCTTCTCCAGATCTTGATCCGTCCTCACAACATGTCCAAAGTATCCAAGACACAGTCTCGCCATCTTTGCTTCCAAGGAGCACTTTGGTTATACTTCTTCCAGAACAGATTTGGTCATTCTTTTGCAAGTCCATGATATATTCAATATTCTTCTCCATCACCACAAGTCAAAAGCATCAGTTTTTCTTCTGTTTTCCTTATTCATTGTCCAGCTTTTGCATGCATAAGATGAGATAGAAAATACTATGGCTTGAGTCAGGCACACTTTATAGTCTTCAAGGTGACATCTTTACTTTTGAATACTTTAAAGAGGATCTTTGTGATGTACGTTGTATTGGTTAAGGGCTACATCCGCTAACCAAAAAGTCAGCAGTTCAAATCTAACAGGAACTCCCTGGAAACTCTATAGAACCTTTCTACTCTGTCCTATAGGATTGCTATGAGTTGGAATTGACTAGATGACAATGGATTTGTTTTTTTGATGACTTTGATTACCTTGTTTTCAGTCCCTTAGCTTTGCTTTATTCTTGAGAATTACTTATCTGGTTTGCTATCTGACTGATGCTGTCCTGTGTCTTACTCTCAGGTTGTATGTTGTCAGTTCTCTCTGCCCAAAGGACTCCCTTTAATATTTCTTATAAGTTTGGTATAGTTTTTATTAATTCCCTTAATCTGTGTTTATATGGAAATATTCTAATGTCATCATTGATATTTGAGAGATAATTTTATTGTATATATAATTCTTGGGTGACAATTTTGTTTTCAAGGTTTTGTGTATTTCATCCCATTGCCTTCTTGCCTGTATAGTTTCTGTTGAATCATAAAAACTTAGGCTTATTCATTTTCTTTATAGCTGACTTTTTGTTTTTCTCAAGCTAGTCTCAGGATTCTTTCTTTGTCCTGATTTTGTCAAGTTTGATCATGATCTGTCTTTGTGACTTTCTTTTAGGGTCTATCTTGTATGAGTTTCCTTCAGTTTCATTAATGGATGTCTTTCATGATTTTTTTAGGGAAATTTTGTGACAGGTAATCTTCACCTGTTCTCTTTTCTTTCTCCCTCTCCCTGTTCTGGAATTTTGATCACATCTAACATCTTCCTACAGATGATGTCACACATAATTCTTATGCTTTCTTAATTTTTCTTCATTCTTGGCTGATTTTTCCTTAAAAAATTGTCAAGGGATTTGTCTTTTATTTTGAAGGCTCTGTCTTCCATTTATTCAATTCTGCTCCTATGTCCTTCTATTGAATTGTCAATCTCTGGTATTTTATTGTTAATCTTTTGGGTTTCTTGTTGCTGGCTTTTGTATGGTTTCTGATTGTCTATTTATTCTACTGTTTTGTTCCTGTATTTCTGAATTTTTCTATTGTTTTTCTATTGGTTTTTGTCTGTGTTTTTCCTTGAGCCTTTTCTTGAGCTCTTGGAGAACGCTACGTGTTTGTCTTCTGAATTCATTTTTTGGTAGTTCTATTACCATTTCTTCCTCTGAAAAGTTTTCTGATTTTTATTTTGGTCACTTGTTGGAGCCATCTTGTTCTGCTTCTTTACATAATTTGTTGTTATCCTTTGTCTCTGAGGAAACCGTGGTGGTATAGTAGGTTAAGTGCTACATCTACTAACCAAAAGGTCAGCCATTCAAATCTTCCAGGCGCTCCTTGGAAACTCTGTGGGGCAGTTCTGCTGTGATCCATAGAGTCACTATGAGCTGGACTTGACTCCATAGGACTGGGTTTGGTTTTTTGTTGTCTCTGAGGTGTTAAGATATTATTGTATTTAATTTTGATTTTCTTTTTGCTGCATCTTTAGTTTTACTTTTGTTTTGCTTTGATAAATCCAAGTAGATAGGGTGAGCAGGCTAAGCTGATTGATAGTCTAGTCACACTGGCATTCTTATCATCTGTCTCCAGGTGGGTGTGGCAGTTGTTGGATGTTCATATAGGGAGTCTCTGTGTGCTGTCTAGAATCCTGCATTCAGGAGATGAAAGAGATTAAGATATGCACATGCAGATGACTTGCTAATATATGTAAAATAGTAGTGCATAGACAGTTGTCTTCCAATATCTGTTCTACTTTTCTTCTGTTTTAAGAGGATTTTAGCTGGAACTGTGGATTTCTAGAAGAAAAATTAAATTACCCAGCTTCCTCTGTAGTGAAGTATGAACATGTTCTCACCATTGGCTATGTTCTAGATAATCAGATGTAACTGGAAATGTGCTGTGACAGATGCTAGGACTCTTCAGTATATGACAAACTTGTATGTGCCTTTTGACCTTTCTTAACATTTTACTTTAAATTACTACCTAGAATAGATGTGGTGACTGCAGTTCCATCTCAGAGCATGAATGAGGACCACATCCAGAAAGTAGTAGGAGCCTGGGTCCCTGAGGACTTCGTAAAGCAGGGCTGCCTTTCTGATTGTTTAACTCTGCACTTTTACCTAATAGACTAACAAACTTCTAGCTTTCTTAAGCCACTGTTGTTTTGGGTTTCTGTTATTCACAGGTGAGCATTATCCTAACTAATCTAGAGAATAAATAGTAAATCCCAGAAATAATACAAACCAAGGGATTTATTTATAAGTGTCTTAAATCTATGGCATGTTATTCAGTCATAGCTGATTAAGAATTTTTATCAACTTTGGAGAGGTGAATTAGATGGGAATAGCAGAAACTAACTGCACAGTATCTGTTTATATACCAAAATGCATATGCATAGTGAATATCAAAAGTTTCTGTATATGTTATGAGTTCCATTATTCATTGGTATCTTTTTAAAGTCTCCTGGTTAAAGTTCTTCAGTACGTTATTGTTGATAACAATACAGATTGCATGAAGCTTCCAAAATAATTGTTGTCAGGCCTGGTTGTGCTTCATGTCACAATGTACTTGGTGTCCCTGGACCATACATGCAAGAAAATTGAGATATTAGCAATATTAAGACATTCCTATATACATTGTGTGACTGTTTGTGTTCTATATCCACTTAAATAAACTTCCCAATTGAAAAAAATAAACTGATCAGAGCCATTTCTCTGTTGCTGATGTTCTTTGTTACACTAGTGAAGCATTAATATTATTTTCACTTCTGTGTCTTCAATATGTTTAATGAATTTTGAAGGACATTTAAATATTTTAACCAAAACTTTTTAAGAATGTATACCAAAATGTTGCCATGTAGTATATTATTCCAGGGCTTACAACTAGTTAGATTTCTAACTCATTCCACACAGTGGGAAAACCATGCTATTAATTCCAGAAGAAGATAATTCCTAAGAAAAAGATAACTAAATGCACTTTCCATTTATGGACACAGATGGAAAAGTTCTGAATAAAAAATCAACAATTTGAAATAGTATACACTATGACCAAGTGTATTTCTAGGTTTGCAAAAAAAAATTGATCAACATTATGAGAACTGTTAATATTATTTTCTAAAGAAAAATTAAAGGAGGGAGATCATTCAACAGATACTGAATAACTCAACATTTGTTTCTGATAAAAACCTGTTAGAAAGCTAAAAAAAAAGTTCGTTAATTAAATGTAGTGTATTTATGAAAGTGCTAAAGTGTGACTTCTACTTAATGGTAAAATATTACAGATGTCCACATACATGTAGCTGAGGAGAAGACCAAAATGTTCACCATAACTGGTAATACTCCACATTGGGTGAGAAATCAAGTTCAATTAAAAAAATTAAAAACTAATTACATGTATAAATTATATAACATTATTTATATATGGTTATGTTATTTAGTATACTCGACAGCACTTGGCTTGGCTATAAATGAAATTACACAATATATAAAGTATATACTATATGTAGTTTATTTATATAATATATACAATATATTTAATTTATATATATTATATATGTGTGTATAATATACTACATGTATATATATGTGTATATACATATATATGTACATTGCCATTGTCGTGGAGTGAATTTAAACTGACGCCAAACCTATGAGACAAAGTAGAACTGAACCGCAGGGTTTCCAATGATAAATATGAACTGCCAAGCTTTTGGTTAACAGCCATGGTCTGTAATCACTACACCACCAAGGCTCCCCATATATATGCAGCATCAATATTAAAGAGATGAGTAGGCCAATAATCTCTTATAGAATATAGAAACACATTCACATATACTTAAGAATGTAATATATATTCAAAGTGTCATTCTAGTGCCTGTCTAAACAGGCAGAAAACCCAGGCTCTATAAAGGAAAAAACACTGAGGGATTTGATTTTGTAAAATCAATGAAGCAAGCAAAAAATCCTCAGGTAAAAGTTAAGTAAATCTAAGAAATAAGCAGTAAATGTGAATAAAAATATATGGGTATAAAAGAACATTATCCATAGTACACAAAAATCATCTATAAGTCAATAGGAAAATTAAATAACCTAATAACCTACCAACATGAACCTACTGCCATTGAATCGATTCTGACTCCCAAAGACGCTATAGGACCAAGCAGAACTGCTTCATAGAGTTCTCAAGGAGTGCCTGGTGGATTTCATCTGCCAGCCTTTTGGCTAGCGTATGTAGTACTTAACCACTGTGCCAATAGGGTTTCCAAATAACTCACTAAAGAGAAAGTGGAAGAATATGGAATACAAATAAAGACAAATTTTTGAAATGATACTAATTCCAGTATGAATCAGAGGAATGATATTGAAGGAATTGTGAAATTATTTGCCCATAATATACAGAAAGTGAAAAAGATTGATAATATTCAAGTCTGTCACGTCTGTGGGAGAAATGGTAACTCTCAATGTACTGTTTGCAGGAATGCAAATTAATCAAGTCTCTGACAGAATCTTGGCTGTTTCTCTCAATTCTTTAAACTGAATTAACATTTGTGTAACGAAATTCTGACTTACAAAAAAAGAGCAGACTTATTAGCCTGACAGAGACAGGAGAAATCCCAAGAGCACCGTCCTTGAACATCCTTTGGCTCAGTAATCAAATCATTCCTGATGTTGACACTTCAGTCAAAGATTAGACAGAACTATAAAACAACATAACACTAAAGGAGTACACTAGCTCAGGGACAAGGACTAGAAGTCGGGGAGTGGGGGATGACACGAAAGTTTGTAATAGGGAGCCCAAGGTTAAGAAGGAAGAGTATTGACATGTTGTAAGGCTGTTAACCAATGTCATAAAACAATAACGTGCATTATTTTATGAGAAACTAGTTTGTTAGGTAAATCTCCATTTAAAGTACAATAGAAAAAGATAGTAAACTGAACTTAACATTTGGGCCAAATTTTAATTTCTATGCAGACAGGTAGAAAGAATTCTATATTAAAATATTCATTGCAGTAGAGTTTGTAATCAAGAATAATGAGATTAAACTTAATGTACATAAATAATGGAATGGTTAAATGGCAGCTTCCTGTAATGAATATTTTGCTGGTTAGAAAGAATTAGAAAATATCTGTAGTAAATGGAAAATAATATATTACAGAACAATGTTTATGGTATGATTTCTTTCTGGAAAAAAAAAACCTGGACAAAAACTAAGCTGATATCTTTTGGGGGTACAGAGTGAGGGAGAGGAAGGTAGTAGGGAGATAAATGGTGGCATTTACTTTGTAACTTAAATTCTTTGGCATTATTGGAATTCTGTAGCCTATAGAACTTTTAAAACAATTACAAAGATTGTTTTTTCTAGTATGGAGTTATTCTTCAAAAGAAGTCCTATCTATTCATGAGTATGTCATAAAGCACTCAACCAGCCATTTTAAAAAAAGCGTGATTGATCATTAGGAGTTAAATATACATGTGAAATACATTTACCAACCATAAAGCAGCATAGAATATTAGTGACATATTACACATAAATATGTATATGTAATACACTGATGGCAATTTCACTCATAGTAGAAATACAGTTTGCACAATGTCATTTGTTTAGAGGTAAATATAACTCTCCTAAGTAGTGAAGAATTGGGCAAAGTATTAGTGAATTTTTACTTACTGCTTTTGAGGAACTCTTAAAGAACTTGAAAAACCAAGAAAAAAAAAGGTAAATAAGATTGGTATAGGAGCTTTCATTTCATTCTGTTTAGATACAAAAATTCTTCTGACATGATACATGCCCTTCACTGATAGGTTGTTATGTTTTCATTAGATTAGGAATAAAGGGCTTCAGTAAGCACTATACAGAAATTCTGCCACTTGTTGCCATTGGAATTCCTATCATGATTTTACTGTCTACTAGAAGCAAATCTTTGCCTTATGTTTTTGACAGTATTTATGTTCCAGATCATCATTTGTTTGTCAGCTTTTTGTACTGTGACAGTTTTCATATTGCAATGATTATGGAAGCTATGCAACAGGTATTTCAAAGATCACCCATGATGGACAAGTTTCAGCAGAGCTTCCAGAATAAGATTACAAAGGACCTGGTGATCTACTTCTAAAACAACTAGCCAATGAAAGCTTTATGCACAGCAGTAGAACACTGTCTAATCTAGTGCAGAAACATGAGCCTCTAGGGTTAGATGGCACTAAAAGTATAACTGGGAGAGTAGAAATAGAGCAACAGGAGAATCCCTCAGCCACCAGAAGAAAACAGATTATAAGGATTACAGCAGAACTAAATGAATTAGAGAATAGAAAAACAGTCAAAAACCTAAGAAAGCCAAAAGATGGTTGCTTTAAAAGGTCAACAAAATTGATAAACCACTGGCTAAGCTTATTAAAGATAAACAGCAGAAGATACAAATAACCTGATTAAGAGATGAGTTTAGAAATGTTACAATAGACCTAGATGATATAAAAAATATCATAATAGAATACTATGGAAGGCTGTACTGTAACAGGTTTGAAAACCTAGAGAAAATGGACAAATTTCTAGATTTATATCACCCACCAGGATAATCACAAGAAGTAGATCAACTTAATAAATCTACCACAAAGGAAGGGATTGAAAAAGTCATCAAAAACTTACCAAACAAAAAAGTCCTGGCCTAGATGGCTTCACCAGAGAATTCTACCAAACCGTTAGAGAAGAGTTAACTACGATACCATCAAGGCTATTTCACACCATAGAAAGGGATGGAATACTCCTAAATTCACTCTATGAAGCCAGCACAACACTAATTTCAAAGCCAGGGAAAGATCTTACAAAAAAGAAAATTATAGACCAGTATTACTTATGAACCTAGATGCAAAAATCTTCAACAAAATTCTAGCCAATAGAATTCAACAACATATAAAAATAAAATTCATTGTGATCCAAGTTGATTTCATTCCAGGGATGCAAGGCTGGTTCAACAACAGAGAAACAATTAATATAATCAGCCACATAAATAACACAAAAGATAAGACTCACCTGATTTTGTCAATTGATGCTGAAAGCAGTTGACAAAGTTCAACACCCATTCATGCTAAAAACTCTCAAAAAAAATAGAAAGAGATGGGAAATTCCTCAACATGATCAGTAGTATCTATGCAAAGCCAATTGCCTTCATTGTCCTGAATGGTGAAAGACTGAAAGAATTCCCTTTGAGAATGGGAACTAGACAAGGATGCCCACTCTCACCACTTCTATTCAACATTGTGCTAGAAGTTCTAGCCAGAGCAATTAGACAAGACAAAGAAATAAAGGGCATCTGTACTGGCAATGAAGAAGTAAAAATCTCCCTATTTGCAGATGATACGGTTGTATACACAGAGAATCCAAAGGAATCCATAAGTAAACTATTGGAACTAATAGAGGAGTTCAGCAAAGTATTGGAATACAAGATAAACATAAGTAAATCAGTAGGATTCTTTTACACCAACAATAAGATTATTAAAAAAGAAATCACCAAATCAATTCCATTTACCATAGCCCCCAAGAAGATAAAATACCTAAGAATAAATCTAACTAGTGAAATAAGAGATCTTTACAAAGAGAACTATAAGACCTTACTACAAGAAACTAAGAGAGACTTATACAAATGGAGTAATCCACCCTGTTGATGGATAAGAAGTCTGAACATTGTGCAAATGTCTATTTTACCCAAAGCAATCTACTTATATAATGCAATCCCAATACAAATTCCAGCTACTTTTTTAATGAGATGGAGAAACAAATCACCAACTTTGTTTGGAAAGGGAAGAAACATCGGATAGGTAAAGAACTACTGAAGAAGAAGAACACACTGGGAGGCCTCTCACCAGCTGACTGTAGAACCTATTGCACTGCCACTGTTGACAAAACTGCCTGGTACTGGTACAAAAAGAGACAGATAGACCAATGGAACAGAGTAGAGACCCCAGAGATGCCACCATCCTCCTGTGAACAGTTGATACTTGACAAAAGCCCTAAGATTTTAAACTGGGGTAAAAATGGTCTCTTTAACAAATAGTGCTGGCAAAATTGGATATTCATCGGCAAAAAATGAAACAAGACCCATATCTCACGTTATACAAAAACCAACTAAAGTTGGATAAAAGACCTAAATATAAACTCTAAAATGATAAAGTTTATCCCAGAAAAAGTAGGATCAACAATGGAAGTTTTAATACACAATGTAGACAGGCTTCAAAATCTGACAGGCAAAGCATGATCAACAGAAGAGAAAACAGATAAATAGGAACTACTAAGAATCAACCACTTTTGCTCATCCAAGGACTTCACTAAAAGAACTAAAAGGCCACCTACAGAACGGGAAAAAATATTTGGCAACTCTATGTCAGACCGATGTCTGATCTCCATAATCTACAAGGTGATACAAATATCAACAATTGGATATCAATTATTTATCAAAATATCAATAACTGGATAAATAATCCAATTAAGCAACTGATGATGGAGACGAATAGACATTTCTCTAAAGAGGATATCTAGGCAGCCAAAAGACACATGCAGAATTTCTCATGATCTTTAGTTATTAAAGAAATTGAAATCAAAACTACAGTGAGATACTATCTCACCCTAACAAGGCTGACTACGATGCATAAAACACAAAACAACAAATGCTGGAGAGGCTGAGGAGAAATTGGAACTCTCCTACACTGCTGGTGGGATTGCAAAATGGTACAACGTCTTTGAAAAACAATCTGGTACTTCCTCAAAAAGCTGGAAATAGATACATCATTTGAGTCAGTAATTCCACTGTTTGTCATTTATCCTTCAGAAGCAAGGGTTGTCACATGAGCAGACACATGTACATGAATATTTGTTGCAGCACAGTCCAGAGTAGCTAAAAGATGGAATCAACCCTGATGCTCATCAATAGCTCAATAGATAAACTGTGGTACCTATACTCAATGGAACACTAGGCTATGATAAAAAAGAAAATGACAATTTTAGAAAACATCTCATAACATGGTTTCATTTGGAAGCAATCATGGAAAGCAATGTTAATCAGTGTTGAAAGGACAAATTTTGTATGAGATTCTGTCACAAGCACTTAAAAAGACAATTATCCACAAAACAAAATGACTGTGTTGGCTACATGTATGAGTGGGGGGCTGAGGGTTTATCATAGATGAGATAATTGATTGATGTTAGAAATTTTATTCTTTTACTGTAATTAATGAAGAAATAAAGTTTTAAAAAAAGAAATCAATCAAACAAGCAAACCAAAAAACTAACTAGGGAAGGGTTGCCTCCTCAATGGAGAGTTGACTTTAATGCTGTGGTGGAAGTAAAGCTTTCAGGACCTTCATCTACTCCAGTGACATTGTCTGGGGACTCAATGAGTCCTTGCTGTACCCTCTTAAGAATAAAAGTGGAGGTAGGACCAAATGGCAGGGTAGATAGCTGTTTCCTGTCACCCTTCCAACAACAAAAACTCCAAAGGACTAATGATTCAGGTACATATGACATCCTAGGAGCCCTGAACTTCAAAGGGAAAGCTGAAAAATTGGACTGAGCAACTGGAAAGGGAAAGTAGCACCAGAAGTAGATATGATTCTACAGACCTGACCTGCTAGGAAATGGCCATAGCCATGGCATGGTAAACCAAGCACGGAAGTTGGTGAGTGTCCTCCTCAGCAGGAGTAATTGTCTGGAAAATCCTCTTGTGCCTCTAGAGCCAGTGATCAACAGTACCAGATTGTTAAAAGCTAAGTCTTTTCATGTAACCTACTGCATGTGGGTCTAAACCTTTCCTTTGAGATAGGCCTGTCTCCCTTCTCTCAGTACTTCCTCCTCTTTTCTCTGAACTGCATCCAGCTCTAGAGTCTGATGCCATTAACTGAGCCAGAAGTAGGGCTTTTTAAGACAGCCCTGGGTCATTTTACAGTACTCAGAAATTATGAGGTGTACAATTTATCAAATTCGGTATGGGGAAAATTTCAGGAGACTCCCCTAAGCTGGAAAATCAGGGCAGAAGCTATTCCTTCACCTAGATTCAGACATAAAGGGGCATGCCATCCTCACGGACACTCAGGGATGACTATTAGCCCACTCCCTTTCACAGCAGCAGCAGCAGCCAGACACCTGTGCCTATGCCAATCACCTCTGCCCATCTAGGACAGTTGGAGAGAGTCTGCACCATACACTTGGTATCTCACTACCTGCACACTGGAGCTGAATCCATACAAGAAAAGTAAAAGAATGCTTGTGCTCCCATGTCTAGTAACAGCTCTAACCACCTGGAGAAAATACATTAGAGTTTCGAAGACAACTATAGCCACACTATCACGCATGACCAGCATATTTGTGCATTTCAAAATAAGAAGCTAGATCACAGTCGGCAAAAAGAAAATAAATAAATACATTTTACTGATGGCTTAGAAATAATGGCCCATATCAAAGAACTTAAAGAAGCAATTATGACTTCTTCAAAAACCTCCCAGAACAGAGAATCAAATTCTACAGAAAAAGAGAGCTTTCTGGAATTATCAGAGGTACAATACAAAGGCTTAATGTTTAGAACTCCTCAAGAGATGAGGAAGGTGATGAAGCAAAATGCAGCAGCACATAATGACAGATTGAACAGGCTACAAGAAAGCATAGAGTGGCAAGAATTAGGCATTCAGAAAATTAATAATAAAATTTCAGAATTAGAAAACTCAGTGGAAAGTCAAAGGAGCAGAAGTGAGACAATGGAAGGCTGAATTAGTGAGATTCAACATAAAGCACACAGCATGGACATATTTGAGGAAAAATTAGAAAAATAATTAAAAATATCAAGAAAAACTAAGAATTACATGGGACTTTACAAGAAGAATACACTATGAATGATTGGAGTACCAGAACAATGAGGCAATAACAGAAAATACAGACAGAATTGTTGACAATTTACTGACAGAAAACTTCCCTAACATTACAAAAGATGAGAAGATAGCTATCCAAGATGCTCACTGAATGCCACACAATGTAGATCTCCCCGAAAAGACACCAAGGTATGTCATAATCAAACGTGCCAAAACTAAAGAAAGGAGTCACTTTTAAAAGTGACCAAGAATAAATGAAAAATAATCTAGAAAGGATAATAAGTAAGATGAAGCTTGGACTACTCAGAAGAAACCATGCATGTAAGAACGTAATGAGATGACATCGACAAAGTCTTGAAGGAAAACAACTGCTAAGCAGCAAATATATATTCAGCAAAATTGTCTCTCAAATATGATGACAAAATTAGGACATTTCCAGATAGACAGAAATTTGGGGAATTTGCAAAAAACAAACAAAAATGACAAGAAATACTAAAGGTGGTCCTTCAGTTAGAAAATCAGTAACACAACGTAACAACTCAAGACCAGAACACAGATAAGAGCAACCGGATATCACCCAAATAGGGGGGTGACAAAAATAGAACATAGTCAAACACTGAAAAAAGGGAAATGGAGATGTCATTATGTAAACATTAAAAAAAAAAGAGGGATTCAAAAGAAAATATAGTGATACATCTTCCTCTACGGAAAGGAAGTCAAAGTAATATAAAGAAATTAAAGACTGGTTTAAGTCTAGAAATACCAGGGCAAATATTAAGTTATCCACAAGGAAACTATCAATGCTATAATCACAACACTAAACAAGAAAAATATGAAGTCTCAGCAAATACAAAACCACCAAAGTTGAAAAAGATGGAAACACATAAAAAAGAGTCAGCACAGAAAGCTAAATGGAGCAAAGGAATTGTCTACAACATACACACATAAAAACCCCATCAAAATGACAGCACTAAGTTAATAAATACCAATCACACTGAATATAAATGGATTAAATGCACCAATAAAGAGACAGAGAGTGGCAGACTGGATGAAAAAATACAACCGATCTATATGCTGCTACAGGACATATATCTTTGACTCAAAGACGTAAGCAAACTAAAACTCAAAGAATGGGAAAAAATATCAAGCTAACAGCATTCAAAAAAAGAATAGGATTAGCAATCCTGCTGATAAAATATGCTTTAAAGTAAAATCTATCACACTGAATAAGGAAGACTATTATATAATGATTAATATTCCAGGAAAATATAACTATATTAAATGCCTACATAGTAAATGACACTGCTCCAAAGTACATAAAACAAATACTAATTGCATTGAAAACAGAAATAGACAGCTGCAAAATAATAGTAGGAGACTTCAACTCACCACTATCATGGAAAGACAGAACATCTAGAAAAAAACCCTCACTAAAAACATGGAAGATTTAAATGCCACAATCAACCAAGCTGACCACATAAACATATACAGAACACTCCACTCCACTCCACAGCAAATAATAAAAATCAGAGCAGAACCAAATGAATCAGACAGTGGAAAAAATGATTGAAAGAATTAATAAGACCCAAAACTGATTTTTTGAAAACATTAACAAAATTAACAAACTGATAAAAGAAAAATAGGAGAGGAAACAAACAACTTGAATAAGAAATGAGATGGGTGATATCATAGTAGACCCAACTGAAATTAAAAGAATCGTGTCAATATACTGTGAAAAATTGTGCTCTAATAAATTTGAAAACATAGAAGAAATCTATACAAATTTGTAGAACCATATCACCTAACAAATCTAGCACAAACAGAAGTAGAATAACCAAATCAAACCATCACAAAAGAAGAGATTGAAGTGGTAATTTAAAAAACTCCCAACTTAAAAAAAAACTCTGATCCGGATGGCTTCACTGGAGAATTCTACCAAACTTTTAGAGAAAAGTTAACACCACTATTACTAAAGGTATTCCAGAGCTCAGAAATACATGAAATATTCCGAAATTTATTCTATGAAACTAGCATAGCCCTGACACTCACATCAGGTAAAGATAGAACATAAAAGGAAAGTTATAGACAAATATCTGACATAGATGCAAAAATCTTCAACCAAATTCTAGCCAATCGAATTCAACAACATAGCAAAAAAACAAAAACAAAAGGTTATGACGACCAAGTAGGATTCATACTAGGGATGCAGGGTTAATTCAACATTAGAAAAATAATTAATGTAACCAATCACATAAATAAAAGACAAGAATCACTTGATTTTATCAACTGATGCAGAAAAGGCATTTGACAAAGTCCAACACTCATTCATGTTAAAAAGTGTCTGCAAAACAGGAATAGAAGTGAAATTTCACAAGATAATAAGAAGCAGCTATATGATGCTAATAGCCAACATCATCCCAAATGGAGACAGTCTGAAAGCGTTCCTCTTGAGAAAGGGAGACAGATCAAGATGGTCACCATTTCTATTCACCCTTGCCCTTGCCCTGAGGTTCTAGCTGGAGCAATCAGGCAAGATAAAGAAATAACGAGCATTCCACTTGGTAAGGATGAAATCAAAGCGTCTCTTAGACTTGCAGATGACATGATCTTATACACAGAAACATCTAAAGAACCCACAAAAAAACAAAGCAAAACAAAAACCCCACTGGAACTAATAGAACAGCTCAGGAAAGCAGTAGGGTCCACATGCCAAGCCAAGCCAAGTGCCGTATAGAGGGTCCACATAAACATACAAAAATTGATTGGATTTCTCAATACCAATAAAGAAACCCTCAAAGAAGTCACTAAATCAATACCCTTTACAATAGCCCCCAAGAAGATAAAATACTTAGGAATAAATCTAACCAGAGGTGTAAAAGACCTATGCTAAGAAAACTGTAAGACTCTAGTGCAAGAAACCAGGAGAGATCTATCTAAGTGGAGGAATCTACCTTGCTCATGGATAGGAAGACATAAGTAACGTTGTGAAAATGTCTACTTTATTCCAAGTAGTCTATAAATACAGTGTAATCCCAATACAAATTCAGTATTATTTTTTAATGAGATGGAGAAACAAATCAAATTCATACGGAAAGGGCAGAAACCTGGGACGAATAAGTATTTCTAAAGAAAAAAATAGAAAGCCTCAGAATACCTGACTTTAGAATTTATGACACCGCCACAATAGTCAAAACAGCCTGGTACTGGTACAAAACAGGTATGTAGACCAATGGAACAGAATTGGAATGAATATACATCATCTAACTATGAACAAATGATATTTGACAAAGGCCTAAAGTCCATGAACTGGGGAAAAGACAATCACTTCAACAAACAGTCTTGGCAGAACTGAAACAAGGCCCATACCTCACACCATACACAAAAACTAACTCAAAATGGATCAAAGACCTAAATAAAAAAAAATCTAAAACAATAAAGATCATGGAAGGAAAAACAGGGCCAATATTGGGAGCTCTAATAGACGTCATAAACCACAATGTATTATTAACAATGAACAAACACCAGAAAACAAAATAGAGAACTGGAAACTGTTAAAAATCAAACACTTAAGTTCCTCCAAAGATTTCACAAAAAGGGTAAAAAGACTACCTATGGACTGGGAGAGAATTTCTGTTTCCCAATAATCTGGTTGGAATCTAATCTCCATAATCTCCAAGGTACTACAAAACTGCAAGAAAAAGATAAATAACCCAGTTAAGTAATGGACAACAAATATGAACAGGCACTTCACCAAAGAAGTCATCGAGGACTTTAATAGACACATGAGGAAGTGTTCATGATCTTTGTGTATTAGAGAAATCCAAGTCAAAACTACAGTGAGATACCATCTCATCCCAACAAGGCGGGCATTAATCCAAAAAGCACAGAATAATAAATGTTGCAGAGCTTGTGAAGCGAGTGACAGTATGCAGTAGAAGGGAGGACGGCAACAAAAAAACAAAACCAAAGCCAAGTGCTGCTGAGTAGTTTTTCTAAATAGAATCCAACACTTTGAAGGACAGGATAGCAGGGTCAGGGTCTGGAGATCATGGTTTCAGTGGCCATCTAGGCTAATCCGCATAATTAAGTGTTTTTTTTTTTTTTTTTTAAGAAAACGTTTTGCATACCTCTTTGGTGAAGAGTGTCTTGGTCTTAAAAGATTGCCACCTAAGTAGCATCAGTTGTTCCCAATCCATCTGGAGCAGAGGAGAATGAAGGCCACCAAACACAGGAGGAACATGAAAGTCCAGGAGACAGGAGATGTCATATGATCCAGAAACTATATCAGCATGAGATCAGGAGAACTAGATGGTGCCCTCCAACCACCAGTGACAGGGAGTACAATGTAAAGTCCCTGAGGTTCTGGGAAAGAAACAGGTGTGCAGGACTAGAACTCTACTAAACCAGACTTGATGGTCCAATAGACTGGAGGGTCCCCTGAGGACATGACCTCCAGACTCTTAGAATAGAGCTGAAATCTATACCAAAGCCAACTCTTCAGCCAAGGATTGAAGTGAACTATAAGACACAGAATGATAATGGTGAAGAATGTGCTTCTTGGCTTAAATACATAAGTGAGACTGTCTGAGCAACTCTTGGGCAAAGACAAGATGAGAGGGTGGAGGGAGATAGGAGTTTTTCTGAGTGGATCCTGGAAGTACAGAGTGGAAAGGAGGAGTGTGCTTTAATGGCTGTGGGGAAGGAGGGACAGTTAGAGTTCCATAGTGTGTGTGGGGTGGTGGGTTTTTATATGGCAAACGAGCTTGGATTGCAAGCTTTTAAGTTTAAAGCACAGTAAAACATTTTAAATAAAGAATGAAAGAAGCAAGCACAGTAAGTAGTAGAGGCTTCTGTTTCTTATGCAAGAAAGCTCTCTCAAAACAGAATACAGTAACCAGAATTTTTCTGCTCTCAAAAGGAGAATTTATACACGTTTATATCAGGGGATATCTGAAGGGTATACATCATTAAATTTGTCCTAGGTTGATGATGGTCTTGTGTAATGTTTTGTCTGTGCAGTTTCGGTTGTTACAACATGGACAATTGCTCACCACTGCCACCCCAGGAAGGTTGTGTAGTGGTCAAGTGTCCCTTTTCTGAACAGTCTTGGACCCTGAAAAAGAATTTGTAATGAAAATTATAATAAACCCATTCATAACAGTCAATCACATTGGTTGTGACTCTGAAAAAAAAAAACTTGCAGCAAAGGCTGTTGTTACGGCAACCTCAGGCTGCTCTCAACAATCTCATAGGTTGGCAGCTGTGAACCCTGTTTGCTATAGTCCTATAATTAGTAACTATCTGAGGGTTAGCATGGAGTCTCAACATCTTGCTTAGTAAAGTAGAACATCAGTGAAAAAGAAGACCCTGAGAGAGATAAATTGACATAAGTGGTTACAACAGTAGGCTCAAACACGGCAGTATATTGGAGGATGGTACGAGACTGGACGGTGTTTGCTGCATGCATGGTCTCTGTGAGCCAGAACTGACTCCATGGCACTTGACAGTAATGTGCAAGAAGAGTCAAGGTTTTTACTGGAAAGAAAATGCAAATTTAAATTGGAGAATAATAATGTCCAGTGAAGCTATTGCCACCTCTCCAATTTACTTCAGGAGACTTTAAAAAAAGTACTGTCATGTCCTCAGAGGAAAGATTCTGTGTGTCATTTGACATCAGAGGAAGGTAAAACATTTCATCTGTTATGTTGGAGACAATGAACCAATTAAACATGTGCACCAATTACATTTTCACTTGTTATTGCTGACAGATTCAAGTTCATGTCAATTCCATTTATGAAACCCAAACTGATTTCCCCTTTTGTGACTCAATTAAGAGTTCTGCCAGCGTGCAGTGGGTCTAACAATGTGTTCGGAGGCAGATTAGTGTGTGGAGTGCGTGCTGAGAGCATACAGGAGAGGCTGTTGACTCAGGAAGACATACAGTTTCAACCTGCTGTTGAAATTTTAGAATTTATGGAAATTGCAGCCATAGAGGCAGCATTAACTTTTACTGGAAAATCTAAAGTAGAAGGAGGCCCATCAAGGAAAGCCCTTAACAAAATGGGGGAAACTGAAAGCTTAGCCAGTAGTATTACACATCTGGGTAAATTTTTTAAAGGTGGGCTTTCGAGGGAGGCACCTGTGAAAGTGAAGTAGCAGCTCAGATATGGAAATCCAGGACAAGAGGAGGTCAACCAAACTAGCTCTTGTCTCACTGCTGGGACTTCAACTATAAATTCCTGACTTTCAACCTAATCAGCTTCTGTCCTTTCTTACCTTTAAAAGAAAGCCTTCTCAGCATTAGTTCTGAAGCAGGGTATCAGGAAACATGAAGAGTGGTGAGGAATGTGGTTATCCTGCATGTTCATCAGTATAAGAGTGATAAAAAAGTAAATTTTTGGAAAGGCTGTTGTGAGAAAGCATCTTTTCTGAAACCAGAATCAAAAAGAAATTAAAAGCCAAATCAGCCAACATCAGGATAAATTTGGAATGTTAAACAGAGACCCAAGTATTTATGGCACAGAGTCTATGTCTTAAAACATTCTTCTTATCATAGAGAGCAAAGTCTGTTACAATATTATCTATGCTTCTGTGTAGGTAGTTTAATTGTAAGGAACTGTTGAAAATTGCATATGTTCTTGTTGTTAGGTGCATTGAGTCTTTTGTGACCCATGAATGTGAGTTTTATTTTCAGATAATGTTTGACATCTGTTTTCTACAAACTTTTTATTAATGGGCCCAAAAAACTGGTTCTTGAATAGCATAGGAAAAAGGTACTTCTTCCACTTTCATTTTAAGGATGTTGTTTGAATCTGATTAACTAATTCAGTCTGCATTTATTGACTGCTTACTCTGTACCAGATACTGGGCTGTGGCTAGAACGGTGAACAAGTTGACAACCGATTCTTGTCATTGTGGAGGTCTCAGTCTAGTAGACTGACTTGTCCAAATGTTTCAATGACATTTTTTTCTACTTTGTATAAAGTTAAACTGTACTGTTAATACAGGAAAGATAAAGCAGTTAAGGATAGACAAAAAAATGGAATCATGTAATCCCATCATTTGGAGATAAACTGTCAAGCTATTTTTGTTTGAGCGTGTAGTGATCTATGTGTCACTACACATATACCTCTATTTATCTCTGTATTTATCATTCCTCTGTCCATCTGGTCATTCCTTCATGTATGTGGACCTGAAAATATAAGTTGAAGATGAGGAAAACTAAAACAAGTTCGTGAAATCCAAAGTATGACTTTGAGTATAGTCAACATGAATTAAGAGGCTGACCAGACTGAAAACCAGCAAGAGTGTGGGATGACATCACACACGAAGAAAAGAAAAGCCCATTAAAAAGTCATGACAGAAAGAAGATCAAAGTGGATGCTAGAAGGGACTCTGAAGCTTGTTCTGGATTGCGCAGTAGCTACAGTGAGTGGAGAATATGATGAAGTGAAAGAACTGAACAGCAGATTTCAAATGGTGGCTCAAGAGGACAAAGTAAAATATTATAATGAAATGTGCAAAGACTGGCAGTTAGAAATCAACAAAAAATATGCTTGACATTTATCAAGCTGAAAGAACTGAAAAAAAATTCAAGCATCAAGTTGCAAAATTGAAAGAGTCTATGGACAATATATTGAACAACACAGCATCAAAGGAAAATGGAAGGAATACATAATCAAAAAAACCTGATTGATGTTCAGCCACTTCAGGAGGTAGCATATGATCAAGAACTGATGATATTGAAAGAAAAAGTCCAAGCTGCTCTAAAGGCATTGACGACAAACAAGGCTCCAGGAGTTGACAGAAAAGGGTGATCCGACAGAATGTAGAAATTACTGAACGATATCATTAATATTAAACACAAGTAAAATTTTGCTGAACATAATTCAGGAATGATTGCAGCAGTATATTGACAGGGAACTGCCATAAACCCAGAGTTCGATTCAGAAGAGGACATGGGATGAATAACATCACTGCTGATGTCATTCAGATCTTTGCTGAAAGCAGAGAGATGCGTATCTATGCTTTTTTTGACTAAGCAAAGGCATCTGTGTGGATATTAACCAGTCACGGCTAACATTGCAAATAATGGAAATTCCAAAATATTTAATTTTTCTCATGAGAAACCTGAACATAGGCTAAGAGGCAGTTGTTCAAACAGAACAAGAGGTTACTGCATGGTTTAAAATTCAGAAATGTGTGCATCAGGGTCATATCCTTATGACATGCTTATTCAATCTCTATGCTGAGCAAACAAGGCAAGAAGCTGGACTATATGAAGAAGAATGCAGCATCAGGCTTGGAGGAAGACTTATTAACAACCTGCAATATGCAGGTAATTTGAATTTTCTTTCTGAAAGCGAAGAGGACTTGAAGCACTTATTCATGAAGGTCAAGTGTATACCCTTCTGTATGGATGGCACCTCACAAAATAAAAATCATCACAAGTGTACCAATAAGCTATTTCATGTTAACAGATAAAAGATTGAAATTATCGAGGATTTGCTTTTACTTAGTTCTACAATCGATGCCCATGGAAGGAGATACCAAATGACATATTGCACTGGGCAAATCTGTTGCAAAAGACCTCTTCAATAAAGTGTTAAAAGACAAATATGCCATTTTGAGGATAAAGGTGCTCCTGACCCAATTCATATTTTCAATTACCTTACATGCATGCAAAAGCTTGAGAAAGAATGAGGAAGACAAAAGAATTTCAATTATGGTGTTGGCAAAGAATGTCTGGAAGATGTACAGCCAGAATGTTTCTTAGAAGTAAGGATGATAAAATTTCATCTTATGTTTTTTGGACGTGTTATCAGGATTGATCAGTCCCTGCAGAAGGGCATCGTGCTTGGTAAAGTGCAGGGTTGGTGGAAAAGAGGAAGACCCTCAACAAGATGGACTGACACAGTGGCTGCAAAAATGGGTTCAAACATAGCAATGATTATGAGGATGGCACAGGGTCTGGCAGCTTTTGTTCTATGGTACAGAGTCACTGGTCATCAGAACTGACTTTGCGAAACCTGCCAAAAACAACAATTACAGATCCAGGATCCTGACTGAGGAAGTCAAGCATTATTTCATCCATCTTCTTTCTTCATCCTGCCATTGGATACACCAGGATTTGAAAACACATGGAGAGATTAGAGGAAAGGAGACAAATTCTTAGATGTCTGTACTATTTTCATTTTGCATTGACTAATGCTGCCTATTAGCTGTGTCCTTATTCTGGAAGGCATCCAAATATTTACACTGAGTAAGATGAATTTCTGGAAACCCTGATGGTGTAGTGGGCTAAGTACTACCACTGCTAACCACAAGGTTGGCAGTTCAAATCCACCAGGCACTCCTTGAATACTCTGGAGGTCAGTTCCACCCTGGCCCCTAGGGTCGCCATGAGTCGGATCTGACTTAACGGCACTTGGCTGGCTGACCGGGATGAATTTCCAGTTCTTTAGACCCAGCCCGCTATTCACACACAGGCACATGCACTCACACACAGAAAAAATGTCTGCTGTACATTTTTCCCTAATGCAGACAATATACCCTCTCTGGTTGAGTGAAATATCTTAAGACACAGTAAGAAGTCCTTTCTCTTCATGCTAAAAGCTCTGATTAGAAAAACACCCACCTGTATCCACTTATTCAGTAGTCAATTCCCTTGGGTGAAGAAACATCTACACAAATAGCTAGCCCACAGGAATCTTGCCTCACTATATGGTTGGATGGTAAATGGCTCTTATAACTGTCCTATGACTTTACTTTGCTAAATCAAGTGGCTCCAGCCAACCACCTACTTTCTGATTTCTCTGACTGAGAAGCAGTTTTCCGTTTCCCCAAGCTTCAGAAGGCTCTCATCAAGCTCTCTTAAGACCCTCATTTAATTTCAGGCCCATTAGTCTTAGTGTCTGTAGATGTTCTAGTCCTCTCTGGGTGATTCCTTTTCAGAGCCTTTGAATGAGGACTTGGAAGCAGATGAAATGCCTCTGTTAACTACGAAGTTGGATGTCTACCTTCCTTAAGTATACTTTTCAATCAAATTTTGAGCTTTTAGATTTCACTTAAATAGGTTGGAGGTAGGTGGTAGGAATTAATAATTGCTAGACTAGTCCTATTAACTTTACCGAGCCTTTCTTGGGTGACTGTAGCATCTCTTTTAGAATGTGGTGCTATTTATAACCCATTGTTCTCAGTTTTAGTGCTTCAGCCAAAATTCTGAGACAACAGAAAGAGTTCTATTCAAATTCCTGTTACACACGCCAACAAAGTTGATTTTAAATTGCTTATGTAGTGTTTTCTAAATTCTTTTTAACCTTTGTTTATATCAGGAGCCATTAATCATGTCATTATTTCCTTTTGTAAATGTAACATTAATAGTCAAATATCATTTCACCACATGAAATTGTCATGGATTGAATTGTGTTCCCCCCAAAAATGTGTGTAGCAATTTGGCTAGGCCTTGATTCCTGGTATTGTGTGCTGTTCCTAAATGCTGTAAATGATATTAAGCAATACACCTCTATGATGTTAATGACAGAGGATGGGCAGTGGCTGTGTTAGTGAGGCAGGACTCAATGTACAAGATTATATTGTGCTTTGAAGCAATCTCTTGGGATATAAAAGAAAAGAAAGCAAGAAGACAGTTGAGGATCTCATACCATCAGGAAAGAAGCAGTGCTTGGAATAGTGCACATCCTTTCAAGCCACGATCCCCGCACCTCAGAAGTTTCCAGTACAGGGCAAGATTGATGGAAGGACCTTTCTCCAGAGTCAACAGAGAAAGGCTTTTCCTGGAGCTGATGCCTTGGATTTCAACTTTTATCTTACATTACTGTGAGAAGACAAATTTCTTAGTGTAAAAGCCACCCACTTGTGATATTTCTGTTGCAGCATCAGTAGATAACTAAGATAGAATTTGGTATTGAAAGTAAGGTGCTGCTTTAACAGGTACGTAAAACATGAAAACAGTTTTGCAACTGTGGATGGGTAGAAGACTCAGGAGGAACTAAGCAGAACTATTAACACTGGAGAAGGTATAGATGGTGAGAAACAAGCAATAGAAGACACACAACAGCAGCAGCAATCAGCAATGCAAAACCAGGAGACCAGTGTTAAGACAGCACTGGAGCCCACTCATGGAATAAGACAGCTGAATGCATGTGCACAGGAGGCTTCCTGGCATGTTGTGATGCCTCTGGGCACTTATAAGTAGCTACAGAGCTTTGGAACACTTGCAGGGCAGATGCAGGTGTGAGGCCTGGACCCACAGACTACAAGAAACCGAAACTAAAGAGACAAAGAACGCAAGAAGCTGAGCTGACTCTGTCTAAAAATGTATGCCCAGGATCTCTGGGTTTTGAAAGGGTAGAGCCATGGCCCCTGGTATTTCTAAGGATAGAGTTGCCACTCAGATGCCCTAGGAGAATGGTGTGCCTAAAGCTAAGGGAACAGAGTTGCTGTCCCAGTGGGCCTGGAAAGGTGAAGCTGAAGCTCAGGGTCTTCACTCAGAATCTGAAGAGTGTGGCCAATACCTGGAGTCTGGAGGCCCAGACCATTGTGTAAAATATCTCAGACAATGGAGGATTGTTTTCAAAACCTTGAAGGCTAATGTAATATGTTGTGTTAACTTCCTTGGTGTTTCTTATGCCTTCTTTCCCTACAATTTCTCCCATTTCTAATAGAAATGTATACCTTGTGAATGCCTGTTACATGACTGTACTTCAGATGCAGAGAATTTGTATTCCAGATTTCATACGTCAAGAAGAATTTTTGAATTTCGGACTTGGATTTGATTTTAAGCCTTTGCTATGATGGGATGAATATGTTTTGCATGTTGCAGGAATGTGATTTTTCAGGGGGCCGATGAGTAGAATATCATGGATTGAATTATGTCCCCTCAAAAATGTGTGTAGCAATTTGGCTAGGCCATAATTTCCAGTATTTTGTGATAGTCTTATATGCTGTAAATCCTGCCTCTAGGACGTTAAGGAGGGAGAATGGGCAGTGGTTGTATTAGTAAAGCAGAACTCAATCTATAAGATTATATTGTACCTTGAGGCAATCTTCTGGGATATAAAGGAAAGGGAAGCAAACAGATAGATGGAGGCCTTATACCATCAAGAAAGAAGCAGTCCTGGAAGCAGAGTGTGTCCTTTGGACCCACAGTCCCTGTGCCTCAGAAGCTCCCAGTCCACGTGAAGATTGATGACAAGGAAATTTCTCCAGAATCACAGAGAAAGACTTCTGGAGCTGATGCCCTGAATTAGGACTTTTGGCCTACTTTTCTGTGAGAAAATAAATTTCTCTTTGTTAAAGCCATCCATTTGTGATACTTCCGTTATACTAACACTAGATAACTAAGACAGAAAGTATCTTGATTTATTTCTCTATTCAGTTTATTTTTCAATTTGATTATAACAGTAACACATACTAATTTTTGAAATTTGGAAATTATCAAATGAATACAAAGAAGATATTAAAAATCACTTGTAATCCCATGACAGAACTATGCACTACATTTCTGGTTTGTTTCCTTCTAGATTTCTTTCCCCTTGAATAAATGCAGATAAATAAAGACATGAATGTAGATAAATAATTTTATCTACATATAAGTATATATACACACATATACTCACATTTAGTCTCATTAATACATTGCTTTATCATATATTACATGCTGTATGTGGTTTTGTATTCTAGTTAGATCTTTATTCATATTTGAACAGCTATTTAAAAAACTATTGCTATCAAACAGTACATGCTGATTATAGAAAATCTAGAAATTATAGATTAGGAAAAAATATCACAATAATACTAACTTTTAGTGTCTATCTCAGCAAATTTCCTCAAGCTTTATTAATCTTTGGATAGAAATGAAGTCATGAAAGTATTAAGACGTGATTTCACTAGTATGCCGGTCCCTTGCAAGGTTCCCACTCCTGTATGTACTCCAGTTATTTGTGGGCCTTCAACAAATTGGAGTGCTAACAGGTTTCACTTTTGTCACTTACTCATCTCTTCATAGCAGCTGTCTGGAGCACAGTAGAAAGATAAGGATCCT
The DNA here is from genome assembly GCA_028571685.1 of Heterohyrax brucei. Classification (NCBI taxonomy): domain Eukaryota; kingdom Metazoa; phylum Chordata; class Mammalia; order Hyracoidea; family Procaviidae; genus Heterohyrax; species Heterohyrax brucei. The sequence continues at coordinate 8,559,891 of CM053143.1, forward strand.
TCCGCTCAGTCAGATTTACAAAGACTGTAGCCCTCGGCCAACAGCTTCACCATGACTTCATGAGAGATTCAGAACCAGAGCCCGTCGTTTAAGGTACTCTTGGATTTCCGACTCAAAGACACTGAGAGAATACATGTCTGATATTTCAGAGACATTTGTCCTAATTTTTAGGATAATTTGTTGTACAATAATAGGTAATTAATACAGGGTAGATAGATGATACACAGATGATGCATATAGAAATGAATATGAAAATAGATGTGAAGTGTAAAAAAGGTATAAAATCTAAATCTATGTCCCACCACTCCATTTATAAAATGCTTTGTCGCTGATCAATATGTCATGAATATTGTCACTAAACTGGAAACCCAGGTGGTGTAGTGGTTAAATGCTAAGTGTGCTAACCAAAAAGGCAGTAGTTTGAATCTTTCAGGCACTCCTTGGAAACTCTATGGGGAGTTATATTCTGTCATACAGAGTCACTGTGAGCTGGAATTGACTCATTGGCAATGGGTTTGGGTTGGTCGTTAAATCGTATTCTAGAACATCATTTTAAAATAATCTCAGTATTCTGAAGTAGAAATATAGTTCAATTGATCCCAAGCCCGTATTGTGGGTATTTAATTTATTTCTAACTTTCAGTTAAAATTAATAATGCTGTTGTGAACATCCATAGTTATGTAGTCAAGATTCTTATTTATAAGAAACATTTTTTTTTTCCTGCTGGGTTAAACATAAAAGGGCTTTAACAAAAGGATATTAAATGTAAAATTACTTTTTTTAAAAGGTCCTTGAAAAATAAAACCAAAAAAGATACTAGGAAACGAAAGAATAACACAATAATACATAGCTCTATGGAATCTAAACAACTGTGGAATCTGTTTGATGAAGGAAATGCAGCCATTCCAAATCCTTAAAAGCTGATTACACAGCTCCAGTACTAACCGATTCTATTAGTATTACTGCTATGATTACACTAGGAATTGTTTCCATCTTTTTGTTTCGACTGCCACACCTGCCAGAGAGGTGACTCTTGATCTTAACTTCTTTCTCAAACTGCCTCCTTATTTGCAATAATGCAGGGCTATAGAGTCACCATAAGTTGGAATTGATTGGATGGCAATGGGTTTGATTTTCTGTTTTAACGAGTGGGCTACTGTGACAGGAAAAGCCTTTGTCACATGCCCAGGCCTTGTAAGGGAGAAGAGAGACATGAGAACCTGACAATTTTAGTTTCTACCCTGGGAGATGGGTTTCTGTCTTTCACTGAGAAAATAATCTAGATATTAATCAGTGAAAAAAAGCATCAAATGTCCATTGAACTCCACCATGTTGGTGGGGTAGACATCAATATAAATTTTTCTTCAAATAATTAAAAAAAATATCCATTTTTCTAGATGTGACTGACCTTCATGCATCCAAAATGCTGTCATCTCCTAGCTATAAAGAAGACAACACAATGTCTCCCTTATTGCTCTACTCTAAGTCCATTGTTCTAGCTCCATTGTAATCCATTTTCACCCTATCGATCAAACTGAAAAGTTATTTAGCACCAGCACACGTTAAACGTGATACTGGGAGAAAAGGATAGAAAAGAAGAGGAAAATTAACAAAATATATAAACATAAAAAAGAAGGAAAATCAAAGAAAGTGTTGAAGTCTTCTTTTCTGTAAGTGGCCCTGTGGCTGCAAGTGGTAATTATGACTTTTCTCCTCCAATACTCACTGCATGTATCTTTTTTTAAATTTGGTCAGTACCTCAGTTAACACCAATGGGCTGTTCCAAGCCTTCATTTCTGAAAAACATTATTCTTGGTTGTCTTTCCTGCAAACATGTTGGTGGTCTCTCAGTTAATTCTACCAATGTAGAAGTCAATACCAGGAGATTTTTTGAGTTTAATCAGCATTTCTTTCATTTTAATTGTGTAGTAGCAATTTGAACTCCTTTTGGCAGTTGGAATCCACCTCAAAAGCCAACTCCATAATCCTTTTTATTGCCTGTTCATTCAGTGGCATGCAGAGCCTGAATTGGCCAGATGGCATTGTCAACTTGCCAATTAATGGTTCCATGATTGTGTCTTCTGATCTAGCAGTCTGGTCTTGCTTACTGGAATTGCTAACTCAGTAGAATTCAGAATTACATGGATAGAAATCAAAATTTTGTAAGTGCTTGTACTTTGTGCAAAGTCTTTGAAATCTAGGCTAAGATTTTCCCTTTTGGTCAGTTCATTATAGACAGCTCTCCGTGACACCATACATAACATGATGAGTTAAAAGGGTAGTATAGTAGCAGGTCTCCAAAACTTACTTTTACCTTCAGAGCCTAATCAGATCCACTGCAATGTATCCAGTTCCACTTGATGATAGAGTGCTTTGGGGGCACATCTGACTTCACAGATACATGGATTAATATATCAAATTTATAATGTGGAGTTCCATGTCCGTTGTCACATGTTCAGTTGCAAACAGGTGTAAGAGACAAAGTGGGATCCATTATTTAAAATAAGCAGACATTTGGGGAGCAGAATCAAGATGGTAGACTAGATACACATCTTCTTAATTCCCTCTGAAAACTAAGGCCTTGATTGAGCATTAAACAGAGATTTCTGGACACCTAGTGAGTCCTAAGACATGGTATAGGACTGTCAATTTGGACTACATGCCACTGAGCAGGAAACTGCTTCTCTTTCACTGACTCCCACCCTTGTTCAATGGCCAGCTCTCACAGACTGAAGGTGACTGATATTTTTATTTTATTTTTTCTTTGTGTTAGGCAGCAGGTGGGAGTTGGGCTTAACTGGCAGCAAAGTTTAGCCACAGTGCTGAAGTGATCAGTGGGTGGAATAGCTACATTTTGAGAGCCTGGCTCTGGACTCAAAGCACCACAGCCCCTCTACCCAGTCTTTCCGAACCTCCACCATTGATTTGAATATTAAAGTGGGCAGGATAGCTGGTGTGGAATACCATCTTGTTTGACTGGAATGTAGAGTTACCCAAATGGAGGCCTCATCAAGCGCTAATTCCTAGGCTGGGAGGCAGTTCCAGCCCAGGGAGCACTTTCCCAGCAGAAAAGTTGTGTTTAGCACAGCATAGCTGTAGTGGGGTGCGGGGTGGGGTGGGGTGGGGGCGGCAATAGATGACAGCAGGGCCGTAGCGTGCCCATACTTTGAACTAGATCTCAGTATTGCTGGGTGGATATAGAGGGGCCTCCAGTGCCAGCTGGGAAGAGGGGCTTGCTCACCTGACAGCCTGATTGATTTTGAAAGCTGTCAGCTAGCTTTTACCTTTCAAAATAAGACTACCTAGAGAAATAACTGTACTGCATTCTGATAGCATTTTTTCCAACCTTTACTGACCCACAGCACAGGGTCTGCTAGTGACCCCCCCCCCCCGTAACTCTGTAAGTAAGGCCATGTCTTTGCTAGCCAGGAGGTAGATCCTGCTACCGCAAAGATTCCACCCAGTCACTGGAGTACATAGAGGTAAATGGTGATCAGTCCCCTTCTCAGACTGCACTTTAGCTCCTGTTAAGGCAACACCAGAGAAACTAAACAACCTCTAGATGACCAAAAAGCAACAAACCCTGGCCAGACACTTAAAGAAAAATCCACCTGTGGCTCCACAAAGCTCCCCAAAGAAAGAACCAAAGAACTTTCCAGATGAAGAACCCTTTCTGAAACTATCAGAGGTTGAGTACAAAAGAATTATATATAGAACCCTCCTAGGCATTATACAAAATGCAGCAAAGCAAAATGCAAAATTAAGCAAGCTGTTTGAACTGATGGAACACCAGCATTCTGAAACCCAACAGATCAATAACAAAATTAAAGAGTTAGACAATTCAATTTAAAGCCAAGAGAACAGAATTGAACAACTGGAAAGCAGATTTTCTAACTTTGAAGACAGAGCCATGGACACTTGCATTTATGAGGAGAAATCAAAATAAACAGACATTTGAGAAACCTTAACATGTTTTGCTGTGATTCTTCCACTAGAGATGCTTGACAACTTAACCTCTGGACTACTGCTAATCTTCTGTGTCTAAGGAAGAAATAATGGAATGGCTTCAGCACAGCCTAGTCAGGTAAAAAGATTTTCATTCTGGACTATTTTTCAAAATTGGCCCCTTTTGGTATATCTAATAATTGCTCAAGATGGCATACTCAAAAGTGTTACATTTGCTCTCCTAAAGCTAAAAGGGAAATCCTGGTGGAATAGTGGTTAAATGCTACATCTACTAACCAAAATGTTGGCAGTTGAAATCCTCTAGGCCCTCCTTGGAAACTCTATGGGACAGTTGTATTCTGTCTCATGGGTCACGCTGACTCAGTATCAACTCAACGGCAGTGGTTGTATTTTAAAGCTAGAGTAGCCTTAGAGTTGTGGCCCTTTCGTAATGGATACAAATTACTGCACTTTTTCATTCACTTTGTGTGGGAGATCCCATGTCCAATTAGGCCAGTGAAACAGGTTTAGAGAAGTTAATGACAGGCTTATATAATTTTGTGGTTTTATTTCCTACCTATGGCTATAAGTATATTTTACTAAGGTAGCTAGGGTTCTTTTGATCTCCAATACTCCACAATCTATAAATTTGTGTCATTCACTGAATGGAGCAAATGGTGTCTGTAGGATGGTGAGACAATCTAGTTTCGTAAAGGAAATGCAGCTTATTTCTCATTAAGACGTATAAACCAAAACCCAAAATAAATCCCATTACCATTAAGTCAATTTCAACTTATATCAACGCTATAGGATGGAGTAGAACTGCCTGATAGAGTTTCAAATGCTTTAATCTTTGTGGAATCGGACTGCCACGTCTTTCTCCTGCAGAGCAGCTGTGAGTTTGAACTCCTGACCTGTTGGTTAGTAACTGAGCACTTAACTACTGTACCACTAGAACAACTTCAAGACTCGTAAGGTGTAGAATTTACCAAATATAGAAAACCTCAGGAGAGTGACAAATTTCTCCTACAATAATGAAGGCCCCAGTTAGATATGAATATACAGTCAGGGAGAATTGACTATGTAAATCATCAATGGGCTTGAATGAGGCTGAGCAATAAACATACACTTGACAAACAGGCTCTTAGAAAGAAGCAGCACATTAATTGCAGTACATTATTCAAATATGAAACAATAGACTTTTCCTAGTCACTTTAGCATACCTCAACCACACGTATAAGCCATGCTTCAAAGCTCTTGGTTGTTTTGTTTTAGCATGGATGACTACGAAGTTTCTCTTCCTAGACAACTTCCCATAGTTATTTATTGTCTTGGGGGAAATACAGACAAATGGGCCTAAGATCTCAAATGGTATTTCCAGAAAACGCAAGAGACACTCACTATACAGATTCTATCATGCTTTTATTTCTAATTCTTAATGATAAAAAATAAAATAGTTCTCAAGTAGTCAATTTCTAATCTGTGTAGAATGAGGAAATAGTACCAAATTAGTCAGTCTTTCCTTTATTAAACATTCCTTGCTTACTTTCCCCTATTTATTCAATAAATCTTCTACCCTTCTTGTCTGCATAACTCTCACCTGAATCTTCTCTTAACTCATATACAGACACAGCCATGAATATAAGCACACATAGGTGTGCATACGGAAAGCTCCCATTTGGTTGCTTTTATATAAGTTTATAAATGAGCTTTGTGTAGATTTTTGAGGAGACTCCTTTTTAAAATTTTCACTAATTATCTTGATTCATTATTCCAATAATGTAGTATACAGTTTATTTTTTCCTGGAGCGTATTGGTATAATATTTGACTTGTTCATATGTTAGACTAACATTTGCTACCTTCCGCTAACTCATTGCTTCACTCTAGGAAAATAACTATTTTGATACTTATGCAATTAATAATAACTTCATTATTTTTGACATTTTTTACATCCCTGCACATACATTTGGAAACCCTGGTGGTGTAGTGGTTAAGTGCTATGACTGCTAACCAGACGGTAGGGAGTTCACATCTGCCAGGCACTCCTGAGAAAGTCTATGGGGCAGTTCTACTCTTTCTATAGGGTTGCTATGAGTCAGAATTGACTCGACAGCAGAGGGCTTGGTTTTTGAGCATACATTTGAGACTTTCTTGATTTTTTTTAATGATGCATACTTTTTTCTTCCCATATATCTGTTCCTTGTATCTGTAGCTAAAAAAGTTTTGCACAACACTTTAGATGATTGTCATCTTTTCGTTAAAATTTCTTGCAGCCAGTATGAAATTTTTTCCAAATGCTGTGATATCATGCTTAGAAAGCCTTTATGCTTAATTTACATAAATGTCCTCCTATAATTTATCAAAACACATTGTTTTCATTATTTTAAAATAAATTTTAATTCAATCTGTAATGCAGGATAAACTCTTGCATCAGCATACCCGCAACACAATTTCAGGTTTTCTACAATGGTGGATTTCAAGTTTTTCTTCCATTTTTTTATTTGAAATCTTTGATTTTTTTTTTTTTTTTTTTTTGCATTTTGGGTTATCTTTTCAGTCATCACTGACTTAATTTGTCTACATTCTTATATTCTTTGCTACTTTTAATGCAGATTTTAATTCTTCTATTGAAATTCTGACTGTCTTACATTATTGCTTCACTTCCTCCATCTCAAATCTTATCACTGTTTCATCTCTGTCTGTATTTCACTCACCAGTTTAATTTCATTTAGGTATGATATTTTTATCTCTCTCTAATTTAATAGGGTTTATGTGTTCATGAAATTACTGGCACTATAAAATGATGCTTTCTCATACCTGTAGGTCTCCTTTAATATGTATTTTCTTCTTTCCTGTGTAAAATCTGTTCAAGTTTCCTATTAGTAAATTTATAATTACTTTCTATTTTCCCATTCTTGAATGAAAGAGAGTAATTCAATTACAGTATTTGTCATTAATCTACTTGGTTGATTGTGATTAGGTTTCTCTTAGAACTTAAACTAGTACTTTTGATGTTGTGTACAACTCAGCCCGATTCAACTGGGATGTGGAAACTCAGGTAGTGGTTACTCTGCTGTACTGTTGAGTAACCTGCAACTCTTTTTTCCAGGTTTATGAAGGAACCATTTAGTCCTTGATAACTTGATTTCTTCTTCTGTTGGAAATAGTGTGTTTAAATCTTCAGTCACTTGAACTGTTCTTAAGAGTTTTTATTGTCTCTGTTCCTATCTCTTCTGAAGTCACAGTCAATGCGCTGTTGCCTCTCTACTTTAAACCTGGTTAGCAGGACGCATTGCTGAAACTCTTCTTCAAGAATAGAAAAAGGGAAGACTAATATGGGAGAGATGAGAAGAAGAGGAAAGATGATGCTCTTGGATGCCAGTGAAGAAATATAAGTACATTGACTAAAATTCTAACTACTATCCTGCTGTGGTATTTGGAGTTGCTGTTGCAGTTTTACCTCTCTTTCTATGTCTTAGATTACAGACAATGTTCCTGGAAGAGACAAGAAGCGAGAAACTACTGTGAGCCTGGGAACATGAGAAGTTTGAATGAATTGAGTGTTTATAGAATGGCCCATGGTCCACCCATCAGTTTGTCATTCTGTGGTGGCTTATGTGTTGCTGTGATGCTAGAAACTATGACACTAGGATTTCAAATATCAACAGGGTCATGCATAGTAGACATATTTCAGCAGAGCTTACAGACTAAGACAGACTTGGAAGAAAGGCCTGACTATCTATTTCTGAGAATTAGCTAGTGAAAATAATAGGGATTACAAAAGAATAATTTCCAATACAGTGATAGAAGCTGAGTCTTGTCAGTTACAAGACACACAACAACCACAACAATGGATTCCAGTCTACCATGGATCATAAAGATGGCACAGGACTGAGCAACATTCTTGGAGCTGATTCAGTGACAATCACAACAATAGCAATGGAGAAGGATGGGAAGAGAAGAGGCTGAAGAGAGGGTGTGGAGGTGCCATCAATACGTGTATCTGACTGTGGAATTTAAACCTCTCCTGTTGGAGGTATTGAAATGTTTACAGCAGGTCTGTGACACGTTGAGACAGAAAGATCTCTTTGGCAATAGTTTTGAAATACAGACTGGAGTTAGGGGCAAGTCCTGGTGGAGAGACCATATAGGAAGTTACTGCAACAGTCCAGGCAAGAAAAAGATAACAGCCTGTTCTAATAAAACCATATTAATAATGAGAAGTGGATATCATTTACAGAAATAATTATGGGGCAGTATGAAGAAGATTTTTGGTGGGAGTAGAGGAGCAAGATAAAGAAAGGGAAGAATTTCGATGATTATCACACACCCGGCTAGTGTTGCGGGTTTGACGAGTGTGACATTTATTGAAATAAACTGGTTTATTGGTGCAGAGGTATGAAGTGTTAATGCTAAATAAAGTAGTTTTATAATTTCAATTGTCATTTCAAATAAATCTTTCCGTAGATAGGCAATGATCACCTTAAATTTGTCACCGTTGGTGGTGAGGTCAAATAGATTCCCACTCATGGTGACATCACGTAACAGAGTAGAAGTGCTCCACAGGATTTTCTTGAATGTAACCTTTTATTATTGTTATACTTTTGGAGTTACAACACTTAAAAAATATTTTACTATGCTTTAAGTGAAACTTTACAATCCAAGTCAATTTGCCATATAAAACCCCTCCTCGACGGCACTTGGCTTTGGCGCAGCTGTAGCTGCTCACCCCTACCCTGTGACAGCACTGTCCTCCTTTCTACCGTGTGCTTCCCGTATTCATTTCCCCAACTCCTGTCCCCCTCCACCCTCTCATCTTACCTGACAGGAGCTGCTCAGACAGTCTCATGCATATATTTAAGCCCAAAAGCACCCTCTTCAGCAACGTTACTTTATGTCTGATAGTCCAGTCCCATTTTTGTCTGAAGAGTTGGCTTCGGAACTGGTTTCAGCTCTGGGCTAACAGACAGTCTGGAGGCCATGACTTCAGGGGACCACCCAGAAGATCAGCTGACCAAACTGTTCTTTTAAGACAATTCTAGTTCTGCACACACATTTTTCCCTGCTACTTCAGGGACTGTAAGTTTTGTTCCTTGTCAGGACAGTCAGTCATTGGTGGTGGCTGGGCACCATATAATTCTACTGTCTCATTCTGATATAGTATCTGAATCATATGGCCCCTTTTGTCTCCTGAGCTCATATTTTCCTCATGTCTTTAATGTACTTTGTTCTCTCCTTCAGGTCAATTGGGACCAACTGATGCTACTTAAATGGTTCTTGCTAGCTTTTAAGACCCCGTATGCCACTCACCGAAGTGTGATGCAGAATATTTTCTTAAAACAACAAACTCTTAGTTACGCCAATTGACTTACATGTACCCTGAAACCATGGTCTGCAGACCCCTGTCCCTGTTACTCTGTCCTTCAAAATATTGGATTGTATTTAGGAAACTTCTAAGCTTTTGGTGTAATCCAGTTGTGCTAACCTTCTTTCTAATGTACGCTGCCGTAGTCTTCACCTACCCCAATTTCTATTTACTTTCTAATCTGTAAATACCTATTTCCTTCCCTAAACATACTTACAGCCATCATAACTTATTTTCTGCTGTACTTTTTCTTGATTCCTTACAATAGTGGTCTCACACAATATTCCTTCTTGCAATTGACTAATTTCACTCATCACAATGTCTTCAAGATGACTCCATGTTACATCTCCCAGGACCATTGTTGTTCTTTATCATTATATAGTATTTCATTGTATGAATATACCATAGTTTGTTTATTCAGTCATCTGTTGATGGTCACCTAGTTTGATTACATCTTTTGTGGACTGTGCTGCAATAAACATTGGTGTGCGTGTATCTATTCACGTGACAGTATTTATTTCTCCAAGGTATACTCCAAGAAGAGGAATGGCTAGATCATTTGGTATTTCTATTTCTAGCTTTTTAAGAAAGTGCCAAATTGATTACTAAAGTGATTGTACCAGTTTGCATTACCATTAGCTGTGTAGACGAATTCCAGTCACTCCACAACCTTGCCAACGTTTATTATTTCCTTGTTGGGGTAAGATGGTATCTCACTGTAGTTTTGATTTGGATATCTGTAATGGTTAATAATCATGGGAGATTCCTCATGTATCTGTTAGCTTCCTGGATGTCTTCTTTGGTGAAATACTGGTTCATATTCTTTGTCCATTTTTTAATTGGGTTAGTTGTATTTTTCTTGTTAAAGTTTTATCTTGTACATTACAGAGATTAAATGCTGATTGAATTTGTGGTAGCTAAATTTTGCTCCCCATTCTGTAGGTAGTCTTTTTATTCTTTTGGTGAAGTCTTTGGATGAGTATAAATGTTTTATTTTTAGGAGTTCCTAGTTATTCATTTTCTCTTCAATTTTTTCATTGTTAGCAATATTTTGTAGTCTGTTTATGCCATGTAATAGGGCTCCTAATGGTGTCCCTTTTGTTTTCTTCCATGATCTTTATTGTTTTAGATTTTATATTTAGGTCTTTGATTCATTCTGAGTTAGTTTTGTGCACGGTGTGAGATATGGGCCTTGTTTCATTTTTTTGCAGATAGATATCAATATCCACTTTTATCAAACCATTTGTTGAAGGCACTGTCTTTTCCCTAGTTCATGTACTTTGGGCTTTTGCGAAATATCAGTGGCTCACAGTTGGGTGATGTTATACCTGCATTCTCAGTTGTATTCCATTGATCTATATACCTGTGTTTGTGCCAGTACCAGGCTGGTTTGACTACTGTGGCAGTGCAACAGATTCTAAAGTCAAGTAATGTGATGCCTTCCACTTTGTTTTTCTTCATTAATGCTTTGTTTACCTGGGGCTTCTTCCCTTTCCGTATGAAGTTGATGATTTGTTTCTCTATCTTGTTAAAAAATACCATTGGAATTTGTATTGGGATTTCATTTTATCTGTAAATAGCTTTTGCTGGAACAGACATTCTCATAGTGTTAAGTCTTTCTATCCATAAGCAAAGCAGCTTTCTCCACTTACGTGTGTGTCTTGTTTTTTTTTACAGTAGAACCTTGTAGTTTTCTTTCTACAGGTCTTTTACATCTCTGGTTAGATTTATTTCTAAGTGTTTTATCTTCTTGGGGGTTATTGTAAGTGGTATTGATTGAGCGATTTCCTCTTCAATGGTCTCTTTGTTGATGTAAAGGAATCCTACTGATTTATTTATGTTTATCTTGATTGTGATACTTCGCTAAACTCTTCGGTTAGTACTAGTAGTATTCTGTGAATTCTTTAGGGTGTTCTGTGCATGAGTTCAAATTGTCTGCAAATAGCGATAGTTTTACTTCTTCCTTACCAATATGGATACCCTCTCTTTATCTTATTTGATTTCTCTAGCTAGAATCTTCAGCACAGTGCTGAATTAAAGCAGTGATAGTGGGCATCCTTGTTTGGTTCTTGTTCTCATGTGGAGCGTTTTCAGTGTGTCTCCACTTAGGATTACGTTGGCTGTTGTAGAATTTCCCTGTGATTCCTATTTTGCTGAGAGTTTTTAGTATGAATCAGTGTTGGACTTTGTCAAATGTCTTCTCTGCATCAGTTGGTAAAATCAAGTGGTTCTTGCATTTTGGTTTATTTATGTTGTTGACTACATTAATTGTTTTACTAATATTGAACCATCTCTGCTTTCCTGATATGAATCTCATTTGGTCATGGTGAATTATTTTTCTCATATGTTGTTGAATTCTATTGGCTAGAATTTTGTTGAAGATTTTCATATCAAAGTTCATGAGAAATATTGGCCTGTGATTTTCCTTTTTTTTTTTTTTTTTGTGCTGTCTTTATCTGGTTTTGGTATCAAGATTATGCTGGCTTCACAGAATGAATTTGGAAATATTCCTTCCTTTTCTGTGCGGTAAAACACCTTTAGTAATAGTGGTGTTAACTCGTCTCTAAAAGTTTGATAGGATTCCTTAGTAAAGACTTCAAGGCCAGGATTTCTTTTGATTGGGAGTTTTTATTTTTTTGTTTTCAATCTCTTATTTTGTGATAGGTTTATTAAGTTCTTATATTTCTGTTTGTGTTAGTTTTGATAGGTAGTGTGTTTCTAGAAATTTGTCCATTTCCTCTCGGTTTTCAAGTTTATTAGGGTAAAGTTTTTCATAGAATTCCGTTAAAATTCTTTTAATTTAATTTGGATCTGTTGTGCTTTTGCCTGCCCCATTTCTTATTAGAGTGATTTGCTTTCTCTCCTGTTTTTCTTTTGTGAGTTTTTCCAGTGGTTTATCGATCTCATTGATCTTTTCAAAAAACCATCTTTTGGTCTTGTTAACTCTTCCAGTCATTTTTCTATTCTCTAATTCATTTAGTTCTGCTCTAATTTCTATTGCATTCTCCAGAACAGACCACACAGTACAAGCCTTAACAAAATTCAAAGCACTGAAATATTGCAAAGCATATTTTCACATCATAAAGTCATAAAGAATTTTCTGTTCTCTTTCTGTTTGTTCAAGTTGTAGGGTTAATTCTTTGCTTTGGGACCTTTCTTATTTTTGTATGTGTGCATTTATTTAGATAAGTTGATCTCTGAGTACTGCTTTTGTTGTGTCCCATAGATTGAGGTAGGGTGTGTGTTCCTTCTCATTTGATTCTGTGACTTTTTAAAATTCCATCTTTGATTTGTTCTATAACCCAGGAATTTTTGAGCAAAGTGTTGTTCAGTTTCTGTATGTTTATTTTTCCCCCCTTTCTTTTTCTGCTTTGATTTAGACTTTTATGGTTTTATGGTCTGAAAAGATGCTTTGCAATATTTCAGTGCTTTGGATTTTGCTAAGGCTTGCATTATGCCCTAATGTGTAGTCTATTCTGGGGAATGTTCCATTTGCACTGGAAAAGGAGGTGTATTTGTCTGCTGTTGGGTGGAATGTTCTGTATATGTCCATAAGGTCAAGTTTGCTAATTGTGTCATTTAGATATGCTGTGTCTTCCCTGGGTTTCTTTTTGGATGTTCTGTCTGTCACAAAATATAATGTGCGGAAACCTACTGTTATTGTGGAGCTGTCTGTTTCGCTTTTCAATACTGTTAGAGCTTGTTTGTTCTACTTAGAAGCCCTATCATTGGGTGAGTAGGTATTTAATGTGATTGTGTCCTCCTAGTGTATTTACTCTTTAATCTCTATATAGTGACCTCCCTTGTCTACTGTGATGGATTTTACTGTAAAGTCTAATTTATCAGAAATTATTACTGCCACTTCTGTTCTTTTTTGAATGTTGCTTGCTTGACATATATTTTTGTATCATTAGAGTTTCAGTTTGTTTGCATGTTTAATCCTAAGACATGTCTCTTGTAGGCAGCCTATACACAAATTGTGTTGTTTTTAATCCCTTCTGCTACCTTTTGTCTGCTTATTGGTGCATTTAACTCATTTAAATTCAATGTAAATGCTGATAGGTATGAATTTGATACTATCATTTCAGTGTCATTGGGAGTTTCTTTACAGCAGTTAATTTTCTGTGCTGAGTTGTTTTTCTTTATGAGTTTTCTTTTCGTGTTTTTCATTGTTGTTGGTTTTATATTTGCTGAGACTTCTTGATTTTGTTTCTTTTTTTGATATGTAAAATTGTTAATTTCCTTTGTGTTTACTTCAATATTTACTGCTATTGTTTATTAGTTTAACCCAATCTTTAATTTTTCTATCATCTTGATTTCTTCTCCATATGAAAGAATTGTGAGTGCATTGTTTAGTTTCTCTTTTTGATGTTTTTATCATTTACATATTAGGAGCTTTACTTCCCTATTTTTAGAGTTTTAGCTTTGATTTATTTTTGTTGCTTCCATACTTGTGTTGATATCACTGTTCTGTCCTACATTAAAGCCTTGAGGTTATATCTGATATTACTGATTTTCAAACTGAAGAACTTTCTTCAGTGTTTCTTGTAATTTTGGTGTTATTTTTTCAAATTATCTGAACTTCTGTTTACCTGGCAATGTCCTAATTTCATTGTCATATTTGAAAGACAATTTTGTAGAATATATAGTTCTTGGCTGTTATTTTTTTTCTTTCAAGACTTTATATATGTCATCCTATTGCCTTCTTGTCTGTATGGTTTCTGCTGAGTAGTCTAAGCTTAGTTTTACTGACTCTTCTTTTTAGGCTTTTTTTTTTTTTTTTTTTTTTTAAACCTAGCTACCTTTAAAACCTCTTTTTGTCTTTATTTTTTCCAATTATATCATGTCTTAGTGTCATACTTCTGGGATCCACTTTGTGTGGAGTTTGATGAAGACCTTAGATAGCTCATTCATGATATCAGGGAAATTTTCTGTCAACATATCTTCAGTAATTCTCTCTGTATTTTCTGTTGTCCACTCCTGTTCCAGTGCTGCAATCACTCATCAGTTACTCTTCTTGACAGAGGTCTGAAATAATTGTTTCTTGATTTTTTAAAATTTCTTTCATCTGATTTTTCTTCAAATATGCTGGTGTCAGTTAATTTATCAGTTCCAGTAATTCTATATTCCATTGCCTCAATTCTGGTCCTTTGACTTCCTACTAAATTGTCTAATTCTGTAATTTTATTGTCAATCTGCTGAATTTCAGATTGTTGTTGCTCCAGTATTTTTTGCAGTGTGTTTAATTTTTCATTATGTTCTCCTGCACTTTGCCTAATCTCCTTCTTCATGTCATTAAGAGCTCTAAATACCAGTCTGTTTTATTCTATGTATGATAATTGCTGGAAGTCTTCTTCATCTGGAAAGGTTTTTGATTCTTTGTGGAGTTATATAAAGCCGTGGTGGTCTGCTTCTTTAAATGATTTGAAATTGACTTGTTTCTGAGTCATCACAAAGTCGTTACAATTTATGTATGTTTGGTTACTGTGCTCTTGGTTATTGCATGTGTATGTGTACACACTCATGTTTTTATGTGTCCAAATAGGCTAGTCATGTAAGCTAGTTTGGTTTTGATTACTGGAGCCTTAGAAACTCCAATACTCTGTCACTGTGTGGTTGGGGCTATTGCTAGGCATGTGGGCCTAGGCATCAGTGTAACTTTCTTGTGTATACTCTGCTCAAGAAACCAGTTAGTTGGTCACCAAGTGTGTATTGCCTGTTGGGAAACAGTGGTTAGTGTGAGCCCAGGTAGGGTTGCTGTGAAAAAGTTACGGGGCTGCCAGGCATCTACCTGTAGGCAAAGAATCTGTTTCTTCCCTGAGTACCCAGCTGTGGGGAGCCAGCAGAGCTTTTATTTTTTTTCCATGTTAGTTATATTGATCTCTCTCCAAGGCTGGGAGTATAATTCAGGGTGTGCATAGGTGTCCTATTTCTGGCTCAGGTAGAGCCACAGAATTTGGTGCTTAGTGCAGTGCAGGGAAGGAAGAGGGGAGTGCTGGGGACAGTGCTGCAAGAATTTATCTTTGGTATTCAAATGTGAGAGTGCTGGGATTCTGTAGACATAAGTCTCTGAAGCTCAGCTTCTTCTCTTAGAAAGACATGGCCTGAATGTGCTTTGCTCACTGGGCTGGAAGCAGAGGGTCCTCCTCTGGGGTAGAGATTCACACCAGCTCAATTTGGACTGTCTATGTACTTTGGGACTTACCCTCCCCTCCATGCTGTCTGTCTTTTTTTCCTTGCTGATGTTCAGAGCTTTTAGAATGTTCTATATAATCTGTTAAGCTGCATTTCTGGATCTTTGTTGTTAGAAGAATCACAGGATGTATCTGGCTACTTTGCAATGTCAACTTGATCGTAATATTGTTGGAAAGTAGATTGCCAGGTATTTTTCCTGCACAATTTCTGGCTTGGTTTGAACCCACAACTTCTCAGTTAGAAGCTGAATACTTAACTTTTGTGTTACCAGGGCTCCTTACTTTAACATTGGTGGAGTCAAAAAAAAACTTTCCAAAACTAAACTAATTTTTTAATATGCATTTACTCTTTATTTAATAATTTGAGTTATAACATGTTGTTAAGGTCAGTAAAGGGAGAAAATTGACCAGGAGGATAAGTATTTAGATCAAGACAGAGTTGGCAGCATGCTAGAGAGAAACAAGGTTAGGTTTGGAAGACAGGAAATTAATATCTGAATTGATTTTACTCATTAGCAGTGAAATATAGGCCAATGCCCTTAATCATTCCATTCTTCAGTTACCTATTTGTAAAATATTGATAATACCAGCTTTCAAATTATTTCATAAGGTTTTAAGATTTAAACTAGATAGCTGATCCTCCCAACAGTCTCCTTTCTCCTCCTCTCCACCCACTCTCCTTCCTCCAGCCAGAGGTCAGCAGGATGATATCCTATAGATGCATAGAACCATGAAGTGCATCCAATATGTGGTCACTCTGCATTGCCAAGTCCAATCTATCCATGTCTGAAGAGTGAACTTTCATTACGATTTATGGGCAAAGGCAGCATGTATGGAGCAGAGAGGAATAGTGAGCTGTCACTGGGAGGGGAGAGCAGTAGAAGTTGCATAGAGGTGGGCATGTAAATTTATATGGGAATGTACATTTTCACTCGGTCATAATAAAAAAATAAAAAATAAAATAAAATAAAAAAACTACATAGCTGGTATAAAGTTGTTTCCAGATGCCAATTTCACATCTGGAATGATAGATATTCGTTAGAAAACTCAAATTTGGGGCAGAAGCTTTCTGGTGATGATGTAAATGATGTCAGTAAGAGAGACCTTTTGTGACAGAAGAATATACCTTTGTGACAGAAGAGTATGTCTAATACAATTTCCTAATGTAATAATCTGGAGACTAGAACACTGTAAATGTAAATTCTACCACATAACAAAATAAAGCTAAATGGAAGTACTAGATACCAGGAAGAATAGCTCTTGCAATCAGTGTTTTAATTAGCATTTTCCTTTATTAGAAAAAAAGAAGGAAAAGAAAATAATTTTGCATTCAATATAAATATAATTTTCAACTCTTGGCTATGATTTCACTATAAATATCACAACCAAACATTTTACAGAACTAAATACAAGGCACTTCATATTCTTTCAAACAAGTTCACATAATTAAGAAAGTGTTTTTCAAATGAAATAGAATTATCTCATTTACTCTGCTGTATTTACATATGTCTTTCATGAAGAGCTATTTGGCAGTATATCTAACTGTTCTTTACATAAGCATACCAAAATACTTCTTCAGAGTCTAAAGTTCTGTTGAGAGGGGGAAAAAAAAAAAACACACCAATTTTGCCTCTTAAAAGATATTATCACTGCTCTTTTTGTCTGTCTAGAGACAACATACTGGCAAAAATAGAATTTTACCCAAAACAAGTTATGAATTCTCTTCTACAGAATCTTATTCTACAGCTTTTCATGAACCAGTAGAAAATAAATAAATAAGTAAATAAAACCTAGCTACTTGCCTTGCCGTATTTTGCAATAAACCAGTATTTATACACCCAGTGACAATCTCAGGTAGGCTTCTCTTGGAGAGAAGTCCAAATAAAAGATTTGACACCTGTAAATTGTGTTTGTCACACGAAGCCCTCCGCATGTAAAACTCAAAATAGCCCCATTCACATCTGATTGTTTATTATTATAACTAAATATTTTATTAGCTAGTGCCCATTCACGTGAGTGTGTTAATACCTCACAGAGAATTTTATTTGAACTGTGTTTGTGAAAAATGGAAGCTATTTTAACCACCAAGTAGTTTCAAGAGGAACAATTTTCCAGTTTATGCCTGAGTATCAAGCCTGTTCTTTTCCATACGAAGGAATGAAACCAGTGACTCATAGAGTTAGGCTGCTGGGGTTTGAAGACTGTTGGCTATATGCTGTGTGTGTGACTTTGACCATGTGACTTCCCTTAGCTGTGCTTCAGTTTTCCTAAACACAAAAAGGAAGAATGATACTATCCATCTTATAATTTTTGAGAAGATTATTGGAGTAAATAGGAAGTTTTTAAAACACTGGACAACACGGAGCAAGTGCTCAGTAGTCAGAAGCTCTTGTTACTACTATCAGAGAGAATTGTTGTCATAAAATCAAACTGTAAAAAGGAAAGGGTTAGGCTCTCCCTGGCTGGTGCCCTTGACATTGTTGAATTTGGGGAAGGAATACACAACTGGTGAGGACTCTGTCAAAAGATTCCTACCTCTTCTATTGCTTGAAATTAACCTTGGAAAATCCAGAGGAAGAGAGGGAGGAAGATTGTATCGGCTTGTCTTGAAACGATAGGGACCTGAACAGAACCAGAGTTTCTTTCCTGATCGGTAACATCCATTCCCAAATGCCCCCCCCATTCCTGCCCCCGCAAACGTGCAAAACCCACATGCTTCACTGACGACATACATGTGCCAAGTTGGAAATTTTAAAATTCTAAGTCCTTTAATTTTCTGCGTACACATAAATTCTGGCAAATTTCTATGCAGTTAAAAAACACATTTTTTTGTTTATTGGAATGCTATTATCATTCCAAAAGACTGAACAGATTTCTTCAGACTTTCTAAATGTAATTCATTTCTGAGAAGACAATAAGTATGAATTCCTTCCTCCAAGGTCATGTTGGAAGAGGCTTAGAAAATACTGATTTTGTGTTCTTAAAACACAGGGAAAACTTCCTCTTGCTTATAACTTTTTTTAGTATACAGCTTTCTGGTCATAACTCCTGATGAGACAGTGATAACTGATTAAATGTGTTGCTGTGGAGTCGATTCTGACTCACAGCATTGCTAAAGGACAAAGTAGAACTGCCCGTGTAGTTTCCAAAGTTGCACTCTTTACTGAAGCAAATAGTGACATCTTTCTCCTACAGAGCTGCTAGTGGGTTTGAATTGCTGACCTTTTGGTTAGCAACCAAGTGCTTAATTTCTGTGCCACCAGAGCTCCTAGAGACAATGGTAGCCTTGACAAAATGAAGACTGAGTTTCAGTTAGAACCCGTAATACTAATATAATCTATGTATTATTAAGTTTTATTTGTTAATTTGGGTAGGCTGTATCAAATTGCCATTGAGCTAATCCCAAGTCGTGCTCCATATGGTTTTCAGTGGTTGGTTTTATGGGAGGAGATCACCAAGACTTTTATTCCAGGGTAACTCTGAGTGAACTAGACTCATCAATCTCTTGGTTAGCAGCCAAGTACTTAGCCAATTGTGCAACCCATTTATTCTATCAAACACTAATTTGGGGATTGCAGCAGAGGCATATCTTAGATTTCTGGTCTTAACATCCAGAATTAGTTGACTTTAAATGAATGAGATGATCTCTTGTAATGTGGATGGACCTCATTCAGTCTATTGAAATTTATCAAAAGTGACGTTTTCCTAAGGTAGAAACTGGGTCTATTGACTACAGCATCAGCTCCCACCCAAGAGTTTTCAGCTGCTGGCCTGCCCTGTGGATTGCTGACTCTCCAGCTAGGTCCCACAATCTCATAGCCAATTTCTTGAAATAAATCTCCTAATAAGTGTATCCTGCTGATTCTGTTTCTTTGGTAGGATCTTAACTGACACACTCTGCTTCCTAATTATAAAATGAAATGCAAAGGCAAATTTCTCTGGGCTAAAATTTTTTACTTAAAATGTGGCAACATTATTTGTTTTCAGAAGAATTTTCTAAATACTAGACATGGTTGACTTTTTGTAGACTTCTTTTGTGGTAAACATATATGTAACAAACTATTTGCCATTTCACCATTCTTCACATGTACAATGACATTAATTACATTTATCATGTTATTCAACTGTCACCATTATGTTTCCAAATTTTTTGTTACACTTGACAGAAGCTCAGTGTCCCCTAAGTAATAAGTCCTACTTCCTTCTTCTCTCCCATCTATCCCTGGTAATCGCTAACAAACTTTGGTCTGCATACATTTGCATATTCCAGGTGTTTCATATAAGAGGACTTAAACAATATTTGTCCTTTTGTGACTGACTTCACCCAAAACGTTTTCAAGATTCACTCATTTTGTAGCATGTACTATAACTTTGCATTTCTCAGAACCCCCCAAAACCAATCCACTGCCATTGAGTCAATTCTGATTTGTAGTGACCCTATAAGACAGAGTAGAACTGCCCCAATAGAGTTTCCAAGGAGCACCTGGTAGATTTGAACTGCCAACCTTTTGGTTAGCAGCTCTGTAGCACTTAAACTACTACGCCACCAGGGTGTCCAAATAACTAATAATTCATTGTATAAATGTAAAACATCTTGTTTTACAGATTGTTGTCAGATGTTTAGGTGGTTTCTAGTTTTTGGCATTTGTAAATAGTGGTGCATTAAATATTGGTATATGATGTTTTAAACTTTTTGTCAATTACACACACACACACACACAACACATCAAGATGAATCTGAATATTCCCCAATACCTGAAAACCTTGGTGGCATAGTGATTAAATGCTAAGTCTGCTAACCATGAGGTTGTCAGTTTGAGTCTGCCAGGTGCTCCTTGGAAACTCTATGGAGCAGTTCTACTCTGTCCTATAGAGTCACCATGAGTGGGAATCGACTTGACAGAGGTGGGTTTGTTTTTTTGATTCCCCAACACCTAGACCAAAACCCAACATAATCCGCACACCAGAAGTCTTCTTAGTGATCCCTTCTCTCTCCTCCAAGGTAACCAGTGTTCTGACTTCTAACAACTAAGTTAGTGTTCAGGTGTAAAATTTTAAATATTCTTAAGTAAAGTGATTTGGGAATAGATGCCATTATCTTTCAATGATGGATGAGATCTTGAAGCAAAGAGATAATCTGTTTATCCAGAGTTTGCTATTTGTTAGAATTTGTTAGAACTGGAAATAAATTGTGGGTTTTCTCACTGTTTTGAAGTCTCAACTCCTAGAGACTTTAAGTGTGCATTTGAGAGTCTACTTCAATTTGTAGTTAAAGAAAGCTAAACTTAAAGCACGGTATTTATTAGGCAGATTTGTGTCCTCACATTTTTTAATAATTTTTTCCAAAATGAGTGGGAGTTTATGTTTCATTTTAAACTTCAAGCCAGGGGCACTGCAGTGGCCTTACTGAATACCTTTCCTTTTCCACGGGACACATAGATAAGCTTATTTGAAGAAAACAGGCTTTCTATGATACAGCCCTTAAGAAGACTTCCCTGCTGTTGACATTTGCAAGACTTAGTATTGGTAGCACTTTACCAACTTTCTGAAGCTATCCTGGTTTTCTGCAGCTGTTTCCCAGTATTACTTATGCAAACAACCCGTAATCCCTCCCTGGCACACTCACTCACAATTAACTCACAGTAATTCACAATCTAAGTATATTATTTAATCAAATATGTATAAGAAGACTGTTGTACCTCCTCAGAACCTTTATTAAAGTTTACCTCAGTGGTGAGAAATAGAACTCCTATGCCCAGAGGATTTATGGAAAACGGATCCTTAGGAAATACAGCCAGAAAAGGAGTCCAAATTTCCTGTGTGTGCTTTCGTAAGTACAGTCTTCTCTGGCCAGAAATCTCCCTGGCACCTGTTACAGCATCCTCTCTCTTAGTCAATTTGAACATTCAATCCTATTCCTCCCTCAGAGCGTATTAGTCAGATCTAAATTTACACAAATCCCCAAATCCTTTAGGTTATAAAAATTTTAATAGCTTTGGATTTATTAATGCGAACAAAGAAGAAAGAGATGAGGAGAATGGAGAGCCCTTGTTTTGTGTAGGCCAATCCAACTTTCAGTCTGGAGGTTATGTTGAAAATTTCCATTTCGAAAGTTTTATATGTCTTCTGCATTTTACTCTCAAGCTTATGTCTTTCAAGATTCTTTGATGTAACTGCATTTTCAACAACTTTAAACGACAGCTGCTAACCAAAACACTGGGAGTTCAAATCCACCAGGTGCTCCCTGGAAAATCTATGAGGCAGTTCTACCCTGTCTTTCAGGGTTGCTACGAGTTGGAATTGACTTAATGACAGTGGGTTTGGTTTTGGTTTAAATGACAATTAATAAGCATATGAAAATTAATGTATTCAAACTGGCCTCTGATCTTCCCCCAGTTTCCTTTCATCCTCCGTTTCAAACTTATTTCCATATATTCCTCCTTATCTCAGGCTCAGGACAAATTCTCATCTTTGGCACCTTTCTTTTGTACCCTAAATTCAATATATCTGCATGCTCTATCTTCAAAATATTTTTAGAAACCATATGTTGTCAGCTTCACTGCTACCATGATCTCTTACTCTCAGCTGTTGTCCAGTGTTCCAACTCACAGTAATCCCATGCACAATAGAACAAAACACAGCTCAGTCCCATGCCATCCTCACGATGATTGCCATGTTGGAACCCATTTCTATAGCCATGGCATTGATCTACCTCATTGAAGTCTTCCTATTTTTTTCTGACCTTCTACTTTAGCAAGTCTTATGCCCTTCTTCAGGGTCTAGTTCCTCTTGGTAACATGTCAAAATACCTAAGAGGAAGTGTTCCCATTCTCACTTCCAAGGAACATTCTGGCTATATTTCTTTCAAGATGGATTGTTAGTTCCTTTGGAAGTTCATGGTATATTCAATATTCTTTGCTAATGCCATACTTCAAAGGCACCAGTTCTTCTTTCACCTTCATAATCCACAGTCCAACTTTCACAAGCTTAGAAGGTGAATAAAAATACCATGGCTTGGGTTAGGTGCACTTTAGTCTTCTAGGTGATGTCTTTCCTTTTTAACACTTTGAAGTGTTTTGCAGCAGATTTGCCAATGCAATATATATTTGATTTCATGACTACTACTTCTGTGGGCATTGATCACGAAATCAAATAAAATGAAATTCTTGACAACTTCAATATCGCTTCCACTTATAATGATATTACTTACTGGTCTATTGTCAGGTATTTTATTGTCTTTATGTTGAGGTATAATCAGTACTGAAGGCTGTAGTCTTTGATCTTTATCACTAAGTTTTCTTCAAGTCCTGTCAACTTTCAGCAAGTAAGGTCTAATCATCTGCATATTGCAGGTTGTTAGTGAGTCTCCCTCCAATCCTGATGCCACTTTTTTCTTCATATACTTCTCAAATTATTTGCTCAGTATACAGACTGGTTAAGTGGTGAAAGAATACAATCCTAATATGCACTTTTCCTGATTTTAAATCATGCAGTATCTCGCTGTTATGTTTGAATGCCTACCTCATGGTCTATGTACAGTTTTCACACAAACTCAATTAAGCATCCCAGAATTTCAATTTTTAACAACGTTGTCCATAATTTGTCATGATCCACTAAAGTCAAATGTGTTTGCATAACTAATAAAATACAAATGAGCAGCTTTCTGGATGAGACTATGTTTGAAAGCCTACCTCATGGTCTATGTACAGTTTTCACACAAACTCAATTAAGCATCCCAGAATTTCCATTTTTCACAATGTTGTCCATAATTTGTTATGATCCACTCAGTCAAATGCCTTTGCATAGCTAATAAAATACAAATAAGCATCTTTCTGGATAAGCCAAGCCAGCCAAGTGCCGTCGAGTCGGATCCTACTCATGGCGACCCTAGATAAGATCACTACTATAAAACTCATTTAATTTCCAGATATTTGCCACTTAAATTGTTGAAAATATATTTTTATGATGAATAGGTCATTAGTCTTCCAAAATTCTATGATAAAATCTCCAGCATTGTTTCTGTCACCAAGGCTATTATTTTCTAAATATTGGCTACTTCTCCTCATTTCCAACTTTTGTATTCCAATCACCAGTGATTTTCAATGCATCTTGATAGTATATTTGATCAGACTGCATAAGTTGGTAAACATCTTCAGTTTTTTCACCTTTGGCATTAGTAGTCAATGTGTAAATTTTAATAATATTTGAAAGAAAGAAATAATCTTGCTTGTATGCATGATAGTATCACTGACAGTATCATATTTCAGGCTAGATGTTGAAATCTTCCATGCTCCTCTTCAATTTGTCTTAGTCAAGATGGCCCATACCAACTCATTTCAGCTCACTAATATCTAGGATCTTGATTTTCATGTGACCTATTTTTGATAACTTCTAGTTTTCCTAGATTCATACTCAGTGCATTCCACAGTCTAATTATTAATAAATATTTCATCTGTTTCTTCTCATTTTGAACTGTGCAATATCAACAAAGGAAGATTCTAAAAGCTTTATTTTACCCACCTCACTGAGGCCAGTTCTACTCTAAGGAGGTAACACTTCATCAAATGTATTTTGAGTGACTTCCAACCTGAGTGGTTCATATTCCAGCAATAATCAGATAATATTCTGCTGCTGTTCATAAGGTTTTCACTAGCTGATTTTTTCAGAAGTGGATCACCAAGTCTTTCTTCCAAGTCTGTCTTAGTCTAGAAACACCATTAAAAATTCTCTACCATGGGTAATCCCATTGGAATTTGAAATACTGGTTGCATAGCTGTCAGCATGACAGCAACCTGAAAACCACTGCAGTAGGAGAAACTGATAGCCGAGTGGTGGATCTTTTACTTAGAGGATTACAACTGTCTCTTAATAGCTTTCACATTTCCGGTCTTTCCCTCCTATAGCCTCTTCTCAACACAGCATCAAGAATGGTTCTTTTAAAAAGTCATATCATCTTACTCTTCTTCTAAAACACCTTGGTTTATATTTCCCACACACTCAGAACAAATTTCAAAGTCCCTGTATTGGCCTTCAAGGGCCAACATGATATAGAACCTCATTTCTTAATATAGTTTCTCATCAGAACTCTAGCACTCTAGATTTCCTGCTGTATGCTCAGAGTTTCTGTATTTGCTGTTCCTGCTGCCTGGGACACTCTTTGCCTAGATATCACTTCTTTATTTCATTTAAATGAACTTATCAGAGATACCTTTCTTGTCTATCCTGTCCAAAACTGCAACCATATCCTTGTCTCTCTTGCTTAAGTATTCTCTACAGCACTTATTCACACACAACAACTGATTCCACATCTTTATCATCATCCTTTTTGTCATCTTTCTTCTTATAGGAAACTACTGCAATATATTTAAATAGGTGTGACACGATCACTTTGGCAATTGTGTAACAAAATGTTGGAGATACTAACATAAATTTTGCTTGTTTAAAGTGTAGAATAAACTGAGAAGGCATGGAGTGTTTTATATTTCATTGTCTGACAAATCTTTAGCATCTAGAATTTTAAGT
The DNA here is from genome assembly GCA_028571685.1 of Heterohyrax brucei. Lineage (NCBI taxonomy): Eukaryota > Metazoa > Chordata > Mammalia > Hyracoidea > Procaviidae > Heterohyrax > Heterohyrax brucei. The sequence continues at coordinate 8,584,918 of CM053143.1, forward strand.
GTTTGAATCATTCATTGAATGATCTAGACTATCTAGTTACACTCTTCTGATGATCTCCGTGGTTTCACGGCTCTAGTTACCATACACAGTATAATTCCAAACTTGTTTAATAATTCTTGGAATATAAAATATATTTAGGACCATCTTTCTTATTTAAAAAAGAAGCCAAAGAAATAGAAATAAAAATGTTTAAATCATTGGTAATTACCATATGGGATCTACTCCTATGGCCAACAACTTCACTCAGTCTCTCATCATTTCTTGCCTGGATGATTAGAATAGCCTTTAGTTATTTTCTGAAACTTATGTTAGTATCTCCAACATTTTGTTACACAATTGCCAAAGTGATCATGTCACATCTATTTAAATACATTGCAGTAGTTTCCTATAAGAAGAAAGATGACAAAAAGGATGACAATAAAGTTGTGCAATCAGTTGTTTCAAAACTGGAATGAGCCTTATTCTTTCAATGACAAACAAATTTATTTTCCTGAATGAATTAAGCATATCAAGGAAATAGTCTGAAGAATACCTATATTATAGACGTAGAAAATAACATAAGTTCTTGACACGTATACCTTAGTTGAGTCAAAAGGTCTCTATTGTCGTTAAAAATTCACTATCATTAGGTCAATTGCAGCTTAGTGATTGTATAGGACAAAGGAGAACAGCTTTATAGGGTCTGCAAGACAGTAAATCTTTAAGGAAGTAGATTGCCACATCTTTTTCCATTGGTTGACAGGTTTGAACTGCTGACACTTGTTTAGCAGTTGAGCACTTTAGCCACTGTACCACCAGAGTTCCTCTACTGTCATTAAACCAAACCAAACTAAACCAGACCAAACCCTTTGTCATTCAGTCAATTCTTCCTCATGGTGTCCTTATAGTACACAGCGGAATTGCCCCACAGGGTTTCGAAGGAGCGAGTGGCGGATTTGAATTGCTGACCTTTTTTGGTGAGCAGCCAATCTCTTAATCACTGCACCACCAGCACTCTGTAACTTCATTAGAACATACAAAACTTTCATTCTTTCACCATAGTGAAGATAAAACCAGAATCCATTTGAAGGTTATGATTTATTTCTTTCATGCTTCATACTGTTCCTAGTTGTGGATCTCTAGTTATGATTTTGCCAGCATTTTCTTTATTAATAAAGTCATCCCAGAAACTCATTTAGGTGGATTCTCTCTCTCTCTCTCTCTCTTTTTTTTAACGTTCAACTGTCTTTTAGCTGTGTGAATCATGGGTAAGTTTCCTTAAAAGAAACACAAAAGTAAAAGTATTTTCCAAATCTTTCTTTACTTGAGTGACATTCTTCACTGGCCTGAGCTCCTTTGGATAATTGCTTCTCTAAACAAGACCTCAGCCAACCTTCAGAGCAGCTGTTTCTGGAGTAACAGAGATTGGCAAGTGAGGGAATAACTGTGGCTTTAACAGGCATGCATTTACTTTTCACCACAATCTCAATTACCTTCTCTAAAAGGGTTGCTTTTGATGACCAAATGCATCTTCTTTTCTCTTGGCTAAACAAAAGAAAATCCCTATTTTTTTAGACCATGCTAACAAAAAACAGTCATTGAAAAATTGGCACGAGTGAGCAGAGTTCCTAATAGGCTGGCTACTGTGACTTGGGATATTTTTCTGAGAAGCCCAGTAATGCCTGTTTTATGTTGGAATAGACTTCTTTTCCCTAGTGGTACTCCAGAAGTCTTGCTGTCTGTTTAAATTATAAATCCCTAGTCTTCTCATCACAGACTCGGGGCTATAACTGACTTCTGGCGATTTACCATCAAACCTAAAACATTTAGCTGGTGAACTGTACCATTTGTTGAACATGTAAAAACTCTTTAACACTTGGGGCTGAAATTAAAATGTCATTTAGTAAATGAGTGTGTTAATAGCCAGAAGATCTCATAAGAGATATAACTAGTATCTTACTTAAAGCCCTAGAATTTTAGAGCTAGAAAGGAAGTAAGTTAGTGACCATTTACTCTAGGCCTTAATTTAAAATGTGAAGAAACTGAGGCCAACAAGATGATGTATTTGGCTCGTGGTCACACCTTACTAAAATAGAATTTCAGTTTCTTGATTCCTACCCACTGCCTGTTTCATAACCCATGATTTTCTTTGTACTGTAATCGACTTTTGTACAAGAGCAAACTGGAAGTCATACCAAAGAAAAATCTCAGATGTTTACTCTCCTTCATTGACAGTTCTGTTTTCTTGCTTTAAAAAAAATATATATATATATATTGTGTTTTAAGTGACAGTTTACAAATCAAGTCAACTTGTTATATAAAAACTTACACACGCAGTGCTATGTAATTTTAACCGCTCTCCCAACACTGCAACAGCACACTCCCCATTTCTACCTTGTGTTTCCCACTTCCATTCAACCAGTCCTGTCCCCTTCTGTCCCATCTGCCTCTGGACAGAATCTGCCTTGTCAGTCTCATTTATTTACAGAAGCCAGGAAGCACGTTCTTTGCCGGTATCAATTTACGTCTTATAGTCCAGTTGAACCTTTGTCTGAAGAGCTGTCTTTGGGCATGGTTTCAGTTCTGGAGTAACAGAGATCGGGGTGGGGTCAAGAAGGACCAACAGAGGGTCTAGGGCCTTGTCTTCTGGGGACCTTGAAGTCTGTCAGACTGTCAAGTGTGGTCTTTTTAATCAAGTTTGAGTTTTCTGCCATATTTTTCTCATACTGTATAAAGGACTTCTTTGTTCCCTGTCAGTACAGCTAGTGGTGGTAGCCAGGCACTATCTAGTTCTTCTGGTCTCATACTAATGTAATCTCTGGTTTATGGGGCCCTTTCTTGTCTCTTAGACTCTCACTTTCCTTAGATCTTTCATGTCGTTCATTCTCCCCTTCTCCAGCTCGGTTGGGACCAATACATGCTACTTGCTGCTTGCTGGCATTTAAGATCCAGACATCGTTCACCAAAGTGGGCCACAGAACATTTTCTCAATAAACATGGTTCTGCTAATTGATTCAAATGTCTCTGCTACTCTGTCCTTCAAAGTGTTGGGTAATATTCAGGAAACTTCTTAGCTTTTGATTTAGTCAAGATGTGCTGACTTCTGCTCTACTATGTGTTGTCTCTCCCTCTGCCTAACTTGATTCTTGTTTATTATCTAATTAAAGAATACCCCTCTTGCTCCCTTCCCAGGCTTAGAACCATTAAAAATTGTTTTCTTCTGTGTTTAAACTTTTCTTGAGTCCTGATAGCAGTGATCTCATACAACACTTGTCATTTTGAGGCTGATTAATTTCACTCGGTATAATGCCTTCCAGATTCCTCCATGTTATGAGGTGCTTCCCAGATTTATCATTGTTCTTTGTCGTTGTGTAGTATTTCATTGTGTGAATATACCATAGTTTGTTTAGCCATTTATCTGTTGATGGGCACAAAAGAGGATTTCCATCTTTTTGCTGTGGGGACAGTGCTGCGATGATCATTGGTGTGCATGTATCTATTTGTGTGGTAGCTCTTATTTGTCTAGATTATATTCCCGGAAGTGGAATTACTGGATTATATGATATTTCTAATTCTAGATTCTTAAGAAAACACCAAATCATTTTACAAACTGGTTATACCATTTTATATTCCCACCAGCAGTGTAGAAGTGTTCTAGTCTAGCCACAGTCTCTCCAATCTTCATGATTTTGTATTTTTTTGGATTTATGCCAGCCTTATTGGGATAAGATGGTATCTCATGGTAGTTTTGATTTGGATTTCTCTAATGGCTAATGACCATGAGCATTTCCTCATGTGTCTGTTAGCTATCTGAATGTCTTCTTTGGTGTAATGCCAGTTTGTATACTTTGTCCATTTCTTAAACTGGCTTATTTGTCTTTTTCTTGTTGAGGTTTTGCAACACCTTGTAGATTTTAAATACTAGATGCTGATCAGATTTCTCATATCCAAATATTTTTACCAGTCCGTACACTGTCTTTTTACTCTTTTGGTGAAGTCTTCAGATGAGAGTAAGTGTGTGATTTCTAGGAGTTTCCAGTTTTCTATTTTGTTCTTCTGGTATTTGTACAGTGTTAGTAATGTTTTGTACTCTGTCTGTGCTGTGTATTAGGGCTCCTAGCCTTGTCCCTATTTTTCCTTCCACGATCCTTATTGTTTTAGATTTTATATTTAGGTCTTGCATCCATATTCAGTTAGTTTTTGTACATGGTGTGAAGTATGGGTCTTGTTTCACATTTTTTCTTTTCTGCAGATAGATGTACAGCTATGTTAATACCATTGGTTGAAGAGAGTGTCTTTGCCACAATTTACAGACTTGGAGCATATGTCAAATACTAGCATTTCTAGATAATTTTATGTCTATATTCTCAATTCTGTTCCATTGGTCTATGCATCTGTTTTTGCACCAGTACTAGGCTGTTTTCACAACCTTGGCAGTATAATAAATTCTAAAGTCAGGCAGTGTGAGGCTTCCCACTTTGTTCTTATTCATCAGTAGTGTTTTCTTATCCAGGACTTCTCTTTCCATATAAAGTTGGTGATTTATTTCTTCATCTTATTAGAAAAATGCCATTGGGATTTGGATTGAGTCTGTCTTATATCTGTAGATTGCTTTGAGTAGGGTAGATCTTTTCACAATGTTGAGTCTTCTTATCCATGATCAAGATAAATTTTTCCACTAATATAGGTCTCTTTTTGTTTTCTACAGTAATGTCTTGTAGTTTTGTTCATAAAGATCTTTTGTATTTCCGGTTAAATTTATTCTTAAGAATTTTATCATTGAGGATGAATGTAAATAGTATTGATTTGCTGATTTCATCTTTAACATTCTTTGTGGGTGTAAAGGAACCCACCTGATTTTTGTATGTTTATCTTGTATCCTGGTCTTTTGACGAACTTTTCTATTAGTTCCAGTAGTTTGTTTCTTTCTCTGTCTTTCCCTCTCTCTCCCTCCTTCACCCTTCCCTCCCTTCTTCCCTCTTTTCCTCCCTTTCTGTCTCACTTTCTTGCAGAATTGACTCAACAGCAATGTTTCTGTTTTTCTTTTTTCTTTGGTTTTCAATCTCTTGTTTTGGTTTTATTTAGTTGTTCTACTTCCGTATTGGTAGGTAGGGCATTCCTAGAAATTTGACCATTTTCTCTAAGTTTTTGAATTGGTTAGAATACAATTTTTCATAGCATTCTGTTAGGATTTTTTAAAATTTTGTTGGGTCTGTTTTGACATTGCCCATCTCATTTCTTATTCACGTTACTTGCTTCTTCTCCTGTTTTTCTTTTGTCAGTTTGGTTAATGGTTTATTGATAATTTTGATCTTTTGAACACCCAACCTTTGGTCTTGTCAATCTTCTCAACCATTTTTGTATTCTCTAATTCATTTAGGTCTGCTTTTTATTTTTAGTATTTGCTTTCATCTGGTGTACAAGGGCTTGCTTTGCTGCTCTCTATTTGTTTCAGTGATTGAGTTAATGCTTTGATTTGGGCCCTTTCATCTTCTTGCAATAATTTGATGGTTTGGATTTTGTTGAGATTTGCTTTATGTCCCAACACATGGCCTATTCTGGAAAATGCTCCATGTGCATTGGAGAAGGTGTACTTATCTGTTGATGGATAAGAAGTTCTGTATATGTTGATGAGGTCTAGTTAATTGTGGCAATAAAATCTGTGTGTCTACTGAGCTTTTTTCTAGATGATCTGTCCACTACTTCAAGTGTCATGTTAAAGCCTCCCACTACTGTTGTGGAGTGATCTATCTCATTTTCCAATGTAATCAGTGTTTATTAAATGTATTTAGATGCTCTGATGTTGAGTGCACAAATAGTTAATAGTGTTAAGTCCTGCTTGTATATTGAAATTTTCAGAGATAAATAGTGGCTGTCTTTGTCCACAATGGTGGATTTTACATTAAAATTTACTTTATCTGAGATTAATATTGCCACATCTGCTCTTCTTTGTACATTGTTAGCTTGGTATATATTATTCCATCCTTTAATTTTCAATTTGTTCATATCTCTAAGTCTAAGGTAAGTTTCTTGTAAGCGACATATAGAAGAATGGTGCCTCTTGATACAAGATGTCACTGGAGCATTCAAACCATTTACATTCAGCATAATTTTTGATAGGTATGTGTTTAGTGCTGACATTTTGATGTGTTCAGTTTTGTGTTTGTGTTTTCTATGTTGCCATTAATATTCTGTTCTGGGTCATTCTTCTTTGTGTGCTGATTTTTCATCTTTTTCAGTGTTGGTTTTGTGTTAGTTGAGACTCCTGTATTACATTTCTTGTTTTCATGTGTTGCATTGTTACTGTGCTTCATGGCTACACCTATGAATATTAATGAAGGTTAATATTCTGAATTTAAACACAATTTTAACTTTTACACATCTTATTAACTTTGTATCCTTCTTAATGGACTATAAGAACTCTAGCATATCCCACTTTTGATGTGATGTTATCTTAGTTTTCATGATGTGAGCACTGGTTCCCTTCTTTTAATGTTGTAGCTTTGAATGAATTTTGTGCCTTGCCTAACTGAGTAGGTTTGTGTATGTTGTGTCCTGTTTTGTCTCATTAAATATACATTTAATGGTTTTGTTTTTCCAAGTAAAGAAAGTTTCTTTCAGTATTTCTTGTAGTTTGGGTTTGGCTTTTACCAAATCTCTAAGCTTCTGTTTATCTGCATATGTCTTAATTCCATCTTCATATTTGAAAGATGTTTTAGCAGGATATATGATTCTTGGTGGGAAGTTTTGCTCCTTCAGGGCTTTGAATGTGTCATCCCACTGCCTCCATGCCAACATCATTTTTGCCAGGAAGTCAGACAAAAACCTACAGGGCTTCCCTCTGAATGTTAGCTTTGGTTTGAGTATCACTTTTTAAGAGTTTCTGCTTTTTTTTTTTTTTTTCATTTTATTAAGCTTGATTATAATATGTCTTGTTGTCTTTCTTTTGGGGTCTAGTTTTTGTTGTGTTTGATACACTTGGATATCTGTGTTCTCTTCTTTCATAATTTCAGGGAAGTTTTCTGTCAGGAACTCATGAACAGTACTCTGTTTTCAGGTATCCCTCCCTGTTCAGGAACTCCAATTAGTAGTAGATTATTTCTCTTGATAGAGTCCCACACATTTCTTAATGCTTCTTCATTTTTCTTTTCTTTTTTCTGATTTCTTCTTATGAATGCTGGTGTCAGTAGCTCTGTCTTCATGGTCACTAAATTTAATTTCCAGTTGTTCATTTCCGCTCTTTTGGCTTTGAATTGAATTGTCTAATTCTAAAATTTTGTTATTGATCTTTCGGCTTTCACAATGTTGATATTCCATCAGTTCAAATAGCTTGCTTAATTGTTCATTGTTTTTCCTACTGCATTTTGTTTAATCTCTAGGAGGGCTCTCTATATAGTTCTTTCATACTTGACCTCTGATAGTTTCAGAAAGACTTCTTTATTTGGGAAGATTTTTGAGTCTTTATTTTGGGAATTTTCTGGAACCACAGTGGATTTTTTTTTTTAATGCCTGGCCATGGTTTGTTGCTTTTGGGACCTCTAGAGGCTGCTTAGTTTCTCTGGTGTTGCCTCAACAGGAGATGAGGCATAGAGCTGAGAAGCAAGTTGGTCACCAGCCACCTCTGTATATTTCAGTGACTGGCCCCATTGGACTCTTTGGGGTGGCGGGCTCCTCCTCCTGGCTGGAAAAGACCCTGCCCTATTTATAGCGCCAATGTGGGGCCATCAACCAGTTGTATGATGTGGCTCAGTAAAGGCTGGAAGAGATGGGGTTGGGCTGTACAGCAGTTATTTCTCCAGGCAGTGTTATTTTAAAAAGCTAAAAGATACCTGACAGCTTCCAAAACCAGTTAGGCTATCAGGTGTGGTAAGCCCCTCTTTCCAGCTGACAACAGAGAGACCTCTTTGGTAGTCCCCAAATGCTTTGATACAGACCAAAGCAAAGAGGGGCCACTGCACTGCTGTTACTGTTCCCCCCTCCCCCCCCCCGGTGCCACCTGCAAGGCAATACCACACTAAACACAGCCTCTCTGCTAAAAAAGTGCTCTGCAGTCTCCAGGGGCTGGGAATCAGCCCCTGCTGAGGCCTCCGGTTGGGCAACTGCATCTCCCAGCTGAACAAGATAGCATCCCATGCAAGCTACCTCCAGGAAACAGCCGAATCTATGGTAGAACTCTGAAAAGGGAGGGTGGAAGGGTTGTGGTACCTGAAGTCTACTGCTAGGCTTTCAAAATGTGGTTATTCCACACACTGTTTCTCCACTGCAGCACACACTGTTCACTTTAGCACTTCGGTTCAGCATAGCTGCTAGCTCATACCCATCCCCTAAAAAGAAAAAAGTTAAAATCACCAACATCTTCAAGTCCATGCAAGCTGGATTCTCAGCAAGAGCAGAATTTAGAGGAGAGAGGAAGTTTTCCACTTGGTAGCATGTAATCCAAACTGACAGTCCTATGCCATGTCCTAGTGCTCAATGAGTGTCCAGAAAGCTCTGTTCAATTATCAGTCAAAGCCTTAGTTGTCAGAAGGAATTAAGGAAATGTGTGTCTAGTCTACCACCTTAACTCCACCCTTCTCCGTCCTTCTCTTTTGAAGTGTTCTAAATTTTAATCTTTTGTATTCTACCTCCAATAATTCTAGCAAGTTCTCTTCATTTGGAAAATTTTTTGATTCTTTGTTTTAGGAGTTTCTGATGCCACCACGATCTGCTTCTTCAGGTAATATGATATTGCCTGTTGCCTCTGAGCCATCAGTAAGTTGTTGTGTTTATTTATTTCATGTTTGCTTACTATGTTCTAGCTTATTGTTTTATTTTAAAATGTCCAGATAGGCTTGTCTTGTGTGCTATTTTGGTTACTGGCACTGTTGAAGCTCTTACCTACTGCCATCAGATGATTAGGGCTGTTACTAGGCATGTTAGCCCAAGAGTCCATTTACTGTTCTTGTATGGGTTCACCTCAGGTATCCAGATAGTCAGTCACCAAATGTGTGGTGTAGGCTCTTGTCTACCGTCCTAGATGAGCAGGGGTGATTGATATAACCTCAGGTGTTTGACTGAGTGTGCTTTCAAATTGAGGGGGCTGACTGTTCTCTCCGAGTGTCTGTGACAAAGACGTGTCCCATTATACCTGAGCCTAGGCAAAAGAAGCATTTCTGCCTTCAGCTCCCAACTCAGGAGAACTGACAAACTGTTTTTCCCCGTCTACCCACTGTTTGTTAATTTTTTCCCTCTCCAAGTCTAGGAGAATGGCTGAAGGAGTGTGTAAAGGGTTTTAATTCCATACTAGAGATAGGTCGATCTACGGAGCCCAGGGCAGTGCAGCACAGAGAAGGGATGGGGAGGCCCTGGGAATAAAAGAGAAAGTTTTATTTCGAAGCAAAGGTTAGATACAAACTACTTAGCTTTTTATGACTAAATGCTATTTTTCACTGTTTCTGGAGGTGTAAGTGGGCTTTCTGCTGCTTGGTCTCTCCCAGTGAAGACGACTTCCTCCTAATGTTACTTTTATGTTCACCATGGCTGGCTGTAGCTGATTCCCACTGGGTCAAGTCTCTTCAGTATTGGGTACTTCTGGACCTACTCTCCCTTCCCTATGACTCAGTCTGATTTCTCAGCTTTCCCTTTGATGATCAGGGCTTCTACAACATTGTATATAATTGATTCATTTGTTATTTTGGGTCTTTGTTGTTAGTGGGAATCACAGGAAGTGTCTGACTATTCTGCCATCTTGGCTCTGCCTCTGACAGTTCTCTTTTTAATAGTGGGGCAGAGTTGTGTATGTCTGGGGTAGGGAATATTGTGTATGTTGAGAAGTGATAGACATGATTTTATGTAATTGTAATGTATTTATAGGTGTTACAGGCTGAATGAATCAGAAAGATGATGGAATTGTCTTTTCTGAAAATAATTAAAAATTGATAACAGCCTTTTGGGAGTCTGTCTAAAAGTAGAAGAAATGAGAGTATTTTGTGTTGATATACTTGGTCAGTGTGTTTGAACACGTTGGCTTGCAGTTCAGATCTAGGATGTGCCACAACATCTTGGATTTTCATTTGTTTTGACTAGACAGCAACCACTGTTAGATAAAGCGTGAGAAGAAGACTGAAAATCAAACTCAGAAGGTTCACTGGAAATGCCAAAGAAACTGAATTTTTGCAATTAAGCCATTTGCCATTTCTGGTCAAGATATTGGAATTGTGTAGAGAACATGTACGTGAAGCAATGAGACTATTTTTGTAGTTTTATACATCTCCGGAGTTGTTAGATGTAGACTTAATCTAACAAAATAGGCTGTTTGGGGAATGAATATTTCCAGAACTGTTGCATCATCTTATCGTATCTCCTGTGGATCCTAGAATGAGGATTTGAGTTTCTCTTTAGTTGGCAGTGGGACTGACTCTTTGATATGAGTGTAAGTTCCTTCTTTGATTAGCAATTTCCCTGAATAATCCTGAACATTCACGTTTGATTGCTTTCTATTCAAGTATTGATGATCAGGGCATCCACTAGTGTCTGCCACAAGGTAAGAGCTAAAATATGTTTCAGATGAATGGAAAATGATCATAAATTTACATTTAATTCAGAGAGGGATGGTGAACTAATGAAGGGCTGTAATATTGAGAGTGGGCATAATTCAGTGCTGCATAACCTCTCCAGTGCACTGGGGATATTATCCCAGAAGTTCATGGCTGATACTCACTCCTGCATTTCCTCTCATTCAGTTAGAAAAAAGAAGAGATCACCCATCACACCACCAAAAAATGGCCAATAATCTTCTGAGGTGGTCATAGATGAACGTTTTGATGTGTTCGAACTAAAAAAAAAAAAAAAAATTTAAAGTGAAATTGTAAATTGTTCACTACATCTCTAATTTCTAGTATTCATCTACTAGGTGAAAAAAAATCATTATTATTTTTTTTTTTTTTTGCAAAAAGCATTTCTTGATATCTTGTTATTTATGGTATATTTGTTTAGACCATGGAAGACCCCAGAAGTTCAATAAGAGAAAGACCAAACGAGAATCTTTATTAAATACTATTTTTAAATCTGAAGACTTATCTGAAAAGAGTCAAGAGAATCTGACATCTCAGTAGTTTCACTATCTGTATATGAGATAATAAATCAATTTTTCTTTACTACTTTGAGACAACTAACTTATTGCACTGATAAAGTTATCTGGAAATGCCCTCCCTCTGCTATGTTGATATTGGTGTTTATGAAGGCCCTCATGTTCCATATAAATTTAGGAGAGAATGTTTGTATTTTCATCATGTAATTTTAGCAGATTCAGCATGTAAAGATTTGATTTGTTGGAACATCTGATCTCACTGGAAGGAAATGCTGATAAAAGTGGAAGGGTTTTCAAAGCAGAGAGGGATGTTTACAAACATCTCATTAGGTGCAAGTGCTTCGTGTGCAGGAAAAATAAATTCATGATGTCGTTACATCTTACAACACTTGTCCTGGTAGTTCAGCAGCACAAACACCCTACAATTCTCTGTGAAAGTATCTTTTCCTAGGCCATGGTCCTTGACTTTCTGATAGTGGGGACCATTTTAAAAAGTTTAAAATTTGTGGTGGGACATGGCTAGTTTTACACAGTGCCATGGACCATGAGGTGGGATGTGGGCAGGAGCAGTGTCATGAGGGCTGGATTTGGCTGGGCAGATGAGGTGGAAGTGGTCACTAGAAATAAAAGAGGTCTGTTTTAGAAAAGCCCAAATATTCTTCCTGCTCAGGGTGTTGATGATTTATGTGCTACACAGGCTAAAAAAAAAAAATGTAGCTGAGCTTTTCCAATCCCCTTGCAAAACTTACAAAACAGTTGCAGACATCAAAATAATGCTAGATAGAGAATGCCTGTTTTCTTTTTTTAAGCTGACTAGATTTTTTTCCCCTAAACTAAACAGGTATTTAATGCTAGGCAAGATAGTGAATCAGCAAAGGCTCGGCTTCTTGGTTCCTGCCTCTAGAATGAACCCCGAAGTGCCAGAGAAGATACAAGAAGATCTGTGGATCTCAGACCCTTTACCAGACATTAAAACAAAAGCTTCGAGAATCCTTCTTTGGGGATTCTGAAGATAGTTAGGTCCTTGTATAGCAGTGGGAAATGTAAGCTAGCAGGAGAGGCCGCCAAGAAACTCTGGCTGTTTCTTGTGCTGTGCAGGTCAAGTTATTTCCTTCTATTTCCCCAGGCCTGAGGCAGAAGAGAAATCCAGCAAGACAGAGGGGGACTACCATGGGCACATAGTTCTGGAGCCCAGCTGAATAGGAAGGGGCATTGTGAGTTGCACTGGGATCAACTGCTTCTGAGCATTTATCCCTTCCTTGCCCACCAGCCTCCCTATCCTATGGGCGTGACAACTGCAAGAAAGTCTGTAACGATCACTCAGTTACTTGAAAAAGTTGGTTAGAGGAGAAGATCATAAAAATTTACTTAAGTACTTCAGGGATCACTCTGTTTTTCTTCCAAGACAGACTTGTTTATACTTCTGGAAATCCATTATACATTCAGTACTCTTCACCAACAACATAATTCAACACAACTCTTCAGTCTTACTCATTGTCTAGTTTTCTCATGCACATGAGACTGTTGAAAATATCAGGACTTGGGTCAGGCACACCTTAGTCCTCATGGTGACATCTTTGCTATAGCCATTTAGAGAGGTCTTTTGCCACAGACTTTCCCAATTCAATACATTGTTTGATTTTCTGACTGTTGCTTGTGTGGACATTGATTGTTGATTCAGGTAAAATGACAGTCTTAACAATGTCATCTTTTGTCCATTTGTCATGATCTTAATGGTCCAGTAGTGGGGATTTCTGCTTTATTTATGTTGAGATATTATCTATATTGAAGGCTGTGGTCTTTTATCTTGACCAGTAAATGCTTTACGTCCTCTTTGCTTTCAGAAAGGAAGGTTGTGTATCATCTGCATAATGCAAGTTATTAATGAGTCTTCCAGCAATCCTGATGCCACATTCTTCTTCATGTTGTCCAGGTTCTTGGACTATTTGTTCATTATAAATCGGTATACATGATCTAAACTCACATGCAAAATCAGAGATTCAGACTGAAGAAAACAAATTGAGATTCAGCACTATGTTGCTTTAAAAAAAATATATAGGTGAAGGGATACATGAAGTCTAAATATTAAGAAAGGGGATATGAAAATAAGAAAATTGGATAGCAATTTTAGAAATGACAAATACAACTTGAGTGAAAATACTAAAAGAAATCCGAAGAATGTTGTATCGAAGTAAAAATAAAAACATAAAACAAGACGCACAACCTATTAATATAGCTTTGAAACATACAAAGCAACATAATATAGTTAAAAAGATAGTTAAAGTAAATCACTGTAGTTTGAGAGTTTAGCTTACAGCCCCAGAAGGAGAAAATAAGAGTCAAGATGATCAGACTAATAGGATCATATTGCATATGAATTAACAAATGCATATTTCTTCTCCTAGCAAATATTGTTTTGTACACATCTGACATATTCACAAAAATTGAATATTAGTTCTATAATTAAGCCTTAAAATGTGCCAGACAATACACACATATCCTCTGGGAAGAATAAAATTTGAAACTCATAACAAACAGATAATTTTAAATTCTGTGTGTCTGAGAACTGTTAAATATATTACTACATAACACTTGACCAAAGGAAAAAATCACATGGAAAATTTTGAAGTGCATAAACATTAGTGACAATGAAAGCCCATGTACCAAAATTTGTGAACTACGAAGCCATTACCAAAAGTAGTAATTCTGACCTTATATACATTTATCAAAAAGCAAAGCAGCTAAATTTGCTGCTGAAAAATCTGCGTTAAAATAAATCCAAAGAAACAATAGAAAAAAAGAAGGAAGCAGTAGAAATAAGGGAAGGAATCAGTATGGAATGGAAAACAGCCAAAATAATAAAAACAAAAAATATAATTAAAAAAACGAAATGTTTTTTTTTTTAAAAAGGCTGAGAAAAGGAGGAATTGGAATTGATGCCTGATGGTTGCAAATTACCTGTTTGAGGTGAAGAAAAATGTTCGAAACCAATGACAGTGATGGTTGCACAACATTACGAGTAAAATTAATGTCACTGAATTGTATGTTTTGAAATAATTAAAAAGGCAAGATATACATATATGAAATATAATATATATAATTTAAAAAGGAATGGTAAAATATGTGGCACGTAATAGTGAAGAGAAATGTAGATACATTGCAAATTGATAAAAGGGGAAATAACTAGAAGGAATAGAAATCTAAAAGTTGTGGAAAAGTATTCAGAACAACCGTATGCCGATAATTGAGAAAGCCTAGATTTAAGTACATCAGTGTGCCGTCCCTGACTGGGGTGGTTTTAAAATGCTTTGTCTAAATTCTTCTACAATCCTTTCATCAAGCTTGGCATCCAGATCTCTTCACTTGTACCTGGGCAGCACAGCTTTGTGAGTGCTTTAACAAATAAGAATACAACAGAAGCGACGCTGCCCGACTTTTGAGACTAGTTTAGAGATGTTCACGAAGCTTTCCTCATTTGTTCTTTGTTCACCTGCTCTGGTAACCTTACGCCACCATCTAAAAATTCTGCCTGCTTTGAGGTTCCCATATAGAGTGACTACACACAGGGAGAGGCAGACAGAGATAAAAGGCAGAGCGCGACAGATGCCCAAGGAAACTTACCTGTTTGAGTCTCCAGGCTAGGCTCCAGAAACAGGAATGAGAAAACCTCCGAGATGACCCTATTCCCAACTGCCATCTAACTACAGCCAATGAGAGGTCCTGAGTGAGAGCTGTCTAACTGAGCCCAGTTAACTCCTACATTTATGAGAAAATAAATGAATAGTTGCAAGTCTCTGTTTGGCGCTGGTATGTTACACATCAATGGGTAATCAAAACATCAGAATTAAAATTCTACTTCAGCGTAAGAAGGAAAGAATGAATATGACAGAGAATTAGCTATCTCTAACAGAGGTGCATTCCCTGGGAGCAGAATTGTAGGATGCAAGATTACAGAACATGCTAATTTTTAACTGAAGTAGATATTATCTAATTGTTCTCTGAAGAATACCTCACTTTCTCACCAACAGTGTCCCTGTCTCCCAATACACTTCCACTAAGATTTGGGATTTGGGGTTTAATTATTTTCACTTTGTCAGTCTGATAAGTATGAAATACTGTCCAAGTTTTGTCCAGTATGTATTTTCACAATTACTAGTGAAGGTGGGTAACTTTTCTTCTATTTCTGGTTCATTTGTTTTTACTTTTCTGAGAAAGGTTTGTTGTATCCATTGTTTTTCTATTGCTTTAAAAAAAATCTTTTGATTCTTGATTTACAGAAGCTATTTTTAAAATTTTGGCTATTAATTGGTTATAACATCTTGCGGTATCGTCTCAATTTTTATTTTCACTTTGGTACATGGGATCTTTTGTCATATGGTGGTTTTAATTTTGGTGTAGTCCAATTACTGGTTTCCAGTGCTGTTGTTTTTGCTGTTAAAACAGGAAAAATAATCAAGTCATTTCTGACACATCACGACACAGTAGGTCAGAGTAGGACTGCTCCATAGAGTTTCCAAAGAGTGCCTGTCAGATTTGAGCTGCCACCCTTTTGGTTAGCAGCCATAGCACTTAACTATTACACCACCAGGTTTTCCAGTTGCCATCAAATAGATTACGACACTTAGCAACCTCATACATGCAAAGTAGAACTGTTGTACAGTTCTCGAAGTTGTGACCTTTAGAAAGCAGATTCTCAGGCCTGACTTCCAATGCATCTTTAGTTGGGTTTGAGCTCCCAACCTTTAGGTAAGTGGCCGAGCATTAAACTGTGTCACTCAAGGATTCCAAAATAAACAATACTGTTATTGTGTGACTTGGGCTGATGCTGAGTCATAGCAACCCTACGTGACAGAGCAGAACTACTGCATAGGGTTTCTTTGGCTGTAATATTTACAGAAACATATTCACAGCTGTTTTCTCCAGCAGAGTTGCTAGTGGGTCCTAGAGGCTGATCTTCCATTTAGTAGCCAAGAGCTTAACAATAGCACCACCACGGCTCCTTAAAATAAACAAACAAAACAAAAAAATCCTGTTGCTCTCAAGCTGATTTTGACTCAGAGTAGAAGAACCACCCCATAGAGTTTCCTAGGAGCAGCTGGTAGAGTTAAACATCTGATCTTTTGATTAGCAGCCAAGCTGTTAACCACTGTACCACCAAGGCTTCAAATAAACAATAAATGTCATTAAGAAATAAGTTATATAAGATGTTAGAAGGTAATAAGTGCTATGGAAAAATATGTACAAAAGGACAAGGGAAATCTAGAATATTTAAACAAAGACAGGGCATTGTTTTTTTAAAGAAGGTAGATTATTTGAGATAGTCTTTGTTGTAAAGGATACCCTAGAAACCCTGGAGCTATAGTGGCTAAGATTTGGCTGGTAACCAAAAGGTCGGCAGTTTAAATTTACCAGGTGCTGTTTGGAAACTGCAGAGTTCTACTGTGTCTTACAGGTTCACTGTGAGTTGGAATCAGCTCAAAAAAAACCAGTTGTTGTTTTTTTAATTGAAAAGGTGAAATTTGTACAAAGCCTCAGGACATGAGGCAGTTAGTCATATGGATCTCTGGGAAAAGAGTGTTCCCAGAAGAGAAAACAGTGAATGCTCAGTCACGTGTGTGCCTCACACATCTAGGGACCACCAGGAGGCCAGAGTGCCTGGAGAAGAACAAGCAGGGCCGGAGTGGGGGAGATGAGGTCGGAGCAGGGCTGAGGAAGAGAAGAGCTGAAGGGCTTTGCAGGTCATTGTGGGTCTGCCGCCGTTCTTATCTTTGCCCTTCTGTACATCACATACTTTTTACTCTAGCTGTGTTGGATATTTCCTCTTTATAATTGATCTTGAGCAACTTAAGACATGCTTTAGAGTAGTTATCGCCATACTTCTTCTGCATGGGGGTTAATGATCTTTGATCCGCGGGTTTTAAGTTTTCATCAAATCTGAAAAAAAATTTCAGCCGTTGTTTCTTCAAATATTTTTTTCTGTCCTCTCTCCTCTTTCTTCATTGACTGCAATTGCACATGATTAGACAGCTTGAAGTTGTCCCAAAACTCAGCGATACTCTCTTCATTTTTTCCCCCCAGCTTTTTTTTTTTTTTTTAATCTCTGTTTCATTTTGGATGGTTTCCCTTGATGTGACTTCAATTTTACCAATCTTCTATTTTGCAGGATATGTGAAAGAATTGGAGGGTATTGAGTAGATTTGACTTTCAAGAGATAATTCTGACTGCTGAGATGGAGATACAGTACTGAAGAGTGAACATCAGGAGCACAATTCAGACTCTTGCCAAGAATCCAGGGGAGTCTCTTTCACTAGGGTGGTGGGCAACATTTATAAAATGCCTTAAAACATATTGCTTTTAAGGATTCACTGTTAGTTATTCTAGGCATGATGCTGTTATTGTGTTTTTTAAAAAAATTCTTGTCTCTTGAAATACCTAATGAAATATTTCAGGAGAAATTATATGGTATTTGGAGTTTTCTTCTAAAACCTTTGAATAGAGTGGAAGTTTGGAGAAGGGGTGTTTAATCTTCAGATGATACAAGATTGCCCATTACTTAATAATGCCAAAAGCTAGATAAATGATGGGGACATTTGGGTTCACTGTTCTGTGCTGTCCATGTCTGTATATTTCTAGGGAAACTTTCCAGAATAAAAGGGTAGAAAGAAAATGGTTTAAAGAATATAGTGTGCCATATTCATGAAGGATGTGGTGGTTATTTAGACTTCCATGAACAATTTAGATTATTTATATTTATAAGAATATTTATATAAAAATATACACAGATACGTATATATTTATCATGTACGGTTATAACATACACACACATACACATAAAACTCAAAACCAAACTCACTGCCATCGAGTCGGTAGAATTGCTCCATGGAGCTTCCAAGGAGCACCTGGAAGATGTGAACTGTCTACCTTTCAGTTAGCAGAAGTAGTGCTTAACCACTACGTCACTAGTGTTTCCACACATGCACATGCATACACATATTTGCATTGATTGTGTTGGCTGTGACAAAGAAATCTTGTACTTTGATCCCAAACCATGGCAACTTACTTGTCAAGCCTAGTTTTGGTAGTGAAGTAGTTCAACTTTGGGGTTATTATGCCTAATATCCCAGGGTTTACAAAAGAGACAAATGGGCTTCCTATGTCAAAACAGCTCACAGTAAAATATTGTAACTTCACAGGGCACACCAGCGAATGCTGATGAATGAATGAGAAAGCAAATTTTGGAAATATAAAACAAAACACAAACAGAAACCTACTGTCTTGAAAGCCTAAGACTTATCCTCTGAAGCAAAGCTCACTGTTAATAATCTACTCATATATCACTGTCTCATGTGTGGCGGACTTTAGAAGGCTTTATTTATTACTTACCAGGTTGAGTAGAACTGACTGTGGCCACTGAATGTGAAAGAGATTTTCTGTAGGACTCTGAATCACACTTCCATGGATCTATTTTATCTTTTGGTCATACTGTATGTTCCTTGATCCCTAGCTTTGATATTCAGAAAGAGTAATTTTCTGTTGTAATCAGTAACTTGGACTGACTACTAAGGGATTTAGTCTCTCTGTGGATGTGGTTGACTTTATAATTTTCTGAGTGAGTGCCTCTTTTTTATTTCAGGGATGTGAAGGGCATATTTTACAGCAGGGTAAAATGTAAGAGTTCTGAAAAAGGCAGGAGTATATGTAATACATTTTCTCAAAATAATTGAGAGCCATAGAATTCTTGGGGGGGGGCAGTATTCATGCTTTTCAAAAGTAAATGTGGACCTGTCGTTTGCCATTTAATAAAATGTTTGCCAGGAAAGCACTATTATTTTGGATTTAGATAGAATGCCCATTCAAATAAACCTCTGGCACATTTGTAAAGCTAACCATCAAATTACAACAAGGATAGGGCCATTGTCATTGAATACTCAAAGGTAGTTAGAGGTAATAACTTAAGAGATAGTCATTACAGAACAATAATTGCTCTCCTTAACTGGTTTTGGCTACAAAATGGCATGCTATCACTAACTAGAACACTGTGTTGACCTAGTTGTTTTAGGGATTGAGCTCTAGTGAGGTTCAGCAATTCCAGAGCACAGTCCTGAATACCATGCTTACTGAACTTCATGTTTGGATCCAGTGACAAATTATTTCAAGGACTGGGCAGTTAGTTATCTCTAATTCATAAACTGTGCTTTGATAAATCCTGGTTGATATGTAAGGAATCAAGTAGAATCAATTTCTTTGCAATGTTCCTTACCATATGACTTAGAATTTGAAGATGAAAGAATTTGTTCATTTTTCTTCTAAAATATAATATCATTAGTGGTGTCACACTATTCATATTGTACTATAATGGAACATCTGGGGACAAATTCTTTGTTTTAAATTAGTGGTCTTGACTAACAGTTGGATGGATGTAAGCTGAAAAAATTTATTCCTTACCTCCATGCAGAGAATAAAAGCTGTCTTTTCAAGGTGCAGGAAAGTATTTGGATGAAAAGATTTAAAAAAAAAAAAAAAAGGATGGTTGGAGACAGAAAACGTACCTAGAAGTTATTAAGTTTTTAAAAACATCTGTCACAAACCATAATAACTAATAACTTGGATAGAAGGTGCTTTAAAGTTTACAGTGATATCCAAATATTATCAATTCATCCTTTCATTCACCCACTCAATTATTTGCTACTTACAGAGAGAGTACCTCCTATGTAGGCACACTGGTTGCCTTTTAATTCTCCAATCAATCTTGTGAACTTTGTGCTATCTGTATTTGAGAGCTATACTATACATCTCCGTGTGAGCCTTATGCGTTGTTTTGTGAGGGGGTTGATCTTATAGATATTTCTTTTTATTCAATTTGTCTTAAGGCTTACTGTGTTAAATTGCCCACGAGCCAAAGAACACCAAGTGGTGCTGTATCTTGAATGAATAGTGCTCACCCGAGTTAGCTTGCATCAGCAAAACAATAGGTGTTTCTTGGGTTTAGCAGGCATCAGCCCCCTCAAAACAAAACCCATTGCTGTCAAGTTGATTCTGACTCACAATAACCCTGTAGACAGAATAAAGCTGCACTGTAGAGTTTTTTTTTTTTTTATTTAACATAACTGAGTGAAAATGTACATTCACATGAAAATTTACATGCCCCCCTATATGCAGCTTCCACTGCTCTCCCTGTCCGGTGACTGCACACTATTCCTCTCTGCTCCATACATGTCTCATCCTCCCAACAGCCTCCTTTCCCCTCCTCTCCGTCCACTCCCCTTCCCCCAGCCAGAGGTCAGCAAGATGATATGCTATAGATGTATAGAACCATAAATTGCTTCCAATATATGGTTACTCTGCATTGCCAAGTCCAATCCATTCCTGTCCAAAGAGTGGACCTTTGTTATAATTTATGGGAATGGGCAGCATCAGGGCCGGGGGCCATGCTCTCAGAGGAACCCCAAAACCGCTGGACCATCAATTGAGGACTTTTAGTGGAGATCTCATGATGCACCTCTTTTTATTCTTGTGTTGCCAGTGAGGCTCCTCTCTGTGAACTCCGTCATGGCTATCACTGGTGGTGGCCAGGCACCATCCGGTTCTTCCAGTCCCAGGTCGATGTAGGCACCCACTCTTGTGGGTCTCTCTGTCTTCTCGGTTGTCTTTACCGCATGCCATTTTGGCCCTCGGTGAGCATCCGTTCCTGCTGAGTTGGGACCATTTGCTGTGTCCTCGGATGGCAGCTTGGCAGCTTTTAAGACCCCAGACGCCACTCACCAATGTGGGGTGCAGACAGCTCTCTTAGCAAAACGCTAGTTGTGCCAATTGGCCTGGAATTCGCCTAAGAGCATGGTCCCCCGTCCCCCGCCCCAGCTACTCTATCCTTGCAGTATTGAGTTAAGATGGAAGGAGTACTCAAGTTATGCTGAAGTCCACTTAATGTTGTTCTTGTTCCTAATGTGTGCTGTTACCGCTTTCTCCCAACTAGATTTCTAGTAACTACCTAAACTAAACCCTCCTCCCCTTGTCCTCCCTCCCTCTCTCCCCTCCCTTGCAGCTGTCAAAGAGTCTTTTCTTCTATACACAAGTCTGTTTTTGAGATCTTATCGTAGAGGTCTCATACAGTATTTGTCCTTTTGTCGCTGACTACTCTCACTCAACATAATGTCTTCCAGTTGAAACCAGGTTAGGAGATGTTTCCTGGAATCATCGTTATTCTTTATCATTGCGTAGTGCTCCATTGAGTATAGGTACCACAGTTTACCTATCCATTCTTCTATTGTTGGGCATCTGGGTTGATTCCACCTTTTTGCTATTGTGGACTGTGCCGCGATAAACATTCTGGTGCATGTGTCCGTTGGTGTGAAAGGCCTTGAATCTGTAGGATATATTCCAAGTAGTGGAATTACTGGGTCAAATGGTATATCTATATCCATTTTTTAAGGAAGCGCCAGATTGCCTTCCAAAGAGGCTGGACCATTTTGCAACCCCACCAACACTGTCGGAGGGTTCCACTTTCTCCACAGCCTCTCCAGCATTTGTTGTTTTGTGTTTTCTGGATCATGGCCAATCTTTTTGGGGTGAGATGGTATCTCATTGTTGTCTTGATTTGAATTTCTTTAATAGCTAAAGATCGTGAACATGTCCGCATGTGTTTTTTGGCTGCCTGGGTCTCCTCTTTAGTGAAGTATCTGTCCATCTCCTTTGCCCATCGCTTAATTGGATGGTTTATCTTCTTCTTATTGATATTTTGTAGTATCTTATAGATTATGGAGATCAGGCGTCGGTCTGACATAGAGTTGCCAAATATTTTTTCCCATTCTGTGGGTGTTCTTTTAATTCTATTAATAAAGTCTTTGGATGAGCAAAAGTGTTTGATTCTTAATAGTTCCCATTTATCTACTTTCTCTTCTGTTGATTGAGGTTTCTTTGACAGATTTTGGAGTCTGTCCTCATTGTATATTAAAATTTCCATTGTTGTTCCTACCTGTTCTTGGATGAGCTTTATCGATTTAGGTTTGATATTTAGGTGTTTTATCCAGTTGGAGTTGGTTTTTGTATAAGGTGTAAGATATGGATCTTGATTCAGTTTATTGCAGATGGATAACCAATTTTGCCAGCACCATTTGTTGAAGATGCTGTTTTTACCCCAGTTTAATGTCTTAGGGCCTTTGTCGAATATCAACTGTTCATAGGCAGATGGTGTCATCTCTGAGGTCTCAATTCTGTTCCATTGATCAGTCTGTCTGTTCTTGTACCAGTACCAGGCTGTTTTGACCACTGTGGCAGTGTAGTATGTTCTAAGGTCGGGTAATGAGAGGCCTCCCAGTGTGTTCTTCTTCTTTAGTAGTACCTTACTTATCCGGGGCTTCTTCCCTTTCCAAACAAAATTGGTGATTTGTTTCTCCATCTCATTAAAAAATGATGCTGGAACTTGTATTGGGATTGCGTTATATAAATAAATGGCTTTGGGTAAAACAGACATTTTCACAATGTTAAGTCTTCCTATCCATGAGCATGGTAGGTTTTTCCATTTATCTAAGTCTCTCTTAGTTTCTTGTAGTAAGGGCTTGTAGTTCTCTTTGTAAAGGTCTGTTGTTTCTCTGGTTAGATTAATTCGTAGGTACTTTATCTTCTTAGGGGCTATCACAAATGGTATAGATTTGATAATTTCCTCCTTAACAGTCTCGTTGTTGGTATAAAGAAATCCTACCGATTTACTTATGTTTATCTTGTATCCTGAGACTTTGCTGAACTCTTCTATCAGTTTGAGTAACTTACTTATAGATTCCTTGGGGTTCTCTGCATATACAATCATATCATCTGCGAACAGGGAGATTTTAACTTCCTCTTTGCCAATGCAGATGCCCTTTATTTGTTCATCTTGTCTAATTGCTCTGGCTAGAACTTCTAGCACAATGTTGAATAGGAGAGGTGACAGTGGACATCCTTGTCTAGTTCCTGATCTCAGGGGAAAGTCTTTCAGTCTCTCTCCATTCAGGATGATGTGGGCAATTGGCTTTGTACAAATGGCCCTTATTGTGTTGAGGAATTTGCCGTCTATGCCCATTTTGCTAAGAGTTTTTAGCATGAATGGGTGTTGGACTTTATCAAATGCCTTTTCGGCATCAATGGACAAAATCAGGTGATCTTTGTCTTTTGTGTTATTTATGTGGTTAATCACATTAATTGTTTTCCTGATGTTGAACCAGCCTTGCATCCCTGGTATGAATCCCACTTGGTCATGATGGATTATTTTCTTGATATGTTGTTGTATTCTGTTGGCAAGAATTTTGTTGAAGATTTTAGCATCTAGGTTCATGAGTGATATCGGTCTGTAGTTCTCTGTCTTTGTTGGATTTTTCCCGGGCTTAGGTATCAGGGTTATGCTGGCTTCATAGAATGAGTTTGGGAGTACTCCATCCCTTTCTATACTGTGAAATAGTTTCAGTAGTATTGGGGATAACTCTTCTCTAAATGCTTGGTAGAATTCTGCTGTGAAGCCATCTGGGCCCGGACTTTTTTGGGTTGGCAGTTTTTTGATGACCTTTTCAATCTCTTCCTTTGTGATGGGTTTATTAATTTGTTCTGCTTCACGTTGTGATAATTTGGATAGGTGGTATGAGTCAAGGAATTGGTCCATTTCCCCTAGGTTTTCAAATTTGTTAGAGTGCAGTCTTTCATAGTATTCTGTTATGATGTTTTTGATTTCTGTTGCATCTGTGGTGGCAACTCCCTTCTCATTTCTACTTTGGGTTATTTGTTTCCTTTCCTGCTTTTCTTTAGTAAGTTTAGCCAGTGGTTTATCAATTTTGTTGATCTTTTCAAAAAACCAGCTTTTGGTCTTTTCAATTTTTTCAACTGTTTTTCTATTCTCTAATTCATTTAGCTCTGCTCTAATCTTTATGATCTCCTTTCTTCCAGTGCCCGAGGGGTTCCTCTGTTGTTCTCTTTCTACTTGTACAAGCTGTAGAGTTAGTTCCTTCATTTGGTTTCTTTCTTACTTCCCGATGTGTGCATTTATGGAGAGAAACAGACCTCTGAGCACTGCTTTGCCTGTATCCCATAGGTTCTGGTAGGAAGTGATTTCGTTCTCATTGGAATCCACGAATTTCTTTAATTGATCCCTGATTTCCTCTATAACCCATGTTTTTTTGAGCAAGATGTTGTTCAGTTTCCAAGAGTTCCACTTTCTATCTCTGTTTTTTCTGCTATTCATTTCAACTTTGATGGCTTTATGATCTGAGAAGATGCTTTGCAATAATTCAATGGTATGGATTTTGTTGAGCATTGCATTATGGCCTATCACGTGGTCAATTCTGGAGAATGTTCCATGTGCACTGGAGAAGAAGGTATAGTTGTCTGCTGATGGGTGGAAAGTTCTGTATATATCTATGAGGTTTAGTTAGTTAATTGTGTCAATGAGGTCTTCTGTATCTTTACTGAGCTTTTTTCCAGATGATCTGTCTAGTAATGAGAGTGGAGTGTTAAAGTCTCCCACTATTATTGTGGAGTCATCTAACTCTCTTTTGAGCATAGTCAGTGTTTCTTTGACATATTTAGGTGCTCTGACATTAAGTGCATAAATGTTTAATATAGTTAAGTCTTGCTTGTGTACTGAACCTTTCAGCAGTAAATAGTGTCCATCTTTGTCCACGATAGTGGATTTGACATTAAAGTTGATTTTGTCTGAGATTAGAATTGCCACCCCTGCTCTTCTTTGTTCATTGTTAGCTTGATATATATTCTTCCAACCTTTAATTTTCAGTTTGTTCCTGTCTTTAGGTCTCAAGTGAGTTTCTTGTAGACAACATATGGATGGGTCATGTCTTTTGATCCAAGATGACACTTGGTGTCTCTTTACTGGAGCATTCAGTCCATTCACATTCAATGTAATTATTGATAGGTATGTGTTCACTGCTGCCATTGTGATATGTTTATTTTTATGTTGATGTTTTCTCTGTTGTTCTTATTAGTCTGTTCTGAGACACTCTTTTTTGTGAGTTGAGTTTTCACCTTTTTCAGAGCTGGTTTTATAGTTGTTGAGACTCGTGTGTTAGATTTCTTGAAATGATATGATACATCTTTGTTGTGCTTTAAAGCTGCCCCTATGAACCCTCTTAAGAAACTATTTATAAACCCAATTTTAATTACTACCAGTCTGGTCATCTTCCTCTCCATCTGGAAGGACTATAACGACTGTAGTACATCCATCTTTTATTATGATGACACCATAGTTTTCATGATGATCACTGGATTGCTTCTTTCCAAATCAAAGCTGTGATTTACTTTGGAGCCTTCCCTAAATGAGTATTGAGTAGTGTGTCATTCTAAAATATAAAGTTAGTGGTTTCGTTTTTCTAAGCGAAAGCCAAGAACTTCTTTCAGTATTTCTTGTAGTTTGGGTTTGGTTTTTACAAAGTCTCTGAGTTTCTGTTTATCTGGAAATGTCTTAATTTCATTTTCATATTTGAAAGACAGTTTTGCAGGATATATAATTCTTGGTTGGAAGTTCTTCTCCTTCAAGACTTTGAATGTGTCGTGCCACTGTCTCCGTGCCAGCATGGTTTCTGCTGAGAAATCTGACGAGAGCCTACAGGGTTTCCCTCTGAATGTTAGCTTTGCCTTGAGTCTTGCTGCCTTTAAGAGTTGCTGCTTATGTTTCATTTTGTTAAGCTTGATTATAATATGCCTTGGAGTCTTTCTTTTGAGATCTATATTGGGTGGCATACGATATGCATCTGAGATGTCTATATTCTCTTCCTTCATGATTTCTGGGAAGTTTTCTTTCAGCAGCTCAGCAACAATATTCTCTGTGTTCTCAGATGTCTCACCCTGTTCAGGGACTCCAATTAATTGAAGGTTGTTCCTCTTAATAGAGTCCCACATGCTTCTTAATATTTCTTCATTTTTCTTGTTTCTTTTTTCTGATTTCTGCTCATAGACACTGGCATCAGTAGCTCTGTCTTCCAAGTCAGAAATTCTTTTTTCCATTTGTTCCATTCTGTTTTCTTGGGTTTGCATGGAAGCTTCTATGTCTTTGATTTTGTTCTTGATCTGTTGGATTTCAGAGTACTGGTGTTCCATCAGATCAAACAACTTGCTTAATTTTTCATTTTGTTCTGCTGCATTTTGTATACGGTCTAGAAGGGCCCTGTATATAATCAATTTGTATTCACTTCCTGATGCTTTCATAAAAGTTTCTTCATCTGGAAAACTCCTTGGTTGCTTTGTTTGGGAGCCTTCTGAAGGCATGAGTGATTGCTTGTATGCCACAATTGTCTGTTGCTTTTTTGGTCCCATGTGAGTATATAGAGGCTGGAAGAGGTACTGTGAAGATGGATTGCAAATGTTTCTCTAGGCTGTCTTCAAATGTAAAGCAAAATGTATCTGACCAGTTCACAAGTCAGTTAGGTTTTCAAGTGTAGAGGTCCCTCTTCCCCTCTGACAAAGTAAGCGCCACTGTATCCAACCCCAGATGATAACAGACTAGTTCAGAATACAGCACTGCTAGTGCCCTGGTGGCCTCTGCTGACAGGGCCTAGCCTTATCCAACACTGCGTCGAGTACTGGTTTTGGGATAGAAAAGCACTCTCTTGTGGGCAGGGTCTGGCTTCCAAGGTAAGAATTAGGTCCAGCTGCAGCCACCGTACCCACGATGGCGTCCTCCACACAGGCAGCAGACAGGGGGGCTAAAGATGCCGAGGGGTAGTGATTCCTCTGCTTCTGTTGCAGGGCCCCCAATGTAGGCAGCACTATGCAAAATCACTACTTTTCTGACGGAGAAGCGCTGTCCCGTTTGCAGGTTTTGGCTCCCAGGTTAAGAATGAGGTCCCGCTAAAATCTCGGTGCCAACATGGCGTCCCGCACCCTGACCACGGAGTTCCGCACAAACCCCACTGACGCAGCTACAAAACGAAAGGCTCAAAGTGCCTAGGTTAACAGAGTCCCGAGCCTGGCTCTCAGAACATGGGAATTTCGCCTGCCTATCCCCCCAGCAGCGTGTCCGAGTCCAGCCACCGGGCAAGGCCCAGCTCCGCCCGCCAGCCGAGACCGAGGGAAAAAAATGTCAAAATGGTGCGTTTACCTTCGGTCCGTGAGAGCCAGGGCTAGCCAGGAGCGGGAGTCCGCGAGAGAGAGGAGATTTTTCACTGAATGGTATAAAGTCCCAATTAACAGCTCTGTGCCGTGTCCTGAGGCTGATTAGGTGCTCAGAAGGCTCTGTCTGATTGTCAGTTCAGGTCTTGGTTTCCAGAGGGATAGAAGGAGACGTGGGCTTAGTCCGCCATCTTGACTCCGCCCCCCTGCACTGTAGAGTTTTCAAGGAACGCCTGATGGATTTCAACTGCCGGTTTTTTGTTAGTAGCTATAGCACTCAACTGCTACACCATCAGGGTATGACAGAGGACCAAAAAAAAAAAAAAAAAAAAAAAACTTCGTGCAGTAGACAACTACAAATATAGTGTACATAAGTAATTATGTGAAAAAATGAAAGTGGTCAAACTACAGAAATTCTCTCTAAAATATTGAAAAAGAATAAGTTTTCCCCTATGCTCTATTAGATGGCAGCAGGTTTGGTTTTGATTTTGGAGCTCTATTAAAAATTAACATCAATCAAACAGGTATTTATTGAGCAATTCTGTAGGCACCATGCCAGGTATTTTAATGTAAATCATCCCCAAACCAGAGTCATTGCCACTGAGTAGTTTCTGACTCATAACAACCCTTTAGGACAAAGTAGAATTTCCCCTTAGGGTTTCCAAGGAGTGGCTGATGGATTCAAACTGCTGACCTTGATAAACAGCTGTGTTCTGAATCATTGTACCACCAGAGCTCACTAGTTGTAGCAAACGCCATTTGATTAATTACTTAAGACTTCTACCATAGCCAGAGTCCCATTGACTGGTAGTTGTTGTCTATTTGACCATCTCTTCCTCTGAAATGAGCTCCTTAAGAGTAGCAGTTATGCTTTCCAATTGTGTCTTTTCAGTATTAAGTGCGAAACTTAGTAAGCATTCAGAATAACAGCTTTTTTTTTTTTTTTGGTAACTCAGTGAGTGATTAAAACTTCCGTCTATCAATCTAAATTTCCAAAGATTTATTTTCTGCCTGTAGACAGCAGTATTTGGAAATCGCTGTCTAAAGCAGTGCCTTTTCTGTACATGTTATCACTGAAAATCAAACTCCAGGCCCCTAGTCAAACTTCAGTGAAGCAAATGGGTCAACTGCTTTCAGTCTTTACATTGCACTGGATTTAGAGAAATCCTACATTCACTAATACACTGGATATCACAAATTCTCTGTAGAGAATATTCAACTACACACCAAACAAAGCTGTGCTAAATGCATTACTTGGCCACCAGGTTGGTGATCACCACTTCCTCTCTTGTGTTCCTTTTTTTAAATATCTCCCAAGATGACAGGATCTGGACAGCTCATCACATTTCACTCTCAGAGAAGAACTTCTCTTGGTTTGATGAAGCAGACTAAGAACAGAGTGGCCAAATGAAGAAAAACTGCTTAAAAAGCATCACCGTCTTCCCCCACCCCAACAGAAAGTTCAGCATCATAGATTTGTAAGCATTCTAACTCTGAGAAAATGTAACTGAAGTAGCATTTCCACACCCATGAGACTGGTACATGAAAAGCTATAAAATTAGGTGGCAATTTGTTCCCTCCCTTTTCCTATTTGGTTAGACCATTGCAATAGCAGAGGTAAGAAAGGATACTGTGTTAGATGCATATGCTTCCACAAGTATTTCAAAGTTGATGTGAATCTCAACCTTTTTAATGAGATTGAGATTAAAGGCTTATAATAGAAAGGGACAGTCAGTTGTGAATCTTGTCAATGGCGCTGGTAATACTTCATTACATGTAAAAAAAAACAGTTTCAGAACATTTCTAATTTGTTGGCTGGATAGATAGAAATAAAAAGATTGGTATCATTGTAACTGTATTTTATGTATTCAAAAGCCCATGCCTGTTCACTGGAAACATTAATAATAGTTGAGTTCATTATGTATTTATGAAAAGCAAAATTATCTATACATAAACATCCAAAGCAATATGTTTTACTTGTGTCAATGGGTTAAATTAATACAACTTCTCCTGTAATAGTTCACTGGCTCTGACAAGAATCTGTATATCAGAACAAACTGTCGAGAAGAGTTATAAATTGAAACAAGAGATAAAATACTTCAGGTAAATTGTCTTTTCTATAGAGCCAAAGAAATAAATTATCTATAATTTATGGAAATGTTAGCACTCTCAATGTATACAGAAGCTTTCACCTTTACTCAGTGACATATTTACAGAGCATGCCCCTACGCTAAATGTCAAGGTACATTATTATTATTGTTGGTGCTGTTGTCAATAACCGGATATCTGCTTTGATTAAACCATGCCTTCAGTTTTTCTTGGATAATATTTCCTTGAATCAACTTTTGAACACTAGCAGTAACAACCATATACTTTTTTTTTCGTATGCTTTTAAATTTGCCCCTGTTTTGTAAAAATGCTTAGAAGTGAGTTGGCTCTTCACAGTAACCAGTTTTGCAAACATTAGTACTCCCTTCCCAGACAGGTAGAGTGGGAAAGGCAGCTTCCCACCAAACTGGTATTATCTGGTGAGATTATTCAACTTCCTAACTGGTGCTGCTACCAAGACTGTTAATTAGTACCAACTATGACAGCTTGTGGCATGATTGGCCTCTTGTTCAACACAAATAATCATTAGCTGCTCATGACTTTAAATCACTGTGAACAAGGCAGAGAATGATCCAGTGACCTAAATGTTCCTGGGTACTGAGAAGCTGTGTGGTCTCCTATAATGGCTGGAGCTGGTATCTGGATTGAAACCGGAATTCTTTTTCCCCTTAGTTGTAGACATAGGTTTTTGAAAAACTAATATATGATACTGAGATCCCAATCTACTTAATAAAAAATGAGTGTTAAATTTTATGTATATAGTTATGTGTATAAAATTATTACCATGCAAAAAGCCATACAAAAGAAAATGTATGATGTATTTCCTACAGATTTTCTTTGCATTTTTCTGAGTCTTAGCAAACATCGTTTCTGTTTTTCCTTTACTAGAGATTAGGGTGGTTAGTTCTTTCCTATGATCTCTAGACAGTGAGTCACTTAAGATTGGCTTGGTTGAGCTGGTTTTTGTTTTGGTGAAACTGAAGTTGAAATGAACAATAGAAATCATCAATAAACAACTTCCTCAAAATATTTAATGGATTAAAGAGATTGTGGGCTAGTGAAGTAATTCTTTACACACACTCAGTATTTTGTGTAACTGTTATTGAATTTATAAGTACAACTGTAACTAGAGGCAGATCTATAAAGAATGGGCTTAAAATGTATACCACAATTAAATAGAATGCAGGTTTAAGGGACAAAGACTTCTAGCACAGCATAAGAAATACACAAATGTAGGATGCAAACAGTAGCAAACTCCCATGACATTGCTAAATAACCCTGTTAAAGCATTCCTAGATATTTTAACTCTTAGAGCATGTGACCTGGCATGTGCTCAGTGTTTAAAGCCATGGGCTGGAAGTAAGAGCCCCGAGTTCCGTTTTTTTTAAAAAAGGCCTCTTACCTGTTGCATAACAGCATTCAAACTGGTACCCACTTAGACACCATGAAAGATGCGTGATTATGTCTACTCTAGCAATGGTGAATCTGGGGGAAACATAGGTGTCACCAACAGACATCACAGGACAACGAGTGTTACATGTAAACACCTAACATTACTTGTGTTTTCCAAAGTGGAATTTGACTTTTAGACAAGTATAATTGTTGCTTTCTTTTAAGTATTTCCTTCATATTTCTCTTATAAATATGAGTATGCTCTTCTGAAGATACTTTCTAACACAGGATTGAGTTAATAATTATCAATGTCAATAGGAAGATGCCCTGGAATGTATAAAAAGTGGGGGTTGGGGCAGAGGGGACACTTAGGAATTTGCCAGGTTTCTTTTAGAATAACAGCTTAGGGGAAATGGAGGTGGGAAATGGGAAATCCTAAGGTTTTCTGATTTAAATTCAATGACTATTGAATTTTTGGATGAAGGTAAAGTTTAGAATTTTTAGGCTAACATTCAATATATGTTCTGAATTTAAAATGGTTTCTTCTAGTAAGTTCAACTAAGTTATAACTTTTCTTTACCATCAGGTACAGTAAAAAGTTATATTTATTGGATGTCTGTTACATCCTAAGAATTAGGTTAGGCACTTTCACGTATATTAAGTCATTTTCATAAAAACAATTGACACTGGTGACAAAATTAAAAGCCAATGTAAATGTATCTCTGCTCTCGTGAAGCACACAGTTGGTTCTTGACAACGTTGCATCTGTTTATCTTTGGTCACTTCAGCTTTCCTTTTTTCTACGTCTTTTCCCAAGCCCCTGCTCCTAGAAAAGTAAAGTATATGACACTGGCCATTTGCATCTTAGGAACATTTAAGTATATCAAGGATAAAAATCCAAGAAATGTCAGAGCTTATGTATAAGTAAAGACAGTAACTTTAACATAAAGCCCTGGGTACTCCCAAATGTACAAAAACTTAGAGTTCTTTGGGAGAATGAGAATCAGAGGAACTTGCAAAGACTGAAAGGAGGCAGCCTTGTGGCACGGTGGTTAAGCATTCAGCTACTAACCACACAGTCAGCAGTTTGGGCATGCTACCCTCCTTGCTAGGGGAAGGATGTGCCAGTCCACTCCCGTAAAGATTTACAGCCTTAGAAACGTTGTAAGGCAGTTCTCCTCTGTCCTATAGGGTCACTATGAGTTCAAAGTGGCTTGATGGCAATGGGAGCAAAGAGTGTAAGTCATTACTAGACTTGGTAAAAGAAAACATGGTTTCCTCAGTTTTGGGTGAAATTATGAGATCAGGATTCCAGAAGGTTTCTATAGAGATATTTATTATTGTTAAAGGCTCTAGGACCAAGGGTATAAGAGACAGTGTCTACATTTGTAAAGAAGCAAAGAGTAAAATCACTACCAGTTTATCCTCTGCTTTTCACTCACAGTGACCCTATAGGACAGAGGAGAGAACTGCCCCATAGAGGTTCCAAGGTAGTTTCAGACTGCAAATCTTTTTGGTAAGCAGCCGACCTTTTAACCACCAGACCACCAGGGCTCGTTGGACTTTATAGAATCCTAAAATCCGACTCGACAGCACTTGGTTTCGCTAAATATATGTGGGGTGGGGCGAAGGGGGGACTATTTGTGTGCGTGTGTCAGGTATTCCGGAACCAAAAAACACACAGAGTACAGAAAACCTCTTTATTTGGCACTGAGTGACAAATAGAGTCAGAAATTATATTAAGCTATAGCCCTTCTGTGTTTAAATCTGCATCGGATTATACCCGCTCAAGGAAAACAAAGAACACTCCGAACGAAGTTATGGATTTAAAAGAAAGTGAAAGGAAATAAAGAAGAAGAAGAAAACCATTTTCAAATGGTCAACTTCCAGCCAGGGCCGTGTGACCAGAGCTCTTAGAAGTGTATGATAATAACAAAACAACGAGGGTAACTGGGTATCAGGGTGCCGGCTGTATCTCTTCACACAAGCTGGTTTGGTCCTAATTTTTATGTGAGGTGAGGATGCAATCTGAAGCAAAATGTGGGCCTCCTGAACGTGTAGAGTCTTCTTTTAGGATCAGCACTGTAATTTCTTTTTAATCCAGGTCAATCAAAGGAAACTGGCAAACAAAAGTAGGGTTTCGTGTAGCCTGTGAAGTAGTTAGGTAACGGGACCGCTGCCTTCTTGGGACAGAATGTACTACCAGGTATGTGCTAGGTTCACAGCAGAGAGGGGGGAGAGCTTAAAGCATCCACCAGGGTTACAGGCACCAGTTATTAAATCCACTTCCTACTTAAGTTCTCTATGGCTCATCACAAGGCTTGTGCCTGCAGTGACCTGATTCTTCCGCCGTCAGTGTGTGGTATGACTTTCAAACTTCTCTTAGTATAATAAAAGTCCGTCCATTTCATTATTTGTCTTTTTCTCCAGGGCTGGGCATCTTTCCCAACTGGCTTTTAGGTGGCTCTTGAGAAATCAAATCCTGTCCTGGCTCTGTGTATAACACCCTACAGCTTTAGTGTTTTATTATTATTTAATATTTGTGGATGTGATATCATGATCATCATGTGCCCGTTGCTAACTTCCTTAACCTCATTTTGACAGTCTGTACCCACAGACCTACAGATACTCTGTGTAAATAAATACATAAATAAATAAAGGTACAGCTTTCAGAGAACACTTCGGTGAGGTATCTTTTGTGAGTTGCTAATTAGCATGATTGCTGTGTATCATTTTGGGTGGTCTGAATCTGGCTATCGGTTTTTCTGTAGCATACATTTTTTTTTCCACAGCATCATTTTACATCATGTGACTGTACCTGAAAAGAAAATACCACTTTGTAGTAATTGAGATCTTTCATTGCTGATTTACTATGTGGTGGAATTTGAGAATTTCCTTGAGCATTATTCTAGCGTCTGGCCCATGAGATGTGCTTTCACAGACATTTAAATTTTTGTGGTGGACTTAATGAGATCTCATGACAATTTTGGTGATGGCTTATTAAAATTCCCTATAGTATAATTAAACCCCACCATCCTACTTTTAATTGAGGGAAAGGAAAACTGAACTGTCACATCAACAGCTGCAACCACTTTATGAAAATGTTAAGACAGCATAGTCCAAGCAGATACAGATTACTATTATGTAAATTAAAATCCACACACACAGGCACACACATACATGTGCAGCAGATGATACTCAGGCCTAAAATGGCGATAAAGGTAGGTGAAATTAACACCTGCTTTACTGTCCAGTTTTATATATAAATTAACACTTTTCCTCTCTTAAAATTCCCTTTCCATTTCCTCTGATACACAAGTCCATAGAGAGCAAACACACCCTCAGTATTCCCCCCTCTCTGATTGGTTTGTTCCTTCAGCTACCATTTCCTTGGAAATTACGGTGGCAACAGGATCCTGTCCAGTTCTCACCCTAACTCCTGGAATACCTTTCCTCACGCAGTGAAGGATTGGAGATAAAATTCTCAATTTCCACGAGGAAGTTAACAGCTCAGTCCCCAGCCAATACAAAGCTACCACTCATCTCTTACAGGAGGCTTATGTATTACTAGGATGCTGTAACAGGCTTCTGTGGAGCCTCCAGACTAAGACAGACTAGGAAGAAGGTCTGTGTCAGGGATTGAATGGTGTACCCTAAAAATGTGTATCAGTCTGCCTGGGTCAGGATGTCCCGTATTGTGTGATTTTTCCAACATGTTGAAAATCCTGACTCTGTGATGTTGATGAGGGAAAACAGGTGGCAGCTGTGTTAGCGAGGTGATGAGACTCAATGTTAGTGAAATGAGATTCAATCTACAAACCTGGGATTGTGTTGGGGGCGATCTCTTGGGATATAGAAGGATGAAATGAGCAGAGAGACAGGGAGACCTCATGCTACCAAGAAAGCAGTGCCAGCAGTGAAGTGTGTCCTTTGGATCCAGGGTCCCTGTGTGGAGAAGCTCCTAGTTTGGGGGGTACGTTGATCTGAATTTGGACTTTCAGCCTACTTTACTAAAAAGAAATAAATTTCTCTTTGTTAATTCCACCTGTGGTATTTTCTGTTATAGCAGCACTAGACGACTAAGCCTGGCAATACATTTCTAGAAAATCAGCCAGCAAAAACCCTGGATTGCAAAAGTCCAATGCTGTTGCACATGGGGTTGCCCTGAGTTCAGGATTTACATGACTGATGTTAACAGCAACAGCATGTTTGAAGTTACAAGACTACTATAAGACCTGTTCACCTTAAATCTAAGCCACTAGGAATGGAGCCCTCTTGATTTTCCCTCCACCCTTGCTGGACATTTTTGTCACTAAAAGCTTCCGTCTAGCTGCTGCAGAGTTCCTGGCTCTGCCTGGCCCGTCCTTTCACGAGCAGAATCTCTTTGCTTTGTAACCCTACCTCCAGTGGGTAAGGAAGATAACGTGTCCTCCGTCTCTTCTTCTGTCTTTCTGCCTGCCTCCCTCTTTCTGCTCTTTACTGAATGTGATCAATTTTGTTAGCCACTTGTGTTATTTAAACACATTTTGTTATTTAACCTCCGTAAGAGCCCAGCAACGAAGGTGATAATCATCCCCCTTCACAGATGATGAAATTGAAGTTCCATCTGGCTAAGAGTCTTATCCAATTTTACACAAGTGCAAAGTTGAGGAAAGAAATGAGTTCATATTCGCATGATTCTAGGCCTGGCCTAGATTTTAGAATGCCTCTTTCCTTATATTTCTACTCCGTAGAGTGCCTATTTTTAAATGAAGACAATGTGAAATTTCCCTCATCACATTTTGATGACAAACCAATCAAAGCAATTGGCTTGATTTGCCATCAGGATCTAAAATTAGACTATTGTGGCAATCATGTCAAGAATTCAGGTAGAGACACATTTTAAATGTGTGTTAGAAGGTATGTTTCAACTTGTGTCCTTTTGCAGAACTGAAAGTTTTATTATTTCGCTAAGTTTTACTATTATCTTCAGGAACCCAGATGGTGAAAGCAGTTTGCAATCAACTGCTAATCCAAAGGATAGTCTCAAACTCACCTACTGGGTCTGTGAAACTTAGGCCCGCAACCTGCTTCTGTCCAGATTACAGCCAAGAAAACTCTACGGAGCAGTTCTACTTTCTGATATGGGGTTTCTGTGAGTCAAGGCTGACTCTGTGGCAGCTCATAACAACTATTAATTTCAGTTGACACAGTGTTAAACTTCAGTGCTTTGCAAAGCATTTTATTCAGTATTGGCTGTTCTTTCCTTCAACCAGCTAAGGGTATGTCTCACTATTCCTTATTACTAAAAGCACCAAAAATGTTGTCTACTAGAGATTTTGTGTTTATTTACGTTAGTGAGGTAAGCTTTCCTTATTTCCCTTTCATCCTTTCAACTAATTTTTGCGTGTCTGGTTTATGCTGGGCTCCATCCACAGAAAATAGATGCGCATAACAGCTAAAAAAAAAAAATCTGTCTTACTCATTGGATCTCCAGTGCCTTCTAATGTATTGTGCATAGAGTATCTGTTGATGGAAGAAAATTATAAAATCTTTGGATATCATTTTCTTTTTTACTGTGATTAGGTGAAGGTATACAATCCAAATTAATTTTGCCTGGCTGCCTGCCTGTCAGCAGCTCCATGTGGTCTACTCACCCCCTGACAGCACACACCTTCTTTTCGCTCTGTACTTCTCATATCCTCTTAACGAACACCTGTGCCCTCCACGCCAATCTTGTCTCTCTGATGTAGAAAGAAACCTGTAGGATAGCCTCCTGTAAATGTATAGAGCCATAAAGTACCCACACCATATGATCACATTGTGTCCCTGAGTCCATTCCATTCTCGTCTGAAGAGCTGACCTCAGTCCTGGTTTTTGGTCAGGGCCCCAGCAAGTCTGGGGGCCACATTCCCTAGATACCCTCCAGGCTGTCAGACTATCAAGTCTGATCCTTTAGTAGATTTCTTGAGCTGTATCCTTCTTTTTCTTGTGTTGTGCAGGGACTCTGCATTGTGTCCTCCATCATGGCTGCCTTTGGTGGTGGCCGGCCACCATCTGGCTCTTCTGGTCATGTTGATATGGTCTCCCATTCATACGGGCCTCTGTCTCCTGGGGTCTTTTTAACTCATGTCTTTGTTGTTCTCGGTCATCATCTGTTCCAAAAGAATTGGAACCATTTCGTGCCCTCAAATGGCAGCTTGCCAGCTTTTAAGACCCTAGACGCTGCTCACCAATATGAAGTGCTGAAGACTCTCTCAGAAAAAGACTAGTTATACCAATTGGCCTTGATGTCCCCTGAAAACATGGTTCCCAGACTCCCCTCCCTGCTGCTCTACCATTAAAATATTGGGCTGAATGTAGAAAACATGTCAGTTGGTGGTATAGTCCAGTTATGTGGATCTGCTCTCTCCTGCATGCTGTCACTGCTTTCACCTAATCATGCTCATATCTACTATCTAACCTATGACCAGCCCTCTCCCTTCTTCCCCACCGATGTAGCCACTGGAGGCTTTCATTCTGTACGTAAGTCTATTTTTAAGTCCTTATAGCAGAGGTCTCATACAATACTTGTCCTTTTGCAGGTGACTGATTTCACTAAACATAATGTCTTCTAGTTGAAACCAGGTTATGAGATGCTTCCTAAAATCTTCATTGTTCTTTATCATTACATAGGGTTTCATTGAGTATATGTATCGTAGTTTGTTTATCCATTTGTCTGTTGATGGGTACCCAGGTTGGTTACATCTTTTTGCAGTTGCTGACAGTGTTACAATAAATATTTGTGTGCATGTGTCTGTTTGTGTGAGCAGCTTTATTTCTGCAGTATATATTCTGAGCAGTGGGATTGCTGGAGCATATGGTGTTTCTATTTCTAGCTTTTTAAGGAAGCACCAAATTGCTTTCCAAAGAGGTTGTACCATTTTGCATTCCCACCATCAGTGTAAGAGAGTTTCAACCTCTCTACAGCCTCTCCAACATTTGTTTTGTGTTTTTTAGATTACAGTTAGTCTTGTTGGGTTGAGATAGTATCTCATTGTGGTTTTGATTTGGGTTTCTCTAATAGCTAATGACTGTTGAGCATGTCCTTGTGTGTCTTTTGGCTGTCTGGATGTCTTCTTTGGCGAAATGTCTGTCCATCTCACTTGCCCATTTCTTGATTGGGTTATATACCTTTTTCTTGTTGACATTTTATACTTCATAGATTATGGAAATCAGACGTCAGTTCAACATGTAGTTCACAAATATTTTTTCCCATTCTGTAGGTAGTCTTTTGACTTTCTTGATAAAGTCTTTGGATTAGCATAAGTATTCGATTCTTAATAGATTCTATTTATCTATTTTCTCTTGTGTTGATCATGCATTCTTTGCCAGATTTCAGTCTGTCTAAGCCCTGTGTTAAGTGATTGTCCAATTTTTTTTGAATGACCTTTGTCATTTTAGGTTTGATATTTCAGTCTTTGATCCATTTTTAATTAGTTTTTGTGTAGGGTGTGAGATATGGGTCTTGTTTCCATTTTTTGCCAATGGATATCTAATTTCGCCAACACCATTTGTTAAGCCAAGCCAAGTGCCGTCGAGTCGGAGTTGACTCATGGCGACCCTAAAGAGACTGTTTATAACCCAGTTTATGACCTTTGAGTCTTTGTTGAATATCAGCTGTTCATAAGAGAATGATGATGTTTCTGGGATCTCAGTTCTCTTTTTGTACCAGTACCAAGCTATTTTGACCACTGTGGCAGTGTAATAGGTTGTAAGGTCGGGTAGTGTGGGGCCTCCCACTGTGTTCCTCTTCTTTAATTGTTTTTCACTTATTTGGATTTTCTTCCTTTTCCAAAGTTGGTGATTTGTTTCTTCATCTAAAAAGTGACACTGTAATTTGTATTGGGATTGCACACTGTATGTGTCGATTGCTTTGGGTAAAATAGCCATCTTCGTAATGTTAAAACTTCCCGTCTATGAGCAAGGTAGATTTGTCCACTTATGTAAATCTCTTTTGGCTTCTTACAGTAAGGTCTTGTAGTTTTCTTTGTATAGGTCTCTTATTTCTCTGGTTAGATTTGTTTCTAGGTATTTTATCTTCTTGAAGGCTATAGTAAATGCTATTGATTTGATGATCCCTTTGTTGATGTAGAGGAATGCTACTGATTTAGTTATGTTTGTCTTATATCCTGGTACTTTACTGAACTCTTTTATCAGTTCCAGTAGTTTATTTATAGATTTTTTAGGGTTCTTTGTGTATACAATCATATCATCTACAAATGGGATA
The DNA here is from genome assembly GCA_028571685.1 of Heterohyrax brucei. Classification (NCBI taxonomy): domain Eukaryota; kingdom Metazoa; phylum Chordata; class Mammalia; order Hyracoidea; family Procaviidae; genus Heterohyrax; species Heterohyrax brucei. The sequence continues at coordinate 8,623,797 of CM053143.1, forward strand.
TTTTTACTTCTTCTTTGCTAATGCAGATACCGTTTATTTATTTATTTATTGTCTAATTGCTCTGGCCAGAACCTCTGTCATAATGTTGAATAGAAGTGGTGACAGTGAGAGCACCCTTGTCTGGTTCCCATTCTCAGGGGGACTTGTTTCAGCCTCTTTCCATTCAGGATGATGTAGGTGGTTGGCTTTGCATAGATGCCCCTTATTGCACTGAGGAATTTCCCGTCTATTCCTATTTTTCTGAGAGTTTTTAACATGCATGGGTGTTGGACTTTGTTAAATACCTTTTTCGCATCGATTGGCAAAATCAGATGATTCTTATCTGTTGTGTTATTTATGTGGTAGATAAGATTGTTTTTATGATGCTGAGCCAGTTTTGCATCCCTGGTATGAATCCAACTTGGTAACGATGAATTATTTTTCTGATATGTTGTTGAATTCTATTGGCAAAAATCTTGTTGAAGATTTTTGCATGTAGGCTCATGAGTAATATTGATCTGTAACATTCTTTCTTTGTGGGATCTTTCCCTGACTTTGATATCAGTGTTATGCCAGGCTCATAGAATGAATTTGGGTGTATTCCATCCTTATCAATACTGTGAAATAGCCTCAGTAGTGTGGTAGAATTCTCTGGTGAAGCCACATGGGCCAGAACTTTTTCAATTTGGTAGTTTTTTTTGTTTGTTTAACTACTTTTTCAATCTCTTCTTTTGTGGTGTATTTATTAAGTTGCTCTATTTCTCCTTATGATAATTTTGGTAGATGATATGAATATAGAAATTTGTCCATTTCCTCTAGGTTTTCAAATCTGTTAGAGTACAGTTTTTAGCAGTGTTCTATTATGATACTTTTGGTTTTGATTGGGTCTGTTGTGAAGTCTCCAGTCTCATTTCTTATTTCTGTTATTTGTTTCCTCTTCTGTTTTTCTTTTGTAAGTTTAGCCAGTGGTTTATCAATTTTGTTGATTTTTTCAAAAAACCAGCATTTGGTTTGGTAATTCTTTTGGTTGGTTTTCTATTCTCTAATTAATTTAGTTCTGCTCTAATCTTTATGATTTGTTTTCTTGTGGTGCCTGAGAGGTTCCTCTTTTGCTCTCTTTCTGCTTGTTCAAGTTGTGGGGTTAGTTCTTTGGTTTGGACCCTTAGTTAATTTTGAATGTGTGCATTTATAGAGAAAAATTGACCACTGAGCACTGCTTTGGCTGTATTGTATAGGTCCTGGTAGGGTGTGTTTTCATTCTCATTTGATTTCGTAGATTTCTTTATTGTGTCTTTGATTTCTTCTATAAGCTGTGGATTTTTTAGCAAAGTGTTGTTCAGTTTCCATGAGTTCAAATTTTTATCTACATTTTTTCTACTACTGATTTCAACTTTTATGGCTTTGTGGTCCAAGAAGATGCTTTGCAATAATTCAATGGTTTGGATTTTGCTGAGACTTGCTTTATGACCTAGCACATGGTCTACTCTGGAGAATGTTCTGTGTGCTTTGGAAAACGTGTACTTATCTGTTGTTGGATAAAAAGTTGTGTATATGTCAACGAGGTTTACTTGGTTGATTTTTGCAATAAGATCTGTATCTTTACTGAGCTTTTTTCTGGATGATTTGTCCATTACTGAAAATGAAATGTTGAAGTTTCCTACTATTATTGTGGACTGATCTATCTCATTTTTCAAGGTTGTCAGCATTTATTTGATGTGTTTAGGTGCTCTGGCATTGGGTGACTAGATATTTAATATTGTTATATCCTGCTTATATTTTGAACCTTTCAGCAATAGTGACCATCCTTGTCCAGGATGGTGGACATTACATTAAAATCGATTTTATCTGATATTAGTATTGCCATTTCTATTCTTTGTATGTTGTTAGCTTGGCATCCATTCTTCCACCCTTTGATTTTCAGTTTGTTCATAGCTTTGAGTCTAATGTGTGTTTCTTGTAAGCAGCTTATAGACAGATGGTGTTTTTTGATCCAAGGTGTTACTCTCTGCCACATTAGTGTTCAATCTATTTACATTCAGTGTAATTATTGATACGTAGATGTTTAGATCTGTCATTTTGCTGCCTTTATTTTTGTGTTATTGATATTTTCTCTGGTTCTTTTAATATTCTGTTCTAGGTCATTTTTCTTGATAGGTTTACTTTTTATCTTTTTCAGTGCTGGCTTTGTGTTTATTGAGACTCCTGTGTTATGTTTCTTGTTTTGATATGTCCTATTGTTAGTTTGCTTTGCAGCTACCCCTTTGATCTCTATTAATGTTCTGAGTTTACCAACCAATCTTTAACTTCTGTATATCTTCTTAATTTCCTCTCCATCTGAAAGGGTTATATCCACTGTAGTATATACCTCTTTATAGAGTGATGATGTCATAGTTTTCATGTTAAGATGACTGGTTCTTTGCTTTTAATATTTTAAATTTGATTAAGCGTAGTTACTTCTCTAACTGAGCAGGACTCTGGATGCTGCATCCTTCACTGCATCCTTAATACACCTTTGATGTTATTGCTTTTCTAAACAGTGCTTCTTTCAATAGTTCATGTAGTTTTGGTTTGTTGTTTTCAAAGTCTCTAAATGTCTTTATTTCACTGTCATATTTGAGAGACAATTTTGCAGGAGACATTATTCTTGGTTGGAAGTTTTTCGTCTTCAAGGCTCTGTATATGTCATCTCACTGTCCTCTTGCCAACATAGTTTCTGCCCAGAAGTCAGACAAAAGCCTATAGGGCTTCCCTTTTCATGTTAGTTTTGCTTTAAGCCTCGCTGCTGTTAAGGGACTCTATTTATGTTTCATTTTTAAAAGCTTGATTATAATTTGTCTTGGCATATTTCTTTTGGGGTCTTGTTTTTGTAGTGTTCGATAAGCATCTTAAATATCTATGTTCACTTCTTTCATGATTTCAGGGAAGTTTTCTGTCAGCAACTCTTTAACAATTCTCTCTGTATTTTCTGTTATCCATCCTTGTTCAGGAACTCCAATTACTGATAGATTATTCCTTTTGATAGAGTCCTATATGCTTCTTAATTTTTCTTGTTTCTTTTATCTGATTTCTTCTAATAAATGCTGGTGTCATTTGCTGTAGTCTCAAGTTCACTAACTCTGGCTTCTATTTCCTCAATTCTTCTCTTTTGGCTTTGTATTGAGTTGTCTAATTCTTTAATTTTATTACTGATCTGATGGATTTCAGATCGTTGATGTTCTGGCAGTTCATATAGCTTCCTTAATTTTTCATTTTGTTCTGCTGCACTTTGTTTAGTCTCTAGAATGGATCCATACATAATTCTTCCATATTCTACCTCTGATAATTTCAGAAAAGACTTCTTCATCTGGGAAGCTTTTTTGATTCTTTGTTTTGGGAGTTTTCTAGTCATGGTGTTCTGCTTCCTTAAATGGTTAGATACTGATTGTTGTGTTCATGCGTTCAAGAAGCTGTTCAGTTTCTCCGGCATTATAGCAATGGGAGCTGTGGCATAGTTCTAAACAGGGAGTAAGGGCACTGCTAGGTTTGGTCCTCAGCTGCTTCTGTGTCCTCTAAGTGTAGCTGACTTATTATAGCTTCTCTGGCAACATCAACGGTGTCAAGCCCCCATGGCTGTTTGGCTTAGTTGCTGGCCCCAGCTAGGTCCTCAGTGGTGGCAGGCCCCACCTCCTGACTGCTGAAGGTAGCAAGCTACTTGTGCCCATTGTCCATCATCATATCCGTCAAGACTATGGTGTAGCTCAGGGAAGGGAGGAGAGAAAGATGCTACCACACTCAGCTACCAGGGACCACTGCATTCTTTAGATGCATTTTTCTTAAAAATGTGTTTTCTGCTGAGAGGGGCACTGTCTAGCAGCTACCAAAAGCAGCTGGGCCTCAGGGGTGGCAATTCTCACTTCCTGGCTGGCAAGGATGGCATCCTACTTATGGAGTCTCTGGGGAAGCCTTCAGCCAACACTGTGATATGGCTTAGTGAAGGCTTGTAGAAATGGCACTGCCACACTCAGGTGCCAGTCAACACTGCATTCTCTAGCTGCTTTAATCATAAAAGCTTATTTTCTGCTGAGAGACGCATTGACCATCAGCAGCTGAAAGCAGCTGGGCCCTCAGAGGTCACAGGCCCCCTCTTCTGGCTGACAGAGACAGCTCTTCATAGGCGTTCCCCAGATGGTATGACATGCCTCAAAGAAGGGAGGACTTAGGGTAGTTTTTCACTCAACCACCAGCCCTCTCTATGCTCTTTAGTTACAATCATCTTGAAAAGATCTTTTCTGCCAGGAGAAGCACTATCTAAGTAGGCACTGCTGCTCAGCATGGGAATTAGCCCCAGGTGAGACCTCAGGTGTAGCTAACTCTGCCTCTTAGCTGATCAAAATGGCATCCCACTTGAGCTGCTTTTCCTGTAGTGGGTCAGTAGTATCTATGGCACAGCTTAAAGAGGGGGGAGGGGCACTGGCACCTTTTGTCACCAGCCACAGCTGGGTTGTCTAGATGTGGCTGTCCCAAACACAGTCTCTCTACTGCAGGATACACTGTTTACTTAAGCACTGCAGTTCAGCATAGTAGTTGACTCATGCCAGGCTCACAGGCTCAACAGTCCCAGTCCCAGCCTCCAGGTTAACAAAGAAGGTGCCTGTACCTGTAGTCTTCGCAAGTGATGCTCCAGCAGAAGTAGAAATCAGTGTGCCTCTGACAGAGATAGTTTCCCCGTTCCTGTCACTCCATCTGATCTCACAACTCTATGCCAGAACTTTGGTCTCCTGGAATGTCCACACTGCTCCACTCAATTATTTTTCTAGGCCTTAGTTCTCTGAGGGAATTGATGAGACATGTGTTTAGTACACCATCTTGGCCCCACCCCCTTGGATGTCAATTTTAATAGAAAGTTTTACTGAGATAACTGTAGGTTCCCTTGCAGTAAGAAACAATATGGAAAGATGCCTTGAACACTTGATCCAACTTCCCTGAATGGTAGCATTTCCTAGAACTCTCATAAAATACTACAGTTGGGATAGTGACATTGGTACAACTTTCCAAACTTATTAAGATTTTTTCCAGTTTTACTGGTACTAATTTGTGTATTAGGTTCTAGAGAACTTTATCACCGATATAGGCTTTTGGCCACTTCTGCTGCCAAGACCAAGTTTCCATCCCCATAGCTACCCCTCATTTTGCCCTTTTAAAGACACATCTACTACTTTTCTGCCTCTTCATCCCCTGTCTTTAATTATGGGCAGTCATTACGGGCAATCATTAATCTAGTATCCACTTCTAAACTGATGTTATTACAAAGATGTTGTATAAATGGAATTATGTAGTGTGTGACCTTTGAGGACTGGCTTTTCTCACTCAGAATGATTCACTGGAAATTCACTTAAATGTTTTCACATATCAAGTATCTGTTCCTTTCAGTCTCTGAGTAGTGTTTCATGGTATGTATGAGTCACTGTTTAACCATTTACCTGTTGACAGGTTATTCTAGTTTTTGGCTACCACAATTAAGCTGCGATGACCAGAGCGGAACATAGCTTTACATCTCTTCGGAATAAATGTTCAGCAATGCAATTGCAGGATCATAGGGTAATGCCACTGTATGGCCTCAGTTTTTATTATTAATGTATACCTTCAGACTAATTCTTTTGACCACCTACATACTACTCAACACACTGACTTAAAGAATGTTCTCTTGGAACAGGCTTGAAGGCTTACTTTTCATTTGTCCAGGAAAGCCATTACACATCTCAATATATCCATTCCACCTGTTTTGAATGATATACCATTGCTGCACCAGCCATATCCCACCTCCTCTGATTATGTGTTTTTATGCTCTCTCTTTGAAAGTGACTGTGAATGGCAATAAAAAAGAAATTTCATATTTGAAAATCACTTTGCTTGTTCTAAAGCCCTGATGGTACAGCGCTTAAAAGTTTGTCTGCTAACCAAGAAGTCTACAGTTCAAATCTACCATCCACTCCTTGGAAACCTTATGGGGCAGCTCCACTCTGTTCTATAAAGTTGCTATAAGTTGGAGTTGACTCTGTGACAACAGATTCATTTCAGGTTTGGTCCTTGTTCTAAAGGAGTCCCTGGGTGGCTCAAACAGTTAACATTTAGCTGCTAACTGAAACTCTGGAAGTTGAAGTCTTCCCAAAGGCAATTTAGAAGTGGCTTGGTGATGTACTTCTGAAAAAGTAGCCATTGAAACCTCTGTGGAATACAGTTGTACTCTGATATACATAGGGCCGCTATGAGTTGGAATTGATGTGATAGTCATTGGTTATGGTATGAAGTCTGACAATTAAGTCCACAACTTAATTGTCCTTAGTGCTACATACTGAACTGCTGTATATCACTATGATCACCTTCAAAGTACTCCCTTTGGGAAGCTATGCACCAATACCATTGCCTAGTCTACCTTTCAAAGCAATTTTGGAACTCTCCCCAGAATGGTCATTGTACACGGTGGCAAGGTGGCAAGTTCATGAACTTAATTGTATAGTTGTCTGTGAGGGAGTTTTTAGCCAGTGAACAACTGTATTGGAACACCCTCCCTACTCACCTGTTCTGTCCCCCAGTGACTTTTTCTTTACCTGAAGATAAAGGAAATATTGAAAGGAAGACACTTGGATGACATTCAGGACATCAAGGGTAATATGATGACAGTTCTGATGGCCATTCTGGAAAAAGAATTCCAAAACTGCATCAGTACATAGCTTCCCTAGAGTAGTACTTGAGTAGTACTTTGAGGTGACCATAGTGATATTCAGCAATGAGGTATGTAGCACCTATCCTAGGATAAGTTTGCGAACCTAGTCAGCAATCCTTGTAATTGTGTGTTTAGTCTGATAAGAAACTGCTAAGCTATTTTATAGAGTGGCAGTACCATTTTACATTCCTACGAGTAATGTTGCCCCAGCTGATAATAATTCCATGCATAATAGGATCAAACCATTGTGATTTCTCTACATCCTCACTAGTATTTGGTGATGTCAACTATTTTCTATTTAAGCCCATGTGATAGGTGTATAGTGCTATCTCCTTGTGGCTCTGTTTTGCATTTGTCTGATAACTACCGATGTTGAAAAACTTTTTTCATGTGTATTTGCCATGTGTCTATTTTTTGATGAAATACCTGTTCATGTTTTTACCTGTTTTGTAATTGGATTTTTGCTTAACTGTTGAATTTTGCGTGTTCTTTAAACATTGTAAACATTGAAACCAAACCCACTGCTGTCGAGTCAATGCCAAGGAGTGTATGGTGGTCTTGAACTGCTGACCTTCTGGTTAGCAGCTGTAGTAGTTAACCACTATACCACCAGGGTTTCAACTGTCCTTTGGAAATATTTTCTCTTGATCTGTAGCTTGTCATTTAATTCTTTTCATATGGGCTCTTGCAGATTAAACTGTTTAAATTTCTGATCATCATTTTAACAATGCTGTGATGGAAAACATTGCAGTCTACTATTCAAAGACCATCATCAAGATGTGCGGTAAACCACAAAGTGTGTAGAAACCATAGTTACTATATCAAGTTAAGCAATGGTCTTTTCTTGGCACTCAGGTAGTAATAACTGATGGCAAAACAAAATATATGATGTCTTGCTGTAATAAATCATTCCCTATGAATTCATTAAGGAGCCCTGTTAGTTCAATAGTTAAAGGCTTGGTTGCAACCTAAAAGACTGACAGTTCAAACTCACCCAGAATTGCCTCAGAAGAAAGGTTTGGCAATTAGCTTCTGAAAGATCACAGCCTTAAAAACTCTGTGGAGCAGTTCTGTTCTCTACATATGGGGTCTTATGAATAGGAATCCATTCACTGGCAGCTGAAAAAACAGCTGAGTGTGTCAAACAAGCAGGAAAGTAAGGCAAGGGAGAACTGGACTATAGTTTTTATTCTAAGACCCTTTCAGAGCCTTTGATAAAGTTTTAAGATGGAAGAGTGAGCAACGGGATCAAGCTTGCATTTTGAAAGAATATTCTAACTACGTTTTAGAATATAGAATGAAAGGAGCAAGGAATAGCTGTGGAAAAAGCTAAGAGGCTTTTCTGGTTGCCCAGGTGAATTTTATTGGTAGATTAAACTGAGATATTGATGATATGCCCTCTGTAAAGTACTTTAAAGAGCTCCTCGCTAAGCTCAGACACAGACATTGAAGAAAAAGCTGAACTATATTTGCAAGCAGAGCTGAATGGACTGCCTTTTGAACACACAATACAAGGACAATTGTTGGAAGAACCATGACAACTATGTAAGTGCCTTTGAGGTAAGTCTAGAGGCCTCAGTGTTTTGTCTTGCCACTAAGAACTTTACAGGCCCTGTGTTTCAATTATGCGAGGCTGTCATTCAATCATGTCTTGACTGTTGCGTAGGCAGGCTCAAAACCCAAATATCCTGAGTAGGTCTCCTAGGACATAAGTCAAAAGAAAGGGAGTATATTAAAAAGATAGAGAGGAGGGAAATGAGAAGGAAATCTAAGGGAAGAGGAGAAGAGGAAGGGAAGAAAGAAAACAGTCTGTAACAAGAATGCAGAAAGAATGGCGTAGGTGGCAGGGAGAGGCGCCCATTTTCAGCCGAATTTCCTCACCTACATAGGCTCCAGTGTGTGTATACCTCCCTTCTCCAGCCTAATTTGATGGCAGGGCTGCTATTTTTGTGGAAGAAGTGAGTGGCAACCAAATTGGAGCCATCTATGTGGAAGTCTTGGGAACTGGAAAGGGTTCATGATAAAAAAGTAGCAGTTATGGTACTGAAGCCACGGAGAGACTGGATCCGAGTGGGTGTAGGCACATCTTTTGCATAAACCAAAGATGCAATTTTACTCTAAATTCAGAGATTTGAGTTTTCAAGTCTGCTTAAGACATTTGGTGTCTTTGCTTGTTTATACTTGGCAAATTATAGCTTCCTTTGTGTGTGTGAGTGTGTTTCAGTAGAGCTTGAAGAGAAAAAAAAAATAGTTTTACAGCTTTTTGGATGGCAAATTGATCTTACAAAACATTTTTTAAAATAATCTAGGTGCCACTGATTCAAAAGCATAGGGATAAAATTTCTCAAAAAAAAGAGACATGCAAAGAAAAATAAATATGTAATGAATATAGATATACTGTATTTTACCACATCTTTCAAAATTTCTCTAATTAATATGGAGCAGGTCTCTCGTCCCTACTGTCAAGGTTAAAAGTAAGGAAAAAAATCTCTGTGTGACCCAAGAGAAAAATGAAACCTAATTCACTTTGGAGATATAGCAATAAATAATTAGAAGTCAACTCTGGTGGTTTAGGCTGCTAGGTGTACTGGCTTTGCTCACAGAAAAACTGAAATGCCCAAGACAGAATTTAAGATGTAACCGCTATTGTGAGTGGCTCTGTCACTGTAAATTTGCCTCTTTGAGGATGGAGAAAAAAAAAAATAGAAAAATTCAAGAACATACTTACTTCAAATACCCACTTTTATATACTTCCTTTTTATTTTCTACTGAGGAAGATTCTGTTGGAAACTGTGTGCCATAAAAGGCACACAGACTGGTGTTGGCCAAGTGGTTCTACATGTTAGCTATGACATTTGCAAACTGAAGCAGGAACAGACTTCCTCTCCTGTCCTATTCAATAAAAAGAAAAATATCTGATCACAGGAAGAACAAAGTATACGTATGTATATTTTTAGATACTATTTTCTTCTTCATTATCATCCATTTCTTTGATTAGGTTTACACATGATTTTTCTTATGTGAACTCAGACTGCTTTGCTCACAAGACTGGTTTACCTATGAATTCTAATCTATTTTGTATAAAGTCACATAATTCACGGGATTTTACTGACAGCAAACGTTGCTCCCCAGTTTCTAAAATACAGTAATCGTTTGTGCTAGGCATTGTGTAAGCTACCCAGATACACAAGAGAATAAAATGCCAAAGGAGGAATTCAGAATCCTTGAGTGGTGCTTGGTAGCATAGTGGTTAAGTACTGCAGTTGCTAACAAAATCCACTGAGCACTCCTTGGAAACTCTATGGGTCAGTTCTACTCCATCCTATAGGGTCACTTTGAGTTGGAATTGACTTAACAGCAGCCATTTGGGATTTTTGGGTTTTGAGTGGTGCAGACAGAAAGGATGAAGATTCGCGTTCACCCAGTGGCTCTCAAAAGCTGTTTAGCTATCTACTGAAAAGTCATCTATTGTTCAGCACTATGGAGCATGTTTCTACCCTGACAAACATGAGATTATCACAAGTTGTCATTTCTGTCTTCTCAGATGTTGTTTCCTGGGAACCTGGTGTACAACACCATCCTTTTCCTTTCCAATTAAAAAAAAAACTATGGTGCTTTCCCAGAAAAATAAACTGTGGAATCCCAACTCATTCAGAATTTAAGATATGCTGACTGATCATTTGCCTGTGGCTTTTTTTTTTTTTAGAATAGCAGAAGCTCTTTCAAGAGCTTTTTCATTCCTCCAACTTTCTTACTGCAGAATATAGCACACAAGGTAAGTTAATCTTAGGTCTACAACTTGATGATTTATTTACATATACCCTTGTAATGACAATTGACGTCAAGCCAGGGATGATTTCTAGCACCTCAGAGTTCCTTCATGTTCCAGCATAGTCAATACCACATGCCAACAAAGAAACACAGTGGTTCTGCCTGTTCCTAAAGTTCATGAAGTGGAATCATGTGGCATGCATTTTATGTCTGGCTTCTCATATTTAATATGTATTCGTTATATATATATAAATGATGAATATATATTCATCATTTTGTGAAGGTATCAGGAGTTTCTTCTTTTTTATTGCCAGGTAGTATTCTGTTAAATAAATAGGCCACAATTGACTCATTCTCCACTCGAAGGGCACTTGGTTATTTCTGTATATTGGCTGCAGTGAATAAAGCTGCTGTGAATATTCTTTTTGTTTGTTTTGTTTTGAGATTACAGGGAGATTGGAGCACTTTTTGAATTGTATTTTAGAGATAAGCGTCTAGAGTAAATTAGCACCTCAATAAGCAATTAATATACATATGATTTTCTGCCATTAGTTGCCAACCCCACAGCCTGTCAACGCTCTCCCCTTTTGACCTTGAGTTCCCCATTACCAGCTTTCCTGTCCCCTGCTGTCTTCTCATTTCTGCCCTTGGGCTAGTGTGTCCATTTAGGATTGTTTTGTTTTATGCATTGTCTAATCCTTGACTATTTGGTGAACCTCAGAGTGACTTGAATATGGGGTTAAAAAAATGTCTGAAGGGCATACTCTAGGAGTTTCTCCAGTCTGTCAGATCAGTAAGTCAGGTGTGTGTAGGTGTGTGTGTGTGTAAGTTAAGATTTTGTTCTATGTTTCCCTCCTGCTCTGGCCAGGAACCTCTATTGTGATCCCTATCAGAGTGGTTATTGGTGGTGGCTGGACAACATCTAGTTGTTCTGGATTCTGTGTGGTAGAGACTGATAGCTGTGGTGCTTTCATCTTTCAGCCTAATCTTTCCGTTATACCTTTTATTTTCTTTATCCTCTCTTGCTCCAGACAGGGTGAGATCAGTGGAGTATCTTCAATGACCACTCAGGAGCTTTTAAGACTCCAGCCACCACTTACCAAAGTAGGATGTAGAACATTTTCTTTAAAAAATATGTTACGCCAGTTGGGCTAGACGTTCCCTGGGACCAGGTCTCCAGCCTGAAATCTGGTAGTCTAGTCTCTTACGTATTTACAGGACTTCTGTGAGCTTGCCTTGATCAAATTTTCCTGGCTTCCCCAGTGTTGTATATCTTTTTACCCTTCACCAAAGTTAATGTTTATCTATTGTCTAATCAGTATTTTTCCCCCATTACCCCTCTGCTCCCTCTTAACCATCAAAGACTGTTTTTGTGTATGAACATTTTTATGTGTTTTTATAGTAATCGTCTCATACAGTATTTTCCTTTTATGACAGTGTTATTTCACTAAGCATGAGGCTTTCCAGATTCATTATGTTGTGAGATGTTTTGTGGGTTCATTATTGTCCTTTATTGTTGTCTAGTGTTCCATTGTGTATGTGTACCATGGTTTATCTTCTGTTAAGGGGCGCTTAGGTTGTTTCTGTTTTTTTGCTCTTGTGAATAATGTTTCAGCAGAAACATACGTGTGCATGTGTCTATTCATGTGATAGCTTGTATTTCTCTAGGATATGTTCCTAGGAGTGGGAGTGTTGGATTGTATGGTATTTCTATTTCTAGCTTTTAAAGGAAGTACCATATCATTTTCCAAAATGGTTTTACCATTTTGCATTTCCCACAAGCAGTGCATAAAAGTTTCAACCTTCTTGCAGCCTCTCCAACATTTGTTATTTTCTAATTCTTGCCAGTAATACTGGGTTGAGACAGTATTGTATTGTGGTTTTAACATGGATTTCTGTAATTTTTAGCACTCACAAGCATTTCCTCATGTGTTTGTTAGCCACCAGAATGTCTTCTTTGGTGAAGTGTCTGTTCATATCCTTTGCCCGATTTTAATTACGTTATTTGTCTTTTTGTTGCAGAGGTGTTAGATTTTCCTGCAGATTTTAGAGATTAAACATTTGTAGAATTTGTCGTTACCAAAAAAATTTCTCATTCTGTAGCTTCAATTTTTACTCTTTTGGTGAAACTTCTAATGAGCAGAGTATTACATGTTTAGAAGATCCCAGTTATCCAGCTTATCAGCTGATGTTATTATATCATTATCCTGTTAATGCCATGTGTTAGGACTGTACCATTGTCATTATTTTTTCTTCTGTAATCTTCATAATTTTTGGTTTTACATTTAGGTCTTTGATCCATTTTGAACTAGTTTATGTGCATGATATGAAGTATGGATTCTTTTATTTTTTTGCACATAAACATTCAGTTTTGCCAGCACTACTTTTTATAAAGACTGTTTTTTCTCACTTGATGAGCTTCGTAAATTTGTCAAAGATCAGATGACTGAAGGTGGATGGATTTACATTCGAGTTCTCAATTCTCTTCATTGGTCAAAGTATCTGTCATTGGACAAGTTCCAGACTGTTTTGACTACCATAGTTGTAGAGTAGGTTCCGAGGTCAGGTAATGTGAGTTCTCCTACTTTCTTCTTCTGTAGTTCTTGACTTTTCCAGGGCCGCCTCCTTTTCCATATAAAGTTAATGATTAGTTTTTCCATCTCTTTAAGAATGCTATTGGTATTTGGATAAGGATTCCATTGTATCTGTAGATTGCTTTGTGTAACATTGATGTTTTCACAACATTGAGTCTAGCTATCCATGAGCATCATGTGTTTTTCCATTTATATAGGTCACATTCAGTTTTTTTGTGACAGAGTTTTACAGTTTTCTTTACATGGATATTTTACATTCCTTGTTAGATTTATTCCTGTGTTTAGTTTTTCAGAGGCTATTATAAGTTGTATTGCTTTCCTGATTTCCTTTTCACTGTTCTTTTTGTTGATGTATGAGAATCTAGCTGATATTTCCATGTTTCTCTTGTATCTTACTACTCTGCTGAATCCTTCTATTAGTTTTAGCTAGTTGCAAAATGTAGTTAGTGTCTCCCTGGCCTAGGGAACATGGCCAGCCAGGAAGCAGTGGAAGCCATAAAGAGGGAAAAAGGATGGGAGGTGGGAAAGCATGAATTCCTAATTACTGGATGCACTGGCTCCTGCTGAGAGTTCCATGAAGCTGCCTTCCCACACTCTAAGTCCACCATTATTGGTGGCTGAAGAGTCCAAAATGATGAGTCCTGTGCTGTATTAGTTGGTATGGGACTTCATTCCTTAACTGTCTTCCTCCTCTATTCTTTATCAGTTTCTTATTCCATTCAGTGCTCGGTTGAGTTTGTTATCCCTTTATTTGATGTTTGAGATTCCAGAATTGATGTTTCTATCTCTTTTACTTAGCTTTTATGGCTTATGCTATAGAAGGATGGCATGCTGCTTCTGTCTATAGTACAAGGTTGGCTCCTTTCCTGTGACTTTCTTAATAGGAAAATTTGGTAATTTAGAAAATAAATGAATAAGGTGATTGTTTTGTTAAGGCTCAGCTTAGCATTTCTATATAGTACTTAACATCAATAGGTTCACGGTTCTTCCTTTGGGGATAGTGTGCCTATCACCCTTTTACAGACCAGAGTTCAGACTTGACTCAAGCCATATCATGGAGCAGAGAGCAACCTTATCATTCCCTAGGGCTTATTACATGCACATTAGTGAGAAACTCTGTTGAAATCCCTATAATCTGAATGTTTCTTCTTTACAACAAGTAAAATTGTGCATTATTAAAATATTAAATCAAGGTTAGTTTCATTCTCATTTTGATATTTTGAAGTTAACCTCAATTTAAAATTTCATAGTCCAGTTCAGTTTTAATCATTTCTTTTAAAAAAGTATTATAACAGTTATACTCGAGTATGAAATCTCACATAAATGAGGAAGGCACTTACTTTTTCTGAAAATCTGCTAGATTCCTGTCACTATTCTTGGCTTATTCTTACTCATTATTTCATTTAACCTTCACAGTCATTGCAAATTACAATTGTTGCTCTCATTAGATATAAACTGAGAGCTAGAATGACTTGCCTAAAGTCATACATTTGATAAACTGAATAATCAAAGTCGGAATGTAAGTCCCAAATCCAAGTCCAATTCTTTTTACGTGTTTGTACACATTTCCTCTTCTACCTTTCTTAATGAGTTTTTGAATTTTTAAAAATCTTTTTTATTGCGATTAAGTGAAAGTATACAGTCCAAATTACATTGGTGTGCCTGCCTATCTGCAGCTCCTTCTGCCCTTCTCGCTAGATGAAAACACAATCCTCCTTTTTGTTCTACATAGTCATAACCTCTTTACAGTCTCCTGTCCCCTCCTCTGCACCCTTTTCTCTCCCTTCTACTAAGAGGCCAGTAGGACAGCATCCTATAAATGTATAGGCCCACAAAGTACACACACCATATGGTCATATTATGCACCTTATGTCCCCGAGTCCTGTCCATTCCTGTCTGATTAGTCGACCTCAGTAGTGTTTTCTGGTCAGGGGCAGCAAGAAATCTTGGGACCATGTTCCTAGGAGAACTCCCAGGCCACTGGAACATCAATTGCTGTCTTTTAGTGGAGTTCCTGAGGTACACCCTTCTTTTTCTTGTGTTGCCACTGGGACTTGACATTGTGTGCTCCCTCAAGGCTGTCTTTGGTGGCAGCCAGGCGCCATCTGGTTCTTCTGATCACATGTTGATAGAGTCACTCATTCACATGGGGCCTTCTGTCTCCTGGGTTCTTTTTCCCTTGTGTATTTGTTTTTCTAGGTGATTGACTGTTCCAGATGTGTTAAGACCACTTGAAGTACTTTAGATGGCAGCTTGCTAGCTTTTAAGAGCCCAGACGCCACTCACCAATAAGGGGTGCAGAAGACTCTCGTAGCAATAGGCTGCTTATGCCAATTGGCTTCAATATCCCTGAGAGCATGGTCCCTAGACCTGCTGCTCTATTCTTGCAATATTGGGTTAAGATTAGAAGACATTTCACTTTATGCTGAAGTCCAGTTAAGTTGATCAACTTTCTACTGTGTGCTGTCACTGCTTTCACCCAGCCAAATTTCTATCAATTATTTATTCTATGACCAACCCTCTTTCTCCCTCCTCTCCCTTGCAGTCATCAAAGAGTCTTTTCTTCTGCACATGAGTCGATATTTAAGTCCTTACAGTAGGGATCTCATATAATATTTGTCCTCATGCTGCTGACTGACTTCACTACACATGTCTTCCAATTCCAATTGAAACCAGGTTATGAGATGCTTCCTAAAATCATCATTATTCTTTACCATTGCATAGTGTTCCGTTGAGTATATGTACCATAGTTTGTCTATCTATTCATCTGTTGTTGGGCATCTGGGTTGATTCCGTCTTTTAACCTATTGTGGACTGTGCAGCAGTGAACATTTGTGTGCATGTATCTGTTTGTGTGACTGCTCTGGATTTTGTAGGGTATATTCTGAGCAGTGGGATTTCTAGATCAAATGATATATCTAATTTTTAAGGAAGCACCAGATTGCTTTTCAAAGAGGTTGTGTCATTTTGTAATCCTACTAGCAGTATAGGAGAGTTCCAATCTCTCCACAGCCTCTCCAGCATTTGTTGTCGTGCATTTTTTAGATTATGGCCAACCTTGTTGGTGTGAGATGGTATCTCATTGTAGTTTTGATTTGGATTGTTCTAATAGCTAATGATTGTGAGCATTTCCTCATGTCCTTCTGCTGTCTGGGTGTCCTCCTTGGTGAAGTGTTTGTGCATCTACTTTGTCCATTGCTTAATTGGGTTATTTACCCTTTTCTTGCTGATATTTTGGAGAATCTTGTAGATTATGGAGCTCAGATGTCTGTCCAACACGTAGTTGCCAAATATGTTTTTCCCACTCTGTAGATGATCTTTTAGTTCTTTTGATAAAATCTTTGGATTAATAAAAGTGGTTCTTAGTAGTCCCCATTCATCTATTTTCTGTTGATTGTGCTTAGTTTATCAGACATTGAGGTATGACTAAGCTGTGTATTAAAGCTTCCATTATTGATCCTATTTTTTCTTGCATGATCTTCTTTTTTATTGTGACTGAGTGAAAATGTACATTCATATAAATTTACATACCCACCTATATGCAGCTTCCACTGCTCTCCCTGTCCGGTGACTGCACACTGTTCCTCTCTGCTCCATACATGTCTCATCCTCCCAACAGTCTCCTTTCCCCTCCTCTCCACCCACTCCCCTTCCTCCAGCCAGAGGTCAGCAGGATGATATCCTATAGATGCATAGAACAATAAAGTGCATCCAATATATGGTCATTCTGCATCACCAAGTCCAGTCCGTTCATGTCTGAAGAGTGGACCTTCATTATGATTTACGGGTAAGGGCAGCATCAGGGCCAGGGGCCATGATCTTTATCATTTAGATTTGATATTTAGGTCTTTGATCCATTTTTAGTTAGTTTCTGTGTAGGACATGAGAAATGGGTCTTGTTTCAATATTTTGCAGATGGATATGCAAGTTTGCCAGCACTATTTATTAAAATGACTGTTTTTACCCCAATTTACAATCTTAGGGCTTTTGTGGAGTATCAACTGTTCATAAGAGGATGGTAGCATCTCTGGTGTCTCAACTCTATTCCATTGGTCTATATGTCTCTTTTTGTAGCAGTATCAGACTGCTTTGACTACTGTGGCAATGTTATAGGTTCTAAGGCCATATAGTGTGAGGCCTACCGTTGTGTTCCTCTTCTTCAGTAGTGCTTTGATTATCCAGGGTTTCTTACTTTTCCAAACAAAGTTGGTGATTTGTTTTTCCATCTCATTAAAAAAATGTCACTGGAATTTGTATTGGGAATGCATTGTATATGTAGATCATTTTGAGCAAAGTAGACATTTTCACAATGTTACGTTGTCCTATCTGTGAGCAGGGTAGATTTCTCCATTTGCGTAAATTTCTCTTGGTTTCTTGCAGTAGGGTGCTATAGTTCTTTTTGTATAGGTCTCTTATTCCTCTAGTTAGGTTTATTCCTAGGTATTTTATCTTCTTGGGGGCTGTAGTAAATGGTATTAGTTGACACAAAGTAATCCTACTTTGCTGAACTCCTCTATTACTTCCAGTATTTTACTAATGAATTCTTTAGGATTCTCTGTGTCGGAGTTTTACTTCTTCTTTCCCAATGCAGAGGCCCTTTATTTCTTTGTCTTGTCTAACTGCTGTGGCCAGAATTTCCAATACAATGTCGAATACAAGTAGTGAGAGTGGGCATGCTTGTCTAGTTCCTGTTCTCAAGGGGAATTCTTCCAGTATTCTCTCCATTTAGGATGATGTAGGCAGTTGGCTTTCCATAGATGCTACTTATTGCATTGAAGAATTTGCTATCTATTCCTATTTTGCTAAGAATTTTTAGCACGAATGGGTGTTGGACTTTGTCAAATGCCTTTTCTACATTAATTGACAAAATCAGGTAATTCTTATTCTTTGAGTTAGTTTATGTGGTTGATCACATTAATTGTATTTCTGATGTTGAACCAGCCTTGCATCCTTGGTATGAATCTCACTTGGTTAAGATGAATTATTTTCTTGGTATGTTGTTGAATTGTATTGGCAAGAATTTTGTAAAAGCTTTTGACATCTAGGTTCATGAGTGATAACTAGTCTGTAATTTTCGTTTTTGGTGGGGTCTGTCCCTGCCTTTGATATAAGGGTTATAGTGGCTTCATAGAATGAAGTTGGGAGTATTCCATCTCTTTCTATGCTGTGAAATAGTCTCAGTAGTGTTGGAGGTAACCCTTCTCTAAAAGTTTGGTAGAATTCTCCAATGAAACCATCTGGAGAAGGAGATTTTTTGGTTGGTAGTTTTTTGATGAGTTTTTCAATCTCTTTCTTTGGAATGGGTTTATTAAGTTGTTCTGCTTCACCTTGTGATAAGTTTGTCAGGTGATATGAATCTAGAAATTTATCCATTCAATTTTTTTTTTTGAAATCTGTTGGAATACAATCTTTTGTAGTATTGTCTTATGATACTTTTGATTTCAGTTGGTTCCGTTGTGACCTCTCCCATCTCATTTGTTATTCAGGATGTTTGTTTCTTCTCCTGTTTTTCTTTTGTAAGTTTAACCAGTGGCTTATCAATTTTGTTGATCTTTTCAAAGAACCAGCTTTTGGTTTTGTTAATTTTTTCAATTGTGCTTCTATCTACTAATTCATTTAGTTCTGCTCCAATCTTTATGATCTGTTTTCTTCTGGTCACTGAGGGGTTACTCTGTTGCTTTCTTTCTGTTTATTCAAGTAGTTGGGTTAATTCTTTGATTTGGGTCCTTTCTTCCTTCCAGATATACAGTTATAGAGATAAATTGACTTCTGAACACTGCTTTTGCTATATCCCATAGGTTCTGGTAGGATCTCATTTGATTCCATAAATTTATTTCATCCTTGATTTATTCTATAACCCATGGCTTTTTGAGCAAGGTGTTATTCAGTTTCCATGAGTTCCAATTTCTATCTACGTGTTTTCTGCTATTGATTTCAACTTTTATGGCTTTATGGTCTGAGAAGATACTTTGGAATAATTCAATGGTTTGGATTTTGTTAAGATTTGCTTTATGTCCTAATACATGGTCTGTTCTGGAAAAGGTTCCATCAGCATTGGAGAAGAAGGTATACTTATCTGTTGCTGTATAAAAAGTTCTGGATATGTTGATGAGGTCTAGTTGGTAAATTGTTACAATAAGTTCTTCTGTGTCTTTACCGAGCTTTCTTCTGGATGATCTGTCCCTTACTGAAAAGTGGAGTGTTGAAGTCTCCAACTAGTATTTTAGAGTCTGTCTCATTTTTCAGTGTTGTCAGTTGTTTGCTCAGTGTATTTAGATGCTGTGGTATTGAATCTATAAGTACTTAATTTTGTTGAGTCTTGCTTATGTATGAAACTTCCACCAATGAATAATGACCATCGTTTTATACAATGGTGGATTTAACATTAAAATCTATTTTATTTGAGATTAGTTTTGTCACACCTGCTCTTCTTTGTGTACTGTTAGCTTAGTACATATTATTCCATTCTTTAATTTTCAGCTTGTTCGTATCTTTAAGTCTAAGGTGTGTTTCTTGTAAGCAATCTGTAGACAGGTCATGTCTTTTGATCCAGGATATCACTTGTTGGATCTTTAAGTTGTGTTCAGTCCATTTACATTCAGTGTAGTTCTGATAGGTGTGTGTTTAGTGCTGTCATTTTGACGTATTTATTTTTGTGTTGGTGTTTTCTCTGTTGCTCTTAATATTCTCTTTTGGGTCACTCTTCTTTAAAGGTTGACTTTTCATCTTTTTTAGTGTTAGTTTTGTGGTTGTTGATACTCCTGTATTAAGTTTCTTGTTTTGATTTGTTATTGTACTTTGTGGGTAACCCCTAGAATTCACCTTAAAATTCTAAGTTTAAACCCAATTTTAACTTCTGTGTATCTTTTTAACTTCCTGTCCATCTGCAAGGACTATAACTACTGTAGTATATCCCTTTTTTTAGTTGATGGTGTCATAGTTTTTGTGATATAACCACTAGTTCCCTTGTTTCAATATTGTAGCTTTGACTGAGTTTGTGACTTCCCTAACTGAGTAGGCTTCTGGATGCTATGTCCTACATTACCTCCTTAAGTATACACTTAATCGTTTTGTTTGTCTGTGCGAAGTGCTTCTTTCAGTATTTCTTGTAGTTTTGGTTTGATTTTTACAAAGTCTCTAAGCTTCTGTTTATCTGCCAATGTCTTAATTTCATCTTCATATGTGAGAGACAGTTTTGCAGGATATATAGTTCTTGGTTGGCAGTTTTTCTCCTTCAAGGCTTTGAGTGTGTCATTCTACTGCCTCCTTTCCAACATCCTATCTGCTGAGAAGCCTGACAGAAGCCTACAGGGCTTCCCTCTGTATGTTAGCTATCTGTTTATGTTTTATTTTATTAAGCTTGATTATGATATGTCTTGGAGTCTTTCTTTTGGAGTCTAGATTTTGTCACCTTCGATATGTATGTTGGATATCTATGTTCCGTTCTTTCACAATTTTAGGGAAGTTTTTGTCAGGAAATCGACAATAGTACTTTCTGTGTTTTCAGGTATCTCTCCCTGCTCAGGAACTCCAATTCATTGTAGATTATTCTTTCTTAATCCTTCTTCATTTTTCTTATTTCTTGTCTCTGTTTTCTCCTCATAAATGATGGTGTCAGTTGCTTCATCTTCAAGGTCACTAAGTCTAACTTCCATCTCCCCAGTTCTCATTAGGCTTTGGATCGAAGTATCTAATTCTGTCTTTTCTTATTGATCTGTTGGATTTCAGATTGTTGATGTTCCATCAGTTAAAATAGCTTGCTTAATTTTTCATTTTGCTGTACTGCACTTTTTTAAATCTCTAGGTGGGTTCTATATATAATTCTTTTGTACTCAACCTCTCATAGTTTCAGAAAGCCTTCTTTATCTGTGAAGTTTTTTGATTCTTTATTTTGGGAGTTTTCTAGAGCCGTGGTGGTCTGTTTCTTTAAATAGTTAGAGATGGTTTGTTGCCTTTGGGCCATCTAGCAGCTTTTTACTTTTTCTGATGTTGCTTCTACAGGAGCTGAGACATAGTTCTGAGAAGTGATTTGGGTCACCAGGGTCTTCTGTGTACTTTAGTGATTGGCTCCTATGGAGTCTCTGGGGTGGCAAGCTCTGCTTCCTCTCTGGTAAAGATGGTGCCCTACTTATGAAGTCACTGGGGGCCTGTCAACTGACCCTATGATGTGGGTCAGTAAAAGGCTGGAAGAGATGCTACCTGGCCACTCAGCAGTTATTTCTCCAGGTAGTCTTATTTTAAAAATTTAAGAGCTGTCCAACAGCTGCCAAACTCTGTCAGTCCATGAGGTGTGGCAGGCCCTGTGCTCTGGCTGACATAGAAGTGCCTCTTTGGCACTTTAAATGGTTAGAGATGGTTTATTGCCTTTGGGCCATCTAGCAGCTTTTTACTTTTTCTGGTGTTGCCTCCACAGGAGCTGAGACATAGCTCTCAGAAGTGATTTGGGTCACCAGACTCTTCTGTGTACTTTAGTGACATAGTTCAAATTAGGGAGAGGTTACAATTTGTTGCCATCCCCAGCTGGGCACT
The DNA here is from genome assembly GCA_028571685.1 of Heterohyrax brucei. Lineage (NCBI taxonomy): Eukaryota > Metazoa > Chordata > Mammalia > Hyracoidea > Procaviidae > Heterohyrax > Heterohyrax brucei. The sequence goes on from CM053143.1 coordinate 8,645,373, forward strand.
ACCCATAAGGTAACACTGTGCTAAACACATCCTTTCTGCTGGAAAAGCACTTTCTGGAATGGCAATGCTTCTCAGTTTGGAAATTAGCCCATGCTGAAGCCTCCAGTTGGGTAACTTTGTCTCCTAGCTAACCAAGATGGTGTCTCGGCTGAGCACCCCCCACCATGGAACAGCAGAACTTATGGTGTACCTCAGAGAAGAGAGAGTAGGGGGCAGTGATGACCTCAGTCAGGAGCTGGGCTCTCAGAATGTGGCTATTCCACACCCTGTCTGCTGTGCTCTAAGCTACTTACTTTAGGACTGCAGTTCAGTGTCTTTGTGGCTCATGCCATCCCCCAACTCCCAGAAAATTTTTTAAAAAAAGATGAAAAAAAGAAAAATCATCAGTACCTGCAGTCAACCTAAGTGGTAAGTCAGTAGGAGTGGGGCTCAGCACATTCTGTGTTATCAGAGAGAGGAAGTTTCCCTTTTAGTGGCGTGTAGTCCAATCTGACAACTCTATGGCATATCCTAGGGCTCCCTTTGTGTCCAGAAAGTTCCATTCAATTATCAATTCAGTCCTTAGTTTTCAGACGGAATTGAGGAGACATGTGTCTAGTGTGCTATCTTGGCTCCATCACCCCTTAATGAGTTTTTTAATATCTTAAAATTTTTATCATGCTCATGGGAAATATCAAAATTTTTCAGAGAAAATTAGACTGTATTGAAATCCTATTTCATTTCCCTAAAATCGCAGAGAAATTTATAGAATAATTGAGGAAAGAAATCCTATGTTTTACCTCACAAAGCACTACTCATACTCACTGCCACTGAGTCAGATCTGACTCATAGTGACCCTGGAGGTCAGAATAGAACTGTCCCATAGAGTTCCCAAAGAACGCCTGGTGGATTTGAACTGTCGATCTTTTGGTTAGCAGATGTAGCACTTAACCCACTACATCATCATGATTTCCCACAATGTGCTAAGCTGCCTTAATTTATTGGCCTATGTTTGGACAATGTTTCACTTGTACAGAATTAGAATTTATTATTAAAAGTATGATTTATGGTGGTACTAGAGTGTTTTTTTGTATATGTGTGTGAGTTTACGTTTCTATATTTACTTAGTTTGCATGACATACCTTGATGACTAATGGAAGTGAATTAATGAACCATCAGAGTAGTATAGAAATGTCTAATGATTTGAGAAGTCATTCTCTGTATATCTGTTCAACGGTTTTAAGCATTCCAGGGTAGCAGAGCAGAGCTATCAGCATGAGGTCAATTACAATAACTCTTAGTATGTAAGGAAGGCAGTACCCTCCATCTTCCTGTGATTTTCTATGTGACAGGCATAAAAGACCCTTTATCTGATTACGTTATAACCAAAGGAAAAAACTTCAAGAAGTATATTGTCTTGGTTATCTAGTGCTACCATAACACAAATATTACAAGCTGGTGTCCTTAAAGAAAATTATTTGCTTACAGTTAAGGTGAGTAGAAGTTCAAATTCAAGTCACAAGTCCCTGTGTCTTTCAGTTTCTATTTTTTTGTTGTTGGTTGCTGTAGCATCATTTCCAACTTACAGCACCCTATATAAAGCAGTATTAAATGCTGCCCAGTCTGGAGACATCCTTACAATCATTGCTACACTTAAACCCTTCATTGCAGTCACAGTGTCAATCTACCTCATTGAAAATCTTCTTTCACTGACCCTCTACTCTAATAAGCATAATATTCCTCTCCAGAAACTTGTCCCTCATGACAGCGTGTCCAAAGTACTTTAAACAAAGTCTTGCTAGCCTTGCCTCTAAGGAGCATTCTGGCTGTACTTCTTCCAAGAGAGATTTGTTCATTCTTCTGGCAGACCATGGTATATTTAATATTCTTAGCCAACACCATAAGTCAAAGATATTGATCTTCTTCGGTTTCCCTTATTTGTTATCCAGTTTTTACAAGCAGATGAAACCATTGAAAATACCATGGCTTGGGTCAGGTGTACCTTAGTCCTCAAAGTGGCTTCTTTACTTTTTTAAACTTGAAAGAGATCTTTTTCAGCAAATTTACTCAATGCAGTATGTTATTTGAATTTTTGACTGCTGACTCTGTAGTCATTAACTGTGGATCTAAGTAAAATGAAATAGATGATAACTTCAGTATTTTCTCCATTCATTGTGATGTTTCTTATCGGTCCAGTTGTGAAGATTTCTGTATTCTTTGAGTTAAAGGATAATCCATACTGAAGGCTGGAGTGTTTCATCTTCATCAGGAAGTGCTTCAAGTTCTCTTCACTTCCCGCAAGTAAGGCTGTGTCATCTGCATACTGCAGTTTGTTAGTGAGTCTGCTGCTAATCCTGATGCTGCATTCTTCTTCATATACAGCTTCTTGGATTATTCACTCAGTATACCAATTACATAAGTATGGTAAAAGGATACAGCCATCATGCACATTTCCTGATTTTAAACTATACAGCCTGCCCTTGCCCTGTTAGTACGATCCTCTTGGTCTATGTATGGATTCCTCACGAACACAGTTAAGAATTCTAAAATTCCATTTTTCACAATGTTACAATAATTTGTTATGATCCACACAGTCATATGCCCCTGAAACCAAAAAACACAGGTAAACATCTTTCTGGTGTTCTCTGCTTTCAGAGAAGATCCATCTGACATCCCTAGTTTCACATCTTCTTCTGAATCTGGCTTGAATTTCTGGCGGTTCTTAGCAAAGATGAATGAGCACTTCAAGCACGATATCCTTTTGTTAAAATATATCAGTTAGAAGTCTATCAGTGCCTGGAGCTTTGTTTTTTGCCTACTCCTTCAGTGCAGTGTCAACTTCTACTTCAATACCATAAATTTTTGAACATATTCTACCTCCTGAAATGGTTAAACATGGACCAGTCCCCTTTGGTACAATGTCTCTGTTTATATCTTCTATCTTATTTTGATGTTTCCTTTACCATTCAATATATTGCCTGTAAACTCCTCAAATATCAGAAATCCAGGCTTTAATTTTTTTTTTCAGTTATTTCAGCTTGAGAAATGTTAAGCATGTTCTTCCCTTTTGGTTTCCAGACTCCAGATTTTACACATTTCATTATAATATTTAACTTTGTCTTCTTCAGCTACCTTTTGAAACCTTCTGTTCAACTCTTTTATTTACTTCATCATTTCTTCCATTTGCTTATTTACTTCATTTCTTCCATTTGCTTTAACTGTACTATGTTTTTAAGCAAATTTCAGATGCTTCTTACATCTGTTTTGCCTTTTTTTCTTTCATGTCTTTTTAATGAACTTTTTTCTTTCTTCATGTATGTCTTTCATGTCATCCTATGACTTGTCTGATTTTCAGTTATTATTGTTAATTGTGTGGAATCTATTCTTCAGATGGCTCTATATTCATTTGGGATATACTCGAAGTTTTGTTTGAGGTCTCATGAATTTATTTTAATTTTCTTTAGCTTCAGCTTAAACTTGCATATGAGCCAGTTGATGGTCTGTTCTGCAGTTGACCCATGGCCTTTTTCTGACTGATGATGTTGAGCTTCTCCACTGTCTCTACACACAGATGTAGTCAATTTGATTCCTATGTATTCTATTAGGTGAAGTCCACGTGTATAGTAACCAGTTATCATATTGAAAATATATTTGCACACTGTTAGTCTTGCAAAATTGTAACATGTGCTGTCATTTCTATAACTAAAGCCATATTTTCTAAATGCTGATCTCTCTTTTTTGTTTCCAACTTTCAAATTCCAGTCACTAGTAATTATCAATATATTTTGATTCTAAGTTCGATCAAATTCACACTACAGAAGCTGGTAAAAATTTTCAGTTTCTTCATCTTTAACATTAGTAATTGATATGTAGCGTTTAATAATAGTGGTATTAACTGGTCTTCCTTGAACGCATATCTATATTATCTTATCACTGACAGCACTGTACTTCAGGATAGATCTTGAAAAGTTCATTTTGATAATGAATGAGATGCTGCTCATCTTCAGTTTGTCTTTCCTGTCACATTGGTTGTTGTTGTTCAGTTCAGATTCACAGTGACCCTACAAACAACAGAATGAAACACTGCCTTGTCCTGTGCAATCCTCACAGTTGTTGCTATTTTTGAGAGCATTGTTTCATCCACTGTATCAGTCCTACTTGTCAAAGGTTTTCCTCTGTTTCTCCTACCCTATATGTTACCAAGCATGATGTCTTTCTCCAGAGACTCGTCCTTCTTGATAAGATGTTCAAAGCACATGAGATGAAGTCTTTCCATCCTTGCTTTCCAGGAGCATTGTGACTGTCATTCTTCCAAGACAGATTTGATTGCTTTTCTGGAAGTCTGTGAAATATTAAGCAGTTTTTGCCAACATTGACCTCAAAGATGTCAATTCTTCGTTAGTGTTCCTTATTCATTGTCCAGCTGCTGCTTGCATATTAGATCATTAAAAATACCATGTCTTGGTTCAGATGTACCTTAGCCCTGAAAGTGACATTTTTGCTTTTCCATAGTTAAAAAAGTTTTTTGTAGCAGATTTTCCCAATGCAATTTATCAGTTGATTTTTTTAACTGCTGATTCCATGGGTGTTGATTGTGAATACAAGTAAAATGAAATCTTTGACAACTTCAATGTGTTCTCCACTTATTGTGATGTCACGTACTGTGAGAATTTTTGGTTTACATTAGGTTAAGGGATAATCCATACTGAAGCTATAGTATTTGATCTTCATCCATAAATACTTGTATTTCTTGTCGCTTCCAACAAGCAAAGGTTTGTCATCGATGAGTCTCCTTCCAATCCTGGTGATGCATACTTCTTTGTATTGTCAAGTTTCTTGGATTATTTGCTCAGTATTTCAGCTGAGCAAGTATGGAGAAATGAGCAACCCTGAAGTCATATCATTCCTGTTTTTAAACCACACAGTATACCCTTGTTTGTTTGAGGGATTGTCTCTTTCTATTTACCGGTTCCTCATGAGCACAATTGTGTTCTGGAATTCCCACTCTTCACAGTGTTAACCATAATTTATTGTGAACCACACACTCAAATGCCTTTCTTGTATTCTCTGCTTTTACCCAAGATTCGTCTGACATTAGCAATTATACCTCTGGTTTTGTGTCCTCATTTGAATCTGGCTTTAATTTCTGTCAGTTCCCTGTCAATGTATGGCTGCAACTATTTTTGAAATATCTTCAGCAAAACTTTTTGTTCTTCTGATTATTCAGAATGAGCAATACCATTCCATTTCAGTTTACCAGCATTTGGGATATCAACCTTTTTTTTAAAAAAATTATTAACTGTGATTGAATGAAAGTGTACAATCCAGTTTAAATTTGCATGCCCACCTATGTGCAGCTCCTACTGCTCTGCTTGACCAGTGACAACACACTGCTCCTTTCTGTTCTATACATGTCATATCCTCTTAACAATCTCCTGTCCCCTGTTTTCCACCCTCTCCACTCCCCTCTAGTGAGAGGGCAATAGGATGACATCCTACAGATGCATAGAACCATAAAGTGCACACATGATACGGTCACTCTGTGTCACTGAGTCCAATCTATTCCTGTCTGAGGAGTGACCTCAGTAATGATTTATGGACAGGCGCAGCATGAGGTCTAGGGTCCATATCAATCTTTATGCATTCTGTTTCATTTTTGATAACTTCTAATTTTCCTAGATTCATACTTCATAGATTCCATATTCCTATTGTTAACGGATATTTGCAGCTGTTCCTTCTCGTTTTGAGTTTTACCACATCAGTAAATGCAGACACCTAAAGTTTTACTCCATTCAAATCATTAAAGTCAACTCACTTTTGAGGAGGCAGGACTTTTCAAAATTGTATTTTGTGTGTCTTCAGACCTCCTCTGGTACTATATTAAACAAAATTCATCTGCTGTTCATAGTGTTTTCAAAAGGAGATTATCAGGTACTTCTTCCTAGTGTCTCTTAGTCTGGAAACTCTTCTGAAACTTGTCCATCATGGGTGACCCTGCTAGTATTTTAAATGCAGGTGACATAACATCCAGTGTCACACTAATACACAAGCCAACACAGCACGCAAACTGACAGATGAGCTTCTAGTTGCTGTCAGCAATCCTTGGTGTTCTGGGCTTGTAGATTCATCTGGAGAAGTTGTCTGGCTACTTCTTCCCTCGTGTGTATTTCTGTGTCTATTCTACTCCTATTATAATTCAGAAATGATTAAAATTGTGACCCATCCTACTCTGACATTACCTGATTATTGTAACTACCGAAATACTTCATTTGCAAACTGGGTCATATTTACAAAGATGAGGATTAGGATTTCAGCACATCTTTTTAGGAAACGCAATTCAATTTGTAACATAAATTCTTCTGCTTTCTCATTTTGGTCACAAGAAATCTTTCTAAGAGAGCAAATAAGTTATAATAGCTAGGCAGAGGCACTCTTTTTAATAAAATAAATAGCCGGGAAAAGATAAATAAGTTATTCTAGAAAATACAAAGAAGTTGTTGTCTGAATAAACATATGTCTCCTTAAATGAAGAGCAAGATTTTTTTGATCAACACACATCTGTTTTCTTTCTACTCCGGAGAAGAAAATCAGTGTGTACAACATATTCTTGACAGTATATCCAAAGCACTTCTCATGTGTCAGATGTCTGCAGCAGTGAGTCAAGGGAGTACTGGACTGTGGTCCATTAGATAGCGTTTTCCGCTTATTGCTGCTGATGCTTCCTTTTAGCATCCTGGGAGCAGTGGAACAACTCTAGTCTTCTCATTAGAGTCGATTTCAAGTGAAGCTTACACAGAAGACAAAGAGGAGCTGGTCCCTGGCTCAAGAGGGTACCTCTGACTCAAGATTACACACATTGTTCTAACAAACGGTCAATCTCGTGTAATGTTGTAGTAGCTCTGTAAGTGCAAATCTTTTGGTTTAATTACTAAAGCAAACACTACACATTATGCATCCAATGAGAGCCTTGACGTCCTTTAGTGAAACTGCTGGAGTGATAAGAAGTCATTCTTCTGTGTTTACTTTGTAATTTCTATAGTGTCCTGTTTCATTCAATGACTTGAATGTTTAATATGACTAATCACATCTTGCTCTGGAAATGAGCATGTTCTTAAATACATTTTCAAGTTTTCAGGGATATAAGTGGAAAAAAATAGATTCTTTGAACTGGATGTACCATACAAGTACCTGAAGGGAGAAGCAGTGTCATATGCCAAGCAGGTTTTTCAACATTATGAATTTTGGAAGATTGGAAAAAATTAGCATATAATTTGGAAGTTTAAGCTTCTCTTATTTACAGTTTTTTTCCCAGTAGAAACAAGTGAACCATCACTGAATAGTCCAGAAAAAAATTAAAAAATTGCTGTAATCATGCACATGTGCACACCCACAAATCACCATTAAATAGCATGTATTTTTAAAAATGTATTTGTGAAGTTGAGAGACGTTAAAATAACTATAGATGTCAGAGATTAAAAAGTAAGGCTTTTACCAACCAGGTCACTTATATAATTCATAGATATGTAGATATATCTTTATACATTGACTTTAGTTTATCTAGAGAAACAGATGTGTATCATTTGAGTTGAATTCAGTACACCACACATTCATAAAAGCCAGATGGAAGACAAGAGTTTACTGCTGGTCTATAAAGGCCAGATGGGAGCTGTTTCAAGAAAGGGTGTAGATTGGTCAGCTCTGGCTATACTCCAGAGAGTAATGCAATGTTCCTGATTCTCCAGAGAATTCTCCATTCTTTACTCTTACTTGTGTTTATCTGAGAAAGTTTAAGGATAGAGACTTACCATTAACTTGATAGAATTGTACAGATGCCAAGTATTAAAGACTGTTTCTCTTACAGTAGAACATGGAAAAGGCTTTCAGTTACTACTTGACCCAATGTGCGTAAAGAGGTTATATGCGTAACCCAGGATTGTAAGATAACTTTAAACCTTTTCTTCCCTTTCACTTACAAATGGCTGTATTTGGGTCCCATAAGTGTATTTAATATGTCAATATGTACAAGAAACTGATGGGAAACACACACAGACCACTCTATTTACTTGTAATAACAAATAAACATCCAAAACCTAAAAACTAAAAGCCACATCAATACTCAATGGAGATTGAACTGGTAGTCCATCTGTATGTAATTTTCTCATAAAACACTTATTTTTGTGACTTGCTTTCTTTGCTGACTTGGTCACTGAATTGGTTATGCTTGGTTTGTTAAATTTTCTATCTCATAAATAATTTCTTTGTGGTGTAACATCATGATAACCAAACAAAACAAACAAAAACAATTAGGCTTACAACAGACCCTTTAAGTTCAAGAGAAACACATCTTTTGGCTTTGCAAGCATCCAAATTAATGAATATTATATCAGCAAATGATTTTTCCTGTAATTTTTTTTATATTCTAAGATCTATAGCTTTCTCAGATTGTTTCACATTCTCTTTCACTTCTTCCTCTAGCACTAGTTGTTTGCTCTCTTTTGAGAACTATTTTTCATTAGAAAACAAAATTTATATCACTTCATGATTGTTACTGCATTCTGGATAACACAGAGACAATAACAAACCTAAGCTGAGCTGTGAAGAGGTCAGTAAACTTCACTACCAGGGTTTGCACATGTGCAGCTCAAGTCCTTCCCCTTTAAGGTTACTATTTACTTTTGAAAACATGAATATTCAGTCTGTGAATGGTAAGAACTTATTCTCCCTTTTAACCCAATACACCTGTGTAGGTCAAAGCTTTTAGACTTTGGAGATAGATAGGTGGTTTATATGACTGAAAAAGGGAAAGGAGGGCTTGGAACAAATTCAAACTAATTCAGTCATGGCCAGTACAGTGAAATTATAGCAGACCCAAATTGCTCTTGTTTTCTAAGAGGAAGATTAAGTTTTTAGCAGGCTGTTGATCCAGAGTTTTCCTATTCTAGTTTTCTTCCATTGCACCAACATTTTACAAATTCAGGTCTATCTAGATTTTTCTTCATTGCCATGACTGAACTGGAAAAACCACACCAATACTCAATGGAGTTTGGAGCCCTGGAAGAAAGTTATTTTTAAATTGGGGGAGAGAAGGAATGACTCTGTCCCCATATTTGGAGTCTTCATTGTCTTCAACCTTTTCCGAATATTATAATCTACTTCCTCTTCACACAAAGTTGGAGCAACTCTGAGCTAAACAACCAATGGATAATTCTATCAAATTTCAGATTTCAGAAACCAAGTTTAGAACTGACATCAACTAGATTGTTCAGCGGGGAGGCTCAGGGATCAAGAAGCAGTGAATCACAGTCGAAATAGTGCTGTTCATGACCAGTAAACCTAAGAAATGGTTAGTCAAATATAAGGTATGCCTCCACAACTGCCTCTTCTATTTCTCAAAGTTATACAATTGTTTTACACATTGAAACATAGCATCATGTACTGTTGAAAACTAGACAGGGTTTCATTGCCATAGCCTGTCAGAAAGCAGAGCCATGGCTTCTAACAACAATACCGCAGTAGTCGCAGCCTAGTTCAGAGTTTAGCACTCCAGCTTTAGCACAACCGTTGTCTTAGTCACCTAGGGCTGCTGTAACAAATATACCACAAGTATATGGCTTCAGTTTATCTTAGTGTACTCTGTAAAATAATACAGTGAGACCAGATCCTGAGATTCTGGAATTCTGATCCCCTTAAAGATCTTTTACAATTAGAAATAAAGCACTGTAAAATATTAGAAATGACCAAGTTCTAGAAATATGGCAATTTTTTTCTCTCAAATTAAAGGAGTCAGATTTATAGATACAATAACATGTCTTCTAACATGTTTTATAAAGTGTTGTTACTAACTGCGTTAAATATCTGTAGCTATTACAATCTTGTTGCTTTGAGACATTGTGCCTTAATCTGAGATGTTTCATTTGAATGATCTTTTTTTCCCTGCTATATTTAATAGTGATTTTAATGAGAGTATCATTTCTAAAACTTGCCAGAAGTTTGGATATACTGGAAAGGGTTCAGAGACATGTAAATAGACAGTTTAAAAAAAAAAAAGTCCTGGAGGTATCATGTTTTTGCTTTTTTCAGCTTGGAGAAGCTAAGTCTGAGATTGTGTTAATACTTTTTATTCAAACATCTTGATAAAATGACACCAGTTTGGAGACCATTAGAATATTTTTTCTGTAGTAATCTAGATATTTAGGTCCTGAAGTAGACCTTTGGAAAAAGATCTAAAATCCAAGAACGAAAGAAGTAGCTATTAAAATCTGTTATTGTTGGGTGTTGTTAAGTTGATATTGACTTACAGTGATTCCGTATGACAGAGAAGAACTTTCCTATGGGGTTTCTTGGCTGTAATCTTCATTGGAGCAGATCTCCAGGTCTTTCTCCTGTGGCAGAGTGCTGGGTGCATTCAACTTACCAACCTTTTCGTTAGAAGTGGAGTGCTTAACTGTTGTACAACTAGGGCTTCTTCGGGAAAAAAAAAACAAAAACCAGGTCTTTGACACATAGAAAACCTATAGGACAGAGTAAATTTTCCCATAGGTCTTACAATGAGTGTCTGGTGGATTCCAACTACCAAACTTTTGGTTGGCCATTGTAGTTCTTATCCACTGGGCCACAGGGGCTCCAGGAATACTTTAGGAAGCTTTTTTGTTGTTGTTTTGTATTTTATTTTTTCAAATCTAGTAGGGGCAATGATGGTAATTGTTAGGTTGCTGCATCATATATACACTTCTGTTAGCAATAACAAGGTTAAAGCTGGCTTTGATTATTCTTAGTTGATTTTTATTATCAGTCTATTTGTGTGTATTCATGTGGCATTTTATTTCTCTAAAACCAACCAACCAACGCACTCATCCACTGCTGTCGAGTTGATTGCAACTCATAGAAACCCTATAGGACAGAGCAGAACTGCCTACAGAGTCTCCAAGGACTGTCTGGTAGATTCGAACTTCCAACCTTTTGGTTAGCTGCCATACCATGTAATGGCTATGTCACCAGGGTTTCTTTTGTTTACCTAGATTGTGCATAATCATGGTCATATGGATTCTTTCTTTCTTTCTCTCTCTTTCTTTCTTTTATTTTGTGGTCAAATCTTAATTGATTTTTACCAAATTTCATTCACATGGTCCGAACAAATTTAACTGAATTGTAACGGTTTACCTTTGGGTTCAAATGTTCCAAATTTTCATTTCTAGATTTTTAAAAAACTGTTCTAATAAATATTAGCACTTATTACTGCAGCAGAATATATAATATGGATCTAAAACCAGAGAAATGTTTTCATTTCATTGATTAGAATGTTTATGGCTTCTTCACAGTTGATACCTAAATTCAAGATAAGGCAAAGATAGGTAGACTAGTTTCTATTTGCAAAGGTAGAATTGCTGCAGATGTTTAGACAGAATTTAACTTAAAGAGAGTACTCAAGTTGAATCAAAGAGTTATAGCATTTTAGTGAAGTTGAGAATTTGTTTTAGTGTTCAAACTCACAAACGAGCTTGCCAAAGCATGAAAAGCAGATGAGAGGGCTAGAAAGAATGCAATCAGTATGAAGTTAAGCAGTCTCTGAGCTTTGTACACTGCAACTATTTTATTGTAGTCTTCATTCCACAGCCCAGTTATAATTTCTTTTGTGCTCATCTATCACTAAAAGACATTAGTTAACATAAAAAAATAAAAAATAAAAAAAACCTGCCAAGTTTTCTCCCAGTAGATGGAGGGCAGACAATTCATTTTGACTCAGGAAACAGGAGAAAGGAGCCAAAGAAACTCCTTTTTCAAAGGTTTGTTTCAAGGAGGGTTCTGAAGACCGGCACTGACTCAGAAATCCCAGCCTATTTTCAGTGCTTTGTAAGATGAATTCAGGAAATGATCTGTGATATAGCCAATCATTCCTTCTCTAATCAGAGCTGGTTTAGATGGCCTTAACCAGGCATATGAAGAAGGAATGAGAGCAACTACAGGTTAAATCTCTGGTGTACCTATAATGTTTATTTTCTTCTTCTTGTTTTTTTTTTTTTTTTTTTTTTTTGGAGGTGGTATTGATTTAAAGAAAACTGACAGCTCTAATCAAATTCAATTTATCGTTATTTTCAGTACTTTTCCTTCCTCAAGGGAAACTTTTTAATATGCAAGTGTTGGGGAAGGCAATGTAAGCTATAACATGAATGTTTTAGGACTTACTGGTTTTATTCCAGCATTCTGTAATGTATTCCTTTTTTTAAATTAATTAATTAATTAATTAAATATGACTGAGTGAAAATGTACATTCCTGTATAAATTTACATGCCCACCTATATGCAGTTTCCACTCCTCTCCCTGTCTGGTGACAGGACACTATTCCTCTCTGCTATTCCTTTTTTTTTTAATCAACCTCAGCATCTGATTATTTTCTTTAAAGTAAAAATAAGTGCTCTGTTAAAGGTTTCATAGAACTTTGTAAAGTTAATCTTTATCATTGATGAGAAAAAATAGATAGGAACAGAAAAACCTAAAAGAGTGAGTAGACCTAGTTATTAAGAAATCAAAATACAAAGGAAGAGAGATGACCTTGAGCATTGACAGATGAAGACTGTCATCCATAATAGTCATTAAAGATAACTTTGGAAGATACAGCAAATCCAAATGTGCTTCCAAGTACAAAGTTACTATTAAAAACAAAATTACCATTGAGTCAACTCCGACTTATAACAACCCTGTAAGACAGCATAAAACTGCCTCATGTATCTACAAGGAGCGCTCGGTGGATTTCAACTACTGACCTTTAGGTTAACAGCTGTATCACTTAACCGCTATGCCATCTGGGGTTCCAATGTCACTATAGTCAACAGGAATACTAGATTGCAAAACAATCCCGGAGATATACAAACTATGGGTAAATTTGGTCAGAATACAAAACATCCCTGCCAAAGATGACACAAATAAATTTGCTTTCTGGAACTAGTTCAAATTAACGTGGAAAGTTATTATAAAAATTATATTCCTTTAGATGCATTAGGCGTCTTTGAGAAGAAAACAGTAAATCTAGGAATAATGAAATTTATCAATCTGAGATTTGTAGCTCTCTTCAGTCCTGATTCTCTAAAAAATGGAGCCTGCAACAAACTGTACATGCTAAGTCTTTATTGATAAATTCAATCCTAGGCCAGCAAGAATAAAGGAAAAAGGAAAGCAAGGCAGGGAAGGAGGGAAGGCAAACACAAAAAGGTACATTACCAAGCTGGACATAGCTTCACAAGAAACACAACTCATTTCTTGATTTTGTAGGATTTCTTCTAAACAAGTGTTGCCTTAGAGCAATCCCTTAAAAGAGTTATTGCTGTTAGTTGCTATTGAGTTTCCCTTAACTCATTGCCATCTCACATACAATAGAGTGAACTGTTGCTGAGTCCTGAGCCATTTCCATGATAGGTTGTGGATCAGACTATGGTGATCATTGTATTTTCATTGGCTGACTTTTGGGAATAGGCTACCAGGTCTGTCTTCCTGGTGAATCTTAGTCTGGATACTCCAGTGAAATCTGACCAGCATTACGGCACCACACAAGCCTAAACTGACAGATGGCTGATGGCTACACATAAGCTGCATTGATTGCAAATCAAACCAGGTCTCTGGCATGGAAGACCAGAATTCCATCACTTAAACACTAATGCCCTCTTTCTTACAGTAGGGACCTGTAAACTTTTTCTGGCCACAAAATCAAGTGGCCAGATAGTAAACATTTCAAGATCCACTGATCTTAGGGTCTCTGTGGCAGCTACTCAACTCCACTGTTGTTAGCATGAACATAGACACAAGCAAGAATTAACTGGATGGGCTGTGTTTTAATAAGTCTTTTGTAAAAATAGGTGACTAACCAAATTTGGCCCATAGGCTAAAGATTATTGACTCCTGTAACAGGAGAAAAACTAGGAGAAGAATGTAGTTGTCCTATCTTTCAAGTCTCCCTTCTCTGGTCAAAGCTTCCTCATGGGACGTTAGTAGCTCCTCTTCTTTGAATACCAGCTCACTGCCAAACATTCTACTGGTGTGTTTTACGTATAGGTAATCTCCACAGCAATCCTATGGATAAATCCAAGCCGAACTCACTGCCATTGAGTCAATTTGGACTCATAGTGACATTATTAGGAAAAAGTAGAATGGCTCCACAGAATTTCCAAAACGGTAAATTTTGTTTCTTCTTTTTTTTATTGTGTTTTAGATGTTTACAGAGTAAATTAGCTTCACATTAGATAATTAATACATATATTGTTTATGACATTCGCTGCCAGCCCTACAAATGTCAGCACTCCCCTTCTTGACCTGAAGTCCTCATTGCCAGCTTTACTATCCCCTCCTGTCTTCTTGTCCCTTCCCTTGGGCTGGTGTGTCCATTTAGTCTCATTTTGTTTCATGGGCTGTCTAATCTTTAACTAAAGGATGAACCTCAGACTGACTTCAGCATTGAGTTAAAGAGACCAGCTCAGGGTTTCTCCAGTTTCTGTCAGACCAGTGAATCTGTTTTTTTTTTTTTTTTCTCTTTTGGGAGTTCTAGTTTTGTTCTTCATTTTCTTCCAGCTTGGTCCAGGACTCTACTGTGATTTCCATCACAGCAGTTGTTGGTGTTAACAAGGGACCAACTGGACTCAGTCTGGTGGAGGCTGGAGTAGTTGTGGTCCATTAGTCCTTTTGACTAACGTTTCCCTTTTTCCTTTGGGTTTCTTCATTCTCCCTTGTTCCAGACAGGGTGAGATCAGTGGAGTATATTAGATATCCTCTCACAAACTTTTTTTTTATTATGACTGAGTGAAAACGTACATTCCCGTATAAATTTACGTGCCCATCTATATGCAGCTTCCACTGCTCTCCCTGCCTGGTGACAGCACACTATTCCTCTCTGCTCCATACATGTCTCATCCTCCCAACAGTCTCCTTTCCCCTCCTCTCCACTCACTCTCCTTCCTCCAGCCAGAAGTCAGCACGATGATATCCTATAGATGCATAGAACCATAAAGTGCATCCAATATATGGTCACTCTGTATCACCAAGTTCAGTGCATTTGTGTCCAAAGAGTGGACTTTTGTTATGATTTATGGGCAAGGGCAGCATCAGGGCCAGGGGCCGTGCTCCCTGGGGAACCCCAAAGCCGCTGGACCATCAACTGTGGTCTTTTAGTGGAGATCTCAGGGTGCACCCCTTTTTATTCTTGTGTAAGACACCAAATGATACTCACCAAAGTGGGATGTAAAACATTTTCTTTATAAACTATGATATGCCAATTGAGGCAGACATTCCCCAAGACCATGATCCCCATCCCTGAACCCAGTAGTTTGGTCCCTCGTGGAGTCTGGACGTATTTATGAAGCTTCAAGGACCTTGCCTTAGTCAAGTTGTGCAGACTTCTCCAGTATCCTGTAGTGTTTTCACTTCACCAAAGTTAGCATGTAACTATTGTCTAATCAGTGTTTTTTGTTTCCATCTCTTCCCTCCCTAACAACCAGTAGAAATTATTTCTTTCTGTGTGCAAACCTTTTGATAAGCTTTTGTAATAGTGGTTTTGTACAGTATTTCTCATTATGTGGTTGACGTATTTTACTCAACATAATGTCCTCTAGATTTATCCACATTGTAAGATGTTTCAGATTTATTATTGCTCCTTATTGTTTTATGGTATTCCACTGTGTATATGTATCAAAATTTGTTTCTCCATTCATCTGTTGATGGGCATTTAACTTGTGTCCGTCTTTTTGCTGTTATGAATAATGCTACAATGAACTTGAGTGTGTATGTCTCTTAATGTAATGACTCATTTCTCTAGGGTATATTCCTAGGAGTGAGGTGTTGGGTCATACAATATTTCTATTTCTAGCTTTTTAAGGGAGCACCATATAATTTTCCGAAGTGGTTATACCATTTTATATTCCTACCGGTAGAGAGTGAGAGTTCTATTCTCCTCACAGCCTCTCCAACATTTGTTGTTTTCTGTTTTTTGATTCATGCCAGTAATGTTGGGGTGAGACAAATATCTCACTGTAGTTTTGATTTGCATTTATGTAATGGCTAGTGATTGTGATCATTTCCTCATATGTCTGTTACCTTCCTGAATGTCTTCTTGGCCCATTTTTAAATTATTTGCTGTAGGTTTTTTTTAATCCCTTCTGTTACTCTTTGTCTGTTTATGGGTACACTTAAGCCATTTATGTCTAGTGTGATTGTGATAGGTGTGATTTTACTGCTGTCATTTGTAGTATTTTTTTTTTTGAGTGTGTGGTGCTGGTGTTTTCTTTGTTCTTACTCTTCTGTACTGAATTCCTTTTGTGTGTGTTAAGTTTTGAAAATATCTTTCATTTTTGTAGATTTCATATTTCAACTTTCTTTGCAGTTACCCATATCTTTTTAAGCTTAAGGCAATTTTTTATTACTTAATATTTCCCTGACTTCCTCCCCATTTGAAAGTTGTTTATACTACACCACTTCTTCTCTATTTTATTGTTCTGATATCGTTTACAGACTGACCTCTCTGGTTCCTTGTTGTAAACCTTTTAGTTTTCCTTTATCTTGGGGAGTTCATTACTTAGGTTGGCATCTGGCTGATACTATCCTGTGTCCTAGAGACGGATTGTTAAGTTGTTGATTCTCAAACTGAGGAACTCCCTTTAATAATTCTTGTGAGTGTGATTCAGTTTTTACATATTCCTTTAATTTCCATTTATCTGAAAATGTCCTAGCTTTACCATTATATTTGAGTGAGAAAAATCATTCTCAGTTGGTAATATAATTCTTTTTTCATTCAACCAGTGTCATCCCACTGGTTTGGTACTTGCATGGCTTTTGCTGAGTAATAAGAGTTTCATTTTAATGTTTGCCCTTCGTGTGTGACTTTTCATTCTAGAGCTGCTCCCAGGATTCTTCGTCTTTGGATTTAATGTGATTGTAATACATCTTGGTGATTTTCTTTTTTCTATTCCATGCAGTATTCATTGAGCTTCTTAAATGGACAGCTTTTGCCCTCCGTGATACTACAGAGATTTTCTGTCAGCAAATCTTCAATGATCCTCTGTGTTTTCTACTTTCTCCCGAGTACTACAACTCTGAACATATACAAATTTTTGCTTTTTATTGTGTCTCACATCATTTTCAAGTTTTCTTTATTATTTTCTCTGATTTTTCCTCAAAGTGATCTGCAAGGCTTGTCTTTGATTGTACTAATCTTCTCTTCCATTGTTTCCAATTTGCTTTTACACCCTTGTAGTGCACTGTTCATTCCTGAAATCTTATTATCTATTTTTTGGATTTCTAATTGCTTATATTGTATAATTTCTAGTTGTTTAGCTATTTTGCAAATTTTGTTCCTATATTATTTTAATGAGTTCTTCCGTTGCTTTGTGTGTGTTTTCCTTGATTTTGTCTGTACTTCTCATGATTTTTGTCTTTCTTTTTTTTTTTTTTTTACTTACTTTTGTCTACATTTTCCCTCAGCTGCTGAAGAGCCCTGAGTAGGAGAATTTTTAATTCCTTATCAGGGAAGATCCAGTGGCAGAAAATAGATAGGGATGGGTCATCTGCATGTGAAATGGGCTTGACATGGTAGGTCTAGGTGGCTGTGCAGGGTTGGATAGGGGACCATTTCAGTACCACTTAGGGGTATGACACTCATTGCTTGGTTCAGACAGGCAGGAGAGAAAAGAAAGGATGCAATGTGTGAAGCTAGGTGGAAGAGAAAGAAGAGAGAAACAACAACAAAAGTAAATAAAATGGTAGCACAGTAGGATTTGGCAGGTGGATACAGGGCAGACCCAGCAAGGCCGTGTGCTGGTAGGGGCAATGTGGAGCTGGGGAGGCTGTTCACCAATGGCTTTGTAGCCAAGCAGTATGGCACAGACCATCAAGAAGGGGAAAGACTATGCAAGCCTAGCTGGGAGTGAAAAAAGGAAATAAAGTGACGAAGAAAGAGAAAAGAAATGAGAAGAGTCAAATAAAATGAAGTAAAAATAACAGACAAAATGAAAAAAACCCAACCTCCCTGAAAAACAAAGTAAAAGGAACAAGTCATCCCCAAACCAAAATCAAACAAGACACAAACAAACAAAATGGTGTTGAAGGAGCTCACTAGTAGGGGCAAAGCAGACCCAGGTAGCCATGAGCTAGTGTCTCTCTGGCTGAGTGACCACAGCCCACTGGAAAGTGATGGAGGCCATGTAGAGGGTGGTGAGTAGAAAAGCTCGTATCAATGGTTACTAGCAGTTCTGTCTCCTACTGGGAATTCTGTGAAGTTACCTTCTCATACTCCCTGTTTGCATTTCTTGGTAGCTGTAGACCAAGATGGGAAATCTGTGTTGTGTTAGCTACTAGGGTACCTCTGCTCCATCAGTTTGTTATTCCATTTGGTGCTCAATCAAATTCTTTTCCCCATCATTTGATAGTTATGGGTCCAGAATTGACATTTGTATTTGTTTTGCTTAGCTTCTTTGGTCTTTGCTGCAGACAGACAGCTTGGCGCTTCTGTCAATAGTCAGACCTCAAGGACGTAAATCTTTAGGGAATCAGATTGCTCTATCTTTCTCCCACAGAGGAGCTGGTGGGTAAAAACCACCAACTTTTTGGTTAATAGCTGAACACTTTAACTGATTTACCACCAGGGCTCCCTATCATGTGGATAAATACTCTTATTATCAGGTAACCTCTTGTCTTAGACCATTCTACTTGATGATTATCCCTCCCTGGGTTTGATGAAATAACACTTACTATGGGTTTGATGAAATGACACCTCCTATAAGTTAAACTTGTGTACCCTCAAATATATGCCAACTTGGCTAGGCCATGATTCACCAGAACTGAGTGATTATATGCCATTTTGTAATCTGATACAATTTTCCTGTTTGTTGTAAATCCTACCTCTACAATGTTAGTGAGACAGGATTAGATGCAGTTGTGGCAGTGGGGCAAGACTCAATCTGTAAGATTAGTTTGCATCTTAGGTCAATCTCTTTTGAAATTTAAAAGTCAGAATGGAGTAGAGAAACAAGGGAGTTCGTACTAACCAAGAAACAAGAGCCTAAGAAACAGTGGTCCTTGGGAACCAGGGTCCCTGTGCTGAGATACTCATAGATCAAGGTAATAGTGGTGACAAGAATCTTTCTCCAAAGCCAACAGAAAGATAAAACCTTCCCCTGGAGCTGGCTCCCTGAATTTTGACATTTAGCATACTAGACTATGAAAGAATAAACTTTTATTTGTTAAAGGCACCTACTTGTGTTATTTATGTTATAGTAGGACTGGATAACTAAGACAGAACTTGGTACTGAGAGAGTTGTGTGCTGCTCTGACAGATACCTAAAATGTGGAAGAGTTTTTGAAACTGTGAATGGAGAGAAGCTGGAAAGATTTTAAAGTGCCTAATAGCAAAAGCCTAGATTGCCTTGAAGAGACTGTTAGTGGGATTATGTACATCAGAGACAATTCTGGAGATAACACAAATGAAATTAGGGCAGCTGTTACATTTTTGCAGACAGCAAAAAAGCAGCAACAGAACCAGGAGACCAGCACTAGACAGTGAAAGAAAGTGAGAGAGCTGAGTGCTTGTAGGCAAGAGGCTTCCTGTTAGAGTAGGGTTCATATGTGTTATAAATCCTACCTCTGTGATGTTAATGAGGCAGGATTAGAGGCAGTTCTGTTAATAAGGATGGCCTCAGTTTACAAGATTAGGCTGTATCTTGAGTCAATCTCTCTTGAGATACAAAAGAACTGAGGGGCCATATACTACCAAGAAACAAGAATGAAAAGAACAGTGTGTCCTTTATTCCTGGGGCACTTGCACTGAGATTTCCAACCCAGTGTGTGACTGATGACAAGGACATCCCTCCAAAGCCGACAGAGAAAGAAAGCCTTCCCAGAAGCTGGCACACTGAATTCAGACTTTTAGCTTACTAAGCTGTGAGAGAATAAACTTCTGTTTGTTAAAGTCATCCACTTGTGGTATTTCTACTATAGCAGCCCTAGATAACTAAGACAACAATTTCACCATGAGACTTCCCCTGACTACATATTTAAAACCGTAATCCCCTCTTTCTTTAATAGTCTCTATATTATTCCCTGTTTCATTATCTCTTTAGCACATCTTGGAAACTCTGATGGCTTAATGGTTAAGTGCACTGTCTGCTAACCAAATGTTTGGCAGTTCAAATCTGCCAAGCACTCTTTGGAAACTCTGACCTATAGGGTCACTATGAGTTGGAATTGACTCAACGGCAGTAGCTTTGGGTTTTCTTTTTGGCATAGAACACATCACCATCTGTTACACATTTCAGTTATTTATTTTCAGCAATTTCTAGTCTTGCCTCCTGAGGGATGAGGGGAAAAATTTTTGTTTTGTGACTATTGAATTTCCTGTGACTTGAATAGTGCCTGGGACATATATGAATGAGTGAATGATTAGTGCTTGAAAAATGTAGAATAAAGGTATAGCATTGTAGTCATACCTTATAGAAATAATCTAAAATTTCACAGTCACTAGTTCATTTTGTAATATAACATTTTTCTTAATTATTATCAACATCTAATTTAAGTCCAAATTACGGGTGGAGGATGAAAAGACTTTTTAGAAGTATGCCAAATTAAACATTTTCTATAGATTTCAGTTTTTCTATCAACAATACTGAAAACTAATTATGGTTTATTTGTAAAGAAATGCTTAAAATTCTGAGGTTACATAGTCAGTGGAAACTCCATGTGATGGCTATCAAAATCATCATTTTTAAACTAACACTCATTAATAATTTTTTTTAAAGAAATCCATCAAGGACAATTTTAGTTAAATTGTCTTAAAATGGTTTTAAGAGGCAGAGCAAGGTTATTAGCATTGTAGTCAGATGATTCTTGTGATCCCAAAGAACAAATGCATCCATTACATAAGATATCCTTGGAGCCCTGAACATCAAAAACAAAGCTGAGATATTGGACTAAGCAATGGGGAAGGGGAAATAGGTCCAGAAGTAACTAAGACTGGCCAGACCTGACCCACTGGGGAACAGTGGTAGCCAGCATGATGAGCATAGCATTAGCAGTTGGAAGGCATTCTTCTTCATAGGTGAAGCTGACTAGACAACTCACTTGTACTTACAGAACCAGTGAAAAACAGCACTAGGTCATCAATAGTTAAGTTTTTACTTGTAACCCACCACACGCACATCTAAATCTTTCCTTTGGGATCAACCTTTCCCCTTCTACCACAGTTTCCCCTGCCCTTCTGGGCCCAGATCTGGAGCATGATGTCATTAACTGATCCAGAAGTAGGACTTCTTAAGGCTGTCTTGAGCCATTCTCTGAGATTGGAGAGGGAGTAACTTGACAAACTGCGAGTGGGAAGATCTGCTCACTCCTCTGACCTAGAAATTTGGGGCAGAAATAGTTCCTTCACCTAGATTCAGACATAAGGGGATATGCCATCCTCACAGACACTCAGGGATGATTGTTAGCTCACTGCCTTTCTCAGCAGCTACAGTCAGGTGCCTGTGCCTATACCAATCACTCCTGTCCATCCAGACAGTATGAGAGCCTGCTCCACACACTTGATGACTGACTACTTGAACACCTGAACTGAATCCATAAAAGTAAAGGGATTCTTGCACTTGTATGTCTAGTAACAGCTCTAACCATCTGATGACAGGACATCAGAGCTTCAAAGTTACCAATAATTAAACTAATACACACAACTAGTCTATTTTAGATATTTTGAAACAAAATAAAACAAGAAACTGGAAAACAGTAGGCAACCATAAAATAAATAAATAAAATGTTCTGACGGCTCAGAGACAACAGTCAGTTTCAAATCACTTAAAGAGGAAGACCACAACAACTTCAGAAAGCTTCCCAAACAAAGAATCAAGACATTTTCCAGTGGGACAGGGCCAAGTTGTCACACTAGACACACGTCTGCTTGATTCCCTCTGAGAACTAAGGCCAAGAGCAGTAATTAAAAGGAGCAGTGTAGACATTCTGGGAGCTCCTAGATCAGGTGTAGTGTTGTGAGATTGGACTGCACAACAGGAAGGGGAAAAATACCTCGTCAGTGGTGAGAGAATGGCACAGTGAGTACTGCTTCTGCTGGTGCAGTGCCTGGGAGGATTGCAGGTGTGGATACCTTCTTTGTCAGCTGGGAGGCTGGGAATGGGTCTGCAGAGCTTGTGAGTCTGGCACTACCCAGCTTTTTTGCTGATCTGCAGTGCCTAAGTGAACAGCATATCCCACAGCAGAGAGATGGTGCTTGGGATCTTTAGAGATCCCAAGTGACTGAGGATAACAGTGACCTTCCTCCCTCTCTGTTCTGAGCTATGCCATAAAATATGCTAACTCCTTGTGTACCAAAGGTGGCTCAGGCAGGACATCATAGGTCAAATTAGAGGCAGAGTCAGGCTAATTTTCATGCTAAGCAACACTGCCTGTCTGGTTAGCACTGCTGCCATCAGAAAAGTTTCTCTTAACCCAATTGTACCAAGTGAAAGTAGTGGCAGCTGGGGACTGAGTGCAGTGGGGCCTTAACCTTTCCCTTCCTTAAGCCATGTCATAGTGTCAGCTGACTGCTGATGAGGTGCCATTTTGTCAGTCAGTAGGTGGGGCATGCCTTCCTTGAGGGCCAGATTGCTATCAGATCTCACTGGTCAATGGCTCCCTCTTCAGAAAATCAGGTCTTTAAGACCTACTTCACACTTCCCATTGGTGTAATACCAGAGAAACGGAACAGCTTCTAGATGGCATGAAGACAACAATCAATATCTAACCATTTAAAGAAGCAGGTCACCATGGTTCTGGAAAACTCCCAAAATAAAGATTCAAACAACTTCCCAGATGAAGAAGGCTGTCTGAAATTATCTTAGATAGAATAAAAAGGAATTAATTACAGAGCACTTCTAGATATTAAGCAAAATGTAGCAAAACAAAATGGAAAATTAAGTAAGTTTATGAAATGCTAGAACATCAGTGATCTGAAATTCAGCAGATCAATAATAAAATTACAGAATTAGACAACTCAATACAAAGCCAAAAGAGCAGGATGGAGGAATTGGAAGACAAAATTAGTGAACTTGAAGACAAGGCAACTGACACCAACATTTATGAGGAAAATCATACAAAAGAAACAAGAAAAATGAAGAAGCATTAAGAAGAATTTGATACTCTGTCAAGCGGAATAATTTACAGATAATTAGAGTTCCTGAAGAGGAAGGGTATAGCAGAAAATACAGAGAGGATTGTTGAAGTTGCTGACAGAAAACTTCCCTGAAATCATGAAAGAAGAGAACATAGACTTTCAAGATGCTTACAGAACAACACAAAAACTAGAGTCCAAAAGAAAGTCACCAACACATATTATAACCAGGCGTAATAAAATGAAACATAAAGAGAGGCTCTTAAAGGCAGCAAGGCTTAAAGCAAAACTAACAAAAAGGGAAGCCCTGTAGGCTTTTGTCTGACTTCTCAGCAGAAACCATGTTGGCAAGAAGACAGTAGGATGACACATACAAAACCCTGAAGGAGAAAAATCTCCAAGCAAGAATTGTATGTCCTGAGAAATTATGTCTCAAATATGACATTGAAATTAAGACATTCTCAGACAAACAGAAGATTAAAGACTTTGCTAAAACCAAACCAAAACTACAAGAAATACTGGAAGAAGGTCTTTGTTTAGAAAAAAGGTAGTATCAGTTGTACACTTAAGGAGGCATCTAAAGTCCCACTCAATTAGGGAAGTCACAAAACTTAATCAAAGCTAAAATATTAAAAGTGGGGAACCAGAGATCTTAACATGAAAACTGTGACATCATCACAATATAAAGAGCGATATATTACAGTAGGTACAACCATTTCAGAGGGAGATGAAATTAAGAAGATACACAGAAGTTAAAGATTGGTGTAAATTTAGAATATTAAGGAGGATCAAAGGGGTAGCTGCAAAACAAAGTAACAATATGACATATAAAAACAGGAAACATAACACAAGAGTCTCAGCAAACACAAAACCAACACTGAAAAAGATGAAAAGTAAACCCATAAAGAAAAATAACCTAGGACAGAATATTAAGAGAAGCAAAGAAAACTTCAACAACACACAAAAATGGCATCAAAACAACAGCACTAAATGCATACCTATCAATAATGACACTGAATGTAAACGGTCTGAATGTTCCAACAAAGGGGCAAAGAATGACAGCCTGGATCAAAAGACACGATTAGTCTATATGTTGCTTACGAGAAACACACCTTAAACTCAAAGACATGAACAAACTGAAAATCAAAGGATGAAAAAATACACACCAGGCTAGCAACATACAAAGAAAAGCAGGAGTGGTAATACTAATCTCAAATAAAAGAGACTTTAATGTAACCCCCACCATCACAGACAAGGATGGTCTCTATTTATTACTGAAAGATTCAATGCATAATCTGGATGTAACAATATTAAATATTTATGCACCCAATGCCAGAGCACCTAAATACATCAAACAAATGCTGACAACATTGAAAACTGAGGTAGATCACTCACAACAATAGTAGGAGGCTTCAACATTTCACTTTGAATAATGGACAGGTCATCTAGAAAAAAACTCCATAAAGACACAGAAGATCTTCTTGTGACAGTCAATCAATAAATACAAAACTTTTTAATCAGCAACAGGTAAGTATAGCTTCTTTTCCAAATGCAGATGAATGTTCTCCAAAATAGACACATAATAGGACATAAAGCAAATCTCAACAAAATCCAATCCATTGAATTATTACAAAACATCTTCATGGACCATGAAGCCATAAAAGTTGAAATCAGTAGCAGGAAAATCTGAACTCATGGAAACTGAACAACACCTTGCTCAAAAATCCTTGGGTTATAGAAGGAATCAAAGATTCAATACAGAAATTTATGCAATCAAATGAAAATGAAAACACATCCTATAAGAACCTATGGGATACAGCTAAAGCAGTGCTCAGAGGCCAATTTATCTCTATAAACACACACATCCAGAATGAAGAAGGAGCCCAAACCAAAGAATTAACCCTACAACTTGAATAAATAGAAAGAGAACAATAAAGGAACCCCTCAGGCACCAGAACAAAACAGATCATAAGATCAGAGCGGAACTTAATGAATTAGAGAATAGAAGAACAATTGAAAAAATTAACAAAACCAAAAGCTAGTTCTTTGAAAAGATCAACAAAATTGATAAACCACTGGCTAAACTAACAAAAGAAAAACAGGAGAAGAAACAAATAACTGGAATAAGAATTTATAGGGGAGATGTCACACAGATCCAGTGGAAATCAAAAGTACCAGAATACTATGAAAGACTGTACTCTAACAGATTTGAAAACCTAGAGAAAATGGACAAATTTCCAGATTAATATCACCTACCAAAATTATCACAAGGAAAAGTAGAGCAACTTAATAAACTCACCACAAAAGAAGAAATTTAAAAATTCACCAAATATATACATACATATATATATGTATATATATACATACATACATATGTATATATATATATGTATGTATATATACACCAACCCCAAAAGCCCTGGCCCAGACAGCTTCACCAGAGAATTTTCACAAGCTTTTAGAGAGGTGTTGATTCCAATAATACTGAGGTTATTTCACAGCACAGAAAAAGAACAGAATATTCAAAAAATCAGTCTATGAAGCCAGCATAGCCCTGATACCAAAGCCGTGGAAAGACCCCACAAACAAAGAAAATTACAGACCAATATCACTCATGAACCAAGATGCAAAAATCTTCAACAAAATCCTTGCCAATAGAATCCAAAAACATTTCAAAAAAATAATTCATCACTACCAAGTTGAGTTCATACCAGGGATGAAAATCTGATTCAACATCAGAAAAACAATTAATGTGATCAGACACAGAAATAACTCAAAGGACAAGAATCATCTGACTTTGTCAAGTGATGCCGAAAAGGCATTTGACAAAGTCCAACACCCATTCATGTTAAAAACTCTCAGCAAAATAGGAATAGAGGAGAAATTTCTCAGTGTACTAAGTGGCAACTATAGAAAGCCAACTACCTACATCATCCTGAATGGAAAGTGACTGAAAGAATTTCCCCAGAGAACAGGAACTAGACCAGGGTGCCCACTCTCGTCACTTCTAGTCATCATTGTTCTAGACATTCTAGCCAGAGCAATTAGACAAAACAAAGAAATGAAATAAAAGGCATCTGCATCGCTAAAGAAGAAGTCAAAATCTTCCTATGTGCAGATGAGATGATTGTAGATGCAGACAATCCTAAAGGATCCATGATTAAACTACTGAAACTAAATGAAGAGTTCAGCAAAGCCTCCAGATATAAGATAAATGTAAGTACATTGGTAGGATTCCTTTACACCAACAAAAAGAACATCAAAGGGGAAATCACCAAATCATTACTATTTAGTATAACCCCCAAGAAGATAAAATAACTAGGAATAAACCTAACAAGAGAAACAAGAGAACTGTACAGAGAAAATCATGAGACCCTACTGCAAGAAACCAAAAGAGACTTACATAAGTGGAGAAACCTACCTTACTCGTGGATAGTAAAGCACTGCTGAGGAAGATGAACACAGTGGCAGGCCTTGTACTGCCAAACCTTAGAACCTACTACACAGCCACAGTAGTCAAAACAGTTTAGTACTGTTACAAAAAGAGATATATATATATCAATGGAACAGAACTGAGACCCCAGAAACTTCACCATCCTCTTATGAACAGTTGATATTTGCCAAAGGCCCAAAGGTCATAAACTGGGATAAAAACTGTATAACAAATGATGTTGACAAAATTGGATATCCGTCTGCGAAAAACTGAAAGTGGACCCATATCTCACACTTTACACAAAAAGTCACTGAAAATTGATCAAAGACCTAAGTATCAAACCTAAAACAATAAAGATCATGCAAGAAAAAATAGGGTCAACAATGGAAGTTCTAAAACACACCTTAGACAGACTTCAAAATCTGACAAAGCAGGATCAACAGAAGAAAAAATACATAAATGGGAACTAGTAAGAATCAAACACTTTTGCTCATCCAAAGACTTTATCAAGAGAGTTGATAAAATTCCCACCTTCAGAGTGGGAAAAATTTTTTGACAACTATATGTCAGACTGATATCTGATCTCTATAAGCTACAAGGTACTGCAAAATATCAACAAGAAAAAGGTGAATAACACAATTAAGCAATGGGCAAAGGAGATGGGCATGCACTTCACCAAGGAAGACATCCAGACAACCAAAAGGCACATGAGGAAGTGTTCAAGAACATTAGTTGTTACAGAAATCCAAATCAAAACTATAATGAGATACCATCTCACCCCAACAAGATTGGCCATACTCCAAAAAAACACAAAACAACAAACACTGGTGAGGCTATGAAGATATTGGGACTCTCCTACAGTGCTGGTAGGATTGCAAAATGGTACAATGTCTTTGGAAAGCAATTTGGCACTTCCTTAAAATGCTAGAAATAGAAATACCATTTGATCCAGTAATCCCATTCCTCAGAATATATCCTATCTACAGAAATAAAAGCAGTTACATGAATGGAGCCATGCATACATATGCTTGTTGCAACACTGTCTGCAATAGCAAAAAGATGGAATCAACTACATGCCCATCAACAGATGAATGGATAAATAAACTACGGTACATATACTCAGTGGAACACTATGCAATGATTAAGGACAATGATGATTTTAGGAAGCTTCTCAGAACCTAGTTTCAACTGGAAGGCAATACAATAAGTGAAATCAGTCAGCTGCAAAAGGACAAGTATTTGTATGAGACCTCTGCTATGAGGACTTAAAAATAAACTTAAACACAGAAGAAAAGACTGATGGTTACGTAGATTAGATAATCAGTAGAAATTTGGTTAGGTGAGAGCAGTGAGAGCACATGTTAGAGAGTAGAACGTCTTAGCTGGACTTCACCATAAACTGAAACGTTTTCTAAACTCAACCCAATATTTCAAAGGAGAGAATAACAGGGATGGAGTTCTGGGGACCATGTTTTCAGGGGACATTATGGCCAACTGGCATAACTAGTCTATTGCTAAGAGAATCTTTTGCACCCCATATTGGTGAGTGGTTTCTGGGGTCTTAAAATCTAGCAAGCTACCATCTGAGGCACACCACATTG
Source organism: Heterohyrax brucei (assembly GCA_028571685.1). NCBI lineage: Eukaryota > Metazoa > Chordata > Mammalia > Hyracoidea > Procaviidae > Heterohyrax > Heterohyrax brucei. Next base: position 8,673,505 of record CM053143.1, read on the forward strand.
TCCCATCTCGTTTGGAATGGATTGTCGCTGAGAACATCAAAGACACATGGAAAAAAGCATCCAGGAGACAGAAAGAGCCATATGAAAGGAAGACTGTATCAACATGTGACCAGAGGAATCACATGTCTTTACCACTAAAGACAGCCGTGAAAAGGGACACAATGTAGAGTCTCAGGGACAACACAAGAAAAAGAGGGGTGCTGCCTAAGTACTCTTCTGAAAGATCTGAACTGATGGTCCAACAGCATGGATGCTCCCCTGGGAACATGTCCCCTAGGCCTGCTACTAACCAGAAACCACTAATGGGAGAGAAGAGGGTGAAGAGGTGGGGACAGATGCTTGTTGAGGGTGCACTAGAAATATGGAATGGAAAGGAGGAACATGCTATCACCAGGTGAGGAGAACAGAAGGAGCTGCAGATAGGTGCAAAACCAATTTGGATTGTATACTTTCACTTAATCACACTTAAAAAAGAAAGAAAGAAATTTTCCAGAGGAAGAGAATTTCCTGGAACTACTGGAGGTAGAATACAAAAATTAATATTTAGAAATCTTCAAGAGATAAGGAACGAGATGAGTTAAAATGCAGCAGAGCATAATGTAAAGAGACAGGCTGTAAGAAAGTATACACAGATAGGAATTAAGAATTCAGGTAATTAATAATAAAATTACAGAATTAGACAACACAATAGGAAGTCAAAGGAGCCAAAATGAGGCAATGGAAGACCAAATTATGGAGACTGATTATAAGCCACAGGATATCAACATATTTGAGGAAAAATCAGACAAAGAAATTGTCATGGATTGACTTGTGGCCCCCTCAAAATATGTGTAGCCATGTGGCTGGGCCATGATTCCCAGTATCTTGTGACTGTCCTCCACTTTGTGGTTTTCCTGTGCTGTATGTTAAAGGATTAGGGTGGGCCTGTAAATCCCTTCACAAGATCACCTCCCTGCTCCACTGTAAAGGGAGTTTCCCTGGAGAATGGCCTGCCCCACCCTTAATCCTTTCATCCTGCAAGAGATAAAATGAAATGAAAAGCAGCAGAGAATTGGGAACCCCGTACTATCATTAAATCAGCACTGGGAGAAGAGCGTGTCCTTCAGACCTGAGGTTCCTGCACCAAGACACTCCCTGGACAAAGAACTGGTACAATACCAGACTTTCCTCCAGAGCCAACAAAGGGGAAAACATTCCCCTGGAGTGGACATCCTGAATTTAGACTCATAGCCTACCAGACTGTGTAAAAATAAACCTTGACTCTGTCAAGAGGAACTTATGAATGACCAGAGTACCAGAACAAGTGGGAGATAACAGAAAATACAGAGAAAATTGTGGCAGAGTTGTTGACAGAAAACTTCCCCGTTAAAATGAAAAATGAGACAACATCTACCCAAGATGCTTCAAATAAGGTAGATCCCAAAGGAATGATACTAAAGTATATTATAATCAAACTTGCCAAAACTAAAGGTAAGGAGACAATTATTTTTTTTATTGTGATTAAGGGAAAGTATACGATTCAAACCACTTTTGCATGCCCTCCTATCTACAACTCTTCTGCCTTCCTTGCCCCATGACAGCACACTTTTCCTTTTCATGTTATACTTGCTGTATCCTCTTAACAAACTCCTGCTCTCTGCTCTTCACCCTTCTCTCTCATCTAGAAAGAGACCAGTAGGACCCAAGCCAAGCCAGACCAGTAGGACAGTCTCCTATAAATGCATAGAGCTGTAAAGTACACCCACTATATGGTCACATTGTGTCCCTGAGTCTAGTCCATTATTGTCCAAAGAGTTGACCTCAATAGAGTTTTCTAGACAGGGGCAGCAGCAGATCTAGGGGCCATGCTCCCCGGAATCTCCTGGGCCACTGGGCTGCCAATTGTGGTCTTTTAGTAGAGTTCTTGAGCTACACTCCTTAAAGGTAAGGAGACAATTTTAAATTTGAGTAGGGATAAATGAAAAGTAATCTACAAAGGAGAGTCAATATGACTAAACTTGGACTACTTAAAAGAGCCCATGTAGGCAAGAAGGCAATGAATGATATCTACAAAGCCTTGAAACAAAATAATTGCCAGCCAAGAACTATATATCTAGCAAAACTGTTTTTCCAATATGATGGTGAAATTAGGACATTTCCAGATAAACAAAACTTTAGGAAATTTCCAAAAACCAAACCAAAACTCCAAGAAATACTAAAGGTAATCTTTTGGATGGAAAATCAATAACACCAAATAACAACGCAAGACCAGAACACAGAACAGAATAACTGAGTATCAGCAAATAGGGGAATCACAAATATAAATCATCAGCAAAACACTGAAAACAGGGAGATGGAGATATCATTATGTAAACATTATATTAAAAAAGAGGGACCCAAAAGAAAATGTAGTTGAAGATCTTTCATGTGGAGAAGTCAAGGGAATGTACAGAAATTGAAGACTGGTTTAAATTTAGAAAAATAGAGGTTAATAAGGTAACCACAATGGAAATTAACAATCATACACATCACAATAAAAGACAAGAAAAACTTGAAGTCTCAGCAAAAACAAAACCACTAGCATTGCAAAAGATAAAAAGAAAATACTCAAGGAAAAAAAAAAAAGATTCAGCACAGAAAATTAAAGAGAACAAAAGAATTGTCTACAACCCATGAAAAAAGATATCAAAATGACAGCACTAAACTCACATCTATTAATAATTACACTGCACGTAAATTGAATAAAAGCACCAATAAAGAGACTAAGAGAGTGGCACAGTCTCCTACAGGAGACACATTCTAGGCTTAAAGAAGTGAAAAAATTAAAATGTAAGTGTTTTAGTCAGCTACGGCTGCTCTAACAGAAATACTACAGAGTGGATGGCTTTTACAAAGGAAAGTTTATTCTTACACAGTCCAGTAGGCTACAAATCCATATTCAGGGTGTCCACTCTAGGGTTTCCCCCTTGTCAGCTCTGGAAGAAAGTCCAGCATTGTATCAGTCTTTGTCCAGGGAGCATCTTGGTGCAGGAACCTCAGGTCTGAAGGACGTGCTCTTCTCCTGGTGCTGCTTGCTTGATGGTGTGAGGTTCCTAGTTCTCAGCCTGCTTCTCCTTCCTTTTATCTTTTGCAGGATAAAAGAATTAAGAGTGGGGCAAGTCATACTCCAGTGAAACTCCCTTTATAGTGGAGCAGGGAGGTGATCCTATGAAGGGATTTACAGTCCCATCCTTATCCTTTAACACACAGCATAGGAAAACCACAGAATGGAGGACAATCACAAGATACTGGGAATCATGGCCCAGCCACATGGCTACACCTATTTTGGGGGGACACAATTCAATCCATGACAGCAAATGATGGAAAAATATATCAAGCAAACAATATTCAAAAAAGAGCTAGAGTAGCGATATTAATTTCTAATAAAATAAAGTTTAAAGAAAATATACTACACTGGATAAGAAAAGTCAGTCTATAGTGATTAAAGGGTCAATATGCCAGGACGGCATAACCACATTAAATATTTACACATTCAACGACAGGGCTCTAAAATACAGAAATTCTAACTGCACTGAAAAGAGGAATAGACAGTCCACAATAATATTAGGAGACTTCAACACATCGCTTTCAGTGAATAACAAAACATACAAAGCCAAGCCAAGTGCCGTAAAGCTCAATAAAGACACAGAAGATCTAAATGTTACAATCAACCAATTGACCTCAGAGACGTATATAGCACACTCCACCGAACAGCACACAAGTGTATACAATCTTTTCCAGTGCTCAAAGAACATTCTCCAGAATGGACCACATATTAAGCCATAAAGAAAGTGGTTACAATATTTAAAGTAACAAAATATTATAAAGCATATTTTCAGACCATAAAGACATTAAAAGAGAAATCAATAACAGAAAAATCAAGGAAACAAAATCAAACACATAGAAACAGAACAACACCTTGCCCCCAAACTACTGGGTTATGGAAGAAATCAAGGATAGACTAAAGAAATTCACAGAAACAAATAATAATGAAAATGCATCTTACCAGCTCCTTCGGTACATAGCAAAAGCAGTGCTCAGAGGACAATTAATCTCAGTAAATGTACACATCCAGAAAGAAGAAAGGGCCCAAATCAAAGCAGTAAACCTACAAGTAGAAAGAGTTTAACAAAAGAAGGTCTGGGACACCAAAAGAAAGCAAATAATGAAAATTAAAGTGGAACTAAATGAATTAGAGAACAGGAAAATGATTGAAAGAGTTAACAAGACCAAAAACTGGTTCTTTGAAAACATCAACAAATCAATAAATCATTGGCCAAACTGAAAAAAGAAAGAAAAGAGAAGCAAATAGCCCAAATAATAAATAAGATGGGCAATATCACAACAGTCCCAACCAAAATTAAAAGCACCATAACAAAATACTATGAAAACTTGTATTCCAACAATTTGAAAATCTAGGGGAAATGAACAAATTTCTGAAAACACACAACTTACTTAAACTAACACAAACAGAGGTAAAACAAATAAACCCGTCACAAGAGAAGAGATCAAAAAGGTAATTTAAAAATTCCCAACCAAAAAACATCCCTGCACCTGATGACTTCACTGGAGAATTCTACCGAACTTTCAGAGAAGGGTTAACACCACTATTACTAAAGGTATTTCAGAGCATAGAAAACAATGGAATACTGCCAGATTCATTCTATGAAGCTAACACAACCCTGAAAATCACATACCAATATCTCTCATGCACTAAGATGCTAAAATCCTTTAACAAAATTCTAACCAATAGAATTCAACAACATGTCAAAAATATAGTTCCTCATGACCTCTAGGGTCACCATGAGTCGTGAGTCGGACCTGACTTGACGGCACAGGGTTGTTAGGGTTTATGACCAAGTGGGATTCATACCAAGGATGCATAAGTGGTTCAATATTAGAAAAACAATCAATGTAATCAACCATATAAATAAAACACAAGAACCACTTGATTTTATCATTTGATGCAGGAAAGGCATTTGACAAAGTCCAACACTCAGTCATGTTAAAAATTCTCAGCAAAATAAGCATAGAAGGGCAATTCCTCAACATGATAAAGTGCATTCATACAAAACCAACAACCAACATCATCCTAAATGTAGAGCCTGAAAGAACAGGAATGAGAGAAGGATGCCCATTGTCACCACTTTCATTCAACATTTTGGTGGAGGTTCTAGCCAAAACAAGTAAGCAAGATAAAGAAATGCAGGGCATCCAAATTGCCACAGTAGTCAAAACAGCCTGGTAAGAGTATAAAACTGCATATGTAGACCAATGAAACAGTATTGAACAGCCAGACATAAAGTCATCCACCTATCTGCAGTTGATATTTTACAAAGGCCCAAACCCTGTAAATCAGAAAAGACAGTGTCTTTAACAAGTGATGTTGGGAGAACTGGATATCCTTTAGCAAACAAACAAACAAAAAGAAGTAACACCCATATTACACACCATGCACAAAAACTAACTAAAAATGGATCGAATACCTAAGTAGAAAATCTAAAACAGTAAAGATCAAGGAATAAAAAATAGGGATAATACTAGGCACCCTGTCATGGATTAAATTGTGTCCCCTCAAAAATCAGTGTAGCCACATGGCTGGGACATGACTCCCGGTGTCTTGTGACTGTCCTCCATTTTGTGGGTTTCCTACACTGCATGTTAAAAGGCTAGGATGGGACTGTAAATTCCTTTATAAGATCACTTCCTTACTCCACTGTAAGGGAAGTCTCCCTGGAGTATGGCTTGCCCCACCCTTAATCCTTTCATCTTGCAAGAGATGAAAGGAAAAGGAAGCAGGCTAAGAACTGGGAACCTCACATCATCAAGAAAACGGCACCAGGGGAACAGCGCATCCTTCAGACCTGAGGTTCCTGCACCAAGATGCTCCCTGGACATAGACTGACGCAGTGCTGGACTTTCCTCCAGCGCCAACTAGGGTGAAGCCTTCCCCTGGAGTGGGCGTCCTGAATATGGACTTGTAGCCTGCTGGACTGTGTAAGAATAAATTTTCCTTTGTTAAAGCCATCCACTCTGTGGTATTTCTGTAGAGCAGTCCTAACAGACTAAAACACACCCTAATACACTGCGTAAACAAACTGCAAAACATTGCTAACAATGCACAAACACCAGGAGAGAAAAAGACAAAACACCAGAAGGAACTCCTAAATATCAAACACTTAGGATCATCCAAAGACTTCACCAAAAGTAAAAAGACAAAAATCTACAGATTGGGAAAAAAATTGGCAAAACAAATGTAATCAGTGTTTAGTCTCCATAATCTACAAGGTGCAGCCACAGCAAAACCTCAACAACAAAAAGACAAAAACCCAATTAAAAAAATGGACAGATAATATGTACTGTCGCTAGCGTGTCCCATACATTAATATATATGTATGTATGTATATATCACAACCCAAAACACTCATTGCCATTGAGTCTGTTCTAACTTATACTGATTCTACAGGACAGAACTGCCCCATAGTGTTTCCAAGGAACAGTCGTTGGATTCAAACTGCTAACTCTTTGATTAGCAGCCAATTTTTTAATCCTTGCCCCACCAGGACTCTCCAGGTCTTGTTAAAATACTGATTTTGATTTCATAGTTCTGCCAGGGCTTGAGACTGTCTATACCTAATAGCTATCTAGGTGTCATGGATTGAATTGTATCCTGCCGAAAGGTATGCAGAGCAATTTAGCTGGGCTGTTTTGTGATTTTCTCATGTTGTAAATCTTAATCTCTACTTGTGATTAATATGGCAAGATTGGATTATAGTAAAGAGGCTTAGGGTGGGACAGTAGCACCCTTACTATATTGTCACCCCCCTGACCTAATGTAAAAGGACTTTCCCTGATATGTGGCTTGCACCACCTTTTATTCTAAAACCCCACACCCAAATCCATTGCCACTGAACCACACAGAGTAGAAAGGTCCCATAGACTTTCCAAGGAGGGCCTGGTGTATTTGAACTGCTCACTTTTTTGTTAGTAGATACAGCACTTAACTGCTGTACTACCAAGGTTTCCTATTTTTGCTTGCTGAAAGCAAAGAGGACCTGAAGCACTTATTGATGCTGATCAAAGACTACAGACTTCGGTATGGATTATACCTCAACATAAAGAAAACAAAAATCTTCATAACTCTATCAACAAGCAACATCATGATGAATGAAGAAAATACTGAAATTGTGAAGAATTTCATTTTCCTCAGATTCACTAAACACCCATGTAGGCAGCAGTCGAAAAAAAATTAAAGAATGTATTGCATTGGATAAATCTGTGTCTAAAGACTTCTTTAAAGTGTTGATAAGCAGAGATGTAATTTAGAGGATTAAGATGCACCTGACCCAAGCCATGATATTTCAATTACCTCACATGCATGTAAAGCTGATCTATAAATAAAAAAGACCAAAGAAGAATTGATGCCTTTGAATTGCAGTGCTGGTGAATAATATTTAATATACGATGGACTGCCAAAAGGACAAATAAATCTATTTTGGAGGAAATACAACCAGATTGCCCCTTAGAAGCAAGAATGGTGAGACTACATCTCACATACTTTGGACTTGTTATCAGAAGGGACTAGCACGTGGAGAAAGACATCCTGACTGGTCAAGTAGATTGTCAGCAAAAAAGACGAAGGTCTTCAACAAGGTGGATTGACACAGTGGCTACAATAATGTGTTCAAACATAGTGATAATTTAGAGGATGACATAGGACTGAGCAGTGTTCTATTCTGCTGTCTATAGGGTATTTATGAGTTGGAACCAACTCTATGGGACCTAACAACAACTAGAGTATTACCAACTTAAGATACGGAGAGATTCTCACTGTAAGTTAATCAGTTGGTGTCATTTTGTGCTAGATAAAATAGAGCATGCTGATACAGACACCACATCTACTGGAAAAACAAGTTGAGAAGGACTGATTGTTTTCTGCTTAGAAGGTGTTGGGTGCATGTGACCTTTACAAGATGTGGTGATGCAGCCAGATGTTTTGTTATACTCCAGCCTCAAAGAGGGCCTTAATGTTTTTAGCTGTAATTCCTTTATATTCTCATAATACAACCAAGAGGGAAAGATGATTCAACACCTCAGTCCCTAAAATATGTAGTGAAATTGAGTAAGGGGTTGGGAATAAAAACTTACACCTTTTTTGTTTTTTTTTTAGTACATGCAGCTTGAGAATTGCACAGAAAAGACCAAAGTTTGCCTCTTTTTGCCACTGCTTTTACTTAGCATGGCTCATAAACCTTTGGGAAAGGAGATATGTTCAAGTGGCTTCCTACCCACAAGGCTCAGTTTTGCAGGTGGAGTGCAGCTCAAGGGTGGAGTTAGCTATTCTGTGGCAGTAATTCTGTTGAATAAACACTTCTACCTCTGATCTCCTTCCTTGAAGAGGTTCTTTCTTTCTTTTTTGAAACAGGCATAAGAAAGCTTATTTGTAGTGGTTATTGGCCGTGCCAAGAAACCTATTTTGAACTTGACACGGAATTGTCAGGAAAATATGGTATGGTGTCTTAGTAAGATTTGAGCTTCTTTGTTGATAAAACATTTGCTTGTGTGCTACAGGGGATAATTATTTCAAATACATTTTTATAGTACTCTAAAATTCATGTATGGAGTGTTTTCTTTTTTTTTCTCAGCAGGAACTAAACAAGTTGCTGTTGATTCCTGTTCATGGTGACCACATGTATGCCAGAGTAGAACTGTGCTCTATAGGATTTTCAATGGCTTGCTTTTGGGAGGTAGATTTGCCAGGCCTTTCTCCCAAAGTACCTGTAAATGGTCTCAAATCTCAAGTTTTTGGTTAACAGCCGAGCACATTATCCATTTTTAACATCCAGGGCTCTGTGTCTTGTCTTCCATCTGTAAACTGTGGTGGCATAGTGGTTCAGCGCTAAACCCGCAAACCAAAAGATTGGCAGTTTGATCCCTCCATGTGCTCCTTGGAAACTCAATGGAGCAGTTCTGCTCTGTTCTGTAGGGTCACTTTGAGTCAGAATCAACTCAAGAGCAGTGGGTTTGGTTTTGTCTGCCATCTGGTTTGAGGTTCAAATTGAGCCAACCAAAAGAATGCAGCACATCAATCCGTTAAAGAAAAAGGTAAAATAAAATTTCCTTACATACTTCTAAGTTGCATGGCTCCAAAGTCTTCCTAAATAGCTCTTTCAAGTATTTTTGGTTAAATAGCACAATTTGAAATGTCTTTCTCTCCATGGCAAGGGAAGAGCGAGGAATGATCTCCATTTTCCAGTGTAACCAGGATGACATTGAACAACTTGGGAGCTTCCTCTGAGAGTAAAATAGCTTCATCCTTTCTCTCCTCTCCAATTATGAAACTAGGTACTTCATTTGGAAGCTTTCTAAGAACTAAGCTGTAATTACTCCTTTAAACAACATCACGATTTAGAGGCAAATTAATTCTTCCTTATTTTCATACACAAAAACACTACATTATAAATGTGAAGTCATACTCCCCTCCAGTCAGCATAATTATGGATCGGTGTTAAACTGCGTAACTTGATATGGAAGTCTTCATCTTCTAAGAACCAAAACCAAACATGGTGCTGTTGAGGCAATTCTGACTCATAGGGGCCCTACAGAATCCTAATAATTAAGCTAACACCACCTTTTTTCTTATTTATTTCCTCCTGAGTATATAGATCTCCGTTTGTTATAATTTCTTTAATATACAGAGCCTGGATTGCTAAATGTTGCATGATTATGATGCACTAAACAGTATTACTACTTTCCTACAGAACTTTTCTACTGATTTTGGTCATACAATAATAAGAATTAGTATTTATGTGACACTTAGGCTGTATTAGGAGTCCCGGTAATGCAGTGGTTAACAGCTTGAACATTAACCAAATGGTTGCTACTTTATAACCACTAACCCCTCCTGGGAAATTGTTTGCTGCTATCACTATAGTCAGAACTGATCTGATGGCAAAAAGTTTTGTTTTGTTTTTTTAGGATGTATCATTTTTAATTTATCAACTCTCATAAAATTTAAAACCTCTCCACAAGGTAGATACTAGTTCTCCGTTTTCCAGATGAGGAAACTGAGGTCTGGGTAATGTGTGCAGATTGTCCACAGCTGCATAGCTAGTAACTGATAGAGATGAGATTTGAACCTAGCAACCTGGCCCTATAGTGCATGCTCTTACCCTTGGGACTGTAATATTTTCTCACTGTCTGAGATAGAGACAGGTTCATGTACCACAATTTCCAGTTTCCATTAAACTAGTTGATGTTTTCTTCGAGTCCTATTTGGGTGCATAATCTCTATTATCAAGTGGTAATTAAGCCATTTTTCAGACATACCAACTGCCTTATCACTGTAATAGGATTAGGCTCTGATGTTTATGTTGTCTCAGATTTTTCTAATTCTTAATATTTTTTCTAAGTCTCAGTGAAAATGATTGTTTCTCATTTGGTAGTAAATTTCATGACTAGGTGAATGAAAAATACAGTACTTCTAAAAAAGAACCATGGCAAAGGTATTCAGATGTTTTAGCTTTCGAAACTAGTACTCCAATCCAAAAATAGGTGAGATGTGAATTGAAGGCGACAGGATTACATGTCTTAGGAAGTAATTCATGTATCAGAAATGTTGTTTTTCTTTTATAGGCAGGGAGTGGGCACGCAAGCCTTGTCTAATGTAGGAATATGTTTGCTTAATGACTTACCAGATCTAGCGCCAGTGCTGGTTTGTGAGCATGGCCCTGTCTGTTGCTATGTAGATGATTAATGGCAATAAATGTGTTCAAGGACGTCACAGCACATCTGTAGTGAGATTCAGAGAATATCTGCCACACTGCTTGAAGCAAAGTTACAAATATTTCTAGTTAAGGAAAAGTCACTTTTTGTAAATGACCAGGAGTTGAATATAGAGGTCTCACTTCATTTTTCCATCCTTCAGTCCTTAGCTATTAGAAAATTACACAATCAATCTTTTATCATGAAACTGACACTCAAATTGACTAAAATTTGTTTTAGGATATAAGGGGCTGCCGTGAGATGACAGCACTGCTGAATTTTACCTCTCAGGCTTGGTTTTCTTTCCACTCATTTTTAACAAGGCAACATATTGAATGGATGCCTTTTGTAGAGCAGTAGCTGTTCAGTTTTGCTGCATATATGCTGGGGTGGGGTGGGGGAGTACATCTAAGGAGAAACTCATGTTCCAAGGTAGAAACTTGGCATTCCAAGTTTCAGTAAGCATTATTTTTATGGCTTAGTTGTAAGCACACAAGACATGGACTTATAACATAAATGCTGACATAACCTTTATATATACCCAGCTGTAAATCAAAGTACTGTAAAACACTGTATTTGAAAAGTCAAGTGAGGTGAAATATCAAGTTAATGTTTGTTAGGAGAAATAGAAAAGCCCACTAGTTAAACACTTTCAGTTTCAGTTTTGAATTAAATATTGATCGTTTTGTGTATCTTCAGTATCAAAATGAAATATAAAATGATCATAATACATAAGTGAAATTAATGTCAAAAATATTTTTTAGGTTAAAAAAACACTTCCTATAGAAGGTTACTATTTTCGAGATAAAACCAAATCTGTGAATGCCATTGAGACTCAATTCCCTAGGGAACCAAATTGTAGTATGGTTTGTTGAAGACAGAAGATAAGCTCAGTTCCACTCTAGCAACTGGTGAAGGCTAAAGAGCAAAGGAAGTCCAATGTCATATTCCGCTTCCAGAATGTGCATCAAACACTTGATGTCATATGTCATTTGACACCGGGTTTTCCATCAGGTCATTTCAGGATAAGATGCCACTGAAAAAGCATACCCACTCTCAGTGGGTGAATTGTTGACAAGTTTCAGGGGTTTGGCTGGCTTTCTGAAGTTTATTTGAGTTAATCTTGATTCTCATTGGTCTGCAAAGCTCAGGAAAAACCGGCTTTTCAGAGAGTGCTTGTATTGCTTCCTGATTGTACAGGTATCAGAAAGACCACAAGAAAAGTGTTTGAGAAACTGATTTTAATAAGAATCATTCTCTTCAGTAAGGAAGAGCTTTCTGTTAAAAGGTACAAAGAATATCTGTTTCCTGTTTGTTTGCAACACAGAGCAGCCAAATAATTAACCACCACAGTTGCCCCACTGCAACTGCAGGAGGTGGTATTTACCAAAGCCAGTCTAGTTAGTGTTCCTCTGGATTATTTGGAATAAGCACTGTCTACTGTGGGCTCCAAAGAATTCTCGTTGATTGATTAAGGGGCAGAAGTTACCAAAAGATAAAATTTCTGCAACAGCTCTGTGAATCTGTAGAAATTTTAGTGGTATTTAGTGGTAAATGGACTAAGGAAGTGTCAGACAAAATAAAAAAACACCATGTTTTACAGTGAATCTTAGGACTTTAAGGTTGAATGAGACATTAAAAATTTTACAGTGACCCTCAAATTTTCACATATGCTGTCTCACCATTCACTACAGAAAACCTGGCTTCTTTACTGAGGATAACGTTCATGCGTTTACAAGACCTGTGCCTGCTGCAGTAATGGTTATGGAAAGCTTGTGTTTCATCTAGTTTACCATATGCAAGTGGGCCACTGGTTGAGAACTGTGCCTGTGAGAATTTGGATTGGGGTTTTGATTGAACACGCCAAAAATTGCAGCCAAATGGAAAAGGAAGAACCAAGATTGTTAATGGCTGGACAAGTAGCAGCCCTTGTATAATTAGGCTTTGTTAAAAGCTAGATTTGATAACACAGCTTAATCTTGAACACCAGTATCAGGCCTCTGGCTTCCTCTCCCGGATGTCTTGAATTCCTCATCCCAATACTATGTGAAAGACCAACCTGCAGTACCTTCTGGAATCAGAGGGGAAGGCGAAAGAGAACAAGGAAAAGGACACTTCAATGTACTAGCTTGCAGCCATCCTACCATTATTAGACCTCACAGAAGTGTCTCCAAGCAAATCAAGGGAATGAGGCCAAGACCTCTGATCTATGAAACAAAAATTTTAGGAGTAGGGAAAGGCCTGTTTTCAGAAGATGAAAATGAAAAGAGGGACTAGAACATGCTCAAGTGTTTCCAATATCAAGGTATGCTTTTCCTCTCCAGCTGTTGTCCAGACAGCTCCGACTCATTGTGATCCCCAAGTTATGGAAGTAGAACTGTGCTCCATAGGATTTTTTTAATGGTTAGTTTTTTGGAAGTAGATCTCTAGGCCTTTCTTCTCAGGTGGTTCTTTTTGGACTTGAATCTCCAGTCTTTTGGTAAACAGCCCAGCATGTTAACGGTTTGTACCACCCAGGGACTCCACAGTAATATTACCGTCTATTAAATTGTGGCACCAAAGATGATAGCTTTTGAGAAGTCATTTTGGAATTTACTCTTCCTACAGTCAGATTAAACCTAGGACAGAGATGCTCTTCTTCTCCAGTACTATACTTCCTTTCTGACACTGAAGTCCTTTGCATAATTTTCACACCAAGCAATCATCCAGAACTTTTTAGTGCACCTTCAGAAGCTGGACATTAACTACTCCTAAAAGTTCATTATGATTCAGAATACTGGAAGAAAGTTCTTAGATGGAACCAAAACCTACCCTATGACTTCTGCAGTGAACTTCTGTGTTGTGGTTAGAGACATGACTTTCAGATATTTGAGACAATTATTTCTCTCCCTGCCTTTCCTCCTTACAAAAACAAACCCAAATCCATTGCCATCCAGTTTGTTCTGACTTATAGTGACTCTATAGGACAGAGTCTTGAGTGGGATCCGACTTGACAGCACTTGGCTCTTGGCTTAGGACAGAATAGAATTGTTCCATGGGGTTTCCAAGGAGCAGCTGATGGGTTTTGAGTGCTCACCTCTTGGTGAGGAGACTAGCTCTTAATCACTGTGCTATCAGAGCTCTTCTATCCCCTTTACAAAAGCAAACCTGTTACCACCAAGTCAATTCTGACTTGTAGTGACCCTCGTGTTACACAGTAGAGCTATTCCATGAAGTTTTCTTGACTGCAATCCTTAACGAAGCAGATCGCCAGGCTTTTGTTCCATGGAGACACTGGTTGTGTTCAAACTGCCATCATTTAGGTTAGCAGCAGATTGCAAATCTCTTGCACCATCCAGACTCCTCACACAATGGATACTACACATCAATCGACACAATCAAAATGCACACTTAAAAGATAAGGCACAAGAAAGTATCTTCTGAAAATAGAAGGAAAGGGATAATAGCAAACGTCTCCTCTTAGGAGCAGTTGCCCTCATCATCACATTGGGGAAAGAGCCTTTCAGGGGAGAAATTGCAGCAACAGTAGCACTGACTGGCAGGACAGAAAACGGCACTGTGGGAAATATGCAATGTTTCTCTTCGCCTCTCACTAAACCTGCCCCATCTGCATGCATCCTTTTGCCTCTGCACTTGAAAGTTAAATTGTGCACAGTCGGAAGGGTTGGTGCAGCTAAGACACATACAGCCAAGAAAATAAAGAGTCAGATGTCCCAGCAGCTTTCAGTGCGTCCTAATTCTCACCACCCCCAGAGCAACCATGAAAGTAGGAGGGACCAGATGAAGACATTTAAAAATTGGTTCTGCTCCACAGTGATCTGGAGCAAGCCAGGGCTTGGCTGCTTTGAGATGGTTTGAGAGGAAACTTTCTGGGGTTACGATATTAGGGCAGCAGGGCCAGGCCTCTTTAAAGCCCTTCAAACTCACCTTGAACTTGAGGTAGGAAAAATGAAACTTTTTTGCCTTTTATGTGTTTAACCCAACATAAAATCTAACAAAAATAAATGCCATGGAAATCCAACAGAAGTATCCATGGAGTATAGCCATGGCCAACTTCTAGTTCCAGCAAAGATCTGTAACTGAGGAAATAATGTGGGTGTTTGTATCAGATCTGTGCCATTCATTTGATTTACAGTGTGATCTATGTGCACTTAGAATTCATTTATCCCATACATTAGGAAGGAAAAAAGGAAGTAAACTAATGTGTGATGCTAAAAACAAAATAAAACCCTCTATGATGCAAAGGCCCATGCTTTTTAAACAGTGTCCTGGCTTCTGAAGAATAGAGTAGATAACCAAGAGAACTTTATGAGAGGTGAATCTAAGATGACGCATTTTTGGTGTGGGGTCACTTATGTAACTACCATTTTGGTGGGCCTGTTGCATGCTTTACATGACAAAGAAACATTGACAGAAGAGAACATGACACGACATATATGTGACATGAAAAGTAGATAAACTTACTCTGTAGCCATCTGTGTAAGACTTGGCAAAATGAAAGACTCTGTAATCTGCTTGTAGGAATCCAAGATCTGTCAAGATCTTCAGTGACTTTTGTAATTCATTAAGAATGTCAGAGCCTTTCACAAAGTATATGTCGAATAGACAAGGTTGGAAGAGCAGAAGATTAATCTTCCTTTCTTTCTCATTACGTCATCCACATGTCTATATTCCCAGATACATTATAGATAAATAAATGAAGAAATCCTAAATAATGATTGATAAACTGCCAAGCAACTTTAGACCTTTGTTGACATTTGCTCTCTTGTGTGGTGATGACTGTATGGCATATAACAATAAAAAAAATAAGTTTATAAAAGAAAAATCCCCAAAACGTAAGGCAAAAAGAAAATGTACATTTTTTTTTTCTTTAGTGTAATCATCCCAGAATGCTAGCAATTGAACCCAATAACTCTGAAACTGTCTTTAAAAAATATATTTTGGGGCTAGTGGAGTCAAGAAGGGAGACTAAATGCACATCTCCCTAAATCCCCCTGGAAACCAAAGCCTGAAATGATAATTAAAAGGAGCCTTCTGGACATCTAGTGAGCCCTGGGATGTGGCATAGGGCTGTTGATTTGGACTTCATACCACTCAACACAAAATCTCCTCTCTTTCACCTGACCCCACTCTCAGAGAGCACAGGCTTGCACAGACCAAAGCATCTCTCCCAGCCTCTTTTGACTGACATGAAGCCCCAAAAGCAACAAATGTTCGAGAAGATGGTAACCCGGAAGTCACCCATGGCATCAGAAGGGCCCCAAAAGAAACCACCTCAGAACTTTCCAGACAAAGAAGCTTTTCTGAAACTACAGAAGATGAACACAAAAGGATTATATGTAGAGCCCTCCTAGACCTTATACAAAATGCAGCAGAGCAAAATGAAAAATCAAGCAAGCTGTTTGATCTGATGGAACATCAATACTCGGAAATCCAACAGATCAAGAACAAAATCAAAGACACAGAAACTTCAACTGAAAGCCAAGAAAACAATGGAACAAATGGAATAGAGAATTTCTGATTTGGAAGACAGAGCCAGTGATTCCAGCATCTATGAGGAGAAATCAGAAAAAAGAAACGAGAAAAATGAAGACGCATGAAGAAGCATGTGGGACTCTGTTAAGAAGAGCAATCTATGATTAACTGGAGTTCCTGAACAGGGTAATACACCTGAGAACACAGAGAGTATTGTTGCTGAGCTGCTGACAGAACACCTGCCAGAAATTATGAAACAAGAGACTATAGATTTCCAAGACATGTATCAAACACCACGCAATATAGATCTCAATAGAAAGATTCCAAGACATATTATAATCAAGCTCAACAAAACAAAACATAAGCAGAAACTCTTAAAGGCAGCAAGACTCAAAGCAAAGCTAACATTCAGAGGGAAACCTTGTAGTCTTTCATCGAATTTCTCAGCAGAAATGATGCTGGCACGGAGACAGTGGTATGACACATTCAAAGCCCCGAAGGGAAAGAACTTCCAACTAAGAATTATATATCCTGAAAAACTACCTTTCAAATCTCAAAATGAAATTAAGACATTCGCAGATAAACAGAAACTCAGAGATTTTGTAAAAACCAAACCAAAGCTACAAGAAATACTGAAAGAATCTCTTGGCTTGGAAGAAGAAAACCACTAACTTTGTATTTTAGAAGTACACATTATCCAGAATCCTACTCAGTTAGAGAAGGCTCCAAACACAATCAGAAAGAAAAGATCTAGTGATCATATCATGCAAACTGTGATATCATCATATTAAAAAGAGGGAGGTACTACAGTCATTATGGTCCTTCCAGAGGGAAAGGAAGTTGACAAGACTGGTAGCAATCAAAACTGGGTTTATATATAGTTTATTAGCCAAGATCATAGGGGCAGTCATAAAGCACAATAAGGAAGCAACATACCATATCAAGAAATGTAGTACAGGAGTCTCAACAACCACAAACCAACTCTGAAAAAGGTGAAAAATCAGCACACAAAGCAGAAAGTTGCAGAACAGATTAATAAGAACAACAGAGAAAACATCAACACAAAAATAAACAAATCACAATGGCAGCACTGAACATACACCTATCAATAATTACATTCAATGTGAATGGACTGAATGCTCCAATAAAGAGACATCAAGTGACATCTTATATCAAAAGACATGACCCATCTATATGTTTCCTACAAGAAACTCACCTTAGACTTAGAGATATGAACAAACTGAAAATCGAAGGATGGAAGAATATATATCAAGCTAACAATGAACAAAGAAGAGCAAGTGTGGCAATTCTAACCTCAGATAAAATTGATTTTAATGTAAAATCCACTATCGTGGACAAGGGTGGACACTATTTATTGCTGAAAGGTTCAGTACACAAGGAGGACTTAACAATATTAAATATTTATGCACCTAATATTAGAGCACCTAAATACATCAAAGAAACACTGACTACACTCAAAAAGGAGATAGATCATTACACAGTAACAGTAGGAGGCTTCAACACTCCACTCTCAATATTGGACACATCGTCTAGAAAAAAGCTCAGTAAAGACACAGAAGACCTTACTGTCGCAATTAACCAACTAGACCTCAGCGACATACACAGAACTTTCTATCCATCAGTGGACAACCACACCTTCTTCTCCAGTGCACATGGAACATTCTCCAGAATAGACAATGTGTTAGGGCGTAAAGCATTTCTCAACAAAATCCATACCATTGAACTAATGCAAAGCATCATTTCAGATCGTAAAGCCATAAAAGTCGAAATCAATAGCAGAAAAAACACAGATAGA
Organism: Heterohyrax brucei; assembly: GCA_028571685.1. Taxonomy (NCBI): domain Eukaryota; kingdom Metazoa; phylum Chordata; class Mammalia; order Hyracoidea; family Procaviidae; genus Heterohyrax; species Heterohyrax brucei. The sequence goes on from CM053143.1 coordinate 8,691,578, forward strand.
AAGTGGAACTCTTGGAAACTGAACAACACTTTGCTGAAAAAACCATGGGTTATAGAAGAAATCAAAGATGAAATAAAGAAATTCATGGATTCCAATGAGGATGAAAACACTTCCTACCAGAACCTATGGGATACAGACAAAGCAGAGCTCAGAGGTCAGTTTATCTCCATAAATGCACACATCTGGAAGGAAGAAAGAAACCAAATCAAAGAACTGACCCTACAGCTTGAACAACTAGAGAAAGAACAACAGAGGAACCCCTCAGACACTGGAAGAAAACAGATCATAAAGATCAGAGCAGAACTAAATGATTTAGAGAATAGAAAAACAATTGAAAAAATTGAAAAGACCAAAAGCTGTTTTGTTTTTTTTTAAAAAAAGATCAACAAAATTGACAAACCACTGGCTAAACTTACTAAAGAAAAACAGGAAAGGAAACAAATAACCCAAATTACAAATGAGAGAGGAGTGGTCACAACAGATCCAGCAGAAATCAAAAATATCATAGCTGAATACTGTGAAAACCTATATTGTAACAAATTTGAAAACCTAGAGGAAATGGACAAATTTCTTGATTCATATCAACTACTAAAATTATCACAAGGTGAAGCAGAACAACTTAATAAATCCATCACAAAGGAAGAGATTGAAAAAGTCATCTAAAAACTGCCAACCAAAAAAAGCCCCAGCCCAGATGGCTTCACTGCAGAATTCTACCGAACTTTTAGAGAAGAGTTATCTCCAATACTACTGAAACTATTTTACAGTATAGAAAGGGAAGGAATATTCATACTGTGAAGCCAGCATAACCCTGATACCAAAGCCAGGGAAAGACCCCCAAAAAAAGGAGAATGACAGACTGATACCACTGCTGAATCTAGATGCAAAAATCTTCAACAAAATTCTTTCCAATAGAATACAGCAACATATCAAAAAAAACAATCCATCACGACCAAGTGGATTCATACCAGGGATGCAAGGCTGGTTCAGCATCAGAAAAACAGTTAATATGATCAACCACATAAACACCACAAAAGACAAGAATCACCTGATCTTGTCTATTGATGCAGAAAAGGCATTTGATAAAGTCCAACACCCATTCATGCTAAAAACTCTCAGCAAAATAGGAATATGTAGACAATTCCTCAATGCAATCAGGGCCATTTATACAAAGCCAACTGCCTACATCATCCTGAATGGAGAGAGACTGAAACAGTTTCCCTTGAGAAGAGGAACTAGAAATGATGCCCACTCTCACCTCACTTATTCAGCATTGTACTAGAAGTTCTAGCCAGAGCAATTAGACAAGACCAAGGAATAAAGGGCATCTACATAGGCAAGGAAGAACTAAAAATCTCCCGATTTGCAGACAATATGATTGTATATGCAGAGAATCCCACAGAATCCATAAGGAAACTACCCATACTGACAGAAGAGTTCAGCAAAGTCTCAGGATACAAGATAAACATAAGTAAATCAGTAGGATTCCTTTATAACATCAACAAGATTATTAAGGAAGAAATCACAAAGTCAATATCATTTACTATATCCCCTAAGAAAATAAAGTGCATAGAAATAAATCCAACCAGAGAAATATCAGACTTTTACAAAGAGAACTACAAACCCTTACTACAAGAAATTGAGAGTAACATATATGGAGAAACCTACCCTGCTCATGGATAGGAAGACTTAACATTGTGAAAATGTCTATTTTACCCAAAGCAATCTATTTGTATAATAGAATCCCACTACAAGTTCCAGTGTCACTTTTTAATGAGATAGAGGAAGAAATTATCACCTTTGCCTGGAAAGGGAAGAAGCCCTGGAAACGTAAAGCATTACTAAAGAAGAAGGACACATTGGGAGGCCTCTCATTACCCGACCTTAGAACCTATTACACTGCCACAGTAGTCAAAACAGCGTGGTATTGGTACAAAAGCAGACAGATAGATCAGTGGAACAGAATCGAGACCCCAGAGATGACATCATCAGCCTATGAACAGCTGATATTCGATAGAGGCCCTAAAACATTAAACTGGGGCGAAAACAATCTCTTCAACAAATGGTGCTGGCAAAATTGGATATCTATCTGCAATAAATTAAAACAAGCCCCATATCTTACACCTTATACAAAAACCAACTCAAACTGGACAAAAGACCTAAATATCAAACCTAAAACAATAAAGCTCATCCAAGAAAACATAAGAACAACAATGGAAGTTTTAATACACAATGTACAGACTTCAAGATTTGTCAAACAAACCACAAACAACAGAAGAGAAATTAGATAAATGGGAACTACTAAGAATCAATCACTTTTGCTAATCCAAAGACTTTACTAATAGATTTATATGGGAATGTACATTTTCACTCAGTCATAATAAAAAAAAAAAAAGAATTAAAAGGCTACCTACAGAATGGGAAAAAATATTTGGCTACTCTGTATCAGACCGATACCTGATCTCCATAACCTATAGGGCACTACAAAATATCAATAAGAAAAAAATGAATCATCTAATTAAGCAATGGGCAAAGGCAATGGACAGACACTTCTCTAAAGAGGAGATCCGGGCAGCCAGAAAACACATGCAGACATGCTCACAATCATTGCTATTAAAGAAATTCAAATCAAGACTACAATGAGATACCATCTCACCACAACAAGGTTGTCCATGATCCAAAAAAATGCTAAACACTAATGCTAGAGAGGCTGTGGAGAAATTGGAACTCTCCTACACTGTTGGTGGGATTGTAAAATGGTACAACCTCTGTGGAAAGCCATTTGGCACTCCCTTAAGAAATTGGATATAGATATACCATTTGACCCAGTATTTCCACTGCTTGGAATATTTCCTACAGAATCAGGGCCCTTCAGACCAACTGATATATGCACATGAATGTTCACTGCAGCACAGTCCACAAGGGCAAAAAGATGGAATCAACCCAGATGCCCAACAACAGAGGAAAGGATAGGAAAACTATGGTATACATACTGAATAGAACACTATGCAATGACAAACAACAGCAATGATTTTAGGAAACATCTCACAACCTGGTTTCAACTGAAGGATAGTATGTTGAATGAAAGTAGTCAGTGATGAAAGGACAAATATTGTATGAGACCCCTGTGATAAGAACTTAAAAGCAGACTCATGCATAACAGAAAAGACTGTTTGACAGCTGTAAAGGTGGGGAGGGCAGGAGGGCGAGGCGGGAGGATTTAGATTAGACAGTTGTTAGAATTTGGTTGGGTGAAATTGGTGACAGCACACATTAGTAAGACGATCAATATTAACAGGACTTCAACACAACTTGTGTACTCCTCCCATCTTAACACAATATTGCAAGGACAGAGCAGCTGGGGCGGGGGGCTGGGGACCGTGTTCTCAGGGGCAATTGAGGCCAATTGGCACAACTAGTGTTTTGCTAATAAGGACTCTCCATACCCCACATTGGTTAGTAGCGTCTGGGGCCTTAAAAGCTGCCAAGCTGCCATCTGAGGGCACAGCAAATGGTCCCAACTTAGCAGGAACGGATGATCACTAACGTCCACAACAACATGGGGGAAAGAGAATCCAGAAGACGGAGAGATCCACGTGAGTGGATGCCTACATCAACTTGTGACTGGAAGAACCAGATGGTGCCCGGCCACCACCAGTGATAGCCATGATGGAGCTCACAAAGTTGAGTCTCACTGGCAACACAAGTATACATAGGGTGCACCCTGAGATCTCCCCTGAAAGACAACAATTGATGTTCCAGGGACTTCAGGGTTCCCCAGAGAATATGGCCCCTGGCCGTGATGCTGCCCCTGTCCATAAATCATAATGAAGGTCAACTTTTAGGACAGCAATGGATTGGACTTGGTGATGCAGAGGGACGGTATTGTGTGGGCTCTTTATGGTTCTAGGCATCTATAGGAGATCGTCCTGTTGACCTCATACTGGAGGAAGGGGAATGGGTGGAGAAGAGAAGATAGGAGACTGTTGGGAAGACATGCATGGAGCAGAGAGGAAGATTGTGCTGTCAACATGCAGGGAAAGCAGTGGAAGCTGCATGTAGTTCAGCACGCAAATTTATATGGGAGTGTACATTTTCATTCAATCACAATAAAAAAAAAATATATGTATTTGTATTGTTTCTCTTGAAGTGTTTATAGTTCTTACTTTTAAGTTTGCCTTGGACATACAGTTTGGCACATGCTTCTTTTCTAGAACTCTCATTTTACGGAGAAACTTGATCTAGAAAGATCAAGCTATTTGTCCAAAGTCACAAAAAACTGGGGCCACAACCAATATCTGTTTTCCAGGATAGCGTTTTTGCCACAACATCCTTCTGCCTTTTTTCCTTTGTGGGTGGACTTAATGTTTGGAAAAAAAAAAAGTAGGAGGTTTTCAAGCCAAGTCTAGTGAATAAGATGGAGAACTGACTCAGCGCAAAAGAATAACGTTCATTGGATGCCTAGTGTGTGTGAGGCACCCTGACAGGTAATCATGATATAAGTGATCTTGAGACATGGATCATGACCTTAAATTAGCTGTAACTGACAGGTCAAAAAAAATGAGGTCTGATTACAGTATAACTGAGAGTCATTTCCTTGGTTACCTGATTCTGTATTGTATCATGTTTATCAACAGATTTTGAATTACAAACCCTACAGAGGAAGTATCTGTTTGAGTTAAGAAACTATTTGTTGTGCCACTGGTTAAAAGTCATCGTAACAGGACTGAAAAAAAAAGAAAACTGTTAGCTTATGAAAAGAATTATGTGTCTTTAAAGTGAAAATGAGGCCTAACATTTTAGGTAAGGGTACAATTGTTAGGATTTGCTACAGAGAAAAATGTTAGAAGTTTTAGAGTATTTAGAGTACTGCCAAGTTGCTATGTGGGTACCTTTGGGGAAACTAAATCAATACATCCAATCAGTGGTGACAGACCTTTAGTCAACACTCCGATATTCTAGAAACTTTCAAATATGGTTAGCTCTTCAACATGCTGCGTTTAAAAACCTGAAATAAAGATAATAACTATGCTATTAACCTAGCCTGACTTAATGTGTCTGTTTCAATTAATTGTGGTGATAGTTGGGCTAGCCTAGAAACAGAAGCTCATTGTCTATATCTTTTCCCATCATTTAAGTAACAGAATACATGACTTTTTATACAAACAACCTGTTAGTAATATGCTATTCATAGAGTTTTGAGTTAGCTTTCTTGTAGGAAAATTGAACACTTTCCTGAATGTTCAGTTAGGAGATTAACACACACTGAATATGTGTTTGATACCATTATGCATTGAACTGTATCCTCCCAAAATAAATGTAGAAATCCTAACCTCTGTGTCTACAAAAATGACCTTGTTTGGAAAACAGAGGCATTCTTTCATTACACTGACAAAATTATACTACTGTATGGTGGATCCAAAACCTAATCTGTTCTGAATGGTATTTTATAAAAAGAGCAGAATGCACACACACACAAAGGGAAGAGACTGTATGAAGAATTGCCTATAAGCAGCTCTATGAGAATTGCTGGCAGACTCAAGAAATTAGAAGAATGCCCACAGAAGGAATCAACACAGCTGAAACTCTCATTTGGGCTTTTAGTCTTTGGAACTCTGAGAATATAAATTTCTGTTCTTGAAATCCGTGCACTTAGTCATATTTTGTTACAATAGCATTAGTAACTAAGATAGGTACATTTGATAAACTTAATTTGTGCACTGAATCTTTGCAATAACTCCCTGAGGTAAATGTTACTAACCCAGAAAGGAAGCTTAGGTTGAGGGAGGCGAAGTAAGTTACACAGGTCAGGGAATGAGAAAGTAGCCATGCTGAGACTCAAAACCAGATCTGTGGAGATGCTAAGCCGTGTTCTTTTCACTCGTTATCTGTACACACTGCTTTAAATCAGAATGATTTTGGCCTTGCATTATTATAATCAAGACAGTACATTGCAAAAATAGCTGGTCTCAGGGAAAACAGAAGTAAGAATAAAAGTGCAATTCTGAATCCGCAGAGACCCCTCAAACACTTCCTGAGCCCAGAAGCTGCCAAAGGTGCCTCCTTTTTGCTCTTGTGCTCTCTTGGTTTCTAAGATGTGTGGAGTAAGAACACTTATTTTTCAGTGAGGATAGGGCCTGATTTGGCATTACCTTGGAGGAAGAAAGTAAATCCAAAGACACAGGTAAGTTGGGTTCCTTCCAAAAAAGGTGAGGTTCTAGCACCTCAAATACCTAACCCTCACCTTCTGATACTTCTGATTCTAAGTTTCATTTTCAAACTTGTGAAAACTCTTCACTCACAGGCCAAAAAAAAAAAAAAGTTCTTGGCTGTTAGTACAGTCACAGAAGATGGACTGAAGATAATGGAAATACAGATAGGACAGTGTAGTGGATTGTAGGGAAGCTGAAAGCTTCCTTTAGCAATGTTGGAACAATATGCATTAATTTGATGGATATCCAACTCAGGATACTGTCTTCATTCTACTCATGTGCTAATCTTCTGAGTTAACTAGCCTAGGTCTACTTTAGTACTAGGTGAAATCATCCAGAGACAAGGACAAGAGAAATGTAAGGGGACCAGGTCTGACCACTTCTTTTATGCATTTTAAGGTAATGGACTTGAAATGCAACTGAAGATGGAATTATCTTCAGGTAAGCAAGTCACACACAACACACTTGAAGCAAGCATTCACTGTGTGGCTGATGGATCTAGCCACAGATACAAAAGTTTCTCCAAGCCTACCACTAATGCTGTGCTGAACTTCCAAATGTGTATATTAAGTCAAATAAACATATTAGCCCATACAATTTATATCTTGTAAACAGGACTGTACATGTATGTGTGAGGAATCCTTCAAGCCCAATGGTTAAGTTCTCAGCTGCTAATCAGAAGGTTGGCAGTTCGATACCACCAGCTGCTCTGTGACAGAAAAATATGACAGCCTGCTTCCATAAAACTTACAATCTTGCAAAACTTATGGGGTTATTCTATTTTGTGGATATAAGTTGGAATCTACTAAACAGCAGTGGGTTAACAGATGTGTGTGTGTGATTCTATGGGGATAAGTTTATCTGTTCTGTGTAAGGATTCAGCTTTAATTTCTTGCCCTAGTCTGATTAAATTGATAAGAATGGGATAAATGGTTTCAAGAATGTCTTAAAAATTTGAGATAATCCTGAAGTAAAACTCCTATTTGAAGTCCAACAGATGTGCATACTTTTTTTTTTTTTCTGTGCAAAATTCAAGAGTGTATTTAATACATGCATTTGGTAAAATCTAATTAAGTGTGACAAATACTATTATTTGACCGTCCAAGAGCTGGAGCTTCCTTCTGGCTAACAAAATCCTGAGTCTGTTTTTTTGTATTAGTGCCCCAAAATCAATTCCTTTGGACCGATTGTGGCAATCACACTCCTTTCTGTTTTTTTTTTTTTAATTATTATTTATTTGTTTTTTAATTATGATTGAGTGAAAATGTACATTCCCATATAAATTTACATACCCACCTATATGCCACATCCACTGTTCTCCCTGACCAGTGACAGCACACTATTCCTCTCTGCTCCATACATGTCTCATCCTCCCAACAGTTTCTTTTGCTCTCCTCTCCACCCACAACCCTTACTCCAGCCAGAGGTCCACAGGATGATATCCTATAGATGCATAGAACCATAAAGTGCATCCAATATGTGGTCTCTCTGCATGGCCAAGTCCAATCCATTCGTGTTCGAAGAGTAGATCTTCATAATGATTTATGGGCAAGGGCAGCATCAGGACCAGGGGCCATGCTCTGAGAGGAGCCCCGAAGCCGCAGAACCATCAATTGTGGTCTTTTAGTGGAGATCTCAGGTGCACCCGTTTTCATTCTTGTGTTGCCAGTGAGACTCAACTTTGTGAGATCCATCGCGGCTGTTACAGGTGGTGGCCGGGCACCATTCACTTCTTCCAGTCCCAAATCAATGTAGGCACCCACACATGTGGATCTCTCTGTGTTCTGGGTTGTCTTTCCCCCGTGTCGTGTTGGTCCTCGGACAGCATCTGCTCCTGCTGAGTTGGGACCATTTGCTGTGCCCTCTGATGGCAGCTTGGCCGCTTTTAAGACCCCAGACGCCACTCACCAATGTGGAGTGCAGAGAGCCCTCTTAGCAATACACTAGTTGTGCCAATTGGCCTTGATTTCGCCTAAGAGCATGGTCCCCTGCCCCCTGCCCCAGCTACTCTGACCTTGAAATATTGGGTTAAGATGGAAGATGTATTCAAGTTATGTTGAAGTCCACTTAATATTGTTCTTGTTTCTAATGTGCGCTACCACCGATTTCACCCAACCAAATTTCTACCAACTATCTAATCTAACTCTTGAGGGCACTTGGCTTGGCTTATCTAATCTAAACCCTCCCCCTCCCCTTTCCTCCCTCCCCTCCCTTGCAGCCATCAAAGAGTCTTTTCTTCTATGCATAAGTCTGTTTTTGAGTTTTTATCATAGAGGTCTCATACAGTATTTGTCCTTTTGTCTCTGACTACTTTCACTCAACATAATGTCTTTCAGTTGAAACCAGGTTATGAGACGTTTCCTAGAATCATCATTGTTCTTTATCATTGCATAGTGCTCCATTGAGTATATATGCCATAGTTTACCTATCCATTCCTCTGTTGTTGGGTATCTGGGTTGATTCCATCTTTGTGCTACTGAAGACTGTGCTGCGATAAACACTCTTGTGCATGTATCCGTTGGTGTGAATGGCCTTGATTCTGTAGGATATATTCCAAGCAGAGGAATTACTGGGTCAAATGTTATATCTATGCCAAGCCAAGTGCCGTCTGAGTCGGGTATGTCTATATCCATTTTTTTAAGGAAGCACCAGATTGCTTTCCAAAGAGGCCGGACCATTTCGCAACCCCACCAACAGTGTAGGAGGGTTCCACTTTCTCCATAGCCTCTCCAACATTTGTTGTTTTGTGTTTTTTGGATCATGGCTAACCTTTTTGGGGTGAGATGGCATGTCATTGTAGTTTTGATTTGAATTTCTTTAATAACTAAAGGTCATGAACATGTCTGCATGTGTTTTTTAGCTGCCTGGATCTCCTTTTTAGAGACATGTCTGTCCATCTCCTTTGCCCATTGCTTAATTAGATGATTTACCTTATTCCTATTGATATTATGTAGTACCTTACAGATTATGGAGATCAGGCGTCTGGCTGATATAGAGTTGCCAAATATTTTTTTCCCATTCTGTAGGTGGTCTTTTAACTCTTGTGATAAAGTCTTTGGATGAGTAAAAGTGTTTGATTCTTAGCAGTTCCCATTTGTCTATTTTCTCTTCTGTCTATTGTAGTTTGTTTGACAGATTTTGAAGTCTGTCTACATTGTGTATTAAAACTTCCATGGTTGTTCCTACTTTTTCTTGGATGAGTTTTATTGTTTTAGATTTGATATTTAGGTCTTTTATCCAGTTCGAGTTGGTTTTCGTATAAGGTGTAAGATATGGATCTTGTTTCAACTTATTTCAGATGGATATCCAATTTTGCCAGCACCATTTGTTGAAGAGATTGTTTTTACCCCAGTTTAGTGTCTTAGGGCCTTTGTTGAATATCAACTGTTCATAGGCAGATGGTGTCGTCTCTGGGGTCTCGATTCTGTTCCATCGATCTATCTGTCTGTTCTTGTACAAGTACCAGGCTGTTTTGACCACTGTGGCAGTGTAATATGTTCTGAAGTTGAGTAATGAGAGGCCTCCCAGTGTGTTCTTCCTCTTTAGCAAAGCTTTATTTATGCAGGGCTTCTTCCGATTCCAGACAAGTTGGTAATTTGTTTCTCCATCTCGTTAAAAAATGACACTGGAACTTGTATTGGGATTGCATTATATAAGTAGATTGCTTTGGGTAAAATAGACATTTTCACTGTGTTAAGTCTTCCTATCCATGAGCAGGGTAGGTTTCTCCATTTATCTAAGTCTCTTTAGTTTCTTGTAGTAAGGACTTGTAGTTCTCTTTGTAAAGGTCTGTTATTTCTCTGGTTAGATTAATTCCTAGGTACTTTATCTTCCTGGGGGCTATAGTAAATGGTATTGTTCTGATGATTTCTTCATTAGCAGTCTCACTGTTGGTATAAAGGAATCCTACTGATTTACTTATGTTTATCTTGTATCCTGAGACTTTGCTGAACTCTTCTATCAGTTTCAGTAGTTTACTTATAGATTCTTTGGGATTCTCTGCATACACAATCATATCATCAGCAAACAGGGAGATTTGACTCCTTCTTTGCCGATGCAGATGCCCTTTATTTCTTGGTCTTGTCTAATTTCTCTGGCTAGAACTTCTAGTACAATGTTGAATAGGAGAGGTGAGAGTGGGCATCCTTGTCTGGTCCCTATTCTCAAAGGAAACTCGTTCAGTCTCTCTCCATTCAGGATGACATAGGCAGTTGGTTTTGTATAAATGGCCCTTACTGTGCTGAGGAATTTTCCTTCTATGCCTATTTTGTTAAGAGTTTTTAGCATGAATGGGTGTTGGAGTTTATCAAATGCCTTTTGCATCAATGGACGAAATCAGGTGATTCTTGTCTTTTGTGTTATTTACTTGGTTAATCACATTAATTGTTTTTCTGATGTTGAACCAGCCTTGCATCCGTGTTATGAATCCCACTTGGTCATGATGGATTATTTTTTTTGATATGTTGTTGTATTCTATCTGCAAGAATTTTGTTGAAGATTTTTGCATTTAGATTCATGAGTGATATTGGTCTGTAGTTCTCCTTTTTTGTTGGGTCTTTCCCTGATTTGGGTATCAGGGTTATGCTGGCTTCATAGAATGAGTTTGGGAGTACTCCATCCCTTTCTATACTGTGAAATAGTCTCAGTAGTATTGGAGGTAACTCTTCTCTAAAAGTTTGGTAGAATTCTGCAGTGAAGCCATCTTGGCTGGGGCTTCTTTTGGTTTGCAGTGTTTGGATGACTTTTTCAATCTCTTCCTTTGTGGTGGGCTTATTAAGTTGTTCTGCTTCACCTTGTGATGATTTTAGTAGGTGATATGAATGAAGGAATTTTTCCATTTCTTCTAGGTTTTCAAATTTGTTAGAGTACAGTCTTTCATAGTATTCTGTTATGATATTTTTGATTTCTGTTGGATCTGTTGTGACCACTCCCCTCTCATTTGTAATTTGGGTTATTTGTTTCCTTTCCTGTTTTTCTTTAGTAAGTTTAGCCAGTAGTTTGTCAATTTTGTTGATCTTTAAAAAAAAAAAACAAAAAAACAGCTTTTGGTCTTTTCAATTTTTTCAATTGTTTTTCTATTCTCTAAATCATTTAGTTCTTCCTTAATCTTGATGATCTGTTTTATTCAGTTGCCTGAGGGGTTCCTCTGTTGTTCTTTCTCTAGTTGTTCAAGCTGTAGGGTCAGTTCTTTGATTTGGTTTCTTTCTTCCTTCCAGATGTGTGCATTTATGGAGATAAACTGACCTCTGAGCTCTGCTGTGTCTGTATCCCACAGGTTCCAGTAGGAAGTGTTTTTATCCTCATTGGAATCCATGAATTTCTTTATTTCATCCTTGACTTCTTCTAGAACTCATGGTTTTTTGAGTAAGATGTTGTTTAATTTCCAAGAGTTCCACTTTCTATCTGTGTTTTTTCTGCTATTGATTTTGACTTTTATGGCTTTATGATCTGAGGAGACACTTTGCATTAATTCAATGGTATGGATTTTGTTGAGAATTGCATTATGTCCTAACACACGGTCAATTCTGGAAAATGTTCCATGTGCACTGGAGAAAAAGGTGTAGTTGTCTGCTGATGGGTAGAAAGTTCTGTATAAATTGATGACGTTTAGTTGGTTAATTGTGGCAATGAGGTCTTCTGCATATTTACTGAGCTTTTTCCTAGATGATCTGTCCAGTATTGGGAGTGGAGTGTTCAAGTCTCCCACTATTATTGTGGAGTAAGCTAACTCTTTTTTGTGTGTAGTCAGTGTTTGTTCTATGTATTTAGGTCCTCTGATATTAGGTGCATAGATATTTAATATAGTTAAGTCTTTCTTGTGTACTGAACCTTTCAACAGTAAATAGTGTCCATCTTTGTCCATGATGGTGGATTTGACATTAAAATTGATTTTGTCTAAGATTCGAATTGCCACACCTGCTCTTCCTTGTTCATTGTTAGTTTGATATATAGTTTTCTATCCTTTGATTATCAGTTCAGGTCTTGTTGCCAGAGGGATATAAGGAGACATGTACTTAGTCCTCCATCTTGACTCCACCCCCACAATCCTTTCTGTTTTATCAGACACTTTCTTCTTCTCTTCCTTATCGCAGGTGTGGTCATATCATTCAGTTCTAGACAAAGAGATACAAGAGACAAAGAGATACAAGACCCCTGTCTTCCTCCTTGATTGAAAAATAATAGGCCCTTTCTAGGAGCTCTTGTGGAGAACCGATGGTGCAGTGGTTAAGAACAACAGCACCTAAGAACTGCAACAATAGTTTAGTAATGACAAAACATTGACTGCCAAGGGGCCAGTGGTAAGAGATGTGGTTGGGAAGGTGAGCAGCACCCCAATTCTAAACCGACTTAGAACAGACTAAGGGTTTTGTACTTTATGCTGATGCCAAACAATTACCATTGGGAGAATATAAGGAGAGAGGTGACATGATTCAACTTTTAGAAAAACCATTAGCAGCAGATAGTGAAAGTAATATGTATGATAAAGCAACTATAGGAATTTAAGAAGAAGGCTTTTGGAGTATTCCAAACTAAAAATAAAGAGCATTTGACCTCAGAATGTAGACTGAGGATAATGTGAAGGGGATGGAATAATTATATAAACATATATGTATGCATGTGTTATGTCATCATCTACTGTGCATTTAGAATACATTACATATTATATTACCATATATTGCAATCTAGAATCTATCACAGTTAGAGACAATGAGATTTACAGGGGTTAAGCAGAGACTGGAGAATATGATGAATATCTGCTCCTCTAAAAAATGCATAAAACCTCATTGACTATATGTTCCTGAAACCAAAGCAAATCCACTGCAATAAAATTGACTCGGACTCATAGTGACCCTATAGGACAGGGCAGAACTGCCTCATAGCATTTCCAAGAGGTGGCCATTGAATTTGAACTGCCAGCCTTATTTTGAGCATCCAAGCTCTTACCCAATGCTCCACCAGGCCCAGGTCTTACTTAGGGCCAATTCTATCCAAGGACAAGCTCAACTGGTGTCAGTGGGAAGTTATCAGACACAAATATTAGAGGATCATGTCTCTGAATATGAAAGACAGGCAACTAAGACATCCATATCAGCCAAAATAGGGGCTTCCTGAGAAAAAGTAGCTTCCCTTTAGAGCTAGGAGAGCCTCACAGTGCATGATGGACCATTTAACAGGGTGGCTATCTTGGATCTCTTTGGGTGCTGCCTCTGTGTTCTCAAGGGGCACTGATAGGCCCAAATAGTAACCACAGGAATGCCTTTGATAACAGCAAAGCAGGCTACTGCATTCCTGAGTTGTAGCTCCATGCTGCCCTATGCACTGTCCAGCTGAAGAAATTGGTTTGACCAATTCAGTCTGACAGCTCTTAGCGAGTAAGTGTGATGTGTGTATCTCTGCATGTGTGTATGAAAGAGAGAAACCAGAGAGAGAGCAGAGCAGAGGTGCAGATCCTCTCAACAGGTACGTGAAACTATAGCATCTTGTCTTTCCACCTTCCAGTAATTACAAGGAGCTGGGAATACCATTTGACCAGATGACCACTGCTCTATCAGATGTGGATACTACCAGAAGCCTGACTTTGCATTCTCATACTTTCACTTGATCAGCTCGAAAGAATAATGGCCATGCTGCTCACAACACAAACTGGGCCCTCTGTGATCTCCACCCACCACTGCATCCCCATTCCTGGCCGTGTCTCTAAAAACAAACTACTTACAGTTTTGTGAACATGTGTATACATGGCACATGCTATCCTCGTGGGGTGTTCCTCATTCCTTGTCTGCTTGGAAGGCTCCTGTTTATCCTTCCAGGCCAGCTCAGGTACTACCTTCTTTCTTCCAGTCCTTCATGTAGATGCTTACAAGGCTTCCTATAGGTTTCTTTTTCCCCGTGAACAGTTTCCCTTAACCCACTGAGTCCTTATTTGTGTTTTTATAAGTATCTCTTTTGCACTACACTGGACTAGGAGCTCTTGAAAGTAGTGACATGTCTTATTTATGTCTGTGTTCTCAGTGTCTGGCATTGAATATTATATGTTCAGTATACTTTCCTGGTGAAAATTAGAGAATGAATAAAGTTTTGGAGAACTCAGGAAGTTATTCTGAGACTGTCTGATGAATATCTTTGGAGTGATGTCTTAGTTAACCAGTGCTTCTATAACAGGATTACCACTACTAGATAGCTTTATTGAAGAAAAATTGATTCTCACACAGTCCAGTAAGCTACAAGCCGAAATTCAGGGTACCAGCTCAAGGTTAACTCACTCTTTCTCTGTTGGTTCTGGAGGAAGGTCCTCGTGTTGTATCACTCTTTGTTTGGTCTGGGAGCATCCCAATGCAGGAACCTCAGGTCCAAACGATGTGGTCTTCTCCAGGTGCTGCTTTCTTGATGGTACGGATTCCCAGCTCTGTTTGCTTCCCTTTCCTTTTATCTCTTGTAGGCTAAAAGGTGGTACAAGCCACATTCCAAGGAAACTCAGTAAGGGTGTTATAGTCCCACCCTAATCTTCTTTCACACAATCCAGTCTTGTCCTATTAACCACAGGCAGAGATTCGGATTTACAGCAGAGAAAAATCACGAATTGAAGGGCAATCACACAACACTGGGGATCATGACCTAGTCAAATTGCTACCCACGTTTGTGGGGGGACACAATTCAATGCATGACAAGTGGGTTTAGGAATATAAATGTAATAGTCAGCAAAATACTCCTGTTAACAAATAGTTTCACTTTGCCCTGGCCTTCAGAGTTGTTATCAACAGTGATAAATCAACAGTATGTACCCAGCTACCATGCCAAGGTCACAGATCACAGACTTTCTCCCAGAAATTCATAAGCCCAGTCAAATTACGAAAAAAGAACCCATACTTAGGTAAATTCCAGTAGAGAAATATTCTACAAAATGTCTAACCAAGCTCCTCAAAACCACCAGAGTTCTCAAAAACCAAGCAATTCTAGAGAAATAGCCTAGCAGCAGACAGCGAAGGTGATACATTTGAAATTACATTATATTAATACAGTTTCGAGAGAAGTCTAAGAAGATAAAACTACTAAATGAAATGTAGCATCCTGAATAAGATCCTGAAACAGAGAACAGATACTATACGAAAACTAAGGAGATGTGAATCAAATGAGGAGTCTAGTTACTAACAAAACATCAATATTGTTTCATTAATGTAATATGTATCATGTTAATGTAAGATGTTAGTAGGGAAATGATGTGGGATACATGGATACTCTACTATTTTCACAAGTTTACTGTATGACTAACACTGTTATTAAAAAAGAAGGAATTTCAAGTACGGTCACTAGCTGTTTTGAGTATCTTCCTCACAGGTGCCGTCATTTGCATTTTCTCCCAAAACAAAACAAAACAAAACTGAATTTTTATATGTCACAACAGAGAAGTACGTGGAAGGAGTGGATACTACTGACATCTAAGGATGAAAACAACTAATTGTGAGAGAGGAGAAAACTTTTAAGGAGATTTCACTTTAAGATTCAGGGAAGCCCAGATGCGTCTCACCCTGTATCAGCTCAAGGACACTTCCCCCTGCCCTCACAGCGTTTGTTGAGGTAAAGCCCCGCTTCTAAGGGAAGGTGAATTTCTTCTTTGTTACTTAATGCTAACTGCTTATCCTTTCTTCCAAGGCATGCTTACCAAAAACCCAAACCAAACCCATTGCTGTTGAATCAATTCTGATTGATAGGAACCCTATAGGACAGAGTAGGACTGCCCCAGAGGGTTTCCAGGGAGCACCTAGCAGACTCATACTGCTAGCCTTTTGGTTAGCCGTTATAGCACTTAACCACTATGCCACCAGAGTTTCTAAGCCACACTAAAGTGTACTCAAATGTACAATCTAGTGATCAGTGGCCAAAGAACTCCTAGTTTTGACTTCCTGGAAGTTAAAGGATTGTCATGAATGTCCTCACTTAGTCATCAATTTTCTTGATAATTAGCTGACAGACAGTATTAGCAAGTCAGCGCTGCAATAGGAAATTTCCTTTCCAAGGGAATAGTAACCATTCTTCTACATATTGTTAATTAAAAATAGTGATGGTTCTCATGGTTAGGGATACAGCAATTTAGATTGCTCTCTCATGTAAATCGTATCTCTTCCTTTCATGTGGTGAGGGGATAGTTCGCTTCCCTTTGTTTTCTTCCAAAACCTTTCCAAGGTTGGTGGTGGCTATAGCCCGGGCCAAAGTGTGTGAGAAAAGGTGATTTTAGTGGGAAATACAGACTCGAGAGGAGGTTTATAAAAAATGCCTGATACTTTTAGTAAATAATCAGTTTGTAATCCTTTCTGAACTAAAAGTATGCCAGAAAGCCTGAGCTTAGTAGTCTTCGAGTTATAGTTTCAAATTCTGCAATGAAAATTCTACACAACTTGAGCCACAAAACTAAAAGCAACAACTTTCAAATTTTCTAATTAAAGGCATTACTTTCAGACTTTGTTTTGATGCACTATTTCCTTTGCAATTCCTATTGACATTTTCGCTTCTAGTCTGAAGTGTTTTGAAATAAAGATATTTTTCTGCCTTGTCTTTTATATTTCATACCACCTTACACAGTCAGAACTTGGGAGCACAGTCTACCCTATCTTTCTGTCTCACTCTGCATGTGATGGGAACGCCTTAAGTTGCTCTGTAGCCTTCAAGAGTCTGTTTAGTTGCCTTCTTTCTTCCCAGTGTTTGAGATTCATGTACTTTCGAAACTGAGTTTTTTTTTTTTTTTTTTTTTTGTCTGTAGGTATCTTAACATACAGTTAATAAAGTTTGGAAACACTGAAGTTTAGTGAATTGATGAGCCATAAGTAATAACTTTGAAAACTACAGAATAGATATTTTTGGTTCCTCTGCTTCTAGGATGAAGCCTCTACTTCTAGGAGGAAACCTTGGTGGTGCAGTGGTTAAGAGCTTGGCTACCAACCAAAAGCTCAGCAGTTCAAATCTATGAACTACTTCTAGGAAACTCTAAAAGGGCGGTTCTCCTGTCTTCTATAGGGTCACTGTAAGCTGGAATTGATTCAATGACAATGACCTTACTTTGGTTTTTTTTTTTTTTTTTTTTTTAATAGAATAGGGTAAAACAGCTTCATAATGTTTCTTTCTTTTTTTTATTTTTTTTCTTGCAGAAGTTAAGACATTAAAAGTGAAGAAACAGTAAATAAGGAGTATCTGCTTTATGGTTTATCTAAGGATAATTAAGTAATGTCCTGAAACAACAAACAATAAAAGAGAATGTTGTTGCTTTGTTGTCCTCGGAGTGATTATCCTAGCTGTCTTTCGTGTTGCATTGTGGAGAATACGGTTTTCCCAATTTTTATTTTGCTCTCAAGATAGTCCAAGGAACAAGTTAATCATTATGTCTTGAAGAAATAGAAATCGATGTGACTCTTGAGGATCAAGAGTGAGCAGATGAAACCCAGAAAGTATATGTGCTTCAGATGACTTGGAAACCAACACTGAACCAATTGTGTTTTGGCATCCGAAATTAAACCTTATTGTTCCTGTTTGTAATAGTATTTTCTCTTGTATACTGCTTCTGTGCTTTGAATAAACGAGGGTGCACACAGCTGAACCGATTGCCATGGTTACAGGCAATCTGTGTGTTACATCTCCTGGAAGCCAAAAAAAAAAAAAAAAAAAAAAAAAAAAAAAAAAAAACCAGGGTAGATTAAGGTAAATACCACCCCTCTTTTTCCGAAAACAGTTATCTCACCATTCATTGCACCTGTTACTAATACGCCCATTGAAAACTTGTGAGGAGCACACAAAGGCACAAGTTCCAGTCCAGCTTCTGCCACTCACAGATGCATGCCCCTGAGCTCAATTCTCTGTTGTTCCCCAGAGAGCCAACTAACTTAAGTTTCCGGAGTTTGGGCGCTGGGAGTAGGTTTAAAGTCGCAAGCACAAAGCAATCTGTGAAGTCGGTAAAGCTGTGTTTGTTATTATAAAGCACTTGGTAAGCACTAGTGTTGTCACTGGCTCCAGACCACGGGGCCTTAATACTTCCGATGTTGCAATAAATAGCGCTAGCAGTGTTGGTGCTCACAGCATGCCATGCGCCTCCTTGGCTGTGCCTCTCTCACAAGGGCTTGACGGGGAATTGGGACTTTAAGCTCTGGATAAATGGCTGGTCTTCATGCTGCCTTATCTTGGAGGTACTGAGAACCACTGGATGCTAGCGCTGCACTAAACCAACTGCCATTAATTCCTACTCATAGCAACCCTGTAAGGCAGAGTAGAGCTGCCCCACAGAGTTTCCAAAGAGTGGATTTGAAATATCCACCTTTGGGGTAGCAGATGCAACTCTTAAGCACCGTGCCACCAAGATTTCTGGTTTGGGAAACACAGTTTCTTCTGTATTGGGGAAATGAATGTCGGAGCATCAGTGTTTTTCAAGGATAGCTGAATGAGCTATGAAATAGGGCTTCTCATTTAGATTTTCTTAAGAGCTTGATTGTGGCCAAGAATAACTTTTTCTCTTTGTTAGGAGAAAGGTTGGAGCCTTGGTGGCACAGTGGTTAAGAGGTTGACTGCTAACCAAAAGCTTGGCAGTTCGAATCCTCCAGCCACAGCTTGGAAGCTCTATGGGGCAATTCTACAGTGTCCTATAGGGTCCCTGTGAGTTGGTTTTGACTGGACAATAATGAAAGAGAAAGGTTACAGATATTGAGAGAACTTGACCGACTCTGGATATTTCTGTGATACTAGTGGCTGAAGTTAGAGTTCTGTTTTTCATTCTGTATTTCTCTAAGTTCATATTTCCTGTTGTCCCCTTTTTATTTTGTTTTCTTTCTTCTCTCTCTCTCTCCTTAAGTTCTACTTTGCCTTCAGGAGGCAGGGCAAAAGACAATACAAAACAAAAACCTCTATTTGTAGATGATTTTTAATATCTCTGTCACTGTATTATTTTAATAATTCCCTTGACAATTTCAGCTCTACTGAACTTGGAATTCTAATAGGGAAGTTAGTGTTGTAACATATTACCAATGAGTTCATAATTTATTTATTTATGTTTTTGCATAAGGAAGATACTACTGGCATGAACTAAGCGGACTGGTTTGCTTTCTGGAAGGAAGAGGTTTTATTTCTTGGTTACAGATCCAACTTCTGGGCAAGGTTGCTATTTTGCACAAAGCACATTTTAATCTTGATTCTGTTTTGTACAGAAAGAGATCCAAGGACAGCCCAAAGGTTTAGGCAAACTGGTCAGTACCAAATCTTGACTGGGATACATTCATTCTCTTACTGTTGTTTTACAGTGATCTGGGCAGTCTTTTAGCAAAATATAAATCTTTAGACATGCGTATGTGCAGAAAATCTTGCTGAATGGTTATCAAAGGAAAAGAAATCATCTAGAACTTGACACACAATCCTACAATTCAGCTTCCACTTTAGAAGCTGTAGTTTTAAAGGGGTAGCTAAAAGAATTTTAATACTGATGCAAGAATTTTTACCAAGTTTAGCATTCATGCTGGGTGTTTTCCTTTGGTAGTCAGATAAATTTTAATTTTCTCCAAATTAAAAAAACTAGTTCAGAAATTAGCCTGTTCAGAGTGCATTGCTTCTATGATTTCAGAAAGATCCATTAGCCTGTTTAGTTTATCCTGATGTTATTTAGGTTGTTTTCATTTTTGGAAGAATGTGAAATGGGGAAGTGCTGTATAAAATTTTGTCATCTTAGGCCACAGAGCCTCTGTGTTTGTTTGTAAGCAGTGTACCTGCTAAGAACTATACACAAGCCAGGTGTGAAGGAGGTATACTCATTCATGGGATGGAGAAAAACTGAGTTGTCAGACTTTTGGCTGAATTAGGAGAAGTCTATTTTTGCAAAAAGCTTCAGATCACAATTTTTAGAGACAACACCCTTCACTGTGTCAGTCTTCTTGCTTATTGAGGATAATTGCTGTGAAAGGTGTTTATCAGTTTTGGAAAAATGACTGGTTGGAAATTTAGTAGGTTTTTAAGAGTTTCAGGCAGTTAAGCTGAAGAGTATGCATGATGCCTGGGTAGATATAGGTTCAATCATGAATAGACATCAGAAATAAAATGAATAGCAATGTAGCATTTAAGAGGCACCAAACGCCAACTCAATAGTCTTCCATATTTTGGGTCTTGAATTTCATATTATGAATTCCCAAAATGGACTCTTAAATTGTGGTCTCACTATATTTTAAAATTAAAACAAATAATGTATCTTTTCTTCATTACTTCACTGCTTAAATCAAAAGGATTCAGATGCTTTTCTAAGTATCTAATTCTTTCCAACATTCTGACAAACAAATTGAAGGAGATTATGGGTTTGGTATGTATGCTGGTCAACCAGCTGTATCCTCTACAGGTCCTTTTAAATATTTTGTTTTTCTCCAGAGATTTTATTCCTGACTCTCAATTTGTAATGTGGATATTACAAATGTGGGTAACAAATCTGATTTATTTCAAGATTCACAGTCACATGGCATTTATTTGGAACCTGCCGTGTTACAGGCACTCTGGTAGATGCTTTCATAACCTCCTCTCATTTAATCCTCATAGTTAGACTATAACAAACGTATAATTATTCTCTCTTTAATGATCAAAATGAATGTCCTTGTTTTGTCCCAAGGATTCAAATCAGGTCTCTTGATAATAAGTATTGGGAAAAAAAAAGAGAGAAAAAACTGAATAATTTTTCCAAGAAATTAAGTTATCCGGATTCTCACAATTACCAGTCATACAGTAACCAAGTGTTGCCCAAAGGATGCTTTACAATGAAAGACATATGATTTGAAAATAACATATAAAACAAAAACTATTGTGTTTCAATTACATAATTTGTATATGAATAGATGCAGGGAGGTAAGTAATTCCCTTACAAGTTTTCCCATGCTATTTCCTTAGCTAGTCTTTTTTATCCCCCAAGTGATAGTGCAAAGGTGAACACTGTTGTTTCAGCAATTACTCAATTAGCAAAATTCATATCAATTTGGATATGTCTTCACATCGTTATGGCAACAAACTATAATTATTATGGTTATACTCTAGATAACTCAATTTATTATGAGTATTGAAGATTGTGTAATATTAAATCTATGTCTCTGAAAGTGATAAAATTGTTATAGGAAACATATTTAGCCATTTTTCAAAATTAATAGGTGTTTTTGATGGTAAAACTACTGATTTCCATCAAAAAGTTAATAAGGCTTTACAAGTCTTCGTATCTTTTAACACTCAGAGAAAATAACTCAGAAATCAGTGCCAAAATTTCCCATTTTGACATATAAAAATGTCCAAAAGAATAGACCCCAGATTGGTTTGAAACTCAAGTCACAGTTTTTGCTTCTCTTTAAACCTGTTTGATAGATTAGCGAAAACTTTCCAAATACAGAAATGTCCTGCTGTGTGGTTTTTCTGGGCCTTGTATAGAAGTAGTAAACCTCGGAGGGAGAATTTTATCAGAAAGAAAAGCTGAAATTATTTTTACTGACATTGTGTGTGCTATTTCTGCAGATTAACTGTTAGGTCTGTTAGGACCAAATTGCTTAGAACCTCCTGCAGGTCCCATTGGTAACAGCCAATGTCATCTGCTAGGTTTTTAGTATGAAGATGTCTTAGTTTTTGAGAACTACCTCAATAAAATAACACAAATTGGGTGGCTTAAAAGAACAACAGAAATTCATTATTTCAGTTCTGGAGGCTAGCAGTTCAAATTCCAGGAATCATCAGGACCATGTTCTCTAAGAAGACTCTAGGCGGAAGATCCTTTCTTGTATTTTGCACCTTCTGATAGCCTCAGAAGCTTGTACATGCATCTTCACAGGGTTGTCTTTCCTGTCAGTTTCTCTGTTCCTTTTTTAAAGATACCACTCAGATTGAATTAGGACTTATTGTACACCAGGAGGACTTCAGGTTAACTGATAAAATCTTCAAAGACCCTATTTCCAAACAAGGTCAGGTTCACAAGCAGGAATTAGAGTTTTGGCTTATTTTGGGGGGAATACAATTCAATCCACAGCAAGAGGCGGAATGGACCTTTACCCCTACGCAGAGAAGAATAGACTAAGGGGAGGTGGGAAAAAACCAGTTCAGTTTACCAAGCACAACAGAAACCCATCGTAACTAAGTGTGATTAATGAAAACAGACCGATAGTGACCAAAACCACTACCCCAAACCAAGCCTACTGCCATTCTGACTCATAGTGACCCTATAGGACAGAGTAGAGTTGCCCAATAGAGTTTCCAAGGAGTACTGAGTGGATTTGAGCTGCGTCTTTTGCTGTAGCACTTAACCACTATGCCACCAGGGTTTTTTGGGCACCATAATAGTGGTTTATTTCTCTGCCAGGAAGAACTCTAGTCTCAAGTGGGCTCTAGCCACTTGAAGAGCAGCAAGTTTGCTCTTATCCTTAGTTAACTGTAACCTAGAATGGAGTGATCCCTATTCTTCAACATACTCAGCTCCGATGCTTGTGTTTCCATGTCCTCAATATCCTGTCTCATGTACCATGGAATGTCTTCTTCATAAAACTGTGGTCCTTCACACATGTGTTTCTCTGATCCTGAAGGACTGTGTGCAATAAGAATGAACAAGGAGAGCATTAACCGTTATTGAGGACCTGGAGAGGAAAGACTTGCAGGAGTGCTACTCACTAGAGGAACAAATTAAAAAGAAACAAAGGAAAAAAAAAATCACATGCCTCTAGGTAAAGTCCTTCTCCTATTCAAATTTCTGAGCAAGCTCTTTCCAATCTATCCCATTCCCCAGGAAACATCTGCCTCTCTATTTGGTCCTTTGCTGGTTATTGACAGTTTGTCGGGGAGACATAGCATTTCCTCTATGTTAGATGTTTCTTTGTTAGAGCTATATCACATTCCGACATTTTTCTTCCCTTTCCTTTGATGGACAAAAAATGCAGGATGATGTGAAAGCCCTGACTGACATCACCAGATTACTTTTGAGTTATAAAGCCATTCCAGGCTGATCACTAGGGCTTGAATATGCCTTAGGCTCTGAGTATATAATTGGGAGTTTTCTCTTGCTGTCCCATTTTCTTCTAATGGTCATAGAATTGGAACTATTATAGAGAGATAACGTCGTCCAGAACATTGCATTTAATTTGGCAGCGTTGTCCATTTTGTGATCTTCATAAATGTCTCTCAGCCACTTCACATATGCGGCCTCTACTGATGCTTCAGTTGCCTTTTGGGGGTGCAGAATTCCATTATCACTATATGCTTTCTTTCCCTGAAATGTCTTTTCCATTTTGGAGTTGCAGAGAGTTGCCTAATTTTTGTTTTTAAGCTACACAGTCATTGGCTTTTTTGTAATAATACTTGCAACAACTTTTTTGATATAGGAAAACTTTGACAGTGTTCTCCAAAGGACTTTTCAGGGAACATGACAGCAAAAGTTCCCAACAAAGAGATCCTCTCTCATGCCTTTGTTTCCCTCACTTCCGGCTGCATCTGTAGTTTCTGTGCTTCTGTTTGGTAATCACATTGCTGGTGCCTTAGCTTCCAGCTGTTTTTCCTCTGCCGTAGATTCTGCAGTCAACTTTATTCCATAGTCAGCAGTCAGGATTATTGTGATGTGACGCAGTAACTTGGGGGAGTGCCAAGAAGAGGAAAGGGGAAAAAATAAAGACAAAAATAATGTATATAGGTTAACATGTTTTAACAAGTAGTTTAAAAAATAAAACAAAAAAAATCGATGAGACAAAAATAATATTGTTTTCACCCAAAGACAAATTAGGCCAAGTGGGCAATAGAGTCATGATCCAAAATTCATGGATTGGATTAGAAAACAGAAAAACTGACCAAAACATACTTGCTGCAAAAAAATCTCCTTTAATTGATGCGTTCATCAAACACCTAAATATTGAATACCAGGTACTAAGTTGTCAGTCGCTGAAAACAAGTCAAAAAGACAGACATGGTTCCAGTCCTCATGGAACTCATAGTTTAATGGGGTGAACAAACATTATTTAAATAATTACAAAAAATAATAACATACAAACATGGTAAGTGCAACAAAAGAAACATGTCTAAGCCTGGCACCCACACACTATGTACAAATGTTTTTGTACAGCCCATTAGCTAAGAAAATTTTTACATTTTTAAGTGAAAAAAATCAAAAGAAGAATAGTGTTATGTGACTTGAAAATTATCTAAAATTTCAAACTTTGGTTTCATTAGGAAATAGTCATACTAATTTGCTTACATCTTATTTATCCATGCTTTCATACAATAACAAACAAACCAATCAAACCTGTTATGGTCAAGACTATTCCAATTCATGGCTATACTACAGGACAAGGCAGAACTGCTCTGTAGAGTTTCCAAGGCTGTAAATCTAGGGTGGAGGCTGGCTGCCACATCGATCTTTTCTATACTGGCTGGCTAGTTAAAATCACAGATCCTTTGATTGGTAGCTCCGTGCTTTAACCACTATGAAAACAGGGATCTTTCATAATATAAGAGTAATGCAGTTGTGACAAAGACAGTATGTGACCCATAATGTCAAAATATTTACTATTTGTTCCTTGAGAGAAAAAGTTTACCAATCTCTGTGCTAAGAGAATGAGGTTAAAAGATGATTTTGTCTCCTTGGTAAAGGAAAATGTTGATTCCGGTATTTCCAAACATGGAGTTCCTAAAGGTCGTAGACTTTGGAGCCCTGGTGGTACAGTGATTAAAACTGAGTATGGGAAATGGCAGGAAATCAAGGGAGTTTTGCAGGAAACTGATGTGGTAAAAGGGGAGAACAAACCATAAATTTATATAATTTTAATGAATTTTCACTTTTTTCTCCTAGTCATTTTTAT
Organism: Heterohyrax brucei; assembly: GCA_028571685.1. NCBI lineage: Eukaryota > Metazoa > Chordata > Mammalia > Hyracoidea > Procaviidae > Heterohyrax > Heterohyrax brucei. The sequence goes on from CM053143.1 coordinate 8,716,605, forward strand.
CTTGTATGTGTGTACATCTATATATAATTTTATTACATGCTTTATATCTGTGTATGTAGATATCTATCCATATATATTTAATGGGATCTAATTTTGGCCTTTTATTTCTTACATATTAGATTCAGTTCATAACAAATGTAATTGTTAGAAACTGGTAGATATTACCAGCTCAAATGAATACTAATGTTATTTAGTGATGATCATATTTATGCTGTATGTTGGCTTAAATGAAGGGAAACTATGAGAAGATACAGAAAATAATGAAGAAACAGTGGAATGAAAAAATGAAGAGAGGGATTTTGGAGTCACGACTTTAGTTAATTGTGAGCAAGTTATTTAGTCTCTTTTGAATTCAACTTCTTAATTCTAAAACTTCTCTCATATTATCATAAGCATTATATTAGATAATGAATCTAAAATGTTTGGTGTAGTACTTAGGATGTAGACACACACCTTAAGTGTTTATTTTTTTATTGTTTATTTTCTCTATTACCATTGTTATCTTTACTTTGAAATCACTGAAGTAGGGAATATAACTGCCTTTAAGTTTCCATCATTCAGTATTTGGTAAATGCATAAAGTGTATCGCCAAGCCAAGTGCCGTCGAGTCGGATCCGATATGGAAATCTCATATTTCCAAGCATTTGGAGAACATGAACTTGATTCATTTAAAAATACTAAAATGTAAATTCTGGAAACCCTGATGGTGTAGTGGGTTAAGTGCTATGTCTGTTAGCTAAAAAGTTGGTAGTTCGAATCTGCTGGGTGCTCCTTGAAAATGATATAGAGCAGTTCTGCACTGTCCTACAGGGTTGCTATGAGTCAGACCCAACTCCATGGCAGTGTGTTTTTTAAATACTTGAATTCTAACAAAAAGCAACATTCAGTTCATGAAATATTTGCAGTGTCATACTAGAGAAGTCATTAGAGGTTAAATTACTAGGAGGTAGTACCTGAATTAAAATCCCCACAGGGTTCAAGCAAATGAAAACTGATGCTGCAAAAATGTATCAGTGTTGCAGAGAAAGTGTAAGAAGTTCCTCAAATGCACATTTTTATGCAAAGAAATAATAATGATGAGATCAAGATGACAAAGAAGAAAGTCAACCTACAGCTAATGGATAATCAATCACCTGAGGGAGAGACCAAAACAAATGGGAATGACCTACTTATCAAAGATACACTAGCAAAAAGTTTCTTTAGCTAAAGAAATACCTGCTTGTCTTTCTTTTGTCCTAGTTCTTCCCATGACAATTGTATCTTCTTTATTCAATTAGGTAAAAGTTCCTGATAATTTATGTGGATTATTGGTTATGTAAAAAAAGTACAGCTCTTTAAAAAATTAGAATAGTTAAGCTGTTTGTTAATTTTATTTGTGTAAACTCCATGTAATGCTTAAACACAATGCTCCTCTTGATTGCCTCACATCAGCTGAGTTAATGCATTAGGTAAAACACTGGTTTACTAAGTCTCCTATGGGAATCTGAAATTATTTAAGTTTAAGAACACATATAAGATTAATAACATAATGTTAGCAGTATTAAACACTATTCCTGGCTTGGTATGAAGGGGACCCTAAAGGAGTCCCTTGAATAGTGCAAATGGTAAGTGCGTTCAGCTGCTACCCAAAGGACTGGTGGTTTGAGTTTATCCAGAAGCACCTTGGAAGAAAGTCCTGGTGATCTCTTTCTAAAAAGTCAGTCATTGAAAAGTCTGTGAACACAACTCTACTGTGACGCACATGAAGTCTCCGTGAGTTGGAACTGACAGCAAACAAATGGATGGACAAACAAGAGGTAGGTAACACAAAACCTTTGCCATCCAAGAAACTGATGATCCTGTTGGAGAGAAAAATGTGTACAAGGATGAACAAAGGAAGGGTCGAAGTACAAAATACAGTTTTAAAAAAGGAAACAAGCAGTTCTAAAACTTGGTATTTGACCACCGATTATAGGAAATGGATGATTTTAAAGCATGTACATCAGGATTATGATTGTTTGAAAAAAATAAATCAGGTTCTGGAGATGGGAGGTTGTTTTGATAGAGGAAGCTGTTTTTAAAAATTATTACAGTAAGGCAGTTGTTTGTAGCATTCTTCTTCTCTTGGAATGTGGCCACTTGGTTCTTGGTTTGCTTCCCCTGCTCGTGTTCCACATTTTCTATACCTCTTCTCACTCCTTCTTCTAACAATAGTACCTATAATTTATTGAGTTTATTGTATAATAGTATGACATTTATATAGCACGCATTCTGTAGTGAGCACTGTCCCAGGTATATTATTTAATAATTAACATGTATTATTCACCAATACATACAAGCCCTATAAACCCACTGTGGTCAAGTCAGTCTGACTCATAGCGACCCAGAGGTCAGAGTAGAACTGCCTCGTGGAGTTTCCAGGGAGCGCCCGGTGGATCTGAACTGCCAACCAGATAGATGGTTAGCAGACATAGCACTTAACGCACTATGCTACCAGAGTTTTCGAAAGCCTTATAAGGTAGATACTATATTCCATCCCATTTTACATGTTGGGAAATGGAAACAAAGAGACTGTAAGCAACCAGGCTAAAGTTACATCTTATAAGTGGCAGAGGTGGGATTTGAATCCAGGATGCCTGGATTCAGACTTTGTGCTCTATGTGGCACTGCCTATGATCAAGCGTATAAGGTTGGTGGTATAGTAACCTTGAAAATTATCTTCATTTTCATACGATAAAAGTCACAGCATTTCTAAGCTAAGATTCAGACCTACATATGGTTAAAACTAGTGCCTGCTTTTGTTACCTATCACCGACTTTAAATGAAATTTAGATAATATATCCTTTAAGCATGGATTCCAATATGAAGGAAGAAAGTCATATAAAGTGCTATGAATATGTAGTTATTTTAGAAAGGTGGTTTTTCTTCTAGGAAGATTATTTTTAAACATATTCTGAATGGCATTTTTTTTTTCTTTAATAGGACATCATTTAACGCTTGGTAACGAATTGTTTTATTTATAAATACAGGATTGAAAAATGTACACATTTCCTAGCTCACTCCCAAAGGGGGTTATTGAGAAAAAAAAATAAAAATTATCAACATATGCTCAACCACACTCATTGTAAGCTATAGTAATTTTACAGTAAAGGAACTATCCTGTTTGCTATGTTTAGATCCTGCCATCTGATATCAGAAAAAATTTTGTGCATATGACATATAGCAAGAAATGGAATTAGCATTTAAATCACTATTATCAAGTCTAACAAAGAATTATTCACTATTAGGAGTGGTTTCCAGGCAAAAGACGTTGTTGTATTAAAACGTCAGTGTTCTTTGATCTTTCGTAGATGGTGTTGAGAAGAACTCTTCAGGTATGCTGGAAGTTAATGACCCAGTAAATGATGATAGGTAGCCTTGTATGCTTTGAGTTTTCAAGTGATGGTGAAGAGTTTTTAAGACATCGTCATCTTCCCTTAGAGGCTCCTGGTATCCAATATATGCGACAGTTGGCTGACCTTGAGTTATCTGTGACAAACTGGATGAAACCGACTTGTCTGTCCTATAAATTGATCCTTTAATCTCACATTCATGGCTACCCTAAGGGCCAGGGTAGAACTGGTCGCCACGAATCGGATCCGACTCGACGGATCCGGCTAGTGAGACTTGGCTAGTCTCACGTTTCTTGTCACCAGAGTCTAATTGACTGTATTATCCAACCTAGAGTATGTTCTGATTTGGTTGGTTCACCTTGCCTATTTGTGTGATTCTGAATATTTTTTGTCTCAGCCTTTGTTACGTATAGAGCAAAGTAAGGAACCTATCACTTACGCCCATTCCGAGTCCCTGAACAGTAAGTTGAATTAATGATTTTTTTAATTGTCAGGTTTAATATATATATAATTTATATATAATATACGTATATTAATATATATTTAACTTTTTTTTTCCCTAAAGAAACCACAGTTCTCTTCTCATTTGAACCAACTCAAGTTCTCTTTGGGTAAAAGCCAATTCAAAATATATCTCAAGTTCCTGACTTTAAAGGAAATTTAAGACAACTCAGTGATTTTTAATACTACATGGAAAAGTTTGGTTGATTATTTATTTATTTGGTATTTTTATTCCCTTTTGAAAAATAGATTTAAAATATTAATTTAACTCAGTCCAGTCTTTCATGGGAAATGGAAAATAAGATGAGGGCACAGTATTAATTTGATGCATATATGAAAATGATAACATCCTAAGCAGCAAGGAGGGATGTCAATCCTAAAATGAGAATATTAAAGGTATTTTCTTGACACGCTAAAGAAAACATGTAAGATGATTGTGTCTATAAGAGAGTAAAAAGCTGAAGTGGTTTATTGCCAAAGCCAAGTGCCATCAAGTAGGATCTGACTCAGTGGTTTATTAGTACAGGCATTATTGGGGTGTATATTTTTTTTCTGATGCAGTTCAAATAAGTGATTCTTCAAATATATTTCAAGTGTTCATTTTTTTAAAGGTTATACATATTCTGATTTATTAGGTGGTTAAGTTTTTGGAAAAAAATGTTTTATCTTCTTTTCTAACACTATAGCTGCTCCATTGCTCTCATTCTCTCCCCCTTCAGCCATCCCCTGTGTAATGGATTCACAGAGTACTGTGATGTTCCTCACAAACACAGCATGTGCAGATCTGGATCAGAGCTCAGATCCTTCTAAGTACTTTCCTGGAACATATGGATGGTACTGAGTATCTTTAGGGACTTTGAGAGCCGTGCTCAAATGGCCTTATGAGCAATCTCTCCTGATGCTGAAGAAGCTCATACAAGTCAAGAGAAAGATTCAATTTAATTTCATCTTTCCACTGAATGGAGTAGGTCCCTGAGTGGCTCAAACAATTTGAACCAGAGCACTAAACAAAAGATTGATTGTTCCAATACACCCAGCCATGCCTTTGAACACAGATCTGGCCATGTAAATCCATAAGTTACAGCCAAGGAAACCCTGGAGAGCACAGCTCTGCTCTGAGACATGTGGGGTTCCTATGAGTGGAAATCTACTGCATGGCAATGAGTTTGGTTTGTTTGCAGTTTAAAACAGTGTAAATGCCTTTCATATTCTCAACATCTATCTGGAAATTTTATTTTTTGAAACTATTTCTTAATTTCACAGCACCTAAAGATTCCCTTAAGAACAAGCAGTAGTGGTAAAGTGTAATTTTTTTTTTTTTTTAAATGAGTAAGATGAAGACAGTCATGCTTTTAAAAATAAGCAGGAATCATTGAAAACAAAATTACTGGGGTAGTCTCTATGCAAAATTGTCATCTTACTTTGTTTTATATAATATCTGAAATATTTGTCCTTGAGCTAGTACATTCACTGGTTTTGGTGGTGTCTAAAGCAGACACATGCGCTACCAACGTGAAGAATGAGCTTGAAATCACACTGTACCATTGCATGATAGACTCACATAAGCAAGCGTATTTAGGCTGGAGGTGGCAGGAAACACAGGAGAAACTTCCAGAAAGGACAATGCACAGCCTGTTCTTGTGCACATTCACAATTTGTGATTGGTAGAGTGGCCAGACCAGTAGACTGATATCCACTGATCTCCTAATACCTTTTACAAAAAAAATGGTGGACTTAAACTTGTATTATTTCACAGCTGCATTAATTGTTCACTCTCTGCTTCATCCAGGGGCAAGCACAGTATTTGTTAAAGGGGAAACATGTTGGAATGTAAAAAGCCAAGCCTCATCATTCTCTTCGTTTATGTGGGTGTAATAATTACACACTTTTGGAGGAAAATTGGGCAGAATATTAAGAAACTCCTCTAATACTTATTTTCAATCACCTCTAATAGGTATGCTATATTGTGTCTTCAGAAAGTCCAGTAGATCATCACTATTAATGCTTAGATTTTCTGAGGGATGTGATCATTGGCAGTTGAGATGACTTTTACATCAAAGTCTTCGAATTGAAGATGGTCATCTAAACAAACTTAACCCATGTAAATATTCACTTTCACTAACTGTCTAAAGAATAATCATCTCGTAATAACAAAGGGGGATGTTTAAAATATTATTGGTGATTGTTCATACATTTGCCAGAGAGATTCTTCCTGGCGTGAGTCCAGGCTTGTCTTCATGAGTGAAGAGTACATTTTGTATTCTATCTGCCAGGTGAGAATCTGACTCATACCTTCCAAACCAGTGTTTTTGGAGGCACAGAGCCAATAAGAAATTTAACCTGTGAAAGTTCTTCCTTCTTAATATAATGAACACAACATTGACAGGATGTATATTATGGATGGTTTTAAATTTAAAAGGCTGGTGATAACACTCTTGTAAATGATCGAGAAAAACACCAGCTAATTTAGAACATAATTCTTGGAAGTTTGTTATGCCTCAGGGCTTTGCCTTGGAGAGACCTTTGATAATATTCTGCATTTTCCCAATGAGACCCTTGAGCTGCACAGTCTGGGTAGCTTTGTGTTAGGATGTTTATCTCAGTAATACTTTTTTCTCATTAGCATACTCAAGCATTTCTTGTTCTGTAGAATGTAATTGGATTAATAGAAGGTTTTCTAGGTGACAACTAAATTCGTGAAGTGGAACTTTTACTATCAGAATCAACATTCAAAAGTTTATATTTTCATGCAACTGATCATGATGAATGAGTTAAGCAGATTCTATTTTTAAACTAACATTTTTTGGTTTCAAAATTTAAAATTTCACTTTTTTTGTGAGTAACGTGTTTAGGGATTCTGTTGTTTAAATTATTTCTTACTCTTTTCTATGTTGTAATCAAACTCTAACAGTCAAAAATCTTGGTGTTGATCTTCATCATTATTATGGGATTCTCAAAATTCAGTAAACCATAAACATTTGCCTTACATCACAGTGGTTTTAGCATCGGATTCTGGATCTCAGTTATTCACTCTTCTTTTGAAAGCTTATTTCAGCTTAACATCACAGTCCAGTAAGTGGAATGAATTCTGTTTTCCATTGCCTCAGTCAATGACAGACACCTCCTGTTAAGCTCTGCTCTGTTGCTTAGCCAGTCTCCTCTTTGCCCATACCTTTAGACCAAATATTAGTCTGTCCTTCAAAGATTCTGCTACGTGAGCCCACTTTGTCCTTCCAAGCTTTGCTGTCATATCTCTTCTACAGAAGACATGTACCTTAGAGGAAGCAAGCTATTCACTACTTCTGGACTGCTCTACATATATCTGTTCATTTGTTGTTTTTTGTTTTATTTCATTTTAGAGTTATCTCATGGGTTTTGGCCTTTCTTTCCTTTTACATCATCTCATTACCTCATCAAATCTGGCTCAACAACTTTTTATTTTTTTTAAGTATTTTTAAATTGTCTCTGTTCATAGCTTTCTATCTCACTTTGAACTTGGGTAACATTTACTGTTTACCAGATATTATTCACCAAATACATAGCATCTTTAAATATCTTTTCTTGGAGTATAATAAATTTCTTAAAGATAACAACTTCATCTTATCTGTTTTACTGAGAAGTAGTACCCAGGGACTTTTCCATAGAAGGCACTTTCAAAGTCTGTTGAGAGAAAAAGGAAGTTAGGAAGAAGGGAGGGAGGGAGGGAAAAATGGAAGGAGGGAGGGAAAAAAGAAAAAGGATTTATCTCTTGTTTCATCAACAAGATAAGGGTTATATCTTTATATGAAAAGAAACCTGAATATATACTGCTTAATTCCAGATGCTCAACATTCTTTCATTCATTCATTAACTATTTGAGGAACAAATTGCTCCTTTTCTGCCCCATGGGCAGTTTTTGATTCTGTAACTGTGGGAAACACTTGTCTGATCTTAGCCTCCTTATTCCAAAGCTTGGAATATAACAATTTCTTCTTAGGAAGCTCTTAGAAATATTGTTGTTGTCATTAGATGTCTTCCAGTTGGTTCCAACTCATAGTACCCTATGTGCAACAGAACAAAACCCTGCTTGGTTCGGCACTATCCTCACAATCATTGCTAGGTTTCAGCCTGTTGTTGCAGCCACTGGGTCAGCACGTTTCATTGAGGGTCTTCCTGTCTACCAAGCTTGATGTTCTTTTCCAGGAACTGGTCATTTGTGATAACATATCCAAGGTAAGTGACAAAAAGTCTTACCATCTTCACTTCTACAGAACATTCTGGCTGTACTTTTTCCAAGACAAACTGATTCCTACATCTGGCAATCCAGGGTTATTTTCTATCCTTTGCCAACACCATAATTCATATACACAAATTCTTCAGTCTCACTCATTGTTCAGCTTTTGCGTGAATATGAGGCAGTTTAAAATACCATGGCTTGGGTCAGGTAAACTTTAGTTCTCAAAGTGACTTCATCTTTTTTTTTAAACCAGTTACAAGAGGTCTTTTGCAGCAGATTTGTCCAAAGCACTAGTATTTGCTTCCATGAGTGTTAATTTTGCATCCAAGTAAAAATGAAATCCTTCTTAGTATCAGTCTTTTCTCTATTTAACATGATGTTGCTTACTGGTCTAGTTGTGAGGATTTTTCTTTTCTTGATGTTGAGATGCAACCTGTACCAAAGGCTGTGTAATCTCTGCTCTTCATCAGTAAAAGTTTCAAGTCCTCTTCACTTTCAGCAAGCAACATTACATCATCACTATATTGCAGATTGTTAGTGAGTCTTCCTCCAATTCTGATGCTTTGTTCTTCTTCATGTTGTCCAGCTTCTTGGGTTATTAATTCAGCATACACACTGAATTTGTTGTTGCTGTTATTAGGTGCTGTCGAGTTGGTTCTGACTCATACTGACACTACGAACAACAGAACAAGTATGAAAGTATACAACCTGATGCATACCTCTACTGATTTTAAGCCATGTTGTAATCCCCTTATTCTGTTTGAACAACTCTCTCTTGGTATATGTATAGGTTCTTCATGAGCACAGTTAAGGATCTGGAATTCTCATTCTTCACAATGTTATGCATAATTCATTATGATCCAAAAAAGTTGAATGCCTTTGTATGGTCAGTAAAACACAGGTAAATATAATATTCTTGACTTTCAGCCAAGAGTCATCAGTAATGATATCCCTCATCCACAGCCTCCTCTGAATCTGTCTTGAATTTCTGGCAGTTCTCTGTCACCATATTCTTGCAACTGTTTTTCATTTACCTTCAGCAAACTTTTACTTGCATATGAGGTTAATGCTATTGTACGATAATCATATTGAATATGATTATTCAATAATTTCTGCACTCCATCTAATCACTTTTTTTTTTTTTTGGAATGGGCAGGTATAGGGATCTCTTCCATTTAGTTAGGTAGTCATCTTCCAAATTTCTTCACACAAACTAGTGAGAACTTCTAGTGTTGCATCCATTTGTTGAAACATCTCAATTGCTATTCTGTCAGTTCTTGGAGCCTTGTTTTTCATTCATTCTTTTAGTGCAGCTTGGACTTCTTCCTTCAGTACCATCAGTTCCTAATCATATACTGCTTCCTAAGGTGGTTGAACATTGAGTAATTCTTCATGGCATAATGACCCTGTGTATTCTTTCCTTTTCTTTTGATGCTTGCTTCCTTGTTAGATTTTTTTTTTTTTTCCTGTAGAATCCTGCAACATTGTAACTTGGACGTATCGTTCAGTTCTTTCAGACTGAGAAATATTGAAAGTGTTCTTTCTTTTTGGTTTTCTAATTGCAGGTCTTTGCACAAGTTATTACATTATTATAATATTTGTACATTCTGTATTCTTTGTACATACTGTTACAATACTTTGTCTTCTTGAACTGTCCTTCAAAGTCTTCTGTTCAACTCTTTTATTTCAGCACTGCTTTCGTTCACTTTAGTTACTTGCCATTGAAGGACTAGTTTCAGAGTCTCTCCTGATACCCATTTTGGTCTTTTCTTTTATTCCTGTTTTAAGAATACCTGTTGATTACATTATATAATTCTGTGTCTATATAAAAATGAAACTTTTTCTTATCTAATGTTCTTATCACAAAGTATATTTTAAAATCATCTTCTAATGATTATGTGTGTATATGTATGTATGTATATATATATGTGACTTAAACACACATATTTCTTTGAAGTACGTATTTATTTTACAGTTGTATGCTGGGAAATATTTAAAAAAACAACGTTTGAGAAAGGAGAAACCTTATTTTTATTTTACTTTTTTATTATGACTGAGTGAAAATATACATTCCCATACAAATTTACATGCCCACCTATGTGCAGCTTCCACTGCTCTCCCTGCCCAGTGACAGCACACTATTCCTCCCTGCTCCATACATGTCTCACCCTCCCAACAGTCTCCTTTCCCCTCTTTTCCACCCACTCCCCTTCCTCCTGCCAGAGGTCAGCAGGATGATATCCTATAGATGCATAGAGCCATAAAGTGCACCCAATATATAGTCATTCTGTGTCCCCAAGTCCAATCCCTTGTTGTCTGAAGAGGGGACCTTCATTATGATCCATGGGCAAGGGCAGCATCACGGCCAGGGCCCATGCTCCCAGGGGAACCCTGAAGCCGCTGGACCATCAGTTGCGGCCTTTTAGTGGAGATCTCAGGGTGCACCCCTTTTTATTCTTGTGTTGCCAGTAAGACTCAACTTTGTGAGCTGCTTCGTAACTATCACTGGTGGTAGCTGGGTATGATCTGGTTCTTCCGGTCCCAAGTTGATGTAGGCACCCACTCATATGGGTCTCAGAAGGCTTAATTTTTAAAGCATTTGCTACCACATCCCCCATGGATGATTTCAAGCTTCCAAAATGGTGCATCAGTTAAAGCAAAGTTGGGGAAAATGCACAGTATTGGTTCTCAAAGGGTACTTAGAGCATATTACTGAACATGTATGTTTACTTAGGAAATTATTTAGATTTTTGTGTGTGTGTATTTGTTAAATAAAATTTCTGAAATACAACAAAACTATAAATATTTCCTTGTATTTCAATATGAACTTGGGAATCCAACTCTAACCTCGAGTGCGATGTCTGGAAACTAGGATCAATTCTTAGTTTAAACACGCTGACTAGTATTCACCTGACGAACCTTGTTAAAACAAGAGGTAAGTATAGCCTCAAAATAACCTTAATCTGTGTAAGGAGTTTTTTTCTTTTTCTCCAGTCCTAACTGATAGCAGTCTAGACCTAAACTGAAATATATTTACAAAGGATATATATGCTTATCTCAGTGGGATGTTTTCTGTGTGTCTTTATAAGTTTTTTTCCTTTCCTTGGTCAAAGCATAAACTTAGCAAAACAGGGCATGTAATTACACATTTTAAGGAAGTGATAAATTTTCCAGTCAACTATGCGTGTTAAAAAAAAAAGGGGGGGGTGGAGAGGAGGGGCTGGAGATTTTTAAGAGGATATGACATGTATAGAATAGAAAGGAGGAGCGTGCTGTCACCAGGCAAGAAGAGCAGAAGCAGCTGCTCACAGGCGGGCATGCAAATTTAAACTGGATTGTACACTCAATCACACACACACACACACTCGGAAATCAGGTAGGTAGCTGTGAAATCTTTTTTTAATTAAATCTGTGTACCACGTCTTAACAGTTAGCATCCTATCAACAAAAAGAAATAGAAAATTCAAATAAAAGTTACTTAACAGTATGATAGCTTCAAGTTGATCAGTACAGTAGTTCAGTTACGTCATGAGGAACTAAAGTTCCTTCCATCTTTCTGCTGTACCATCCCAACTGAACTCCTCTCCCTGGTGAAAGATGGTTGTTGAAGCACCAAGTTTCCACTATGAAACAAAGGTAAGGAACAATTTCTTCCCTCAGAGCTTAAAAAAAATTAATCATTCTTTCTCCAAAAGCCCTTTAGCACACTTCTCTCCATGTTTCCTATTAATTTTATTTCTTCTACAATTAGAATCTGGAATCTGTGTGGACAGAGTCGGTTCTGTTTTGTTCACTGCTCTTTCTCCAGCACTTAACCCCTGCTGTGCAGTTAAGTGCTTGGTAAATATCTGTGAGATAAGTCAACGAATGGGTGTACAAATGACTGGTCCAAAGAAGGTCATATGCCTTTCCTCAAACTGATCATAAACAATGAAAATGAGACCATCGTGATTTAATTTGATCCTTCAGAGTTTATTTGAATCCAGTGAGTAAGGATACACATTGGAACAAAACCAGAACTCTGGCAACATGAAAAAGAAACAAATGGCAGTTAAAAACAAACAAACAACAATAAAATAAATGCTGTTGAGTTGATTCCAACTAAGAGCAACCCTATGAAATAAAATAAAACTACCCATAGGGTTTCTAAGGAGTGACTGGTAGATTTGAACTGCTAACCTTCTGGCCTGCACTGTAGTTCTTCACCACTGTGCCTTTAAAACTCCACATGGCTGTTATGATGGCAGTGTGCAGTGTCTTTTCTAAATGTCATAGTAAGGTATTTTGTATGGGGGCAGCAGCCAACATTTGCAGAAGAATTTTGGTAAGAAGGAAGCCAACTATGAGCTGCAGACTTTTTCCATACTAGGAAAGAAATGAAACAAGACTATCTGACTTGTATAACCTGAGATTGTTCACCCATTTTGCATCTTTTGGTACCTTGTCTACTCAGGGTTTTACACATGACTGGTGTAAGGTTAGCTAGTTAATATAAATTCCTTAGAGCTTTTAATTTTCAATAGTATCAATTATGCTATTTGGAAGCATTATCTAAAGTTTCTTAAGGAAATAAACTAAGGTATTTTCACTGTTGTTTATCTGCTTTTAATTTTTCTAGATAAACTATGTATCCTAATGAGAACTGTTTGAATCCTGATTCTGTTACCCACTTTGTGTGCTAAAACTTGCTATTAGAGACTCTTGTTTTGGATGTAGACTTGGTCAACAGTCTTTAATTCTGCTAAATTGATTACTCTTTCACCCAACTGCGTACCATTGACCTTGTATGTCTCTCTCATGTACATCCAAAAACTTTGCTGGATACTTGTGGTAGACCAGCAGTCAGTCTTCAGCTATGCTCTGATAGTTTGGTGGATCAAGAAAAAAGAAGAAACACATTTTCTCCTTTTAAAACTTACAGGGCTTTCTAGAGAGTTTTGTTTTGTTTACAAATTACTAAAGATCTCTTTAGTAATCAGTCACAGCATCTTGTTCATGTCGCTATATACTTTTAGCTATAAATTTTTCAAAATCTACCTCATTCTTCTCTGAACCTCAAATTTGTATTTATCTGTTTCTTATTATTGTGTATCATTTTGATTCATGACTACTACTCAAAGGTTTCAGGTGTGACTCAGAAATCTTACCTGTTGTTACTACGGAAATTTGAAAGATCTCAACCACATTTCCAGGATTTGTTCTGTTTTTGTCAATCTGAAAAGTTTGCTCCCTGGCAACAAAGATAGATGCCAATCCAAGACGAATAGTTCTACTTTGTCACTATCATATACTAACAGGATTCCTTCACTCCAAGTATCATACTTCTTGTTGGAACCTTCAGAGTAGGATGAATGATACTGCATAGCAATTAAATACATGAGCTTTACACTGTGCCTGCCTCGAGTTGAGCCCTAGTTCTCTCACTTACTGACACTGTGACTTTGGGCCATTTATTAGCAGCATGATCTCCTTGAGTTTGCGTAATGGGGATAATAACAAAATTGACTTCATAGTATTATTAGAAAAGTTAAATGTGACAATATCTGAAAAAAACAGATAGTGCTGGGCTCAGAAGTGGCAGGTAAACTGTTACATTACTAAAACATATACAGTATTAGAGTGAGGAGAAATAAAGTTTGGAGTAACATATGCAACAGATAGAAATGCAGGAGTGGTGGGAAGCTGAGGAGACTGCCAGTGAGCCAGGTGTTACTTGCATGTACCATTGCACGTTGGGCGCTTATGTATATGACACTTGCTATTAGGCTCCTCTGCAGTATGATGCTAACGACAAGAGATGACTAGCAATTTAGAGGGTGTGTAACTCCTAAAGAGCCAGCAGAGTTATTAAAACTTATCGGAGTTTTCGCCTTTGCCTTCTGTAAGTGCTTGGAAAGTGTGGTCGTTTTATTCTGAATCTTACCTCAGATGCCCTTTGGTGTGTTTGATATTTCAGGCACCACCCTTTGAAACATTCACTTTTTCCCCTCCCATTTGTCCCCACCCTTTATAAACATGAACTGTGGATCCTAGCCTGTATCTAAATGGGTTGTCTCCTTGTCCAGAATATGTTAAGATCCACTGATCGTTACAGACTTGAATTCATGTGAAGGCCACTGTGTTAAAAGCCATACTGTGTGTTTTGGTCCTCTGAAGGACCTTGCCCATCTGTATGTTACAGTTTAACCCTGGAAATAGACAGTGAAGTATTTGTCTTGTCCTGGATTTTGGGTTTGCCTGACTTTTTAGGGTGAATGGTAGAAATAAACATGCCATAATAATATAGGTACAAGGACGTTTGTTGCAGCATTATTTGTGAAGGTGAAAAATTGAAAACAGCTTAACATTTATCAACCAGAGGATAGATAAGTATATTATGGCACATCCAAAAGACTAAATAGTAGATAAGACGTTATAATGAAGGAGGCAGTTCTGTATATTTAGTAAATTTTTCCTTCATCTTGTTTTAGGTAGAAAAAGAGCAAACTGCAGGATACCATGTCGAGTGTAATCCTATTATTTTGTATAAAAACATATGTATTGAGAAAATAAAAAGATTCATAAGTCCAGTTATCAAACTGTTTATAGAATTTATACCTGGGAAGTGAGAGGGAGAGCATACGAGGAACGTTTGTTCTTATTTAATATATGAAGATAGTGTGTAACTAATTCATAGTGAACATGAATTCTTATGATAATTAATAAATTAAATGCATCAAGTAAAAGTTGACTACCAGTGACTTATTGTTTTTTTTAAAATTCACATTAATCCTCCTGATATCTATAATCTTAGAATTTGATGATAAAATTAAATTTAGTGGTCCTAGAATCATAAATTAGATTTGATACCAATTTACTCTTTGAGATGAGAGATTAAAATAATAATTTACAAACAGATGTCAATAACTAAACTTAATGACAAATTTTGTGAGGAAAAATGTTTCGTTAACATTTTTCTGTATTTAAGTTTAAAATTCATATTCGTTTGAGGGAAAAATAGCTCAGAAACCAGTAGGAAAAAACAAAGAACTCTGTCTACAACTGAACTGACCGTTAAGATCGTGTAGTCTGGCATACTGGTGGCAAGCTTACGTGGGTTTTGTTGTTGTCATTAATTTAATAAATTTAACCATGGAATGCTAGAGATTGCTAAGAACACAATGTATTTTAAGTGTGTGTGTCAGTGAGATCAGGAGGGAAGAAAGAAGGGGCAGAAACAGAGAGAGGATAAGAGAGTGAATCAGAGACAGAGAACAATATTTAGGGTGTGCTAGCAGATGTCTTTACCTTTCTGCTTTGAATTAAAATGTTTTATAACTTACAGAAAATGAGCTTATTAATGAAAACACAATATGCTCCTTGAAGATTTTTAGTGACTTTTAGAAATATATACAACAGAGAGAAATAAAATGTCTGTAATGAGAAGCAGTGACCAAAGTTCAATGAAATACAATAAAGCTAAATTAAAACAACAAAAATAAAAACAGACAATACAATTTAAAGAATAATTAAGTAACCACGAGTCTTTTTCCTAGATACATTTATATACATAGATTCTATAACACAAATTATTATATATGTAGCTGATCTGCTTGTATATAATAGGAGGTATTCATGTAATATTGAAATTTACTTATTTGTGTAATGACATATTTACATGTTCCTCTTGACAGAAACTTCTGTAGAGTTAGGATTCCTAAGGATACAAGATATTTTAAGTATGTGTGTAAGTGAAATCAGGGAGGAAAGGAAGGGACTGAGAGGGGGAAAAAGAGAGGAGAGGAAAGAAAACAGGCAGATAGAGAGAGAAGACGATGTGGAGTAGGTTAGCAGCTGTATTTCTCTCTGCTTTGATGCCTCTTCACTCATGCCCATGGATTCTGGCCTAATGTTAAAGAAGGTGAACTCTGAGAAAGCCTAGAACATTGAAAGAGATAAAAACTATTGAAAAGGAAAAAGTGATGGGGAAAAGGAAAAGAGTTTAGTCTTTTACTTTTATGTAAAGAGATGATAATGGGAAAGTATCTTCAAATATACAGCCTCAAAACATCAAAGAAGTGAAAAGCACTTTCAGGTCCTCAATTCCAAACGTTCTGCCATTAAAAAGTTTATCCATAATACTTTTGGTTGTTGTATTTCTATTAGACCAAACAGAAAAGAGTTCCTTTTCCTCTTACTTTTAGAATGAATATTCCAGAGCATGGGATGATTCTATAGAAAACATAATGCCTATTCCGATTTCTGACATCAGCCAACAGAATGAATTCTAGGAAACCATTTAAATTCTCTGGGTTTAATTGTCTCACCTTTAGGGTGAGTCAGTTGGGCTCAGAGGCCACCCAAGTGCTGTATAACTTTTAAGAGCTATTTGAGCTCCTGTTCTGTAGTTTTCATTTGGGGTGGAGATGTGGTGTAGGAGAATCATCAAAGGTTTTGTAGTGAGTAAACCTCTAGGTGTGGATATTGACTAATGTTTTTTGATTAGATGACATTCAGCATATCAGATGACCTCTGTCTTTCTCAATTCTTATAGTAGAGAAAACAATACCTACCTTGAAGACTTGATATGAGTATTTATTGAAATTATGCTTTCAAAGCACTTAGGATCCTATCAGTAGAGGATTATATGTTACTCTGATGCTGAACAGCTTTCAGAAAAGCTTCTAGACTAAGAAAAAAAGAACTAGACACCGATTTTCAAAAATCAGTCAGTGAAACAGTATGGAACACAATGTTCTCATCTGCAACCAACATGGAGATGGCAAAGGACCGAACAGGCTGTGTTGTCAGGAGCCAAGAACTGACTCTAACTCAACAGCAGCATAGGGTTGGGTCACTGTAATATAAAGCACTCTCCGTAGTCTATTGAAACCATCTTTTATATGAGCTTGTTTCTCAATACAGAGGAGGGAGAGCTCCTGGTTCATCTTTGTACCACTAGCACACAACACGGTGCTAGTAAGTCTTAACTGCAAATTAATCTTGAAAACACTTTACAGGAATAACTTACTATTTCAGACTAAAAACCCCATAGGCAAAATAAATGCATTTATAGGATGCTGTCCTAGTGGCCTCTTACTAGAAGGGAGAGGAGAGGATAGAGAGGAGGGGACAGGAGACTGTTAAGAGGATACAACGTACATAGAACAATAGGGAGTGTGCTGTCATCAGGCAAGGAGAGCAGAAGAAGCTGCACATAGGCAGGCGTGAAAATTGAAGTTGGGTTGTATACTTTCACTTAATCACAATAAAGAAAAAAGAAAGGAAGGAAAAAAAAATTTTGCTTTCAAGCCACTTGCAACTCATAGTAACCCTATGGGACAGAGTAGAACTGCCCCAAAGGGCTTCCAAGAAGTGACTGGTGGATTCAAACTGATGATTTCATGTTACTTGATTAACAGCTGAATGCTTTAACCACTGGTACTATCAGGGCTTCAAAACCCATGGACAGGATACACAAATTATTATTTCAAATCAGGGATTCGGAACTCTAAGAGATTGCTGACTTGCCAACATTCAAAAAATGAGTTTGTAACAGACTAATGATTGGCCACTCAGCAATCAACTGAGTTACTCTGCTTTTTTGGCCCTCATCATCCTCTTGCCTTAACACAGAATACTAAAATGAACACAAAGAAATTAAAAAAAGAATGCCATGCAGAGAAATAATGCAGCTGGTGGCACAATGGTTAATCCTTCAGTTACTAACCAAAAGGTCATGATTCCAACATCCCCTTAGACAAAAAGACTTGGGAGGGGTTTCTGCTTCTGCAAGCCATTGCTGTTGATTCCAACTCATAGCAACCCTATATGACAGAGCAGAACTGCCCCACAGAGTTTCCAGTGAGTGCCTGGTAAATTTGAACCGCTGACTTTTTGGTTAGCAGATGCAGCACTTAACCACTGCACTATCAGGGTTTCGCCAGAAAGGTCATCACCTAGGAAGTCCTATGGGGCTACTCCATCACATGGCGTCTCTCTGAGTCACAAACGGCTTGATGGCACACAGCAATAAAACAGATACCTTTTTAATAGGTAAAAGAATGAAAAAGGTACAAAAACTGTAGATAGAGCAAGGAAGGAATAGAAGAAGGAAAAGTGTTTGACATTAATTCATGTGTCGTAGACCACACTGTGGAGCCCAGGTGATGCAGTGGTTAAACAGTGTGGATGCTAATCTAAAGGTCAGCAGTCTGACTGCACCAGCCCCTCTTTGGAAACCTTATGATGTAGTTCTACTCTGCCCTATAGGGTCTCTATGAGTTGAACTTTAGCCTAAACTATAAGAAAAATAGACTGAGTTGAGGAAAATAATAAAGAGCCAACACTCAAATTCATAAAAATAGGAAGGAATATAGGAAAACATGTTAAAGGGAGGAAAGGATTCATATGCATTTTGGGAAGGCAAAAAGTATAGACAGTAAAATGTCTGGGCCAGATTCATATCGCATGTAATTCATTGGGAATTTTCATCCAGTTATGAGACACTGTACTGTACATGGAATTCAATCAGAGATTCCAGACCTCTGAGATATGCCTTTTACGCCCATGTCACACTTGTACATTCCTTGTCCAAATTCTTCCATAGGGTAGTGATGAATGAGAATGTAGAGTTAAATATAAATAATCATGAACTATAACTCAATACAATAAAAATCATTCCAGCTCAATATTCAAAACCAAAGAAACTATGTTGGCAAATAAAAAAAATTGAAAATCTGTAAAATTAGGAAATTTGGCTGCCTTGAAGAAAAATGGAAAAACTCAACTTGCTGTGAATTTCTATGAGAGATTAGGCTGAAAATTGTGTCCTTTGTTGACACATTGCAAAATAAATTCCTTGCTGAGTCATCTTTAAATTCTCATTGAGGAAGAAATAAATTTCTGATCATTGAAAAAGAGGAAATAAATGTATGGTGTAGTAAGTCTGGGGGTAACTACCACTTTTTCTTATTAAACAATTTCAAGATTATCCAGATGTTTCTACAGAGTTCCCCAGAGAAAACAAAGGCCATTTCCTGCATAGTGGGAGTGAATTATATTCTATATATGTAACATTTGTATTGTCATTAAAAAAAAAAAAAACGTTTATTCAATAGCGAAGAAACTTTGTTAATTCTTGGAAGATAGGAATTACCACCAGGGGCCTTTTGTACTTATTTTACAAGGAAGACTTCATTCTTGTTTTACTTGACTTCTGTGTAATACTTTCATGTCACTCAGGACTACTTTATCTTGATGGCACATCAAGGTACCTAATCTATAACTTTTCAATCTCAGTGCTAAGCAAATAATCCAGAAGCTGGACCATATAAAGAAGAATGAGGCATCGGAATTGAAGGAAGACTCAGTAACAAACTGTGTTATGCAGTTGACACAACCTTGCTTGTTGAAAGTGAAGAGGATTTGAAACACTTACTGACGAAGACCAGAGACCACAGACTTCAGTGCTGATTGCTCCTCAACCTCAAGAGAACGGAAATCTTCACAAGTGCACCAGTAAGCAACACTATAGTAAATGGAGAAAGAATAGAAGTTGTCAAAGATTTCATTTTACTTTGTTCCACAATCAAAGCCCATGGAATTGCAGTCAAGAAATCAAAAGATGCATTGCACAGGGAAAATATGCCGCTAGAGGACCTCTTTAAAGTGTTAAGAAGCAATGATGTCATCTTGAAGACTAAGACGCACCTGATCCAAGCCATGATATTTTCAATCACACCATATGCATGCAAAAGCTGGACAGCAGGTACGGAAGACAGAAGAAGAATTGACACCTTTGATTGCAGTGTTGGAGAAGAATATCGAAAGTACCATGGACTGTCAAAAGAACAAACAGGTCTGTTCTGGAAGAAGTACAACTGGAGTGCTCCTTGGAAGCAAGAATGATGAAGCTGTGTTATCTGCATAAACCAAACATGCTTTGGATATGTTGTCAGGAGGGATCAGTACCTGGGGAAGGACATCATGATTGGTAATGTAGACAGTCAGTGAAAAAAAGGAAGGCTTCTATCAAGGTGGATTCACACAGTGGCTGGAACAACGGGCTTAAGCAGGAAAACGATTGTGGGTGTGGTGCAGGACCAGGCAGTGTTTCATTCTGTTGTGTATAGCGTCATTACAAGTTGGAACCAACTCGATGGTGCCTAACAACAACAACAACAACAGTTCAACCAGAAGATCTGACTCAGATGCAGACTGCAGCTATGATCTGGAGCATTTTGGTGAGGTCAAGGAGTCCTGTGGCCACAGTGTTTAAAGTGATTGCTAACCAAAAGATTGTTGGTTGGAAACCTCCGGTGGCTTCAAGGGAGAAATATATGGCAATCTGCTTCCTAAATATTTACAGTCTTGGAAATATTGTGGGTCAGAATGAACTCAGTGACAGTGGGTGAATATACCATAGACTGAGAGAAGAATAAACAAATTGGTCATAGAAGAAGTACAACTGGAATGGTCCTTGAAAACCAGGAGAGAGAAACTTCACCTCCCATACTCTGGACATGTTATCAGGAGGAACAAGTCCCTAGAGAAGAACAGTATGCTTGGTCAAATACAAGATCAGCTAAACAGAGGTAGACCTTCAATGAAATGGACTGACACAGTGGTCACAATAGGCTCACGTATAACAACCATCACTAGCAGAGTACAGGACAGTGTTTCTTGTTACAGAGGGTCACTGCAAGTTGGAACCAGCATTATGGCACCTGCCAACAATAACGATGTAATGAAGCAGTCACAAAAGAGAATACCAAAACAAAAAGCCAAAACCAAACTCACCGCTGTCCTGTCAATTCTGACTCGTAGCAACCCTATAGGACAGAGTAGAACTGCTCCATAGAGTTTTCCAAGGAGTGCCTGACAGATTCAAACTACCCACCTTTTGGCTAGCAGTTGTAGCACTTAACCAGTACACCACCAGGATTTCTGAGTTAGTATAAATACACAGAAACAATCTCAGGAAAGAAAAAACTGACTAGAGCAATGTCACACAACACCTGATTAATAATTATCATAAATGTGTGTTTACTCCTGCTTATTTAGAAAAGGGCTCCATAAGTTTGGGCATTTTTCTATAATTCTCTATAGGCTGCCTCATGCATAGTAGTATTTGACTAACATTTGGTGAAAGAAGTGATGTGACTGGAGAGACCTGGCAGCTATAAGGCACGTAATCTACCAGTGGGTCAGAGAGGTGGGAGCATTGGGGGTGAGATTAAAAAAGTCACAGATCATTTAACCACAGCATCATCTGTTACAGTCTTAACACAAGTGAGGACTATTTTTGCACCTTTAGTTACTACATCTAGTGCACTTAATGCTCATAAGAAAATCATAAAACAAACATATTACCTTACTATTAAACATGACGATAGAAGGTATACAGGTGGCTTTGGATTCTAGAGCTGGTGTCACTGAAAACCTAGATACCTTCTCCTGAGACCTAAGGTTTCCTTCAAGGAGATTTGTTCACGGGAGTGAAAGGAAGTAATGGAAAGAGCTACTGTTAGCTGCCTTTGCATCAGCTTTGACTCGTGGCAACCACCTGTGTCTCAGAGGAGAAATGTGTTTTGTAGGGTGTTCAGTGTTTTTGCAAATAGATTGAATGCATCTGGGTTAACTTGAACCACCAAGCTTTTGTGTTAGCCACTCAGTGTTTTCTTGTTTCTGCCACCCAGAGGCTCCATATAGAGATAAAAATTATCCAGAATGTCTATAGAAATGCCCAATTTATCCTCTCACAATGAGTATAATTTGTGTTCCCAAAGTAGGGACACGTTTCCCTCAAGTATACCACTTTGAAATCTGAATACTAGATGTGGGCGTGTGTAAGACAGGTAAGAATGATAGTACACCCGATTCACAAATGAGAGAAAAGAAAAACAGGCACAAATGATTGAAGCCTTTCTGACATCAGTGGCAAAGAGGAGGAGATTTAAGGAGAGCCTCTGGTTTTTTGAGCTGTCACTGATTCACTTGACAGCTACGAGTGCTTAATCTCAGTTTCTGTCACCCTTAAAACAAATGCAAATATTATCTTTCACGTTCAAGTGTAATGTAAATAAGATGTGATGTTAAAAACGTATTAATGTTATTTGATATATCTTGATTATGCAAAATAAGTTCAGTGCCTCAGATCTGTAAACATCTGCAGCTGAAGTAGATACAGAGGAAAATGAATTAAATGGTAGTAGGCAGAACCACCTGAAATGATTAAAAATATGAAATTATCTAATCTATATTTGCTGGTGGAGCTGGGGCGGGGAGGCTGCTTCTGGAAAATAAAAGGGTAAATTCAAATCATTTGGTTTGCCTGATCTTGACTGGCTTCACAAAATCATTAAAATCTAAATATACTACATTGAAATTATAATACTTTCAGGTTGAATAAAATTGTAGAATTGTCATACCAGCATTTGACCCCACAAACCTTAATTTTCCGTGGAGCTTATTTCCAATAACTTCCAATCCTATTGTGGTGCAGGATGCTCATCTGCTCCTCTGATTCAGAAGGTACTGTGTCAGAGTATAGTAGAGGCAAATGGGCACTGGAAATTCCTGAACTTTTCATGAATAAACTACGATGTCATCTCACTGCTAAACCAGCTGTAATAGCATTGAAATGTGAGAACCATTCCTACATACTTACGGATTCAAGAAATATACAACATCATCCTACTTTTAATTTTATTTCTGAATCTCAAGATGTAAAAGCCATCAAAATAATATTAATTTATATGATAACTAAAACAGACCGCTAGAATATGTTTATAGTGTTTTTCTTAAATGCTATTTTGATGAACAATTTAATGATAGGAAGAAAGAACAATACTTTGTTCATTACTTCAGTGTTTTGTTTTTCATAGAAAGATGTGCTAGGTTTTATAATCCATGTTTTCTGTGTGGCTTACAAGGCTCATTAATTTCTTAACCAAATATAACATTACAATAACTAAATGACTACATAGTTATGCTGTATCAATAAGCTTCAGTTTTTCTTTAATTCTGTGGCTTCCCTAAAATCAAAAAATATATATAAATGATTTAAAATATATGAAAATATTCTGTCTATATTTCTTAAGTTGCTGAAAGAGTGGGTACACTGTAGAACCTCCATCATTGTGGTCAGTTGGATTCCCATCTCTGTGACACGAGTTAGTCACTCTATGACATCATAAGATCTCTAGGATTTTATTCATTGGGTGTTGCTTTCTTGTGATCAGATACTTTACAGGAAGGAAACTCATGTGTGGTTTCCTTAGTAGCTAGTTTAATAGATTTAATCATAACTCATTTTGGCATTGTGTGACTGAATGTAATTCAGCAATAATTAAGGTCCACTCAGCAGGAAAGCATTCTGGCAACTTCAGAATACGAAGGCTAGTTTTCCATCATGGGACACATTCACCCCCCCAAAATAAAATCACCAAGATGTGTAATGTGAAAATGCAGGTGAAACATGTGTGTAGAAGACCTAATAAGTAGACGGACAAAAGAGCAAACTTACCTTAAACCTCTCTAGAGGTTTGATTATTACGTAATCAGTAAAAGTAACAGTGATTTCAGCCACCATTTATTAGCTACTGACTGTGTGGGTTATTGCTTTATATAATTATCTCACTGAATTTCTGGAGCAACCATGAGACTAAGATATTACGGTGCTGGTTTTGTTAAAAACAAGGAAAAATGCTCAGAAAGTTAATAAATAAATCCAAGGTCATTGTTTTAGTCATCTAGTCTGCTCTAACAGAAATATCACAAGTGGAAGAAGGCTTTAACAAAGAAAAGTTGATTCTTACACAGTCTAGTAGGCTACAAGTCTGAATTCAGGGTGTCTGCTCCAGGCGAAGGGCTTTCCCTCTGTCAGCTGTGGAGGAAAATCCTTGCGTCACCTCAGTCTTTGGTCGGGGAGCATCTTGGCACAGAAACCTCGGGTCTGAAGGATGTGCTCTTTTTCGGGTGCAGCTTTCTTGATGGTGTGAGGTTCCCAACACTTGCTTCGCTTTCCTTTTATCCCTTGGAGGATAAGAGGGTAAAAGGAGGAGCCTCTGGGGAAACTCCAGTGGAGCAGCAAGGTCACCTTAGGAAGAAATTCACAGTCCCACCCTAATCCTCTCTAACACAATCCACTCTTCTTACCACAGGCAAAGATTAAGACTTACAGCATAAGGAAATCACAAAATGGAGGGCAGTCACAGAATACAGGGAATCCTGGCCCAGCCAGATTACTACATATGTTTTGGGGGGTACAGAATTCAATCCATGCCAGTCATACTCTCACTGATAGTCAAAACCTGTGTTTTCTGAATCTAAAGGCTTTCACAGTCCCCAGCAGCTATACATCCACTGAAGACCATGATTTCCTAGTGTATGTCTCGTCCTCATAGAGATAAAATGCAGAAAACTTGCTCCTAAATGTTTTGGAACATTTCTTCCCGACTTTGAGTACACAGTGGAAACATCTGGTTGCTCTGTTCAAAGATGGTTACTCGGGGACTGGTGCACAAAGGTGATTGCCACTTAGCTTGAAGGTGGGATCTGTCCTGATTAGGAAGAGGGAGAGCCAACTGAGAGGTGTGATTTCAGAAGCACTAAAAGATCCTTTGTCATAAGAACTCCCTCCAGGGCTTTTCTACAAAAGTTAAAACACCATTCCGACGGTAGTTCTTCGCTTTTTTGCAGGGTTTTGGAGATGAGGTGAGTATGGCAGGACTTTAGGAACTGGGAAGGTGGAGAGTTGAAGAGGGAGGATGGAGCCCAAGCTCCAGTAGCACTTGTGCTTTGTTTGAGGGTAGGAACCATGCTTATTTTGTCTCCCCAACATGTAACCCAGTATGTGGCATTTTGCTTTTTGTTAGCTTAGTTTTCATATCTTCTTTTCTCAAAATATATTATAGGAAGGGGACAAAGAAGGGAATCTGAAAATTCTGGAAGCTTGGGTTGGAATCATCTGGTAGACTTTCAGGATTTAGTTAGGGGGAGAATTAAGACAGACTCGAAGTGTAGGACACCATCAATAACAGACTGTGTTGTTATTCTTTGTCCTTGAGTCAGTCCCTGACTTCTGGTGACCTCATACACATTGGGACAAAATACCATTTTGTTTTGCGCCATTCTCACGACCAGCTGTGGTTAGGAGGATAGTTACAATCCACACACTTCTGATTTTCAGAAGTAAGTCATCAGGCATTTCTTTCTAAATGTATAAGATACATAGTAGTCTAATACGGAGCAAGGACTTTAGACTTAGACAAAATTCTAGCTCTTCCTCCACTAACCGTGGAAGCTTGTGCAAATTATTTAATCCGAATCTCAGCTTCTCATCTCTAAAATGAGGATTAATAATTCCTTCCATCCATCCAGTCATTAATTCAGTTCTTTGAAGGGTAATCGAGGGAGTAATTAGATGATACACGTGGAGTACTTAGTACACTATCCTAAATACAGTAGCCCACCAAAACAAACAAACACAGTCATTGCTGTCGAGTTGAGTTTGACGCACAGTGATCCTACAGGACAGAGAATTGTCCTATAAGGTTTCTAAACACATTCTGGTGGATTCAAACTGCCAACCTTTTAATAAATAGTTGAATACTTAACCAGCGTGACACCAGGGCTCCGTAGTGAGCACTCAAAAAGGAAAAGAAATCCAACTTTTTAAAAATCTTCATTCTCACCATCTATGATGTAGGTACTAGCATCTCCATTTAACAAATAAACTGCTACTTAAAGAATTCAACTAGCTTTAACAAGATCATATAACTATTAAGTGATGGCGGCTTTGTCCTGGCTCTTAAGGACCATATTCTATTGATTGCTTGAAAAAAGACAAGCTTCCAAGACGTCACTGTAAGGCGAAGGCTTTGCCTTATAGTTCACTGAGCTGAGTTATCCTACCCATTTATTCACTGAGGTTTAGTTAGACCTGGTATAAGCGACTGACAGTTAATCTCTGATTCAGGAATAAACGTACACTCTGGCTTCTATTTTCAAATTTTGCATCGCAGCAAATTCTTCCCTTGTGCTTCTTCAGTGCACGCCGGGTAGAAGGAGGCTTGGGCCTTGGCAGGAGGCTCCCTCATTACTAGCTCCGCATCACTGGCGCGACGCCTCCTTGTTTGCCAAGTCACTGGTTGCTCCTTTGCTTTATTTGAGGCAGTTTAGTTTAATTTTTCATTATGACAGGTTTTTGTCTCCAATTCTTTATTTGGAGCATGGCTCTCAAAACTTTTTCATCCTGTAATCCCTTTGAGGATTTCCACAACCTCAAACACACCTTAAACCACTTTTGCTATTAAAATGCAAGTGGAGAAGAATAATTCAGCTGTTAGGAGAAGTGGGGGAAACCCTATAGGGCAGTTCTGCTCTGTCACATGGATGACTATGAGTCAGAATCGACTCCACAACATCCACCAACAACATATGTGTATATTATTCTTATCTACCATACCTAAATATAATTCATTTTATCTCATATGTCAATTTTCAAAAGTATTTTTAAAAGGAGGAAAACACTCAAGGGGAGGTAGGAGGTGTACGGTATGCTGGATGGGCAGGAAATTAGGCCCTGTAGTAGAGAAAAAGGAGATGTGGGCATGCTCTAGGAGAAGAGATTTTACTGGGAATCTACACCTGCCCTTTGCTAACAGCCATTAGAAATAAAGCAGCTCTGGTTCTGGGATTCCCTCAGCATATCCCTGGGGAAACATGACACCTTCTTAGAAAAATAGTGATTAGAATCAGCCACCTTTTTCTCTTCGTCCCCAAACCTTTGCCTTCCATCTCAGAAATCCTCCCCTTTTGCCATTCACTCATGTTTGCTTCGTTATGGTCTCACTGGTCTCTTCCTCACCTACCCACTCTTGTTTGGAGGAATCTGTGATTAGATCTATTTCCTTTGGTTTCTCAAATGCCCAGACCTATAACCCTGTTGAGTTGACTCCTAGAGCTAAATTGACCTCTGACATAGAATGACTCAGTTCCACATTCACCGTTTATGTTTTTCCTGAACATAAATGAATAACATTAGGATTTTTGCATTTTATCGGTGTGAAAAATTTCCCAGAAAATCGGAGTGGGCCTTCTGTTTAACAGGTTTCTATTTTTTTTCATACCTGGCTTTCCCGGATTGATCAAATAGCAGCTGTTTTTCTCCCCAGCTTCCCCCTTCAGTTACAGAGAAAATAAACTACTTCCTGACCTAAGCGGCTGGCATAGAGTGATGTTATTATCCTCAATGAGTAGCTTAACTCTAGAGCTAGAGGAAGTGAGCTCTTAGCATTGTTTGCCTATTGAGTAAGGTTTATTTTTTTCTTTGGGAAAAAGAACTTATCAACTTTTAAGGACATTGGCCTTATGCTGGGCCCACATACAAAACTGTGTGTGATCACTGAGGGTTCAACTACTACCAAGATTCTGCATGTCTGTGGCCAGCTCTGGGCCATTTGTTCTTTCCAGTACCCCTTCTGATGTCTGGTTCTCATCCAGCCCTTCCTAAGGTCATTTGCTTTGTGCTATCTCACTGATACTTCTGTCACTGCTTATTTTATATTTTCCTATTCTGACTGTAGCTACCAACTCAGGTTAGCGACTCTATATCATGGAGAATTCACATTACGTTATCTTTACCATTTTATTGTGTCTTTATATAGTTTCACATTGTTCTTTGTGGTAATTACAAAACTGTCCATTGCTTTGCTGTATCCTCTGTCTACTTACATGGACTACTTAAATACTGTTTTCTCTGCCACTCTTTTCTTCTGTCACTGCTCAGCTCAAGCTTCCCATGACTGTTGATCTACCATCTAAGCAACTTATCCTCGCTTCCTGTAACCAGAAGTAAGACCAAAGTTACTTGTCCCTGAAAACTTAGTTTTGATCTTTCTGGAACAAAAGATACGTGTGATGTGAAATACTTCTTTGTCTCGCCCAGTAGTTTATCTTTTCTCCTTCCTTCCCACTTTCTCACTTATGTCTCTTACTCTCTTCCTTCAAAATAATTCTCACTAGCAGTTTCTGTCCTTATATGTGTATATTAAGGTGCCCTGGTAGTACAATGGCTAGGTACTCGGCTTCTATGCAAAACACTGGTGGTTTGAACCTACTTTTTGTATCCATGCTAGTGCGGTGGTTAAAAGCTCAGCGGTTAACCAGAGTCAGCAGTTCAAATCTACCAGCCACTCCTCAGAAACATTATGGGGTAGCTCTTTTCTGTCCCATAGCATCACTATGAGCCAGCATCAGCTCCAAAACACTGGGTTTGGATTTGGCTTTTAGTGGCTACATGGGAGAACTTGGTGATCTACTTCTGTAAATATTACAGCCTAGGAAATCCTATGCGGCAGTTCTGTTCACTCCTGTGGAGTCACTATGAGTCAGAATTGACTCTACCACATCCAAAACCAACATATGTGCATTTTAATCTTATCAGATGATACCTAAACCCTGCTGGTGTAGTGGTTACATGCTATATCTGCTAGCCAAGATGTCGGTAGTTCAAACCTACCAAGTGCTCTTTGGAAACGCTGCAGCAGGGCAGTTCTACTCTGTCCTATAGGGTCACTACATGTTGGAATCAACTCGATGGCATTTTAAAAAGCATCTTTAGTAACAAATATGGAGAAATTCAACATCAATTTCCTAATACAGAACACAATAAAAATGTGAACACAATTTACCATCTTATGAGTTATTTCTGTTCATTTTCCATTCACTGAGCTATTCTTCAAAATGATCAGCGTGCCATGATTCTAGTCGACTTGTTTGTCATAAACCACCACCTGGTTGGATGGATGTTGTTTTCTTCAAAAACATCAGACTGTACATTATCTAGTGTACCTGGATGTTCTTTAGCAGATGGGCTTAGATATAAAATACACAAATTGATCATTTCCTTTTCACTTCTGAGATCATTGCTTATGCCCTTACAAGATTACACTGAATGTGACACTGTGTCATCACAAAAGTATTTTCCTGCCAAGGGCAGCTAATAGGGATTTACTGATATTCCCATAACATCTGAAGTGGTAGCAGAAACAGTGGGGATTGGATCAAACTTTTTTGCATTTCCCTATGACACCATTTGCGTTTCCCTATGAGAAAACCAAAAAAAAGGAAAAAGAAAAAAGTCAAACTAGGGGCTATCAAGTCACTTCTGATCCAAGACCTCTTTCTATATGTCAAAGTAGAGCTATGCTCTATACAGTTTTCAAAGGTTGACTTTTCAGAAATAGGCTGCTTGGTGTTCTATGTGATCCAATGGGGAATTCACAATTCTAACCTTTCAGCTAGCAGTCTAGTGCATTAAACTGTTGCACCGTCCAGGGACTCCTTGCCTATGCTTCTCTCCCAAAGTCCACTGCTGTTAGGTTGAATCCTACTCAGAGTGACCCTATAAGTCTAAAATTGCTGCACAGAATTTCCAAGAAGCTCGTGGTAGATTTGAATTGTCAACCTTTTGGTTAGCAGACATGGTACGTAATCACTGCTCTACCAGGGTTTGCTTGCCTATGCTGGTTGGCTTAAAATACAGAAAAAAAGAAAAAGAAAAAGAAAAAGAAGCCCCAAATTCTGCAGATTTTATCAACCTTCATAACATGTTTCATTCTCTTTTATTCTGAATTAATTTTGTTGTGGCTTTGATAGTTTCTCAAAAGCAGTATCACCTTTGGGGAAGGGTAGGAAGCAGTGGCAAGAGCTGAGTTTAAAGACAGACAGATCCAATGACAGCCCCTTTTCGGTGTCTATGGAAGTGACTTAACCTCTCTGGGTCCCAGTTTGTTACATATAAATAGGAATAACAATTCCTAATTTTCTGTAAGAGCTGTGGGAGTAAGGTCTGTACGAGTTCTGTGAGTAAGGATAATTTATGAACACACTTAACCAAAACAAACTAGCAAACAAACAAACAAAAACCCTTGCTATTGAATTGACTCCAACTCATAGTGACCTTATAGGACAAAGTAGAATTGCCCCATAAGATTTCCAAGGAACACCTGGTAGATTCAAACTGTCAACCTTCAGATTATCTGCTATAGCTCTTAACCACTGTGCCATTTGGGTTTCCAGTCCCTGGTGGTATAGTGGATAAAAGCTATGGTTGCTAATCAAAGGTTGGCAGTTCAAATCCACCAGGTGCTCCTTGGAAATTCAATGGAGCAGTTCTACTCTGTCCATATGGTCACTGTGAGTTGGAATCTACTCAATAGTAGTGGGTTTTCATTTTTGGTTCAATAGTATCTAGAAAATAAAAAGTGAAAAGCAAATAACGTGCTAGTTTAGTAGGTTGTGCTTTTATTTTCACAGTGAGCTGAGACTGAAAAATGAAAGTAAGTTTATGTAGAGATATAGCTCTCAAAAAACAATTGACATTGCCCAGTGGTGTTTTATTAAACTTCATTTACTTGCACAGCAATTAGAAGGAAAAGGAAAGGGTAAAGTTTCATCTTGGACCTGTTCCTGCCAAAAGGTCCTCATCTCAGGGTGAGTTGACAATGAAAATCTCTCTCTTCACAGGTTGCCCCTCCATGCATCACAGGTGAAGAGAATGAAGGACAAAATAACTTGAACTTACATGCTAGAGGGGGCTATGTGCTGGGGTGCATAGGAAAAGAGAGAGGGGAGAAAGTGGGAGGCGCCCCTTGAAGCAGTCTGGGCTCAGGTTGTATGATGGTCATGTAGTCATTTCCCTCCAGTCTTGATGACATCAAAGAATAGCATTTCCTGTCCTTCCAGGAATTAAGACTAGATTGTGCCAGCACACAATTACGTAATGCTATACCTTAATGATTAAGTACTAGGGGAGGGGGGATCATATTTCCCTTAGGGTGGATTCTTTCAGCACAATTTCAGTGTAACGGTCGTGCAGATGGTGGGGAAAAACTGCTTTCTGATATCTCTGCAGTTCTATTTATGATTTAATATCCCCATATATATAGATGTGGGCATAGGCTGATTAGGTCCCACCTCTTTGATATGACTGTTGTGATACTGGAAATGTCCTAAAAATGCTCAAAAGTTTCCTCCTCAGCTTCGGACCGGTTGTCTCCATTTGCATCTTTACAGTGTTACTATGATTATTTTTTATCTTAAAGTTTAGGTCATTATTAAAAGGTGGACATCATTAGGAGAAGTAACACTTTACGTCTTATCACTGGGTAACCATTTGGTGTGGATGGATTATCAGAAACCCTTTTTTAAGGGAAAGATAAGTTTAAGTCACTAGGGTTCTGGGGCCCGAGGTTTGGGGAAGAAATATGTGAGGGAGGAAAGAAAAAAGCAGTTGCATACAGGTCGTCCCTGGGGCATGAATGAGTTCCACTGCTACATCTGCCTCTAAGTGGAGTTTGTACCAAAGTGGGGGAAGTTATGGATGGTTCAGTTAGTCAAGTGTTTGTCTTAGTGTATAGGGTACCCTTCTATGCATGCAGAACATTACGAGAGTACTTCCGACACACGAAAACATCCTTAACACAGTGATGCAGTAACAACAACAATAATAATAACGTTTAGATGTGAGTTGCAAAGTAGCACCTGTTTGTTATCATGAACCCCTGTATGTACCTCAAATTTTTAACATGATAGACTTTATAGGGGGGTGGTTCTGCCTATAGAAAAAGGCTATGCTATGGTGTCTCCGGGTCATGTTTGGTCTCTGAATTGTAGCAGTGGTTCTCAACCTTGGTTGCTATTCAGAATCACCTCAAAAGCTTTCAAAAGATACCAACACCTAAGCATCACTGCTCAGAGATGAAACTTTCTTGGGGGGAAGATATTTTCAGTGTTTTAAAAGCATCCCAGGTGATTCAAACATTTAGTCAAAGTGAAAACCACAGGCTTAGACGAATTAGGGGCACCAGAAACATTTTCACCTAGTTCTCCCTAACCCATCCACAAACTCTGACTGAATGAAACCATTTTAATCTACCTATTAAAGAAGGACTTATCTCATATTGATGAAAGTTTGCTCTGATGTAGCCGAATACCTTGTTTTAAAATAACAACTGATGTTTCCTATGCTTTGAGATACTGATGAGATTACAGTCTAGGCTCAGTCTGCAATGAAGTCTGTATCTGTCACAGTTAGACTGATAAGAGTTCTCAGGTGCATGCTTAGTCCAATTGTTATATGTCATTAAAGTTATACATTGCCCAACTTTCCATCCATTATGACTCCCACCACTGATACTGACTTCTTCTGGACCAGGACACAGCCCGCTAGATGAAAGTGTTTTCAACAGTAAACCATAAAATTGAACATCAGCAACTGAACATCTGAGAATGATAAACATCAGCAAATGACCTGCTGCAACACTGGAGGTAGTACATTTTACTAATAATAAGATGCATCAAAAAAGCCGGTCATAAGTGCAGTTTGTTGCAACTCAAGTAAATAGTATGACAGGACTACCTGTGTTTGTAAGACATGCCTTAAATAAAACAAAAACAGCCAAACAAACAGAAATCTAAAAGAGAGAGAGAGACCATATGTGGAACCACTAACTTGATTTGGCCATTTGTCTCTGGTTCCTGAAAATAAGCCTTGAAATGTGCCAACAGTGAATACGTTTTTGTTTTCTAAAATAGCCAGGTAACACTTAAACACATGTAAATACAGTGCAGTCCCAGAGATCACACCTGGCCAATAACTGTGAAGGAGGGGGCATGATGCGATCAATCATGTGCATGTATTATTCAAATGAACATGCATATGTAATGTGTTGCTGATCACTGACTTTGCATAATTCAATAAAAGACATGCACAAGGAAGTTCGTTTGAGTTTGGAGACTGGTAATAGCAGGCAGACTATACATTTCTGGGGACATGAAAATCCATGCAGAACTGCCCTCCAGCCATCTGTACATTTGTTCATGTGTTTCCTTCTGTGGCTACACCTGTTCTACTCAACCATCAAACTGACTAGAGGCAGTGAGAACCAGCACAGATTGGCATCTGCCTGCCCATTTGTCAGTCTGAAGGACAGAATTCTAACTTACGTGTTTTGATCTGGATCGGAGTGGCCAGGGATGAGGTCTCATCTAACTTCGGGAGGTTCCAAAAAAAGGAAAACCAAACCCAGTGCTGTCATGTCGATTTTGACTCATAGCGACTCTAGAAGACAGAGTAATACTACTCTATAGAGTTTTCCAGGAGCTCTTGGTAGAATCGAACTGCTGACCTTTTGGTTACAGATGTAGCACTTAACCGCTGTACCACCAGGGTTTCCAACTCTGGGAGGTTAGGATCAGAGAAAAAGGTGCCATGTAGGGGCTGGTGTCAGAGGTGAAGAAATGGAAAAGCGGGAATGTGAGTTAACTTAGCATTTTGGAAATCAACTTCATGTCTATTATTATTAACATACTATAGCATTTATTGGCTCAACTGTAACATTTTATCGAAAAACATAAAGTTTTTATAATGTAAATATTCTAGGATCAGGCCAACAATCACCAGTACAAGGAAGAAACTTTTTCATTCTTAGTATTCTTATAGCTGTGCCTCCTCTTCAGAAGCAATCCCCTTGTTCTTCTTTCTTCGATTTTCCAAAAGCAAGATAATCTTAACTCCTCAGCATAACTAGTTATTGTTTAGTGTTTTAAAACATACGGTGCCTTTTCTTAGCTATCACAATAATTGGGTGGTTATTATTATTGATCCCATTTGCAGATGAAAAACAAGGGGTTAGAGACTCTGAATGATTTGACCAAGTCACAGACAGTTGTAAACACGCAACCAGAACTTGACCCAGAGTTTTGATGATAAAATTTACATTCTTCCCACAAGTTCATTATTTTGAATCTCATCGTGCTTACAGGTATTTAGCTATATCTTGATAAATTTGAGATGTTTAAGGATGAAAAGACACCACTATGTTGCATAAAAATACCAGAGCTGGTGAGTGAGTCTTTTCTCAGTCTACTTTTGTTTTGCAATACCATGAATCAGACTATGCTAAAAGAATCCTTAAGTCCCAATTCAACATGGAATAGTCTTCAATGATGCCTTTTCCGGAAATAATTATTAAGAGCACTTCCTTTGCTCTTAAAAGGGTCCCAGTTTGGAAAATAAATTATATGATCATTCTTCCTAATGAGAATTTTGGATTAAAGCAGCATGTAGTGAGCTTCCTTTCTTTATTTTGCAGAAAAAAAAGAAAAATTAGTTGGGGTTTCTTTTCACCAACAGTTCTCATAGTCCATTTTTTCCACCATGCTTTACTTACAGTAAATGTCAGTAAATGAATATGTAGTGCATCTAGAATAATGGCAATGATAAAGATAATAGACTTTCACTAATTTAAGCACCAGTCTACATATTTATATCATCTATCCTTACACTGAAAAAACCTTGTGGGCTACATATTAGTGTTAAGACTCATTTAACAAATAAGAGGGATCCCTGAGTGACACAAACTTTTAATGTGCTCTGCTACTGACCAAAAAGTTAGAAGTTAGAGATCATTCAGAGGCACTCAGAAGAAAGTTCTGATGGCCTATTTCCAAAACAAATTAGCCATCAAAAATTCTATAGAGCACAGTTCTACTTTGATACCATGGAGTGGTCACAGGAACTGTTTTGTTTAGCTTTTTTAAAAAAAGCAAGAAGCTGATTTAGGAAGGACCACTGATCTTCAATGCCCAAAGGAAGTCATTTGGGGCTGGGCAAGGGGATGGGATAATGGTGGCAGAATAGTGGATGGAAAGCATACAAGTAGGGCAATATCAAATAGGAAAGTCATCTGAGGTCAGCACTAAAGACTGGATAAAGAAATGGAGAATGGTTGTGCAAATTCACACAGTGAACATAAAATGTTTCTGGCAGTAAGGCATTGAAGATTCTGAAGGGGTTGGGAAACAAAGTGGAGCCTAGCTTTCTCATATAAGCCTGGATCAAGAGATTTTACAGAGAAATTTTCAGAGAGAGATACTGAGGAAAGGTGAATACGGAAAGACCTGAGATTAAGAAGTAAAGTTGAGATATAGATTTTATATAAGCCGGCACAAACCTAATTCCTTTTTTACAGAGATGAAACAGAAAGCAGATTTTCTTCCATTCAACCAAACCAAACATTAATAAAATTGGCCCACATGAATACAGAAATAAATCATCCCAAACATGATTAATGTATACACGTACCAGAGTTTCTGAAATCAGGTACAGGGTATATATTTTTTTCAGCCATCTCAAACTCTATAACGTTTCCATAATTTGGAAATTTAAAATAAGAAAAAGAAACATCTCTAAATGTTGACTTGACTGAAGAGCAGGCATTATAGATGTATGAAGTCAGAAGAAAAATAATACAGCAGGTCAGCTGAAAGTAAAAAAGAACATGTTTTGAAATTTCTTCTTACTTTCCTTCACTGTGAGGATTTAGTAGGCTTATAATAACAAAAAGTAGGAACTTATTAAAATAAGCCTTTTCTGCATATAAAAGGCTGAGCTCATAGTTATGATGATTCTAAAAGGTCCATGGGGTGAATAGTAACTCTTATTGTCAGGTAGCTGAGATATTTGAAAACTTACCTACCATTTGAAGGCCACACACAAGGAAGTCACGTTGTGAAGGTTAAATGTGTAGCTGTTGTTCTCACACCTCTTCCTGTTCAGTGTCCTTTTCTCACTTTCACTAACAGCCATGTTCCCGTCGAATGACAGGAATGACCCTCAGCATTGTTTCCTCAATGCCCTTAGGCACTTTTCAGGTTATGGATTATGGCTGACTCCTATTCCTTCTTTCTCCCAGAAACAGAGCTTCCCTGCCCACTTCTCATTTCCTGAGGTACCTGCGTTGTTTCCTGTGCAGAGTGAGTGGGCATAATAATAACGGTAATGAGCGAGTAGGTATAATTTGTGTGAAGACAATACGATGCTCCGTCCAGATATCCTCTGTTATAGATTGAATTATGTCCACCAATAAGATATGAAGATGCTCTAATTCCCACTCTCTGTGATTGAACTTTGTTTAGAAACCGGGTCATTCATTAAAGATGTTATCTATTAGGTTCACACGAGGCCATACAGGAATAGGGTGGCTCCTAGTCCTGTCTGATTGGTATCTTATAAGAGAAAAATAGAGAAACACATACAGGAGGAAGATGACAGATAAAAACGTGTCCATAAACCACAGAAAGCCAAGAAACCCCTGAGCTGCCAGAAGCTGGAAGAGACAAACAGAAAGGGTACGGCTCTGTGGGTAACTTGAATCTGAACTTGCGAACTGTGAGACAATAGTTTTTATCTTTAATGACTCCTAAACTGTAGTGGTTTGTTACGACAGCCTTAGTAAACTGAAGCACCCTTCAATCCTGTTCTTTTAGTAGGGATACTTTGCTTACAAGTGCTTGTATATATGTATTATTCATTCGTTCATTCATTTATCTGTGTATCTATTTAGCTGTTCATTCATTCATTCATTTACTGCCTAGCGTGGTCCTTGATAAATAACCAAGCAAGGTAGCACTGTGACAGGCTAGCTTTCTCACCTTGGATCAGTGTCAACTGCGAGGCAAAATTTACGCTCCAGTTTCTTACAGAATTAGGGTAGGGGACTTTGAGATGATGTGTTTGTTTGTGTTCTTCTTTCCCCTCTTGCTTCCACTTTACCGCAGTGATCTTCATAAATTTTTGTCTCTCAGGGTCCGCTTTTTGGTTACTTAATCTAAGACAGTGTGTTCTCTCTGTTAGAATTTTGGACATGTCATTGGAAAAGATAGGGCATTGGGTTTGGTAAAGTGAAGAGTTCACAAAAATGAGGTAAATGCTCAATGAAATGGGTTGACACAATAGTCCCAACAATGGGCTCAAAATTATCTAAGATCGTGGCAATGACAAAGGACCTGACATTGTTCTTTCTCCACATAATGTCTCTGCAAAATAGGGTCAAGTCAGTTAATAGCGACTAACAACTGGAGGCATAGTGTTTTAACTCAAAGGACTTACTCTAATGATGGAATAGCTTGCCTATGGAAGGCAGAGTGGTGTATGGGGACAGTGATTTCGAGCATGTGCCTTTAAATACTGACCTTAAGCTTTACAGGTGACCACATAATTGCCTATGTATGAGGCCAGATTTAGTTGTAGGTACAGACTGTGAAATTGGGAAGATCTCTTCGTGACTTCTTCATGGGTTGTTGTCAAGTCAAATAAGCCAAGTGCCGTCGAGATTACTTAGAACTTAGCTTGCGCTTTTTATATAAGGTTCATTAACATTTACTAATCTGTTGCAAACTGTATTGCGTACTGGCTAAAATTAATGACTAAATTAATAGCCAAAATTTAGATTGTCACTCATCAGTGTATTATGACTTTGAGTAAATACTTTAGTACGATGATTAATGTTGTATGTCAACTTAACTGGGCTACAGTTCTCAGTGGTTTGGCAGACACTAAGTGATCACCTTCCATTTGGTGATCTGATATGTGTAGCAAATCAATAGAAAGGAAATTTCCTTGGGGGTGTGGTCTGTATCCAGTATATAAACGGACTTTCTGGCAAAACTCACTCTGTTGACCCTGCAGCTGTCTTCTTTGATCTCTGGTTCTTGGAACATAAGCCTCCAGTGTATCAACTGATCTGCAGATTCTGGATTTGCTAACCCTTGTGTCGCAGTCGTCTGGTACTCCTCTAACAAAACTACCACAAAGTGGATGCTTTAGCAAGTTAAAATTTATTCTTACACAGTCAAGTAGGCTCCAAGTCCAAATTCAGGTTGTCTTCTCCAGGAGAAGACTTTCCTTCTTTACTGGCTCTGGAAGAGGGTCCATGTGTTGCATGTCTTTGGTCAGGGAACATCTTGGTGCAGGAACCTCAGGTCTGAAGGATGTGTTCTACTCCCAGGGTTGCTTTCTTGATGGTATGAGGTTTCCAACTCTCTGCTTGTTTCTCTTTCCTTTTATCTCTTGTAGGTTAAAAGGATAAAAGGTGGCGAAAGCCATACTCCAGGGAAACTCTCTTTACATTGGAGTAAGGGAGTTATTTTAGGGAGGGTTTTACAGTCCCACCCTAGACCTGTTTGACATAAATCCAGTGTATTAAACACGTGCAGAAATTAGGATTTATAGCATAGGAATATCACAAAATGGAGGGCAATCACATACTAGCAGGAATCATGGCCCAGCCAAATTGTTACACGTATTTTTGGAGGATACAATTCAATCCATGATACCCTGGAACATTCATGAGCCAGTAGAGGCCTCCAGCCTGCCACCCATCTTGCAGATTTTGGTTTTATCAGCCCCTATAACCACCCGAGTCAGCAGAGATCTTCAGCTGTTGTATGACCTGCAAACTAGGGACTTTCCACCCCCTAAAATCACATGAACCAGTTTGTCATGAGTTGAATTATGTCCCCCAACCCCCCCCCACAAATGTGTGTAGCATTTTGGCTGGGCCATAATTACGAGTACTGTATGGTTATCTTCTATTTTGTAATTATAATTTTAATGCAAGTTGTAAATCCTAATCTCTCTTTATGGTGAGTAGGGCAAGATTGGATATTGTTAAAGAGGATTAGGGGTGAACTCTAACACTCTTGCTAAAGTTACATTTCCGATTCAGTGTAAAAGGCATTTTCTTAGTGTGTGGCAAGTACCACATTTAATCTGTCAAGAGATAAGTAGAGAGTGATCATACAGTTGGGGACCTCACCTCATTCTCCACCTGACAGACTCTTTGACCAAGGGAATATTGAGGGCAAGGACCTTCCTTCAGAGCTAATAGAGAAAAAAAGCCTTTGGCTGGAGCTGATACCCTGAATTTGGCCTTTTATCCTACTTTACTGTGCCGAGCCAAGTAAATTTCTCTTTTTTAAAGTCATCCACTTGTGGTATTGTCTGTTACAGCAGCACCAGACAATTAAGATACACTTTCTTGAAGTAAATTTATCTCTCTGTATATCTATACATGCTTTACTGGTTTTGCTCCTCTAGAGAACCCATTTACCTTTTCTAAATGTCTCAGTTTCCATTTAGTCTATAGAATGAAAGACTCCAAATCAGGGAAATCCATTTTGAAATATTCTCACGAGTAGAATTATAAGTAGGAGATTTGTAAATATATAAATGTTTTTAAAGATTGAGATGTTGAAATCAATGACTTACAAATCCAGTAATTATTAGTGATAAATCTCAGTGATGCATTTCATGGCCACTTAATAAAGTTCATAGCTACTAATCAGACATGAGATTCATTCTGTATACCATTTGCTGGGTTTCTGTCTTAAGACAATTGATTAGTTTTATTAATAAGGATGTTAATGAGACTAAGTTTATCTATCCATTTGATCTTGGTGTGGGCCAGTGAGCTTTGCTCTGTTGCATGGTTACATACCAGACCCCTAATCCTTGTCAGCTATTATAAAGATTTGTAATGCTCAAAATGAGAACACCAATGAAACTGGTCAGTATGAAAACACCAGTACAAATTCTTATAGGCCTTAATTGCGTGTGTGTAAAGCAGTACATTGAATATTTTTTAAAAAATGGGGTTAGGTAGTATTTTCATA
The DNA here is from genome assembly GCA_028571685.1 of Heterohyrax brucei. Classification (NCBI taxonomy): domain Eukaryota; kingdom Metazoa; phylum Chordata; class Mammalia; order Hyracoidea; family Procaviidae; genus Heterohyrax; species Heterohyrax brucei. The sequence continues at coordinate 8,756,199 of CM053143.1, forward strand.
GTTATAGAATAGCTTGGAGTAATGATTGTGAGAGGGATACACACGAAATATACAGATATTTGATAGGTGAGAAAGTTCATTTTCTGAAAGGAAGGATACATGGCTTTCATTTTATATCACTTTATCTACATTTATAAAATAAAGATAGAGATACCTTTTTCTCATATATTAAATTTTACCATTTCTTTAAGAAGAAAAAGGGAGAAAATATTTTGGGCTGTTTTAGTAGGGATGCCTCATATGTTGACCTGTTATTTTTATGATCTTCTTCAGAAACTCCTTAAATGTAAATTAAGTGTTAGTGTAAAGAAATATATATTTTTCCCTGGACTAACATACTATGGAGATAAGCTAATTTGAAAGTTGTTGAACATAGCTAAAGAACAGCAAACTGACTCCTTCATTCCTATATAGAATGGGACTAGAAGAATACAAAAAGCCTATCTTTCTCTAAAATTCTATATTCTGTGATTTTACATGCAGGGAGTGCACTGTTTTAAGTTGTACGAATTAAGACCCTCTTTTATGAATTATGAAACCCTGGTGGCATAGTGGGCTAAGTACTACATCTGCTAACCCTTCATCCAGGTGCTCTTTAAAAACTCTTTAGGGGCAGTTCTGTCCTATAGGGTCACTGAATTGGAACTGACTTTCAATTTGATTTTCGGTGAATTAAGTTTTTGGGTGGTGCAAACAGTTTGAACTTGACTACTGATCAGAAGGTTCATAGTATGAGCAAACCCAGTGGTACTACAGAAGAAAGGTTTGCACATCTGCTTCTGTAACTATTATAACCAAGAAAACTCTGTTGAGTATAGTTCTACTTTCTAACACATGGAATTCCCATGAACTGGAGTTGACTTAATGACAGTTGTTGTTTTTTGGCTCCCATAAATGATTCCATTTTTCCTACCTGCCTGCTTAGTTCTTGAGCTTCATCATTAGCCTCCTGTATGGGTTATTTTGTATATGATTTATAACTTTGCCTATGTAGTAAAATCTTTCAAACCCAAATGGCCCCATTTCATACTAAGTGGGAGGTTATGTTTATTTTGAGAAGGGCTCCATCATTGGCCTTGTGTGGTGCTTGTTCAGTGTGAAACTTTATTTACTAGAGAGTCTTACACTATGGAAAATCTTGCATTTTATTCTCCTAAATTAAGTTGGTAAGGATGAGATCATAAAAGATTACTGAACAGACTTACTGGTCTTTCTAACTTTCAAAACTCATGAGACGTAAGAAAAATCATGACCAATGATAAGATAAATTGGAAAAATCAAACACTGTTTGAAACTGCCCTTGGTCAAGGTCAAGAATTCCAAAATGGAACAAAGGGATTCACAAGTCATGTTGTACAATTGCTCTTGCACTGTCACTCATGTGGAAGTAAATGATCCTGTTTGTAAAGAGTGCATCTCTTGAGAGAGTATTCAGATGAAGCCCTCCTCAAAAACAGCTGTGGTTTTCATCTGGTCTTATGCTGGGATTGGCCACAGCTCTGGACATCAGACCATTTTGAAAGACAAGGCTAATGGCTTTTTGAAAATTTGTTCATGTCTTTCTAGAGTCACATGTAGAACTAGAATAGAAACATGTTGACCTATCCAGGGTTGCTTATCAAGATGGTATTGAGAATAGTTAGAAGCGCTTTAGCAGAACACAACAGAAAGAAAAGAAAAGAAAAGAAAAAAAAAACTTTGGTTTTCTTATTTCTATTATTTTCTAGATCAAAGGTTTTTATTGTTGTTGCTTTCAATTTTAGTTCAGAGATGGAAATTGAATTTCTTGGTTTAGGAGTATTTCACTGAACACAGCAACAACCATGAATGCCAAGTAGCTGAAGGAAATGGTTTATGACATAGAAGGGAATATTATTAATTCCCAAGATAGAAGTGTGGTAAAGTCAGTGGAATTAGTTTGTAAATTTGACTAGGTAATGAATGACTGAGGGAAAAAAAAATGCCAGAAAGTTCCCCCAAATCAATAGCAACACCAAGATACTTGAACTATGACAAGTAGCTGATACGGCTAAAAAGGAGCCCTGGTGGTGCAGTGTTTAAGTACATGTCTGCTAACTGAAGTCAACAGTTTCAACCTACCAGCCACTTTGTGGGAGAAAGACGTGACAGTCTGCTTCTGTAATGATTACAGTCTTAGGAACCTTAGAGGGCAGTTCTACTCTGTCCTATATGATCACTGTGAGTTGGAATTGACTTGGTAACAATGAGTTTGGTTTTGGGTTGGTGGACATAATAATAGTCATTTATATCATAGCATCTAATAAGGAACTGTTGAATCTGAAAAAATACAGATTTAAAATATGATTATAGAAAATTATTCTAAAAATTGGAAAATAAGGATTTTTGTTGTTGTTTTGCTTGAATAAAAATAGTAAAATAGAAGAATGCATGAATCCCAATGTATAGCCCATATTTTCCCATTCCAAATCTTGTTTCCTGTCTGAAATACTCTGTAACCATGGAGGAGCTAGCTCACTTTCATAATGAGAAAGGAAAAAAGCTAAGTTTAGGACAAGAAAAGAGCAAGTATAAATAGAAATAGGGAAAGGATACATGGATAAGCTCTGAGAACTACAAGAGGGGTCAAGAGTCCATATATACTTCTTTTAGGAAACCTAGTGCCTTGTGCATACATAATATAGTGATAGTCAAGATAAATTTTTTTTTGGCAATTTTTAGTACATTTTCTCACACAAAAATGTATTTCATTGTGCTTTAATTGAAAGTGTACAATCTAGATCAATTTACCTTATAAAATCGTATGCACACCATATGTAAATTTAGCTACTCTCCCTTACCAATGACAGCATATTTTGTTTTCCACCCTGTACTTCCTGTATCCATTCAACCAACTCCTGTTTTCCTCCACTCTCTTGTCTCACTTCTTGATGGCAGCTGCTCAGAAAGCCTCATGTAAATATTTAAGCCAAAAAGCACACTCTTTATCAGCATCACTCTGCGACTTGCAGTCCAGCCCAATCTTTATCTGAAGGTTTGGCTTTGGTACGGGCTTCAACTCTGGACTTACGAGACTCCATGAGCCATGTCCTCTGTGGACCCTCTGGTCTGTCAGACCATCAAGTCTCGTTTTTTAATAGGGTTCTAGTTTCTGCACTCTCAGTTTTCTCCTTGGGTAATGAACAAAGAAGATAGAAGAATTGATGCCTTTGAATTGTGGAGTTGGAGAAGAATGTTGAATGTACCATGAGCCACCAAAAGAAGAAACAGATCTGTTTTAGAAGAAGTACAACCAGAGTGTTCCTTGGAAGCAAAGCTGGCAAGACTGCATCTTATACACTTTGGACATATTGTCAGGAGAGATCAGTCCATGGAGAAGAACATCATGCTTGCTAGAGTGGAGGGTCAGTGAAAAAGAGGAAGATCCTTGATGAGATGACAGTAGCCACAATAATGGGCTTAAGCATAAAAACAATGTGGATATGGTGCAGGACAAAGTAGTATTGTGTTCTGTTGTGCATAGGGTTGCTATGAGTCAGAACCAATTCAATGGCATCTAACAACAACAACATCTTTATGCTGTTGCTTCAGGGACTCTCTGTTGTGTCCCCTTTCAGCACAGTCACTGATGTTGGCTGGACATCATCTACTTCTTCTGGACTCAAGCTGATGAAATCTCTGGATGATACAGATCCTTTGAGTATGAATCAACTTGACAGCTGTGGGTTTGTTTTTGGCTAGTCTCCTGGGCTCGTATTTTCCTCGTGTCTTTAATGTCTTTCATTTTCCTCTGCTCCAAGTGGATTGGCACCAGTTGACGCTACTTAAATGGCAGTTTACTAGTTTTTAAGACCTGAGACACCAATCGCCACAGTGGTATGTAGAACATATTGTCAAAAAACCCTGAGTTATACCAATTAGCCTAGATGTTCCCTAAAATCATGATTCACAAACCTCCAACCCTGCTACTTTGTCCTTCAAAATGTTGAGTTAAATTTAGAAAACCTTTCAGATTTTGGTGTAACCCAATTGTGCTAACCTCCCTTTCACTGCATACTGTCACGCCCTTCACCTAATCCAGTTCATATCTACTATCTGTTGTAAGAATTCCCCTTCACCTCCCTTCCCATTCCTGTAATCATGACAGATGATTTTTTTCTGTGCTTAAACCTTTTACTGAGTCCTTGTAATAGTGGTCTCATACAATATTTGTCCTTTTGCAGCTGATTAATTTCAATCAGCTTAATACCTTCCAGATTCCTTCACATTATGAGACGTTTCCCTAGATCACTGTTGTTCTTTATTACTGAATAGTATTCCATTGTGCAAATATACCTCTATTTGTTTATCCATTCATTCACTGATGGACAACTAGATTTATTCCATTTTTTTGCTATTGAGGACAATACTGCAACAAATATTGATGTGCATGTATCTAGTAGTGTGACAACCATTACTTCTCTAGGATATATTCCAAAAACTAGGATTGCTGGATCATATGATATTTCTGTTTCTAGTTTTTTAAGAGAGCACTAAATCAATTTCCAAAGTGGTTGTACAATTTTATATTCCCACTAGCAGTATAGAAGAGTTCCAGTCTCTTCACAATTTCTCCAGCATTTATTATTTTATGTTTTGGGGTTTAATGGCCACCTTGTCAGAGTGAGATGTCATCTCATTGTGGCTTTGTTTGAGATTTCTCTACAGGCTAATGACTGTGAACATTTTCTTGTGTATGTGTTATCCTCCTGTATGTCTTCTTTGGTAAAGTGCCTGTTCATGTCCTTTGCCCATTTTTTAATTCGGTTATTTGTCTTTTTCTTCTTAAGGTTTTGTAGTATGGAGACTTGACAGTGATCAGATTCTTGGTAGCTGCTTTCTTTTTCCCAGTCTGTAGGTAGATTTTTTACTCTCTTTGTGAATTGTTTTGATGAGTATAAGTGTTTAATTTTTAGGATCACCTAGTTATCTATTTTTTCTGCTACTGTCTGTACATTGTTAGCAATAATTTGTAGACTGCTTATATCATGAATTAGGGCTCCCAGCATTATCTCTATTTTTCTTCTGTAATCATTACTGTTTTAGCTTTTATATTTAGGTTTTTGAGCCATTTAGAGTTAGTTTTTCTGCATGGTGTGAAAGGCAGGTCTTGTTTAATTTTTCCAGATGAATATCCACTTATGCCAACATCATTTATTGAAGGGATTGTCTTTTCTCCAGTTTATAGACTTTCGACCTTTGTCAAATATCAGCTGCTCATAGATGGATGATGTTATATCTGAATTTTCAATTCTGTTCCATTGGTCTCTGTGTCTGTTATTGTACCAGTACCTGATTGTTTTGACTATGGTGGCAGTGTAGTAGTTTCAGAGGCAGATTATGTAAGGCCTCCTACTTTGTTCTTTTCTTCAGCAATGCTTTTCTTACACAGGTCTTCTTTTCTTTCCATATGAAGTTGGTTATTTGTTTCTCCATCACGTTAAAAAATGCAATTGGATTTGGATCAGAATTGCATTGCATTTATAGGTCGCTTTGGGTAGAATAGATATTTTCACAATGTTAAGTCATTCTATCCATGAGCAAGGTAGCTTTCTCCACTTATGTAATTCTTTCTTGGTTTCTTGTAGTAGAACATTGTAATTTTCTTTGAAGAATTCTGACAAGGGGCAGGGCCAGAATGGTGGACTAGACACACATCTCCTTGATTCTTCTGAGAACCAGGGCTTAGAATAATATGTAAATGGAGCAATGTGGATGTTCTGGGAGCCCAAGGATTTGGCAGGAGGTTGTGATCTTGGACTGAATGACAGGAAAAGGGAAAGTACCTCTGTCAGAGGCAAGGCAGTGACGCACTGAGTGCTGTTTCTGTTGGCACATTGTTTGAGGGAACTGCAGGTTATAAATACCTTCTTTGTTACTCAGGAGGAAGAGACTGGGTCTGTGGAGCCTGTGTGCCCAGCATGCTAATGTGCTGAACTGCAGTGCTTAAGTCAATAGCACATACTGCAGCAGAGATACTGTGTTTGGGACCGCCACATATTGAAAGCCTAGCTGCTGACAGAGGGCACAAGTGCTCCTCCGCCTTCTTTTCCCTGTGCTGTACCATAGATTCTCCTGACTCACTCCAGAAAGAGTGGCAAGGCAAGACACCATCATAGTTAGCTGAGAGGTAGAATTAGCTACACCTGAGGTGTTAGTGGGGACTGATTGTCAGGCTGAGCAACAAAGCCTGTCTGGAAAATGTTTCTCCTGCAGAAGAGCTGTTTTTGAGATGATCCTATCTAAGGATCATTATGGTGCCTGGGGGCCGAGGGCAGCAGTACCCTATCCTCTCCTTTCTTAGAGCCATGTGATAGCATCTAGGGACGTACTTTGAGGCACCATTGTTGTCAGCCAGGAAGTGGGGTCTGCCACCCCTGAGGTCCAGGTTGCTTTGGGCAGATATTGAACAGCACCTCTCTCAACAAGACAGCTTTTAAAATAAGTACAGCTGGAGAACACAGTAGTGATGGGGGCTGAGTGAGTTGGTGGCATCTCCACCACCCTTCACCAAGCCACACTATAGCATCAGCTGATGGCCCCCCCACAGACTCCATAAGTAAGGCACAGTCTCTGCCAGCCAGGAAGCAGGGCCTGCCGATCCTGAGTGTCTGAGTGCTCTTGTACTGTGCCTCACACAGTAAAAAAGCAGTTTTTAAGTTAAACACATCTAGAAAGTGCAGCAGTCCCAGGAGGCCAAGTGCGGTCTCATCCTTTTCTCTTCCCCTCCCCAAGCTACACCATAGGCTTAGCTGATGTCATGATGGAGAGTCACCACAAGTAATTCACCACCTTTAGCAGCTAGGAGATGGAGTCTGCCACCTCTGATATCCCAGCTAGGGCCAGTCACTAGAGAATACAGAGGTGGCTGGTGACCTAACTTAGTGGTACCCATGTTCCCCTCTTAGAACAACAACACAGCTCCCATTGGTCTAACACTAGAAAAACTGAACAGCCTCTTGATGGCACAACAACAGCAATCAATATCTAATCATTTAAAGAAACAGACCACCATGGCTCTGGAAAACTCCCAAAATAAAGAATCCGAAACCTTCCCAGATGAAGACGACTTTCTGTGATTATCGGAGGTAGAATACAAAAATAATTATGTATACAGCTGCCTAAACAAAACGCAGCAGAACAAAATGAAAAATAAAGAAAGCAATATGAATTGCTGGAACATTAACTATCTGAAATCCAACAGATCAATAATAAATTTACAGATTTAGACAGTTTAATGCAAAGCCAAAAGAGCAGGATATGAGGTGTCAGAAGGCAGAGTTAATGAGGTTGAAGATAATGACACAAGCATCTATGTGGAGAACTCAGAGGAAAGAAATAAAAGAAATAAAGAAGTGTTAAGAATCACATGGGACTCTATCAAGAGGAATAGTCTACAAATAATTGGAGTTCCTGAACAAGGAGGGATGTCTGAAAACAAAGAGAGAATTGGTGAAGAGTTGCTGACAGAATACTTCCCCAAATTTCTGGAAGAGGAGAATATAGATATCCAAGAAGCTTGTCAAACGTCACAAAAAGCAGACCCCAAAAGAAAGACACCAAGACATATTATAATCAAGGTTAATAAAATGAAATATAAAGAGAGGCTCTTAAAGACAATGAGACTTAAAACAAAACACTGTAGGCTTTCAACTGACTTCTTGGCACAAACCATGTTGGCAAGGGGGCAGTGGGATGACGCATTCAAAACCTTTCAGGGAAAAAAACATCCAACCAAGAATTACATATCCTGCAAAATCATCTCTCAAATATGAAGGTGAAATTCAGCCATTCATAGATAAACAGAAGCTTAAGGACTTTGTAAAAACCAAGCCGAAACACAATAAATACCGAAAGAAGCTCTTTGTTTAGGAAAACAAAAGCAACATATGTATACTTGAGGATGAAGTTTAGGACACAACATCTAGTATCCTGTTTAGCTAGGGAACTCATAAGGCTCAATCAAAGCTAAAATATTAAAAGCAGGGAACCAGTGATCTTAACGTGAAAACTATGATGTCATTACAATATAAAGAGGGCTACATTACAGTAATTATAAAGCTTTCAGATGGAGAGGAAATTAAGAAGACACACAGAAGTTAAAGATTGGCTTAAACTCAGAATACTAAGGGGGATTAAAAGGGTAGCCACAAAGCAAACTACCAATGTGATGTATCAAAACAAGAAATGTGATACAGGAGTCTCAACACACACAAAATAAATACTGAAAAAGATGAAATGAAAACCCATAAAGAAAAACAACCCAGAACAGAATATTGAGAGACACAAAGAAGACATCAACATAACAACAAAGGTATCAAAATGACAGCACTGAACACATACTTATCAATAATTACACTGAATGTAAACAGACAAAATGCTCCAATAAAGAGGCAAACACTGACAGCCTGGATGAAAAGACATGATCCTTCTGTATGTTGCTTGCAACAAATATAGCTTAGACACAAAAATATGAGCAAACTGAAAATTAAAGGATGTAAAACTACATACAAAGCTAATAACACACAAAGAACAGTAGGAGTGCCAACACTAATGTCAAATAAAATAGATTTTAAAATAAGGTCCATAGTCATGGACAAGGAAGATCACTATTACTGAAAAGTTCAGTATATAAGCATGCTATAACAACATTAAATATTTATGAACCCAGTACCAGAGCATCTAATATATTGAACAAATGCTGACAACACTGAAGAATGAGACAAATCATGACAATAGTAGGAGAATTCAACACTGAACTTTCAGTAATGGACAGACCATCCAGGAAAAAGCTCAGTAAAGATACAGATCAGCCAACTAGATCTCACTGACACATACAGAACTTTTTATCCAATAACAGATAAGTACACCTTCTTTTCCAACGCAGCAAATGGAACATTCTCCAGAATAGACCATGTATTAGGACACAAGGCAAGTCTCATGAAATCCAATTCATTGAATTATTGCAAAGCCTCTTCTTGTACCACAAACTGTAAAAGTTCATGGCAAAAGCAGACAGAAGCATAGGTAGAAATCCGAACTCATGGATACTGAACAATACCTTGCTCAAAAATCCATGGGTTATAGAAGAAATTAAGGACACAATAAAGAATTGTATGGAATCAAATGAGAATGAAAGCACAATCTCACAGAACCTGAGCAAAAGCAGTGCTCAGAGATCAATTTGTTTCTATAAATGCACACATCCAAAATGCACAAAGGGCCCAAATCAAGCAATTAACCCTACAACTTGAACAAGTAGAAAGAGCAACAGAGAAACCCCTCAGGCACCAGGAGAAAACAGATCATAAATATTAGAGCAGAACTAAATGAATTATAAAATTGAAAAATTGAAAAAATTAATAAAACCAAAAGCTGGTTCTTTGAAACATCAATAAAACTGATACACTGTTCGTTAAACTTACAAAAGAAAAACAGGAAGTAACCCAAATAAGAAATGAGATGGGAGATGTCATAACAGACCCAAATGAAATCAAAAGTGTCTTAATAGAATACTATGAATGACTGTACTCTAAGATATTTGAAAATCTAGAGAAAATAGACAAATTTCTAGATTCACATAATCTAGCAAAAGTATCATAAGGAGAAGTAGAACAACTTAATAAATACATCATAAAAGAAGAGATTGAAAAAGTAATCAAAAAACTACCAGCCAAAAAAAGTTCTGGCCCAGATGGCTTCAACAGAAAATTTCATCAAACTTTTAGAGAGGAGTTAATTCCAACACTACTGAGGATATTTCACAGCATAGAAAAGGATAACATACTCCCAAATTCATTCTATGAAGCCAGCATAATCCTAATACCAAAGTTGGGGAAAGATCACACACACAAAAAAAAATTACAGACCAATATCATTCATGAACCCAGACGCAAGTATCTTCAACAAAGTCCTAGCTGATAGAGCTAAACGGCATAAAAAAACATTATTGTGACCAAGGATTCATACCAGTGATGCAAGGCTGGTTCAACATCAGAAAAACAATTAAGATGATCAATTTCATAAAAGTCTCAAAGGACAAGAATCATTTGATTTTGTCAATTGATGCAGAAAAGGCATTTGACAAAGTCCAACATCCAAATATGTTAAAAACTCTCAGCAAAATAGGAATAGAAGGGAAATTCCTCCATGAAATAAGGGGCATCTATGCAAAGCCAACTGCCTACATCATCCTGAGTGGAGAGAGATTGAAAGAATTCCCCCTGAGAACAGGAATTAGACAAGGATGCCCACTGTCACCAATTCTATTCAACATTGTTCTAGAGGTTCTAGCCAGGGCATTAGACAAGCCAAACACACACACACACACAAGTCATCTGCATGAGAAAAAAGGAAGTAAAAAATCTCCCAGTTTGCAGATGATATGATCATATAAACAGAGAATCCTCAAGAATCTATAGATAAACTTCTTGACCTAATAGAAAAGTTCAGCAAAGTATCAGGATATATGATAAACATAAGTAAATTGTTAGGATTCATTTACACCAATAAAGAGACCATTAAAGAGGAAATCACCAAATAACTACCATTTACTATATCCCCAAGAAGGTAAAATACCTAGGAATAAATCTAACGGGAGAAAGAAGAGACCTATAAAGAGAGAACTACAAGACCTTACTGCAAGTAACCAAAAGAGACTTGCCTAAGTGGAGAAACTTACCTTGCTCGTGGATAGGAAGCAAGCTACATATACAGTACAATCCCAATACAAATTCCAATACAAATTTGTGTTTTTGTATTAAAAAATACATATTTTTAATGAAATAGAGAAAAAATCACCAACTTTGGAAAGGGAGGAAACCCTGGATAAGTAAAGCACTACTGAAGAAGAGGAACACAGTGGGAGGCCTCACACTACTGAACTTTAGAAACTGTTACACTGCTACAGTAGTCAAAACAGCCTGATACTGGTACAAAAAGAGACATACAGATCACTGGAAAAGAATTGAGACCCCAGAAATATCACCATCTTCTTATGAACAGTTGATATCTGACAAAGTCCCAATGGTCATAAACTGGAGTTAAAACAGTCTTTTGACAAATGGTGTTGGCAAAATTGGGTATCCATTTGCAAAAAACTGAAACAGGACCGTGTCTCACATCTTACTGAAACTAAATCAAAATGGATCACAGACCTAAATATCGAACACAAAACGACAATGATCATTCAAGAAACAATAGGGTCAACAATGGAAGTTCGAATACACAGCTGAGACAGAGTTCAAGTCTGGCAAAAGAAGCATGAACAACAGAAAAGAAAGTAGAGAAATGGGAATTACTAAGACTCAAACACTTTTGCTCATCCCAAGACTTTATTTAGAGAGTTTAAAGACTATCTATAGAATGAGAAGAAAATATTTGGCAACTATATGCTTGAATGAAGTCTGATCTCCATAATTTACAAAGTACTGCAAAATATCAACAAGGAAAAGGTAAGAACCCAATTAAACAATGGACAAAGGAGATGGGCACACATTTCACCAAGGAAAACAACCAGGCAGCCAAATGAAGAATGAGGAAATGCTCTCACGATCATTAGCTATTAGAGAAATTGAAATCAAAACTACAATGAAATACCATCTCACCTCAACAAAGTTGGCCATAATTCAAAAAATACAAACAACAAATGCTGGAGAGGCTGCTGAAGGATTTGAACTCTCCTACACTGATGGTGGGAATGCAAAATGGTACAAACTTTTTGGAAAGCCATCCTGCACTTCTTTAAAAAGCTGGAAATAGAAATACCACTCAATCCAGTAATCCCACTGCTCAAAACATATCCTACAGAAATAAAGGCAGTCACATGTACACAAATGTTTATTGCAGCACTGTCCACAATAGCAAAAAAATGGAATGAACGCAGATGACCATCAACAAGTGAATGGATAAATAAACTATGGTATGTATACTCAATGGAACACTATCCAATGGTAAAGAACACAAATTATTTGAGAAAGCATCTCATAAAATGATTTCAACTGGAAAACATTATATTAAGTGAAATCAGTCAACAGCAAAAGGACAAATACTGTTATGAGACCTCTACTATAAAGACTTAAAAATAGACTTATGTACAGAAGAAAAGACTCGTTGAAGGTGAGAAGAGTGGGGAGGGAGGAATAGTTTTGATCATAGATTAGATAGCTGATAGAAATTTGGTTAGGTGAAAGCAGTGACAGCACACAGGAGAGAGTACATCAACTTAACTGGACCACACCATAAACTGAAAGGTTTTCTAAATTCAACATAATATTTCAGAAGATAGAGTAGTAGGAATGGGGTTCTGAGGACCATGCCCTGGGGGACATCGAGGCCAACTAGTCTATTGCTAAGAGAGTCTTCTGCACCCCATATTGGTTAGTGGCGTCTGGGGTCTTAAAATCTAGCAAGCTGCCATCTGAGGTACACCAAATGGTCCCAACTCATCCAGAACAGGTGATCACCAAGAACAACAAATATATGAGAAACAAAGAGCCCAGGAGTCAGAAAAACCCATATGAATGGGAGACTGTATTAACACAAGACCAGAAGAACCACATGGTGCCTGGATACCACCAAAGACAGCCGTGTTGGGTGACACAATGTAGAGTACCTGAGGTAACAAGAGAAAAAGAGGTGTGCAACCCAAAACTCTACTGAAAGACAGTTGAATTGATGGTCTGACTGCCTGGAGGATCCCCTGAGAATATGGCCCCCAGACCTGTTGCTGTCCCTGACTGAAAACCAGTAACGAGTCAACTCTTCAGACAAGAATGGAGTTCATTCAGGGATGCAGTGTGACTATATGGTTCTATATGTTTACAGGAGGCTGTCCTATTGGTCTCTTTCTAGACAGGAAAGAAGACAGTGATGGGGAGGGGTAGATGCTTGTCAAAAGGATACTAGATATATAAAGCGAAAAGGAGGAGTGTGCTGTCACCGAGTGGAGAGAGCAGAGGTCGCTGTCAATAGATGAGCATGCATAACTGATTTGGATTGTATGCTTTCAATTAATCACAATTTAAAACAACAAAATGTTCTGACATTAAGTCCGTGAACTTTATTGTTCTAAGTGCTACATATCTCATTGCTGAATATCACTACGGTCACGTTCACAGTACTCTCCTTGGGAAGCTATGCACGAGCACCAGCTCCTAGTCAACCTTTCAAAGCAACTTTGGAACATTTTCTGGAATGGCCAATGTGCACGTTGACAAGGTGGCAAGTTCATGAACTTAATTGGATAGTTGTCTGTGAGGGAGATTTTAGCCAGTACACAAATGCCTTCATTGGAACACCCTCCCTACTCGTCTGTTCTAGCCCCCAGTGACTTTTTTCTTTACTCAAAGATAAAGGAAACATCGAAAGGAAGACTATTTGATGACTGGACGTCAAATGTAGTACGATGACAGATCTAATGGCCATTCTGAAAAAAGTTACAAAATGACTTTGAAGGGTGAACTAGACACTGGCATCGGTGCATAGCTTCTCAAGGGGAACATTTCACAGGTGATCATAGTGATATTCTGCAATGAGATATGTAGCACTTTTTCTAGGATGAGTTCACAAACTTAACCGGCAGACTTCCTATTGGCCCTTTAATGCTCTGGTTAGATTTATTCCTAAGTGTTTTATATTCTTGGTAGCTATTGTAAACAGTATTGATTTGATGATTTCCTCTTTGATGGTCTCTTTCTTGGTGTAAAGGAATCCAACTGATTTATGTATGTTTATCGTATATCCTGATACTTTGCTGAACTCTTATACTAGTTCCACTAGTGTTTTAAAGGAATCTTTAGGATTTTCTGTACATAAGATTCTTCCTTACCAATGTGGATCACCTTTATTTACTCATCTTGCCTGATTTCTCTGGCTAGAACCTACAGCACAATGTTGAATAAAAGTGGTGACAATAGGCATCCTTGTCTGGTTCCTGTTATCAAAGGAAATGATTTCAGACTCTCTTCATTTAATGTGATGTTGTCTGTTGGATTTACATAGATGCTTCTTATCCTGTTGAGGAATTTCCCTTCTATTTTTATTTTGCATGTATTTTTTTCACATGAATGGATGTTAGACTTTGTCAAATGCCTTTTCTGCATCAATCAATGAAATCAAGTGGTCCTTGTCCTTTGTTTTATTTAGGCGGTTGATTACATTAATTGGTTTTCCCACAGGGTCGCCTTGAGTCGGATCCGACTCAATGGCACTTGGCTTGGCGTTGGCTAATGTTGAACTGTCCCCACACCCCTGGTATGAGTCCTACTTGGTTGTGGTAAATTATTTTTTTGATACATTGTTGAATTCTGTTGGCTACAATTTGAGGATTTTTGCTTCTAAATTCATTGGAGATATTCAACTATGATTTTCCTTTTTTGTGGTATCTTCACCTGGTTTTGGTATCAGGGTTATGCTGGCTTTATAGAATGCATGTGGGAGTATTCTAGTTTTTCTATGCTCTCGAGTACCTTTAGTAACAATGATGTTAACTATTCTCCATACGATTGAGAAAATATCCAAAGAAGCCATCAGGGCCAGGGCTTTTTCTGGCTGGGATTTGTTAATTACCTTTTTAATCTCTTCTTCTGTGATGGGTTTATTTAGTTGTTCTACTTTGTCCTATTTGTTTTGGTAGATGGTATGTTTCTAGAAATTTGTTCATTTGCTCTGGATTTTTAAGTTTATTAGAGTTCACTTTTTTCACAGTGTTCTGTTATGATTCTTTTAATTTCAGTTGAGTCTGTTGCACTATCAACCATCTCATTTCTTATTTGAGTTATTTGCTTCCTCTCTTGTTTTTCTTTTGCCAGTCTGGCCAATGGTTTATCAGTTTTGTTCTTTTCTAAAAACCAGCTTTTGATCCTGTTAACTCTTTCAATCATTTTTCTATTCTCTATCCATGTAATTCTGCTCTGATTTTTTTTTTTTAAATTTTGTTTTTATTGTGATTAACTAAGGGGGCAGAGTCAAGATGGTAGACTAAACACATATTTCCCTAAGTCCCTCTGAAACCAAGACCTGAATTGATAATTAAATGAAGTCTTCTGGACACCTAGTGAGTCTTAGGACATGGCATATGGCTGATAATTTGGACTTCATATCAGTGAATGGAAAACTGCCTCTCTTTCGCTGACTCCTGCCCTTGGTGAGTGTTGGCTTTCATGGACCGAAGGTAACTTATGATTTTAACTTTTTTTTCTCTGTCTTAGCTGGTGGGAAGAGCTGGGACTTGACTAGCAACTAATCTCAGATGCACAGCTGATAGGATTGGCAGGCAAAATTGACACATTTTGAGAGCCTGGCTTTGGACTCTGTGCATCTCAGTACCTTTGGCCTCTCATTCTGCCTCTGCCATTGAGTAGCCTACGCTGAGACAGGCGGGGAGCTTGTGCGGGACATCATCTTGTTCCACTGGGAGGTGGATATACCCACATGGAGGTCTCAGTGGGACTTAATTCCTAGGCTGGAAGGCAGCACCTACCTGGAGGAGAGCGCTTTTCTAGCACAGTTTTCTTGGCTTGTCCTGTTTTCTTGGCTTTGAATTGAAGTTTCTGTGTCTTTGATTTTGTTCTTGATCTGTTGGATTTTAGAGTACTGGTGTTGCATCAGATTGAATAGCCTGCTTAATTTTTCATGTTGCTCTGCTGCATTAATTAAGCCAAGAAAGCAATATTCTACACAATGTCACCTATGAGTGGGGCCCAGCAGCAGAGGCCAGCAGAGCCTTTCTGTATTTTGAACTAGTTTGTAAAATCTGGGGTTGGCTATAGAAGTGCTTACTTTGCCAGCTGGGAGGAGGGACCTGTATACCTAAAAACCTGACTGACTTTGGAAGTTATCAGATACCTTTTACCTTTCATTTTAAGACACCCTAGGGAAACAGCTGCTGTCCATCCTCACAGCATCTCTCCCGGCCTTTATTTATGATGCCCAAAAAGCAACAAACTCTGGAGAAAAGCATAATGAAGAAATCACCCATGGCTTCAGAAGGCCCCCAAAGAAACCACCTCAGAACATCCCAGATGAAGAAACCTTTCTGAAACTATTAGAAGGTGAATTCAAAAAGGTTATATAGAGAGTCCTCCTAGACCTTATGCAAAATGCAGCAGAGCAAAATGAAAAACTAAGCAAGCTGTTTGATCTGATGCAACACCAGTACTCTGAAATCCAACAGATCAAGAACAAAATCAAAGACATAGAAACATCAATTCAAAGCTAAGAAAACAGAATGGAACAAATGGAAAATAGACTTTCTGACATGGAAGACAGAGCTACTGACTCCAGCATCTATGAGGAGAAATCAGAAAAAAAAAAAAACAAGAAAAATGAAGAAACGTTAGGAAACATGTGGGACTCTGTTAAGAGGAACAATCTCCTTTTAATTGGAGTTCCTGAACAGGGCAAGACACCTGAGAACACAGATAGTATTGTTCCTGAGCTGCTGACAGAAAATTTCCCAGAAGTTATGAAAGAAGAAAATATAGATATCCAAGATGCATATCGAACACCACTCAATATGTATCTCAAAAGAAAGACTCTGAGACATACTATAATCAAGCTTAACAAAATGAAACATAAACAGAAACTCTTAAAGGCAGCAAGACTCAAAACAAAGCTAAGATTCAGAGGGAAACCCTGTGGGCTTTCATTGAATTTCTCAGCAGAAACAATGCTGTCATGGAGACAGTGGCATGACACATTCAAAGCCTTGAAGGAGAAGAACTTCCAACTAAGAATTATATATCCTGCAAAACTATCTTTCAAATATGAAAATGAAACAAAGACGTTTACAGATAAACAGAAGCTCAGAGTTGTAAAAACCAAACCAAAGCTACAAGAGATACTGAAAGAATCTCTTGGCTTAGAAGAACCAAACCACTATCTTTATATTTTAGAAGCAAATTCAGGGCACATCATCCAGAAACCTACTCAGGTAGGGAAGGCTCCAAACTCAGTTAAACCTATAATAGTGAAAGAAATGATCCAGTGATCATATCATGAAAACTATGATATCATCATATTGAAAAGAGGGTTGTACTACAGTCATTGCAGTCCTTCCAGATGGAAAGAAAGTTAATGAGACTGGTAGTAATTAAAATTGGGTTTATACGTAGTTTATTAAGGGGAATCATAGGGGGAGCCATGAAGCACAATAAAGATGCAACATATCAAATCAAGAAACGTAATACAGAAGTCTCAACAACCACAAAGCCAATCATGAAAAAGGTGAAAAATCAACTAACAAAGGAGAAAGTCCCAGAACAGATTAATAAGAGCAGAGAAAACATCAATACAAAATTAAACATATCACAATGACAGCACTAAACACATACCTACCAATAATCACATTGAATGTGAATGGACTGAACACTCCAGTAAAGAGACATCAAGAGACAGCATGGATCAAAAGACATGATCCAACCACATGTTGCCTACAAGAAACTCACTTGAGACTTAAAGATAGAAACAAACTGAAAATTAAAGGATGGAAGAATATGTATCAAGCCAACAATGAACAAAGAAGAGCAAGTGTGGCAATTCTAATCTCAGATAAAATAGATTTTAATGTAAAATCCACCATTGTGGACATGGATGGACACTACTGCTGAAAGTTTCAATACACAAACAGGACTTAACAATATTAAATATTTATGCATCTAATATTAGAACACCTAAATATGTCGAAGAAACACTGACTATACTCAAAAAGTAGATAAATCACTCCACAATAACAGTGGGAGACTTCAATACTCCACTCTCAATAGTGGTGATTAACTGAATATAACCCAAGTCTATTTGCCATATAAAACCCTAGACACAGGCCTCTGTGCAACTCTATCTGCTGTCCTCAACCTGAGACAGCATACTATACCTTTCTACCCTTTTACTTCCAGTATCCACTCAACCAACACTTGTCCCTTCCACCCTCTACTCTCCTCTCTAGAGAGGAACAAGACAGCCTCACATATATATATATATATATATATATATATATATATATATAAGCATAAAGTACACGCACCATCTGCATTACTCTATGTTCCATAGTCCACTTCTATTTTTTTCTGAAAAGTTGACTTTAGTACTATTTTCAACCCTGGGCTAGCAGTAAGTCCCGGGGCAGGGACCCTCCAAGATACCAAATTGTCAAGTCAGGTCTTTTAATACAATTCTGCATACCCCTTTTTGTCATGCTAACAGTCCTTATTGGTGGCAGGCACCATCTAGTTTTTCTGATCTCATGGTGATGTAGTCTCCTAACCTATGGATTCTTCTGTTTCCTTGCCTCATATTTTCCTCATGTCTTTGATGTTCTTGGTTTTCATCTGCTCTAGGTGGGTTAAGACCAATTGATGTTCCTTAGATGGCAGCTTGCTGACTTTTAAAACACTAGGTAACACTCACCAATATGGGATTAGTTCTGCTCTAATTTTTATTATTTGCTTCCTTTTGGTGCCTGAAGGGTTCTTTTACTGCTCTCTTGCTCCTTGTTTGAGTTGTAGGGTATGTTCTTTGAGTTGGGTCCTTTCCTTTTGAATGTGGGTGTTTATTGAGGTAAAGTGACTTCTGAGTTTTGCTGTTGCTGCATCCCATAGATTCTGGTAAGATATGTTATCATTCTCTTTTGCTTCTATGAATTTCTTCATTCTATCCTTCATTTCTTCTGTAACCCAGTTGTTTATGAGCAAGCTATATTGCTCAGTTTCCATGTGTTTTATCTTTTTTTCCTTCTTTTTTATGTTATTGATTTCTACTTTTATGGCTTTATGGTCTGAAAAGATGCTGTGTATTATTTAAACATTATGAATTTTGTTAAAGAATACTTTGTGGCCTAATATGTGGTTAATTCTGAAGAACTTTTCATGCTCATTAGAAAAAAAAGTATACTTTGTTGTTGATTGGAGTGTTTTGTTTACAACATTTAGATCCACCTTGTTTTTATTGACCTCTGTTTCCGGGTGTTCTGTCCTTCACTGAAACTGCTGTGTTGGAGTCTCCTACTATTATCATGGAGCTGTCTATTTCTACTTCCAGTGCTGTTGGTGTTAGTTTCATGCATTTTGGAGCTCTGTAATTTATGTGTAGATACATAATATGGTTATGTCATCCTGGAGTACTGACTTTTAATCATTATATAATATTCTTCCTTATCCAGTGTGGTGGATTTTTCTTTAAAGTCTATTTTATCAGGGATGATATTTCCACCTCTGCTGTTTTTTGAATGTTGTTATCTTGCTATATATTTTGCTATCTTTTGAATTTTAGCTCGTTCATGTCTTTGAGTCTTAGACATGTCTCCTGTAGGCAGCATATAGATGAATTTTTTTTTTTTTAATTCAGTCAGTCTCTCTGTGTCTCTTTATTGGTACATTTAATCAATTTATGTTCAGTATGATTGTTGATAGGTATGAGTTTATTGCTATCATTTTTAAGTCTTTTTTGGCACATTTAGACAATTCCTTTATTTCATTTAATTTTCTCTGCTGTGCCTTTTATTCTTTATGTGTTTTCTTTGTATCTTTTTCATATTGGTAACTTTATGTTGCTGAGACTTCATATTTTTCTTGTTTATTTTATCTATGCATAGCATTGATAGTTACTTTAGCGGTCACCATAGTGTTTACCCCTATTTTTCTAAGTTTAAACCAGTCCTTAATTTCCTTATATTGACTTGACTTCTTCTCCATATGAAAGATCTGTGGTCATGTTATTGTTGTGGCTGAGTGAAAGTAAACAATTCAAGTTCAATTTCCATGCCTGCCTATCTGTGACTCCTTCTGCTCTCCTTGCCTGGTGACAGCACAGTTTTCCTTTCTGTTCTATACATGTCATATCCTCTTAACAATCTCCTGTCCCCTCTTCTCCACCCTCTCCTCTCTCTGCTAACAAGAGGTCAGAAGAATTGCATCCAATAGGTGCATGTAACCATAAAGTGCACACACTGTATGGTGACTTTGTGTCCCTGAGTCTAACCCATTCCTGTCTGGAGTTAACCTCAGTAGTGATTTATGATCAGGGGCAGCAGCAGGTCTAGGGGCCACTCCCCCAGGGGACCCCACAGGCCTTTGAGCCATCAGTTGGGGTCATTTAGTGGAGCTCTTGATGTGCACCCATCTTTTTCTTGTGCTGCCACTGGGACTAGGCATTCTGTACCCCATCACAGCTGTCATTGGTGACGGCTGGGCACCATCTGGTTCTTCTGGTCACATGTTGCTGCAGTCACCCATTCACGTGCATCCTTCTGCCTCCTGGGTTCTTTTTCCCTCATGTGTTTATTGTCCTTGGTGATCATCTGTTCCACTTGAGTTGGGACCTTTTGGTGTACTTCAGATGGTAGCTTGCTAGGTTTTAAAACCCCAGACACTGGTCTTTAAAGCTGCCAAGCGTCATCTAAGATACAACCAATGGTCCCAACTCGACAGGAATGGATGATCACCAAGGACCAAAACGACATGGGAGAAAAAGAACTGAGACGACAGAGAGACCCTCCTGAGTGGGGGACTATATCGACATGTGACTGGAAGAACCGGATGGTGCCCGGCCACTACCAGCGATAGCTGTGATGGGGCTCACAAAGTTGAGTATCACTGGCAACACAAGAATAAAAAGGGGTGCACCTTGAGATCTCCACTAAAAGACTGCAATTGATGGTCCAGGCGCCTCAGGGTTCTCCTGGGAGCATGGCCCCTGGCCCTGATGCTGCCCCTGTCCATACATCGTAATGGATGTCAACTCTTTGGATGGGAATTGATTGGAGTTGGAGACACAGAGTGACCATATTGTGTGTGCGCTTTATGGTTCCATGCATCTATAGGATGTTGTCCCACTGACCTCTTACTGGAGGAGGGGGAGAAGGTGGAGAAGAGGGGATAGGAGATTGTTAGGAGGATATGACATACATAGAACAGAGAGGAAGAGTGTGCTATCACCGGCCAGGGAGAGCAGTGGGAGCTGCACTTAGATGGTCACGCAAATTTACATGAGAATGTATATATTCACTCAATCATAATGAAAAGAAAAGAAAAAAACACCCCACTCACCAATATGGAGTCAGAAGACTCTCTTAGCAATAGGCTAATTATGCCAATTGGCCTCCATGTCCTCTCAGAGCATGGTCCCTAATCTCTCATTTCTGCTACTCTATTCTTGCAATATTGAGTTAAAGTTAGAAGAGTTTTCAGTTTATATTGAAATCCAGTTAAGTTGATCTTCTTTTTACTGTGCGCTGTCTCTGCTTTCACCCAAGCAGATTTCTATCAACTATGTCATCTATAACCAGCTCTCTCTCTTCCTTCCCTCCCTTGTCTTCTGTACATGAGTCTACTTTTAAGTCCTTATAGTAGGGGTCTCATATAATATTTGCCTTTGTGCCATTGACTACTGTCACTCAACAAAATGTCTTCCAATTGAAACCAGGTTATGAGATGCTTCCTAAAATCATTGTTCTTTATGATTGCATAGTGTTTCATTGAGTATATATATAATAGTTTGTTTATACATTCATCTGTTGTTGGACATCTAGGTTAATTCCATCTTTTTACTGCTGTGGACTGTGCTGCAACAAACATTCATGTCCATGAATCTGTTCATGTGACTGCCCTTGATTCTGTAAGATATATTCCAAACAGTGGGATTATTGGATCAAATGGTATATCCATTTCCAGCTTTTTAAGGAAGCACCAGATGGCTTTTCAAAGAGGTTGTACCATTTTGCAATCCCACCAGCAGCGTAGGAAAGTTCTAATCTCTCCACAGCCTCTCCAGCATTGGTTATTTTGTGTTTTGGGGATCATGGTCAACCTTGCTGAGGTGAGATGGTATCTCATGGTAGTTTTAATTTGGATTTCTTTAATAACTAATGATTGCGACCACTTCCTCATGTGTCTTTAGGCTGCCTGGGTGTCCTCTTTGGTGAAGCATCTGTCCATCTCCTTTGCTCATCGTTTAATTGGATTATTTACCCTTTCCTTGTTGATATTTTGCAGAACCTTGTAGATTATGGAAATCAGACGTTGATCTAACATGCAGCTGCCAAACATATTTTCCCATTCTGTAGGTGATCCTTTAATCCTTTTGATCAAATCTTTGGATGAGCAAAAGTATTTGGGTCTTAGTAGTTCCCATTTATCTATTTTCTCTTCTGTAGATTGAACTTTGTTTATCAGATTTTGAAGTCTAAGTTGTGTATTAAAACTTCCATTGTTGACCCTATTTTTTCTTGCGTGATCTTTTTCATTTTAGGTTTGAGATTTAAGTCTTTTATCCAATTTGAGTTGATTTTTGTGTAAGGTGTGAGATATGGATCTTGTTTCAGTTTTTTGAAGATGGATATCTAATTTTGCCAGCATCATTTGTTAAAGAGACTGTTTTTATACCAACTTACAATCTTAGGGCCTTTATCAAATATAACTGTTCATAGGAGGATGGTGGCATCTCTGGTGTCTCAACTCTGTTCCATTGGTCCACATCTTTCTTTTTGTACCAGTAACAGGCTGTTTTGACTATTGTGGTGGTCAGGATTATGTCAACTTGCCTATTCTGTGGTTCCCTGTTGTATTAAGTGTCTGGGTGGGGCATGTGGTGGCTTCCCGCTCCTCAGCTCTTCTCTCTGCCTTCCACCACTACTGCCAGTCTGCTCATTTAGTCAGTGGCTACTACTCTCTTCTGATGTCTGGTTCTTTGACTTGAACTAGCAGCTGTTGGATTCATCAATCGTTACAGCTGGTGCTTGAAAGTCCTGTTCCCCGACTTGCTGATCCTGGGTTCACCAGTCTCTGCAGCTCCGTCTCGCAGCCAGCTTGGGTTCTGCCAACCTACGCAACCAGTTATGTGGAACTCTGGTCTCTGACCTGCTGAACTTGGGTTCACCAGCTCCTGTGGCCACATAAAGCTTGTGCCAGGACTTGGGACACTGAGCTTTGGCAATTGCGTAAGCTGTTTCCTACATATGTATATCTTCCCTTGTACTTTATATGTGTAAATCTTTCCTTGTACTTTATACATATAAATCTTTTCTTGTACATAACTGTGTTACTGGTTTTGCTTCCCTAGAAAACCCAGCCTAAGACGACTACTGTGGCAATGTAATAGATTCTAAAGTCGGGTAGTGTGGGGCTTCCCACTGTGTTCTTCTTCTTCAGTTGTGCTTTGCTTATTTAGGGTTTCTTCCCTTTCCAAGTAAAGTTGGCAATTTATTTCTCCATCTCATTAAAGAAAGTCATTGAAATTTGGATTGAGATTGCGTTGTATATGTAGATCACTTTAGGTAAGACAGACATTTTCACAATGTTAACTCTTCCTATCCATGAACAGGATAGTTTTCTCTATTTATGTAAGCCTCCTTTGATGTTTTACAGTAAGGTCTTGTAGTTCTCTCTGTATAGGTCTCTCATTTCCCTAGTTAGACTTATTCCTAGGTATTTTATCTTGTTGGGGGCTGTAATAAGTGGTATTGATTTGGTGGATTCTTCTTTGATGATCTCTTTGTTGGTATAAAGGAATCTAACTGATTTACTTATGATTATCTTATATCCTGATGGTTTGCTAAACTCTCCTATTAGTTCTAGTACTTTAATTATGTATTTCTGAGGATTCTCTGCATATGCAATCATATCATCACTAAATAGGGAAGTTTTTACTTCTTCTTTGCTGATGAGGATACCCTTGCTTTGTCTTGTCTAATTGCTCTGGATACTACCTTGAATACAATGTTGAATAGAAATGGTGAGTGGGCATCTTTGTCTAGTTTCCAGTCTCAAGGGGAATTATTTCAGGATGATGTAGGCTGTTGGCTTTGTGTAGATACACCTTATTGCATTGAGGAATTTTGCCTCTATTTCTATTTTGCTGAGAGTATTTAGCATGAATGGGTGTTTTCAAATGCCTTTTCTGCATCAGTTGACAAAATCAGGTGATTCTTGTCCTTGGAGTTATTTACGAGTTTGATCACATTAATTGTTCTTCCAATGTGGAACCAGCCTTTCATCCCTGGTATGAATCCAACTTGGTCATGATGAATTATTTTTTGATATGTTGTTGAATTCTGCTGGCAAGGATTTTGTTGAAGATGTTTGCATCTAGATTCATGAATGATATTAGTCTGTAATTTTCTTTTTTTGTGGAACGTTTCCCTGGTTTTGGTCTCAGGGTTATGCTGGCTTCATAGAAGGAATTTGGAAGTATCCCATTGCTTTCTGTGCTGTGAAATAGCTTCAGCAGTTTTGGAGTCAACTCTTCTCTACAAAAGTTTAGTAAAATTCTCTGGTGAAGCCATCTGGGTCTGGACTTTTTTTGCTTGGCAGCTTTTTGATGAGTTTCAATCTCTTCCTTTGTGATGGGTTTATTAAATTGTTCTACTTTTCTTTGTGATAATTTTGGTAGGTGATATGAATCTAGAAATTTGTCCATTTCTTCTAGGTTTTCAAATCTGTTAAAGTACAGTCTTTCATAGTATTCTGTTATGATACTTTTGATTTCTGTTGGATCTGTTGTGACTTCTCCCATCTCATTTCTTATTCGGGCTATTTGTTTCCTTTCTGTTTTTCTTTAGTAAGTTTAGCCAATGGTTTATCAATTTTGTTGATCTTTTCAAAGAACCAGCTTGTGGTTCTGTTAATTTTTTTCAGTTGTTCTTCTAGTCTCTATTTCATTCAGTTCTGCTCTAAACTTTGTGCTCTGTTTTCTTCCAGTGCCTGAGTGGTTCCTCTGTGGCTCGATTTCTACTTGTTCAAGCTATAGGGTTAATTCTTTGGTTTGGGCCATTTCTTCCTTCTGGGTGTGTGCTTTTTTGGAGATAAATTGACATCTGAGCACTGCTTTTGCTGCATCCCAGTGGTTCTGGCAGGATGTGTTTTCATTTTCATTGATTCCCTAAATTTCTTTATTTTGTTCTTGATTTCTTCTATAACCCATGGTTTGCTGAGCAAGGTGCAGTTCAGTTTCCGTGAGGTCCAATTTCTATCTATGATTTTTTCTGCTATTGATTTTGACTTTTATGGCTTAATGGTGTGAGAAGACGCTTTGCAATAATTCAGTGGTTTGGATTTTGTTGAGACTTGCTTTATGTCCTGACAGATGGTCTATTTTGGAAAATGTTCCACGTGCATTGGAGTAGAAGGTGTATTTATCTGTTGATGGATAAAAAGTTCTGTATAATGTTGGTGAGGTTGGTTGTCACAATAAGATCTGTGTCTTTACTGAGCTTTTTTATGGATGATCTCTCTCCTGAAAGTGGAGTGGTGGTGTCTCCAACTATTATTGTAGAATGATCTATCTCATTTTTCAATGTAGTCAGTGTTAGTTAGATGTATTTAGATGTTCTGGTATTGGGTGCATGAATATTTAATATTGTTATGTCTTGCTTATGTATTGAACTTTCAGAAATAAATACTGATCATCCTGGTCCACAATGGTGGATTTTACATTAAAGTCTGTTTTATCTGTGATTAGCATTGCCACTCCTGTTCTTCTTTCTATGTTCTTGGCCTCATATATGGTTTTCCATCCTTTAATTTTCAGTTTGTTCATATCTTTATGTCCTAGGTGTGTTTCTTGTAAGCAACATATAGATGGGTCATGTCTTTTGATTCAGGATGTCACTTGCTGTCACTTTATTGGAGTGTTAAGTCCGTTTACATGCAGTGTGGTTATTGATAGATACGTGTTTAGTGCTTTCATTTTGATGCTTTTGTTTTTGTGTTGATGATGTTTTCTATGCCAAAGCCAAGTGCCGTTGAGTCGGATCCGACTCATGGCACCATTTTCTATGTTGCTGCTAATATTCTCTTTGGGGTCATTGTTCTTTATGGGTTGAATTTTAGTCTTTTTCAGTGTCAATTTTGTGTTTGTTGAGATTCCTGTATTATGCTTCTTGTTTTGATATGTCACATTGTTATTTGGCTTTGTGGCTACTCCTGTGATTCCCCTTATTATTCTAAGTTTAAAGCAGACTTTAACTTCTACACATCTTTTTAAATTCCTCTCCACACTTTTTAGTGTGATGATGTCATAGTTTTTGTGATATGATCACTGATTCCATTCTTTTGATACTGTAGTTTGTTTGAGCTTTGTGACTTCCAAGAGTAGGATTCTGATTGCTGGGTCCTGCCTTGCCTCCTTAAATATACACTTACTGTTTTTATTTTTCTAAATAAAGAACTTCTTTCAGTATTTCTTGTAGTTTTGGTTTGATTTTTCCAAAGTCTCTAAGCTTCTGTGTACCTGAAAATTTCTTAATTTCACTTTCATATTTAAGAGACAATTTTGCTGTATATATAATTCTTGATTGGAAGTTTTTCTCCTTCAAGGTTTTAAATACGTCATCCCACTACCTTGCCAATATCGACTCTGTCAAGAAGTCAGCAAACACAAGGCTTCCCTCTAAATGCTAGCTTTGCTTTGAGCCTTGCTGTCTTTAAGAGAATCTGTTTATGTTTTATTTTATTAAGCTTGGTTATAATATGTCTTGTATTTTTCTTTTGACATCTAGTTTTTGTGACATTCAATACATGTCTTTGATATCTATGTTCTCTTCTTTCATAATTTCAGGGAAGTTTTCAGTCAGCAACTCTACAACAATGCTCTCTGTATTTTCATCTATCCCTCCCTTTTCAGGTACTCCAGTTATTTGTTAATGATTCCTCTTAATAGAGTCTCACATATTTCTTAATGCTTCCTCAATTTTCTTATTTCTTTTCTCTGATTTGTCCTGACAAATGCTAGTGTCAGTTGATCTATCCTGAAGGTCGCTAAGTTTGACTTTCATATCCTTGGTTCTGCTTTTATGACTTTGGATCGAACTGTCTAATTCTGTAATTTTTATTGATCTGATGCACTTCAGGTTATTGATGTTCCATCAGTTCAAATAGCTTACTTAATTTTTCATTTTTGTGCTGCATTTCTTTCAATTTCTAGGAGGGCTTTAAATATAATTCTTTTGTACTCAGCCTCTGATACTTTCAGAAAAGCTTTCTTCATCTGGGAAGTTTGTTGATTCTTTGTTTTGGGAATTTTCCAGAGCTATGGTGGGCTGCTTCTTTAAATGTTGTCTGCATGCCGTCTAGAAGCTTCTCAGTTCTCTGGTGTTACCTCAATACTAGCTGAAGCATAGTTTTAAGAGGGGACTTGGTCACCACCCATATCTGTGTACGCTAGTGACTGGCATCAGGTGTAGTTTCTTGGGTGGCAGTCTGCCTCCTGGCTGGCAAAGACAGCACTCTACTTATGGAGTCACTATGGAGCCATCAACTGACCCTATGATGTGGATCAGTGAAGGGTGGAGGAGATTCTACCGGGCCTCTCAGCAGTCAGTTCTCCAAGTGGTGTTATTTTAAAAGGGTACTTTACTGCTGAGTAGGGGCTGTCCAAACAGCTACTGAAAACATTCAGGCCCTCAAATGTGGCAGGCCCCACCGTCTGGCTGATGGTGAATATACCTCATAGGCCATCCCCAGAAACTATGATGTGGGTTAAAGTAGGGAGGGGCTAGCGCCTTCCTGCTGTCCTCTGCCAAGTCCCACCCACAAATCTAGACATCAGTCATCTCAAATGCTGCTTTTGTGCTGAAGAAGCACTTGCCTAATTGTTGCTGCTCTGCTTCAGAATCAGCCACAGCTAAGGCCTAGGGGCAAGGGTGACTCTGTTTCCCAGCTGACCAAGATGATGTCCCAGCTGAGCTGCCCTTCCTGCCATGAAACAGTAGAAGCTACGGCACAGCTCAGAAAAGAGAGAGTGGAGGGGCAGTGGTGCCCTCAATCAGAAGCCAGGCTCTCAAATTGTGCCCACGCACAGTCTCTCTGCTGAGCTATATGCTGTTTACTTAACCACTGCAGTTCAGCATATTTGCCTCTTATGTCCAGTTCCCACCTCCTAGATAACAAAGAAGGCATCTGTATCTGCAGTCCTCTGAAATGGTGAGTTAGCAGGGGTGGGACTCAGCTGTTCCTGGTTCATCTTTGAGAGAGGTAGTTTAGTCTATTACTACCAGTAATAGACTAGTAGACTAGTAATAGACTGGTAGTAATAGACTAGTCAAATCTGACAACACTATGCCAGATCCTAGAACTCCCTGGATACCCACACTGCTCCATTTGGTTTTCATCTCAGGCCTTAGTTCTCAGAGGGAATTGAGTAGACTTGTGTCTAGTCCATCACATTGGCCCCACTCAAGATAATTTTTAGTGAAATAAAAATGCTAAACTGTGAACTTACATGATTGATCAAAAGTGCAATTGTAGGTTTGTGTTACAAAAATTAAATTACTTATTGCCTTGGACTGAATTCTGTGCCCCAGAAAGTGTCTGTCAACTTGGCTAGTTCATGATTTCCAGTAATGTATGACTGTCCACTATTTTGTTATCTGGTATGATTTTCCTTTATGTTGTATATCTTATCACTATGATGCAATAAGATGGATTAGCAGCAGTTATGTTGATGAGATCTACAATAGTAAATTGTGTCTCACATCCCTTTTGAGCTATAAAAGAGAGAAGTGAAAAGGGAGACATTAGGCATATCATACCACCAAGAAATGAGTGCCATGGGCAGATTGTGCCTTTGGACCTGATGATCCTATAAGGAGAAGGTCCTAGTCCGGGGAAGATTGATGACAAGGACCTTTCTCCAGAGCTGACACAGAAAGGAAGCCTTCTCCTGGAGCTGACAACTTGAATTTTAGACTACTAGGCTGCAAGAGAATAAATATCTTTTTATTAAAGCTATTTACTTGTGATATTTCTGCTTCAGCAGCACTAGATAATTAAGACACTTATAAACTTAAGTTTTAAGATTTTATGCTAGAAAACTAAGACACATGGTTTTCTATCTATAATGCATATGCATATATATGCATTTACATATAGACACATTATATATACATACATATATATACATGTATACTTATTCGTATGTACAGTTGTTAGTTGTCATGAAGTCTGTGCTGACTCATGGTGATTCCACGTATTGCCAGAATAGAAGTGTGTTTCATAAGTTTTCTAAGGCTATGAACTTTTGCAAAAAGATTGCCAGGCTTGTCTTTCGAGGCACCTTTGGGTGAGTTGAACCACCAACTGTTTGGCTAGTAGTTGAATGATTAATCACATGTATCACCCAAGGACTGACTCTCTCATTCTCATTCTCTCTCCTCCCCTTTCTGTCTTTGTGTTTGTACTTCCCACTCCATCACCTTTGATGAATTAAATATCCAATTTCCCCACCCTCCATCTATTTTCCCTCTGTATTACCTATTACTTAAAGAAATTTGGCATTGTCATCTCATGTTCACTGAGGGCTCATTGATGCTATAATACCTTCTTTGTAAAGCTGAAAGAAAAATGTAACCTCTGTCCTCACAGTAGATAAACAACTATATAACGGCAATTTCCCTGCAGGTCCTCTTATTGGTGATGACAGCTAAAATTTCCTGCTTACATTAGCTTATTAAAGATATCTATGTTATTGCCGTTCAATTAAATGAGGGGGTGGTTGTATGCAGAGGATGTGAAATTTTAGCTGCACTTTAAAGCTAAAGGAGTGCCTGGGAAGCGTTAATGCTTAAAATGCTCTGCAAGGCTGCTAAACCAAAGGTTGGCAGTTCAAGTTCACCTAGAGGCACCTTAGAAAAACTGGCAATTTACTTCTGAAAATGAAACATTGAAAATCCTATGGAGCACAGTTCTACGCTAACACACGTGGGGTTGCTGTGATTTGGTATCAATTTTATGACAACTGGTTTGAAGCAAGAAGGAAGACCATATGGGAAGCATTTAATGCTGAGAGTATATGGCTTTTGTATATGGGTAGATCCGGGAGTAGAAGCAGTTAACAAACATTGATCTACATAGCACTGGAGGATAAGGCAAGAGAGAATTCTCAGGCAACACATACGCTACTGCCAGTTAATACTCTTAAAGCACTTTAGAACAAGATTTCAAAGGTTCAGGGAACACTTTCTCTTTTGGTGCTCTGTCCATTTAGTAGATGAGGGTTTCCATTTTTGTACTAGACATGTTATGAAATTGAAATTTCCTTTTATATTTGACTGTTTTATGTGTGGCTGTCAAGGTAAATGTTTAATAAGCTGTGGATCAGTGACGTGCTTTTTTTTAACAGTGTAGTTGTGAGCAAGTCTGTGAGAAGAACAAAGCATATGCAAAAGATTTCAAAACAAGTTTTATTGCTCTATTAAAGTTTTTATAGCGTTTTCCTCTAATACTACTGTCTGAATAAAAGGAGCAGCTAGCCTTGAAGGAGAAAGTCACTTTCTTTTCTCATGTATTGTCTTGGTTTCTAGTTCTTGTTATCTGTTCATTTTGTCTTCAAAACTTAATGTCTTTTGTATTTATTTCTTTGATTCCTGTTAGTTGAACCATATTAAACTAAGGAGTTATTTTGCCCTGGATTAAAACAACAAAAATAGACAACTGAACTTTCTGGATTTTTAATTCCCATGTCCAACCCCTTTTTCTGGTAACAAAGAATAATATTTACAGTTGAACATGTTTGTATGCTTTTCTTTAAGTTTTGCCTCTTTTGTCCCACAAGTAACCACACTGTCTGCAGCTTATGTACTATGGTTAGTTACTGAGTAACAGGGACTTCTCTTTTCTTTTCCTACTAATAGAATCTTTTTTTCTTAAAAAAAAAATTAAAGTACATCCTAGGCAGTTTTCATTTACAACAACACCAGGTTATAAACCAGTGTGTTCTTTATTCTGCTTCAGATATAGACAATGATAAATGAATAGTTATCAAAGGGTTGCAGTAGTATGTCTGTGAACTTGGTTTTGCAGTTAGTGCTCTCTGTTGCGTGTCTGGAATGTGAACTCCATCCCTTTCTCTTGGCTTTTGTGCTGGTTGTTTATGTTTTGTTTTCTTTTCTTTCATGTTCTTCATTAAGGTCAGTTCCTCTCCATGAAGCACCCCATTGTAGACTGTTAAGACAGACTTTGCATGCTTCAAAGACAGATAAACTCTAGACATCAGTAAAACTCTAGCCGTCTGTGTAGTTCTCCTCTGAAATACATACATACACAGGCATAAATAAATTAATACACACTAGAGAACGTATAGGAAACACTGATGGCATAGTGGTTAAGTGCTACTGCTGCTAATCAAAAGGTTACCAGTTCAAATCTGCCAGGCACTCCTTGGAAACTCTACAGGCAGTAATACTCTGTCTATAGGGTCACTATGAGTAGGTATTGACTCAACAACAGTGTGATGGTTTTTTGGTAAGAGACCATATAAGCAACATAATACCTGCAGATATAGACATATCTATTAGAGAGCATGTATTTTTTTAATGTCTGTCTTTTCATCAGTCTACATATTTTCTCAGAAAAGGAAATTAAACATTATTGTTATCATCTGGGGATATTGATGGTTCCATGACAGAATTTTCAACTTCCATGCAAAATATCCAAGTTTAATACCTGGCCAGTGTACCTCAAGTGCAGTCACCATCTGCCTGTCATTGGAGGCCTGTATGTTGCTATGATGGTGATTGACTTCTGCAGAGCTTCCAGACTAAGACAGGTTAGAAAGAAAGGCCTAGTGATCTCAGGCATAACATTCTTGCAGGCTGCAAATCTCTTTTCTAAACCTACACAGCTTCTGAAAAAGAAAAAAAAGTAAGTCATTGCCGTAGAATCCACTGTCTTACCTATAGAACTTGGAACACTGCCATCGAGTCGATTCTGATGCACAGAAACCCTGTAGACAGAGTAGAACTGTCCCATAGAGTTTTCAGGGAACACCTGGCAGATACGAACTGCTGACCTTTTGGTTACCAGACATAGTACTTAATCACTACACCAGCAGGGTTTCTTTCCTACCTATAGTATTTATACTTCTCTGACTTTTAGGAGCAAATTGACTTAGATATGTATTTGGTACCACTGACTTCTGTGACACCTCTACTGTTTCTGTGCCCTGGAAAAATATTGATAATAAATGAGGATATTGAGCATGTACAGTGATGCTTTCTGATGAGGACATGTGTACTTACCGATTTAATGAACACTGGACTTCCTGAGCTAAGAAATGACCAGTGTGTATTGTGAAGCAAAAGGGATTAGGATTTTAAGTTTCTTCAGATACAGCCTGGTCTTTCCCTGGACCGCAATCAACCTGTCCTACCTCATGTGATGATCATAGTGAACACTCATCGGATTTCCTCTGTGCCAAGTGTGATCTAAGTGCCTTAAACACATTAGTTTATTTAATCTTCACAATATATCTTGAGATAAATTCTGTAATTATCCTTGTTCCATGAGTCAGATCTGACTCGATGGCACTTGGCGTGGCTATCCTCGTTTTATAGAAGGACTAAAATGAATCACCCAAAGACACAGGGAAAGTAAACAGCAGAGCTAGAATTTGAATTCAGGCTGGCTGGCTACAGATACCTCACCTTTAGCCCCGAGGGACAAGGTGTGTTGGAGATATGAGTCTCAAATCTTGTTTTCTTTCACCTTCTGTTTATGGCTTTCTGGAATAGGAATGGGCTTAAAACATGGCTGTGTGTGGCTCTGGGGATATCCCATGTGTAAGGATGGAAGCTGGGTCCCACACACTAAGTGCACGATGTTAGCTAGAGGAGTAGGCTTATTCTTGGGTGGCTAAGATAGATGAATGAGATAGAACATCAAGAAGTGGACTCCTTGAGAAGAATACACTTATTCTACTAGTGTATTGTTTGAGTATAGACAGTTTATTGTTGTCATTCAGTCAATTCTGATTCACAGCCCTCTAAGGCTGACCTATAACATTTTCTAAGAGTGGCTGGTGGATTCAAACTGCAGACCTTTTGGTTACCAGCCATAGCTCTTAAATATTGGACCCCCAGGGCTCCAAGTGCAAACAGAGACAACCTGAAAATTAGAGTGAAGCTTCTGAGGACAGCACACAATTTTACTTCCTGGTAACTGTATTTAGATGGCCACGTGCTTAAAGTGTGACTAAGTATTAGAAAGTGATGCAACAAATTTTGTGGGATGTGCAAAGGCATACAATTTTTTTATTATTATTACAATTGAGTAAAAATGTAGATTCCTATATAAATTTGCACGTCCATCTGTAGGCAGCTCCCACTTCTCTTGCTGCCCGGTGACAGCACACACTCTCTCTGCTCCACACATGTCTTATCCTCCCAACAATCCCCTATCTCCTCCTTTCCACCCACTCCCCTGCCTCCAGTGAGAGATCAGCAGGATGACACCCTATGGATGCACAGAGCCATAAAGTGAACACATGATATAGTCAGTCTGTGTCGCCAAGACCAATCCATTCCTGTTTGAAGAGTTGACTTCCATTATGATTTATGGACAGGGGCAGCATCAGGGCCAGGGGCCATTTTCCCAGGGGAATTCTGAGGCCTCTGGATGATCAATTGCAGTCTTTTAGTGGAGATCTCAGGGTGTACCCCTTTTTATTCTTGTGTTGACAGTGAGAATCAACTTTCTGAGCTCCATCATGGCTATCGCTGGTGGTGGCTGGGCGTCATCCAGTTCTTCTGGTCACAAGTCGATGTAGTCACCCACTCACGTGGACCTCTCTGTCTTCTGGGTTATCTTCCCCCCCATGTCATTTTGGTCCTTGGTGATCACCCATTCCTGTTGAGTTGGCACCATTTGCTGTACCTTCAGATGGCAGCTTTGAAGACCCCAGACGCCACTCACCAATGTGGGGTGCAGAAGACTCTCTTAGCAAAACACTAGTTGTGCCAATTTGACCTCGATTTCCACCAAGAACATGGTCCCTGGCCTACCACCCCAGCTGCTCTGTCCTTGCAATATTGGGTTAAGATGGAAAGAGTAATCATGTTATATCAAAGTCCAGTTAATACTGACCTTTCTTTGTGCAGACACAGATTTCACCCAACCAAATTTCTATAAACTAATCTAAACCCTCCAGTCCTCAGCCTCCCTCCCTCCCCAAATTTGCAGCCATCAAAGTCTTTTCTTCTATGCATGAGTCTGTTATTAAGTTCTTATCATAGGGGTCTCACGCAATATGCTTCCTTTTGTCTCTGACTAGTTTCATTCAACATAATATCCTCCCATTGAAATTAAGTTATGTTTCTTAAAATCATTGTTCTTTATCATTGCCTAGTGGCTTTGGCTTTAGTGTTCCACTGAGTATATATACTGTAATTTACCTATGCATTCCTCTGTTGTTGGGCATCTAGATTGAGTCCATCTTTTTGCTATTGTGGACTGTGCTGCAATAAACATTCGTGTGCATGTATATGTTGGTGTGAAGGGCTTTGATTCTGTAGGATACATTTCGAGCAGTGGAATTACTGGATCAAATGGTGTATCAACATCCAGTTTTTTAAGGAAGCACCAGATTGCTTTCCAAAGGGGTAGCGCCATTTTGCAATCCTACCAACAGTGTAGAAGAGTTCCAATTTCTCCACAGCCTCTCCAGCAGTTGTTGTTTTGTGTTTTTTAGATCATGGCCAACCTCACTGGGGTGAGGTGGTATCTCACTGTAGTTTTGATTTGAATTTCATTAATAGCTAATGATTATGAGCACGTCTGCATGTATTTTTTAGCTGCCTGGATCTCCTCTTTAGAGAAATGTCTGTCCATCTCCTTTGCCCATTACTTAACTGTATTATTTGTGTTTTACTTGTTGATATTTTGTAGTACCTTATAGATTACAGAGATCAGGTGTTGGTCTGATATATAGTTGACAAACATTTTTTTCACATTCTGTAGGTAGCCTTTTAATTCTATTCCTAAAGTCTTTGGATGAACAAAAGTGTTTGATTCTTAATAGTTCCCATTTATCTATTTTCTCTTCTGTTGACTGTGGTTTGTTTGACAGATTTTGAAGTCTGTCTATGTTGTGTATTAACCCTTCCATTGTTATTCCTACTTTTTGTTGGATGAGCTTTATCGTTTTAGATTTGATATTTAAGTCTTTTACACAGTTTGAGTTGGTTTTTACATAAGGTGTAAGATGTGAGTCTGGTTTCATTTTTTTGCAGATGGCTATCCAGTTTTGCCAGCACAATTTGTTGAAGAGATTGTTTTTACCCCAGCTTAATGTCTTAGGGCCTTCGTTGAATAATAACTGTTCACATGAAGATGGTGTCATCTTTGGGGTCTCAATTCCGTTCCATTGATCTATCTGTCTCTCTTTGTACCAGTACCAGGCTGTTTTGCCTACTGTGGCAGTGTGATAGGTTCTAAAGTTGAGCACTCAGAGGCATCCCAGTGTGTCATTCTTCAGTACTGCTTTACTTATCCAGGGTTTCTTCCCGTTCCAAACAAGTATGGTGATTTTTTTCTCCATCTCATTAAAAAGTGTCGTTGGAGTTTGTATTGTGATTGCATTATATAAGTAGATTGCTTTGGGTAAGACAGACATTTTCACAATGTTATGTCGTCCTATCCATGAGCTGGGTAGATTTCTCCATTTATGGAAGTCTCAGTTAGTCTCTTGTAGTAAGGACTTATAGCTCTCTTTGTAAAGGTGTGTATTGTTCTCGTTAGATTTATTCCCAGGTACTTTATCTTCTTAGGGGCTATAGTAAATCACATTGATTTCCTGATTTCTTCCTTAATAATCTCATTGTTGGTGTAAAGGAATCCTACTGATTTACTTTTGTTAATCTTGTATCTGGAGACTTTGCCTAACTCTTCTATCAGTTTGAGTAGTTTACTTATGGATTCTTTAGAATTCTCTGCATATACAATCTTATCTTCTGCAAATAGGGAGATTTCTACTTCTTTGCAAATGCAAATGCCCTTTATTTCTTGGTCTTGTCTAATTGCTCTGGCTAGAACTACTACAAGGTTAAGTAGGAGACATGAGAGTAGGCATCCTTGTCTAGTTCCTGTTCTCAAGGGAATTTGTTTCAGTCTCTCTCCATTCAGGATGACATAGGCAGTTGGCTTTGTATAAATGGCCCTCACTGTTTTGCTGAGAATTTTTAGCATGAATGGGTGTTGGACTTTATCAAATGCCCTTTCTACATCAATAGACAAAATTCAGTGATTCTTGTCTTTTGTGTTATTTATGTGGTTGATCACATTAATTGTCTTTCTTATGTTGAACCAGCCTTGTATCCTTGGTATGAATCCAACTTGTTCATGATGAATTATTGTTTTGATATGTTTTTGTATTCTATTTGCAGGAATTTTGTTGAAGATTTTTGCATTTAGATTCATGAGTGATATTGGTCTGTAGCTCTCCATTTTGGTAAGGTCTTTCCCTGGCTTTGGTATCAGGGTTATGCTGGCTTCATAGAATGAATTTGGGAGTATTCCATCCCTGTCTATACTGAGAAATAGTCTCAGTAGTACTGGAGATAACTCTTCTCTAAACGCTTGTAGAATTCTGTGGTAAAGCCATCTGGGCCAAGGATTTTTTTGGTTGGTAGTTTTTTGATGACTTTTTCAATTTCTTCCTTTGTGATGGGTTTATTAAGCTCTTCTGCTTCACCTTGTGATAATTTTGGCAGGTGATATGAATCAAGGAATTTGTCTCTTTCCTCTAGATTTTCAAATTTGTTAGAGTACAGACTTTCATAGTATTCTGTTATGATATTTTTGAATTCTGTTGGATCTCTTACGACAGCTTCACTCTCATTTCTTATTTGGGTTATTTGTTTCCTTTCCTGCTTTTCTTTAATAGGTTTTGCCAATGGTTTGTAAATTTTGTTGATCTTTTCAAAAAACCAGCTTTTGGTCTTTTCAATTTTTTCAATTGTTCTTCTATTCTCTAGATTGTTTAGTTCTGTTCTAATCTTTAGGATCTATTTTCTCCTGGTGCCTGAGGGGTTCCTCTGTTGTTCTCTCTCTGTTCAAGCTGTAAGGTTAGTTCTTTGGTTTGGTTTCTTTCTTCCTTCCAGATGTGTGCGTTTATGGAGATAAACTGACCTCTGAACACTGCTTTGGCTGTGTCCCATAGGTTCTGGTAGGCAGTGTTTCAATTCTCATTGGAATCCATAAATTTCTTTATTTCATCCTTGATTTCTTCTATAACCCATTTTTTTTGAGCTAGGTATTGTTCAGTTTCCAAGTGTTCCACTTTCTATCTATGTATTCTTTGCTGTGGATTTCAACTTTTATGGCTTTATGATGTGAGAGGATGCTTTGCAATAATTCAGTGGTATGGATTTTGTTGAGAATTTATTTATATTCTAACTCATGGTCTGTTCTGGAGAATGGACCATGTACACTGTTGTAGTTGTCTGCTGATGGATAGGAAGTTCTGTATATGTCAATGAGGTCTAGTTGGTTAATTGCGGCAATAAGATCTTCTGTGTCTTTACTGAGCATTTTTCTAGATGATCTGTCCAACATTGAGAGTGAAGTTTTGAAGTCTCCCATTACAATTGTGGAGTGATGTATCTCATTTTTGAGTGTAATCAGTATTTCTTCAATATATTTAAGTTCTCTAATATTAGGTGCATAAATATTTAATATTGTTAAGTCCTGTTTGAGTATTGAAACTTTCAGCAATAGTGTCCAT
Source organism: Heterohyrax brucei (assembly GCA_028571685.1). NCBI lineage: Eukaryota > Metazoa > Chordata > Mammalia > Hyracoidea > Procaviidae > Heterohyrax > Heterohyrax brucei. The sequence continues at coordinate 8,793,702 of CM053143.1, forward strand.
CCTTATCCACGATGGTGGATTTTACATTAAAATCGATTTTATCCGAGATTAGAATTGCCACACCTGCTCTTCTTAGTTCATTGTCAGCTTGATATATATTCTTCCACCCTTTTATTTTCAGGTTGTTCCAAACTTCAATCTAAGGTGAGTTTTTTGTAGGCAACATATGGATGGGTTGTGTCTTTTGATCCAAGATGACACCTGATGTCTCATTACTGGAGCATTCAGTCCTTTCACATTCCATGTAATTACTGATAGGTATGTGTTAGGTGCTGCCATTGTGATACGCTTTTTTTGTGATGTTTTTTCTGTTCTTATTAATCTGTTCTGCAACCTTCTTTGTGATATGATTCTTCACCTTGGTTTTATGGTTATTGAGACTCCTGTATTATGTTCTTTGATTTGATATGTTGCATCTTGACTGCACTTTAAGGCTGTCCTTATGGTCCCTCATAATAAACTATATATAAACCCAATTTTAATTACTACTCATTAACTTCCTCGCCATTTGGAAGGACTATAAAGGCTATAGTACATCCCTCTTTTTAATATGATGACATCGTAGTTTTCATGATGAGATCACTGGATCATTGCTTTCACTGTTACAGCTTTCATTGAGTTTGGAGCCTTCCCTAACTGAGTAGGTTTCTGGTTGGTGCTTCCCGAATTTGCTACTAAAATATAGTTAGTGGTTTTGTTCTTCTAAGCCAAGAAATTCTTTCAGTATTTCCTGTAGCTTTGGTTTGATTTTTACAAAGACTCTGAGTTTCTGTTTCTCTGTGAATGTCTTAATTTCATTTTCTTATTTGAAAGATAGTTTTGCAGGATATACAATTCTTGGTTGGAAGTTCTTCTCCTTCAAGGCTTTGAATGTGTCATGCCACTGTCTCCATGCCAGCATTGTTTCTTCTGAGAAATCCAATGAAAGCCTACAAGGTTACCCTCTGAATGTTAGCTTTGCTTTGAGTCTTGCTACCTTTAAGAGTTTCTGTTTCTGTTTCATTTTCTTCAGCGTGATTATAATATGTCTTGGAGTCTTTCTTTTGATATCTACATTGAGTGGCTTTCAGTATTATTCTCTTCTTTCATAATTTCTGGGAAGTTTTCTGTCAACAGCTCAGGAACAATACTCTCTGTGTTCTCAGGTGTCTCGCCCTGTTTGGGAACTCCAACATGTTTCTTAATGCTTCTTCGTTTTTCTTGTTTCTTTTTTCTGATTTCTCCTCATAGATGCTGGAGTCAGTAGCTCTGTCTTCCAAATAAGAAAGTCTGTTTTCTACTTGTTCCATTCTGTTTTCTTGGTTTTGAATTGAAGTTTCTATGTCTTTGATTTTGTTCTTGATCTGTTGGATTTTAGAGTAATGGTGTTTTATCAGATCGAACTGCCTGCTTAATTTTTCATGTTGCTCTGCAGCATATTATATAATGTCTGGGAGGACTCTATATATAATCATTTTGTATTCACCTCCTTATAGTTTCAGACAGATTTCTTTCTCTGAGAAATTCTTTAGTGCTTTCTTTTGGGAGTCTTCTGAAGCCATGGGTGATTTCTTCATTATGCTTTTCTCCGGAGTTTGTTGCTTTTGGTGTATCATGTGGGTCAGTAGAGGCTGGGAGAGATGCTGTGAGGATGGACAGCAGCGGTTTCTCTAGGGTGTCTTAAAATGAAAGGCAAAAGGTATCTGACAACTTCTAAAGTCAGTCCGATTTTTAGGTGTACAGGTCCCTCTTCCCAGCTGGCAAAGTAAGCACCTCTATATCCACCTCCAGATGTTATAAACTAGTTCAAAATACAGAAAGGCTACTGCCTTGCTGGCCTTTGTTGCCAGCCACAGCCATAGGCGACCCTGTATAAAATACTGCTTTTCTGCTGGAAAAGTGCTCTCCCCTGGGCAGGTCCTGCTTCCCAGCCTAGGAATTAGGTCCCTCTGAGGTCCCGATATCCACCTGCCAGTCAAACAAGATGGCGTCCAGCATAAGCTCTCCTCGTGAGTTGGTACAGGCTACTCACAGGCAGAGGCAGAAAGAGAGGCCAAAGGTGCCTAGATACACAGAGTCTGAAACCAGCCTCTCAACATGTGTCAATTTTGCCCACCGATTCCACCAGCTGTGCTCCTAAGATTGGCTGCTAGTCAAATACCAGCTCTGGCTGCTGGTTAAGACAGAGAAAAAAAGTTAAAATGGAGAGTTACCTTCAGTCCATGAAAGCCAGCACTCACCACGAGTGGGTGACAGTAAAAGAGAGGTTTTTCATTCAGTGGCATGAAGTTCAAATTAACAGCCCTGTGTCATGTCGTTGGACTCACTAGGTGTCCAGAAACTCCATTTAATTATCAGTTCAGGTCTTGGTTTCCAGAGGGATTTAGGGAGACATATGTTTAGTCCACCATCTTGACTCTGCCCCAGCATACTAACATTTTTAGGGAATGGTTAAATACTAAAAAGTGCTGTGGTATGATTTAAAGGAAAAACAGTAGAAGGACAGATATGATAGTACTTGTTTTTGACTAAACTATTTGCAAGTGACTGTCACATTATCTCACCTAATCTTGTTTGTAGAAAAGGAAGGAGAATCTTATAGAGATTAAATAACTTCCTTAAGGTAAGAGATGTATCTAAGGTATGGCACATGACCTGGCTGCCGCTGACGGGAGATGACTCTGAGTAGTTTCTGTTGACCCTGTATGGCCCCACATTCTTCCTCAAGTCTGATAGCTAGAGAGGCCTATTGAGGGAAGGTCAGGAGGGAGGTGTTTGCCATCAAACGGAGTACAAAAAAGGTTCAGATAAAGTGTAGAATCACATTCCAGGGTACCACAAATATGAAAGGCACCTGGCTGAGGCATCCAGGCAAAAGGTAATAAAGTGTTTCTGCTGACACATCTCTGCTATCAACAGCTATTCATACTGGACTAACAGGGGACATAACTTAGAGATTGCCCCTGGGTGCTTGGTACTCTAGCTGTCCTCCTGCAGGGCACAACTTCAGTGCTTGCCATAAGTACTATTTTCTGTAGATGTGCCTCTACATAAGATCACAAATGTAGTAAGAACAGAACAGAATTTGAAGTGAAATTTGTCTGATATTAAAGTTCTCATATTTAGATGTCACTGTGTGTATGAGTGGGGTGTGTGTGTGTGTACACGCACACACCCTCATGCATGCCCATTTGTGAGTGCATAGATGGGAGATGCCAAATTGAATTAAAAACTACACAAATTATTTTCTTTTATAGTTTCAAAGAAAGCCAACTACATACATACAAGAAGTCATTCAAATTCTATTGAGAACCACTGTGTGAAATGTATGACAACTGAGTGATGCAAATGATTAATTGCTCAACTGCTAACAGAAAAGTTAGTGTTTCAACCCCCCACCAGAGGCATCTCGGATAAAGGGCTTGACAATCTGCTGCCAAAAGACCGCATCCTTGAAAACTCTATTCGGTAGTTCTTTCTTGTATACATGATATGGCATCAATCAAATCAACTCAATGGCAGCTGTCAAAGATCGAGCTGTGTTACCCCCCAAAATGTGTGTAGTAATTTGGCTGGGCCAGGATTCCTTGTATTCTATGACTGTCCTCCATTTTGTGATTTTCCCATGCTGTATGTTAGATGATTAGGGAGGGACTGTAGATCACTTCTGTGCTTCATAAGATCACCTCTGTCCTCCCTGGAGTGTGGCTTGCAGCACCTTTTATCCTCTCATCCTACAAGAGATAAAAAGAAAGGGAGTAGGTAAAGAGTGGTGAACTTCACACAGTAAAGAAAGCAGCACTGGGAGTGCAGTGTGTCCTTCAGACCTGAGATTCATGCACCAAGACCTTGGTCAGAAACTGATGAAGCATAAGAACTTTCCTCCAGAACCAACAGAAGGAAAGCCTTTCACTGGAGCAGACACCCTGAATTCAGACTTGTAGCCTACTGGACTGTGACAATAAAATTTCTCTTCATGAAACTATCCACTTTGTGGTAATTCTGTTAGAGTAGCACTAGCTGACTAAAACAGCAACAACATGAAAGGTACAGCTAAAAGCATTACAAGTTACAAAGAAGTAGACTTGTCTATGACTGTCTCTCAGGAAGTATATAGTCTCTTCAGGGTCACAGAGTGTGCTCAGGGACTCCCTGCGTTATAAACCAGGGCTTTGAACCTATTCAAAATGATTCAACCATAGCCATCATAAACAAGGGCAGCATTCACAATGCTCAGCAACCAAATATGTTGCTTGTTGTATTGTGACTAAAGTAGGAAACAAACAATGGTGCCTCCATCAGAGACAGTGGCCAACTACTCTGCTTTGAATGTATACCTCTCTCTACAGTCCTACCAGTAATCCAGTCTACCACATCAAGCCCTTGAAACATTCAAAGTTGTGCAGCTGGCAGCCATCTTTGAGTGGGGCATTGCTATTTGTTTCCTATTCAGATTGGAATCCAATGGTCAATAGATCTGATCATTGCTCAACAAGTAGCTTTTCTAAATGGCTGCTATAACTGAGCCATTTTAAACCAGTTTGACGTCCTATTATTAACATCCTCATTACTCCAGTTTCAACTACCCTGGTGCTGTTGGCAGTAACAATTGTCTGACTAAGTATCACTATCTTATCCATTAATTTCTTTTTTAATGCGTCCTTCCTACTTATTCTTTTTATTCTACCTAGACAATTATTTTTCTTCTAAGATGAGTTTTATTTACAGATTTAATGGTAGAGTAAAATGGGAGAGACATGAAAAAGAAGCAGATAAACATAGTTGTTGATGATGTGGGGATGCTAGGTAGCTTGAGGGATGTAACAGTTTCCAAAAAAATCTCTCTCTGTTCCCAGGCCCATTGTGTTGATGTGACTCCAAAGATACCACTACTGATGAGTCTTCTTTAGGAGACAGATACTGAAGCCTGTTAGATACACCACACCAACAAAACACTGCTGCTATTGGGATGAATGGTCACAGTAATGATTACAGCTGTGGCGAAACACACCTTTGTACAGGAAGAAAATATCAAGCTGTCAGCAGGATCATTTCTATGAAGTACTTTTTCTAATGAATGATAAATTCATGTTGATTCTCATTATGATATGGCTGTGAGGCTTAGGGATCAGCCAGTGGACTTGGAGAATAGCCAACCAATAAACCACTACTGGTAAACATAGGTTTGGGCCCTAAGAATTCTTATTAGCTTGATACGTTGATCAGAAGAGACACTTAGGAGAAGTGCTCACTTTCCCTCTTCACCTATGACTCCTCACAGACATACACTTACTTAGTTCAAGACTGCTTGATCAGGAAATAACTAAATTAAGAGTAGTGTATCACATTATCAGTGTGAAAGGGACATGATTAGTACACATTGAGTGTCCAATAAATCTCAACAGCCATTCAACAAAAATAGCAGCAACAGTAACTGAGATGAATCTTCACTTGAAATAGGTAATCTGAAAGGAAAAAAAAAAAACTTGTAAAGAACTATGCTGCCCCAAGGGCCAGCAAGCCCTCATATTCTTTGGAACTCCAGTACTGTGTTTCGTCTGCTAAATATGCATGACAGTGAGTAGACATGATCCTCGGGTATGGAAGATTATGGGACTGCTGAGACTAAAGTGATAGTAGTTTCCGAGAGGATCAAAGACAAGGGGAAAGGCATCTAGAAACATTTCAAGTTCTTGAGAAGAGATGCATAATGCAGAAGATTTGAATCTTCTTCAGAGATGCTGGAGCTCTCCACCTAACTTTAGTTTTTCTTATCTGTAAAAGGAACAGGGTGGATTAGGAAAGTCAGAAAAGTTCCTTCTAGTTCTAAAATTCTTAGGTTCTAAACTAGTATCGTTACAGAATAGACAGTCTTGATCATCATCAGTTAAATATTTGGTCGCTTTTTGACCACAACGTCTCTCTACAGGCTTTATACGCATCTCTGAAGCAGCGTAGTGTTCTTAGGCCACATCTTTCCTTTCTTATGGAGTTACATGTTACTTTGTATTTCAATGTGATTTCAAGCCTATAAAATAACTGCACATTTTATATAAGGCATTCCTGTAGTACCTTTCACAGATTCGTCAATTATTTATATTTTACTTCAATATTCATTCTGTCACTGTCTCTGTCATAGATTGAATTATGCTGGCACCTCCCATCCCACAAATGTGTGTATCGATTTGACTAGACAACGATGATGCCCAGTATTGTGTGGTTATCCTACACTTTCAGATTGTAATTTTATGTTACAGAGGATTAGGGTGAGACTGTAATGCTCTAATCCAGGTCATATCCCTAGTGCAATGTCAAGGTAGTTTCCCTGGGTTGTGGCCTGTACCATCTTTTATTTCATAAGAGATTAAAAAGGAAAAGGGAGTCAGCAGTGAGTTGGCGACCTCATACTGCCAAGAAAGCGGTGAGAAGGCCAAAGAGGAGAAAACTGTTCCTTAGAGCTAAAGCCCCAATTTGGACTTTTAGCCTATTGTACTGGGAAGAAATAAAGTTTTATTTGTTAAAGCCACCCACTTGTGGTATTTCTGTGATAGTAGTCACTTTTGAGACACTGGAATCTTTTATCCCTAAATAGTCTAGTATACATTTTCTGAAAACAAGGGCAGTCTCTGATGAAACCACAGTATAGTTATCAAAATCAGAAAATTTAACTTTGATATACACTATAATTTAATGGACACTTGAAATTCAGTTTTTATTATTATGATGATGATGACTGAATGAAAATGTACATTCCCATATAAATTCATGCACCCCTGGTATGAATCCAGCTTTGTCATGATGAATTATATTTTTGATAAGTTGCTGTATTCTATTTGCAGAAATTTTGTTAAAGATTTTTGCAGTTAGATTCATGAGTGATATTGGTCTGTAGTTCTCGTTTTTGGTGAGTCTTTCCCTGGCTTTAGTATCAGGGTTATGCTGGCTTCATAGAATGAATTTGGGAGTATTCCCTCCCTGTCTACACTGTGAAATACTCTGAGTAGTATCATAGATAACTCTTCTGTAAAAGCTTGATGAATTCTGTGCTGAAGCCATCTGGACCCTGGCTTGTTTCAGGTGGCAGTTTTTAGATGACATTTTCAATCTTTTCCTTTGAGATGGGTTTATTAAGTTCTGCTTCACTTGTGATAATTTTAGTAGGTGATATGAATCAAACTATTTCTCCATTTCCTCTAGGTTTACAAACTTGTGAGAATATGCTCTTTCATAGTATTCAGCTATGATATTTTTGATTTCTGTTGGATCTGTTGTGATAGTTCCCCTCTCATTTCTTATTTGGATTATTTGTTTCCTTTCCTCTTTTTCTTTAGCAGGTTTAGCCAATGGTTTGTCAACTTGGCTTGGCTTACAGAAAACCAGCTTTTGGTCTTTTCAAGTTTTTCAATTGTTCTTCTATTCTCTAGATTGTTTAGTTCTGCTGTAATCTTTAGGATCTGTTTTCTCCTGGTACCTGAGGGGTTCCTCTGTTGTTCTCTCTCTACTTGTTCAAGCTGTAGGGTCAGTTATTTGATTTGGTTTCTTCCTTCCTTCCAGATGTCTGCATTTATGGAGATAAACTGACCTCTGAGCACTGCTGTGGCTGTGTCCCATAGGTTACAGTAAGAAGTGTTTTCGTTCTCATTAGAATCCATAAATTTCTTTATTTCATCCTTGATTTCTTCTATAACCCATGTTTTCTTGAGCAAGGTGTTGTTTGGATTTCATGATTTCCACTTTCTACCTCTGTTTTTCTGCTACTGATTTCGACTTTTACAGCTTTACGATGTGAGAAGATGCTTTGCATTAATTCAATAGTATGGGTTTTATTGAGAATTCTTTTATGTCCTAATGCATGATCTATTCTGGAGAATGGACCATGTGTGATGGAGAAGAAATTGTAGTTGTCTGCTGATGGCTAGAAAGTTCTGTATATGTCTATGAGATCCAGTTGGTTAACTGTGGCAAAAAAGTCTTCTGTGTCTTTACTGAGATTTTTCTAGATGATCTGTCCAATATTGAGAGCAGAGTGTTGAAGTCTCCCACTATTATTGTGGAATGATCTAATACCTTTTTGAGTGTAGTCAGTGTTTCTTTGACGTATTTAGGTGCTCTAATATTAGGTACATAAGTATTTAATATTTTTAAGTCCTGCTTGTGTACTGAACTTTTCAGAAATAAATAGTGTCCATCTTTGCCCACGATGGTGTATTTTACACTAAAATTGATTTTATCTCAGGTTAGAATTGCCACACCTGCTCTTCCTTGTTCATTGTTAGCTTGATATATATTCTTTCATCCTTTAATTTTCAGTTTATTTCTATCTTTAAGTCTAAGGTGAGTTTCTTGTAGGCAACATATAGATGGGTCATGTCTTTTGATCCAAGATGTTACTCGATGTCTCTTGACTGAAGTGTTCAGTCCATTCACATTCAGTGTAATTATTGGTAGGTATGTGTTCAGTGCTACCATTGTGATATGTTTATTTTTGTGTTGATGTTTTCTCTGTTGTTCTTATTAATCTGTTCTGTGACCTTTGGGAGTTGATTCTTCACCTTTTTCAGGGTTGATTTTGCGGTTGTTGAGACACCTGTATTACATTTCTTGACATGATATGTTGCTTCTTTATTGTACTTTATGACTGCCCCTATGAGCCCTCTTAATAAACTATATACAAACCCAGTTTTGATTGCTACCAGTCTTGTCAACTTCCTCTCCATCTGGAAGGACTATAACGACTGTAGTATAGCCCTCTTTTTAATATGATGACATCGTAGTTTACATAATACAATCACTAGATAGTTTCTTTTGCTATTACAGCTTTGATTGTGTTTGGAGCCTTCCCTAACTGAGTAGGATTCTGGATAATGTGTCCTTCTAAAATACAAAGCTAATGATTTTGTTATTCCAAGCCAAGAAATTCTTTCAGTATTTCTTGTAGCTTTGGTTTGGTTTATACAAAGTCTCTGAGTTTCTATTTATCTGCAAATGTCTTATTTTGATTTTTGTATTTGAAAGGTAGTTTTGCAGGATATATAATTCCTGGTTGGAAGTTCTTCTCCTTCAAGGCTTTGATTGTGTCATGCCACTGCCTCCATGCCAACATTGTTTCTGCTGAGAAATCCAATGAAAACCTGCAGAGTTTTCCTCTGAATATTAACTTTGCTTTGAGTTTTGCTGCCTTTAAGAGTTTCTGCTTATGTTTCATTTTATTGAGCTTGATTATAGTATGTCTTGAAGTCTTTCTACTGAGATCTATATTGAATGGTGTTCAATACATATCTTGGATATCTGTATTCTCTTCTTTCATAATTTCTGGGGAGTTTTCTGTCAGCGACTCAGCAACAGTACTCTGTGTTCTCAGGTGTCTCACCCTGTTTGGGAACTGCAATTAATTGTAGATTGTTTTTCTTAATAGATTCCCACATGCTTCTTGATGCTTCTTCTTGTTTCTTATTTCTGATTTCTCCTTATAGATTCTGGGGTCAGTAGCTCTGTGTTCCAAATCCACAATTCTCTTTTCCATTTGTTCCATTATGTTTTCTTGGCTTTGAAGTTTCTATGTCTTTGATTTTGTTCTTGATTTGTTAGATTTCAGAGTACTGATGTTCCATCAGATCGAACAGCTTGCTTAATTTTTCTTTTTGCTCTGCTGCATTTTGAATAAGGTCTAGGAAGGCTCTATGTATAATCCTTTTGTATTCACCTTCTGATAGTTTCAGAAAAGCTTCTTTGTCTGGGAAGGTCTGAGGTGGTTTCTTTTGGGAGCCTTCTGATGCGATGGGTGATTTCCAGGTTACTGTCTTCTCCAACGTTTGTTGCTTTTGGGGCTTCATGTGAGTCAATAGAGGCTGGGAGAGATGCTGTGAAGATGGATCACAGTTGTTTCTCTAGGCCATCTTCGGTTTGTGTAAGCCAGTGCTCACTGATACTGGGTTCAATGAAAAGGACGAGGTTTTGCGTTAAGTGGCATGAAATCCAAATTAACAGCCCTATGTTACATCCCACGGCTCACTAGGTGTCCAGAAGGCTTCATTTCTGGGTACCATCTAGTTCTTCTGGTCACATGTTGATACAATCACCCATTCACATGAGTTATTCTGTCTCCTGGGCTCTTTATTCCTTGTGTCTTTGTTGTTATTGATGGCCATCTGTTCGGGGTGTGTTGGGACCATTTGATGTACCTCAGGTGGCAGGTCACTAGCTTTTAAGACCCTAGACGCCACTCACCTACGTGTAGTGCAGAAGACTTCCTTAGTAATAGGCTACTTAAACCAACTGGCCTCGATGTTCCCCGAGAGCACGGTTCCAAGACCCCCACCCCTGCTACTCTATCCATGCAATATTGGGTTAAGATTGGAAGAACTGTCAGTTTATGTTGAAGTCCGGTTCAGTTAATCTACATTCTACTGCGTGCTGTCACTGCTTTCACCCAACAAAATTTCTATCAACTTTCTAATCTATGACCATCTCTCTCCATCCCTGTCACCCTTGCAGCTGCCAAATAGTCTTTTCTTCTGTACATGAGTCTATTTTTAAATCTTTATTGTAGGGATCTCATACAACCTGTTTTCTTGTGCAACTGACTGATTTCACTCAGCATAATGTCTTCCAGTTGAAATCAGTTTATGAGATGCTTTCTAAGCCATTACTGTTCTTTATCATTGCATAGTGTTCCATTGAGTATATATACCATAGTTTGTTTATCCATTCATCTGTTGTTAGGCATCTATGTTGATTCTATCTTTTTGCTGCTGTGGACTGTGCTGCAATAAACATTCATGTGCGTGTATCTGTCCATGTGACAGCCTTTGTTTCTGTAAGATACATTCTGAGCAGTGGGATTACTAGATCAAATGGTATATCTATTTCCAGCTTTCTAAGGAAGCATCAAATTGTTCTCTATAGGGGTTGTACCATTTTCAATCACATGAACAGTGTAAGAGAATTCCAATCTGTCCACAGCTTCTGCAGCATTTGTTGTTTGTGGTTTTGGGATCATAGTCAACTTAGTTGGGGTGAGATGGTATCTCATTGTAGTTTTGATTTGGATTTTTTTTATTGTTAAATAAAAAATTAAAGTGTACATACTCTATGTTTACAATACTGGGTTAAGACAGGAGGAGTACACAAGTTGTGTCAAAGTCCCATTAATATTGATCTTCTTACTAATGTGTATTGTCACCAATTTCACCCAAAAAAATTTCTAACAACTATCTAATCGAAACCCTCACCCCTTGCCTTCCTGCCCTCCCACCCTCTCCACCCTTGTAGCTGTCAAAGAGTCTTTTCTATTATGTATGAATATACTTTTAAGTTTTTATCATAGAGGTCTCATAAAATAATTGTCCTTCTGTTGCTGACTAGTTTCACTCAACATAATGTCCTCCAGTTGAGACCAAATTGAGAGATGTTTCCTGCTATCATCGCTGTTCTTTATCAGTGTATAGTACTCCATGGAGTATATATACCAAAGTTTACTCATCCATTCTTCCGTTGTTGGGCATCTGGGTTGATTCCAACTTTTTGCTCTTGTGGACTGTGCTGCAATGAACATTCGTGTGCATGTATCAGTTGATGTGAATGGCCTTGATTTTGTAGGATATATTCCGAGCAGAGAAATTACTGGGTCAAACGGTATATCTATATCCATTATTTTAAGGTAATGCCAAATTGCTTTCCAAAGAGGTTGCACCATTCTGCAATCCCATTAACAGTGAAGGAGAGTTTCAATCTCTTCACAGCCTCTCCAACATTTAGTGTTTTGCATTTTTTGGATCATGGCCAATCTTGTTGGGGTGAGATGGTATCTCATGGTCATTTTGATTTGAATTTCTTTTCTAATTAATGAATGTGAACATGTCTGCATGTGTTTTTTGGCTGCCCAGATCGTCTCTTTAGAGAAGTGTTTGTCCATCTCCTTTGCCCTTGCTTCGTTGGATGATTTGTCTTTTTCTTATTGACATTTTGTAGAAGCTTATAGATTCTACAGGAGATCAGGCATCGGTTTGACATTGCCAAATATTTTTTCCCATTCTTTAGCTGGTCTTTTAATTCTTTTGATGAAGTCTTTGGATGAGCAGAAGTGTTTGATTCTTATTAATTCCCATTTATATATTTTCTCTTCTGATTAATGTGTTTTGTTTGTCTGATTTTAAAGTCTGTCTATATTGCATATTAAAATGTCCATTGTTGACCCTATCTTATCTTGGATGAGCTTTATCATTTTAGCTTTTATATTCAGGTCTTTTATCCAATTTGAGTTGGTTTTTGTGTAAGGTGTGAGATGTGGGTCTTGTTTCAGTTTTTTTGCAGATGGATATCCAGTTATGCCAGCACCATTTGTTAGACTGTTCTTACCCCAGTTCAAAATCTTAGGACCTTTGTCAACTATCAGCTGTTATAAGAGGATGGTGGCATCTCTGAGGTCTCTACTTTGTTCCATTGGTCTATATGTCTCTTTTTGTACCAATACCAGGCTGTTTTGACTACTGTGGCAGTGTAATAGGTTTTAAAGTCAGGTAGTGAGAGGCCTCCCAGTATGTTCTTCTTTTTCAGTAGTGCTTTACCTATTCCAGGTTTCTTCCTTTTCCAAATAAAGCTGATAATTTGTTTCTCTATCTCATTAAAAATTGTCACTTGTCACTGTAATTTGTATTGGGATTACATCATGTAAGTAGAGTGCTTTGGGCAAAATAGACATTTTCACAATATTGAGTCTTCCTATTCATGAGCAGGGCAGATTACTCCACTTATGCAAGTCTCTCCTAGTTTCTTGTAGTAAGGTCTTGTAGTTTTCTCTGTAACGATCTCTTATTTCTCTAGTTAGATTTATTCCTAGGTATTTTACCTCCTTGGGGGCTATAGTATATGGAATTGATTTGGTGATTTCTTCATTAATAATATCATTGTTGCTATAAAGGAATCCTATTGATTTAGTTATGTTTATCTTGTATCCCAGTACTTTGCCGAATTCTTCTATTAGCTCTAATAGTTTACTTATGGATTTCTTTGGATTCTCTGTATAAACAACCATATCATCTGCAAAGAGGGAAATCTTTACTTCTTCAGTGCCAGTATGGATTCCTTTTATTTCTTTGTCTTGTCTAATTGCTCTGGCTAGAACTTCTAGCACAATGTTGAATAGACGTGGTGAGAACAGACATCCTTGTCTAGTTTCCGTTCTCAAAGGGAATTATTTCAGTCTTTCACCATTCAGGATGATGAAAGCAGTTGGCTTTGCATAGATACTATTGATTATGTTGAGGAATTTCCCTTTTATTCCTATTTTTCTGAGAGTTAGTTACTCTATTGAAAAACCTCTTTTCTCTCACTCACATTATAAGATTGGCTGACAGCCTCCAGTTTCTCCATAAACAGAGCAACCTCTCTGCTACTCAATAAGCAAAGTCTTCCATCCTTCAGAGTCCACCTGGGGCAAATCACTAGAGTATTAGAGTCAGCTGGTGACCAACAATTTTCCTGGATCCATTATCAGAGAAATCAAATAGCATCTAGATGGCATGCAGGCAACAGACCATAATTAATCATTTAAAGAAACAGTCTTCAAACGCTCCAGAAAATTCCCTAAATAAAGATTCAGAAAATTTCCCAGATGAAGAATCCTTTCTGAATCTAACAGAGGTTGAATACAAAACAGTTATAAACAAAACCCTCCTAGAGATTAAACAACATGCAATAGAACAAAATGAAAAATTTGGTAAACTACTTGATATACTAGAACATCAGTGATCTGAAATATATCAGATTAATAAGAAAATTACAGAACTAGATAATTCCATCCAAAGCCAAAAGAGTAGGATTGAACAGATGGAAGTTAGAATCAGTGACCTAGAAGACAAAGTAACTAACACCAACATTTATGAGGTAAAATCAGAGAAAAGAAATTAAAAAAATGTCTGTCCATCTCCTTTGCCCATTACTTAACTGGATTATTTATGCTTTTCTTGTTGATATTTTGCAGTACCTTGTAGATTATGGAGATCAGATTTTGGTCCGACAAGTAGTTGTCAATTATTTTTTCCCATACCATAGGTGGTCTTTTAACTCTCTTGATAAAGTCTTTGGATGAACATGTGTTTGATTCTTAGTAGTTCCCATTCATCTATTTTCTCTTCTGTTGATCATGCTTTCCTTGTCAGATTTTGAAATCTGTCTCAGCTGTGTATTAAAAGTTCAATATTGGCATTATTTTTTTATTGCATGATCTTTGTCATTTTAGATTTGATATGTAGGTCTTTGATCCAATTTGAGTTAGTTTTGCGTAAGGTGTAAGACATGGGTCTTGTTTCAATTTGTAGCAGATGAATATCCAATTTTTACAGTATCATTTGTTAAAGACACTGCTTTTACCCAAGTTTACAATCTTACGGTCTTTGTCAAATACCAACTGTTCATAAGAGGATGCTGGCATCTCTGGGGTCTCAACTCTCTTCCTTTGGTCTATAGGTCTCTTATGGTACCCGTATAAGCTATTTTGACTGTTTTGACAGTATGATAGGTTCTATAGTCAGGTAGTGTGAGGCCTTCCATTGTGTTCCTCTTTTTCGGTAGTGTTTTACTTATCCAGGACTTCTTCCCTTTCCAAACAGAGCTAGTGATTTGCTTCTCCATCTCACTGAAACATGTCACTGGAATTTGTATTAGGATTGCGTTGTATATCTAGATCACTTTGGATGAAATAGATATTTTCACAATATTAAGTCTTCCTATCCATGAGCAGGATAGGTTTATCCATTTAAGTAAGTCTCTACTAGTTTCTTGTAGTAAGATCTTGTAGCTCTCTCTGTACAGGTCTCTTATTTCTCTAGTTAGATTTATTCCTAGGTATTTTATCTTCTTAAAGTCTACAGTAAATGATATTGATTTGGGGGATTTCTTCTTTGATGATCTCTTTGTTGGTATAAGGGAATCCAACTGATTTATGTATGTTTATCTTACAACGTGATAATTTTCTGAATGTTCCTACCAGTTCCAGTAGTTTACTTATGAATTCTTTAGGATTCTCTGCATACCCAATCATATCATCTGCAAATAGGGAGATTTTTACTTCTCCTTTGCTGATGCGGATGTCCTTTAATTTTTTGTCGTGTCTAATTGCTCTGACTCGAACCTTTAGTACAATGCTGAATAAAAGTGATGATAGTGGATATCCTTGTCTAGGTCCTGTTCTCAAAGGGATTTCTTTGTCTCTCTCCATTCAGAATGATGCAGGTGGTTGGCTTTGCATAGATGCCCCTTATTGCATTAAGGAACTTCCCCTCTATTCCTGTTTTTCTGGGAGTTTTTTAGCATGAATGGGTGTGGGACTTTGTCAAATGCCTTTTCTACATCGATTGACAAAATCAGGTGGATCTTATCTTTTGTGGTATTTATGTGGTTGACCACATTAATTATTTTTCTGATATTGAACCAGCCTGACATCCCTAGTTTGAATCCAACTTGGTAATGATGAATTATTTTTTTGATATGTTGTTGAATTCTGTTGGCTAGGATTTTGTTAAAGATTGTTGCATCTAGGTTCATGAGAGATATTAGTCTGTAGTTTCCTTTTTTTGTGGCATCTTTCCCTGGCTTTGGTACCAGGGTTATGCTAGTTTCATAGAGTGAATTTGGGACTATTCCATCCCTTTCTATGCTGTGAAATAGTCTCAGTAGTATTGGTGTTAACTCTTCTGTAATGGTTTGGTACAATTCTCTGGTGAAGCCGTCTGGGCCAGGAAATTTTTGCTTGATAGTTTTTTGATGACTTTTTCAATCTCTTCTTTTGTGATGTGTTTATTAAGTTGTTCTCCTTGTGATAATTTTGATAGGTGATATGAATCTAGAAATTTGTCTATTTTCTCTAGGTTTTCAAATCTGTTAGAGTGCAGTCTTTCACAGTATTCTGTTATGATATTTTTTATTTCAGTTGGGTCTGTTGTGACATTTCCCATCTCATTTCTTATTTGGGTTATGCATTTCTTCTCCTGTTTTTACTTGGAAGGTTTCACCAGTGATTTATCAATTTTGTTGATCTTTTCAAAGAACTAGCTTTTGATTTTGTTAATTTTTTCAATTGTTCTATTCTATAATTCGTTTAGTTCTGCTCTAGTCTTTATAATCTGTTTTCTTCTGGTACTGGAGTGGTTCCTCTGTTGCTGTCTTTCTATTTGTTCAAGCTATTGGGTTAGTTCTTTGGTTTGGGTCTTTTCTTCTTTTCAGATGTGTGCATTTATAGAAATAAACTCTCCTCTGAACACTGCTTTGGCTGCATCCCATAGGTTCTGGTAGGATATGTCTTCATTCTCATTGGATTCCATACATTTCTCTATTTTGTTCTTGATTTCTTCTGTAACCCATGGCTTTCTGAACAAGGTGTTGCTCAGTTTGCATGAATTCAAATTTCTATGTATGTTTTTTCTGCCTTTTTTTTTTTTTAACTTTCATGGTTTTATGGTCCAAGAAGATGCTTTGCAATAATTCAGTTGTTTGGCTTTTGTTGACATGTATTTTATGTCCTAACACATGGTGTATTCTGGAAAATGTTCCATGTGCGTTGGAGAGGAAGCTATACTTATCTGTTGATGGATAAAAAGTTCTGGATATGTTGATGAGTTCTAGTTGGTTAATTGTTACAATAACATCTTTTGTGTCTTTACTGAGCTTTTTTCTGGATGATCTGCACATTACTGAAAATGGACTGTTAAAGTCTCCATCTGTATTGTAGAGTGATCTATCTCATTTTTCAATGTAGTCAGTGTTAGTTCAATGTATTTAGATGCTCTGGTATTGGGTGCATGAATATTTAGTATTGCCACATCCTGCTCATATATTGAGCCTTTCAGCAATAAATAATGACCATTCTTGTCCACCATTGTGGATTTTTCATTAAAATCTATTTTATCTTAGATTAGTATTGCCAGTCCTGCTCTTCTTTGTTTGTTGTTAGCTTGGTATATATTTTTTCATCCTCTAGTTTTTAGTTTGTTCATGTCTTTGAGTGTGAAGTGTGGTTCTTGTAAGTAATGTATTGATGGATCATGTATTTTGATTCAGGATGTCACGCACTGTATCTTTACTGGAGTGTTTAGTCCGTTTACATTCAGTGTAATTATTGATAGGTATAGGTTTCGTGCTGTCGTTTTGATGCCTTTAGTTTTGCGTTGATGCTGTCTATGTTGCTCTTAATATTCTGGGTTATTCTTTTTTATGAGTTGACTTTTCATCTTTTTCAGTGTTGGTTTCGTTGAGACTCCTGTATTATGTTTCTTGTTTTTATATGCTGCATTTTTTTTTATGCTTTGTGACTGCCCTAATTATGTTCCTTAACATTCTAAGTTTAAAACTAGTTTTAACTTCTGCATATCTTTTTAATTTCATCTCCATCTGGGAGAACTATAACTACTGTAATATATCCCTCTTTTTATTGCAGTGATGTTGTAGTTTACATGATATGATCACTGGTTTCCTTCTTTTAATATTGTAGCTTTGATTGAGCTTTGTGACTTCCCTAACTAAGTAGGATTCTGGATGTTTTGGACTTCATTTCCTCTTTAAACATATACTGAATGGTTTGTTTTTGTAAGCAAAGAGCTTCTTTCTGTATTTCTTGTAGTTTAGTTTTGGTTTTTGCAGAGTCTCTAAGCTTTTCTTTATCTGAAAATGTCTTGATTTCACCTTTATGTTTGAAACAGTTTTGCTGGATATATAATTCTTGGTTAGAAGTTTTCTCCTTCAAGGCTTTGAATGTGTTTTCCCACTGCCTCCTTGCCAACGTCATTTCTGCTGAGAAGTCAGGTGAAAGCCTTCAGGGATTTGAGCCTTGCTGCCTTTAAGAGAATCTGTTTGTATTTCATTTTATTAAGCTCAATTATAGTATGTCTTGGTGTCTTTCTTTTGGAGTCTATGTTTTTGTGGTGTTCAATATGCATCTTGAAACTATGTTTTCTTCTTGCATAATTTTAGGGAAGTTTTCTGTCAGCAACTCAATAACAATACTCTTTGTGTTTTAGCTATCCCTCTGTGATCAGGAACTCTAATGATTTGTAGATTATTCCTCTTAATAGAGTCCCACATATTTCTTAATGCTTCTTCATTTTTTTGTTTTCTCTGATTTCTCCTCATAAACGCTGATGTTAGTTGCCATATCCTCAAGGTCACTAAGTCTGACTTCCATCTCCTCAATTCTGCTCTCTTGCCTTAGGAGTCTAATTCTGTAATTCTGTTACTGATCTGCTGGATTTTAGGTCATTGATGTTCCATCAGTTCAAATAGGTTGTTTCATTTTTCATTCTGCTCAGCTGAATTTTGTTTAACCTCTAGGAGAGCTCTCTATATGATTCTTTTTTGTACTTGATCTTCGATAGTTTCAGAAAGTCTTCTTTATCTGTGAAGGTTTTTGATTCTTTGGTTTGGGAGTTTTCTGGATATATAATGTACTGTTTCCATAAAAGGCTAGCAATTGTTTGTTGCCTTCTTGCCATCTAGAAGCTGTTTAGTTTCTCTGGTACCTCAACAGGAGCTGAGGCATAATTCTAAGAGGTGAGTTGGCCACCAGGAACCTCTATGTACTCTAGTGACTGGTTCCAGTGGACTCTCTGGGGTGGCAGGCTCCATCTCCTGGGTGGGAAAGATGGTACCCTACTTATCGGAAACTGGGAGGCTGACCCTACAATGTGGGTCAGTGAAGGGTAGAAGTGATACTGCTGGATTGCTCCACAGTTATTTGTCCAGGCAGCCTTATTTTAAAAGGTAATTTACTGTTAAGCTGGGAGCTGTCTAGCAGCTGCCAGAATCAGTCAGGCCCTCAGGTGTGGCTGGGCCCACCTTTCAGCTGACAACAAAAGCAACTCTGGCTATCCATGGATACTATGACATAGTTCAAATTATGGAGGGGACTTGTTGACAGGCTCAGGCAGGCCCCACTGGTATGGTACACTGTGGTAAACACAGCCTTTCTGCTGGAAAAGCACTTTCCAGGCTGGCACTGCTTCTCATGTTTGGAATTAGCCCCTGCTGAAACCTCTGGTTGGATATCTCTACCTCCCATCTGATCAAGATGGTGTCTCACCTGACCTGCCCTTCATATTGCTAAGTAGCAGAATCTATGGTGTAGCTTGGAAAAGAGAGGTTGGAGGTGCAGTGGTGCCCTCAGTCAGCAGCTGGGCTCTTAAAATGTGTCTTTCCAGAGCATAGTGTCCTTGTGCAATATATTGTTTATTTTAACAGAGCAGTACAGCTTATTTGTCAGCTCATGTCCAGTCCCTGCCTCTCAGATAAAAATGTGTCAGTACTTGCAGTCTGCCAAAGTGGTTAGTCAGCTGGAGTGGGGCTCAGGGTGTGCTCTCTCATGTTAGGAAGAGGCAGTTTCTCACTGAGTTGTATGTAGTCCAATCTGACAACCCTATGCCATATCCTAGGGCTTCCTGGAGGTGCAGAGTGCTCCATACAATTATCATTTTAGGCCTTACTTCTCAGAGGGAGTTAAGGAGACATGAGTCTAGTCTGCCATTTTGACACCACTCGCTATTCTCTTTATTTCTTGACCATCTCCTTATTTTCTGATAAACAATTTATTCTAAAACCATTGTATATTTTTCTTGCCCCAGTTCTGGAATCAAACCATTTCTCATGAGGTTCTGGTTTGTGTGAGTGGAGAAGTGACGAGTTTTAAGGAGCCCAAATCTGTCATCTGTGTACTAGGTATGGTCATTGTTGTTTGTATTTTATTACTTCTAGGCCTTCACAGGTAAACAGAGCTAGGCGCCTATTTTATGTACCTGTATACATTCTCTGTCTCCATTCTTCATCAATTATAGTCATCTATCTTGTAAACCTTAGTGGCATAGAGGTTTAAGTGCTGTGTCTGCTAATCAAAAGGTCGGCAGTTCAAACCCACCAGACACTCCTTGGAAAGTCTAGAGGATAGTTCTACTCTGATCTCTGGGTAGCTATGAATTGGACCTGACTCAGTGGCAGTGTTTTTCTTTTTATTCATCTATTAAAAACAATTGTAAGTTCATATTGATGACTTCAATTTCAATCTAAGACATCGGAGGTACATTAGACTCCCTTTCATTTCCATATTTGTATAACAGTGAGGGACCTTTTTCTTATTATCTTTAATATGTCTACTCATTTGTTTAAGATTAGATTCTATAGAAATAGTTTTCAGAATTGTTACCCCATATAACAGCAGTAACAACAAAAAGCCTAGCAACTAGATTCTGAAGAGAACTGGTTGGTGTTCAGTGATGTCAGAAGGTAGCATATGATCAAGAACTGATGGACTAAAGGAAGAAGTCCTAGACAAACTGAAGGTAATGGTGAAAAAAAAAGACTCCAGGAACTGATGGAATACCAACTGAGATGTTTCAATAAACTGATGCAACACTGAAAGCATTCATTCATGTATGCCAAGAAATTTGGAAGACAGCCAGATGGACAAGATCTATGTTTGTGCCCATTAAAAGAAAGATGATGTAACAGAATGAAGAAATTATCAAACTGTGTCATTAATATAAAGTAAAATTTTACTGAAGATGACTCATCAGTGGTTGCAGCAGTACATGTACAGGGAGATGGCATAAATTCAAGCTGGATTCGGATAAGAACATGGAACCAGGGATATTACTGTTGATGTCAGATGGATCTTGGCTAAAAGTACAGAATGCCAGAGAGATGTTTACTTATGTTTTGTTGACTATACAAACGCATTACATTGTGTGGATCATGAATTATGAATTATGCTGGGAATAATAGGAGTTCTAGAACTCTTAATTGTGCTCTTGAGGAACTTGTACATAGATCAAGGGGCAGTCCTATGCACAGAACAAGGGAACACTGAGTGGTTTAAAGTCAGGAAAGATGTGCCAGGGTTGTATCCTTTCATCATACTTAATCCATCTGTATGGTGAGCAAATAATCCAAGACTGGCCTATAGGAAGAAGAATGAGGTGTCAGGATCAGAATAAGACTCACTAACAGTGTGTGGTTTGTGCTATAGTCTTGCTTGCAGAAAGTGAAAAGGGTTTGAGGCCAGCCAGCCAAGTGCCGTTGAGTTCCTGGTTAATGTCAAAGCCTACCGTCTTCAATATGAATTTTACTTTAACATAAAAAACAAAAGATCTCACAATTTGACCACTATATATCATGATAAAGGAAGAAAAAATTGAAGTTGTCAAGGATTTCATTTTATTTGGACCTACAATCAACACTCATGGTAGCAGCAGTCGAAAAAATTAAATAATTTGATGTGTCTGGAAAATCCTCTGAATAAGAGCTCTTCAAAGTGTTGAAAAGCAAAAATGTTACTTTGAGGATTAAGGCTCACCTGACCCAAAATATAGTATTTTCAATTTCCTCATATGCATGCAAAAGATGGGCAGTGAATGTGGAAGACCAAAGGTCTTCCTTTGGTGAAGAATATTAAATACACCATGTAATGCTAGAAGAATGAACAAGCCTGTTTTGGAACATATATAGACAAAATTCTCCTTAGATGTAAGGATGTCAAAGCTTTATTTCACATACTTTGGACATATTTTTAGGAGAGGCCAGTCCATGGAGAAGGACATTATGCTTGGTAAAGCGGAGAATAAGGGGAAAGGGAAGACCCTCAATAAGACAGATTAACACCATGGCTGCAACAATGAGCTCAAGCATAACAGTTATGAGAATGGCACAGGACAACAACAGACATCAATATTTGTTTACTCTTTTTTAAGATAAGATTTTACATAAAGTAAAACAAAATTAGCATAATCCAAAACCACATAAATATATCAGCTATTTCCACTACCTCAAAAAGTTGCATTTTCTAATCAATATCTCCCCACCCCCACCTAGAGACAACTACTGTTCTAAGTTTTTATCCAGGAGTTTTACCTCTTCTAAAGCTTCATATAAATGGAGTCATAATTATTTGTACTCTTGGGTTGGACTTACTCTTTTCATCATGATTTCTGTAAGCTTAATGCAAGTTTTTTTCTTACTGTTCTTGAGAACTTTTGGGCTAGCATTAATAAAGATGTCCTGACCATTTTCAAGCAAATTTTTCTGTGAACGAATGCTTTCATTTTTCATGGACATATATACTCAAATATGGAATAGTGGAAACCCTGGTGGTGTAGTTGTTAAGCACTATGTCTGCTAACCAAAAAGTCAGCAGTTCAAATCTGTCAAGCATTCTTTGGACACTCTATGGGGGCAGTTCCACTCTGTCCACTAGTCACATGAGTTGGAATGGACCTGACAGCAGTAGATTTGGGTTGTTTTATACCATGGGTATGTGTATGTATAGGATTATGGGAATCACTACACTTTTTTCCAAAGTGTTTGTACCTCAAGTCTATTTTTTGAGTTCATTTGAATGATTTCTTTTGTAACTAACACAGGACTTAATGGCACCCAGGTGCATGTTTTTCCCTGGTCTACTACTTTTTCCAGAAAGTCTAGTGGCATAGTGGTTAGGAGCTACAGCTACTAACAAAAAAGTCAGCAGTTCAAATTCACCAGGCACCTCTTGGAAACTCTATGGAGTGGTTCTACTCTGTCCTACAGAGTCACTAGGAGTTGGAGTTGACTCAAGATTAGGGATTTTGTGTGTGTGTGTGTGAGGGTGTGTAGTTTATGAACTCTTCCTAGAAAGGGCTCTCACTGGAATGGGTTGAAAGCACCCAGGAACCTTGAACACCTTCAATAGGGTACTTGATTTTCTAGCTAGGCTTTAAAAGGGAAGCTGCAAGAAGCCTGCCTTCTCACTACCAAGAGTTCTGGTATACCCACATTTCCCTGTACCATCCTTGACCACTCAGTCAGTCAATTCTTAGCACTGTTCTTCAGCTGCAGTTGTCATACTTTAAGTTCCTTACTTCAGCTAGATTTGGTATATGTAAAGTGGCATTATTTTGAGTATATCATACGGGAGTTTAGAGACCATCTGAAAAATAGATTTGATACATTGAACACCAATGATCAAAGATCAGACAAGTTGTAGAATGGCATCAAAGACATCAATGACGAAGAAAGCAAAGAGGTCATCAAAAAGACAAGAAAGAAAGAAAGAATGAAATTGTACATCAGAAGTGACTGAAATTTGCTCTTGAACATCAAGCAGCTAAAGCAAAAGGAATAAATGATGAAGTAGAAGAACTGAAGAGAAGATTTCAAAGAGCAGATCAGGAAGACAAAGTAAAGTATTATAATGACATGGGCAAAGAGCAGGAAATACAAAACCAAAAGGGAAGAGCATGGTCTGCATTTGCCAAACCAAAAGAACTGAAGATAAAATCCAAGTCTTGAGCTGCAATAGTGAAGGATTCTAAAGGGAAGATACTTAATGACTTGGGAAGCATCAAAAGAAGATAGAAAGAATACACAGTCATTATACTAAAAACAAGTGATCAACATTCAACAATTTCAAGAGTTAGAGTATGATCAAGAACTGATGGTACTAAAGGAAGAAGTCAAAGCTGCATTGAAGGCTTTGGTCAAAAACAAGGCTCTAGGAGTTGATAGAATATCAATGGACACATTTCAATTAATGAATGAAGCACTGGGAGTGCTCACATATCATGCCAAGAAATTTGGAAGACAGCTACCTGACCAAGCCACTGGAAAAGATTCCTATTTATGCCTATTTCCAAGAAAGGAGATTCAACTGAATGTGGAAAGTATCAGTTGATATCACACGCAAGTAAAGTTTTGCTCAAAATCATTCAAAAGCAACTGTAACTGTATGTTAACAAGGAACTGACAGAATTTCAAGCAGGATTCAGGAGATAGGAACCAGTGCTATCATTGCTAACAGCAGATAGACCTTGGCTGAAAGCATAGATACCAGAAAGATGGTTACCCATTTTTCATTGAGTATGCAAAAGCATTAGACTGTGTAAATCATAACAAATTATGGATAACATTGAGGAGAATGGGAATTCCAGAATGCTCAATTGTGCTCATGAAGAATCTGGACATGGATCAAGAGACAGTCATGTGAACAGAACATGAAGACACTGCATGATTTAAAGTCAGAAAAGGTATACATAAGCGTTGTTTTATCCTTTGACCGTACCTTTTCAATTTGTTTGCTGGGCAAATAATCTGAGAAGATGGACTATATGAAGAAGAATGAGGCATCAGGATTGGAGGAAGACCCATTAACAACCTGGATTATGCAGATGACACAACCCTGGTTGCAGTAAGTGAGGAGGATTTTGAAACACTGGTGATGATAAAAGACCATAGCCTTCAGTATGTATTACGTTTCAACATCAAGAAAACAAAAATCCTTACAACCAGACCTGTAAGCAACATCATGATAGATGGAGAAAGGATTGAGGTTGTCAAGGATTTCATTTTGCTTGGTACCTCTGTTAACACCATGGAAGTAGCAGTCAAGAAATCAAAAGATACATTGTATTGGGAAAATCTGCTGCAAGGGACCCCTATAAAGTGTTGAAAAGTCAGGATGTCACCTTGAAGACTAAGATGCACCTGATTCAAGCCCTGATATTTTCAACTGCATCATATGCATGTGAAAGGGAGACAATAAATAAGAAAGACAGAAGAAGAATTGAGCCTTCTGAAATATGGCATTGGTGAAGAATATTGAATATACCATGGACTGCCAGAGTAATAAATAAATCTCTCCTGAAGAAGTATCACTAGGGTACTCCTTGGAAGCAAGTATGGCCAGACTGCATCTTACATACTTTGGGCTTGTTATCGGGAGGAATTAATCTCTAGAAAAGGTCATCATGCTTGATAAAGTACAGGATCAACGAAAAGAGGGAGACCCTCAGCATGATGGATTAATATGACACCGTGGCTGCAATGATAGGTTTAAGCATAAAAAATGATTGTGAGCCTGGTGCCGGGCTGGACAGTGTTTTACTCTGTTGCACATAGCATTGCTATGAACTGGAATTAACTCAACAGCACCTAACAAGAACAAGAAAGTTGCATTTACCTTCTTCCCCTCCCACTTCTCCATTCCTCCTACTGGTATAGAAAGGACTTACTGCCATTTTTGCGATTTTGAAGCCTGATTTCACCCTTGAAGAGCTGTCAGGTACTGTGACGCTAAGTGGGTGGTAGGGGCAGGACTTCTTGGTAGCATGACCTGACCACTTTGTTGTTTCAGTCATTTTCATAGCTGAATCTGACTCATGCTGTTTGAACTAAGACTTGTCAGCAACAAAATGACTAAGGTACTTAAAACTGTAGTGTTCTGATATACAGTAAAAACATCCATGAATAAAAGTAGCACTTACACAACCTTGGCAGTGTGCATTCCCTATCCCTTTTTCTTTTCCTATGGATGCTATTGTTGGATATTCTTTCTCTGCAGCGGTTTTTCCTGTTAAATTGTCTCTTTCCTTGATTGTGCTGCAGTTTTCTTATCAGATTCAGACACATCTTCTCCCTAGCAACCTCCTTTCCTTCAGATTCAGTCCTCCTCTTCATTTTCAGGTTTATTAGTATCATGGAGGCATTGTAAACACTTACTGCCTGTGTCTCCTTAAGTGCAAGAAACAGTAAACCCTTGGTAATTACAGTGCTAGCTTGGAGAGGAACTTTTGTGATTAAAATGTTTTATCTTCTGTAGTTATCTTGCATTTTTTTAATGTGGTTGCTGCATGAACTACTGTATTGCAAATAGAGCTGTGGTATTCCTCTAAACATAGCAATAAAAATGTATTTCCTGATGAGTCAGTTCATTTTAGATAACAAACCAGGCCCTGGGTTATAGTGCATGTAGCAAGGACAGCAGGGTCAGGGAATACAGGGCAAGAGACATCTTGTGTTGGTGATTGCGGCCTGGTACTCTTCCAGGCAGTGGAGAAACTGTCAGGGGCCCTGGTTCTGGTCAAAGAGTGGAATGTTGCTGCTACAAAGAGAGCAGGCTATAACTTCTTTCTATGCCCTGAAGCAGGTCATTCTTCTCAGAGAAATCTGAAGCCCTCTGTTGCTTTTACTGGGGTCCAGCTATTCCTTGGAAACACTACTGGGCAGTTCTGCTCTGTCATATAGGGTCGCTATGAGTCAGAATCAACTCAATGATGATAGGTTTTGAGTTTTTTGTGTTGATTGTTTTAGCCACACTCCAGCTGCTCTTAAATTTTTCTTGCCTTAAGTGTTCTTTCTTTATAGTTGAAATAGAAACAGACTTAAATAGCACTTTAAGCCACAAAATATTTGTCACCTTATTTACCCATCTAACCCTCTGCCTTAGTTACCTAGTGCTGCCAAAACAAAAAATACCATAGGTAAGCCAAGCCAAGTGCCGTCGAGTCAGATCCGACTGTAGGTTTTTTTTTTTTTATTTTTTCTCATTGTGATTAAGTCAAAGTTTACAATCAAAGTCAAGTTTCCATACAAAACTCTGAGTAACCTCCTCATTGCTTCTTGTGACAGAATGCTTTTCATTTTCGCTGCTTGTTTCCAGTATCAACTCGACCGATGACTCCTCCTCTCAACTCTCTCCTTTTCCCTCTCAAAAGAAGCAACTAGGGCAGCTTTATACATACATTAATCCATAAAGTACACACACCACATCCATCTCTTTGTGTTCCCAAGTCCAGTCCTTTCTTTGACTGAAGTGTTGGCTTCAGTGCTAGTTTCAGCTGTGGGCTAGCAGCAAGTCTAGGGCCATGTTCTCAGGTGTCACTCTGGGTTGTCGAACCATCACTTCTGGTCTTTTAATAGAGGTCTTGATCTGAACACCTCTTTTAATCCTGCTATGTCAGGCACTCTGCATCACGTTCTCTGTCAGGGCTGTCTTTGGAGGTGGCCAGGTACTATCTGGTTCCTCTGATCTCATGCTGATGTAGTCTTCCAATCATATGAGTTCTCCTGTCTCCTGGGTTCACTTTTCCTTGTTTTTGATGTTCTCGGTTGTCATCTGTTCCAGGTGGTCTGGGACCAATTGATGCTTCTCAGATGGCAGCTTGCTGGCTTTTGAGACTCCAGACACCACTCACTAACACAGGATACAGAAGACTTTCTCAGCAAAAGACTAGTTACGCCAGTTGACCTGAAAATGGGATTCCTGGACCCCTGACTTGCTACTCAGTTCTTTAAAATGTTGGGTTGTATTTAGAAAACCTTTTAGCTTATGGTGTAGTCAAGTTGTGAGGACCTCCCTTTTACCGTGTGCTGTCAAACTCCTATCCACTATCTACATCTATAGGGTCACTATGAGTCAGAACTGACTGGACCGCACCTAACAACAACATCTAATCTATGAATAACACTTTTCTTCCCTCCCCACATTTGTAGCCATCAAAGAGTATTTTCTTCTGTGCATAAGTCTTTTCTTAAGTCCTTATAATAATGGTCTCATACAATATCTGCCCTTTTGCAGCTGACAGATTTCACTCAGCATAATGTCTTCTTGTTGATTCCAGGTTATGAGATGTTTCCTAAAATCATCATTGTTCTTTGTCATTGTGTAGTGTTCCATTGTGTACATATACCATAGTTTGCTTATCCAGTCATCTGCTGATGGACACCTAGGTTGATTCCATCTTTTTGCTACATTGTGGACAGTGCTGCAATCAACTTTTATGTGCATGTATCCGTTCATGCCACCACCTTTATTTCTATAGGATGTATGCTGAGCAGTGGAATTGCTTACAGCTTTGTAAGAAAGCACCGAATTGTTTTCCTAAGAGGATGTACCGTTTTATGCTCCAGTCTCTCCACAGCCCTTCCAGCATTTATTATTTTGTGTCTTTTGGACTAGTATTAACCTCATTGGGGTGAGGTGGTATCTCTTGTAGTTTCAATTTGGATTTCTCTAATGGCTAATGATCATGAGCATTTACTCATGTCTTTCGGCTGCCTGGATGCTTCTTTGGAGAAGTGTATGTCCATATCCTTTGTCCATTGTTTAATTGAGTTATTTGTCTTTTTCTTGTTGACATTTTTTAGTACCTTGTAGACTGTGCAGATTAGATGCCAATCAGATATGTGGTTGCCACATATTTTTTCCCATTCTATAGGCTATACTTTTACCCTCTTGATAAAGTCTGGATGAGCATAAGTATTTAATTTTTAGTAATTCCCATTTATCTATTTTATCTTCTGCTGTTTATGCATTGTTACAAGATTTTGTAGTCTGTTTAAGTCATGTATTAGAACTTCCATTGTTGTCCCTGTGTTTTCTTCCATAATCTTTGTTGTTTTTGATTAGATATTTAGGCCTTTGATCCCCTTTGAGTTATTTTTTGTGTAAGGTGTGAACTATGAGTCTTGTTTCAGTATTTTGCAGATGAATATCTAATTTTGCTAACACTGTTAAAGACATTGTTTTACCCCCAGTTCACAGCCTTTGGGCCTGTGTCAAATATCAACTATTCATACATGGATGCTGTTATTTCTGAATTCTCTGCTCTACTCTATTTGTCTGTATATCTGTTTTTGTACCAGTACCAGGCTGTTTGACTACCAAGGCAGTGTAATAGGTTCTGAGTAGTGGGTGGTTTTAAAGGACAGCAAATTACTGTCTCATGGTTTTGTGCCCAAATCTGAAAATCTACTCCGCAGACAGTCAGTTCTTGTCTGGTGTTACTTGGCTGCTTCTGCACATACTTCACGTGACTTCTGTCTTCCATCTGTGCTTTTTCTTTTTCTCATCTTTTATAAGGATACAACTCAGAAGAGATTAGGTTTAGGACCCATTCTCGCCTGGTATGATCTCATTAAATAAGAAAACAAAACCTCCATTTCCAGATACATTTAAAGGTATAGGGGTGAAGACTTCAATTCAATCCATAACACCCTTCATTTATCCATCTACTAAGAACTTATCAAATGATCTGTAATATACTCAATAAATGTATTAGTCACAGTGAACAAGCTATATGTGAATGAGACTGTAGTTTAGAAGACATGTGAAGTGTTATGCATTGAATTGTAACACTTAAAATATATGTTGAAATGCTAACCTTTGTACATATGGATGCAATCCTATCTGGAAATAAACCAAAACCAAACTCAATGCTGCCAAGTCAATTTCAACCTTTAGTGCCCCTATAGAACTGCCTCAGTACAGTTTCCAAGAGTGCCTGGTGGATCTGAACTGCTGACCTTTTGGTTAGCAGCCATATCACTTAACCACAACGCCCCTAGAATCCCATTAATGCCAAGTGCCGTCGAGTCGGATCCGACTCATGGCGACCCCATTAATATAACAAAGAAAATCCTATCAGTGTAGCCAGTGTCTTAAGCCAATTACTTTTGAGATATCAAAGGAGTAGATTAGGTGAAAAAGCAAGGAATCACAAATG
This sequence comes from Heterohyrax brucei, assembly GCA_028571685.1. Lineage (NCBI taxonomy): Eukaryota > Metazoa > Chordata > Mammalia > Hyracoidea > Procaviidae > Heterohyrax > Heterohyrax brucei. The sequence goes on from CM053143.1 coordinate 8,822,972, forward strand.
GGGAAAGATAGGTGCTAGGTGAAGTTCTACAAGGAAGGAAAAGAAGAATGCCAAAGAAGCAGAGACAAGAAATTTCCCTAGACCTGGCTCCTTGAATTCAGACTTCTAGCCTCCTAAACTGTGACAAAATGAATTTCTATTTGTGAAAGCCACTCACTTTTCATATTATTGTATAGCAGCAATAGTAAAATAAGACAAAAAGTGAATGATGCATACATACAAATGACTACAGAGTCCCTGGGTGGTACAAACAGTTAACATGCTTGGCTGTTAATTGAAAGGTTGAAGGTTCAAGTCTACACAGAGACACCTCAGAAAAAAGGCTTGGTAATCTACTTGTGAAAAATGAATGATTGAAAACTCTATGGAGCACAGTTCTACTCTGACATACATGGGGTAACTGTAGTCAGAACTGACTTGACAGAAATTGATTTATAAATAACTATAATGAATTAAGAAAGCAATGAGTTCCACCTAAGTGGTATGGGTAGTGCTATGTCAGGTCAGAAGGGTGGTCCTCAAACTTTTTGATTGTGCAGTCTATTATTAAAAAATTCAAGAACCTTTTTACAATATGTAATGGGACCTTGAAATATCTACTATATGAATGATATATAAACATATGCAATATACATTAAATCATACACAAAAAGAAAGTTCAAAGGGTGCTACAGAGATGGAATAACCAGTATTTTGGAAGTAATTATATTTTTAATGGTAAAAATTCCCTCTTGCTCTTATAAATAGATTATTAATAACCTTTTTAATGATAGTAGTGTGATTTATATGTCAGATTTGGTTCAATAGTCATTGTTCCCATCTAATGTGACTGATGGAAAGCTCAGATTAAGAGAGGAGGGGATGTCATCCCTGTTGCTTAAATCTTGTTTGCATGTATTTACATTATTGTGATCATTGTTAATTTGTAGATTCTTTGTGGAAAAATATTAACCTTGTTGTGTTAGTTAAATTAAAAGCTAGATAAACTATTCAAATATCCACATAAGCTGCAGTTTGTTACAACACAGCAAAAATTAACAGGTAGATTAGGTATCATGGAAGGTGCCTCCATACTTCAGAATTCATCACATTGAAAGGCTACTTTCTACAGCATCCATGTCTGATTCATGGGCAAAGTAGGGTTCAGTTGATAAACAGTACATTAAGTATTGTTGTCATCCTTAGGCCATCGTATTTCCCCAATTCTTAGGGAATCTCTGAACAAAGGGATCAGACCATTGTGATTACCGGACATTTTATGCTATTCCATCTTAGCTCAGATATTGCTGAAACCTATCCAGCATCATGGTAACATGCAAGCCGCAACTGACAGATGAATGCTAATTGCACATAAAGTTTCTCAGTCGGGAATCAAGCTGGGATCTTCTAAATGAAGACAAAAATTCTATCACTGAGCCTTCACTGCTCTCATATTACATACCAGTAACTCTAATTTAGTTCTTATTTTTTAAAATAACTATAAATAGATGTTCAAGTATTTTCATTCCAAAGTACAGTGAATCTTCTTTTATTTTTTCTGCTTCTTGGGTATGTGTATACTAGCTTGGAGACCTCTGGGTAAGAGAATAGAAAGTCCCTCATATCCCGACACAGAAAAATTCACATAGGAACTTAACAATGAAAGGTGGGTAGACACTGGAGGAGACTGAACTGCCAGGAGAGAGGGAATGGCAATGTAGATCATCATGGAAACACAGGAGAATATGGTATGCTTGGGAAATAATGAAAAGTCCATCATACCGAACCACTGAGATAGGGATTATGGGGTAATTTTAGCCAGGTCATGAAAGACAGTAATACCAGGTTAAGAGTCTGGAGATTTATTCTCTTATTCAGTAGGCATTAGGAGGATGATTCAAGCTGTATATACACACACACATAGTATATGTGTATATATATACATGCATACATATATTTATATTATATAATATACCTATAAACAAATCCTGGTGGCATAGTGGGTTAGGCATTAAGTATGCAGTTCAGATCTGCCAGGAGCTCCTTGGAAACTCTATGGGGTAGTTCTATGATCGCTATGAGTTGTACCTGACCCCATGGTAGTGGATTTATACCTATACATTATACTATTTATACCTCTATATCTATATCTATATAGTATACATTTATCTATTATAATGTATCTATTTTATATATATACACACATACACACATAATTCATATAGGTGCTTTGACAGAATATAAATGTATCTATTATACCATATATGTACACACACATATAATTCATATAGGTTCTTTGGCAGAATGTGTACCTGTTTTATGTATATATATAACACAATACATATATGTTATATAATATACATATATGCATGGGCTGGCTTGGCATATCATATATGTCTGTGGATATGCATACAATTTATATAGGTGCTCTGGGAAGCTATGTATCTATTGTATATACGTATATGCCTTGTTTCTCTGGATCTCACAAATTTTTGCCTTTGACGAGTGTAGTCTTACTACTTTTCTATTTCCTTTTAGTGGAAAGTGTTTCAATTTTCCTCTCTGATAGGTTTTCGCCTTATATAGGTTCCACCTTTTCATGTTTTACTATTTATGTCACCTTCTCAAAGCTTGATGAAAAAAGTTTAACATTTTGTATATTATGTATATTATATGTATCACATATATTCTTACATATATTTATACCTTCTTTGGCATGGGAGGTATTTAATTATAGGAAGCCAAACTTTTTTTTTTTCAACATCACTCTCTCCTTTATCTCTAAGAAAGTAGCTTTTCCATGGTCTGTGTTCCTTCTGTACACTGCTTGTTACTGAAAATAGTAGTCTAGCAATAGTTAAATTGTTTGTAACATGGCCAGTGAATGGTTTGTCACATGTAATGAAAGCTGAGTATAAATGGAGGCAAAATTGAGAACTGTTTAGGTAATATAGAATGTGCCTCTGTTTGCATAGTTTTTAGCCTGTGTAGCTAGGAGAGTAGGAACGTCAATCAAGAGAAATGGAGATTCCTGGAGAAGAATTAGATACGAAGCGATCATTAATGATGCAGCATGAAATGTAGTTAAAGATGCCCCAAAGAAAACTACTGATATAGGTATGGAAAACAAGGCAGGAAATAATTGAGTTACAGCAGATGTTTAAAGGAATTAATGAGATTAAAGAGAATAATTGGTTGGAAGGAGATGAGGATCAAAGACAAGTTTGGGGAAACATGTCCTGACACTTAAGTCAGAGAGCTTCAGTTAGATCCTAAGGAATCGACTCTTAGCCTATTAATTCAATTCCCAGTGCTTTTAGTGAGTGTAGCAACTTCATAGCTTTTTTTTGCCCCTTTCTATCAGTTAAATGAAATGAATATGAATTCAGAAAGCAGATTTTGGTAAACTTACGGAGCTACTTAAAAACAAACAAATACCGCTTTATACTAAGAGAGCTTAAGAAGCAAAACAGTCCAGAAGAGTTAAGCACACTTTTAGAAAATAAACATAACAAAAGATGGAAAAAGATAGCAGTTCCTGACATATTGGCAACAATATTATACTTAATGGAGGAAGAAAGAAACAAGTATGCATTTCTTTAAGTAAAAAGTGAGCAATCTTTATAACTTTTTTAAAACACACAAATGAACAAACCACCACGTACTAATTACTGAGTACTCCTGAAGAAAAAAATCTTGTTAAGCTCTGTTTAGTCAGCAAATGCTGCTCTAACAGAAATACCACAGAGTGGATGGCTTTAACAAAGGAAGGTTTATTCTTACACAGTCAGTAGGCTACAAGTCCAAATTCAGGATTTCTGCGCCAGGGAAGAAGGATCTCCCCCTTGTTGGCTCTGGAGGGAAACCCGGTATTGCATCAGTCTTTGTCCAGGGAGTATATTGGCTCAGGAACCTTGGCTCTGAAAGATGTTCTCTTCTCCTGGTGCTGCTTGCTTAACAGTGTGAGTTTCCCAATTCTCTGCTTGCTTCCCTTTCCTTTTATCTCTTGTAGGAGGAAAGGATCCAGAATGGGGCAAGCCATACTCCAGGGAAACTCCCTTTACAGTGGAGCAGGGAGGTGATCCTATGAAAGGGTTTACAGTCCAACTCTAATCCTTTAACATATAGCATAACAAAATCACAAAATGGAAATCACAAAATACTGGAAATCATGGTTCAGGCACATGGCTACACATAGTTTTAGAGAGATACAGTTCAATCCATGACAGACTCCTTTGACAGGACCATAATAGGAAGATTTAGAATTAGTGGTACATCTACTTTTATTAAATAACTTAGTATTTATTTTTAATATATGTTAGTAGGGAGCCCTGGAAACCCTGGTGGCATAGTAGGTTAAGAGCTATATCTGCTAACCAAAAGGTCAGCAATTTAAATGCAACAGGCGCTCCTTGGAAACTCTATAGGACAGTTCTACTCTGCCTTATAAGATCATTATGAGTCTGACCCAACTTGACGGCAGTGGGTTTTGGGTGAGTTAGTAGGGAATCCTGTTGCTGATGCAGCAGTTAAGAACTTGTCTGCTAAAACAGTAGATTAGCAGTTGGAATCCACCAGACATTTGTTGGAAATTCTGTGGGGCAGTTCTCTTTGCTACAGGGTTGCTATGAGTTGGAATCTACTAAAAGGCAACTTTTAAAAAATATTTAGTATATATTTCTCTACACATAAAGTACTACATGTAACATACAAAATGTACTATATTACATATAACATAAAATATATTTCATATACCATCGACTCGACGGCACTTGGCACTTGGCATATAAAATATATTTCACATATCACATAAAATATACTATATTGCATATAATATATGAAGTATATTATATTAGATATATTAAATATATATTTCATGCAATATATAATATAGTGTGTATTTCTATAGACAACACATTGCCAGTGTATTGTGACAAATTGCAGCTTATGCAGATTTTGAATAACTTAATTTTTAATTGAATTCACTCTCATAACATGCTTAATACTTTCTTTTTACAAAGAAGATACAAACTATCTGCAAACAAGAATTCAATGACAGGGATGTCATACTAAGTTATATTCCAAAGGAAGCACTCATTTGGCCTGTTAGGGAATCAGAATATGACCATCGCGTGGGTTCACTTGGCAGATGGTCAAACTCAGAGTATTGTGCTGAAAATAAGTAGTGCAGTATGGAGGAGGGGTGGTTCAGAAAATTGAAAAAGAAAAAGGTAGCCTGGAAAAAAAAAGAAGCTGCATACTTGGTAAGTTTCTTGCTAATATTGAAGGAGACCTCAGAGATTAGGAGCAGAATTAATAATGTTGGTTCCTTATTTATATAGACAAATGATGAGAGATTCCCAGAAGGTTCAGTTACAAGTGTGGGAATCCTTGCTCTGTAATATTCCTTAGTCTGGGTGCTGAATATTTTAGGCTTCGTTATCAAGGGATGAACTGAGAAGAAGGTAGCTCTTTAAGGAGTGGGTGGCACCATATTGAGAGGCAGACAGAAACCCAAAACAAACCAAAATTGCTGCCATCCAATAGGTTCCTAGTCATAGTGACCCTGTAGGGCAGAGTAGAAACGCCCCACAGAGTTTCCAAGCAACCACCTAGTGTATTTAAACGGCCAACTTTTTGGTTAGCAGGGGTAGCACTTAACCACTGTCCCTTCTGAGACAGGAAGATAAGTGTTGAAATCAGGAATCTTGAGGACGTCTTCCAGTTATGTATGCTATTGGCTCAACAGTCTCTGGATCTTTTTAAAAACTTTGTATTGCACAAAACAGAATGTAGAATACTGAATAACAGTTTAGCAGTAAAGAAAAAATAACTGGAAATAAAGTCTGTAAATGTAGATTAAAATAACTATGATTATTCAACTAAACAAGAGAGGTCTGCTGTTGTTGAATAGCACTTTTGTTAAAAGAATGGCTTAATCATAAATGATGATAATCAACTAGTCTCCATCTATACAGCAGGGGTCAAAACAAGAGGAAATGGGCCTTAATTGCAGTGTGTGGGATTTAGTTTAAGCATAGAGAAGAACTGGCTAAGTAGGATGAATTACTATGAAAACATATGGGATTTCCTGTGTGGGAGGGCTTTAAAAAAATAGTCTCTCAAGTGTCAAGGCTAACTAGTTTAAAAATTAAATCCTATCTGAATAGTAGGGGTGGAGATTGGTGGACTGCAAGGTGTAGAAGAACAACATAAACACTGAAGAAACCTTCTAATTTTAACATATAATTTTTATCTTGAAAATACTATTAGGTATAAAGTAGACTATTAGAAAATCAGTGAGAACTAATGTATTCATTGTGAGATATTTTTATTATATTTCTTCGGTTAATCTGTAGAGACGTTTGGGTATTTGCCAAGCACATTATATTGTCTATTTCCAGGATTTGAAACTCTTGATTATGTAACAAGCAAACAGAATGGTCAAGTAGAGATGTTGGATAATTTCTGCTTTGAGAAACAGTAAAAGTGGACTCCACTGTTCCTAAAGTTTATCACTTGATCAGTTTATCACTTGTCGAGAAACTTCTAGTAGCTCACTTACTGGACTAGATGCTATAGGAAACTGATAGGGGAATAAAAAATGTTTTTTAGCTTTTAAGAGTATGTTGCCTGTGTGGGGTGATTGGATAATACATGTGAAAAAATTAAGACATGATATTAGGTAGAATTGTTCAGTTACACTTGGTCTAGTTACACAGGAAGAGCTGGATAGTGGAGTTTACAGGCTGAAAGTATCACAGATAAGATGCGTCTTAAAGGGTGGGAAAAATTAAAGGAAGGACAGTGTTGGGGAGAGGGCAAGATGAGCAAAGGGATGAAAATGAGAATGTTCACAATTGTGCTGTACTTTTGGTAAAGTGAAGAGTCTTGTGTCATTATAGCCTTTAGGATAAATTCATTCTTGCTCATATGTCATACATAAACTTCATGATTTGTTACTGGTGACATCTATGGTTGTCTCATCCTACCTCCTTGTGTAACCTCAATTCCTTTTCTTTGTCGCAGCCCTGAGTTTGTCTGAGTTCACATTTCAGTTCTGTTGTTTTATAACACTTCACCCCTTGGTTGCTTCATCTGTAAAATGGAGATAATAATAGAAATTATTTCAAAGAGATTTTGTGAAGATCAAATGAGTTATTCCTTCAATGCCTGGTGGTGCATTCAGCAATCATGAAACTTTTAGCCTCTGGGTTTTATTGGAGAAACAGCTATGTCACTAACAGTACATCTTACTGCAAGACATGGGCCTTTATGACTGTGCAAAACCAAAGAAATGGGCATGCACCACAAATTATTGTTTTTATAGGACATTTGAGCAACTTGAGGCTTGAAATTTTTTTATTCAAGTAACTTAAGCCTTGAGCTTAAATTCTATGGGTAAAATATTGAATGACACAGGAAGCATCAAAAGAAGATTGGAGGAATACTGAGTGACTGTACCAAAAACAGTTGGTCAATATTCAACCATTTTGAGAGCTAGAACATAATCAAGAGCCAATGTCATTAAAGAAATAAATCTAGGGTGCACTGAGAACATTGGCCAAAAAAAAATGAAAGAGGCACCAGGAACTGACAGAACACCATTTGACATATTTCAATAAATGGATAGAGTTCTGGAGGTGCTCACTCACCTGTGCCAAGAAATTTGGAATTATCAAACAATATCACTAACATTACACCCCAGCAAAATTCTATTGATGATAATTCAAAAAAATTGGCAGCAGTACATCAACATTAAACTGCCAGATATTCAAGCTGGATTAGAAGAGGACACGGAATCAGGGATAACATTCCTGGTATTAGATGGATCTTGGTTGAAAGATATTTACCTGTGTTTTATTGACTATAAAAGGCATTAGACTGTGTGGATCATAAGAGATTATGGCTAACATTGTGAAGGATGAGAATTCTAGAACATCCAGTTGTGCTCAAGAAGAACAGAACAAGATAATACCACAAGCTTTAAAATCAGGAAAGATGTACATCAGGTTGTATCCTTTCGCTATACTTATTAATCTTTATATTGAGTAAATAATTGGAGAAGTTGGACCATGTAAAGAAGATTACTACATCAGGGACTGAAGGAGCACTCATTAACAATCTGAGATATGCAGATGATACAACCTTTCTTGCTGGAAGCAAAGAGGATGTGAAGCACTTACTGTTGAAGATCAAAGACTACAGACTTTGGTACAGATTACACCTTAACATAAAACAAAAATTTTTACAACTGGACCAATAAGCAACATCATGATAAACAGAGAAAATTTTGAAGTTGTGAAGGATTTCCTTTTACTTAGCTCCACGATCAACACCCCGGAAAGCAGTAATCAAGAAATCAAGTGACATATTGCATTGACAAATTTGCTGCAAAAGATCTCTTTAAACTGTTGAAAACTGTGTCAACATCATGACTGTTGGTATGCTTCAGCTCTCTGTTGTAAATGCTTACTTCAGCCCATTTCTTTGAGGGTTTTCTTCATTTTTACTGAATCCACACCAGATATGGTGTCCTTTTCTAAAAAACTGGACTTTACTGACAACGTGTTTTTAAAGGAAGTGGGCTGAAGTCTAGCCATCCTTCTTTCTAAGGTGCATTCTGGTTATATTTCTTCTAAGACTGATTTATTTGTTTCTCTGAAAGTCCACAGCGTATTCAAATGATTGATGGAAAAATATAAATTTATGAATTCACATATTTTGCTTTCAACCACCCCAACACCCTCACTCAGTTCATCCTGTTTAGTTATTCATAGTAAAAAAATTATCATATCACTTTGAGAATGAAGGTGCCTCTGACCCAAGTCATTATATTTTCAGTTGCCTCACATTCATGTGAAAGCTGGACAGTGAATAAATAAAACTGAAGAAGGTGTTAGCAAAAATATTGACTATACCTTGGGCTGCCAGAAGAAGAAACACATCTATCTTGGAAGGAGTATAGCCAGAATACTCCTTAGAAGGATGGAAAGATTTCACTGCACATGCTTCTGGCAGGTTATCAGGAGGAGCCAGTCCTTGGAGAAAGGCATCCTGGTTGTAAAGTGGAAGGACGTTAAAGGAGAAGAAGACCCTCAGTAAGATGGACTGACAGTGGCTGCAGTGATGAGCTCAAGCAAGCTGTAACTGGGAGGATGGCACAAGACTGGGCAGTGTTCCATTTGCTTGTATGTAGGGTTGGTATCAGTTGGAACCAACTCAACAGCAATAAACAACAAGGTATTGTATGAAGAATCTGAATTTTGGGTAGGAAAGATAAAAATTTTGAAAATTTTTATTTGCTACAAACCTATCCATTAATCCCAGTGGGGACTCTGGTATATAATTAGTGGTACTTTGTACCGTACCACTAAACACTTAGGGTAGGCTTATGGGAGGCAGAATGAAAAAAATCATATTACCTACTAAAATTCAAGCACACTCAATCATTCAACAGGCTTCTATTAACAAAAACAAGGTATCAGCAAAAAACTCAAAGCAGAAAATAACTGCGTCACTAAAGGATTAATAGGTATAAAGTGCTTAGGATAGCACATGATGTAAATATCCATAAAAGATTATCTGCTGTTATCTATTCTTATTATTACTATTAATCCTTTAAATTATTTAGTCTAAGAGCAGGTATCATCTCCTCATGGAAGTCTGTCCTTTTCTAAGGAGTCTGAATCGGTGTTATCCCCTGTGCTTGCCCGGACCTTGTACTTCTTTGCTAGTGCTTCTTGCTTTAAATTGTAATTTCAGGCTTCTTGTTGTTATTAGATGCCTTTGAATCTACTCTGTCTCATAACAATCCTACTTATAACAGAAAACAATATTGCCTGGTCCTACACCATCCTTACAATCATTGCCGTGGTTGAGCTCATTGTTACAGTCACTGTGTCAGTCCACCTCGTTGAGCGTCTCCTTTTTCATTGACCCTGTACTTGACCAAGCATGATTGCCTTCTTCAGAGACTGATTTCTTCTGAAAACTTGTGCAGAGCATGTGAGATGAAGTCTCACTACCCTTGCATTGTAATTCATACTGAAGGCTGTCTGAAGTCTTTAATCTTCATCAGTCAGTGCTTCAAGTCCACCTAAATCCTAGGCTTCCATGTCTTTTTGTTGTTGTTGATGTTGTTTTCCTGGATTGTGAGGTATGGAGGCAACCATGTCTTATTTATTTTTGTATCTCAGAATCCATGGGCTAGAAAGTGGGACCAACATTTGTTGAATAATAAATGAAAACAATAATTACTGTTGTCATCGTGTCAGCTCTGAGTCATGGTGACCTTACGTAGAACGAAATAAATGTCACCTGGTCCTGGGTCAGCATCATGACTGTTGGTATGCTTCAGCTCACTGTTGTGAACACTTAATGTCAGCCCATTTCTTTGAGAGTTTTCTTCATTTTTATTGAATCTATACCAAACATTAGGTCCTTTTCTAGAAACTGGACTTTCCTGATAACGTGTTTTTAAAGCAAGTGGGCTGAAGTCTAGCCATCCTTCTTTCTAAGGTGCAATTCTGGTTATATTTCTTCTAAGACTGATTTGTTTCTCAGAAAGTCCACAGCATATTCAAATGATTGATGAAAAAACGTAAATTTATGAATTCACACATTTTTCTCTCAGCTACCCCCAACACACTCACTCAATTCATCCTGTTTAGTTATTAACAGTAAAAAATTACTGTGACCAAAAAATCAATGGAATAAGTTATGAAGGCAGATGAGTCAAAATTTAGATTAGTTATAATTGGTTTCATTTAGATACCTGCATAAAATGATCTTACACTTGTATTTAAAATTTAAGGGCTACTGCTAAGTATAGAATCTTAACTATCACACCATACTCTGTAGATTCATAGAGATAGTTAAGATATGAGATATATCCCAAGTCTCATTACTTGTAGAATATTATTTCTGGTTTTAAAGCTTTCCTTCATAGATTCATAGACTGTAGAAGTGGAAGGAATAACAGGGTTTGGGATTAGAAGGTATGGCAGCTCTAGTTTCTCTGGGCTTCAGATCCTCTTTTTCAAGAATTTAAAATTATGAGCCTTTATAATATCTCTTCTTCTGATTCTGGACTCTGAGTTTATGAAATCTGTGACATAGTTGGGATTATACTCTAGAGTTTCTGAATGTAGATTGTTAATGATTCCACTGAAACTTGCAGTTTTATCAGTTATTTGATTAGTCATTCTTTTTAAATTGTTCATTAACATTTTCTTCATTAGAGAGGTTCTACTAGCGGATGTAATTATATCAAAGAAGCTGTTTATGCCTTAATGAAAAGTTGAATGCAAAACCAAGATGTTTTTATCTGAAAATAGCAGGTTGGATCTCATAGACTATTAGTAAATAATAACAAATAGTATTATTGTTTATGAATGTGACAAATCAGATAACTCTTGTGGACAAAGCAATTGCTTGTAAATGTAATATGTTTCATGAAGATATTTAGATATTTAGAACCAAAAGGTGAGGAATATGTTTGAGACAGACAAGTGTTATGAAATGTATCTATTAAAAAATCCAACAGACCTGTGTTATTTGCTTTTATCCCAGGGCTGGTTCTTCTAGATGCCACAACTGTGTTACTAAAACACTGCTCACAGTGTTCCAGAAATCTTAACAACAAAGTGATGTAGCTACATGGTGGATCAGATTAATTACTAAAAACGTAGCAGGCAGGGATAACATCAGCCATGGCATATTCACTTTTCTACTTACTCTGATCTATTAATTAGGTTGTTTAGTAACTAACCTGATCTATCATTTAGCAAACTGAGTTAATTAATAGAGACAGACTGTACTATGCACTGCTTAATTAAAATATAGGCATGGCCAGAGCTGTCCTAGTTTAGAGAGTGACAGCAAAAATAAGATGATGAATCTGTCCTGCTAAAAGGCACTAAGCTGGTGAGATTATTGAATCCCTCAATATCCATTTCAATTTTGCCATCAACACCCTAAAGAAAATACTAAATAATTCCATTCCCTTTCTTTTCCATAGCCTTTTGTGAACTTAGCATTATTTATTTGGAAATAAATAATGTAAAATATATTTTTCCAATTTCTTTAAATATGATATCTATCTCTAGTTTAGACAGTACAGTATATAGCATAGTATTCTGGTGTATAACATAGTGGCCAAAAGCTATAGAGTTAAACAGATTTAGGATTAGGTTAGCACTGCCACTCACTTCTCGTATTAGCATCCCTCTTCTGTATAATGATGTTGCTGTTGAATTGGCTTTTAGTCATAGTTAGTGACCTTATGTCTAACACAACAGAACATAGTCCAGTCTTTTCTGTACAATGGAAGTATCCATTTTCTAAGGTTTTGGAGATTAAGAGATGATGAACATGAGAGCTTAGTGCATGGTAGACTGCTACCTGTTGTTGCTAAAGATAATGGTGATTAGATGATAATAAAAAAAAGTAGAGATTCATTCTTCCCCATCATCCTTTAGGGAAAAATTTGACTTAAATTTTACTCGCATTTATGATTGCCTGAGCTATCTGAGGATATCCCTGTATGAGGCAACCCAGGAAATGAAGACTTATAATGTTATATGGAATTAGGATAATTTATTTTATTTTTCTATTGTCTAATAATTAAGTGATATTAATGAAAAATAAAATAGACAAAATGCTTCGGAGTTAGCTAAATAAAACACCAGTGCTAAGAAAACCATAATGTGACTTCCAAAGCAGTTTATTTAAAAACTGACCTAATCTTGAACTAAATCATACTCTAATCTTTTGACAGACCCCTTTTTTTGGAAGTCAGAAAACCAGGAAAACCCAACAATTACAGGCGAGTTTGTTCTAACTCATGCTGAACTCACGTGTTTCAGAGTAGAACTGTGCACTATAAGTGACCTTTCAGAGGTAGATCACTGGGCCTTACTTCCTCTGAATGGGTCTGAACCACAAACCTGGTTAGTAACAAAGTGCTTCACTGTTCACACCTCCCAAGTGCTTCTATGTAAGGTAAAGTGATTTTCTGGAAGAAGTAAGGTAGAAACTGGAAAGTTGGAAAGTTTCATTCTGTTCTGGCATCTACAATTGATGAGGAAGATAGACAACTTGTAGAAGATTCAGAAAAATGTGATAAGGTGCCAAAGAGGATGGGCAGTAGAGGATGGAAGGGAAAGGTAGTGGGTTTGTGACTATCGAGGAACAGAGTTTTCCTAGAATGCAGATTTTGGGAGTCCATCGAGGTAGGGTGGCCCACTCAGGCTAGTTCCCTGAGATGTTCTTTTGAACCTTAGGTGTTGCAGAAACTGGTTTCTAAAAACCATTTTTTAAAATTAATTAACTAATTATATTATGACTGAATAAAAATGTACATTCCTGTATAAATTTACATGCCCACCTATATGCAGCTTCCACTGCTCTCCCTTCCCGGTGACAGCACACTATTCCTCTCTGCTCCACACATGTCTCATCCTCCCAACAGTCTCCTTCCCCCTCCTCTCCACCTACTCTCCTTCCTCCAGCCAGAGGTCAGCAGGATAATATCCTATAGATGCATAGAACCATAAAGTGCATCCAGTGTATGATCACTCTGCATCGCCAAGTCCAATCCATTCGTGTCCGAAGAGTGGACCTTCATCATGATTTATGGGCAAGGGCAGCATCAGGGCCAGAGGCCATGCTCCCAGGGAACCCCGAAGCTGCTGGACCATCAATTGTGGTCTTTTAGTGGAGGTCTCAGGGTGCACCCCTTTTTGTTCTTGTGTTGTCAATGAGACTCAACCTAGTGAGCTCCATCTTGGCTATCACTGGTGGTGGCCGGGCACCATCCGGTTCTTCCAGTCTGAAGTTTGTATAGGCACCCTCTCATGTGGGTCTCTCTATCTTCTGGGTTGTCTTTACCCCATGGGGTAAAAACCATTTTTTTAAGTCAAACAATAGCCTAGTAAATAGTTTAGCAGACTGTTCTGCCTTACACACTGTGCTGTTTTGAAGAATTACCGAAACACAGTTTTTGAGAAACAGAAAGGTCAAGGTCAGACTAGAAACCTATTTAGGGTGAGCTGCTATACAGATATCAAACCCCTTGAAATCTACAGGGGATTGGTTCCAGGATCCCTTCAGATAGTAAACTCTAAGGATGCTCAAATCCCTTACATAAAATGGTGTAACACTTGTGTACAGCCTACACACATCCTTCTGTATACTTGGAATTGTCTCTAAGTTACTTTTGCCTGATACAATGTAAATGATACAAAAATAGTTGTCTGATCACATGTGATGACTTGCTCTGGAAGGTAATCTTTCTCTTCTGTGAGTTTCCAGAGCTCTTCTGGTAACACCAATGCTGCCTGGGTGTCAGCTGGTGCCGATTCTCCTGTGATCTTGCAGTTCTTGAGGTTGTAGCAGTTCACAGAGGTAGCCAGCCTTCCCTTACTAGCCTGAAACACCTTCCTCTGGCTCTTCTCAACCCCTTCCTACTTAGCCTTTAACAGATTGTTTTTACTACTTCATTGCTTTTTAGGAGAAATTTTCTCACAGAAACAGACTGTACATAGCCCAAATAGGGAACGAAGTACACTGTAGGTTATTAATGCCCACACAAGGAGTGCCAAAGGCAGACTAGAGATCTATGAAATAGTGGGAGGCTACAGCAGGGTACGTCTACATGCTGTTCCATTTGTGTAGATTTGGTGGAGTGCTCGGTGTGCAACTAATTCAAGTTTTGATTTTTGGAGCTTTTTTCCCTGAATCTTTTCAATCTGTGTTTGGTTGAACCCACAGATAAGCAGGGCTGACTCCACACAAAAGAAATCCTGGTGGTACGTGGTTAAACTCTCAACTACTGATTGAAATGTTAGTGAATCGAACCCAGCAGCTGCTCAGAGGGAGAAAGATGTGGCAGTCTGCTTCCATAAAGGTTGCTATGAGTTAGAGCTGACTCACTGGGTTCTTTTATTATTTTTTTTATTTTCATTTTTGCTTGTTGTTACTTAAACACTGTTCTGACCCTATTTCCATGGCAATGTGGATAATATGGGGTTTGAGAATCTTTGAAAGATTTTATGTCTTTGGATCATTTTTGATAGCCTAGTTAAAACGTTATCCCAATTTGAAATTGTTTATTAAGTAAACTTCAATCATTTTCCATTATTGCTTACTCTGATTTTTGTTTTAATACTATAAAGTTTACTGAGAAGGTTGGTCAATGATATCAAAGTCATAAAATGAAATGGAAATCAACTAGGCACTATCGGCAGTCTTAGGTGCTAAAAAGGCCAGAGTAAGAGGAAGTAGAAGAGAGGGTCTTTAATTCTGCTCCAAGTGGTAAGGAAGTTTCCCTCCCACACACCTGTATTTCCCCTGCCTTTCTTCCTAATCTTTCATCCCCTTTCTTTCTCTTTCCTCCCTCATTTCTTGGTGGAAATAATATAAAATTTGGAGCAAACAGATCTGATTATGATGTTTCAACAGGTAAAAACTTACATCAGTTCTGAGGTCCATTGTTTAGAAAAAAAAAAGGATAAATTCTACCTAATTTTTGAAAGGAAGATAATAATATCTACCTCATAGGGATTCTGGAAGGATAAAAAAGCAGTAACAAGTGTAAAAAAATCACATCGTAACACGTAGAGTACACATGAATGTGAGTTTTTAGTGTTATCAATGTATTTGCTCGGTTTTATTTCTTTCCTCCTTCCCTTGGAATTCCAAGTAGCAGATGGCAGAGAAGGAAGATAGAAAATTGCTTTCTCACCTTTTTTCATAAGGTAGTTCCTTATCTTTAAGAAAAGGCTTACTGATAACATAATGAATCTTAGACTCTGTCAGCCTTTATTCCAGCCTTATGATTTTATGACAAATGACCTCCACATATTTCCTCTGTGAGGTTACTTAGTGCTTTTTCTTTTTTTTTTTTCTCAGCTCACAACAATCACTATCCTCTTCTAAATCCGTACTTTGAGATCCTGAATTTTTTTCTTAAGAGAAAACTAAAGAAGGAGACAATTTCAGAGGCATGATTATATTGATATAGATTGTGTGATGAGTTCCATTCCAAGCTTACCACCACCGAACCTTGGTCATACATGCGCTGTAGCCACTGTGGACTTATTCCTGCAGTGCCAGTGCCATGGAGGAGAGCAAAGACCACAAACTCACGTCTTCTGCATTAGTGATACCTAGGGTATCCATGATGATCCAAAAAGAGGCCAGACCTCTGCTTCCTTGCAGTTTGAATTGCACTAACTGAGTTGGAAGTACTGAGTCCCAGTAGCATTGTCACTACTGTTGTGTTTCTAAAATTGAAATGGACACTGATTTCGGCCTAACTGTGTAAAGTGCTCGAACATCTCCTGGCCTACCATAGACGGTATCTTCTCCAAAGAATCCCTGATCTATGGAGAAACCAGAAAAAATAAATTCCACTGCTATTGAGACAATTCTGACTCATAGAGACCTTATAGGATACAGTGGAACTATACCACAGGGTTTCCAAGGAGTGTCTGGTGGATTTGAACTGCCAGTCTTTTGCTTTGCCATAGCACAACTATGCCACTAGGTCTCTGATCTGTGAAAAAGCAGCTGCAATGTTCTGTAGCAGTGGAAATAATATACAGTTTCATAGGAAAGGAAAAAATCACATAAGTTTTGTCTTTGGTCAATTTGTCATCAGGAACAAGCTCTGTAATATCTTGATTAAAATTTATTGAGTTCTCCAAGTGTGTAAAACATAGTTGTAGGCATTATACACAATTTATGTAATGAGTGGTCTCTGACTACTAAGAATTAACCTTTTAGTTAGAAATCAAATTTGTACCTAATTGAAGTTAAGCAGATGTCTGGAAAGAATCTGTCCCAAATTAGTAGTAGATTTTCAACTTACTCTTTTTATTTTTTAATCAGAGAAAAATCTTTGTTATCTTACTTGGAGCCTAATATAAACAAACAAACAAATACAAACCCACCACCATATAGTCAATGATGACTCTGCCAAGCCAAGTCAAGTGCATTATGACTCTAGTGACCCCATAAAAAACAGAAAAAGCATATTTGCTCTGGTTCAAACGTAGTAGGGAGGTTAGAGTCCTTCTTCCTCTTTATTTTCACAGAAGGCATTGAAACTTCATAAGAGAAATATAATTCAATTGTTATTGTTGTTGTTAGTTAGCAATTAGTCAGATCCTATTCGTGGTAATGCTATATGAAATGAACAAAAAGTTGACCAGTCTTATGCCGTCTTTGTCATCACTGGTAACTGGACAAATTTGTGATCCCTAGGATTTTCTTTGGCTAGTTTTGGGAATTAGACTGCCAGACTTTTTTACTAATCTCTCTTAGCCCAGTGACTACTGGGACATATAATACACTTTTAATGCCTATGGAGTTCTTTGGGAAGGAGATAGCTAAATTTTATTGCCTTTAGCCTCAGAGTAAGAGTCTTTTCAAACGTGTGAAACTCAAGAACCCTGACCTGGAAACTCATGTTTGTGTAGATCAAACATTATCTTAGGTGTTGCTTCCTAAATGTATGAATTTTCCAAGTTTTTGACAGGTTTGCCTTTATTTCTGTGACAAGCCTCTTTACTATATGTCCTTGTTACTGTGTTGTGGTGAAATTGAACATATCACAAGAATTAATTATTCCCAGTCCTCATTCAGTTACAGTGACCATTTTCTCCCTAATGTCATCATTTCCAGGTTTCAATGGCTCCTTGCTTTTCTAGCTTCTGAAGAGTAAACAGTGACTTTGCAGTAACGAATAATGCATTGTAGTGGTGCTTTTCAAGAGACCCAAACTTCAGTAAGTTATACTTACCCTGCATTCAGTCTTAGTGCCCCATCACGGCAGGTGGAATGCACCACTCTGATCAGTTCTGTAGTTTTCCAGGGCAGCTGTTTCTGTTTCTTAACTGTTAATACTGTGTTTATTACAATGACAAATCCATAGTAGCAGTAATTTTTCTAAGATACAGATTCCTTTCATTTTATTTATTTGAACTCTCACTATTGATTTTACAGTAATGAAGAATGCTTTCTAGTGATAACTTACCTAAGATAAAAAGTCCTTTGTCTTTATTTAAGCTTTAAGTACTGCTTTAGCAGTAAGGAAGAATGCATTGTATCAAGTTTTTAGGTTCATTTGTTTTTGTAGATTTTGTGTTTACTGAGAGTTCATGTTTGTCTTATTTTAATGAATATCATTGGTAATTTCTTTGTGATGACATTGAGATTTATCCTTATGTTCCTATGTTTGAGCCAGTCTTGTATTACTTGATAACACCTTGACTTCTCCATTTGAAAGTTCTATACCTATACTGTTTATTCCTTCTTTTATTGTTCTGACATTGTTATCATTTTCAGATTGATCCTTCTGGTCTCCTGTTGTAAATTTTTAGTTTTGTTTTATCTTTGAGAGTTTGTTATCTAAATTGATATTTGGCTCATGCTATCTTATTTACTAGATTCAGGTTGTTGCCTGATGTTGGTTCTCTAACTGAAGGACTCCCTGTAGTAATTCTTGTAAGTTTGTTTTGTTTTTACATATTTCTTTAATTTCTGTTTGAAGCATCCTAATTTCACCATCATATTTGAGCAAGGTTTTCATTATTCTTGGTTAACAGTTTATCTCATTCAAGATTTTATTTATGTCATCCTATTGCCTTCTTGTCTGCATGGTTTCTGCTGAATAACCAGAGCTTAGTCTTATGGTTTCCCTTTTGTATACAACTGTTTAGTTTTCTTGAACTGCTCTCAGGATTCTTTCTTTGTCTTTGCTTTTACCAAGTGCGATGATGAACTGTCTTGGTGTTTTTCTTTTGGACTCTGTCCTAGATGAGGTCTGTCCTATAAGGGGTTCACTCAGCTTCTTGGCTAACTCTTCATCTACTGTCATATTAAGAAAGTTTTCTGTCAACAAGTCTTCAATAATTCACTATGTGTTTGCAATTTTTCCCTTGGTTCTGAAAATCCAGTCAATCATAAACTTTTGCTTTGCATTATGACACACATAATTCTCAGAGTTTCTTCATTTTTCTTCATTCTCTTCTCTGATTTTTCCCAAACAAAGAGATATTGAAGGATTTGTCTTCAGTTTCACTGACCTTATCTTCTATTGTTTCAGATTTGCTCTAAATTCTTCTATTGCACTGTCCATGTCTGAAATCTTATTGTTTAGCTTTTGGATTTCTAATTGCTGGTTTTGTATGATTTCTAGCTATTTATTTATTTTGACATTTTGTCCCTATATTATTTTCCTGAAGTTTTCCATTGCTCTGTCTTCTTTGTTATGATTTCATATATTCTTTCCTTATTTTTAGCTGCATTTTTTTTTTCCTTTATCTGCTGGAAAACACTGAATATTAGAGTTTTGAATTCCCTATTAGGTAGTTCCAGTGCCTTTTCTTATAGCAGAAGGTCATCTAGTGCTTTATTTTAGTTGCTTTATGGAGCCATGCTCTCCTGTTTTATTATATGTTTTAATATTGTTTGCTGTCTCCAGGACATCCAGGAATTATTTATGTATTTTTTTTAAATTGATTGTAGGCTTGATTGTTTCATCTTGGTTTTTTTTTTTTTTTTATTTGGCTACATATGATCAAGTGGGCTGGGTATATTTTGTTGCTTGTTCACCAGTGGGCATGAGATTTCTCATCGCCTTGTCTAGGTGGGCAGGGCTGGTTAATTAGCTACCGTGCAGAAGGGCAGGTGCCACAAGGATAGAATAATGAGGATGGGTAGCTTGTGACATGAAATAGGGGTGATGGGGCAGGTGCAGGGGCAGCTCAGGGTGGGAGCCACAATACTGCATTAGTACCAGACTGGGTGATGGCACTTGACACATGGTGCAGATAGTCAGGAGGGAAAGGAGAGGGTCTGATGTTCAGAGATAAATGGTTGGGTGGAAGAAAAAAGAGAGAGAGAAACGAAACAAAAAATGTTTAGAAAAAGTGAAAAATAAAAAGTGAGAAGTAAATAAAGTGATGGTGTGGTAGAATTTGGCAAGTGGGCACCGGGATGACCTGGCAAGGCCATGTACAAGTTGGTTTCTAGGTGAGTAGTGTTGCATAGACTGTTAAGAAGCAGTGCAGGTGGTGCACAGAACTAGGTGATAGCGATAAAAGAAGCAAAAGGGAGGAAAGAGAGAGAGAAGACATCAACAATCTACCAAACAATCAAAACATAAACAGATAGCAACAACAAAAATATGGTGGTAGGTAAACCAGTCATTGAAAGTGGGGCAAGACTTGGGTGATAGTGAGCTTATGTCTCTCTCACTGGATGGCATGGCATAGACCATCAGGAAGAGGTGTGAGGAAGAAGGAAAGATATAAGGGTAAAGTTATATAAAAACAAAAACGTGGTGCTGAGAGAACCTGTCATTAATGGAGGTGCAGAGGCCAGGAGGCTGCTTGCAGTAGCTTTCCAACTGAGCTGTGCTACATGACCCCTCCAGGAGGAGTGGAGGGAAGTACACAGGTCTGCATGAGTGGGAGAAAGGAAAGGAAGGGAATGGCAAAGAGACAAGAAACAGAAAGAAAAGGAGGGAAGGGGGAAGTAGACTTAAAAATAAAAGCCAGTAAAGAAGAGAACAGAATGGCATACAGGCCTAGCTGGGAAGCAGAAAAGAAAAGTAGGAAGGGATAAAGAGAGAAGCAAAACAAACAAGCAAGCAAACAGAAAACTGTAAAACAAAACAGATGATCAAAAAACCAAAATATAGACCAAAACAAACCAAACCGAACAAGAAAACAACACTGAAGGGCCTGGCCTTAGAGGCAGGGTGAATCCTGGCTTCAGTGAGTTAGTGTCTCTCTTGTCATGCAACCATCGCATGTTGGTCAAGTGTCAGAGGATGTATAGAAAGAAGAAGGATAATAGGTGTATATCCCTGGTTACTAAGTGCTCTGTCTTCTGCTGGGAGGTCCATGGAATTGCCTTCCCACATTCTCTGCCTGTAGTTCTTGGTGGCTGAAGTCCATGATGGCAAATTCAGGTAACAGTGAGCTGATATCTCTGGCTGAGTGCCCACAGCCTGTTGGAAAGCCACAGAAGCCTTATACAGAGAAGGGTGGGTGGTGGGAAAACACATTTCCCTGGTTACCAGGTGCTGTCTTCTGTTGGGAGCTCTGTGAAGTTGCCTTCCAGTGCTCCCTGTCTGATTTCTTGGTGGTAGTCCAGTAAGGTAAATATGGCCCTGTTAGCTGGTAGTGGACCTCCACTCCATAGTTTTTCTTCATTCTCTGTCAGATTTTTTTCTCTTTTTTGAGTCTTTGTACAGAGGGAGGACGAGCTGCTTCTGTGTATAGTGCCATTTTGGCTCAACTGCATATTGTGCCATGTTTTGAAAAGTTTTATGAAAAACAGTAAAAAGGCTAAGAAGGAGACTAGGAAAAAAAAATATGTGTATTCATTCCCAGATGCCTTCGTATTTTGCAAATTTTCAGCAACTTAAAAAAAAAAAGATTTTTATCACTGACTCCTATCAGCAGAAATTATGATGTCCAGTGTCTCATGGGACTCACAGGATCCCAGATAGTGGATATGAAAATCTATAAATCATAACAAAATTCTGACTTGGTCCTTTAATCATCATGCTTTCCATTACTGAAAATGCATGGTATCAACAAAAATTTCAAGGAACATAACTGAGTCTTGAAACAGTTAGTCTGGAAGCTCTACTGATCCCTATCATGGGTAACCCTCATGGTGCCGTGGCTTCCAGCATCATGGCAGCATGCACATCGCCACAGCAGGACAAAGTGACAGATAGGTGGTAGATAATTCAATTAGAGCTCTGAAGGCTAGTTTGGTCTGTAAAGGAAGAGGTTCCTGAATGGAGTGCATAGTATTTGAGCAAAGGTTTGGAAGCAGGGAACTGGAAGCGGTTTTCAAAACTAAAGATTTAAACTTTTTGGAAAGCATTGGAAGCAAATGATCTCCTAGATCCGAGATCACATCATGGTTTGACAGAATTCGGATTTGCTTCCAGGGGACTGGAAGATTTACCAGCTGCAAATAGCATCTGTATGCCTCGAGTCATCTTATTTCTTTTTTCAAGCAGCATTGTCGTAGTCTTTGTGTTAGGAGGAACTTGTGTATATTTGAATTTTTACTTCTGGGATACGTGTTGTTGTTGTTATTGTTAGCTGCTGCGGAGGCAGATCTGATTAATGATAATGCCATGCACAACAAAATGAAAAACTGAGAGGTCCTACATCATTCCCACGATCATTGACATATTTGAGCCAGTTTATGGCAGTCACTGTGTCATTGAATCTTGTTGAAAGTCTCCCTCCTTTTCACTGATCTGCTACTTTACTGAGTATGATGTCCTTTTCCAGGGATAATTCCTCCTAACAGCATGTTCAAAATATGTGAGACAAAGTCTTGCCATCCTTGCTTCTAAGGAGCATTCTCGCTGTACTCCTTCCAAGACCAGTTTGATTGTTCTTTTGGTAGTCTATGGTGTAATTATAATTGTTTTACTAATAAGTTCATGCAAATAATATGGATATACATATTTAACCAGGATCAAGTAACAGATTTTTAGAAGAGAACAACAACAACAAAAAATTAAGTTTATGCTGTGCAGTAGGTTCTGTGCTAGTACCTTAATTGTAATACTGTTTTATTTTTGTAGATCCATAAGAGAGAGATACTACTGTTTCTTATTTGCACATTAAAAATTTGAAGCTTGGGCAGGTTCAAGTAATTTTCCTGAGGTCACAGTTAATGAATATGAGAGTTGGAATTTGAATCTAGATATTTTTAACAATAAGGTCTATGTTTTTCCCCCCAATTTTGAATGCCAGAAAAGAGAGTTTCCTGAAATCTAATGGCCAACACAAAGTAAAAACTTATGGTAAAATTCTAGATCAGAAGTGACAAAAGGTAGCAAGAATAGTGGTTGTAATCTGAAGATGCCTGCATGCAGACAATTCAATGGCTAGAGTTTCTACAAAAACACAATTACATCTTTCTTTAAGCTTAGCTTTCTATGTCCATTCTTGGCCCAAAGGAAGACTTTTCTTACTCTGAAACACATTGAGAAATGTGAGTCACTTATACTTTTCTCACCATCAATCTCATGGTATGAAATAGTCCTTATGTACTTCTTTTTTTCTTTTTATTTAATATGACTGAGTGAAAATGTACATTCCCATGTAAATGTACATGCCCACCTATATGCAGCTTCCAGTGACAGCACACTATTCCTCTCTGCTTCATACATGTCTCATCCTCCCAACAGTCTCCTTTCCCATCCTCTCCAAACTGATAGAGTCCTTATGTACTTCTATCCTGTTCTTCAATCTATTGCTCCCTACACTATTGTCCACTTCATGCAGGACATTATTTTAAAAATATATACAAGGTTGCTCAGAAGAAAGCTCTGGCTGCCAAAAGTTCATAGCCTTGAAAATCCTACAGAGTATCATTCTATCCTAACACACATGGAATCTCCATGAATCGGCATCAACTCAACAGCCAATAGTTCAGTTTTTTTAGTTATCTGAATTTTGTGCATCATTTTGATGTGCACATGGAGTACACATGTTATCCAGCACAATGTAAATTATCAAAAATGTAGGTTAACTATTGCCTCCAGGATGATGCTCAATGGCATTACCAGTTTATGGAATTACACAGTGGACTCCAAACAAAAGTTGATTTTTCCTGCCGAAGAGAATTTGAACTGTTCTTCCATCATAAAAACATGCTGAACATAGATCTGAATGAGAAAACAGAACCACTGTGCAAAAATCAAATAACAAATACAGGTATGAGAGAGAAAGACACAATATCACATGTTGTTTGCTTTAAATAATAAAGCAGATAACTTAGCACTTTATAAAGTACATTGGAAATCTTTAATAGAACTCATTTACTCCAATCCCATTATCCACAAAGTTTCCTTTGAGCAAGTATGTAAGCAAAAAATCAAAGCTCAGAAAAAACTTAGGAGTTCCACACTACAACAAAACTTATACACCAAAGTCTAAGAGAAGAGGATGAAAACAGAAAAATTGCCTCCAGAAAAACCTGAACTGATCCATCAATTGTGTCTGCTAAACCTGCAAAATTGTGAACCTGGGATCCACTCTCAAAGGTGAAGTTGAATTATAGATACATTTAGTTTAGACTTGTTGCTGTTTGTCACTGAGTTGATTGGAATTCATGCAGGCCCTGTAGGACAGAGTAGAACTGCTTCACAGAGTAAGGTCACTATGAGCCAGAATCACCTGGATGGTAACAGGTAATCTTTGCAGGAGTAGACTGCCAGGTCTTTCTTTTGCCTCTGGGTGAGTTGAAACTGCCAACCTTTTGGCTAGCTTCTGAGCGCTTAACTATGGGTTTAGTGGGATATATATGTGCAATTCACTGCCAGTCCCTGATGTAGGAATGACCTCCAGAAATGTAGTGACCATGCTCTGTTCTGATCTATGCAGCACCATGACATAGAGGCAAAGGTATATCAGATATGAATATGTACTCTGATGGTGGATACTTAGAATCAAGAGTAGAAGATAAACAAAGCCTGAAATGTATGCAGACAGAAGACTGAGTTGTGAAAAATTCCTCTACATCTGATATTTTATATAAAAAAGTAGCTTGATAGACTATTTTATAAGTTCAGTAAGAACACAGAAAAGTACATAACAAACCAATAATGAACTGTGAAATTGAAAGGAAATTTCCGAAACATTAGTAATTAAAAAAAAAGAAATTGATCAGTAGTGTTAAGAGTTCATACTGAATTATTTTTCCGATACCTAAGGGTCACCATAAGTCGGATCCGACTTGACGGCACTGGGCTTGGCAAGTAGAAAATTGATATAGCTGTAACCTTTAAATGTCGAATCCGACTCGACGGCACTTGGCAACCTTTAAATAGAAATTGATATTAGAAGATTGTTGTCCTATGAAGCAATAACCAAAAACTATGCAGCTAGAAATGTATAGGCAAAAAAGATTTACAAAACTGTCAATTAATAAAAATCTTGCAATTGTTCTGGATTTTGTGATGCTTACATTATTTGTCAAACTTTAGTTTTCTTTTTCTTATTTTAAATAGGTCATCATTTTGTGCCTAATTTCATATTCATGGTTTGATTCTTTTTCTCAAAGAAAGATTCCTTAGTATGTAAGTCGCAAACTCTACAAACCTGGATTCTTCCTCAAATCTGAGGAAGAAGTGTAATACATGGCCATAATAAATATATCAAGGAAGAAATAGATTTTTAAATACATGGCCCTTGCAAACCCTAACCTAATAGCATCAAAGGCAACATAAGGAAATGATCCCAAATTCTTAACATCTAAGCCTTGCTATTCTAGAATTTTGTTACCTTCTAAGAACGTACAGTAATCCCTATTATCAGTAGTTGTGCTTTCAGCAGTTTCAGTTACCCACGATCACCTGTGGTCCCAAAATACTAGATGACTATATGGTGTAATGAGATCTCTGTCCTGCTCCATCATTTATATAACTTTTATTACCGTTGGTGTCAGGGGATGACTGAAGAACAGATAATCAATTGCTCATATGCAAATTCAAGTTGGAACTGAAGAAATCTGAAATAATTCCACAAGAGCCAAAATATGACCTTGAGTATAAATCACCTGAACTAGAGACCATGTCAAAAGCAGATATGATATATTGAACACTAATGACCTAAGATCATTGTAAAACGACATCATAGATGAAGAAACCAAGAGGTCATTAAAAAGAAAGACAAGACCAAGATGGATGTCAGAAGAGACTTTGAAGCTCACTTTTAAACAAAGAATAGCTAAAAAAAAAAAATGGGAGAAAGGGTGACGTAAAACAGATGAATGAAAGATTTCAAAGGGTGGCTTGGGGAGGCAAAGTATTACAAGGACATATGCAAAGACCTGGAGTAGAAAATCAAAAAGGAAGAACATGCCCAGCATTTCTCAAGATGACAGATCTGAAGAAAAAAATCAAACCTTGAGATGAAATACTGAAGAAGTCTATGGCTAAAACATTAAACTATGTAGGAAGTATCAAAAGAAGAAGGCAGGAATACACAGAGTAACTATCAAAAACAAATGGTTGGTGTTCAAACATTTCAGGAGGTAACATTTGATCAGGAAATAATGGTACTGAAGAAAAAGGTCTAAGGTGCACTGAAGGCACTGGCAAAAAACAAAGCTCTAGGAATTGAAGGAATACCAACTTAGACGTTTCAACAAAATGATGTAGCCCTGGAAGTGCTCACTCGTCTGTGCAAGAAATTTGGAAGACAATTACCTGGCCAACTAACTGAAAGAGATCTGTATTTATGCCTATACCAAAGAAAAGAAATCCAACTAAATGTGTAAGTTATTGAACAATATCATCAATATTAAGTTCAAGCAAAATTTTGCTGAAGATCATTCAAAACAGCTGCAGCATTACATTGGCAGGAAACTGCCAGAAATCAAGCTGGATTTAGAAGAGGACATTCAACAAGGGATATCACTGCTGATGTCAGATAAATCCTGGCTCAGAGAATAGAACACCAGAAAGATGTTTGCTTGTGTTTTACTGACTGTGCAAAGGCATTTGACTATGTGGATCATAACAAATTATGGATAACATTGCAAAGAATGGGAATTCCCAAAATACCTAATTGTGCTCATGAGGAGCGTGCACCTAAGTCAAGAGGCAGTCATTTGAACAGAACAAGGTGATACTGTGTCATTTAAAGTTAGGAAAGATGTTTGTCAGGGTAATACCCTTTCACCATATTTAATCTTTGTACCCAAATCCACTGCTGTTGACTCAGTTCCAACTCATAGCAACTGTATAGGATGGAGTAGAACTGCTCTACAGAGTTTCCAAGGAGCAGAAAGTCTGGTGGACTGGAATCACTAACATTTAGGCTAGCAGACATAGCACTTAAGTACCACACCACAAGGAAGCAAATTTCTGAAGAAGAATGTGGCATCAGCATTAGAGGAAGTCTCATTAACAAACTATGTTGTGGAGTGTCATGGAGTGAATTGTGTTCCCCCCAAAATGTGTGCAGCAATGTATGTAGCTATTTGACTGGGCCATGATTCCCAGCTTTGTGTGATGTTCCTGTACGGTGTAAACCATGCCTCTAGGAAACTAATGAGGGAGAATGGACAGCAGGTGTTTCAGCAGGGCAGGACTGCATTGTGCCTTGAGGTAGTCTCCTGGAATATGACAGAAAAGTGAGCAAGCAGAGAGCTGAGGACCTCATACCACCAGGAAAGCAGTGCTGGAAGCACAGCATGGAATTTAGACCCAGTGTCCCTGTTTCTCAGAAGGACAAAAAGACAAACATTGCATGAGGCCACTACCGTAAAAACTCACTAAAAGGTTAACACATGAAAAATAATCTTTTGTGGTTATTGGGAAGCAGGAGTGGAGATGGAAAACCATTAAATAGATGATAGATAGGTGGTAAATTTGGTGAAGTGTAAGACAATCTACAGTACTGGGCAAGCCAGTGCAATTTGTACAAGGCAAAGCCGTGGCAGTTCTGCGAGCACACTGAAACTCGCTGAGGGACCAAGTTGCTGAGCTGAGTCCTGTGGGGACCACGGTCTCAGGGAACATCTAACTCAACTGGTATAATGTAGTTTATAAAGCAAATAGTCTACATTCTACTTTGGTGAATAGCATTTGGGATTTTAAAAGCTTGTGAGTGTCCATTTTTATATTCCCCTGTTGTCATTCCTTTGGGAACACGGAAGAATGGAGAACACTAAAGCTACAAATCCAAAGGACTAATGGACCACATCTACCGCAGCCTACAGCAGACTGAACCCGGTACAACCAGGTGGTGCCAGGATACAGCCACTGACTTCGTTGACAGGGATCACAACAGCGTGTCTCGAGTAGAACTGGAGAAAGATGTAGGACAAAAATTCCACCAAAAAAAAAATCACAAATAAAGGTCAGATTTACTGGTCTGACAGAGACTGGAGAAACATCAGAGCATGGGCCCTGGACACTATTTTAGCTCAGTAATAAAATCGCTCCAGAGGTCCCCCCTTCTGCTAAGGTTTGGATCGGCCCATAAAATAATACAAGACTAAAGGGGCATGCTAGCACAGGGGCAAGGACTAGAAGGAAGGGGAGACAAGAAAGCAGGTAATAGGGAATCCAACATTGAGAAGGGAGAGCATTGACTGGCTGTGGGGTTGCCAACCAATGTCACAAAGCAATATATGTCCTAACCGTTCAGTAAGAATCTAGTTCTGTTACCCTTCTTCTAAAGTACAATTTAAAAAATACAAGCACCCCCCACCCCCACCCCCTCACACAAATATACAAATGGGCAGGAAACACAGTTAACCATCAAAACAAAACAAAAAAATAGAAAAACCTCATTGCCTTCTGGCTGATTCCAATTCACAGCAACCCTGTAGGACAGAGTAAAACTACCTCAAGGCTTTCCAAGGAGGGGCTGATGGATTTGAACTACAGATCTTTTGTTTAGCAGCAGTATCTCTTAATCACTGAATAACCAGAGCTCCCACTAAACATGAAAGAATGCAAATCCACAATGAGATATCCCTTCATTCCACTAACCAGTGACCTTCACATCAGTTCACCCTGGAGGTACCTCATAAAAAAGGCCTGGTGATCTACTTCCAAAAAAATAATCGAAAACTCTTTGGAATACATACAGTTCTACTGTGTAACGCATGGGGTTGCCATGAGCTGGATTTTTGACTTGTGTGTGTGCATGTGCGTGTGCATGCGTGTGCGTGTGTGTGTGTGTGTGTATTTAAGAGCCCTGGTAGCTCAGTAATTAATTGCTTGTCTGCTAATTAAAAGGTCAACAGTTCAAATCTACCAGGTGCTCCTTGGAAACCCTATGGGGCAGTTGAACTCTGTCCTGTAGGGTAGTCTGTAGGGTAGTTATGGGTCAGAATTGACTAAATGGCAAAGGGTTTTCTTTTTTAAATGTGTGCATATGTATATATCCATATATACATATGGATATGTGTGTGTGTACACATACATATGTATTCACACACACACATATTCATATATATGCACAGGGTGGGAATGAGTAGTGTGCTGTCACAGGGTGGGAAAAGAAGCTAGAATTGCACACAGATTTGTATGCAGGATAGGGAGGTGGCCTTAAGGAAGAATGTTACAATCCCACTCTAATCCTCTTTAATATAATCCTTTTTATTAACCACAGGCAGAGATTAGGATTTAAAGCACAGGAAAATCACAAAGTGGAGGGAAGTCAAACAATACTGTGAATTATGGCTCAGCCAAATTGCTATACACATTTTGGGGACACAATTCAATACACAACACAAGGACATATGAAAGAGGGTGTATTTCTTTCTTTTCTTTTCAAAATATTTTATTGTGCTTTAAGCGAAAGTCTACAATCCAAGTCAGTTTGCCACATAAAACCCACATAAACATCTCTGTGCAACTACGGCTGTTTTTGCCTCCCTGTGATGGCATGCTCCTCATTTCTACCCTGTGTGTGTATGTATGTATGTGTGCATATGTGTAAGTTCGTGCACATATATATACATAAGTATATTCATACACATATGAATATGTATCTCTGTGTATATAGATACATAGATATCTATAAATGTATATATGTATATATACATAAATACATACACAGATATATATGGGAAATGAAATGAGTCTGATATGTGTTCATACATAATACATCAAGTAAAATAAATCAGATGAAAAGACAAATACTGCATGATCCCCATTACATTAAATATTTAAAATAGTTAAATATGTAATAATTCAAATCATATTAGGGCTTACTAAGGTGTCTTATTATATGGTACTGCTCTAACCAAAAACAAAAAGAAAAACAAAACAAGCCATTGTAGTTGAGTCAAATCCAACTCATAGTGACCCTGTAGTACAGAGTAGAACTGTCCCATAGAGTTTCCAATGTCTTCATTCAGCCAGCTCCTGTCCCTTCCTCTTCACCCTGCTGTCTAGCCTCTAGACAGAAGCTGCTGTGACAGCCTCGTGCGTTATGTATTCAAGCCAAGAAATACACACTTTACCGGTATCACTCTGTGTCTTACAGTTGTCGGTTTTTTGTCTGGAGAGTTGGCTTTAGTACTACTTTCAGCTCTGGACTAGCAGAGCCCAGGGAGATATCCTCAGGGTACCCTCCAGGAAATCAGACAATCAAGTCTGATTATTTCAGGGACTCTACAATGTAATCCTTGTCAGGAATGTCATTGGTCATTGCTGGGCACCATCTAGTACTTCTGGTCTGATACTGATGTAATCTCCCAGTCATATGTCCCCTTCTGTCTCCTGGGATCATACATTTTTTTGCAGTAAGGTCTTGTAGTTTTCTTTGTATAGGTCTCTTTCTTCTCTAGTTAGATTTGGTCCTAGGTATTTTATCCTCTTGGAGGCTATAGTAAACAGTATGGATTTGGTGATTTCTTCTTTAATGATCTCTCTTGTT
The DNA here is from genome assembly GCA_028571685.1 of Heterohyrax brucei. Taxonomy (NCBI): domain Eukaryota; kingdom Metazoa; phylum Chordata; class Mammalia; order Hyracoidea; family Procaviidae; genus Heterohyrax; species Heterohyrax brucei. The sequence goes on from CM053143.1 coordinate 8,853,409, forward strand.
ATTAAGGAATCATACTGATTTACTTATGTTTATCTTCTATCCTAATACTTTGTTGAAGTTTGGGTAGTTTACTTATGGATTTTTTAGGATTCTCTGCATATAAAATCATATCATCTGCAAATAGGGAGATTTTTCTTTCTTCTTTGCTGATTTGTATGCCCTTTATTTCTTTGTTTTCTCTAATTTTTCTGGCCAGAACTTCTAGTACAATGTAGAATAGGGAGACTGGGCATCCTTGTCTAGTTCCCATTCTCAAGGGGAATGCTTTCAGTCTCTCTCCATTCAGTGTGATGTGGGTTGTTAGCTTTGCATAGATGTCCCTTAATGCGTTGACAATTTTGCCTTCTGTTCCAATTTTACTGAGAGTTTTTAGCTTGAATCAGTGCTTGTCTTTGCCAAATGACTTTTCTTCATCAATGGACAAAATTTGGTGATTCTAGTCTTTTGCGTTGTCTTTGTGGTTGATCACCTTAATTGGTTTTCTGATGTTGAACCAGCCTTGCATCCCTAGTATGACTCCAACTTGATCATGATGGATTTTTTTTTGATATGTTGTTGAATTCTATTGGCAAGGATTTTGTTGAAGACTTTTGTGTCTAGGTTCATGAGTAATATTGCTCTGTAATTCTCCTTTTCTGTCTGATCTTTCCCTGGTTTTGATATCAGGGTTATACTGGCTTCATAGAATGAATTTGGGAGTATTCCATCCCTTTCTATGCTGTGTAATAGTCTCATTAGTATTTGAGATAGCTCTTCTCTAAAAGTTAGGTAGAATTCAGCAATGTAGCCATCTGGGCCAAGACTTTTTGGTTGGTAGTTTTTGGATAACTTTTTCAATCGCTTTCTTTGTGATGGGTTTATTAAGTTGTTCTACTTCACCTTGTGATGATTTTGGAAGGTGATATGAATCTAGGAATCTGTCCATTTCCTCTAGGTTTTAAAGTCTGTTAGAGGATAGTCTTCCATAGTATTCTGTTATGATACTTTTGATTTCTTTTGGATCTGTTGAGACATCTCTCATCTCATTTCTTATTTGGGTTGTTTGTTTCCTTTCCTGTTTTACTTTAGTAAGTTTAGCCAATGGTTTGTCAATTTTGTTGACCTATTCAAAAAACCAGCTTTTGGTCTTACCATTTTTTTCAGTTGTTCTTCTATTCTCTACTTTATTTAGTTCTGCACTTATCTTCAACATCTGTTTTCTTTTGGTGCCTCAGGGATTCCTCTGTTGCTCTCTTTCTACTTGTTCAAGACGTGGAGTTAATTCTTTGGTTTGGGTCTTTTCTTCCTTCTGGATGTGTGCATTTATAGAGATGAACTGACCTCTGAGCCCTGCTTTGGCTGCATCCCATAGGTTATTGTGTGAAGTGTTTTCACTCTCATTTGAATCCATGAATTTCTTTATTTCATCCTTGATTTCTTCTATCACTCATGGCTTTTTGAACAAGGTGGTATACAGTTTCCGTGAGTTCCAATTTCTATCTTTTTGCTACTAGTGATTTTGACTTTTATGGCTCTATGGTCTGAGAAGACGCTTTGCCAAAATTTAGTGGTTTGGATTTTGTAGAGATTTGCTTTATGTCCTAGCACATGGTCTATTCCAGAAAATGTTCCATGTGCACTGGAGAGGAAGGTATATTTATCTGCTAACTGAGAGTTGCCATGAGTCGGATCTGACTGGACGGCACTTGGCTTAATGGATAAAAAGTTCTGTACATGTCGATGAGGTTTAATTGGTTAATTGTGGCAATAAGATCTTCTGTGCCTTTACTGAGCTTTTTTCTAGAAGATCTGTCCAATACTGAAGGTGGATTGTTGAAGTCTCCCACTATTATTGTAGAGTGATTGATCTCATTTTTCAGTGTTGTGAGTGTTGGTTTGATGTATTTAGATGCTCTAGTATTGAGTGCATAACTATTTAGTATTTTTAAACCCTGCTTGTGAATTGAACCTTTCAGCAATAAAATAATGACTACTCTTGTCCACGATGGTGGATTTTACATTAAAATCTACTTTATCTGAGATTAGTGTTGCCACACCGGCTCTTCTTTGTATAGTGTTAGCTTGGTTTATATTATTCCATCTTTTAATTTTCATATCCTTTAATTTAAATTTCATATCTTTAAGTCTAAAGTCACTTTCTGGTAAGCAACATATAGACAGGTTGTGCCTTTTGGCCCAAGGTGTCACTCTTTGTCTCTTTACTGAAGCATTCAGTCTGTTTACATTCAGTGTAATTATTCATAGGTATGTGTTTAGTGCTGTAGTTTTGATGTATTTATTTTTGTGTTAGTGTTTTCTCTGTTGCTCTTAGTATTCTGTTTTGGGTCACTTTTCTTTATGGATTGACTTTTCATCCTTTTCAGTGTTTGTTTTGTGTTTGTTTAGACTCCTTTGTTGTGTTTCTTCTTTTGATATGCTGAGTCTTTATTGTGCTTTGTGGCTACCCCTGTGATCTACCTTACTAATCTAGGTTCAAACTTAATTTTAACTTCTATGCATCTTATTAACTTCCTCTCTATCTGGGAGCACTGTAACTACTGTAGTATATCCCTCTTTTTAGTGTGATGGTATCACAGGTTTCATAATATGATCACTGGATCTCTTTTAATATTATGGCTTTCATTAGTTTATGCCTCCCCTAACTGAGTAGATTTCTGGATGTTGCATCCTGCATTTCCTACTTTAATATACACTTAATGGTTTTGTTTTCCAAGCCGAGAGCATCTTTTGTTATTTTTTGTAGCTTTGGTTTGGTTTTTGTAAAGTTGCTAACTTTCTGTTTATTTGTAAATGTCTTAATTTCATCTTCGTATTTAAAAGACAGTTTTGCAGAATATACAACCCTTGGTTGGAAGTTTTTCTCCTTCAAGGCTTTCCATGTGTCATCCCACTGTCTCTGTGCCAACATTGTTTCTGCCGAGAAGTCAGACAAAAGCCTACAGGGCTTCCCTCTGAATATTAGCTTTGCTTTCAGTCTCTCTGCCTTTAAGAGTTTCTGCTTATGTTTCATTTTGTTAAGCTTGATTATAATGTCTTGATGTCTTTATTTTGGAGTCTATTTTACATGGCATTAGATACACATCTTGGATATCTATGTTTGCTTTTATAATTTCAGGTAAGTTTTCTATCAGCCAGTCAACAGCAATAGTCTCTGTGTTTTCAGGTATCCCACTCTGTATCAGAATTCCAATTAACTGTAGATTGTTCTTCTTGATACAGTCTCACATGTTTCTTAAAACTGTTTCGTTTTTCTTGTTTCTTTTCTCTAATTTATCCTCAAAAATGCTGGTGTCAGTAGGTCTGTTTTCTAAGTCAGTAAGTCTAGACTCTAGTTGCTCTGTTCTCTTTTGGCTTTGAATTGAATTGTCTAATTCTGTAATTTTGTTATTGATCTGTCAGATTGCAGAAGGCCCGTGTTCTATCAGTTCAAACAGCTTGCTTAATTTTTTATTTTGCTCTGCTGCATTTTATATAATGTCTAGGAGGGCTCTCCAGCTCTTTTGTACTTGGCCTCCAATAGTATTAGAAAGGCTTCTTCATCTGTCAAGTTCTTTGATTCTTTATTTTGAGAGTTTTCTGGAGCCCTGGTTGAACCTTTTTTTTTTTTTTTTTAAACATTTGGTTATGTTTTGTTGCTTATGGGACATCTACATGCTGTTTAGTTTCTCTGGTTTTGCCTTAACAGGAGCTGAGGCACAGTTCTGAGAAGGAAGTTGATCACCAGCCACCTCTTTGTACTGCAGTGACTGGACCCAGTGGAATCTCTGGCATAGCAAGCTCCACATCCTGGCTGGTAAAGACACGTTTCTACTTATAGAGTCACTGGGGGGCCATCAGCCGACCCTGTGATGTAGGTTTGTAAAGGCTGAAAGAGGTGCCATAGGGCTGCACCTCAGTTATTTCTCTAGGCAATCTTATTCTAAAAGGTAAAAGCTATCTGACTGCTTCCAAATCAGTCAGGCTGGCAGGTGTAGGAAGCCCCTCCTTCTGGCTGATAAGGGAGGCACGTCTTCAACTGTCCCAAGACTCTGTGATAAAGTTAAAGTGACAGGTTTCTGCCCTGCTGACATCCTCTGATAGGATCCACCCATAAGGCTACACTGTACTGCACACATATTTTCTGCTGGAAAAGCACTCCCCTGGCTGGGACTGCCTCCCAGCCTGGGAATTAGCCTCTGCTGAAGCTTCTTGTTGGGTAACTCCACCTTCCAATCAAACAAGATGGTGTCCCAGTCAAGCTGTCCCACCCCCATGAAACAGCAGAAAGTATGGCAGAGATCTGAAAAGAGAGGGTGGAGGGGCTATGGTGATCTGAGTCTGGAACTGGGCTCTCAAAATATGGCTATTCCACCAGCTCATCATGTCAGCACTGCATAGCTGCTGGTTGAGCCCTTTCCCCACCTGCCAGCCAACAAAAGGAAAAAAGTTAAAAATGTCAGTTACATTCAGTCAGTGGGAGCTGGCCAATTCAACCAGAGTGGGCAGGGCTCAGCCAAAGACAAGAAGTTCCCTGTTCAGTGGCATGTAGTCCAAACTGACCACCCTATGCCATGTCCTAGAGTTCACTGGGTGTCCAGAAAGCTCCGTTTAATTATCAATCCAGGCCTTAGTTTTCAGAAGGAATTAAGGAGACATTTGTCTAATCCACTATCTTGATTCCCTGTTTTTACTTTTTGATATGTTGTTGAATTGTATTGGCTAGAATTTTGTGGAAGATTTTTTACATCTAGTTGTCAGTTATATTGTCTTCATAGAATGGATTTTTGAGTATTTTATCTTTTTTTTTTTTTTTAATGCTGTAACATACCTTTAGTAACAGTAGTGTTAATTCTTCTCTAAAAATTTGGTGGAATTCTTCACTGAAGCTGTTTGGCCAGGACTTTTTTTGGTTGTGAGTTTTTAAATTACTTTTTCAACCTCTTCTTTTATAATGGTTTTTTTTTTTTTTTTGTTCTTCTTCTGTTTTTGTTAGTTTTGGTAGGTAGTGTGTTTCTAGAAATTTGTCCATTTCCTCTAAGTTTTCAAGTTTATTACAGTCAAATTTTTCACAGTATTCTGTTATGATTCTTCTAATTTCAATTGAATAGGTTGGGATATCATCCATCTCATTTTTCTTTCAAGTTATTTGCTTCCTCTCCTGCTTTTCTCTTCTCAGTTTGGCCAGTGGTTTAGTGATTTTGTTGATCTTTTCAAAAAACCAGCTTTTGGTCCTGTTAACTCTTTCAATTGTTTGTGTGTGTGTGTGTGTGTTCTGTAAGTTACTTAGTTGTGCTCTGTTTTTTTTTTTTTTTAAATCTGTTTTCTTCTCAGGTTTGAGGGGTTCCTTTGTTACACACTTTCTACTTGTTTGAGTCATCAGGTTAATTTTCTTATTTAGGTCCTTTCTTCTTTTTGGATGTGTGCATTTATTGAGATAAATTGATAACTGCTTCTGTTGTGTCCCATAGGTATTGGTAGGATGTATTTTCATTCTCATTTGATTCTATTAATTTCTTTATTCCTTCTATAACCCAGAAATTTTCGAGCAAGGTGTAGTTCCTTTTCCCCCCGCCCCCTTTATTTTCCACTACTGATTTCAACTGTTATAGCTTTGTAGTCTGAGACAGTGCTTTGCTCTATTTCAATGCTTTGGATTTTGTTAATACTTTATTCATGGGTTAATATATTGTCCATTCTAGAGAATGTTCTATCCATATGAAATGGAAAAAAGCATAACTATCTGTTTTGGGGTGGATTGTCCTGTATATGTCTTTGGTTGGTTGCGGCATTGTATCTTCTGTGTCTTTATTGAGTTTTTTTTCTGGATGCTGTATCCACCACCAAAAGTGGTGAGTTGGCATCTGTCACTATTATAGTGGAGCTATCTATCTCCCTTTTCAATGCTTTTAGAGTTTATTTGATGTACTTATAAGCTCTGTCATTGGATATGTAAATATTTTATATAGCTATGTCCTCCTGATTTATTGACTCTTTAAGCAATATATAATTACCTTCCTTCTCCACTATGGTGGCATTTACTTTAGTCGATTTTGTCTGAAGTTAATAGTATTGCCACTCCTGTTCTTTTGTGAATGTTGTTAGCTTAGTATATATTTTTCCATCCTTTGTGTTTCAGTTTGTGTCTTAAAATCTAAGGTGTTTCTCTTGTACCTAACATAGATGGAGTATGTTCTCCCCCATTCTGCTACTTTTCATCTCTTTATTGGTGCATTTAAGCCGTTTACATTCTATGTAATTATTGATAGATGTGAATTTAGTGCTGTCATTTTGGTGCCTTTCTCTGGTATGTTGATAGTTTCTTTGTTCCACTCAATTTTCTGTACGAGACTTTTTTCTTCATGGGTTTTCTTTTCATCTTTTTCATTGTTGTTGGTTTTATATCAGCTGAGAGTTCTTGATTTTGTTTCTCGTTTTGATGTATAAGCCAAGTGCCGTCGAGTCGGATCCGACTCATGGAGGTATAGGAATGCTGATTTCCTTTGCAGTTGCATTGACATTTACCTCTAATGTTTTAAATTTCGATCATTCTTTAATTTCTTTGTATCACTTCTACTTCATCTCCATCTTAAAGATCAATAAATAATTTGTTTCTATTTTGGTATAATGATTTGTCATTTACATGGTATAATGATTTGTGATTTACATACTGAGATCTCCTGTTTCCCTGTTTTTAGTGTTTTAACTTTGATTTATTTTTGTGAATTCCCTAAACATGCTGACATCTGGATGCTCTGTTTTGCATTGCAATCTTGAGCATACATCTTATGTTATTGATTTCATAACTAGAGGATTCCCTTCAGTATTTCTTGTAATTTTGTTTTTGTTTTTGCAAAATCTTTAAACTTATTTTTATCTGACAATGTCTTAATTTCACAGTCATATCTGAGAGACAGTTGTGCAGGGTACATTATTCTTGGCTGGCAACTTTTTACTTCAAGGCCTTGTATGTGTTATCTCATAGTCTTCTTGCCAGCATGTTTTCTGCTGAGTAATCTAAGCTCAGTCTTAATGACTCTCCTTTGTACTTCATTCTTTTTTTGTTTATGCCTAGCTTTCTTCAAAAGCATCTCCTTGTATTTAGTTTTTGCAAGTTTGATAATGCTATGTTTGGGTGTCTTTGTTTTGGGATGTACCTTGTGCAGAGTTTGATGAACATCTTGGATAGATATGTTCTTGTCTTTCACGATATCACAGAAGTTTTCTGTCAACATGTCTTCAACAATTCCATCTGTATTTTCTGCTATTCCCCACCTGTCTTTGTACTGCAATTATTTATAAATTACTCCTCTTTAAGGAGTCTCACATAACACTTAGTGATTCTTCATTTTTTAAAATACTTCATCTGATTTTTCCTCATATATACTGGTGTCAGTTGCTTTATGTTCAGTCTTGCTAATTCTACATTCCATTGCCTCAATCCTGCTCCACTGATTTTCTAGAATAGTATGATTCTTTAATTTTGTTGTTAATCTGCTGAATTTCAGCTTGTTGCTCAAGTATGTTTTGCAGCCTTTTTAATTTTTCAGTATATTCTGCTACACTTTGCCTAATTTCCTTCTTGATATCTTGCAGAGCTGTAAACATCATTCTTTGTACTCTGCCTCTGGTAATCGCAATAAATCTTTTTTGCCTGAAATTTTTAAGAATTATTTGTTCAGGGAGTTTTCTGAGGTTATGATAGTCTACTTTTTTAAATGATTAGAAACTGTTGTCTCTGGCCATCCAAAATTTCGTGTAATTTATTTTGTTTGGTTATTGTGATCTTATATATGTTTATTTTTTTAATTTAGTTTTTGAGCATCCAAATATGGTCATTTGCACTAAATTGATTGTTGCAGCCTTAAAAATTCCAATGCCTTGTCACCAGATGGCTAAATATGTGAGTGCACTGAGAAAGATAGGGGGACTTGCTACCTCAGGGATTTCAGTAGAACTTTTTTCCTTCCTCTCCCTTTGTTTTCTTCTATACGTCCAGGAGAGTAACTCAGGGCATGTGTGTAAGATGTCGCACTTCTGGTCTAAGTAATGCCTCAGAGTTTAGCATCTGGTGTAGAGCAGAGATGAGTGAGGGAAACGCTGAAGAATAGGAGAGAAATCAACACATAGGAAAGATTTTGAGTCTGCAAGAGTTTGCAAGCACTTAGCTTGTGATGCTCAAGTGAAAGTCCCCTGTAGTTATGTAGCTATGGCTGTCCAAAGCTCAGCTCCTAGGCTGAGAAAGAGATATTGTGTTCACATTGTTGCTACTCTGTTTGCTCACCAATGGCATGCTGCGGCTCTGTTTGACTGGCTCAAGTGGTCCCTCTGCAGTGTGCAAGTTTAAATCTGTCTGAAGTAGTTGTCTCTGGACCTGCTTTGCATTCCCTGTTACCTAGTCTGTTTTCTCAGCTTCCCACTGATATTCAGGACTCCTAGAATGTCCTATATAATCTGTTCAGTTATTTTATTCATTCGTTGTAGTCAGAGGCATCAGAAAATACCTGTGGGTACTCTGAGATCTTAGCTCCACCTCCCAATGCTGTCAATTTTGAGAAATCTATTTTGGCTATTTTCATAGATGTATAAGGAGTCTGGTGGCACAACAGTTAAACATTCTGCTGCTAACCCAAAGGATGGTGGTTCCAACTACCCAGCCACTGCAAGGGAGAAGCCTGGTGATCTGCTTCCACAAATATTACTGCCTTGGAAACCCTATGGGGCAGTACTATTCCCCCACATGCAGCTGGTATGAGTTGGAATTAACTGAAAAGCACCGAACAGTAGCAACAACGATAATCCAAACAAAACCAAACCCACTGCTGTCATGTCATTTCTGACTCATCATAACCCTATAAGATAGACTGGAACTGCCTCAGAGTTTTCCGGTCGATTTAAACTGCCATGCTTTTTGTTAGCAGCCATAGCACTTAGTTGCTATGCCCCAACAACAGATGCGCAGTATTATCCAATAGATGCTGTCATGGATTGAATTGGGTCCCCCCAGAACTGTGTGTAGCAATATGACTAGGCCTTTATTCCCAGTTTTATGTGATATTCCTATGTTGTAAATCCTGCCTTTATGAGGGCAGATGGGCAGAAGTTGTGTTGGTGGGGCAGGACTCAGTGTGTAAGATTGTATTGTGCTTTTAGGCACTCTCTTAGGACTTAAATGAAAGGGAAGCAAGCAGAGAGTTGGAGACATCACAGTATCAGGGAAGAAGCAGTCCTAAAGGCAAAGTTTGTCTTTTGGAAAAGGGTCTCTGAGCTTCAGAAGCTCCGAGTCCGGAGGAAGATTGACAACAAAGACCTTCCTCCACAGCCAATAGAGAAAGACTTTCCTTGAAGCCAGTGCCCTGAATTTGGACTTGTAGCATAATGGACTGTGACAGAATAAATTTTCTCTCTTTAAAGCCATCTACTTTGGTAATTCTGTTATAGAAGCATTAGATGACCAAGACAGATGCATAATATTAACTTACCATGATTTTGATTTGCGTTTTCCTGTAAGCTTGCTAAAAGTTGGAATGAACTAGATGGCTCACAACAACAATGAATTATGATGTTAAACACATTTTTATGTGATTATTTCTTGTCTCTGTCTCTTCTTTGATAACTTGTTTATTTAAATCCTTGGCTATTTAAAAAAATAGATTATTTCTTTATTACTGTGTCTTGAGTTTTTATGTCTTCTGGATACAAGTCTCTTATCATGTATTTCTTATAAGTTTTCTCCTAATCTGTGGCCTGCCTGCATACCTGCCTGCATGCTTCTCTGCCTTCTTTTTAACAGTCTTTTAAAGAGCGTGTTTTACATTTTGATGAAATTTAATTTATCGATTTTTTATTTTGTGGTTCATGCCTTTGTACCCTAAGAAATCTTTGTCTAACTCAAGGCAACAAGAAGTTTCTCCTGTTTTATTGTAGAACTGTCACAAAAAATGGGATATTTTTATAAGCACATACACATTAGCCATTAGGGTGATTTGTAATCTGGGTTGGGAAAATTCAACTGAATACTTACGAGAGAATGGATGTGAAGAAGGCAAATGAAATCTTAGGAAGGTTATGAAAATATTAATCCCATGAACCCTTTGAAAGAGTCTGATGAACTCTTAGACTGCACTTGAGAATTGTTAATCTAAAATGTAAAGACAAACAAATACATTTCAAATAGAGTAGATTTAAAGCAATGCATTTATACCAATTTTTCTTTACCCAATGAACTTATAAAACCTGTAATCTTTGTTGCTGTTGTTAGGTTCTGATTCAAAGCAACCTTATGTGAATTTGCAACAGAGCATAACACTGCTCAGGCCTGTGTTATTCTCACAATTGTTGTTATGCTTGAGCTCGTTGTTGCAGCCAGTATGTCAATCCATCTCATGGATATTCTTTCTGTTTTCAGCTGACCCTCTACTTTACCAAGCATTATGTCCTGCTCTAGAGACTGATCGTTCCTGACAACATGTTCAAAGTACATGCAATAAAGTCTTAACATCCTTGCTTCTGAGAAACATTCTGTCTATACTACTTCCAAGACAGACTTACTCATTTTTCTCCAACACTGTAATTTCAAAGGCAACAATTCTTCTTCAACCTTCCACATTAATTGTTCGGAGTAGAACTGCCCCCATAGCATTTCCAAGAAACTGCTGTTGGACTTGCACTACTGACTTTTTTGTTAGCAGCCTAACTCTTTACTACTTCATGACCAGGCATAGGGTTCATCTGGGAATGTGACTGAAAATATCATGAGTTGGGCCAGGCATATGTTAGTGCTTTTTAGCACTTTAAAGAAGACTTTTGAGCAGATTTGCCCAATTCAATATGTCCTTTGATTTTGTGCCCGCAGCTTCTATGGCCACTGATTAAGGATTCAAGTAAAATGAAGTCCTTCACAACTTCAATCTTTTCTTTATTTGCAGTGATGTTTCTTATTAATCTGCTTGTGAGGATTTTTGGTTTTTATGTTAAGGTAACCAAAAATGGAGGCTGTAGCCTTTGATCTTCATCAGTAAGTACTTCAGGTCCTTTTCACTTTCAGCAAGGATTGTATCATCTGCATAATGTTGATTGTTAATATATCTTTTTGTGATTCTGATACCCTGTTCTTTTTGATATAGCCCAGCTTTTGGGGTTATTTTCTTAACATACAGACTGAATAAGTATAGTGAAAGGCTACAACCCAGTCACACACCTCTTCTGATTTTAAACTATGCAATATCCCCTCATTTCTGTTTAAATGATTTCCTCTTGGAAATCATGAGCATGGTTAAGTGTTCTAGAACTCTCATTCTTCACAGCATTATCAGTAATTTGTTATGATCCATATAGTTGAATGCCTTTGCATAGGCAATAAAAGACAGCTAAATATCTATTTTCTGCTTTTGACCAAGATCCATCTCATATCAGCAATAATATCCTTGATTGCACATCCTCTTCTATATCTGCCTTGAATTTCTAGCAGTTCTCTGTCAATGTATAGCTGCAATTATTTTTTAATTACTTCCAGAAAAATTTTACTTGCGTATGACATGAATGGTATTGTTTGATAACTCCCGTATTCTATTGGATTACCTTTCTTTGGAATGGGCACAAATATGGTTGTCTCTTGGTAAGTTGGCCAGTAACTTTCCTCTAAATTTCTTGGCATAGATGAATGAGTACTTCCAGTTTTGCATCTGTTTATAAAAATGCCTCAAGTGAAATTCCATTCTGGTGCTTTATTTTTCACTTATGCCTTCATTGGAGCTTAGACTTCTCTCTTCAATGCCATAGTTTTTTGGCCATAGGCTGCCTTTTGAAATTACTGAACATTGACCAATTCTTTTTGGTACAGTGACTCTGTATGTATCTTCCATTTTCTTTTGATACTTTTGGTGTCATTTAATATCTTGCCCGTAGAATCTTCCAATATTGGAACTCAAGACTTGAATATTTTATTCAGTTCTTTCAGCTTGAGAGATGTCAAGCAAGTTCTTCCCTTTCGGTTTTCTAACTCTAGGTCTTTGCATGTTTAATTATGATACTTTACTTCATCTTTTCACATTGTCCTTTGAAATCTTCAGTTCTTTTACTTCACCATTTCTGCCATTCAGTTTAGCTACTCTATGTTCAAAAACAAGTTTCAGCGTCTCTTCTGACATCCATTTGGTCTTTTCTTCCTTTCTTGTCTTTTTAATCACCTTTTTCTTTATGTATGTATTATGTCCCTGATACTGTCCCACAACTCATCTAGTGGAATGTGTTCAAGGTTGTGCTTTGGCACTCAGGACTTGCTCTAATTTTCTTCAGCTTCAACTTGAACTTGAGCAATTGCTGATTTTTCTACTATCAGCACCTGCCCTTGTTCTTATGATGACATTGAACTTTTATGTTATTGATAAAAGGTGTTTCCAGTGAGTAGATTGTTGGTCTTGCAAAACTCTTTCAAGTAATCTGCTACATCATTTCTATCACTAAGATGCTATTTCCCAACTATTTTTCCTTCTTTTGTGTTTTTACCTTTTGTGTTTCAATCACCAGCGATTATCAGTGCTTCTTGATTGTGTGTTTGATTAGTTTCCAACAATCAAAATTTGATACTCTTCTATAACCTTTTTATACCAAATAACACATCTTCCACATATATTCTTAAAGACTAGTAATGTAAGGATGTGTTAAAGTCATTGCAGTTCTATTTCAGGACTTAAACATGCCTCTTAATATTTTTAGTGGACAAAGAGATCAATAATAGACACAGAAATTTCATCATTATCACGAAGATATTATGAGAAATATGTGAAAGTTAGCATCCTGTACACACAAAAAATATCTTTTAAAGAGTTTTTTGAATATTGAGTAATATTGAGATACCATGGTTTAGAAATTGTATAGGTTACACTCTTTAAATAAATGCAATAACATTTTAAATTAATCACTAGACTGAATTAATATGATCACATTTACAAAACATTATTCTAAGTAATCCTTGAATTATAAAATATACCAACACTAGTATATTAAATGACTTAGAAAATACTAAATTGTGTGCCAAAATTTCATTAAAAAAGCATTCACAGTTTTACTTTTAAAAAGAAATTCACAGCCTTAAACTTTTTTTTTTTAATTAATAAACTGATTAACAGAAAATATAAGTAAAATTTGAGGCAATCAAATCAAGGAAATAATAAGAAAAAACAAACCAAAGAAAGCAGATGCTTAATAGATAGGTAGACAGATGATAGCTGCCATTAAAATCAACTCTGAATCAGGGTGACCTTATGTACAACAGTATGAAGCATTGTCTAGTCCTGTGTCATCTTCATGATCATCAACCTGTTTTGAGTTTAAGAAATTTCTAATGGCTACTGTCCATCTTACTGAGGGTATCTGTCACCTTTGGCTCTCCACTTCACGAACAGGAATCCTTATCCAGTGATTGATTCCTCTTCATCACATGTACAAGGTATGTGAATCAGATAATGTTCGCTTGTGACCCATAAGACTCACCAGGGCTTTCTTCTTACTCTCAATGTGGAAACTCTGCTGAAAGCTGTGCACTATGGGTGATCTTACTGGTATGTGAAGTCCCAGGGACACAGTTTCCTGCATCACAACAGCATACAAGACACCACAGTGCAATACACTGAGTTACTGTGGTAGAATTTAGGAATAAATAAATAATAATAAAATCATAGGAAAGAAAATATTAAAAAAAAACCTCCATGGGATATCTAATGAACCAAAAAGGATAGAAAATGAAAGCAAAATGTAAAGCTGACTATAAAAAAAAGTAATGAAGTTTTTTTATTACGTATATGTATAAAATCTTGCTACCAATTTGAAAATCCTAGTGAAGTATCTACTCTTACTCTTCGCTTACCCACTATCTTGTTATGCAACATTTCCCATTCATAATAACTTTAAAAAATGTCTCAAGGGGCATCTGTAATGGTCTGGGCTGCAGTCAGGCCAGGGTTTCCACTTGTGGGCCAACCCTGAAAAATATTCTGGGGGCTTCAGCAGTAGCCAGGCCACCTGAGAGGCGGTGCCCCGTGGTATCTTTCTCCCATGTGTCTGTGATGTCTCCGTCCTGACTCAGAGGGCATGGTGCAACAATCGAATGACGAAAGGTCCAGGGTCAGGAGGGAAAGGCTGGACAAGGTCCTGCAGGTGCTGGGGCAGTTGGTGGGGAAAGGAGGGGAGAGAGAGAAAGTGGATGGGGGCTGCACGGGGCTGCAGGGCTGGGGCAGTTGGAAGACAGATGAAGTCCCTGCCCAGGGCAGGCAACAGGAGTCGGCGTGTGGCAGGAGGTGATGAGCAGCAGGTGATTGGTAACACCTAACCCCACCCACCACCCTCAACCCCCTAAGCCCTGCAGGCTCCGTGCGAATGGGGAAGGAGAGCTCACTGTACAATGTGCATTCTGAGACTGTGCTGTTGTCCACCAAAGGGTGAAGAGGGGCACGGGTGGGAAGACACTGGAGTGAAGGTGGGAGTAGCACCCTGACTCGTGCCTAGTGCCTATTTTGCATAACAGCCTGGTTCTTGGAACCTAACCATTTTGTTAAGTGAGAAGTGGGTGTATTTTTGTAGAAAAATTAATTTCCAAAATTACCTATCAAGTATAAATCCCACACTCTTCTCGCCATCCATAGGATTCTGACTCACAGCAACCCTATAGAGTAGAACCGTCCCAGAGGGTTTCAAAAGACCAGCTAGTAGATTCCAACGTCTGACCTGTTGGTTAGCAGCCAGACTCTCAACCACTGTGCTACCTATGAAGTACAAAAAATAAATATATAAAATAAAAATATGCCAATAACCATAGAAGAAATTGAAAGATACATTAAACATGTATTACCAAAAACGCTAGACCTAGGTTGCTTCATAGGATGATTAAGAACTTTTCGAGGAACAGATTATATGCTTGTCATTTAAGCTGGGTAAGATGGAGAAAGATTCATTAATTTTGTGAGGATAGTGTAAGCTTATGCCAAATAGAGAAGGAAAAAAAGCTACCCTTCCTCCTTTCTTCTCAAATTGTTAAATGGAGAGCTTAAATGTCCTGGGAGTAGTGAATAATTATTCTAGACAGAAAGCATTTCAAAAGCAAATATATTTGGTTTACCACAGATTAAACAAATCTTAACACATTTCTTTAGTTCAGAACATTTTAGAAGCTATAATATGCTAATATGCATTATACAACTCTAAAATTTATTTGACCTTAGGAACAGTCCTTGTCTCCCCCCACCCTGCAGTGTACCCATTAAGTGTTTTCTAGAGTTCGGTCCCCAACACTGTGTTCCAGGTACTGCTGTGTTCTACTGTTCTCCACTACTTGAGAAACCTTCCTATCGAAACAGATATTGAAATCCCCAACTAAAAGGAGATTGGATTTAATACTGGCAGATATCCACATTCCTCGTCATCTTATAGATTTTGTTCTAAGAATGCAAAGTGTGTTTACTACTGTGAAACAAATTAATGTAAACACTTAAACAAGTTAGATTTCAAAGCATCATAATTTAAAGTAGTGGCAAAAAGGGATCTAACGAAGTAGCAATAACAAAATACCCTTTCTGCTGAGTCAATTCCAACTCGTAATGATCCTATAAGACAAAGTAGAGCTGTCCTATAGAGTTTCCAAACAGCAACTGGTGGATTTGAATTGCTGACATTTCAGTTAGCTACTATAGCACTTAAACGCTACAGCACCAAAGGTTCCAATAAAACAGAAGAAAGGGGTATATTTTAAATGAAATTCCCAAAGATACAGAAAACAGGAGATTGCTATGAGGTGTGCTAGTTCAGATCCTGTGGATGGAGGATCAGGGTCTTTCTGCAGGGTAATTAGGCAGTGTGCGTATTTAATGTGTAGCAGATTCTTTAAGGAGCCCCTAATGCTGCAAATGGTTAAAAAGGTCAGCTGCTAGCCCAAAGACTTCACATTCAAATCCAGCCAGAGGCACCTTGGAAGAAAGACCTGGAGACCTACTTCTGAAAATTTGCCATTGAAAACCCTATGGAGCACAGTGCTACTCTGATACATCTGCAGTTCCCATGAGTTGGATTCATCTGAAAGGCAACTGGCTTGGTTTAAACTCTCTAAAAATTCACCATCAAAGCTTGAAATTCTAAGGGGAATGAAAGAGAGAGACAGAGATGTTTGGTAGATAATGTCTGTAATTTATAAATTCACTTCAGTATTTTTAGGGTAAGCCATCTTCTGTTCTCCCTTCTCCCACAATCACCCCATAGCCCACAGGCTTTAGTGCTGAGGAAGGTGAAATTAAACTTTTTAAGTAAAAGTCATACTGACCTCCAAGTAAGTGGCATGTATCTGGTTATCTGTAGTCATAGGTTAAAATATTACTGCAATTCTAAAGCTATATCAGGTAAACAATCTTTGGCTAAGTCAGCTGAGGTGAACTAGCTAGGTTTTCCTTGAACAGTAATAACTGGAATTGCCCTGTTACCCAGATACGTGAGAACTGAAAGAGGCCAGTTTTCCAACAGCTTGCTTGAAAGTCCAAAGGGACAACTGCAATTCTTTAGTCAGACTTTCTTTCCTTTGAGATTTTTAATGCTGATGTGGTTTTGGACATTTGAAACTGTATTTTGTTATCCACTAATGCAGTAACACCTATGAGACAAGTTTTTGACATCTCTGGGGTCCTGTAGCCATAGATCATGCTGATTTAACTCTTGCATGCTGACTACAACAATGAAAACCCATTGCCATCCTGCTGATTTCCCCTCCTAGGAACACTATAGGTCAGAGGAGAAGTGCCCCACTTGAGTTTCCAAGGAGCGCCTGGTGGATTCAAACTGCCGACCTTTTAGTTGGTAGCCATAGCACTTAACCTCTATACCATCAGGGTTTCCATATGACAATGAAGCACTCATAAAGCCTGCAGCAAAGGGGCCTGAATATCTTTTACACCATTTGTTACCTTCAAAATCATTGAAAATGTTCATGGAAAACGTAGATGCTGAACCCTAAATCCTGCCTTCTCTCAAAGACTTTTCTCTGACTAGATTATTTCAAATAAAAGATTATCCAGATTCACAAGCATGCTCATTTTAAAAATCTAAGTTTTTATGGAACAGGCTATCATTTTAATATTCACTATGGTTTGCCAGTTGCATAATTTATTTTGCTTTTTACAGAATTCTTACAGAAACATCAACGAGGTTCCTGAAGAATATTTAACTGGCATTCTGGCTCAGTTTAGTGAGACTACGGGTATGTGTACAAGAAAAAAAAAATGCTGTGAACTGGCTCTGTGTGTGTGTTTTAACTAAGCATCTATTTCCATGGCAACACCTGGAGAGGCAATAGAGCAATTAACACAAATTCAGTAATTATTTTACCAATCCATTGCCATTGCAAGGAAACCCTGGTGGCATAGTGGTTAAGTATTAAGGCTGCTAACCAAAATGCCAGTGGTTTGAATCTACCAGGCACTCCTTTGGAAATTCTATGAGGCAGTTCCACTCTTGTCCTAAAGGGTCCCTATGAGTCAGAATCAACAACAATGTTTTCTTTATTGCTTTTGTAAAATTTACCAGGATATGTGCAGACTCAAATTCCTCCTCCTCCTTCAAAGCTACTTTTAGAACTTGTGAGACTTGTAGCAAAAAAAAAAAAAAAAAAAAAAAAATCAAATACTTAAAAACACTCCAAAGTGACTTTATCATTGCAAAACAATTAGAATTAATTTTTTATTTGGCCCCCATTTAAATGTCTACAGAATTTTTTTGTTTGGTTTTGTTTTATGAGAAAGAATAAGTATACAGGGAAGGCTTCTCCTGTAAAGGTTTTATTAAAATACTACAAAGCATACAACTTAAAGAATGTCATTTTATACTGCCAATTCCATTTAAGAATACCATGTGCTCTAAGCTCAATGGCACGACAACATCAGAATAGTGACACACACTAGAAAGTCATTAAGCTTAATGTTAAAAACTTCGTTTTATATTTTTAGGTATGTAAATAATTTATATGTATAACTGACTAGATGGGTGAGAAGCAGGGAATGACTGTAAGACTTTGTCCAGTGTGAACAGGGAGTTTGAATGCTTTTAATGCAGCCTTATGATTAATTTATGGCACAGTGAAGAGAATAATACTGAAGAAGTGAAAAAAACATCTGTTATAGTTGAAAGCCATGATAGTTAGTGTTACATATCAATTTGTCTAGGCTGATTCTCAGTGGTTTGGCAGGCTCTTGACTAGTTGCTCTTTCATAAGGTAAGATAATGAAATGACTGCCCATGATGTGATCAGTCAATCAGTTGGAAAGAGAATTTCCTTGGGGTATTGCCTGCCTCTAGTATGTAATGAATGTTCTGGCAGAACTTGCTTTCTCTTGACCCTGAATTATTTTTGCCTGACCTACAGTTTCTCTGAGGTACTTCTACAGAAGTATTCAGTCTGCTGCCTGACCTGCAGATTTTGTATTTTACCAGATCCTGTAACCCCTTGAGCCAGCAGAGGTCTCCAGCCTACACCTGACCCAACTGATTTGGGACTTGCCAGCCCCCACAACTGTGTGAGCTACTTTATTGAAGTACATTTCTCTCTGTGTGTGTACAACACATACATGCCCATAAAACCAAACCAAAAATTCACTACCGTCAACTCAATTCTAACTCATAGTGACCCTATAAGACAGAGTAGAGATGCCCCATAGAGTTTCCAAGGAGCACCTGCTGGATTCAAAATGCCAACCTTTGGTTAACAGACGTAGTGCTGAACCACTATGTCACCAGGATTTCCACATATACATAAATATATATACATCTCTGTATATATGTGGATACATATAAATAGACATAAATACACATGTATGTATCCACACATATGTATACAGACACATAGACATGCATGCAAACCCACATTTTTATGTATGTGGGTGTGAGTACAAATACTTCTTTCAGAACAGATCTGTTTGTTCTTTTGGTACTCCATGGTATGTTCAATATTCTTCTCCAACACTGCAATTCAAATGCATCAATAATTCTTCCGTCTTCCTTAGTCATTGTCCAGTTTTTGCATGCATATGATGCAATTGAAAAACCATGGATTGGGTCAGAAGCACCTTAGTATTCAAGGTGACATCTTTACTTTTCAACACTTTAAAGAGAACCTTTGCAGCAGGTTTTCCCAGTGCGATGTGTCATTTGATTTCTTGTCTGCTCATTCCATGGACATTGATTGTGGGAACAAGTAAAATGAAATCCTTGTTGACTTCATTCTTTTCTCCATTTTTCATGATGTTGCTTACTGGCACAGTTGTGAGGATTTTTGTTTTCTTGATGTTGAGGTGCAAGGTATACTGAAGGCTGTGGTGTTTGATCTTCATCCATGTTTCAAATCCTTTTCACTTCCAGCAGGAAGGGTTGCGTCATCTTCACAACACAGGTTGCTAATAGGTCTTCCTCCAATCCTGATGTCTCATTCTTCTTTATATAATCCAGGATCTCAGGTTTTTTGCTTACCATACAGATTGAAAAGTTTTGGTGAAAGGAAACAACACTGACACTTATCTTTCCTGACTTTAAACTATGCACTGACCTCTTGTTTTGTTTGCACAACTGCCTCTTGATCCATGTACAGATGCCTCATGAACACAAATATTCTGGAATACTGATTCCCTGAAATCTTATCCATAATTTGTTATTATCCACACAGTTGAATGCCTTTGCATAGTCAATGAAATACAGATAAACATCTTTCTAGCACTCGCTGCCAGGATCCATCTGACATCAGCAATGATGTCCCTGGTTCCACAAACTTGAGTATATCCCACCTGAGCTTAAAGACTCACATGTCAAAATGAGATTTGATGCATTGGACATAAATGACCAAAGACCAGATGAGTTGTGGAATGATACTGAAGACATCATCCATGAAGAAAGCAAAAGGTCATTAAAAAGATGGGAATGAAGTAGAAGACCTAAGTGGATGTCAGAAGAGATTCTGAAACTTGCTCTTGAATATCAAGTAGCTAAAGCAAAAGGAAGGAATGAAAAAGTGAAAGAACTGCATGTAAGATTTCAAAGGGTGCCTTCAGAAGCAAAGTATTGTGGCATTTGCAAATAGCTTGAAATAGAAAACCAAAAGAGAAGAACATGCTCTGCCTTTCTCAAGCTGGAAGAACTAAAGAAAATTCAAGCCTTAGCTGCAATAGTGAAGGATTCTACAGGGAAAATATTAAATGACTCAGGAAGCATAGTCAAAAGAAGATGGAAAGAATACAGAGTTATTAGAGCAGACAGAACTGGTCAACTTCAACCATTTGAAGAGGTAGCATACGACCAGGAACCAATGGTACTGAAAGAAGAAGTCAAAACTGCATTGAAGTCATTGGTGAAAAACAAGACTCCAGGAACTGGTAGACTAACAACTGAGATAGTTCAACAGACTGATGCAGCACTGGAAGTGCTTACCTGTCTATGCCAAGAAATTTGGAAGACAGCTATCTGCCCAACCTGCTGGAAGAGATCCAGATTTATGACTGTTTCTAAGAAAGATGGTCCAACTGAATGTGGAAATTATGAAATTGTATCATTAATGGTCTTAAGCATATAGATGATTGTGGACATAGTGCAAGACAAGGCAGTGATTCATTCTGTTGTGCACAGGGTCACTATGAGTCAGAACTGACTTAACAGCACCTAATGACAACAACATCGTTGAGATGATGCTCAAATAAAATCTTGCTCAAGATCATTCAAAAGTGATTGCAACAGTGTATTGATGGGTAACTGCCAGCAGTTCCATCCAAATTCAGAAGAAGACATGGGCGAAAACAGTTTCAGCAAAATCAGGCTAGCATGCAACTCTTTCTTCAACATTTTGGTCTTGCAATGTAAAATGTAAAACCAGCTGTCCAGGAAAATTTTGTTAACAAGGAACCTTGACATTGGAAAACAAACTGAAGAGGCAGAACTAGTGAGGAATTTTTTTACACTACTTTTAATTTTTTTAAAACTCTTGTATTGTACTTTAAAGTGAAAGTTTACAATCTAAGTCAATCTGTTGTACAAAACCTGACATACACACAAACACTGCTATGTGACTCTAGCTGCTCTCCCCTACCCTGTGACAACACATTCCTTTCAACCCCTTAGTTCCTGAGTCTATTCAACCATCTCCTGTCCCTCTTCACTGTCTTATCTCACCTCTGGGTTGAGAGCTACCCAGTCAGCCTCATCTATCTACTTAAACCAAGAAGCACATTCTTTACCAATGTCACTTTAGTCTTATAGTCAGTCCAATCTTTGAAGAATTGTCCTGGGGAATGGTTTCAGTTCTGGGCTAACAGAGAATCCAGGGGCCATGTCTTTCTAAGACCCTTCAGTCTGTCAGATCACCAAATCTGGTCTTTTAAATAAAATTCAAGTTCTGCACATCCACTTTTCTCCTGCTGTCAGGGACTCTGTGTTGTATTCCCTGTCAGGCGATCACTGGTGGTGTTGGAACCACTTAGTTCTGTTCCTGTGCTGATACAGTCTCAGGATTATGTGGCCCTTTCTCTTTCTTAGGCTCATATTTCCCTTAGGTCTTTGACATCTTCCATTCTCTGCTTGCTATTAGCTAGCTTTTAAGATACCTGATGCCACTCACCAAAGTGGGATGTACACCGTTTTCTTTAAAAACTTATGCCAGTTGACACAGAGTCCCCTGAAACCATGGTCCCCAGACCTCTGCCCCTGCTACTCTGTCCTTCGAAATGTTGGTTTATGTGTAGGAACCCTGTTAGCTTTTGGTGGAGTCTGGCTGTGCTGACCTCAGCTCTACTGGGTGCCACCACTTCCTCCACATAGCCCAATTCTTATCTACTATCTAATCAGTGAATACCCCTCTGTATCCCTTTCCACCATGGTAGCCACCAAAGACTGTTTTCTTCTGTATTTAAACCTCTTACTGAGTTCTTACATTTGTCCTTTTGCAAGTGACTGATTTCACTCGGCATAATGCCTTTCAGATTCCTCCATGTTATGTTTCCTAAGATCATGGTAATTTTGATTTCGATTTTTCTAATGCCTAGTGAATACTCTGGGGGTCAGTTCTACCCTGGCCATGAGTCGAGTCTGACTCGATGGCACTTGGCTTGGCTAGTGATTGAAAGAGAGCATTTCCTCTTGTTGATGTTAGCCTCTTGGATGTCTTCTCCTGGGTGTGAAGTGCCTGTTCATACTCTTTGCCCATCTTTAAATTGTGCTGCTTGTCTTCTTCTTGTTGAGATTTTAAGATGTTGTATAGATTACAGAAATTAGACACTGATTGGATTTATCATAGTCAATTTTTTCCCCCTCAGTCTGTAGCCTGTCTTTTCACTCTTTTAGTGAAGTCTTCAGATAAGCATAAGTATTTGATTTTTAGGAATTACCAGGTACCTATTTTCTCTCCTGGTGTATGTGCATTGTTAGTAATGTTTCATATTCTGTTATGCATTGTATCACAGCTTCCTATGTTGTCCTCATTTTTTCTTCCATTGTCTTTACTGTTTCAGATTTTATATTTAGGTCTTTGATCCATTTTGAGTTACTTTTTGTGCATGTTGTGAGATACGGGCCTTGCTTCTATCCTTTTATTTTTACAGATGGATAGCCAGTTACAGCAACATGAGAAATTTCTTGAATAGCACCTTAGATTTTTTTTTCCAAAAGTATATCCAAAATATTTTCTGTTCTAGTGGCTAATATTGCTTCTGTTAAAATATTATCACTTTTTATAATATCTCATATAAGAAGGGAGATGGAGATGAAAGTTTACTTATCTCTGTCAATCAAATTAACCCATAGTTTAAAGCCTTGAAGGCTGAATCATATGACTGACACCCTACTGCCACCTTTTGGAAACTTACCTTTTTTGTAGGTTGGTCTTTTCCAGTCATTACAAAATGAAGAAAGCAAAGTCTGTAAAATGAAAGTGAAATTAATGAAAACAAAGTAACATGAGGCAAAAAGAGTTATGACTGCCCTGGTAGACTGTGAGATGGTCAACTCTGCCTTAAAAGGAAGGCAAAATATAGGACCCTGTAAATGGAAGGAAAGAGCCTGGACTGTGGTAATGAAAAGAGCCTGGACTGCATTTACCTGTGGAAAAAAGAGATAAAAAAGAACATTGGCTTTGAAGTCTAGGAGAGGTAAATTAAATCCAAACTGTAGTATCCACAGGTTATGTGATCTTAAGTAACCTTTTCACTCATTTATTCATTCACCCACTAACTAGATAACAAATGTTCCTTATGTGCCCAGAGCTGTGCAAACTGATGAGCAAAAACAGTACCATCCATATTCTCCTGATATTGAACCCCTGAACTACCATCAACTTACATTTTTAATATGAGTAAAACTTTCTTTCTCATTTTTCACACTGAGAGAAATATAATTAAGTAATTGAATTATTTTCCCCCAATTTAAAGAATTGTGAGGGTTAGAGACTTTATAATAGCTAGTAGGATAGGTACCTGATCCATTGCCAGTATTCATTGATGGTATTTATTATTTCCTTAGTGACTGCTAAAATGTTTAGTCTGGGGTTATGGTGGTGCTTGTAATAAATAAATTGCTATTAAAAATGTAATTAACTGAAAAATTTTAATTTATTTAAATCAAAGAGATACGTGTACTGTGAAGGTTGTTTGTGATATAATTTGTGTTGCATATAAAAAGAATATTTTTCCCAGTTGATCATATATGCCATAAATTTTTTGGCAGCTAGTGGAAAATAAGTTATAAATATGTAACATTAATTGTTCTAGAAAGGCTTTATGAGCTGTTTCAGTGAAGAGAGGGGAAAAAGTAAGTGAATTCAAGCAGGATGGATGTTCTGAGTTTAGAGTGCAGCTTGGGAGAAGGCTTGGTTGTGGGTGGGAGTGAAATGAAAATAGGAAGAAGGCTGTTTGCACATGTGCTCACAGGAGTAGGGTGAAGCTCCACGGAGGAATAAATGAATCTAAGGGAAATGAAGAAGAAAGGGCTTGTAAAATGATTAAGTACATTTTTCCTAATATGTTGTGTAACAAGTAACGGTGAGGTGGAATCGTATACCCTACTGTTAAAATAATGGGCACAAATGTAGGTCAGACACTGCTCTGGTAGACTGTGAGATGGTCTACTTTGCCTTAAAAGGAGGGCAAAATATAGGACCCTGTAAATGGAAGGAAAGTACCAGTTGCCCTTGGAAATGCTGCCTGGATGGCACCCACTGACTTGTTCTTTCTAAACTTGTAGAAGAAACGTAACTCTTATCAGTAGAAATACCTTGCTAATGGCAATGAGCATACATTTTCTTCCAGGAAACTGGGGAACAAGATCTCAGTCTGGACTGTAGGAATTAGGAGCAAAGGGGAGGGTAAGAGGATGGAGGGGGTAAGAGAACAAGTGATATGGATCAAGTCCGAGGAATAGATGGGGTCTAAATATATTCTCTTGATCAGCAAAGTAAATGGGAAACTTTTATTGTGTGACCTAGAATCAGCACTAGGTTCATGGACTAAAATAGAACCCCCACAAGGATGGCCTGCCCAGTTTGGACTTTGATATTGAGCAGGGAGCCTGGAGAGCATATCTCTAAGGCAGACTATGTAAAAGACCATCAGAACCTTTGCCAGGGCAGAAATGAATGATTCCTAAAGAAGAGTGAACCAGAAGACTTGCGATATGTATCAACTCCCTGGATTTATTAGAAAAGATGCGACTCAACGGCACTTGGCTTGGCTGGCCATTATCTTTAAGAATATCTGAAAGTTATCATCTATTGATTGAAAACTCTTTATATGTGATTCTGGTAATAAATACATTGACATTAAGGAAATAGTTAAATTAAGAATTGCCTATCTCATCTTTCATCCAGTGTTGCATCTAGAGAAGTGGCATAAAAATATGAGTGTGTTTTCCAAGATTATGTGAATTAGGTCATGTTTAGAGTGAAATATAAGATTATTTTTGCTGTGTGTAGAAGTGCGACTGAAGGTCTTTTATTGGCGTTGGGCAGACTGTACCAGAATATCATGCAGATCCCAGGATTTTGCACCAAAAAAAAAAAAAAAAAAGAATATCACAGAAGACAGTTATTCCTAATTATATAGATAAGTTGTTTCTGAAGCAGACCCACTGTCATAGTAGTTCAAGGTTGCTCCCAGAATTCCCAGTACCATAAAATATTATTAGATTAGATGATGGATTTGTTCATTCTTCTCACAGTGTATGCTATATTCAATATTCTTTGCCAAGACTTTAATTCAAATGCATTACATCTGTCTTGGAAGAAGTACAGCTCGAAAATTCTTTATAAGTGAGGATGGAGAGAGACTGTCTCATATTCTTTGGACATGTTTTTAGGAGGTACCAGTTCCTGGAGAAAGACATCATGTCTGGCAAAGTGGAGGGTCAGTGAAAAACTAAGACCCTCAGTGAGGTGGATTGACACAGTGGCTGCAACATGAGCTCAAATATAGCAAACATTGTGGAGACGTTACAGGACTAGACAGTGTTGTGCTATATTGAAGACAGAGTCTCTATGAGTTGATACTAAGTCAGGGACACCTAACAGCAATTTGCTGTGTAACTTTCACCTAAAACATAATAAGATATGATAAAAAAAATTATTTACGCAAAAAGAAATCCTGAGATACTCCCATTTGCACCCAGTTTTCAATTAGAAAGAAGGCCATTAGAAATAAGGCATCAATCAATATTGACTGGTCCATAAATATCAGTCTCCTCAAAGTCTGAACATAATCAGATACTCTCAAAGTGTTAGTGAGTATAGTTTTTATTATTTACAATAAGAAGCATACAGCATACCAGACCAAACACAAATCTATTTTTCATGTATTTCTCCAAGTAACGAAGGCTATCCAGGTAGAGATAACAACTCTTTCATATACACCCATCTTTGTGCCATGAGTGAGGGCCCTAAGTAAGATCCTATCTCCTGCTGGTCTCTTCTGGCCAGGTAGATCCAGGTAAGTGAGCTCTAAGCTTATGTTACAGGTACTCCACCAGCATCATAGCTGAAGTGAGGGCCTTCCAAACCCAGTTTTATACCCTTAGTCCCATATAGCTAATTATTCTAACAAGTATCAGGCTTCAGTGGGTATGGTTGTTTCTTATGAAGCCTAAAGATGCCATCAGGGAAAGGAATGGAGGAAAACATGGTTACCTGACTTGTCTTAAGGATTGTCTTATCACGGTGAAGAAGGACACCAAGCGGGTTTAGAGTTGGTTATAAAGTCAGTACAGTTTTCTTAGGTCCTCTCATCTCTTCTCCTCCCTCCTTTTCAAACTTCTGATTATCCCAGACTTCCAGGCCATTTGGTCACATCCTTCAGACCAGAGTTCCTTTTCCTCCTGAGACATCACATGGCTATGGCCTATTCTGTTCTCTTTCTGTTCTTTACCTCATCAAAGTTTTCTGGTTAGTTCTCAAAGCCTCAACACATCGTTATCTGCTGTCGTTGTGTGCCCCTGAGTAAATGCCAACCCGTAATGGCCCCATATAACAGAGTAGAACTGTCCCATAGGGTTTTCTAGGTTGCAATCTTTGTGGAAGCAGATCACCAAGCCTTTCTTTCTCAGAACAATTGATGGGTTCAAACAGTCAACCTTTCTGTTAGCAGCTGAGCATTCAGCTGCTGCAGTACCCCAGCTACTCTGTTTTCTAATAAAAGAGAGCTTCTTAAGCATAAGCTTTTCCTGATGGGTAGTCATTGTTGCTGTTAGTTGCAGTGGGGTTGGCTGCACCTCGCAGCAATCTCAGATATAATGGAAGGAATTGTTGCTGTGTCTCGGACCATCTTAATGATCGTTGGTATATTCGAGTGCATTGTTGTGATTATTGTCTCAATCTATCTAATTGAGGTCTTTTCTCATTTTTTGAATACCTTCCACCAAACATCGTATCTTTTTGAACTATTGGTCTTTTCTCATGAGGTGTTTAAGGAGTATTCTGGTTGTATTTCTTCTAAGACTGATTTGTTCATTCTTTTGGCAGTCTAGCATATATTCTGTGCTCTTTCAGCACTATAGTTGAAATGTCATTAAATGTCATTAAAGGACATGTTTGTTTTTTTAAAAACCTTAAAGAGGCCTTTTGTAGCAGATTTTTCCATTGCAATACGTCATTTGTTTTCTTGACTGCTACTCTTGTGGATACTGACCATCATAGAAGCAGAGTGAGATCTTCTCCATGAGGGTGAAGAAAATGTATACTTTGACTTACTGAGTACCTTCTCTGTGCCACTTAGTACACTTCATGTGCAGCACCTGACCACTTTCCCAGGACATAGCATAGTATTAGATGAATGAAAAAAATCAAATTAGTCATTGCAACTGTTTTATCTTTTTCCACTTTAGAGATGAAGAAATTGAAGTTCAGGCAGATGATAAAGCTGACCCAAGGTCACATAGTTGCTAAGCGGCCCAGAGAGGATTTAAACATAGGTGGTCTGTCATGATGTATCGTGCACAGAGACATAGTTAATATTAATTCTAGAGAAGAGGCTACTAGTGTATGTCATAATATCCTTGTGGAAACGATGAAAAAATATAATGTGAGACTAGGATGATTCAGTGAACACAGAACTTGTTGGATAGTAATATATAAAGATACTGACTGATTGATATGAACTTGGAGCAAGATGCCTAGCAGGTAACCCAGTTTTAAGTCTTCAACTACATCCTTTTTCATAATTTTGCTTGTGATTTGACTAAAGTTATACAAGCAGTACTTATTCAATTTGTAGGTGACAGCTCAAGATTATCTAAACAAGCTAAAACACTGAGTTGAATGTTCTACAACTTTTTAGTATGAGAAATTCTGTATATACAATAATGTTGACAGAATACTCACACATCGAGTACTTAGATTAAGCAATGGGTAAAGTTTTATCAATTTTCTTTATATATCTTTCTAAGTATCTATTTTTTAAATTCATTTGAAGTAAGTTGCAAGCATCCGTATATTTCACTGATAACTACTTCAGTATCTTCTAGAATACACTCTTCCCTCATATCTCAAACAATGTTGATCTTATCTAAGGAAATAACTAATGATTTCCTAAAATTGTAGCATCCAATCTGTATTTAAATATCGCTGATTTTTTGATTTACTGAATTTGAGATGAAATTTTGTAAAGATTTACGCCTGAATCTAAAAACCGACCTCATAAGAGTAAGGCTGAGCAGACAAGAATCTATCCACAGCACGAGAAAAAAAAACAATTAGATATTTGAGTTAACAATAAATTGGTATTGTCAGCAAGTGGTTGCCAACACAGGCTAAAGTGTAGTCAAAGAATCAAGAAGTAGAAAATCTGGCTGTTCTCTTCAAAGCCCAGATCCTCCGTGGAGTATTGTGTCTAGTTCTGGATTGCACACCGTTGGGCTTTTAAAAAAAAAATGTTATAAGGAACATAAAATGATTCAAAAAGATATCATCTGAGAAAACGGGGAAGAAATTGAATGTGTTACATTTGGGGGGAAAAAGTAATACACTGAGTAAGACATGTCATGTTACCTTCTTTGAAATATTTAAAGAACTAGAAGATGGCACACTTGTTTTGTCTAACAGATGTTCACAGAGAAAGTGTGAGAGAACACCACTATGGAACAGGCTTCAGTTTGATATAATAATTCAGTAATGCTGGTTACAGGTGATTGAAAGTAGTTTTGCCTCGGGAAGTAGCAAGTTCCCTGCTACAAGTGGTGTTTACTGTAATATTTGGCAGAGGCTATCCATGCATTGAGTAGCTTTTCAAAAAAGAGAAGTTTAGGGACCCATTCAACTGTGTTTTGCTTATGACTTTTTTGGCTGCAAGAGACAGAAACCCAAATAATACTGTCTTAGGCAAAAGAAGAATTTATCGACAGATGCTTGAGCTATTGCATTTGATCCTTGGCTGATTTGAGTGCTGAAACTTTAGGAAAACAGTACACACCTCTCTCTCTTTTGCTGTCTGTCTCTTGCTTTTGCTTTCATCTCACTTTCTCACTCTCACGTCTCTCTGTTTTTCACTATGGTCTCTGTTTCACTCAGTAGTTCATATTTTCACCTTGGTCAGAGAAAAATATTGCTGTTTCTCAATCTTACCAAGACTGGTTAAAAAATCCTAGAGGAAAATTCTGTGTTACCAGTCAACTCTGACAAGGAGTAAAATGATGGTAAATTCATTTGCTTGAGTTATTAATTTGTGAGCTCTCTCGGTCAACAAGGGACTCAATGACGGGAGACTCAAATGCTACAAAGGACAAGGGTGAAGGTTAAGACTGCATCCTGTCTTAAATGACATAGGTGTTCAGTCCCTAGGGAAAATTACTGTCTACAGAGTCATTTGTGACAACTGTAAGCCACCCTGAAGGATAAAATGTTTGAAGGTTGCCTGGAAATTCCACACTAAATGTTGCAGCATAGTTGGAGGCTACTGGGATATCCCTGAAACCCACAGACTGGCCAGGAATGCAGCAAATAAAATAAGGCTTTTTGTTTTCTTTTTTAAAGAAAAGGTAGAAAATCTCTGAAGCAAGTGGCAGTGATGCATTCCAGTTTAGGTTCTGCAAACATTTGAAATGACACTCAAAGTCAAAGAGATAAAACATGAGACCTGGAGATTAGAAAGAAGATCATAGGATTTTAGTAGAAAAAGCCGTTCTTCATTTTACAAACAGGCCAACTGTGGTTCTCAGGATGAAATAACAATTCAGTGGCAGAACTGATTCTTGAATGGAATTCCCTGGCTCCCAAACTTCTTCTTCTTTCCTATATACCCTCTTGTAAACCTTGATGGCATAGTGGTTAAGTGCAGTGTCTGTTAACAAAAGGTCAGCAGTTTGAATCCATCAGGCACTTTGGAAACTCCACGGAGCAGTTCTACTCTGTCATATAGGGTTTCTATGAGTCAGAACCCACTTGACAGCACTGGGTATATATGCCATCTTGCCTCTGGGAAATATGCCTCTGAGATCTGTACAGCACCTGGAAGGTTTCTTGGTTACTGAAGGTCTGAGAAGGACCCCAGACTTTGCTATGCAGAGGGTGGTAAACACCCAGAAGCCCCAGTTCATGAGATCATCACACACACACACACACACAAACATACACACACACACATACACCTGCAATAGTATAGTAGGAAAGTTTTAATCTTTGGGCTACAAAAAAGAACCCAGTAACCCACTTCTACCAGTTGATTCGGACTTACAGTGACTCTTCAGAACAGAGCTGAACTGCATACAGTCTCCAAGGAACTCCTGGTGGACTTGAATTGCTGACATTTTGGTTAGCAGCCGAGCTCTTGGCCACTGCTGAATGTCATGTGTACACTCACTAATTTTGCTTTGTAATTATTTCCATGGGAATCCTACAAGTGGCATCAGGAGGTTGAGAGAGAGAGTGCCAACGTATTATATGGACTTGGCTTTGTCCACTTCTGACTTTCCAGGTCTTGTGTATGTCTCGCCCCCTTCCTCTAAGGCTGACCTGGAGCTAAGGTAGTTCTAAAAGTGAAGGAATCAGAGACCACAGCGAAGAGCTGCTAGTACAGTTCATCTGACTTTTCACATGGTCTGTCATGGATTAGGAAGTAGAACAATGATGGTGATGCTGGTGATGAGGGAAACAGGTTGCCCGGTCAACCACCAAGTGCAGGCGAGCGTGCCTCCTCGCTCTGAGAATGTTGTCAGAGTGCTGCGCTAACTCAGGAAACAAGAGCTAAAGCATGTTCACACTATCTCTTCTCTGAAAACCCATAAGGAGAATGTCAGATGCTTGAATGTTTCATTATATTTTATATTTCATAAGTTGCTGCAGGGTACAGGAAGAATAAAAAGTAATGGCTAGAAAATGGAGAGGCAGGAGTGATGGGTCCTGGAATTGAAAATGACCTTCATCCTTGGTTACTGTGGGTAAATTATGCGCTATAGAAACATTGGATGGAGGAGGGCAATGGCTGAACAAAGTAGTCCTGACAGAGTGGATCCAATTATGTCGACAAAGAAACGATCAGGAAAAATGAGATACAGCTTTAGTTTCTCTGGCCCAGCAGTGATACCAGAAATGAGAAAGAGATATCATTTGAGAGAATTTGCAAGAAAATATGACAGCAGTGACAACAAAAATATCTGGTCTCAAGATAAGTTATGGGCAAAACCCACGTCTTCGACAGATGTGACTCATCTGAAAACTACGGCACTTTAAAACCTTTTTTTCTAACTCTGTACCTTGTGAGATGAAAATCAGAGTCTATGGAAGACATTTGCATACTTAAGCACAGAGTAAAACAAAAGTGAGCCCAGGAAGTTTGGAACATGGAACACAAGCCAGGAAAGAGGGCCCACTGCTTTTGTGCTATTCCCATCACTTGGTAGCCTCCAAAAATTTTAGTACCTGTTTTAGACGGCTAGCATATAGATATTGTCTTTGTAATCTGATAAACAAAATATCCTACTTGAATGTGGGAACCAGGGTAAATCAATTGTAAAATGTCTGAGGACATTGTAATTTTTTCCCCAGAAATGTGTTTTAAGCACCCAGGGTTGTTTGTTGGGCAAATTGAGCACCATTTGTGTGAAGAACATTGCCCCAAGTACCTCGAGGAGTATAAAAAAGAAACTGAAAATACTGCTCTATGTCTCTGGAGTTTGTAATCTGTGAAGGTGCTGTCTTTTCCACTTTTTCTTTTTTTACTGAGACTCACCCTTAACATATTTTACTCTGGATATGCATGACACATACATACATATTCTTGAAACAAAGATTTCATCAAACAGTACTTACTCTGGTATAAAACTTTTCATTCCATTCCATTCCATTCCACTGTGTCATTATTATTATTATTTTCCCTATATATGAAACTCGTTTTTGGCCTGCTGTTTAAAAAGTTCAGTATACATACTGGAGAGATATCAGAACAACTGTGCTGCATGTAACTGTCTCGCTGTAAGCTCAAGGAGGATAGAGGCATCCACTATATTGATAGTACTTATTATCAATACCAACTTCTGCTGATGGAACCTCACGCATGTAATTTATCCTGTTTTCTCATCTGTAAATTAAGCCTCAGTTTTCATCTTAAAAAGTTGTTCATAATATTTGTTGGGATTATTATGAAGATAGAAATATTTAGAACAGTTTTTGTCCCCTGATTAGCTATCACATTTATTGTTAATGTTAGGATTAACAACACTATGGCAAGTGTTGTCAGCTATAGCCAATTAACTCAGCCACTCTCTTATTTATTTCTGGAGTATCTCCAAAATTCCTCTAGCAATTATTAGCACTCTAAGTATACTGTGTTTGTTATCTTCTCAACATCCCTATGAGCCAAGGACTATTAGCTTCAGTTTACAGACGAGGTATAGAAAGGCTAGTCATTTGCCTAATACAACACACCTAGTTCCTGAAATGGGCTGCACGTGACTACAGAGCCTGACTGTGGAGCCACGTGTGGAAGCGGTGCTGGGCTGAGGGTGTCTTAGGGAGATGAGCTGGCGGCTGCAGAAGTTTATGGGCAGGCTCATCAAGCAGTAGTTTGTTGCTTTGCTCCCTCATCTTTGAAAATTCTGTGAATTGGGTAAGTTTAAGAAAAATAGATAAGTTCTGTAGCATTTCAGATGTAAGGAGGGAATAAGGAGAGTGTGCACGGCAACTGGTGGTGGTGGTGGCATACCTAATTTCTCTTGGAGTTCCCTCATAACTACCTTCTCTCAGTATCTGCTTTTCCTTAGGATTGTGCATGTGATACTGCTGAAAGTCGGTGAGAAGTTTGGAGGCAGCCAGAAAGGACTAAAACTTCAGATTTGATAGTTGTCAGGGGAATGTGGTGAGTCACCTGAAAAGCAGGAACAAGAGTCAACCACCTTGTTATTGTTAAGAGCCATCCAGTCAGTTCTGACTCCTAGCAACCCTGTGCGCAACAGAACGAAAGAAACGTTTCCTGCTCCTGTGCCTCCTGTGCCGTCCTCACAATTGTTGCTATGCTTGAGTCCATTGTTGCAGCCACGGTGTTAATATATCTCATAAAAGGTCTTCCTCCTTTTTTCTAACCTTCTGCTTTACCAAGCACAATGTCCTTCTCCGGTTACTGGTCCCTTCTGACAACATATGTAAAGTATGTGAGAAGAAGTCTCTCCATTCTCACTTCCAAGGTGCACTCTGACTTTATTTTTTGCAAGACAAACTTGTTCATTCTTCTGGAAGTCCGTGAGCTATTCAATACTCTTCACCAACAGCATAAATTAAAGATGTGGTTTCTTGTGTCTTCTTCATTCATTGTCCAGCTATTGCATGGACGTGAGATGATTGAAAATACCATGTGAGAAACTAGCGTCATGTAAATAAGAGCACTAGTAAGTATGGTTCAGGAACTGGTGATGTCAGGGAATGCCAGTGGCTAATTTCCTAAAGTGAGTTTCATTTGCATGAAGATCCTTTTTGAGGGGCTGGGGCTATGCTATGTTTGCTTTGAAGCTTCATCTTTGGTACTCAATTTCTGATAATCAGTATGCAGAGTTGACTTTGACTTACAGTGATGCCCAGGTGTGTGAGAGTAGATGGGTACTCCAAACGGATTTCAGTGACTGACTTATTGGAAGCAGATCACCAAGCCTTTCTTTCAAGTTAACTCCAAGTGAACTTGAACTTCCAGCCTTTCAGTTAGCACCTGAGTATGTTAACAGTTTGCACCAACCAGTAGCTCCATAAAAGACAGACCTGGTGATCTGTTTCTGTACAGATTAGAGCCAAGGAGCCAACTATAGGGGGCATATCTACTCTGTCACATGTGGTCACTAAGAGTTTGATTCTACTTGATGGCACTTAACAACAATGGCAAGAGAAGATACAGTTAATACTAGATGGCTTATTTCTGCAGGAAATGGTTGAGATTAAAAATATGTTAACCAAGCTATTTATGTAGAAAGAAACTTTGTGAAGAGATGAAGAAAATTCCCTTTTTAGGGATGTTTCTGTTACACCTTTTAACTGTAACCAGCCCAAAGTGAAAATTGCTGGACTGCATTCCTAATGCATCTTGGGTTCATCTTATTCATCCCTATGTGGCACCTTAAGATTAAAGGCAAGGACCTTTGATGTGAAAGACTTTGGTGATGCGGTTCCTCCTATATCGCAGAGAGCATGACTGCTATCTAACCCCCACTCTTCATGTCATGGACTGCTCCAGGGCAGCCTACCTTATCATCTCCTACCAAACCACCAAAAATACACACACATATTCAAATTATTTAACCTAGCACACCATGAACCACGGACATTGACCTTAACAAACTTACTTGTATTCACTGAATAGTAACCAACAAGTTCATCAGTACTTGTTGGTCTCCATTCATATTAGTGTGTTAAGTAGGCATTATTTCCTTCTTGAGGGGTCACCCTCTTCTACTGTAACATGATTGAAATTTAGAAATAAATTATAACTTTCACCCCTTTGATATACTTATGTTCTTTGCATTTGAACACATAGGTGATTATTTAACAGATAAGACAGTGAGGTCGTACCCAAAAATACAAGCATCAGCCTTAGGGAGGCAATGTACAGATTAGGAGTCATATAGCTAAACATATGAAAGGGCTGGGGACAGGGTGAGGCAAGCCGGGTGCCTGCTGTTGTTTTGTGTGCCATTGAGTCAATTCCTATGCCACCCTATAGAACAGAGCAGAACTGTCCTCTAGGATTTCCAAGGCTGTCATCTTCATAGAAGTGGACTGCCAGCCTTTCTCCCTTGGAATTGCTGAGAGGTTCAAATCACTTACCTTTTGGTTAGCAGCCGGGTGCTTAACTACTGTGCCACAAGGGCTCCTATGCAAGGTACCCAGGGCACAAAATTTCAGAAGCATGAGTCTTAAGTTCTTGTAATTTTCAACTTCCTAAAATATTGTCTTTAAGTGCTATAGGTAGTAGGTATTCCCTACTGCTTCCCTTTCTTTAACTTTCATGGTTCTCTTTACCCTTTTTATTAATTATTCTTCTTTTGCCCATTTAATAGTTCCATATATTAAAGTTATTTTGTTCAAATTAATGGTGTAGCTCCTTCCTCCCAACTGGATTCTTACTGATTCTCCCTGTCATCCAAAACAGATCTGCTCTTAGTTCAAAACCAAATCTACCTTTAGAAGAAGGCATCTGAAGGACATAAAATCTCGTGTAGGGAACCTGTTCTATTTCCTTGTAGATAGGTTAGAAGTAACCGCATCGGCTCATAAGTAGTGAAATACTCATTAAAAGTGCCGTCAATTAGTAACTCTTCATTAGTTTAATTTGTCTTTCTGCACTCTTGACTTACTCTCTTTTCTCTAGTTCTAGCCATACTATAAAACCCAACCAAACCCACCACCATCGAGTCTATTCTGACCCATAGTTACCTTATAGGACAGAGTAGAACTGCTTTAGAGTTTCCAAGGAGTATGTAGTAGATTTGAACTATCGACCTTTTGGTTAGCAGAAAAGCACTTAACCACTATGCCACAAGGGCTTCCAGTGGTGGTATAGCTACCAAAAATGCCTATGTTGTTTTAGCCTCAGACTTATATATATATATATATATATATATCCTAATTTTCTGTCAGCTTATTGTACTGTGGGGGCTTGCATATTGCTGTGATGTTGGAAGTTACATCTCTGGTATTTATATACCAGCAGGGTCACCCATGGTGGACAAGTTTTAGCTGAGCTTCCAGACCAAGACAGACTTGGAAGAAGATCCTGACAGTCTACTGAAAAGAATTAGCCAGTAAAAATCTTATGAATAGCAGATAAACATTTGTCAGATATAGTGCCAGAAAATGAGCCCCCTAGGTTGGAAGGCACTCAGAAGAAGACAGGGAAAGAGCTATCTCCCCAAAGCAGAGCTGACCTTAAGGATGTGGGTGAAGTAAAAGCCTTCAAGACCTTCATTTGCTGATGTGGAGTGACTCAAAATGAAAAGAAACAGTTGCAAACACCCATTAATAATCAGAACATGAAACGTATGAAGTATGACTCTAAGAAAATTGGAAATCATCAAAAATGAAATGGAACAGGTAAACATTGATATCCTAGGTATTACTGAGCTGAAATGGACCAGTATTGTTCACTTTAAATCAGACAAGCATATAGTCTACTATGCTGGGAAGGAAAACTTCAAGAGGAATGGTTTTGCATTCATCATCAAAAAGAACGTTTCAAGATCTGGCCTGAAGTGCAATGCTGTCAGCAAAGCCAAGTGCTGTCAAGTCACTGTCAGTGATAGGATAATATCCATGTGCCTACAAATAAGACCAGTTGATGCAACTATTATTCATTTTTATGTACCAATGACTAAGGCCAAAGATGAAGAAACTGAAGATTTTTACCGACTTCTGCAGTCCGAAATTGATCAAAGGTGCAAACCAGGATGCACTGGTAATTACTGGAGACTGGAAAGCAAAAGTTGGAAAGAAGGAAGTACAAGTGGTTGGAAAATACAGCTTTGGTGATAGAAATGATGCTGGAGATTGCATGATAGAATGTTATAAGACCAATGTCTTCTTCATTACTAAAAAAATGGTGACTGTATACATGGACCTAACCAGATAGAATTCTTGGGGACGAAATTGACAACATCTGTGGAAAAAGATGATGATTGTTCCATATTAGCAGTCAGAACAAACTATGTGCCAGCTATGGCACCAATCATAAATTGCTCCTATGCAAATTCAAATGGAAACTGAAGAAAATTAGAACAAGTCCACAAGAACCAAAGTTAGACCTTGAGTACATACCACCTGAGTTTAGAAACCATCTCAACAACAGAAGTGATGTGTTGAACACTAATGACCAAAGACCAGAAGAATTGTGGGATGACATCAAATATATCATCCATGAAGAAAGCAAGAGGTCGTTAAACAGGCAAGAAATAAAGGAACAAACTGGACGTCAGAAGAGACTAGGAAACTTGAAATCAAATATTGAGCAGCTGAAGCAAAAGGAAGGAATGACAAAAGAACCAAAGAGAAGTTTTCAAAGGGCTTCACGGGAATACAAAATGAAGTATTGCGACAACACGTGCAAAGAGCCGGAAATAGAAAACCAAAAGGGAAGAGCAGGCTCTGCATGTCTCAAGCTGACAGAACTAAAGAAAAAATTCAAGCCTTAAGTTGCAACAGTGAAGGAACCTGCAGAGACAATACTAAACGCCTAAGAGGACATCCAAAGAAGATGGAAGGAATACACAGAGTCATTATACCAGAAAGAACTGGTTGACATTCAGCCATTCGAAGAGGTAGCATATGATCAGGAGCTGATGGTACTTAAGGAAAAAGTTGAAGCTGCATTAAAGGCGTTGGCAAAACACAAGGCTCCAGCAATTGATGGAACATCAATTGAAATCTTTCAACAAACAGGTGCAGTGCCAGAATTGCTTCCTTGTCTATGCTAAGAAATTTGGAGGACAGCTACCTGGCCAACTGACTGGAAGCGATCCATATTTATATCCATTCCAAAGAAAGGTGATCCAACTGAATGTGGAGATTACCAAACAATATCATTAACATCATACAAGTAAAATTTGCTCAAGATCAGTGAAAAGCAACTGCAAAAACAGTATATTGGCAAGAAATTGCCAGAAATTCAAGCCAGATTCAGAAGAGGACATGGAACTAGGGATACCACTGCCGATGTCTGATGGATCTTGACTGAAAACAGAGAATATCAGCAAGATGTTTACTTGTGTTTCATTGACTATGCAAAGGTCTTGAACTGTGTGGATTGCAACAAATTATGACTAACATTGAGGAGAATGTGAATTCCAAAACATTTAACTGTGCTCTTAAGGAATATGTACATAAATCAAGAGGCAGTGATGTGAACAGAACAAGGGGACATTGCAAGGTTTAAAGTCAAGCAAGGTGTGCATTGGGGTTGTATCCTTTCACTATACTTTCTCAGCCTGTATGCCAAGCACATAATATGAGAACCTGGATTATATGAAGAAGAACGAGGCATCAGGATTGGAGGAAGAGTCATTAACAACCTGAGTTATACAGCTGACAACACCTTACTGGCAGGAAGTAAAGAGGATTTGAAACACTGATGAAGATCAAAGACCATAGCCTTCAGTATGGATTGCACCTTAACATCGAGAAAACCTAAATCCTCACAACTGGACCAGTAAGCAACATCATGATAAATGGAGAAAGAATTGTGGTTGCCAAGGATTTTGTTTTACTTGAGTCCACAATCAACGCCCAGTCAAGAAATCAAAAGATGTGTTGCATTGGGAAAATCTGCTGCTAAGGACCTCTTTAAAGTATTGAAAAGTAAAGATGTCACGCTGAAGGCTAAGGTGCTCCTGACCCAAGCCGTGGAACTTTCGATCATACCTTATATATGCAAAAGCTGGACTGTGAACAAGGAAGACAGAAGAAGAACTGATGCCTTTGAATTGTGGTGTTGGAAAATAATATTAAATAAAGGACCAACAGATCTCTTTTGCAAGAATTATAAGCAGAACGCTCCCTGGAAGCAAAGATGGTGAGGCTACGTCTTACATACTTTGGACATGTTGGCAGGAGAGATCAGACCCTTGAATAGGACATCATGCTTGCTAGAGTGAGCGGTCAGAGAAAAAGAAAGACCCTCGACGAGTTGGATTGACATAGTTGCAGCAATGATGGGCTTAAGCATAAAAACGACTGTCGACATGGAGGAAGACTAGACAATGTTTCGTTCTGTTGTGCACAGGGTAGCTATGAGTTGAAACTGACTCAACGGCACCCAACAGCAATGTTTATATAGAGAGAGATGCACACACTCAGAGAGAGCAGAGAGAGAGAGAGAGCACTGGTGATGCAGTGGTTAAGAACTAAGCTGCCTTAATGTCAACAGTTCGAATTCAGTCACTCCTTGGAAACCATGTAGGTCAGTTCTTCTCTGTCACGTACAGTTGCTGTGAGTTGGAATTGACTAGACAGCAAGGTCTTCCCACCTTGGGGTGTGTGTGTATGTTTTGGCCATGAAGTCAACTCCACAAGTGTCAGAGAAGAGTGACACATAGGGTTTTGTCTTTTTAATAATTACAAAAAATAGAGGCAACATGACATTTGCCAGTTCCACATTTTTCACTTGTGTAATTCAATGAAACCAGTTACATGAGTCATGTTGTGTAGCCACCATCCATAGGGTCATTTTTTGGCTTTTTATTTGTTATGCTTTAATTGAAAGTTTGTAGTTCAAGGCAGTTTTTAAAACTTATGCACACATAGTTTATGACGGCAGTTGTTCTTCCTACAATGTGACAGCACACTCCTTCTCCCTACTGTGTATCTCCTGTGTCCTTTCAGCCAGCTCTTATACCCTTTTGTGTTCTCATCTTGCCTCTAGACAGAAGCTCCCGTTTAGTCACATATCTGTTTGAGCCAAGAAGCACACTCTTCACCACTATCATTTTATGGTTCAGTCTAATCCTTGTCTGAAGAGTTGGCTTCAGGAATGGTTTCAGTTCTAGGCTAACCAGCAGTCCAGGGGCCATGTCTTCTGGGGTCCCTCCAATCTGTCCTACCATCACACTGGGTCTTTTTACTAAAATTTGTGTTCTGCATCCCACTTTTCTCTCCCTGCATTCAGGGATTCTCTATTGGGTTCCCTGTCAGGACAGGCATTGGTGGTAACCAGGTGCCATCTAATTCTGGTCTCAGGCTGGTGGAATCTCTGGTTTATGTGGCCGCTTCTTCAGCTTATATTTTCCTTACAGCTATGGTGTTTCCGCTCCCCTTCGCTCCAGGTGGTTTGGGAACAACTGATGCATTCTACTTGGCCACTTGCTGGTTTTTAAGACTCTAAACACCAACCACCCAACTAAGCTGCAGAATTTTTTCTCTCTTTTGTTGTGCTTTAAGTGAAAGTTTAAAATTTCAGACAGTTTCTCATATAATGAGTCATACAATGTTGTTGTGTGACTCTAGATGTTCTTTCATGCTGGGACAGCACATTATTTCTCTCCATTCTGTATTTGCCATGTCCACTCAGTCAGCTCCTGACCCCTCTGCCTTCTCCTCTTGCCTGTAGACAGCAGCTGCCCGTTTAGTCTCCTTTCTGTACTTCAGCTAAGAAACACAGTCTTTAGCAGTATCAGTTTATGTCTTACAGACCAGTTCAATCTTTGTCTGAAGAGATGGCTTTAGGAATGGTTCCAGTTCTGGGATAACAGAGTTCAGGGGCCCTGTTTTCTTGGGGCCCTCCAGTATGTCAGAGCAAGTCTGTTCTTTTTACAAGAGTTTGATTTCTGTACTCCACATTTTTCTTCTTCCATTGGGGTCATTTTGAGTTCCCTGTCAGAGCAGTCATTGGTCATTGTCAGATACCTCAAGTTCTTCAGTCTCATGCTGGTGTAGTTGCTGGTTTATGCGGCTCTTTCTGCCCTTTGGTTTTATGTTTTCCTTACATCTTTGATGTTCTTCAATTGTCCTTTGTTCCGGGTAGAGAGCGCCTACTGATGTTTCATAGATGGCTGCTTGCTAGCTTTTAAGACCCCAGACACCAATCACCCAGGTAGAATGCAGAATATTTTCTTCATAGACTTTATTAAGCAATTGACTTAGATGTTTTCTGAAATCGTGGTCTCTAGATGCCCGAGCCTGCTACTCTGTTTCTGAAAGTGTATGGATGTATTTAGTAAACATATTAGCTTTTGGTTTAGTCCGGTTGTGCTGAATTCTTGTCTACTATCTAATTAATGAATACGCCTCTCCCTCCCTCACCATCCTTATAAACATTAAAGACTATTCTCTTCTCTGTTTAAAACTTTTCTTGAGTTCTCATAACAGTGTGCTTATATAATATTTGTCTTTTTGCAACTAAGTTCACTCAGCATAACACCTTCCAGATTCATCCAAGTTATGAGATGTTTCGCAGATTCATTGTTTTTTATTGTTGTACAGCATTCTATTGTGTGGCTGTATCATAATTTGTCTATCCATTCATTCACTGATGGGCACCTAGGTTGACTCCATTTTTTTGCTATCGTAAACAGTGCTGTGGTGAACACTGATGTGCATATATCTATTTGTGTGACAGTTCTTACTTCTCTATGATAAATTTCAAGGAGTAGGGTTGCTGAGTTCTCTTGTGGTTTTATTTCTAGCTTTATAAGGAAAGGTCAAATGAATTTCTGAAGTGGTTGTACTGTTTCCCATTTGCAGGAGTGTATAAATGCCCCAGTCTCTCAAACATCTTCAACATTTATTATTTTGTGTTTTTTGGACTGGTGCTAACCTTGTTGGAGTAAGATGGTATCTCATTTTAGTTTTGATTTGCTTTTTTCTAATGGCTAATGATTGTGAGCATTTCCTCGTGTGTCTTAGTTGCCTGAATGTCTTCATAGGCGAAAAGCCTGTTTATAGCCTTTGCCCATTTTTTAATTGAGTTGTCTTCTTGTTGTTGAGATTTCACAATATCTTGTAGATTGTAAGAGATTAGACACTGGTCAGCTTTGTCATATCTAATTTTTTTCCCCAAGTTGGTACTGTAGGTTTCTTTTTGGTGAAGTCTTTGGATAATCCAAATTGTTTGATTTTTAGGAGTTCCTAGTTACATATTTTCTCTCCTGGTGTTTGTGCATTGTTGGAAATATTTTGCATTCTCGTTGTGCTATGTATTAAGACTCCTAGCTCCGTCACTATTTTTACTTCCACAATTTTTATTGTTTTAGATTTTATAATTAGGTCTTTGATCCATTTTGACTTAGTTTTTGTGTATGGTGTGAGGTATGTGTCTTGTTTCATTTCTTTTCAGATGGTTATCCATTTTTGCCAACATCACTTTTTAAAAAGACTGTATGTTCTCCAGTAAATGGACTTAGCTACTTTGTCAAATACTAGCTGCTCATAGGTGGATGATTTTTCATCTGTATTCTCAATTGGGTTCCATTGGCCTATGTATCTGTTTTTATACTAGTACCACGATATTTTGACTACTATGGTGGAATAACAGGTTCTAAAGTCAAGTAGTGTGAGGCCTCCCACTTTGTTCTTCTTCAGTAATGCTTTGCTTACCTGGAGCTTCTTCCTTTTCCATATGAATTTGGTGATTTGGTTCTCCACTTCATTAAAAAATGTCATTGGAATTCAGATCAGGGTTACAAAGTATAAATCACTTTGGGTATAATAGAACTTTTCACAGTGTTGAGTCTTCCTATCCACGAACCAGGTATGTTTTTCAACTTATACAGGTCTATTTTCATTTCTTGCTTCAATATCCTGTAGTTTTCTTTGCACAGCCATTTTCTATTTCTGATTAGATTTCTTGCTAACTATTTTATCTTCTTGGGGGTTATTGTAAATGGTACAGATTTGATGCTTTCCTTGTTGATGTTTTCTTTGTTGGTGTAAAGGAATCCCACTGATTTTTGTATGCTTGTCTTGTGTCTCGATACTTTGCTGAAATCTTCAAAGAGTTCCAGAAGCTTTTTTTGCAGATTCTTTAGAGTTTTCTATATATATCATCTGCAACTAGACACACTTTCACATCTTCCTTGTCAATTTGGATGCCTTGTATTTATTTTTTTAGCATGATTGCTCTGGCGAGAACTTCTAGCACCATCTTCAGTAACAGTACTGACAAAGGACATCCTTATCCGGTTTCTGGTCGCAAGGGGAATGCTTCCATACTCTTCCCACATAGGATGATGTTGGCTCTTGACTTTGCATAAGCACCTTTGATTATTTTGAGGAATTTCCCATTATTATTCTACTGAAACTTTTTAACATGAGTGAATGTTGTACTTTGTAAAATGCCTTTTCTGTGTCAATTGACAAAATCACATGTCTTTTGCCTTTTATTTATGTGATTTATTCCCCTGACTGATTTTTTAATGTTGTACCATTCCTGCACCCCTGGTAGGAATACCACTGATTGTAGTGAATTATGTTTTGATATGCTATTGAATTCTATTGGCTAGAATTTTGTTGGGGATTTTTGCATCTAAATTCATGAGAGATACTTGTCTGTAATTTTCTTTTTTTGTGGTGTCTTTGTCTGGTTTTAGTGTCAGAGTTTTGCTGGCTTAATAGAAAGAATTTTAGAAGTATTCCAAGCTTTCTATGCCCTGCAACACCTTTAGTAATAGTAGTGTTAACTCTTTTCTGAAAGTTTGGTAGAATTCTCCAGTAAAGGCATCAGGGCTAGGATTTTTTTTTTTTTTAATTGGGATTGAGTGAAAGTGTACAATCCAGTTTA
This sequence comes from Heterohyrax brucei, assembly GCA_028571685.1. Taxonomy (NCBI): domain Eukaryota; kingdom Metazoa; phylum Chordata; class Mammalia; order Hyracoidea; family Procaviidae; genus Heterohyrax; species Heterohyrax brucei. The sequence continues at coordinate 8,896,602 of CM053143.1, forward strand.
AATTTGCATGCCTGACTATCTGCAGCTCCTTCTGCTATCCTTGCCCAGTGACAGCACATTTTTCCTTTCTGTTTATATCCTCTTAACAATCTCCTGTCCCCTACTCTCCACCCTCTCTACTCCCCTCTAGTCAGACGCCACTAGGAAGACATCCTATAGACACATAGAATCATAAAGTGAACACATGATACAGTCACTCTGTGTCCCCGAGTCCAATCCATTCCTGTCTGAAGAGTTAATCTTTACAATCAGGGACAGCATCAAGTCTGGAGGCCACGCTCCCAGGAGAACCCCCAGGCTTTCAGACCATCAGTTATGGTCTTTTAGTGGAGTTCTGATGGTACTCCCCCTTTTTTTTCTTGTGTTGCCACTGGGACTCAACATTGTGAGTCCCATCACAGCCATCATTGGTGATGGCTGGGCACAACCTGGTTCTTTTGGTCACATGTTGATATAGTCATCCATCACATGGGTCTTTCTGTCTTCTAGGTTCTTTTTCTCTTATGTCATTGTTGTCCTTGGTGATCATCTGTTCCAGCTGAGCTGGGACCACTTGGTGCACCGGAGATGGCAGCTCACTAGCGTTTAAGACTCCAGACGCCACTCACCAAATGGGATACAGAAGACTATCTTAACAATAGACTAGTTATGCCAATTGGCCTTGATGTCCGTTGAAAACATGATCCCTGGGCCTCTGTCTCTGTTATTCTGTCCTTGCAATTATTAGGTTAATATTGGAAGAGTTTACAGATTATGTTGAAGTCCATTTACATTGATCTTTCTAAAGTGTGCTGTCACTGATTTCACCCAATCAAATTTCTATCAACTGTCTGTAACCAACCCTCTCCTTCTCTCCATCTCCTCCCTTGCAGCTGTCAAAGAGTCTTTTCATCTGTACATGAGTCTGTTTTTAAGTCCTTATGATAGGGGTCTCATACAATATTAGTCCTTGTGCCACTGACTAATTTCACTCTACATGATGTCTTCTAATTGAAACCAGGTTAGGAGATGCTTCCTAAAATCATCATTGTTCTTTATCATTGCGTAGTGTTCCACTGAGTATATGTACCATAGTTTGCTTATGTATCCAACCGTTGTTGGGCATAATGGGATTGCCCTTGCTTCTGTAGGATGTATTCCAAGCAGTGGGATTACAGGGTCAAATGACATGTCTATTTCCAGCTTTTGAGGAAATGACAGTTTGCTTTCCAAAGAGGTACCATGTTGCAATCCCACCAGTGGTGTAGGAGAGTTCCAATTTTTCCACAGCCTCTCCAGCATTTGTTGTTTACTGCTTTTTGGATCATGGCCAACCTTGTTGGGGTGAGATGGTATCTCATTGTTGTTTTGATATGGATTTCTTTAATAGCTAATGATCATGAGCATTTGCACATGTGTCTTTTGGCTGCCTGGATATCCTCTTTAGAGAAGTGTCAGTCCATCTTCTTTGCCCATTGCTTAATTCAGTTATTTATCCTATTCTGGTTGATAATTTGCAGTACCTTGTAGATCATGGAGATCAGATGTCAGTCTGACATACATATAGTTGCCAAATATTTTTTCACATTCTGTAGGTGGTCGTTTAATTCTTTGGATAAAGTCTTTGGATGAACAAAAGTCTTTGATTCTTAGTATTTCCTATTTATCTATTTTCTCTTCTGTTGATCATGCTTTGTTTTCCAGATTTTGAAGTCTGTCTACATTGTGTGTTAAAACTTCCACTGTTGATCCTTTTTTTTTAATTAAGAGTTTTCTAATTAACTTTTCAATTTCTTCTTTTGTTATGAGTTTATTTAGTTTTTGTACTTCTGTTTGTGTTACTTTAGGTAGGTAGCATGTTTCTAGTAACTTGTCCATTTCCTCTGGGTTTTCAACTTTTTTAGAGTACAAGTTTTCATGATATTCTGTTATTTTTTTTTTTTTTTAATTACAGTTGGATCTGTTGTGATATCATCCATGTCATTTCTTATTTGGTTTTTTTACTTCTTGCTATCCTGTTTTTCTTTTGACAGCTTGGCCAATAGCTTATGACTTTTCTTAAACTATTCAAAGAACCACCTGTTTTATTTTTATATTCTCTATTTCATTTAATTTTGCTCTAATTTATATTTTTTGCTTTCTTCAGATGCCAAAGAAGGTTTCTTTTGCTGCTCTCTTTCTACTAGTTTGAGTTGTAGGATTAATGCTTTGATTTGGCACTTTCTTTTTTAAAAAAATTTGTTTTGTGTGTGTGTGTGATTAAGTGAAAGAATACAATCCGAACTAAATTCGCATGCCTGCCTATCTGCAGCTCCTTCTGCTCTCCTTGCCCAGTGACAGCACACTCCTCCTTTACATTCTCTATATGTCATATCCTCTGAACAATCTCCTGTCCTCCTCTCTCTACCCTCTCCTCTCCCTTCTAGTAAGAGGCCAGTAGGACAGCATCCTATATATGCATAGACCCGTAAAGTACACACATCATACTGTCACACTGTGTCCCCAAGTCCATTCTATTACTGTCAGAAGAGTTGACTTCATTAAAGGTTTCTGGCCAGGGGCAGCAGTAGGTCTAGAGGCCATGCTCCCAGGAGAACTCTAGGCCTTCAGACCATCAACTGGGGTCTTTTAGTGGAGTTCTTAGGGTACACCCCTCCTTTTGTCATGTTGCCACTGGGACTCACAGATGGACGTCCCATTGCGGCTGTCTTTGGTGGTAGTCAGGCATCATCTGGTTCTTCTGGTCACATAGATCCTTCTGTCTCCTGGGCTCTTTTTCTGTCTTGTCTTTGTTGTTCTTTGTGCTCATCTGTTTCGAATGAGTTGGGACCATTTGGCCATTTGGTGTACCTCAAGTGGCAGCTTGCTAGATTTTTAAGATCCCAGATGCCACTCGCCAATATGGGGTGCAGAAAACTCTCTTAGCAATGGGTTAATTGTGCCAGCTGGCCTCAATGTCCCTTGAGAATATAGTCCCCAGATCCCTACCTCTGCTACTCTATCCTTGCAATACTGAGTTAAAATTAGATGAATTTTCAGTTTATGTTGAAGTCCATTTAACTTGATTTTTCTACTGTGTGCTGTCACTGCTTTTACACAACCAAATTTCTATCAACTATGTAATCTCTGACTAGTCCTCTATCTCCCTCCACTCCCTTGCAGCCATCCAATAGTCTTTTCTTCTGTACATGAGTCTATTTTTAAGTCCTTATAATAGGGATCTCATACAATATTTATTTTGTGCTGCTAACTGATTTCACTCAATGTAATGCCTTCCAATTGAAACCAGGTTAGGAGATGCTTCCTAAAATCATCATTGTTCTTTATCATTGCATAGTGTTCCATTGAGTATATATACCATGGTCAGTTTATCTATTCATCTGTTGTTGGGCATCTGGGTTGATTCCATCTTTTAGCTACTGTGCACTATGCTGCAGTAAACATTCGTGTGCATGTATCCGTTTGTGTGACTGTTCTTGATTCTGTAGGATGTATTCCAAGCAGTAGGATTACTGGATCAAATGGTATATCTACTTCCAGCTTTTTAAGGAAGCACTAAATTGCTTTCCAAAGAGGTTGTGCCATTTTGCAATCACACAGCAGTGTAGCAGAGTTCCAATTTCTCCACAGCCTCTACAGCATTTGTTGTTTTATGTTTTTTGGATCATGACCAGCCTTGCTGGGGTGAGATAGTATGTCACTGGCATTTTGATTTTGATTTCTTTAATAGCTAGTGATTGTAAGCATTTCCTCATGTGTCTTTTGGCTGCCTGGATGTCCTCTTTGGTGAAATATCTGTATATCACAATTGCCTGTGACTGAATTGGGTTGTTTAAATTTTTCTCATTGATGTTTTGCCATACCTTGTAGATTATGAAGATCAGACTTTGATCTGACTTGTAGTTGCCAAATATTATTTCCTATTCGATTTGTGGTCTTTTAATTCTTTTGATAAAATCTTTGGATGAGCAAAAGAGTTTGACTCTTAGTGTTTTCTGTATATTTTTTCTTCTGTGTATTAAAGCTTCCATTGTTGATCCTTGCATCATTATTTTTTTAGGCTTGATATTTAGGTCTTTTATCCAATTTGAGTTAGTTTTTATGTAAGATGTTAGATATGGGTCTTGTTTCAATTTTTTGCAGATGGATATCTCATTTTGCCAGCACCATTTGTTAAATGGGCAGTTTTTACCCCAGTTTACAATCTTAGGGCCTTTGTTGAATATCAACTGTTCATAAGAGGATGGTGGCGTCTCTGGGCTCTCACATCTGTTCCATTGGTCTATACGTCTCTTTTTATACCATTACCAGGTTGTTTCAACTACTGTGCCAATGTAATAGGTTCCAAGGTCAGGTAGTGTGAGGCATCTGACTTTATTCTTGTTTTCAGTAGTGCTTTGCTTGTCTGGGATTTCTTCCCTTTCCAAAGGTGGTGATTTGTTTGTCCATCTCATTAAAAAATGTTACTGGAATTTGCATTGAGACTGCATTGTATATGTAGAACACTTTGGGCAAAATAGACATTTTCACAATGCTAAGTCTTCCTATCCATGAGCAGCATATGTTTCTCCATTTATGTAAGTTTGTCTTGGTTTTTGCATCTAGATTCATGAGTGACACCGGTTGGTAATTTTCTTTTTTTGTGTGGGATCGTCCCCTGGCTTTGGTATCAGTGTTATGCTGGCTTCATAGGATGAACTGGGGGAGTATTCCATCCCTTTATGTGCTGTGAAATAGTCTATACTATTGTAGTTAACTCTTCTCTAAAAGTTTGGTAGAATTTTCTGGTGAAGCCATCTGAGCCAGGGCTTTTTCTTGGTTCGTATTTTTGATGACTTTTTCAATCTCTTTCTCTGTGAGGGGTTTATTCAGTTGTTCTGCTTCTCCTTGTCATCACTTTGGTAGAAGATATGAATTTATAAATTTGTCTATTTCCTCTAGGTTTTCAAATTTGTTAGGGTACGGTGTTTCATCATATTGCATTATGATGCTTGTTATTTTAGTTGGGTCTATTGTGACATCTGCCATCTCATTTCTTACTTGGATTATTTATTTCCTCTCCTGTTTTTCCTTTGTAAGTTTAGCCAATGGTTTATCAATTTTGTTGATCTTTTCAAAACACCAGCTTTTGGTTTTTTTTTGGCCAGTTATTCCTCTATTCTCTAATTCATTTAGTTCTGCTCTAATCTTTATAAGCTGTTTTCTTCTGGTGCCTATGGTTTCCTCTGTTGCTCTCTTTCTACTTGCTCAAGCTGTAGGGTTAGTTCTTTGGTTTAGGTCTTTTCTTACTTCCATATGTGTGCATTTAAAGAGATAAATCAACCTTAGAGCACTGCTTGACTCTGTCTCATAGGTCTGGTAGAATATGTTTTCATTCTCATTTGTTTCCATAAATTTATTTATTTCATCTTTGATTTCTTCTATAATCCATGACTTTCTGAGCAAAGTGTCATTCAGTTTCCAAGAGTTCAAATTTCTATCTATGTTTTTTCTGCTATTGATTTTGACTTTTAATGGCTTTATGGTCACAGAACATGCTTTGCAATGATTCAATGGTTTGGATTTTGTTGAGATTTTCTTTATGTCCTAATACATTGTCTATTCTGGAAAATGTTCTGTGTGCATTGGAGAAAAAGGTGTACTTATCTGTTGATGGATACCAAGTTCTGTATAAATCAATGAGATCTAGTTGGTTAATTGTTGCAATAAGATATTCTGTGTCTTTACTGAATTTTTTTTTTTTCTGTATGTCTGTCTGTTACTGAAAATGGACTGTTGAAGTCTACGGCTATTATTGTGGAGTGGTGTATGTCATTTGTCAGCATAGTCAGTGTTGTTTCAATGTATTTAGATGCTAAAGTATTGGGTGCATAAATATTTAATATTGTTACAGCCTGTTTGTGTATTGAAATTTTCAGCAATAAATAGTGACCATCCTTGTCCACGATGGTGGATTTTACATTAAAATCTATTTATCTGAGATCAGGATTGCCACTCCCACTCTTCTTTTTATATTGTTAGCTTGGTATATATTATTCCATTCTTTCATTTTCAGTTTGTTCAGACCTTTGAGTCTGAGGTGTGTTTGTTGTAAACAAGATATAGACAGGTCATGTCTATTGGAGTATTCAGTCCATTTATGTTCAGTGTAATTATTGATAGGTATGCATTTAGTGCTGTCATTTTGATGTATTTTTTTGGTGTGTACTGATGTTTTTTCTGTTCTTAATATTCTGTTCTGAGTCGTTCTTTTTATGGGTTAATTTTCACCTTTTTCAGTGTTGATTTTGTAGTTGTTGAGGCTCTGGTATTGTGTTTCCTGTTTTGATATGTTGCATTGTTATTGTGCTTTGTGACTATCCTTATTATCCCCCTAATAATCTAAGTTTAAACACAATCTTAACTTCTGCATATCTTAACTTCCTCTCTATCTGAAAATACTGTATCTACTGTAGTATATCCCTCTTTTTAGTGTAATGATATTATAGTTTTTGTGATAGGATCACTGGTTCTCTTTTTTTAATATCATAGCTTTGATTCAATTTTATTACTCCCCCATCTAAGTTGGTTTCTGTACCCTGTGTCCTACATTGCTTCCTTAAATACACACTTAATGGTTTTGTTTTTCTAGCCAAGAGCATCTTTCAGTATTTCTTGTAATTTTGGTTTGGTTTTTACAAAGTCTCTAATCTTCTGTTTATCTTGAAAGTCTCAATTTCATCTTCATATTTGAGAGACACTTTTGCAGGATATATAACTCTTGGTTGGAAGTTTTTCTCCTTCAAGGCTTTCAGTGTGTCATCACGCTGCTTCTTTTCCAGCATTGTTTCTGTCAAGAGGTCAGATGAAAGTCTACAGGGTTTCCTCTGAATGTTAGCTTTGTTTTGAGCCTCACCGTCTTTAAGAGAATCTGTTTATGTTTTATTTTGTTAAGCTTGATTATAATATGTCTTGGTGTCTTTCTTTTGGGGTCTGGTTTTTGTGGTGTTCAATATGTGTCTTGAATATCTATGTTCTCTTCATAACTTCAGGGAAGTTTTGTCAGCAACTGAACAACAATACTGTCTGTGTTTTCAGCTATGCCTCCATGTTCAGGAATTTCAGTTAATCATAGATTATTCCTCTTAAGAAAGTCTCATGTTTCTTAATGTTTCTTCATTTTTCTTATTTGTTATCTCTGATTTCTAAATGCTGGTGTCAGTTGCTTTGTCTTCAAGCTAACTAAGTGTGACTGCTGTCACCGCAATTCTGCTCTTTTGGCTTTGGATTGAATTGTCTAATTCTGTAACTTTGTCATTGATCTGCTGGATTTCAGATCATTTATGTTCCATCAGTTCAAATAGCTTGCTTAATTTTCCACTTTGCTCTACTGCATTTTTTTAAATCACTCAGAGGGTTCTATATATAATTCTTTTGTACTTGATGACCTCCAATAGTTTCAGAAAGCCTTCTTGATCTGGGAATTTTTTGTTTCTTTGAGAGTTTTCCAGAGTCATAATGTGCTGTTTCTTTAAATAATTAGAGATGGTTTGTTGCCTTTGGGCCGTCTAGAGGCTGTTAAGCTTTTCCTCTGTTACCTCAACAGGAATTGAGGTGTAGTTCTGAGAAGCAAGTTGGTTACCAGCCACCTCTGTGTACCCTAGTGACTGGCCCCAATGGACTCTCTGGGGTGCAGGCTCCACCTCCTACCTGGCAAAGATTGTGCACTACTTATGGAGTCACTGGTGAGCTGTCAACTGACTGTATGAATAGGAGTCAGTAAAGGGTGTAGGAGATACCACTGGCTGCTCAGCAGTTATTTCTCTAAGTAGTCTTATTTCAAACATTTAGGAGCTATCGACAGTTGCCAAAATCACTCAGGCTGTCAGGTATGGCAGGCCCCACTTTCTGGCTGACAATGGAAACACTTCTTTAGCCATCCCCAGTTGCTATGACACAGCTGAAAGTAGGGCAGGTTTATGCCCTTGCTGCCATCCTCAGCCGAACCCAAATTGTAACATAGCACTGTGCCAAACAGCCTTTCTGCTAGAATTAGCCCCTTCTGAGGCCTCTGGTTAGATGACTCCTCCTCCCAGCCAATGAAGATGGTATCCTGGCTGATCTGCCTTTCCCACTGCAAGACAGCCAAATCTATGGCGAAACTCAGAAAAAGAGAGGGTAAGGGGGTCAGTGGTGCCCTCAGTCAGGAGGCAGGCTCTCAAAATGTGGCTATTCCATGTACTGTCTCTCTGCTGTGCTATACACTGTTTACTTTAGCACTGCAGTTCAGTGTATTTGCTGGCTTATGCTGTCCCCTGCCTCCTGGATAACAAAAAAGAAAAAAAAAGTGTCAGTACCTGCAGTCTGCCCAAGCAGTGAGCCAGTAGGAGTGGGGCCCAGCATGTTCTGCTTCATCAGAGACAGGTAGTTTTCCATGTAGTGGTGCATAGGCCAATTTGATAACCTTATGACCTATCTATCCTAGGGCTCCATAGGTGTCCAGAGTGTTCCATTCAGTTACCACCCCAGGCTGTAGTTTTCAGAGGGAACTGAGGAGACATGTGTCTAGTCCTCCATCTTGCCTCTCCTGTCTTAAATTTTGTTTTGAGTTGTTGCATTTGTTGAAACATATTGAATGCTAAGCACTACTTTTGTTGTGTTCTGAAGGTTTGGGTAGGATATATGGAGTATGTTTTCATTCTTAAACCATTGTATAAAATTCTTTATACCATCCTTAATTTATTCTCGAATCCAATAGTTTTTGAGCAAGACATTGTTCTCTTTCCATGTGTTTGATTTTCTTTTAATTTTATTACTTTGTGGTCTGAAAAAAATGCTTTGTAATATTTTGATGTCTTGGATCTTGTCAGAATGCTTTATGGCCTAGTATGTGATCTAGTCTGGAAAATGTTCTACGTATGTCGGAAAAGAAAGAGTACTTGGTTGTTCCTGAGTGGATTTCTCTGTATACATTTATGACGTCATGTTGGTTGATTGTAGAATTTAGACTTTTCATGTCTTTATTGAACTTTCTGTATGTTTCTGTATGCCTCCCACTACTACTGTGGATCTGTCCATTTCTCTTTTCAGTGCCATAACTGTTTATGTATTTTGGAGCCCTGTTGTTGGGTGCATAGATATTTAACATGGTTATGTACTTCTGGAATATTGACACTTTAAGCATTATGTAGTGTTCTTCATTATCCTTTATGGTGGATTCTATTTTAAAGTGTATTTTGTCAGAAATTAATATTGCCACTACTGCTCTTTTTTGACTATTGTTTGCTTGATTTACTTTTTCTATCCTTTGAGTTTTACTTTGTTTGTGTATTTAAGTCTCAGGAGTGATTCTTGTAGGCAGAGTACAGACAGGTCTCATTTTTTAATTCATTTTGTCAGTCTGTGTTTATTGGTATATTTAGTCCATTTGGATTCAATGTAATTATGGATAGGTATGAATTCAGTGCAGTCTTTCTGCTCTCTTTGTTTGTGTACTGTTGACAATTTCTTTGTTCTACTTATTTTTCTGTACTGAGTCATTTTTCTTTATGTATTTTCTTTTCATAATCAATTAAATACCTATGCACCCAAATTCATAGCTGTAAAATACTGTAGCACTGATTTCTGGTTGATACCTTTCATAAATGGACCTTAAGACTTCCAATGTATTCTTGATAGATACACTTTAATTATTTCATTTTTCTGTCAATAACATTGACATAAAATTTTATTTTCTTCTGGTTGATAAAGGGCTGCATGTTTATAGATTGCAAAGTATTATGACTAATAAAATACACACTGAACACTGAAGGCTGACAACTATCTAAATTAATTTTAACACAACCAATCATATAAATGTTTGATTTTACAGAGTAGCTTTCACAGTTTAACAGTTCCCTTTCTAAACTTCCCCATGAGTGTTTTCAGTTGTAACTCAAGAGGTCTGTATCTCAGGATCTTGAAGTATCCTATCCTATGTTGTCTATCATTATTACACTGTCACTCCAGGAAAACATAAATATTCCACACACCAAACCCCCAAACCCAAACCCATTGCCGTCTAGTTGATTCTGACTCATAGCAACCCTATATGACAGCGTAGAACTGCCTCATAGTTTCCGTGGAGCTCCTGGTGGATATGAACTACTAAACCTTTGGTTAGCAGCCACAGCATTTACCTACTACTTTGTAAGCTACTTTGTAAAATCAAACTTTTATGTGATTAGCTGTGTTAAAATTGGTTCAGATAGTTGTCAGCCTTCAGTTTTCAGTGTGTATTTTATTAGTTATAAATGCCAATGGCATTTCCAATATTCCATATACACTTATTTAATACAAGTATCCTAATAGAGTATTTTTTAAGGATGGTATGTCATTTCTAGTTTGTGAACACATAAAGTAGAGGTAATTTTTTTTATTCATTTTTTCAGTCAACAGTTTCATTCACTGAATTTGCATCTTAGTTTTACTTTAGTGTGAAATAATAGTTAAAAGCTCCATGTCATATAAAAACAGCATGAAAAATGATGCCTTCTTGCTGATAGTGTTAGTGAAATTATGGGGCACAATTTCTGTGTTTTGAAAAACAATAGAGTTCCTTCTGAAATTGAGTTTCCCCAGAGAGTGACACATGATTGTAAGCTATTAATTATAAAGTTTTATTGCTATCTTTTGTTCAGAACAATAGTGCTCCTGAGGTCCTGTGGAACTTTTCTCCCATGCAATCATGTCAGGTTTTGATTAAGCATCACTATACACAGTTCATTAACAATGTATCTTAAAATGAGTTTTTGATAGAACAGTTTTATTGGTCATTTACTATAATTGATGGATTCTGTTGAAATTTCACATAGAAAAGTTGCTAGGAAAGTTACAGTATTTTTCACGGCATCTAGTTAAACTTTTTTTCCCCTAAAAGAACCAAAGTTTCTTTTTAAATTTTTATTTATTTATTTATTGTGATTGAGTGAAAGTGTACAATCTGGTTTAAATTCACACGCCTGCCTATGTGCAGTTCCTACTGCTCTTCTTGCCCAGTAACAGCACACTTCTCATTTCTAATATGTTATATCCTCTTAACAATCCCCTGTCCCCTCTTGTCCACCCTCTCTTTTCCCTTCTAGTAAGGGGCCTTTTGGGTGACATCCTATAGATACATAGAACCATAAAGTGCATATCTGATATGGTTACTCTGTGTCGCTGAGTCCAATCCATTCCTGTTTGAGGAATTGACCTCAGTAATGACTTATGATTAGAGGCAGTTTCAGGTCTAGGGACCTTGCTTCCAGGGGAACCCCCAGGTTTTCAGACCATCAGCTGTGGTCTTTTAGGGGAGTTATTGTGGTGTACTTTTTTATTCTCATGTTGCCACTGGGACTCAACTTTGTGAGCCCCATCATGGCTGTCACTGCAGATGGCCAAGCACCATCTGGTTCTTCTGGTCATATGACGATGTAGTCACCTATCCACATGGCTCTTTCTGTCTTCTCGGTTCTGTTTCCCCCATGGCATTTTTGTCCTTGGTGATCATCTGTTCCAGATGAGTCGGGACCAGTTGGTGTACCTCAGATGGCAGCTTGCTAGTTTTTAAGACCCAAGATGCCACTCACCAATGTGAGGTGGGGAAGACTCCCTTAGCAATAGGCCAGTTGTATCAATTGGCCTCGGTAGCCTCTGAGAGCATGGTCTCCTGAACCCCACCCTTGCTACTCTGTCCTTACCTATTGGGTTAAGATTGGAAGAGTTTTCAGGTTATGTTGAAGTCCAGTTAAACTGATCTTTCTAATGTGTGCTGTCACTGATTTCATCCAACCAATTTCTATCAACGATCTACTCTATAACCAGCTCACTCCCTCCCCTCCCTTGCAGCCTTCAAAGAGTCTTTTCTTCCATACATGAGCTAGTTTTCAAGTCCTTAAGGTAGGGGTCTCGTACCGTATTTATCTTTGTGTCACTGACTGATTTCACTCAACATGATGGATAGAAAGTTCTGTATATGTCGACGAGGTCTAGTTGGTTAATTATCGCAGTGAGGTCTTCTGTGTCTTTATTGATCTTTTTATTTTAACAGTATAATCTATTTTATCTGAGGCTAGTATTGCCACACCTGCTCTTCTTTGTATATTGTTAGCTTGGTATATATTATATATATTTTAATTTTCAGTTTGTTCATATCTTTAAGTCTAAGGTGAGCTTCTTGTAAGCAGCATATAAACGGGTTGTGTCTTTTGATCCAAGGTGTCACTCATTGTCTCTTTACTGGAGTGTTCAGTCCATTTACCTTCAATGTAATTATTGATAGGTATGTGTTTAGTGCTGTCATTTTCCTGTATTTATTTTTGTGTTGATGTTTTCTCTGTTGCTCTTACTCTTCTGTTCTGGGACGTTCCTCTTTATGACTTGATGTTTCACCCTTTTTAGCATTGTTTCTGTGTTTCCTGAGACTCCTGTACTGCATTTCTTGTTTTGATATGTCACTTCTTTGTTGTACTTTGGGGCTATCCATATGATCTCCCTTAATAATGTATGTTTAAACCCAATTTTAACTTCTAAATATCTTATTAACTTCTTCTCCATCTGGATGGACTATAACTACTGTAATATATCATTCTTTTTAATGTGGTGGTATTGTAGCTTTCATGACATGATCACTGGATCACTTCTTTTGGTATTATAGCTTTGGTTGGGGTTTAGTGCCTTCACTAACTCAGTACATTTCTGGATGATGTGTCCTGTATTGTCTCCTAAAATATTGAGTTAATACTTTTGTTCTTCTAAGCCAAGAGTGTCTTTCAGTATTTCTTGTAGCTTTGGTTTGGTTTTTACAAAGTCCCTGAGTTTCTGTTTATCTGCGAAGGTCTTAATTTCATTTTTGTATTTGAAAGACAGCTTTGCAGGATATATAATTCTTGGTTGGAAGTTTTTCTCCTTCAGGGATTTGAACGTGCTACGCTGCTGCCTCTGTGGTTTCTGCTGAGAAGTCAGACAAAAGCCTAGGGGGCTTCTCTCTGAATGTTAGCTTTGCTTTCTGTCTCACTGCCTTTAAGAGTTTCTGCTTATGTTTCATTTTGTTAAGCTTGATTATAATATGTCTTGGAGTGTTTTTGGGGGGTCTCTATTATATGGCCATCGATATATATCTTGGATATCTATGTTCTCTTCTTTCTTAATTTCTGGGAAGTTTTCTGTCAGCAAGTCAACAACAATCCTCTCTGTGTTTCCATGTGTCCCTTCCTATTCAGGGACTCCAATTAATCACAGATTGTTCCGCTTTGATAGAAGCCCATATGTTTCTTAATGCTTCTTCATTTTTCTTGTGTCTTCTCTCTGATTTCTCCTCAAAAATGCTTGTGTCAGTAGATCTATTTTCTAGGTCAGTAAGTTTAGTTTCCAGTTGTTCAATTCTGTTCTCTTCGATTTGAATTGAGTTTTCTGATTCTTTAATTTTGTTATTGATCTGTTGGATTTCAGAATGCTGGAGTTCCATCAGTTTGAACAGCTTGCTTAATTTTTCATTTTGGTCTGCTAAATTTTGTATAATGTCCAGGAGGTCTCTCTACATAATTCTTTTGTACTCAGCCTCTGAAAGTTTCAGAAAGGCTTCTTCATCTGGGAAGTTCTTTGGTTCTTTCTTGTTGGGGCTTTCTGGAGCCATGGTTGGATTTTTCTTTACGTGTTGGGCCAAGTTCTGTTGCTTTTTGGGCATCTAGAGGTAGTTTAGTTTCTCTGGTGTTGCCTTAATAGGAGCTGAAGTAGAAGTTGATCACCAGTTACCTCTATTTACTCCAGTGACTGGGTCCAGGGGACTCTCTGTGATAGCAAACTCAACCTCCTGGCTGGCAAAGACATGGTCCTAATTATGGAGTCACTGGGTGGCTGTCAACTGACCCCGCATTGTGGGTCAGTCAAGATTGGAAGAGATGCTGTCAGGCTGCAGCACAGTTATTTCTCTAGGTAGTCTTATTTTGAAAGGTAAAAGCTGTCTGACAGCTTCCATAAACAAGCTGTCAGCTGTGCAAGCCCCTCTTTCCAGTTGGCAGTGGAGGCACCTCTATATCTGTCCCTAGATGCTATGATCTAGTTCAAAATATGGACAAGCTACTGCCCTGCTGTCATCAGGTGCCAGGCCCTGCCTGAAGGGTAAACTGTGCTAAACACAGCTTTTCTTCTGGGGAAGCATTCCTCAGGCTGCCTCATGACCTGGGAATTAGCCCCTTCTGAGCCCTCCATTTGGGTAGATCCACCTCACAGTGGACAAGATAGCATCTTGCAGAGGGCCCACTGGGAAATAACCAAATCAATGGCAGAGGTTCAGAAAGACGGGTAGAAGGGCCGTGGTGCTCAGAGTCCAGAGTCAGGGTCTCAGAGTGCTATTCCACTAGCTGGTCACATCAGCAGTGTGGCAGAACTTTGCTGCCAATTAAGCCTAATCACTGCCACAGGCTAACAAAGAGGAAAAAGGTTAAAGCTTGTAGTTGCCTTCAGTCCATGAGACATGGCCATTCAACAAGAGTGTGGGTTGGCAAAATAGGAGAAGTTTCCCATTCAGTGACGTGTTGTCCAAAATGACAGCCCCATGCCACATCTTAGGGCTCACTGGGTGTCACAGGGCTCCATTTAATTATCAATACTGGCCTTAGTTTTTGATATGAGTTAAGGAGAATTGTGTCTAGTCTGCCGTCTTGACTCTGCCTCCTGGTTGTTCCCCAAGTTTCTTTTAAAAGGAAAGAAGGAAGGAAGGGAGGAAGGGAGGGAGTCAATGGATTAGTTTTCATAATGCCTTTGTATTTAAAGACAATCAAGAATTCTCTTAAAAATTATTTAATTTGTTAATGAAAACTTTCCTGGGATCTTTTGATAGTGAATTTATTGACTCTGGAAATGTTTAAGCAAAAGTTAAGTTAAGGAAATGGTAAAAGAAACATTTTTTAGTTCAACTCTAACCATTTGCAAGTAACACATAATAAAAGAATGAAAAGGAAGGTATATCAGTAGAAAAAGACCTGCAGAAGGAACTGGAAGACCAGTAGTGACTAGCCTTAGTCAAATTACTTAATACCTCTGAGTTTCAAGGTTTTTTTTTTTGTAATAATGAGTCAGTTGGATTTCATACTGAGCATTTCTTTCTACAGAGACTTCCATGATTCCCTGTTTCTCTAACATTTGTTGAACTAAATAAAAATCTTCAAAGAACTTATTTCATAATCAGGGAATGCCAGATAATTGGGACAATAGTGCTCCAATGAGTTCCATTAAAGATGTTGGAAAAGTGATAAAATTCATATGAACTTACACTTTTGATATTTACTAATTTATATCTATTTCTCTATATTACATGTTTCCCTCATGTCTACCTTTGCATGTAACCTTTCTCTTACTGGAAATGTGAATATAAAAAAAATCAAGGGAATTTTTTCCCCATAATTCTTTTATTTTCTTGTTTGAAGTAGCAATTACTCCTGCCACTGTAAGCTTCTATGAATTGGAACATGCTTTGTCACTGATCTGGCATAGGAAGGGTCAAGTTAAAGATTTAGCTGTGTAACATGCATAATTTGGGGGGAAAGAAAGAGTATATGTTGCTTACCTCACTAAATCTCATTGATGGATTGTCACATTCTCATATCTCACTTCATCTTTTTGTCTCTGCATAGAATAAAAGCCAAAAAACTTAAACCCATTGCCATCAAGTAGATTCCAACTTATAGTGACCTTGTAGGACAGAACTGAACTGTCCTGTAATGTTTCCAAGAAGTGGCTGGTATATTTGAACTCCTGAACTTTTTGGTTAACAGCCAAGCTCTTAACCAGTATAAAATCAGGACACTGTGGTTGTATTAACCCATGAGTAACACTTCTAACTGTGGTGAAGTCAGGTAGCACAACAGTAAGTTAGAATTTGGACAACCACTCAAACTTTCTAAATCTTCGGAAACTTTAAGGAAAAGGAACCCTAAGTATAAAGTTTGTATTTTGCTTACCCACAGTACTCTCTGACTCCTCTTTCTTCATTTTTCTCTCAATGTTCAAACTCTCTAGACTATAAGACGCCACTAAAAGAAGGAAAATGTGTCAGGAGCTCACAAGATAGTAATTAATTTTGTCACTATTTGCTCTGCTGCACTAAATGGATCATACTTTCTCATTAATCTATATTTCAGAATTTACTGACTATTACTAGAAGTCGTGGTCAACTAAGATACTTTCTTCTATCACATGTTTTTACCTCAATTCGCTTGCAGTTTAAGAGAAAGAAAAAATCTTGTGAGAGAATATAGTGTGAAGAATATTAACCCATCATAGCATCAGCTTTATGGGTCCAATTTAAGACAATACTTGATGTTCATTCACATCATATTTTGATTTACTTCCAATATAAGGTGACTGAAGAAAATATCTTTGTTAGTATTTGACTACACCGCAGAAAATCGCAGTTACTGTTCAAGTGGAAAATAATGAAATACGGTAATGTTATTGCCCATTTTATTATGGGGCCATTACGACTGAAGTAGTGAAAATTTTCTATCAAATTCTATTTCTATATGTTTCAGTAAGAAAATATGTTCTTCACTCAAGCTTGAACACTGACTAATCATCCTAATAATTGGTGCTGTCAGTCAGAAAGGAAAAAAAGAAGCAACTCTGATTTTACATCATCTACCTTTAATACTGGTGGCATAGTGGGTAACTCCTATGGTGGCTAGCCTTTTGGCCTTTTGGTCAAGGTTTCAGATCCATCAGGCGCTCCTTGGAAACTCTACAGGGATAGTTCTCTGTCTATAGCGTCATTATGAGTTGGAATCAGCTCAACAGCAGTGGGTTTGCGTTTTTTATCTTTAATACAAGATCTGACAATAAGTTTGCATATTTGCCACTTACACTGGCAGCACTGTACAAACAACTTGGTAAGGTTTCATAGCCTTGGTATATCAATGTCCCACAGCTGTGTTCGTGTAAATAGGTGGTAGTGTCTTGCTGAGTGGTGTTCATTATTGTTATTGTGTGTTTTTGTGTGCTGTCACCAGAATGTCGGAGCTTGAATTAGAGCCATGAACAAACATTAAATTTCTTGTTAAACTTGGCAAGAGTGGAGTTAAAATCAGAGACATGTTAGTCCAAGTTTACAGGGATAATGCCATGAAAAAAACAGCAATCTACAAATGGATTAAAAGTTTTTTTCTGAGGGAAGAGAAAGCACCACTGATGAAGAGAGGTCAGGGTGACCAGTAATGAGCAGAACTGATGAAAACATTGCAGAAATTCATCAAACTGTGTGTCAAAATCATTGGCTGACTGAAAGAAGCATAGAAGAGCAAGCAAACATATACAGAAAAACAGTTAAATCTTAAATAAAAATCTGAGCATGAGAAAGATGTGTGCAAAAATAGTCTCAAAGGATCTCACCAAAGAACAAAAGCAAAGGAGAGTCAGAGTTTCCTGAAACCTTTTGGAGAGGTAAGATGTTTTGGGCTGTGTTATCACTGGTGAGGAAACATGAACGTACCAACCCAACCCAACCCTGAAGCAAAGTGTCAAAGTACACAGTGGAAGTCAGCCAATTATCCAAGATCAAAAAGTTCTACCAGTACAAATCAAGAGTCAAATGATGTCGCTGACCTTTTTAATATCAGAAGATTGTTCATTATGAATTTGTACTGAATGGACAAACAGTTAACCAAGTTGACTGTTTGGAAGTCCTGAACAGGCTGTATGAAAAAGTTAGATGAAATCTACCTGAACTTTTCACCAACAACTCATGGCTCTCACTTCATGACAACATACCAGCTCACACAGCACTGTCTTTGAGGGAGTTTTTAGCCAGTAGACAAATAACCGTATGGTAACACTATCCCTGTTTATGTAATCTGGCCCCCAGTGACTTTTGTTTACCTGAAGTTAAAGAAAATACTGAAAGGACAAACTTTTGCTGACATTCAGGACATCAAGGGTAATATAATGGCAGCTCTGATGGCCATTCAAGAAATAAAGTTCCGAAATTCCTTTGAAGGGTAGACTAGGCACTGGCATTGGCGCATGGCTTCCCAAGGGAAGTACTTTGAATGTGACCATAGTGATAATCAGTAATGAGGTATGTGAATTTTTTCTAAGATTAGTTCATGAAGTTAATTGTCATAACTTGCATCAGAAAAATGTACAGTATTGTTAGCATTGTATAGAGTATGTAGAGAAAAAATAATATGAAAATAGACTGAATTAGTCAACCTGGGACCAGGATAGAGAGACCAAAGTGTCGTTATGACAGTAGTAAGACTTTCTGGAAAAAGCATAGAGTTTGATGGGTTTATAATCCTGATCTCAAGCCTATGTTCTCTCATGACTACTTGTGCAGCTGTGGTCAAATTACTTCATCTCTATCAGATTTAGCTTCTTAGTCAGTGTAGACAGTGGTTGTAATGAAGAAGTGAGACACCCTGTGAAAATCTTGGGCACAAGGCCTGGCGTGCACAAGACACATGTGAAATAGTCACAGGTCCTGAAGCTGTCTCAGTTTCCTCATGCATAAAACAAGAGGTGTGACGTGCAACACAATAAGCTGCATAAAGGCTGTAGGAACCTGTGAACAACAAAACAATGCCTACAGTGAACTCCAATATATTAAATATATTAAACAGATAAAAGAAACTATTCTTACTGCAGTGGAAATAGAAAGCCTATGGATACATTCATCAGTTGTTCGTGATCATTAATAATGCCAAAGTCTTGACATTCATTTTAGTTTTTTCAGGCTGTATATAAATGAGTGGCACACATGTTTTCACAAACACACACACAATTTTTTCTTCATCTTTAAATCATTAACTCCTTGTGCTAATACACATTTAGGTCCAACACACATAACAATATCTTTTAGTATTCTACTTCCTGTTTCTCAAGGTAATTCTCTGCCAATTAAAGATTTAAGTGGGAAGGGGATAGTGATGTGGTGAAATATTAAAACCTTTAGAAACTGTGTTAGAGATCACACTTTTCTAAATAAATGCCCCACTGTAGACAAACCTTAATCAAGCAGAATGCTATAATGGGTGTTGTATACCAGGTTTGCCAGCTTTGAGTACTGGAATCTTTACTGAAGTTATCATTTGAGTTCCACTCATTTTGGATATGTATTTTTAACAATATGCAGAAAAATTGCTTTGATTCAAGACTATATGAAAGTAAAAAGCATGTTTCGTTTAGAATAAATCAGCACATGATAATACCTATACATGTTTTACTAAATATTTAACTTGCTTATGCAATAACTAGAGTTAGCAGCATGGCATGGATGGGAGAGACACTGGAGCTAGACTAAACAAATTGCAAATCCTAGCTCTAGCTTTGTGACCATGGTCAATTATTTTATCCTTGCTCAGCTACAGTCTCCTCATTAGTGAAATGAAATTGAGAATTCATTACTCGTTTAGGATGCTGCGAGACTTAAAAGAAAAAAATCACTTGTTTCAGAGCTAAGTATACTATTATTAACTGCTGTGGGGTTGTCCTCAACTCATGGTGAGCCCACATACAGTGGAACAAAATTTGCCCTGTGCTGTGCCATCCCCCTGCTGAGCTGTGGATCAAACTTTACGCAATCCATAGGCTTTTCATTGGCTGATTTTCAGAAGTAGGTAGCCAAGCCTTTCTTCTTAGTGATCCTTAGCGTAGGAGCTCCCCTGAAACCTGTTCAACATCATAGCCACACACAGCTCTTCACAGACAGATGAATGCTGGCTGCTCATGAGGTGCATTTTTGGGAAACCAAACCCGTAGAAACTAGCATATAATAGATGCTTAAAATAAATGCTTGTTGTGTGGTGCCAGTGTCTATTTCTATTTCTTCCTCAGCAAAAAGAGTGGTGAAAAACCTCTGGCCAGATATGGCTAAGGAGCTGTGTATGTCCAGCCTGGTGGTTTCTTGATGTTCTTTTTATTATTTTAACTTTTTAAAATTTTGCATAATTTGATGAAACCCTAATGGTGTAATGGTTAAGAGCTACAGCTGTTAACCAAAAGACTGGCTGTTCATAACCACCAGCCACCTCTTGGAAATCTTACAGAGCAATTCTGCTCTGTCGTATAAGGTTGCTATGAATCAGAGTCAATTTGACAGCAATGTTTTTTTTTTTCTTTTTTCTTGACATCAATGACCAATCATCTGTAGAGTCTTAAGATGAGTTAGATTTTTATGCTTCATTGCTTAGGTCTTCAGCTTCTCTCTTTTTAGTTGTTTCATGTTTACATGCCATAATTTACTAAGTGTCATTGTCAACTGTGTGCCTATAACTCTATGAGCTGACTATAGCTACTGCACCGATCTAACCAAAGTTGCAACAAGAGAAATTCAGTTCTTTCAAAAAGTGTTCTGCAAGCTCTCTGCTACAGTCAGCAGTTTAACCAAGATATGTGCATATTCTGTTATACACTGAACCAGCCTTCCCTACACAGTCTCTGATCTAGGTTGGTAGGAGGTCCCCCCCACCCCACAGTAGGCATCATGAAATTTCTGGCAGGTAGTAAATGACTCCAAAGGAGTCCCTGTGGCTCAGTGGTTAAGCATTCAGCTCTTAAATGAAAGGTTGGTGGCTCAAACCTGCCAATTGCTGCATAGGAGAAAGATGTGGCAGCTGGATCCTGTAAAGATCACAAACTTTAGAACCTTATGGGGCAATTCCTCTTGGCCATGTAGAGTTGTTATGAGTTGGCATTGATCTGAGGACAATGGCTTTGTGTTTTTGGTTTTGCTAAATAACTCTAAGCTATGCACCACTTGAAAATTTTTGTTCTTCTCAAGAAGACAACATTAACTCCAGAATAGTGCTTCTCACAAATGTAATGTGCAAAGGAAATGACTGAGGATATCACTAGAGTGCAGACTGTGACTCAGTAGATTGTGTTTGAGGCCTGAGAATCTGCATTTCTGAGTCTGTGACCATAGTTTGAGAATCAAGACTTCAGGGTTTGTCCTTGTCAAGTATCCATATTGTTCCTCCACCGTCTCTTTTCCTATTCAGTTAGAATAAGCACACTTTCAAAAAAAATATTTTTTTGCTTATTTACCTATCCCCTGCCAGTTTAAAGTACAAACAGACCCAAGAAAACCCCATTTGCAATTCAGAAATTTTTAGCTGTTTGTCTCTGGAAAGTTATCTTCTAACAGAAAAAAATAAATAAATAAGACAACCAAAAACAAACTCATGGCTTTCTGTCATTTAAAACGATGGTCCAGTTTTATGACTGTCCTCTTTGTCAAATTCTATCATTTTTTATCATCTTTCAGGTTGATTTTTCTAACCACAGTGAAAATAGAAATCCCTCATAGAAAAACACCAACCTTAGGACTCTGAAAACTGTTAAAAGAACTCAGGCATGTGACTGGGGTCAGCTTCCCCATAGGCTGAGCGTTTACCAAAACATGCACTCTGCCTTTGTAATTTCCGATTAACAGTGGTCTATCTGTAAACTCTATCTGATCAGTGAGAAGGATACAGAAGTGAAACGGGTTGCCATAAATTTATTCATTCTTCAGTCACCACATTAAAGGCATATTTGGCAACCTGTTGGGTCTAAATCCGAAGACTTGAGGATATTCAGAAATGTTGTCATAAACAGCATTATAATAAGAGCTGTTCCTTAAGAGAACCCTGGGCCAAGCATTCTAGAATATATTATCACTTTAAACACAGATTTTCATTGACAGCGATTTGTGGGCATCCATTTAATATTAATATTAAGCCAAGGAAATAATGGTCCTTGTTTCTTTCCTTTAAAATGACAGGAATAGTGGGTACTTGTTCCTTCTGAAAAACAGGAAATATCTAAGCCAGCAGTATTCACATTGGTGTCATTACTTGCATTACTTCAGTTATTGATTGAGCTTTGCCAAATTCTCCATGATGCATCTGTCTACCAGTGAGGGAAAGGCTTATGTGAGAGATTGGCTTGCAAAGGTTATCTCAGGATCAAATGATACGCAGCTTTCTGCTTTTTAAAAAGTCTTAAAATGCTGTAATCCCGAATAGTCACCAAGGCACAGAAATTGGGGCATCTGACTGTAATTTTCTGTAATTAGTAACATAATATTTTAATATCATTGGTACAAAACTTGAACTTGACTCTTCAGAACAGTGTCCAAAGCAAATAAATACTGACCAGTTCTCTTTTTGTCACCTTGAAGGACTGAAGTCCAGAACGTGGGCGTTTCTGTGAGTCCTGACTCTTGGAATCTTGAAGTTTTGGGACACCAGGTATTTATAGGGCAAGAAGGAGTGAGGAGAGGCTGTGAGAGACAGGGCCAGGGTTTGGGATAAGTTTGTTCCTGAATCACTGACTATTTTTTGGTACTTTTGCTGACATTTGAGTGTGTTTTATTTTATATTGTATGCCATATTGAATAGAGGCTGATAGTATCCTCCTCACCTAAGAAACTTGCTTTGGGGTCTGTACATTTATAAACACGAGACAGAAGTACTGAGGTCTCAGTTTGTTATATTGATTTGGAGGATTGTTTAGGGACTCCCATGACCAATAAAGCACTAGATTCTTTATTTTCACCTCTTTCTTACTTGTTTCTTCTGCTCCAAATTTGCCTCTTCCCTTTCTTTTCTGTCTTGTTCTTGAGGATCAGTGCCGTGTCTGTTTTCTCTCTCCTCATATCTAATAGTGAAGAAAATAACTCTAGTCACTGAAAGATTATGCCTTAGAACTTTATCAGCAATACATTTCAAGGTGGCTGAAAGGAGTCTCCAAGCTCAAATGGCAGCATCTAAGTTTATCTACTCTTGTGTCCACCTTTACCTGAAATTAGTACACTTGTGAAGAGCTTTAGGCTTTGCTTGTACAGGCTTGGCATGGTTGTGTCCATGCTTGGTGTGTTCCTTCCTGCTGTCTTGTGCTTTCCCTTGATTTACATGTGTTTGCAAGTCATTGTTGGTGCATACATGTATGTAAGCAAACATATATACACAGTGGCTATTATCAGTATGAAAGACAGGGTGGTTATTTGTGAAGGTCAAAATAGGGATGATAAAAATAAAGCAAACTCATTGCCCTCAAGTCAATTCTGACTCAAAGTGACCCTGCAGGACAGAGTAGAATGGTGTCATAAAGTTTCCAAGGAGCATGTGGTAGATTTGAACTGCTGACCATTTTGTTGGCAGCTGTGGCTCTTAACCACTGTGTCACCAGGGCTATAGGAGTGATAGAACATCCATTTTTTAATCAAAGCATTGCTACTGAGTCAATTCAGGCTAACAGCAACCATACCGAACAAAGTAGAACTGCTCCATAGAGTTTTCAAGGATGTAAATCTTTACAGGCGCAGATTGGCGTACCTTTCTTCCAAGGAGCAGCTAGTCAGTTCAAATCTCTGACCTTTCAAGTAGCAGCTGAGCCCCTTAACCGCTACACCACCAGACTTCCTCCAAGTATGAAACAGAAGCTTAGTCTCATGATTATACGGTGGCACCTGGATAAATGGACTCTACCCAGGATCCTTGTCTCCCTCTCTGGACAGCAACGTAACTGGACAATCTTCCTTCAGATCAGAAGTGAAACAACCAGTAGGCGGCAGATACTAGTCCTTCGTCAAAGAAAGTATTCGAAATACACTGCCTTTTGTCTAAGACCTGGGATGAGTTTCATGTATTTATTCAGCTGCAAGAAGGAAAAAAGACCAGCAGAACGCAGTTTTCCATTCCACTTACTAAGATATCCTTAGGTTTTCCTGAATCTTCCTCTTTCTCTTATCACCAGAACTAATACATGAAAACAAGAAAGTGAAAAATACGTGGTGAAATTTAAAGGGAAATTTGGAGGGGCAAAAGTTCAATAGTTTTTGTTTTCCCAGGTAAGACTTACCACTACAAAAAGCCCCTCTTAACCAAGAGTAAATTGCCACTGCTAGAGTCAGGTACTGTTTCTAGAATTTGCTCTGAGAACCACTGTGACTAACCTACAAGGCTAGTGTCTCCTCTACAACTAATATGTCTCCTAAACTCTGTGCCTCCTTTCCTCACTCTGGTCTCTATTTGGGGGAGCCACTGTATCCCTTCTATGTAGAGAGGAATGCAGTTGGTCTTGGCACCCAACAGAAGAGAAGTTTTACATGAGGCTCTCTGTTTCTTTAATGAAAATAAACTTTCCAGGCTGGACAATGGCTTGAAGTCATTGGCTGGACAATGAAGAGTGGAGTTCACATCTCGTTGCTTACTTACTTCTATTTTATTTTAAAGAAAAATGAGCAGTCTTTCAGATGGGTCCTAATCAGAAACTTCCTGAAGGTAAATAGACATGGAATTACTCCATTTTAACTTCTGATACTGGATCCATGTAAGGAATGTTTCTTGATCCATACTCCACACTCCAGCCTTCTGTTCACCTCTCCCCTCCATGAATGACAGTCTCTATCCTGTACTGAGGTACCATCTGTCTCCACAGCTCACCCACGCAACGATGGATTTATCGTTGATGCAGCAGCCAGAACTGAAGCAATAGGCACTGATGCCAGACGACACAGGTGGTCGAACATTGAAAGTCACCAGTGACACTCAGAAAAAGACTAGCATTTCTGCTATGGGCAGGTGGGGAGTGCATGTGGAGGTTGTCTCAACCCTGTTCCAGTCTAAAAGAACCTGAGCCGAACAATGGATACTGAATCCCAGAACGTATCCTTCAAGCTCCTTGATTCATAGAGTTGTTAAGAAATGCACTATAGTTAATAGTCACTAAAAGCTTATTATCAGCCACTGTGCCATAAACTTCATGAATTATATAGTTTAATCCACACAAGAACACTACAAAGAAGATATTACTATCATCTCCACTCTTTAGAAAAAGGAAGCAAAGATTATGAACTTGTCTAATATCATACAGCTAGAGTCTGGTGAGTCAGGATTTGCTCTTAGGCAGCCTGACTCATGAATAATCCACACTGTTAACCACCAGCCCACAGGGTTTCTCTTGATCTGTGGTAGGCTGCTACCAGCACAGGATGAAGAATGTGTCTTCTGGTGGCCTTTGTCTCTAAACATAGTGCTCATAGTCTAGTATGAAAAAAGTATGGATATGTTCTAAATATTTTATTCCAGAATTATTTATTACTTTAGCCTGGGTTCTCTAGAGAAGACAGAGAGATTTGCATCCAAGGAAATGGCTCACATGGTTGTAGAGGCCGGAAAGCCCCAAATGTCTGGGTTAGGCTGGAAGCTTCTTCTAATTTATAAGCTACAGAATCTGACAAATTCCAAGATTGGCAGGTTAGGAGGCAGGCCACTGGCTCACAGACTCTAGACACCAGTAAATCCCAAGATCAGCAGGTAAGATATTAGCTCAAGTTCCAGGAACCAGGAGTCAGATAAACAGGAGCCAGCACAGAATCCAGAGCAAGCAGAAGACAGTGATTTTTGCCAGAAAGTGCCCCTATATTGGATGCAGGTCTCATTCCCAAGGAAAGTCTCTTCCAGTTGATGGGTTACTCCCAGCAGGTCTCAACCTGGAAGTGATTATATCATTATACACTGCCATATTACATCATAACTGTCAAACTATTGAAAATCATGGCCCAGCTAAGACGACAAATAATCTTAACGATGTCATTTATTAGGATGACCATGTTAATGCCAAAAAACAGTTCCCAGATATTATGTTATTCAGAATCTACTAGAATGTGGCTGGTATGTGTCAGGATGTTATTGACCAAACAAGACTATCTTCAGGCAATAGACTTTATTTGGTACTTCTTTCTTGACTAAAAAGAGGGAAGAAAAATAGCATTCTCTACTGAATCTAAGAGAAGTCAAAAAGCCTACTACCAATTAAATTATAGAAAAAAAGCTAATTCTTCATCTTCCCTTCTTAGTAATAATTCAAACCCTGATGAGAAACTCAACATAATTCCTATCACTCATTTTTTCCTCAAGCTAGTATACCACACATATCTAATGAAATACCGTTGATTCTTTTCAATCTACCTCATTCGCTTCACTACCGCTGATAAGGTCTTAGCTGATAGCCATATTATACCATCAAAAAGGCTGTAAGGGAATCTTACTCTGTATCCCGTTTTCCATCTGTCTCTAATCTGTCCTAATGATCCAGAGGGATCTTTCTAAAATGTAAATATCGCATCTTCCTTTCACTCTCTCCTATTTTAGTTCTGTCTCTAGTGCTTATCGGTCTTAAATGGGCTGTACAGTTTTCTTACCTTTTTCCTTATTACCTGTAAATCTTCATTAGACTGTTAGCTCCAATGAGACCAGGAGTTCTTGTCTCCCCGTTCACCACCCTCATTATGAAACCTTCATATAGAACAGTGTTTGGAATATACTAGGTGTTCAATAAATACTTTTAAATGTTTGATATCCAATGCTTAAAAATTTACTTTGCCTTTCTGTTTCTTCCAGGAGGAAGTACAAATTCCTTAACAATATTGTGAAGACACAGCACAATCTATTCTCAACCTGAAGTTCTACTTCATTTACTCTTGTCTACGTCTGCACAAACCTGATCAAATAATCTAAGTATCTTGCCATTCCTTAAATTGGTTCCCCACTCCATGAATTCTTTGCTACATTTCTGGAAAACACTGTCTGAAGCTTCCTAGAACAAAACAGTTGCTGAGTGAATATCTCTTCAGTTGTTCAGTTCAACACTTCATCCATCCATTCACACACCCACCCACCTGCCCACCCACCCACCTATCCATCTATCCACTCTTCCTTCCTCCCAGCCGTCTATCGTCCATCGTCCGTCTATCCATCCATTGCCTCACCAACCACTGTATATCCTTGAAAACTCAGGTGAAATTTCACCATTCCTATAAGGCACTCTGGTAACCCTGCTGGCATAGTGGTTTGGTGCTACATCTGCTAACCAAAATTTGGCAGTTCAAATCTACTGGGTTCTCCTTGGAAACTCTGTGGAGCAGTTCTACTCTATCCAATAGATTTGCAATGAGTCAGAATCAATTCTATGGCAATGGTTTTTTTGTTTGGTTGTTTGTGGTATGAGGCACTCTTGAGATAAGTTTGTTCACTTTTTTATTTGATGCTCTCAAAGTATTTTGTATATAAATCTTTTTTTTTTTTTTCCCTATCACACTGAGATGTGATTTATCTTATGTGCCTCTTTTCTCCTCCCTTGGACTATGAGATACTCCATAGTAGGCGATGGATCATTTCTCATCTTGTCACCAGTTTTTTTTTTATAATGCTAGTACAAAATATGGAATTTTGATGGTGCAGTGATTAAGCAGGCATCTGTTAAACTAAATGTTCATTCAAACTTCCTAGTAACTATTCAGCAGAAAGATGTGGCAGTTTGCTTCTGTAAAGATTGCAGGCTTGGAAATAATATAGTGGAAGTTCTACTGTGTCTTATTGGGTCTGTAAGAGTCAAAACTGACTCAAGAGGATTTTTTTTCCTTCTTCTTCTTTAAGGTAACACTTAATAACAGCTCTGGAAGCACAATGGTTAAGTACACAGCTTCTAAGTGAAAAGTTAGTAGTTCAACTCCACCTATCATCTCCACAGAAGATAGACCTGGGAATCCGCTTCAGTAATAATTACAGAGAAAAGTGCTGCATGTTGGAATTGACTTGATGGCATAACATGCAACTCAGAAACCAGAAAATCTTCCAGGAGTTTCTTTAATACTTATGTGAAATGCACGTTTGTTGCTGTTATGTGCCATGGAGTAAGTCATGGATCATAGTGTCTCTAAGTACAAAACACTACCTAATCCAGTGTCATTCTCACAGTCCTTGGATATGCTTGTGTCCAGTGTTGCAGCCACTATGTCAATCCATGTCATTGAGGGTCTTCTTCTTATTTGCTGATCCTCAACTTTACCAAATATGATGTCCTTCTCTGGGGACTCATCTCTCCTCATAACATGTCCAAAGCATGTGAGATGAAGTCTCACCACCTTTGCTTCTCAGGACCATTCTGGTTGTATGTCTTCCTTCCAAGACAGGTTTGCTTTTTGTCTTTTGGCAGTCCATGGTATATTCAATATTCTATACCAATATGATAATTAAAAGGCATCAATTCTTCTTCATTCTTCTATATTCATTGCTCAGTTTTTGCATGCACATGGGGCAATTGAAAACATCATGGCTTTTGTCAGACACACCCTAGTCTTCATGGTGATATTTTTGCTTTTTAACACTTAAACCTTTTGCAGCAGATTTGCCCAATGCAGTATATGGTTTCATTTCCTGACTCCTGCTTCAATGGATGCTGATTGTGGGTTCAAGTAAAATGAAACTGTTGGTAATTTCAATCCTTTCTCTGTTTATCATAGTGCTGACTCACTGGTCCAGCTGTGAAGATTTTTGTTTTATGTTGAGGTGTAACCCATAATGAAGGCAGTGGTCTTTGATCTTCATCAGTAGGTGCTTCAAGATCTCTTTTCTTTCAGCAAGCAAGGTTGTGTCATCTGTATATCACAGGTAGAAATGTACATTTAAATATCACTAAAATAGCAAGTTATGTGAAATTCATAGAATAGCAACAAAGTAACAGAAGGATCCTGAAGATGTATATTAAATAATAGAATAGCAAGTCATATGTATTGAGGAGAGGAAATCACAACCACCAGAAAAATGTTGAGGGCTTCTTAGGTCTCAATTATCTGTACATAACTCTTTATGAAGAAAGCAAAAATGATGTATGACTAAGTAGGACAACATTTGGTCTGTCAAACACAGAAGTTAGCCACTTCAAAACAGAAAATACTATACAAATGTGATGATTATTCTCATGTTTCTTCTAAAAAAATGATGAATGTGCCAGAAAGGGACTTATTTAAGTGTAAATGTAATTTGGTTTTTAAAGTAGGGACGCCTGTGTTTCTTAAATGCCGAAAGAGATGAGCTGCCTAGCCATTACATTTTCCAGTCTCTCGTTCATGCTTCATACACTCTTCTATCAATGGGTCTTTTTTTTTTTTTTTCTTTTTTCCAAACCTGAAGCTTGCTACAGAGAAAACAAAATAAAAAGTTTGAAGGACACTGTGAATGGACAAGTATCTAGGATTTCCCCAAGAATGGGTACTTCTTAAATGAACTGACAATTTTCTTTATTGGTAAAAATGAAAAGCTAACATAAAAATATCCACTAAGCTTTCATTGTTAGTGTTGTATAAGAATGGAAACCAGCTTTGACATATTTCTGTGTGCCTATCTTAATCCTCCAGTGCTGATGGGGGATTGCAAGCAAAGTGCTGACCCCGCCGTGTCTGCCGATTTATGTGTCTTCCACCTGCACGTAATATAGACTTCACGTTGTTCATCTGGGAGTCCTTGTTATTGTCCAGATGTCTATAACAAAACACGGTGTCGTAGTCCTTGGGGGGAACTGGCCATGGCACCGACAGACACAGATGGGTAATGCATGCATTCATATACTCTCTTCATGGTGAAAATTGCACAAAGATAGTATATTAACTTGAAAGAACTTCTTTATATACTTGTTTTCAGAGTTTTTGAGGCCATGTCTACAGGCACAAAGTGAAGTGGAGACTTAAGGCAATTATCTGAATAGTGTTTAGAGAAAAAATTACAGCTACCTGTTAAAGAAGAATCTGTTTAATTTTAAATAAAAATTTAATGAGTCTAAGGCATGCTGATGGAGCAGCATTTAAGCACTAGGCTGCTAACCCAAAGGTCAGCACTTTGAATCCACCAACTTCTCTACAGGAGAAAGATGTGGTAGTGTGTTTCCATAAAGAACACGTCATTGGAAGCCTTATGGAGCAAATACCCCTCTTTGAGAAAGTAAATTCATTGCAACGTGTGAATTAGGAGTCAGAAGGAAGTTCCTCAGATCTAACTTCCCAAGCTGAGACTTAAATGTGATTTGGGCAGCAAGATGATGGCTGTAGAGGGAGGGAAAATTCTAGAAGGTGGCCAGGAAATAAGAGATAATCTGGTTCTCGTCAGGCCTCTTTGTTGGGAATCCATGGTCCGAGTGATGAGTTTCCTTCTGGTTTTTTCTACCAGTTGCTACACCCTCTGTGGTGATCAATCACCAGTCATAGCTGGCCCAGTTGTGCATATGAGGTAGAAGAAATCTGACCCATCTTTGTTTAAGGACTAATGGAAATGATCTGGCATTAGTAGGTGAGGTTACAGTTGTAATCTGTCCTATAAGGTTGTCATGAACAGCAGTGAGTTTGATTTGGTTAAGGAGTTAATGAGTTTACTAAGCCAGTTGACTTTCCTGATGGATGTCACAACTTTTATTCTTTACGTTGAATGCTTCCTACGTACTCAGAATCTCAGTGTACCTAAGTACTTGTAATACAAGCTAAGTTTTCAATCCTCCAAAGAAAAAGCAAAAACATAGGTCTGTATTTCACTGTGTCACAGTTATCATTTGTGTTGCTGTTGCTGGAAGTAGTCAAGTCAAGTTGGACTCATAATAGCCCCATGTGACAGAGTGGAAATGTCCCATAGGTTTTTCTTTGCTGTAACCTTTTTGGAAGCAGATTGCCAGGAATTTGTCTTTTATGGCTACCGGATGGTTAGCAGCTGAGTGTGCAATAAATTGTTAAATACAGAGTCTAACTGCGGTCTGTAAAATGGAAAGTGCAATGCGTGTCCTGACATAGGAATAGGGTTGTCATGAAAGTGGATCATAATATACTGCTTTACAAATGTAATTCTGTTGAGTGTATTTGGAGATGGAAACAAAAGATAATGACCATGGAAGGCTGAAAGTATTGGAAATACCTGTGACATCACTAGCTTCCAGCATTACTGCAACACAGAAGCCGCCACAGCACACCAAACTGATGAATGGGTGGTGATCAGCCATTTTTACCTTGGATGGCATGGCCAGCTGTCTTATCTGAAGCTTAGTGATGGCCTACACCTAACTTGAACATTGTTATGAAACTATTTCTGGATCAATAAAGTATTTTATTCATCTTACAAAATACATGTTTTCCTTTGTTTGTTGGCACCACTCCTGGCATGACTTGAAAGCCTCCTACAACCACTGATCTCCATGAACAAAGCAATCATGGCTTTTACAGACATGGTCAGATCTCCCCAGAAACTCAGTACACCCCTGGGAAGAGAGGCAGCTATAAGCATCTTTCACTTTAGCTCTTTAAAAAGTAAATAATTTAGATCATTTTTGTTTCTAAAATTTTAATTTATATATTATTTTATTTATCTAATTTCAGTTAGTAATTATCACATGATTCAAATATGCAAAAGTTTGTAAGAGTAAATAGAGACAGATCCCCCTTCCACTTTTCTCTCCTTGTATCCAGTCTGTTTTCTGATAGACCGATATGTTAGTTTCTTATGTATTCTTTTGAATTATTTTATATATATACAAGTGTACACACACACATACATACCCACATTTCCCTTTATTCACAAATGATTGCATTCTATACATGTTCTGTAGTTTAAAAAAAATTATAATGTATCTTGGAATTCTTGTAAGTATATAAAGAACTTTCTTCTTTTTTAAAATAGCTGTAGAGGATTCCATTGTGTGGCTTTATCATAATTTGTTTAAACAATTTCCTATTAGTGAATCTTCCGATTTTTAAAACATTTTTAAAAATAGTTGCAATAAATAACTTTCTGTATCATTAATTTCACTCATGTATGAGAAATCATTTGAATAGAGTCAATTCCTAGATTTAGAGTTGCTAGGTAATACAGCATAAAACACACAAGCTTGATAGATTTTCCTCCATATGAAAGTTAGTTGACCTAAGGTTCTATGAATTTGAATACATTTGCAATTTGTTCCTTTGGTTCAAGAAGTCACTTTTTTTTCTTTCAAGCAAGGCAAGGATAAAATAATAGTAATGCTAGTAGGTAATATTTTCATACTATTAGTATGTGTTAGAAATCAGAATATGCCAGAGATTACTTTGTTCCATAGTTGAATATCTTACCCATCTTCTTTTGTATCTCCCAAACAAGAGCTTTAGCTCCTCTAGATTCCCCCACATTCCACCTAAAGTATTTTCTGGTGAAAAACCCATTTCTGTTGAGTTGATTTCTGAATTGTAACAACCCTATAGAGCAGTTAGAACTGCCCCATAGAGTTTCCAAGGAACACATGGTGGATTCGAACTACTGACCTTTTGGTTAGCAGCCACAGCATTTAACTGCTTACTGCACCAGGATTTCAACTTTCTGGTGGTCTTATAATAAACAGTATGAGCAGGAATTCACTTGACTGCAGTGGACTTGGTTGATGGAGAGCATTTTCTTTCTTTTTTTTTATCTTAAATTCTTTGCTCACTGTGATTGAAAGAAAATGAATTTTCTTCCTTAGTTACAGTATGCTTCCTTCTACCATTTGGTGACTTGCTGCTTCTCTTCCTCCCAGTCTTGTTCACAAATGTGAACAAGCCACATGAGTGGCTTTTTCTTACTGCTACATAAAACATGGGATGAATCCTCATTTTGTTGAGGATCTTCCTCTTTTTTGCTGACCCTCTACTTGATCCAACCATGATGTTCTTCTCCAAGGACTGAACCTCCTGGAAACATGTTCAGGGTATGTCAGACACAGTCTTGCCTTCCTTACTTCCAAGGAAGGAGACTTCTACTTGTACTTCTTCCAAGACAGAGCTATTTGTTCTTTTGGCAGTCTGTGGTATATTTAATATTCTTCTCCAAGACTGGAATTCAAAGGTGTCAAGTCCTCTGTCTCTCTAATTCAGTGTCCAGTTTTTGCATGCATATGATGCAGTTAAAAACACTATGGCTTGAGTCAGGTACAACTTAGTCTCCAAGGTCTTTTGCAGCAGGTTTACCCAATGCAAGGTGTCCTTTGATTTCTTGACTGCTGCTTCCATGGATGTTGATTGTGGATACAAGTAACATGAAATCTTTAATAACCACAATATTTTCTCTGTTTATCATGATGCTGTCTATTGGTCCAAATGTGAGAACTTTTGTTTTCTTGCTGTTAATGTGTAATCCGTACTGAAGGCTACAGTCATTGTTCTTCATCGATCAGTCCTGGAAGTTTTCTTCACTTCCAGCAAGTGTGGTTATATCATCTGCATGAGGCAGGTGGTTAATAAATCTTTGTCCAATAGTGATATCTCACATATTCCAGCTTCTTGGATTATTTGCTCAACATTTGGTTTATCTAAATTTTCTTTAACTCACCAAAATTGAGTCATTTTTCTAAATCTTTAACTTTATTTTCTCTTATTAACAACACAAGCAGTTAAATTGTCTATTCAGAACTTGTTTTGCAATGAAACAAAGCTATAATCACTCTGTATTTTATTGCCCAGGCACTTGTAGTGGTAGACACTAATAGGAAGCACTTGAGTCATACGCCAGTACTGTTGTAACTGCTTTGCATACTGTGTTGGGCTTCAAATATTCAGTGCCTTCTCAGATTCCCTCAACCACCTCTTCTCTTTCAACAGTTAACTTTTGTCAGTTATCTGTCTGTTATGAGATCTGGCTGAGGCACAGGATCTGGTTTCCAAAGTGGCTGTCAAGGAACCACATGATACCATTAGAAATACGAGAGATGTTCTCTTCTCATCAGGAATGAAAGATGCTGAAGATAACTAAAGACTCAAGGAAGCAATTAGTCCAAAGGACTAATGGCTCACTGAACCACTGCCTCTACAAGCTTGAGAGCAAAAGAAGTACATGGTACCCAGCTGCCACTATCAACTGTTCTGACCAGGATCACAACAGAAAGTACTTGTGAGAGTAGAAGAAAGATGTAGTACAAAATTCAAGTTCACAGAACAAGACCAAAATTATTGAGAGCCAAGAGGAACCTCTCACACCATGGACATTAGACAGTTTTCTAACTTGAAACTGAAGCCACTTCTAGAGAACACCTTTCAGCCAAATAAGACAGGCCTGTACAATAAACAATGACACCTCTGAGGAAAGTGTTCCTTAGAACAATCAACTAGATGAGACCGAAAGGGCAATATCTGCCTAGAAGCAAAGCTGAGAAGATAAAAGCACCAGGAAAACTAAGCAAAATGGAAATGGGGAACCCAGGGTAAAAATGGGGAGAGTGCTGATACAAATTTGGCGCTTGCAACCAATGTCATGGAACAATTTATCTACAAGTTATTGAATAGGAAGCAAATTTGCTCTGTCAACTTTCACCTAAAGCATAGTAAAAATGCTTCTAAAAAAGGCACAGGGAAGTTAATTCTATGCAGAATGAACTTTGACCAGGGAGTTTAAGAGGTAGTAAACAGTTGGGAAGATAAGTTCCCACATCTTTCTTTCTCTGAGGTTAAGCTTTTTGTAACCCTTCCACAGAAATCCCACTAAAGTCCCACGTGTTTAAAGAACACCTGCTGAGCCATATACTGGCTCTCCGTGATGCGGTCAGTACAGCAAGGCATCAGATTGTATCATACTGCAACTCTTCTTGTCCTATTTTGCTTTTACTCTGTCACAGTCAATATGTAATTCCCACACAAACCACTGAAATCCTTGTTTTATTGATTAAATTGTGGATAACACCCCTCCACCCCCCCCAAAAATTATGTGTTAGGTGTATTTCAATCTGTATTTAACTCTCATATCTACGGATGTAATCCTGTCTGGAAATAAGAATTTTCTTTGTTACGTTATTTCTTTCTCTGTGGGCATATTCCTCTATGGAAATAAGATTGCCATTAATGTGTTAATTAGATCATGGGGGCACAATTTAAATCTAATCACATCTCATTTATAAAAAAGAGCAGATTAGCTGTGGGACAAATAGACACCATATGAGGATCATCTACATAATCTGAAGACATCAACATGGCTCAGACTGTGAATTAGACTTTCAGCCTCCATAACTGTGAGAAAACAAATTTCTGTTCTTTAAAGCCACCCACTGGTGGTATTTCTGTTATAGCAGCATTAGGAAACTAAGACTAAGGCGCCTCGTCTTCAGGTCTGCTTTGTAGAGTTCTCCCATCCAAAGTCCATATATTGACTAATTTAGTCCTCACAAAAACTCTACAAGGCACATGCTGCTATTTCCCCATTCCCTAGGTGACGAAACTAGACATAGAGGTTTACATGGCTTGCCCAAGGTTACAGTATTACAGTGCTGCTGGTGGCAGCACTGGATTTGAACACAGACAGTCTGGCTCCAAAATCTAAGCTATTAACCATTACCCTCTGCTGCCTCCCTGTATGCAATCTCTTTGGGCTGAGATATGTAGCAATCACTACTCTCTTTCGTTTGCTAAGTGACTTGATCCCAAACAACTGCTCATCACCATAAGCTTCAAGTTTGAATTTTGGCAAAAGTATAACTTTGTATATGTCAGGGAGCTTTGGAGGTTGTATGTGAAATGTAGACGCTCACAGTTGAAATCAGTTTCCTAACATTTGTCGTTGAGTGTGGTAAGTCTTATACTTACTTTTCTAAACATTGTATGTTAGCACACACAAACAACAGCCCATATGATGATTATATTTTCTGGTCTAAGCTTCAGGATGCCTTGCCTCATGTGTGAGATCTGACAGTTAAGTCTGCAGATGTTCTGAGTGCGGCATACCTTGTTGCTGAACGTCACTGCGGTCACCTTTGGAGTACTCCCACTGGGAAGCTATGCATCAATGCCAGTGCCTAGTTCACGCTTCAAAGCAATTTTGGAACTCTTTCTGAAATGGCCACTGAGCACAGTGGTGAGGTGGCAAGTTAGCAAGGGGGTTTTTAGCCGGTAAATTAATAACTGTATTGGAACACCCTCCCTACTCACATAATCTGGCCCCCAAAGACTTTTGTTTATCCTGCGATAAAGGAAATATTGAAGACATTTTGATGGCATTCAGGACATCAAGGATAACATGATGACAGCTCTGATGGTAATTCCAGAAAAAGAATTCCAAAATTGCTTTGAAATGTGGACTAGGCCCTGGCATTGATGCATAGCTTCCCAAGAGGAGTACTTTGGAGGCAGCCATAGTGATACTCAGCAGCGAGGTAGGTAGCACTTTTTCTGAGACGAATTTGCACACTCTTATGATATGACACCTCAGTACTTCTCCTATGCTGGATGGTAAGTGACCCAGGGAATCTGAGACACATAAACCAAAACAAACCCACTACCATTGCATCAATGCTGACTCACAGCAGCCCTACAGGATAAAGTAGAACTGCCCCATAGCTTCCAAGGAATGCCTGGTGGATTGGAACTGCCAACTTTTTGGTTAGTAGTCATAGCACTTAACTACTATGCTGCCAGCATTTCCTCTGAGACACATAGTCCTGTCCCAACACTAAACCCGCTGCCATAGAGTTGATTCTGACTCATAACGACCCTCAAGAACAGAGTAGAGCTGCCCTATAGAGCACCTGGCAGATTGGAATTGCCGACCCTTTGGTTAAAAGCTGTAGCACTTAACAACTGTGCCACCAGGGTTTCCCACATGGTCCTAGTACATATTTATTATATTTATAAAGCAAGTAGGTAGAGGAAAAAAGTTCTGGAGGAATTCTTTTTACAGTGCTTTTTGTTAGCATAAAGTTGGATCCCCCGTTTGACCTTCACGTCCCAGGAAACCTGAGCTTCATTGCTTTGATTTACTCCCATTAATGATGTGGTCGATTAATGTGAAATGCGGGCTTCATGAGGCCTGTCCTTGCACAGGGCTGGAGAGTGCCATAGTGAGAGAGTTATACTACCCTTACGCTAAAAATGGTCATTGGAAAAGAACTGGAGACAGCATAAATGATGGTTTACACATCAAAAATCTTTCCGTAGAACTGACAAAGAATGTTGAGCGTAATACCTCTTGGGGCTCGGTTCATGTGGTATATAGCAAATATACTTTGAAGTGTCACCATAGAAGTTCTCAGTGTCAAAACTTACATGCTTTGGGGAAGATCCCTGAGGTGCTGTCCTTGTGATTAACTGAGAAGACCCTAGAGAAGCTTCAGATATTACCGAATGAAATCTATCTAACTGTAATTGGGTCTGTAATAGCAGTTGCATTACTCTGGCTAAACCGTTCCTAGGGCCAGAGTTCAAAACAGTAGTTCTTTTTCCAGAACCAGATATTTGGAAGAGAAGACAGCAAGATTAAAGTGGTGACCAGTCAGAGATCATCTTGGCTCCATAGTGTATGCCTTCACTGACCACTGAGGAAGGCAGAAAGGATTCATCGTATTTCTGAGTCTGTCATAAGCAGAAAGGAGACCATTGGGTGCGAACATATATGTGACTCACGGGCTGAGGACAGGTGCTGGCTCTCTAAAGCCAGTGCTTTCCTCAACTCCAAGTTCCTCTCAGCCTTTGTGTGCTTTCCAGGGCCATTATGTGTCATTTGTTTGGTTTTCATCTTTCTGAGATAATATGGCAAAGCCCAAGACTACAGCTGTGCCTCTATTCTAGTCCCTTCAGGTTTTTGTCTAATGCAGAGAAATTCACTATTAAACATGATATCTTCTGGATATGGCTGGGAGAGCCAAATGGATGGCCGTGTCACCTGGCTTTTAAAAGAGGCTTAAATGCTGAAAGATCAGTTTGGAAGCCCCACATATTTTGTCACTGACACCAAGCTGGGAAAGAAGCTAAAATATTTTGATCACTGGCTCTGGGCATTTGTGGCAGATGGTCTCTTCAGCAGTATTCTGCTTGGGAGGGGAGGAGTGGGGGATGAGAAGAGGTTATCCAAATAGAATATATGAAGTCAAAGAGATGGAAACTTGGCCTTATTTTATAGGCTTCATGCCAAATTTTGAAACACCATGCATCTCCAGTCAGGCAGGGAGAGGCTCCCATTCTGAACAGTGTGACAGGGAGGATAATCCACTAAAACACTCTACTGGGAGCATTCGATGGGTTGGATACTTAGGACCCAGGGAGCCTGAAGAGGATGGAAAAACACATACACCCACACCATAGTTCCTGAAGTGGTGGGCTTTGACTTGGGCCAGTGTAAACTATTGGTGGGAAGAACATTGTCAGGGGCACATGTCTATGTAATAGGCTTTGAGAAAGGCAGCCAAGAAAAGAGCTGAATCATCTGACTTCACCTTAGGTGACTGCATGGAGCTATAATCCTCGGTCTGGCTCCATGTCTCAAGACCTAGATGCTGCTTCCTGGCTGGCTGGAGGCTGGCTGGCAGGTGTCCAGAGACTGATTTGCTTTGAAGATTTGATTCCACCCCAACTCTTCACCAAACAACCATTATAATAATATAAATGCACTCAGAAAAAGCGTGAGACACCATAAGCTACCAACTAGAGCTGGGGCTCTTTGAGGTCACAGCCTCTGCCAATTTAGCTCACTTGGGTTTTCTGTTTCATATTATTTATTTATTTTCCTGGTAACAGCAGCTTTTCTGTGAAAACTCATGATCCAATCATTTTTTCCCAGAGCCCAATGAGTATAAAAGTCAGCATTGGAGGTATGGCTATAGAATGACCTCAGTGTCTTTGGAATGGACCCCCAATGCCCACCGGGCCCCCTGGTGGAGGCAATCTCCCCAGTCAGCTTCAGACTTTGGAGGTCTTGACTTAAAAGTTTTCTGACTGAACTTTCTGTCATCTCTGACAGCACAGTCCAAGCTGGCGTCCGTTACTAGGAATGCTCGTGAGCATTAGTATCTACACAATGAACAACTCAGGCAATGATTAGCGCAGGTGATGATATTTCTGAGCAGCAGACATATGCCAAGAGTTGTTAGAAGAGTGGGGGAAGAGATGAGAAAAAACTGGCTTCCAAGGTAGCCAGAATAAACCGGTAACCATAGAGTTGCGTGTTAGTGTAGAACTGTAGTGGATTGGTAGGCTTTTATTCACAGGCTCTTCTGGATGGATTTGAACCACCAACTTCCTATTAATAGCTGAGGGCTTAACTGTTTGTGTCACCAGTGGACTCTCAAGGAGTATACTGCCTATTTCTTTTTCTCTTGATGTAAAAAAGACTGATCAAAGCCACAGGGTAACCGCTCAGAGGCAGTTGTTTCAGATTCCTGGCTTGCATACTGTTCCCCTAACTATAAACAGAAGAGTGATAGTAAGTGAAGAAAACGAATTTTCTTTTTTGGCAAGTTCCAGTAATAACTGTATTGACTGCATACTGCAGCTTACAACGCACATTTTTGTGTGTTATCTTTACAAAAGCAAGTATGAATGTTGTACTTTAGAGATGTGGAAACTGAGGTTAAAAATGTAGGTGACTTGCCCAAAGTTAGAGAGCACAATGGCAAAGCTGGGACACAAACCCAGAGTCTGTGATACCACGTCTGGTGTTCTCCCTCCTTTTCCCCAGCAGCCTCACTTATGTAGACAAAGTGCTAAGTGAGCACATCACCGTGGAGCCTGTAGATTTTCAGCTAGGGAACGTTTAAAATGGAAATGCTTAAGTACAAAATGAGGCTAATTGACCCCATTTGTGGAGGGAGAGAGTTTGCAGAGAAAAGCAATACTAACAGCCAAGACAAGTCTAACCTGAGAAGGAGAGGTCCTTTCTAGCCTGTCTTCTCTGATTCTGGAACAAAGAGGTAACAGGACCAAACAAAATTTTGCACATTTCTGACAGACATTACCCATGAGTTTCTCTGCTTTTCGGTGGCTACACAGTTTAGGTCCTGGGAGGGAGAGGAGAGAGGAAGGTTGAGTTCTTCCTGTCCTTCCTTAAGCCTTTAACAGAAGCTTCTGAAAAACTTCCAAAGTGACAGAAAATGTTCACGTTTTCTTCTATTTTCCTTTTCTTTCAACTTTTGTACAATTTCTGACACATAGAAAAATAATAAGAATACAGTACAGAATTCAAATATGTCTCCCACCCAGATTTCCTGTTAACATTTTACTTATATTCTCCTTTTCTCTTTTTCTCCCTGCATATACACATGTACACACGCATACACACCAACACCCCTACACATTTTTTTCTGAACTTTTTGAGAGTAAATTTTGACACAATACCACCTTATTTCTAAGTACTTAACTGAATGAGATCGGTACTTCCTGGAGGAGGAACGAGGTATAGGAATCGGGTAGGAAGGATGGGTAGTCAGAATGGGATAAAAGGAATTAGTAGTATACCATTTTAATACAATTCTGATATTTGGATGAAGATGAAAACTTAAAATGGAATATAAAAAGAAACAAATGAACTATATTTTAAATGAAAACTATATAGTAAAAGAGGTAAAACAAAAACAATGAAAAACGTTTTTGAGTATATTATTGGGACTGATATCATCAGGTAAAGGACAGAAAGAACTCTAGTTATACACCAAACTCTGGTTAGTAGTTTTATTTTTCATAGAGGTGTTGTCGTTAGGTGTCCTCGAGTCGGTTCCGACTCATAGCGACCCTATGAACAACAGAATGAAACACTGCCTGGTCTTGCACCTTGTCCACAATTGTTTTTATGCTTAAGCCCCTTGTTGCAGCCACTGTGTCAGTCCATCTCGTTGACCGTCTTCCTCTTTTTTGATGACCCTCCACTTTGCCAAGCATGATGTTCTTTTTCAGGGACTGATCCTTCCTGACAACAGGTCCAAAGTATGTACAATGCAGTCTTGCCATGTTGGCTTCCAAGGAGCACTCTGGCTGTACTTCTTCCAGAGCAGATCTATTTGTTCTTTGGGTGGTCTGTGTTATATTAGCTTTCTTCTCCAACACCATGATTCAAAGGCATCAATTCTGCTGTCTTCTTTGTTCATGGTCCAGCTTTCGCATACATGTGATGTGACTGAAAGTATCACGGTTTGGGTCAGGTGCATTTTATTCTTCAAGGTTACATTTCTTTACTTTTGAATAGTTTATAGAGGTAGCACAAGATATTTTCTGTATGTTCCAAGATTGAGTAAATAAATAAATACGTGGTGGAAAATTGGGATCCTTATTTCTCACTATTTGAGAAGGAAATTATGAACATTTAAAAAACATTGAATAAACTCTATGGTATTTGATGGGAACTGGAAATATCAGTGGGATGTCATGATGTGAAAATACAAACTCACATCTCTATTTTTTCATTTTCTCCACTGAGAGAACCTAGAAATAATAACACTGTGGTGACAAGGACCACATCTAGTGCCCAGATCTTGTTTTCCAAGCCTCATTTAAAAGAAACCAGGGATTTTTTGGAAGATAACTGATTCCAGGGCTGAACCCAGAAGTAAGGAAGTTCTCAAAGACCAACAGGGGTGTGTCAAAACCAGCTTGAGGAAACCACCCTGGGAATTATTCTTCTGATTAATTTTTATTTGACCATCAAAATAAATAATGATAATAATAGATTATAATCAATGAAAAATTGAAATTTATGAGTCTATACTGATACACATGTTTTAAAAAGAAGAAAAAGTCACTCCTTACAGCAGAAACCTGGCCAACAAATGTAGAAGAAACAATGTATTTAGAAGATATACAATTAAACAGCTAACAGAGACACAATTGATTCAGACAGTATCACCTTGTGATGGCTGTGCTTGCATTAAAACAATATACCACTAATTCCTTTTATCCTGTTCCATTTTCCCATCCTTTCTACCCAAATCCTGTACCTCATTTCTTTTCCAGGAAGTATCAGTCTCATTCATTTTTGTTTATCTTTGCTGCATTTCTTTTGGAACAAATAAGTAGATTTAGGCATATTTTCACATATATCCTTTTTACACAAAATGTAGCATACTGTGGATACTCAGACCTTGCTACTTTTATTCATTAACAAGTTGTTTTAAATTGTTCATCATCAATTCATACATATATTCCTTATCAGTTTTTCTATAGCTTCATAGTATTCCATTATGCAGACACAAGTTTCATGGAACCACTATGCTTTTCACCAATATTTCTAATATTTTACAATGAAAAATAATGCTGTAACAAATAAACCAGTGCACATGTGTTTTCATCTTGTTGGAGTAGTAACTTCAGGATGAATTTCTAGAAGTGGGACTGCTAAGTTAAAAGATAAACACAGATGCTGTTTTTTTAGGTGTTACCAAATTCCCTTCATAAGACTTGAATCAATTTGCAATAACATCAGCAATGTATGAGAGGTTCCCTTCCCTACAGCTTTGCCAACAGAGTATGTTATATTTCTTCACTTTGTTAATCTGATAGGTGAGAAAGATATCTTGGTATAACTTGAATTTACATTTGTCATATTATGAGTGTGATTAAACATCTCTTCATATGGCTAAGGTCTATTTTTATTTGTGTCTTTTCTTTGAGTTGTCTATTCATATTTTTTATCCATTCTTAGTTTGTGTTTGTGTATTTTATTTTCTCTTGACTTTTAGGAGTTTTTCAAACACTAGGGACTTAGCTCTTTATCCACGGTTGGTGTTGCAAATATTTTCACAGAGCGGGTCAGCTGTCTGATGTCTGCTGTGGCCCACATACAAAGAAATGGGAATCTGGAAACAAAAAGTTTAAACATTTAAATTGTGTTTAAACTGTTGTATGCTCAGTAATCATGTTTATCCCATATGTGTTACAAACCTGTACCCATTACTTTCCAGTGGATCTTGACTCATAGCAACCCTGCAGGACAGAATGGAACTGTCCCATAGGGTTTCCTAGATGCTTCTGGAGGATTTGAACTGCTAACTGTTGGTTAGCAGCCTTAATAGCTCTTAACCACTATGCCACTAGGATTTCTTATATGTTACAAAGGTAGGTAAATGTTAACTAAAATATGAATTGATAAAATTTCATAGAGGGTTCACAGCTTTCCCAGACAATTTATTCTATTTAAATACTAGAATAAAAAAATATAGATAATGCAAGCAGAAAGAAATAAATGTGCCAAGTTAAAGGGTTTCCAGTTTTTCCCCCTTTTCCGTATTTTTCTGTTTATCACCTTTACCAGCAATTGTCTTTAAACTAGCAGCACTGATACGCATGTTCATTTTTAACTAACAAATGCTGACTTGCTGCTCTTCCTCAATTTTCTCACACTCTTCTTGAAATGTAGCATGTTTCCTCCTTTCCCTCGCTAATTACCTGTACATTTCCATGATTTGTTTGTTTGTTTGGTCCTATAACTGTGCTTTTACAAACTACTGCTTTCCTCATGCACTTGCTCTGTAAGTCCTTCTTGTAACATGTTTAAAAATCTCTTCTCTTTAGGATGATTGTTTCTCATTTGGTTAGTGAAGTGACACTAAGAGCATGAAAGCATGTAGTATTTAGCAAAGTGTGCAACCATTACAGGAGCTTCTGGAAATAAGCTCTGAAAGTGTCAGAGTCTTTACTGAGGTCTTTGTCACTGGCCACGGAAGGTAGGCTGGGCAGAACGTGCACTGTGGAGCCACTAGGCTGCACTTTCTGTTTCTTTTCAATGATTAGATAAAGGTGGCTTTGAGAGGTATTCGGAGCCGGTTCCTGGGACCTTTCATCACTTTCTTTCCCACCATCAACCCACCATAAACACACTCTTACACATAGCACAGTAAATGCAAAGGAAATACGGAAATTACCAAGAGAGTATTCTGAAATTACTGAAGAAAGAAAAAAAGAGGTCAAGTCTGGAAGAAAGAAGAAAAGAGAATACAAATCTATCCATTTTGCTTTTATGGTTTCATTAAGAGGTGCTGATTTGAGATACTGACTAAATATGCCAAGAGATTAAATTTCTGGGAATCATGATTTTCAGTAGGAAAGAATAAAAACAGCAATAAAAAAAAGGCTAAAAACAAAGCATGTATTTCCCATATCCTCACAGATTGCCAAGATTAGGAAATCCATAAACGTGGAATCATACAGAGTGAATTTGTGGGCTATCACTGATTCATCCCAGTCCTCCTGTATATTGGCTCTTGGAGATGATGTGTCAGAAGAGAGATCAACACGACAGACATTGATTAAAGGACTGCTATCTGAAAGTAGTTATAACTGTTGCTGTAGAGCCAAATTTTCTTTTTCTCTATGTTGGTAATTTTATGGTTCATGATGTATTTTGGAAGGAAATACAAAAAGTTAGGTGATGGAGACCTTGTAAAAATACAGATTCCTTTAATTTATGTACCTAAGTCCTTCATAAAAGATTATTTAGTTTCTCTGTACATAGGGTAGAGAACAATGAATAATTCAATAATTTTGAAGGATTCGACTTTGAAATAAGAGCTACAGACATGGAACAGCACTGTAGTTATAAAAAGAAACTAAAAATAGCTTACATGTGACTAAAACCAATCTGAACACAAGTTCATGCAATTCTTTTTTTCCCCCTGAGGGTTGTAGGGACCTCTCTGTTATACAGTTCCCTAAAGTGGACAACTGAGAGATAGAATCTGGCTGAGCAACTTCCATCCCCCGTAGTTCTCACCTCCCAGAGTCCTTGCTGCTCAGATAGCCTTTGGGGGTTTACTCGCAAAATGACTGACTCAAGTCTGGCTATTCGCCAGACATAGAAAAAGTAAGTCACCTGAGCCACCTGAAATAGAAGGTGTGAGGACTACCTCTTGCTGCTGTAATCTGTCTACTCTTAGCTTTCTCTAATTTTCTCTCTCTCCTGTCTCAGGTAGTCACAAACTGATGATAAACATCACTACCTATAATGGCAGTTTCCCATTCTTTCAGAGATCTCTAATTTTTACAGATTTTTTGTGTGTGTGTGCCCTACCTACCTTGCTCTTCCCCACACGTAATTAAAGCATACCCACTGGGGGAAAAATTAGGAACTGCTAGCACCCTCCTGTTCAGTGAGATGACAGCTCACTTACGCTGAAGATTTCTTCTGTTTTTTTCTTACCTGTCTTTTGGTTATATAGACTACAGTTTATGTAGATGATTTAAGAGGGAGTTTCTAAAGCTTTAACATGCATATGAAGGCAGAATCCAGAGATTTTGTTAAAATGAAGATTCTAATTCAATATTTCCGGGTGAGGCTTAAGATTCTGCATCTCTAACAGGTTCCCAGGTGGCATCGATGCTGGTTTACGGACTACGTTTTGGTTAGAAAGTGCCTGGGTAATGATAGTTGATTCTGATCAGGCTGTTCTGGTACTTTTTAGGAAGCTCTTGTGGCCTCAGTTGCTGACTGCTCATCTGTCAATAGTCTGAAGTTTTAGTCCCCAG
Source organism: Heterohyrax brucei (assembly GCA_028571685.1). Lineage (NCBI taxonomy): Eukaryota > Metazoa > Chordata > Mammalia > Hyracoidea > Procaviidae > Heterohyrax > Heterohyrax brucei. The sequence goes on from CM053143.1 coordinate 8,941,585, forward strand.
ACTGGGATCCCATTGACAGTTTTAGCTCACTCAGTATTCTGTTCCACTCAGTGTTTCTGTCATGTGTGTTTCTTCACTTTATATGTATCCGCTTCATCTTTACATAAACCGTAGCTTTATTATCTCTGTTCTGCCAGAGAAGAAGCTGAGACTTTGAAAAGTTAAATAACTTGTTCAATAATATGCAACTACATATCAAAACCAAGAAATAAACCTGTTTGATTCGATTTCTTCCCAACCTCTTTTCCCCAATGGATCCTTCTAGTGTAACAATATCTTGCACGCTAGTCTAATATTTATCAAACCCACATGGAAGTTCTTTAATATGGTAGCAATAAGTCAAGTTTTTAGGGTAGTGTTAGGCCCAGTGCTGACGGAGGACTTTACCTGCTTTGTCCTGTGACTTCTCACATCTACCCAAAAGCCAAGCCAAGTGCCATCAAGTCGGATCCGACTCATGGTGACCCTAGGAGGTAACTATTACTGTTACTTAGACTTGAAAGCATTAAGAGGTGAAACAAGCTGGGTTTGGAACTATGGGCTGTTCACCCCCAAGCCCAAGCTGTTAACCGAACCTTAGGTTGTGGTACGTTTTGCTATAGCAATATCATTCTGGTTTTAATCCCAGAAAAACTGAGATAATTCTAATGAGCTGCAGGAAGAAAGAGAGAGAGATGGGTGTCCGTAAGATGATTCTGCACATTGTGATAAAGAAGTTTGCCCCCAAGTAACATGGATTTTTCTGTGAACTTCCATGTCTGACTGAGGCACAGTGCTAATCATCAGGTCTGAAATGGACTTTTGCAGGGACTTGTTGGTCATTTCACAAGACAGTGTTCCCGGGCCTTTTCCTTTCTGGTTCTCCTGCTTACTAGTGTAGTATGGACTGGAGTTTGTTACTTTTAAAACTTTAGGTTTTATTTTTCACTTGTAAATTGTAGAATACTATATTAGAGTGGCCATCTTGTCCAAAGGCTTGGGAAACTGAGATGCAGAGAGGCTAAGTGACTTTCAAGAGGTCACTGTGAAGGCTTGAACTAGAATCCCAGTCTCCTGACACACATTCCAGGCATTGATCAAGCAGGCTGTACAGCAATTCTGCTTATATCTGCTTTTGCGAACATGTGCTGGATCAGAATCTCGTCTCTATAACCTTTCAAGTGTTCCTCAAGGGAATGGCTATGCTGGGTCTCTGCACTGCCATTTTGCAAAACTCACACTAACTTCTACTTGTCTGAGAACAAATCTCTGCCAGTGTGTGACTTCTTTGAAGACATCAGGACTTCCCAGCGCAGGGCATAGCTCCTCCTGGAAACGTGAACCTGTTCTGCTGTCTACCTATATGTTTGTGGCTGGGCATCCTTTTGCCTTTAATGAGATTTTGCAGTGACAGGACTGGAACAGATTGCTGGCATTATGGCAGCCAGGATCTTGTCAGGAGGAACTTGGCAGTGCTTGTAGGTGTTATGACGCCGGCTCTTTGCTCAAGGGCAAGAATATCAAAGGGAAAATTGGAGATGAAGCAGAGAGCGAGAGGTAATGTCAAAAAAGTTCAGAAGATGAAGCCGGTAGCAGTAAATACACCAGAAATTATTACACACTTGGAGTCCTTGGTGTCTGAAGACATAGCCAAGAATTGCTTCAGTGATATTCCTTCATAAATCTGCATAATAATCTCTCGGCAGGGCTTTGGTGAAATTACAAGTATTCATTTACTAAATTGGGTTCAGTGTCTGTATCATGCATGCCATATGAATATTCAGTGCGGGGAGCGCTTCCCAAACTATGTTGAAGTTAACACATAAGCTGAATATAAGTCAAGTAGCACACAAAATTGCGTGCTTATTTGAACCTAACAGGGTTCTTTACGTCTTAAAGAATTGAACTCCCCCTAACCTCCAACGTATCAATTAGTTCTCAGTCTAATAAAACAAAAGGTAAATCCTGAAAGGGATTTGTATCTGATTTTTGGCACAAAGTAGTTTTCTCTGTAACAGAGGATTAGGATAATCTGTAACACACAGGCCTATGAATGGTTCTTTACAACATATTGGCAGCTGCCAAGGAGATACAGGAAGAATGTTTAATTACAATGTTCAGTAATAATAACAAAAGAGAGAAGAAACAACTCTGTTAGGAGACGAAGGTCTGTGCTGACTGGAAGAGGTACAATGGAGGCTCTTTCAGACCACAGACATTTGTTACAGCAGAGTTGTCTTGGCAGCTGATGGATGTTTTACCTTAGAACTTTTCTTCACAGCCCAGTTTAGTTTGCTTCATGGCCTAAGCATACAGAATTTCTTCTATTTCCCACATCGCGTATTGTCCTGAAATGAAAACTGGTATTCTTCAGAGCGGAGTTGACCAGTTCTAGTATGGAGAGCGAACGAACACTTGAGCAAGTGGCAGGCAGCTCAAGTTCAAGTTCAGGACAGTGTACCAAACCAATGAGGTAGCTGCAGACAGTCAGTCTCCCTGGGCCTCTTGTCCATGATAGTCTGATGATTAACATCTATATTGAAAATATTTCTTCAGGACCATTGTTAGCAATAGTTTTTTTAATTATTCCCTAAACTATATAGTATGACGTTTAGACCAGCAATAGCAGACGGTCAAAGGTAATATGAGAATGCTTACTGACAGATAAATGTTAATTGGTCCTAATATGTGGCAAGTATTATACCAAATGTGTTTCACACATCAAATATCATCATATAAGGTAGCTTTATTACTAGTATTAACAGGTTATTATTATCTTCACTTTGATGGAGAAGTTGAAACTCAAAAAGTTTAAATCAGAGGTCCAATATCATGCAGTTGTAAAGTAGCAAAGCTGATATTCAAATTCCGGTGTGTGCTGTTAACCCTTCAGTAACTTCTTTCTTCAGGACAACTTCTGGATGCATGTGAACTTCCCATGTTCTTCCCAAGCATGTGCTAAAGAAATTGGTGTAAGTTTTTACTTGACTGTGTTATTTATCCTGAGTCCTGTGAAACATGTAAAGAGGTCTGGAAGCTGAGCCAGGCAAGCCAAGTGCAGAGGATTTTTTTTGAAAGGACAAGTCTCAAATTTCAGAGGAACTGAATGAAGGAGGATGAGTGGCCTGTTGTCAATACTCTTAGCCATAGTAAAAAGTTAGTTCAGGTTTCCCTTACTTTTAATGATTTAACTTTCAGATCTCCCTGATTACAGGTCAAACATGACAGACACTAAAATATGCAAACCCAAGTGGCGCTTGGTAGACTGTAGAGGACAATGCTTTGCAGGTATAAAACAGAGAAGTAACCTGACTTATATGGGTTCTATCAATGTGGAAAGCTTTGGAAAACTAATGCAAGGATTTTGGGAAGGAACTGAGTGTTAAATTTGAAAGAAGATTTATTTTACCAGTGATTATATTCACTGACTAGAAAAGATGGAAGTTGCAACCTGGGAATTAGGTGTGAGTTGTCTTGGTGATGTAATATGAGCCATATTTAGGGGAAAGAATTTAGTAGAAGTTATCAAGAGACATGAATAAAATATTTGGAAAGAAATGCATTCATTTCAGGTGATGAAGTGTCAAGATGCAGCCCCACTGAGGGAATGTCTCTCGGTAGAAATACCTGTACTCGGAAAAGTGCCAGAAGGGATACCGTGTACCCAAGTCGTCTTATGGTTACAGCAATCAACATAGGGGAAAAACAAAACAAAACAGAAGTCTTGAAACATGAAACTAGAGAAAATTTATTGTTCTGTAAAGAAGCTGAAAGTTGGACCATTAAATCCCATCAAAGAGGATAATCAGTTACAGTTAATCAGAAATAGCTATGACTTGCCAAAAATAACTACAGAAGAAAATGGATAAAAAAACCTTTGTCACTTCTTGTAACTAGTGAAGGAGCCCTGGTGGCACATGAGAAAGTTCTTGGCTGCTTACCCAGAGGCTGTTGGCTCAAACCCAACCTGTGGCTCTGTGGGAGAAAGACCTGGTGATCTGCTCTTGTAAAGATTACAGAATAGAAGACCCTATGGGACAGTTCTGCTCCACTACATGAAATTTTTGTGAGTTGAAATTATCCTGATGAAGGGGGAGAAGACTGAAGAACATTCTGGAGAGTTTGAAACAGTAAGACTATACCAAATCCTGAAAGGCTTGTAGAACAAAACTGTGTTGTTAATTGAGCTTTGGCAATTGACTGGAAAGGATTAGGACACCAAAGTGGTCCTTAAGGCAAATTGAGTCAACGTAAGTTTCTTCTTGGGTATTTGCTACTGATATACCCCATTAGGATCCGTGTCAACGTTGTTGTGGGTCATGGAATTGATACCAACTCACTGGGTTGTTGCATAACAGACTGGAGCTGCCCTGTGTAGTTTCTGAGGCTATAATCATCTGTGGAGCAGATGCCTAGCTTATTCTCTTATGGAGTGGCTGGTGGCTTCCAGCTGCCAATCTTTTAGTTTAGCAATTGAGCACTTAACCATGTGCCTCCTCAGTGTGAGTGTTAGGCTACCATGAAAGTAAAGTAAGAAGTCCTTTGTTCTTACTTTCATAGAATCCAGGCTTAGGGAGAGACTGTCCACATTCACAGCATAAACATAGAAACTGTCGTGTGTCTCTGTCTTCCTATTTCACAGTATTTAATAAAAAGAATACAAATCAAATACCTTTCCTACAGTGTCATTTTCACCATGACTGTGAAATGCTGTTACAGTAAAATGAGAAAAATGTAAATGAGAGGGAGGGAAAAGCATAACGGTGTCATCACAAAAGGTTCTACGTATGGAATCCCACTGATGGAGATGCTGTTTATTGAATAGATGACTGAAGGTGATTCTCCCTGTGTATCCTAGTAAGTCTGTAAGTGTAAATGTAGGCAGTGATCATTGAAAATGTATGTATTCGAGGTTACGTGGGCCTTTACTATGCTCTGCTTAGCTGGCTAACAGAGCGTGGCGCTCAGCTCTGAGGAGGTCAGAAGACTATTTATGGTCCTTGGTGACTTTACTTAGGTTACAAATGAAACGTCCTGATTTCAGGAAGTGCCATTCAGTAGAAGACCTGACCTTGCGCTGCAAGGAATAAAGTTGGAAAAATGTACCTGGAGGCCAGAACATTTTCAAACAAGTTGGCTTAGTTACTTCTTGTTTATCAAGAAACACTTTTTGTTTCATCAAATGTATTTGCTTCATCAATAAGACAAATCATTTAAAAAAAATTGAAAAATGACAACAAACATACATACACACAAAACAAAGCAAAAGTGAGTTTAAGGTTTCTTCTCCAGAGTGTTCTTCTTCCTTGCTGAGGTCACTGTCTCTGTAGGCATAATTGTCAGATGAGTGAGCTGCAAGCCACGAGCCATAGCGAAAGCAAATGGAATTATCTGACTTTACAAGGCCAAGGTGGTTTATCTTCATTTCATACATTTTGATTATAGCATATTGAATTTAATGCTTAGAAACATAGTTGGGTTAACATATCCAGACATAGCAGTTTTCCATATAGCACTCTTTCAATATGGAAATAACTAGGCAGCATGTCCTTGCTAGCATTAACTAGTCCTTTCAGTTGTTTTAAAGGGTCTACAATGTTTTCAATCAGGTATCTACAAAGGGCTTCAAAATTTTCATTAAACAAATGACTGGTTTCTGATGAATTCAGCAGCACTGGTTTTAGCACCAGTTTAACATGCAATTGGCCATAGCCAATGACTTTGACAATGACTTAGTATGAGGTAGGTGGTGCAGTTCATACGAATGTTTTCATTTTAAGCTTAATAAGCTAGATGTTGGATGCTTCACAAAGTGAACAAAATTTAGGATAGAAAAAGGAAAGTTTAAGAAACACTGGACTAGAAACACTGTAATATCTTAGAGGAAGAAAAATGGATTTGATCCCAAGATTCAAGCTGGATTTGAGTGATTTACTAAAGGCCATATACTTTCAGGTATTTATTTCAATGCCTGTACAATGGGAACAAGAACTGCATTCTCCCCATGTTAGAAAGAAATACCAAGTAAACATCTTAAATCTCAAGATCATGAGATTTAAAAATGTTGCATAAATGTAACTAATGATTCAAAGTATTTAAAATTAAACCAAGTGAAATATAATTTTAAAGAAGATTCTTATAAATGCAGCATCAATTGAAATTAAAAGCCGTATAGAAATATATCCTGAAAAAAATGAAAATATCATAGAAAAAGCAGCAGATTAATTTACATAAAAGACACTTTGACCTCAAGTTAGAAATCATCAATGACTCAGTGGGAGAAAGATATGGCAGTATGCTTCTGTAAAGATTTGTAGCCTTGGAAAACGTATAGGGTCACTATGAGTCGAAACTGGCTGAGTCTTAGTGGGTTGGTTTTGGTTTTTTAAATCTCAAGTTAGAACCAGTGTTTCGAGAAGTTCAAATGACCATTTGCTGATTTGTGGAGATTATCAGCCCATGGACACTAATTTAAATGACAGACATTGTTACCTGTCCCTTTTCTAAATGAAACGTGCTTATTATGCATCTTCTATATTTCAAGCAAGGCGATAGTCACTGGGAATGCTATGTGGAGAGGGAAGGACATGGTCTAGGGCCTACAATTAGGCTGTTGTAGAGATTTGTCTTGAGAACCCATTTTTCATCACACGAAGAAGATCTACTAAATGCCAACAAACTGAAAAATGTAAGAGGAGAAGCTATCATCACGGGAGAAGTGCTCAGGATTCAGCTGCTGAATTCTGGAATATGAATCCAACATGAAGAAAACAGAGAAAGAGAGAGAAAGAGCAGCCATTGGGAAAGTTAAGCACATTCGGTGTATGTCTTGCTGTTACATTTTTAATTTTTTAGTTTTCCTGCAATCCCTGGGTCATGGGAACAGCTAATGTACTTGACTATTAACCAAAAAATTGGAAGTGCAAGTCCACCAGATGTATCTAGGAAGAAAGACGTAGCAATCTACCTCTGAAAAATCAGCCACTTGAAAACGCTATGGGGTATAGTTTTATCTCTGACAAAACACGGTGGCATGCTGAGTCAGAAAAGACTCAACAGTAACTGTATTTGTTTGTTTTGTTTTAGAATCTCTAGAATGTCTATATAGAGAATGTAATACAAAGGACCAGTCTGACTGACTCCATAACTAGATATCCAAGAAGCTAATTCCCTCGGAGGACTGGCAAATCCGGGCATCTTGAAATTGTCTTCTCAGATCAACCAACTGAAATTTGAAGTCTATTATGGAAATTCAAAGACCACAAAAAGGGTTTTCAGCTCTAATCTGAGAAAGGCATAAATATTATATCTGCCTGATTTCAAGTGAAATGAAGAGACTTATTTGTGTATTTATAATAACCTTCTCTAGGGTGCATTGGTAGTTCACTGGTAGAATTCTCCCTTTGCAGGTAAGAGACCTGGGTTGAATTCTTAACCAGCGCTGATCACCACATCTCAGTGTTGAACAAAGCAATGTATGATGTTGAACAGGTTTCAGTGATGCTTACAGACTACAAAGAAATGCCTGGTGATTTCCTTCTGAAAATCAGCCCCTGAAAACCCTATAGATCATAATGATCTGATACAGAAATGATCACGAAAATAGCATTCTGTTCCGTTGTCCTTGGGGTTGCCAGGAGCTGGAGCTGTCTCCTCAGCAGCTAACAACAGTCGTCACTGTGCTGAGATACGAAAGAGGGGCTGCACGTCCGGCCTGGAGTTTCGTCAGCTTAACTCTGACTCTTGTCTTGCTTCACAAAAAGTAGGCATGCTTTATACCCTGTTGTTCCATTTGATAAGTTGGGTGAGGGGGAAATTCCCTAACATATTCTGGTTGTTGTGTGGTCTGGTGTCAAAGTTGTTCTCTGTGAGACAACCCTGAGTACTCTGTAAGGACACAGAAATCTCTCAAGGCAAGGAAGACAATTCACTTTCACGTCATGTGCTGGCAATGCTTAACGCCGGACTGTTGATGAACTAGCGAAGTTGTATACTTTCACTTGGATTTTCTTGTGGGTTATTCCTGGTACATTTTACCTTGTTAATTTGTTCTTAATGAGTTCATCAGCAATGATTTAATACAACTTTGAGGAACAGCTTTCTTTAGTCTTTAATTCGCGACAGTTCCCCTTCTATTTGGCAGTACATTAATGGAAATGGAAAATTGCCTCATTCTAAATGTCAGAATAATACTGCACCAAAAACAATTCAGTCATGTCTTTCAAACCACGCACATATGGTTCATCACCAAATGTCACTGTTCTTCCCCTTCCCCCTGTGGCCCCCTCCCGCCTGTACCTTCCCTCTCTATTTTCTTTCCATTTGTCTGTCTCTGGAGATCATTGTTTGGATTAACTTTTTAATATCTTTGCATAAGCTTACATTCTCCTATGGTCTGTATTTGTTAACAGTCCAGGTACTAGTTCTATCACGCTAGTCTCACCTAGATCCTTGAAATTGGCAAAGTTCACAGACCGGGTGACAACAATCTCTTTTATCACAAATGTCTTTCATTGCTCTCAAATTGGAAAAATAAAGTTTATGTGAAGTTTCTTCAAAATAATTTTTGTGCATGATTCTGAGCTGTTTTTATGAAGTTCCTCTAAGAAAAGCTACATTCCTTACTTTGTCTGTGTTGAAGGAAGCTGTTTTTACAATGAATGCTTTCATTATAAGTGTTTCAGTTATAATTTATTGAATAAGTTCACAATGAGAGCATCCAACACAATTCCATATTCACCTAAAAATATCAATTTTTAATTGTGAATCTGGCTTTACTGATACTTAAAGAACATTTAAAGTAATTTTTTAGAATTAGTCTATAAGCTAAGCTATTGAAAACCAAACCAAACCTGACAAACTTGCTGCTGTCAAGTCGATTCTGACTCATAGCGACCCTATAAGACAAAGTAGAACTGCCCCATAGAGTTTTCAAGGAGCACCTGGAAGATTCAAATTGCTGACCTTCTGGTTAGCGGACACAGCACTTATGCCACCAGGGTTTCTAAGCTATCTAAAGGCTATTTTTCAAGGGAAAGATAAAAGATAAATTTCCAAAGTTGTGGATTAAGCATCTACCTTTATAGGTTAGTCTCTGTGAGGCATTTTAATGATAATTTTTCTCCTTCTGAAAAAATGTCTCTTTCATATAATATTTTAGAAAAAAACTTTTGCAGAAAAAAAGAATTCCACTCTTAATTGTATATTTTCTAATATCATTCTCCTTAAGGTATTTGTCTGAAACTAGAATTTTGAATCTTAATTAGCTGATTAGTTTTTGCTTTTTATTTCTACCAGAAATCTGAGTCATCTGTGAAGTATGAATATTTTAATTCAAATAAGTGTTTTCTACAGAAGAAGGCTCACTTGTTTAAGCAGCTAGAAGGTAATCAGAGGGCAACCTGTTAGTTTTGCACTTCAACAGTAAAATCAGAAAGCACCGAACTTTACCAGATTTCCCTTTTTCCCTTTTTCTCTCACTGGTAGTATTAAGATATTTGCCAGTCTTACTCTGTACAGGTTATATAACAAAAATCATAGTAATTATACTTTTTTCCGTGATTTGTTTTAAATTTACAATGGTGCAGGTGCTTTTATATAGGTCTTTTAATTTAATTTTCCCACAATCGCTGAAGTAGATTGGAAAACCAAGGTTCACTGGGTAATGGATACACACTTTTTTATTCCATATTATTTCTATTATGCTGTACCATGAAGCTTAGAGCCTAAAAAGACGTAAAGAGTCTATAAGGGTCTTTCAGCTACCCTCTATCATTGCCAGGAGTCATGCAACCCCTACTAGATCCCTTCTTGTGATGCAGAACCCACTGATCACTTGATTAGGTCTCTTCTCTGGGCTAAACTTTTTCAATTCCTTACTTCCAGAACTTCAGTGATCTTCATAATACATTCAGAACAGGGCATGATAGTCCATGGGATTTCAGTCTGTACCAATGTATAATACAGAGAATTTAGTTGGGGCATTACATTTTTAAAAAACTAGACTCATCATATTTGTGAGCACATTCACATGAGCTAGCTACCTGTTAACTCATGTTAAGCAGCATATCAGTAATTAAGTAAAAGAGAATTAGTAACATAGATTCCTAGTAACTAGGTCACCCATCCTAAGGAGCATGAGTGACTTTTGAATTCAGCATGATGTTTTATACAAATTTCTGTTATATTATTCTTTGTCTAGCTGACACGTATAAACTTGGGCAACTAATCTAAGTTTTAGGTTTTTTCCATGATTTAATGGTTGGATCTTTCTTTTGCTCCATAGCATTCTGTTATCGCTAATTTTCATAGAATTCTTTTTCTATATTGTCAGTCAGGTGTTAATAAAAATGTTGAGATAGACTCTGCTTAAGACAAACTTCTAGAACTGGCCTGACGGGCTTTCCTCTGGGACAAACCCCTGGTCAGCCAATCTCATAGGTTCTCTCTAAGGCTCACTGAGTCATTCTGAACCCTGCACAGGAAATTGGGGTGTACTTAGGGCCTCTGGCTGGACAAGTCTCCAGATATACCTTCAACAACCTCCTTCTCCTTGTGACATCTGGGTTTTTTTTGTGTGTGTGTTTCTTTTCTCTCTCTCTCTCTCTCTCTTTCTTTTCTTCTTTTTTTGTGATATACGGACATTAGCCTTCTTTCAGCCATTTTAATATGTTCTGTGCCCCTGGTTCTCTCTTGGTGATATTCCTTCTTAGCTATACGGCTCATTTCATCACATAATCCTAATTTGTTGGTCAGAAAGAAGCCCACTTACTGGGGACTATGTGTACTCAGAAATAGCATGCTAGGTACTGTTGACCCTATAAACATATGTTAAGACTTAATCTCTGGGATTTCATTTTAAGGCAGAGTTCAGTGAATTGCATCATGCATAGACATTAACATTTCTCAGATTTCTCCCTCTCTTTTCCTGTGTCGTCAGATGGTTAAGGCGCTCAGCTGCTAACCAAAACACTGGCTGTTGAGTCAACCTAAGGACACCTCAGATAAAAAGGCTTGAAAAATCAGCTATTGAAAACCGTGTGGGGGGCACAGTTCTGCTCTGACAGACACAGGACTGTGACGAGTCAGAGACTTGATGGCAAGACCTTCTTGATGAGATTCTAAGGGCTCACTAAGCTATGTCTCCTACCCTGTATTTCACTGATTTTAACTCACTGTGTGGCTCATAGCAAGTGCTTGATACATGATTGTAGATCTCAGCCTGACTCACTTCTGATCACTTGTGGCTGTCCTCATCAAAATTTAACTTCCAAACCCTTCCATCTTCCTTCATCTCTTGCTCTTTTCAGAGTTTGTGGCTTTAGGATTGTGCTCCTTTTTTCTTCGTCTCTTAAAAATCTTAAGTTTCATAGTTTGGGGCCCTTTTTTCCTGGCTATGGGTAGGGCTTTGGCTACCTCCTGTCTTAACAATTGCTACTCCTGATGTGACCTAATCGTGTCCCACGAAGTCTTACACTTCCACCTCACTAGTGATGTTCTTTCTGGGTGTTCACAATTCAGACTAGTTTGGAATGAGCTCAAGATCTAGAGGTAATAATGGTTACAACCCCAGCAAGAGGAACCTATTTTAACAAACAAATGCACAATTAGATTCAAGGGACTTCTTCTGAATGACATTTTTTAAAATCTAGAACAGATGGTCTAATACCTACTGAGTGACTTTTCTCTGCCAGTTACATTTGGAGATGTATGCTATAGAGAAGGCGGGTAACAGACATGTTACCAGGCATGTAACAGACATGTTACCAGGCAGGTAACAGACATGTTGGCCATCTATTGTTTGATGCTAATTATTTGGTTGGTACAGGCTAGTTAGGGAGAGAGGAAAGGTAAATATATTTACCAAAATTAAAAGAAAATTTGATACTTCTTATGAAAATTTGGAAACCCTGATAGTATAGTAGTTAAGTGCTATGGTTGCTAGCCAAAAGGTTGGTAGTTCAAATCCACCAGGCACTCCTTGGAAACTCTATGGGGCAGCTCTGCTCTGTCCTATAGCACCATTATGAGTCAGAATCAATTGGATGGCATGGGATTTTTTTTTTTTTTTGAAAATTTAAACAGTTTGATTCTTAATTTGAGCATATTTTCATTTATATTAATATATGCACATAATGAGAGCTCTGTAGTATTAAATGATGGTGAAGGTGAGTTCCAAAAAACAAAAATAACTTTTTACTTCCTGGTTCTTGCTATGACCAGAAGATCAGGTGCATAAATAAAACTAGAACATATCTTGTGATTGTTGTGAACTGGTTGGAACCAGCGTAACAGAGATCAGAAGATGATCCTCGTAAGGAACTTTAAGAGCAAAGAGTTTCAGGTTACATCATAAAATCTTGGATACATACCCATAGTTTATAGCCACACCTTAGACGTTCTGAGTATTTGTTCTTGTCAGGAAAGCTCTCTAGCTATAAATAGTAATGCATAGTGGACAGAGTACTATACTATGAGTCAAGGGAACATGATTCCAGTATTGTTCTTCATATTACAGATGGCCTCCCCTCAAGGGTATGCTGAATCCATTACGGTAGACCCAGAAGAAGGGCAGATGAAAAAGGTCTGAGAGGAGTGAATTCCTTGGGGCAAAGGCTCTGGTATCTAAAATACAGTATCTGCATTAGTTTCTAGGGCTGCTGTAAATAAATCACTACAAACTTGGTGATTTAAAATGATAGAAATTTATTCTGTGACAGTTCTGGAGTCTAGAGTCTGGAAGGACAATGTTGTGGTTGAAAGAAGTCTGGGGAGACTCACTGTCTGAAGCCCACCCACCCGCCTTGGTTTGGTACAGTGTCCTGAACTAGAACTTGAGCTGCCTGTCACCTGCTCAAGTGTTCTTTTGCTCTCCACATTGGAATTGGTCAGCTGTTCTCAGGAAGATATGCAATCTGGGAAATAAAAGTAATTCTGTATGCTTAGACCAGAAAGCCAACTAAAGTGTGTTGAGAAGGGAAGTAACAAGTTTTAAGGCTGATTAGCACAAGTGGGTTATATCAAAAGCTAAAAGGTTTTCTAAGTACAATCTAAGATTTTGAAGGCCAGAGGAGCAGAGAGAAGGGTCTGGAGACCCTGGTTTCAGAGGAAATCTGGACTAATTGGCATAATTAATTTTTTGTTAAGAATATGTTTGACATACCACTTTGGTGATGGGCATCTTGGATCTTAAAAGCTAGCAAGTGGACTTCTAAGTAGCATCAGTTTGTCCCTATCCATCTGGAGCAGAGGTGAATGAATGAGATCGCAGACATGAGGAAAATATGAGCCCAGTAGACAGAAGATGCCCTGCGGTCCACAGATTACATCAGCATGTGACCAGAAGAACTAGATGGTGCCCAGCTACCAATGACTGCCCTGACAGAGAACACAGTGTAAAGTCCCTGATGTAGTGGGAGAAAAACGGGTGTGCAGAACTAGAACTGTATTAAAAGACCACAGCTGATGGTTGATCAGACTGGAAGTTCCCCCTCAGGACGTGCCTCTGGACTGTCTATTAGCCCAGAGCTGGAACCAGTAGCAAAGTCAACCCTCCAGACAAAGATTGGACTGGATTATAAGACTAAGAGTGACGCTATGCTTCTTTATTTAAGTATATGTGTGTGTGTGTGTGTGTGTGTGTGTGTGTGCGCGCGCATGTGTACATGTGAAGCTGCCTGAGCAGCTCCTCTTCAGAGGTGAGATGAGAGGGTAGAGGACAACAGGAGCTAGCTAAATGGATATGGGAAATAGGGTATAGAAGGGTGGTGGGGGAGAGCAGTTAGAGTTGCACAGTGGTGTGTGTTTGGGGTTTCATATGGCAAGTTGATTTGGATTGTAAACTTTTACTTAAAGCATAATCAAACATTTTTTTAAAAAAGGTGACAATGCTTAAACACAAACAGTTGCAGTTGAGATGATTCCAACTCATGGTAATCTATATGTGTCAGAGAAGAACTGGGCTCTGTAGCATTTTTGCTGATTTTTTTAGAAGGTGATTACCAGGGCTTTCTTCAGAGATGCTTTTGGGTGGATTCCAACCTCTATTTCTTTGGTTAGCAGCTGAATGTGTTAACTATTTGCATGGCGCAGGGAATAGTAACATTTAAACCATTTGAAATCAGTGTTTTGAATTGAAAAATCTTTTGAAATCTTTTCCACGAAAAGAGCCACCATTTTAAGATTCCAGTATTTTCTAGTTATGCTAAAAGCTGTTAAATGAAGAGACTGTTGACTCTTAATGAAGACAGTTAAATTCTCCTACTCAGAATAGAAAGTGAGCATTTTCAAGTAAATCTATTTATTCATGGACTCAGGAGTGTCAGGGATAATGTTAAGCTGTGTTACGTTTTCCTAAGGAAGTGTGGTTAATTCACAAGTGTATATCTTTAAAGTCACATTATAGGATATACAGAGACAAAAATCCTGCTTTCACTGGCTTTGGTGCTGTTTGGGGATAATGTTAAGAGAGTCCATTGGATACACAGGAAGATGTAGATTTGTTGAAAAATACAGATAAACAATCAATATTTATTAAAGATAAGCACTCTGTGTATCTGTGGGGGTGGGTACTGACTTAGAGCTTAGAAAAATTCCATTATTACATAAATTGAGGCAACTCATTTTGATACACCTCTAAAAGTATTTTCTATTCATTTTTAACTATCATGTTACTTATTTTAAAACTATCAAAAGAAATGAAATTTTAACACATTAACATTGTGGCCTTATGTCAGCTAAGTGAAATACCTATATTCCTCACCTCAAAGTTTTGCTTTTGAAATTTTTAAAGAAATGATTACGGTATCATTTAAACTGAATGAGTAATGTGCTAAAAGTCACAGGCTCTCGTTCTGCCTTGGCTGTGTGCCCCTTTGCACTGGCAACTTCTCTTTCTCACTTAGCATCTTTTCCCTCTTTGAGTCTGATGATTTTATTTTAAAGTCAATGGGCTAGAGTGAATTCTTCCTAAGTTTCTAGTGTAAACAGCCTTTGAAACTATGCGCTACAGTATACTATGTGCTCAGGGCTACATATCCATACGAGTCAGCTGAGCAATAATCTTCCTATGAATGCTTTCCTAACTACCATATAGCCCAGGGAGTACAACTCACTTTCTTAGCATCCCTAATCTATTCTTTATATATTTGTACTATAGCATGTGAATCAATCATGTCTAAACAAAACCAAAACATACACAGTGCCATCAAGTCAATGCTGACTCATAATGACCCTATAAGACAGAGTAGAACTGTCCCATAGAGTTTCCAAGGAGCACCTGGTGGATCTGAACTGCCAGTCTTTGGGTTAGCAGCTGTAGCACTTAACCGTTATGCAACCAGGGTTTCTCAATCAGGTCTAAGGTCAGTAAACAGAAGATACTAGTGTACTGAGAATCATGGCCCAGCCAAGGTAGCACATGAGCTTAGCCATAGCAAGCAGGGTGGGACTCCTGGAAGAAGACCATTGAGCAGAACCTGGAAGCAGGAACAGGATTGTGCTATGGCTGTCTCTGAGATTTCTGGTAGTATTTCTTCAAGGATCTCCCATGGTGAACAGGGAGCTTCTAGACTAAGACAGATTGGGAAGAAAGGCCTGGCAATCTACTTCCAAAAATGGGCCAATGAAAACCTTGTGGATCACAACAGAATATTGTCTGATACAATGCTCAAAGATAAGCCCCCTTAGTTGGAAGGCACGGTGGACTCAAGGATGCTGGTAATCGTGAGTATAGCATGAGATCAGGCAGCATTTTGTTGCTGTTTTTATTGTGCATTGAGTTGAGGGAAACCCTGGTGGCAGTGGTTAAGTGTTATGGCTGCTAACCAAAAGGCCAGCAGTTCAAATCCGCCAGGTGCTCCTTGGAAGCTCAGTAGAACAGCTCTACTCTGTCCTATAAGGCTGCTATGAGCCAGCATCTACCCGCTGGCACTGGGTTTGGTTTGATTTTGAGTTGCTATGACTTAGGAGCTGACTCAATGTCAGCTACAAAGTGAATGAGTGTAGCATTTGATTCAGGAACTGGATGCTCATAGAGCAAGAGGAGGGACCCTGTGGTACAGTGGTTAAGAGCTTTCTTGCTAACCAAATCCACCAGCTGCTCCTTGTAAACCCTAGGGGATAGTTCTACTCTGCAAGGTTGGTAGGAGTTAGAAATGACTTGAAAGGAATGGGTTTGGTTTTAGGGCAAGAGGAAAGAAGTTGGAAGACCACCACCAAACTAATGACTTGAAGGTGACACTATGGTAACTACGACCCAGAGTTTAGAAAGCTGCTGATCCTGTCACCACCGTTTTCTATCATGCCCACGAGGCTGGTGGGACTCTGTGATACAGAGACGGGTCATCACGAACATGCAGATATGTCACGTCCTTGCTTGCCAGCGGGAAGACGCCTGCCACCTCACCTTCCATTTTCCAACTCCCATTCAAGTGAGTCCGATGGCATGTAGTTACAGTCTGCAAATTTAGTTTGAAAAACAGGGATAGAAGAAGCCGATTCCCAATTTTTGGAAATAGAGGAAGAGTTGAATTGTGGTTGAGAGAGTCAATGCAAAATCTACCACAGCTTGTACGGTGTTTATTGTGCTGTACTCTTTTAGTTTGCTTGTCTGCCTCTATCAGTCTGTAAGCCCTTCAAAGACAGAGACAATTTATTATTAACATTTGTGTCACTAAGTCAGGGAGAAGACTGAAAGGCTTACAGTTCATTCAGGAAATGTGAATTAAATCAACAGGAAACAACACAAAATGACATTATTGACTAACTAGTGGACTTAGAACATCTATAAAGGACATCAGTGAAGGCTGGAGTGGTAGGAAACCTGAAGAGAAGAAATGGATCTCAACATATTTCTTGAAGTATGGTGGAATGTAGATGGATAAAGACACAAGGCACCTACAGTTGTTAGTTGCCATGGAGTTGATTCCTACTCACGGTGACTCCTGTGTGCAGTGTATAACTGCTCCTTAGGGTTTTCATAGCTGCGACTTTCAGAAACAGGTTGCCAGATCTGTCTTCAAAGGAGCCTCTGAGCGGGTTTCAGCCACCAACCTTTCAGTTAGTAGTTGAGCACAGCAGCATTTCTCCACCTTCTCTTTTCCTCAGACACCCCTAATATGCCTATTAAGAGAGCATAGTAACTGGTTCCATGGGTCTCTGGAATTATTTTCTGCCAATCATTAAGTTTCTCACGTATGAGAATCTCTTTTGTTTATGCTTCAAATACTTATGGATTAATTCATCCGGTGTTTATTAAGTTTATAGTACACCATCATTTCTCCTAGTGTGGGAGATACAGCAATGAAGAAAACAAACTGAAATCTGTTTAGAAACGTACTGAACTGTAGTAAATATTTTCAGATGCTGATATTTTGTTTGACATTATTTTAATACTTTGGAATAGTTTGTGTAATTGGATAAAACTTCTTGTATATTTTTGTATGTAGTTCAAATGGCTACTAGTATGTTTCACAATCTGGAAATTCATATGTAGGCCCTACCTTGTTATAAATGCATAATTAAGCTATTAAATGGTTAATAATTGCATTATCACCCTTCTGGAAGTTGTGGATAGAGGGTAATGATACTTTAAGTAAGGTACACAGAGTGAAGTAGACGTATTCTCCATTCTACCCTCAACATTTTGAAAAACATGAATTATACAAGAATTAAAGGAAAGTATTTAATTTGGGATTTATGCACTGATGCTGTTCAAAGCCACAAGTAAGCCTTTTTTGTGGTGGTGGTGGTTGTTTTGGGCCGTTGAGTTCTGACTCTTAGTGATGCTTTGTACAGCAAAACAGAACACTGCACAGTCCTGTGCCATCCTCATAGCTGTTATGCTTAAGCCTGTTGTTGCAGTTACTGTGTCAGTCCATCTTGTCGAGGGTCTCTCTCCTTTTCACTGACCTTCAGCTTGACCATGTGTGATGTCCTTCTCCAAATGTGCAAACCCCTGGAGTTAAAAAACAAAAAAGGAAGAAACAGCTAGACTTTTCTCAAGCTAAAAGAAATTCAAGTCTCGAGGTTCAGTATTGAAGGATTCTACAGGGAATATATTAAATGAGGCAAGAAGCATCAAAAGAAGACGATCCCCGCTGACAACATGTCCAAAGTATGTGAGATGAAGTCTCACCATCTTTCTCCGAAAGAACATTCTGGCTGTATTTTCTCTGAGACAGACTCATTTGCTCTTAAAGCAATCAACAGTAAATTTAATATTCTTCACCAACACCGTAATTCAAAGGTATCAATTCTTCTACTGTCTTCCTCACTCATTGTCCAACTTTTTTATGCATATAAAGTGATTGAAATACCACTGCTTGGGTCAAGTGCAGTTTAGTCTTCAAGGTAACACCTTCACTTTTCAACACTTTAAAGAAGTCTTTTGCAGAAGCTTTGCCTAATGTAATGCATTGTTTGACTTCTTGGCTTCTGCTTCCATGGACATTGATAGTGGATCCAAGTACAATGAAATCTTTGACAAATTCAGTCTTCACTCTGTTTATCACGATGCTGCTTCTTGGACCAGTTGTAAGGATTTTCTTTTTTTTTTTTTTTCTGTTGACATATAATCCATATTGCAGTTTATGGTCTTTGCTCTTCATCAATAAGTGCTTTAAATCCTCTTCACTTTTAGCAAACAAGATTGTGTCATCTGCATCTCTTAAGTTGTTAATGAGTGGTCCTTCAATTCTGATGCCTTATTCT
This sequence comes from Heterohyrax brucei, assembly GCA_028571685.1. Taxonomy (NCBI): domain Eukaryota; kingdom Metazoa; phylum Chordata; class Mammalia; order Hyracoidea; family Procaviidae; genus Heterohyrax; species Heterohyrax brucei. The sequence continues at coordinate 8,960,275 of CM053143.1, forward strand.
TCATACAGTTCAGGATCTTAGATCATTTGCTCAGTATACAAACTAAGTATGATAAAAAGATATAACTCTGACACATATTTTTCCTAAATTTAAACCATACAGTATGTCCTTGTTCTGTTCGTAGGATTGCCTCTTGTATGCATTCCTCATGAAGTACAACTAAGTGTTCTGAAATTCTCATTCTTTACAATATTATTTAAAATTTGCCATGATCCACAGTGGAATACTTTTGCATAGTCAATAAAATAGGGGTAAACATCTTTCTGATATTTTCTGTTTTCAGCCATCATTCATCTGACATCAACATAATGTCCTTGGTTCCATGTCCTCTTCCAAATTCAGCTTAAATTTCTGAAAGTTCCCTGTTCATGTACAGCTACCATCACTTTAGAATGATTCTCAACAAAACTTTACCTGCCTGAGATATCAATGGTATTGTTCAACACTTCCCACATTCAGTTGGGTCACCTTTCTTTGGGATGGGCATTAACACAGATCTCTTCCAGTTGGTTGTCCATTGTCCAGATAGGCATCTTACAAATTTCTTGGTGTAGATGACTACGCACTTTCAACACTGCATTTTTTTTTTGTTGTTGTTGTTGAAACATTTCAGTTGGTATTCTGTCAGTTCCTGGAGTCTTGTTTTGTGACAATGCCTTCAGTGCAGCTTGGACTTATTTTTTCCATACCATCAGTTGCTGATCATATGTTGCCTCCTAAAATAGTTGAATCCAATTCTTTTTGGTACATTGACTCTAGGTATTCCTTTCATCTTCTTTTGATGCTTCTCACCTCATTTAATATTTTTCCTGTGGAATCGTTTAATACTGAACCTTGAGAACTGAATTTTGTCTTCAGTTTCTTTCAGCCTGAGAACAGTTGAGCAGTTTCTTCCCTTTTGGTTTTTTAACTACAAGTGTTTGCACATTTCATTATAATATTTTACTTTGTCTGTCAAGCTGCCCTTTGAAATCTTCTGTTCAGCTCTTTCACTTCACCATTTCTTGTATTTGCTTTTAGCTACTTGATGTTCATGTACAAGTTTCAGAGTCTCTTCTGACATCCATTTTGGTCTTTTCTTTCTTTCCTGTCTTTTTAATGACTTCTTGCTTTCTTTGTGTATGATGCCCTTGATGACATTCCACAGCTCAGCTGGTCTTCAGTTATTAGTGTTCAAAGTGTCAAGTCTATTCTTGACATGTTCTCTAAATTCAGGTGGTATACATTCATTGTTGTGTTTTGCCTCTCTTGGATTTGTTTTCAATTTTCTTCATCAAAATGTAAAAAATAAAGCTGTTCTAGAGGACATGGAGTGAATTCAGACACTTACCCCAATAAACACATTCCTACACAATCTGTTAATTATTTGTATAATAAAATTAAAGACCATGTGTATCATCCTTGATTTAAACAGTACCATATGCCTTACCTAGGTTGTAATTGCTTCAAGGGCAGCAACCATGTAAGCTCTGTAAATGTAATCTCTAGTTTCCTTTACTTTTGCCCACCCAGAAACTCATCAGCCACTTTTCTGCCTATGTCACACTATCATGGGATAGTTCTGCAAATTGTTACCACAAATTTATCATTTTATTTATGTTTTCATACTTCTCAGAGCCATCTATGAACTTGAAAAATGTTTCCCTACACTCCTAATTTTCATACAACCTCTCTGGTTCCCTGTTGTAATTCTTTTGGTTTTGGATGGTCTTTGAGACTTCTTTCCTAGGCTAGAAGCTGGCTGGTACAATCTGGCATCCCAGATTCAGGCTGTGATCCAATGTTTGTCCTGAGACAGAAGGATTCCCTTTATTAGTTCTTGTAAATTTGGTTTGGTTTTTACATATTCCTACAGAAAATTCCTGAATGAAAAACTGTTTGTTTGTCCTGATCAGAGGCACTGCATTAATTTTAACCTTAGAAAAGATAATCCCAAGATGATACATTTGAGTATGCATCATACTCTTCTTTGTTACACAGTTTTGGGAAGCAACTGAATTGTGACTTAATATTGAATCAGTTTTTACTTACCATCACTTCTAATGTGTAGTCTGCTTTTGTCTTACAAAGAAATATGTAAAAAAACATATGTAAATGTTTTACATATGTAAATATGTAAAAAAACAAAGGAACTACAAAAGAAGAAAAATATCTCATAATCTAACCATGAAAGATAAACAACGTTGTTATTTTAATACATTTCAGTCTAGTGTATGGTATAAGTTAAAAGAAAAAATTATCCACACTTATTCTCACATTTTCAGCTAGCCAAGTGCTGTCGAGTCAACATTTTCAGACTGGCTACAAATGGTGATTTTCCTCCTAGTAGGTTACTTTCAGACTGTCTACATTTTAATTATGGCTCCCACTCAGACCTGCTTCTGGATTATAGCAAATTTGGGTCATAACTCTAGATTTTGTGCTCTGAGAAGATCCAGACTGCAGTGGTAAACAAAATGATACAACTTCTGGAAAATAACTGAAAAAGAAGAAAAGGATGCCTATTCCGAAAGACAGAGAGAGAACAAGAGAAAGAAAGGAAGAGAGAAAGAGAAAGAAAAGGAGAGAGACAAAGAAAGAGAGAGAAAGGGAGAAAAGAGAAAAAGAAAGTGAAACATTAAGAGGGAGAGAGAAAGAGACAGAGACAGACTGAGAGAAAGATCAAACCAGTTGCTGTCAAGTTGATTTACTTATAGCAACCCTATAGGGCAGAGTAGAATCACTCCATAAGGTTTCCATGGAGTGGCTGATGGATTCAAATTCAATCTTTTGGTCAGCAGTTGAACTAACCACTATACTACCAGGGTCCTGTTTAATCTCAAAGAGTGTTTGAAATTAGCTAAGACACAACTATGGTTACATTCAAAGGTATACTTTTGATATGCTACAGAAACCAGGGGATACATGTCTTGGATTTTCTGAGTTAATTTCCTTATTCACACCTCAGTCCTGTACCCTCAGGTCTTCATTTTGGGAAATACTGTCTTCTTTTCCCTTAAAGATACACTTGATTTTAATTTTGATCAAATTCACGTGAATCAATTTTGTTGACTGTTTGCCTTTTTTAAAAAACATACAGTGTTTTGTGCCATTGGTTAACAACTCCACAACATGTTAGTTGTCTGCCTTCTCAAGCTCCCTATTACCAGATTTTGCATCTTCTTTTGCCTTCTAATCCTTGCCCCTCAGTTGGAGTGCTCCTGCAGTCTTGTTTTGATTTACAGGAGTGTCCAGTATTTAGCTGAAAGCTTAACTTCAAGAGTGACTTCATTACTGAAGTGGAAGGCTTTCTGGTGGTTACACTTTCCAGGGGCTCCAGTTTCTATCAGGAGAGCAAGTTCTTATTTTTCTTATTGAGTTAGAATTTCATTTTACATTTTTTTCCATCTCTATCTGAAACCCTCTGTTATGATCAAAGTCAGAGTAGTCAGTGTCAGTAGCTGCGCACCATCTAGTTTCACTGATGTCAGTCTGGTAGAGTCTGTTGTAGATGTGGTTCATTAGTCCTTTGGACTAATCTTTCCTTTGTATCTTTAGTTTTCTTCATTATTCCTTTTTCACTGATGAGGCCAGTGGTGCATCCTAGACAGCCACTCATAGGCATTTAAGACTCCAGATCCTACTCACCTAAATAGAATATAGAATATTCTCTTCATAAACTATACTATGGGGCAGAGTCAAGATTGGTAATTAAATGGAGCCTTCTGGTCACCTAATGAGCCCTAGGACATGTCATAGGGCTGTTAATTTGGACTTCATACCACTGAACACAAAGACTTCTCTCTTTTGCTGACCCCACTCTTGGTGAGTTTGGGATTGTACAGACCAAAATCACCATTTTGATTTCTTTTCTCTGTCTTGGTTGGCTGGCAGAGCTGGGTCTTGACTAACGGCTAGTCTCAGACACTGGTGGGATCAGCAGGCAAAATTGCCATATTTTGAGAGCCTGGCTTAGGACTCTGTGCATCTTGCTGCCTTGGCCTCTCTTTCCACCTCTGTCATAATGTAGTTTGTATGGAAGTGGTGGTGAGCTTGTGCGAGATGCCATCTTGGATGCGGAGGCCTCAGCAGGACCTAATTCTTAGCCAGGGAGGCAATGCCTGCTCACAGCAGAATGCTTCTCTGGCAGAAAAGCAGTAGCTTACACAGTGTCACCTGTGGCTGTGGCCCGGCAACAGAGGCTGTGAACTCTGTGGATCTTGGCACCTTTGGCCTCTCTCTCCTTCTTTGCCATAGTGTAGTTTTTACGGAAGAAGTGGCGGGCATGTGCGGGATGCCATCCTGGATATGAAAGCCTCAGTGAGACCTAATTCTAGCCTGGGAGAAAGAGCCTGCCCTCAGGAGAATGCTTTGCTGGCAGAAAAGTAGTATTTTGCAGAGTCACCTGTGGCTGGACCTGTCAGGAGAAGCCAACAGGGCAGTAGCCTTGCTGTATTTTGAACTATTCCATAAACATCTGTGGTTTGATGTAGAGGTACTCACTTTGCCAGTTGGGAGGACGGACCTGTACACCTGAAGGTCTGTCAGACTTAAGAAGTGGTCAGATACCCTCTACCTTTCATTTTAAGATAGCCTAGAGAAACAACTGCAGTCCATCCTCACAGCATCTCTCCCAGCCTTTATTGACTCACATGAAGCCCCAAAAGCAACAGATTCTAGAGAAAACTGTAACCAGAAAATCAGTTATGACTTCAGAAGGCCCCCAAATGAAACAACCAAAGAGTTTTACAGATGAAGAAACTTTTTTGAAATTATCAGGTGAATACAAAAGGATTATATAGAGAACCCTCTTTGAACTTATACAAAATGCAGCAGAGTAAAATGAAAAATTAAGCAAGCTGTTTGATCTGATGCAATACCAGTACTCTGAAATCCAACAGATCAAGAACGAAATCAAAGACATAGAAACTTTCACTCAAAGCCAAGAAAACAGAATGGAACAAGTGGGAAAGAGACTTTCTGACAAGGAAGACAGAGCTACTGGCTCCAGCATCTATGAGGAGAAATCAGAAAAGAGAAATAAGAAAAATGAAGAAGCATGTGGGACTCTAATAAGATGGCCAACCTATGATTAATTGGACTCCTGAAACAGGGTGAGACACCTGAGAACACAGAGAATATTCTTGCTGGGCTGCCAAAAGACAACTTCCCAGAAATCATGAAGCAAGAAAACATAGAGATCCAAAATGTGTATCAGACAACACTCAGTATAGATCTCAAAAGAAAGAATCCGAGACATAATCAAGCTTAACAAAATGAAACACAAGCAGAAATTCGTAAAGGCAGCAAGACTCAAAGCAAAGTTAACATTCAGAGGGAAAACCTGTAAGCTTTTCTCAGATTTCTCAGCAGAAGCAATGCTAGCATGGAGACAGTGGCAGGACATATTGAAAGCCTTGAAGGAGCAGAACTTCCAACCAAGAATCACATATCCTGCAAAACTATCTTTCAGATATGAAAATGAAATGAAGACATTTGCAGATAAACAGAAACTTAGAGACTTTGTAAAAACCAAACCAAAGCTACAGGAAATACTGAAAGAAACTCTTGACTTTGACTTAGAAAAACAAAGCTATGAACTTTATATTTTAGGAGGACACATCATCCAGAATCCTACTAAGTTAGGGAAGGCTCCAAACTCAATCAAAGCTGCAATAGTGAAAGAAATAATCCAGTGATCATACCATGAAAACTATGATGTCATTACACTAAAAAGAGGGATGTACTATAGTCACTGTAGTCCTTCCAGTTGGAGAGGAAGTTGAAAAGACTGGTAGTAATTAAAATTGGGTTTATACATAGTTTGTTAAGCAGAATCATAGGGGCAACCATAAAGCACAATAAAGATGCAACATACCATATCAAGAAATGTAACACAGGAGTCTCAACAGCCACAAAACCAATCGTGAAAAAGGTGAAAAATCAACCCACAGAGAATGTCCCAGAACAGATTAAAAAGAACAATAGAGAAAACATCAACATAAAAATAAACAAATCACAATGGCAGCACTGAACACATACCTATCAATAATTACATTGAATGTGAATGGACTGAATGCTCCAGTATAGAAACATCAAGTGACACCTTGGATCAAAATACAAGATCCATCTATATGTTGCCTACAAGAAACTCACCTGAGACTTAAAGATAGGAGCAAACTGAAAATTAAAGGATGGAAGAATATATATCAAGCTACAAATGAACAAAGAAAAGCAAGTGTGGCAATTCTAATCTGAGATAAAATGGATTTTAATGTAAAATCCACCATTGTGGACAAAGATGCATACTATTTATTGCTGGAAGATTCAATACACAAGCAGGAGTTAACAGTATTAAATATTTATGCATCTAATATTAGAGTACCTAAATACATCAAGGAGACACTGACTACTCTCAAAAGGAGATGGATGACTCCACAGTAATAGTGGGAGACTTCAACACTCCACTCTGAATATTGAACAGATCGTCTAGAAAAAAGCTCAGTAAAGACACAGAAGACCTTATTGCCACAATTAACCAACTAGACCTCATCAACATACACAGAACTTTCTATCCATCCGTGGACAACTCCACCTTCTTCTCCAATGCACATGGAACATTCTCCAGAGTAGACCATGTGTTGGGACATAAAGCAATTCTCAACAAAATCTATACTGTTGAATTAATGCAAAATATCTTCTCAAATCATAAAGCCATAAAAGTCGAAATCAATAGCAGAAAAAATATAGATAGAAGGTGGAACTCATGGAAACTGAACAACATCTTGCTCAAAAAGTCATGGGTTATAGAAGAAATCAAGGATGAAATAAAGAAAGTTGTGGATTCCAATGAGGACAAAAACACTTCCTACCAGAACATATGGGACACAGCCAAAGCAGTGCTCAGAGGTTAGTTTATCTCCATAAATGCACACATGTGGAATGAAGAGAGTAACCAAACCCAAGATCTAACCCTACAGCTTGAATAAGTAGAGAGAGAACAACAGAGGAACCACTCAGATACCAGAAGAAAACAGATCATAAAGATTAAAGCAGAACTAAACAAATTAGGGAATAGAACAATTGAATAAATTGAAAAGACCAAAAGCTGGTTTTCTGAAAAGATCAACAAAATTGACAAACCACTGGCTAAACTTACTAAAGAAAGGAAACAAATAACCCAAATTAGAAATGAAAGGGGAGTTGTCACAACAGATCCAACAGAAATAAAAAATATCATAACAGAATACTATGAAAGTCTGTACTCTAACAAATTTGAAAACCTAGAGGAAATGGACAAATTCTTTGATTCATATCACCTACCAAAATTATGACAAGGTGAAGCAGTACAACTTAATAAACCCATCACAAAAGAGGAGATTGAAAAAGTCATCCCAAAACTGCCAACCAAAAAAGCCCAGGCTCAGATGGCTTCACTACAGAATTCTACCAAGCTTTTAGAGAAGCATTATCTTCAATACTGCTGAGACTATTTCACAGTATAGAAAGGGATGGATTATTCTCAAATTTGTTCTATGAAGCCAGCATAACCATGATACCAATGCTAGCGAAAGATCTAAGAAATAATGAGAACTACAGACCAATATCACTCATGAATCTAGATGCAAAAATCTTCTGCAAAATTGTTTCCAATAGAATACAACAATATATCCAAAAAATAATCCATCATGACCAAGCTGGATTCATACCAGGGATGCAAGGCAGATTCAACATCAGAAAAACAATTAATGTGATGGATACATACATATCACAAAAGACAAGAATCACCTGGTCTTGTCTATTGATGCAGAAAAGGCATTTGGTAAAGTCTAATGCCCATTCATGCTAAAAAATCTCAGCAAAACAGGAATAGAGGGCCAATTCCTCAATGCAATAGGGCCATTTATACAAAACCTACTGCCTATGTCATCCTGAATGGAGAGAGACTGAAAGACTTTCCCTTGAGAACAGGAACTAGACAAGGATGCCTACTCTCACCTCTCCTGTTCAACATTGTACTAGAAATTCTAGCCAGAGTAATTAGACAAGACCAAGGAATAAAGGGCATCTGCATCAGCAAAGAATTAAAAATCTCACTATTTGCAGATGATATGATTGTATACGTAGCAAATCCCAAGAAATCCGTAAGTGAACTGCTCAAACTGATAGAAGAGTTCAGCAAAGTCTCAGGATACAAGATAAACATAAGTAAATCAGTAGGGTTGCTTTTATACCAATAACGAGATTATTAAGGAAGAAATCACCAAGTCAATACCATTTACTGTAGCCCCTAAGAAGATAAAATACCTAGGAATAAATCTAACCAGAGAAATAACAGACCTTTATAAAGAGAACTATAAGCTCTCACTATAAGAAATTAAGAGAGATTTACATAAATGAAGAAATCTACCCTGCTCATGGATAGGAAGACTTAACACTGTGAAAATGTCTATTTTACCGAAAGCAATCTACTTATACAATGCAATTCCAATACAAGTTCCAGTGATATTTTTTAATGAGATGGAGAAAAAAATTACCAACTTGTCTGGAATCGGAAGAAGCCCTGCATAAGTAAAGCTTTGCTAAAGAGGAAGAATACACTGGGAGGCCTCTCATTACTCGACTTCAGAACCTATTACACTGCCACAGCAGTCAAAAGAGCTTGGTACTGGTACCAAAACAGACAGACAATGGAACAGAATTGAGATCCCAGAGATGACACCATCTGCCTATGAACAGCTGATGTTCAATAAAGGTCCCAAGACATTAAACAATCTCTTCAACAAATGATGCTGGCAAAATTGTATATCCATCTGCACTAAATTAAAACAATACCCATATCTTACATCTTATGCAAAAACTGAGTCAAACTGGATAAAAAACCTAAATATCAAATCTAAAATGATGAAGCTCATTGACAAAAAGTAGGGATAACGATGGAAGTTTTAATACACAGTGTAGACAGACTTCAAAATCTGTCAAACAAAGCACAATCAACGTAGGAAAAAAATAGATAAATGGGAACTATTAAAAATCAAACACTTTTGCTCGTCCAAAGACTTTGTTAATAGAATTAAAAGGCCACCTACAGAATGGGAAAAAATATTCAGCATCTATATGTCAGACTGATGCCTGATTTCCATAGTCTATAATGTACTACGAAATATCAATAAGAAAAAGATAAATCATCCAATTAAGCAATGGGCAAAGGAGATGGACAGACTCTTCTCTAAAGAGGAGATCCAGGTAGCCAAAACCACACGCAGACATGCTCACAATCACTGGCTATTAAAGCAATTCAAATCAAAACTACCATGAGATACCACAACAAGGTTGGCCACGGTCCAAAAAATGCAAAACAAACAATGCTGTAGAGGCTGTGGAGAAATTGGAACTCTCCTATACTGCTGGTGGGATTGCAAAATGGTGCAACCTCTTCGGAAAGCAATCTGGCACTCCCTTGAAAAACTGGATATAGATACACCATTTGACCAAGTAATTCTGCTGCTTGGAATATTTCCTACAGAATCAAGGCCCTTCACACCAACTGATATATGCACACGAATGTTAATCTCAGCAGAGTCCACAATAGCAAAATGATGGAACCAACTCAGACACCCAACAACAGAGGAACTGAAAGGTAAACTGTGGTATATATACTCAATGGAACACTATGCAATGATAAAGAACAACAATGATTGCAGGAGACATCTCATAACCTGGTTTCAACTGGTGGACATTATGTTGAGTGAAAGGAGACAGTGACAAAACGACAAACATCATATGAGACCTCTAAAATAAGAACTTAAAAACAGACTCATGCATAGAAGAAAAGACTCTTTGATGGCTGCAAGAGTGGAGAGGGAAGGAGGGCAAGTCGGGGGGAGTGTTTCAATTAGATAGTTGTTAGAAATTCGGTTGGGTAAAATTGGTGACAGCACAATTTAGAAAGAAGATCAATATTAACTGGGCTTCAACATAACTTGAGTATTCCTCGCATTGTAACCCAATATTGCAAGGACAGAGTAGCTGGGGCAGGGGGCTAGGGACTGTGCTTTCAGGTGAAATTGAGGCCAGTTGGCACAACTAGCATTTTGCTAAGAGGGCTTTCTGCACCCCACATTGGTGAGTGGCGTCTGGGGTCTTAAAAGCTGCCAAACTGCCAAGCTGCCATCTGTGGGTACAGGAAATCATCCCAACTCAGCAGGAACAGATGATCACCGAGGACCAAAATTACGTGGAGGAAAGAGAACCCAGAAGACAGCACCATTTGTTGAAGAGATTATTTAATGTCTTGGGACCTTTATCGAATATCAACTGTTCATAGGCAGATGGTGTCATCTCTGGGGTCTCGACTCTGTTCCATTGTTTGTCTGTTTTGGTACCAGTACCAAAACAGACTCATTACCAGAAGAACTGGATGATACCTGGCCAACACCAGTGATAGCCACGATGGAGCTCACAAAATTGAGCCTGCAAAGCAATGGACAAATGTGTCACATAATAAAAAATGTACCCAATAAACTTGCAGATATCGCTAAGGAGACTTTGTGGAAAAATGACTAATGTGTCAAATGGCTTCTCCTAGCTGGTATGATACTTCTAGAGAAAGATATGAGCTGAAGAGAAAATTTTTCATTTGATAAGCAGAATTTCAAGAAATACAGGTCAGTCGGACTTACTGGATTGAAAATAACAATTGGTTTTCATCTCCAGTTTCTACAGCCACTAAGAGTCTCAAAGTAAGCAATTATTTTACCAGAAAATTAAGGGCAAATTAAGGATATGGCTATGTGAATCTTTTTCAACGTTTTCTGAAAAGTTTAAGGTGGTGCCTAGGAGACTTTGCAACTAGACAAAAAGCTTTTTAATAATTTTATGGGTATTATCTCAGATTGGAGCCCTGGTGGTGAAGTTGTTAAGAGTTATGGCTGCTAACCCAAAGGCTGACTGTTTGAATCTACTAGGTGCTCCTTGGAAACCCTGTGGGCTGTTCTACTCTGTCCTATACAGTCACTATGAGTTCGAATTGACTGGACAGTAATTTTTTTTTGGTCATTGTCATTGTTTTGTTATGTTCCAGATCATCCTAACATACACTCCAAACTAGAAAGAAGGCTGCAAAAAAACTTTAGCTGTAGCTTTTAGGGCATGACACAGATTTGAATCTGCTTTGTAGGGAACCCAGAAGGCTTTTTGAAAGAATTGGTAGTTTTTGTTTAAAAAGAGCAAAAAGTTCAAATCAAAAGGAGGCCTTGCAGACCTATATGTCTATGGGTAGAACACAGGTTCTCAAAGGGTATAGATAGCTAAGAGCAGCATGGAACAGCAGAGTGTGGAATCATTGGCAGGGATTAGAGTTGGGTCCTAAACAAGGGTCATTATTGCTCCAGGAGTACAAATCTTTGTTAATATTTGCCTGGTTGGATTTCAGAGCATTTATAATCCAGTGATTGCTATGTATTTCTGCTGTTACCTGTCCCCTCTCACTAGTACTGGACTTGTATATAAAGGAGATGGAAAACTTTTTTTGTGTGCATAGGCCACACCTCAAGAGCTTCAAATGAGCATATTCATCAATATCATAATGACTTGTAACTTTTGGGGAGAGAAAGTATATACTTTGCAAGTACAGGGGATGTTTGTGTCCAGAGGGAAGACTGTGAAAGAGCTTGCAAAAGTGGCCACAATTCCTCCTAATGCTTTAGTAATGGGATGCTCATTTCCCAATCAAGACGTGGGATTTAATTCTTCACATCTTTTTTTTTTTTTTTTTACATAATTCTTCACATCTTGAGCCTGGGCCGAGCCATATGATTTTCTTGGACAACTAGAATATAATGAAATACATCAGAAGCCAAGGCTTAAAAACGGCTTGTACACTGGGACTTGCTTCATTTTGCTCCACTTACTGCTTTGACACAAGTGTGTAAACAGGACTGAACCAACCTGCTGAAGACACCACAGTGAGAAGAACCAGGATGTTCTAGATGATAGCGGACTAACTGCAGGACATATTTGTTAGGCCATCCCTACTACCCAGGTCTAGCTGAATCACCAGCTGAGTGTGGGCACGTAAGTGAGGCCCAGGTAAGATTAGCAGAACCATCCAGGTGATCCCAGTCCACACTGTCTATCCATGGAACCATAAACTGATAAGCAATTTTCATTTTCAGCCATGATACATTAGAGTGTTTTGTTATGCAGCAAAGGCTAACTTATACAGATTCTCTGTTTAAAATGCAATTTAAAGTGGGAGAGCTCCGTAAGATGATTTGTTTCACTAAATACCACGAGAGGCAATTCCTTATGTGGTTTTACTACTACCTTTGTGTGCTTGAGTACAACTTTTTCATTAGCCTCAAGTAGTTACATTAGTATTCTACCTATTTTCCTTTATTTATCTGAAGAATTTAATGTTTAATTTTAGATTTCCTTGTGAGGTACCCTAGCAAATAAGCAGTTTTCTGATTTGCTGAATTAGTAGTTTTACTTTGACCTGTCACATTTCACAGGCTTCCCATCTTTCTTCCTGGAAAATTATTTTCCTCCCTAAAAAGATTCCTTTCCCCCTTCTTGTAAGAGTCTTCTTTCCCTTGCCATTTAGCTATTTAGCTTATTTTTAAAGACCTCGTCTTTTGGGGGTTGGTCAAACATTTTCCTTGATTTTCCAATAAGGTGTTTTTAAGCAGTCTCCAGACTTCTGCATGGTTATTTACTTTTAAAGTCATTTATTTCAGTTTTTCTTTTTTTTTTCCTAATGAAAGACGATATTTTGTCATCCCTTTTCTAAAATAGGAAACCTTTATAGTGAATATTTTTGGTTTTCCGTTCTTGCCAGAATGTTGAACTTAATAATACGGTAATCACTGCTAAACAAGCATTCCTTGAGGAATGAACATTCCCTTTATGAACATCCCTACAGATGAGAAAAGTCATCACTACTCTTCAGATATGACTAAGAATTGAGGCTTGTGTGTCCTCCTAGAAGCATGTCTTTTGAGATATTGGAAAGATTTGGGTGAAAATGAAGTAGAAGGGGTAATGGTTGTTATTTTGTTTTCCTTTGGACCTCTTCTGGTTAATTAGCTGTCTCTCTGATGATGGAGTCCCTGGGTGGTATAAATGCTTAATGTGCTTGGCTTTTAACTCAATAGTTGGAACCTAAAGTCTATCAAAAGACACCTTGAAAGAAAGGCCAAACGATACACTTCAGAAAGACTAACTGCTGAAAACACAATGGAGCACATTTCTGTTCTGATGCTCATGGTGTTGTCTTCATTTGGAGTCAACTTAGCAACTGATTCCTCTCTGAGTATATACTGTACAACATTTATATAACAAAGCCAAGCCAAATGCCATCGAGTCGGATCTGACTCTAGTACAGAAGATAAATTGATTTTACAAATACCTGTTATATAAATGATCATGAGTCATTTATATAACAGGTATTTGTAAAATCAATTTATCTTCTGTACTAGAGTCAGAACCTTAGAGAGCAGGTCCAATGTTCAGTCATCTTTGTATCTCTTTGAGGAAACCCAGCACACTGAATATATATCGTATTTGAATAAATGGGCAATAAATGAATAAAGTGATGCACTATTCCAAGCTATGAGCTGGATTAAAATCTTCAGTGGGAAAGAGATAATGGTTGCTCCAGGAATGCAGACACTTCTTCTTTTTTTTTAAAGCATGAAAGTAAATGTTTATTTAGAACGAGCAAGCAGACACTTCTAAATTAACCGTTAGTCTCTTTATATACTGTCTGTTCTTTCTCTCCTACCTAGACCTTCCTAGAAAGATACAGGGTTAAAGATTAAAAAGCTCTATTGAAACAACTAGTGTTCTTTCTTCACAACCCAATTTTTATGCATTACAGAGCTATTACGTAACATTGTCTCAAAAGGAATTTAGGCCTGCTATACTTCATTCTTTTGCTTATGTCTCTAAAGAAAAGAGAGAGACTCTGAAAGATGGCAGGTCATATTCCCTAAATTACTTAGAATAAATAAAGCAACAAATGTAGCAATACCAAAGATCCACAGGCCTTTGAGAAGAGACAATCCCATGAATCTCCAAATAAAAATAAATGAGGACAAATCATCAACAATTACAAGAGCTGATACCCAATTTTTTTTGTGAGGCAAACCACAGGGAAGTAATTGGGACACTGCTAGTCTTAGCAATAGGTAAACAGTGGGGGTAATTTCAGAATAACAGCAGTCCAAAAACTGTGATTTGTGTCTGCAAGATCCGATTCATAGATGAGTAAAATAGGATTGATTTACCATAAATTCTAATAGTGCTACAGGAGTCTGGGCCCTATAAACTCTTAAACCTATCAGAACTAAGCTGTCCTCCAAAACAGGGCTCTGCACTGTAGACAAACTGCTATGAGGAGAATCCAGATTGAGCAGGATGGAAGTTGCATAGCCAAAGGACCGCGTGGTACAAATAAAGATGAAAGAAGTCAGCAGATCTCAGAAACCACAGGCAATATTGTTATTTTCTTTTGAAAACAAGAGGGTGCTTTAGGTTGGAGAAGCTACAAAAGTTCTTCAGTATACACCTCACTCCTACAAGTATAATAAAGTGTATTTATGTAAAGGAATTATGGGCATGACCTACACAGTGTTATTATTAAAAACAAAAGAATAAGAGAATAATGTTGCATCACCACAAAATATTGGAAACATTTCTGCTAACTGTTGGTTAACAGTTGATCTACTAACAGAAAGATCAGCAGTTCAAATCCCACAGCCATTTTGTAAAAAAAAAAACCCATGGGGACGTTCTACTCTGTCCTATAGGAATGCTATCAGTAAGAATCAGCCTCATGGCAAAGAGTTTGGTTTGGGGTGGTAATTGTAACAGATATAATAATGGTCCCTCAAGGATATCCTTGTCCTAGCCTCTAGAACCTGTGAATATATATGGTTACATGGAAAGGTAATATAAGGTTGTAGATGGAATTAAGATGACTAATCATATGAAACTTAAAATTGTGAGATTATCTTGGATTATCAGAGTGGATCAAATCCAATTATAAGTATATTTATAAGTAGAAGAGGGAGGCAGAAGAGAGAAAACCAGAGAGGTGGCAATGCAAAAAGAATTTGATCTGACATTGCTTGCTTTAAAGACAGAAGACTGGAGTCATGGACCAAGGAACGTATGAAGCTTTTAGAAGCTAGAAAAAGTCATAACATAGATTTTCCCATACATCCTCCAAAGTACATAATGCTGTCAGAATCTTAAGTTTTCTCACTGAGAACAATTTCAGATTTCTGACCTACAAAACTGTACATAAATGAGTAATATTTTAAGATATTAAATTCCTCATAATTTGTTACTGTGACAATAGGAAACTAATATAGTAACATTCCAAAATTAAATAATAGAAATTAAGGAAATGACTGAAATTATGAAAGAATACCATAAATTGTATTTTTGAATAAACATGAGGTATTGAACAAAAGCAAAATTTATTAAAAAAAGAAATCCCAGAACTCAGAAAAGAATGAAATTCATTTCAGAAATAACTTAGAAAGAAGTAGAAAGTATACAAGAATGAATGAAACCACTGATAATGCCTTTACAGAAATAAAAGATGGAAAAGAGCAAGAATATAAAATTTTCAAGAAGTTGAAAACAGTTCAAAAGACAGTGATAGATACAAAACTTTATAGAGAAGATCCAATATACATATGATTGAAGTCTTTATATGAAAACCAAAGCAAGGGAACAGACTATAATCTCATTGGAAAACAATCTGGTGATTCTTTACAAAGCTGGAAATAGATAAATCATTTGATCCTGTAATTCCTCTGCTTGGAATTTATCCTTCAGAAACAAAGGTTGTCACACAAGCAGCCATGTGTACACAAATATTTGTTGCAGCACAGTTCACAATAGCAAAAAGATGGAATCAACCCTGATGCCCATCTACAGATGAATGGATGAACAAACCATGGTACATATACTCAACAGAACACTGTGCTATGGTAAGAAACAGTGAAAATTTTAGAAAACATCTCATAATGTGGTCTCATTTGGGAGAGATCATGCTGAATGAAATCAGTCTCAAAAGGACAAATTTTGTATGAGAGCCCTGTTATAAGGACTTAACAAGAGAATTATCCAGAAAAGAATAATTACTGTGTTGGCTATACGGGTGGATGGGGGACTGAGGGTTTATCATAGATGAGATAATTTATAAATGATAGAAATTTTATTATTTTACTGTAATTAGTAAAAAAAATTAAAGGAAAAAAATGTACACCATGTATCTGGGTGAACATACTCTGAAAAGCAAACATCAAATAATAATCCAGTAAAAACACTGGGTTTTAAAGAAAAAACAAAATGCCTTAGACATTCAAATAAAAATTAAAACCATAAAGAAAGAAAACCAGACAGTGTTTGAAGTTTTCAATAACAATACTTTTATTCCAGAGATTAATGGAATAAAACATTTCAAATACTCAAGGGAAGAAAATGTGAGCCATGTTTTCTAGCATTTATCAATTATGGAAACCCTGGTGGTTTAGTGGGTTAATTACTACATCTGCTAACCAAAAGGCCAGCAGTTCATATCTACCAGGCACTCTTTGGAAACCCTATAGGGCAGTTCTACTCTGATCTGTAGGGTCACTATGAGTAGGACATGACTTGATGTAGTGTTTCTCTTTTTTTTTTTTTTTAAATCAATTATAAAAGCTACAGAATAAATGACTTCAAATATATGGTAATTTAAGGAATGTTGTTCCTATGAGCTCTTCCTGAGTAATGTAGTGGATTATGAGCTTTAAAAAAGAAACAAAACTCACAGCCATCGAGTCTTGTCTGACTGATAGCAACCCTAGAGGTCAGAGTGGAACTGCTCCATAGGGTTTCCAAGGACAGCCTAGGGGATTTGAACTACTGACCCTTTGGTTAGCAGACATAGCACTTAACCCACTATGCCACTGGGGTTTCCAGATTATGAGCTTCAGTCAACCAAAAAGGGTTGGGAAGATCTTGAAGTTGATAGCTATATTACTAATAGTTAATGTTGTGACAATGTAGCTATAGAACAATGTTAATAAGTGGGGAGGGAATGGGAGTATTTATGAAATAAGTAGAATAGCTTTGCTGAGATTTTAAAGATCTTAACTGAGACTAAAAGAAAATTAGTTCGAATCTGATACTATGCAAACAGGGAAGGAAAATAGTAGTTATTAGCTAATTTCATCATGACTCATAGTTGTTGTTAGGTGCCATTGAGTTAGTTCAGACTCATAGCAACAGAATGAAACACTACTATTGTCACAACTGTAGATATCTTTGAGCCCATCATTAAAACCACTGTGTCAGTCCCACTTATTGAGGGTCTTCCTCTTTTTCGCTGACCCTCTAATTCTCCAGGCGTGATACCATTCTCCAGGTACTGGTTCATCCTGATAACACGTCACAATTATGTGAGACGAAGTCTTGTCATTCTTGCTTCTAAGGAGCATTCTGCCTGTACTTCCTGCAAGGCAGATTCATTCACCCTTCCAGCAGTGCATAGTATATTCATTATTCTTTGCCAACACCATGATTCAAAGGCATCAATTATTCTTCAGTCTTCATTATTCATTGTTCAGCTTTTGAAAAATATGAGGCAACTGAAAAAATCATGGCTTGGGCCAGGCACATCTTAATCCTCAAAATGGCATTTTTGTTAACACTTTAAAGAAGACTTTTGCAGCAATTTGCTGAATGCAATGAATTGTTTGATTTCTTGAATGCTGCTTCCATGGATATTGATTGTTGATGCAAGTAAAAATAAAATCCTTGAAAACTGGGGTAGAGTCAAGATGGCAGACTAAACACCCAAAGCCAAGGGTTGCCATGAGACTAAACACATGCCTCCCTAAATCCTTCTTAAAACTGAGACATGAATTGATAATTAAACAGAGCCTTCTGGACACCTAGTGAGACCTAGGACATGACATGGGGCTGTTAATTTGGACTTCATACCACTGAATGGAAAATCTTCTCTCTTTTGCTGTCCCCTGCTCTTGGTGAGTGCTGGCTTTCACAGACCGAGGTAACTTGGCATTTTAACTTTTTTTCTCTGTCTTAGCTGGCTGGTAGACCTGGGATTTGACTAGCAGCTAATCTCAGATGCATAGCTGGTGGGATCGGTGGGCAAAATTGCCACATTTTGAGAGCCCATCTTTGGACTCTACATCTCGGCATCTTTGGCCTCTCTTTTTGCCTTTGCCATTGAGTAGCCTGTACTGAGGCAGGAGGGGAGTGTGCAGGATGCCATCTTGTTCCACTGGGAGGTGGATTCAAGCATATAGAGGCCTCAGCTGGACCTAATTCCTAGGCTGAGAGGCAGGGCCTGCCCAAAGTAGAGTCCTTTTCCAGCAGAAAATCAGTATTTTACACAGTGTCACCTATGGCTGGGCCCCAGAAGCAGAGGC
Organism: Heterohyrax brucei; assembly: GCA_028571685.1. Classification (NCBI taxonomy): domain Eukaryota; kingdom Metazoa; phylum Chordata; class Mammalia; order Hyracoidea; family Procaviidae; genus Heterohyrax; species Heterohyrax brucei. The sequence continues at coordinate 8,978,712 of CM053143.1, forward strand.
CAACAGGGCAGTAGACTTTCTGTATTTTTAACTAGTTTATAACATCTGGGGTTGGATATAGAGGGGCTTACTTTGCCAACTGAGAAGAAAGACCTGTACACATGAAAACCTGACTGACTTTGGAAGTTGTCAGATACCATTTACCTTTCATTTTAAAATGGCCTAGAGAAACAACTGCAGTCCATCATCATAGCATCTCTACCAGCCTTTTCTGGAGAAAAGCATAACCGAGAGATCGCTCATAGCTTTGGAAGGCCCCTAAAAGAAAGCACCAAGGAATTTCCCAGATGAAGAAACTTTTCTGAAACTATCAGAAGGTGAATACAAAAAGATTATATAGAGAACCCTCCTAGACCTTATACAAAATGCAGCAGAGAAAAATGAAAAATTAAGCAAGCTGTTTGATCAGATGGAACACCAGTACTCTGAAATTCAACCGATCAAGAACAAAATCAAAGACATAGAAACTCCCATTCAAAGCCAAGAAAACAGAATGTAACAAATAAAAAACAGACTTTCTGACTTGGAAGACAGAGCTACTGACTCCAGCATCTATGAGGAGAAATCAGAAAAAAGAAACAAGAAAAATGAAGAAACATTAAGAAGCATGTGGGATTCTATCACGAGGAACAATCTATGATTAATTGGAGTTCCTGAACAGGACAAGACACCTGAGAACACAGAGTATTGTCACTGAGCTGCTGACAGAAAACTTCCCAGAAATTATGAAAGAAGGGAATACAGATATTCAAGATGCATATCAAATGCCACTCAATATAGACCTCAAAAGGAAGACTCCAAGACAAATTATAATCTAGCTTAACAAAACATAAACAGAAACTGTTAAAGGCAGTAAGACTCAAAGCAAAGCTAACATTCAGAGGGAAACCCTGTAGGCTTTCGTCAGATTTCTCAGCAGAAACCATGCTGGCACGGAGACAGTGGCATGACACATTCAAAGCCTTGAAGGAGAAGAACTTCCAACCAAGAATCATATATCCTGCAAAACTATCTTTCAAATATGAAAAGGAAATTAAGACATTCACAGATAAACAGAAGCTCAGAGACTCTGCAAAAAACCAAACCAAAGCTACAGAAGATATTGAAAGAATCTCTTGATTTAGAAGAATAAAACCACTAACTTTATATTTTAGAAGCAAATACAGGACACACCACCCAGAAACCTACCCAGGGAAGGCTCCAAACTTAATCAAAGCTGTAATAGTGAAAGAAATGATCCAGTGATCATAACATGAAAACTATGATGTCATCATATTAAAAAGAAAGATATACTACAATCATTATAGTCCTTCCAGATGGAGAGGAAGTTAATAAGACTGGTAGTAATGAAGATTCAATTTATACATAGTTTATTAAGGGGGATCAAAGGGACAGCCATAAAGGACAATAAAGATGCAATATATCAAATCAAGAAATGTAATACAGGAGTCTCAACAACCACAAAACCAACTCCAAAAAAGGTGAAAAATCAACTCACAAAGAGGAAAGTCCCAGAACAGATTAATACAAACAAGAGAGAAACACAAAAATAAACACATTACAATGACAGCACTAAACATATACCTATCAATAATCACACTGAATGTAAATGTACTGAACACTCCAGTACAGAGATATCGAGTGACATCTTGGATCAAAAGACACCATCTATCCACATGTTACCTACAAGAAACTCACCTGAGACTTAAAGATATGGACAAACTGAAAATTAAAGGGTGGAAGAATATATATCAAGCTAACAATGAACAGAGAAGAGAAGGTGTGGCAATTCTAATCTCAGATAAAATCAATTTTAATGTAAAATCCACCATTGTGGACAAGCATGGACACCATTTATTGCTGGAAGGTTCAATACACAAGCAGGACTCAACAATATTAAATATTTATGCACCTAATATTAGAGCACCTAAATATGTCGAAGAAACACTGACTACACTCAAAAACGAGATACATCTCTCCATAGTAATAGTAGGAGACTTCAACACTCCACTGTCAATGTTGGACTGATCGTCTAGAAAAAAGCTCATTAAAGACACAGAAGACCTTATTGCTATGACTAACTAACTTGACCTCATTGATACATAAACGGAACTTTCTGTCCATTAGCAGACAACTACACCTTATTCTCCAGTGCACAGGGACCATTCTCCAGAATAGACCATGTGTTGGGATATAAAGCAATTCTCAACAAAATCCATATCATTGAATTAATGCAAAGCATCTTCTCAAATCATGAAGCCATAAAAGTCAAAATCAATAGCAGAAAAAGCATAGATAGAAAGTGAAACTCATGGAGTGGAACAACATCTTGCTTAAAATCCTTGACAGCTTCGATCTTTTCCCAATTCATCACATTGCTTACCAGTCTAATTCTGAAGACTTCTGTTTTCTTTTTGCTAAGGTGAAATCCACACTGAAGTCTGTAGTCTTTGATCTTCATCAAAAATGCTTCAAGTCCTCTTCACTTTCAGAAAGCAGGGCTGCATTATCTGCAGATTGCAGGTTGTTAATGAGTCTTTCTGTAATCTTTATGTTCTGTTCTTCATATAGTCCACCTTCTCAGACTACTTGCCCAGCATAAAAAAATGAATACATATAATGAAAGAACACAATCCTAAGACCCAGCATTCCTGATTTTAAACTACAAGCTATCTCTTGTTCTGTTCAAATGACTGCCTCTTAATCATGTATAAGTTCCTCACAAGCACAGTTAAGTGTTCTGGAATTCTCAGTCTTTGCAAAGTTATCCTTAATTTGTTATGATCCACACAGTTGACTATCTCTGCATAGTCAATAAAACACATGCAAACATCTTGCTGGTATCCTCTGCTTTCAGCTAAGATTCATCTGATATTAGCAATGATATCCCTTGTTTCAAATCTTCTGAATCTACCTTGAATTTCTGACAGCTCTCTGTTGATGTACTGCTGCAAGCCTCTTTGAAAGATCTTCCACAAAATTTTATTTGTGTGTGATAGTAATCACATTGTTCTATAACTTCTACATCCTATGTATTACTTTTCTTTGAAATGGGTAGAAATATGGGTTTTTTTTTCCAGTTAGTTGACTAGGTAGCTGTCTGCCAAATTGGTATAGAACAGTAAGTACTTCCAGTGCATACATTTGTTGAAATATCTCAGTTGGTATTTCACCAATTCTTGGATCCTTGGTTTTAGCTAATGTCTTCAATGTAGCTTGAAGTTTTTTCCCTCAGTGTCATTGATTCTTGATAATATGGTACCTCCTTAAATGGTCGAATGTCGCCATTTCTTTCTGGTATAATGACTCTGTATTCCTTCAGTCTTCTTTTGATGCTTCCCATGTAGTTTAATATTTTCCCTGTAGAATCCTTTGATATTGCAACAGGAAGCTTGAATTTTCTCTTCAGTTCTTTCAGCCTGAGACGTGCTGAGTCCATTCTTTCCTTTTGGTTTTCTAACTTTAGATCTTTGTACATATCATTATAATACTTTTTCTTCTTGAGTGACCCTTTGAATTCTTCCGATCAGTTCTTTTTCCTTTTTCTTTAAATATTCTTCTATCAAGAGAAAGTTTCAGAGTCACTTCTGACATCCATTTGGGTCCTTCTTTTTGTTTTTCTCTTTGTTTTCTTTTTAATGACCTCTTGCTTTCTTTCTGTATGATATTCTCAATATCATTCCACAACTTGTCTGGCAATCAGTCACTAGTGTTTAATAGATCAAATGTATTCTTGAATTATCTAAGTTCAGGTTAAATAATCTAAAGGTCTTAGCTTGGTTCTCATGGACTTACTCTAATTTTCTTCATCTTCAGCTTGAACTTGCATAGTCTATTCTACAGTTGCAACCTGTCCTTGTTCTAACTGATGATATCGAGCTTTTCCTTCATCCCTTTCCACTGTGTAGTCAAACTGATTCCTATATGGTCCATCTGGTAAACACATGTGTAACTACCATTTGTATTGGTATGAAGAAGTATTTTCAATATGGAATTCATTGTTCTTACAAATTCTATCATGTGATCTCTGGCATCATTTCTATCACCAAGGCCATATTTTCCAACTACTGTTCCTTCTTCATTTCCAACTTCTACATCCCAATCACCAGTAAATATCAGTGCTTTTTGACTGCATGTTTGATCAATTTCAGTCTGCAGAAGTTGATAAAAATCCTCAATTTCCTTATCTTTGATGTTAGCCCTTAGTGCATAAACTTGAATAATAGCCATACTGACTGGTCTTCTTTGTAGGTGTATGGATGTTATCATATTACTGACAACATTGTTCTTCAGGATATGTCTTGAAATGTTCTTTTCTAATGGTTAATGCAATGCCATTTCCCTTCTAGTTGTCATCCCTGGCATACTAGACTATTTCTTTGTCCAGCCAATACCAGTCCTTTTACCTAATACCTAGGACATAGATGTTTATGCATTTTATTTCATTTTTGATGGTTTCATTTTGATGATTTCCCCTTTCCATATTGATGATTTTCCTAGATTCATAATTTATCCATTCCATGTTCCAGTTGTTAATCAATATTTGCAGCCATTTCTTTTCATTTTGAGTCATGCCACATCAGCAAAGGAACATCCTGAAAGCTGGACTTCATCCATGTCGTTAATGTTGTCTTCCACCTTGAGCAGTTATCTTCTAGTACTATATAAGACAATGTTCTGCTGCTATTTGTATATTTTTCAACGGCTAGTTTTTTCAGAAGTAAGCTACCTTGTTCTTTTTCCTAGTCTGTCTTAGCCTGGAAGCTCTGCTGAAATCTGTTCACCATGAGTAACCGTGGTTGTATTTGAAATACCAGCAGCATAGTTTCCAGTATCACTGCCACATGCAAGCCACTGCAGTATAACAAACTTGCAGATGTGTATGGTGATTCATAGCAGAGAAAAAATGAATGAAGGCAAAAGTAGAGACTTAAGAGTACCTTAAAAATGTTAGTGTTTTTTTAAAGTATTAATCTAATGGTTATAAAAAACAAAAATGTAAACTCACATAGTTTAAATATATATGTATTTATATAATTTATATAAAGTAATCTTCATATATAAAAAATTCATATAAATATAATATATGCCCCAAAGAGCAAGAAGTAATACATGCCACATATGAAAAACTATATACGTATACATGTAAACCAAACCAACTACCATCAAGTAGATTCTGACTCATAGATACCCTATAGACAGAAGAGAATGGCCCCATAAAGTTTCCAAAGAACACCTGGGAGATCTTAATAGTTTACTTTTTTAGTTAGCAACTGTAGCTCTTAACCACTACATCACCAGAGTTTCCACGTGTGTGTGTGTATATATATATATATATATACATATACATATATACATATGTATGTGTGTGTGTGTGCAGTATACAAATATATGATATTACCTCACATGTATTATATATATATGTAACAAAACTAAAGCAAAACATACTTATCATATCAATGAATATAAACAAATTTCATTGTTAATATGATTTGTCAGACTGATTAACAAAGCAAAACTGAACACTATGTTGAATACTAGAATTATACCTGAAGTAAAAATATCAGGATCTTAAACAGAAATAAAAGAAGAGGTCTCTGTCTCGGTATTTGAGAAGATATAATAAAACCAGATATATTAAGGGAAATAAAATGAGTCATTACGATATAAATGTGTACAATGTATCCGTAACAGAGCAATAACTTTCAGAAATTACCCCAATGAGAAAAAACTAATATGTCTCTCTAAATCCAAGTCAAGCCACAGGGACAAAATATTGTAATGCTCAAGAAAGTAAAATGTAATCAATATTGTAGATCTTAGAAATATATATCAAAATCAATTCCAGTAGTACAGAAGACACTTTCATCAAGTACACATGGAACATTTATGAAAATTGACTGTAACTCCATAGAGAAAGAGAACTCAATAAATTACAAAGACTAGAAATAACATAAACGGTAGTCTAGACCATAGTGAAATGAAACTGAAAATGGATAATAAAAAACAGATTGGTCCAGTGGTTTCGGGGTTCCCCTGGGAGCATGGCCCCTGGCTCCAATGCTGCCCTTGCCCATAAATCATAATGAAGGTCCACTCTTTGGGCACGAATGGATTGGACTTTGTGATGCAGAGTGACCACATACTGGATGCACTTTATGGTTCTATGCATCTATAGGATGTCACCCTGCTGACCTCTGGCTGGAAGAAGGAGAGTGGGTGGAGAAGAGGGGAAAGGAGACTGTTGAGAGGATGAGACATGTATGGAGCAGAGAGGAATAGTGTGCTGTCACCGGGCAGGGAGAGCAGTGGAAGCTGCATATAGGTGGGCATGTAAATTTACACGGGAATGTACATTTTCACTCAGTCATATTAAAAAAAAAACCAGAAAAGATACTTCCATCTAGAACTGTTTTAAAACCCTATAGAATAATTAACAGACCAAAGGAGAAATGGTAATTGAAATTATAGACTATGTTGAAAGTTATGCTATAACATTATAATGTATCTGAATCTGTGGGAAACAGAAAAAGAAGCTGATATCTAAATGTCTATGACCATTGACCTTGCTCACTGGGTAGGAGATAAGAGCAGTTTCTTACCTGAACCTGGACCAAGTCATTTTACAGTATGGTATTTGACTCTGTAATTTTCCATTATCTTTGGCATCTGTATTAGTTTTCCATGGCTGTTGTATGAAATAGCCACAAACTTAAACCAAAGCCAAATCAAACCCAGTGCCATCGACTCAGTTCTGACTCACAGAGATCTTATAGGGCAAAGTAGAACTCCTCCACAGAGTTTCCAAGGAGTTCCTGGCAGAATCGAACTGCCTACCTTTTGATTAGCAGATATAGCACTCAACCACTACACCTCCCAGGTTATAGATATCTATTCTCTCACAGTTTCGGAGGCCAAGAACCTGAAATTAAGATGTAGTTTGAGCATGCTTTCTCCAGAGGCCCTGGAAGTGAATCTGGTGTCTGCTTCGTCCAAGTTCTGCGGCTGTCAGCACTTTTTGACTCCATGGCTTTTGGTTGCATCATTCCAATCACTGCATCTATTTTCATACTGACTTCTCTGTCACTGTCTTCTCTGTATGTCTGTTTCCAACCCCTTCTGCCTCTCATAAGGATGCATGTGATTCTGTTGAAGGCTCACCCAGATAGCCCAAGGTAAGTTCCCGCTCTCATCATTCTTAATCATAATTTTTGCCGTATCAGTTAATATTCACAAGGTCCCAAGCATTCATATGTAGACATATGCTTTCTAGGACCACTCTTTAGTGCTTGAAGGAGTCCCTAGGTGATTAAAACAGTGAAGTGCTGGGCTACTAACAGCTCGGCAGTTTGACCCAACCCAGAGATGCCTCAGAAGAAAGTCTTGGCAATCTGTTTCTCCCAAAGATCACATCCTTGAAAGCCCTGTGGAACATTCTGTAACACATGGGGCTGCTATGAGTCATTCAACTCAGCTGCAACTTGTTTGTATTCAATATCCAAAGAAGATGCCATTCTCAGAAGTACCTAATGAAGAACTCACCCAAACACATGTGATAACTTTTTAAGTGCAGAAGGAGCTGAAAAGACAGCAGAATTCTTCAGGGATTTGCTGGAACAATATTTGTTGCTTACTGATTCAGTCAGCAAAAATTCCAAATTCAGAACTTATAGCTGTTTTACGCTTCCCCCGCAAGGATCAAAGGCAACTAGAAGAATACAACAGGGAAGACCCAAATTCTAGAATCATGGCTTCTTTGCCTTTGCATGGCTACCTGACTTTAAGGTGTCCTAGCTGGCTAGAACACTTTACCTACTTGTGTTGGATGCATAGAACGCTGTTTAGAACAGTGACTGCAGTTTTTTTGTTTCTGTCTTTTTACTTATTTTAACTTTTAATTTCAAGGGTTGACACACACCTTGTTAAAGCTTTAAACAATATGGTCATATATCAAAAACTAAGCCAATTCTTATTGACTTTTATAATGACCTATAGGACAGGATAGAACTGTCTCATAGGGCTTCCAAGGAGTGGCTGACACTTTTGAACTACCAATCTCTTGGTCAGCAAGCAGACTCTTAACCATGATGCCACCATGTTTCCTGGACATATATAGGTAAAAACCAAAGAGTCATCAGTCTCTCGCCTCTGATTCCCCACCCAGCCACTGCCACATCTATCCTACTCTCCAGGGTAAACATTGTTACTAGCTTTGTGTATGTCTTCCTGCACTATTTAATGTGTATACAAATATACATAAACTTGTTGTTAATTATGGCTTCAGCTCCTGGCTACACATGTGTGCTCCAAAGGATTTTCATGTCTGTAACAGTTTGGAAGCATAACTCCACACCTGTCTTACAAAGATTGTCTTGATGTATTCAAGCTATCAAGCTTTTCACTAGTAGTGGAGCACTTAACCACTTGCACCATCTAAGGACATCGTATCATTCTCCTGCTCCTGAAAAGTAAATCAGAGTTGTTGTTAGTTCCTGCTACTATCACACATATGTGGCAAGAATCCATGTGAGATATGATAGTAGACAGTGTCAGCAGTAGAACTGGGAACTAACCACACAATGGAGGGCCAGATGCTTACTGAGATCCAAACATCCAATTGATGATATTCTTTGGAAGACGTTTGTAATTTGTGAATTATGTAAGTGATTTATATAGGAGTAACATCTCTATTGGTTGTTACTTACTTCTTAGTAAGCCCAGGACATTTACTTCACTTTTTCTTGGATAAGAAGCAGTCATCTACTTTATTTTAAATTTAAAATTTTCTATATAACAAATTTGGCGTAGTGGTTAAGTGTTACATTTGCTAACCAAAAGGTTGGCAATTTGAATCTGCCAGATGCTCCCTGGCAACTCTTTGGGATAATTCAGTTCTGTCCTGTAGGGTTTCTATGAGTCAGAATCAACTCGACAGCAGTAGATTTGGTTTGGGTCTGGGATGCCATAGTGGTTAAGGTCTACAACTGTTAACCAGAATTCGGCAGTCTGAATCCACTAGGTGCTCCTTGGGAACCATATGGGCAGTTCTTCTCTGTCCAATCGGGTTGCTATGAGTAGACTTGACAGCAGTAGGGTTTTTTTTTTTTTTTTTTTATCGTAACTATTAAGACAATATTTATGGTGTTCCAAATCCCAATAAACATGTCTGTGTTATTCCGTCCCCATTACTTAAGAATAGGCTTCTCACCAACAAAGATTTCATGTTGCTTCTTTTCTTGGAAAGCTTGTTTCACTATAACAATCTTCACACCTTGTTGCCTATGTCATTCTCAGCAGCAAATTCCCTTGGTAAGGTCTATGATTTCCACGGTCCTATGCTGACAGATACAGAGAGATGCAAGCTACCAATCATTTTATTACTAAGTGGAAAATCTGGATGTGGAGATTGGATACGTGGTTGATCAATCATCACAAACTGGCAAATTAATTACTTCTTTCATTAAATGTATTTTGAACACCAAATATGTGCCAAGCATCACTTCAGTATCTGGGGTAGAATAGGGAACTGGACAGATCCGATTTTTTTTCCACATGAACTTCGTATTCTATAAGAGAAAAGAGACAATAAACCAGGAAACTAAAGTACAGGGCATGTTATAGGATGATCAGTACTAGGAAGAAAAGTCAAGGAGAATAATGAAAATGTCAACCATCCGTCAGTTTGTCATATTCTGGTGGCTTACATGTTGCTGTGATGCTAGAAACAATGCTGCTGGCATTATGACTATGAACAGGGTCACTCATGGCGGACAAGTTCCTGCAGAGCTTCCAAACTTAAAGTAGGAAGAAAGGCCTGGTGATCACTTCTTAAAATCAGCCAATGAAAAGCCTATGGATCATAGCAGATTATTGTCCAATATAATTCCTGACAGTGTTCAATCTTCTGTGTACTTGGTCACCATAAATTGGAGCCAACAACAAGAAGGGAAAGAACATCAAGGTAGGGAAGAGGTTTGAACACTTACCCTGGGGGAAGGGGCACATCTACCTAAAACAAAAGAAGAGATGTCTTCTGTAAAGCTACCAGTAATAGTCAGTGAGGTAGAAAGAAAACTCCTAAAATACAGTAAAGAAAATACTCAAGGAAGGGTGGTCAACTTTGTCAAATTCTATTGCTAGAACAAGAAAGGGAAGAGAGTTAAATATGGATAAGCATGGTGGCTCCTTACAGATAAGAAAAAAGGAAAACAAAAATAAGAAGAGTGTGCTGGAGGGGAAGGTGGTCCAAGAACTTAGTTTTGAAAATGGGAAAACAGTATACCTGAGACATCCTATTTAGTTTCTGGTGTTATAGCAAATTATGAATTTGAACGCCTTTAAAAGAAAGAAAAAAAACAATGTTTTTTTTCATTTTCGGTGAAAGATTCCAATTAAACTAAATTAAGTTCCTAGTTAACAACATCTATGCATATTGTTCAGTGATGTTGGTTACACTTTTCACAATGTGTCAACATTCTCTTTATTTTCGTTCTGGTTTTGTTTCCATTAATCTAAGCTGCCATTATTCTAGAGTAAGTGTTGACTGTTTGGTGTCAAGTATTGTTTTTTGTTTTTTTTTTTACAGATCAGAATCCTTATGGGTGATTGTTTCAGTCAGCCAGTGCTGCTCTAACAGAAATAACTAGAGTGGATGGCCTTAACTAAGGTGACTTTATTTTTACATAGTCCAGTAGGCTACAAGTGCAAATTCAGGACATCCACTCCAGGGGAAGGCTTTCTCTGTTGTTGGCTCTGGAGGACAGTCCAGTATTACATCAGTCTTTGTCCAGGCAATGTCTTGGCACAGGAAACTCAGGTCTGTAGGATGAATTCTTCTTCCAGCGCTGCTTTCTTGATGGCGTGAGGTTCCCAATTCTCTGCTTGCTTTTCTTTCCTTTTATCTCTTGCAGGATAAAAGGATTAAGGGTGGGACAAGCCATACTCCAGGGAAACTCCCTTTACAGTGGAGCAGAGAGGTAATCCTATCGAGAAATTTATAGTCCCACCCTAATCCTTTAACATACAGCACAGGAAAATCACAAACTAGTGGGAATCATGGCCCAGCCACACGGCAACACAAATTTTGAGGGGGACACAATTCAATCCATGGCAGTGATGTTATTTATTTTATGAGCTAATCTGCTATTTAACCAAAAGGAGATTACTGTGACTGGCTTCAGTTCCAGATTTAAAGTGTACTTCAGGGCAACAGTCTTGGGAGTTCATTTGGTCTCTACTAGTCCACTAAGCTTGGCTTCCTTTTTCTTTTCTTCTTCTTTTTTTAAAAGAATTTGGGTTTTACTTTGTGTTTTCCTCCCATTCTATCAAGACCCATCTATCATGTCCGTGGTCAGAATAATTGGTAATGGTATTTCTTCAGGTGCCGTGATAATAAGGTCCTAGTTCCCATGGGCTATTAGTCTTGTAAAGCAGTTTCTTCTTTGAGTCTCTGCTCCAGACAAGCAGAGACCAACAGTTATATCATAGATGGCCACATGCAAGTTTTAAAGACCTTAGTTGCTACACATCAGACTAGGATGTAGAATGCAAACTTTATGAATTATGCTATGCGTATTGACAAAGTCATTCCACGAGAGCACAGTCCTAAACCTTCAAGGACAGCAAACTATCCTGTGAGGTGCTTGGTTCTGTCTAAGAAGAAACCCTAACCGGACCCCTCTATGTTCTTTGCTATGTATATGAATATATACGCCACACAGACAAACATGTATATAGCTGTGTCTACAAATACACTTATATGTGCACATGTATGTACGTATATATTCCTTCCTGTACACGGGAATGAATACCTGTCTACTTACGTAACCACACATATTTTGTTTGAGACTGCTCTTGTTGCAAAATGATTTGTCATAACATTTAACCAAAATGATCCTTATTCTGTATACTTTTTAGTGTCATGCTTTACCTTGGTCAAGTTGTACAGATTCCATCCTCATTCAATAATATTTTTCCTATCACTAAATGGCAAGTGTCTACTGTGTGGAAAGCAGTTGCCCCTCCTCCTCCCTCCAATTTCTGGTAACTATATATACTTATTATTTTAAGTGAAATAATATTTGTCCTTTACGATTGACTTACTACACTCAGCATGATTTATCAATGTTATAATGTCTCAAGAAGTCTTTGTTATTTCTCTATAGCTGTGTAAATATTCCATCTTACATATGTACCACGATTTGCCTGTCTATTCATCCATTGCTGGGCACATGGATTGCTACCATCTGTTTTCTGTTGTGAATGGTGCCACAATAAACATAAACGTGTGTATGAATTTCAGTGCCTTTTGAAAGGGCATATTGTCTTCAGTTCTTTACATTCATCACTTCATATCTTTGTGTAACCTCTGTTGGTATTCAGGTTTGCAACTCTTTCAGGAAACCCAAAGCCTTTGTCAATTTAATGTGTGCAATTGTGATATTTCTAAGTAATTCTGAAAGACTAACAAAGTCATTTGTAATTTTCCTGAAGCAATTTTAAACTTTTTTTTAAAAAAAATATAAAATATCTGTATAGCTCCTTGGAAAACTGCAAAACTAAAACTTGTTCTTGATGCACAGTTTAGAAAATACGTAGAATTGGAAAGAGAAAAAATGCATTTATTGTGCTTTAGGTGAAAGCTCACAATTGAAATTAATTTCTCATACAAAAAATTCACACACATATTGTTATATAACCCTAGTTGTGATCCCTGTAATGTTATATAGCACACTCCTTTGTATCCTGGCTTCCAGTGTCTGTTTAATCAGCTGGTGTCCCTTCTTGTCTTCTCATCCAAGCTCTGGAAAGGAGTTGGTCATTTACTCTCATGTATCTACTTGAACTAAAAAGTACACACTTCACCAGTGTTACTTTATATTTTGTAATTCAGTCTAATCTTTGTCAGAAGAGTTGGATTCAAGGATAGTTTTAGTTCTGGTTTAACAGAGATTCCAGGAGGGAAAATAAATATTAACCATTATTGGCTAAAAGGTCAGCAGGTGAAACCCATCAACAGCTCCTATGGGGTATTTCTGTCCTATAGTATAATTACTAGTTAGCATCTGCTTGACAACACATGACAACAGTGATCTATAATCCCCTGTTAACACTTTGGTAACTTATCCTTTCAGTCTGTAAAAAATGGCATAGGGGAGGTGTCTGACCCTCTCCAACTCTACAAGGGGGAGGGAGAACCAAAATCAACAACCCAAGGCTGATTCCTGTGAGATGGAGATCAGACATGCCTCCTGTGTTTGCCATCTACCAGTTCTGAGACCGACTATCCCTACCACAGTGATTTCCGATGGGTTCCACAGTTTACCACACAAGACTCGCAAACCATGTGCACAATTTTGAATTCATTGGAAAAGTAGCAGCTACATTTCAGTCTCTCAAACACTCAGGATACAGTTTTTCTATGAGAATAGACTCTCCCCAGCTGTGTTCCCAAGCACAACTTTTCCTAGCCTCCCTTCTCTGCCCAAAGGCAGGTTTCTCTCTCATTGGGCAGAGAATCCCATCACATCATCCCTTGGTCTCTGCTGCTTGGTTGGCACTCTGTCACTGGTGGTGGTGCTCTGGAATTGGCTGTTTTTTAGGTAAAACTGACCAGGCCTCTTGGTGGACGAAAATTACCTTAGCACGCAGTCCTGCCTATAGCTAGAAAGACCAAACAGAAGTAATCAATAATCAGACCACACAGGAGTCATCAGTAATCAGTCAAACCAGTCTTTTCCTGCCTCCCTCCCTCCATTCCTTCCTGCCTGCATCCCTTCTGTTGTCCTCTTCTCCCTTCCTTCCACTTTCCATCCTTCCCCTCCCTCCTTTCCTTCTTCCCTCCCTCTCTTCCTCTCTCCCTCTCTCCCTCCCTCCCTCCCTCTCTCCCTCTCTCCTTCCTTCCTTCCTTCCTTCCTTCCTTCCTTCCTTCCTTCCTTCCCTCCCTCCCTCCCTCCCTCCCTCCCTCCCTCCCTCCCTCCCTCCTTCCCTCCCTCCCTCCCTCCTTCCTTCCTTCCCTCCCTCTCTCCCATCCTCCCTCACTGCCTTTTTTCTCCCTTCTCCGTTCCTCCCTCCCTCCCTCTCTCACTTTCTTCCTTCCCCATCCCTCCCCCCATGCCTCCCTTCCTCTCTCTCTTCTTCCCTTCCTTCCTCCCTTTCTCCCTTCCTCCATCCCTCATTCCCTTACATGGGAATGTACATTCCCATATAAAGTTGCTTTTCACCTATATGCAGTTCCAACTGCTCTCCCTGCCCAGTGACAGCACACTCTTCCACTCTGCTCCATACATGTCCTATCCTCCCAACAGTCTACTATCACCTCCTCTCCACCCACTCCTCTTCCTCCAGTAATAGGTCAGCAGGATGACATCCTACAGATGCATAGAACCATAAAGTGCCCACAGGATATGACCACTCTGCATTGCCAAGTCCAATCCATTGTTGTCCAAAGAGATGGCCATCATTATGATTTATGGACAGGGGCAGCATCAGGGCCAGGATCCATGCTCCCAGGGGAACCCTGAAGCCCCTGGACTGTCAACTGTAGTCTTTCAGTGGAGATCTCAGGGTGCACCCCTGTTTATTCTTGTGTTGCCAGTGAGGCTCAATTTTGTGAGCTCCATCGTGGCTATCATTGGTGGTGGCCAGGCAACATCTGATTCTTCTGGTCACAGGTCTCTCTGTCTTCTGGGTTCTCTTTACCCCATGTAATTTCGGTCCTCAGTGATCATCCATTCCTGCTGAGTTGGGACCATTTCCTGTACCCTCAGATGGCAGTTTGGCAGCTTTTAAGACTCCAGACCCCACTCACCAATGTGGGGTGCAGAGAGCTCTCATTAGCAAAACACTAGTTGTGCAAATCGGCCTTGATTTCACCTGAGGGCACAGTCCCTGGCCCCCCACCCCAGCTACTCTGTTCTTGCAATATTGAGTTAAGATGGGAGGAGTATTCAAGTTGTGTTGAAGTCCAGTTAATATTGATCTTCTTCCTAATGTGTACTGTCACCGATTTCACACAATCGAATTTCTAACAACTATCTAATTCAAACCCTGCCCCACCTTTGCAGCAGTCAAAGAGTCTTTTCTTCTACACATGAGTCTGTTTATAAGTTCTTATCATAGGGGTCTCATATAATATTTGTCCTTTTGTCATTGACTATTTTCACTCAACATAAAGTCCTCCAGTTGAAACCAGGTTATGAGATGTCTACTGCAATCATCATTGTTCTTTATCATTGCATAGTGTTCCATTGAGTACATATGCCACAGTTTATCTATCAATTCCTCTGCTATTGGACATCTGGGTTGATTCCATCTTTTTGCCATTGTGGACCGTGCTGCAATGAACATTTGTGTGTATGTATCAGTTGATGTGAAGGGCCTTGATTCTGTAGGAAATATTCCAAGCAGTGGAATTACTGGGTCAAATGGTATATCTATATCCAGTTTTTTAAGGGAGTGCCAGATTGCTTTCCAAAGAGGTTGCACCATTTTGCAATCCCATCAACAGTGTAGGGAAGTTCAATTTTCTCCACAGCCTCTCCAGTAGTTGTTGTTTTGCATTTTTTTGGATTATGGCCAACCTTGTTGGGGTGAGATGGTATCTCATTGTAGTTTCGATTTGAATTTCTTTAATAGCTAATGATCGTGAGCATGTCTGCGTGTGTTTTTTGGCTGCCTGGATCTCCTCCTTAGAGAAGTGTCTGTCCATCTCCTTTGCCCATTGCTTAATCGGATTATTTATGTTTCTCTTATTGATATTTTGTAGTACCTTATAGACTATTGAGATCAGGCGTCGGTCTGACATATAGTTGCCAAATATTTTTTCCCATTCTGTAGGTGGCCTTTTAATTCTATTAACAAAGTCTTTGGATGGGCAAAAGTGTGCAGTTCTTAACACTTATCATTTATCTCTTTTGTCTTCTGATGATTGTGGTTTGTTTGACAGATTTTGAAGTCTGTCTATGTTGTGTATTAGGACTTCCATTGTTGTTCTTACCTTTTCTTGGATGAGCTTTATCGTTTTAGATTTGATATTCAGGTCTCTTATCCAGTTTGACTTGGTTTTTGTATAAGATGTAAGATATGAGTCTTGTTTCAATTTTTTTCATATGGATATCCAATTTTGCCAGCTCTGCTTTTACCCCAGTTTAGTGTCTTAGGGCCTTTGTTGAATATCAACTGTTCATAGCAGATGGTGTCATATCTGGGGTCTAGATTGTGTTCCATTGATCTATCTGTCTGTTTTTGTACCAGTAGCAAAATGCTTTGACTACTGTTGCAGTGTAATAGGTTCTAAAGTTGGGTAATGAGAGGCCTCCCAGTGTGTTCTTCTTCAGTAGTGTGTTACTTATCCAGAGCTTCTTCCCACAAATGTAGGTCTCTCTTAGTTTCTTGTAGTAAGGGCTTGTAGTTCCCTTTGTAAAGGTCTGTTATTTCTCTGGTTAGATTTATTGCTAGGTACTTTATCTTCTTAGGGGCTGTAGTAAATGGTATTGAGCATGAATAAGTGTTGAACTTTATCAAATGCTTTTTCTGCATCAATAGACAAGATAAGGTGGTTCTTGTCTATTGTGGTATTTATGTGGTTGATCACATTGTTTTTCTGATGTTGAGCCAGCCTTGAAGCCCTGGTATGAATGCAACTTGGTCATGATGGATTGTTGTATTGATGTTGTTGTATTCTACTGGCAAGAATTTTGTTGAAGATTTTTGCATCTAGATTCATGAGTGATATTGGTCTGTAGTTCTCCTTTTTAGCTGGGTCTTTCCCTGGTTGTGGTATCAGGGTTATACTGGCTTCATAGAATGAATTTGGGAGTATTCCATCCCTTTCTATACTGTGAAATAGTCTCAGCAGTATTGAAGATGACTCTTCACTAAAAGGTTTGTAGAATTCTAAAGTGAAGCCTTCTGGGCTGAGCCTTTTTATCATTGGTAGTTTTTGGATGACTTTTCCAATCTCTTCCTTTGTGATGGGTTTATTAAGCTCTTCTGCTTCACCTTGTGATATTTGAGTAGGTGATATGAATCAAGGAATCTGTCCATTTCATCTAGGATTTCAAACTTGTTAGAGTAGTCTTTCACAGTATTCTGTTATGATATTTTTGATTCCTGTTGGATCTGTTGTGAGAACTCCTTCTTATTTGGGTTATTTGTTTCCTTTCCTGTTTTTCTTTAGTAAGTTTAGCCAGTGGTTTGTCAATTTGGTTGATCTTTTCAAAAAAACAGCTTTTGGCTTTGTTGATTCTTTCAATTGTTCTTCTATTCTGTAATGCATTTAGTTCTGCTTTAATCTTTAGGATCTGTTTTCTTCTGGTGCCTGAGGGGTTCCTTTGCTGTTCTCTCTCTACTTGTTAAAGCTGTAGGGTTAGTTCTTTGATTTGGTTTCTTTGTTCCCTACAGATGTATGCATTTATGGAGATAAACGGACCTCTGAGCACTGCTTTGGCTGTGTCCCCTAGGTTCTGATAGGAAGTGATTTCATTCGCATTGGAATCCATGAATTTCTTTATTTCATCCTTGATTTCTTCTATAACCCATGGTTTTCTGAGCAAGATGTTGTTCAGTTTCCATGAGTTCCACTTCCTATCTATGTTTTTTCTGTTACTGATTTTGACTTTTATTGCTTTATGGTCTGAGCAGATACTTTGCATCAACTTAGTGGTATGGATTTTATTGAGAATTGCTTTATGTCTCAACACATAGTCTATTCTGGAGAATGTTCCATGTGCACTGGAGAAGAAGGTGTAGTTGTCCACTGATGGATAGAAAGTTCTGTATATGTCAATGAGGTCTAGTTGGTTAATTGTGGCAATAAGGTCTTCTGTGTCTTTATTGAGTTTTTTTCTAGATGAGTTATCCAGTATTGAGAGTGCAGTGTTGAAGTCTCCCACTATTATTGTGGGACAATCAATCTCTTTCTTGAGAGTAGTCAGTGTTTCTTTGATGTATTTAGGTGCTGTAATATTAAGTGCATAAATATTTAATATTGTTAAGTCCTTCTTGTGTATTGAACCTTCCAGCAATAAATGGTGTCCATGCTTGTCCACAATGGTGGATTTTACATTAAAATCTATTTTATCTGAGATTAGAATTTGCCACACCTGCTCTTCTTTGTTCATTGTTAGCTTGATATATATTCTTCCATCCTTTGATTTTCAGTTTGTTCATATCTTTAAGTCTCAGGTGAGTTTCTTGTAGGTAACACATGGATGGGTCATGTTTTTTGATCCAAGATGTCACTCGATGTCTCTTTATTGGAACATTCAGTCCATTCACATTCAGTGTAATTGCTGTTAAATATGTGTTCAGTGCTGCTGTTGTGATTTGTTTTTGTGTTGATGTTTTCTCTGTTGTTCTTATTAATCTGTTCTGGGACACTCTTCTTTGTGGGTTGATTTTTCACCCTTTTCAGAGTTGCTTTTGTGCTTGTTGAAACTCCTGTATTATGTTACTTGATGTGGTGTGTTGCATCTTTATTGTGCTTTACGGCTATCCCCATGATCCCACTTAGTAAGCTATGTATAAACCCAATTTTAATTACTATCAGTCTTGTCAACTTCCTCTCTTTCTGGAAGGACTAGAACGGGTGTAGTACATCCCTCTTTTTAATATGATGACATCACAGTTTTCATGATATGATCACTGGATTATTTCTTTCACTACTATAGCTTTGATTGTGTTTGGAGCCTTCCCTCATTGAGTAGAATTCTTAATTATGTGTCCTCCTAAAATATAAAGTTACTGGTTTTGTTCTTTTAAGCCAAAGCCAAGAGATTCTTTCAGTATTGCCTGAAGCTTTGGTTTGGTTTTTACAAAGTCTGTAAGTTTCTGTTTATCTACAAATGTCTTAATTTCATTTTCATATTTGAAAGATAGTTTTGCAGGATATATAACTCCTGGTTGGAAGTTGTTCTCCTTCAAGGCTTTCTAATATGTCACACCACTGTCTCTGTGCCAACATTATTTCTGCTGAGAAATCTGATTAAAGCCTACAGGGTTTCTCTCTGAATGCTATCTTTACTTCGAGTCTTGCTGCCTTTAAGAATTTCTGTGTATGTTTCATTTTGTTAAGCTTGATTATAATATGTCTTGGAGTCTTTCTTTTGAGATCTATGTTGAGTGGTGTTCAATATGCGTCTTGGATATCTATATTCTCTTCTTTATCATTTCTGGGAAGTTCTCTGTCAGCAGCTCAGTAACAATGCTCTCTGTGTTCTCAGGTGTCCCGCTCTGTTCTGGGACTCCAATTAATCACAGTTTGTTCCTCTGAAAAGAGTCCCACATGCTTCATAATGTTTCTTCATTTTTCTTATTTCTTTTTTCTGATTTCTCCTCATAGATGCAGGAGCCAGTAGCTCTGTCTTCCAAGTCAGAAAGCCTCTTTTCCATTTGTTCCATTCTGTTTTCTTGGCTTTGAGTGGAAGTTTCTATGTCTTTGATTTTGTTCTTGATCTGTTGGATTTCAGAGTACTGGTGTTGCATCAGATCAAACAGGTGTACAGGTTCCACCTCCCAACCAGCAAAGTAAACACCTCTATATCCAACCCCACATGTGATGAACTAGTTCAAAATACAGCATGGCTACTGCCCTTTTTGTTTCCACTGACAGGTCCCAGCCATAGGCAACTCTGTGCAAAATACTGCTTTTCTGCTGGCAAAGTGTTCTCCTGCAGACAGACGCTGTCTCCCAGCCTAGGAATTAGGTATCACGGAGGCTTCCGTATGTAGAAAGATGCCCCGAACATGCCTGCCACCTCTTCTGTACAAACTACAGAGGCAGAGAGAGAGGTCTCAAGATGCACAGAGGCCCACAGCCCTGGCCACAGGTGACACTGTGTAAGCTACTGCTTTTCTGCCGGAGATGCACCCTCCTGCAGGCAGGCATTTACCCCCTGGCTAAGAATTATTAGGTCCTGCTGAGGCTTCCACATCCAAGATGGTGTCCTGCACAAGCTTGCTGCCACTTCCATACAAACTACAGCATTCCAGAGGCAGAAAGAGAGGCCAAAGGTGGTGAGGTGCACAGAGTCCTAAGCCAGGTTCTCAAAATATGGCAATTTCACCTGCCAATCCCCCAGCAGTGTATCTGAGACTAGCCATTAGTCAAGACCTAGCTCCATCAGCCAGGCAAGACAGACGAACAGAAATCAAAACGGTGAGCTACATGAGGTCTGTGCAAGCCTGTGCTTCCCGAGAGTGGGGTCAGGGAAAGTGAGGAGGTTTTGCTTTTCGTGGTATGATGTCCAAATTAACAGCCCTGTGTCGTGTCTTAGGGCTCATTAGGTGACCAGAAGGCTCATTATAATTATTAATTCACATCTTGGTTTTCAGAGAGATCTAGAGAGACATGAGCCTTGTCTGCCATCTTGACTCCACTCCCCACCCCCCCTTTTTTAAATAAAACTGTAATGAGTCTTGGTTGTATAGTGATTAGAGCTCGGTGCTACTTTGTGCATAGGGATGCTATGATTCCAAATCGAATCAACTTGACAACAGCACAGTATATTTCATAAAAATGGGCTCTTACCATAAATAATCTTGGGTAAATTATTTTTGCATTCAACATAGCTTTAAAAAATATCCTGAAACTGTTAAATACTCTAAAGAAACATTTTCTAAAAGTGAACTTTCTTTGTATGAATGATCGTAATTTAACTGATTACCTGTTTAGATATTTACTTACATTGTGACTAAAATAAGATGAAAATTAACATGTCTGTAACTAGTCTTTACACACATCTGTTTTTATAAGTGGAAATGGACAAGTGCTATGAGACTAGTGTGAAAAGTGAATCACTTGAATAGAGAGGGAGCCTAACTGACTCCCTGTCATGTGAAACTCCATTAAATTCTGTTATCCTTTTAAAATAAATTATCACCAAAAGAGATGATTATTACTGAGATCTGTTTTTAAATGAGGGGCTTTGAGAGAGTCTTTGAGAGAGAGCCACTGAAATAAAACCCCTTGGATGTAGGAAAAGATCAATGTCAAATGAGAGTTATGCTTTGCCTATAACTTTTTCTGTTATTTATCTCAAGTTTGTAAAGAAATGAATCATGTCTTCTGTGACAATTTATCTCAAGGTTTTCTTTTTTCTAAGAATTGCAAATCATTCCTTCATTATCTAGGCTATTAGAAACTGTATGGATTACTTACATATTTTGGCTTTGCTTCTTTAATTCAGCTTTTAACACCTGTCAGTTGTCTAATTTGGGAAGGTTGATTACTTTGTCATTTCCACTTTTTTGAAATATGGCATTGAATTACTTTCTAACTGCTCTAGAGCTGCCTGAATCAGTAGAAATTTTAGGCCCTTGTATACTAAGCCCACTGAGATTTTCAACTTTGCTTGTAGAATTCCCATATAATTTTCATGTAGTTAGTGTTCATTTTTTGATATGATTTTCCCTTAGGGTCTTCTGTTTAAAAAGCAACAAAAAAGTGCTTCTAAAGATACAAAATATAAAACTTTTTTCTCCTTTTTTCTGTAGTCTCTCAGTTTGTCTTTATTAAGTCTTCTGTTTAATATCTTAAGTAAAGAAAACTTAGTTTTCAATCATTTATATGAATTTTACTATTGGTCTTTATATTGTGTAATATCAGGTTTAATGGTAAATATAAACTCAAAGCATTGCTGTCGATTCTGACTCTTCATGACCCTGTGTAAGAAGACTTAATTTGTATGCAGAATCACCAAAATCACACAGTTCTTATTGTGTGCATGTATATGTATTATATTATTACTGGAACTGTGGAAATACTATACCAAATTAACTTATTATTTTTTTCCTGCTTCCTGATACACGCACATTCTATCAATACTCTGCTTTTGCGTTTACTTATTGGATCCTACTTGACGGCATTTGGCAAGGAAGGATTAAAAGCAAAGATTTGATGGGTTACCCTATCTTTTCCTTCCCTCCTTTGTGTTGTTTGCATACCAAATGGCTGGCTCATATATAGAAGCAATACAAATAAAAAAGGGTATGATGGGTTTCATTAGCCACTTTTATTTCATCCAAAGTCAGTTTTCCTTCTGCATTAGAAGCAAATTCTGGTTTGTGTAGAACACGTGGCCTCTGGGGACTTTGAAGCCCCTATTTACTCAGCTGAAGGTTTAACACACTTATCCTGCACATACTTTGAATTCCTATGCGTTGTAGATTCATTGGTATGTTGTGCTCATGGATATCACACATAATTTCACGTGAATGGTATGATAAGGAATGTTATACCAGCCTGTTGTGCATATCTCCTTTGCTCATGTTAAACTTCAAAACTTCACTTAAAAAATGTTAAGTTTGAAGATGAAATTAGCAAGAATTTTAAGATAATGACCACAAAGCATTAAATCAAGCCTAGGGTCTGTCACGAATTGAACTGTATCCCCCAGAAATATGTGTAGAAATTTGGTGAGGTTGTGATTACCATTGCTATGTGACTGCCTTCCATCTTGTGATTTTCCTATGCTGTTAAAGAGGGTTCGAGTGGGACTGTAATTTCCTTCCTAAGGTCACCTCCCTGCTCCATCGTAAAGAGAGTTTCTCTGGAGCGTGGCTTACAACACCTTTAACCATACGAGAGATAAAAGGAAAGGTAAGCAAGCAGAGTTGAGAACCTCATACCATCAAGAAAGCAGCACCAGGTGTAAAGTGCGTTGTTCAAACCTGAGGTTTCTGCACCAAGATGCTCCCTGACCAGAAACCAATGCAACACAAAGACTTTCCTCCAGAGCCAACAAAGTAGGAATGCCTTCTCTGCAGTGGACACCCTGAATTTGGACTTACAGCCTACTGGACTGTTGAAGAATAAACATTTCTCTTCTTAAAACCATTAACTTGTGGTAGTTCTATGAAAGCAGTACTAGATAGCTAAAGCAGGCTCCATTTGACCACCTGGCCCAGTGTGATCACCCAGGTCACATGCGCATGAAGCTGGATCTGGTTCTACCCTTTCTCATTGACTTCTTGATCTTTGATCAAATTCTTTCCTCTTTACTTGCTAGATTCTCTCCCTAGGGAATCTTGTCTCTCTTCAAAGCTGCAAAGACCACTTCCATGCTAGTGATGCCCAAATCTGCATTTTAGGTCTATACTCACTTTCTGAACTCTAAAACTTTATATCAAACTATTAACTGGATGTCTCTACTAACACACCTCAGAGGAGCCTCAGACTTCAAGAGTCCAAAATTAAATACATGAATTCTTTTTCAGTTACTCCCTCTCACCCACGACTCTTCTAGACTTCCTCAGAGTTTCAGTGGAAGAGATCACCAGGCAGTTAATTACAGTCAGAGCTCATGAGGTCATCCCTGACACTTCCTTCTTCCTCACTTTCTGTGAGGAAAAATCACAATTTCTTGAAATTTTACCTCCTGGATTTCCTTCCCATTTATTTCCATCTCCATTGGTACTGACTGGATTGCTTTAAGACCCTTCTAATCGTACTTGCTAAAAATCACTCTTGCCACAATAGCTCTGTTTTTCACATTGCATCATTCTTTGTTTTTGAAGCACAAATTGGATCTTTTCCTCTTGCTTGAAACTATTTAGAGGTCTTAGCTACAAAGAGAAAATTCTTCAACGTGATCTGCAAGGGCATTTATGGACTGACCATATCATATCTTTATTATCAAGTTCAGGCTTTCTCTTGCTTACTTTGTGTATTTCAGGGACACCTTTTAAAGATTCTTAAACACTCTGTTTCCCAGACCAACTTTGAGGGTTTTTAAACATAATTTTCTTTTGTTAGATTGCTCTTCCCTCTACCTTACACAATAAAAGGCTCTTCCTTTAATCTTATGTCAACTGACAACATCCTGAGTAAAGAAGTCCTTGATTCTTTGATTGAATCATTCGCTGTCATGTCATGGCATGTGTGCCAAGTGATGTTATGTTAGCTGCCATCAAGTCACTCCCCCACTCATGGAGGCCCCACACATAACAGAACAAATAATGTCTGTCCTTGAGACATCCCCTTATCAGTTAGGGATAAAAACATTGTGCTTCACAGAGTTTTCATTGACTTGTTATTTGGAAGTAGATTGACAGGGCTTTCTTCCTAGTCTGTTTAAATCTGGAAGCATCTATAGGATATCATTCTGCTGACCTCTGGCTGGTGGAAGGAGAGTGGGTGAAGAGGAGGGGAAAGAAGACTGTTGGGAGGATGAGACATACATGGAGCAGAGAGGAATAGTGTGCTGTCACTGGGCAGGGAGAGCAGTGGAAGCTGCATATAGGTGGGCATGTAAATTTATATGGGAATGTACATTTTCACTCAGTCATAATAAAATAAATAAATAAATCTGGAAGTTCTGCTGAAACCTGTTCAGCATCATACCAACATGCAGTTCCCCTACTGACATAAAGATGGTGACTGTGCGTGAGGTACATTGAACTGGAATCTAACTGGGTCCCCCACTTGGAGGGTAAAAATTATACCACTGACCCAACCCACCAGTGTTGTCTAAGTGTCATATAGATGGTACTTTTTACATGCATATATTTCAATAATTCATAATGCAGCCTTTGTAAAGCATTTTTGATTTTTTTTTTAATTTTAAATTTGTCTACCCCTCTAATGAATAGGCTCTGTGTAGTCAGAAAGCGTGTCTATGGCTCACCATTTAGGCAGAATTTCTAGCCTAGGACCTAGCATGTAGAAGAGACTCAATAAATATTTGTCAGATATATGAATGAGCACTTACTTTGTTCCAAGCACTGAGCTTGGTATTATACAGGGTTAATTCTCAAATAGTTGTCTGACTTTTATAGAATCTGGTCGCTATGAGTTGGAACTGACTTAACAGCACTTTTTGGGGGGAGGGGAGAGGCTTTCAACAATTAAATTATTTGTATGAGGTTATATGGGTTGTAAATGGCAGCACCAGAATCTCAAACTGGGGTGTTTATTTCCTCCCTCTTTTTAAATATGCTAAAGGGAGAAAATTTACAGCTGGACTTTACAGGGGTAGTAGAAACAAACAAGAAGTTGATACTGAACCAACATGTTAAATTAATTATATAGTTTTTTCTTTTTTTTTTTTAACTAGCAACTTGAAATAATATAGAGTCCCTTGGTGGCGCTGCCCAAAATGATGGAAGTCCAAGTGCATTCATAGGTGGCTTAGAAGAAGGGGCTGGTGATCCACTTCTGAAAATTTAACCATTGAAAACCCTATGGAGTGGAGTCCTACTCTGACACACATAAAGTCTCCATGAGTCAACATAATGGCAACTTTCTTTTTTATAAATATCACAAAGCAGAATAGATAATTCCAGTATTAATAACTGTCTTAGTTTCTTTGTGCTTTTATAACAGAAATACCTGAAGTGAGTACCTATAATGAACCCAAACCAAAAGAAGTCCCTGTCATCATATTTATTGTAACCTTGTAGGGTTTCCAAGGCTATAAATCTCTGTAGATTCATACTGCGACATCTTTCTCCCAAGTAGCTGCTGGTGGTTTGAAACTACCAGCCTTTCAGTTATCAGTCAATCACTTTAACCATTGCACCACCAGGGATTCTTTAATGAGCAGAAATTAACTTTCTCCTAGTTTAGGAATCTAAAGGACTGAATTCAAGATGTTGACTCTAAGGGAATGCTTCCTTTCTCTTTTGGCTTGAGGGTAAGATCCTTGTCTCTTTAGCTCTTGTTCCTTTGTTCTTGGCAGTCTTCATGTGACATCAAAAATCAGCTCACAAAAAAGAATGTCCCAGAACAGACTAATAAGAACAGAGAAAACCTCAACGCAAAAATAAACATATCACAATGGCAACAGTGAACACATACCTATCAACAATTACATTGAATGTGAAGGATGGAAGAATATATATCTTCACCCTTCTGTTCTTGCTTTCTTCTATGCCTACAGCGCTCCTTTGTATATCATAAGTGATCGGTTTAAGATACATGCTACACTGGTATATACCTTGCTGTAGTTGTTAGGTGCCAGCAAGTCGGTTCCAGCTCATAGTGACCCTTTGTGCAACAGAACAAAACACTACCCAGCCTTGTGCCATGCCCATGCTTAGGCCCATTGTTGTAGCCACTGTGACAGTCCACTCCATTGAGGGTCTTCTGCTTTTTGGCTGGCTGTCCGCTTTACCAAGCATGATGTCTTTCTCTGGTGACTGATGCCTCCTCACAACATGGATATATAACCCACACCCACATTAACATAACAAACAAAAATCCTATTCCCAAATGGGATGACATTGACAAAAATAGACATTAGGATTTGTGACACATATACTGGGGGAAAAATTCAATCCATTAATAATGACTAAATGTCCTTACCAAGGCATTATGAATCACTTAGGCAGGACTGGCAAAGGCAGGTCTATCTGCCAGATTCTGGCACAAAATTTCTCTGTCACTGATCTGGTGTCATACCATTTATTGAAGCTTTGCTGGGCCTTTAGATGAGGTGAATCCCAGTTGGATCAACTCTCGTCCTTTCCCTTTTTACTGGTTAATAGATGCATTGCTGACAATTCTAAGTATCTATTTCAATTGTTCAAGAATCAGACTTTAAAGTGCAGAGTTTGTATCAGCTAAAGTCCCCCAGCTGTAGCTATTTCCTCTACCGAACAAATGCTGAAACTGGAAGGGTGCAGCTTTCCTCCAGAGCGTGCCCTGCCAAATATGTCTGGCAAAGCTGCCAGGGAATGTTTTCTTGGTCTGCATACAGAAGTGATGGGAGAGATTTCAACTATCTTCTGAACTTTTCACGAGGAGAATAAAACATCTATGCTGAGTGCCACCTCAATAGAGCTTCTGGTACAATGCAAAATATGATATTCTTCAATGCCACACTTTACACCAGTCTCTTTGTCAGCAGCGGGGGTGGCGGTGGGGGTTGTTAACTGTCATGGATGCCTCACTAGGGGTTTGTGCTTTAATTATCTCACAATTTTTTGAGTAGAGTACTGTGAGTGTACAGACAAGCTAAAAAATGTCATTGCCTCTTTAAAATAATGATTGATTCATTCCCAATCTTCTTCCAATACTGTTTAAAAATATGACATTTTATTGTGTTTCTGATAAAATTTACACATCAGATTAGCTTCTCTTTCAACAATCTTTACATAGATTGTCCAGTAATATTGGTTACATAACTGGACTTCCTTTTTAAGGGAGTACAGTACTTGGGTGTAGATTTTCTTTATTTTGTGAGGCATTCTGCTCTTTAGCCAAAAGGAGACTGCAGGAGATAGTTTTGAATTGTATCCCCAAAATTGTGTCTCACTTTGGCTAGCCCAGGACTCCTAGTATTGTATGTTTGTCCACTGTTTTATAATCTGATATGATTGTCGTATGTGTATGTGGTAAACCGTAACCTCTGTGATGTTAATGAGTCAGGATTAGAGGCAGTTAGTTAATGAGGTGTGACTGAATCTCCAGGACTAGGTTGGGTCTTCAGCCAATATCTTTTGAGGTAGACATAAAAGAGAGAATCGAGCAAAGGCGCGAGGGATCTCATGTCCCCAGGAAAGCAGCCCTGGGTGTGGAGCCTATCCTTTGGCAACAGGGTCCCTGCAATGAGAAGCTGTTAGACCAGGGGAAGATAGACAACCCAGAACCCACAGAGACAAAGCATTTCCCGGGAGCTGGCATTCTGAATTCTAACTCCTAGATGACTAGACCATGAGAGTATAAATTTCTGTTTGTTAAAGCTACCCACTTGTGGCATTTCTGTCATAGAAGCACTAGATAACTAAGAATACAACTTTAATCCCAAGGGCAGTAGAATCCTCATGAGTGGAGTTGCGAGAAGGTGGTGGTGCAGCAGTTAAAGACTTTATTAACAGACCAAAATAACTGAA
Organism: Heterohyrax brucei; assembly: GCA_028571685.1. Classification (NCBI taxonomy): domain Eukaryota; kingdom Metazoa; phylum Chordata; class Mammalia; order Hyracoidea; family Procaviidae; genus Heterohyrax; species Heterohyrax brucei. The sequence goes on from CM053143.1 coordinate 9,006,546, forward strand.
AGATAAAGAGCTTAGCAGTTAAAAGGCGGGGGAGGCGGGAGCAAGATGTAGGTGACAAAAGCCAATATAAGACAGAGATGAATACTATATTCTTTTAAATAAAAACCAAACAAATATTCATTGAAATTTGATAATGTGGTAAGGCCCATATTGCTTTGACTGTAGTCTCTGAAACTAACGAATGGTTTCTGATCTGTCCTTATTGTGCTGGCATTAACATATAAAAGATTGTCAAGGCAAGATGAAAACACAAAGGAACTACTGTAAAAATATTGTATTATTTGGATGCAATCTCTGCCAGTTTCGCCAAACCCCTGCAGATGTCCATTGTCCTGCATGACAGGAATAAGACAGTTGAACAAACAAATAAATAAATAAAGGGGTGTGGGCCTGTTTTAAGCTGAATGCTGTGCTTTCCTTTTTTTTTTTTTTTCCCGTGTGATACCTCAGTAGTTTTCAAAACTCAGTGAAGGAGAATTATTTCCTTATCTTTTTGTTTTCCTCATATTTATTAATGTATTAATCTAAGAGATTCAGCAGTAGTGTTTTAGTTGTCAGCCTCAAAGAACTGATTTCATTTGTGAATATGCTAAAACCCAAAGGAGCAAAAAAAGAACAAACACCAGCGTGAAACAATACTTTTAAATGCATGGGTGCCAGACCGGAAAAGCTCATGGCGTATTCCTATATATGATCAATTGGCTTGTCTAATCCATTTGACTGTGGACGGTTGGCCTGACACGACTTCGGATTAGCGTAATAGGGATTAAGGTGGCATGAAGAGTATAGCACCATGCCTTTGCAAGTACAAACATGCTCAGAAATTCATTTATCTTTAAAGGGGTGCTCAGTCAAACTCCGGCAGTATTTACAAAAGATCCTTGCCACAGCAGAGCAGTGTGGAGCTGGAGAAAATTAACTATGCCTGCCTTTCTTTAAACCCACAGGGCCTTTTGATTTCTGCCCAAATAAAGCAGGCCTTTGGCATTCTGCTCTCTTAGCTGGCAAGATACCTGCATAATGCCTGCAGAATTTAGAATGGCCAGAAGGAGCAGGTCAAAGACAGCCAAATTATGATATCACACTCATAAAACCTCATCAATGGTGACACACAAAAAACATTCTGTAAATTGCTTTCATTAGTTCACCCTTATTAAGAAATTCAAAGTGGTGTCTTCATTTCTTGGCAGGTTTCAGATTCTTCCCCTTTCTTTTCCTTCATTCATTCTTTTTCCTTAAGAATAACAGACTATCGCAGCACCAATGAAGAAATGTGGCCTGGGGTAGCCTAGGATGCTTAGACTTCCCAGGAGGAATGCTTTATTAATGTTCTGTTTGCCTTTGGGTGAGCCAAAGTCTTCCCTGCGTCTTCTGGTTAGGGTCAGGATGAGAGTCACTCCTGCAGTGATTGGAAGGAAACCTGACTATACAGAACGCTGTGTTTCTGCTCTCTGAGGACAGGGATGGAGCCCAGAGGTACCATCCGACCACTCCCTGGCCTGGCCCTGGGTTACAGTAATGAGACCCTGTTGAAAAGAGGAAACAGGAATGGTTGTCAAGTTGCCAGGATCCACACAGCATCAGGAAAAGGGTGGGATATGCAACTGAAAGCAAGCCCAGTTTTTCTTCAGGTCACACATGTTTCTAAAGCTGAAAATCTGGCTAGCCTACAAAAACGACATCAGGAGGAACTGAGGGAAGTGAGAAGAACTGAAGGGAAACATTTCCTGGTAACTGTCTGACCCTGTCGGGAGCTTAGAATGTCACCCATGTGAAAGCACATATTTCAAAAACTCACCAGCTGCCTTGTCTGTCTGTCTGGAGCAGGGCCTGGGAATCTTGACCCGAAGGCCTTACGCAGGGAGCGTAATTCATAAGCCAACACTGTGCCATGTGGCAGAGAGCTTTTGCATATAGACAAGTTGGGAGAGAAGTAGGGTACAAGAAAACAGACATCAAGAGAGAAGGAAGTAAGGGTGAAAAATAACCAGAAGATTTCTTAGGGGATGATTAATACTGAATGAACACTGAAAATGTCTGCAATAATAGAGGACTAAAGATTTTGCATTTTCACAGATTTTGAAAGAACAGAGATATAATTTACATGCTACAAATGAATCCTTGATTTTTTTTTTTTTTTTTTTTTGGTGTGTGTGTGTATATGATTTTTCCTTCCTGTGCTAAAAGTTCATTTCTCAGATTGTACTTAGAATTCCCCATCTTCAGTTATAAGGGGAACTAATGGAATCACAGGATATTAGGCTAGTTGTAAAAGGGTTCTTCTACCATACTGTTGCTAGTCCCTTGCATGTCTGAGGCCTTCCATGTTGAATAGCGTGTCAAGTGTACCCTTGTCAGTGATGAGGCCCTGACACATGCTGTATAATGTGCTATCTGGAGAGGCATGTGGGCCGTGAACTTGGATTAAAGAAGTACCGGAAGTAGAGAAAATCAAAGACTCTGAAACATGGCTTTTTTGGAAATTAATTGTGAAGGCAGAAGCTTTGTATCCCCCTCAAGACTTGAACTTCATTGCTTTGGTCTGAATGTGACCTGTTGAAGACAACAGTCCTGTACCAGTGTACCGAAGCAGCGAGCATGACTGAGACAATTCAAAGTGAAAGACCTAAACTAGAACTATGCTACAGCTTGCTAACAATGTCAGACTCTTGACTGCCTTTGACAATAACTACATTATAATTATTTAAATCCATCTATGCTGATTCCTCAGGAGCCCTGCTGGCCAAATGTTAAGTGCTCTGCTGCTAACTGAAAGGTTGTTTGTTCAAACTCAGCCTCTGCTCCTTGAGAGAAAGGGGTGACAGACTGCTTCCTTAAAGACTTACAGCCTTGAAAGCCCTATGGAGAAGTTCTGTGCTGTCCTACAGGGCTGCTGTGAATTGGAATTGACTGACAACCATGGACATGGGCTTGGTTTTATGTTAATTCCAGTTAGATAAAAGTCCTGATATTGAATAATGAGAGAGAAAGCCAAAAGACGAAGGGATACTAGTATTCAAAACAAAACAAACATACTGAATCAGGATTGCTGGTGAGAGCAGTGGACAAGAAGAGGCCTTGACTTTGGAGTAGCTCGTAAGAAGGAAGTAGCCGACCTCTTAATTTCCCTGTTAGCTCTGTTTTTCTTTGATCCTGATTCATCTCCGTAAGAAATACAGTTCAAGTCTCAAGAGCACAGAAAAGCAGTGAAGAGTGAGTCTACTTTCCTTTACTGATGGAAGAGACTTGTAATTGTTTGTAAATAATTATTTGGATTTCCTTTTGTGTATGCCACTTTCATTATTTTGAAAACTTAACTTACTGGTCTGTGACTTGTTGAGAGGTTCAAATGCCTGAAAATGATGATAGTGCCAGGTTTGTTTCCTCAAGTAAGTATAATGATCCACCTTCTAGGGACCAGCCCAGGTTACTTCTTCACTCCATCCGGTTAGAACTGCTGTCAGGCTCAATTACAGTGATTTCATTTAACTCAGGTCATAAGTTGAGATTTTCTGCTCATGACCTCTTCCTCAGAAAAACAAATGGAAACCCACATAAACTGCTATAACAATGGTTTTGGTTTTAGTATTTCTCCCTGGTGGTAGGAAAAAAGAAATTAGAGAACTCTCGGACAAAGGCCTTCAAATGTTTACAACTAACTGTGCATTCCGTTTAACAGTTTAGACCCTGCTGTCAAGTTGATTCCAAATCATAGCACGACTATAGGTCAGACTAGAATTGCCCCACAGAGTTTCCAAGGGGTGCCTGGAGGATTTGAATGGCTGACCTTTTGGTCGGCAGACATAGAATTTAACCACTATGCCACCAGCGTTTCCATTGTTCAATAGTTTGCCAAGTGGAGCCAAGTGCCCCTAGGGTCGCCATGAGTTCAATAGTTTAAGCACATGTAAACAAGGAGAGGAGAAATGAAAGCAAATTACAGACTAAAAGCAAGTGGCCATGAATGTCTCAGACGATGGATACAGGGCAGCAGTGACACAGAAATGCCAGAAAAGATACAACACGAGCAGTGCACACCACGGTTCTTGCCTCTCCAAAGGAATCTAAAACTGTCTTGCTATTATTGACATAAACAGGCAGAAAACAGCAGCTACCAAATACCTCACCTTTCAATACCACTTGAGAAAACTCTGTATGCTGATTGAGTAAATAACCTGATTCTTAAAAAATGGCAGTTTCTCACGTCTCTTGGTGGAGAAGTGTGAAAATGAAAACTTATGTGGGAGTATGTACGTGTATCCACGTTCACACACATGTAAAGGGGAAAGGTAAAGCGCTGTTCACACTGATGTTCTCTGTTCGTATGCATCAGTAGACTAGCATTTGATCTCCCTGTTTGCTAAGGGCTTCCACCTCCTGTAGGAGTGGCATCTATGAAACAATGAACTTCGCCGTGTTAGTCTTTATATCGAGGTCTTTCTCTCAGTGTGCTCTGTCTAACAAGCCTTTCTTCATTTCCAGATGAATTAATCTCAGAGGTATTTCTCCATGTATTACCAAAAGGCAGGCACCAAAAAGCGGATAATGTTCCTGGTATTCCAATCTAATTCAGTGTCTGGATACGGCACAACGGGTCACGTTATCCTTTTATGCCTTTGGATTTTAAATCTTTGATTTCTCCCATTATTTCAGTTTGATACAGATGATGAGAGAAGGGAGTTGGTTGTGCTTTCAGACCACGGTTAAAGTCCCAGAAGCCCAGATGGATATATTGGTGCTCTTAAGAGTACTCATTAAAGGCTTAATCAAACAGGCTTCATTGACTCATAGGTTGCTGTGCTGTTACTTGGTGTTTTTTTGGTTCCCCCTTCCTCTAGCTCTTTTATTATTTCCTTGGCACCTCTAGTACTGTGTTGAAGATCATCCGAGATGAGACAGAGTGATGTGGGATGTGAAGAAATTGGAACCAAATCTATTTACTGTATTGGCACATGTATCACATATTTTTAAAGCTGCCAGGCTGATGTGAATAGCCCATCTTTCTAGGTCAAAGCATGCAGCTTCAGCCTCTGGATATGTACTATTCCCTGCTCCCCAAGCCAAATGCCAGAGAGACTCAAAGGAGCTACTCTTTCAGCTATATTTGATCTCACCAGGTTGAACACACCAGTGACAACTTTCAACAAGAGCAGTCACATCTGAAATAAAATGTGGAATTAATTTGAACAGACAGTATGTTAATAAGGAGAAGGAGATATTTTGTTTGAGATATAATGAAAACAATACGAAAGAAATATACCAAAAGGTTGCAATTCGATTGTCTCCTACTCCCCCATGTACAATTTTACTGGGCTTGGAAATGTAGATTTAGAACGAACAAACCAAAAATTAACATGTACTTACCATGTCGTTGATGCTGTTAGTGACTGTCAAATCAATTCTGACTGGTGGTGGTGCCCTGTGATACAGGAAAGAACACCATCTAGCTTTTTCTTTTTCTTTTTTTTTCCTGTAATCTTTATGGAAGTAGTATGTGGTGCTGCTGGGTAGGTTCAACTGCTACTTTTAGGTTAGCAGAGAGGTGTCGACTGTTTGCAATACCCAGGAACCTGAAATGTAGATTATTTCATCTTTTTCAGAAATTTATAACTGGATTCAGGAAAAGATGCTACGAGGATGGACTTTGTAGAATATAACAGACAGCCAACTTTGACGGGCTGAGGAGTTAAACAACACAAGAGTATTAACCAATCTCTTTGGTCAATTTGCTGAGTTTTATGCAAGCAGGGTAGTGAAATAGAAAACATTTCTGTGCAAGCAACCTTTGGGCACATGTTCCAGGATTCCTACCAAAAAAGCAAAGAAAAAATGAGAGCTTGTAAGACTGTGTAACCTGGAGATCCTTCTATTTTATGACTTTAATAAGATTAACTTTACTTAAAGCAAGGGTTTGCAGGCACAATTTCCCTTTCTCACCTTCTGTATCAAATTGAAACAATGAGTGAAACCAAAAATTTCAAAGCCAAAGGCACAAAAGGACAAAGTGACCAACTGTGCCATATCCGTACACTGAATTAGATCAGAATCCTAGGAAAGTTGCTTGTTTTTTGGTGTCTGCTTTTTGGTAATATATAAAGATCTCTGAAAATAATTCCTTTTGAGATGAGAGACTTGTCAGAGCTCCTTGAGAGGAGGACCCGGATACAAATACAAATAGGATCAAAGTCAGTGTTAATAGCTATGCCATTCCTACTGAAGATGGAAGCCCTTAGCAAATGTGATGAGATTAAATGCTAAGATTAATAAAGACATGTGTTTTTAAAGGAGGAAGGTCGGCTTTGTTTTTGCAAATGATATTTGAGAAGTCTGATGCTAAAAAAATACTGAGAGGTCAGAGGATAGGTGGCAGTGGTGAGTGGAAAGAGGACGTCTATTAAGAACTAAAATGTCATAAAATATATGAAATTGCAGTGATCATTTGTTACAGAATCTGTATCAATAAAGGACACAGGCAGTAGGCTACATGTGCCTCTTTCATGGTGTAATCTCAATCTCTGTATATGCAGGGGTAGGTCAGGGAGCAGCTGTTGAGTCAGCTTCCTCAGAAACTTGATTACCAGGTTGGCATCATGGGAATTCGCCCATCCTGTGTGAGCAATTCGTTAAACTCCATTCATGTGTCCAAATGTATGATTAGGGACTTGTGGTAAAAACCCTTGTTCACACGTCTATCATGCAGACGCAAAACAAAATCCAAAACACCAAATGTCTCTAGAGTTGAGCCAAATCTTTCTTATCTTTGAACAATCAAAACTTATGAAAGCCTCGGGGAATTGAAATGTTTTACGAATGTCCAAAGTTGCCACACTTTTGATAATTGTTCTTACTAAAACAAAGCTGTTTACATTATTTTGTTTTTTTCATACAGATTTTGACAAAAAAAAAACTTGGCTTCCAAAAAGTGAATATTGTTTTCTCATTATCCCTTTTCCTTCTAATTTAAACATTGCATTTATTTTACTTTTCTTTGAGTCTTTTGAAGGTTGTTCTAAGTAAAAGCAGAAACCCTGGTGGCACAGGGCACTTGGGGAGAAACATTTATTGTTGTCAGTTGCCATGGAGCTGGCAGCCACATGTAGCAACCTGCTGACTGTATGTATCCTGTTCTGTCCCATTTTATAAGACAATATTCTACTGTGATCAATACAGTTTTCATCGGCTCATTTTTGGAAGTAGATTCTTGAGTCTTTCTGGTTTATCTTAGTCTGTAAGATCTGTTGAAACCTGCCTACCAGGGGTGTCGCTTCTGGTATTTGAAATACAAGTTACCAAGCTTCCAGTATCATAGGAACAGGCAAGTATAAGAAATTGATGAGAAAATGGATGAGTTCTGGGAGGAGAAATACTCTTCTCAATTAAGAGTTAATAAAATCTTGATCCTGATCAGGGCTGCAACGTGCATCTTGTTTACAGCCTTGACCAACTGACCAAACTACTGTGGTAATTTACAGGCTCTAGAGTGTGTAGATTCAGCCCTGGTGAAAAGGACAACGTTGATGAAGTCTGATATATTTTTCTCTGTTGAGGGAACTCCAAGATCCTGCAGCCATTTCCTTTTCAGCCCCACGTGTTTTTCACAATAAATGGAGAAAGTACTGAAGTTATCAAGGATTTCATTCTACTTGCATCCACAATCAATGCCTATAGAATCAGCAATTCAAAAGTCAAATGATGTACTGCAGTGGGCAAATCTGCTGCAAAAGCCCTCTTAAAAGTGTTAAAAATCAAAGATGTCACTTTGAGGACTGAGGTGCACCTGACCAAGCCATTGTATTTTCAATCATCTCATAACCATGGGAAAGCTGGATAACGAATGAACAAGGAAAGTCAAAGAAGAATTGATGCCTCAGTAATTATGGTCTTGGTGAGAATACTGAATATACAACAGACTACTGGAAGAAACAGCAAATCTGTCTTGCAGCAGGTAACATCCAGAATGCTCCTTAGCAGCAAAGATGGCCAGACTTTGTCTCACACACTTTGGGCATGTTATCAGGAGGGAACAGTCCGTGGAGGAGAACATCACGCTTAGTGAAGCGGAAAATCAGCAAAAAAAAGAGGAAGACCCTCAGTGAGATGGATCGATACAGTGACTGCAACTAAGAGCCTGAAGCATGGCAATTACTGTGAGGATGGTGCAGAGCAAGGTAGTGTTTGTTGTTTTATTGTACGTAGGGTCCCAGTGAGCTGCAACTGACTGGATGGCACCTAACAACAGTGTGTTTTCCTAAAGTAATTTATAGTGTATCACTGATATTTAAACCCATGAAGAAAATAGCAAGCCAATGCATGATTTTTAAAAACATTAAATTATGGATAAAATCTGTGGTTCATAATCAAATTGATATTTTCCTCTTATATGCATGCGATTTCTTTTTTGTTGTTGTTTCCTTTTTTATTTAATATGACTGAGTGAAAATGAACATTCCTGTATAAATCTACATGCCCCCCTATGTGCAGCTTCCACTGCTCTCCCTGTCCGGTGACAGCACACTATTCCTCTCTGCTCCATACATGTCGCATCCTCCCAACAGCCTCCTTTCCCCTCCTCTCCACCCACTCCCTTTCCTCCAACCGGCGTCACATTTTTTCCTGGATAGAGAGCCTGGGGGATGGGTGAGTCAAGCAGTGAATTACAAAGATGAAAAACCACAGTTTATGTTCCCTTCACTCACTTCTAAGGTAAAGCTGGGAGGTACAAAGCGTAATAAAAATAAAACCGTAACTAGTTCTTTATGAAAAGAGATTTTTTTTCTCCTCACTATTAATTCTAGGTGATATTGAGGACCCAGTTGAGAAATAACGATGCTTCATTAATGTTTGATTTAGCACTGTTTCATCTTTAGATGACAGGGTGTAAACACCTAGAAAGTGCTTACCCTGATCCTGATGTCTATGTTGACTATCCCGTTCTTTCATATTTCAGTTAAGATCTTCAGTGAGTTTAGATATTCTTATTCAATGATGGTGAGATTACTAATTGGAGCAAGCATTCTGAAAGTAGCTTGGCAATGTGCTAGAAAAATCCTATAACCACACTCCTGAGCTAGCTGTTTCCCTTCCTAGAATATAATGCAGGGAAAAGTACAGGTGTATAAATATATAGACAAATATGTTAACTTTTATGGAAACAGACAATTCCTAGATTCTCCAGCTGTCTAGGGTTGTCCTTTCCTTTTTATGAATAAACTTTATTTTTTAGGGCAGTTTTGGATTTACAGAGAAAACATGCAAGAAGTACAGAGCCCTACCTTCTGCCTGCATACTGTCTCTCCCATTACTAACATCATGCATTCATGGATAGATTCGTTACGATTAGTAAACCAATACTGAGACATTATTATTAAGTAAAGCCAATACTTAACATTAGCCTTCAGTGTGTGTTGTAAAAGTCCCATTACAGTATCATAAGTCTTTTACTTTTAATACTAAAGCTAAATAAACCAAGTTCTCACTCATAGTAACTGCAGAGATCCTAGCAGCTTTCTAAAATGACTTAGAGGGGTGAGGTGGGGACAGGAGATGTTTATATCACCTTGGTTTTCTCTGTCATAACTGCTCCAAACTCTTGTACCAGACCTTTAGCTAAGCCCTTTGGTAGCTGGTCTCTGCCTTTCCATGCCACATGAGTCTTCTCATGCTACTTTCGTCATTCTCCCAGCCCCTTAACACAACAGAATTTTTCAAAAGTTGGGGAAGATCTATAACCCAGGCCAAGAAATGCCTTGAAATGAATCTGAATTGTATTTGTGTTGACTCTCTCCTTGGGGTCCAAATATCACTATGTTGATGGGATTGGTCTCTCCTTACAAGGGCTTTTTCCCATTTTCTAGTTTCGGTGAGTCCTAGAAACTCTACTTTCCTGTCTGTCTTCTCTCACACTCAACTGCTTTATTTGATAATCCCACAATAATCACAGGATTCAGACTAATAACAGCAAAAAGATGAAAAACTACAGCATTCCCTAGGGACTTCTGATGTTGAAAAGACCCAGAAGAGTCAGTTAAGTAACTACGTGAAAGCTGCCATGCATGTATAAATTTCTAATTTGATAAAGTGTCTCCAAGTTAGCAGTTAGTTATGGTAATTGCTCACATTGTAGCCATTTTCTGTTTATAGCAAAGGAAGCAAACACTCAACTCTTCCACTGCTAATTCATATGTAAACTATAAGATTATTCATAATTCATATGATTAAAGCCATCTATTGTGATGAATTTTTTTCCTGACTTGGTAGTCTAGTGCTTAACTGCTACAGCTGTAAACCAAAAGGTTGGCAATTTGAACGCACCAGGCACTCCCTGTAAACTCTGTGGGGCTGTGTTACTCTGTCCCATGGGTTCACTATGAGTCAGAATGGACTTGACCTTGACAGCAATAGGTTTTTGTTTTGTTTTTTGAAGTTTCGGGTAGCTACAAACTATGTCTCACCTTGTGGTGAAATGTTGTATCGACATTTCTTGAAGAATCTGTTGTGTCTTTAGAGCCTGTCGAGTCTCAGAGAAATGCAACTAGCTTTTAAACTGTTTTGCAGTTCCCATTAGGTGCAGCTGTGAACAAGTTTTTCTCCTGGTTCAGTCTTTCCTCCTAAGATAATGCAATGCATCTGGTCAGTACTCTCAGTTTGCCGAGGAACGTAGAATACGAAAATGACCCAGGCATCCATTTATCACATAAAGTACTGGATATGCAGTGTGACATAGTAGATTGCCAGGACTCCTTAGAGAACCCACACACTCCCAGACAAACACGTCCTCCTTCAAATGACAGATCTTTTTTGGTGATATACTTAAGTAATTCTATTGTTAAATAATAGATGTGTATGTTTTCCAAAATTATCCAAAAGCTCTTAGCAATAAATAAGGTAAAGCATAAAATCCTTTATTGTTTTTAGTAGGAAAAAAGAAGTGATCTTATATTGTTCCAGGAATATGAGATTTGAAATGTTTCTCCCTGGGATCCACAGGTCCAAAGAACAAGACAATAAAGTTTTGCTAATAAACACATATTTGATGGCTCACTTCAACTCGCAGTTTGAGATAACACTTCCTTGCTTTCCACAGTCTGAGTTACAACTTATGCCTGACAGTCACAAAGAAAAATACTCTTTAGCTTTTGGTAGTCCATGATAAGACTAACTGGAAGGGAAATTTATACCATGAAATTGTCAGGACAGTTTAGAGGAGGGAGTAAACTTCAGAAGTGAACACAGAAAAAGATACGCACTGTAATAGAACTTATTTTATAATCTTTTTTTTTGTTAAGGTATTTTGCTTAATAGAGAGGGTAACATAAATGAAGTGTATCTCAATAATTAACTTACATTAAGAAGGAACTGCTTTCACAAGGCCAAATGTTTGTACCAAATATTTTAATAGCCTATGTGAACACACTAAAAACAACGGATTAATCGCCCATCAGACTTCATTTTGGTCTCTGTGCTTTGCCAGTTGACTGGATGATAGTGACAGGAGGTCCTCTTGGATAGTGATTAAGAGCACAGATTTTGGAGTCAAGCAAGCTAAGTTCAAATCTCAGCTCTACCACTCACTGGCTGCATATATTGGGCTTGTTAGACGATCTTTTTAGCATGTTTTCTCCGTAGTAAAATGGGATTGCGATACTTCTTACTTCATAGGATTGTTGTGACAATTAAAGGAGACAGTGCTCATAGGACACTTGGAAATGGGTGAGTCGTTGTTGTTAGGGGTTCGTTGAGTCGGTTCCGACGTATATCAACTCTATGTACAACAGAACACAATGGTGCTGGTTCTGCTGTAGCCGCAAAATTGTTGCAAACACTGTCTCAATTCTTCTCACTGAGAGTTTGGTTGATAATAAATGTGCAGTACTAGGTGGTTATTAATTATGATTTCCAAGTATATGCATATGAGGGGAAAGACGAGGACCACATATGCTATAAAGGCAGACTGCTAGCTTACACGGCTGCTTACTTTTCATTTTTCAGTACTGCCTATGAGCAACTTGCTTTAGACAGTCAGATGCTACCTCTGAGATGTGATAAAGGAAGACATCTTATTTAGAAATGTCAGTAACAGAAATTAATTGGATGAAACACAGACTTGTTTTCCCTCAAGAAAATATGAGCTGTTGCCATCTGCAGAATATCAGTTGCTGATATCTCCATGTAGCTAGCAAACTTTGACAGAACATATTCCCTGCAAGTGTCTTGGGGTTACCAAATACAATAATCTGCCCTCAAGAAGCTTTTCTTAATAGAGGAAATAGTAACAAATATCAAACAACCCTGTTGTAGGGTAGAAAATGCCTGAAGAAACCAGAGATAAAGTGCATTGGAGATTTGGAGGAAGGTGCCCTTCTTTCTCAATGCTGGTGAAACAAGGGAAATTCATGCAAAAGGTGGCATTTCAACTGGACTTTCAGGGACAGCAGATGTTGTGAAGAAAATGCAACAGCGAGAACAACTGCACTGGCTAAAACTTTTGATTTTTCCAGACCCACGTCTGTGTATCAAGTTGTTTTTTGTATGTGCTTTGCCTGTGAGTCAGAATCAACTTGATGGTGGTGTGTTTGTTTTTTGTTTTTTGTTTTTTTGTTTTTTTTGGGTCCCCTATAGGACAACTTAAAGTTTAAGGTGATTAGATTCCTATACTCCACCTTGTTGGGAGATTGAGGGATGTAACTGTCTCACCTGAAAATAGTTCAAAATGGATCACAGAGATACATGAGAAAGTTAAAATAAAATTCCTGAAAGAAAGTGCTATAGAACACCACAAATGTGGGGTAGACAAAGATTTAGCAACAGTTCTAAATTACGTTTTATCAAACTTAAAAATACTCTTGCTCATCAAAAGATACCATTAAAAAAAAGAAAGTACAAGCACAGACTGGGAGAAATGGTATCCTGAATTGACTCGACGGCACTTGGCTTATGAATTAATATTAGACAATAAAAATGAATGAAGGACTTGAACAGCCATAGAAGACATATAAATGGTCAATAAACATATGAAAGACTGCTCAACATCATAAGACAGAGAAATGAAAATGAAATCTCATTGAGCTACCATTGGCTAGAATTAAAAATAGTGACAATATACAGTTTTGATGAAGATATAAAGCAACTGGAACTCTCATAAACTGCTAGTGTGAGTGCAAAATGGTACAGCTACACCAGAAAGACAGTTTGATTGTTAAAATTTATAAGATTAAAAATGAATCATATAAATTTAAACATACGCATTCACATAATCTGTGATGTCTGAATTCTACTCCTAGAGATTTATCCAAGAGAAATAAAAACAAGTGTCTGCAAAAAGTTTTACTCAAGAATGTATGTTCATATGATTTTCTAAATGCCTACATCTGACAAAAGAGTCAAATATGTAGAGGGTAGAGAGATTCCAATATTTGCCTCCAACATTTATCTTTGTTTCCAACTCTTGCATTCCAATCACCAATAATTATCAAAGCATCCTGATTGCATATTCAATCAATTTCAGAATGCAGAATCAGTATCTGGTGTGTAAATCTGAGTAGTGGTCATATTAATTGGTCTTCTTTGTAGGCATATAGATGTTATCCTATCCCTAACAGCCTTGTGCTTCAGGACACATCTTGAAATGTTCTTTTTTGACAGTGAATGCAGTGCCACTCCTCTTCAAGCTTTCATGCCTAGCATAGTAGACCGTGTGATTGTCTTATTCAAAATGTCCAATATCAATCCATTTCAGCTTGCTAATGCCTAGGATATTGATTTTTATAAGTTCAATTTTATTTTTTTGCAATTTCCAATTTTTCTAGATTCATACTTTGTATGTCTTATGTTGTAATGATTAATGGATGTTTTCAGCTATTCTTGTTTTGAGTTATGTCCCATCAACAAGCGAAGATCCCCAAAGCTTGACTCCATCCACGTCATTAAGGTTAACTCTGCTTTGAGGAGGCAGCTCTTCTCCAGTTGTCATTTGAGTCCCTTCCAACCTGAGGAACTTGCCTTCTGGTGCTGTATCAGGCAATACTTCACTGCTATTTATAAGTTTTGCACTGGATTAATCTTTTCAGAAGTAGACTTTATGGTCTTATACCTAGTCTGTCTTAGTCCAGAAATTCTGCTAAAAGCAGTCCACTGTATGCAACCCTGCTAGCATTTGAATTATAGCATTGGTGAAGAATACTGAGTATTACATAGGCTGCCAAAAGAGCCAACAAATCTCTCTTGGAAGAGCACAGCCATACTGTTCCTTGCAAGTAAGGATGATGAGACTTGGACTCACATTTTTTGGACATGTTATCAGAGTTATTGGAGAAGGACGTCATGCTTGGTAAAGTAAAGGGTCAGCAAAAAAGAAGAAGGCCGTCTATGAGATGAGTTGATACACTAGCTGCAAAGTTCAAGTGCAACAACAACTGTGAGAATGGCACAGTGCTAGGCAGTGTTTCATTCTGTTGTGCACAGGGTTGCTATGAGTTGGAATTGACTTGACGGCAGCTGCAATAACAACATTTATCTAACAGAAGATAAACTGAGGAAATATCAGAAAAGTACTATTTAAATGCTGGTGATTTTTTTGCAATTAAAGGAAGACATAGATCTTCATATAATGGTATCCAGAAATCCTGAGAAGATTAAACAAAGATGAATATATCAATAAACACATTGTAGGAGAAAATCTGAAAAGCTAAATACAGAGAAATGACATTAAACGTCTTTTTAACAAAAATGGAGGCCTGAAGACAACAGAGTAATAAACTTCATAATGCTTATAGATAATTAAAAAACAAAACAAAACAAAAAAATACTTGGCACTCAGTCAATTCCAACCGCATGCGTTTCAGAGTAGAACTGCTCATAGGATTTTCAATGGCTGGGACTTTTGGAAGCAGATCACCAGGCCTTTCTTCCGAGCACCTCTAGGTGGATTCAAATTGCCAACTTTTCAGTTAGTAGTCAAGCACTAAATTACTGGTGCCACTCAAGTACTCCTTCATGGGTGGTATTTCTGTTGTCGTGTGCCATCAATTCTATTTTGACTCCCATCAACGCATAGGAAAGAGCTGAACTATAAGGTTTCATAATCTGTAAATTTTTTTGAGAGGAGATCATCAGTTCTTTCTTTCCATGGGGCCTCTGGTGGGTTCAAACTGCTGACCTTTTGTTAGCAATCAAGCTACAGAATAAGAGTAAACTTAATTAAAAATTATATTTAATTGTGCTTTAGTGTTTTATAAATAAAACTACAATCTTTAGTTTACAAACTGGCAGGAAAAAGGATTATAAAATATTATAAATTGATCATCTATTGCCGTGACTCGATGGCAGTGAGTTTAGTGCTGCCATAACAGAAATATCACAAGTAGTTGCCTTTAACAAAGACAAGTTAATTCATAATTTACTAGGCTAGCTGTTCAAATTCAGTGCTTTAGGGGAAGGATTTTTCTCTATGTTGGCTTTAGAGGAACGTCCTTATGATACATTAGTCTTCCTTTGGTCTGGGAGCATCTCAGTCCAGAAATTTTAGGTCCAAAGGACATGCTCTGCTCCTGGCATTGCTTTCTTCTCTGTCCTTTAATCTCAAAAGACACTATCTGATCTTATAGATCTCATCAATATAACTGTCACCCATTTCAGGAAACTGTTGTGGCATGGTGGTTAAGTACTATGGACGCTAACCAAAAGTTCATCTACTCAAATCTGCTGGGCACTCCTTGGAAACTCTATGCGGCAGTTCTACTCTGTCTGCAGGGTGACTGTGAGTCAAAATCAACTAGACAGCAATGCGTTTGGTCTGGGTTTTAATCCATCTCATTATATCATAGTAAGAGAATTTGTAACACAAAAGAAAATCATATCAGATGACAAAATAGGAGACAATAGACAATCACACAATATTGGGAATCGTGACCTAGCCAAGTTGACAGATATTTTAGGTGGCACAATTCAATCTATGACATTCCACTCTTGGACCTCCCCAAAGTCATGTCTTTACAAGCTGTAAAACATATTCATCCCATCAAATGATAGAAAAAAAATTCTTAAATCAATTCTAAGTCCAAAACCAAAAACCAAACCCACTGCTCTCAGGTCAATTTCAGCTCATCGTGGCCTGATAGGACAGAGTACAAGTGATCCATAGAGTTTCCAAGAATTGCCTGGTCGATCTCAACTGCCAGCCTTTAGGTTAGCAGATGTACCACTCAACAACTAACATTCTAAGTCCAAAATCTAAAAATTCCTCTTCATCTGTGAAATCTAGAACACAAGTTATCTGTTTCCAAAGGCACAATGGCTGAACGGGTGCAGCTTATTCATTCCATTACAAATAGGAGAAAATGGGAGGAAAGAAGGCACAGTAGACACCAACCAAGTTTGCAGAGCACATTACATTAGCCCTTAAGACTTACAAATAAACCTGTGTTCTCTGAGACCGTTTATGCAATGGCCTTGCCTTTCAGGTACTGGTCACACTCTCTAGGGTCTGAGTGGAGGCCCCTTGCCTCTGGCTCCAGGTCTACCCTTCCCGCCCACTGGGACAATAACTCTGCTCCTTCAGCTTTACGTGCACCATTATCCTAGGCCGTCTGAGGAGTACTTTAGAACTTCCACTGTTAGAGCAACACTCCACTCTCAGTGCCAAATTCTGCCTTGGTCATCCACTACGACTATAATAGAAATGCCACAAGTGTATGGCTTTAACAAAGAGAAGCTCATTCTCTCACATTCCAACAGGCTAAGTCTGAATTCAGAGCACTGGTTCCAGGGGAAGTCTTTCTCTACTGACTCTGGAGAAAGCCTCTTGTGATGTGTTAGTCTGTCCTTGGTCTAGGAGCGTCTCACCACAGGAGGCTCAGTTCCAAAGGACACAGTCTGCTCCTGGCATTGCTTTCTTCATAGTATAAAGTCTCCATGTCTCTGCTTGTTTATCTCTTTTATATCTCAAAAAAGATTGGTGTAAGACAATGTCTATTGTTGTATATATCCTTAATGTATCTCATTACATCATAGTGAGAGGATTTACCACACATAGGGAAATCACATTAGATGATAAAATGGTAGACAATCATACGATACTTGGAATCATGATCTAGCCAAGTTGACAGACCTGCCAAGTTGTTTTTGGAGGACATAATTCAATCCACGACACTAGGGTAATCAAAAAAAGGAAAAATCAATCAATCAATAAATAAAAAGCACAGATAGCATAGGTAAAATGACAATATTCAAAATAAATGAAAATTTGAGTAATTTTGTCAGTTTTAAAGAGAGGTCACTAGATTTATTTTACAATGTGCCAATTGTTTATAAATTACACACACACACACCCCACAGCAAGGTTAAAGATAAAGGAATTAACATGTAAATATTAAAAATTTAAAAATCTAAGTTAGTAATACAAAATAGAACTTAATACTAAAAGCATTTATAAAGACTTTAAAAGAAACTATGTCATCATAAACAAAAAAGACACCAAGAAACTGAATTCATTTGAACAACACAAATTACCTCTGAACAACCATTTTGACAACTAAAAAGAAAATTTCATGGGATTCCATCCTGAGATAGTTGTGAATTTATATATACCTAGTGACATCACCACAACATATATGAAGTATGCCAAGCCAAGCCAAGTGCCAAATTTATATGAAAAAAGGGACAAATACTCCTTAATACTGGCAAAACGTTAACATAGCTCTGTCAGAAAATGACAGGTAAAGCAGATAAAAATTTACGTAAGATATTGAATATATGATCAATGAAATCAATAGGGTTGATGTTAATATGTATATTAAATATTACCTCCAAAAGGAGTTAAAAAAAAACACATTGATTCCAACTGCCAGTGGAGTTAGTTTTTAAAAAATTTGACCATGTAATTGACAAGAATGCCAGTTACAAGAAAATTCCGAGGGCAGGTGTTTTATAGATCACATCTTCTGATTGCTAGAAAACAGCAATAAAAATATTTCCCTCAACACACATACTTAATAATTTCACTATCTATGCATGAGTTAAGGAGGAAATACAATAAAAACTAGGAAACACTTATATATAATGACACTGAAACTATTACATACTAAAAAAAAATTTCAAGGACATTATTTAGACTGAATTTACAGATTAATGCGCAGCTTTAAATGCATTCGTTAAAAAAGGAGAACCAAAAATAAATTTCTAGATTTCTTTAATATATTAGCCTGTGTATTTACTTATGCATCAGCACCTGTTATTTTAATTGCAGTATTGAGGGAGGACTACACGAAGAAGAATGTGACATCAGGATTGGAGGAAGACTCATTAGCAAACTGTCATATGGGGTGCCACAATTTTACTCTCCGAAAGTAAAGAAGACTTGAAGCATTTACTGACAAAGATCAAGGACTACAACTTTCAGTATGGATTACACCTCGGCTTAAACAAAACTTCTCACAAATGGACCAAAAAGCAACATCATGATAAAGGAGGAAAATATTGAAATTGTCAAGGGTTTTATTTTATTTGGATCCACGATAATATGCCCATGGAAGCAGCAGTCAAGAAATCAAACAATGTATTACGTTGGGCAAATCTGCTGCAAAAGACCTCTTTAAAGTGTTGAAAAGCAAAGATGTCACTTTAATGATTTAGGATAAATCTGACCCAAGTCATCATGTTTTCAGTTGTCTCATGTGTACGTGAAAGCTGGATGATGTAATAAAGACTAAAGAATTGATGCCTAACATTCAGTGTTCCATGAACTACCAGAAGAATGAACAAATCTGTCTTGGAAGACGTACAGGCAGAATACTTATTAGAGGCAATGATGGTAAGATTTCATGTCATGTACTTCAGACACACTGTCATGAGGGACTATAATCTAGAGAAGGACATCATGTTTGGTAAAGTATAGGATCAGCTAAAAAGAGACAGACCCTCAGTGAGAACAAGTGACACAGTAGCTGCAACAACAGTCTCAAACATAACAATAATTGTGAGAATGGCTCAAGACTGGGTAGTGTTTCATTCCTTTTTATTATTATTATGAAGATGATTGAATGAAAATGTACATTTCCATATAAATTTGCATGTCCACCTATATGCAACTCCCACTGCTTTCCCTTCCTCTTCGCTCCACACATCTTATCCTCCCAACAATCTCCTATCCCCTCCTCTCCATCCACTCCTTTTCCTCCAGTAAGAGGTCAGCAAGATGACATCCTATAGATGCACAGAATCATAAAACGCACACAAGATACGGTCACTCTGTGTCACCAAGTCAAATCCATTCCTGTCCGGAGAGTTGACCTCCATTACGATTTATGGACAGGGGCAACATCAGGGCCAGGGGCCATGCTTCCAGGGGAACTGCAAAGCCCATGGACCATCAGTTGAGGTCTTTTAATGGAGATCTCAGGGTGTACCCCTTTTTTTTCTTGTGTTGCCAGTGAGACTCAACTTTGTGAGCTCCATCACGGCTATCACTGGTGGTGGCCAGGCACCATTCAATTCTTCCAGTCACAAGTCGATGTAGTCATCCACTCACATGGGTCTCTCTGTCTTCTGGGTTCTCTTTCCCCCATGTCATTTGTTCCTGCTAAGTTGGGACCATTCCCTCAGATGGCAGCGTGGCAGCTTTTAAGTCCCCAGACACCATTCACTAATGTGGGGTGCAGAGGGCTGCTTAGCAAAATGCTAGTTGTGCCAATTGTCTTTGATTTTCCCTGAGAGCATGGTCCCTGGTGCTCCCATTCCACGTACTCTGTCCTTGCAATATTGGGTAAAGGTGGGAGGAGTAATCATGTTACCTTGGAGCCCCGTTAGTACTGATCTTCTTTCTAAATTGTGCTGTCACAGATTTCACCCAACTAAATTTCTTTCAACTGTCTAATCAAAACCTTTCTGCCCTTGCCCTCCCTCCCTCCCCACTCTTGCAGCTGTCAAAGAGTCTTTTCTTCTATGCATGAGTCTGTTTTAAAGTTCTTATCATAGGGGTTGAGACCTGTATTTGTCCTTTTGTCACTGACTACTTTTACTCAACATGATGTCCTCCAACTGAAACCAGGTTATGAGATGTTTCCTAAAATCATCATCGTTCTTTATTACTGCACAGTGTTCCATTGAGTATATATACCATAGTTTATCTATCCATTCCTCTGTTGTTGGGCATCTAGGTTGATTCCATCTTTTTGCTCTTGTGGACTGTGCTATGATAAACATTTGTGTGCATGTATAAGTTGGTGTGAATGGCCCTCCAAGCAGTGAATTACTGGGTCAAATGGAATACATCTAGTTTTTTAAGGAAGCACCAGATTGCTTTCCAAAGAGGTTGCACCATTTGGCAATCCAACCAACAGCGTAGGAGAGTTTCAATTTCTCCATAGCCTCTCCGGTATTTGCTGTTTTGCATTTTTTTGGATCATGGCCAACTTTGTTGGGGTGAGATGGTGTCTCATCATAGTTTTGATTTCAATTTTTTTAATAGCTAATGATTGTGAGCATGTCCGTGTGTGTTTTTTGGCTGCCTGGATCTCGTCTTTAGAGAAGTGTTTTGTCCATCTCCTTTGACCATCGCTTAATTGGATGATTTATCTTTTTCTTATTGATATTTTGTAGTACCTTATAGATTATGGAGATTAGGCATCGGTCTGACATATGGTTGCCAAATTTTTTTTTCCCAATCTGTAGGTGGCCTTTTAATTCTATTAATAAAGTCTTCAGATGAGCAAAAGTGTTTGATTCTTAATAGTTCCTATTTACCTATTTTCTCTTCTGTTGTTTGTGGTTTGTTTGACAGATTTTAAATCTATCTACATTGTGTATTAAAACTTCCATTGTTGTTCCTACTTTTGGGGGGTGAGCTTTATCATTTTAGATTAATATTTAGGTCTTTTATCTAGTTTAAGTTGGTTTGTGTAGGGCAGTGTTTCATTCTGTTGTACACAGGGTCGCTATGAGTTGGAACTGATTTGATGGCACCTAACAACAAAGGAGACTGATGGTTCAGTGGTTATGTTTTCAGCCCTAACCAAAAGGTCATCAGTCTGAATTCACCAACTGCTCCTTGGAATCCCTATGGGACAGTTCTAATTTTGTGCCATAGAGTGACTATGAGTCAGAAATGACTGGGCAGCTATATGTTTGTGTGTGTGTGTGTGTGTGTGTGTGTGTATGAGTGTGTGTGTGTGTGTGTGTGTGTATAAACAACAACAAAAAAGCAAACCCAGTGCCATCAAGTCACAGGGACCCTAGAGATCAGAGTAGAACTGCCCCACAGAGTTTCAAAGCAGCATCTGGTAGATTTGAACTGCTGACCTCTTTTTACAGGTCGCAGGGCTTGACCACTGCTTTATGTATTTGGTAACAACACCACTGAGGCTTTTAAATAAGTTTTAAATATCAAATAGTGCAAATCCTTCTGCTATGGCCCTTCTGTTTCAGAATTTCCTCAGTTATTCTTAGTTAATGAAATTATCTGTTCATTATTGATTTTTTTTTAAAGAAACACATCACCTTTATAAATTAAATTACAGAGAACTGCTATCTTTTAACACTGAGTTTGTTTATCCAAGGACTTGATAAGTTTTCATTTTAGCAACACTTCCTCCTATGCTTTTGCATATTTCTTCTGATAAGTTATTTTCATGCAACTTTGCATACTTCTTTTTATTCCTAGGTATTTTATTTAGATTTTGTTGCTCATGAAAAGTCTTATTCTCACTGTAACTTCAATCTCTTTCTTCGTGGTCACTGTCCGTGAAATCTATATTTTCAATATCATTTTTATACTGCCTCACCTAATGGAATCATTTATGTTAATTTTCAGCCAAGTCTCTTGACTTTTAGAGGTACACAAATATACTGTCTGAAAAAAACTGATTTTTACTTCGTACTTTCCAAAATGTGTATCTCTAAATGCTCCTCTTATCTAATTGTCATGGTGATAAGGGTGATCATATTCCTTTGCCTTTATTTTGGTAGGAATGTCTCTTGTCTTTCACCATTAAGCATGATATTGGCACATGGGCTGATACAGATTTATCGGACT
The DNA here is from genome assembly GCA_028571685.1 of Heterohyrax brucei. Taxonomy (NCBI): domain Eukaryota; kingdom Metazoa; phylum Chordata; class Mammalia; order Hyracoidea; family Procaviidae; genus Heterohyrax; species Heterohyrax brucei. The sequence continues at coordinate 9,028,570 of CM053143.1, forward strand.
AAGAAGTGTCCATGTACTTCTAATTTATTATTTTTTTAAATAAGATTTTTCAATTCGGTATCTACGATTACCTGATTTTTATTCAATCTATTATTCTGATAACCAATATTCGTGATTCCCCACATTCAATTGTCCTTGCATTCATAGACCTAACCCACTCGAATAAGGTGCATTTCTGTACTAATGAGCTGCTATAGCCTATCCCTAGTACTTGACAGTTTTTACACTGACATTTCTAATAGATTTTTCTACTTTTATTTTTATGTGTATGTATGTATTGGTATTTGTCATGTTCTGATATTAATGGTAGATTTGCTTCATCAAAAAACCAATGTAAAAGATTTCTTTCTCATGATTTACACTAGTTTCACGGCACTGATCATAGTTTATTTGTTCTTGAAAGATCTGGAAGAACTATTTGTAAATGCCTTAGCACTTTTTCCTGGAGGTGGGGGTAGGTGAAGCTCTGACAAACTTTTGTATGTCTTTATAAACAAATCGGTCTATTTAGGCTTCTTTTTTTTTTAATTGGTAGTTTTGATAAATTATGTTTTTCTAGAAAATAACACATTGCCTAAAGGCTTATTTGTTTGTTTGTTTTGTACAGAATATATCTGTGCACATACATTTACACAGAAGCAAACAAAGAATCTTTTAGGATTCTTTTAATTTCTCTGCTTTTCTACTGTATGTAGGCATGGAGGATTACTTACAATTTGTAATTCTCTATTTCTCCTAGTGTAAGCTTTACTAATGTTGCAGCTGTGCTTTTTTAGAATAGATATTCATAACAGTTATATTTCCATTTTAAATTATACCCCTTAATATTCAAAGCTTTAAAAAAAAGTCTAATATTAAAATCACAGCTACTTTTTTTTCCCTATACTTCTAATTTACTTTAACTGTGTCTGTTTTAGAATGCTGTAAGTTGTAATTTCATAGAAGAGTTAAACTCATTTATATTTATTGATATAGTTGGTCATGTTGGTTATCTTACATATGGTTAAAACATGGTTGTTTTACATAGGTTTTTAGGTTTTTAATTTTAAGGCTTCTTTAATTTGATGTATTTGCTCTGTTTTGTGTGTATGTGATAGATGTGTGTGTGTAGTTCTAATGTTTAGGAAAATACGTGTTGTCGTTTCCTCAACTGTCTCACAATTAGCTCATCCTCCATATGTTTCCACAAAATAGTTTCATAGAAAAAAAATATTTCTTGATCAAAGTCAGAACTGTTTATCTGTACTCTTTGCAACTGGAGACTGATTTGACTAAATATAAACTTACAGATATTCCTTTATGGACACATGAAAAATACTGTGGTGAAACACGAGGTCAATTTTTCCCTGAAAAATGTATTGTTCAAAACAGTGCTTATTCGAAGAATTATTGGTAATTAAAGTGAACAAATGCCATAAACTGAAACTGCCCCCTCTCCTCAACTGATATGTATGGTGATGCTAGTAATACATGACATCTCATTTTTGTTGGCTATGTGAAGGCTTACTTCTTTTCATTTAAAGTTTAGCCACTTTATTAAAATACTTCTTAGTGTTGAGGTTGCTGGGTCAATTTTCTATGGGACAGGGGAAATTTTCACATGTATGTTCAAGTGTTCCTCTATGTCTAGAAAACTCTCTTGAATTGTATTTTAGATTTTAGTATTTTTTCTGCTCCTTTATTTTGTTTTATTTCTTAGAGATTCCTATACTGAATCTCCTTTGCCTGTCTTCTATAAAAGTTATTTTCTCTCTAATCTATTTTACCCTTAATTTCATTTTCAATTAATTGCTTTTCTTATCTCTAGTATTGGTTTCTTGCTCTGCGTCACTGTGTAAAATCTGTTTTGGATTATTTTCTATTGTGTTTTATTTATTTTATATTTTTCTTGTATTTTGTATTTCAGTTCTGCCAGACCGTGTTTTATTGTCTGTTCTTTTTTCATTCCTTTCCCAATATGTTGCATTTTGGTGCTATGAAATTGTTTCAAAGATGTACTTACTTTGCTAAGTTCTATACTTTTCATAGTGAAATCGTTAGTGATAATTTGCATCTACTCCAGGGTACCAAAATTTTATGTGTTGCTCACTTGTTGATACTTTCGCTGATTTTATCTAGTTTTTTTCTTATCCTTGCATTGATACTATGCTAGATAATTTTTTGTTACTTAAAGTTACATGAACTGCATTTTCCTAGACTTATAACTATTAGCAGAAATTTTCTGTGAGGAGTTACATAGGACTAAGGGTAGTCTATTAAGATTCAGAACACAAAAATCTCTTTTATTTTTGTGTCTTTGTTTTCTAGTGCTGCTATAACAGAAATACTACAAATGAATGGCTTTAACAAATAGAAATTCATTCTGTCATGGCCTAGGAGGCTAGAAAACTGAATTCACTGTGCTAGCTCCAGAGGAAGGCCTTCTTTTTCTGTCAGTTTTGGAAGAAGGTCCTTGTCATCAGTTTTCTACTTGTCTAGAAGCTTGTCAGTACAGGAATCACAGGTTCAAAGGATGTGCCCTGCTCCAGTTCTTCCTTCTTGGTATGAGTCACTCTCCTCTCTATGAGATGATCTCTTTTATATTACAAAAGTGTTTGACTGAAGATACAACCTAATCCTGTAGATTGAGCCTTGCCTCATTAACATAATGCCTCTAATCCTGCCTCATTAACATCACAGAGGTGGGATTTACAACACAATGGATAATCTAATCAGATCACAAAATGGTGAAACACCACACCGTATTGGGAATCATGGTGTAGTCAAGTTGACGAACATTTTTCTGGGACACAAGTCAATACAAAACAAGAAGCATGCTGTTTCTGGAATATACAATCCACCTTTGTCCAGCTCATACTGACCTAAACAGAGGTGATTTTATGATTTAATCACATCTATAAGGGTATTAACAACAGTATTGTTCTAGCCAATTATTACACTTGAAAGCAAGTGATACGATTTTTACAACTCAGGGCAAGCCCTTTGCCATCAAAAATTATATTTTTCCCAAGAGGAAAGGAAATATGCTGAGCTACTATCAAAATGTGACACAGTTGATTATTCCTCGCTTTTTTCAACTGGCTTCCATTCCATTGGATAATTCTTCTCAGTCTCCTTTGCTGATTCTTTCTTATCTAACCACACTCTGTACAATGGAATACTCCAGGGCTCCATCCTCATGGTCCTTCCCTTTCCTATTTTCACCTCTTTCTTAAGTAATCTCATCCAGTCTTATAGCTTTACACATCATCTAATAGGGATTGAATTCTGATGTTATATATCTTAACCAGACCCTCCACTAAACTCCAGATTGATGTATTTATTACTGAGAATCCTAGCTTGAGTGATGAAGAAATATGTAAAACCTAATGTGTCTAAAACCAAACTCCAAATCTTCCTTTCTGAGCTGTATTGCTCTCAAAGTCTTCCCTATCTCAGTTAATGAAAACTCAATCCTTCCAGTAGTTCAGGGTCCAAATCTCGGGATAATCACTGACTCCTCTGTGTTTCACGCCTTCCTTCTAATCACCATCAAATATTCCTAGCTTTCCCTTAAGGATATATCCAGAATCTGAACAATTCTTCCCAGTCACCAACATCTGTTCCTAGGATTAGTGAAATGACCTCCTAGGTGGCCTCCCTGCTTTTGCCTCTCCCTTCTATGGTGAGTTTTCCACATAACAGATATGATTTACATATAATTACAATGTAAGTCATCTCACATCAGTTCTCTCTTCAAATTCCTTCATGGTTTTCCCACTTCAAATCACAGGCCAAAATACCAGTCAGTTTAATAGCTACAGGACCCCTTATGGTGTGCCCTCCTAATTCTAATACAATACTTTTTGATGGTTTGACAACCATTCCAGGAAAGTTATAGCCGCAGAGTCTTTGCACCTGCCCTAACATCTGCCTAGAATTGTATTCCTATTGATGTTAGTTTGTCTCATACTTACATGATCTCCAGGTTCCACTCCAACATCTCCTTATTCAGCAAAGTCTTTCCTGGTAACTGTACATACAATAGCAATAATTTAATCTCTCCCCTCTCAAGTACTATATACTTTTTTTATCCTACTTGATTTTTCTTCATTTTTCACCATCTGACATATTAGATGTTTACCCATACATCTGTACATTTTCTGTCCCCCTTTTCTTGAAGTAAACTTCATGAATGCAAGAATTTGTTAGTGTTATTCACTTCTGTGTCCTCAGTACCTACAGTTGGCACATAGCAGAAAGTCAATGGATGTTAGTTATGAAAAAATTAAATGAATGGGCAATAAATGTGAATTATCTAAACATACATAAAATTTTACATTATTTATATGAAGATTTAAACCTATAGAATAGTGATCTATAGTGTTATGAATACAGATATGTATAAGAAAGGTAGGAAAGACCTGCAGGAACAAGTGGTTGTCTCTAGAAAGACAGAGAAGTCACTGGGAGAGGTACACGAAGACCCTCATGTGTGTTGTTTTTAGGTGTTATTGAATCCCTTCCAACAGATAGCAACCCTATGTACAACAGAACAAAACACTGCCCAGTCCTGCACCATCCTCACAATCATTGCTATGTTTGAGCCCATTATTGCCCCTACTGTGTCAAATCCATCTCATTGAGGATCATTCTCTCTTTTACTGACTCTCTACCAAACATGGTATCCTTCTCGGGGACTGGTCCATCCTCATAACACCCACAAAATACATGAAACAAAGTCTTGCCATCCTCACTTTAAGGAGCAGTCTAACTATATTTCTTCTAAGACAGATTTGTTTATTCTTCCGGTAGTCTGTGGTATATTCAATATTCTTTGCCAACAGTATAATTCAAATGCAGCAATTCTTTTTCTGTCTTGACTATTCATTGTCCATAAAATAAAACCCAAAACCAAACCTACTGTCATAAAGTTGATTCCCATTCATAGCATCCCTATAGGACAAAGTAGAACCTCTCCATAGAGTTTCTAAGGAGCATCTGGTGGATTCTAACTGCTAACCTTTTTGTTAGCAGACATAGCCATGAAGCACTATGCCACCGGGATGAAGTGCATGGAAAAAGTAGTTATCTCCCACAGGAAGGAGTTGTTGTCTCTAGAGAGGGAAAGAAGTCACTGGGAGAGGTGCATAAAGACCCTCATGTATAGTGATGCTCAACTCCACAAGACACACATACACACACGTACACCTTATTAAAAGGTATTATAAGAAAATATGACATAATGTTAAGATTTGATAAAACAAGGTGCCAGGTGCACTGCCAGCGCAAGATGCACTAGAATTCTGTTTATTCTCTGTTTTTGTTGATGAACTTTCGATATTTTATTTCATTTTTTTTTTTTTTAGGAAGGAGAAAATGTGGGTCAATCTCATAAGGAAACAGCCAGCAAATACATTGCATCTAGAATTTTAAAACAGTAAGAAGAGACATTCAGTGAATAGATAGTATTGTGATTTGAAGTGAACAAATACTCTGCAAGAATTAAAATCCACCAATGTTTCAACAACTCTGACGGCAAGAAAGTTTTTCTTGGATCCTCATTTCATCTGATTCCTACAGAGACAAGCAATGACTGCAGATGCTGTTGCTCTCATGTAGAGAAAGCAGTTTAGTCTATAGTTTTAGAGGTAATTTGGCCTTCATTACTAAAAAATATACACAAAACAAAATATAAGATGAAGGCTTTTTTTACACCTGTAGGTCAGATTTATGCTAGTCAGAGCTGAATGAGATGAAAATGAGGGGGTTGGGGACAGAAACCATGACTTCTAAGAGTCACAGTCCATTGGGGAAGATGGACAAATAAACAGTTATAAAACAATGTGCTATAACAGTGCTGTAACAGCGATATTTGGGGTGCCCTGGGGGCAGAGAACTGTGAGAATATGCCTTACATATGTCAATAGAGATCTGTGCTCACAGAAAACTTTACCCAGAGCCATGCTGTCAGCAACTATGTTCCAAAATCTATCATAATTATTAGTCTTAACTGCCAAATCCAAGGCCTCCCACTTGAATTTATTATACTCCAGGTTTTGTGATTTTTCTAAATTAATAAGGCATTTGTGAAACTCAACACATTCTTAGGAAGTTTTTAAACTCCAATTTATGTGCGATGTGCCTATCTTAATCAGTTTTTTTCCACCTCTGTCTCTAAAATATTCTTATGAAACCAACAGCCAGCAAGAGAGAGTTTTGTTTATCAGATCATGGGGCATTGAGTAGCAAATTTATTCTTTTTGATAATCTATTAAAGTGAGATATGGAGTCAATTCTATCTCAAGAGGAAGTATTAAAATGATTTTCTCAACCAAAAGTTTCTTATGAACTTAAATAGTCACTTGTTAAATATTAGCTGGATCTACCTTGTGATACTATGAGTTTAGTTACAGGTAAAAGTAAGAGTAGTGACAGTTACAATGAAGGACAGTATAAAAGGAAATCTAGAAATGTCCATCCAACGGTCAGTAATAAACAGAAATGTACTAGATATTAAGAAACCAATAACAGGGTTTTGTTCATTTGTGGCTATTTACAAGTAAAGGGTCTTCCAGTAACGGTGTCCTATCTTTGAACTTGAATAAAACAAGTTGTAAATGACAAGGTTTTGTCTTCTTATTTTGAAGTATGTTTAGATGACATTATGTGTGGAAAAGAACTTTGGGTAAACGGCCACTGTAGCACCTTCCAAATGAGGCCAAAAGTAATCTGTCATCCATAGCCCAGTATCTTTCGTCAGGGACACTCACAGTCTCTCACTTGTTCATCCTGGAAAAACTAAGGGCCAGTGATCCCATAGTCCAAAATCCACACCAGATGGTAACTTTTGGGGGATGAAGTAGATGTTCTTGAATCTCCAAGGGAGTCTCACCTCTCCAAATATGACAGTTTGGTTTCTTAACAAAACCATTCATCCAGAAATGGGCCTTGTCTCAGAAGATGATTTTTTGACCCAAAGCAAGATTGACTTCCAATTGTTCCAGAGCCTAGTCAGCAAATATAAGATGCAATAAGGTCTTCGGACTGCAATTTGTGAGTTAAAACAATTTTCTAAGGGTAAAGCTTCAAGTCCAGATGCGGTCAATGAAAGGCTCAGTTCTCGTGTTCTGGGAGAAATTGATTGAGATGGATTCCTGGGATGGATTCTCACATACATGCTGACAAATGGTGGTGACTGATGTTTTCAATGGAATGTGTGGCTCACTGATGCACAGGTGTTGTCTGATTGGTACCAGACTTGGTTGTCTCAAATGTTTTGATTAAACATCAACTGGTTGTCTCGGTAGGACAATTATGTGCATCATAAACTTTATGTAACTCATGGAATGTTTGGCCAACACAACATACTTTTTGATAATAATAAACTTTAATAATTTCTACGTGTTGTGCAATCATATAATTTTTATGGTTATTTGTCAAGATTAATCAAAACACAGCGATAAATATGACTGCTATAGCTTCACAAATATCACCACCATGAACTGTCAAAAATAGGACAAACTTATCAGAAGACCTTTTACATTATTTCTGCCTATATTCGACTAGTTATTTCTCCCATGGATCCACATCTGTCCTCAGAAAAGCATACCACGGGACTAAATACTTTTGGCTCAGATGATGTATAACTCTGGCATTGATACTACTGGTGTAAGCCTTCAGGTCTCTATCAGATTTGTAAAATCTGTAAACAGATTTTACAAAGGTGACGTGGTTTTTACACTAGAAACTTCATTACAGAAAACTTAAGTGTTTCTTTTGAGAAGAAATGCTATTCGCATTGATTGGGGTAGATTAATCAAAAGTGGAAATAATAAATTGCTATTCCATTAACCTATAAACACACAGATGAATGCTTTCTGTGTTTAGAGATTATTTCTCTTAAACTAATTACTATAACAGTTATCATCACCCGTATTTTAACCACAATGTTTTTCCCTCTAGCTAGAAGGGAAAAAAGATCCTAAGACTTTGAAGCTAAGGGAAATAATTTGCTAGAAACTACTCTTCTTTCAAGCAAATGATGCCATCATGGTCTAAGAGGAACACTGCTGCAACAGAGCAGCGACATTTAGAACTTAATCCTGCCCACATGTGGAGGAAGAATTTGAGTAGCTATGTGATAAATTCCAGGAAAAATAAGGTTTTATGGGACTATCCCTGGTTTCTCTGCTGGTAAGAAATAGACATAGTGTCATATTTCTAGTTTGTGCAGTAGAATGACTGCCTCAGATTTATTGATTGGATTTCAGCTAATAATTGTTAGGAAAACTTAAATTTTAGTAGACAACACTTTAAGGAAAATACTTACATGACATTTAATCCATTTCATCCCTTAACAATATATCCTATATAGTACCCAAACCCCACTGACGTCAAGTTGATTCTCACTCATAGAAGCCCTATAGGACACAGTAAAACTGCCCCGTGGAGTTTCCAAGGAGCTCCTGCTGGATTTGAACTGCTAGCCTTTCGACTGGTAGCTATAACACTTAACCACTATGTCACTAGAGTGCCCAAGGCTGTATCTATATCACCAGGAAATTTTTTTTTTGGTACAATTTAAATGTCTTAATTTCTGCTCAACACCATTAAATAATAAGACCTTATTGCTTGCAACAGAATATTCATTTCTCTAAAAACAGCACTGACAGTCATTCAACATCTGGCTCTGCCTTACACCTCCATTTTTCCCTCCTCTAACTTCTTAAACATTCAGTTTCTGTTTACCCTTGTCTCTCTGAGTTTTCCCCAACATATTCTGCTTTTCTCAGTGAAGTGACTGGTTCTGTTCTCATCTTAATACTTTTCTCCTCATCTCATACACATACTTCAAAACCCAATTAACCGTCACATTCATGAAACTGTACTTGCTACTTTCAGTTAAATATAATCAGTGCCAAGTTTAGCTTTATTATTTTATTTAGAACTTGTAACATTACAGGCTTCTGTATAATTATTAGAAAATATATTTACATTTTTCCTTATTTCACAAGTATTTCTTGTGGATCTACTATGTGCCATGTCCAACACAGGCATTAGAATAGGGATATTATAGTCATTCTAGTGGAAGGGTCAGACCAAAATATGGACAGAGAAGTGAGGAAGTAAAAGAATGAGAGAAGAAAACAAGGTAGTTAGCATAAATGAATAAATATACCACTTATTTTAAGAAATTCTATAAAAAAACAAACTAGAGATTAATATTAAAACTGTCACCAGTCCTGAGGCACTTTAGTTAAGTGGTCAGGGAAGGCTTCTTTGAGAAAGTGAAATGAAAACTGAGAGGGAAGAATTAGACAAACAGAGATACAGAAAGAGTTGGAGAACATTTCATGCAGAAACAACGTACACAAAAGCCCTGAAGAATAAAACCTCTGCATGCCTGTGGGACATGACAAGAAGATCAGATGTTATTCTAAGTGCTATGAGATGCCACTGGAGGGATAACGTCTGCTTTAAATGTAAAATGAATGGAGACAGTGACGGTCCACAGGTAAAATTCTCACCTTTTGTGTGAGGGACTTAAGTTTGATTTCTAGCAAGTCCGCCTCATATTAGCCACCGCCTATCTGTCAGTGAAGGCCTGTGTATTGCTATAATGCTGAATAGTTTCAGTGGAGCTTTCAGACTAAGACGGGATAGGAAGAAAGGCCTGGCAATCAACTTCTGACAATTAGCCACTGAAAATTCTGTGGATCACAATGGTCTGATATTAATGGAGGGGGTGGCACAGGACTAGGCAGTGCTTTATTCCACTGCATATAGGGTTGCCGTGATTTGGGAACCAACTTGACGGCCCCTAAAGATGCAAACAACAAGCCGAGTGCCGAGTGCCGTCCAGTCGGACCCGACTCATGAGTCGGATGCAAACAACAAAGTAAAAAAAATATTCTGCTTTTATGGGTAACGGGTTAGAAGAAGATAGCACATAATGTGGAAGATTAGTTAAAAGGATATTGTAACACTCGCATTCGCTTGGCTTAGGCAACACTCTCATATAACAGATTATATTTTCTTAAATGATCACAGTAATTTCTGTCCCATATGTTTCAATGCTCCTTCCATATGGAATTGGGCTCAGCATAACCTCCACTTGCAACGAGCAGGTCTCATGGCTCCTCCAACCAATAGAATGTGGTAGAAATGATGCTATGACTTCTAAGGCTAGGTAATAAGGGGATACAGCTTCCCTCTGACTCTTAGTCAGCTAACATGTTGTAAGGAAACCAAAACTACCTTGTGTGGAAAGACCACATGAAGATATCTCCATAGAGAGGAACTAAGGCCTCCAAAAGCAAGCCAGCATCAAATGCCAGGCAACTAAAGCCTACTTTTACGTTTTGTCCAAAATCCTTATCTATAATCCGGGAGAGTAAAAACAAACAAACAAACAAACAAAAAAGTTGTTTTCTGCAATGAGACTTTGAAGTAACTATTTTTTTTAAGTAATAGTTAAGAAATAGGTGGTGATACACATAACAGAGTACTATGAAAAATTATACTCTAGATTTGAAAGCCTAGAAGAAATGGACAAACTTCTAGATTCACATTGCCTACCAAAATTGTCACAAGTAGAAGTAGAACAACTTAATAAACCCATCACAAAAGAAGAGATTGAAAAAGTAATAAATAAAACTGCCAACCAAAAAAAGTCCTGGCTCAGACACCTTCACCAGAGAATTCTAACAAACTGTTAGAGAGGAGTTAATTTCAATACTACTGAAGCTATTTCACAATATAGAAAAGGATGGAATATTCCCAAATTCATTCTGCAAAGCCAGCAAAACCCTGACACCAAAGCCAGGGAAAGATCCAACAAACAAAGTTACAGGCCAATATCACTCATGAAATGAGATGCAAAAATCTTCAACAAAATCCTAGCCAATAGAATTCAACAACATTTCAAAAAAATAATTCATCATGACCTAGTTGGATTCATAACAGGGATGCAAGGCTGGTTCAGCATCAGAAGAGCAATTAATGCGATCAACCACATAAATAACACAAAGGATAAGAATCACTTAGTTTTGTCAATTGATGAAGAAAAGGCATTTGAAAAGTCCAACACCTATTCACGTTAAAAACTCTCAGCAAAATAGGAATAGAAGGGAAATTCCTCAATGTAATAAGGGTCATCTATCCAAAGCCATCCACCAACATCATCATGAATGGAGAGAGATTGGAAGAATTCTGCCTGAGAATGGAAACTAGGCTAGATGCCCACTGTCATCACTTCTATTCAACCTTGTGCTAGAGGTTCTAGCCAGAGCAGTCAGACAAAACAAAGAAATAAAGGACATCTGTATCAGTAAAGAAGAAGTAAAAATTTCCCTATTTGCAGATGATACGATCATATACACAGAAAATCCTAAGGAATTCATAAATAAACTACTGAAACTAGTAGACAAGTTCAGCAAAGTATCAGGATATAAGAAAAATATGAATAAATCAGTAGGATTCCTTTATACCAACAAAGAGATCATCAAACAATAAATCACCAAATCAATACCATTCATTGTAGCCTCCAAGAAGATAAAATACCTAGGAATAAATCTAATCAGAGAAGTAAGAGATCTATACAGAGAAAATTAGAAGACTTCAAGAAACCAAAAGAGACTTATATAATCAAAGAAACCTACCCTGCTCTTGGATAGGAAGACTTAACATTGTGAAAATGTCTATTTTACCCAAAGCAATCTACATGTACAATGCAATTGCAATATAGATTCCAGTGTCATTTTTTAATGAGATGAAGAAACAAATCACCAACTTTGTTTGGAAAGGGAAGAAACCCTGGATAAGTAACACACTACCGAAGAAGAGGAACACAATGAGAGGCCTCACACTACTCAACCTGAAAACCTACTACACTGCCACAATAGTCAAAATAGCCTAGTACTGGTAAAAAAGCAGACATACAGTCTAACAGAATAAAGGCAGAATAGATACCACAGAAATATCACCATCCTCCTATGAACAGCTGATAATCGACAAAAGCCCAAAAGTTATAAATTAGGGTAAAAATTGCCTCTTTAACAAATGGCGTTGGTAAAATTGGATATCTATCTGCAAAAAAACTGAAACAAGACCCATATCTTACACCTTACACAAAAACTAACTCAAAATGGATCAAACACCTAAATATCAAACCAAAAATGACAAAGATCATGCAAGAAAAAATAAGGAACAACAATGGATGTTCTAGTACATGGCTTAGATAGATTACAAAATCTGACCAACAGTGCACAAACACCAGAAAATAGATAAATGTGAACTACTAAAAACCAGACACTTATGCTCATCCAGAGACTTTATGAAGAGAGTTGAAAACTACCTACCAAATGGGAAAAAAACATTTGGCAGATATGTGTCTGATCAATGTCTGATTTCTATAATCTATAAGAGACTGCAAAATATCAACAAGGAAAAGGTAAATAACTCAATTAAACAATGGGAAAGGTGATGGACAGACACTGCACAAAAGAAGACATCCAGACAGCCAAAAGACATATGAAGAAATATTCACAATCATTAGCCATTAGAGAAATCCAAATCAAAACTACAATGAGATACCATCTTACCCCAACAATGTTGGCAATAATCCAAAAAACAAAACAACAAATGCTGGAGAGGCTGTGGAGAGACTGGAATTCTACAGTGTTGGTTGAAACACAAAATGGTACAACCTCTTTGGAAAACAATTTGACATTTTCTTAAAAAGCTAGAAATAAAGATGCCATGTGATCTACCAATCCCACTTCTTAGAACACATCCTACGGAAATGAAGGTGGTCACAGGAACAGGTGTATGCACATGAAATGTTTATTGCAGCATTGTCCACAACAGCAAAAAGATGTAATCAACCTAGGTGCCTATCAACAGATGATGGATAGACAAACGTGGTGCATATACACAGTGGAACACTATGCAATGATAAAGAACAATAATTTTAGGAAGCATCTCATAACCTGGTTTCAACTAGAAAACACCATGCTATGTTAAATCAGTCAGCTGCAAAAGGACAAGTATGAGACCTCTGCTCAAAGGACTTAAAAATGGACTTAGGTACAGAAGAAAAGACTTTCTGATGGCTGCAAGGGTGGGGAGGGAGGAAGGGAGTTGTTCATAGATTAGATAGCTGATAGGATAGGAGTTTGATTAGGTGAAGGGAGTGACAGCACCCAGTACAGGGCAGATCAGCATAACTGGACTACACCATAAACTGAAAAGTTTTCTAAACTCAACCCAACATTTCAAAGGATAGAGTAGCAGGGACGGGAGTCTGGAGGCCATGTTTTCAGGGGACATCGAGGTGAGTTGGCATAACAAGTCTTTTGCCAAGACAGTCTTCTGTACCCCATACTAGTGAGTAGTGCCTGAGGTCTTAAAAGCTAGCAAGCTGCCATCTGAGGAATACCAGTTGGTCCCAACCCATCGGGAACAGATGACAACTGAGAATATAGAATACACAAGGAAAAATGAGCCCAGGAGACAGAAGCATCATATGAATGGAAGACTTCATCAAAAACCAGATTATGCCTGGCCACCATCAAAGACAGCTGTGATGAGAGACACAACGTAGAGTCCCTAATGTAGCACACAACAAAGAGGTGTGCAGCTCCAGAACTCTACTAAAACACCTGAAGTGATAGTCTGACAGTCTGGTGTGTCCCTGAGAACATGGCCTCTAGACTTGTTGCTGGCTCTGACCTGAAACCAGTACTGAAGTCAGCTTTTCAGACAACAATGGGCTGGAGTCGTTGACATAGTGTGACCAAGTGGTATGTGTACTTTATGGTTTTATATGCTTATAGGAGGTTGTCATACTGATTTCTAGATGGGAGAAGAGAGGGTGGACAGGAGGGGATAGGTGTTCACTAAGAGTATACTAAAAGAGGGAAAAGGAGGAGTGTGCTGTCACAGGGTGAGGGAGGCAGATGGAGTTGCAAATAGGTAGGCATGCAAAATTGATTTGAATTGTATATTTTCACTTAATCATAATAATAAAAGGCTGCCCAGTTGTTTCCAAAGAGATTGTGTCATTTTACACTCTCAAATGCTCTTGAGTAACACTTGCCAAAAAAAAAAAAAAAAAAAAGATGTAGATGGTGAGACAGAACGTGACAAGAAGGCAGATTCATGAAAGAGAATTTGTGTGATTTGCTGTTGAGTGGATGAGGGGAATGAGGAAGAAGAAATAACCAATGATGCTAGATTTTTGGCTAAAGTATCATAGTAGATAGTTGTCATGGATTGAATTGAGTCTCCTCCCAAAATGTGTGTAGCCATGTGCCTAGGCCATGATTCTCTGTATTCTATGACTGTCCTGCATTTTGTGGTTTTCCTATGCTGTGTGTTAAAGGATTAGGGTGGGGCTCTAAATCCCTTCATAGGATCACCTCCCTGCTCTACTGTAAAGGGAATTTCCCTGGAGTGTGGCTTGCCCCACCCTTAATCATTTCATCCTACAACAGACAAAAGGAAAGAAAAGCAAGCAGATAATTGGGAACCTCACACAATCAAGAAAGCAGCACCAGGAGAAGAGCACGTCTGTCCTTCAGACCCAAGGTTCCTGTGCCAAGATAAAACCTGGACAAAGACTGATGCAATACTGCACTTTCCTCCAGAGCCGACAAGGGGAAAAGGCTTTCCCTGGAGTGGACATCCTGAATTTGGACCTATTCCCTACTGGACTGTGTAATAAGAAACTTTCTTTTGTTAAAGCCATCCACTAGCAGTATTTCTGTTAGAGCAGCCCTAGCTGACTAAAACAATAGTATAGTTACATTTACTGATACCACGAAGATGAGGAGCTGGAGGACAGATCTGGAGAAGGCAAATTTGATCATTTCTACTGAATTTTCAGCTCTTTATGAACAGGAAAGAGTTTTACCTATTTATTCCATGGCACAAGTGACAATATCTCTTCAATAATAAGCACAGTAAATAAAAGTACTGCCAGTTAAGTTCACAAACTCATCCTAGAAAAAGCTCTACACACCTAGTGGCTGAATATCACTAGTCACCTTCAAAGTACTCCCGTTGGGCAGCTATGCATAAATGTCAATATGTAGTTCACCTTTCAAAGTAATTTTTGAATTTTTTCTGGAACGGCCGTCACAGACGTCATCTTACTACCCTCGAGGTTCTGAATGTTGTCAAAATGACTTCCTTTCTATATTTCTTCTACCTTTGGATAATAAAAAACATCACTGGGGGCCAGATCAGGTGAGTAAGGAGGATACTCCAATACAGTTATTTGTTTACTGCTTTAAAATTCCCTCACAGACAACTGTACGGCTAAGGCCATGAAATTGCCACCTTGCCACTGTATGCAATGGCCATTCCAGAAAGAGTTCCAAAATTGTTTTGATGGGTGAACTAGAAATTGTGCCAGTGCATAACACTTCAAGGGGAGTACTTTGAAACTGACCATAGAGATATTCAGCAATAAGGTATGTAGCACTTAGAACAAGCAATAAGGTATATAGCACTTGGAACAATTATGCTCATGGACTTAATTGTTAGACCTCATATATCCAAAAGTCGAACCACAAAGAAGTTACTGCCCATGACTGATCCAGTGAGATCATTCCTTCCCAGAGCATTTGTCTATAACATACATAGGTATAAATGAAGATGCATTTTAAGAGTTGTGTAAAGTAAATTGACACATTATGCCAATTAATCACACTTGGAAAGGAAAGGAGACATAAATTAACATGCTGTCTTCTAGACACTGGACACGCACAGCAGAGTGATATAAGGAAAAGGAGAATGGGTGGTTGATTTGGTCACAGAGGCATGCATCTACTGAAACAGGTCATAGTAGTCGTAAGAAAATAAGAATTACTGTTTCGTGTTGTGTTCCATAAACAAAGCGACAGCCTGGTTTGTGCTTGTATGAGTTTGGCCTCTTCTTTACAGCATGGTTGCTTAGATGTGTGTTAGGCAACACTTCTCTGTGAAGTGCCTAATTGCATATATTCACGCCAGAGTTTCTGGGAAACTTCTTGCTGATTCAAGGCTTTAAACAGGCAATGTCAGAGGTAATGTCACAGTGACGGGTGGGCCTGTTCACAGGGAATTCTCCAGAACAGCAAGTAAGAGGCAGCTCAATCTTCCAGCACCCTCTCAGTTGTGCGCCCACCAAGGGGAAAAGCCTTTCTCTGCATTTTGGATGTTTTCACGCAGTGATTTATGCGCACTTGCCCCACTTTGCAAATACCTTTCAGAGTCTGCTTTGCCTTTCCTTTCTGGCACTTAAGCTAGGAATGTATCTCTCTTAAGACATTTGTCAAATTCATTTATATTCGAAGAGCAAACTCTTGAGACATCTCCTCTGGCCACAGAATTTACTTCTGGGTTTCTGGTGGGGTGAGGAATGCTGCTTTGTGTGCAACAAAGACCTACCTGCGAGGGAGACAAGACAAATGCCACTCTGGCTGGCCAGGCTTCCGCACTGGAAGCACAGACACCCTTTCCAAATTGCTCGTAGCTATCACTGGGGAAAGGCCCAGCTCTTCAAAAGAAAAGGATGTTCAGTGACAAAGCTTTCCTTCTTTTGATTTTCTTCCTTGGAAAGGGGAGAACATCCAGTGAACTCATTTATTTTCAAAAAACAAGGGTCCAGTGTAAGATGTTAATGCTTCTCCCTTATTAGATACTGTTTCTAATTCAACAAACACCCTACCTTGAATGAGAAAATTGATTTTCTTTTTAAGATTTCTGTTGATCTAGTCATGGTGGTCAGTGAGGAAGTTACTGAGTCCTAGTATCTGGATTCAACTTAAAGACTATTATCTGTACAATAATGTTCAACAATCCATTGGGTTTTCTGAGGTTTTTGGAGTGCTCACAACTCTAATGATCTCTGGGTTAAGAAGATTAGGAAGTACTCCAGAAAGCAGGTGCCAGTGGCAAAGCAGGTGTTTGTGTCCAGCAATAGCAGGAGTTGGCTTAAATTTTAAATAGCATCCATTGTTGGTGAGTGTAGCACACAGTGTGTGAATACGTGTGTGCATTTAACAAAAAGTGGGAGGAAAGAATAAAGGAAATACTTTCAATATAGAATGGAGGCTATGTGGTAAGGGTGTGTGAAGGAAGGAGAGCTGGACAACAGAAGAGCCATCTGAGGAAATTGCCTCCCCACCCCAGTCCCCGCTTTGGTGTGACTCTCAACCCTGCTTTCCTCCTCTCTGCCGCTCCTCTGTATCTATGGCATAGCTGTCAGACGTTTCACAATCTAAGGAAAAGGACATAAATTCTTCTTTTCTGAATTTATGATAGCAATTTTGTTTATTGTACAAATGTGAAATAATCGCAACCTACATAATATGTAAGTAAGCGCTCGACTGCTAACTGAGACTGGCAATTGGAACCTTTTCCGAAGGGCGTTGGAAGACAGACTTAGCAATCTGCTTGCAAAAGGTCACAGCCTTGAAAAGCCTGTGGAGCAGTTCTGCTCTGCACACAGGAGCTGAGAATCAGCTCCACAGCAATTGGTATATAACGTATAAAGTACAGACTCTTCCCTGTCACAATGACTGATCACAGCACTTCCACCAGGACTACTTATTGTTACCAGTTCAGTGTGTATTTTTCTAGTCCTCTTTTTCTAAACACACATGCGTGCACACACACACACACACAAATGAGTACATGTGTACCACATATACACATGTGTAGTTGATAGTTTGTGCCTGTGTGTGTGTGTTTCAATGTCAACACTGAATCATGCAGCACAGTGTTCCCCAGCTAGCTTTTGTCACCCAATAATGAATGTACCACGGACATTCTGCCATATCAGGGGCTTTCCATATGAAACTATATCAGATTTAAAGGAAACCGATGTATTTTTCAAACAAATTAATTGTCATCCAAAATTATTATTCCCTTTACACTAATTTCATTGGAAGTCTAGGTATATTCTTGCTATGATTCCATTATGATCTGAAACAGTTTTCAATCTTTTTGATCTGCTTTTAGGGCCAAGTTAGATAATATGTTTCTTGCATTGCAACCTCAGGGCCAATGTGGTACATTTTTGCTTTACAGATTATATATATGTATTTAAATAGAGTCAGTTGCAGTCGGATACATTCTAATGTGTTCCCCAAGATTCCTGTTCTCTGGCATGCATGACCTGTATTGTCCTTTTACCTTGATGAGGTATCACTCCTGAGGCACCCTGGTGGCACAGTGGTTAAGAGCTCAGATGCTAACCAAAACGTTGGCCGTTCAAATTCACCAGCTACTTCTTGGAAACCCTTTGGGGATGTCCTGCTGTCCTATAGGATTCCTGAGTCAGAATCAGCAACAGGTTTACTTTGGTTATGACTCTCTTGACTAGATTATGCTGTATGGAAAAAGGTTAATTCTCAATGAACTTTGAGTTAATCCAAAGGGAGATTATGCTGGGTGGGGCTGAACTATTCAGGTGGGCACTTTAAATCTGGGCCTACAGGTCAGAGGCAGAATACATGAGAGAGACTCAGAGCTGCTTCGCATGCTTTTCTGTTTGCCTTGACATTGTAACATTATGTTGTGGAGACTGTGTCACAGGAAATTTTGGGTAGCCTCTAAGTGTTGAGTACTGTCATGGAATGAATTGTGTCCCCCCCCCCCAAAATATGTGTAGCTATGTGGCTGGGCCATTATTTCGATTATTTTGTGATTGTCTTCCATTTTGTGATTTTCCTGTGCTGTACGCTAAAGGATTCAGGTGGGACTGTAAATCCCTTCACAGGATCACCTCCCTGCTCCACTGTAAAGGGAATTTCCCTGGAGTATGGCTTGCCCCACCCTTAATCCTTTCATCCTACAAGAGATAAAAGGAAAGAGAAGCAAGCAGAGAATTGGGAACCTCATACCATCAAAAAAGCAGCACTGGGAGAAGACCACTTCCTTCATACCTGAGATTCCTGTGCCAAGACGCTCTCTGGGCAAAGACTGATGCAATACCAGACTTTCCTCCAGAGCTGACAAAGGCAAAAGCCTTTTTCTGGAGTGGACATCCTGAATTAGAACTTGTAACCTACCAGATTGTGTAAGAAAAAACCTTCCTTTGTTAAAGCCATCCACTCTGTGGGATTTCTGTTAGAGCAGCACTAGCTGACTAAGACAAGTACCATCCCTTGTCAACTCCAGGTAAGAAAGTAGGGCCTTAGTTACACATCATCAAGGGAACTGAATTCTGAGGACAGCCTGTGAGATGGGAAGAAGCCCCAGAGTCTTACAGATGAGAGTGCACTCCTGGCCATTGTCTTGATTTTAGGCCAGTGTGACAGATACTAAGCAAAGGAGCTCTGTTGGCTCTCTGCTGCTCATGAAAGCATTCGCAATTTGAACCTAGCAGTTGCTACGAAAGAGAAAGATGTGGCACTCAGCTTCCATGACGATTATAGCCTTTGAAACCATGCAGAGCACTTCTGCTCTGTCTTGTAGGATCACTTTAAGTTGGCATTGACTTCATGACAATGGATTGGTTTTGGTTTTTGTGATACTAAGCTGAACCCAGCTAGCCTGTCTAGGTCTCCTGACCCACAGAAACCATGAGATAGTCGATGTGTTTTCTCTTAAACCATGGTGGTATAGTAGTTAAATGCTACATCTGCTCACCAAAAGGTTAGCAATTCAAATTTGCGAGGCACTCTCAGGAAACGCTATGAAGCGATTCTCCTCTGTCCTATAGGGTTGCTATGAGTTGGCATCTACTTGATGGCATTGGGTTTGGGTTTGGGTTTTGAAGCCGTTAAATTTGTAGTAGTTAGGCAGCCAAAGAAAACTATTAATATAATATTAAACTGTCAGAAAATGTTTTCTCTGTGCCAGCAGTGAGCTTGAATCTCCTGTGGGCACAGCCTACTAGAGAGGCCATTTTTCAGCTTGTGAGCACCCCAGTTTCCAGCTGCACCGTTCTCACAACGCCATCACGCCCCCTGGCCTGCTTCCTTACCGCCCTATAGGTACTTAGAGTTTTGATCTTTGCTTTATGACTTCACATGTTTTTGACCTCAAATTATATTGCCCAATGATTGCCATTTGATTGTTTCCCAGAATGGAAAATACTCCTCAACAACTTTGAGGACACTATAAATAAAGGTCTCTGGGTAATAAAGAGATTACAAAGTAAGTCCGTAACTATGCTGCATCGAAGGATGATTGTCAGAGCAAATTTAGCCAAACAAACCCCACAGCAAACTTCAATATCAACAATTTCTCAAGAGGTGGGCCCTTGCACTTCAGAGCTAGTTATTTTTCAATATAAAATGTTAACACACTTTCTAAAACTTACCTCATGGTTCCCTACCCTTAGACTCTGATACCAGTATGGAATGCATAGTAATCTTAATTGCAGTGGAAACTGAACTTGTCAAAGACAAACTGAGTTCAATGATACACTTTGGGTGAGTCCGCTGTAAGTTAGGTGTATAATTCATGTGTGTAGTCAGCTGATTCTAGCTTCTCCCTTTTGCACCAGGTTGATAACAGAATTTGAAATGCTACTTTGTTTCTGAAGAATGTCTCTTTCTTTTGTAAGAATGGTTTATGGCTGCAGCTTACCCTCAGCATCAAAACACCCATTTCTTCCTATCTGCTGCAGCGGAGTGTAACCTAAACCTGTTACTCACTCAAAAGGGTGAAAATTCACCAAAATGTTGAATAATAGTTCACTGTTTATTTGTCTGCAATGGTGAGAAATTTACTAAAATAATCAAGATGTCAGAAGGCTTTTTTTTTAACAGGTCCTCTCCGTAGAGGACAGACTATTATCGCACAGAACCAATGTTGGCACTGCTAAAAGACTTGACAAAGCTCTGAGGAACACTGATGGTACACAATATCTACAATAGGGAATACAGTCTTTTTAGCTTGATTCTTAAACTGAACTCAGAATAAAAATTTGAGCTACTGTCACTTTGCAGTGTATGGGCGTCTGGAATATGTGTTTTGATGATGACTGTGACTGAATTTCAATTGTACTTCAATGTTCAAGTTCACTGCTACCATGAATATTACTATTTTATACTGATGTGGCATTCGATGGTGGACAAGCCTGTGTCTGGCAAACAAGACATTGCTATTTTCCTCTGATCCCTGGGGTTTAAGTAAGTTTCTCTCTTGATCAGCAGCACAGTCAGTATTTGTTAAGATCTGACTCGGTGCCTGCAACTGGATGAGGCCCTTTCAGTTTGTAAAATTGTTCTTGTCACTCATTTTATTTTCAAAAGACAGGGGAACTCTGTTCTTATTTTTCACAAAATACAAATAAGTATGTTTCATTTGCTATTTTCTCACTTTGAGCTAGACAATGTATTGAAAAACATACACCAAGAAAATTCACTGCCATCAAGTTGATTCCAATTTGCTGTGACCCTGGAGAACAGAGTAGAACTGCCCCAATAGAGTTTCCAAGGAGAGCCCAGTAGATTTGAACTGCTGACCTTTTGGTTAGCAGCCATTTACCACTTATGCCACCAGGGTTTCAACAACTACACTGCCTCGCAATGAATGTACTCTGAAACACGTAATCTTAGCTTTAGTCTTCTTCTGAGCTGACTGACTCTTCTGTTGGTGCCATTGAACAAGTTGCTCTTCTCCGTCTTTGTTTCTGTCCTCCACAAGCTTCAGATCTCATATCCACTTTGTCTCAGAGGTTCCTCAGCTTGGATGGAAAAGGGAAAGGGTTAGACCAAAGAGGAGGAACTGAGGCTATTGGACACAGAGGTTTAAATGGAAATGAAAGTTGATAATGCTTACCAAATACATGCAGTCTGTGGCTTTTAAGTGGACTTCTATGCTTTGCATATTAGGAAAGGGCCAAAGGTAACTAAATTCATATCATAAGCTCGTGGCAAAACTTACAGTGTTGCGTTACCACACGTAGATTTGTTGGATATTATTTCCTTTTATTTTTTCCCTCATTTAAAAAAATGTATTCATCTTGCTAAATCACTTGATAAGCCCCCCCAAAACAAACTCACTGCCATCGAGTGGATTCGGATCCATAGTGAACCTACAGGACAGAGAAAAACTGCCCCCTGGAGTAAGGAACACCTGGTGCATCTGAATTGCCAACCTTCGGATTAGCAGCTGTAGCGCTTAACCACTATGCCACTGGAGTTTCCATCTGATAAAGGTACGTATAAAATACTCTTGTTGGGAGATCTTGGAATGCTCTAAAGTTTTCAATTTAATACTATATTGGTTTGGTTGTAGGCTGAGTTAAAACAGTTTCCTGATTCAATCCCATGCCACTTTTACATTCTTTGCATTATCTTTTGAATCACATTTATTCAATTTTCAAAACTAAAAATAAACTAGACGCAGTGAACAAGGAACCATTTTCTTTTGTGGGTGTTTCATTTTTGGCTTTGTAGCACAGTACTGGGGCCAGTACTAATTAGTTGTCACTGTTTGTTTTAGTTTTCCTCCTGGGTGGGTGGAAAGACGACCAGCTTTTATAGTGTTGTTTTTATTTACTATTTTCTTAGTTTTTCTTAGATTGAAAAAACTTAGACTCTACTGTTTGACTCGTTGTGATGAAAATGTGGTCAATTAAACATAAGATTTTACAAATGCTTTACTCTTTCTTAGTACAAAAGAACCTGTTTGAGAGAAAGGTGGTTTTTCCTTCCAAGTCCTCCTGTATTTAGAGAAAACAAGAACAGTTGGTAATGGTCTTTGGGTCCAAATATGTATGCATCAGGAGGCACGCATGTGTACTACCACCAAAAAATCAAATGCTTATATTTATTTAGAAATCACATGAATGCTTAAAGAAAATTGAAACCAGTGGAATTATACAGAGTTATCATTCCATTGTGCATATGTGCATGTATAAAGTAAGAAAAATTTCTTTAAAGACAGTGGGGCAACATTGTCTTCTTAAGACATTAATGTATATGGCAGATGGTCTCTATGAATATTAAATGCTTGTAAATGGAAATGTTGAAAATTATTTAGTGGAAATACATGTTTTACATTTTGCTAGTAGTATTTTCTTTTAGGAAATTCTGGTGGCATGGTAGTTAAGAGCTATAGCTACTAACCACAGCGTTAGCCGTCTGAATCTACCAGGCATTCCTCACAGACTCAAAAGTGTAGTGCTACTGTGTCTTATAGGGTGGCCATGAATAGAATTGACTCAATTGCATTCTCTTCTAACATTTAAATTTTAAAATGAAGAATTAGTTATTCTACTCTAAGGATAAAAATCCTTTAATTTACCCCCATGTTTTGTGGGTCCCTATCCTTTATAATGCCCTCTGCCCACTTCTGCAGCCCAATCTCTCTCCATGCCACCCCACATATGCCCTTTATGTTATACTGTGTGATGCAGATTGCCATCCATTATTACTACTTCTTTTTTTTATTTCTTTTTTATTATTTTCTTTTTATTTGTTCTACATTATCTGCTTTAAATTTTCTGTACCTATCACATTTTTTTCCTGCTTCAAGCCACTTTTCTTGGTGCCATGGATTAAACTGTGTGTACTTCATAAAGATTTGTTGAGGTCTTAACCCCTAATACCTGTGAACATGACCTAGTTTGAATGTAGAGTCTTTGAAGATGTTAAGAGTCAAGTGGACGTGAGACCATACTAGAGCAGGGTAGAGTCTGATCCACTCTGAGCGGAATCTTCATAAAAGAAAACAAAGGACCCAAAGAGACAAAGGGAAGGTAGCCATGTAACCATGGAGTTACATAGCAGCTGCAAGCCAACAAACACCTGGGGCTACTCCTAGCTAAGAGAAACAAGAAAGATCTTTGCTAACAGACGTTGAAGAGAACATGGCCCTGCTGACAACCTGATTCCAGACTACCAGCCTCCAGAACTGTGATACAATAAACTTCTATTATTCAAAGCTATCCAGTGTGTAGTACTTTGTCACGGCAACTCTAGGAAAGTAAACATTTGAATGTTATCTTACAATCTCTCTCTGCTCTCTGTCTCACACACATGCACTATATAAATATATACAGATACATCTCGCTGATGCTATTGCTCTTAAGAACCCTGGGTAACACAAGGGGGATCAAAATATTACTCTGGAGTTTGTGACCAAAGCATAACCAGGATGTTAAGTTTGAATTAGAAAATTTTCTCTGTACAGTGTTTTGTCCAATAGTCTATCAGCAAAGCCCATTCTGAAATGTGCAATAAAGAGTCGTGTGGCAGAGTTGAGGTTATATAGGTTTTTATCTGCTGTAGATAAATACCAGAGAATGCAATGGATTATCCAGGGAAAATGCCCAGACATAATGTTGTCTCCAAAAGAAAATAAGAAAAAAAAAAATGTTTCTTCTTGTGAATTACATTAGAAACCCTGGTGGCATAGTGGTTAAGAGCTTCATCTGCTAACCAAAAAAGGTGACAGTCCCAATCTGCCAGGCACTCATTGGAAATTCTGGGGGGCAGTTCTACTCTGACCTATAGGGTCACTACAAATGACAATCAATAATACCTCAAACAAACAAAAGTAGGAATTTATCTGTGCCATTGCTACCTTGGCCTCACAAGATGTTTACGAAACTGGAGAAAGCTGTACACTTACAAGCATTATATTGCCATACCGTACTTACTTACTTCTTTCTAATCAAAGGAAATTTCGTGACTTCTCAAATGACATCATGATGTTTCGGGCCGTTTTTCATCCTTTTGCCCTAAGTGTCCTTCCTTAGATCTTCATCTTGTCAAATTCTACCGATGGTTCAAAACATAGTACTTGTACCATCTCTTCAGTGAAACTCTCTGGAATCCCTAAAGTGGTTAGTACACACCCCTCTCAGCTGAGGTCGCAGGCTGCATGATCATTTATCACAGTAATTATGTGCTGCTAAAGTTTTGATTTATTGTATCTCTTTTGGATCACAAGCCACTCAGCGAGAAGACCAAGTCTTTTCCATGTTATATGCCTAACACTTAGCAAGGAGCCTTGCATGGGGAGAGGGGAGATGCTAGTACTAATTTGTCAAACGCATGAAACTGCTAATGCATTTGTCTTACACACTTCAGGTAGCCAAAAAAGCTAATCAGTATAATGAGATAGAATTCACGGAATTTTATCTAAAAATAAGTCTGATCTCAGAGGTGCATTTAAATTACACTTTTCAAATTAAAATCTTGCAAT
The DNA here is from genome assembly GCA_028571685.1 of Heterohyrax brucei. NCBI lineage: Eukaryota > Metazoa > Chordata > Mammalia > Hyracoidea > Procaviidae > Heterohyrax > Heterohyrax brucei. The sequence goes on from CM053143.1 coordinate 9,053,710, forward strand.
TGATTTCTCCACTTTATATTGACACTGTATTTGATAACCATATCAGAGAACCCAGTTAAGAGAAATTTTTGCTCCTAGGTTTTTACCTCAGTGAACTCATCTAAGGAGTCAGTTTTAATCTTAGAGCTCCGTATTCTAGCCAATTCATTTAACAAGTATTTACCAATAGCTCACTAAGTAACAAACCCTCTCCACTAGGGGCCATTGGGGATTTGACAGTGTGTAAAACAGAGTCGCTGCTCTCATGAAACTCACAGTCTACAGTGGGTACACAGATATCTGTATTGAGATTCTCTCTTTAAAAAATGTGCTTTATGAACTTAGGGGTTAATCTGAAACTAATTATTAAGGAAAAGCTATCATTTAGCAGAAGAAGCTGCTAAAATACTGAAACACTAATTCAGGCCACAGACTCTCTTTTGCTCCTCTTGAGGATGCTGAACTGCAGAATCTGGGAAGGAATCACTGCCAGCAAGACTGAACCTTCTTTTTCTATGAAAAAACAAACATAGCTATTTGGAATGCTTCACTATAAAGTAGACTGAATGCGGCTCTGAATATGGTTGCAAAATTGAGGCTATGAATACGCTGCACTGTAAAGTAAGCTTTCTGGTAAATGGGCTACTTATTTGCCCTTAAAAAATTGGGGGAAAGGTATTTTTCCCCTTTCCTTGGTGTTCTTGACAATGAGTCCTTTCACTACACAGGTTTTCCAGCAGGTAGTATCTATTATTCTTAGCCTAGTTAATGGCTTACTTACAAACCAGTAAGTCTAAATCATAAAAAATCAGGAATGACTCACATGAATTAAAATGCATTCTGATACATTTGCCAACTGGTGTAAAACAGAGGTGACTGGAGGACACGGAATCCATTAATCCATGAGATGGCAGTGATGCCAAGCAGAGGACAGGCAGACGTTGCTCCCAGGTCTCACATGGGAAAAGTGATTATGTCTTTAAAAGATCTGCAGTTTCTGGTTTCAGTTGGTGGACATTATGTTGAGTGAAGGTAGTCAGTGACAGAAAGACAAATATTGTATGAGACCCCTACGAAAAGAACTTAAAAGCAGACTCATGCATAACAGAAAAGACTCTTTGATGGCTGCAAGGGTGGGGAAGGTGGGAGGGTGAGGGGGGAGGCTTTAGATTAGACAGTTGTTAGAAATTTGGTTGGGTGAAATTGGTGACAGCACACATTAGTAAGAAGATCAATATTAACGGGACTACAACACAATTTTTGTACTCCTCCTATCTTGCAATATTGCAAGGACAGAGTAGCTGGGGCAGAGGGCTGGGGACCGTGTTCTCAGGGGAAATAGAGGCCAATTGGCACAACTAGCATCTTGCTAATGAGGACTCTCTGCACCCCACATTGGTAAGTAGTGTCTGGGGTCTTAAAAGCTGCCAAGCTGCCATCTGAGTGTACAGCAAATGGTCCCAACTTAGCAGGAACGGATGATCACCAAGGTCCAAAACGACATGGGGGAAAGAGAATCCAGAAGACAAAGAGACCCACATGAGTGGATGTCTACATCGACTTGTGACCACAAGAACCAGATGGTGCCCGGCTACCACCAGTGACAGCCACAATGGAGCTCACAAAGTTAAGTCTCACTGGCAACACAAGTATAAGTAGGGGTGCCCCCTGAGATCTCCACCAAAAGACCGCAATTGATGGTCCAGGAGCCTCGGAGTTCTCCTGGGAGCAGGGGCCCCTGGCCCTGATGCTGCCCCTGTCCCTAAATCATAATGAAGGTCAACTTTTCAGAAGCAATGGATTGGACTTGCTGACGCAGAGGGACCATATTGTGTGGGCACTTTATGGTTCTAGGAATCTATAGGAGGTCGTCCTGTTGACCTCATACTGGAGGGAGGGGAATGGGTGGAGAGGAGAAGGTAGGAGACTCTTGGGAAGATAAGACATGCATAGAGCAGAGAGGAAGAGTGTGCTGTCACTGAGGAGGAAGAGCAGTGGAAGCTGCATTAGGTCAGCATGCAAATTTATATGGGAATGTACATTTTCATCCAAACATAAAAAAGAAAAAAAAAAAAAGACCTGCAGTTTGTAATCATTTTGTTGCCATTGGAGGAATCCCCTTTCAGAACTTAGAAAAAAAAATTCTCAGAGGAACTAAACAGGATGCATGAATCACTATGGTTTACAGCATCCATTTTTTTCCCCATTTCCTCTTAGATACCACTTATCTCCTGTTGATTCAGCAGTTTCATCCTTCATTTGGATTTAGGCAGGGTAGTTTCCCAAATAGCACTGGATAAGGACTGAGGACAGTCCTCATCGACCTGGTAGTGGCTTAAGGATGTTTCACTGTTGGATATTCTTGCCCATTTATCTTAAAGACTGGAATGACCACAGCACATGCATAATTCTCTCACTTATTTACTTTCTCTCTCTCTCTTTAACAAACAGATGTTTATTTTGGAAAAGAACTCATGTTATTACTCTGTAGGCCATTTTTCTCAAATGTGTTTTGGACAATTCAATCAATCTCATAGCAAAAAGAAGTAAACCAGTCAATTAAGTCAGTTTTCCAGGGCTTTCTTTCGAGGCATTTGTATGGAAGTTTGAATTGTCAGTCTCATAGCTAGTAGTCAATTGCTTAACTATCTGGCCACTCTTTTTTTTAAAAAAAAAAAAAATCTTTTTTTTTATTAAATATAAAAATGAAAGTGTACATATTCTGTGCTTACAATACTGGTTTAAGAGAGGAGGAGTACACAGGTTGTGTCGAAGTCCAGTTAATATTGATCTTCTTACTAATGTGTATTATTAACAGTTTCACCCTACCAAATTTCTAATGACTATCTAATCTAAACTCTCACCCTTTGCCTTCTCACCCTCCAACCTTCCCCACCTTTGTAGCCATCAAAGAGTCTTTTCTATTATGTATGAGTATGCTTTTAAGTTTTTATTGTAGGGGTGTCATATAATAATTGTCATTCTGTCGCTGACTAGTTTCACTCAACATAATGTCCTCCAGTTGAGACCAAATTGAGAGATGTTTCCTGCTATCATCGTTGTTCTTTATCAGTGTATAGTACTCCATGAAGTATATATGTCAAAGTTTACGCATCCATTCTTCTGTTGTTGGGCATCTGGGTTGATTCCAACTTTTTGCTATCACGGACTGTGCTGCAATGAACATTCGTGTGCATGTAGCAGTTGGTGTGAATGGCCTTGATTCTGTAGGAAATGTTCCAAGCAGAGGAATTACTGGGTCAAATGGTATATCTATATCCATTATTTTAAAGTAATACCAAATAGCTTTCCAAAAAGGTTACACCATTCTGCAATCCCACCAACAGTGAAGGAGAGTTCCAATCTCTTCACAGCCTCTCCAGCATTTATTGTTTTGCGTTTCTTGGATCATGGTCAATCTTGTTGAGGTGAGATGGTATCTCATTGTCGTTTTGATTTGAAATTCTTTAATAATTAATGATCATGAACATGTCTGCATGTGTTTTTTGGCTGCCTGGATCTCCTCTTTAGAGAAGTGTCTGTCCATCTCCTTCACCCATCACTTAAATTGATGATTTGTCTTTTTCTTATTGATATTTTGTAGAACCTTATAGATTATGGAGATCAGGCGTCGGTCTGACATAGAGTTGCCAAATATTTTTTTCCATTGTGTAGGTGGTCTTTTAATTCTTTGATGAAGTCTTTGGATGAGCAGAAGTGTTTGATTCTTATTAATTCTCATTTATCTATTTTCTCTTCTGATGAATGTGGTGTTTGGCATTGTTGATCCTATCTTATCTTGGATGAGCTTTATCATTTTAGCTTTTATATTCGTCTTTCATCGAATTTGAGTTTATTTTTGTATAAGGTGTGAGATGTGGGTCTTGTTTCAATTTTTTGTAGATGGGTATCCAGTTATGCCAGCATCATTTGTTAAGAGACTGTTCTTACCCCGGTTCAAAATCTTAGGACCTTTGTCAAATATCAGCTGCTCATAAGAGGACGGTGGCATCTCTGTGGTCTCTACTTTGTTCCATTGGTCTATATGTCTCTTTTTGTACCAATATCAGGCTGTTTTGACTACTGTGGCAGTGTAATAGGTTTTAAAGTCAGGTAGTGAGAGGCCTTCCAGCATGTTCTTCTTTCTCAGTAGTACTTTACTTATTTGGGGTTTCTTCCTTTTCCAAATAAAGCTGATAATTTGTTTCTCCATCTCATTAAAAAATGTTGCTGGAATTTGTATTGGGATTGCATTATATAAGTAGAGTGCTTTGGGCAAAATAGACATTTTCACAATGTTGAATCTTCCTATCCATGAGCAGGGCAGATTACTCCACTTATGTAAGTCCCTCCTAGTTTCCTGTAGCAATGTCTTGTAGTTTTCTCTGTAAAGATCTCTTATTTCTCTAGTTAGATTTATTCCTAGGTATTTTATCTTCTTGGGGGTGATAGTAAATGGAATTGATTGGGTGATTTCTTCATTAGTAATTTCATTGTTGGTATAAAGGAATCCTACTGATTCAGTTATGTTTATCTTGTATCCTGATACTTTGCCAAATTCTTCTGTAAGCTCATAGTTTACTCATGGATTTCTTTGGATTCTCTGTATAAATAATCATATCATCTGAAAAGAGGGAAATCTTTACTTCTTCAGTGCCAATACGGATGCCTTTTATTTCTTTGTCTTATCTAATTGCTCTGGCTAGAACTTCTAGCACAATGTTGAATACAAGTGGTGAGAGCAGGCATCCTTGTCTAGTTTCTGTTCTCAAAGGGAATTCTTTCAGTCTTTCACCATTCAGGATGATGAAAGCAGTTGGCTTTACATAGGGGCTATTGATTATATTGAGGAATTTCCTTTTTATTTCTGTTTTTCGGAGAGTTCTAAGCATGAATGGATGTTTAACTTTTTCAAATGCCTTTTCTGCATCAATTAACTAAATCAGGTGATTTTTATCTTTTGTGTTATTAATATGGTTGATTACATTAATTGTTTTTCTGATGTTCAACCAGCTTTGCATCTCTGGAATGAAAGCAACTTGATCATGATGAATGACTGTTTTTATATGCTACTGAATTCTATTGGCTAGAATTCTGTTGAAGATTTTTGCTTCTAGATTCATGAATGATATTGGTCTGTAATTTTCTTTTTTTGTGGGATCTTTCCCTGGTTTTGGTATCAGGGTTATGCTGGCTTCATAGAATGAATTTGAAAGTATTTCATCTCTTTCTGTGGTATGAAATAGCCTCATTAGTATTGCAGTTAATTCTTCTCTAAAAGTTTGGTAGAATTCTCTGGTGAAGCCTTCTGGGCCAGGACTTTTTTTGGTTAATAGATTTTTGATGACTTCCTCAATCTCTTCCTTTGTGATAGATTTATTAAGTTGAGCTATTCCTCCTTGTGATAGTCTTGGTGAGTCATATGAATCTAGAAATTTGTCCATTTTCCCCAGGTATTCAAACCTGTCAGAGTATAGCTTTTCATAGTGTTCTGTTATGATATATTTTATTTCAGATGAATCTGCTGTAACATCTCCCAACTCATTTCTTAATTGGTTTATTTGTATCTTCTGTTGTTTCACTTTTGTATGTTTGGCCAACAGTTTATCAATTTTGTTGATCTTTTTGAAGAACCAGCTTTTGGTTTTGTTAATTTTTTCAATTGTTTTTCTATTCTCTAATTCATTTAGTTCTGCTCTAATCTTTATAATCTGTTTTCTTCTGGTGCCTGAGGGGTTCCTTTGTTGCTCTCTTTCTACTTGTTCAAGCTGTGAGGTTAATTCTTTAATTTGAGTTCTTTCTTCTTTCCGGAAGTGTGCATTTATAGAGATAAACTGACCTCTGGGCACAGCTTTTGCTGTATTCCATAAATTCTGGTAGGATGTGTTTTCATTCTCATTTGAATCCATAAATTTCTTTAATGTGTCTTCAATTCCTTTTATAACCCAAGGCTTTATGAGTAAAGTGTTGTTCAGTTTCCACAAGTTGGAATTTTTACCTACGAATTTTCTGTTATTGATTTCAACTTTTATAGCTCTGTAGTCCGAGAAGATACTTTGCAACAAATCAATGTTTTGGATTTGATGGATAATTGTTTTATGACCTAACGTATGGTCTATTCTGGAGAATGTTCCATTTGCTTTGGAGAAGAAGATATATTTATCTGTTGATGGATGAAAAGATCTGTATCTGTCAATAAGGTCAAGTTGGTTGATTGTTGTATCTTTACTGATCTTTTTGTTCTGGATGATCTATCCTTAACTGAAAGGGGAGTGTTAAAGTCCCCAACTATTATTGCGGAATGATCAATCTCATTTTTCAATGATGTCAGTATTTGTTCGATGTATTTAGGTGCTGTGGTATTGGGTGCATAAGTATTTTGTATTGTTAAGTCTTGCTTGAGTATTGAAACTTTCAGCAATAAATAGTGACCATCCTTGTCCATAATAGTGGATTTTACATTAGAATCTATTTTATTTGAGATTAGTCTTGCCACAGCTGCTCTTTTTCATGTATTATTATTAGCTTGATACATATTATTCCAACCTTTAATTCTCAACTTGTTCTTATCTTTAAGTCTAAGATGTGTTTCTTGTAAGCAACATATAGGTGGGTCATGTCTTTTGATCCACAATATCACTTGCTGTCTCTTTACTGCAGCATTCAGTCCATTTACATTCAATGTGATTATTGATAAGTATACATTTATAGATATCAATGCAATATGTTTATTTTCATGTTGGTATTTTCTCTGTGGTTCTTATTAATCTGTCGTGGGACATTCTTCTTTATGGATGGTATAAGTTTTGATTTTATATTTATTGAGACTCCTGTATTGTGATTTTTCATTTCAAATAGTATATTGTCAATCAGTTCTATGGCTACCTACCGAATCCTCCTTAACATATAATTATTGAAGTCAATTTTAACTATTTTGGAAGTCAGAAGCTGTTGCTGCATCAAAAACAACTGTAACTATTGTAGTGTATCCCTCTTTTAATGTGATGATATTATAGTTGTCATGATATGATCATGGATTCCCTTAATATAATATTGTAGTTTTTGGCTTGGTTTGGTGAAGTTTTGTGCCTTCCTTAACTGATTAGAAATTTGGATGAAGTGCCTTAAATTGTTACCTAAAGCATACATTTAGGGAAGAGCTTCTTTCAATATTTCATGCAATTTGGGTTTAATTTTTATGAAATCTTTAAATTTCTCTTTATTTTCAAAAGTCTTAATTTCATCACTATATTTGATAGACAATTTAGCAGAATAAAGTTTTCTGGGTTGGAAGTTTTTCTCATTCAGGACTTTGAATGTGTCTGCCTGTTGTTTTCTGGCCAGCATTGTTTCAGCAGAAAAGTCAGATGACAGTCTACAGGGTTTCCCTTGGGATGTTAGTTTTGATTTGAGCCTTGCTGTCTTCAGAAGCATCTCTTTGTGTTTTAGCTTATTAAGCTTAATTACAATATGTCTTGTCATTCTTTTTGGATCTAACTTTTGTGGTGTTTGATAAACATCTTGGATATCTATGTTCTCTTTGTTCATAATCTCAGGAAAATTTTCTGTCAGCATCTCTACAGCAATACTCTCTATATTGTCATTAATCCTCCCTTGTTCAGGAACTCCAATTAAACATAAATTATTCCTCTTCATAGAGTCCCATATGTTTCTTAATGTTTCTTCATTTTTCTTATTTCTTTTCTCTGATTTTACCTCATAAGTGTTGGCCACTCTTAAGATAGAGTATTTGCATAATTGATTGTTTTCAGCCCCAATTAGTTAATCTAAATTAATTAATGGCTGAAATAATAGACAAGGTCACATGGATACAGAAAGTCATAGATAAGGACCTGTGTATATATTTTTTTCCCAGAGGATTTCTTTTCATAATAACCATTTGACCATTAAAACTTCTGTTTTTTTAAACTTACATACAAAAGTTAGAGAGCTAGTGTATATGTAGATATAAAATGAAAATTTAAAAAAAACACTGCCATTGAGTCAATTCTGACTCATAGTGACCCTATAGGACACAGTAGAATTTCCCCATATTTTCCAAGAAGTGCCTGGCAGTTTTAAACTACTGATCTTGTGGTTAATGGATGCGGCACTTAACCACTGTGCTGCCAGGGTTTCTGTGCATGGAAATGAAGGCATTTATATTTAGACGGCCTTAAAATGCAAGAAATTTGCAGGTACTCTATTAAACAAATCTGATTATCATTGTTTGCCATTTTGTTGATCCTGACTTGTAGTGTCCCTATAGGATACAGCAGAACTATCCATAGGGCTTCATAAGATGTAATTGAACAGGAGCAGATCACCAGGCTTTATCACCCATGGAGCAGCTGCTGGATTAAAACTGCTGACTGTTTACTTAGCAGCCAAGTGCTCAGCCATTGTGTCATTTTCCACAATCACTGGGTCTTGTATCTAAATGCCAGTGAAATGGTAGGAAAAAAAATTGAAGAAGAAAACTAGCTACTTCCCAACTTTAACAAACTACCTTTTAGGCCTTCGTCTTTAATTCTCTTCCATTTATCCTACAGAAAGGGCACTAAAGTAGTCATTTGTGTACCTTTTCCTCTGTCAAATGGACTGGAGTTAAAAATCTGAAACCGTGCAAGACTGTGAAAGTATAAAGATAAAATTATTCCCTTTCAACATTTGGAAATCACCTCCAAGTTATTAACTCAATAAAACTGCATTGAGTGTTTACCATGTCCAAGACTTTGAAAGCAATGATGTTGTTGTTAGGTGCCATCGAGTCAGTTCTGATTCATGGAGACTCTATGCACGATGGAACAAAATGCTATTCGGTCTTGTGCCATGTCCACAACCATTTTTATGCCTAAGCCCAGTGTTACAGCAGTTCTGTCAATCTATTTCATTGAGCATCTTCCTTCCTCTTGCTGACCCTCCACTCTACCAAGTGTGATATCCTCCTCCAGGGACAGATACTGTCATGGTTTGAATTGTGTCCCCCCAAAAATGTGTGCAGCCATGTGGCTGGGATATGGTTCCCAGTATCTTGGAAATGTCCTCCATTGTGCGGTTTTGCTAACCTGTATGTTAAAGGATTAGGGTGGGGCTGTGAATTCCTGCTATGGGGGAAGTTTCCCTGGAGTATGGCTTGCCCCACCCTTAATGCTTTTAGCTTGCAAGGAATAAAAGGAAAAAGAACCAAGGACAATTTGAGAACCTCGCTACCATCAAGCAAGCAGCACCGGGAGCAGAACGCGTCGTTCAGACCAGAGGTTCTTGCGTTAGGACGCTCCCTGGACAATGACTGATGCAATACTGGACTTTCCTCCAGAGCCGTCAAGGGGAAAGTCTTTCCCTGGAGCGGACACCCTGAATATGGACTTGCAACCTACCGGACTGTGTAAGAATAAATCTTTCTTTGTTAAAGCCATCCACTCTGTGGTATTTCTGTTAGAGCAGCCCTAGCTGACTAAAACAGATACTTCCTGACAACATGTCCAAAGTATGCAAGATGCAGTCTTGCCATTTTACTTCCAAGGATCACTATTGATTTTACTTCTTCTAGAACAGATCTATTGGTCCTTTTGGTGGTCCATGGTACATTCATCATTCTTCTCTAACACCACAACTCAAAGGCATCAGATCTTCTGTCTCCTTTGTTCATTGTCCAGCTTTCAAATGTGTATGCCACAAGTGAAAATACCACGGCTTGGGTAGGGTGCACTTTAGTCCTCAAGGTGACATCTTTTCAATACTTTAAGGAGATCCTTTGCAGCACATTTTCCCAGTGCAATGCATCTATTGATTTCTTTACTGCTACTTCCATGGATGTTGATTGTGGACCTTGCTAAAATGAAGTCCTTGACAACCTCAATGCCTTCTCCATTTATGACAATGTTTCTTTCTGGTCCAGTTCTGAGGACTTCTGTTTCCTTCATGTTGAGGTGTAATCCATACTGAAGGCTTTGGTCCTTGATCTTCATCAGTCAGTGTTTCAAATCTTCTTCACTACCAGCAAGTAAAGTGGTGTTGTCTCTATAATGCAGGTTGTTAACCAGTTGTCCTCCAATTCCGATGCCTCATTCTTCTTCATATAATCCAGCTTCTCGGATTATTTGCTTAGCATACAGATTGAATAGGTGTGGTGAAAGGATACAACCCTGACTCACACCTTTCCTGACTTTAAACCATGCAGAGTCCCTTGTTTTGTTCACACAACTACCTCTTGATCCGTACACAGATTCCTTAGGTGCACAAGTAGGAGTTCTGGAATTCCCATTCTCCTCAATGTTAGCCATAATTTAGTGTGATCCACACAGCCAAATGGCTTTGCCTAGATCACAGGTAAACATCTTTCTGGTATTCTCTCCTTTCAGCCAAGATCCATCTGACATCAGCAATGATATCCATGGTTCCATGTCCTCTTCCAAATCAAGCTTGAATCTCTGGCTGTTCCTTGTCAATATACTGTTGCAGTTGCTTTTAAATGACCTTGCGTGTGATATTAACAATACCGTTTAGTGATTTCCTCATTCAGCTGAATCACATTTCTTTGGAATGGGCATGAATACGGATCTCTTCCAGTCTGTTGGCCAGGTAACTGTCCTCCAAATTTCGTGGCATATATGAGTGAGCACTTCCAGCACTGCATCTGTTTGTTGAAATATCTCAATTGATAGTCCATCAGTTCATGAAGTCCTGTTTTTCGCCAGTGCAGCTTTGACATCTTCCTTCAGTACCATTGGTTCTTGATCATATGCTACCTCTACAGATGGCTGAATGTCAACCAGTTTTTTCTGGTATAATGACTCTGCGTTTTCTGTCCATTTTATTTTGATGCTCCCTGAGTCATTTAATAGTTTCCTTGTAGAATCCTTCACTACTGCAACTTGAGGCTTGAATATTTTCTTCAGTTCTTTCAGCTTCAGAAATACAGAATGTGTTCTTCCCTTCTCATTTTTTATTTCCAGTTCTTTTCACTTCATTATAACACTTTATTTTGTCTTCTCAAGCTGTTCTTTGAAATCTTCCATGTAGGTTGTTTACTTTGCCATTCTTTCTTTTTTACTTTAGCTGCTCAGTGTTCAAGAGCAAGTTTCTGAGTCTCTTCTGACATCTTGGTCTTTTCTTTCTTTCTTGTATTTTTAATGACCTCTTGCTCTGTTCAAGGACGATGCCTTTGATGTCATTCCACAATTCATCTAGCCTTTGGTCATTAGTGGTCAGCACATCAAATCTGTTACTGAGATGGTATTTAAACTCAGGAGGGATATACTCAAGGTTATACTTTGGCTCATGTAGACTTATTCTAATTTTCTTCAGTTTCAATTTGAGTTTGGTATGAGCAATATGATCTATGCCATCTGGTGACACAACTGATGATCAGTAGGCATCTGGTTTTATTCTGACTGCTGATACGGAGACTTTTTATTGTGTTTTTCCGCAAATGTAATCAATTTGGTTGCCAGCTATTCCATCTGGTGAGGTATATGAGTACAGTCGCTGTTTGTGTTGGTTAAAAAAGGTATTTGCAATAACAAAGTCATTAGTTTTGCAAAATTCTACCATGCGATCTCTGGCATTATTTCTATTACCAAGGCCATATTTTTCAACTACTGATCCTTCTTCTTTGTTTCCAATTTTTGCATTTTAGTCACCAGTAATTATCAGTGTATCCTGATTGCACATTAGATCAACTTCAGACGGCTGAAGCTGGTAAAAATCTTCAGTCTCTTCATCTTTGGTCTTAGTGTTTGTTGCATAAATTTAAATAATAGTCATATTAACTGGCCTTCCTTGTAGATACATGGATATTATCCTATCACTGACAGCATTGTCCTTCAAGATAGGTCTTGAAATATTCTTTTTGATGATGAATGCAACACCTTTCTTCTTCAAGTTTCCATTCCCAGCATAGTAGACCAGATGATTATTGGATTAAAAATGGCCAATAGCAGTCCATTTCAGCTCACTAACACCTAGGATATCTGCGTTAAAGTGTTCCATTTCATTTTAGATGATCTCCAATTTTTCTAGATTCATACTTCATACGTTCCATGTTCCAATCATTAATAAATGTTTGCAGCTGTTCTCATTATTAGTCAGGCCCCATCAATGAACAAAGATCCTGAAGGCTTTATTCCATCTACATTATTAAGGTTAACTCCACTATGAAGAGGCAGCTTTTCCTAGTTGTCTTCTGAGTGCCTTCCAATCAGGCTCATTTTCAAACAGTATATCTGACAATGTTCCACTGCAATTCATAAGTTTTTCCCTGGCTAATTTTTGTCTTCTTCGTAGTCTGTCTTAGTCTGGAAGCTCAGCTGAAACCTGTCTACCGTGGGTGACCCAGCTGGTACCTAAATACCAGTGGCATAGCTTTTAGCATCGCAGCAACAAGCAAGCCTCCACTGACAGGCAAGTGGGGGCTGTTCACTCTATCTTTATTCTCCTTACCTGATGCTGTTATCCCCCATATCTGATCCTGTTACCCTTCTCACCTAATGCTGTGAGCAATAGAAGAATAAACACTATTAGAAAGACGTAAGTCTTATAATCATAGAGTTACAGCCAGCACCACCTTCTTCTTGAAATCTCACATTCTCTGTTTGCCTCTTGCCAACTTCTCAGGAATTGCTGAAAGACATTTAAATGAGGAGATTTAAATATGGATCCTGTTTCTTTTTATGGCCAGCCTATGAAGAGTTAATTATTGTTATTCACTAAATGGCAGGTTAAACACCTTGAAGATATCTCAAAGGATGATAGTTAAGGGAACACAGAGTCAAGAGCAATGACAGTGGCAGCACCTAGAGTGACTTGATCGAGGGATTTAGGCTCCCTGATAACATTTATAATTTACTCTCCCTTAATCTTTTTAATACCGAGATTATCTCATGAATCTCCAGATCTCCCCCTGCCAATCAGCTTTCTTCTTCACAGAAATATTGGATCCGCCATTGGTCCTACAAAGTTCTTATATTCTGAGTTTTGAATGAAAGTATTGAGTACAATTCAGAAGTTTCTTTAACTGAAAAAATAAATAACTTCATAATTTACCATGCTTGATGATTGAGCAAAGTTTCCTATTGCTGGTGTTAAAATATGTATTGTGTGTATGGGAAATTTTTTTCCTCAGTGGGCTGTATCAGCACGTATAAGTGCTTTAGACAGCTATGTGCAAATATGAGTACAACATGAATTGATGGGAATGCTGAAGAAGATCTAGGCCACATAATACTCTGGGAAATCCATCTGTAGTAAAAGATTGTGATTGTCAATTGAAATGTGAAACTGTATTATACGTTTTGAAGCCACACAAGTGGTTGCTGTTGTAGTGAAACTGAACAAATAAAGATTCAATCAGAATTCAGCATGCCTATGTAAATGTGGAGGCCAGAATTTAATGCTTCATGTAAATCAAACTTAAAATCAAACAGAAGTAAAAGTAGTTCTAACTATTACTGTATACATATTAAAGAAAATCTGCTGCTTTCAAATTGATTCTGACTCATAGCAACCCTATAGGAGAGAGTGGAACGGCCACATAGGGTTTCCAAGGCTGTAAATTTTTGTTGAAGCAGACTACCACATCATTCTCCTCTTGAGTGACTAATGTGATCAAACTGCCAACATTTTGGTTAGTAGACAGGTGCTTAACTACTGAGCCACCAGGTTTCCTTATGTGAGTATAAACTCACATTAATATGCATCTATGATGACTTTTTCTTACTCTGTCAACTTAGTTATGCTGAAACTGTTTGCCTGAACTATTTTCCTTATATGGATCCAGTATAGCATTGACTGCTAGAGAAATTTCCATGAGATTTGGAGGCAACAGACATTTAGGTAATACTGTGATGGTAGGTGTAGACACCAGGTACTCCTATAGACCTCACATGTTCTCACTGATCTGACATCCCCCTGGTTGGCATGGAGGCAGAAGTGGAGATTACAGATCCTCCAGTTCCTTCTAGACCTCTTCCTGAAGTTATCTCCAGTTTTGAAGTAGGTGCTTGTGTGACTTGTACCAAAGTACTATCTTCTTCACTGAGTAATCCACATTGTCTGAGGAGGTGAACCTCCCTTGCCTGAAGCTTCTCTATTGATCTCTCTGCTAACTACCTTCCTAGGCATTGCCAGTCTTCTTCAGTACCCAATCGTACCATCCTTACTGCTCCTAGACCTATAATCAGATTCAAGTCTTGGCAGGCTCCAAGGATACCCATAGAGGTAAACAAAATTATTATCTGTACAATGAATGAAGTATTACTCATAAAACCAAAATTAAAAAAATAAATGCTGTCAATTCCAACTTACAGTGATCCTATAAGACAAAGGAAAGTTAGCTGAATAGTTTCATGGAGCAGGTGGTGGATTTGAGCGGTTGATTTTTGATTAGTAGTTGAATTCTTAACAACTATGCCACCGTGGCTTCAATTACAGATAAGATAAACAAATTCAACACAGTTATTGTCCAATATATATTGTCATGCCTGGAAATGTATACAGAAAAAAAGCTCAAGGGTTTAGATATTATTGTTGTTATGTGTCCTCAAGTTTATTCTGACTCTTAGCAACTCTGTGCACAATAAAACACAATTTTGCCCAGTCCTGCACCATCCTTAACACTTGTTGCTTGTTTGAGCCTATCGTTTCAGCCAATGTGTCAGTTTATGTCATTGAGGGTCTTCCTCTTTTTCACTGACTCTTAATTTACCAAGTATGATGTCCTTCTCCAGGGACTTGTTGCTCCTGATAACATGAACAAAGTACATGAGACAAAGTCTTACCATCTTCTTTTCCTTCTTCCAAGATACATTTGTTCATTTTTCTGGCAGTCCATGGTATATTCAACACACTTCACCAGAACCGTAATTCCAATACATCAGTTTTTCCTTGGTCTTCTATAGTTATTGTCCAGCTTTTGCATACATATGAAGTGATTGAAAATACCATGGCTTGCGTCAGGCACCCTTTCTTCCTCAAAGTGATTTATCTCTGCTTTTCAATACTATAAAGAGATCTTTTGTAGCAGATTTTCCCAGGTAATATGTTGTTTGATTTCTTGACTGCTGCTTTTTGCAGTTGCTTGGCCAGGTATCTGTGCTCCAAATTTCCTGTCCTGGATGAGTGAACACTTCTAGTGCTACCTCCATTTGTTGAAATATCTCAGTTGATATTCCATAAATTCCTGGAGACTTGTTTGTCACCAGTGCCTTCAATGCAACTTTGACTTCTTCCATGAGGACCATCGGCTCCTGATCGTATGCTACCACTTTAAATGGTTGGACATCAACAAGTTCTTTCTAATACAATGATTTTGTGTATTCCTTCTTTTTTTCCTCTTTTCCTGAACCATTTAATATTTTCCCTGTAGAATACTTCACTATCGCAACCCAAGGTTTGAATTTTACTTCAGTTCTTTCAGCTTGAGAAATGCTGATCATATTCTTCCCTTTTGGTTTTCCATTTTCAGGTCTCTGCTCATGTAATTAAAATATTTTACTTTGTCTTCTCGAGGCATCCTTAGAAATCTTCAGTTCTTTTACTTTGTCATTCCTCCTTTTGTTTGAGAGTAAGTTTCAGAGTCTCTTCTGACATCCAATTTGGTCTTTTCTTTCCTCCTTGTCTTTTTAATGATCTGTTGCTCTCCTCATGGATGATGTCTTTGATCTCATCCCACAACTTGTCTGGTCTTTGGTCACTAGTGTTCAACAAACAAAGTCTGTTCATGAGATGGTCTCTAAACTCAGGTGGGATATGCTTAAGGTTGTACTTTGGCTCTTGTGGACTTGTTCTAATTTTCTTCAGTTTGAATCTGACCTTGCGTATAAGCAACTGATGATCTGTCCTACACTCAGCACCTGGTCTTGTTCTGACTGTGGATACTGAACTTTTCCATAGTCTCTTTCCACAGATGTGGTCAATTGATTCCTGTGTATTCCATCTGGTGAGGCCAATATGCATAGTCACCATTTATGTTGGTGAAAAAGGTATTTGCAGGGGTGGAGTCAAGATGGCAGACTAAACACAAGACTCCCTAAGTCCCTCTGGAAACCAAGACCTGAATTGATAATTAAATGGAGGCTTCTGGTGACCTAGTGAGCCCTAGGACATGGCATAGGGGTGATAATTTGGGCTTCATACCACTGAATGGAAAACCTCCTCTCTTTAGCTGACTGCTACTCCTGGCCAGTCCTGGCTTTCACAGATCGAAGATAACTCAACATTTTAACTTTTTTTCTCTGTCTTGGCTGGCCAGTGGAACTGGGTCTTGACTAGCGGCTAGTCTCACACACACTGCTGCTGGGATTGGCAGGTGAAATTGCCGTATTTTGAGAGCCCGGCTTAGGACTCTGTACCTCACCACCTTTGGCCTCTCTTTCTGCCTCTGCCACAGCATTGTTTGTACGACGGTGGTGGGTGGTGAGCATAGGTGGGATGCCATCTCAGCTATTTAGGCCTCAGCTGGACTGAACTCTTAGCCTGGGTGGCAGCTCCTGCCCACAGGAGAGTGCTGGAGCCTGGCAACAGAGACTGGGGACTATGTGAATCTCAGCACTTTGGGCCTCTTTTTCTGCCTCTGCCATAGTGTAGTTGTATGGAGATGCTAGGCTGTGAGCTTGTGCTGGATGCCATCTTGGATATGGAGGCTTCAGCGAGACGTTATTCCTAGGCTCAGAGGCAGTGCTTCCTGCAGGAGGTGCTTTGCCGGCAGAAAAGCAGTATTTCACACAGCATCACCTACAGCTGGGGCCTGTCAGCAGAGGCCAAAGGGCAGTAGCTTTGCTGAATTTTGAACTAGTTCATAAAATCTGGGGTTGGATATAGAGGTGTTTACTTTGCCAGTTGGGAAGAGGGCCTTGTACACCCGAAAACCTGACTGACCTGGGAAATGGTCAGATATCTTTTACCTTTCATTTTAAGAAGACTTAGAGAAACAAATACAGTCCACCCTCACAGCATTTCTCCCAGCTTTTATTGACTCACATGAGGCCCAAAAAGCAATACACTCTGGAGAAAACCATAATTAGAAAGTCACCCATGGCTTCAGAATGCCCCCAAATGAAAGAACCGAAGAGCTTTCCAGACGAAGAAACTTTTCTGAAATTATCAGATATTAAATACAAAAGGATTATATAGAGAATCTTCTTAGACTTGAAGGCACTTGGCTTGGTAAACCTTATACGAAATGCATCAGAGCAAAAGGGAAAATTAAGTAGGTTGCTCGATCTGATGGAACACCAGTACTCTGAAATCTAGCAGATCAAGAACAAAATCAAAGACATAGAAAATTCAATTCAAAGCCAGGAAAACAGGATGGAACAAGTGGAAAAGAGACTTTCTGACTTGGAAGGCAGAGCTACTGACTCCAACATCTATGAGGAAAAACCACAAAAAAGAAACAGGACAAATGAAGAAGTATCAAAAAGTATGTGGGACACTATTAAGAGGAACAACCAACGACTAACTGGAGTCTCTGAACAGGGTGAGACACCTGGGAACACAGAGTATTGTTACTGAGCTGCTGACAGAGAACTTCCCAGAAATCATGAAGGAAGAGAATACAGATATTCAAGGTGCATATTGAGTGCCATTCAATATAGATCTTAAATGAAAGATTCCCAGACATGTGACAATTAAGCTTAACAAAATGAAACATAAGCAGAAACTCTTAAAGGCAACAAGAATCAAAGCAAAGCTAATATTCAGAGGGAAACCCTGTAGGCTTTCGTTGGATATCTCAGCAGAAACACTGATAGCATGGAGACAATGGCATGATGTATTGAAAGTCTTGAAGGAAAAGAACTTCCAATCAAGAGTCATATATCCTACAAAACTATTTTTTCAAATATGAAAATGAAATGAAGACATTCGCAGATAAACAGAAACTCAGAGACTTTGTAAAAACCAAACTAAAGCTACAAGCAATATTGAAAGAATGTCTTGACTTTGGTTTAGAAGAACAAAACCATTAACTTTATGTTTTAGAAGGACACATCATCCAGAATCCTACTCAGTTAGGGAAGGCTCTGAACTCAGCCAGCCAAGTGCCATCGAGTCGGATCCGACTCATGGCGACATCAAAACTATAAGAGTGAAAGAAATAATCCAGTGATTATATCATGAAAACTATGATGTCATCATATTAAAAAGAGGGATGTACTACAATCATTATAATCCTCCCAGATGTAAAGGAAGTTGACAAGCTGGTAGTAATTAAAATTGTTTTTATACATAGCTTATTAAGCAGGATCATAGCAACAGCCATAAAGTACAATAAAGAAGCAACATACCATATCAAGAATATAATACAGGAGTCTCAAGAACCAAAAAACCACCTTGAAACAAGGTGAAAATTCAATTCACAAAGAAGAATGTCTCAGAACAGATTAATAAGAACAACAGAGAAAACATCAACACAAAAATAAACATATCACAATGGCAGCACTGAGCACATACTTATCAATAATCACGTTGAATGTGAATGAGCTGAATGCTCCAGTAAAGACATATCGAGTGACACCCTGGATCAAAAGACATGACCCATCCATATGTTGCCTACAAGATAGGAACAAACTGAAAATTAGAGGATGGAAGTATATATATCAAACTAACAATGAACAAAGAAGAGAGGTTGTGGCAATTCTAATCTCTGATAAAATCGATTTTAATGTAAAATCCACCATCGTGGACAAGGATGGACACTATTTTTTGCTGAAAAGTTCAAAACACAAGCAGGACTTAACAATATTAAATATTTATGCACCTAATATTAGGGCACCTGAATGTGTAAAAGGAACACTGACTGCACTCAAAAAGGAGATAGATAACTCCATAGTAATACTAGGAGACTTCAATGCTCCACTCTTAATATTGGACAGATCGTCTAGAAAAAAGCTCAGTAAAGACACAGAAGACCTTATTGCCACAATTAACCAACTAGGCCTCACTGACATATACAGAACTTTCTATCCCTCAGTGGACAACTACACCTTCTTCTCCAGTGCACATGGAACATTCTCCAGTACAGACCATGTCTTAGGACATAAAGCAATTCTCAACAAAATCCATACCATTGAATTAATGCATAGCATCTTCTCAGATCATAAAGCCATAAAAGTGGAAATCAATAGCAGAAAAAACATAGATAGAAAGTGGAACTCATGGAAACCGAACAACATCTTGCTCAAAAAATCATGGGTTATAGAAGAAATCAAGGATGAAATAAAGACATTTTCATTTAATCATAATAAAAAAATGTAAAAAGAAATTTATGGATTCTAGTGTGAATGAAATTACTTCCTACCAGAACCTATAGGACACAGCCAAAGCAGTGCTCAGAGGTCAGTTTATCTTCATAACTGTACACATTTGGAAGGAAGAAACCAAATCAAAGAACTAACTTTACAGTTTGAACAAGTAGAGAGAGAACAACAGAGGATCCCCTCAGTTACCAGAAGAAAACAGATCCTAAAGATTAGAGCAGAACTAAATGAATCAGAGAATAGAAGAACAATTGAAAAAATCAAAAAGACCAAAAGCTGATTTTTTGAAAAGGTCAACCAAATTGACAAACCATTGGCTACACTTACTAAAGAAAAACGGGAAAGGAAGTAAATAATCCAAATAAGAAATGAGAAGGGAGTTGTCACAATAGATGCAACAGAAATCAAAAATAGCATAACAGAACACTATGAAACACTGAACTCTAACACATTTGAAAACCTAGACGAAGTGGACAAATTCCCCGATTCATGTCACGTACCAAAATTATCACAAGGGGAAGCAGAACAATTTAATAAATGCATCACAAAGGAACCGATTGAACAAATCATCCCCAAACTGCCAACCAAAAAAAGCCCAGGCCGAGATGGCTTCACCACAGAATTCTACCAAGCTTTTAGAGAAGAGTTATCTCCAATACTACTGAGACTATTTCATGATATAGAAAGGGATGGAATACTCCCAAATTCATTCTGTGAAATCAGCATAACCCTGATACTAAAGCCAGGAAAAGACTCAACCAAACAGGTGAACTGCAGCCTGATACCACTCATGAATCTAGATGCTAAAATCTTCAACAAAATTCTTGCCAACAAAATACAAAATGTATCCAAAAAATAATCCATTATGACCAAGTTGGATTCATACCAGGGATGCAAGTCTGGTTCAACATCAGAAAAACAATTAGTGGGATAGCCTCATAAATACCACAAAAGAAAATAATCACCTGACCTTGTCTATTGATGTAGAAGAGTCATTTGATAAAGTCTAACACCCATTCATGCTAAAAACTCTCAGCAAAGTAGGAATAGATGGCCAATACCTCAATGCAATAAGGGCCATTTATACAAATCCTCTGCCTACATCATCCTGAATGGAGAGAGACTGAAACAGTTTCCCTTGAGAACAGGAACTAGACAAGAATGCCCACTACCACCTCTCCTATTCATTGTACTAGTAGTTGTACTAGAAGTTCTAGCCCGAGAAATTAGACAAGACCAAAAAATAAAGGGCATCTATACTGGCAAAGAAGAAGTAGAAGTCTCCTTATCTGCAGATGATATGATTGTATATGCAGAGAATCCTAAAGGATTCATGAGGAAACTACTCAAACTGATAGAAGAGTTCAGCAAAGTCTCAGGATACAAGATAAACATAAGTAGATCAGTAAGATTCCTTTATACCAACAAAAAGATGATTAAGGAAGAAATCACCAAATCAATACCATTTACTATAAACCCTCAGAAGATAAAGTACTTAGGAATAAATCTAACCAGAGAAATAAGCAACCTTTACAATGAGAACTACAAGTGCTTACTACGAGAAACCAAGAGAGACTTACATAAATGGAGAAACCTACCGTGCTCATGGATAGGAAGACTATTTTACCCAAAGCAATCTCCTTATATGATGCAATCCCAATACAAGTTCCAGTGACATTTTTAATGAGATGGAGAAACAAATTACCATCTGTGTCTGGAAAGGGAAGAATCCCTGGATAAGTAAAGCACTACTAAAAAAGAAGAACACACTGGGAAGCCTCTGATTACTGCACTTCAAAACCTATTACACTGCCACAGTAGTCAAAACAGCCTTGTACTTGTACAAAAAGAGACAGATCAATGGAACCAATCGAGAAGCAAGAGATGACATCATCTACCTATAAACAGTTGATATTTGACAAAGGCCCTCAGACATTAAACTGAGGTAAAAACAATCTCTTCAACAAATGGTGCTGGCAAAATTGGATATCCATGTGCATTAAACTGAAACAAGACCCCTATATTACACCTATGCAAACACCGACTCCAACTGGATAAAAGACCTAAATATCAAATCTAAAATGATAAAGCTCACCCAGGAAAAAGTAGGAACAACAATGCAAGTTTTAATATATAAATTGGACAGACTCCATAATCTGTCAAACAAACCACAATCAACAGAAGAGAAAATAGATAAATGGGAACTACTAAAAATCAAACACTTTTGCTCATTCGAAGACTTTATTGATAGAATTAAAAGGCCACCTACAGAATGGGAAAAAAATATTTGGTAACTACATGTCAGACTGATACCTGGTCTCCATAATCTATAAGTCGACAAGGTACTACAAAATATCAATAAGAAAAAGATAAATAAATATAAATAAGCCAATTAAGGAATGGACAAAGGAAATGGACAAACATTTCCCTAAAGAGGAGATCCAGGCAGCCAAAAAACACATGCAGACATGCTCACGATCATTAGCTATTAAAGAAATTCAAGTCAAAACGACAATGAGATACCATCTCACCCCAACAAGGTTGGCTGTGATCCCAAAATTGTAAAACAACAAATGCTGGAGAGGCTGTGGAGAAATTGGACCCCTCCTACACTGTTGGTGAGATTGCAAAATGGTGCAACCTCTTTGGAAAGCAATCTGATGCTCTTAAAGAACTGGATATAGATACACCATTTGACCCAGTAATTTCACTGCTTGGAGTATTTCCTGCAGAATCAAGGCCATTGACACCAACTGATACATGCACAGGAATGTTTATCGCAGTACAGTCCACAATAGCAAATAGATGGAATCAACCCAAGTGCTGAACAACATAGGAAAGGTAGGTAAACTATGGTATATACACTCAATGGAACACTTACAATGATAAAAAAACAATGGCAATTTTAAGAAATGTATTATAACCTAGTTTCAACTGGAGGACATTATGCTGAGTGAAAGCAGTCAGCTACAAAAGGACAAATGTTGTATGAGACCCCTACGATAAGAACTTAAAATCAGACTCATGCATAGAAGAAAAGACTCTTTGACGGCTGCAAGGATGAGGAGGGCAGGAGGGCGACTGGTGGAGGGTTTCGACTAGATAGTTGATAGAAATTTGTTTGGGTTAAATCGGTGACAGCTCACATTAGTAAGAAGATCATTACTAACTGGACTTCAACACAACTTGAGTACTTCTCCCATCTTAACCCAATATTGCAAGGACATTGACTGTAACTGAAAGAACTGGGTGGTGACCAGCTACCACCAGTGATAGCTGCAATGGAGCTCACAAAGTTGAGTCTCACTGGCAACACAAGAGTAAATAATGGTGCACCCTGATATTTCCACCAAAAGACCACAACTCATGCTCTAGGGGCTTTGGGGTTCCCCCGGGAGCATGGCCTCTGGCCCTGATACTGCCCCTGTCCATAAATCATAATAAAGTTCAACTCTTCGGACAGCAATGGATTGGACATGGTGATGCAGAGTGACCATATCTTGTGGGAATTTTATGGTTCTCTGTATCTATAGGATATCATCCTGCTGACCTCTTACTGGAGGAAGGGGAATGGGTGGAAATGAGGGGATAGGAGATTGTTGGTAGGATAGGACAGGTATGGAGCAGAGAGGAAGAGTGCGCTGTTACTGGACAGACAGAGAAGTGGGAGCTGTATATAGGTGAGTCTGCAAATTTATGAGAATGTACATTTTCATTCAATCATAAAAAAAGGTATTTGCAATGAAGAAGTCATTGGTCTCGCAAATTCTATGATTCAATCTGCGGCATAATTTCTTTCACAAAGGCAGTATTTTCCAACTACCTATCCTTCTTTGTTTCAAACTTTGAGATTCCATTCTCCAGTAATGATCAGTGCATCCTGATTGCAAGTTTGATCAATCTGTGACTGCAGAAGTGTTAAAAAATGTCTGATTTTGTCATCTTTGGCCTTAGCTTTTGAGTGCCTTCTAACCTGGGGGGCTTATTTTCTGGCACTATATCTGACATTAGTCTGCTGCTGTTCATAAAGTTTTCACCGGCTAATTCTTTTCAGAAATAGGCTATTGAATCCTTCACAGTCTGTCTTAGTCTGGAAGGACAGCAGAAACCTGTCCACCATGGATGACCTTGCTAATATCTGAATACTGGTGTCATAGCTTCCAGCACCACAGTAACATGCAAGCCCCCACAGTGCAACAAACTGACAGACACTGAGCATCTTCTTGACTGGATGATTGAATTTCCTCTGTGATGGTATCCAGTCAAGTCTGAAATGCTGGAGACAACTTGCTCACTCACCATTGATGGCATCCTTTTTACTAAGGTTTTGAGGCACACATTTGTAGGGAGAATTCTGTGATGGCTGTTCTCTGACAGCTAGAATGACAGTGAAAATTGCTGCCACCAAACTGGGCTCCCTGAATTCCAAAGGATTGATGGGATCGTTCAGTGGTGGGGATCAAATTGTGACATTTAGTGACCAGAGACAAGGTGATCTGACCCAAAGATCTTTGGCTCAGCTAATGGTGGCTTTCTAGAACTGAAATAAGTCAGAAGCCTTTTAAAAAATGATTTGATGTATATAAGTGGTAAAGCTATCTTATGGTGAAACAGTCTATTTTGAATCATCATAATTCCCAGAACTGAGCTAATTTACAAATTTAGAGTACCCTGAATTAAGAGAAAGTCAGGTCACTCATGAGGATGTATCTGCCTCAGAGCCAAAAATCTATATTACGAATGCTTTTTTCAGATTTCTGCAAAAAAGACTTGTGACCATTTCTCAGGGTGATTGTGCATTACTGAAGGGAAAATAAGCAGATCTTTTGGTCACCTCTTCTGAATTGAGCTTAATGTTTGCAGGCAGAGACTATCACAGTAGTATTATACAAGTCAGAGTAAGCACATACGGATGTCAAGTGATCAGTCTGGCTCACATCCATCTTATGGTAGGCTCAGTGGGTCCCCAACTGATGCTGGGATTATTTTCCAAGTTATGAATGCGTAGATGGGATATCACACTCAAAGCCAGGCAGAATCTCCATATGGATTCTTTGATCCATACAGTGAGGTTTATAATGGTAAAAATAGACCTGTGAAACTGACTGCATATCAAGATAGTAAGACAAAGACAATACAGCTTTCTCAGAGGGAACGCAAAAATGACTGCCAATTTTAAAGACTTGAAAGATACAAGAGAGGTATCTTAGTCATCTAGTGCTGCAATAACAGAAATACCACAAATAGACGACATCCACAAAGAGAAATTTATTCTCTCACACTCTAGTAAGGATTGAAGTCTGAATTTAGAGTACCGGCTCCAGGGAATGCTTTCTTTCTGTGTTGACTCTGGGAGGAGTTCCTTGTCACCAATCTTCCCTTGGTCTAGAAGCTTCTTTGCACAGAAACCCAGGGTCCAAAGGACATGTTGTTTTTTTTTTTTTTTTTCTGGCACACTACCTTCTTAGCGGCATAAAATCCTGTTGTGTCTCTACTAGTTTCACTAATCCCATCTCATTGACATCATAGAGGTAGAATTTACAACACATAAGAAAATCACATCAGATAATGAAATCGTAGAAAATCATGCAATACTGAGAATCATGGCCTAGTTAAACTACACATATTTTGGGGGGATACAATTTCAGCCACATCTCACTTCAATTTGCCTATATTGCCGGTGTAAAAGATAGCTATATTTTGCTGTATGCAGCAGTTTCCACAAACTTCATTAGACAGTGATTCCAATTCCACCTGCTATTCCAGATGTTGTCTTTCTGGAGCAAATCAACACCTGATATGTAGCTATTCTGATAAACAATTTTTCCTCTATACCTTTAGGAACGATCTTAGAAGCAGTTTACTTTCATCTGAATGGACCAGCAACGTATCTTCCTTGTCCTACTTCAAGACTGTAAAACTTATCTAGAAAACCTGGTGGCATAGTGATTAGATGCTATGTCTCCTAACCAAAAGACTGGCAGTTCGAATCTGCCAGGTGCTCCTTGGAAACACTAAGTGATGATTCTACTCTGACCTATAGGGTTTCTGTGAGTTGGAATCAAGTCAACAGCACTAGGTTTGGTTTGTTTTTTGGTATCTTGTAGATAATCTAGTCCACAAGGACCTTAAGTGCCCCACTGTTCAAAGAACTTTATGCTATACCACTGCACTGTTGATATAATGCTTCTTGAACTCGCTGAACAGAAACTAGTAGCTACTGCAGACATCTGGGTAAGATGGATACATTCTAACTAATGGAAAATAATGCTATGAAGAAATTTATGGTTTGCTACCCCTAGGATTACCTATGGGTCTCATAGTCTGGAACTTATTGTGATACCTTTCTGAAGTTGAGAACAATTTGCTACATCTTACTTCTCCTACCATTAAAAAAGAGACACAGGCAAGGCCTAATGGAAGTATCTTTAAATTTTGGAGGCAACATGTGTCTATTTGTGCCTACTTGTTATACTCATTTACATAACAACTTTAGAAGGCTGCCAGTACTGTAGAGGGCCTAGAAAAGAGATACCTCTGCGACAGGTGCTGGCTGCCATTCAAGCTGTTCTGCCATCTAGGCCTTGTGATCCATTAGATGTGATGGCGCTTAGAGCATCTGTGGTGGATAGGAATGATGAAAAGAGCCGTTTTCAGGTCTTGTAGGTCAACAACAGTGCAGACTTTAGCATTTTGGAATAAAGCTATGCTACCTTCTGAAAACACCGGTTCTTACTTTGAGACACATTTTCTAGCTTGCTACTGAACTCTAGTAGAGATCAAATGCTAGACCATTGGTCACCAACTTGCCTTGTCTCCTGAAGCACTCAATATGACCACTGAATCATAAAGTTGTGTATGTATAGGAGCACTCCTTGATTGAACAGACTTGGTATATGTAAAATACAATTTAAGCAGATCATGAAAACACAAGTAATTTTCATGAGCAAGTTGCCAAGATGCTTGTGGCCCATACTCTCTTTTTAATACACCCATATCAATAATGTGAACCTAATGTATTTCTCTACTCTTATCTAACATCCTTAGGATGTGCTTCTATGTATTTATTATTTAACTAAAAATACAAAAAAGAAGTGTCTGCTCTATCAAAGGACCAATAAGATGTGCTGGCACCACCATTCCATGATGGGATCAGCCAACTTCATTTTGGATAGCTGATTACACTGGACAATATCCATAGTAGAAAGGAAAGTTCTTGGTCAGTGTCTTAGCTTCTCATTGCTGCTATAACACAAAGGCCACAAATGGGTGACTATACAGACCAGAAATCTATTTTCTCATAGTTCTTGAGGTTGACAGTCCAAATAAGGGTCTCAGCCATGCCATCTCCATCCTTGTTGGCAGCCCTGAGTATTCCTTTGTTCCTCAGTGGCACCAGTTCCTGTGGCACCAGTTCTCCCTTCTGTGTGGTGCACTGTTGCCTAATCCGCTCCTTTTATAACTAAAGTTGATTATCTCTAAAACTCACACAACTTGGGAATGGTTTAATTAACATAATCAAGGAAACTGTATTTCCAAACAGGATTAGGGATTAGGATTCCAGCTTGTATTCTGGAGGACGTAATTTAATCCATCACAGCCAGGATAGGGCTTTTCCATCACTGACCACATTGGTTCTGCTAAGACACCATTTGTAAATGCTTTATTTGTTATCATGATATTCCCCATAGCATTAGCGCTAAGGAACTCTTTTAACAACTAATGAAATATGAAATAAAAGGCTTTTGGAGATTTTGCTATGGCCCCAGATGGTGGCAACATGTTGTAGGATTAGGGTAATATTCTCCAGGATGTGGTATATGTCCCAAATCAGCAATCAATTTTGTGTGCTCTTTCTGTTACAGCTATGTCTTGGAACCAAGAAAGAGGAGTGAGAGCAATTCTGTCAGCAATACCTCAAATGATTCACTAACAAAATGTTGGTTTCTTGTCCTTACAACTTTAAGTTATACTGTTCTAGAGGTCATAGTTTCTAAGGGTATCATGTTCCCATAGGGTATACAGCAGTGGTTCCATTAAACTGGAATTTGAGATTGCCTCCTGCAAACTCTGATACCAGGAAATCTACAGACAAATAAGAGGTCACTTTACTGGCTGGGAGGAGCCCTGGTGATGCAGTGGATAAAACCCACATCTGCTAATCAATAGGTCTGCAGCTGGAACCTAGCAGCCACTCTGAGGGAGAGAGATGTGGCAGCCTGTTCCTGTAAAGAGCACAGCCTTGGGAAGCCCTATGGGACAGTTCTACTCTGTCATGTAGGGTCACTGTAAATCAGGAACATCTTGACAGTAGTGTGTTTGCTTTTGGTTTGTACTTACTGAAGTACTGATGGTGACTTTTAAGGGAAAAACTGAGTTTCTACAACACAGTGGACATGAGGAATGGGTATTTCTGGAATTTAAGAGATTTCCTGAGTCAGCTCATAATACTTTCTTATCCTACTGAAAAAGTTAATGTAAAACTACAATAACCTAATAAAGACTGGACTGTTCATGGCTCAGACGCTTCAGGAATGAAAATTTAAGTCATCTCACCAGGCATAAAATCATGAAGAACTGAGGTACTTGTGGCCAAAAGGAATAACAGAAAATCGTACGGATGAGCTATGATAACGTACTTAGTAAAAAAATGGAGATTGTAATGGTTATGAATATTTATTCCTTAATTTAATATAAATATATTGTATATATGTTAATCAATTCTTTTGCCCTCTTTCCCATTTTCCTACTATTGTAAATAAGCTATATTGATAACTGGTTCACCTCACAGTTCAATATTTAAGTTACAAAACACCAAAAGGGAAATGTGACTCAACTGGCAGAAGAATGAACCCAAAGATGGATCAAGTGACAGATGGTTCTGTAACATTATATAGATTGAGCACTACTGTGCCTGATTGTACATGGAATAGATGCATCATGTTAGGCAAAAGTATAATGCTTTTAGTGTCTTTGTCTGAAAGTTAGAAATGCATGAGACATGTAAGAATGCCAGGTAGACATAAACTGCTGTGTTTTGTTCAATACTAACCAAGCCGGAATTATATTTCTCAAAATTCCCTTCCCTTTGGAGTTTCAGCTTAGGACTGGCCACAAGAGAAATTTTCACAGAATTTGGAAAGCAGAAACGAAGCATCAACCACTGCTCTCCCTGGACAATGAAGGTTTCCAAGCATCAGTGCAGTTCATACATACTGTCACTAATTTGCTGGCTTACCCCTAAACACAGCTCCTGTGTCTCCCACTGCAGCTCCTTCTTAGCCTGTCCAAGTTCTGAACTAGGCATATGTGCAGGTCCAGGGCAGAGGATGCAAGCTTCCATCACAGATCAGTGTTAGCATCAAAGTTTGAGGTGGTAAAGGACAGACGTAGGTTTCAATTTTTCTTTTCAGGTTCTAGTTATTTTTGTTACATGCTGCCATACCTCCAGCATTTCTTCGCAACAGCCAGACCTGTTGACCTACAAGGACTTCAGGACACCCTGGGACAGATGTGGCAGCGATAGTCATCCACAGACTTTTTCATCGCTTCCAACAATTATGTATACTGTAGCCCCAATAATAACTTTGTACCTTCATATCACTTATAGTGGTTCCACTTTCCAGATGAAACTCCAGTCAACACAGTAAGTAAAGCCCTAGTTTGATATGGTATTCTTTGAGGAAGAATTATGACCTGAGCAACTCTTCTTAGTGGTGATGTTTATTTTTGCTTCAACAACACTAACGATTGTTTTAAGCAAGATATCCTAAGCTCGTGTGGTCCTCATTGACTTCAGCAGGATGTAATTTTTGTTTTCTTTGTTTTTCTGTTCCATGTTCTTATAGTTCCTATTAATGATCTTACCTTGGTGTTTTAGTAGAATTACAATGCTTAAAAAGCTGTAAGGTCCTCCTTATATTTTAAATAATACGTAGTAAAAATAAAAAAATATGATTTCATTAATGAATATGCTAATAGATATTCCATATTTACACAAACCAGTTCAAGTTCTATCCTGAATATGTGTGTGTGAAAGAGAGCGAGGCAAAGAGAGAGCAATATCTCTAACAAAATGCAGATAATGGAAATGAAAGAGAAATTGTCTTCCTTGTAATGTCTATAGAGGAGCTCCAGTGGCACACTGTTTACAGTACTCAGCTATTAGCCAAAAGGTCAGTAGTCCAATCTACCAGGTCCGCCATGGTAGGAATATGTGGCAGTCTGCTCCTGTACGTATGTACAGCCTTAGAAACCTCATGGGGGTAGTTCAGCTGCGTCCTATAGGGTCCCTATGAGTCCTAATCAACTTTGTAGCAATGGCTTTGGTTTTTTGGCTTATGTTTATGAGAAGCCTTCAAGATTATGTTTGGATACAAATATTTATTTCTAAAATAATCCTGCTATACTAGACCCAACCTTCACATTTAAGGATAATAACGACCATAGCTAGGCTAAACATGTTTTCAAAAACAGAGCCACCTTAGATGAATGGGACTGATAACCACATCTAACTGGAAAACAATTTTGTTTTCCCCACTTACTGGGACCTGATCCTTAGTGTTTGAGCTACTTAATCAGCAGTAGTTAACCAGGGTTGGGATCACAGAAAGTTAGCTTACTCCCCTCCCCCAAGTCCAAGATTTGGAATTAACTATGAATGCAGAACACAGACTTAAAATAACAGCCTTTTAAAAATTCATTTAAACTAATAAAAGCAAGCCGGAGAAGGACTTCTTAAGTGTATGACAGGATGTATCAGCATGAGCTTGCTAATATTTGAAATGGACAGACTTACCTTGATAGTCACAAATGGCTTGGGATGACTACAGGTCTCACTAAGATAACTGAACAGTAGTCCATATCCTTCTGAAAACCCTTCAGAACACAGTACTATTTGTACACACACGGATCTCCACGAGTCAGGTCAACTTGATAACAACTGGTTCTCATATACTTGCTACTGTACCAAAGGTAAGGGGCAGAAAACAAGGACAAAGTTTGGACTCTGCTTACAAAGAATTCACAGTCAAGTTAGAGAAATGCCATATATACACGGAGATTAACGCAATGCTGTGTGAAGTTCTATCTAATATTGTAAATAATGAAATCACATTGATGAAGGGCTCAGAGTTTTCAGGAATGAGGACCTGTATCACACCACCAGGTAAGCACACCAGAACCCTGAAGGAGCTGTTTGCTACAAACAAGTGGAGGGCTGGGCTCTAGCTAATAAGGTATTAAACAGCAAAGTGAAAACACCTAGCAGAATAGCAAGAGCCAACATCACTGTCCTTTTCACTGAAAAGATAGGGGACCAAGGCATGACTGATCCATGCATTGGTATTTTTAATTGCCTCGTGTGTATGTGAAGGGTGGACAAATGGATAAGGAAGATAGAAGAAGATTTGATGCCTTCGAATTATGGTTTTGGTGAAGGATATTGACTATAACATGGAATGCCAGGTGGATAAAAGTATCTGTCTTGGTGGAAGTACAGCCAGAATGCTCCTTAGGAAGTCAGGATGGAGATCCTTTGTCTTATACACGTGGACACGATATCAGGAAGAACCAGTCCCTGGACAAGGAAATCATGTTTGGTAGAGGATCAGCGAAGAAGAGGAAGACCCTCAACAAGGTGGACTGCCGCGGTGGCTGCAGCACTGGGCTCAAGCAGAGCAACGATTGTGAGGGTGGTGAAGGCCAGGTCAGTGTGTTTTGTTCGTTGTGCACAGGGTTTCTAGAAGTCAGAACCTACTGGATGACACTTACCAACAATGAAAACAACAACTAGGTAGTGCCATCTGCATATCATAGGGTCTTAATGACTCTTCCATCAGTCTTGATGCTACATTCTTCCTTATGCGGTTGGCTTCTGGGGTTATTTGTACAGCTTGCAGACTGAATAAGTAAAGTAAAGGGATATATCCTTGTAGCACGTAGTTTTCAGAACCATATTGTCTCTCCTTGTTTGGTTTGAGCAACTGCCACTTGATGATCCACGTTACAGGTTCCTGAGGAGTACAGTTAAGTGTTCCGGAATTTCCATTCTTTATAACGCCTTTGTTTAGCTAAGAGCAGTTCCTGTACTTTTCCACTTATGAGTGACTACAAATTTATGTTATCCTAAACATATCCTCTTTTACTCTTTTCCATTTCCTGTTAAACTTCTGTCAATGGAGGTACATGTGATACACTAGGTAGAAGGTGAATCCAAGGAGGGTGAACAGGTTTTTGCTTCTGGAGACACGAAGCATTTGGGCTCTTTCTCCCTCTACTACAATAAGACAATTGGAAACAAGTGCCAGTTTTGTAAATTTTATCTACCTTAGATAAAGGTCATGCTGTCTTAAATACTCGGATCTGACTCGACGGCACTTGGCTTGGCTGGTCTTAAATACTGTTTAGTTTCTAAAACCCGGAGGTAAAATTAAATATCTTTTTCTTCTCAGGTCATCCAGTCATATGATGCTATAGAAACTTAAGACTATAAAAGACCAACATGTATGGAGTCCAATCTACTTCATTATGAGTTGCCTTTCTTACATGATGCTAGCAGATACAGGAAAGAAAAGAGTTTTGCATCCAGATTGTGTGTGTTAAGTCTTGCTTTTACTCCTGACTCGCCAAGCAAGTCATCTAATGCCTCTAATTTTTTTCTGGAAGAGGGTGAGTAATCAAATTATCTGTTTTATACAATTACATAATTAACACGGAAAAGCACATTTTCGAACCTTATTTCTGCACTGTCCAAGGATCCCTAGGGGGTCTTAGAGGTCTTTAATGTTCCAACTACGTGTCTGTGAGGACAGATTTTGTTCATATACATTAATAAAAGCAACATACAACAACAGACTGAATGCAGAAGAACCCAGCTATTTTCTATTAAGTCAGATATTGAGATTTATAAAAATATGAAACAATGCCACTCTTCTCAGCAGTTTTTTTTTGTCTCAGAAAATAGAGCTATTTTTCACAAAAATTTTTTTGTTAACATGCGATAGGTTTATTGTTATTTTAAGTAAGTTGATACGTGTTTTGACTGTTTCTCGGTATCAATTTTTAGTATTGTAAATGTTGATAGACAAAACGTAGTTAAAAATAAAAAGCCTCTCTAAGGTCTTCATTTATTGTTAAGAGTATAACAAGTCCTGAGACCCAAAGGTTGACTGATATTCTGTGATATAACTTTAATTTTTTTTCATTCTTTAAATTTAATTTATTTTTTGTTATTATGATTAAGTGAAAGTATACAATCCAAGTCAATTTTGCATATCTATCTCTCTGCAACTCTTTCTGCTCTCCTCACCCTGTGGCTGCATGCTCTTCCTTCTCATTCTTTACTTCTGGTATCCTCTTAACAAACACCTGTCCCCTCCTCTCCACTTTCTCCTCTCCTCTCTAGAAAGAAACTGGTAGGACAGCCTCCTATACATGTATAACACTGTAAAGTGCACACACCACATGTTGACTCTGTGTCTCCAAGTCCAGTCCATTCTTTGTCTGGAGTGTTGACCTCCGTACTGGTTTCAGGTTTGGGGCAGCCACAAGCCTAGGGGACATGTTCCCAGGGGAGCCTCCAGGTTATCAGACCATCAGTTCTGGTCTTTGATCTGCACACCTCTTTTTCTCATGCTATGTCAGGGTCTGTGCACTGGTGTTCCCTATCAAGGCTGTCTTTGGTGGTGGCTGGGCACCATCTGGGTCTTCTGGTCTCATGCTGATGTACTCTTCCAGACATATGGGCCCTTCTGTCTCCTGGGCTAATTTTAACATGTGTCTTTGTCATCTGTCTGGGGTGGGTTGGGACCAATTGATGTTCCTTAGATGGAAACTTGCTGGTTTGTAAAACCCCAGACACTACTCATCAATATGGGGTGCAGAAGACTCCCCCAGCCAACGTCCACTGTGAAATACAGGGAACTCACTATCTACCTGTCTGGAGTAGCTTTCTAGGGTAAACAAAGGCATTCCACATGGTACATTTTCATCTTTTCTGTCATTAAGTTTCCTTGGTTATGTTAGAAGAAATGCGTGACAATTAACAGCGTATTTATATAAAACTGGAATCTTTACATGCAGAGACAATGGTGAGTGAGGGGAATACAAGAATCAGGCACACTATAAAATCTGGGGACAAAAGCTTTTCATCTACTGATTTTGGCAAGAAAAGAAATGCATTCTATACATGATTATCAAGGAATATGAAGTCTACTACTCCCTGCTGTACAGTGACCAGGCAGGTGGGGTAGGAGATCTTTCTTATCCATACACAAAATAAGAGACTGTCAGTGTTAGAACTGGAGTACATTAATCAGTTCTTGGCTCATTATGTGAGAAGGGGATCCTCATGTCATCAGATCTGTGTGAAGAAGTCTGGGAAATCCTTCCTGTTACTGCTGTGGCTGTTACCTGCTGTTCAGTCAATTTTCAACTCATAGCCTCTCCATATCACAAGGTAGAACTGTCCCAGAGGGTTTCCTAGGCTGTAATCATTGCAGGAACAGATTGCCAAATCTTTCTCCTGCAGAGCTACTAGGTCAGTTAGACTGCCAATTTTTTGTTTAGCAGCTATAGCTCATAAGACTGAGCAAACAGGGCTCCAATAAGTACAAAAAGACCAAAAATAAAAAGCAAGTGAAAAGGAAATTTTCTTACCAAAAAAAATTCTGCAGATGAAAATGGCATAGAGAAGAAACTGGAAATATCCACTATGTAGATAGATTACAGTGACATTCTTTTAAATAAAACAAGTTAGTGACATTTTAAATAAAATAATATTAAAAAAACTACCTGTTGCCACCAAGTCTATTCTGAATCATAGAAACCCTACGTAACAGAAGAACTACACTGTAGCGTTTCCAAGGAGCAGCTAGTGGATTTGAAGCGCTGAACTTCTGTTTAGCAGCAGAACTCTTAATCACTGTGCCACCAGGGACCCAAATAAGTAAAGTAATATCATTAAATAATTCTAGGAATACATAAGAAATAAAGCCTGTAAATATGAATATTTACAGAGTGATGACATTGTACATATAAGCTAATGGAATGTAGACAAAGCTGGTTAAAGACTTTAATTTTTTTTAAGTGATCAACAAAAAAATACAAGTACTGTCAGAACAAATAAATTATAATTACTAGACAATTGATTTGAAGAAAGAAGAAAGCAGGGGTAGAAGAATAAAATATTGAAAAATGTCTTTATGACCTTGGAGGCTGGGAAGGATTTCTTTTATCAGACCCAGAGCAATTCTGTGAAGGGATAATTGAAAATATTGATTGCATACATATTAAAATACTATTAAAACAGAAAAAGACAAAAGAAATCACAGGCCTAGATACTGTTGAATCCCCCCCTCCCAAGGGTTATGATCAACATAACTGAAGAAAGTTACACATATTTAAATAATTCTTAAAATCAGTAAGTAAAAGATAAACAACCCAACAGAAGATAAATAAAAGTATCAACAGGTAACTGAAGAAAGTAAAAGCTGAACATACAATAAACACAAAAATGTGAGTATATATAACCTCATGTAACAATCATGAGAATGCAAAACTAGACAGAGAGAGACAAAATCATATGGACACAAATTAGGTTTGACAATGAGGCAAGGCTATGGGAAAATAACTTCATTTCTCTGCATCTGGGAGGGTAAACTGGTATAAGGACCTTGGAAAGAAATTGAATCTAGTGAGGCTGAGAGAGCAAGCACTCTATGACCCAGTAATTCTACTCCTAAGTATAAACGTATATACCCTAGAGAGCAAAAGCAGTGTGTGTGTGTGTGTGTGTGTGTGTGTGTGTACTGGGAGAGAAAAAGATACACAGACATTTTATTTGAACATATGCTGTATTGCTTTTAAGTTTCATTGTCAGATGAGTGCACATTATTCTGTTTCTATAAACATCAAAACTTATAATAGAAACACATATATAAAGAACTAAGATAATGCCATAAATTCATTAATTAGGAACCGAAAATGGAGAGAATAGACCAATTAGTCCAAGATCTTAGCCTTTTCAAAAAAACCAAACCCACTGCTGTTGAGTCAAGTGAGTCTGACTCATAGCAACCTTATAGACCAGAGAACTGGTCCATAGAGTTTTCAAGGAGTGCCTGATGGATTCAAACTACCCACCTTTTAGTTACCAGATGTAGCACTTATACACTATGCCACCAGGATTTCAAAGACAAGTCTAAATAAGAATGAAGAGATAGAAAACACAAATATATGATATTAGGCATGGCAAAGCCATCCTGTAATAAAATATTCTAAAATTTTTAAGTTGATTCAATCAATTTGAATAAATACAAACATTTCAATGTAGAAAAATAAGCATAACTCAAATGCATGTAAGATCTTCTGGCCTATCTGGATCTAGATGCTCAGCTGGAATCACCGTATCCTGTTGCAGCCCAAAACCCTTCCAAATATTCCAAATATTTGAGATAATTTCAAGGTTGTCCTGGATCCATGAGGACTGTCTTCTTCACTATGCTGACACAAACAAAATTCATCCCTCCTTCAACTGCAACCCCCAAACTAAAATCACTCTCACAGGGTATTTTGAAATGTAGACAATTTTACTGAAAACGTAGGCAGCAATGTCATTTGGCCATCACTTCCCTGGGACTATGTCCTTAATTGTTCTTAATGTATCTCCAGTTTGCCATCATCTCTCTAGCTTTTATCTCTTCTTATCTCTTCCTCATTTATACTTTGACTTCTCTCAGCTTTACGCAGGAACAGTAACAATTCCTCTTATTTCTTTATGTGTACAGCTTAACAAATGCTTGGTTTCTGTTAACCTCTACACCTTCAGAGTCTTGTCTTTTGTACCAATGCCTCAGCAAGGTATTTTCCATTAGACAGATTCTTACTGAAAAGGACTCAAGTGACAGCTGCTAAGACACTATATTTTTCACTTCTTTGATTAAGTTGCCAAAATAAACTCAAGAAGTTATAAAACAGTATGCATAGTATGATCTAAAATATGTAATATGTCTCTCTCATACTACACCCAAAGATATTGATTAAATGTATTGATAACTGGCTTCTGATTTTTTTCAAGTACTATTTGGCAGTCAGAAAAATGACATTAAAATAAAGAAAAGTGAAATAATAAGAGACTACAGGGTTAATATTCATTAAATAAAGAAAGAAAAATATTCATGCTTCCTGCCAATTCAGTTTCTATCACATGTCTGGAAAAAAAAATTTAATAGCCATCGTTCTGCCTCTATGCTAGGTTCCACTCACACAATAGCACTGGACTTTGGTAGAGGTGGAGTCCTTGTTTATAGAATTTATTCCCTGTCTCGTTTCTTTGTAAGCCTCCAGTGCACATTTTCCTGCACTGTGCATTCCTAATGTTGCTCTGCTATAGTTCCTGGAATCTATATTTTGTTAGTTAAATGTCTATCCTTTGGGAAGTTGCCTTGTTTCATATTGATTCTGCAAGATGTCTTGCAGTGTTCACTCCTCACGTAAATTGCCTACAGAAACTAGCACACACGTACAACTATACATTTAATAGAAGGTGAGTACAGTGATTCTGAACTGACACCCTGAAACTGGGGCAAGGAATAAACTCCAGGTCTCTATGTTCTATAGACATCCACGTTCCTTACTAATAACTAATGAGGGCACAAGACACACACACACACACACACACACACACACATTTTTCCATTGAATCCTTCCCTGAAACCCTGACTGAGTGTAGATCCTTACATATTCTTACCATAGCAGTCTTTACTTAACCTTTTCTAAAACTT
The DNA here is from genome assembly GCA_028571685.1 of Heterohyrax brucei. Taxonomy (NCBI): domain Eukaryota; kingdom Metazoa; phylum Chordata; class Mammalia; order Hyracoidea; family Procaviidae; genus Heterohyrax; species Heterohyrax brucei. The sequence continues at coordinate 9,090,731 of CM053143.1, forward strand.
ATCCTGAATAATTTAAGCTCCATGAGAGCAGAAGTTTCATGGATTTCTTGTGTACTACTGTATTCCTAGAGTGTAAGAGTGTTTAGTGAATAAATAAAGGGCATAGATGAATAAACAGGTGGAAGAATAGGCAGACAGATAGATGAAGCCACTTCTTGAAATTTTCTCTCCCATCTTTGATGCTGTTCACTGGTTCTTGAGCTAAAAATCAGTTCATCCATTGTACTATAAAAATTAACCTTTTCTCCTCTGGGGAGGGACTAAGAGAAGTTAAAATTATCTCAATAATCTCAAGGTAGCAATTTAAAAAGAATTCAATACAAAAATGAAGAGCATTTCAACTAGAACATTTTTTCTCTCTCCTTTCCTGGTCTGCTTCTTCTAGGGACCAGTGCCCAAGGAGTATCATGAATCCCTTCCATTCCGTTACCTCTCAATTACTTCACATTAGATTCACCTACTTCTTCTGACTCTGGAAGTCCGTATCTGTGCTTTACAGTGACGGCCACACCTGGGCATGTCTCCTTCCTGCACCTACAGCACTGATTGTCGGATAAACACTTCCCTAGGGATGCCCTCTTCTGAATATGCCAACGGTCGTGTTTTCTAAAAACTTATCCTTTTGACTTTCTACGTAGCTATGATCCCTTGGTCCTTCACACCAGTACCTCAAATATTTTCCCCCTAAAGTGGAAAAGCTTCCTACCTTGAGTTATGTGGGGATTATGTCTATCCTTCATTCTACCAAGTTAGCATACTTATGTGTATTCCCCAGGTCTTGCTTTCCCCTTTCCTGTTGACTGAAAAGAAAGGAAGACAGGGCGATTCAGAGCTTGTTTGTCACTGTACTCAGCTCCGCTCTGAACTGGTACTAATTATGCTTTTTATCTATTTCTCATTGACTGCATGGCACTTTTTACAGAGTAGTTTGTATCTTCATCTCAAGTTTTAAGCCACAAAACAGACCATGTCTCTAGCTTTCCTAAAATATTGAGGACAATCAACAGGGAAACTTTGGGAAACTACATCTTTTTCTCAGCATGACAACTAATGATCTGTCCTTTGGTCTTTCACCTCATTAACAGACAAATAATTCTTTCTCTTGTATGAAGTTTACCTCCATCTATATTCCAGCCTTATTCACCTCCACCCAGGATCTCAGGTCTCCTTATCTTTGACAATGTCTTCAAAATCTCCCTCTTCAGAGTTCTACCTCTTTCAGAAAGACCACATTTCCTATACCATTTTCTTTACACTGCCTTTCTCATTCCTGTTGTATCAGGTATTTCCTACCAAAGTTTAAATCATTTTTTACATACTTATTACCCCTATGGTTTTCCCTCACCACTGAGCTCGTATTCCCACAGGTTCTAGCTGTTTCTTCTAAAAATTTTCTCCCCCCCGCCCCAAATTCTCTATATCATTCATTTTATGGACTGCAGAGTCCTTTCCTTTTCTGGCATTCCCATCAGTTCACTGCAGTAGCTAGCAATGCTAGCCTCCTATTTCTTCTTAGGAATCTGGAATTCCTAGGGATTCTTCTGGATTGTTGCTATATTTTCTTTCTTAAACTCTTATTGGAGACGTGTCCGATTCTTGGTATATATATTAAGGCACTACTAGCTGGTGATACAGTGGTTAAGAGCTCAAGCTGCTAGCTCAAAGGTGGGGCAGTCTGAACCCATCATCTACTTCTTGGGAACCTTATAAGACAGCTCTACTCTGTTCTATAGAGTTGCTATGCATCACAATGGACTTGATGGCAACGGGGTTGGTTTTGGATTTTAGCTGCTGTAGCAAATGTAGCTCATAAAATGTAATGGTTTGAATAGGGTAGAAATTTATTTTTTGTTCATCTAAAGTCCAAAATGGATGCTTCAAGTTAGCAGGTAGTTCTTTCCTAAGCAGTAATTTGAGGATATATCTTTCTTTCACCTTCTGTCTTTGCTCTATTTTGTGATTTACAAGGTCACCATATGCATCTGACTCAAGCTACTAAGGGAGAAAAGGTGTTGAATATCACATTTGGAAGGCTTTGGTGGGCCAACCCTTGAAGTGGCATTTATAATTTCCTTTTCTATTCCCTTGGCTAGCTCTCTGTCTCATGGTCATGCTCACCTGTATGCCCCGGAAGAAGAAGGGATTTGGCGATCGGTTAGCTATCCTGGCCTCACTGCCACACCCAATCTTCCCTGCAGCTCCCACTTCAGTAGCAGGGACCTATCGAAACCTACTAAACTTAATATTGTTAGAAAAATAATGATGTACTCCTTCTCTTGGTTGAATGATACACAGAGTTGGTGAGTGTGGATATTAAAAGGAAATAAAAGAATCAATTTGGAAAGATGTCAGGGAACATTGCAAGGTAAATGAAAGCAACAGCTTTGAAGAGTAAAGAACTTTGAAAACTATTTTCAAGCCTAACCCACTGTTACCACAACTAAGCTTCTCAACAATAACAAGCAAATTAGCGAGCCACCTGTTGAGGTAAGGAAGCATTTGGAGCCCAAAAGAGAATGAGGGAGAAAATGAGTGGTAGTCTTGGTAACACTTAAAACAGAAAAACACCTTTTTAATTATTACATTCTTTGGGAACCTCTGATTCCTTCTGGACGGTGTTTCATACCACATCTGTGAAGGAAAGAGACAGTAGGCATGGTGAGAGCTTTGACAGGACAGGACAGAAACAGAGAGAAATCCCTTGCCAAATATCTAAGAGTGATAAAACTGGAAATAGAAACCAGGTCCCTTGCCTTACCATCTGGTGTTCTATCAGCTAGACCACACTGTCTCTGTAAATTGCCAATCTGGATTAATAATTGTACATGTGACATAATGCCAGTCTTTGCCTTTCTGTGCTGTTAAAGATGGGTCACATCTTCCATTGGACGTGGTGGAAATTTTTATATTTCTGTGTATACGTTTATAATTAAGGATCAAAACAAAAACACAGCAAAATTCATTAGATTTATTTCAGTGGAATAAAAAAATCAAGAAATTCATTAATGCTAGATAGGGAGCATATAAACTAAAGAGAGGTATTTTGAGCCCTGGCTCACAGTTTATTAACTTCTACATATCTAGGACTTCCTTTCACAGTCAGAGCTACTACATTCTGTGTATACAGGACACTTGTAGTTTCCCACTTGTGCCAAATGATAACCGTGTGAATACGAATGCTGGTTCTTCTCTATCAGTCGTTTGAGCCCAAGTGTGTTTGTCCCTGGGTATATGCAGACTCACATATTTTTCACCATGGTTCAGAAACTGTACATATTTTGCTCTTACTAAGGTGAGTATTGTTCGCTAAATTCAAGGAAAGTGGAGCTTTGAGACCAAGTGAAATATGCTCCTTAGTTTAATTACCAGGACAGGAATCTATTCAGGGTTGTAGAAGAGAGGCAATTCTTGAAACAATAGTATTTCAACCTCTATCTTCCAAGTACTCATATGTACTGAAGACCAGCTGTTACACTAAAAATTCTCCTATGCCACATTAGCAAAACTGATGAAAAACCATTTTTGATGGTGGTGGTTGTAACTACATGTATACACACAATGTTAAACTGGAATTTTGCATGTTGATTAGTAGTGGAGAGGCTGGTTCACTCAATTTTCTGAACTTGTGTTTTAAGTCAGTATTACAGTCTTTCCTTTATACCTTTTAAGTATTGTCTGAATTGTCTACCAAGACAGAAAATTGTGGAAACAAATTATTCACTCAATAAGAATTAAGAGTTGAAGAGGTAAGGGATAATCGAGAAAGGATATCAAAAAAGCATGATCAAAATTCAAGCATGACTTGAGGCCAGGAAGTACTGAAGTGCAGTGGGGGAATCACAATGGTCGAGTTTAGGGAACATATCACATAGCTGACTTCTAGAATGTAGTAGGGTCACTGGTCCTCTCGTTCGCTGCTGCCCTGTACCCATAATAGTGTCTGGCACATGGTTTGTGCTACTCACTGTTTCTTTCTTTTTTTTTTAAAGGAAAAGCAAGATTTTTATACTCCTTCCATTAATTTCAGTGGAACACAATACATAAAACACCCAGAAGAAACATTTCAGCCCTGAAATTAATTCACTGAATTGTAAAATAGGATTATATGGTTGTTAGTGATCCAAACAGAGAAGAAAGCAGAAATGGTAAGATTCTAAAATGATTCTAACTCTCTGCAACCCTGTAATACATCTTACAGGGTTGCAATGAGTCACAATCAACTTAGTGGCAATGGGTGCAGTTTTGTTTTCTTTTGTTGATTTTTGGCAGCACAGTGGTTAAGCACTTGGCTGTTAGCCAAAAATTCAGTAGCTCAAATTAACCAAACACTCCTTAGAAACCCTATATAGCAGTTCAGCTCTGTCATATAGGGTCACTATGAGTCAGAATCAAATTGATGGCAAAGAGTTGACACCCACACCCATCTACCCAGCCACATACACACACACACACACACACACACACACACACACACATGATCTCACCCAGGCATGTGAAACTGTGTAAGAAAGGCTATGAAAAAAACAGAGAGAGGAGGAAAAGAGCATGTGTGGTTGGTAGGAAAAGACAACCATGAGTGCATAAAATCCTAGAATTTTGGATGAAGGATGGAAAAAATAGATGCTATCCAGTTAACAGAAGAACACAGGAAAGTGTTGTTTATAAAATCTTAGTAAATATATTAAACAACAAGGCAAATACTGAGTTTGTGATAGAAAACAATAGTTTTACAGAGAATGGAAGACATACTACAAGGGCCATAAATTTAGGCCATTGGTAAAAATCAGCATCCAAATCTTGAAAATGAAGCCAAAAATTTTGACTGGTTGCTGAAATTTTTGGTAATTGTAGGTGGGTTTTCGTAAGTCACTTCAATGTTTAATCAAAAAATGACAGATAAAAATAAACAAGTGAGGGAAAATTTCTGGAGGAGTACACTGGAGGGAAGATGAAAGAGGAAAGGACTTGAAGCACAAGTCAAGGGTCACAACCTTCAATATGAATTATACTCCAACATAAAACAAAAATCCTCACAACTGGACCAATAAGCAGCATCATAGTAAATGGAGGAAAGAGTGAAGTTGTCAAGCCAAGCCAATCCACAATCCGTGACTGAAAGCAACACTCAGAAAATCAAAAATGCATTGTATTGGACAAACCTGTTTCAAAAGAAGAACCTACTAAACAATTTAAAAAGCAAAGATGTCATCACTTTGAGTACTCTGGTGACTCTAATCTAAGCCATGTCATTTTCAATTGCCTCGTGTGAATTTGAGAGTTGGACAGCGAGAAGGAAGACAAAGAAGACTTGATGCTTTGAAATATGATGTTGCCAAAGAATATTGAATATGCCATGGAAAGCCAGAATAAAGAACAAATCTATGTTGGAAAAAGCACAGACAGAGCGCTCCTTAAAACCGAGGATGGTGAAACCTGTCTCACGTACTTTGGACATGCTACTGGGAGAGACCAGCCCCTGATGGAGGGCACCGTTCTTAGTAAAGTAGAAGGTCAGCGGGAGAGAAAGTAAGACCTTCAACGAGATGATCCAGTGGCTACAACCACTGGACTGAACACAGTAACACAGGACTTGCACAGCAGTGTTTCTGTGTCCATAGCGTCACCATGAGTCAGAAGTGACGGGAGGGAAACCTAACAACAGCAACCAAATGCTGGAGGAAATGTTTATAAATCCACTTCAATCCTGCTGCTGTCCTCTCTACAAAACCAGACGTCTGCTATCTGCTGGATAAAGCCAGAGAGAGTGCTTAAGCTGGCACCGGTGCTCCTTCTGTTCTGATCTGCTCTCAGTTCTTCACCTCTCTTCTCATCTCTGTTCACGGCACACAGTTCGACAGCCTGGTATCTTTATTCACTGCTCTTCTCTCTGGAAGGAACCTCTGCTAGCTCACCTCTCTTACTCCTTTCTCCTTACTGAAAATGGTTGCTTCCGCCTCTTCCCTTATGTCACATTTCATAGCTGTAAACCATGTCACACAACTTTCTTCACATTTGTAAAGAATTAAAACAGTCCAAATTTGTTCTGGTATTCTCTTCAAAACATCCAATAATACTTACTTGTCCTATATTGGATTTCTGTTATGGCCCATTAACTGGTTTTGTAAGTCAGATTTTAATAAGAACTGTGAATACAGGAGCCCTCTCCCATGCCTGTATCAACCTTCTCACATTGAGTAGAATCTGTCTGAGAGGCAAGGCTACATAAACCTCTGTTGATTAATTAATAAGAAAAATAGCTATCACGTATCACAAATAGCTATCACAATTATCAGCTTTGAGCACCTGCAATGCACTTGCTTTAGGGCAAGATACTTTATTTATATAATGATAATAATAATTCCCCTCTCTTCCTTTCTTTGTTTCCTCCCTCCCTCCTTCTTTCTCATCTCTCCCCGTCCTTATTTTTGTGAGAACAGTAAACCTAGCAAGTGTTACGATTTAAAAGCTTATAGAGTAGTTTCTCTCTGTGTCACATTTTACAAATCAAGATAAAATTGAGGTAGATTTTCAGCTTACATTAGGCAGACAGTAGCCTTATCTAGACATATTTCTAAATGAAAGTCGTTCTATGCAAATGCTAGAGCATGTACTACATCTTGAGGCTTAAATGTTTACATCAGATGGTAGAGTAGAATGTGGCAATCTTTTTAGTCAAACTGAAAACAGCCGATCAGTAGAAAGTGTGGAATTATTTACCAAGATGGATTATGGACTCAGCAGTCAGTAACTTCAGAACATTGCTCAGAAATGCTTGCTGGACAGTTTATAGTCAGGAATTCTGTCTGCTTTTAGTTTCCACTTACTTTCAGGTATCCACTGCTAGTATGGAAACTTTGGGCACATAGTGGTTAAGTACTATAACTGTAACTAAAAGTAGGCAGTTCAAATCTACCATACAGTCCCTGGAGACTCCACAGGGCAGTCCTACTCTATTCTACTGGGTCACTATGAGTCAAAACGGATTTTAGGGCAATGAGTATGTATGGATAATGTTAGCATAGAGTATGGATCTTACAACTTGCAACCATCACAAAGAAGTTGCTCATTTGTATATCATAACTGGTTAAGCTGACTTGCGGTATGACAGTTATAGACTAGTGATATATATTCTTTAGGTCAGGTGTGGGTTTTGTCTTTGTACTTCTATCTTTTTGCTAACTGATACTCCATGGTAAATTATACTTTTCCACTTAATGAATCAAATTCCTTTAGTGGTGGACATGAATAGTTTTATGGCACTAAGAGCTAAAACTCAACCATCTTGTTACAAGACACAAACTCTTCAAGTTTTTCCCTGCTCTTATCTTTCCCATATTCTGAGATTGATTCAGTATCGAGTTATACATGAAGTTTTTAACTTTTATGGATCTATTTTTAGCACTCAAGTCTGGCTATTCAACTCAGATCTATCTATCTATTTGTCTTTCTATCGTCTGTTTACTTACTGGTATTATGAAACACAGGAATATAAACTCATTTTTTGTTCCAAATGGCCCAAATTAACCAACCTCAGTACTTTGAAATATTTCCTTACTCTTTTATTCCAGAATCTGTTTTGGGGTTATCTGTTCTGTTCCTTGATCTGTCTGCTGATTCTTATGCCAATATCACACTGTTTTTTAATTATTGGCTCTTAGAATAAATCTTCTTGTTCCAGTATTTAATTATTCTTTTTCATCATTTTGGACAGTTCCCCATTGTTTATTTTTTTAGATACATATTTGAATAATTTTTCCAAAGTTACAAAACAAATTCCGTTAGGATTTTGTTTGGAGATTGAATTTTGAAGACACAAATTGATTTGTGAGGAACTGGCATCATCATAATATATAATTTTCCCAACAGGATAATTTAAATTACTTTTATGTCTGTGAAATGTGAAATCTGTCTCCGTTTTGATACTATAATTGTTAGAAAAATGACTGTGACTAAATCACAAATGTTCTGGTACTGTTTGTCTGGTTCCTAGATTATTCGACATCTTTTGCTTCCCTGATGCCTCGTAGCCTGCTTGTTTATGATGCAACATGCTTTCAGCACCTTTATTGAGGTGGTGAAGCCCTGTGGTACAGTGGTCAAGAACTTGACTACCAACCACAAGGTCAGAGGTTTGAATCATCAACTCCATGGGAGAAAGATGTGGCAGTCAGCTTCGATAAAAGATTCACAGAATTGGAAACCCTAAGCAGCAGTTCAACTTTGTCCTTTGAGTTGGAATTGACTAGTTGGCAATGGTTTTAGGGCTGAGGTGATTAGGTATCTGAAGGTGATTCCAGTTGAGCAGTTCAGGGACATGCTTGGTCAAGAATGTAGTAGATACATCTCAAGGTGAGGAGGGCTCCATTACATTTGACTTGAAATCCTTCCCACCTGTGTGATCATTTTGTGTGTGTGTGTGTGTACATTTTCCTGCCCTTTGTGGCTGCTTGCCTCATCTCTAACTCATCCACTCTGCTAAGTGCATTGGCCTCAATATGTATTTGACTTGTCAAAGAAAGCTTGGTTCTAGATTGACTTTTCTGCTGTTAATAAAAAGACTGCATCAAAAGAAGGAAATAGAAAATAAGCATAGGATCTAGTTTTGATGATGAGCATTTGTTTTTAATATTTTGCTGCCCCTTCATTCTCATTTTTTGTCAAAGCTATCTGATTCACCTTTTTGTTTAATTTTATTTTTTTGGTTAGAGATGGCTATTATTTCTTAAAAAAAAGAAAAAAAAGAAAAATTCCCACCAGCCATTCTCCTCTCTCTATGAATATGGAATACTTCTTTCTGATGAGAATACTTGCATTTAGAGGATACAGCAATGAAGATGCAACCTCAGACCCCAACAGATTGCAGGCCTGGTGGTTGATGAGGTCCAAAGGTCTGTAGGTTTCATTTCTGTCCTCTTACAGTGCCACCAATTGTCAGCAGTATGTGTGGAGCCACAAGGACTCTGCTGTCAGTCTGTCACGCTGTAGGAAAGAAGTTCCTGTTAAAATGAAAATTTGGGTTTCAGGGATGAATCAGATCTGTGAGTAGGGGTGGTAGTTACACAGTCCCTCCTTGGATTACATGATTCCAGGTATTCTCTGCAATCTCCCCTTATGTTTGCTCACACAAAATTCTCCTCGAAAAATATTTGGAAATTTTATTTTGGTTACTGATACAACTATTTTCTACCAATGATTGCTGTCACGTATTGAATTATGTTCCTCAAAACACATGTATTAGTTTGGCTAGGCTGTAATTCCCAGTGTTGCATGATTGTCCACCATTTTATCATCTGATGTGATTTTCTTACATGTTATAAATTCTACCTCGATGATGCTAATGGGATGAAATTATCAGCAGTTATGTTAATGAGGCCAGACTCAATCCACAAGATTAAACTGTATCTTAAATCAATCTTTTTTGAGATCTAAAAGAGAGAAGCAAGAGGAGACACAAGGAGACCCACATACCACTCATAAAGCAGTGCCAGATACAGAGCATACCCTTGGGACCTGAGGTTCCGAGATGGGAAAGTTCCGAAGTCAAGGAAAGTTGATGACAAAGACCTTCCTCCAAAACCGAAAGAGAAGGAAAGCCTTTCCCTGGAGCCAAAACCTTATATTTGAACTTAAAACCTACAAGACTAAGAGAACAACTTTTCCTTTGTTAAAATGACCCACTTTGTGGTATTTCTGTTACAGCAACATTAGTTAACTAGTTAATACAGTTGCATTTAAAAATCCACATAATCATAGTTTCTATGTCTATTTTAAATGGTTGCATATGTAGTATTTATAACAGAAAATCAGCAATATGTTTTCATAAACTACTGCACAACTTTCAAATTGTAAAGCAAGTTAATGAAGCTTGTAGAGTTAAGTTAGGAATTGTGGTAGTGTAGTAGATAAGTGCTTGACTGTTAACCTAAAGGTTGGTGGTTCAAACCCACCCGGTGGCTCTGTAGGGGGACGTGGGTGGGTGGGGGAAACTATCAAGCTGCTCCTGTAAGGATTACAGTCTAGAAAACTCTAAGGGGAAGTTCCACCCTGTCACACAGGATTGTTATGAGCTGAAAATGAACTTCATAGCAACTGACAAGTGTTAGGCCACTGTTGTGAGACAGTAGAACAGAGCAGGAAGATACAACGAGATGCAGGTATTCTCCTTAATTGTATCTGAAATTGGTTCCCTTGGGATGACTCTAAAACTCAGAAAGTTAAAGTCAGGCACTTGAGCATCACAACTGCTCAGCACAGACCCATGGTGGGTAGATGCTTGGCAAATTGGGTACAGCATGAATTAGAAGCTAACAATATGAAGACTCTTTAGAGTAGTGTTCAATGACATGCTTACTATTACCATACTGCTTACTATTCTAGAAGTGTCCTAGTCTCTTCAAATATGTGGTATTCTATTGTGTTTTCACAGCCTTCCACATCCACTGTCTTGTTTGGGATCTATTTTTCATGAGAGGATAGCTTTTTCTCCTTGCTGTTACTTGAGAAAAAGGCTGTGAAAAATGTTTCCTAAGATTTTATTTTTTCTCCATCTCTCTCTCTCTCTCTCTCTCTTTTTTGTTTGCCCTTTGGCTAACTCCTGTATACTCCTTTCACATATAGCATGACATTCATTTTTTAGAAATTACACCACATGTCAGTTATGTACTGGAACAATCTGTCACCTTCCCATTAGAAGCACTTGCTATCTCCAGCAGCTGGTTCTCTGGGATTTACATTTTTGAGAAAGTAGTATGAACAGTGTCAGTGGGTTGTTACTCTTAATATGCTGTTCTAAATTATGAATATTAACAGACATCCTGGTGTAGCATTAGAAGATAATTCTATGGTTAAAACAGGAATGCATTCACAGAACTACCAAGCAGAAACAAACAAACAAACAAAAAAAAGAATGAAAATACATTGCTTCTACTAGTTTTAAAAGCTGACTTGAAGAGCAACTGTAACTTGGTCATATGTAGCAGTAGTTTAGGACTCTATCTGATTTTTTTTCTTTTATAAACAAGTAAATAAATATATGATGTATTTACACCCTCACCTTTCCTTGCCCACAGCTCCAAGGTTGGGCAGTGCTCATCTTGGGCAACTACTGTAACAGAGCCCTATAATTCTTTTTTGGACATTCACTGACCAGTGATAGCTTTATAATAGCATGTATTATTAACATACACCCGTTTTGCAAAAGGATCTGTGCCAGGAAGAACTCCAAAAGGCCAGTCACATTTTATCTTAAAGAGGGTGATGTTCAAATGTCAAAACAGCTCTCACAGTTGAATAGAAAGGCAATAAAAAAAAAAAAAGTAAATGAAGCTGTGCAACTCTGAGCTTCTAGAGTTGCCAGCCCAAGAGCTTCTCTTTCATACAGAAGCAGGGTGCCATTCCATAAACTATTCTGTCCACAGTGAAGTGGATTGTGGAGTAAGTGATTACGGAACCATGAAGACATCAAGTGGGAAAACACAAGCCCCACCCATTCATTCATCCGCTTCTGTTGCAGGCAGCTGTTTATAGGTGCAGTTGTAAGTGACTATACACAGACAGGAGCCCTGGTAGAGCAGTAGCTAAGAGCCTCTATTCAAAAGACTAGCAGTTTGAACCCACCAGCTGCTCCTTGAAAACTCTACAGGACAGCTATACTCTGTTCTGTAGAGTCACTATAAGTTGATATTGACTCAAAGGCAATGGGTTTGAGTGTAGTCTATACACAGATGCATACTGTAGCCATTTCATGGTGCTTTGTGTGTTTCTGGGGGCCAACTAGCATTTATGTTGAAAATCATAGACACGTAGACTGATCACAACAAAGGCTATAAACTTGTCACTCCTGTGTCTCCAATATGTTGCTTACTCAACAACATCATTTAAAGTAATTATGATATTTAAAGGAAATGGTGTCATAGTGGTTAGGTACTATAGCTGCTAACAAAAAGGTCAGCAGTTCAAATCCACCAGGTGTTCCTTGGAAACTCTGTGGGGCAATTATACTGTGTCTATAGTTGGAGTTGGGATTGAGTCAATGGCAGTGGGTTAGGCTTTATATTATTTAAAATTTCCTCATTAGAGGATTAGTTATCAAATGACAATTGCTTGCCAAAGGTTTTCTAAAAGAAAAAATCAGTGCCATCACATTGTCTTTTGAATATGATGATTTTCATGCAAACCTGAAAAAGAGGTCCAAACCATAGAAGCACAAACTGGATAAAAAAAAAAAAAAAAATCTCCTGTTCATGAGGTGTATTTCTTTCACTGTTAATTCCTATTGATTGTTAATCTTTTCTTTTCATTATATATTTGATGTGAGTTTTCAGTGCTTTGAAGTATTGAAGGATTTCTTTCTTTCACACTATACAGATGTAAGCATATGCAATTTTCTGACTATAACATAAACTATTAGAAAAACTTCAATTTGTAGTTAGCACACATTTACATTCATCATCACAATAATTACAAAATTAAGCACTGCATTTTTTTGTTTCAAGTATTTCTATGTAGTTTTAGAAGACAATTTTCAATGCCGGTATGTTACTTTAATTTTGAAATCTGAAAATAAACTATGGAGGTGGAGTCAAGATGGTAGACTAAACACACATCTCCTTAAATCTCTCTGGAAAGCAAGACCTGAACTGATAATTAAATGAAGCCTTTTGGATACCTAGTGAGCCCTAGGACATAGCATAGAGCTGTTAATTTGGACTTCATCCCACTGGGTGAAAAAAAATTCCTCTCTTTTGCCATTCACTGCTCTTGGAGAGTGCTGGCTTTCACAGACCAAAGGTCACTCACAGTTTTAATTTTTTATTCTTTGTCTTAGCCAGTGGGAGGAGCTGGGACTTGACTAGCAGCTAATCTCAGATGCACAGCTGGTGGGATTGGCAGGCAAAATAGCCACATTTTGAGAGCCTAGCTTTGGACTTTGGGCATCTCAGCACATTTGGCCTCCCTGTCTGTCTCCCTCCACCACTGAGTAGCCTGTACCAAGGCAGGCAGTAGGCTTATGCAGGATGCCATCTTGTTCCATTGGGAGGTGGAATGCCCATATGGAGGCCACATCTCAATCTAATTCCTAGACTGGGAGGCAGGGCCACCGTGGAGGAGAGCATTTTTCTGGCAGAAAAGCAGTATTTTACACAGTGTTCCTATGGCTGGGGCCCGTTAGCAGAGGTTAGCAGGGCAGTAGTCTTTTTGTATTTTAAACTAGTTTATATCATCTGGGGTTGGATATAGAGGTGCTTACTTTGCCAGCTGGTAAGAGGGACCTGTACAAATGAAAACCTGACTGACTTCAGAAGTTGTCAGATACCTTTTATCTTTCATTTTAAAATGGCCTAGAGAAACACTTGCAGTCTGTCCTCACAGCATCACCCCCAGCCTTTACTTACTCACATGATGCCCCAAAAGCAACAAACTCTGGAGAAAATTCTGATGAAAAAAATCACCCGTTGCTTCAGAAGGCCACCAAAGAAACAACCAAAGAATTTACTAGATGAAGAAACCTTCTGAAAATATCAAAAGGTGAATACAAAAGGATTCTATAGAGAGACATCCTAGACCTTGTACAAAATGTAGCAGAGCAAGATGACAAATTAAACAAGCTGTTCAATCTGATGGAGCACCAGTACTCTGAATTTCAACAGATCAAGAATGAAATCAAAGACATAGAAACTTCCACTCAAAGCCAAGAAAACAGAATGGAACAAATGGAAAACAGAATTTCTGACTTGGAAGACAGAGCTACTGACTCCAGCATCTATGAGGAGAAATCAGAAAAAAGAAACAAGAAAAATGAAGAAGCATTAAGAAACATGTGGGACTACAATTTATGATTAACTGTAGTTCCTGAACAGGGTGAAAAACCTAAGAACACAGAGTATTGTTGCTGAGCCTCTGACAGAAAACTTCCCAGAAAGTATGAAAGAAGAGAATATAGACATCCAAGATGCTTATCAAACACCACTCAATAAAGATCTCAAAAGAAAGACTCCAAGATATATTGTAATCAAGCTTAGCAAAATGAAACCTAAGCAGAAACTCTTAAAGGCAGCAAGACTCAAAGAAAAGCTGAGAGAAGCCCTGTAAGTTTTCATCAGATTTCTTGGCAGAAACAATGCTGGCACGGAGACAGTGGCATGACACATTCAAAGCCTTGAAGGAGAAGAACTTCCAACCAAGAATTATACGTCCTGCAAAGCTATCTTTCAAATGTGAAAATGAAATTAAGACATTTGCAGATAAACAGAAACTCAGAGACTCTGTAAAAACCAAACGAAAGCCACAAGAAATACTGAAAGAATCTCTTGGCTTAGAAGAACAAAACCACTAGCTTTGTATTTTAGAAGGAAATTCAAGACACATGGGAAGGGTCCAAACTCAATCAAACCTGTAATCATATCATCAAAACTATGATGCTATCATATTAAAAAGAGGGATGCACTACAGTCGTTATACTCCTTCCAGAAGGAAAGAAAGTTAGTAAGACTGCTAGTAATTCAAATTGGGCTTATACATAGTTTAATAAGGGGGACCATAAGGGCAGCCATAAAGTACAATAAAGATGCAACAAATCAAATCAACAACCACAAAACCAACCCTGAAGAAGGTGAAAAATCAACTCACAAAGAAGAAAGTCCCAGAACAGATTAATAAGAACAACAGAGAAAACATCAACACAAAATAAACACGTCACGATGACAGCATTAACCACATAGCTATCAATAATCACATTGAATGTGAATGGACTGAACACATACTCCAATAAAGAGACACTGAGTGACATCTTGGATAAAAAGACACAATCCATCCAGATGTTGCCTACAAGAAACTTACCTGAGACTTAAAGATAGGAACAAACTGAAAATTAAAGGATGGAAGAATATATATCAAGCTAAGAGTGAACAGAGAGGAGCAGGTGTAGCAATTCTAATCTCAGATAAAATCTATTTTAATGTGAAATCCACCATCATAGACAAGGACGGGCACTATTTATTACCAAAAGTTTCAATACACAAGCAGGACTTAACAACATCAAATACTTATGCACCTAATATTAGAACACCTAAATACATCAAAGAAACACTGACTATGTTCAAAAAGGAGACAGATCACTCCACAATAACAGCCGGAGACTTCAACACTCCACTCTCAATATTGGACACATCATCTAGAAAAGAAGATCAACACAAACAAAGAAGACCTTATTGTCACAATTAACCTACTAGACCTCATCGACATGTACAGAACCTTGTATCCACCAGCAGCCAATTACACTTTCCGTGCACATGGAATATTCTCCAGAATAGACCATGTGTTAGGACATAAAGCAATTCTCAACAAAATCCATAGCATTGAGTTAATGCAAAGCATCTTCTCAGACCATAAAGCCATAAAAGTTGAAATCAACAGCAGAAAAAAAGTAGACAGAAAGTGGAACTCAGGGAAACTGAACAACACGTTGCTCAAAAACGCATGGGTTATAGAAAAAATCAAGGATGAAATAAAGACATTATGGATTCCAATGAGAACGAAAACACTTCCTACCAGAACCCATGGGGTACAGCCAAAGCAGTACTTAGAGGTCAGTTTATCTCCATAAATGCACACATATGGAAAAAAGAAAGAAACTAAACCACAGAACTAACCCTACAGCTTGAAAAAGTAGAGAGAGAACAATAGAGGAACCCTTCTGGGACCAGAAGAAAACAGATCCTAAAGATTAGAGCAGAACCAAACAAATTAGAGAACAGAAGAACAACTGAAAAAATTGAAAAGACCAAAAGCTGGTGTTTTTGAAAAGATCAACCAGATTGACAAACCACTGGCTAAACTGACTTAAGAAAACCAGGAAGGGAAACAAATAATCCAAATAAGAAATGAGAGGGAAGTTGTCACAACAGATACAACAGAAATCAAAAATATCATAACAGAATACTATGAAAGACTGTGCTCTCACCAATTTGAAAACCTATGTGAAATGGACAAATTCCTTGATTCATATCACCTACCACAATTATCACAAGGTGAAGCAGAACAACTTAATAAACTCATCACAGAGGAAAAGATTGAAAAAACCATTCAAAAACTGTCAACCAAAAAAAGCCCAGGCCCAGATGGCGTCATCACAGAATTCTACCAAACTTTTAGAGAAGAGTTATCTCCAATACTACTGAGACTATTTCACAGTATAGAAAGGGATGGAATAATCCCAAATTCATTCTAGGAAGCCAGCATAGTCCTGGTACCAAAGCCAGGGAAAGATCCAACCAAAAAGGAGAACTATAGACTGATACCACTCATGAATCGAGATGTAAAAATCTTCAACAAAATTCTTGCCAGTAGAATACAACAACATATCCAAAAAATAATCCATCATGACCAAGTTGAATTCATACCAGGGATGCCAGGCTCGTTCAACATCTGTAAGACAATTAATGTGATCAATCACATAAATATCACAAAAGACAAGAACCGCCTGACCTTGTCTATTGATGCAGAAAAGGCATTTGATAAAGTCCAAAACTCATTCAAGCTAAAAACTCTAAGCAAAACAAGAATGGAAGGCAAGTTCCTCAGTGCAATAAGTGCCATTTATACAAAGCCAACAGCCTACATCATCCTGAATGGAGAGAGACTGAAACCATTTCCCTCGAGGGCAGGAACTAGATAAGGATGCCCATTCTCAACTCTACTATTCAACATTGTTCTAGAAGTTCTAGCCAGAGTAATTAGACAAGACCAAGATATAAAGGACATCAGCATCAGCAAAGAAGAACTAAAAATTTCTTTGTTTGCAGATGATGTGATTGTATATGCAGAGAATCCAAAAGAATCCATAAATAAACTACTCAAACAGATAGAAGAGTTCAGCAAAGTCTCCGGATGCAAAAACATAAGTAAATCAGTATAATTCCTCTATACCAACAATGAGATTATTAAGGGAGAAATCAGCAAATCAATATCATTTACTACAGCCCCTAATAAGATAAAGTATCTAGGAATAAATCTAACCAGAGAAATAAGAGACCTTCACAAAGAGAACTACAAGCCCTTACTACAAGAAACTAAGCGAGACTCATATAAGTGGAGAAACCTACTCTATTCATGAATAGGAAGAAAATGTCTATTTTACCCCAGACAATCTATTTATATAATGAAATCCCAATACAAATTCCAGTGACATTTTTTTAATGAGATGGAAAAGCAAATCACCAACTTTGGAAAGGGAAGAAGCTCTGGACAAGTAAAGCACTACTGAAGAAGAAGAACACACTGGGAGACCTCTCATTACCCAACTTTAGAAACTATTATGCTGCCACAGTAGTCAAAACAGCCTGTTACTGGTAGAAAAACAGACAGATAGATCAATGGAAAAGAATTGAGACCCCAGAGATGACACCATCTTCCTATGAACAGTTGATATTTGACAAAGACCCTAAGACATTAAGCTGAGGTAAAAACAACATCTTCAACAAATGGTGTTGGCAAAATTGGATATGTGTCTGTAAAAATTGAAACAAGACCCGTATCTTACACCTTATACATAAACCAAATCAAACTAGATAAAAGACCTAAATATCAAATCTAAAATGATAAAGCTCATCCAAGAAAAAGTAGGAACAACAATGGAAATTTTAATGCACAGTGTAGACAGACTTCAAAATCTGTCAAACAAACCACAAACAACAGAAGAGATAATAAACAAATGGGAACTACTAAGAATCAAACACTTTTGCTCATCCAAAGACTTTATTAATAGAATTTAAAGGCCACCTATAAAATGGGAAAAAATATTGGGCAACTATATGTCAGACCAATGCCTGATCTCCATAATCTATAAGGAACTAGAAAATATCAACAAGAAAAAGATGAATAATCCAATTAAGCGATGGACAAAGGAAATGGACAGACACTTCCCTAAAGAGGAGATCCAGGTAGCCAAAAAATACATACAAATGTGCTCACGATCATTAGCTATTAAAGAAATCATAATTGAAACTACAATGAGATACCATCTCACTCCAACAAGGTTGGCCATGATCCAAAAAAATGCAAAACAACAAATGCTGGTGAGGCTGTGGAGAAATTGAAACTCTCCTATACTGTTAGTGGGACTCCAAAATGGTGCAACATCTTTGCAAAGCAAGCTGGCCCTTCCTTCAAAAGCTGGATCTAAATATACCATTTGACCCAGTAATTCCACTGTTCGGAATATATCCTCCAGAATCAAGGCCATTCACACCAACTGATACATGCACAGGAATGTTTATTGCAGTACAGTCCACAATAGCAAAAAGATAGAATCAACCCAGATGCCCAACAACAGATGAACGGATAGGTAAACTATGGTATACATACTCAATGGAACACTACACAATGATAAAGAACAATGATGATTGCAGGAGACATGTCATAACCTGATTTCAACTGGAGGACATTATGCTGAGTGAAAGTAGTCAGTGACAGAAGGACTAACACTATATGAAACTCCTATAATAAGAACTTAAAAATAGATTCATGCATAGAAGAAAAGACTGTTTGACAGCTGCAAGGGTAGGGAGGGAGGGAACTCTAGGGGGGTAGGGTTTCGATTAGATAGCTTATGGAAATTTGGTTGGGTGAAATCCGTGACAGCACGCATTAGAAAGAAGATCAATATTAACTGGACTTCAGTATAACATGGTTACTCCTCCCATCTTAACCCAATATTGAAAGAAGAGAGTAGCTGGTTTGGGGGCCTGGGAACCGTGCTCTCAGGGGAAATCAAGGCCAATTGGCATGACTAGCATTTTGCTAAGAGAACCTTCTGCACCCCACATTGGTGAGTGGCGTCTGGGGTCTTAAAAGCTGACAAGCTACCATCTGAGGGTACAGCGACTCAACAGGAACAGATGATCATCAAAGACCAAAATGACAGGGGCAAAGAGAACCCAGAAGACACAGAGACCCAAGTGACAGGGTGACTATATCGACTTGTGACCAGAGGAACCAGATGGTGCCCAGGCACCACCAGTGACAACCATGATGGAGCTCTCAAAGTTGAGTCTCACTGGCAACACAAAGATAAAGAGGGGTACACTGAGATTTCCACTGAAAGACCACAATTGATGGTCCAGGGGCCTTGGAGTTCTGTGTGGAGCATGGCCCTGCCCATAAACCGTTACTGAAGTCAACTCCTCAGACAGGAATAGATTGGACTTGGTGACACAGAGTGACCATATCATGCGTGTATTTTATGGTTCTATGCATCCACAGGATGTCGTCATGCTTACCTCTTAACTGAAGGTGGGGGAGTCAGTGGAGAGGAGGGGATAGGAAGTTGTTGGGAGAATAAGACATGTATGGAGCAGAAAGGAAGACTGTGTTGTCACCGGACAGGGAGAACAGTGGGAGCTGCATATAGGTGGACATGCAAATTTATATGGGAATGTACATTTTCATTCAATCATAATAAAAAAAAAAAGAAAATGAACTGTTTTTCATTTGACATGTATACAATACTTCAATTCTAACTTAGGGTATTGTCTATCAAATCACAGAACTGTATTCTTTTTTTTTTACGGATTTCTATTTGTGTAGCTATATATCTGGCCCCTAGGGTCTCCATGAGTCGGATCCGACTCGACGGCACTTGGCACTTGGCTTATACCATTTTCAAATCATAGCAGCAGTCTATCATTTCTCTTGATATCCATCAGTCTCATCATTCTTTGCTGGTATTTACTTGGTGCATACCGTGTTGGTTATATGGCACTGTGCTAAGTGTGTGGAATGGTTTTATTTTAATTAAACAATTTGGGTGAACATGATTTCACATGTACACACATATCTGCCTAATTAAACGTATGCACAATTGAAGCTGAGTGTCTGTGCAGCCAGTCTGACAGTGCGTCTCCCAGTCTCTGGGTACAGAGGTGCTTCCTCATTCCCCCATCACGAAAGAATATGCAGCAATGGTGCTTGGTCAGCACAAAAGCACTTCTACCAGCAGCACTTGCTGCACTTTGGTGCTTTACTCCATTGTACCAGAAGGCTGTAGGGAACGTTTGACCACTTTATTTGTTTTCAGAGGTCATGTGTTAAAGTTTCATGTGTATATTTTATTAAATTTTAAGAATTCATGAACTACACATCACCTCTGCATGCCAAATAATTAAAATAGAATTTTCTTTTTTTAAGGCAAAAAATAGTGTAATTATTGAGGTTTCATACTTTTGACACTATTAACAATATCCATCAATCCATCACTAACTTTTCACAGAGGGTATGCTGCTACTTCTGCATGGAATTTTCATGAATATTTGTATTTATTCTTTCAATTACTCCATCTATTTGCATGAAAGGCATTCCTCTCAACTCTTTATAGCTATTTCCAGACTTTTAGAGACAGAATATCCCAACACAGAGGAAAACAACGAGAGGATTTAAAAACAATGACAAGATTTTAAAATTTATCCCTCATCCCCATCCCCATTTATATACAACACATAATAAAAACTTGAGACATATTTAGATAAGTATGTATGTTAGCTATCTAGTTGCTAACCAGTACAATTTGTTTGACACTCCATTAACTGTTGTCATTTGGCTGATAATTTGCATTCCTGATGCTAAGCTGAGCATAGAATCTTTAAATCTTCATATTCTTAAGACATTTATATGAAGTGGAGTACTTCTTAGTTCAAGTTAAACATAGTTTTGAATTTGGAATTAGAAAAAATAAATCCAAATCACCAAACATGGATCCTTGGTTGGAGCTAGAGGAGACAGAAACAGTAGAGCAGGCCAGGAGATAATGAGCTAAAGTCAGAAGGTAATGCATGTGCAGGCTGCTAAACTGAAATCTTAATGTCCCATTATGTTTCTACGCATGGTCAACACTGAACTTGTGTTTCAGCTGGAAATTCGCACATGACATCCTTCCCTGGAGCTACCAACACTTGTGGTTGAGTTTCTCAAGAAGGAAAATCCAGTTTTACTAGTTTATAGATAGTCTGTATTTTTATTCTCTTCAGGTAAGCCTAGAGTTACAGATTAGCTAATGTAAAAATTGATCTCCCTCTATTGACTGAAAATATTTTTCATATTGCAGATTTTAAACTTCATTTTATGATCCTTCCATTAAGTCAAAGTAATACAAATAATTACTACATGATCTAATGGTAAATTAACCTTTTCTTTAGGTTTAAAAGGGGGCACAGAAAATTGCACTTGAAAAAACAGACCAATTCATTTCTGTGGCAAAGGACTGGTCAAGAAGCCACCTGGCAAAACTCAGAAATTGCTTCAACCCTGGCAGTGTTAGCTGGTATTATAATCAGCTGATATTATCGTCCAATGAAGGGACAGCATGATACAATAAAGGCACTTTCACCACCTCTAACTCGTTAGATAATCCACTGTTTATCTCCTCTAACCTTTGGAAATAGGAAAAAAGCAGAACAGGCTTTAGGTTTTCAATTTTTTATCTGCTCATTTTACTCTTTCTGAGTTTCAATGGCGTTACAGACCCTGAATCTATAAATGGACTGGAAGTGTTTCCCCAGCCATATAAATGACAGCTGTAATAGGTGAGCAAACCAGCAATATACATGAAACCCTGGTGGCTAACCAAAATTTCAATGCCTTCTAAGAGGAAAAGATGCAGTGAAAGTCTGCAACACCTGCAAAGCCTCAAACTTCACATGGTACAGCCACAACACTTGCAAGGAACCCTGGTCTCAGGCCCTCCTGATCCCCCTGAATGCCACTCCTGTCACCTGATATCACAAGTTTTGCTAGGCCAACCCAGTGATGATGATTCACTCCTGGCTTGTTACTTAAAAGAGATTGACAAGGAATCAGGGAATGGACTTTGAAAGGTCAAGCTATTCCATCCATCAGAAAATAGTATGTTCAGAGCCAGAATAAGGAATAGGCCAGCAGAGTTAACAAATGGGGTGCTGGAACATCACTGAGACCCCTCCAACAGGGCTGAAAATGCTGGGAGCTGTAGCAAATTGCATTTTCCAAACTCCTCTCGGATAGAACAGCAAATAATTGACAGAAATGCCATGACAAGCTGCATGCTTACCCTTGCAGCCCCAGCCAAGCAGTGTGCAGAAGTAGGTACAAAATTATGTTCATGAACCAAAAGTGATGAGACGTGTGACCTCTAGAGGTGTGTTAGAGTAGGAAATCACCAACTGACAGGCTCTAAGATGCTTCCTAAAGATGGTCACTGAGAATAACTTTTGTTTTCCTCTAAAATGGCTTGTAAAGGACACATGTTTCTTGTATAAGGGATGGAGGCTAAATTGCTCTAAGCATCAGAGGAGAGGCTGGTTTCCACATTCTGTTTTCCCTCGCCCCCTTGATGCATGGTCTGCTAATATAGGTTATATATTTAAAGAATATCAGTTTGTAGCACTGCCACATTATTAGCTCACCTTGACCACATGTCTCAGTTTGGTCCTGAAAATGATGTTATGGCTTGAGCTTGCTTGCAGGTACGTTTCTCAGAATTCAAGCCACAGATCTGGTAATCCCTCATAACTCACTGACACATTTTATTTCAGTGAAAAGTTCTCAGAAAAAATGCTTCAAAGCATTGGTGCTGGCTGTATTGTGTTCCGTTAAACAAACTATGAAAATTGTTCCTGGTGAGTCTGGAAAATGCAATTTGCTACAGCTCCTGGTATTTTCAGTCCTGCTGGAGGAGGCCTCAGTGACATTCCGGTACCCTACTTGCTAACTCTGCTGGCCTACTCTTTATTCTGGCTTTGAACATACTACTTCCTGATGATGGAAATGGCTTGACCTTCCAAAGTCCATGATTCCTGATTCCTTGTAAATCCTTTTTAAGTAACAAGCCAGGAATGAATCATCATCACTGGGTTGGCCTAGCAAAACTTGTGATATCAGGTGACAGGAGTGGCATTCAGGGGGATCAGGAGGGCCTGAGACCAGGGTTCCTTGCAACTGTTGTGGCCGTACCACGCAAGGTTTGAGGTTTTGCAGGTGTTGCAGACTTTCACTGTGTCTTTTCCTCTTAGAAGGCATTGAAAGATGCTTAGCTGCTAGGGAAAATTTTAAATTAAATATAATTAGAAATAAATGTGAAATGAAGAGTACCTGAGATGTGAAATTATTTCTGGATTTCAGGTATGTTTAAATACGTAAAAGCAGAATAATTGAAAAATTTAATTGTGTGTCTTGAATATTTAGACCCAGTACACATTTGCAGAATTGCATTTCAATACTTTAAAATAGTGTGGATCCAATAAAATGTAAGATTTATTACAACAAGTCATGAGTTACCTGTAAGATCACTCAATGCTTGTTCAGTGGAAATATGTATAATTCATACTCCACCCCCTGTCATTCTTACTGAAGAATTTGTCCCTCAGGACACCATGTGAGCCTGCGATTTCCATGTAAGGCAGCCAGTAGTGCCTTTCTCTATAACAATTAGCAGAGATAAGATTTAAACAATGTGCAGTTACATTAAAAAACAAACAAACAAAAACTTCAACACTCTTAGAAACAATATTTTGATTTAGAATGCTTCCACTATGAAATGCCTGAATCAGCTACGTCCTATAGAACAGTCAGAAACTATATGTGTTAAGCATATCTGAGAAGACTCAAATGTAGCAGAGATAGAATTCATATTTCTTGAAAAACACCTGCATTTTGAAATTCAACCTACAGTGCTTCTTCCTTCACTAATAGAATTTCTGTACATTTCTTATGACAGGAGATAGATGAATCTAAATTCTTCATTGAAATGTTGAGCTTTTCTTTCTGGATCACCAGCTCTTCTTTCTGGATCATCACGTTGAAAAAATTGACGTGTGGAAGGAGAATGGGAAGCAAAAATACAATTACTTAAAAAAAGTACAAACAGTTCAAAGAACAAACAGTTCAAAAACATAACCAAACAAATAATCAAAGAAACAGGCAAAATTCTGAGTACATTCCTCTAGTTAAATACAATGTTTATACATCAGGAATACTGAGAGATTTTTGTTAACATTCAATTTTGTTTTCTAGACTATCCAAACTGCAAAGGTCCACTTTTTGAAGACTTCAAAGACAATTAAAGAGATACAGTTCTGATCCTGAATGTATGAAATTTGTTTAGTTGATGTAATATCGACATTAGTAGAATCATCCAAAATTTGAAAGAAATACCTCTGTCTTGTTTTCTGTTTGCCATTTTAGAGTTGAGTTTTATTATATTATCATTCTGGATTAAGAAACATTACAATAAATAGTATTGATATTCAACAATGCATGGAATTGGTTTCTAAGACCTGTCCGCTCCATCTCACCCTTATGTATACGTGTTATAAGAGGTGAGAGGACTAAAAGGAAGGTGGAATTGGGACAACAGCTCAACATATAGTCTTTCTTGTTAGTGATGCTGCAGGTACGGTGTGCGTCTTATCTTGAAAGACTCATCTCATGATTTCTTACTTTCAATAGCCTTTCCCCTGTTGTCATGAATTGGATTGTGTCCCCCCAAAATATGTGTTTGTAAACCCTAACCCCATACCCATGGATGTAATATCGTTTAGGAACGGTATTTCTTCCTTAAGCTAATGAGCCCATGTCACGTTAGGAAGTATTTTAAGACAGTTGCTTTTGAAACATAAAAGGAGCAGAGTAGGCACAGAAGGATGAACGCACAGATGGAGAAGGACAGATGCCACCCCACGTGAAGATCTTTCCTCAAAGAAGTGAAAAGCAGAAGCTGAAAGCAGCCAAGGACCTTTCCCCAGAGCAGAGAGAGCCCTCCCCTGGAGACAGTGCTCTAACTTTGTTCTTCTAGACTGCTAAATGATGAGAAAATAAATTTCTGTTTGTTAAAGTCACCCACTTGTGGTACTTTTGTTAAAGCAGCACTAAGAAACTAAAATGTCTGCTTTCTCAATTCTGTCGACTGTTGAAGTTCACTTAGTTTTGCTGTCTATGGGACTCTCTAAAAGTAGTTCTGTATCTGATTATGAACATCACCATTATTTGTGTGCATTTGTGTCTATATATATGTATTATGTTTCATATAAGGTGATTCCAACATTTGATGTGCTCAGCTGCTAACCATGCTAACCAAAAGATTGACAGTGCAAGAAAACACAGGAAAAAGGCCTAGTGATCTACTTGTGAGAAATTAGACATTGAAAACTCTGTGGAGTATAGTTCTGCTCCGACAGATGCAGAGTAGCAGTCAGTTGGAGTTGACTCACTGGCATCCAATTGGTATATACATATGTACAATGTTTAATAATGAAAAACTTGGAATATGACAAAGAAGAAAATTAAAATCATGTATAAACCCATAACCTATAATACCTACTGTTAACATTTTGCACCATGTACTTATAATGACTTTTCTATGTATAGATATAATTTTGAGACATATAACCTAAGTGTGTTAAAATATCTATAAATATTTCACATCTTTTTTTACGATTACGTGAAAGTGTACAATCCTAATCAATTTTGCATGCTCTCCTATCTGCAATTCCATGTGCTCTCCTCACCCAGTGACAGCACAATCCTCCTTTTCACTCTTCTAGTATTCCATTAATGAACACCTGTCCCCTCCTCTGCACCCTTTTCTCTCCGATCTAGAAAGAAACCAGTAGGACAGCCTCATGTAAATGTATAAAACCATAAAGTACATACACCACATGCTCTCACTGTGTCCCCAAGATCCAGTCCATTCTTGTCTGAAGAGTTGACCTCAGTACTGGTTTCAGGTTAGGGCCAGCAACAAGTCCAGAGGCCATGTCCGCAGGGGATCCTCCAGCTGTCAGACCATCAATTCGGGCCTTTTAGTAGAGTTCTTGAACTGCACACCTCTTTATCTTGTGTTACCTCAGGGCCTCTATCCTCCATCACAGCTGCCTTTGGTGGTGGCCAAGCACCATCTAGTTCTTCTGGTCTCATGATGACGCAGTCTTCCATTCGTATGGGTCCTTCTGTCTCCTGGGCTCATTTTTCTTCAGGTCTTTGATGGTCTCCTTTGTCATCTGCTCCAGATGGTTTTAGACCATTTGGTGTTCCTCAGATGGCAGCTTGCTGGCTTTAAGGCCCCAAACGCATCTCACCAATATAGGGCACAGAAAACTCTCTTAGCAAAGGCTAGTTGTATCAATTGACTTCAATGTCCCCTGAAAACATGGTCCCCAGACTCTCATCTCTGCTAATTGATCCTTTGAAATATTAGGTTGAGTTTAGAAAATCTTTGTTTATGGTGTAGTACAGTTGTGCTGATTTGTCTTCTACTGTGTGCTGTCACTCTTCACCTAACCAAATTCCTATCAACTATCTAATGTATGAATGTCCCTCTTCCTTCCTCCCCACCCTTGTAGCTGTCAAAGAGTGTTCTCTTCTGCACATAAGTCCATTTTTCAGTCCTTACGGCAGAGGTCTCATGTAATGCTTGCCCTATTGCAGTCAGCATAATGTCTTCCAGTTGAAATCAGGTTATGAGATGCTTCCTAAAATCATCATTGCTCTTTATCATTGCAAAGCATTCCATTGTGTATCATGTACCATAGTTTATTTTCATTCATCTGTTGATGGGACCTAAGTTGAGCTCATCTTTTTGCTATTGTGGACACTGCTGCAATAAACGTTCATGTGCATCTATCTGTTTGTGTGACTGCCTTTATGTCTGTAAGATATATTCCAAGCAATGGGATTGCTGGATCATATGGTATTTGTACTTCTAGCTTTTTAAGAAAGCACTAAATTGTTTTCCAAAGAGGATGTACCATTTTGTATTCCCACCAGCAGTGTAGGAGAGTTCCAGTTTCTTCACAGCCTTTCCAGCATTTTTTGTTTCGTGTTTTTTTGGATTATGGTCAGCCTCGTTGGAGTGAGATGGTATTTCGTTGTAGTTTTTATCTGGATTTCCCTGATGGCTAATAACTGTGAGCATTTGCTCGTGCGTCTTTTGCCTGCCTGGATGTCTTTTTTGGTAAAATGTTTGTCCATCTCCTTTGCTCATTGTTTAATTGGGTTATTTACCTTTTTTCTTGTTAATATTTTGCAGTATCTTGCAGATTATGGAACTCAGATGGTGATCCAGCATGTAGTTGCCAAGTAGTTTCTCCCATTCTGTAAATACTTTTTGAACTCTCTTGATAGTCTTTGGTTAAGCATAAGTGTTAATTTTTAGTAGTTCCCATTTGTCTACTTTCCATTCTGTTGTTTATGCATAGTTGGTAAGATTTTGTAGTCTGTCTAAGCCATATATTAGAACTTCAATTGTGGTCCCTGTTTTTTCTTCCATAATCTTTATCATTTGAGTTTTGATATTAGGTGTTTGATCTATTTTGAGTTAGTTTTTGAATTAATGTCTGAGATACGGGTCTTGTTCCAGTTTTTTGGCAGATGGATGTCCAGTTCTGCCAACATCATTTGTGAAAAAGACTATTTTTACCCCAGTTTACAACCTTTGGGACTTTGTTGAATATCAACTGTTCATAGGAGGATGGTGATTATTTCTGGGGTCTCTATTCTGTTCCATGGGACTATGCATCTGTTTTTGTACTAATACCAGGCTGTTCTGACTACTGTGGCAGTGCAGTATGTTCTAAGGTTGGGTAGCTTGAGGCCTACCAGTGTGTTCCTCTTCTTCAATTGTGCTCTACTTATCCAGGTTTCTTCACTACTTATCCAGGTTTCTTCACTTTCCAACCAAAGTTGGTGATGTATTTCTCCATCTCATTAAAAAGTGACACTGAAATTTGCATTGGGATTGTATTGCATATATCGATTGCTTTGGGTGAAATAAACATTTTCACAATGTTAAGTCTTCATATCCATGAGTGAGGTAAATTTCTCCACTTTTGTAAGTCTCTTTTGGTTTCTTGTAGAAGAGTCTAATTTTCTCTGTATAGGTCTCTTACTCCTCTGGTTAGATTTATTCCTAGGTATTTTATGTTCTTGGACACTATTGCAAATTGTATTGATTTGGGGATTTCCTCTTTGATGGTCTGTTTGTCGGTGTAAAGGAGTCCTACTGATTTATTTATGTTTATCTTATATCTTGATATTCACTGAACTCTTCTATTAGTTCCAGTATAGTTTATTTATGGATTCTTTAGGGTTCTCTGTATATACGATCATATCATCTGCAAATAAAGATATTTTTACTTCTTTATCAATATGGATGCCATTTATTTCTTTATCTTGTCTGTTTCCTCTGGACAGAACCTCTAGCACAATGTTTAATAAAAGTGGTGACAGTGGGTATCCCTGTCTAGTTCCTGTACTCAGGAAGAATTCTTTCAGTCTTTCTCCATTCAGGATGATTATTGATGGTTGGCTTTGCATAGATGTCGCTTATTGCATTAACGAATTTCCCTATTTCTGTTTTACTGAGCATTTTTAACATGAATGAGGGTTGGACTTTGTGAAATGCTATTTCTGTGTCCATTGGCAAAATCAAGTGATTCTTATCCTTTGTTATTTACACGGTTGATCATATTACTTGTTGTTCTGATGTCCAACTAGTCCTGAATCCCTGGTGTGAACCTATTTGGTCACTATGAATTATTATTATTATTATTATTTGATAGTTGTTGAATTCTATTGGCTAGGGTTTTGTTGAAGATTTTTGCATCTAGGTTCATGAGTGATACTGGGTTGTAATTTTCTTTTTTTGTTGGGTCTTTCCCTGGCTTTGGTATCAGGGTTATACTGACTTCATAGATGAATTTGGGAATGTTCCATCCTTTTCTATGTTGTCAAACAGCTTCAGTAGTATTAAAATTAATTCCTCTTCAACAGTTTGGTAGAATTCTCCAGTGAAGCCGTCTAGGCCAGGACTTTTTGTGACTGAGTTTCTTGATTACTTCTACAACCTCTTCTTCTGTGATGGGTTTATTAAGTTTTTCTACTTCTCTTTGTGATAATTTTGGTGCTTGATGTGAATCTAGAAATGGTCCATTTCTTTTATATTTTTACATCTGTTAGTGTACAATTTTTCCTAGTATTATGTTATGATACTTCAATTTCAATTGGGCCTTTTGTGACATCTCTTGTCTCATTTCTTATTCAGGTTACTTATTTCCTGTTTTTCTTTTGTAAGTTTAGCCAATGATTTTTCAATTTTGTTGAGCTTTTAAAAAAATGCTCTTGGTTTTGTTAATTCTTTCAATTATTTTTCCACTCTCTAATTCATTTAGTTCTGCTCTAATTTTTAATTATTTCTTTTCTTCTGGTGCCCAAGGAGTTCTTTTGTTGCTCTCTTTCTACCTGTTCAAGATGTAAGGTTAATTCTTCAGTTTGGACCCTTTCTTCATCCCAGATGTGTGCATGTGTAGAGATAAATTACCTTCTGAACGCTGCTTTTGCTATATTCACTAGGTTCTGGTAGGTTATCTTTCATTTTATTTCATGAATGCCTTTATTGTGTCTTTGATTTTACTATAGCCCATGAATTTTTGAGCAAAGTGTTGTTCAGTTTCCATGAGTTTAAATGGCTACCCATGTTTTTTCTGCTATTGATTTTAACTTTTATGGCTTTGTGGTCTGAGGATGCTGTGCAATAATTCAATGGTTTGGATTTTGCTGAGACTTGCTTTATGACCTAATACATGATCTATTCTGGAGAATGTTCCATGTACAGTGGAAAAGGTGTACTTATCTGTTGCTGGGTTAATGGTTGATTTTTCACAATAAGATCTTCTGTATCTTTACCAAGCTTTTTTCAGGATGATCTATCTGTTACTGAAAGCAGACTGCTGAAGTCTCTTACTATTGTTGTGGAGTGATCTATCTCATTTTTCAGTGTTGTCAGTGTCTTTTTAATGCATTTAGATGCTCTGGAATTGGGTGCATAAATATTTAGTTTCGTTATATCCTCCTTGTGTACTGACTTTTAAGCAATAAATAGTGAACATCCTTGATCATGATGGTGGATTTTACTTTAAAATCTATTTTATCTGAAATCAGTATTGCCTTTCATGCTCTTCTTTGCATGTTGTTAACTTGGTATATATTTTTCCATCCTTTGATTTTCAGTTTGTTCATCTTTGCGTCTAAGTGGTGTGTCTCAGGCTGGGTTTTCGAGGGAAGCAAAACCAGTAACATATGTATGTACAAGGAAATATTTATGTACATAAAGTACAAGGGAAGATGTACATATATATATATACTATGTATATTCCCCCCCCCACACACACATCATATATATATATGTGTTTTAGTCAGCTAGTGCTGCTCTAAGAAATATCACAGAGTGGATGGCTTTAACAAAGTAAGGTTTATTCTTACACAGTCCAGTAGGCTACAAGTCCAAATTCAGGATGTCTGCTCTAGAGGAAAGTCTGGTGTTGCATCAGTCTTTCCCCTAGTCTTTCCCCTTAGTCTTCTTACTTAGTTAGCAGCTCCTGCTTGCTTCTGGTGTCTGGTTCCTGGACTTGAACTAGCAGCTGTTGGATTCATCTACCCTTATAGCCAGTGCTTGAGAGTCCTGTTCCCTGATCTGCTAATTCTGGGTCTGGCAGCCTCTGCAGCTCTGTCTCGCCACCAGCTTTCCCCCTAGTCAGCTCTAGACGAAAGTCTGGTATTGCATCAGTCTTTGCCCAGGGAGCATCTTGGTGCAGGAATCTCAGGTCTGAAGGATGCGCTTTTCCTATATATACACATATACATATATATCCACGAGTCGGATCTGACTCGATGGCCCTTGGCTTGGCTTGGCATATATATACATAGGAAACGGCTCATGCAATTGCAGAAGCTGAATGTTCCAAGTCCTGGCACAAGCCTCACATGGCCATGGGAGCTAGTAAACCCAAGGGCAGCAGGTCAGAGACCAGACTTCTAGATCACCGGTGGTGTAGGTTAGTGGGTCCCAAGCTGGCAGCGAGACAGAGCTGCAGAGGCTGCCAGACCCAGAATCAGCAGATCAGGGAACAGGACTCTCAAGCACTGGCTGTAAGGGTTGATGAATCCAACAGCTGCTAGTTCAAGTCCAGGAACCAGACACCAGAAGAAAGCAGGAGCTGCTAATTGAGAAGACCAGTAGTAGGTGGTAGAAGGTGGAGAGATGAGAGCTGAGGGGAGGGAAACCATCACAGGCCTCGCCCTGCCACCTAATACAGCAGACAAACATGGAGTAGCCAAGATGATGTAATCCTGACCATATGTCACGGATCAAATTGTGTCCCCCCCCAAAATAGGTGTAACCCTGTGGCTGGAACATGACTCCCTGTATTCTGTGATTGTCCTCCATTTTGTGACTTTGCTGTGCTCTATGTTAAAGGATTAGGATGGGGCTATATAGGATCGCCATGAGTCGGATCCAACTCCGCGGCACTTGGCCATAA
This sequence comes from Heterohyrax brucei, assembly GCA_028571685.1. Taxonomy (NCBI): domain Eukaryota; kingdom Metazoa; phylum Chordata; class Mammalia; order Hyracoidea; family Procaviidae; genus Heterohyrax; species Heterohyrax brucei. The sequence goes on from CM053143.1 coordinate 9,122,071, forward strand.
ATCCCTACAGAAGATCACCTCCCTGCTCCACTGTAAAGGGAGTTTCCCTGGAATGTGGCTTGCCGCACCCTTAATCCTTTCATCCTGCAAGAGATAAAAGGAAAGGGAAACAGGCAGAGAATTGGGAACCTCACACCATCAAGAAAACAACACCGGGAGAAGAGCGCATACTTCAGACCTGAGATTCATGTGCCAAGATGTTCCCTGGGCAAAGACTAATGCAATACTTGACTTTCTTCCAGAGCTGACTAGGAATATCTCCTTAACTTCTCCATCTGAAAGGGTTGTAAATACTGTAATACATTTGTCTTTATACTGTGATGATGTCATAGTTCAAATGTTAAGATGTCTGTTTCCCTAATTTTAACATTTTAGCTTTGGTTGAACTTTGTGACTTCCCTAACTGAGTAGGTCTCTGGATGCTGTGTTCTGCATGGCATCCTTGAGTATATATCAGATGTTATTTGTTTTCTAATCAAAAAGCTTCTTTCAGTATTCCCTGTAATTTTGATTTGGTTTTGCAAAGTCTCTAAGTTTCTGTTTATCTGAGAATGTCTTCATTTCGCCATCATATCTGAGAGACAATTTTGCAGTGTATGTAATCCTTGGTTGGAAATTTTTCTCCTTCAAGGTTTTGTATGTATCATCCTAATGTCTTCTTGTAAGCATGGTTTCTGCTCAGGAGTAAGACAAAAGCCTACAGAGATTCTATTGGTATGTTAGTTTTGATTTAAGCTTAGCTGCGTTTAAGAGCTTCTTCTTTTGTTTCATTTTATTAATCTTAATTATAATATGTCTTGATGGCTTCATTCACCTTTAGTGGAGTTCAATAAGCATTTTGAATGTCTGTGATGTCTTTCATGATGTCAGAGAAGTTTTCTGTCAGCAACTCTTCAACAATTTTCTCTGTATTTCCTGCTATTCCTCACTGTTTATGTACTAGAATTGCTAATAGATTGTTCCTTTTGATAGAGTCCTTCATGCTTCTTAATGTATCTTCATTTTTCTTGAATCTTTCGTCTGATTTTTTTCTCATAAATGCTGCTGTCAACTGCTTTATATTCAGTCTTGCTAATTCTGCATTCCATTTCTTCAAACCTGCTCTTTTGACTTTGTATTTAACTATCTGACTCTGTAATTTTATTTGATCTGCTGAACTTCAGATTGTTGATGTTCTAGCAGTTCATAAAGCTTGATTAAATTTTTATTTTGCTCTGCTGCACTTTGTTTAATCACTAGAAGGGCTCTCCACATAATTCTTTTGTATTCTACCTCTGGTAATTTCAGGAGGGCTTCTTCACATGAGGAGTTTTCTGATTCTTTATTTGGGAAGTTTTCCAGAGCCATGGTGGTCTGCTTCCTTAAATAGCTAGATATTGATTGTTGTCTTCACAACATCAAAAAGTTGTTCTCCTTCTCTGGTGTTTCACCAATGGGATCTGTGGCACAGCTCTAAGAAGACAGTGAGTAAGGGCACTACAAGACTTAGTTGCCAGCCACTGCTGCATTCTCTAAGTGCACCCAACTTATGTACAGCTTCTTTGGTGAGAGCGATGCTGTCTAGTCCTGTGATGATGCTTGGCTTGGTGTCTGGTCCGAGCTGGGCCCTCATGGGCGGCAGGCCCACCTTGTGGCTGATAAAAATGACGAACTACTTGTGCAGACTCCCTGGTGTCACACTAGCAGACACTATGGTGTAGCGTGGAGAAGGGAGGGGAAAAGGATTCCACCACACTCAGCCTTGAGGCAGTGCTATGTTCTCTAGATGCACTTACCTTAAAACCTGCTTTTCTGCTCAGAGAGGCAATGTCCAACAGCAGCCAATAGCAGCCAGGCCCTTAGGGGTGGCAGACCCCACCTCTTGGCTAGCAAAAATGGTGCCCTATTATGGAGTCTTTTGGGGGCCATCAGCTGACACTGTGGTGTAGCTCACTGAATGGAAGTAGAAATGTAGCTGCAACACTTGGCCATCAGCCACTGCTGTGTTCTCTGGATGCGCTTATCTTAAAAACTGCTTTTCTACTGAGAGAGGTGCTGTCCAGCTGCAGCCAATAGCAGACAGGCCCTCAGGGGTGGCAGGCCTCACCTCCTGACTAACAAAAGTAGCATCCTACTTAAGGAGTCTGCCAGAGACCTGTTAGCATACTCTATTATGTGGCTTAAAGAAAGGAGGGGTAAGGGCACTGTCATGCTCAGCTGCCAGCCACCATTACATTCTCTAGGTGTGACTGTCTTGAAAGAGCATTTCTGCTGGAAGAAGCACTGTCCAGACATGCACTGTTGCTCCGTGTGGGAGCTAGCCCCAGCAAGGCCCTCAGGCATAGATGACTGCTTCTCAGCTGACCAAGATGTTGTCTCCCATGAGCTACCTCTCCTGTGCTGAGCCAGCAGTATCTAGGGTGCAGCTCAGAGAAGAAAGTGGAGAGATGCACTGGCACCCTTGGTTGCCAACCACTGCTTGGTTCTCCAGATGTGACTGTCCCAAGTAAAACCCCTCTGCACTGCAGCTCAATATAGAAACCAGTCTCAATCAACCAGACTGATCTTTCCCCAAAACCTGAACACCTGGTAGAAAAATGTACTAATGGGCTGGGTAACAGGAAGACTATAGGAGACTTGGGCCACCATGGGTAAAACTGAATTGTTAAGTTTCCAAAAAGTCAAAAGTCCTGAGTATCCATAGATATAACATCAACCAAAATAACCAAAGTAAAAAACTGTAGTGACTTTCTGATGGCTTACAGACCACAATCAATTTCTAAACAACTAAAGAAACAGATTACCTTGGCTTCAGAAAACTCCCAAGATAAATTAACAATGGATTTCCCAAAGACTTCCTGCAATTATCAGAAGTAGAATACAAACGCTTGATGTACAGTGCAGTGCAAGTTATCAGGAAAAAGATCAGTAAAAATACAGCAGAACATACTGAAAAAATAAATAAGGTTCAAGAAATTCTTGGATGGCAATGATCTGAAATTCAACAGATTAACAGTAAAATTATTGTGCTTGATATGTAATAGAAATACAAAGAAACAGGATCAAGGAAATGGAATGTGGAATTAACGAGATTGAAGACAAGGTAAATGACACCAGCATACAGAAGGAAAAATCAGATAAAGAATTCAATAAAAACGAAGAATCACTAAGAGTTATATGGGATTCTATCAAGAGGAATAATATTTGAATGACTGGAATTCCAGAGCAAGGGGGGATATCCAGAAACATAGAATTGTTGAAGACCTGCTCAATACACCAAGGCATATTATAATCAAACTCAGGAACACTAAAGATAAGGAGAAACTATTAAAAGCAGTTAGGTTTGAACCAAAAGTAACCTATAAAGGAAAATCATTAAGCTTAAGCTCAGATTACTCATTAGAAACCATGCTGTCAAGAAGACAATGGGATGACACATGCAAAGTCGTGAAGGAGAAAAACTGCCAAGTGAGAATTATATACCCTGCAAAATTCTGCCTCAAATATGAAGGTGAAATAGAACTTTCACAGATAAATAGAAATTTAGAAAATTTGCAAAAACTGAACCAAAATTATAAGAAACATTGAAGGAATTTCTTTAATTAGGAAATCAATAACATCAGATATACAATCAAACATCCAATGCTTGCAAGAACATCCAGATACCATCAGGATAGGAGATCCAAAAAGATGGCTGTGATTGTTAAGACTGTGTCAGCTTGGCTGGACAATGATTCTCCATGCTCAGCATCTGTATCAAGTGGCAGAGGCAGAGCCTATGGTGGCCTCCCACCCCTTAGCTCTCATCTCTCTGCCTTCTACTGCTTACGTCCTGTCTTCTCACACTGCCAGCAGCTTCTGTTCTCCTTGCCTTTTGCTTCTGATTCCTAGGACCAAAACTAACATTTGCTGCATTCATCAATCTTTATAGTTGGCAAATGAGAGTCCTGTCCTGTGATTGGCTGATCTTTGGTTCACCAGCCTCTACAGCTCCGTGAGTCAGCAGAGACTTCTCAGTTTCACTTGCCAACTTGAAATTCACCAAACTACCCAGCTGATGATCTAGAACTCTGGTGTCTGACCTTCTGAACTTGATTTCCACAGCTTCCATGGCCATGTGATGCTTGTGCCAGGACTTGGGATGTTCAGATTCTATAGTTGTGTGAGCTGTTTTCTTTAATAAACCTTTCCTTCTACATATATGTGTTACTGGTTTTATTTCTCTAGAAAACCCAGCCTAAGGCAATGGCCAAAGCCAAATAGCAACAGTAGAAATTCATAGATCTCAGGATTTTATTGATGATGACATTGTATGAAAAAAATGAACAAACTAACTCACCCACGGATCTTTCAGATGAGGAGGAAGTCAAGGAGATACAAAGACATTAACATCTCAATTACTTTCAGATTAATAAAAGGGATTAAAGGAATAACCACAAATCTATAATTCAATGCATCAAAATGACAAAGAAAATAAAAAAAACAATCAAAACACAAAATCTTAACAATTTCAAGAAAAAACTGAAAGACATGAAAAGAAAACACAAAGAAAAGATTCTCAGTACAGAAAACTGAACGGAGCAGAGGAATAGTCCACAACAACCCAAAATGACATCAAAATGACAACACTAACACCATACCTATCAATAATCACCCTGAATCTATGGACTAAATGCACCAATAAGGAAATGAAGAATAGAAGACTGGATTAAAAAAAATGACCCATGTATACGCTGCTTACAAAAGAGACACCTTAGACTCAAAGACACAAACTACAACCCATAGTTGAGAAAAAAAGTATCAAGCTAATAGTATTCAAAAAAGAATAGGAGTGGCAATACTCTAATGAAATAGACTTTAAAGTTAAATCCACCATACAGGATAAGGAAGGTCACATGTAATCTTAAGGCTCAATACAACATGAGGACATAAACATATTAAATATCTATGTACCCAATGACAAGACTCCAAAATATATGACACAAATGCTAGTCACACTGAAAACAGAAATAGACAGCTCCACAATAATAGTAGGAGACTTCAATACACCACTCTCAATAGATGACAGAACATCTTGAAAAAAGCTTAGTAAAGACATGGAAGATCTAAATGCCCCAATCAAACAACTTGACCTCACAGATACTCAGAGCACTTCACTCAAGAGCATCCAAGTATACTTTCTTTTCTAATACATATGAGAGGTTCTTCAGAATTGACCACGTATTAGGCCATAGAGAAATCCTTAAGAAAATGCAAAATAGTTAAATAAGACAAACTTCTTTTCAGATCACAAAGCCATAAAACTAGAAATAAATAGCAGAAAAACAATGGAAATAAAATCAAAATCATGGAAGCTGAACAACATTTTACTCAAAAGCTACTGGGTAACAGAAGATACCAAAGATGCAATAAATTCATAGACTCAAATGAGAATAAAAGCACATCCTACCA